>OX387646.1:20007110-22753647 GCA_947568875.1 Fissipunctia ypsillon
CAGAGAGTTCCACTCCTTTGCTGTGCGCATCACAAAAGACATTTGGAAACGTTTAGTGCGAATTGGTGGAATAACAACTAGGTAGGGATGGTAACCTTGGGCACGCCACAATTGCGGCGATAAGTCCCCTCTTTGAGGAGTGGCTGGAGAGGCGCCACGGCGTCCTCACCTTCCGCCTGACGCAGGTCCTCACCGGACACGGGTGCTTCGGGAGGTACCTGTTCCGGATAAGGCGGAAGGAAACGCCCGGGTGTCACCACTGTGTGGATCGCCCGGAGGACACGGTGGAGCATACGGTGGAGGTCTGCCCGGCTTGGGCGGAGCACCGCCGTGTCCTCGCGGAAGCGATCGGCGGCGGCGATCTCTCGCGTCCGGCCCTGGTCCAGGCCATGGTACGGAGCGAGAGTGCATGGGAAGCCATTACCTCCTTCTGCGAAGCAGTAATGCTCGTGAAGGAGGAGGCGGGACGCGTGAGGGAGAGGCAAGCTTTGCACCCTCACGCCCCTAGTCGCCGCAGGAGACGCCCTGGGCGTCGGGAATTGGCAGCTGATTCCCGGCCACTGTAGGTGCGGGCTTGCGGACGGCGAGCAATGGGTAGCTCGCCGTCCGGTAAGGACCAAGCCCGAGTCGACGGCGCGTCGTGTTCCACGCGCGCCTCAAAGAGATGTCAGCACTATTGACGGGGTCCGCTAGGGCCGATGCCAGCTAGGGTTGCGGGATGTTCGAAAGAGTTACCGTGGCCCCGGCACAGGCAACAGAAGGAACACGGGTGGGTTTTAGTCAGTAAAAGTCTGGCACGCCCTCCCGCTCCGCCCAGAGCGGGAGAAGTCATTTGATGATTTCCCAACCACAAAAAAAAAAAAAAAAAAAGGTTGCCTGCTGGTCGGTCTTCTACAGATTGTACTTCGGTGAGTGTGCTCTAGAACTCCACGACCTCATTCCGCCTGCCCCCTTCTACCATCGGACATCTAGACGCACTGCAGGTTACCATCCCTACCTAGTTGTTATTCCACCAATTCGCACTAAACGTTTCCAAATGTCTTTTGTGATGCGCACAGCAAAGGAGTGGAACTCTCTGCCTGCGTCTGTGTTTCCGAACGTATACAACCCCGATCTCTTCAAAGTGAGAGTTAACAGGCATTTTCTGGGTAAGCTCGCTCCATCGTCGACTTTGTCTCTGTAATCCCTGACCTAGACTAGAGTCAAGAGCAAACCTATCTCAAATAAAAAAAAATCCATGCTCTACTAAGGAGAACAACGGGCAATAAACTCCACGGACACTCTTTTAAATCAAAATTATGAAAAAATATAATGGTTACATCATTCATATTGAAATTATACAATACATGTGAGAATTAACGATGCACAACGTTAAAAGCGTCCGTAATCAAAAGATAAAAAAAAAGAAATTAAAAAATTGTATTAAATTAAAATTCACCGTGGTAGCTAAGAGATGACCAGTCCCCACTGACGGCGCCCGTTCACGAACATGACGCAGACGTATGGATCAGCACCATTCAGCTCAACTATTTTGAAGGGAACTTAATGATCCAACACATGCGCCACCATCAGCAAGACATTTGAATGAGCATGACATACTCTCAGCCGCCAGTATTATAAACAAACTGGCCGTGCCCCGCGACTTCGTTTGCGTGGAGGTAGTAAGATACACAATATACTAAAATAACAGTCACATTTCCCAGACCCGCCGCGATGCATCACCCGCCTGCGTTATTTGTTCACAATTTCATGGGTTTTATTTTTTTTGCGTGGAAACCGAATTCTTAAAAAAAAAGAAGTCTAAGTTACTCCTTATTACATCAGCTATCTGCAATGGCAGATAGCTGATGTAATAAGGAGTAACTTTCAATGGAAAATCCCGTCAAAATCGGTCCAGCCGTTACGGAGTTTAGCCGGAACAAACAGATAGACAAAAATTTTATTTTATGTTATAAGTACCGTATATACTTTCATATGCATTTAGTAAAAAGCTGTTACTCTGACATTAGAAACAGACACTTCAATTTTATTCATAAACGTGATGTTATGTAGTTTAGCAGTGTAAAATGTGGATGCCTACTTAATTATAATAAAAAATAAAGCGGCTTAACAATTTATTTTGTGCTGATCTGGGAAAAGAGAAAACGTAAAACAAAATTAAGCTACTTATCTGTGCGAAGTCATGAGAAAAATATAAAAAATGCAGAGCTTGTTGACACCTACTTTAGAAGTGTTTACAAATTAAATGCCTCCTTTTTTAAAACACCAGTAATGCATTCTTATAAGTTACAATTGGTAGGTATACATACAAAACAACCGTTCTAGGACTACAGGATCCACCCACTGCTACAATTTGATGGCATTCATGTTTGATATGCTATACTATAATTTCATTATCTTGTTACTTAAAAACACACACATACTATACGAATTTGTATGTAGGTACCAGTTACATAAGACAATTTCTTTAGATACTTCTGTCCTATAAATAAATCGAAGCTGTCCATTCCGTTTCCCTCTTCAAAGACTCTTGAGCCCATTTCAAAGTAAGATAGATTAGTGTTTATTCTAGCAAATAAATATGGCCTGGTATTTTTAGAAGCAGAAATAAAGCAGAAAAAAGCGTACAACATATTTTGTATTGAAAACATTAAATTATGTACAGTTTAGTCACAACAGCGGGGTAATTACGTAACACACATTAGGAATCGGTTTCATTTTGACAGTTCAAAAACATTCATTGCGTTATTTACGTTGTTGAGCAGACAAATTTTTCGAACATATGAAGCATTGGATTGGCAATTAGCTTCAAAATCATTCAATTAGGGTGCAGGCAGGATATACCGGGTGGGTGCCGTAAAGGCCACCAGCGAAGTCGTAAGGCAGCATGGTCCTCCTAATTGCTACCAACTGAGAACTGCAATCGCCAAACTGTCTGTCTACCATGTCTTTGACTGATCTACGACATTGATAAAAAAAAAAAAAAGTTTATTTCATACATCTCATTTGGTTTACACTGCATATCGAGGAGTCTCCATTTAAGCATAAAAAATGCCTGTAGTTGAAGGCTCCGCTCTTCCCTTACATTATAAACGTACGAGCTAAACAGGTATAAAAAAAAAGAAAAGCAGAGAGGAAAAACTAAAAATACAAATACATTGATGATCGCAGTCAAAGGCTACATGCGATTGGATATTTCCAAAATGATAATTGCAGCTGCGCTACAATTATCATTAGAAGGAAGCCGAAGAAAAAATTGTTCAGTTCTCATAAAGTCAGAAAAAAAAATTACAGGCATTTTTGTAATGTTTTTAATCTTATGATGACTGTATTAAAGTGGTATTAAATATCATATATATAATGTGATGTGATACACAGTTACACCGAGTGGTGGTTCCGAAGGAAAGCTGATAGGAATCGGGCTGTATGAAGGCTGCGCCCCTGTTACGCAAGCAAGCACCTACTTAAGTGACTAGGAAAATAGAAGTACGGAGCAATTCAATCAACAGTCGATTTTTTATCGTTTTATAATACAACGATAGAAGCGTATCTAGTGATGAACACTATACGTATTAAAATGCAAATAAAATCCATTTGAATATCTGATAAAATCAGATTGGAAATGAAAAGAGAAAACGAATGAAGCTGATTTTTATTTCTCTTTTTGCTATAGGCGCCGGCGAAAGATTGAAAATTGTTAGGTCTTCCGGCTTATCTCTATCCTGACACATTGAATTCTTAAGTACCATGACGTGTGTGGGAAGTACGACATATTGACTAATCAAACATTGCTTTTATGTTTTTCTTTTTTGCTCTATTGATTCTGACAGAGTATTTGCATACAATGCTTTTCGGTTCAGTCACAAATATTATGCTCTCTAGAAAGTGTAAAGTGAATGATTTGATGACTTCGATAAAGAGTTACTATTTACTATAGGCACCTTAATAATATTTAACCTTCGCACCATTTTTGGTGGGCCGATTTCGAGCGACATTTTGACATGGTTGACACACACACACATACGTTATTCACAATATTTACTAACACTAAATATTAGAATGCATCAACTAGGAGCGCTCGGTTTTAGTGTTTTATTTCACACGATTAAAAAAATTATAAATTAAATAGAAATGCATGCAAATTTTCATGTTAATAATCCACGTAAAAGCCAGCTTGTGAAATACAGTGCAATTTTAAATTGTGTCTCGAAAGAGGCTTCAGACACCCCTGAGACAAAGCTCGACTACGCGATGTTCCAATTTATCGGAAAAACTGAGTACAAAGAGAAAAATTGTAAGAACATTGAAATTACAAACCTACGAATACTAAGTATGTAATACTTTTTGATCCTGTCGTTCTTACCCCTGTAATGAGAAAATACAGTGTAAAATCTGTATAACGTATTTCGATATAACGTAAAACTTCCTATAACGTAGAGATAAGTTCAATTTGGTTGGTTTACCTTAAAACCCATACACTGTTTATAGCGCAACAACCATTCTCTATTACGAAGAAATACTTCATATTTAAACTATATGAAGGTACCTAAATATATTTTATCAGCATTACTGTTTACAACTTTATTGTACACCAGATTATACATTACTTATCGGTAGAGAGACCTTTGAGAATAATATTTATTTTGATATTATAAAAAACTTAAAATATCTTTTTCCACTAAATAACGAACTAACTAACTATACAAATAAATATACAAAACAAAAGGAAACTTAGGCGTCGAAGTACTCGTCCGCATCGCTGTCATCCGGAAACGTGCCCAGAAGACTGGCAGCATTGCCACGTTGAATGGCAATGCTAATTCTTTGGGCAAAGAAGGAGCCAGCCGTCTGGTCACGTGAAGTGTCGACCAGTCGGCGAGAAATTTCCTTAAAAAGGAGACGCGCACTCGGGCCCCATGACCCGAGCGTTTCGACCCCAAACGGTTCAAAACTGTAGTTACCGATAAGGTTACAGTATTTGCGCCGCTTAAGGGTCTCAGCAGCCGCAGCAGCGGCGCCAGCACAGCACGCCGTGCTTGGAACATGAGATGGCGCAAGGGTGTCGACACAGGTTGCGTCCCACACCAGAGGTCTATCCACCTTCCAAGGCAACAACGTCATGCCGTCTGGTCTCTTCCCATCGTCACGTACCAAGCCGTTTGGTTCTAGCTTTAGCTAACGGGGCTCAAAAATTTCAACAATTCCAAACTACGCGTCTCAAAGGTTACATTCGGAACTTTCAATCTAATGTTTCTAGTAATTTAAACTTTACTAATACGTCCAAACTCAACCAAATTATACCAGCACCGCACATAAGTTTCAACATACACGAACCGCATCAACATGCATCAACAAAAACACAATTTCAACAGCGAAAAGAAAGAAAGAAAGGCCCGCGCAGTGGAGAGTTCATTGAAAGGGCCTGCGAGTCCCCGGGCTCGCCCCAAGACCCGCCATGTTGCTTATTTACGAGGCACGGCGACTCACGACAATGTTTTGTTTATGTGAAAACTTTTCAGATGCATTGTATTCTCTCGATAGGGATAAAGCCACGATTTGGGGGAAATAATATGGAAGTTAGAAGTATTTGACGCGGCGACACGTCGCTGTCGGAATGTACGAGTATTTTATTTATTTTTAAAAGATTTTCGAAACTGTTGCTTTTCTTTTGTTTTGGTTGTCTATTGTGTGTTTTCATATTTCGATTGCTTTTTATTTTGTGTTTGGCAGTATTATTGAGATGTGAAAATTGTCTAAGTAAATAAACAAGTGAGTCTAATTAAATCAACACGATTCATTTCTTTAATTTACCTAATAAATTTTGATTACAATTAATAAAATGTCTCCCTTTATCTTCATTACTTCTTTAGTTTTTGTAACTTTAATTAACCTAAAAATGTAGTCATTAACCTAAAAATGTAGTCTACAAAATAAATAATTTCTGAAAGTCTAGTCTATTTTCAGTACAAATTTCGTTCATGTATTTTGTGCCCGACACGCGTCAAATACTGCACTGGTGTGCAATCAATAAACTGTAAAGATCATTTGTCAGTGCTGGAACGAATGTAACATCATTTTTAACAGTCCGCTGACTAAACATTTAATTCGTTTTCAGTGGAATAAACTACACCATTTGATGATAGAGACTAATAGACAGACAGTAATGGACTGTTTGCTGTTGGTTTATATTTAACTTAAATTGGCAATACAGCACCCACACACCACTTCATTTTGTCTTAGGGCTTCGTGTCGGTTAAGTATGATATTATCTAAAATCAAACAATCTGCCGAGATTTTTCCCAACTATGTTGGGAACGGCTTCCAGTCTTACCGGATGCAGCTGATTACCAGTATTTTACATGGAGCGACTGCCTATCTAATCTCTACAACTCAGTTACTGGGTAACACGATATCCCTTGACAAGACTGGTTGTCAGACTTTTGGGCTTCTGTCCTGACTACCCGTAACGACTGTCAAAGATCTACGAATGACAGCCGAGACCAACGGCTTAGCGAGCTTTTCTTCCAAGGCACGGAGGAGAGGGTCTCGATATGTAATGGATGGCGACCCATCCATGAATCGACCGCGGTAAGCGTAGCTTAACCTTCGATCGACCCATGCGGCAGTTGTCATTTAGCCACCAAGCCCTTCTATTTAGCATTATAATGACCCAAATTTTTGAGCCCCGTTAGCTAAGTAGACAATCTGTTTGTGTATCCTACTTACCTACCTATACAGGGCGTCCCACGGATATGCCACATGGAGGGAAAGTACCTTGAATATTGTAGATGGAAGATTTTACTGAAAGAAGACATTATTTGAATTTTAAACTGCATTCATAGATATTTAAATAATTACACGGTTGAACCGGGAATCGAACCCGTTACACGAGAAAAATAATCACCCTGTAGCTTTATCATACCGATCGAAAGGCTTCATCATAAGGATTATTTTTTGCTAAATAACATAGTATCACAAATAAAAGGAAGACCATGAATTTTAACATTTGGTGTGAAATTTTATTCAGAAAAATTAAAAGCTTTCATCTCTGGATCGGGACAAATGGACAAATAAGATGGCCGCCGAGATCCCCAGATCTAACACCGTTAGATTTTTTTATGGGGTTATGTAAAAAAATTAGTTTACAAGAACCAGTATGAAAGTGTCCGCGAGCTACAAGCAGAACTTAGACGTATTATTCTAAATATCCACCACAACAAGATCAAAAAATCGACAGGGAGCGAAATAATCAAAAGAGTGCGACTTTGTATTCAACAGGAAGGGACTCATTTTGAGCATTTGATAAATTGATTAATTTTGTATTAAAAATTTTAAAATTCATGGTCTTCCTTTTATTTTTGAAACTATGTTATTTAGCAGAAAATAATCCTTATGATGAAGCCTTTCGATCAGTATGATGAAGCTACAGGCTGATTATTTTTTTCCTGTAACGGGTTCGATTTCCGGTTCAACCATGTAATTATTTAAATATCAATGAATGCAGTTTAACTTGTTTTTTAAATTCAAATAATGTCTTCTTTCAGTAAAATGTTACATCTACAATATTCAAGGTACTTTCCCTCCATGTGGCACCCACCCACCCCACCACGATACCCACCACGTCTGCAGAGTTTCTCTAGCTAATTTAATTTGCCCCTGTATGTAGATTAGGTTGGTAAGTATGTATGGATGTAACATAAATAACGCACAACCTCTTAAGGGATCATTGTACTCATCATCAACAACAACAACTTTTACACAACACACAACAACTTTTACAACAACAACAACAACTTTTACAACAACAACTTTTACTATGGGACCAAACCTTAAACCGCGAAAAAAAATCTGCTGTTCCCTACACTTTGACGAGTTATGCGAACATAAATGTAGGGAGCAGCTGATTTTTTTGCGATTTCAGGTTTGGCCCCATAGTAAAAGTTGTTCATAATGATGAGTACCTACAATAACCCCTTAAGAGGTTGTGCGTTAATTATGTTATACCTTGTATATTTTCGGGAAAAAGCCACGGCTTAGCTCGAATTGTGTCGAGCCGAGTTAGTCGATTGGTGCGCGCTGATATAAAGAAAAAGAAAACATAGTACATTACTGCAGCGGCCGACAACAGAGGCATTGATGGTCGAACGTGAAAACGTGGGTCGAGTCGAAGCTGAGGCACACATACATGAGTCTATCAATGCCTGGTTGCGGCCAAAGCTTGTATAGTACTTTTCTCAAATAATGCGTGGAAATTCAATAATTAATTATAAATTCCAGAATCAATGACGAAGAACAATAATTTTCCACGCGCCAATATGTTCATTTGTTTCTTTTTGATTATAAACAGCTCTATTTGCTAAGCCAGTTACAGATTTAAATAAACGTACCGCCGCCGTTATACGTTACCTCCTTGGTTACCATGTGTCGAAGCAAAAAGTCCGTTCCATTTTTAACGTCTCTGCTCGACAGGTTTTTGACAAGTGACACACCAGTTGACTCGACGCGGGGTGTTGGATATTACGTCATGAAATTCGGGAATTTATATGAACTTTCACCATTCGAATTTATTAAAAAAAAATATTACTGCACCTATTTTATACAATAAGTTTGTGGCAAATATCTTTAATTATAATATGTTGAGGTCGGTCAAACCGCGTCAGTCTACTGCGAAAGTTATATAGAATAAGTATTACTACACCTATCCTAAAGGTAGGCAATTTAAATTCGCTGAAAATATGTACATAAACAACCTACTCTCTTGCTGAAAATATGCAAAATTAAAACATAAAGATGTTATCATTCTCACTGCATTCTTACTTTTACCATTTTTCATACACAAATTATATAAAAAGTACGATCAAATCTTGATAAAAGTTACAAAAAATTGGGTTGCGAAGTGACACTTCTTAGTGCTGACCGTCTACCCAATTTTCCGATTCAAAAGTTGCATTCAGCATAATTGATACTCGCAATAAAATCGAGCTTGAAAAAAAGTAGTAGACACGGAAAAGACTCTTTGGTATACCAAAGAGACTTTTCCATGAATTATTTTATTTTTGATAACATACACGTACAGTGTGGATACGGGTGTAACTTTTTAGGGTTCCGTACGTGCGAATGAAAAACGGAACCCTTTCAACCCTTATTATAGAATTATTTGTGTTGTGTGTCTGTCTGTCACAGCCAATTTGCTTTAAATCTACTGGACCGATTACGTTGAAATTTGGTACACGTATGAATTTCTGTAACACAAACACAGATGTGTAACGTAAATAAATGAATTTTGAATATAATATCACTTTTGGGGGACAAATTAGAAAATTTAAAAAAAAGTTTTACAAACTGTACCGTGTGACATATCAAATAAAAGGGCTTGTTGTAAGGGTCTTTTTTATAAAATATATATATTTTTACCCCCCCACCCACCCTTATCTCCAAAACCACTGAGCCCAAAATTTTGAAAAAAAATACGGTAAATAGTTCTTTGGTTATAGATTCCAAGAAAACTTACAAGAAGTCTATGGTCTTACTCTGAACAATATAGTGCGTACAAACTTACATTTGCAGTTGGAATGTATGTGACAATATGTTTATCAACGCCACTGTATGTTCTTGGGGTAAATATTATTGGTACAATACATTTTATATAACAACTATAATGTTTTAAGTATGTTCTTGGGGTAAATTTTATTGGTACAATACATTTTATATAACATATTCATCGTACTTACTTACTTAATAATATTGTAAATCAATTTCTGTAAACATCAGTTTCATGCCAATTGTAAACTCGATATTCAAAATCCGTAAAAAAACGGAATCCTTAATTTCGTCTTGTCCGTCTGCCCGTGCGTCCGGATGTCATACAGCCATTTTACTTGGAGATTCTATCATCATCTGCCTAGATTTTTCCCAACTATATTGGGGTCGGTTTCCAGTCAAACCGGATGCAGCTGAACACCAGTATTTTACATGGAGCAACTTCCTATCTGACCTCCACAACCCAGTTACTGCGTAATACGATACCCCTTGGTAAGACTGGTTGTCAAATATACACGAATGACAGCCGGGACCAACGGCTTAACGTGCTTTCCGAGACACGGAGGGGTCTGATATGTAAAGATGGTCACCCATCCACGGACAAACCACGGCAAGCGTAGCTTAACCTGATCGATCGACCCGTGTGGCTGTTATTTCTTAGCCACAAGCCCCTCTAGACTATTAACATAATATCGATGAAAATTTGAAAGAAGGTGTATTCTTTGCACCGCTAAATAATAGTTTCATGAAATTACAATAAACATAACCAAGGGGTTGCATTCTCCATAAATGTAACCTAGGGATGAAAAATAATTCTATGCACATAAGCGTGTGGGGTTGATATTGTTGGATCTCATAATTTAAATGATAAAGATGTTTCTAAATGACTTTGCTTTTTAAATCAATAGTTTTGAGATAAGGCATATTTTCGGGTACAACCGCAGAAGTAACTTTGTTTTTAGAAATACTATGAAATACAAACTTAATTTTGCAGTCGATAAAATTAAGCCGTGCAATGTGCATTCGTAAATATTCATCCCAACTACGGAACACTTCACTGTGCGTAGCCTGGCATACACTTGCCCAGATTTTTAAATTTCGTCGGCAAACTAGGTAGCACAATAAGAAACAACAATTTCTATTACTACTTAAGTAAACATAGAAGCCATAACTACCAAGCTGATACAAATAACAAAAAATATTGACAAGTAAAAGTGTTTGCGGAATACCCAATTGTATCATCATTCTCTAACAAAATTTTGCTAAGCCTACCTAATAAATGTATACTGAGCATTCAAAAATAGAAACAATTCGGCGCGAAATTCAATAAATGAGGTAGGTACTACCTATGGTCATAGGTCCGTCTGTTGACTCGGTTTGAACAATATAATGTCCGAAAAACTATTAAAATTACATTAGAAAAGTATAAATTATAATAAACAATGATTATTTTATTTAATGCTTAGGACAATTTTATTTTAATTTTCAAGTATCGATTTCTGTTATTCCTCATATCAATTACTCGAGTCGACCGAAAAAAAAAAAATCGTTTGGCTAACGAGCCGATGGAGGTTCGTGTGTTCGGGTCCAATTGGGGGCGCTTTCGAACTACACGGTTAATTTACACGACAGTTATGAGTTTTCATAGTAATTTATTCGGTCGCCAAACACGACAGATAGATGGATTTTCATACTAACATTGCCGGCCGCTGTTCGCATGGTTTTGATCAGTACAGCATTTTCGTTTTATCTCAAAGAAGGTTGTCAAAATAATGCTCGAATTTCCAAGCATGTTTGAGAAAAAAAATGTTGTTCAACAAATAAGTGCCGAATAAAATTTGCCGACCCAAACAAATATGTAGCACCCAAGATTACGAATTGAAGACCGAACATTGTTTGATTAATTAAAAATCTAGTCTTTGATGACAAGCATTGTGCATACAAATGTAATTTTATTGCAATTGTTTTCTCGTCTAGTCCGTAGCCTCGTTGAGGATAGAATAGTATTCTATTGCACATTTTCATCATGTCACGCAATCTCCAAAGGTCAGTTTGAAGAGCTGAGTGGTACTCAGTTTTTATAAAAATTGAAAATGTTCACAAACACCTTTATTCATACTTACTTTAAATTCTGTATGTAAATATTAGTTTTTTCATTTTTATTGAGGAGCTTTGAAACCTTTTTCGAGCAAACATTTGAGTCTTGTGTAGGTATGAGATTACAAAGCATGGTCCCCTCTTAGGGAGCGTACACATAGAACGTCCGTTTTACAGGATCTTTTTTAACGGATCCGTCGATACTGGAGGTAATATTCACAGAGCACTTACAGGACGGATTGTGCCGACCGAACTGGTCTACTTTCAACAAAATTTATCAAAACGTCTTGGTCAATGTATTTTTCAAACGGCTTGCTTGCTATGATTAGGAGCGCACTGGGTACCACTTTATGCTGGACACGTGTACTCTAGTGAATGAAACCGGCAAACACACCGCACCCCGCGCACACCCGTGCCAAGCCTCGCGCGGTTCCGATCAGATAAAACGGATGAGTAATTTATGTGGGATTTTTAACTGGATCCGGAATACTGTCATGTGTGTGAACTAGCTCATACAACTACTTACGCCAATAGCGTATACGTTTAAACGGACCTGTAAAACGGACTGCTGCATATTTTGTCGGATCGGTATTTTTTACTGGATCCGGAATACTGTATTATGTGTGAACTCGTTCATACAACTACATATGCCATCAAATAACGGACCTGCACTACGGATCGCTATGTGTACGCGCCCTTACGTAGCGAAGGTTTCATATCGTAATTATAATGTTATGAAGTAGGTAGTTGCTTTTGCTGTTTTTCCCTATAAAGTTTGGTCCACGATGACTACGCCTTAACTTGGAAAAGGAGGCCTCCTTTTCTATCTGATTCTTGATAGACGGAGAGACAAAACAAAACTAACTAGGGACATTGTTTGACTACCTATACTATTAAAATCTTAAAATATATTGGTACATACGACACGATAGCTTTGTAAAGCCATAATTTAAATCAATTTCGGGTCATTTCACACTGAAATATTTTATTCGTAAATTACATTTAGGTGAAGTAATTTTAATCAATCTTCGGGACCCATTTAAGGGTACGAAACGAGAGGAAATTAGAGAATACTTATTATGTTATTGATACGAATCTCTATACGAGTGTGAAATCAATTATGTCTTTATTGCCTACGCTCCGTGATCATATTTCATGAAAATCTTAATTACGTTCATGTTACGGTACTATACATCTTCCGTGTGTTGTCATGTATATGGCGTGTGGGTGTCATATATCTACTCATATCTTTAGTCAGCTAAAATTTGAGTTATGGTACAGTGTTAATAAAGAATTAACGTTTCGGAATTAACTGCTATATTCTCAGCTGTCATATCGCAGTTCAGTGTATTTTGAATTATCATTACACTTTTCGCTGAAAAGTGCTGATGACTGCTGATGACTTTCAAAACTGCAGCAGTTCACTGCTGGACATAGGCCGCTCCAATTGTCACGCCATTATCGGCAACTCTTATCCATCCAGCATTCAGTCCGCGAAAATCATCGCTCCTAACCAGAAGGCCAAATCCCGTAATTAATAAAGTTCAAAATCTAGTCGCAATCTCATCTCAGCGATAATCAAATGTCAAAAATGTAGGTAAACGCTATACTCGTACAATTTTTGACAGATTGTGACTATTGTGACACCCTTTGTTATTCGCCGTGTTTACCGAAGAACACGTCGGTCCTAATGGCTAACATCGAAAACAAAAGAACGGCGCTCTGACTGACAATTTATTTATTAAAACTTTAAGTACTAGTAAAAAAATACTGTTCAAAGGTAAATCCCAAGGTTCAAGGTTAATCCCTGAGGCATTTCACTACAAGTCAACCTTAATAATATTAATATGATATTTCCCTTTGATGTTGTTTGGTTATTTGATAATCCGATACAATCGTGTCTTATGGCATGGTGGAACTTTGCTATCAAACAAGGTACACACTATACAGACCATCTGTTCCATAAAGATACTATTTTCGGTTGAGAATATGAATGACGTAATACCCACCTGTTATGTAGCATTTTTTCATATTTTACGAGATAAAAACGAACAATATGTTTATTAAGTTTTTTCAGAGAGTTGGCTATAAATAGAACACCTACCGTGTAAATTCTCGTGGGTGTCATAATATGCGACGTTGCCATTCTGTAAACAAAGAAAGAAAGAAAGAAAATAAAAATAAACTTGTATCATAAGCATCGATCTTTATTTTCGCTGTTATCTTCTGTGTGTAGTTCACAAATGTTGTGTTCTAACCGACTGTCAAAAAATATGTGTACTACTCGTAGTTACGGAAATTATTAGTACCGTGTATAAGATTATTTTCGAAATAATAATTATATATGACGGGGCAGCAAAAGGCGCCGCCTATGTTTGTTACTATGTTACTGGAATCACCGAAAAGGTCGGATAATAGTGCCACTGGCTGGTGACAGTACTCTAGCAGAGCGTCGCATCCGTGGTTGCGTGGCGGCTGTCTGCAGTTGACAGAGGAGAAGTCAGAGCCGCTTTCATACCACGTCCAGTCCCATCCAGTCCATAGAGTATAGTAATATAGCTTGAGTCGTTTAAGTTATTTCAGTTACGTTCATAGTATCATGTCTTACGGTATTTTACTATGGGGACGGGCTGCAGATATCAAGTCTATTTTTATTCTGCAGAAAAGAGCCATCAGAGCAATGTATGGCCTCCGCAGGCGCGATTCTCTAAGGGAACTGTTTAAAGATATTAACATCATGACGGTACCTTGTCAATATATCTATGAAAACATCATGTACGTAAGGAAAAATTTAATCTTTTCGGTAAAAGAGGTGAACGACACAATTATAGTACTAGAAACGGGGACCAATTTGTTCAACCAGGTTTCAGACTGGCTAAAGTAGACTCATCCTTCATGGGGTACTGTTTAAAGTGTTACAATAAAATACCTCCCCATATTCTCCAACTGGATGAAACTAAATTTAAATCTTCTGTAAAACGCACACTATGCAGCCAAGCATATTATAAGTTGAGGGACTACATCGCTGACAAAAATGCTTGGCTCAATGCTGGTCCTGCTCCACAAGGGCGCAGAAACTAATTGATTAGCATTCGAAAATATTGTTGGAGCTGCTGAAAATTGTAAAAACTATCTTTGCATTATATAGATTCAATCTCTTAGTATTGTATAATTGCATAGCACAAGTGTGAGCACTATGTACTGGGTACGTCTTTCATTGACTTGAATTTGCCCTGGCGACTGAGAGTATGTCATGCTCACTCAAATGTCTCGCTGGTGGTGGCGTGTGTGTTGGATCATTGAGTTCTCTTCAAAATGGTTGAGCTGAATAGTGCTAATACATGCGTTATGTTCGTGGACGGGCGCCGTCAGTAGGGACTGGTCATCTCTTAGCTGCCACGGCTTATTTTAATTTTTGAATCTTTTTGGTTTTTACCTTTTTGTTGCGGACGCTTTTAACGTGCACGTCTTTCTACATTGTTTTCAACCAATATTTTGTAACAATATTTTGATTTAAAAGAGTGTCCGTGGAGTTTCTTGCCCGTTCTTCTCCATAGAGATCTACGCTTTGGAGTGGGCAACTAGCTTCAACTTTCTGACTAACTGACCGACTCTTTGACAATTTAAAAGTGCCTGTAATTGGTTTATTTGAAATAAATGCTTTGAGTTTGAGTTTGTCCACGACGAACTGCTATATTCTGCTATATGCTGAACTACTAACGGCCGAACCCAATAACCTATTTTCAGTAAAAGACAGATCGCTATTGATGGTAGACAGTATAATTCTATATGTCCTTATGTCAGTTCAATTAAATTCAATTCAATTCAAAATGTTTATTGCTCAACACGGTACATAATCATACATTTCTAGATGTCAAGTGAATGCGCAGTCCACTGTGTTGCACCAGTTGTTGTCAGGCCGGTAAGATTCCTTAATCTCATAGAGATTATTGGGACGTTAAAACCATAGATAGATAGGTTATTGGGTTCGGCCGTAATATGCTAACCACTTCTGGTAAAGGCTATCCTGCGCCGTTATATATTTTTGTAAGTGAACCAACGATACCGCTACATTTATGTTTGTAGAAAAAACATAAGCACATAAAACTACATACATACGTACATAGTTACTTCTACATAATCTTCTATGTAAAAGTTACAATGGCAACTAATCTCTTAATTAAGTAACATCTAGTATTTAAGATCAAAGACATGTAGGTATTTTATTTGAAACAGCTTATCTCCTTGTTAAGATATTTTTGACGAAACAAGACATCGAAAGAAAAATAAGAAAATCGTATTCTTCAGAGGAAAGATACGATGCTCTAAAGAAAACATACAATATCTACTTTAAAGAAAGTGTCGCGTTTTATTTTGTAACTCCTGCAAGCTGTCTTTTTGTTTACAACCAAGCAACGCCTGGTTGATAACGTCTAGTTTATACATGATGTTTCTAGGCTACCTAGAGAATCCAGACTAACAGCAGTTGTTCACAAAATATACTCAGCTTTAGTTCTATGCTGACTGCTCAAGAAAGTTTTATAAGCTTTCAGTAATCCGACTTAACGTGTCTAAGAAACAACTTTGTCAGAGTTTTGATAAATTGTTCGTATACTGTTTTCGACCCCTGCTGTGGGTGCAAAGATTTCATTTAATATACTTACGTGTATATGAAGCAGAGGTTCTTAACTCTGTGATTGAGGTAATGGAGAACGTTTGGAGAAAGTGAGACTGCTCAGCTTCTCGAAAAAAATTATAGGATGAATCTAGAACGAATCTAGAACTGACGGAGCTCGTGGCTAAGTAATAACAGCCGCACGGGTCGATCCATCAGGTTAAGCTACGCTTGCCGGGGTTGGTCTGTGGATGGGTGACCATCTTTACATACCAAGACTCCTCCGTGCCTCGGAAAGCACGTTAAGCCGTTGGTCCCGGCCGTCATTCGTGGATCTTTGACAGTCGTTACGGGTCGTCAGAAGTCCGAAAAGTCTGACAACCAGTCTTACCAAAGGAAGTATCGTATTACCCAGTTACTGGGTTTTGGAGGTCAGATAGGCAGTCGCTCCATGTAAAATACTGGTATTCAGCTGCATCCGGTTAGACTGGAAGCCGACCCCAACATAGTTGGGAAAAGGCTCGGCAGATTGATTGAATCTAGAACTGATTACGAACGCAAGTTATTTTTATCGAAATTACAGTATTGTCCTCGTACTTTTGGGTCCTGCGATGGCTATTTATCTCTATAGCATATTCCTGTGTTCTGTGATTGTTAATTGTTACAGACTTGAATCTAAAAAATTGCAATGACCCATCGTTTGCGTAGCTTGCTGGTTATGGTAGTATCCGCTTTGATCATTCAGTGGACTGCAAATTTTCAGTATGTTTACGGACAGACGAAATGATAGCTGAATTGATATCTACGTAATGATAAGCACTTGTAACTACGAGTACATTACCCACCACGGTGATAGGAAACAAAAAACGATGACTTTGACGTGTTCCCACGAAAATCCATGCCTTGACTTTACGACCATAAAAAGTTCTGAAAAATCAAATACAACCGAATTTAGCTGTCGAACCTTTTTCATCATTCTCTATAAATATACTGAATAATGTAGCGAGATATTGGATTACATTTTGAAGGAGCATGTAGGCATACATTCCGCTATCTTTTGTAATCGTTAGCTCATCGCAACTAACATGATATTTTGGTTCTGACGTAGGTGCAAAGTATACACAACTAAGCCTGAGAACCAGACGTTACATAGGTACATACAAAAAGTCACACCTATTCCAATGGGGGTAGGCAGAAACTATAGAACGCCACCTGCTACGATCCTTACATACTCCTTTTGCCTCGTTTACGTTCATACATCTGGTCATACACGCACGCCGGTTGCGATTACTACGCACCTGACCTTTCTGAAAAACATCACCAATAAGATCACTATATGCCCTTCTAGGGTGTCCCCTCCCGACGTTAGTAATTACAAAAGGCAGCCTATAAAATCTAGTTTTCATCACTTACTAATGTCATTACGAAAAATCAGTTTTCATGGCTCTTCAAAGTGCATAAGTTTATGGAGTGGAAAATGCTACCTCTTGAAATTAAAAAAACTTTAAATACTCATATTTAGTCATCAACATCACTCACGAACTCCCAGAAACACAAATTATTAACCCTGTCATCATTTAACTTTGTAAACTGGCAATATTTTAACACGGCACGTTGTAAATGTGTCCATGTGTACCTACTCAGTATTCACGTGTAGCAACACTTGACCTAGCTGGCTTCAATAGACTGAATGCGACGATAGGTAGGAGTCTACGCCGCTGTTAATCTCTGCTAGGCTTTTGTCATGCTTCTAATGGTTTAGGTTAATGCGAAGTGTGGGTAGTATTTGGGTATATCTACTTACAGATTACGGAGAAAATTTTAGGTTTAGTGGAGGCTGTAGACTAGTGGAGGTAGAATTAAACTGATATTTATGTAATGAGTTTGGAAGTAACTATGCGCTACTGACCTAGATGTTTAAATCTATACAAATAAATAAAATTGATGTGTCTGTTTGTAATGTCAAAATAATAACTTTTTACTAAATGCGTAAGAAAGTATATACGGTACTTATGTATAATAATAAAGCAATTTTTAAAATTTTTGTCTGTCTGTCTATTTGTTCCGGCTTATCTTCGAAACGGCTGGACCGATTTTGACGGGAATATCACTGGCAGATAGCTGATGTTACGGGGAATAACTTGTTGCTTTTATTTTAGAAAAATAATTGGGGTTCCGCGCAAAAAAAAATGAAACCCATGAAATTGTGAACAAAAAGTCGGATTTGAAAAATTATTTTTGCATTTGGTAGCCCAATTCTTGAGGTTAGTTATAGGCTATTTAATATCACCGTCAACATCGTCATCAAAAGTCAGAAAGAACACTAAGCGAAAAAGAAGTACCTAATAGCGCAGACGGGCGATGTAACGCGACGGGTCGGGGTACGAGGGAGTTTTATTAAAATATGGCTGTTATTTTAGTATATTGTGTATCTTACGACTTCCACGCGAACGAAGTTGCGGGGCACAGCTAGTCATAAAATAATTGTGGTAGGTTAGTGCTTCCTACATTTATGACTGTTAATAACTGCAGCGGGGTAATTGCGTAACACATTAACAATTGCAATGTCTTTCGTTTTAACAATTCGACAACATTAATCAACAGTGAAACATATGGAGCAATGGATTAGAAATTTCCTCCTTCGGATAAAGCATGAAAGTGTGTTACATAGTCGGGGTGCTGGTTAGTATAGGCAAGTTAAAAAAAACTGTCTGTAGAAAAATGTACAGAATACATCTTTTTGATGAAAAAATAGAGCTGGGGTGGCCCAGTGGTAACGACTCCGACTTTCGAGTTGTAGGTCGTAGGTTCGCACCCAGGCAGGTGCTTTACTTTGTCTAAATAATTACATCACCACTGCTCTCAAAACGGTGAGGAAAACATCGTGAGGAAACCGGATTGTAATTTGAAGACATGTGACATCTAACACGCACTGGGCGCGCGTGGTGGATTACAGCCCACTCCCTCTCGAAGAGAGGAGCCCTGTGTCCCAACAGTGGGAACATTTGTAGGCTGATTATGGAAATGGTGATGAAAAACAGTACGAACTCTGTAAGCTGACTTTGAATTTTATTACTAGATCATGACAAGAGTAAAATAAAAATATTTTTAAACAATAAAAATGTATGGCAGATTTGTATTAAAAGTTGAATAACGGCAAGAGGCACACGGAAGGAATTGCAAATAATAATATTATATGTGTATACTTGTTACGAGCCTTATTGAAACGATGTTTGCCTTTTGTCTGATGGCTCATATGTATAGACTTTACAGATCCGTTTGAATTTCTTATAAGTATGGGTTTTTTAACTGCGTATTTCGTTTTGCAATTATTTGTCCTGTAAGATTTACAAGAATTTGAATTTATGTAAGTTGAATGTCAAACTCTCCTTTAGTATTTTAATTAAGGTGGTATCCGCGAAATTGTTTTTTTTTAAATTTTTTATTTCTGAATGGGCCTGCTCTTGACCTCGATCACGCCTGATGGAAAGCGATGGATGAGGTCTGTGATGGAACAAGCGTGCCCAGAAGATGCCTGTTCACTGTTGCTTTGAAAGCAGACGGGTTATATGCAAAAACGTAAGATTTCACGGGCTACGTTGAAAGAATCACTTTAAGTAACGCTAGAGTTTGACAAGTTCTCAACTTCAAATTCTCAATTCAAAAACTGAGTGACAGTAATCATTTTTGAATTTTGGGAGAGTGAAATCATTCGGCTCATACGAATATGCTGAGTAGAAAAACTTTTTCCCCAAACTTTTAAACTATCACCAATCACATAATATTTTACTAGTAGGTACATGCATGGAAGACGAAGCGTCGGCCGTCCGGCGGCGAGATGGGCAGACGACATTGTTACCATCGCGGGTAGAACCTGGATGAGGTTGGCACAGGAACGTGGAGATTGGCACATGAAAAGAGAGGCCTATGCTCAGCAGTGGGTGAAAACGGACTGTGGATGATGACGATGATGACATGCAGGTTGATTGATCAGTTTTTGTATTGTTTTTGACTTTTTCTCCAAACTTACTCCAAATAATACACATGCTTGCAAGAAAGAAGTACACATATAAATTCAGAAAACGCTCTCGTTTGGCATGCGAAGTCTTTGCCTCACTGAACGATATAGTTATAAGAGTCATAGGTAGTAAAAGAAATGGGTCCTAGCAGCAAGCAAATTCAATTTCATTTCCCATTTTTGTACTCGTACTTTTCAGATTGCATTGGTTTTCGAGATTCGGAATATCTGAAAGGGAACGTCATCTGCTTACTATGTTTGTATTATCATAATTATACAGTCTCAGGCTTTTATGCTTACTTGTTAATGGTGGCTGTAATTGAGTGTAAAGTTTATTTGATTCTCAAGATAAGCAGTCGAGCATCATCATCCTATGCCTGCCTTCACTCAAATTCATTTAGGGTTTCTTCTTGCAAAGGTACATCTATATTAACCACTAGCTTCCGCTCGCGACTTCGTCCGCGTGAAATTTCTTGTTCCCCGACCCACCCCGTCGCAACGCATCGCCTGCCCACGCTGTTACTTCGTTTTCGCTTAGCGCTCGTTCGTACTTTTTTTCTTTTTGCTCGGCTTCTAAGGGTCCTAGTGTAATGTAACATACCTATAGCCTTCCTCAAGAATTGGGCTGTAAAATTCAAAAATAATTTTTCAAATCCGACTGGTAGTACAGAGAAAAAAAGGCTCTAGGGTATTTAACACTACGCTAGGACCGCGGAAGTCGCGGTAACTAATATGTAGACTAAGCGCATTTTTCTTACTTTAAGCATTTTTATACTCGTCATAATTTCTAAACGAAAGGTCTGATTCGAATACTTTAAAATAGAATTTACATGTACTTAATCAACCTTGTTTGTTAATCTATTTATTTAAGGATTAATACCATGTTTATGAAAACACCTTCGCAAATAATGCATTATTTTATAATAAATTTGATTACCATTAAAAAAGGTATAGTGAGCCAACCTTAAAAGATAGACATGTGCTTTCGCGGACTTATTTTTAGAACTTTTCAGGAGGAACAATCCAGTCAAACCAGATTTTTGCTTAACTGTATTCGTTTATGCAGCGCACGCAACGGAAGCTCTGAAAAGGAATAAATTTTCCGCGTTTTTGCAACATTTTTTATTGGTGCTCCGCTCCTTTTGGCCGTAGCGTAATGTTATATAGCCTATAGCCTTCCTCATAATTGTGCTGTCTAACACTAAAATATTTTTTTTATTCTAATCAGTAGTTCCTGACATTAGCGCGTTCAACCAAACAAACAAACAAACTCTTCAGCTTTATAATATTAGTATAGATATAGATATTTCAGTACCTAGTTACCCTCTTTTTAGGTATATCATCAAGACAAACAGTTGTTATAGGCCTCATTTAAGGCTCCCGCAGACAGGCACGACGCGACGGTGCGACGCGACTCTAGTAGAACTATTTCTATGAAAACTTTATGGAAATTGTTCTACCAGAATCGCGTCGCACCGTCGCGTCGCGCCTTTCTACGGGAGCCTTTAGTAAAATATATTGACAAGGGTCCTGAAGTTTTTGTATACAACACGCGTGGTGATATTTAATATTGTCTAGTCTAGCCTTTGCCAACTCACAAAAAAAAAATGAAATAAAAACAAAATGATATGTACATTTTGATACCCGTGGGCAAAGTTAGTCATTGCACTCGAGCCGAGAGTGTAATGAAAAATGCACATGCGTATCGAACGACATTTTTCAACACACTGTGAGAAAACAAACAATCGTAAACACAATATTTTGTCACAATTTTTTTGTGAAAAATCGCTCGGTTTAAAAAGACAAGCGCACGCCTCTGACTGGTAATAGTTATTGGTGGCGCACTTTAATGTACTTGTGCGGGAATGCAAATTAAAAAGCACACGTGTTAAATACACTGCACTATGAATCTAAAAGCGGTGCAATAAGAGCCACTTTATAAGCAAGTTTGAAAAAGACTTTGTCCTCAAGATATAGTTCACAAAGAAAGTAGGCGGTATTTAATAAAACATCACACACCGTTATGGAGCCGAACATTCCTCGGCTGCCACGCAACCAATACCCGGGTCGCTGGCGGTCTCCGGCTACAAGTTATGAACATTTCTGATAAAATACCATCGCCAGCGGCAGACTTTTCTCAATCTATAATGCATTAAGTTTAGATATAGGCTTGGCTTGTGTACGTGCAGTCAAGTCTTTTCTATCCTAGTCAGTTTTCAAATCATTTTCTTTATGAAGTCAAGACTCATAGTACCTTTATCTTAAGCTAGGTACGTACTGAGCCGACTATTGCATAACAATCTATATTTAATTACTTGATAACAAAGATCAAAATAGCATACACCTTTGACCAATTTCGAGTTGACATCAACCTAAAACCTTTTTAATAGCCTGGCCATTTTAAGATAAAAATAAAAATTAAATTAATAGGGAATATTACGCAAAGCTGAGACAGCAGATGGTGTCACATGGACATGAAGTAAACAAAGCAAACTGTCAAAGGCGAGCGGCAACATTTTTCGGCGTTTTTCAATATTATTTCAGATTTATTTCATCCTTGTTACTATAATTAGTACTATAATTGCTACTATAACTGTAGATTAAAATAATACCAGAAGTTTAAAAATATGCGGATAAGAATTTGAAACATATTTGTTTTTGTAATATTGCACTACTTCACAATAAACTTATAACGTTACATTCAAGTAAATAGCATAAAAATATTGTGTTTTTGCATTAGGTTAATACTCAGACCTGTAAAATATCCTTCATTCTTATAGTCTTCAGCTCTAAAATGATCAGAACACAACCTTTAATGTTTTGTGACTGTAAAATACTTGCAACGTAGCAATTTACCACTGCTCGCGATGTTATCTGTTTTTAGTGAATTAGTTCCTGCATATCCTAATGGCACAACACTGATTCACTGACTGATGCATTATTACTATCTATTACAGAATATTCCTGACGAACGGATATCACTAAAATAATATATCAGTATATTGTAAACACACCGGATTTCTCATTAACAGTCATCTAACCATAGATAATTTTTTTATAACCATAGACGAAAAAGGAGGCCTAAACATGATGTTTGGTTTTCTGTTTACATTATTTATTTAATTATTTATTCCCCTTATAACTATCATTACAGATTGCATTACCTAATGTGATACAACGGTCTCATAAAATGAATTTATTATTAAAATTATTTACAATTTAAAATTATTAAGAACCTTTTTACTATAACCTTTTTGTTAGCTAGTCTTACACGGACGGACGCCATGTTGTTCTGTTTACCAAGCGTTGCAGGAGCGCCCTCTAGTGGGATATATTGTCAGTAAGGTTTCCTATTTTGTCAGAGTCTGTCAGTGTCACAATGCTAATTCGGTCTGACATTTGTAAAGAAAATGGCTGGATGTCATTCTGCGGTACTGACATTGTGACGCAATAAATAATGCTGATTCGGTAAAGCAGATTCTATCATGCAATGAGCAGACAAAAATAGCCTTTATGGTGATGAGTATATTATTTTGACTGTGACTAACTATGATCTCGAATGTGACCCCTATTGGAGTCGAATAAGGAAGTTTATTTTGTTTGATATTTTTCATAAATTCAAGTGCTTTTTTATGCCAGCCTCGTCTAGTAGTCAATCTAATCGTATAAATAATCGACTTTTTAGTAGGCAAAGGCTTCGATCAACGTTGACAACTGACAGCATGCGGTGATATCTACACTATAACATTAAAATTTTTGTCTGTCTGTCTCTCTGTCTGTTTGTTCCGGCTAATCTCTAAAACAACTAACCTGATTTTGACGGGACTTTCACTGGCAGATAGCTGATCTTACGGGCAGTAACTATGGACACTTTTATTTTAGAAACATAATAAGGGTTCAGCGCTAAAAAAATAAAACCCATGAAATTGTGTACAAAAAGTCGGATTTGAAAAATTCTTTTTGCATTTGGTAGCCCTATTCTTGAGGATTATTATAGGCTATTTAATATCACGCTACGACCCTTAAGGACCGAGCAAAAAGAAAAAAGTCAGAAATAACGGTAAGCGAAAACGAAGTAATAGCGCGGGCAGGCGATGCAACGGGTGGGTCGGGGGACGAGGGAGTTTTATTAAAATGTGACTGTTATTTTAGTATAATATTATGTATTTTACGACTTTCACGCGAATGAAGTCGCGGGGCATAGCTAGTGTAATATAATATGTTATACTTTATACTAATATTATAAAGCTGAAGAATTTGTTTGTTTGTTTGATTGAACGCGCTAATCTCAGGAACTACTTGTTCGAATTGAAACATTCTTTTAGCGTTGGATAGCCCATTTATCGAGAAAGGCTATGTAGCAGCACGCTACGACCAATAGGAGTGGAGCATCAATATCAATATCCTTTTGAGAGCTTCCGTTGCGTGCGCTACGTAAACGCTTAAAGTTACGTAACAATCATGTATGACGAAATTGTTCCTCTTAAAAAGTTCTACAAAAAGTCCGCAGTAGCATATGTCTATCTTTTAAGGTTGGTTCACTATAACTTTTTTAATAGTAATCAAATTTGTTAAAAAATAATGCATTATTTGCGAAGGTGTTTTCATAAACATGGTATTAATCCTTTTCCAAATAAATAGTTTTGTAATCAAGGTTGATGAAGCACATTTAAATTCCTTTTCAAATTATTCGAATCGGACCTTTCGCTTAGAAATTACGATGGGTATAAAAATGCTTAAAGTAAGAAAAATGCGCTTAGTCTACTAGTAACCCACACATTTTATTTTTTATTACTTATTTGAACCCGCTAATCTCTGACACTACCAGTCGGATTAAAAAGAATCTTTTTGTATTTTTAGCGCAATTCTTGATGAAGGCGGACGGTATTTAACATTACGCTAGGACCCTCAGAAGCCGAGCAAAAATAATAAAAGTAAGAGAAAGAGCGTTAAGCGAAAACGAAATAACAGCGCGAACAGGCGATGCCATGCGAAGGGGTGGGTCGGGAGACCAAGAAATTTCACGCGGACGAAGTCGTGGGCAGAAGCTAGTCTATATAATATATATTTTATTACTTTGAAAGAGTCGTGAAGTCCTGTTAAAATAACAACTAGGGTTGTGTCTACAAATAATCAAAATTGTTGAAATACGTCGTCATAACAACACGGACTAGGCACAAAGCCATCATTAAATTGAGTATATGAACTATGTGTGTGAACACATACACATACATATATGTGTGTGAGATCTGAGGGTGTCCTGTCTAATATTAATGCTGCACAATAAAATGTCTTTATTGGTATGTGAATACCAATAAAGACATTTTATTGTGCAGCATTAATATTAGACAGGACACCCTCAGATCTAGATGTTTGGATAGCTTTGGTTTTTGACACCCCAGTGTTCGCAAAATTTATGTTTTTCTGTTCGTAATATTACGTAATGTAACTGTTTGTTCGTTATTAATAAAAATGAAAATGAACTCAGTATTTTTGTACTTTCTGACAAAATTAGCAACAAATAAGTCATACAAGTTTGCTGCTTTTCGCCCATGTCCGTCTGATATTTTTTCTGTAAGATCGTATATAATAGTAAAAGTGAAGTATTTGCAAGTGAAATTGATTGGGTAGTAACTAATTGGGAAAACAAATACAAACGGTTTCATAGAATTAAAAAAAAAACAAGTCACCGCCTTATTTATTTATGTGTGAAATTAGGCCTTTTTAATTTTTCCTTTGTCGATGTAATTTTAAATTGTCTGTTTTCCCGTTATTCACAGGAGCCTGAAAAGTAATTAAGGCGTACGTAAAATTTGCGAAAATTTATTTATTTATTTATTTATTTATATAATCGCTTACAACCACTATCATTACAGGTACAACCCAATGCAACAGTGAAGCAGACCTAACAACAACAACAACCTATTTTCTAAAACTTATTACATATAATGTTATCCTTGTGAATTCACTCCGTGAAAATATTCAGGAGTCCATTAAGATATCTACGTAGGTTCTTCTTAATAAGAACTTCGGGAACACAGAAAAATGCGATGCAAAACTCCATGAATCATATGTACGTCTATCATTTCGGTTGCAAAATAAAAAAAATACCGCATCAGTAGAAGCAACCTGATGGTACACTCACCACAAATTAACATCTGCATGACCAAAACAGACCCTGCATACATTTTCTAGAACTAGGTTGCCAGGGGAGACAACCACTACTACATATGGCACAGCTTTCGGTAATTGAAATTCACTGCAGGTAGCATAACAATGTTGCTTCTTGCCGGTGTTCTGCGAAATCGTGGCACAGACATCTGCAATCCTGCTGTAATTGGTTACTATCCTTATCTAAGGTAGGTATTTTGAAGCTTGAAATGTATATGCCCACCTAATTGCTTGTAATGTAGATGTCTTTACATTAAGCTACGGTTTTTTAGACGAGCGGTAGCCATAATGGCCGCATTGAATGAAATGATGGCAGAGGGGTTTGACTTTACGGTGTCAAAAACATTCTCTAGGAAAATACCAAATTACTTTCATAAATAACATTTCAGTGACGTCAATCTCCGGTAGATTACGGACGCTATGTAGCGGCCACCACTCTTCTAGGAAACCGTAGCTATACTCAGTAGTGAATGCTGAGTTCCACTTCTGTTCTGAGTTGAAATAGAGTGAAAAACGGACTTTTTTAAAGTGGAATACAACCTCTAAACAACGCTGGCGTGGAACTATCTATCCAACTTCAGAGAGAACGTCAGCATCATCGTCTTTAAAGACATCTCGCTAATTTCTTCATTAAAGTGTGTTTATGTATCGTGTTTATCCATTACCTGTGCAGCGTTTCGCAAATCCGGTGGCCACGTAATAAAAACACATTTGTACGGAACCACGTAACCTCCATTAGCGTCGCTAAACTTGAGCAAACTTTGCTGAATCCACTCACAACATCGCTAAAGCTGTCACACTGATTTCGTGTGAGATCTTCCTAAATAGCTCTAAGATTTGTGCTTCTAACTGTCAGGATGCAGTGCAGAAACGAAGTTATATCTGTTTTGGCCTAATTCTTAATGGATTATAACATTTTTCTCACGATGTAAATATTAAATCTTGAGCTTTCGCTGACTCCAGTATGAATATCGCTAAAAACTAAAAAGCTGTAAAAACCTACGTGTTAAAATTTTCACGTGAACTTTATCCGTCTGAAGAGTCTCACGTTATTTCTAAGTTTTCCTTGAAAAAGCATATGTATGCTTAATTGATTAATTATAATTCTGCATTTAATAAAGTAACTACGTATGCATACATAAATAATTAATGAAAAGAAAAGCATGCTGAAAATGAACGAGCTCTTCAACTATTTTAAATTATCTACTAAATTCCGGACCCTGTCTCCTAGACTATAAGCTATTTGTTTAGCGAAACAGTGAAGGTGTAGGAAATAGGTCATTGTGATGTACTAGCTATGTGTTATTTACGGCTTCGACTCCGATGCACTTAGTATGTTTATAACGGCGACTTTATGTTGAAAAACAAACTGTGAGCGAGAGAGTTATTACACAAACAGGTATCGTGTGAATGTTTTTAAAGAACATAACGTATATCCACGTACATACTTCCCAAAGTGGTAGGCTGAGATGTATTTGACCAGTATTGTTATCGTATGTGGCAAACAGGTTTTTAAAGAAAGTTTTTAAATTGTCAATGCACTGTGGTTTATGAATAGGAAAATAATGTAGTTTTATTTTCTTACTTAAATGAATAGTGGATTTTCCTCACGAATTTATCGACTAGGTGCAGTCATGAGCATAAATATGGACAGCTCGGCAATTATATCTGATTTCATGATTCATTCATTAATATAGGTACCACGGTAAACATAATTGGTTGAAAGCATATACAAGTGGCAGCACAAATATGTGTCATCAAAGGAACACCAAAACTATCTGGCGAGACAAGCGATGCTAAATTATGGGATGCTGCATCAGCTTCAAAAATATGTGTCAGTGCAATATTAACGGACATGTCTTACGTCATAAATAGCTGCCTACTTAGTTGAATTCAGAAGAATCTGATACTTCGTGGTGATCTAAAATATCTGACATCACTTTGGCAGCATATAAACCAGAATAATGTTCGAGTTTTTTTCTATATTGCAATCAGCGCCTCTCATATTGCAAAAATATATAATCATAATAGTCATTATCATAAATCTTTATTTATCTCAACATCATATTACAGGTATTGGTTAATAAAATGCACAATCTTAAATAAAGAAAGGTGTTTGAGGTAGGAGGGTCCTGAGTTACAGATCACCCGACTCTCTTAGATATAACATGTTAATTTACAAAACACTTATAGTCAATATTTTATAGGTATAATAAAATTCTGAAATGGCAATTGAGTACAGACAGAACCTACAAAATTAAAATATACATTTAAAAATGTACATATTGTTTTAGATAATCATGAAATTGGGGAAAATTGCAAACTACCTATTAACTATTCAGTCAGTTTGAAAGCAGTACGTACAGTCACTACTAATTTACAAGTTCAGAATATAAAATATTTAAAAGCAAAATCTAAGAAAAGCAAGTCAACATAAAGTTCAAATAAATATACATATTATGTATATTATTGTTCACTGATACGGTTTTAGGTATCTTCATAACAAAATAAGATTAATAATAATTAAAATATATTAATTAACTAATTTCAACACAGATAAAACAATGTAATATTTCTGGAGCCGAACAGTCGGGTAAGAATTTCCCTACATCCCTCCTCGCGGATCACCCTTTTTCTCTTCCATAGACGAATAAATCACAATAGGACCTATTTTCACTCATTTTCCCATGAATACAGACAAACTAAATGAAAATGGCGAAGGGTTCACGGTACCTTCATCTCTTCGACAAAGGACATGGCTCACATTATGTAGAGGAAAATTGCGTCTCCTGTGTACCTACCTCAATATGTTTTGAAGTTAAAAAGACGTTGATGATCATTTATGGGCTATTGTTGTATTTCTGTGTATCCGCGTTTGATTTCAGAGATGAAAGAGTTATTGTTACAGTTTTATTCTTATATTGTACTAGCTGCGCCCAACGGTTTCACCCACATAAGGGCTCGATCCCGTAGGAATATCCTATGCCCTAACCCAGGTTATGGTGAAATGAAATTGTTCATTCTGTAAATAGGATACCGGAATCACCTTTACACTTCATATTAAAAAAAAATAAAGCTAGATGGAGTCGACATTTTCTATCTGACTTACCCCTGAGAGGAAATGGCGAAACAAACTCAGGGGTCAGTCTCTTTTAAAGTCCAGACATAATCTTGGTCAAATCATGTGAGGACCATATAGATCCGTGTCTGAAATGGTCGTTTGAGGATAAAACCACAAAAATTTGAGACGACCTGTCCAGTCTGTGCAAGCATTTGTCAGTAATCGTGTAGCTTAACTCAGGACTTAAGGAGCTCAACAACTCGACGAACAATACCAAAGAAAGGACATTTTGGTAGGCCGCATATCATCATCATCTGCCTAGCCTTTTCCCAACTATATTGGGGTCGGCTTCCAGTCTAACCGGATGCAGCTGAATACCAGTATTTTACATGGAGCGACTGCCTATCTGACCTCCACAACCCAGTTACTGGGTAATACGATACCCCTTGGTAAGACTGATTGTCAGACTTTCGGGCTTCTGACGACCCGTAACGACTGTCAAAGATCCACGAAATTTTGGTAGGCCGCATAAAGTACTCAAAATGCCAGACCATAATTTAAACTAATTGGCAATGAAAAAAAAAATTAGATGACCGACATTAATAGTGCTCACATACACAATAATTAAAGTAATATAATACTTTTCAAAGTAAATATTCATGTCGTTTTGTATATAATATTCAACAATGTCAACATGTATATAAAATGGTACCTACATATACAATGATGATTTTGCATAATAATTAAAATGTCAAGTTTTACGGTTTTATCACAAGGTTTAGCAGAGCGAGCAGCTCAATCCCAAGCTTCTTCTAAATAATCAGAAATGTTATAGTACCCTTTTTTACAAAGTTTGGTTTTAATACAGCTTTTAAATCGTTTAATGGGTAAGTTTCGAATGTCAATGGGAAGTTTGTTGTAAAAGCGTCTACGTTGACACATGAACGAGTTGCCTACTCTGTGGAGGCCAGTGCGATGTACAGGAAGATAGTGTTTATTCCTGGTATTTAAACTATAATATCGGTCTTTTTTATATTTTTGTGTACATACAATAGATTTTCAGATACATATATATTGAGAGGCTACAGTTAGAATATCTATTCCTCTGAATTTTTCTCGAAGAGAATCTCTTGGATCTAGGTTGTAAATGGCTCGAACAGCCCTTTTCTGTAAAACAAATATAGTATCCGCACAGGTTCCCTAGACAAACATCCAATTGTGACATAAGACTATAAAAATAACTAAAATAAACAATTACTGCTGTAACTACATACAACTACTGTATCTGTCAAATTTGTTTAACATCGTAGGCTGCCAAACTAAGCCTTTCTTACAATTTTTCTATGTGTGGCCATTGTAATTTACCGTCAATTCCAAGAAAAACTGTCGACTCAACAGGGTCCAACTCTATTCCATTAAGTTGAACATTGGTAGATAACTGCCTGACATTCTCTGGTCTACCCATGTGCCAAATTTCATCCAAGTCTGTTCAGCCGTTTCAGCAAGAAAGCGTAACAAACAAACTCACTTTCGCATTTATAATATTATATTATTGTGGTTAGTATTATTTAACGCTATCCTATAAAATTAGCTCCTAGTTTTATAGTTTTTCACCTTTTCCCAACTATGTTGGGGTCGACTTCCAGTCTAACCGGATGCAGCTCAATACCAGTATTATACATAGAGCGACTGCCTATCTGACCTCCACAACCCAGTAACTAGGTAATACGATAGCCTTGGTAAGACTGGTTGTCAGACTTTCGTGCTTCTGACTGTCAAAGATCTACGAATGACAGCCGGGACCAACGGCTTAACGTACTTTCCGAGGCACGGAGGAGTCTCGCTATGTAAAGATGGTCACCCATCCATGGACCAACCCCGGCAAGCGTAGCTTAACCTGATGGATTGACCTGTGCGGCTGTTATTACTTAGCCACGAGCTTTTTAGAAAAAAACATCTAAAAATGTAAGTGTAAAAATACTAGAATCTCAACAGTATAGGAATATTCACACAAATATTAATGACGCATAAATTATGGTTTTATAATTATGGGGATCAAACACCGTTCAGCATTTGCGAGAGAAATTCCTTAAGGGAACATATTGGTAACTTTGACGTCACTACATCAAATATGGACGTTGTTATCCATCCCTGTAATATATCTATTTTCTACCGTAAGATCCTTCTTACGATATTCACGAGAAGGCAGGAATCCCAAAATTTTGCGGACAGTAAGTTTGTATAGTATTTTTATTATAATAACCTTTAATAAATATCCCATGGCAGTGTTTTAATAAAAATTCTTAACTAAGTACTCTTCCTTAGATCCTCTTCTTAATGAAATGTGAAAGATTTTTATAGCGACGCTGCAAAAATTTATTTCTGCACAAATATTTGTAAGCCACACAGTAGAATTAATCAATGTTTTTTTTAATAATTATAAATATTAACATCAAACCGTGATTTTCGTTCGCATCGATGTTATATAGAATGTATTTATTGTTTGTTACTCCTACTCTCTCAGTTACGGTTCCAGACAAAGGCACACTGCGCATTTTTATACAAATAATTGGGTGGTGATTAATACCCATATTTTGCCAGGACTAACACGTATTACAGTTGTTTCAATCAACCAATTACTATGTTGGAAACATGTAGAGAATAAACCTTCGTATTGTGGCTGTAGAAAACTCTGAATGTCAAAGCTTAGAGCCCATACAAACACACGACTCAATGCCATTATGTGCGACTCTTTGTCGTCGACAACAATCGTAGACAGTCATGGGTGTCATGTCCCTTGTCCGCCCTAAGCGCACCAATCAAATTGTCAGTCAGGACTTTGAACGTCTTCTTTCTAACAGGTTTTTCGTCGGCCTTTAAGAAAGTAAACAATAACGTTTCCAGACAATATAATATTTTCTTCTCATTTTATTTACAAGAGCTTACCAAGATGATTATAGGCTATTTAAGATCACGCTATGACCCTTAGGAGCCGAGCAAAAAGAAAAAAGTCAGAAAGATCACTAAGCGAAAACGAAGTAATAGCGCGGGTGGGCGATGCAACGCGACGGGTCGGGGGACGAGGGAGTTTTATAAAAATGTGGCTGTTATTTTAGTGTATTGTGTATCTTACGACTTTCATGCGAACGAAGTCGTGGGGCACAGCTGTTATTCTATAATTATGTTCCAAAAGGAATTTAAAATACTGATGTTCGTGGTGGACCTTCGAAACAGGTGCGTAGTACCTGCAACCTGCGCGTGTCCCTGATGCATGATCGTGGACAAACCAATGAAGTATATAGAGCTCGTGGCACGTGGCATTCAATAGTGACCAGCGTGTTATGTACATATGTATATTTTTATTCCGAGGAAATGCTGGCGCTATAGGTATAGTGGTAGTAGGAACTTACCCGGAGGAGCAGACGGAGCAATGAAGTACTACAATAAGCCGATGTACGCACGGACGTAAAAATATCGCGGCGGGATTGTCAACTCTCGGTGTTGAGCCGAGCATTGGGAATCCAGCAGAGTGCATTCCAGCGCGTCGAAAAAACACTGTTGGAAAATTCCAAGAGAGTTGAAATCAACTCTCGGCGCTAAGTAGACGGTTGAAAATCCGCCAAGTTAAAAATCGCCGCAATATTTTCACGCCCGTGCGACCGTTGGCTTATACTACCTATCTGTAAATTACTGTTCAATCTACCTATTACATAAATTAAACGAAAAATTATGTTTTCACCCTTGAATCGAGTTTTAACAAAAATAATTCATGTTTCATTGGCAAATTCCGAACAAGATCTGCCTCAACGTAAACACATTTGTTATTTTATGTTAAATTTATTTAAATTTTGTTTCCGATCCATTTCGATACTTATTTTTTATGATATCGCTCGTGCTTATGGATTTTTAAATTGTTGTGAAATTACTATTTACGTTTAACGTTCGCTTTAATATCGTAAAACATTTCGTGAAGTGCAATTAGATCTCTTTCCTGATCTACAAATAAATAAAATTGAAGTGTCTGTTTGTAATGTCAACATAACAATTTTTTACTAACAGCCGAACCCAATAACCTATCTATCACTAGTTTTGGTATACTGGAGATAGAAAAATCTATATACATATCTATGGTTTTAACGCCCCAATAATCTTTATGAGATTATGGAATGTTACCGGCCTGACATAAGGACAGATAGAATTATATTGTCTACCATCAATAGCGACCTGTCATTTGCTGAAAATAGGTTATTGGGTTTGGCCGTTATGCATATCAAAGTATATACGGTACTTATAATATACTGAACTTTAAATTTTGAATTTTGGACAGTTACGAAATGAAGTTTTTTTAATATGCAAGTACTGATATATAAATGATGTCATTTATCATCAAAATATAAAAACAATTCCATCTATGCTAATAAAAACGTTTAGATTGTCTCCTGAGACATTTCAGAGAGCATGTACTGTACTTATACTATAAGTCGTTATTGAAAACTCAGTCTGGATCCATTATTCCTTGGACCTTTAATCATGGACTATTTACTTCAAAGACCTTGTTTACCTTTGTAGACCTTTGATATTGTACTAAGATTTGCTCTATTTTTACAAAAGGTGATATTTGGAAAAGTGCGATTCTGCCCTATTGGGCAATTTTAAAAATTAATTATTTAAATTGTACAGTCAGCAACAAAATTCGATTAACCTGTTACTATTACATATTTCTTAACTGGTGAAATGTGGGTGTATCACAGGTACATCTCTGCCTAACCGTTCGGGGATTATAGGCGTGATGTAACGTTACTTTTACAATCTTATTTGTCGGAAATACGTTAGTCGTCATTTAGTCAAATGACAACTAACTTGGCGGCACTCGACAGAGTCTACAACATAACGCTCATCGATAGAAGTTAAGCATAGTTGGTCGGTGGCTGTCGAGCAGTGAACACGTTCAGAAACTGTCCCGCGTTCTATGGAACGCTACGAACTATATGTAGTTGTGTCGTGTACCTACAGTGTGTGAATAGCTATTATAGTGTGATTCATTTGATCGTTAATTATAATTTGATTTAAACTGCAAACGGTTTTTCTATTGCGCAATAACCAACACTACCCATAGCACGCCCACAGTAGTTATAATCTGGCTGACGACAACTAGAGAGACCCTTCTCCGTCATATTTATCATCTAAATTGATACAAAATTATTTGATACAGTGCTGTTCAGCATTCTAAGTAATAGTAGGTAGTAATAGCTAAGAGTTACTTAAAAAAAATAACTGAAGTGTCAATCATGATCGTCCTATATTGGACGATCTTACTTTTGAGCCACGTCAAAAGTTTTCTCAAAAAGTATTGTTTTGTTGTTCTTTTCAATGAAATCAATAGTTTCTAAGAAAGCTAGTTTTAAAGTTCTGAGACCTAGCTTTGACTTTACACAACACCATTTATATTATTATTGCTTTCTCAGTACGTTACTAAGTTCACATATATGTAAAATCTCTGTAGATTTTACCAGAAAACACAGTTAATCAATGAATTCCTCCAGTATATCGTTTACTTCGCGTTTCTTGCCGACTGTTTCCGCACTCTTCCGCAATTCTCCTCCAAATTTCTTCAACCATTAATTTAACGTCGGAACGCTATATTCCTGCCTCGATTTCTTCTTAACAAAAATACATTTCACTGATTTTGTAATGAATTTTACGATACTAATTAAGATGTTACTTTAATTAATTTTTGTTCAAATGAAGAATATTTTGCTTTGCTGTTTATGTTGGTGTACTATAGGTACTACACCTCTGCTTAGCCTTTTGGGGAATACAGGCGTGAGGTAATGTTATGTTATTTTGCTTTAATGTTAACAATCATTGAACGTTTCAAAATTGATCTTCGTTTCGTGAGGTACTTGTTTATGATACAAAATACGAGGTTTCTATTTAGAATAATTTTTTATTGAAAGGTTTTGCCAATTCCGAAACAAACACACGCACATTCTCAAAAGATTTTCCTATGTCCGCACTACATACTATTTGTATAGGCACATGGAGATGCAGTAAAAGGCCAGCAGCAATATTGTTACTTGTGCTATAGAGTGGACAGGGCAGAAAGATTGAAGCAAACACTAAATTAACTACAATAACTACTATCCGTCGTTCATCATCATGGCCTTTCCCTATCCTGAAAATGATGTCCATCAATCAATCTACGTGTCTTTCTTAACACATAACATCATACGTTGTTTTCCCGAAGGGTTAGGCAGAGGTGTACCTATAGTACACCCACATTTCGCCAGTTATGTTTAAGTCCTATGTAATAGTTGGCGAGCATATTGCCATCAACCGGGCACAAATCCAGACTCCGGGTTACTACTGAGAATTTCCAGATGGAAAAATCCAATAACATTTTGGCATATCCGGGAATCAAACCCAGGACCTCATGCCCATGTGTTTCTTAATTCCTGTAATATCACGAAAGTATGACATATTGGACTGCTCTTTAAATTTCAATTAAAATAACAAAGACGTATTTCGTTTATAACAGAAACCTAGCCCAATAAGAGCTTTCATCATATTATTATTCAAAAAGTTACTACAACAGAACATTTTAATAGAAATTCTGTTACGAAAAAATATCTTCGTTTCCGTTTTTCACTACCTTCTCACGGAGAAAGTTTTATATTGTAACTTTTAAACTCAATTCTGAGCGAAACTTTATTCGTAAAAGTAGTGCAATAGCATAAAAATATAATGTAACTGTATAATGTCGATAAGTTATTTCTGAAAACACTAGCAAAAAAGCTTTAAAAAAACAAATCTGTTGCAGGCTCAGTCGATTTAAGACAAATAACAATGCGCGTAGCGGTTTGCTACGCCGTAGCAGAAGCTACGCTGGCGTAGTTCAGATGCTACATCTCTCGTAGAGCGAGAGTTGTGAACGTACCTTTGGCCCAATTGAGTTTACGACTTCATGATGATAAATAATAAATAGATAAACTGCTTAATACTTACAATATACGAGTCTTTTATTGCAGTCAAATGTTCCTTTAATTACCAAACTTCCCTATGAACAAAGTTCCTACACTGACAGCCAAAACGCCCTTCCAGAAACGTTAATACTTTAGTTAAAATTTATATTACGTGTCATATACTTTAAAGTTGTAGGAACATATCTGCGATAAATTCCTTGACCCACTTGCAAGAGTGACGGTTTGTGATCACAGAATAATGCGAGTCACCATCGTAAATAACTTTGCAAGCCTTCATAAACACTGGGACAGCGGCTTTAATCTGTCACTCCGTTGTTTCGGAATGAACAAACACAATTTTGATAATTATCGCGTTTCCTCTCATGCAAGGGCTAAGAAATGAAATTTTTATTACATTAACTTGTGTTGTTTTTAATAAGCTTAAATGACAGGACATATTATACATGGATGTCTGTTTTGTATCTCGTGTTTATGGCTTACTGATGGGGTATATTTTGGTAAAAATAACAAAGCCTTTAAACACGATCAGTGAATTAAAATACAATGTGCGAATTTTATGATTATTTATAACTTTTCATGTAGAAAAACCAATAAAACATCACAGGCAAAGAAGCGAGCAAGCTTATTGCCACAAACTGTGTGTGTATATGCTACTGTTAATTAACAGTGGCTAACTCCATAGTTACAGCTCAGCTGTCTCGTTATGCTTTTTAGGGTTCTGTAGTCAACAAGGAACCCTTATAGTTTCGCCATGTCCGTCCGTTCGTCCGTAGCTTAGCTCAGCGACTCTTAGTACTATAAAGCTAGAATTTTGCATGGATAAATATATTAATCACGCCGATAAATTAGTAAAATAAGATCATGAAAAAAAAAATTTTTAGGGTACCGCCTGTACACGTAAAGAGGGGATGTTTTTCTTTCTCGTCTATCCCATGCTGTGGGGTGTTGTTGGATAGGTGTTTCAAAAATATTGCGAGTTTGTAAGATCAATTTTTCGATCAAAGGATCCGTTTCTGAAATATTAAGCATTAAAGTGCAAATTTTTGTTAGAGTCAAGTGTCCCCGCCCCCCTGCCAGCTAAACGGTTAGTTTTAGATATGTGAAAAAATTCACGGTAGTGGTATATACAACAAAAATAAAAGGAAAACTATCACAGCTTAGTAGGCTTTACAAGTTTACGAGTAATAGTCAACCAACTTACATTTGCAGTTGGAATGTATGCGAGAACATGATTTTCAGCTACAATGTTAAGTTTGTTCTTGGGATAAATTCATCCCAACTACGGAACCCTTCATTGTGCGTGGTCCAACATGCACTTGGCCGGTTTTTACTTTGCTTTCCATATTCAGGTTTCAGTATTTATTTTTGTAACTTTCATTGACACAAAATTTTAAACCCACACAGTCCCGACATAAAACATTGTTGACCGAAGTTAAATTCAATTTGACAGCCAGTAGTTTACCAAAGGGCCGTCACCTAATTTGTAATCATTCGGCGAACAGAAAAACAATAGGGTTCGTTAAGATCCTGTTGAATTGTTGACTAACTGAAATCACAGCAACTATTCAACAAAATATTGTTAATCCGATTTCTGATTATAATTGACTGAAGGCGTAATTTTAGAATATTTGACTAGATTATGTTGTAATGGCCGCTTTTTTTTGGATGGGAATTCATCAAATGATTTCTCCCACTCTGGGCGGAGCGGGAGGGTGTGTCAGACTTTTACTGACTAAAACCCACCCGTGTTCCTTCAGTTGCCTGTGCCGGGCCACGGCAACTCTTTCGAACATCCCGCAATTCGAACATCCCGTAAAATGGCCGCTTGCTGAATAGTCTATTTATGAATGAGAAATAAATTCAGTTTGTATTTTTGGATCGATCAAAAAATATTTCGGATCATAACGTTCACGAATCCATTTGCTTACTGACTTACAGTGTTTTTTCTTTTCTCTTATTGTTTTATGAATTGCCACATTTTTGCATTTTTTGTCTTGTTTAATTTGAACGTTTTGCTTTTTCCGTTATAATTTTACTCATCAACCCAACTGCGGCCATTTTGGTTCTGAATAAAAAAAAACATGTGCGGTCGTGGGATCTCCGTCAGGAACGAATTTTCTTCTCACGTATGATTTAAAACAAAAACAAAATTTTCGCAGCCGCCACCTTAGATTTACATTTTGACCTCACTATCGACTTTAACACCCTCGAAAAGTATAAAAACGACACCTATGACGACGAATTTAGAAAAATATTCGCACCCGCCATCTTGGATTTACATTTTAACCTCACTATCGACTTTAACACCCTTGAAAACTATGAAAACGACACTCATGACGAAGAATTTTAAAAATCTTCGCAGTGACCATCTTGGATTTACATTTTGACGTCACTATCGGCTTTAGCACCCTCGAAAGCTATGAAAACGACACCCATGCCGAAAAATTTGAGAATTTGCGCAGCCGCCATCTTGGATTTTCATTTTGACTAAATTCGCACTTTCTTTTTTGTGTGAATTCGAAAAAAGAAAGTCGCATGGACCCAAGTATGAACACTTTTTCGTTAGTGACGATTTCTGCCAGTTTACTCCTTCTTCCGCAAGACGCGTAAAAGAACTTCGTTCCTAAAATTCGAACTAATTATGAATATATTTTTCCCACGCAGGCGTTAGAAATGTGCCAACGCGAGCTTTCACGTGCATGATACCTATAATGTTCTATTTTCAAAATGCCTTGTTTGAACTCAGCCAGTCTTCAGTCATTCTGACATGTTGGCTGACGTGTGAAGGCGGTCCGGGCGTTCGATACAACGCTGCAAGCTTCTTTTGACGCGTGGGTAAAATCGGAACTAGCGCCGCTATCTTAACATAACATCACGCCTGTATTCTCCGAAGGCGCAGGCAGGGGTGTACCTATTATAGTACACACACATTTTGCCACTTATGTTTAAGTCCCATGTAATAGGGGGCGAGCCTATTGCCATCACCGGGCACAAATCCAGACTCCGGGCTGCTACTGAAAAATTCCAGATGGAAAAACCCAATAACACTTTGCCCTACCCGGGAATCAAACTCAGGACCTCATGCTCAGCAGTAGCGCTTGTGAACACTAGACCAACGAGGCAGTCAACTTATTTCCGCGCGCCACCATCTTATTTTTTCAACACATTTCACAATTGAACAATTGCACAAATGATAACCAACATGCGCCCTTTTGTCAATGCCATTAAGGTGCCAAAAGATCCTTGTGTCTGTCTTTGTAATGTTATAACGTTTTTTTTTAATTATTATTGATAGGCTCGCGTTTGACCACTATCACAACCGATGGTAAGCGATAATGTGGTCGACAATGGATTGTACTCAATTGGATGATTTATATTTTTGGTAAAAACGTATTATGTTTAACAAATACAAAGAATTTTTCTTAATTTCACAGTTTAATTTCATACTTGAAAATATTTCATAATTTTCACTAGGTTTTGCATCTGTGAACGAAAGCAAAACATTATCGGGTTTCGCTAATTATGTAGATTATTTGGACTCGTGACGAGTACCTACTCAGGTAAGATGGAATTTAAGATGATCGCAATAAGTTAAACTCTTTGGATGTTTGCTCTAATAAATCAAATAACTTTGGGTAACTTACCATCGTTAAACATCCGTCTAAACTCCTGTTTATGTACTTTAAACAAACAAAACAACTTGAACTTTACTTATTAACGTTTCTTTAACATGTGACGTTAACAAATACATGGGGATCTTTTCCCCTTTCTTGGAAGGTCTCGGAAGGTTTCTATCTTAATTTTAAACCCATCTCAATTTGACGCTTCATATTACCTACGGAATCCGATGTTCTCTATAAAATAATAATAATTTGGTTTAAATTTATTTAATCAGAAGCCCAATTCTTTACTGAATAAACATAATTTTTATTTGTTAGAACCACGTCTTTATTAATACGTCGGTAAGGTCACTCACTTTACCGACACTGTATTATAAAATAACGAATAAAAGTCCCCGTAACACCATTAGTACCCTTTGTCCGTCACAAAGAGAATTATTTGTCGGAATATTCATAATTGTTTTTGTACCTTCGTTACAGTGAGGAACATTAATATATTCTGCTTAAAGTAAGGCACTTATTGCAAACGGTATTCTCTCGTTCTTGAGTGTCCATTAGTTGTGCAGAAAAAAAGTGGTGTATTGCCTTTATTAAATTTTTCATTTAACATGTATTCTAAAACCTCCTTAGACATTAAATATCTAAGGACAGACACAGGACATAACTAAATTTAGAGACTGCTTATCAAGCTTATCTTTCTCTGAGGTATACGAATGCCACTCAACAAACAATGGCTTCAATTGCCTGCACGATACAATTATTCTTTTTTACAATTTATGCTTCCCCATTATTAAAGTTAAAAATAGTAACAAGCAAGTGAAAAACAGATGCCTAAAAAAACATAAAACGATATTGTATTACAAAACGAACATTGTACCTAAAATATAACCTTTGTAGAGATAACAAAAAAAAAATTACAACTATTCTCGAATATTAAAAATGATGTATACAAAATGCGCAACAAATTAACAGTTACAGTACATCAACAAAGCGTAAAATGCAAGAAACGTAGCGTGGAACTTAATTAAAATAGATGTTAATAATACGACAAGCTACTCTGACTCAATACAAATCAATACTAACATTTATGACAACCCTAACCATATTTGTGACCTTTTTAATGAATATTACATATCCCTAACCAATACGACCCAAAACCCACGGGAAAATAATCAGAATACCAATTTTACAATTCCTCAGAATCCTAAAAGCATTTTCCTAACATCAATAGATGAAACAGATCTGTATAAAATAATTCATAGCTTAAAAAATACGAACTCGACTGGTTCTGACGACTAAATATGATACTAAAGCGTTAAAAATATGTGCTTCGAGTTTAGTCTCGCCTTTAAGCTACATAATAAATATGTCTCTACGTGAAGGAGTCTTCCCAAAACAACTGAAAATGTCTGTTGTCAAACCTTTATTACAAGAAAGGCTTAAAGTCGGATATGAGCAACTATCGACCTATCACTTTAATCCCCACATTATCAAAAATATTTGAGAAGGTTATTATGTGTAATAAAATAGATAACTTTTTGACATCATGTACCATCCTTAAAAAATAACAGTTTGCATTTAGAAAGGGGAGCTCTACATGTTTCTCCTTAATTAAACTAATAACCGAAAGTCTGAACCAAAAATCCAAAATAGGCTGTCTTTCTTGACACGACAAAAACCTTTGACTTTGTCTGCCACAAAACATTACTCTCCAAATTTTCTCACTGTGGAATCCGCGGGAAGGCCAACGAGTGGATCAAAAGCTTTCTTACCGACGACTTCAGTGCGTAGAAATAACAACAAATTATCAAAATGAACAAAATAAATTTTGATCAAATACAGACAAAACAACTTCGGTACATCTCAAGGAGGAATTTTATCCCCTCTTTTCTTTCTAGTATACATCAACGACCTACCAGAGGTGACTAATGAAGAGTGCATACTATTTGATGATGACACAACATTGATTATTAAAAGCAACGATAACAAACACTTGGAAAAAACGAATTGTTAAAGCAACAAGGCAATCATATGGCTAGAAATTAATAACTTAAACATGACCAAAACAAATATAATGAAATTTCAAGCACTCAACACAAACACAGATAGTCTAGACATCCAGTATAACAATTCCCCCTTAAACACTGTTAATGAATGTTTATTCTTAGGTACAACCGTGGCCCAAAATTGCAGATGGAAACCTCACGTAGATAAAATACTCAAAAAAGTAGATCGCTTTGTGTATGTCCTGAAAAAAATAAGACAGACGGTTAATCGAAATACCACAATGGTTGCTTACCATGTTTATGTTGCGTCTGTACTCAGACATGGTGTTATAATTTCGGGAGCTGAGTAGACAAGAGTTTTTAAAGGAGGAAAAAAAATCATCCGGGCAATGTGTGGAGCCCACTTTTTAGACAGCTGTAAACTTTTATTTCAAAATCTTAAAATACTGTGTTTACCATGTCTTTATATTTTTAAAATATGCATTTTTGTAAAAAAAAAAATGATTTATTCGAAAAAAGCAGTTAAAAAATATATAGTCACAAAGACAAATTGAAATAACCCCAAATAAAACTAATGCTATTTAAAGAAATACTGACTGCATGACAATTATTATTATTATTTGGCATTTGCCAAATAGTACTCAAGATCTGCCATTGCCGTTATTCAAATGGGTATTGTTCAGACTGATATTAGAAAAAAAAAATTACAGCGTTCAAGAATACTTAGAGGATAAGTCGTTAGCAATATAATCAAGTAAAAATAGCCTTTAATCCACCACATGCAAAAACTACATATTCAATATTATTACTACACTATAATCTAATTAACTATTATAGATTCATATTTTATTCTCTAATTCATAATTATTAATAGGTTAGCTATATAAGCTTTGTTTTTGTATAGAAATATTTGTACGCCATACTATGGCAGGGTATGCTGAAACCATATTTTTTCAACTTTATCGCTAAAGCATTAGGTTCAAGGTTGATTGAGAAAGTTTGACAGTTTCGGATAGCTTGACCTGCTGGCGTCTGTACCATATCGTAACAAATAAACATTTTTGATTTGAGATGATTTTTTTATTTGACTTGAAGGAGTTTTTAACTAATTTTGTTATCAGGACATATTTAATTATTGATGTAACTTTTTGAGCTTCTCATGATACACGTTTTTTAAATAAATGAGCCCCTTTATAACTTTCTGGCCTTTTCTCACAGTTGGTCGCAGTAACTAAGGTAGAGCACACTGAACAAATGGGTTAGGTAAAGGTTACATCTGTGAAAAACCACGCGCGAGCCGAGCGAGCGATGCGAGCGGTGCCGCGACAGCAGCCGGCAAACCTTACATCCAAGTTGGTCGCGGTTACTTGGTTATTTAGTATTTTTAGGACTCCAAAATAGGAATTATTTGAGGTTCACAAAAGATGCGCATTAAATATGTTAGTGTTCATTCATATTTTTAGGAAAGCAAATTGGGAATTATTTTAGGGTCAATTAAATACATGCCTTTGGTTCACTAGTCGCCCGAAACAAAAAAAAAAGCCAAAACTTTTTTAAACTTATTGATTAAACGTTCAATAGTTGATGATTTTTTTCAAACTTTATAACAATTAGAATGTTGTAGGTAAATGCGTAGGCTGAATTTTGTGTTGCATGCTTCCAAAATAAAATTATTTTTATGTCATATAATTTGGCTTATTTGGTTTTTTTTTGCTTCCGATCCTTCGTAGCAAGTTTATTACCAGAAACCACCATAAGAACGTTCTTGTATACCCAATTAATATCACATTTCCTCATTATTGCAATACAAAATCGAAGTACAAGGATTGAAATGGACATGACATGTGTGCTTTATAGAATATCTCAAAATAAATAAGTGTTTGAAGTCTTTAATGTAAGATAAAATTTATTTTACCGGTAATCTACCATCACAAGTTACGGGGTCATATTCTTACGTGGAACTCGCAATATTCTGATGTAGCGTCACTGTTAATTCAGGTTTTGTGAACGCTGTAAATAAATAAATAAATACTTACATCAAACGTTTACAATGTCACGGATGTACAATTTTATTATTAGTAGATAGTTAACATGATTGTGAATAACAAGCGCGTGAGTCATCGACCGCGGGCTGCCGACGGCCGCGCAGCGAGCGAGCGGAACCCCTCCCGTTTCTCGGGCCTCACTGGCTCGACAGTCCGTTGCATGCCGCTGGGCTGACGACACGTCGTTTACTGCTTTCGCTAAGATATCGAATGCATCTCGCGCGTTTTTTTTTTTTTCCTAACTATGGCATCTCGTAGTTGGCCAAGAGTGGCCGTGACTACTTAACCGGTCAATCCTGTGGCTGCCTTAAGCTAACTCAAAGCCTCCAGCCAGGGGCGTGTTACTTACAATACTAAGTGACTGCGCGCTAAGGGCACCCCCTGTGGGGTACGAACCTCGGCTTAGGGCGTCACTGGGGGGACAGCAAGTTGGGACAGGCTGGATCAAAACTTGGATAATTATTATTATCTGGGGAATTTAAAACTACAGGCTCAGCTTCGGCGCGGGCTGGCGCTTCTTCGAGCAAGGGTCGGGGGGAATTATTAACTTGGGGTTTTCGCGCTGGACCTCGGCGGCGGGGTCGGAATGTCGGTTTTTTGTGTTTGTGTACTGTACTGGTAGCCCTATTGCTTTCCTGGAGGAGAGTAATAGGGTCGTCTGGGTCTAATAGTGTGTGCCTCGGACGGCGGACTTTACTAATGTTGGAGGGGGTATATTTAGCGGCCTCGACAACTAGGGGGTTGCGATGTTTGGCGGCGGTGTCAAAGAAACGCTTGGAGATACGTTTCATGAACTGGAGGATGGTGGGGATTTTGAGATCGAGATGGAGGATCTCGTTCCGGACATAGAAGGGGGATCCCGTGATCATTCGGAGGGCACGGTTCTGGAGGGTCTGCATCCTATGGATGTGGTGGGGTTTCGCGTGAGCAAAGACTGCACAGGCGTACGTCATGATAGGGCGTATGCACGCCGTGTAAATGCGCAACTTGCACTTTAGTGACAACTTGCTTTTTGCATTCATAATCGAGTGGAGTCTACCGAGAGCGAAAGCGGCGCGCGAACGAACCTTCTTTATGTGCTCTGCGAAGGTGAGGTGCTCATCGAGAATCACACCTAGATATTTGGCTCGCTTCTCCCAAGGGATAGGCTTACCGAACATGGAGATTGGTCGGGGGGGGGGGGGGGGGGTGGGGCTATGGCGCGGTTTTGAATAAAGAACCGCTTGACTTTTGTCGGGATTCACTTCAATTCTCCACTTCCTGAACCAGTCGCCAAGTTTGGTGACCGCTCTTTGGAGAGTGAGAGAAATCGAGGCTTGTTTGGTGCCCGAGCAGTAAATGGCCGTGTCGTCTGCGAACAGAGCCAACTGTGCCTTTTTGCTCCTGGGTATGTCGCTAGTGAACAGCGTGAAGATGAGGGGGGCAAGCACAGAGCCCTGGGGGACGCCTGCGCGGATAGGGTGGGGGGAGGATAGTGCTCCTTCGATGCGATAGCGGAAGGTGCGGTTCGACAAGAAGTCTCGTAAGATGAGTACGAGACGGTCCGGCACACCGAGTTGGTAGAGCTTATATAATAAGCCGTTGTGCCAGACTCTGTCGAACGCTTTCGCTATGTCGAAGTATATAACGCCCGTCATCATGCCGCGCTGGAAGCCAGCGCTTATGTGTTCGATGATGCGGTGGGCCTGATGCACACAAGAGTGCTGGGTTCGAAAACCAAACTGTTCGTTTGGGATGAGGCCTTTTGTTTCGGCATAGTCTCTGAGACGCTTATAAATAAGTTTCTCATAGACCTTGCCGAGGACATTGAGCAGACTGATGGGGCGGTAGCTCGAGGGCTCGGATTTGGGCTTTCCAGGCTTGGGGATGCCGATGACAGTGGCCTTCTTCCATGCATCTGGGAAGATGTTATTGCTCATGGCACCATTGAAGATGGTGGTCAGTAGCATTATGAGGTGGGCAGGGAATAGTTGTATTACCCTGTTTGTGATGCCGTCTGAGCCGGGAGCTTTACGGGGCTTTAAACCCTTGATGATATCGTGCACTTCGTCTGGAGTGACGGGAGGCAGAGGATAGTCAGGGTTTTCAACGGGGGGAAGGGAGGCTCTACGTTCGACTTCAGCGTCGACTTTTGACAAGTGAGCTTGGTCTACTGGTTGAGAGCTGGGAGAGCATTGAGCCTCGAGGCTGTTGGCTAGGCATTCAGCCTTGTCTGCATCGTCAAAGGCGATGGTCTTGTCAGGGCGGAGTAGGGGGGGCATGGAGACTACTTCTTTGGACTTTAGTTTCCTTTGAAGTTCCCAGAAGGCCTGATGAGTGGGCTCTAGGTCGCTTAGCATCCTGTCCCAGTCAGCGGTACGCAGCTCCGCTAGGCGTGTCTTTACAGCTCGCTGTAAATGGCGCATATGGGCTTTGTTCGCAAGGCAGGGAAAGTTGCTGTATGCACGGACAGCCGCGTTCTTCTCGCGCAACAGTTCACGCACATCGTCCGGCAATCTCCAGCGACGGTCATCGTCCGCTGGAGTTACCTTTGAACAGTCGTTCAGGACTGATTGTACGTGCTCAGTGAGCGAGTCGATCGCGGCCGTCGTGTCCGCGACAGAATCGAACTGATCAGGGATGGAGTCCAAGTGATGGGAAGAAGTGGATTTCAGGCTTTTGCTTACTTTCCTCCAATCTGTGACTATTTTGGTGAGAGGGGGTTGAGTGGGGTCATGGAGACCGACACGGGGGGCCAGTTTCATGACCACTGGTCGGTGGTCAGAGGAGAGCTCTTGTACCGCCTCTATAGAATCCAACCGTAGGTTGATATTCTTCAGAAGCGCTATGTCGAGGACGTCGGCGGTATGGTTGGGGTCGTGGGGAAAATGGGTTGGAGTCATCGGGGCGAATCTCGCGCGCTTGTTACCAACGCTATTATATGTACTCTGTCTATCTGCCTCCTACTAGTGCTTGTGTAAATCTTTCCGTGCTTCTCTCTGTATAAACTTTCTCCTTCTGTTCTTCGAACTTTATGCAGGTACGAGTGTGGATTTTGAATATTATAGCCAACTGGTGAAATACCGGCTTTCATTCATCACTCGTACGTACTCACTTCACTGCGGGCAAATCTTGAGAAATGAATTTTGAAGATAACCGTTATTTTCTATTGCGGGTAAACTTTTGCTCGCAGGTGGCACTATGCATGTTAATATCACTTATCCGTTTGGTTAAAGTGCTGTCAGATCGAAGACATAAGGTTGGCACAAAAGTAATGAGACACTTGGTTTATGTTTTATATTTTTTATTAGTATTACAATACAAAAAGCTTATTCAATGATGTAATCACCATTAGCATCTAAAACTTCTTGCCAACGACCCGGCAAAGTTTGTATGCCTTTCGCCCAGAACTTTTATGGCTGTGCTTCGAAAAAGATGTTCAACTCTGCCTCTACATCCGAGAAATCATTAAATTGTTTACCCTGCAAATGTTGTTTCAGGGCTCTAAACAAATGATGATCAGATAGGGTGAGGTCTGGGGAATAAAGTGGGTGGGGTATCGTCTCCCAGCCCAAGTTCTCCAACTGTTGGCGAACGGCAGATGCGACGTGAGGTCGAGCGTTATCGTGTAGTTAAACTACATTGACTCGTCTTCGTCGTTTTTTCTTGATAGCAGCAGATAGTTTGATGAGCTGGGTTGAATATTTGTCAGCGTTTATAGTTTCATTGTGTAATAGTTCATAAAACAGCATGCTTTGCGCGTCCCAGAAACAGCAAAGCAGAACTTTTAAGCGGTTCTTTTGACTCAGTTTCGGTTGAGTTGGTGGCGTTTCTTCTCGAAACAGCCAAAAAGCACGACGTGTATCGTTATCGTAATGAAACCATGACTCATCTCCAGTAAGCAGATCAGACAAAAACTCTTTACGTCGGGGTCGCAACAAAAGTGATTGACAGGTAGCGACACGGACTGCACGACTGGCGTCTGCAAGGATGTGCGGTACCCACCGAGCCAAAACTTTTCGATACCCAAGCTCATGCAGATGGTATTCCACAGCATGGTGACTGCGGTTAAATGCTTCCGCTACTTCACGAGTGGTAGCATCCGGATTCGACTGCAGTTCGCGGCGTAAATTGTCATCATTCACTGCGGGTGGTCGTCCTGAGCGTGGCTGACTTTCAAGGCTCCTGTTTCCTGATTTAAAACGGTAAAACCATCGGGATACCATCGCATGGCTTGTACTTCCAGCGCCCAATGCAGTGTTGATATTGTCAGCCGCAGCCCGCGCACTCTGGCCTAACAAGTACTCGTATAAGTATAGTGTTCAAACTTGTCGCTCGTCCATTTTTCTTCAAACTGACTAAACCGATCGCGAGGGCGGCTTTATATACCCCCACACCACAAGTACCTAGAATGTTCTACAACATTCTTGAATATTAGCGAAATCAATTAACTTGAAACAGGAAATACATATAGTTTAGTAGAGTGTCTCATTAGTTTTGTGCCTACCTATATACTGACAATACCACATTCTCGGTGTATGAGGGCCTGTATTTGAATTCATTACCAGTGAGGATAATCTAAAGTTTGATGGATGAGGGCGGTGAAAGGTAATCTGATGGATGGCATACAAGCCGTTAAGCAACTCTGTAGTTTTGGAGAAAATACTAAAGGTTTGTTCAGCTTACAGTTGTGAGCATCGATCTTAACACTATAAGTTATTGTGGAGGACTGCTCAGGACTCGTCATATTTATACACGTGTTTTTACACGTACACCTCGTTATTTACTCAATATACTTTAACAAACTTTTTTTTTGTATTGTTATAAAGTAATCATCTTATAATGTATTGGATAAGAGTAGTGTTTTGCGTGAGCCTGGAAAATAATCTTATTAATTTTTTATTTCTGAATGGACCTGCTCTTGACCTCGATCACGCCTGATGGAAAGCGATAGATAAGATCTATGAGGAACGAGCGTGCCCAGAAGTTGCCTGTTCACTCTTGCTTTGAATGCAGACGGGTTAAATGTGAAAGGGAACACAGACGCTGGCAGAGAGTTCCACACTTTGGCTGTGGGCTTAATAAATGTAGAGGAGAAGCGCTGAGTACTGTGCGCACTGTGGTCGACTCGGGATATCAACCAAGTGCGGATGGTACCCTGCAGTTCGTCTGGTAGTCCGGTAGTAAAAGGGCGAAAAGGGCAATCCACGCGATCTATAAAACGGGTCCTCGTGAGTCCCTTAGAAACAAATTCAAAGAAATTGATATACGAACTCTGTCTTCTCTTTATATCTTAGAAAGTATTTTGTATGTTCGCAGAAACTTAGGACTTTTCAAAATAAGAAGCGATTTCCATAATATTCTCCTTATTAATAAACGTATTATATCAGGTGAATAGTTACACACCGATTTCTCTCTTTCAGTCGTCAGTAATTTGATTTTCGAAAGAAGAAGACAAAGCGTTGTACACCACACACACACACAACACACACCCACACACACACACAACACACACGCAACACAGCGTGTACAGACGCTATACAACGTTTATTAGTAAGGAGGTATAAATACACGTAGTAAGCATGACATTGTGATACCAAGTAATTTTTTATAAACGGTATCGGCGTTTATAACAAGTTTCCAAAGTCAGTTACAGAACTTAGCGATGGAAAGTTCAAAACCCACATCAAACAATTCAAATCAATTATAAGATTAAAGACTACGTTGAAGACAAAGATGTTTTGGCAATAATTTCTTCTGCACACGTGGCTTCCCTGGTGTCTCGTTACCGGCCTAACTATGTAAATGTCTATTAACTGCTCCCAAATAATGATGTTTATTTTCATTTTATTATTTTATCAGGTTGGAAAAATGTAATGAGACACTTGGTTTACGTTTTATTTTTATTCGTTTATTTATTTTCTTTCTTATCTATTTACATTTTTAAATATTTCTAATAAAAATATATACAAAAAAAAACATTTAAAAATATAAAAAAATAGAGGTCCGCCGGTATCGGGAGCAGGGTCCAAGCTACCAGTGGTTAGGGCTGCAGAGACAGGAACCTCCTCACAATACGAGCCGTATCGAGGAGTACTGCCTTCTGGATCAGGCTCTTGATCCAACCACCTAACGACAGCCTCGAGAGATGTTGGTCGAAGCTTTCGGCCATCAGGCCATTGGCCGTTACAACAATCGGCACAATGACAGCCGAGGTCACATTCCACATGTCAACAACCTCGTGTGCTAAGTCGAGATATTTTATTTGTTTCTCTTTCTCAGCTTTCACGAGGTTCTCTTCATGTGGAATGGTAACATCGATAATCATTGCGCGGCGCGCTAATCGATCTATCACCACTATATCAGGCTTATTGGCGATAATAGTCCTGTCAGTGATGATAGACCGATCCCAGTACAACGTGACATGGTCATTTTCAAGAACTGGGTCGGGCACATACTTGTAATACGGTACCTCAGAGTCCACAAGTTTGTATTCCAAAGCAAGTTGCTGGTGAATAATCCTGGCCACTTGGTTATGCCTGTGCAAGTACTCTCCGTTAGCCAGACGAGAACAACCAGAGATAATATGTCTGATGGACTCACCCGGACGGTGGCATGCCCGACACACGTCAACCGTCCCGTCCTTCATAATATGTCTCCGGTAGTTATTCGTCAAAATAACTTATTTTTATTATTATTATTACAATTCAAAAAGCTTAGTCCATTATGTAATCACCATTAGCATCTAAGACTTCTTGCCAACGATCCGGCAAAGTTTGGATGCCTTTCGCCCAGAACTCTGATGGCTGTGCTTCGAAAAAGTTGTTCAACTCCGCCTCTACATCCGAGAAATCATTAAATTGTTTACCCCGCAAATGTTGTTTCAGGGCTCTAAACAAATGATAGTCTGATGGGGCGAGGTCTGGGGAATAAGGTGGGTGGGGTATCGTCTCCCGGCCCAAGTTCTCCAACTGTTGGCGAACGCTAGATGCGACGTGAGGTCGAGCGTTATCGTGTAGTTAAACTACATTGACTCGTCTTTGGTGGCGTGCCACATCCGAGCAAAAGTTTTGCTCATGCATAGTGATGCATGTTAATAACATTTATCCGTTTGGTTAAAGTGCCGTCAGATCGAAGATATAAGGTTGGCACAAAAGTAATGAGACACTTGATTTACGTTTTATATTTTTTATTATTATTACAATACAAAAAGCTTATTCAATGATGTAATCACCATTAGCATCTAAAACTTCTTGCCAACGATCCGGCAAAGTTTGTATGCCTTTCGCCTAGAACTCTGATGGCTGTGCCTCGAAAAAGATGTCCAACTCCGCCTCTACATCCGAGAAATCATTAAATTGTTTACCCCGCAAATGTTGTTTCAGGGCTCTAAACAAATGATAGTCAGATAGGGTGAGGTCTGGGGAATAAGGTGGGTGGGGTATCGTCTCCCAGCCCAAGTTCTCCAACTGTTGGCGAACGCTAGATGCGACGTGAGGTCGAGCGTTATCGTGTAGTTAAACTACATTGACTCGTCTTCGTCGTTTTTTCTTGATAGCAGCAGATAGTTTGGTGAGCTGGGTTGAATATTTGTCAGCGTTTATAGTTTCATTGTGTAATAGTTCATAAAACAGCATGCTTTGCGCGTCCCAGAAACAGCAAAGCAGAACTTTTAAGCGGTTCTTTTGACTCAGTTTCGGTTGAGTTGGTGGCGTTTCTTCTCGAAACAGCCAAAAAGTACGACGTGTATCATTATCGTAATGAAACCATGACTCATCTCCAGTAAGCAGATCAGACAAAAACTCTTTACGTCGGGGTCGCAGCAAAAGTGATTGACAGGTAGCGACACGGACTGCACGACTGGCGTCTGCAAGGATGTGCGGTACCCACCGAGCCAAAACTTTTCGATACCCAAGCTCTTGCAGATGGTATTCCACGGCGTGGTGACTGCAGTTAAGTGCTTCCGCTAATTCATGAGTGGTAGCATCTGGATTCGACAGCAGTTCGCTGTTTAAATCGTCTTCATTTACTGCGGGTGGTCGTCCTGAGCGTGGCGGACTTTCAAGGCTCCCGTCTCCTGATTTAAAAGGTCAAACTATCGGAACACCGTCGCATGGCTTGTACTTCCAGCACCCAATGCAGTGTTGATATTGTCAGCCGCAGCCCGCACACTGTGGCTGAACAAGTACTCGTGTTTGAACTTGTCGCTCGTCCATTTTCTTCAAACCGACTAAACCGATCGCGAGGGCGGCTTTATATACCTCAACATCTCAAGCACCTAGAATGTTCTACAACATTCTAAAATATTATCAAAAACAATTAACTTGAAAAAGGAAATATATATAGTTTTGTAGAGTGTCTCATTACTTTTGTGCCAACCTGATACATGCTTCCTTGATCTTTTCATTATTATACAGGTATATATTTACAGGTTTAATTATTATATGAGTATAATATACATTAAAAAAAAAACAGTCATCCCATACAAAACTTCAATACCTACTCGACTAAATGTATAGGACGACTGATAACTTTCTCGTGATTACGATGTTGGTCCCCGGGAGAAAGTTGTTCAGTTTGACGGTCTGTATCACTCCCTTAATTTAGGTCACACCTTTCTCAGACACATTGTAATATCTACAATTCTAATTTCAACTATTTATTAGTCGCTTTTGTGGACAGGACACAAATCTGAATTAATATTTAGATTTGTAACAGTTGTAATGGCAATCATGTCATTTGGTTAAAATAGGTTTTTACTTTTATTATTTTATTTCTTTTTTAAATAGATTCTTTTATATTTTGTGAATGTGAGAACGTTATAGGCTTAATAGACTGTAGATTTGTAGACCATTTTCTATTTTGTTAAGTACCTGGTGGTTGTTGACAGGCCTACACTGTCCTCCCATACCTATTAACACTGTAATTTGAAAACATTGTAAAAGCCAATTATTTTTCAAAGAGTAACTGTGGAGTTTCTTGTCGGCTCTTCTCTATAGGAAACGACCAATTGGAACCGTGCGCCTAGCTTCTGACGTTTCATAAGTGCCCATGTAGGTTTATGTGAAATAGAATATTTTGATCTTGAGTCAGACTGTGAAACCTAGCCACCAACGTCTCGTCGCCTATAGGCCTTTTGCTCTGCGTGCCACCGAGTCAAGTGCAGTAAGCTGGTATTTTGATGAGCCATCTCGTAAGTGGCTGTAATAATCCATACAGCAACGAACCTGTGACTTGAATCGAATATATTAAACAGTATTTTTACACTTTTAAATGGTGCTAAAACAGTTTTTACGTCATATTCTTTACTCTTGTTGGCACGATCTTACGATACGATACGTTCTATGAATAATTCCGACAAAAATAATGACTTTTGTGTTTACGACTAATGAAATCCTCAAGCTAAACGTGTTATTTTCACACATAAACCCAATTTTATTTAGCAGTACCTAGAAATCGAGCCAATACCTATAAAACAACTTTACTTTATTTTCTAGAATAGTATGCCAAAACCTAATTAGCTTCTACCTCGGTGGTAATAAAAGGGCTGCTACGTTTTGTCGTGCGTAGTAGCACCAGGAAAAACTAAAAGAAACAAAATGGAGTAGTTTTTATTTAGCGGCGCTTTGATTAACCAATGTTCTTTGTGGTCCGCCCCGACAAATGTCGGCTGGACATGAAAAACCTTTGTTTCCGTACGAGGATTGGTGCTAATTGTATATTATTTCATGTTCATAAAGTTTTGCCGTGTAATTCATTTTTATATGGCTTTTTATGTTATTATATTCTTTGAGCTTGCGGCTTCTAATGTCACTTCTTTTGTTCTTTTCACGGCCTTTTGAGGACACCTTTTGATTAAACACAAATGGGCAGCCAACGTTGTGAAATTACTTTTGTAAATGATATTCTTTTAGGAAGTAGGCGTGTACGAGATATTTACATGGAAAGGTCGTGGAAACTTTCAACATTGCCGCTTGTTGATTACGAAAACCAACGACAATGAAGTCGGTTAAAAACTGTGGTCTTACATAACGATAGACAAAGATTAATGTATCTATGTTGTAAGTTTTGTATCGTATTTCTATCTTGAATTTTCAAATTATCTTCTGACGAAACACGCATGGGGAACCGAAACTTTTTTTTATTTATTTTTTTATTTAAGATAGGTTTGCTCTTGACGCCAGTCAAGGTCAGAGATGACAAAGTCGACGATGGAGCGAGCTTACCCAGAAGAAGCCTGTTAACTCTCACTTTGAAGAGATTGACTTTTAATATATTTAGTAGTTAATTGAGGCTAATTTTATTAATGAATACCAACTAAAGCTTTCTACGGTTGCCTCTAAACCTCGCGTTACAGTACCAAGTACAAACAAGCTTCACGTTTTCAGGATATCGCCTTCGAGCCTATCTCTACGAATTTAATTATAACTACGTACTTCAGATACTAATCGAACACCAATAAGGTAATATAAACTTTAAAATTAAGCAAGTTGGGTTCAAAATTGAAGGACCGTGAGCATGTCTTGAAGAGGATTAGTTTCCTGCTTTGGAGTTTGCAATACAGGGGTAATATAGGTAATTTTAATGTCACTAAGGGCTTAAAATCTTAGTTGGTGTTACAGAAATGTAAGCGCAGATTAAGTGGGTCACTGAAAAGACGGTCACCAGACGGCTTCTTATTTATTTACTCGGTCATTAGGCTCATTTTGATAAACAGTAATACCCTAATGGATATTGAGATTAATTGGTTTAGCTTTGTAGTGTTGGTCAGATATACTAACCTCCTTACTAATAGCGTCTGTATAGGTACATAATGCTTTGTCTTCTTCTTTCTAAAGTCAAATTACTGACGGCTGAAAGAGAGAAATCAGTGTGTAACTATTATTTACCTGATATAATACGTTTATTAGTAAGGAGGCTAATATTTTACCTGACCTTTTTCTTTTTTTGGGATCTATTTGTAATAGACACAAAACTGTTTAGTTGTGACCTTTTTGTATGTACATATTAAGGCTAGATGTGCCAAAGAAGGTTAAAGATCAGGCGTCCTATTCTGTACAAAACTCTCCGTGAAAACTTAGGTGAAGTGAGTTTGAAGTGAGCTGTCATTCCACCTGACGCCAGGGATTGACACTATTGACAGCTCACTTCACCTAAGTTTTCACGGTGAGCTGTTTACAGAATACGTCGGCTGTTCTGTTGTTTTATCAAGAATCTTGCTGACACAGTACCTCTGTAGCATTCGGGATCCGTTCCTTTCGAAAACCCTAGATATTTGTTCCGGGTTCTCGTTAAAAGGAACATCCCAGAAAATAATGTATAGTCTTTATAATAAAAAACGCAAATTGCTAAGGAAATTCAATCCTAACTTACAAGTTGTGAGTCGTCTGAGTTGACTCCAGGAATTTGGATGCCAAGCTCGCTTTAAGTAAAAACATTATGTTTTACTTTGATGTCCCCGACTGAGAGGTATAGAATAATAAGTTAGACTTAGTTAGTTACTTAATTTGAGGAACGTTTCATTATGGTAATCCTCGTGTAGATAAAAAAAAGTTTGGTTTCATAAATATTAACTGTATTGCTTTTGTTATATACCCGTTTGTGATGATTTTTTGACAAACGGCTAGAATGAGGCACCATCTACATGCCTTGATAATCAGGAATATTTTTTTAGATTAGGTATTAAATAGTAGGCGTTGGTGTATTCCTCGCACCTCATACTCAGTGGCTCACGGTAATGAACTTAGGCGACGTTGGACCACTGTCTATAATCTATACAAATAAATAAAATTGAAGCATCTGTTTGTAATGTCAAAATAACAACATTTTACTAAATGTATACGAAAGTATACAGGGCGTTCCACGGATATACCACATGTAGGGAAAGTACCTTGAATATTGTAGATGGAACATTTTACCAAAAGAAGACATTACTTGAATAAAAAAAAAACAATTTAAACTGCATTCATAGATATTTAAATAATTACATGGTTGAACCGGGAATCGAACCCGTTACATGAGAAAAATAATCACCCTGTAGCTTTATCATACCGATCGAAAGGCTTCATCATAAGGACTATTTTTTGCTAAATAACATAGTATCACAAATAAAAGGAAGACCATGAATTTTAACATTTGATGTAAAATTTAGTTCAGAAAAATAAAAACTACTACTACACACGCTACTGCTGAGCATGAGGTCCTGGGTTCGATTCCCAGGTCGGGCAAAGTGTTATTGGGTTTTTCTATCTGGAATTTCTCAGTAGCAGCCCGGAGTCTGGATTTGTGCCCGGTAGATGGCAATAGGCTCGCCCCCTATTACATGGGGCTTAAACATAACTGGCGAAATGTGGGTGTTACTATATTAGGTTACACCTCTGCCTAACCCTTCGGGGAAACAAGGCATGATGTTATGATGTTAAAAATAAAAAGATGACTTTGCCGTAAGGACATACAACTAATATTATCATAAGTACCTATTACTAATAAATCTATTCTGTAAAGATCCCACCGTGAAAATTTAGGTGAAATGAGCGTGATGTGAACTGTCATCCCACCTTACTCTACTAGGGATTGACAGCTCACTTCAAACTCACTTCACCTAAGTGTTCACGGTGTGATGTTTACAGAATAGATCGGCTGATAGAAATACACCATCTCGATTTATTATGAAACGGTTGGTGGATAATCTGCAAAATTTGGGACGTTTCGATCATCGCTTACCACAACCGCAGCACCATATGATAAACACTGATGATGAACTCGACATTTTGATATACTTTGAGGCAAATCCTAAAAGTTCAGTGAGGGAAGGTGAAGAGGTAATCGGAATTTCGAAAAGCAAAATACACCGTGTATTAAAAAAATACAAATTCAAAAGTTACATTGAAGGGCGATTAGTACAAAAATTACTGCCCGGTGATGCTGAAAGACGACTTATTTTCTGCTATGAAATCGAGAAGGTCTAGAGGATCAGTATTTTCTAAATAATATTATCTGGTCAGACGAGACAAACTTCAGCAATAATGGTATGTACAACCGACACAATAATCGCATTTGGTCTAGAGAGAATCCCTTACGTATCCGCGAGACTAATAATCAACTGCGTTTTTCGTTCAACTGTTGGTGTGGGATTGTAAAAAACCGGGTCCTCTTAGTACATTTTTACGAAGGGCATTTGAATACGGAAAGGTATTTAGAAATACTTGAGATTTTGAGAAATAAGATAAATAATCTTTCGGTTGCAGAACGACCAAACCTTACTTTTCAGCAAGATGGGCCGGCTCCTCCGGCTCATAACAGTCACAGAACAAGGGACTATCTCAATGAACACTTTCATCCCTGGATCGGGACAAATGGACAAATAAGATGGCCGCCGAGATCCCCAGATCTAACCCCGTTAGATTATTTTTTATGGGGTTATGTATAAAATTTAGTTTACAAGAACCAGTATGAAAGTGTCCACGAGCTATAAGCAGAACTTAGACGTATTATTCTAAATATCCACCACAACAAGATCAAAAAATCGACAGAGAGCGAAATAATCAAAAGAGTGCGACTTTGTATTCAACAGGAAGGGGCTCATTTTGAACATTTGATAAATTTATTAATTTTGTATTAAAAATGTTAAAATTCATCGTCTTCATTTTATTTTTGACACTATGTTATTTAGCAAAAAATAATCCTTATGATTAAGCCTTTCGGTCGGTATGATAAAGCTACAGGGTGATTATTTTTCTCGTGTAACGGGTTCGATTTCCGGTTCAACCATGTAATTATTTAAATATCTATGAATGCAGTTTAAATTATTTTTTTTAAAATTCAAATAATGTCTTCTTTCAGTAAAATGTTACATCTACAATATTCAAGGTACTTCCCTCCATGTGGCATATCCGTGGGAAGCCCTGTATACGGTACTTATAACAAAAAAGCAATTAAAAAATTTTTGTCTGTGTTTGTCTGTCTGTCTGTTTTTTCCGGCTAATCTCCAAAACGGCTGGACCAATTTTGACGGGACTTTCACTGGCAGATAGCTGATGTTATAAGAAGTAACTTAGGCTACCTACTTTAATTTTAGAAAAATAATTAGGGTTCCGCGCAAAAAAATTAAAACCCATGAAATTGTGAACAAAAAGTCGGTTTTGAAAAAATATTTTTGCATTTGGTAGCCCAATTCTCGAGGATTGTCATAGGCTATTTAATATCATGCTACGGTAATTAGGAGCCGAGCAAAAAGAAAAAGGTCAGAAAGAACGCTAACCCTTAATTGGACTAAAGGAGAATGCTTCCCACATCATTTTAAGACTCTGTAAGCCGTCAAAAGTTACATGAATCCCACAATATGTCAATTATTATATGAACAAACAATGTGTCTTTGCCCATATGCCACGCATTAGTAAATATAGAAGGTGTAAACTCTGTAGCACCCGAGCAAAAGAGCAGAGGACAAAATATTCTTGTTCCATATGTATCCTTATGTGCTGTTTCATGCTTTGAGAATTATCATTCTAGACCAGCACTCTCCAACATGTAGATTATTTCCCACATAGAGCTCATTTCATTTAGCCCTACACTTGCAGTAGGAGTATATTTCCCACGTTGTTTTTTTATTGAAATAATAAAAAAAAAATAAAAAAAGATTTTAATCTGATACCTAAATAAAAAATTCCCACTAGGTTTATAAAATCGAGTAGAACCCACACACGGCATGCCCAATTATGGGCTAACCGAAAATGTAAGTAAAAACGCGAGCGGGTGATGCAACGCGGCGGGTCGGGGGACGAGGGAGTTTATTTAAAATGTGGCTATTCTAGTATAATGTGTATCTTACGACTTCCACGCGAACGAAGTCACGGGGCACAGCTAGTTGATAACTAAGCAGGCCAATTTCAACCAAGTATAGTATCATGAATGAGTGTACGCCTAAACGCCGACAGACACTTCGCCGACAGGGCGTCCTTACTTCTGTTTGAACGCGACGGGCGTTCGCCCGCGCTATTACTTCGTTTTCGCTCAGTGTTCTTTCTGACTTTTTATTTTTGCTCGGCCTCTGAGGGTCGTAGCGTGATGTTAAATAGCCTATAACTATACTCGAGAATGGGGCTACTAAATGCAAAAATAATTTTTCAAATCCGACTTTTTTTTTTGCGCGGAATCCTAATTATTTTTCTGAAAATAAATGTAGCCTATGTTACTCCCCGTAACATCAGCTATCTGCCAGTGACAGTCCCGTCAAAATCGGTCCAGGCCTTTCGGAGATTAGCCGGAACAAACAGACATACAGACAGACGGACAAATATGTTAAAAAATTGCTTTTTGTTATAAGTACCGTATATACTTTCATATGCATTTAGTAAAAAGTTGTTATTTTGACATTACAAACAGACACTTCAATTTTATTTATTTGTATAGATATAGACATTGTCAAAGCGAGATATAACATTAAATTATATATATATTATTATATATTATGTATTTAGCTCGAATTGGTTCCATTTTTTATTACAGGAGACTTAAACATTACTGGCGAAATGTGGGTGTGTGTGGGTGTATAGGTGCACCTCTGCCTAACCTTTCGGGGATTACAGGCGTGATGTTATGTTTGTGCATGAATTATAAAAAAGAGTCTAAGTAATTGTTAAAGCAAATAAACATTTATCAGTATGGATATAGTTGTTCTGTATCTATTTATTCTACGGCTCCAAGGAATACAGAGCAGCCGGTAATCGATTCCCTGTTGACCATTTCTCAAAAATGGCTTGGAAGATGAGCGTCACTCCAGTTCAGGATATTACATTGATGGTTCAATCAACCGAACACCCCTTTGAACAGCGGATATCTTCACTCTACGGCTTGGTACGCGATATAAATTCAGTATTTTTTCTGCCACGCATAGTAAGATATGCATAAATCTAAATGTATTTTCTCTAAGGATTTTCTTCACTAAGACTTTGTCTGCGCTAATACATAAAAATATAAACAAAACAGACATTCGTCAGACAGTAGTAAAATAAAATACATTTGTCGTATGATGTCCTTATCAAAAATTCATACCATATATGATTTTCTCTACAAAGACACACGTCAAAGAATAAAATATTTGTCATACCCGTAACTTATCTAAGAATTATATTTTATCCAGAAAAAAAAAGATACGGACTAATGTTCGAGAGTACAACCACAGCCCGTAGATTGTAGGCTGACTGACCCAGGAGAAGAGTCTCTGATGGTTCTTTATTCTTTACTAGCTTCCGCCCGCGACTTCGTCCACGTGAAATTTCTAGCACCACCGACCCACCCCGTCGCAACGCATCGCATGTCCGCGCTGTTATTTCGTTTTCACTGAGCGCTCGTTCTTACTTTTTTCTTTTTGCTCGGCTTCTAAGGGCCCTAGCGTAATGTTACATACCCTAAAGCCTTCCTCAAGAATTGGGCTATAAAATGCAAAAATTATTTTTCAAATCCGACTGGTAGTGACAGAGATTAGCGCGTTCAAACAGTCAATAAAAAATAAGATGTGTCGGTAACTAAATAATACACTAAGCGCATTTTTCTTACTTTAAGCATTTTTATACCCGTAGTAATTTCTAAACGGAAGGTCCGATTCGAATAATTTAAAAAGGAATTTACATGTACTTAATCAACCTTGATTATGAATTTATTTATTTGGAAAAGGATTAATGCCATGTTTATGAAAACACCTTCGCAATGCATTATTTTGTAACAAATTTGATTACCATTAAAAAAGTTATAGTGAGCCAACCTTAAAAGATAGACATATACTATCGCGGACTTTTTTTAGAACTTTCTTAAGAGGAACAATTCTGTCATGTCATACATGATTTTCAACGTTACTTTAACCGTTTACGCAGCGCATGCAACGGAAGCTCTCAAAAGGAATACATTTTCCCCGTTTTTGCAACATATTTAATTGATGCTCCGCTCCTATTGATTGTAGCGTGATCTTATATAGATTTTAGCCTTCCTCAATAAATGGGCTATCCAACACTAAAATAATTTTTCAATTCGAACCAGTAGTTCCTGAGATTAGCGCGTTCAACCAAACTCTTCAGCTTTATAATATTAGGATAGATGCGGTTTTCCATCCAATATACATGCATGGAGAAGACGCGCTAACACATTTCTTTGTCTTCAAATTCCCCAACACCAGATAAACAACAAACTAAGGACAAAGTCTCACAAAAACACTTGAGCCACCAGCACTTATTCCATTCAATCAAACCTGGCTAATTGCCGGCGAGCGAGCGGTCATTTTACTCCCGCACTCCCGCCCATCAGTCGCGCACGCGATCGCATGATTAGAACCTTTGAACAATATATTACTTAAGTAAAAAAAACCTCCAGCTAATGGACCTAATAGATTTAGAACAAAATGTTGTAGATACGGATCTACGAGCATATATAACCAATTACGCACTACGTACAGGAATAGCTTTGTCGTGTTATGATTTTTATGGGCTTTGAGAGAACATATTTCTGTACTCTCGTTTTTGACATGTGACTTTGTTCTATAAGTATGAGATGAGTATTAATAATGTCAGATTATTGTAAGAGCAGATAGCGTAAAATGTTAACGTAGGTATAATTTGGTAGGAGTCAAGATTGTCTCTGTGTTGACGTATGACTAGAACTTACTCCTATCAGGCGAAATTGAAAGTGTTAACAGTAGATATACTGGTAACTCACAATGCTAGTTCTAGTAATCTTTAGGATATGTGTATGTATGTATCTCGTTTTACTATTCAACTACCTAAATGACAAGTTGAAGAATATTTAAAATATTGGCTCAATCTGCATTTAACAAAAAAGAAAAAAAAAAGTACATAGTAAAGTAAGTAGTCTTAAAAGTATAGAAATCACGGTCCGCGGTGGCATCTTATAAGTCAACATTAAGGAAAAGCCCAATTACGATTCTTTTCGTAATAAAAAGAATTATCATCCTCCGCTCTCTTCCTACGCAGATTTCAATACAATTTAGTCGTCCCTCGGAGGTCATAAAACGCAGAGCATTCACTGGAGACTAATTTATTGGTCAAACAACACGAAAGAAGGTTGTACACCTTGAACTTTGATGAGTTGGACTTCAAAATATAATTTATTTCTCAATGCGAACAGCCGGGGTTTTTATTTTTTGTGAAAATTCGCAGCTGAACTCATTACTAGTGTCGTAAAATCAATGTTAAAAGTTACATTTTTATTTAATAACTCTTAATTATTACATAGGTACAAGATAACACTAATATATACCTAGTCTTGCCATAAATACTGAAACAACATTTATTTCTTTTACAGTGTGTGTTAGTTTAATACATAAATATAAAACAATTGAAAATATAAAAAGCTTATTCGAAGTGGTCTCCATTGGCTGCAATACAGTCCTTTAAACCTTGAGGCCAGTTATCAATAGAAGCACGCACTCTTTCCATGGGAAAATTCTTCACTGCCAATCGTACGGATTGTTTTACGGACCCCAAATTATCATGGCGTTTAGAGCAAGCCGTACTCTCTAAAACTGACCATAAATCATAATCCAGCAGATTAAGATCGGGACTAGACGACGGCCAGTCTTCAGCTCTGTTGAAGTCCGAAACGTTCGTTTCCAACCAAGACTGCGTAGACCGAGCTTTATGACCCGGCGCCGAGTCTTGTTGGAAGGACCATTCTTGGTTATTAAACATGGTGTTGTTAAGGGGCTTCACTACCTTCTCAAGAATGATATCTTGATACACCTGTGCCGATGTTTTGATACCTTTTTCACAAAAGTATGGCTCAGTCACTCCTTCATAGCTAATACCCCACCAAACCATCACTGAAGTCAAATAGTGCCCACGTTGCACTCTGTCGACTAATTAGGAAGCTTCCTTAGAGCTTTGAGCATAAATACGGTCATTTTGTTTGTTAAAATGTTGCTCAGTTGTAAAAAATTTCTCATCCGTAAACAAGATCTTTCTGTGACCTCCCTTTGCGTACCGCTTCAGTAGTTGTTTCGATTTTACCACCCTATTCTTTTTTAAATTATCAGGTAAGAAATGACCAGTATGTATCTTATAGGCTGCAAGTCCTAAGTCATCTTTTAAAATACGCGACATGGTTCTAGGTGCTATCTTCATCTCTCGAGATAAAATCTTTTGCTTTCGGACAGGATTTCTTCGAATTCTTTCCCTTACTGCTTTGACCACCTTTTTCGTACGAACACTACGTGGACAACCAGATCTTTTTCTTTCACAAACAGAGGAGGTCTCATTGTACCTATTAATAGCCCGGTACACAAACATTTCACTAATACCAAGCGTATGGAGAGTTTTAAAAATTGCATTTGGCTCCATACCTACTTTGTGTAATGCAATCACAGCGATTCGATTCTCTTTATCACCCCACTCCCATTTTAATATCGCAAAATATTGTACAATGTATTGGCGACAAAATGAGAAAACTCAATGAACAATCATATAAAAATGACAGATTCCAAATTCAAATGTAATATTTTGTTTATTTTTAATTGTAACAGTATTTATGGCCAGACTAAGTATATTATTATGTACAAGTATACAATAAAAAAAATAAAAAGGGTGAAGAACTCATTGGGCATCAAAAAATTCGTCCGCATCGCTATCAATGAGAAAAGTGCCCAAAAGGCTGGTAGCATTGCCACGTTGAATGGTAATGCTGATTCTTTGGGCTAAAAATAGGCCAGCCCTCTGGCCGTATGTTAAAAGTAGGTAGAGTCCTAGGATCTTTTGGTGATAGAATGACGTTGACACGGGGCCGGGGGTATTGTTGGTAAACATTTTTTGTGAAATGTATTGAAAACATGGGCCAAGTGCGTGTCGGACCACGCACAATGAAGGGTTCCGTAGTTGGAAAGAATTTATCACAAAAAAAAAACTTAACGTTGTTATTGAAAAATAGACACATACGATACGATACGTATACATCATGATCTATTCTCCAACTGCAAATGTAAGTTTGTAATAGCGAAAAAAAAATTTTAAACTACAAATTAACGATATCGGAGTTTTACCTTTACTTGTGCTGACACCTTTTCTTCTGGCCTTTCATGATTCTAGGTCAACGGGAAGTTCTCTATAGGTTTTAATTTATTTGCGAGTATTAAAATTTGTCGCATAAACGGCCGTATTTTTAACACGCTTTTATTAGCTTCACTTGTAACTAACAAATAATGTGAAAAAATCTTGGAAGTCCATTTTAACCTACTTATAATTATAGTATCGAAATGAAACTTTGTATGTATATGAAGTTCGAAAGACAATACTATAATTCGGTATCTTGGAGCTGATCTGATGATGGAACCAGGAGGTAGATATTGGAACTCTTCAGTGGCTACTAGTAAACCCCTCGAGTTTAGGCTCATATGATTTGTTTTGACAAGTCAAATAGATTGGGCTTGGTAACGAGAGCCTGTTAATGAAGCCAGGAGTTGGAAATGGAACTCTTCAGTGGCTACTAGTAAACCCCTCGCGTTTGGGTTCATATCATTCGTTTTGATGAGTCCAATAGGTTGGGCTTGGTAACGAGGGTCTGATGATGGAGCTAGAAGGTGGAAGTGTAACTCTTCAGTGGCTACTAGTAAACCCCTCGAGTTTCGGCTCATATGATTCGTTTTGATGAATCCAACATATTGCACTTAGTGTCGAGGATCGGATGATGGAGCCAGTATGTGTGATTGGGCTTGGTAACGAGGGTCTGATGATGGAGCCAGGAGGTGGAAGTGGAACTCTTCAGTGGCTACTAGTAAACCCCTCTAGTTTGGGCTCATATGATTCGTTGTGACGAGTCCAATAGATGGGGCTTGGTAACGAGGGTTTGATGATGGAGCCAGGAGGTGTACAGTGGGACTCTTCAGTAGCAACTAGTAAACCCCTCGCGTTTGGGCTCATATCATTAGTTTTGACGAGTCCAATAGATTGAGCTTGGTAACGAGGATCTGTTGATGGAGCCAGGATGTGTACAGTGGAATTTTTCAGTGCCTACTAGTAAACCTCTCGAGCTTGGGCTCATATGATTTGTTTTGATGAGTCCAATAGATTGGGCTTGGTAAAGAGGGTCTGATGATGGAGCCAGGATGTGGATAGTTGAATTGTTCAGTGGCTACTAGTAAACCCCTCGCGTTTGAGCTCATATCATTCGTTTTCATGAATCCAAAATATTGCACTTGGTGTTGAGAGCTTGATGATGGAGTCAGAAGGTAGAAGTGGAACTCTTCAGTGCCTACTAGTAAACCTCTCGAGCTTGGGCTCATATGATTAATTTTGACGAGTCCAATAGATTGGGCTAGGTAACGAGGATCTGATGATGAAGCCAGGAGGTGGATAGTGGAATTCTTTAATGGCTATTAGTAAGTCCTTTCAGTTTCGGGTCATATAATTTATTTTGTGTCCAATAAATTGTACTTAGAGTTGAGGATCTGGATGATGGAGCCAGGAGGTGGGTAGTGGAACTCTTTAGTGGCTACTATTAAACTGGTCAAGTCATAACTTCGTTGACTTTAGACTTATTAACTAAATGAAGAATGTACTAGACTAAAAAGTAAAAAATAAAAATAAGTAGTTAAAAAAAAAACACGCTTTTATCACGCACTAAAAATTATAAAATAATTAAATTGACTCGTAGTTAAGATATAGTAAGGTCCCTCTACATTATCATAAACTTTGTCTTTATGGACACCTCATATACCATACGGATCTACAGTAAAAATGGGAGTCCCGCAGGGTTCAATTCTTGGTCTTTTCTTGTTTCTTATTTATATTAACGGCATGCCTTACCTCGTAAAAGACGATCATGATATAGTGTTGTTTGCGGATGACACATCACTTTTGTTTAAACTTAAACGTCAGCAGCTGGTTACTGACGATATAAATAGCGCGATCTCAAAAGTAGTTCACTGGTTCAATGTAAATAATTTACTTCTCAATGAAAAAAAAACCAAATGCCTTAAGTTTACGCTGCCTCACGTTAGGCAGGTGAAAACTAAGGTGTTGATAAACGGCGAAGAATTGAATCCTGAAGATAGCATAGTATTCTTGGGCTTAACTTTGGATGCTAAGCTTCAGTGGGGCCCACATATAGATAAATTGTCAAAAAGCTAAGTTCTGCAGCATACGCTGTTAAAAAAATTCGTAATTTAACTGACATAGAGACAGCTCGTTTAGTGTACTTTAGCTATTATCATAGTGTAATGTCATACGGTATTCTGTTGTGGGGAAATGCCGCCGACATTCAGACTATCTTTGTTTTGCAGAAAAGAGCTGTTCGATCAATTTATAAGTTAAGTCCAAGACACTCTCTCAGAGAGAAATTTAAGGAGATTAATATAATGACTGTGCCTTCTCAGTATATTTTTGAAAATCTTTTATATGCCCATAAAAATATAAAATTGTTTAAAAAATACAGTGATATCCATAATATGAACACTAGGATCAAACACAAATTTGTTGTACCTACAACAAGGCTCAAGAAAATAGGTGGCTCGTTCAGATGTCAATGTATACGTTTTTATAATAAACTTCCAAGCCCCGTTCAAGATCTGAGCCTTACTAAATTCAAATCATTTATTAAACGTAAGTTGTGCCAGAAAGCCTTTTATACCGTTAAAGATTACATTGATGACAAAAAGGCGTGGGATTGAGCTGCTCCAACTAATTTTAATTTTTTTTTATATACATACTGATTTTTTTTTTGTTCTTTTTTTTTGCTTTTTTTTCGTATATACACATTGTCATTGATGAATTTTATATTTTTATGACATTCACATGAATATTTACTTTGTAAAATGTAATATTATTTTAATTACTGTGAATGTGAAGACTATGTGGGTCCTTGTTTTTTTCTTTTTCTTTTCTCTCAGCTTTAATCAAAGTTTGCCAGTTTGAGTCAATTATGCGGCCTACCCAAATGTCCTTTCTTTGGTATTTTTCGTCAAATCTTTGAGCTCCTTTACTTTTATGGTGAGCTGTACGATTACTGACAGATGCTTGCACTGACTGGACAGGTCCACTCAATCTGTGTGGTTCTTTCCTCAAAAGACCATTTCAGACACCAACCTACATGGTCTTCACATGAAATGACCAAGATTGTGTCTGGACTTTAAAAGAGACTGTGACCTCTGAGTTTGTTTCGGCCTTTCTTCTCAGAGTAGTCAGATAGGAAACGCCGGCCTCATCTAGTTTAAAAAAAAAATGTTTGACATGTAAAAGTGTTTGTATAAACCTACTTACAGAAATAAAATCATTTATCATTAATCATTTATCATATTATTATTGTAATCATCATCTGCCTAGCCTTTTCCCAACTATATTGGGGTCGGCTTCCAGTCTAACCGGATGCAGCTGAATACCAGTATTTTACATGGAGCGACTGCCTATCTGACCTCCACAACCCAGTTACTGGGTAATACGATACCCCTTGGTAAGACTGGTTGTCAGACTTTCGGGCTTCTGACGACCCGTAACGACTGTCAAAGATCCACGAATGACAGCCGGGACCAACGGCTTAACGTGCTTTCCGAGGCACGGAGGAGTCTCGGTATGTAAAGATGGTCACCCATCCACGGACCAACCCCGGCAAGCGTAGCTTAACCTGATGGATCGACCCATGCGGCTGTTATTACTTAGCCACGAGCTCCTCATATCATATTATTATTGTAATAAAGTCAGTATATTCTCAGCACTCATTGGTTTCATTTACTGTTTCTGCCGTACCGTATATGGCGACCCTGCGCAAAGAATCTGCTATCCGAGCGTCTCGTATTTGACATCACCCAATGCTGGCTGGCGCCGTACCGTATATGGACAAAGAATGTAAAACAAATCAGTGGACTTAGTACAAAGTGCATCCAATATGAATAAAATAATTTTATTGGTGGTTTGTGTCACACGTACTGGTGCAAAATATCCGAAAAATCATATAAATGGGTACATCTCAAACTCGTGAAGAAGTAATCTTGGCACAGAACGCAGCTGGAGGCTCGAACCAAGCGACCGTCGAAGAAATTCGTTTCCATCTGAGTGCAGCAAATATAATATTATATTATCCTTGATGATGATGTGTCTTTTTTTCAAAAGTTTCCCATAGCAAAATTCTAAATTCATCATCATCTGCCTAGCCTTTTCCCAACTATATTGGGGTCGGCTGCCAGTCTAACCGGATGCAGCTGAATACCAGTATTTTACATGGAGCGACTGCCTATCTGACCTCCACAACCCAGTTACTGGGTAATACGATAACCCTTGGTAAGACTGGTTGTCAGACTTTCGGGCTTCTGACGACCCGTAACGACTGTCAAAGATTCACGAATGACAGCCGGGATCAACGGCTTAACGTGCTTTCCGAGGCACGGAGGAGTCTCGGTATGTAAAGATGGTCACCCATCCACGGACCAACCCCGGCAAGCGTAGCTTAACCTGATGGATCGACCCGTGCGGCTGTTATTATTTAGCCACGAGCTCCTCAAAATTCTAAATTAGATAACGAATAAAAAATTGACCGTCATTGTACGACTGACTATTTACTTTTTTACCACACAGTTTTAATATTTTTGCGCGTAGCTGTATTTAATATTTTTGCGTAATTATTTGTCTAAAATAACTAGCATAAGTTATTTCTTATAACATCAGCTATCTGCCAGTGAAAGTTCCATCAAAATCGGTCCAGACGTTTTTTAGATTAGCCGGAACAAACAGACAGACAGACAGACAAAAAATTTAAAAATAGTTTTTTCTTTTGTTATAAGTACCGTATATACATACTTTCATGCATTTAGTAAAAAGCTGTTTGTTTGAAATTTCAAACATACACTTCAGTTTTATTTATTTGTTTATTTGTATATGTCGCAGTAAGATGGTTGAAGTCGTGATATAGTTATATCCCTAAGCATATCCGACCTAATATGTTAGGTTAGGTTAGAACTGTGACCAACTACGCGCGAACAGAGCGAGCGAAGCGAGCGTTGCCGCGCCAACGGCCAGCGATCACTGCGTCGAAATTGGCTGCAGTAACACAATTAGGGCCCTCTGACAGTTATGAACCGCTTTCATATAACTACAGTATGTTAGGTTAAACGAGGGACTTATTGAGGGAGGGTATTCAGTGTTCGATTATCGTACCAAATATGTAAAAAACCTATAATTGTCCAATAAAATACCTTACTCATGAACACTGAGCGCGCAAGAAGTGATCTTGTAACAGTAAAGTAACCAGGCGACAAAACACGTGCCGCTGCCAAAAGAGAATCCCGTGCGCAAACCCCGCCCCTTTCTTTTGTGTTGTCTCCGATGCACCGATACAGGACACTCCCGCGCTGACCGCAGTCTTTGCGAGTGCGCCGCTATTTCCGCATGTCTAATTGCACCTCCGTGTATCGCTTAAACAACCCCGCTTATTTCGCGATAAATGTGTCCTGTAAACGTGTTGTTGAATAAACAAAAATGACGTCTTATCAATATTCCAATGAAGAATATTGCGATATGGTTCGTGCCTACGCGTTATCTAATGATAGTGTGCGAGGAGCCATTAATATGTACCGAGAAATGTTTCCCAACCGCCAGATTCCGTCGTACTATCATAGTGTCAACCAACGATTGCGGTCAATTCAGCGTACCGACGCATGCCCAAGGACGAGGAAGGGAGCCATTATCCAGTGCACCTACAAGAAGCCATTTTTGAATACTTCGAGCATCACCCACCTGAGAGTACTCGAAATACTACGATTCGGTGTATCGCATTGGACTGTGTGGAAGCTGTTCCATGAAGAAGAAATGCACATATACCATCTTAGACCCGTTCAAGAACTCGGGGTCAACGACCATGAACCACGCGTGAATTTTTGCCGCTGGTTTTTGTCTAGCGCAAGGGTGCATACACGTTGCGAGACGTTTTGCGAAATTTTTGGTATTGTTCTCTCTGTTATATATCAATGTTTTTTATTTATATTAGGTTGGCACAAAAGTAATGAGACACTTGGATTACGTTTTACATTTTTGATTATTATTACAATACAAAAAGCTTAGTCAATGATGTAAGCACCATTAGCATCTAAGACTTATTTATTTATTTACTTAAGGTTCACCCACAGCACATACATATAATAAATATAGTAAATCATACGGTAATATTCTAATATATTTGCCAATAAATTATGGGTAAACACAACACTGACAAAGTGCCAACGCCAGATTACCGCTTAGTTGCTAACTTAAGTCTCAGTGTACAATGGGTTAAGAAAATCGGATATAAATTTTGTTACGAGGAAAGTGAAATTGAAAACAGAGTAATTAATTCGTTCATTAACAGTTCTTGCCAATGATCCGGCAAAGTTTGGATGCCTTTCGCCCAGGACTCTGATGGCTGTGCCTCGAAAAAGTTGTTCAACTACGCCTCTACATCCGAGAAATTTTACCCCGCAAATGTTGTTTCAGGGCTCTAAACAAAATGATAGTCTGATGGGGCGAGGTCTGGGGAATAAGGTGGGTGGGGTATCGTCTCCCAGCCCAAGTTCTCCAACTGTTGGCAAACGGCAGATGCAACATGAGGTTGAGCGTTAACGTGTAGTAAACCTACATTGACTCGTCTTTGTCGTTTTTTCTTGATAGCAGCAGATAGTTTGGTGAGCTGGGTTGAATATTTGTCAGCGTTTATAGTTTCATTGTGTAATAGTTCATAAAACAGCATGCCTTGCGCGTCCCAGAAATAGCAAAGCAGAACTTTTAAGCTGTTCTTTTGACGCAGCTTCGGTTGAGTTGGTGGCGTTTCTTCTCGAAATAGCTAAAAAGCACGACGTGTATCGTTCTCGTAATGAATCCATGATTCATCTCCAGTAAGCAGATCAGACAAAAACTTTACGTCGGGGTAGCAGCAAGAGTGATTGACAGATAGCGACACGGATTGCACGATAGGCGTCTGTAACGATGTGCGGTACCCACCGAGCCAAAGCTTTTGAATACCCAAGCTCATGCAGATGGTATTCCACGGCGTGGTGACTGCGGTTAAATGCTTCCGCTACTTCACGAGTGGTAGCATCCAGATTCGACTGCAGTTCGCGGCGTAAATTGTCATCATTCACTGCGGGTGGTCGTCCTGAGCGTGGCTGACTTTCAAGGCTCCTGTTTCCTGATTTAAAACGGTAAAACCATCGGGAAACCGTCGCATGGCTTGTACTTCCAGCGCCCAATGCAGTGTTGATATTGTCAGCCGCAGCCCGCGCACTGTGGCCTAACAAGTACTCGTATAAGTATAGTGTTTGAACTTGTCGCTCGTCCATTTTTCTTCAAACTGACTAAACCGATCACGAGGGCGGCTTTATATACCCCCACATCACAAGGAATATTATCGTAATCAATTAACTTGAAAAAAGCCTTGCACCCTTGCACCATCCCATCTTCCTAGTACGGCTGGCTGTGCTGGGGCGGCTGCTGCAAGTGCGGAAAACCTCAAACGGCGAAAATATTCCGATCTTTTTGGGAGTTATATGTTCGAGCCGTTTGGGGTTGAAACACTAGGGCCATGGGTTCCGAGTGCCCACTTGGTTTTCCGAGACATCGCCAAGCGGTTGGTCGACTCTTCACGTGACCAAAGGGCTGGCCTATTCTTTGGCCAAAGAATCAGCATCGCCATACAACGTGGCAATGCTGCCAGCCTTTTCGGCACTTTTCCTGTTGACAGCGATGTGGACGAATTTTTTGATGCCCTATGATTATATATATATATATTTTTTTTTACATTTGTACATATTATAATTGTTATTTTAAGTCTGTTAGCTTATATATTATGTAAATATTTTGTTCAGTTATAGTGAATAAAAATTAACCAATAAAAAAAAAAAAAAATAAATGATTATACTTGAAAAAGGAAACGTATAGAGTTTTGTAGAGTGTCTCACTACTTTTGTGCCAACCTGATATTTTTATTAGTATCATGTAAGCATGAGCTATTGTGGGTTTGAATACGTCCATCGTTTAAACTAACATCCTGTATTTTACGGTATATAGCTAAATCTTTGAGTATATAACTATATCACGGCTTTAGCCATCTTACTGCGACATACAGATAACAATAAGCACGGCGGAGATTAAGGCAAATCCGTGTAGCTTCAGGTATTAGGTAGTCTGACCTAGCTCAACCTGGCCTTGCTTACTGTTTAGATCTAGGGTTCCCAAAATAATTTTGTCTACTGCCCACTTTGAGAATAAATTATTTTTTAGCGCCCCCATTTTTCACCTACTTAAAAACCACTACCTAGACGAAATTACAAACCGTCCCCTAAGCCTCTACACAACACCTCCATTTTTTTCTGAGTCTCTTATTGCCCCCCTTTAGGCCTGCAGCGCGCCCACAAGGTGGCATTATCGTCCACTTTGGGAAAGGCTCATTTAGATGTACATAATGTAGGATATCACTTGATACGTAGATACTATCCTAATATTATTTATCGTAGATATGATGCCTTCGCTGTGAAAAATAAAATTATTGTAAATGCTAATGTGACTGTCTGTTACCTCTTCACACCTTAAGGTGAACGCACCGGGCACGCCACAATTGCGGCGATAAGTCCCCTCTTTGAGGAGTGGCTAGAGAGGCGCCACGGCGTCCTCACCTTCCGCCTGACGCAGGTCCTCACCGGACACGGGTGCTTCGGGAGGTACCTGTTCCGGATAAGGCGGGAGGAAACGCCCGGGTGTCACCACTGTGTGGATCGCCCGGAGGACACGGTGGAGCATACGGTGGAGGTCTGCCCGGCTTGGGCGGAGCACCGCCGTGTCCTCGCGGAAGCGATCGGCGGCGGTGATCTCTCGCGTCCGGCCCTGGTCCAGGCCATGGTACGGAGCGAGAGTGCATGGGAAGCCATTACCTCCTTCTGCGAAGCAGTAATGCTCGTGAAGGAGGAGGCGGGACGCGTGAGGGAGAGGCAAGCTTTGCACCCTCACGCCCCTAGTCGCCGCAGGAGACGCCCTGGGCGTCGGGAATTGGCAGCCGATTCCCGGCCACCGTAGGCGCGGGCTTGCGGACGGCGAGCAATGGGTAGCTCGCCGTCCGGTAAGGACCAAGCCCGAGTCGACGGCGCGTCGTGTTCCACGCGCGCCTCAAAGAGATGTCAGCACTATTGACGGGGTCCGCTAGGGCCGATGCCAGCTAGGGTTGCGGGATGTTCGAAAGAGTTACCGTGGCCCCGGCACAGGCAACAGAAGGAACACGGGTGGGTTTTAGTCAGTAAAAGTCTGACACGCCCTCCCGCTCCGCCCAGAGCGGGAGAAGTCATTTGATGATTTCCCATCCACAAAAAAAAAAAAAAAAAAAAGGTGAACGCACCAGGCTAGCCTGCGAAGTTCAAATTTTCTGACGTTTTGTTGCAATTTGCAGGTAAGTATTAGATTGTATGTTCATCAAAATAATGATTCGTGACCGAAACAAGTACGTATTTACAGAATTATAATTATTAAAATCACCATTACAACTCTCTACTAAGTTCAAATTAACCTATTGAATGACTGTTTCATGAAACCATGAAATTTGAGGCCAACCCTAACTTAGAGAGATGTACTGATGATTCTAATGATTATACACACATCAAAAAAGTCTAAGCAACATATACGGTTTTGAACTTTTGAACTATTTTTACTATTGTAATATATTTATATTTCTTTTATAAATAATAACCAAGCATTTTTTGATACATTAGTGACTAAAACAACAACATCCATCATTCAATAGTTCATTTAATCACAATAATTAACAATATGTGTACTGTAACATACGTAGTATAAAATAAAGTTAAAACGAAATTAAACATTTCATGTTTTACAAAATTAAATAACGATATTTTTTTTATTATAATACAAAGTGTGACAGCCTGTGTTGTTTCAAATTTGTCGGCAACGTTTTTTCATTGAATTTATAAGATCGTTGATCTGATCCTGCGACAATCGCTCCCAATGGAATTTTAACAAGTCTTGCAGTTGTTGGGTTGTCGACACTCCGTCTAGGTTCTCTAAAACACATCTCTGGAGCATGTCCCAAGCGTGCTCGATGGGATTGAGGTCTGGCGATTGTAATAAATTTCACAATTTTGTAACTTACACTAGCATTTGCTCACTCACAATAATTGCGGATTTGTGTTCATTTTATTAATTAGTAATTAACACCAATCACCTAAGCTCAATTACCAGTATTGCATTTCTGACCAGCTATTGTTTATAAATACCCGGCCATTAACAATCTCAATTACACGGATGTAATCAACGCTGTAGCATAAACATTAATTAACATCGACTGTTGTTAAATTATAGTGCAGGCAGAATGAGGCAGGAAATGTGGGCACGCGAGGATTGGAAACATGGTATGCATGTCATAATTCTCATCAGAGGCAAAAAATTTAGTAGTAGATACATGAAGGTTTTAAAATTATATAAAACTAGCAGCCCGCCCCTGCTTCGCATGTTTTTAAGGCTTGATAAAACATCGAGATTTCATTATTACATGTAAAGGATCATGACCAACGATGTATGGAAATCCGTCTTAAGTTGAAACACAATAAATCTTTATTTATAGACTACGCTTTATATACTATTAAATAAAAGTGTTCATTTTCACACAAGTATCCGAGTTTTAAAGTAATTGAACAAATTCGGTGATAACCTAAAAATTATGTCTAAACTACTCGCAACTTATAAAATGACCACAGATCAATCATGTAGGTACAAAACAATATTCTGATTTCTGGGTATCAAAAGTGAACAATTGACACATCGCCTTCTCATTACCACCGGCATCGGTTGATCAGAATCAAGCATCAACATGATTAGAATCTCAAGAGTTCTGAAACACAACACAAAAGCGTCCTGGCGTAATGAAACATAATTAAATGTGAAAACGTCCTGTCGTTAGTTACATGAAACACGCTAAGTTGTTTAAAACAAACACACCAACGAATTTCCGTAAGTATTACTATTTAAGTGGCGAGATTAATCGCGGTGAGTATTCTCATTCGACACATAAACAGTAATGGCGGCTTCCGCAGGCGCCGGCTTAGGGATGGCGATCTAGAATCGATTTTATAGGTCAAGTAAATAGTTTTTTTTTATCGATCATAAACAATGAATTATAGATTTTTTTAATCGATTTTAGAAACTTGAAAACGAGTTCCGATGTTTTTCCTGCGGATTGCAACTTTTAAGTTTTGATATCGATTATTCATTACATTTGACTAATTATGCTGGCAACACCAAAACGAATAAGTGATTATCTATAGTAAAGCTGTCGATGTAGAATAATGGCAGGAACAGATCTATCAGAACTCAATTTATTGCTGAATCAATTCTTTCCTGCGATTCGGATAGATTTAAAAATCGATCTTGTTTAGGAATAATCGTCATCCCTACCGGTACGTCTGTCATCTGCCTTGACAGTTGCATCTGCGTGAGACGTAACACAAAAATAAATAGTTTCACAACGGAACTATGAAATACATATACAGTACCTACGTTATGATTATGATATTACTAATTATTTAGCTATTTATGAGGTTAATATCATTTTTGTGATGTGTTTATGTAAAGGCTCATACTTACGTAACTCGTACAAATGAAGAAAACGAAAAGTCCATCATGACTATACGGAAATGTAGTACCTAGCAATCGTTAATTTACTGTTTATCTTAAAATCATAATTCCGGATACGAAAACAAAATTCCTGAAGTGAAAAGCTTGTAAAAAATAAGAAAATAATTTGTATATTAATTTGGTTTTCATACGTGCAACTTTTCAAGACTGCTTTTGGTCAATCTCCTTTAATGTTAATGTATTACATAAACACCTTCCGGAGTAAATTCTTTAAATTATGGTAAAAACCGCTCAAAATCCATTGCAAAGTTTAGAAGAACAACGCGGTCACACAGGCAGACAAGAAAAGCAACTTTAATTTATAATATGTATAGATGAGTTCAGCTTGATGCAGTGGTTAGCAGTGGTTGATGCAGGAATTCAAGCACTACCACCTATTGAATATATTCGATAAGATCACTGTTTTTACCAAACGGGCTAACCTGTGTTGATTGACTGAGATGATTTGAAAGATTTGAGATGATGTCAAGGTGTTGTCGACTTTCCTTGATAGTGTGTTCTAAGTGTGTTTCTAGGCTGTATGACAAGATGACTTCTAAGAGAATTCAATATGGCGGTCTCCAGACACGGCGTAGTTATCTTGAAAAGTATTACATTTCAGTCCGTTTTTTCCATTCTTTCATTCTGTTTATAAGTTAGTTCTGTCAAGCTATATGGGTAAAAGGCACTAGAAAAAACTAGAACTCGGACATACACCGATAAAATCAAAATTCAATTACCAATCGTCATGCTCATGCGCAGTGTTACGTACGTAGTCCACTACGTGGTGGTTAATTTCCCTTCGATGTGAGCATCAAAAGTGATGACCTCACATCTCCCTAAAGATCAGTCGTAACAGCTATTAGGCATGTATTTAGCCGCACTCCAGACCGACAGTCAAAGTTAGAATATTAATGAAGCAATGTCACAACTGCCGAGAGTTTGGGAACAATATGCCACAGGATCACATTAACTATCGATGTTTGTAGGCACACGCGTTTGGAATTAGCACTATCAATCCGTGATTAGTAAAAGTTGTGAGCAACCACTGGAAGCGGGCAGAGCAGGATAGTGTTCCAGCGAGAGTTATGACCAGCAGGGACCTTGTGAACATAACTGACAATACGACTTAAGTATTTTGTCAAAAAAAAAAAAACAAACGACTTCCAAAAAAAGAAAACACTACAAAGTGAAAAATAACTTTAATTTCGGAAGTCGGTGTCTTTAGATCGGTGTTTTAGTTTTATTTGCTACCGACTTCCGAAATTAAAGTTATTTTTAATTTTGTAATGTTTTTTTTTTGAAGTCGACTGTTTTTTTTTTTTTTGTAAAAAAGTTTTTTATTTTTCACTTTTTAGTGGGTCGGTTTGATTTATCTAGTTGTTCCGGTGGCCATCTGTGGTGTTTATCATCAGTTCCACTTCACCAAATGATGCTTTCCGAGTGCATCATCATAAATATGATGGATATCTTATAGATAATTATAATTTCTGTAAAACCTTGGAAAATTAAGCATTAATAAGGTTGGACTAAAGAAGGTGACCAAAGAAGGATTACCCTTTTGGATCAGAATATCAAGGACTGAATTTCTATCCAATGGTGTACGCACGTACGACTATAGTTTTTCGTAACGGCAAGTTGTCAAAGAACCATTGAAACGTAACGTGTAGTGAAACCAAGCGAGCCATGTTCTAGCTTAAGGGTACAATCCAAAATGACAGTTGAAAATTGGACTGTCATACAATCGAAGTAAAATAACATCAAATCTGTTGTAAGGGACGCCGAGCATTAGCCATACGTAGATATAAGTTAAGACCCATTTGTATTAGGAAAGACATAAAATAGGCATAGTTTTAACTTATTTATATTAGGTAGGCAGATATTTTAATTATATAGCGGTAGTACATAAGTTTAGGATAAGGAATTGTTAAGATAAAAGTAGAAATAATTCATTTTTGCGAAAAGGTCCCCATTACGGTAAAGTTTCGTCATAGTTAAGGTTCGGGACGCCTTTTTGTGCTGCGCTCTGATTGGTCGAAACTTTTGAGCTATTTCTGAGAATTTCTCCGAGGCATTGTTCAACTTCTCAGAATATTGAATAATTATTTCCGAGAACCAAAAAATATAGGATATTTTAGACTATAAAAGTAGGAACATTTGGCTGGTAGGACACATCCGCCCTCGCCGCCGAGGGCCACCGCGACGCCCCCGTCCATACCCACCCCGACCCTTGCTCGAGCCAGCCCGCGCAGCTGAGCCCGTAATTCTAAATTTGCCCCCAAATAATCCGATCCAGCATGTCCCATTGCTGTCCTCTCCCAGCGACGCCCTAAGCCGAGGTCCGTACCCCACAGGGGGTGCCCTTAGCGTGTAGTCGCTTAGTTTTTAGTCTTAGTTTTAAGCCTGGCTGGAGACCTTAATTTATTGAGGCATCCACAGGAAAGCCCGGTTAAGCAGTCGACAACCTCCTATAGGTTGAACTGCGAGATGCCATTCCCCAAAAACAAAAACAAACTGGTAGGACACAGTCGGCCTCCAGCTCTACTAGAAGAAACACTAGGAAGAATAAAGGAAAGAAAATCAAGAAGTCTTTCATTCCTCCACCCCTCAAGCCAAGAAGAAAAATACATACAGTCCACAATATCTGTATTCTTCCAAAGAGGTAAGCAGAGATGTTCAGTACTCCCACATTTCACCAGTTATACTAAAATTGCAAAGTGATGGTGGCAAGGAAATCCAAACTCCGGTTAGATACTGTGAATTTCCTAATAGAAAAATCCAATAACACTTTTCCCGACACGGATATCGAACACCAAGCCCGCCACTGTTACAGCGTATTAATTTTTACCTTTTTTTTACCTTTGCGAGAAACGATGCTAACGGTTCCGGACGCACACATGCCTATCATTATTTATATCTTGATAGTTCACAACCTTTATTTAATTAAGTATTCTGTCCATTTTCAAACATCCTGAAATAAAATTTAAGTTAACGCAAACATAATTATTGTCTCGAATTAAAATTTAAGATTACGCAACTCAGGCTCCCAAGATTCAGGCGCTGCCTAGTTTGGGGCCACTGTTCAAATAACTATGTTATAAATATAAATATTCTAGTTACAGTAGGTAAGCATACAATACAACTATTTAAAAAAAATATTTTGTAACAATGAACTAATTTTATTCTCACCTATTCTTATTCACCTTTGATCTCTCACCTCACCTTTGACCTTTGGTCCTTTGATCTGCCTCGTTGGTCTAGTGGTCGTAAGCGCTACTGCTGAGCATGAGGTCCTGACTTCGATTCCCGGGTCGGGCAAATTGTTATTGGATTTTTCCATCTGGGAATTCTCAGTCGTGCTCGGAGTCTGGATTTGTGCCCGGTTAATGGCAATAGGCTCGACCCCTATTACATGGGACTTAAACATAACTGGCAAAATATGGGTGTACTATAGGTATACCTCTGCCTAACCCTTCGGGAAACAAGGCGTTATGGTATGGTAAACAAGGTGTTGTCTTTTTGGTCTAAAAAATACAAAGCTTCATAAAAAGTCTAACAGTCAAAACATCCTGCCATCCCGTTCCACTTTCTCGGTAACGCGCTCTGAATGTCAAACGGGGTTCAATTAGACCGCTGTTACTAATTACTGGCACTGTTGCTGCTTCACCTGACGCGAATCATAAATGTTCGGACAGAAACATGTTTTTGAACAAATTGATTGATGAATTCCAATTTCTATTGTGATTGGTGATTATGAGTTTTCGATTAATTCAAATGTTAGGTCGAACGTTCAATACATTCGTTACCTTACTAATCCATCAAATCAAAACAATACCTATTTTGAAATTAGTTTTGTTAACAGTAGGTATATTATCACGTTGATATATTTCTACAACCATTAGCCTAAATACCTACAATTAATGTCTGACACTTGGTACCTACTAACCTATTAGGCTCGGACTACAAGCATCCGGAATCTTCCGGGCCCGACAAAAAACGGCCCCGGACAAGGCCGGATTCAATCCGTCTCTCAAGCAATCATTTGAATTGTTCCCCGTATTGACTACATAGGATCAGAGGCCATTCGATAACGTATTTCACCCGGAAACAACCGGATCATGCCCTGGTTTTCTCCGGCCACCCGGTCCGTTATTTTTCGCATAAGGGGTGGGGCCTTTCATAATAGTATGTAGTTGTATGGAGCTGACCACATGACTCCGAAAAACGTTCGTTCCGGGCGCTTCCGGACGAATCACTTCATCATTTTTGGATATGACTCGTGGAATACTCCTTCCGTTATGCGGTCGTCGTGAAAAGGATGAACCCAGTATCTTTTGGATTTCCTTTGTTTGGTTTTCCTTTTTTTATTAACGGTCACAGCTGAACACGAAACTTTAACTGATGTCAAAGTTTCCATTTGAAACGCCAAAGTAGTGACTATTGAGCGCAAGCGCTAGTGGTCGACTGAGTAAATTTCTCTCCGGATTCAAACGGGCCGCGTGTAGTCGATAGCATGCAGAACTCGGATTTTTCTCGGACCGGGGAGATTCCGGATGCTTGTAGTCCAAGCCCAAACAGAAAGCTTAACAGCAGAATGTACCTAAACTTTAAACTCATTAGTGAAATCAACAGGGTATCCCTTATACCTACAGCGAACTCTCTAAGTATTTCACATTTTATTTAATTACTATTTTTGCAACAGTTCTTTATTCAACAACACCATTACAATTATAGCAAACTCAAAGGATTTCAATTAAACTATTTACAGGCACTTGTGAATTGTCAAAGGAGTTGGTCATTCAGAAAGATGAAGCTAGTTGCCCATTCCAAAACATAGTAGGTTCCTATGAAGAATAACAAGCAAGAAACTCCATGGACACGCTTATAAATGACATAAATTATATAATTATTTGTGAGAATAATGTAAAAAGACGTGCACATCTAATATCCCCCACGTTATTTCCTATTTTATTTCCATCTCCCTTTCTCACACCCCGTATAACTTAACTCAGGTACATCTAACCACAAAGCAACTCTGTAGTACACTTCACAATGCACTCAATGTACCTTTTGACCATTCAACTGGAGAATATTAAGATGCCGCGGTAGAAAAGTGTTGACCTATATTTTGTCGATGAAAAATGTGAACTGTATGTGTCTTGAAAATATTGAAATACAAGCTTTTGCCCGCTGCTTCACCGGCGTGGAGGTTGGAAATTATCCCACGGGAACGTACTACCGAAATAAAAAGTATTCTATGTCCTAACCCAGGAGCTAGACCACCACCTATTAAGCAGTATTATTGCAATCTTACTTCAGTGTGAGAAAGAGATGGAGCTAGACGTCATGTATAGCTCCATCTCTTTCTCACACTGAAGTAACATTAAAATAATACTACTTTAAGAGGTGGTGGTTGGCCCCCAGGTCATGGTTTACCCATGTGCCAAATTTCATCCAAATCTGTTTAGCCGTTTTAGCGTGAAAGTGTAACAAACAATCAACAACAAAAAAAAAAACACCTTTCGTATTTAGAATAGTTAGGATAGGATAGGATGGATGTGTGTGTGGGATGGATGTGGAAGTGCGATATAAACTAATTACTTCATGGCTATAAATGTATTTAGCTATTTGTGTGTAATTTTATGACATGTTATGGATCTATTTATTTGTTTGGAACTATTAATCTATTTGACTGATTAGTTGGCATAAATGGGCATAGGCATAGGGATTTAGCCTAGTGTAAGAGATAAATCTCAGAGTTTCACACTAAAGATCAGTCAGATTTACTACAATCTTGTTTTAACAGTGATCCAAATTTTAAACATCATTCTAAAATTGATTTTTCATCGTATCTTTTCTGCAACGCTTTTTAATTTTGTATTGACACTATTAATCTGTAGAAGTCCAGATGTTTAGGAGATATACAACTTTATTGGCCGAACGAGCAGCCACACTAATAAAAACAACATCAAAGCGACATTCAGTTTGCCCTCCCGAAATGAAAACTTATCTCAGAGGTAGTACTGTACCTATCTCACAAAACGTACTAAATATTTGATGAGTCATTATTCCGAATCTCTATCTTGATCAAATAGTCTCTTTCCAGGCAAGGCAAAACAAAGAAGTTGCAAGACGCACCGAAAATGCCTGGAAGAGCTATTGGGCTATGAAAGATCTAATGAAGGGTGATCTTCCTTTGGCCCTTAAGAGAAGAGTCATTGACGTGTGCATTCTTTCCATCCTCACATACGGTTGTCAAACATGGTCTTTGACAAATCAGCAGAAATCCACGCTCGGGGTTTGCCAGAGGGCTAAGGAACTGAGTATTCTGGGTATCCAACTTACAGACCGGGTTAGGAATACGACCATCCGTTCCATCACAAAGGTAACTGACGTCACTTGGAAAGCTGCCACGCTAAAATAGAATTGGGCTGGACACATCTGCCGCATGTCAGACGACCAATGGGCTAAACTTACGACCCAGTGGGTCCCTCTTGATGGCAGGCGACATCACGGCAGGCCCAGACGGAGATGCGGAATGAGTTGGACTCCTTCAACAAGAACTGGTCCTTAGCAGCTTTAAACAGAGAGAAGTGGAAAAATAGTAGGGAGGCCTTTGCCCTGCAGTGGGACATCACAGGCTTTTGATAATAATAATAACCCCATCGCCGTATCTCTACGTTGACATCGTGGTGGGGCTTGCTCGCTTCGAACTCTAGGTCTGCCGGTAGAGTTTATTTAGCTGGAACAGGTCTAGGGTAAGGAGCCAGACCAAGAGAGATGCAGAAACCCACAGGGCAGCAAGTGGCAAGCAGTTGGGCAGTAGCGACCCTACGGACCGTATCTCCCGGGAGAAGTCATGTTCCTCATCTCTGGCTTGCCTTTATTGGCTGGCTGGAATGAACACTGACGAGGAATTGACCTCCCACCTCATGCTTGCCTTTAATGGCCGGCTTGAGTAGAGATTTGCAAGAGCAAACGTGCTCCCAGGACGGAAGTATTCCAGTAAGATGCTGGTAGGGGTCTTGACCGTTCTTCCGGGATTGTCTTGATAACCGTGGAATATCTCTCCACTCATTTTAAGCACCTCAGGACATGTTGCCCCCTTGTCGCTACGACACTTTGTGCTAGCGACCGTTCCGAGGGCCAATTATTGAGTGTGCAAGTCACCCCCTGCCATTTTATCCGTGTATTGTATTTATAAAACATTGGTCAGACAGGGGCCATAGTCCTTCCATAGTTTTAGATAACCAGTCTACTTTAGCCACCCAAACCCATAGCCCAATAATTATTTTTGTTTCCATATCTTGCACCTAATAGTCCTACACCAAGCGGGGTTTGTCCTTGGGTGCACTTGCATAGTGCGTACAGGGATAATCGTCGGTTGTTGCCTCATTTTCATTGAAAGCATGTAACGGGCCTCTGCGATTGGCTTCGGCCCCTTGTACGCCTTCCAAAGGTCCGGGACCCCAGGGTCCCAAGAAATGTCAAAGACCTAAAATAATAATAATTCCGAATTGTATCAAACAACATTGTCGAATGTTGGGTCAACATTTGCTCTTACAGAAGTCTAAAATATGTAATTTAGAAATTCACTGATGATGTTTTGGTCAAAAATTCTCATAAAATATGAAAATTACGAAATCAATAATGAACAGAGTTACAATACGAAAGTATCAATGTTATTATCATTAAGAGGTCATAAGGGTCGGCAAAGAGGAATGAAAGCTTTGGCACGGCCCACAAGCCACTTGCCTTTGATTTCAAACGTCGGGCCACAGTGTATCCGAAGGTATATATATCATCTTTCTTACACTCCATAAAATCGGTCGAGAGTTATATGAATCAAGCTGAAGGTTGATAGCAGAAGATACATTACTTTGCAATGTTTAAATCTGTCCTGATGAATCATTACCGCAACTGCACGCGTAGCATGACCACCATAAATACAGGTTTTGTCGACGGAAAAATAGACAAAATGACAGATTGTAGAAAGATTTCTAACATCTGAGCATGACGATGTATCATTTCGTCTATTCTTCCGTCGACAAAACCCGTTTCTATGGTGGTTATTTTACGCATGCTAGTTGAATGAGAGTGAACACAGTCGCACAGACTTACCTCCGTTGATGGGGAAGCCTGATCAAGTTTAGCCAGTAAAGCATTGAAGTCTGGTGTTATTTGATTAGTTAACTAAAATATAAACTATCTTCTGAGATAACACGAGATTTGAATACGCACCAAATTAAAAAAGATTTTCATAAAAAAATAATTTAAATGCATGTAATGCTAGCCACCCATGTTACGATTTACTCGCGCAAGTCTGCGTGATACCAAATTATTCAGATACTTGTGCTAATTCATCCCACACACGTAACGATTTACTTACGCAAGCCTAAATTTACACAAATAAATCGTTACGTATGTGGCTAGCATGAACACCTAATACATGAGAGGGTGTGCACCTGCACTGTGCAAGTTTAGCATTTCACCATAAACTTGGTATCGCTCTTATACTAGAACTAGCTGTGTCCCGCGACTTCGTTCGCGTGGATGTTGTAAGATACACAATATACTAAAATAACAGCCACATTTTAATAAAACGACCTCGTCCCCCGACTCGTCGCCAACCGCGCGCGTCGCGTTGAATCACCCACCCGCGCTATTAGTTCATTTTCGCTTAGTGTTCTTTTTCACTTTTTTCTTTTTTCTCGACTCCTAAGAGTCGTAGCGTGATGTTAAATAGCCTATAACTATCTTCGATAATTGAGCTACCAAATGCAAGAAGAGTTTTTCAAATCCGACTTTTCGTTCATAATTTCAAGGATTTTCATTTTTTGCGCGGAACTCTAATTATTTTTCTAAAATAAAAGTAGCCTAAGTTACCCGCCGTTACATCAGCTATCTGCAGTAAAAATCCCGTCAAAATCAATCCAGCTGTTTCGGAGATTAGCCGGAACAAACAGACAGACAAAAATGTTAAAAATTGCTTTTTTGTTATAAGAACCGTTTATACTTTCCTATGCATTTATTAAAAAGTTGTTATTTTGACATTACAAACAGACAGTTCAATTTTATTTATTTGTATAGTTCACGTTATTTGAATAACCGTTCCAATAATAATGATGATGATGATATCATGATTAATATGTGAAAGTTTGATAAAATGCATTTTCTAATATTAAAGACCTAAAACGCTTTTCAATCATATTATTTTCATCCAACTTTCACATCCTGCTTTCAATGTATTTTTTAAAACCAGATCCTTTAATAATCCTTTGAGGATATTTCAATGGCATTAATCTTTTCTACTTTCGCATGTTAACGTAAAAGTTATGAACTTTGTAGCTAAGTAAAATATTGGCCAATTAACGTTTAGCTTTAGGAAAAGGGACGCCTAATTATAACATGAATATTTTAGACCAAGTCTCTGAACGCACTAAACATTTTGTGTTGGTTTACATAATTACTTCATTTTCACAAAGTGTTTTTAAGGACTGATGTTTTAATAATAGGAAATAGGATTAAGATACTTTGAGGGTAAACGAAGATATTTTATAATTTACGTGCTGAGGGAAAGTGGGTATAAAAATAGCAAACAATTAATGGTTATAGCGTAGCAACTTTAAAAAAAAAACATACACAATTAAATATTCCGCATGTCATTTGGCTCTCAATACTCATTATTCTAACCAACTTATCACACTTCCAAGTCACACAACCCTTTGAAAGGCACTAGTTGGAAAACGTGAGTAGTCAAAGCCAAGTATAATATTAAACTATCCCAATATATACGAACTTGGTTCTAAGAGAATAGGAATACTTTCCATACGGATATAGACGAACACAATACGGTTATCTGTGTGTTTCCACATGAGCGGCGTGTTTGCCGGGGCAAAGGGCACAATGGAACGAGGCAACTCACTAGTAACTTGAAGTGGGTATATTTTGCATTTTCTAAGCCCAGCTTGAAAGGAGTTTTGATGTTAGGAGTTATAAGTTATACATTGTTTGGTTTTTTAAATTTCACCACTATCGTACGTAGGTTAAAAAGTAATTTACGTAATAGGATCGGCTTTTTTAAACTTATTATGTCAGAGCTTCTTGTTTATTCAGAGATTTAAATCGGTATAATAAACAGTATAAAACTAAATCACTTTTCGTGTATGTCTGTGTTCCGTATTATTCTTTTAAACTGCGCAACGGATATTGATGCATAATTTAGAGAATTTATTCTTGAAGGTTTATGTGTATTATACATAAATAATAAACTTACTTATAATAAATAAATCTCGGTTTTTTGTCGAGTCGTTAAACCCGTACGAAGCCGGGGCGGGTCGCTAGTTTGTTTAAATGTAATTTTATCTCAAATGTTTTGTAACCATACCTGAGTTTTGATATAACAAAGTTAAAAAAAAATTGCTTACTTGTACTTTTCATCCTGATTTACGGATATTCATTTATAGAAATTATCAAGTAAAAACATGTTTGAAATAGAAAAAGAATCGCACTGTTCTATGCGCCCTGTCAAGTTTGTGGTCTCGTGGTTTCATTTGAAAACTCACGAGACCACAGATTTGCGCGGTTAGACGCCGCAAAAGTCTGCGGGAGATGTGCACATGTTTTTAGGTTTTAAATAGAAAATGTATGAAGCCTCACCTCACGTGATTTACACCCGCAGAGCATAACACTAATTTTGGCTTCTATACTTTAAACATTTTAATGTAAACTACATTAATTGCCTGCTTGTCGGTCTTCTACAGATTGTACTTCGGTGAGTGTTCTCGAGAACTCCACGACCTCATTCCGCCTGCCCCCTTCTACCATCGGACATCTAGACGCACTGCAGGTTACCATCCCTACCTAGTTGCTATTCCACCAATTCGCACTAAGCGTTTCCAAATGACTTTTGTGATGCGCACAGCAAAGGAGTGGAACTCTCTGCCTGCGTCTGTGTTTCCGAACGTATACAACCCCGATCTCTTCAAAGTGAGAGTGAATAGGCTTCTCCTGGGTATGCTCGCTCCATCGCCGACTTTGTCTCTGTCATCTCTGACCTAGACTAGAGTCAAGAGCAAACCTATCTCAAATAATTAAAAAAAAAATGTTTATAGGTACATATTGTTTCTAGTAACCCCTTCAATTAAGCTTTACCGATTCTGTTAGGACTGGGTCTGTATCAGTGGGATACTGCCCCTATGCTGACCAGGGAACTACGTTTTTCTGTGATACAGCCGATTCAGAGTCCAAACTCTAGAAAGGAAAATAATTTGAATAAAAATCACGCTGTAAATTGCATCTCAAAAACAATACAACATTAAATAAAATAGTTAAAAAGACGATCTCACTTCCACAGCCTGACCCGGAAATGTCTTAACAAAATAAAGGCATACGCCATAAAATATTCATTGTTTTGGGCGAGGATAAAACTGGTGACTCCTAATCCGATTACCAAGAAATCTAATCAGATAGGAGCCTAACATTTGGCAACTATGCCAATCGACATTTTAAACGTTGGTTTTTCAAGTACTCATTGTTAGCAAAATTGTCACATGAGTATTATCAATAACCGCAGAATAACGCAAAGGCAAACTAAATACAAAGGTAAAGGCGAAACTATCGTTTCAATGGCATTCAAAATGAGAGACTCGGGCCTCTAAGACCGGACAATTAAATACGAATCCACCTGTATTATTAGCATTACATAGTGTAGCGAAATAAAAATGAAAATTCACCACTTTAAAATGTTTAATAATTTATTAATTTTAATTAATAAAATAAAAAAAATAAGATTTTTAGGGGAAACAAGGCGTGATGTTATGTTATGTTATTAAGTTTTTTTTTAACCACCCCAAAAAAAAATAATATCACACTTGCGGAACAGGTAATTTGGCCTAAATGAAAAGAGATTACCTGCGAGAAAACTTAAGGTGCATCGGATGGTAATTATTTGTTACGCATTTGCTTTCCGACCTAAAGAATCGATTGCAATCGGTTTTAGATTCGTGACCACTAAATTACGTAAACTTTCAAATTTACATTATCTTATAAAGATGAACCTAAGCTATCCCGATAGAAACAGCCCTAGTTGAAGATCAACTAGTATTAAAATGTTAACCTTGAAAGTACTAGTTATTAGTTAAGTCTGATGGTTTAAATAGCACGTCGATCCTGACGAACCGCATCCTCACGTAGCACGCCTCGACGGAATCGCAGGTGACACGACGATTGCGGGATATTCGAAAGAGTTACCGCGGCCCCGGCACAGGTAACTGATGGAACACGGGTGGGTTTTAGTCAGTAAAAGTCTGACACGCCCTTCCGCTTCGCACAGAGCGGGAGAAGTCATTTGATGAATTCCCATCCAAAAAAAAAAAAAAAAACAGGCGACATGACGATCATGTGGTGCGGACCAATACGGACTGGCCCATAGAAATATAAAAAAAACCGGTCAAGTGCGTGTCGTACCACGCATAATGAAGGGTTCCGTAGTTGGGATGAGTTTATTCTAAGAACAAACTTGACATTGTAGTTGAAAAACATGTTCTCTCATACATTTCAATCAATCAATCAAATTTATTTGCATAATACATGTTAAAAAGGTGTTACAGGTTAAAAGGTACATTGTGTTATAACCTAATGGGGTGTGCAAATTAATATATTAGGTATATTAGGTAACGATCAGAAACGTACGAAATTGACCATCACCTAGTCAAGTTAAGTCATGAAAAATCTCGAGAAAAGGTTGGCCCGTCCAAAATACGGAGCCAGGAGAACTTCTTAAGCAAAACTCGAACCCGCGAAAATAGTAAAATGGTAATACCTCAAGAAGTCGAACGTGGATAGCAAGACAGATCTTACTACGACAAGGACAGTCCTAAATATCCCAGCAAACTGGATATTGCGAGGTCAAGGATGCGTCACTTGGAAGACTCGTACCCTGATCGATTCCATGAATACCCTCCGGCCCTCGTCCCGACGAGAAGTTGCGTCGATCCGTACAGAACACGGCCCCCCGACTACCGAGACTACGACCGGGAGATAGAGTCTGACATTGATGAGTGAAAAAAAAACCTATTAATATAGAACATTGTGTTTACAAATAAAATAATTAGTGACCTGGGTTGTGTAACCATAGGAGACGATTTAATAAATCTAACCCATCCACGCTCTGCTTACCGAAAGTATATTCTACATTATCTATATACTACATTAATAGCAACATTAACACAGAATATTTTTTCTTTAAATTAAATAGGTAATTATTCCAACTGCAAATGTAAGATGGTCGACTATTACTCGTTAATTTGTAAAGTCTACTTATTTGTGATAGTTTTCCTTTTAACTTCGTTGTAAATGTCGTGGCCAGATCTTAAAATTAATCATTTCATGAAGTGTTCGGTAATTTCTTGAAATGGCCAGCTAAAATTGGCAATATCGTTCAAACGTCAACGTTTAATGATATGTCAGTCGACGTTTGGCCATATCATTAATGTAGGGTATATGTCGTGGTCCGATTGTAGAAATGGCCATATGGTAACGAAAGAAACCTATTTATCGATATTCCTAGCTCCACTGGGCATATCGCAAAGTAGGTGCATTTCACGCCGCCAGTGGCACCCCGATCAAATGGGTTAGGTTAGGTTAGAACTGTGAGCCTGGAGGTGGCCCTCAACAAGTCGAAGGCCATGGTGTTCCATGGTCCCGGGCGGGCGCCGCCGCCCGGATAACACATAGTGGTCGGGGGGGTCCGGATCGCTGTCGAGTCTACCATGAAGTACCTGGGATTGGTGCTCAACAGCCGGTGGGACTTCGGACCCCACTTCCGGCGGCTGGTGCCCAAGTTGATGGGCGCGGCTGGGGCGCTGTCAACGCTGCTTCCCAATCTGGGGGGCCCGAGCGCCGCCTGTAGGCGACTCTACGTGGGGATCGTGCGATCGATGGCCCTGTACGGGGCCCCGATCTGGGTGGCTGACCTGACGGCCGGTAGCATTGCTGTTCTGCGGAGGCCGCAGAGAGCGATGGCCGTCAGAGTCATCAGGGGGTATCGCACGATCTCCTACGAGGCGGCTTGCGCACTGGCCGGATCCCCGCCCTGGAACCTGGAGGCGAATTTACTCGCGTCATTGTATCGGTGGCGCGAGGAAATGCAGGCGCGAGGCGAGCGACCGATGCAGCGACTAATGGAGCAGCGTCGGTCGCTGCTTCGCGAGGTCCTCGTGGCGGAATGGCGGGACAGGCTCTCACGCCCTACTGGCCTCAGCCGGCCTCAGCACCATCGAGGCGGTCCGGCCGTTGCTCGACCTTTGGCTCGGGAGGAGGCACGGCTCCTTATCGTTTCGGGTGACGCAGGTGCTCTCGGGGCATGGTTGCTTCGGGAAGTACCTGTGTCGCATAAACAGGGAGCCAGACGCCCGGTGTCACCACTGCGTCGACTGTCGGGAGGACACGGCGCGGCATACGCTGGCAGAGTGTGCCGCTTGGGAGGAGCCACGCTGTGCCCTCATCTCTAGAGTAGGCAGTGACCTGTCACTGCCGGCTGTCGTTAATTCGATGGTCGGCAGCGAGGAGTTCTGGGACGCGGTGGTTTCCTTCTGCGAGATAGTCATCTCGCAAAAAGAGGTTGCGGAAAGGGAGAGGGAGATCACATCCTCTCACCCAGCCCGCAGCAGGCGCACTGGGCATCGGCGGAGGGCGGACAACGCCCTCTTCCAGCCCCCCTAAATGGGTCCAGGGGCGACGGACTCGGGGACGTCCGTCGCCCCCCATACATCGGACCCGAGGTGGCGGCGCGTAGTGTTCCACGCGCGCCCCTCTTAGACGTCGCGGGGGGAGTCAAATACCTCACTCCCCCCCTCGACACGCGGAGAGGCCTGCCGTGGCGGGCCGGCACCAGCCGGGGGTTGCGGAAGGATCGTAAGTTCCCGCGACCCTTGGCATAGGTGTGAGATGGAACACCGGGGTGGTTTTTAGTCAGTAAGTGTCTGACAGACCCTTCCGCCCACCCTAAGGCGAAGGACATCCATGAGGACTTTCCACCCCGAAACAAAAAAAAAAAATGTTAGAACTGTGACCAACCGCGTGCGAGCCGAGCGAACGAAACGAGCAGTGCCGCGGCAGCGGCGGGTGAGCGCTACATTCAAGTTGGACGTAGTTACTTAGGAATTATTAGATTATGAATTATAGATGTACAAAAAAAACAAAGCGTCATCAACACCTCTACCGGTGGATAATCTAACTATTTTACGATATGATCACTAATGTTTGGCCACATCATGAAGTAGTCGTGCGTTTAACTGTTCATATCGTCAAACGTTGAGTATTCAATGATCTGGCCAGACCACATCTTGATGTGGCCAGCGGTTTATGTTCTATTCAATGAAATACAAGCGTTTCATGAAATGGTCGAACACTTCATGAAATGATTAATTCTAAGATCTGGTCACGACATATAGGTATACTTCTACCGTGATTTATTTCACATATCCAAAACTAATAGTTTAGCTGGCAGGGGGGGGGGCACTTGACTCTAAACCCGCAATATTGTTGAAAGACTTATCCAACAACACCCCCCACCATGGGGTAGACGAGAAAACAAAATACATCCCCAGTTTACGTATACAGGACGTACCCTTAAACATTTTTTTTCATGATTTTATTTTACTTATTTGTCGGCATGATTAATACTTATTTATTAATTAATTTAATTTTTATTCAGACAACTACTGGTCCAATACTTTTACATTTATATGTTGACTTTTTTTTTATATTTCTCGGGACCCTAGGGTCCCGGACCTTTGGAAGGCATATGAGGGGCCGAAGCCAACTTGCAGAGGCCCGTTAGACGCTTTCAATGGAAATGAGGCACCAACCGACGATTATCCCTGTGCGTACTATGCAAGTGCACCCAAGGACAACCCCCGGTTGGTGTAGGACTACTGCAGGATATGGAGACAAAAAATAAAATATTAGGCTATAGGTTTGGACGGCTAAAGTGGACTGGTTATCTAAAACTATGGAAGGACTATGGCCCCTGCCTGACCAATGTTTGATAAATACACGGATAAAATGACAGGGGGTGACTTGCACACTCAACAATGGGCCCCCGGAAACGGTCGCTAGCACATAGTGTCGTAGGGACAAGGGGGCAACATGTCCTGAGGTGCTTAAGAGGAGTGGAGAGGTATTCCATGGCTATCAGGACAATCTCGGAAGTACGGTCAAGATCCCTACCAGCATCTTACTGGACTACTTCCTTCCTCCGAGCACGTTTGCTTTTGCGAATCTCTACTCAAGCCAGCCAATAAAGGCAAGAATGAGGTGGGAGGTCAGTTCTCGTCAGTGTTCACTCCAGCCGGCCAATAAAGGCAAGCCAGAGATGAGGAACATGACTTCTCCCGGGAGATAGTGTACGTGGGGTCGCTACTGCCCAGCAGCTCGCCATATGCTGCCCTGCGGGTTTCTGTATCTCTCTTGGTCTGGCTCCTCACCCTAGACCTGTTCCAGCAAAGTAACCTCTACCGGCACAGACCTAGAGTTCGGAGCACGCAAGCCCCATCACGACGTCAACGTAGAGATACGGCGATGGGGCCACATTTATATTGTTATTATGAACTTAAAAACTACATATGTTAGTACCTAATAACTAAGAGAGACTTAGTCCTCTGGGTGAGGTTCCACACCAGTGGAGCTGTCTAACCTACTGCCTATTAAAAAATATTGATATATTACATTGATTAATATCGTTACTTAAATGATAACTTTAAACAATCAGTGATTATTTCAAACATATATGCAACTTTGAAAGTTAATATCTCGGAAACGTGACACTTTACCGGGTTTGGTTGGTCTCATTATGTTTTCCGTTTGCATTAATGTCAGCTATTGATTTATATAGATTTCATGCGTGGCCACCATTTTGAAAAAAAAATCAAAATGGCGGACAGTAGGTATGCCATGGATTTTCAAACCACAATGAAGAATATCTTACACCATTTGTGCAGAACTCGACAATATAACTTGGTTGACTGCAGATAACAAAAACTTGATTAGTAATTAAGGTAAAGTTCAATCAGTACCGGCACAATTTAAAGTTTAATGTAGAAAATTTATTAAAATCGGCTGAATTCAATTCGTATTTTTCTGCAACTGAGGTTTTCTAATAAAAAAAAAAATGATGATCAGTTATACGAACTAGACAAAAATAAATTAATAGGTTGCAACCACAGAGGTCACGCTGGAATAGTACACCTCTACAGATTGAAAGCTTGGTCTTACCCCAAAATAACAAAGAATATAAGAAACAAAGAGAATTAATACAACGTGGGTGTTAATTTATTGAGTCCCTGTCTAACGAAGCGTTACATAATCTACCCTCAAGCGTGATATTTTCACCAGTGTTGTTAGTGTAATGAACACAAAATATTATTACCATTTATAAGTCTACTAGCTGTGCCCCGCGACTTCGTTCGCGTGGATGTCGTAAGATACAAAATTATACTAAAATAATAGCCACATTTTAATAAAACTCCCTCGTCCCCTGACCTGTCGCGTTGCATCACCCACTTGCGCTATTACTTCGTTTTCGCTTAGTGTTTTATCTGAATTTTCTCTTTTTGCTCGGCTCGAGGGTTGTGGCGTAATATTAAATAGCCTATAACTATCCTCGAGAATTATGCTACCAAATGCAAAAATAATTTTTCAAATCCGACTTTTTGTTCACAATTTCATGGGTTTTAATTTTTTTGCGCGGTACCCTAATTATTTTTCAAAAATAAAAGTAGCCTAAGTTACTCCCCGTAACATCAGCTATCTGCCAGTGAAAGTCCCGTCAAAATCGGTCCAGCCGTTTCGGAGATTAGCTGGAACAAACAGGCAGACAAACAAAAATGTTAAAAATTGATTTTTTGTTGTAAGAATCGTTTATACTTTCCTACGCATTTAGTAAAAAGTTGTTATTTTGACATTAAAAACCGACACTTGAATTTTATTTATTTGTATAGATGTATAGATATAGATTTAGGATTCCGTTGCACTTAAACGTTCAAAAGTGAACCCTTTTTGGTGGTGAGACTTAGGGCTTGTTTTACAGTTGTATAAAGAAAAACACAATTTTCTTGCTAACACTTTATTCCGTACAACTTAGGCATGCTTGTACTAATCCACAATCAAACAAGGACTGCCTCTACACTACATTTTACCATTTAAAAATGACTTCAAGCCCCACCCAGAAATAACGATAATAAACCGTTATTTCTAGGTGTTGCCAAAGTAAAATAATACATTCAGTTACTATGGCAATACATTTAAAAGTTTGTTACAATATAAATAAATTGTATGTACTTTGATAGTGTTGCCACGGTGAATATTATAATTCGGTATATTATTCAAAAAAAAATCAAAGAAATCACGACAGTTGGTAACCTTCTTCGATTTCGATTTAAAAGCCATAGAACAGTTGGATTTTTTTTTGAAACAAACACCTTTAGACGATGTAATGTTGCAGATTTTTATTAACAGTGAATGCGCATTAAGAATTTGCACCTTTGTTTTTTATTATCTTGTGGGTCATTATTACGCAATCAATCTATGTACATTTTACGAGGCCAACGAGTAGAGAAGAGAGTAAATTCCGATTTCTAGGCTAGAAACCAGATTACATTTTATGTATACCCTGCAATCTTGTCAGACGTACCCAGCTACCCAGTTTATACAGTTCGCCGAGGCTAGCATTCAATTACAGTGATCGGGAGACGCTATTTGTCAAGCGTTTCAATCAAGTGCCTAGATAGGTCACGGTAATTTCACATTCAGTCTTCGTATCTATTATTTATATCGGTCGAACACCTGAGGGCCTAGATATAGTGACATGAAAAAGTCAAAAATGTATTGGATTGATATAACCTTAAAGCTTATGTCAATCAGTTGAAAGTAGAAGTACGAATCGCTTTGAAAGTATCAGGTTTCAATTTATTTATAAAGGGTGTCTCAGTAAGAGTGCACTTTTTCATTAAAATAAAAACAAGTATTTCATGACAGAGTTGTGATATTTTTATTGTATGGTAAAGAAGACATGTTCCGATTAAGTATGGAATAAAATATCCGGCAAATGACCCCCAGGGCTCCGATGACAGGCCATTACTCTTTTCATGAAATTTTCCATGACTTTTGCACAGAGATGTGGCTGTATCTCACCGATGACGCGTTGGATTTCCGATTTGAGCTTAGGAATTGTTTCGGGTTTATTCGCATAAACCCGAGATTTCACAAGACCCCAAAGAAAAAAATCGCACGGCGTTAAATCGCACGGTCTTGGTAGCCAGTTGACATCAGAATTTCGTGAGATAATGTGTTCTGGAAATCGTTGCTGCAATAAGCCGATTATTTCATGCGCGGTGTGGCAGGTTGCGCCGTCCCGCTGAAACCACATGTTGTCCAGATTCATGCCGTCCAGTTGAGGCCACAAGAAGTCCGTTATCATATTCCTGTAACGAATGCCGTTCACTGTTGTAATGAGTTTTCACAATTATAACGCGTTGTTCTTTCGAAAAGCGCTCCATTTTTTAAAACCGGAATAAACAGAGGTGACAGCTGTCAAATTTCAGAGTTGCCACTTGCATGAAAAAAAAATATTCCAATTTTAAAAAGTGCACTCTTACTGAGACACCTTTACATTATTGTTAGATATTTTACTGGCAATATTAAAGTAGTTATTAGTATTTATTATATTTTATAACTTAGTGTAAAACAGTTTGATTGTTCTGGCAACACCGAGGATTCAAAAGGTAAAATGACTCGTCAACATGCCTTCTTGGTCGGGCGTTGATGATAGTAGGACGTTCTTAGTGGCTGTGTCGGTTAACATAATAGATGGGCACAGAATTGTTGGAGATCGTCTGTAGATTAAGGTAACCTATTAGTTTTATTGTAAATACTAGCTGTGCCCCGCGACTTCGTTCGCGTGAAAGTCGTAAGGTACCCAATATAATAACATAATAACAGCCACATTTTAATAAAACTCCCTCCTCCCCCGACCCACCGCGTTGTATTGCCCGCCTGCGCTATTACTTCGTTTTTGCTAAGCGTTCTTTCGTTTTTTCATTTTAATTGGTTCCTAAGGGTCGTAGCGTGGTGTTAAATAACTTATAACGATCCTTATAACCATCCTCGAGAATAAAATTGTGCTACCAAGTGCAAAATGAATTTTTCAAATCCGACTGGTAGATCCAGAGATAGGCTTTTATATTTTTTGCGCGGAACCCTAATTATTTTTTTAAATAAACGTAGCCTAACTTACTCCTGGTAACATCAATTATCTGCCAGTGAAGGTCCCGTCAAAATTGGTCGAGCCGTTTCGGAGATTATCTGGAACAAACAGACAGACAGACAAAAATGTAAAAATTGTTTATTTGTTATATGTACCGTATAACTTTCATATGTATTTAGAAAAAAGCTGTTATTTTAACATTACAAACGAGCACTTCAATTTTATTTATTTGTGTAGATATACAGTTTATAGTATGTGATAATGGGATAACGACTTAATATCCATTTTGAAGTTAAATGTATTCCGAGTTGAACTAGTTGTTAGGTACTTCTGTTACAAAATCAATTGCCATTTGTCTAGGCCCTCTGAATATATAAAACTTGAAACTGGCGACATTATTTTAACACACGGATATGGCTAGTGGCCAGTAAACATAAAAATTGTAATATGATAAAATAATTCGTTAATTGAAAAATTAAAAGTTTCATACAAACTATATAATAAAGCTCTCTCTTTCCTTCAATTCGCCTACTCTTTGCACGTTATTGGTTTTAATTTCATTGATGCGATGTTATGATCCGTGACCCCGGCAAATGACCTCTGTGCTACAGTTCTTTTAGTACAGGTTGCTCCAAGATGCTATTTTAGAAAATTGTAAATAAATCAATAAATAATAACTTTTAATGCGAAAACTCGAAACCGTAGGTATACGTGTGTTAAATTAATGTCGCCATTAAAACGGCACGCTGTATATGAAACCTAGATATATACATAAACTAACACCTTCATCCCATGGAGGTAGGCAGAAATTACAGAACGCAATCTGCTAAGATACTCACATACACTTCTTGCTTCGTTTATTTCATACATATAGCCGTAGGCGAAGCCTAGATATATCACAAAAGTGGAACAGACGTGCCCATCTAACTGGCAACTCAATCGCAACTAAAACAACCACAGTCACTGATTATGGTAACACGAAATATCCTGCCATTTCTGATAAATAAGTCTGCGCAAACAAACCTCATCAAAAGTAGTATTCAGGCTTTTCCGCGACTTGCTAATCCCATTCCATGTACAGTCAAAAAAAGAGATAAGTATACAGGCCTAACTTACAACTAGGTACTTTTAAACAATGTTGTGTTTATGTGGACTAGTCCAGTTTTTGCAGTCTTAAGTTTATGAGGTTTTTACGGAGAAAATAAAAATAAATAATGTCAGCGTGGCACGTGGTGAAGAAAAACATCGAAATCAACACACTTTCAATCACAATCCGATTTTAAAGGAAATTGCTACTCCATTGCTTCATATGAATCATATGTTCAAAAACATGGTCTGCTTGACAATATAAATGACTCAATTAAGGTTGTTGAATTGTCAAAATGAAAGGCATTTCCATTATAAGTGTATTATGCAAAACCTCGCTCTGGTAGTATATATAAGTACAGTACTTACCTAAGTATAAGTCTGGAATCGCCAACCCGCGTTGAGCAATCAATCATTCAGTACCATCGTTGTATTAGAAGAGGCATTTGACATGCGGTGGAACAATCATAGGCTAGTACCTATATTCATTATTGACGACGTAGGGCAAAGTTAAATATTTTGCCTGTATATCAAACTCTTTTGATGTCTGTACCCCAATCATTGATTACTGGGAGAGGAAACTTGCCCGGCTGTGAAATGGCAGCTTCTTTGTTTTGCTCCAGTGTATCCGCAACTTTAATACTCTAACTAGGAGTAAACTGTAGTCATAATGGCAACTCGGACGCTGGTTTCAAACTTTTTGGGGGAACCGAAGTGTGATAGGTCTTAGGAAATGTTTCAAGTGCCTGAGAATTAAACTTTCATCTTTCTCGTAAGTTCCTGTTGTTAATTAGATAGAAATCTTGAGCTCTCGTTGAGTTTTGCGCATGTTTAAGTAAGAATTTATCTCTTGGCGGTATTTAAATTTTCATTTAATTAACATTTTAAGCACTTTTTTTCGTTCCCTACTTTATAGTTAGAATTCTTTTATTTTGTTTTAAACTACATCGAAAAATTCTCTTTGGTTGGAAAAAACAAACTGTTTCTGATGAGAGTTGTGCACCAAAAGAGATTTGCGATAACCAGTGATGCATAATAAAAACATTCAGCGCCTAAATCCAGTAGGTACCTCTACGTATAATCATAATAACATTACCGCACCTACATGGTCTTCACCTGATCTGACCAAGATTATGTCTGGACTTTAAAAGAGACTGTGACCTCTGAGTTTGTTTCGGCCTTCCTTCTCAGAGTAGTCAGATAGGAAACGCCGGCCTCATCTAGTTTAAAAAAAAATGTTCAACGTGTAAAAGTGTTTGTATAAACCTACTTACATAAATAAAATCATTTATCATTTACTATCGTTATCATAATCGTGCAAATTGACGGAACAACTACCTTTTATCACTCAACTCTTAAAGGGGTACAAAAGTCAAACACCCAGTCAGCTCTACACAAATAGCTCTCCGCAAAACTAAATATCAAGGCAACACTAAGTACATTTATCTCTTATGCATCAAAGACCTCGTTAAGCTGTCCATCCGAAGTTAAGACACAGTTGATCGATTGCGAGCCAGTGGCCCAAAAAAGAGCAATCCAATATTTAACTCCGTCCGTAAAACTTCATATAACCCCGTCTTGCCAAAATTGGTGGACAAAAAACTGGCTGGCGTGCAGCCAAGTCTGCAGAGTGGAAAAAACTTTTAGTGTTCATATTAACATCATTATAGCAATTACTGTTTCTCTTTTACGCGTTCTAAAAATGTTTGTAGCATTGAATAACGGTTCAGAGCTTATGTGCATTTAAATGCACTTGTTTTTGTTTGTATAACTCGTTTTCTTATGTCAGTGGTGCTTATCTAAAGTCTAAAGAGCATCTGTAACAGACCGTCTCTTGTTCCTATGCAATTATGCTTCGGTTTAAATTGCAGGGGAATCGAAGCTAATCTGTCGTCTTTTATTTCCGCCGTTAACTTTCTTTTCTATGCAATTAATAGCGCTGTCATGGCAACGTATTTAAACCTAAACAAGGTTTTTGACAGTTGAATTAGCCCAGTCGAAGTGACCCAAAAAGTTGCGAACAAACTCTAAACATTCGTCCAACTTGCTCTTTACCGTCTGGACAAAATGAACGAACGTAATTCATGGATTACGACCATAACAATTTGCAAATTCCAACCGACCTAGCAATCAAATTTACATTTTATAGCATTTTATAAAGTGCCAGTCATTTAAATTAATTAAAAGTCGAAAGTGGACTAGTATGCTTGTTATTAGCCCACTATTATTCCCAAAGCTCGCAATAAAGGAACCTCTTTTTGGTTGTTAAGTACAATGGAGGTAATTGGCTTAATTGCTAGGCCAGCCCCCATTGTGCCGATTCTGAAGTCGAATCATGTCGAAATAAATTCACCTAACCTCTTTTTGCCTGCTTGTTATGCAGAACCTTATTATTTCAGTATAGGATAAATGATTGAAAAGGCTAATTATTGTTATGCTACTAAGAATACATTTAAATGCTTCTTTTTCACAGTCGTGACAGGGTGCCGTATTGAAAATAATCTGCGTTTATTTTACAGTTAAAGGAATCATTGCTTTCACACTGCGTCTTTGGTTCGATCATCAAAACCTTTTTGTAATTTCTTTATAACACCTCGTGTTATTCTTTTGTTAGTTCAAGTTCATAGTCCATAAGACCTAAGTTACTGTTGTTATAACAAACCATGTTATTTTTATGTGGGTACATGTCAGAGGCATGGTTAGTTGTTCAGTAAATTACTCAAACTGATTTTGTCCGTTTAAAAATCTTCCGATTCGCCAAAACCCCTTACCTACCCGTACCCCTACCCCTACCCCTTACCTTAGACCTTATAATGGCATGTAAAACATTAAAACACTGCAGTAGCTACGCATAAACGAACAATTCCTTCACAAAATTACAGTTTCGTTTCGCATGTAACACTCATTTGTTAACAGTAACATTAATTGAAAAGCGCAATGCAATGTCAACACGGAGTCATTACTTTCTTCCTTCAATTTGCTCGGAGGTCGGAGATTACAACCAACGCATTGTTCTTCCCTTGACATGGCACATCATTACGCCATGACGCTTTTGCGTAATTGTATGTGTAATTGTGTAGGATTTTTAGTTTAGATTTTATACGAGTATAAGACGATTGTGTGGCTTGGTATTTTGATTTTTGAATAATTATAAAAAGAAGGTGTTCGAATACTGATCAGTGGTTCAGTACTGGTTTTTTATATCAGTCTTCCCGTGTTTTTTAAAACATGGTTTCGTCTCTTTACTTTAATTTTGTCATACAACTGAAATTAATGGGATCGGAGTTCAGAACAAAATGAAAAATAAAAGAAACGTTTTAAAAAGGGAGTAAAATTTTTCAGCTTGTAAAGGACATCGTAGAAATTGCCCTAGGACCAAAAAACATCTGACATTATAATAATTATAAATATATTTTATTATACTAATTGCAAATAACTGTATGAAACGGACATTCTGCGTTCCATAATGAAGAATTAAATGTGCTGCAACGAGTAACATTCAATCAATCAAAACTTCTTTATTAGGACAACAGAGATCCATAATGTTAGTAATACCTTATATCTAGTGTTAGTAAGTGATTTATTAAAATTATTATTTTTATTTAAGTTTGAAGCACTTTGCACAGAAGATGACCAAGTAAGGTAACAAGTTTCTCACTTGGCCATCCTCTCCACAAAATGCCTCAAAATGGGAGAATAGAAGCTCTCTGACACTGTTTTCAGAATGCTGTTGCTACTGGCCCGTGTCCTGGTTACTAATGATGTGATTTTTTTTCGAAAGACCGCATGAAAGCCGTCGGTTCGATTAAATGTAAACATTTCCGACGCACTACAGAAATGGGGCAGTCGCAAGAGCATTCTAAAAATATTATTGTATTGAACGCGCAAGACATCTAGCGATCTTTTGGTGTAGCTGATCCATAGACCCCCCGCGTACAGACCCTGACAATATGCCTTGAACAGTGTTATCTTGACCTGGTCGGTACAGCGGGAGAATCTACGTTCCAACATATTACCTCGGACCGTCAGTGCCCTACGCTCCCTCTCAATATCTTCATTATCTTTAAGGTCGTCGGTAAGTATGTGCCCCAGATATTTAAATGTATGCACTCTTTTTATGTTCAAGCCGTTTAGGGTAAGATTAGGTGCATAGTCTGTGCATTTACCGGCGGCCTTAAAGATCATCTACTAACATTTTTTAACATTGTACACGAGCCCATGCGCAGCTGCATAGTCCTCGCATACCTTCAACATGTCTGCAACCGATCCTGCAGTCGGGCCCAGCAGCACCATGTCGTCCGCATAGCTGATACTGTTAATATTAACACCACCAACCCGGCAACCGACACGCATGCTGCTGAGCTCGACTATGAGGTCATTTATATATAGGTTGAAGAGCCCGGGAGACGTCAACCGCCCCTGTCTCACACCGCACTCCAACCCATATGTTTCAGATAGTGTGTTGGACCACTTTACATTATTAGTTTGGTTCACGTACCAATACTGTAAGATTTTACGAACTTCCGCCGGTACATTCCTGTCCTCCAACTTCTTCCAGAGCACATCGTATGACACAAGGTCGAAGGCCCTGGAAAGATCCAGGAAACAGGCATACACCGGCGTTTTACGATCAGTGTAATATTGGACAGTATTCTTGAGACTTAGGATTGCACTTTCCGTTGAAAGTTTAGGTCGAAACCCAATTTGGGTCACTGCGTAACATTGTTCGTTGTATTCCACCAAAATTGCGGTATACTATTTTTAACTCCCTAGTAAAGCCGCATCTACTTAATTTAATCGAAATTTGGAGCCGTGCTGCTAAAACAAAATTACCAGAACTTCAAACTACCCAAAATAAAATCATAAAAATAATATTCAACTACCCATATCTAACATCTACCAGCAAAATTTATCAAGACACAAAAATAATGAACATAAAACAACTTTATATTTACAACACATGCATTTTCATCAGAAATATTCTCAACAAAAGCGTTCACTCAAACATAACACTCAATATAAACAAGTTAGTCAACGCAGTACACGGCGAGCTAGCTTGCTAGTTTTACCAAAAACAAGAACTAACTATGGCAAAAAAATGCTAACTTTTGAAGGAGCACAGCTTTATAACAAATTACCGTCCTGTATAAGAAATGCACACTCTTACAATGCATTCAAAACTCAACTTAACCAGCACATAATTGCGGATCGATCACTTCTGGAGAAATAAATGCATTGGATGGGTAACTATTAAATTGTAATACTGATGACGAACATATTGTAATCTATATTTTTAGTATTGTTCTCAAGTAAGTGACTTATGTCTTTATTGGGAATAAAGTTTCTTTAAACCGAAACCGAAATTGTGCATCGTGCAAACACAGATGATTGTTCAAGCACGAATCAAGCATACTGTCCAATACTTTAGCAATGGTCGTCGCAAGAGAGATTGGTCGATAATTTCCCTTGTCCGCGATATCCCCTGTCCTGTATTTGACTATTGGAATTACTATAGTTTTCATTAGTTCATCTAGTAGGTATGAGTGACTAATGCACAATGAATAAAACAAGGACAGGACCCTTGGCAGATGAATCCCTGCATGCTTAAAATGCGACGACGACGAACAACGACATCACATCAAAAATGCCGCAATCTTTGACAGTTACATTTGACATGACAATTAGTGATGCCCAATCTTTCATTTCATAGACATCGAGAGCGAAATTACTTGCGTTGGCCACCTGCTGACGGATGTCATACGCATCCGTACATATGACAACGTTCAAAGGTTCCATCGTTTATCTTCGGAAAAATCGAAATATAGCGAATAAAATGTGACTATCGACCAATAGAAATTGATTTATATTGCCACCTAAATTATTATAGATTGACGCACTAATTCCGTCACTCCCATATTGGACTAGTCACATTAAAGTCGGCAAAGTTAGGTTTTTCCGAAGATAAACGACGTCATTGTGTACGTACTTTCCTTTTCAACCTTTTTCTCTGTAGGTATGACACTTCTGTAGTGACTCGTGCGACGTTTTTCTTAGTACCTACCATACACCTTAGATGTGAAAAGTTTTCGGCAATAAAACCGATTTTCATATTCTAATCCATCCATCCTAAATAATTAATGATCTTTTTCTATACAATTACTGCACATACGTGAGGTGCATAGTTATATTTCAAACTAGCTATGCGCCGCGACTTCGTACGCGTAGAAATCTTAAGATACACAATATAACAGCCACATTTTAATAAAACTCCCTCGTCCTCCCACCCACCGCGTTGTATTGCCCACCTACGCTATTACTTCGTTTTCGCTTAGTGTTTTATCTGACTTTTCTCTTTTTGCGCGGCTCGAGGGTTGTGGCGTGATATTAAATAGCCTATAACTATCTTCGAGAATTGTGCTACCAAATGCAAAAATAATTTTTCAAATCCGACCTTTTGTTCACAATTTCATGGGTTTTAATTTTTTTGCGCGGAACCCTAATTATTTGTCTAAAATAAAAGTAGCTTTAGTTACTCCCCGTAACATCAGCGTAATATCAGCTGTCTGCCAGTGAAAATCTCGTCAAAATCGGTCCAGCCGTTTCAGAGATTAGCCGGAACAAACATACAGACACAAAAATTTTAAAAATTGCTTCTTTGTTATAAGTACCGTATATACTTGCTTAAAAATGCGCGAAAATGGCGAAATGTGGGTGCACTATAAGAACACCTCTGCCTTACCCTTCGGGGAAACAAGGCGTGATGTTATGTTATGTTATACTTGCTTATGCATTTAGTAAAAAGTTGTTATTTTGACATTACAAACATACACTTCAATTTTACTTATTTGTATAGAAAGAATAACACGCTGGTTACTGAACGGTATCGATTTTGTTTCAAATTTATCGATACGGATCTAATGTATGGGCATCCCTAATCCTTGTCATGTCGTGTCAATCAACTCAACTGTCAAGTTATTGCACTCACTAAACTAGAAAATTTACCAAATGAGTAAAATGCTACTTAGTAAGCACCAAACAAGATACATATGACGGATGTTCGAGCGGCTGAGACACCACGTATCGCTACTGATCCCTCATCTGATGGTCCTCCATAGCGGGCGTGTACTTGCAGGTGTTTAGAAAATAATACTCGCAAAATAACACACCCAATATAATTACAAATATCACAATAAAACTTAATCATAAAAAGTTTTGATTGCTATGATAAACACTGATTACATCAAATTACAATAATTGTTCAACTTGAAATTTAGAGCCAATGGATTTATGTGGGTGCACCGCGTGGCGATCGCATCAAAAAGTGATCGTCTCCGCCGCCATGACACTCACAACCCCATTCGGTGTTACCCGCTCCAAATTAAAAATACCAGTAACGAAATAAATTATTCACCACAGAGTAAAAATAATCGATTACAAATTTCAAAGTGTTACAATAAATCGACTAAATCATCACGCGCCGTTACATATCTATACATACTTAAATGTTTATAGAATCTCTTAGTTTAACTAGCCACGTACAGGCATAGAAATAATATTAATGACAGGCATTTATTAGCATCATGTACAATACGGCTGACGTATCTTTGCGAGTCCGAACTTCGCGCTGAAGGCTGCGCAGTAACATTTTTTAGGAACCAAATGGTGACAGGAGGCGAGTGTGAGTGAGAAAACATGCGCAAAAGGTCGCAGAGCCTATGTTCAGACTCGCCAAGATACGTCGGCCGTTTTGTATTTCTAATACACCTCAAAATCTTTGTTTTCGTTTCAAATAAATGTTTTCTGCACGTTGTTCATCATTAAACTTTGTCTTCATGGGCATGTACTTGTAATTTAGACCACGCAAAATAATTTTCCTTCGCCGTTGGTTCTGGGGCGAAAGATGTATGGGTACAGAACGATCTCCTTTTATATTATTTTAATCATTCTAAGAGCTATTGTATCCCTTAAGTATAAAGATAGAAGAGGAAAAAGGTATCGCATGTCTGTAATCTGTTGTGCTTTTCCACCAAAGCGGTAGATGTGTGTTAGCTAGCTGTGAAGAGATGAGATCGGACATGCTTACTCGCTTAACAAGATACATTGTCTTCACTATCGGCTTCATCTTCTGTTTATAACCTCTATAAATCTTTTCTTTTTTTTGTCGTTATCTTACCAAACATACTGTGTGATAATTCTTGGCAGCGCCACAGTCGCAATTTAGATCGGAGTTAATAAAAAAAATGTTCTAAAATGGTTCATTATTGTACGTTACTTTATAAAAAATGTTGCGCCGACCCCAAATGAATTAAGACAAGGGCAAGGGAATGATAGTGATTTTTGTTATAATTTTTAATACATTTTTGTTGCTCCGATCCAAATTGCTACTGTGGCGCTGCCGAAGTACCACACAAATCGCACAGTAGTTGAGTAATGGACTTCTGTTATATGGGTCGTGGTTTCGATGTCAGTACTAATCAAACATTAGTATGGCCCATACAGTTGCTACGGGTGTTTGAGTATGTGAGATTTGTGTGTGTAACCGCACCTATGGAACAGAATGGATTCATAGTGTAGCCCGTGTAGGTCATCGTTGCCAAAACTGTGCTGCGCTGCAATCTGTCTCCCGAATGAAGTGAATCTGCAGTCCAAGTAGTTTCAATAAAACAAAGCATGTAGGTACACTTTTATAGGACTCATATTGAGAAAGACACAATATCCTGAAAAAGTAGACGTTACAATAAACGGCTAGGTACATTTTCTATTTTTGGTTGCAATTTTCAGTTTGCACAGATTCTCTATTAAAGGCAGTAGACATTCTTGTCAGTTAACTACATTAAACCGTCGCACGCTAATTAGCAGACACAATTAAAAATCTATTGCACACAGTTTGTGCAATCGACGTTTGAAGAGTTACTACATAATATCTCTACAAAAATATCTGTACTAAAATTAGTGATGCAAGTACTTAAACATGTTTTGAAAAAAAAAATCCTAATGGTCTTACTTAATTGTACAAAATAATGAAAAATTGAACGAGTTATGAGTTTTTTTTTGTGTAATGAATTCTCCCTCAATATTATTATTTTTTAACTAGGTGTGCCCCGCGACTTCGTTCGCGTGGATGTCATTAGATACACAATATATTAAAATAACAGCCACGTTTTAATAAAACTCCCCCGTCCCCCGACACGTCACCAACCGTCCGCGCTATTACTTCGTTTTCGCTTAGTGTTCTTTGTGACTTTTTTTGCTCGGCCCCTAAGGGTCGTAGCGTGATTTTAAATAGCTTATAACTATCTTTGAGAATTGGGCTATCAAATGCAAAAATAATCTTTCAAATCCTACTTTTTGTTCATAATTTCATGGGTTTTAATTTTTTTGCGCGGAACCCTAGTTATTTATCTAAAATAAAAGTAGCCTAAGCTACCCGCCGTAACATCAGGTAATCTGCCAGTAAAAGTCCCGTCAAAATCGGTCCAGCCGTTTCGGAGATTAGCCGGAACAAACAGACAGACAGACAGACAAAAATTGCTTTTTTGCTATAAGAACCGTTTATACTTTCCTATGCATTTAATAAAAAGTTGTAATTTTGACATTACAAACAGACACTTCAATTTTATTTATTTATATAGATGTATAGATATGATTGTAGATTTTATTTTACGAATATTTTTTTTTCAAGCATAATAAAACCACCCACCACTATGTATGTACCTTAGGGAAATTTAAATTTAATTACAATCACTATCTACTACTAAAATGGCAATAATCGTTTCGTCTAACTCTGTGAATTACGTGCACGCCTGTGACTTGTGATTTTAGGACGCATGTGACTTAAGCTCCTTCTTGTTAATGTTGAATTTAAGTATTCGTTTGTAATAAATTCTTGGTGTTCTCTTAAGTAAACAGGCATGCAACTCGCTCAGACAAGTGACCTACCATACTATTCCAGATGTATGAACGTAAACGAAGCAAAACGAGTATGGAAGGATCGTAGCCGGTTGCGTTCTCTAGGTTTCTGCCTACCCTCAATGGAGGAAGGCGTGAGTTTTATGTATGTGTAAAAGTGACGTAAGCGTAACGAGCCTTTACAAAAAAAAAACCGGCCAAGTGCGTGTCGGACCACGTGCAATGAAGGGTTCCGTATTTGGGATGAATCCCAAGAACAAACTTAACATGTAGTTGAAAAAAATTTCTCCCATACATTCCAAATGCAAATGTAAGTTTGTACGCACAATTTTGGGAGATTTACCATGTTATTTTAAGACCATAGACTTTTTATAGGTTTTCCTGTAATCTACAGTTCTAAAATCCAACTTTTATTTACATTTCTTGACAAAAAGTGTACCCTACTTTTTCGTTTAGAAATGTAAATAAAAATTTTGATTTTTTAAAATAATTTGTTGTAATTTGAAATTATTTGATATTTTTAGACATTTTACTGCTGTATTAGCTTTATCTGAATGTTAGCTATAAATAAGAATAAAAAAATATCCAAATCAACATGATTTTTTCTTCCTTTAAATTAAAAGTTTAGTGTGAATATTTGGAGTAATTAAAAAAAAACCTGAAATTTCAATATCTCTAAAAGTATTAGTTTTCACCCATATACATATATGGGGGATTAAATTAGTCACGTTTTAGCTCCCCTATCACCTCCTGCAAGGAAGTGGGTGAGTTTCCAGTAACCCTGTATAGAACACACATACAGTCACACTGTACCATGTGGCATATCAAATGAATGGTCAATTTTGACCATTTTGGGCAATTTTCATCTATTTTCTTAAATAACTTTAAAACTATATTATTAAAAATATTTTTTGAATTATTTTAAAATTATACTTAGACCCGTACAGTAAGCCGTTTGATATGTCACACGGTAGTGTTCAAAACTTTTTTAAAATTTTCTAATTTGTCTCTCAAAAGTGACCGCCATATTCTAAATTAATTAATTTACGTAACACTTCCGTGTTTGGTTCACAGATTGATATTGACATATTAATAACATGTATACTCAACTTAATCGGTTCATTAGATTCGGAGCAAATTGGCTGTGGCAGACGGACAGACAGACACACGAGTAATCCTATAAGGGTTCCCTTTTTTCATTCGGACATACGGTACCATAAAAACAACAGTTTCTTTTGTACAAACCAGCCTTGTTTTGGAATTTGACTCCCCTTATCTGTTGATTATTAGTATTCAGACTCCGTTTGCTCTGAAACTTATTTTGTGTGATTGTTTTAATAAAAATGCGAATTCAGTACGCGCCACACATGTTGGCGGTTGACAAATTCTGTGTGTTTGGGACGCTTACTAATATGTAATGTTTTAGCGTGTAATTGAAAATCTCTTAGGTTTTCTTGTAAAAGATACATGTTTAATCTTGGTACTTACTGCTGTAAGGAGATAGTGTGCAATAAACATAGACTTTTAGTGACATGCAGAGTACGAGTATATTGCAAAAAAATAACTGTCTATAGTGATGGACAGATTTTGTACCCTTAAGAACTGAAAAAGCACCATGCAGCATATTATTTGGAACTAAACAAGTAAATGTATGGGACTTGGTTGCACATTTATATTTCTATTAAATCTATTTTCAACATTTGTCCAGACTGTGATGTCTATTCAGTTGTTTGTTGTCTCACTGATTGAAACCTCTTTGTCCAACTTGTTTTTCTAATATTTTCCGTCCAATGAATAAACTGAAAAATTCAACATACTCTCATTCTAAATTAGACGTAGACTGCGCAATCACTATCACATAACAGTGGAATATTGCTTTGCTTTTTAAAAACTAGCTTACCAAGTTTTTTTTTTAAATGGCAACACTGTCATATACAGGGTTATTTTAAATTGGCTAGCTAAATCCACAGACGCGACGGGTATCGAAATTTAAGCATCATCATCTGCCAAGCCTTTTCCCAACTATGTTGGGATCGGCTTCCAGTTTAACCGGATGCAGCTGGATACCAGTATTTTACATGGTGCGACTGCCTATCTGACCTCCACAACCCAGGAACTGGGTAATACAACACCCCTTCGTAAGACTGGTTGTCAAGCTTTCGGGCTTCTGACAACCCGTAATGACCGAAATCTAAACATGATAAAACAAAAAAAAAATAAAAAAAATTATGACTTTTTTTGTTGTCACCGACCGCAGTTATTGTAGTCACTTGAAATATTAGTTTAAAAAATCTGTTATTTTCTTTTTGTGTAAACTTCACAGACGTATGGGTATCGATATCTAAACACGATAAAATATAAGAAAACAGTTTTTCTCAAATCACACTTCAAGTAACAACACTGACAGCAGCCGTTGACGTCCCAAAAAAAAAAAAAAAACAAATCATTTTATTTTGTTTTTTATCGTGTTTAGATATCAATACCCATCGCGTCTGCGGACTTTAGCTAGCCAATTAAAAATAACCCTGTATTTCTGAACAATTTAGATGATGACAATGAAACGGAAAACAAAACAGTGTTCTCAATTATGAGTTGACATACGTAAAGAGTTGCCCGCAAAAGTTTAAATCGAAACATTTTATTTAGGGTGCTCGCACACCTGACGGAAGTTGTATCACGTCGGTCTGAACGGACAAGTAAATATATTAGAACCTTACACACTCAGCCGATGATGCGTTAGTGCGTCGAGCGTACTAACTGAAAGTTAATGAAGTTACGTCAGACGCGTCTTCCGTCAGATGAGCAACCACCCTTAATTGGAGTGACTTTTGCTTTGTATACCTATATAAATAATTGACTTTTTTTAAATTCGAATTCAAAATATTCTATTTAATAATTGGCTTTAATAATGTTTTCCAAATACAGTGTTAACAGGTATGAGAATACAGTGTAGGCTTGTCAACTAACATGTACCAGGTACATAACAAATATTTTCTACTCATCTACTTCTCATTCTATGCTTCCTAGAGACACTCGCCCTCACTATCGCGATCGTTCTTAAATTTTTCGCGCTTAACTTCACTCAATGAATTTCCGGGGTTCTTCGCTTCGTCTAAAGGCGTAGACTGACTTGCAACGTTTGTTTATAATGTATCATTCGAGGCGAGCTTGGTTACAAAACGTTGATACACAAGACGCGGCGAACGCTCGCTTCGAGCACATGGCTCAAGCGCGCTCCATTTCTTGTTACAAAACGGTGATACACTAAACGTGGCGAACGCTCGCTTCGAGCACTTGACCCATAAAATCGGCCTTTCTTTGTATTTGCCAATAAATAAGTGTTTTTTTCATTAACCCATTGCATTTTTATTTTGGAAAAGTATATTTTTGTTTTGGAAAAGAGAGTGAAATGAGATACGTTGTACTTGTGACGATGCTTCAGCCTGAACTTGCTTGTAAACACGCGCTTGTAATGCTTGCATCGAGTGGCTCGGCTCACTGCACTGACTATACCATAACGCGTTACAAAAACTCGATAAATTACAAACAAACGTTGCAAGTCAATATCCGCCATAAAACAGTGCGTCACCAAGTTTGTTTGGAACGATCATTCTTTCACTTTCCTCTGATCCATTTCAGTCTCATAATAAACCATGTTAATTAACGGCCTTTTTAAGAAATGGACTGAATGAAAATTAAGGTTTTTATTGAAGTGTCCAACAATTTTTGAGTTAACATTTTTCAAACGACTTGACAAATTCGGTATGACATGTAGTTCTTCCGCAATTCATTTTTAAATAATTAAGTAGAAATAAGAAATTCTGCTCTATTATTGTTATGACTAAATTCTGGGTTTATGAGAAAACACTAAAAACTTTTACAATATAAATATATAAACGGATATGAAATACATACTCAAACGAAATAAAACAGACGCAACTCAACAAAATATTTATTTTCACTCAAGCTAAAACCACTCTTCGGCTAAATGTTTGTGAATAAACATATAGAAATTCAATCGTCTTCGATAGAGTTTGTCTAGCCTAGAATGTGCTGAAGTTAAGAAGCTAAGACTTTCCGCACTAATAGAGATGCAGACTGTGCTGTTCACATATGAGCTTGTTTGCATTTAACTCAATCGATAGTCGGTGCAACCCCAGCACACGCATAGGACCACAGTGCAGAATGTATCAGTAATGTAACTATGGTCATAGGTTAATTATGTACCTATCATGTTACAAATGTATTAAAACCATATCAACCCTCTTTTATTTCAACAATATTTGTAACAGCCGAACCCAATAACTTATTTTCAGTAAAAGACAGATCGCTATTGATGGTAAACAGTATAATTCTATCTGTCTTTATGTCAGGCCGGTAAGGTTCCATAGTCTCTTATAGATTATTGGTACGTTAAAAACATAGATAGATAGGCTTTTTATCTCCAGTATGCCAAGACTGGTGATAGATAGGTTTTTGGGTTCGGTCATAAGTCGTTCGGCCGTAAGTCGACAAGTGACAGGTCGACATGCATCTATTTATAGATTCTTCAACTTGTTTTAAAGTTGTTTAGAATTCATTTAATTAACGCCAAAATTAATTAAAACTTTTACAATCAATCAACGTAATTTCCTATTTTTGACGTTGAATGAAAATTTAATCAAAAGATGTTTACCGAGGATAAGTACTAGGATATGTCAGGTGTCACGGTTAATGTGTATTTTAAAGGGGGTCAAAATTCTCATTATTTTTGCGATAGGACACACTGTTTTCGAGATATAAGCAAAAGAAAAGAAAAAAAGGCCACAATACTGTTTTTCCACACGGAATAAAATTAGTTGGCATGAACTAAAATTCACACCAACACCTCGACTTCAGGCTCTGAACCTGACTATTTTTCATCGCGATTAAAGAGACACCTCTTTAATCGCGATGAAAAATAGTCAGATTTAGTTAGAAAATATAATTTTAGGTGAAAAACGTCAAATTCAGAATAGCAAAACCACCATTACCATTTTCACTAAACTATTAACTCAGTGCCGTCTTAGTGCTGTCAAACTAAAATATAGTTAGTTGTGTCTCTATAGTCAATTTCAGAATGGGAAATCGTCGTTTGACAGGAATAAACTAAATTTTGGTGATGTTTAGTCTAGTTTAGACGCATTTAAATTCTGTTTGTATTTTTTGGCTTGTGGTGAGAAATAAACAATTTTTATTTTTATTTATTTATTTATTTGTGACAAGAGAATCGGCACCATTGTATGTTAAATCTTTAAAGTAGATTTAATAATAGATTGTAAGGATGAATGCGCGAGCGCTCCCGCTCCTTGCCCTGTAGTAAGTTGAAGTAGTTGGAAGAACTCTGTGTGGGGGAAGGAACTCGCTTTAAAACAAGAATCCGCTGAATTGATGAACGTTTCCCCCTTCGCCTCTTTTTGAAGTCGGTTAAAAAGAAGGAGTTAATAGATGCTACTTTATTTTAAAGTTGATCTACTTTACAGTTTGCTCTATGTCGCGTGGCGTAGATCTGTGCCAGCGACAAGATCGCGCCGCGCCGACTGAGTGGCGCCAACCACCCTTCATTCATGACTGTACCCCTTAGCTGCTGTAGCGGAAACAGCGCTGTTTACCCGAATTTATTGTTGGTTTTCTGTTTCAGTATTATTTTATAGCATTGTTTGTTTCAGTTTAAATTATGTTTATTGCGTTTTTTTCAGCGCTGTCTCATTATAACTACAAGCTGTCAGACTTGTAACTGTTAGTAAGGTACTTTTTTAAAGATATGTGTTGTAGTAAAATTCTCTTTAAATACCTATCTACTAAAAACTAGGATATTTCTGAATTAAAATTTTCCTGAATAAAAAAAAAAACAATTACCGACTGACACTGAATTGCCTTCAAAATGCCCTTCATAATTTCTAACGTAGCCAAAAAAAATGCAACAATAGAAAAAAAAAAACAAAAAAAAAAAATATGATGCGATATAACACAGCGATGAAAAAGCTGTCCGTTTCATCGGATTGTTTGTTCTGGCTGAATAGGTCGTCGCCCCGGGACGGCCACATGGCTCTGACGAGAAGCAGGTATTCAATCGACTCGTTGAATTTCGGGACAATCTCCGTCACTCCCGAGATTCCGATACCGATAGTGTCCTGGTCCACAATTATCTCTATCAGATTCCCGTAAATAATTATTCTAAAATGGTAGCGTATTGTATAGCTGACTGGATTTTACGCTACAGGCTGGGCTTTCAGACTAAATACCTACTATTGTATGAGTTACAATAAGTTATTTATGTTCAAATTTAAATTCAAATCTTTATTGCATATCTCATGTGTGTACAAGATCTTAATACAAAGTTCACATGGACCCTGTCGGGCACAACAATTTAATACATACATACATACATAAACTCACGCCTTCTTCCCATGGGGGTAGGCAGAAACTACAGAACATTCATACATCTGGTCATACACGCACGCCGGTTGCGAGTACTACGCACCTGACCTTTCTGAAGAACATCACCAATAAGATCGCTATATGTCTTCCTAGGGCGATTTAATACAAATTGAAAAGTAGCATGTTGAAATTAATTGGACGTACGTCATAATTTAAAATAGGTTATAATTCAGTTATCGTTACAAAACCAATCAAGTAAAATAAATAATATTACATTTTAGTGATATACGTCATTACAATTCATACCATTAAAATTTCGATTAATTTGAAGTAAATAGACAACATAATAATAAATAACAATAGCCACGTCGCCGTATCTCTACGTTGACGTCGTGGTGGGGCTTGCGCGCTCCGAACTCTAGGCCTGTGCCGGTAGAGTTTACTTTGCCGGAACAGGTCTAGGGTGACGAGCCAGACCAAGAGAGATACAGAAACCCGTAGGGCAGCATGTGGTGAGCTGCTGGGCAGTAGCGACCCCACGTACCCTATCTCCCGGGAGAAGTCATGTTCCTCATCGCTGGCTTGCCATTATTGGCCGGCTGGAGTGAACACTGACGAGAACTGACCTCCTACCTCATTCTTGCCTTTATTTGGCTGGCTTGAGTAGAGATTCGCAAGAGCAAACGTGCTCGGAGGAAGGAAGTAGTCCAGTAAGATGCTGGTAGGGATCTTGACCGTACTTCCGGGATTGTCCTGATAGCCGTGGAATACCTCTCCACTCCTCTTAAGCACCTCAAGACATGTTGCCCCCTTATCGCTACGACACTATGTGCTAGCGACCGTTTCCGGGGGCCCATTGTTGAGTGTGCAAGTCACCCCCTTTTTTTTTGTGGATGGGAAATCATCAAATGACTTCTCCCGCTCTGGGTGGATCGGGAGGGCGTGTCAGACTTTTACTGACTAAAACCCACCCGTGTTCCTTCTGTTGCCTGTGCCGGGGCCACGGTAACTCTTTCGAACATCCCGCAACCCTAGCTGGCATCGGCCCTAGCGGACCCCGTCAATAGTGCTGACATCTCTTTGAGGCGCGCGTGGAACACAACGTGCCGTCGACTCGGGCTTGGTCCTTACCGGACGGCGAGCTACCCATTGCTCGCCGTCCGCAAGCCCGCGCCTACGGTGGCCGGGAATCGGCTGCCAATTCCCGACGCCCAGGGCGTCTCCTGCGGCGGCTAGGGGCGTGAGGGCGCAAAGCTTGCCTCTCCCTCACGCGTTCCACCTCCTCCTTCGCGAGAATTACTGCTTCGCAGAAGGAGGTAATGGCTTCCCATGTACTCTCGCTCCGTACCATGGCCTGGACCAGGGCCGACGCGAGAGATCGCCGCCGCCGATCGCTACCACGAGGACACGGCGGTGCTCCGCCCAAGCCGGGCAGACCTCCACCGTATGCTCCACCGTGTCCTCCGGGCGATCCACACAGTGGTGACACCCGGGCGTTTCCTCTCGCCTTATTCGGGACAGGTATGTACCTTCCGAAGCACCCGTGTCCGGTGAGGACCTGCGTCAGGCGGAAGGTGAGGACGCCGTGGCGCCTCTCCAGCCACTCCTCAAAGAGGGGACTTATCGCCGCAATTGTGGCGTGCCCAGCGCTGGGTTGCGACAATCGCACTCTCCATGCCGCCATGAGATCCTGCCGGAGCTCTGTCCGCCGTGCCACGATTTCTCGCGGCAACAGAGTTACGCCCCGGCGTCCTGCCTCCTCGCGCCACTCCCACATGTGCGCGAAAAGTGGTAGGCTGAAGGAATTGTGGCGTGCCCAGCAAGTCACCCCCTGCCATTTTATCCGTGTATTGTATTTATCAAACATTGGTCAGGCAGGGGCCATAGTCCTTCCATAGTTTTAGATAACCAGTCCACTTTAGCCATCCAAACCCATAGCCCAATATTTGTTTTTGTTTCCATATCCTACAATAGTCCTACACCAACCGGGGGTTGTCCTTGGGTGCACTTGCATAGTACGCACAGGGATAATCGTCGGTTGGTGCCTCATTTCCATTGAAAGCGTCTAACGGGCTTCTGCGAGTTGGCTTCGGCCCCTCATATGTCTTCCAAAGGTCCGGGACCCTAGGGTCCCGAGAAATATCTAAAAAGAACAATTGGTATCATTCAAAATTCAATAAAAAATAAAATAATAATAATGTCACAGATTAAAATAATACTAAAATTCAAATCAAATAATAAAAATCAAATAGAAATAAAAAGTCAAATACCTATAAGTAATATGTCACAAAATTTTAGATGTCATCATTAAAAAATTCATTCAGTGTATATTAGCATTTATCGACCAGTAGCATACAATTTATTTAGGGTTTGTTTTTAGTGCCTGGATAATGAAAACGGACATTCATACAGGGTGAGTTTTTCAGCAAGGATCTGCACTATAACATCTTTTTAACCGTTTGAGATGGGACCATTTGCTGATTACTGAAATGACTTGAAAGAGAATAATAAAAAAAACCAGATTTTTGTATTGTGTTATGTTTTCTTCGCGGTAAATAAAGTGCTAAGACACAGGTAGGTAAAGTCTTTGCTTAAGTTTTTAATTCACGGGAAAACACAGCTGATTGTGTCAACTCCAAGATTACCGTCGAGTTACATCTTAAGACTAGTAATACGAAGTAATCCTTCCTTGTAATAACCTATTCTGATGGCTTAAGATTTAAATAGCCCGCTCTTTGGTATACTTTGAATAATTCTGAGAGGTAAAGCGTCTCAAGAGAAGGTACTCGAACACCTACTAGGGGTATCAGGAAAGAGATTTGTGCGTAATCTTTTCTCACCAAGTCGGATTTAGTTGGGAGTGCCTGCTGTGACCGCAATTTTTTTTTTTTTTTTAAATTAAAAAAAAACACTCGGAAGAGTGTTAGTAACTAGCTTGTGCCCACGACCTCATCCGCATGGAAGTCAACTATAACATAAAACATTTCGTATGGCACTTGACATTAGTGTAGCTTTTATAATTTTTGTAACAGGATCAGTAGGGCAAAACTTGGCTAATTCGTGATATGCAGCTATTCGGTGATAGATAATTGTGTTTTATTACCAAGTTACTACTGACTTGATAAATGTACATTTTTCAATCATTATAGTATTTGCCACATTTTTAGATATAAGTTAGCAAAACTTATTTTGTCTACTATATCACAGTAAATTTAAAAAATAGTCTGATCAATGAATCGAATTTTACAAGTAAAAAACAAAACTATCACCGATTACCCAAGTTTTGCCCTACTTCAAGAAATTACCTCTTACAAACAAACAAACCGTTTACTTCTTTATGATATTAGTTTAAGTTAAAACAAAGGCAATCGTATCGATAGGTACATTTAAATGAGATAAATCATGTAAGATGCACCTACATCTTACATGCACGTTAAGCCGTTAGTCTCGTCTGTCATTCGTAGATCTTTGACAGTCGAAGCGTTACGGAGAGTCAGAAGCCCAAAAGTCTGACATCCAGTCTTACCAAGGGGTGTCGTGTTACCCAGTAATTGGGTTGTCGAGATCAGATAGGCAGTCGCTCCATGTAAAATACTGGCTGTATCCGGTTAGACTGGAAGGCAACAAGAAATATTTGGGTAAAGGTTACGTAGATTGATTAACAAATGTCAATATACAACAAAAAAAGACATTCTAAGCAAAGAAAGTGACTTCATGACTATTATTTATTTATTTATTAAAACTTTATGCACAAGTAAAAAAGAATACCGTACAAAGGCGGACTTAATGCCTGTGGCATTTTTTAAATTAAAACGCAACCGACGTGGATGATCATCAGAAATTTTCGGTTTGAACCCCCAAAACCTGCTTACGTCCTTGCCTACCTGTACTCGTGCAAATACATATTTCATTCGGTCTTATTGAATAAGATTAATATAGAAGGAGTTTTGACTCAAGATAATAACATCGGTTAACATCAGTTTACTTTCATATTATTAGGAAGTTTGTTGAAGTTAGCGCCGCGGTTTCTGAACGCGTTGTTCATTTAAAATTAATTATTAAAGCGAAACGTGGCTTATTATTTTGTCGGCTTTATGTAATTATGTTGATGAAAGCCGTTTCAACGTGCCATTGTATTATATATTTTCGAACGGTGTTTCATAGCCAATTATTGTTCAGTTGCGTAAAATATTTATTCAGCATCTGTGAAAGTATGATAATGGTCATAAAGTAAATAGTGGGTATGTTTAGTGAGCATTTTGAAGAAGCCATTTTGTTTAATTCTTAGATTGAGTCCTGCTATCAAGCAAAGCAAGTGGTTCCTAAACACTACCGACTTAGTGTAGGTACTAATACAATGCGTATTTTTTTTTTGTTATTGTTGAAATGTAATGTTAAACTATTTTCACAATTAAATTATTATGAATATCCGGTTACTATACCAATATAAAATAATTACATTTCCTACATGATTTGATTACTAGCTAGTGTCGGCCTCCAAATAAACGAAACAAAAACAAAAATACTAATTAGGGACCCCATAGCTTCACAGAAAACGACCTACGTGACAATTAATGGAATAAATCTACCTAGGAAATTAAATATCTAGGCACATACATAACATCTTAATTAAACAGGAAAAGCACAATTAAAAAACGTTGTCAACAAGCCACTAGAAACGTGAAGTCACTACTACCATTCATAATAAACTCAAAGATGGACTAGAAATTAGCCAGACTTATGTACCGAATGGTGATCGTACCTTGTATGATACACGGTTTGAAAGTATCGGCTCTCACTAAAGCTCAAGTCAGGCCAAGGGTGAGAAAATATGAGAGAGTTATCATGATAGACTTAATTAACCACGCTAGAAATAAACCAATACAAAATAAAACGCATGAAATCTTAGACGGAAAAACCGTAACTAAAAGTATCAAGAACCAGAGGATGTGCTATCTCGCACATGTTCACAGGCGCCGCGAACCGCACCTGTTACATGCAGCACTGCAGTACACGGCCAAATCCAAAAAAGTCAGCCAAAATATTTACGCATGGAATGACAACCTAAAACAGGACATGACTTACTTCGTTAAGGACATCAATTTTTGGATGAACACGGCTTATGAACGAGATAAGATTAAGAAGGCTGCTAGCGAGATTGATAAGAAACCTGAAACGGATAGCAGCGAGACCTCGGACAAAGAATTTGGAAATTGCAACACGTAATACAGCCTAGCAAAAGACATAACATCATCACGCCTTGTTTCCCCGAAGGGTTAGGCAGGGGTGTAGTACATATAGTAGTACACCCACAACATAAGATTAGCATAAGATTCACCGGTAAAGCTGGACTTGAAACAACCTGGCGGCGACATCGTTAAAAGAAGGATAAATATTGCCCGGCTCTCCAATATTCCAAGGCTTACTCTAGGGTGCATATGCGGTAGACTCTAATAATCATTCCATATCCTAAGGGCCCGTTATCCCTACCATTACCGCGCCCCCCGGTCTACTCCTTGATATGCAATGGCCAATGTAGCCCCATGAAACATGAGGCTAGTGTGACTCTGAGTTCATTCGAGTAATTGAGTCTGGTCAAACCACGCTGGGGTCGGTGCATTTCATTCATTCCTACATGATTTGATTGCTTGATAATTATTTGACCTAAATTTTGATTTAATATTCTAATAACTTCTCTAAATTATTTGCCGAATCATATGGAGTTTCAATTTTGAATAAATATGCATTGGAATTTCTCTTGATAAAAGAGAATGATGAAATTGATATCCGCCGCAAATATAAATGAATAAAACCAATATCATTGAATTCTATGTAACTCAAATTAATAATTATCACCATGAGTAATAAGCTCGTTCGTAATGACTGATGAAGCTGATCCTAGCATAGCTGCCTTCGCAAAATTTAAAATTATGGGTTCTGTTCATCAGTTTATTTTAATTGAACATAGGCAGCACTAATTATTTTTCTGATAAAAAAAAATGAAACACACTTAGATACCATATAAGTGTGTTTCATTATTATTTCATGAGGTCCTGGTTTCGATTCCCAAGTCGGGCAAGGTGTTATTGGGTTTTTCTATCTGGAATTTCTCAGTAGCAGCCCGGAGTCTGGATTCGTGCCCGGTTGATGGCAATAGGCTCGCCCTCTAATACATGGGACTTAAACCTAACTGGCGAAATGTGGGTGTGCTATAGGTACACCTCCGCCCAACTATTCAGGGAAACAAGCCGTGTTTATGTTATATAATTTAAATCGAAGAACATCGGGAGGAAGCCTGGATTTATAGTTATACAAGGTGGAACAGTCGATATATTCTGTAAACATCACACCGTGAGCACTTAGGTGAAGTGAGTTTGAAGTGAGCTCAATCCCTAGTAAAGGTGGGATGACAGTTCACATCAGGCTCACTTCACCTAAATTTTCACGGTGGGATCTTTACAGAATAGCACCACAGGACGATTGACATTCCTTTAAACCACGTAAAGAGAATCATGTTCTGTACCCGTAAACAAAAAAAATCAATCAAATCCAATGAATACTTTAAGCCACAGGAAATTATTTTTCATTTTCTTATTTTCGTCCGTAATAATAGGTAAACATTGCCGCCGCCGCGCCCTCTACCCCGCACCGCACCGCTGGTCAGTGACTTTTCGTAGATAAAGCGTGTTTACTTTTTATGCAGTTGATTCTGCTATTTATTTTGTTTGAAAACAGCAATTTTTTAATTTCCCCGTAACTACTAATCTTCGTGTTTTAAAATGTTTCGATGGATTAGTACTGTGCTCGTTTTAGTTTAATGTCGTACGTCCAGATCCACGATGGTATAGTCCTCCTTATCGATTTCGATAATGGCGACCCTTAGAAATCAAATCCTTGCGTGGTCTATTAGATGGCTCGCTAGACCGAATTTAGTTTTGTACACCCAGTCACAACTAAAACTAATTAATTTATGGCCTGCAGTGTTGTATGTACACGTGTAGCTTTCTGCGTATTTGGCGCGTCTCGATAAAAGCTTTGTGTCGCTTTTCTTCGAAAGATTTGATGTTTAAAATACGTCCATTTTATAGTTATTATATAGTAATATAAGTCTGAAATTGCCAACCCGTCTTGAGAAAGCGTGGTGATCAATGTTCGTGCCTTCTATGTATGAGAAGAGGCCTTTACCCTGCAGTGAAACAGTAATAAACTGGTATTTTTATGATTTAAAGTGACACGCGATCATGTACTTCTACAGTTACTATAGGCAGCCTTCTTAAATAAACAAATAACAGTCATCGAAAATAAACGGCAATATAAATTGACATAATTATTAAACTCAAACGCGAAATACGTAAGATAACATAACATCACGCCTTGATTCCCCAACGGGTTGGGCAGAGGTGTACCTATAGTACACCTACATTTCACCAGGTATTTTTAAGTCCCATGTAATAGGGAGCGAGCCTATTGACATCAGTCAGGTACAAATCCAGACTCCGGGCTGCTACTGAGAAAATCCAGATAGAAAAACCCAATAAAACTTTGCCCGGCCAGGGAATCGACCCCAAGACCTCATGCTCAGCAGTAGCGCTTGCTACCACTAGATCAACGAGGCAGTCATTACGTAGTTACAGGCGAAATACATTTACCACTGAAAATCACTCCTCCCATTCACAAGCCATAAATTACGTGCCATGTCGTATCTGACTTCATTAAAGTCAAAATGAAGGTGAAAACTCACAAAACTGACGTGTTTAATTAATGAAAATTTTCGTCCCTTTCATTCGGATACTTTTGGACCTTGTCCGAGAAAATTAACTCAGTACCGAAAGCCTAACGGCTACACTACGGTAGGTAATATTTTCATCCATAACAGCGTTGAAATATTTTTCCAATACCTAAAATCTTTGTTTAATTTGTCTGCCTCAGCCGTTCATGTTCTTATCGTAATCCTAAAATATGTAAATTCAACACTGGCGACGAATGTATGTAAATAAATGTAATTTATTCAACCCTACTGTCGCTGCCTTTTCAGCCCAAGAACGTATTTGCTTTTACTTCGAGGACCGCTGGCACATTTGTTTTAGAAGTTATTATTCGCTTTACAAGGGATTACATAGTTGGTAGAACTGCTGATATTCATGATTATTGGGTAAAGTTGAATTGTTGAACAGGTCCGATAAGTAACATTTTTATTCAAGAATACAATAAATACATTGCAGATTGCGTTGCTCCTCACACTTCATTCAGCACCCTAATTGTGGAACAGGTCCGATAAGTAACATTTTTATTCAAGAATACAATAAATAAATACATTGCAGATTGCGTTGCTCCTCACACTTCATTCAGCACCCTAATTGTGGAACAGGTCCGATAAGTAACATGTTTATTCAAGAATACAATAAATAAATACATTGCAGATTGCGTTGCTCCTCACACTTCATTCAGCACCTTAATTGTGGAACAGGTCCGATAAGTAACATTTTTATTCAACAATACAATAAATACATTGCAGATTGCGTTGCTCCTCACACTTCATTCAGCACCCTAATTGCGTAACACACTATCAATCGGAATCTGAATCATTTTGAAGCAAATTGCTAATCCATTGCTTCATAAGTTCGAAAAATTTGTCTGCTCAACACGTAAATAACGCAATGAATGTTGTTGAACTGTCAAAATGAAACCGATTCCGATTGATAATGTGTTACGCAATTGCCCCGCAGTTTGTTGTAAAACTGAACAAGGGCTTGATTACTAGCTGATAATCTATTCAGATATCTTTCAAATATTCGCGTTTTAACATTTTAATAAACGCAAACCGAACTAAAAGAGAACCTTAAATTCAATTTAATTGAATCTAGAATTATGCAAACTTTGTGATTTTATTTTGTTTCCGTAGTATTTTACGCAAAGTTTACGCATGATGAGCGCCTACGTTTGAAAGGTCAACATTCTGGCGTAATGATTAATATGCTAAAAAACTAGGGTCGGCATTTTTTTAGAAAACGTCAAAGGTCTAACGACTCTCTGTCGAATCATAACACTAGCTTCTGCACGCGACTTCCGTCGGTGTAAAGTCAACTTTACCAACTATCAAACATCACAAGACTTTCAAAGATTAGGTACCTCTAACAAACATTTTTACTGCTTTTTATTATTAGTTTAGATTTATAGTTAGATAAACTATGTAACTACAAATCTAAACTAATCTGAAAATTTAGATTGAGATCATTTAAGGCAGATGATCATTTGAAAACTAAAATTAAAAATACAGATCTATTCCGATGTAAGTTTGATCTCAGATAATATAAGGCCACCACACCAATTGTGCGCCGTTCAAACATCGTTAACGAGAACCATCACTCGACTTCACAGTCTAATGAAAAAATAACATCTCGGAATAATTAGAGAATTAAACATCTAATTTATTGGAGTGGATCGTGCTCGTCTGTACTTTGACAATGGCATGATGGCATCGGCAATATGGCGTATCGTCACGTACACCCATTCCCGCCGACATTCATATGATTTCTTAATAAAGTGCGACCCAGCCTCGAGCGCCAAGCGCCCATATCAATAAGAGCTGAGGGAATTTAATGAAATTCCCTTTAAGAATTCCTCGCCAGCTCTTAGGTGGGTACATTCCGTATTTCCGCGTCATACTATGTCCTTATTACTTTTAATTGGTTGATGATATTTCATTATATCTTTTTTTTAGGTCAGGTACTAGAACTCCTTCTCAAGTGGGTTTTGACTTGTTACAGTAGCATCAAACTTACCTATTGCGTAGGTTTTCATTTTATCCAGGTTGATATTTCCGATTTAACTAAAACATAAGTTCAACCTATGGGAATCTATGATGAATACGTCTTTGAAAGTATTAAAATATCAATCAGAAAAAGTTTAAAAACCTGCACTTCAATAGAAAAAGATCCGGTAGCGAACTTGCTAATGAGCCGACAAGCAGATCTTGAGGAAAGTCAGATTCAGCGAAAATCCGAAGAACTGCGAGCTCGGAGAAGACATCTTTTAATTTAGAATTTCAGATTAAAGCCAACAGATGTTTCTCAAAGCTCACTTGGAGATAATAAAACGGCTCCAAATAAAACGTCTTCATAATGTGCTGAACAGAATAAGATTCGATCTAACGCGATCTCGTTGACGCGGAACGAGGGACGATTTGTACTGAGGCTGATAGAATAATGCGGTCGCCATTTTCTATCTAGTTAAAGGATTATAAAGAGTGTTGAAAGTTCTAAGTTAGTTGTTTTGAAATTAGGTGGAATGCGAGCCGTTACTAACCGGTTTGTAATTTTATTAGTTAATATCATTGATTGTTTACAGGTACATTAAAGAGCATAGAGCATTTGATTAATTGAAAAGAGTCGGTAAATAGTCTATATCTATACACTTATATCTATATAAATAAATAAAATTGAAGTATCTGTTTGTAATGTCAAAATAACAACTTTTTACTAAATGCATAAGAAAGAATATACGGTACATAACAAAAAAGCATTTATTTTTATTTTTGTCTGTCTTTCTGTCTGTTGGTTCCGCCTAATCTCCGAAACGTCTGGACCGATTTTAACGGGAGTTTCACTGACAGATAGCAGATGTTACGTAGAGTAACTAAGGCTACTTTTATTCGGAAGTCCGAGCAAGACCAGTCTATTGCGAAAGTAATGGCGGATCAGACTGCGTTGATTAAAAAGTTGATCTCTGATACGGCCGAATTAAAAACTCAAAACTCCCAAATTCAACAAACAAACGTAGAAATTGAAAAATCTGTTTCTACTATCAGCGATCTTTATGATGAAATGAAGTGCGAAGTGAAGTGGCTTTACGTACAATTCAATGAATATAGGAAGCAAGTCGAGTCACTGGAGAAAACGGTAAGGGATCTTCAATTCAAATCTCGTTCGTCATGCGTTGAAGTACGGAACATTCCCTCCGGCGACGGCAATGAATCAATTGCTGACCTCACAAAAATAGTGACTGCCCTTGGAACAACAGTTGACCTCCCAATCTCAAGGTCAAGTATTCGCGATATCTACCGCCTACCAGGAAAAGCAACCACAAATAAACCAATTGTCGCTGAGTTTACGACTGTTCATCTGAAAACAGAACTTTTATCTCGCTTGCGAGGGTTTAACAATAAGCAACCCAACAAAGAAAACAAACTTAATACGGAACTGCTGGGATTGGCTGGCCAAAAACGTGCAGTCTATGTCGACGAGCATCTGCCAAACTCCACGAAGAAACTATTCTATCTGGCGAGAGAATATGCAAAGAAGCAAGAGTTTAAGTTTTGTTGGATCACTAATGGCAACATTTTCCTGCGTAAACTACCAGGACAGCAGCATATCCTCGTTAAGTCGGAAGTAACCCTACAAGAGTTGCAAACGAAGACATGACTACTCAATTTAGATATAGTAGATCAATTTCTTTACAGCACATCACTTAACGATTATTTCTTAATTAAGTTTCTTTTAAATCTTTGCCCAAATATTATCTCTTTAAATTCAACCGATTCACGCACACACATTATTTACAAAGTTACACAAATACATACGACAAATTTCCATAAACACATAAGTACACTAACACTCACGCTTTTTCATCTAACTTAAATTTTTGCTTTATGGCTTTCTCCGAATGCTTGCATTTTTGTGGCCAAGCTATTCTTCGACGTGTTAAGCTGGTTTAATATATCATGCATTATCTATTTTGCAAATGGCTAATTTAATTAACAATGTCTTATTAGACTTGGACGAAATCACAGTTGCAAAGGCCTTTAATTGTGTTCCGGAAGAATGCACAAAATTTTTAGAGATATCAGACAAATGTATTACTATTCTTCATATTAACATACGCAGTACCAATAAGAACTTTAATGAACTGTTAACCCTACTTTCCATGATTAAAGTGCCTTGTGACATCCTAATTTTAACCGAGTGCTGGTTAAGTAAAATTGCTAACCTCCCGGTTTTGGACGGATACAACTCTTACTACACTACACAAACTAAGAACCAAAATGAGGGAGTGGCCTTGTACATAAAAAATCACATTGTGTGCACTGTAAATGAACCAGTTTTTACAAATGGAAACTGTCTTACATGCCAATTAAGTAATAATTTAGTAATAATTGCCATGTATCGTTTACCATCATACAAAACTAAAGCTGAATTTGATTGCTTTCTAGACAGTTTAGACAGTGTCTATTCCTCCTTCAATCATTTCAAAAGTATATATCTCATCGGTGATACCAACATTGATATTAAACCGGCCAATCAAGATGACCGCTGTGCCAATTACTTAACGCTCAATGCCACGCATGGTCTTTTGCCTGGACATTACTACCCGACCAGAATCAATAATTGTATAGACCACGTACTATTAAAAACAAATAAACCTACAAACGTATTGGTCCTACAATCTTATATTACTGATCACTTACCACTCCTGGTTGAAATCGTAGATATAGCATCAGCAAATTTGACTGTTCCTAGTTATACAATCCCAAAAATTGAATACTGCAATGTCTTAAAAGATATTAATAGTCATGATTTTTCTCAAGTCACCGGCACAGAAGATCCTAACATTGCCGCCACTAATTTAGTTAGCACAATACAATCTATCCTAAACAAGAACACTAAAATAGTAAAAGTTCCAAAAAAAGAAAGAAATCTTAAACCTTGGATAACTCCAGGTCTATTGCGTTGCATTCGCAACCGTGATAAGCTACATAAAAAGGCTCGTAACTCCCCAAGTAATGATATTTTGCAGATCACATATAGACGCTATCGGAATTTTTGCAACCGCCTTCTTAGGAAATTTAAAACTGCGCATGAAAGGGTTGAACTGGAGAAAGCAAGACATAATCCTAAAACGTTGTGGAATAAAATCAAAGAGATCACAAATACAAAAAAAGATCACCACCTCTAGAACTCCTAAAAATCCATCCAGACCCATACACTGCGGCCAGTGAAGTATGTTAGTTTTTTGCCACCATAGGCTCAGACCTAGCCTCTAAAATTATCTCCACCACACAACCAGTTCTTTCACCCAAAACGTCCCCTCAAACCTCTTTTGTCCTCCTTGATGTTGATTACGCTGAAGTTGAGTCCACCATAATGAACTTGAGAAGTGATAGTGCCACAGGTTGGGACCGTATATCGTCTATTCTTTTAAAATTGAGTCGAAAAACTCTTGTACCGTTGATAACACATGTAATCAACATATCCATAGCAAAAGGAATTTTCCCTGAATCTTTCAAAAAGGCCCTGGTCCATCCGATCTATAAGAGCGGGAACAGGGACTGTGCGAACAATTATAGACCGATCTCTGTTCTTTCAGCTATTTCTAAGGTTATGGAAAGACTGATTAATGGTCGTCTACTGAATTTCTTAGAGAAAAATAAAATTATAGCGCCCAACCAGTATGGCTTTAAAAAAGGAGTCTCTACAGAAGATGCAATTATTGATCTTACAGAACTTGTCGCGAAGAAGTTAAACGACCATAAAAGATGCCTTACCATATTCCTGGACTTAACAAAAGCCTTCGACACAGTCTCTGTTCCTACTCTTCTGTCAAAAATGGAAAGCATAGGTATTCGTGGAAAAACGCTCGATTTGTTTAAAAGTTATCTCCAAAATAGAACACTCAGTATCAAAATTGACTCGTGCGTCAGTGATGATGAAATTATCTCATATGGAGTCCCGCAGGGCAGTGTACTTGGTCCTACTTTGTTCCTTGTGTATATAAATGACCTTTGTACACTGCCACTGCTCAATTCCAACATCTTCACATATGCTGACGATACGGCAATAGTAGTTTGTGGGGATACATGGGATGATGTAAAATACCACTCGCAACAGTCGTTAAAGGTGGTTATGAACTGGCTGCAGCAGAATCTGTTAACCCTAAACCTATCCAAAACCAATTTTATCCCATTCTGTCTTAGTCATAGAACCAAAGCCCCAGCAGAATTCAGTTTAACTGCACATTCATGTGATAACTCTTCTTTATGCTCTTGCACAGCAGTATCTGTGTGTATGTGGCTGTTATTTTAGTATATTGTGTATCTTACGACTTCCACGTGAACAAAGTCGCGGGGCACAGCTAGTGATATTACCAAAATCCTTCATCATGGATTTAAACTTATAATTACTTATAATTGAGTTATTTAAATCTTATAACATACAATCTTGAGATTAAACTAAAAAAGTAAAACGTTTAAAATAGAACTAAATTCGTAATGTTTTTGCACTAACAAGATCTGGACCCAACGCAAAAATGACGTCTTAATTTCGCGTACAAACATGCGTCGGCGGCGTTTACAGCTTGTTATTTTTAATTAAAAGAAACTTTCCTCGGCCTCCACGACATACAGAGTTCGAGAATTAATTCAAATTATTTCCCACGTAACACATACAGAACTTTAAGAACATTCAAACTCGAATCAAAATTCATTTTGAGTAAATAATGCTAATGAAATTACGATGAGACTTATTGTACTTTTTGCATAATTTTCAGAAGTTCAAAAGTTCAGAAGTTTCTTTTAAATATTTATGCAAGATCAAACTTGATGGAAGTCACTTAAAGTGTAGTCTAATAAAAAACTGGTCAGTATGAGATTATGTTTTTCGAGAGTTCCCTATCTTATTAAAAAACGGGCCAAGTGCGTGTGGGACCATGCACAATGTAGGGTTCCGTAGTTGGAATGAAGATAGAAGAGACAGAAATTATCCCAAGAACAAATTCAACATTGTAGTTGAAAAACATGTTCTCCCATACATTCTAACTGCAAATGTAAGTTTGTACGCATAATATTTAGAGATTTACCGTGTTATTTTAAGACCACAGACTTCTTATAGGTTTTCCAATTAAAATTATAAAAAAAAAATCTATTAGGGACCCTCACAGTAAGTCCTTTTATTTGATATGTCACACCGTAGGTATAATTTGCAAAAAAAAAAAATTTTATTTTCTCATTTGCCCCCAAAAATTACCCCTTTATTCAAAATTCACGTTACACGCCTGTGTTTGGTTCATAGAAATTCATAATTATGTGTACCTAATTTCAACTTAATCGGTCCATTAGATTCGGAGCAAATTGGCTGTGACAGACGGACAGACACAGACCCGAGTGATCCTATACGTGATAATGTAGACATAGAAAGGGAACGCAGGTCGCTGGCTGTCGGTTGTAACATGCTGGCCCACAGGTTTGCACGGTGTACGAATGCAGTTAAAATCACGCTTTTTAAAGCATATTGCCAATCTTTTTACACCTGCAGCCTGTGGGTCAGTTATTCGCAGCGGGCATACAGCGATCTGCGTGTCTAATATAATAATGCACTCAGGGTACTGTTGGAGCTGCCATGGCGTTGCAGTGCGTCGGGGATGTTTGCTGAGGCGCGGGTGGATGGCTTTGCCGCTATCGTTAGGAAAAGATGCGCCTCCCTACTCGCTCGCATTCGTGGCAGTACCAACACTATACTGGGTGTATTTACTGATCGGTGGGAGTCCCCCATGCTGCAAAGGTGGGTACGGCTTCATGTCATTATTTAATTTTGTTGTCAATACTAACATTAGTTTTTTAAGTGCATTGTTACTAACAAAATACCTATGGACCCTGGTCTGAAATAAATATTTATCCATATCCATACTTCCATACTAATATTATAAATTCGAAAGTAACTCTGTCTGTCTGTCTGTATGTTACCTTTTCACGCCTAAACTACTGAACGGATTTCGATGAAATTTAGCAAGTAGATAGATGCCATCCTGGAAAAGGACATAGGCTACTTTTTGTCTCAAAAATAACCCTAGAGGGGGTGATATAGGGGATGAAAGTTTGTATGGGAAACCCTGCATTTTTTAAGTTAGGGATATGAAAATTCAAATTTATACTTTTGGTAGGAAATAAAGAATTATGTGGTTCAGCGTTTTTGAAAAATCATCCCCTAAGGGGTAAAATAGGGGTTGATTTTAAAAATCACAAATAATATTAAAAATTTTGTGTACCTCTTTTTAAAAGATTTAAGGGATTGAAAATGTGGTTATAGTTCGTATCTTGACTTCTTCAGGTAACATTTTAGTCTTTATTTTTAACCGACTTTAAAAAAGGAGGAGGTTCTCAATTCGATTGTATGTATTTTTTTTAACCGATTTGGAAAATTCTTTTTTTATATTGAAAGGACATACTTCCAGATTTGTCCCATTATTATCAAAATCCAGTTCTGATGATAGAATCCGTGAGGAACTGCAAATATTTTAGGCATTTAAATAATATTAATTACGTATTTTCATCAACAAGTGAAGCATTTGCATTCAAAAATATCATTTGGTGAAGCAGAACTGATGCAGAAGACCACATATGTCCACGGGAACTCCTCAATGATAGTTATTTCATGGGTGGCGATATCTGGATTAAGATAGTTAAGCGACTAAGACGAAGTATATTTAAATAAATGGTTCTGATGAAAATGGTAGCATTGAACTGATCTGATGATGAAGCTGGAACGTAGGCACCGGAACTCCATACTAAAATAATGTATCCTAGCCGTGTTTGGGCTTATTGGAATTTTCATGAGATGTACTCTGGCTATGAATTATTTTAATGCTTCAAATTGCGCTACTTGAGTCGTATGTTATGTGTGGCTTTGATTGTCAGAAGACAGATTTGGTCAACGATCTGTCGTCGTGTGGTTGACTTAATAATTTGTTGGTGACGGCGTCCAAACCTGATGAAACTACGCCTTCCAAACTTCTGACACGACTTAGCGCGACATATATTTGCCTTTTTGCAAAGTTTTTATTTGAAAGGGTATAGTCCTGAGGTGGTTGCATATAAATTTGGTCAAATTCTGTTGAGTGGTTTTTGAGTTAGCTTCAATAATACGTTTTTTCATGTTCGTTTCGTGTGTTTTTCGTGTTTTCCATTTAGTGTATGTTGACGATGTGATAATAACTTCCTGTCATTGTTATTTACTTAGAAAGTAGTGGTATATGAATTTGGGTGGGGTGGGTTCCACAACTAAAAAGTGGAAAATAAAAACTTATTTATAAAAAAAACCACCGACTTCCAAAACTAAAGTTATTTTTCGTTTTGTAGTGTTTTTTTTTTTGGAAGTCGGTTGTTTTTTATTTTTTTATAAACAAGTTTTTGTTAAAATCGGTTCACTCGGTCAAAAGTTATTTCATATTTGTTATTGAACGGCATAATAGTTTTGCAAATTCTTTTTGCAAAGTCCTCCCGCCGCGTCTGTCGTTTATTTTCAGGCATCGACGGCCCATAGCATGTTATTATTACCAAAAAAAAAACTTACAAACTATGTTAGTAGTAGCACACAAAAAAAAAACACAGTATCCAATTAGAGGAAGATTTATCAAGCCACATGTCTGACATGTAGCTTGATAAACCTATCCATTGTAGGCCCTTCTAACCTATCTGAAAAAACCTTCAGTACGCTGTTGCTGCTCCCCCTCACCCTGTGCATCATTGATGCCACTTTCTTGCGCATGATCGCGAAATAATCGTCCGTGTGTGCGTCAGCGAACATCCCTGACGCACTACAGTAACGCGGAAGCCTCAATAGCGCCCTGAAGGCATTGTTATATTGAATGCGCAGTGTGTTGTCAGCTTTTTGGGCATGATTAGCTCACAGACAGCTGGTGTAAAATATTTGACAAAACGCCTTAAAAAGCATTATTTTAACCGGTACTGAACAACCAGGTAACCTGCGAGCAAGCATGTTTCCCCTCACAGCCATCGCCCTGCGCTCTCTTTCAATATCCGCGTCATCTTTAAGATCCTCCGTAACAATATGGCCCAAATATTTAAATTGTGTTACCCTCTGCAAAGGTGAACCGTTTAGTTCTACGGGAGGGACATTTGAGGGTCTTTTATTTCTTCCTCTAAATACCAACAACTCACTCTTTGTAGGGCTATATTTTAGCCCATGCTGCTCGGCGTATCTTTCACAAATGGTGAGCAATTTCCTAATTCCACCGATTGTGGGGCTCATCAGCACCATATCGTCTGCGTATCTTAGGTTATTTACACTAATTCCGTCTATATGGCATCCTACATGAGTGTTGCTGAGCTCAACAAGCAGATTGTTAACATAGATATTAAATAACTTCGGGAAAGTAAGACCTCCCTGCCTGACAGCATATTTGAGTTTGTAAGGGTCTGACAAGGCATTGGACCACTTTACAAAGTTCCTCTACCTGTCATACCAGATAGATATTGACACTAAAGATGCAGGAACTCCCGCCTTCCGAAGCTTTTCCCATAAGATCTTATAAGAAACCAGGTCGAAAGCTTTGGATAGGTCCAGGAAACAAGCATACACTGGTGTTTTCCTGTCCGTATAATATTTGACAGTGTGCTTCAACGCAAGTATTGCACTCTCAGTAGACAGCCCAGCACGAAAACAAAACTGTGTCATGTAGTTTTGTATATCTACTGCCACTTGTTGTTTTGTCTACTGCTGTTTTGTGTCAAGCACACTATCAAACACTTTGGCTATCACAGTTGTCAGTGAGATTGGCCTATAATTCCCTTTGTCTGCTATGTCTCCTGTCTGATTCTTTACTATAGGTACAACTAATGTATCTAGCATCTCCTGTGGTAGGTAAGAATGCCCCACACATAAATTTAAAAAGATCGTCAATACTCTTGGCAAGTGCAGACTAGCATTTTGAAGGTGCTCAATACTGAGCCCATCATGACCAGGAGATTTTCCCCGCTTCATACCTTTAATCACGGCTTTTATTTCTGAACACGTAAACCGCAGGGGTATCCCTGATCAATAGGTCTCAGCATCGTTCACCTTTCCCACAGACTCCAGAGGTGAGCTCACTATGAACTGTTCCTTAAATATATTCGCTATTTCAGTGTTGTCACTCTCACCCTCCATGCTAACTGGTAAGCTTGGAGAGATATTAAGCTTTTTAGTGCCTTTCCAGAAAGAAGAAAAACATTTCCTAGTATGGAGCGAGGCCAATATATCCATTTCTATTTTTTCTTGATTCTTAATTACCCATTTCAATGTTGATTTAAACACCTTACGACTTAAAATCATATCCTCATATATAGGCCCACTACTGGTAATTAAGGTTTATGTAAATTGGCTAAAATATGATGATTGTTGAAGATGTCCAAAAAAATCATGCCGACTGGGAGCTTTCTGGCGTCCGCCGTGAAAACCAATAGAGTATAACGGAAAATAGGGTAAATCCCGGTACGTTCCCGTGGGATATTTTCCGACAACCACGCGGGCGAAGCCGCGGGTAAAAGCTAGTTTATTTATAAGGGTTCCATTTTTTCCTTCGGACATACGGAACCCTAGAAAGTGGATTGTTTGTTATTTTATTCATAGTTATAAAAAATCACTTCCAAACAGTGAATATTCTTACGGTTTCAATAAGAATATTCACTGTCTCCGTTTATAAAGTAGCACTAATTGCCAAACTCCCAATCTGATATAGCTCCGACCACCTTAAATGAATAAAACACATATACTGAATACAAAACCGACTCCGCAATGAGGTTGGAACACAGAATCAATTCAATTTCATGCTAATTATTTTTTCATACGGGCAAAGACATAACTGTCTTTACTCAAATACTAAGGCAAACGTTCGAAGAAGAATGAATACTAATGTTTTCCACCGTGTAGGCACACGTTAGGGGCTAACCACACGGTTATTATACGCGCTGAAGACGCGCGCAAACGCAACGAAAGTTTTTTCAGGTTTAGAAAATCATACGTATATCGCGCAGTCGACGCATAAGTAACGTCGTGTGCATAGGCCCTTAGGTTGGTGTCGCGGTGCATTTCTCTCTTATTATATTTTCGTATTTGTTATGAAATTATGAGCACAGTGCGTCCACAAAATGCAATTAGCGTCAAAAGCTCTTTGCTTCAACTAAAGGCAACATCCAAAATGCTGGTTATTTAATTAGGTTTTACATTCTGGACTGTTTTGTCACTGATGGTCCCTTTTTGGGGTTCCGTAACTGAACGATAAAATACGAGAGTCTAATATTTCTATGTGAACAATAATAAAAATCTGCCTAGTTTTTTCCCAATTAGGTTGGGGTCGGGTTCCAGTCTAACCAGATGTAGTTGAATACTAGTTTTTTACATGGAGCGACTGTTTATCTGACCTCCACAGACTTTTGGGCTTCTGATGACTCGTACGACTGTAGGTATTGTTTTATGTGAACAATAATGGCAGTGTAATTACGAAAATTAATCATTTGTGCGTAGCTCATAACTTAGCTAATAACAATTCATTTTATTTATTTCAAATAAGAGCGGGATGTTTTTTGCGCACCTCATCGTTTGGATTCATAGGTTTGTGGTGGTGTATCTAAATCGCCACATGTGAACGTGTCACAGTGACGTCACAGGAATCCTGCATCGCGCAATCAGAGTTTACCTCGCGACGAGCATACATATGTACAACGTCCTGACATCAACCGTCTGGCAGTAGCCCACCAGACACAACATCCGTCTGGTCAGAGGATCCTCCCTTTTCTATGGAGGATGAGTGAACTTTACACCCTGTTCCTCATGCCTCTATAGATTTAAAAAAAAATAAACCTTCTAAAATTACTTTATAATTAAAGTGAATTTATGGCATTGAAAAGTATGTGTCTCTCACCCTTTTCTTTTCTACTGTTTAGCATAATTAGCCTATAACGTTCCGACTGCTGGGATACAGGCCTCCTCTCTGTGAGAGGAGGCCTGTTCAAGAAAACTTGAAAGATTAGATCCTAGCAAAACACGTGTAGTAGCCGCGCTGGTTGAACTTTTGAAACATTTCTTTCAGTACCTCATTGTCATCCATTATACGTTTAAATTATGCTAGCATCAAGGAGCTTATATAATTCTATATGGTAGGTACACACTAATTCCATGACGTCAAAAAGCGGCTTTTATCCACGATCTTTCTCTCCACTTTGCAACTAACATATTCATCTAATTAGCTCGCTCTAATCAATGGACATAATACTGTGGTCGAAATAGGCCAATATGTACAAGGCTCATAAAATTACCCTCATCATCATTAACCTGCTTAACGTCCCGTACAAATTTTAAGCATTAAGTAAGGGAAGTGCGGGCGCTTAAGGTGTTATGCGACCTTCACCTGTCAAGGGTTGTAGCGCTTAGTTTTGATTTCCTTATCGAGGGAAATATTTTGGGCGGTACTACACTTTTGCTTACGAAATGTTTTGATCAAAGGTGAAATGTTATACGTAAATAATTGTGGCGGTAAGGTACCTAACTACGTGATATTTTTACTCGACTGCGCGACAAAAAAATTATTTAAAAAAAAAAAAACGAAAACCGACTTCAAAAACCTAATAAACACTAAAAACTTAAAAATAATATTAAATTGAATAACTACATATAATCAAGAATTATTAACCTAAATAACCTTACCTAACTTTAATCTACACTATATTTTACAATTTAACAGTTTTTGGAGTCGGTGCCAAGCCAAGTGTGTCTATCTAATAGGGCCATAAAATATTTTCCCTTAATTTTTATTATTACAATAGTTTACGAGAGTAAATTAATATCATATTATTAGGTACTTACTGATATTTTTACAAAGCTGTTAAAAGTTTTAGTCAGCGCTCGATAGTTGGCGTTGTACCGTATTCTGAATCGCGATATAGCGATTCAGAATACGGTAGCGATCCAGCATATCCATTTGCTGTCCTCTCCCAGCGACGCCTTAAGCCGAGGTCCGTACCCCACAAGGGGTGCCCTTAGCGTGTAGTCGCTTAGTTTTTACTTTTAAGCCTGGCTGGAGGCCTTAATTTATTGAGGCATCCACAGGAAAGCCCGGTTAAGCAGACAACAACCTCCTATAGGTTGAACTGCGAGATGCCATTCCCCAAAAACAACTATCGAGTTTCACATTTCGTCCGCAAGAGCGCGCCACTATCCGAACAAAAACAACTCCATCTTCTTCTGTTGATATTCTGTTTTGTGTTGTAATTTTTTTTCAGTTTGTTTTGTTGAGTCTGTTATTTTTTTTTGCTGCTATAGTACCTTCTTTTAGGTAGGAGGAGCTCGTGGCTAAGTAATAACAGCCGCACGGGTCGATCCATCAGGTTAAGCTACGCTTGCCGGGGTTGGTTCGTGGATGGGTGACCATCTTTCATACCGAGACTCCTCCGTGCCTCGGAAAGCACGTTAAGCCGTTGGTCCCGGCTGTCATTCGTGGATCTTTGACAGTCGTTACGGGTCGTCAGAAGCCCGAAAGTCTGACAACCAGTCTTACCAAGGGGTATCGTATTACCCAGTTACTGGGTTGTGGAGGTCAGATAGGCAGTCGCTCCATGTAAAATACTGGTATTCAGCTGCATCCGGTTAGACTGGAAGCCGACCCCAACATAGTTGGGAAAAGGCTAGGCAGATGATGAGTACCTTCTTTTAGGTTAATATTTTGTGAGTGCGGTCTTGGCACCGACTCCAAAAACTGTTAAATTGTAAAATATAGTGTAGATTAAAGTTAGGTAAGGTTATTTAGGTTAATAATTCTTGATTATATGTAGTTATTCAATTTAATATTATTTTTAAGTTTTTAGTGTTTATTAGGTTTTTGAAGTCGGTTTTTGTTTTTTTTTTTTAAATAATTTTATTTTCTAGTTTTTAGTTTAAGTTTATACATAATTCATAGTTTTAAAGTTTCTTTTTCAATTTTAATAGAAAGAAAATTCATTTTGTTTAAATGGGTAGGCCTATTAAACGCGCTGTTCAAATGAGACAGCGCCGTTTGGAAGAAAGTACCGACGAAAGGGAAGAACGTTTAAAGAAAAGTAGGGAAAGAAATACTAGAAACATTTCAAATGGGAGTGATGAGCAGCGAGCGTATAGACTTTCTCAGAAGAGAGCAAACACGAAATTATCAAGGAAAGTCCAGAAAGTCATGCTCAGCGGCTCAGTTTGTTTCGTGAACGATTATCAAACGAGACTCAAGAGCAACGTGCTCATCGTCTCGGTTTAATTCATGAACGCTTGTCTCACGAGACCGAGGAGCAACGTTCTCATCGTCTCGGTTTGATTCAGGAGCGCTTATCAAACGAAACCGAGGAGCAAAGTTCCCGCCGTCTTCACGTGCAATACGAGCGTCTATCCAATGAATCTGCCGAATCCAGAGCGACTCGATTAGAAATATCTAATCGAGTCGCTCTGGATTCGGCAGATTGTCGCATAATAATGCGACAAGCTAGTCGTAATCGTAGGGAGGTATCATCAGTAAATGCTTTTGAACAGGCTATTAACATTTTCGCTGACTTGCCATGTGCTATTTGTTATAAAGCTTTGTATCCACCACAACGCTGTAATTTACATACTGTTATGTACTGTACGTTAATACCCGAAGAATTGGTGCGCCTGGGTAAAATCGTAACATGCTCTCGCTGTCAAAATAATATAAGGAAACGAAAAATTGCACCAGCAGCTTTCTGGAATAAAATGACAGTCGCGACTATACCTCAGGAGCTAGCTAATTTGATAAAATTGGAAGAACGATTTTTATGCCGTGTTGTGCCGTTTCTTAAAATAATGAAGCTACAAAACCGTTTCTGTCAAGATTGGTGCAAGGGACAAGTTACTTTATTTGCAAAAGACGTTGTCAAAATCGCTGAACAACTGCCACTTATGCTGCCAAACCAAATATGACTAGTTTTGATTGTGGAAAGTCTCGAGAACCTGCAACGCTCCCAAGAGTTTATTGTGGATATGAACATATTGTATCAAGCTCTAACCTGGTTAATGTCACACAATGTACTCTATAGAGATATTAGACCTTCAGAAATTGTACAAATTTGTGAAGAGCCTACAAGTAATGGTGAGTCTATGCAGTTACAATCTACTCCTCAAAACAACTACGTGAATATAAATGAAGACATTTCCATACTACACGGATCGTTTCATCAAGCCGATTTAAGATTTGATTTGCAATCTCGGGGTAAACAATGCACTGCTGTAGCAGCTGTAGCATGTGCAGCGTTTTGTACAGACGAGGCAAGTCAATGGTCAAAGAGTGACATTGATTTTATAGTAATCCTCGGAGACAAATTCTACCGTGAGTCCATTGCTTCCAGACTGGACCCCGCAATAGGAGAAGTTAACCCTGAATATCTTGCCGCGAGTGATCTTGCTCGTCAAATATTATACAACAGAAAGAAAATTAATATCTCAGTTTCTGACACCAATTATAATGGTCATTTAGACACAGATCAGAGTCTTGAAGGGTTCCCTAACCTAAGAAATGCTGTGACATTGTTTTTCAGAGAAAATTGTTGCGGACTGCTTACTGCAAATTCTATGACTGTGGCTGTATATCATAACGCTGAAACGGATGCTTATAGATATTGGCTGTTTGATTCACATGCACGTGGGCCTAAGGGAGCTAAAGCTCCAAAACGTGGTGCTGCCTGTTGCATTCAATTTAAAAATGTAGATGAATTACTACGCCGAAATTTGTTTACACCGACGACTAAAGTAACGGCCCAGGATAATATCTTTTTCAATGTGTACTCATTAACTGCTTTGGTTATAACACCAGAGAATGAGGCCGCAAATAAGCTTTTAAATCGACCCCACGATGAGAGAGCTTTAACAGAAATGGCCCGGTTGCGTAATCTTTCCAACAACTAGGTTGGTTTTAAGAATATTTTATGACTAGCTTTCCGCCCCGCAGTCATCCACGGAAACTTCGTTTTCCCGTTATTTCCTATCCCGTTGGTATTTCTTTAAATCCTGACTTAGTGTGTTCTGGAATGCCCATGCCAAGTCGATTTCACTTTTTTGTTATTATTAATTTTATTTTTCTTAATTTTTAATGTCGCAAGGATTACAATTATATACATACACAACACATCTACAACTGTAAAAAAAATGTAGATGTAACAATGATAAATTACACCTTTACTGTATTATTGTTACAATTTAAAAGCGCCCTTAAAAGCGAACTGGCGTAATGTTATGTTATGGTATGGCGTAAACTATGCATACACAAACAATCGCAGCAACCGCGAGACATGTGCTGTCGTTTTTTGAAGATTTCTATCGTCTATGGTTAGTCCATCACCTCCTGACCTGATGATCACGAGACCAAAATGGCAAACGCCCTTTCAAACATCAAAAAAATAATTTACTAAATCAGTCGATGCCTACTCCTTACTGTTAAGGAGTTGTACCTTCCATCATCAGCTCAGCTACATGAGATGATGATTACCATACGCAAGTACTTAAATTACTTCATAAGATTTGCGAAAAACGATGTGTGGGCCCATAAAATATGAGGGTTGCCCTCGATTTCTCCAGGATCCAATCATCAGATCCTGTCTTGGTGACTATGGGACCACTTCAGAAGTATCTCCTTTCGAACAAAAAAAAGATTTTGAAAATCGGTCCACAATTGGCGGAGTAATCGCGTAACAAACACACAAAAAAAAAACATACCGTCGAATTGATAACCTCCTCCTTTTTTTGAAGTCGGTTAAAAAACAGAGTTATGTTGTTCACGCGGAGAGGAGTGGTGACCCAGTGGCAACGGCCGTGACTTACGAGTTGTAGGTCGCTGGTTCGAACTCAAGCAGGCACTTTATGAAAATTATTTCATCACCACTACTCTCAAAACGATGAAGGAGTATATACAAATATATATAAAATAAATAAATAAGGAAAACAACGCGAGGAAACCGGCATGTCCTAGAACCAAAAATTCAAAGACATGTGACATCTACCAACCCGCACTGGCCCCGCGTGGTGGATTACAGCCCACTCCCTCTCACAGAGAGAATGCTTGTGTGTCCCAGCAGTGGGATCATTACAGGCTGATTATGCTTATGCTGTGTATCTTTGTCTTTGGGATTCTTTATTTTTTTAGTACTATGACCATTCATGTCATGAATCAATTCAGAGCTTGAACTAAAACTACTGCCACGAACTGCATCACACTACTTGTTGTGCAAATTGTGCTTGTTTTGAACTTTTTAGTTGCAGTAAGTATAGAGCTTGAGCATGAAACAAAATGATATCTAACCTACTGCGATGCTAGACTTAACGATAAATCCATGACGTCATTTATAGTAGAGCTTGGGCAAGAATAGTAGAGACAACTGTTCTCATATGAAAATAAGGGACTCTAGTAATTTTTAGTTCCTTTTATTCAAGGTGCATCGTCTTCATATATGATATAATTAATGTATACAAAATATTGTTAAAAAATTTAAAAGAGTAACGTTGGAGTTTCTTGCCCATTCTTCTCCATACGAAACTACCTTTTGGAATGGGCGACTAGAATCAATTCTATTTTCTTGTTAATCTTTGACGTTCAAAAGTGCCTCATTATGATAAACGATTTGACTTTAACTTTGAACTCGTCCTTTGTTACCGTTCGCTGTCGTTTCATTTACTTACTTACATAACATTATGATGGATTAAATGACAATCATAATTTTATGTAAGCATACGAAGTTTTACAGAACAGAACGCTAAAACGCAGAAAACGAAAAACAGCACATGCGAATTCAAAAACTCCCAAAGCCCCATCATAAACTACAGAACCACTTACTGCGAGACAGTTTATTGGTCGCTTCCATCCCGAAACCTCTTCATTTCGAATCACGCAAATTGCAGCTGACTAAACACGAAAGCCTTTCAAAGGATTGCCGTATAGGGCTGCGACACTAATTCATATCGATGTCACCGCATCGATTTGATGCTAATTAGTAAAACGATCAGAATATTATCAGATTTACGAGTAGGTAATACCATTCGTGTTTGAATGTTTCGTGTTTCAGCGAGCTTACTTACAGCAATACAGGGTTACTGTATCACAAACAGGAATTTCGCATTACGAGTAAATACTGTTTGCGGGTTGTCTTTATCGAATATTTTTATGTAACTTACATGAAATAGTCCGTGTTTTTTCTATGTGTAGGTATTAGTTTTGCTTGCTTCGTGGTTTTCCTGCTTGAAATAAGTCAAACGCCGTAGAATTTCAGATGCTACGATTTTAATGCAAAACTGGAAACGTTGATTGGAACGAAGATTTTGACCGTTTATATTTACGGGAATTGGCCTTCACGTGCCGTCCTATAGTGTGAAAGTTGTTCATAATTACGAGTACAATGACGTTACAATGCGTTATTTAAATGACACTTTGTATTTGATGCAGAAGACTGAAATCTGGAAACTTAGGAAAAGCCTAGTAAGCATATCTACATATACAAGATGTAACATAAATAACGCACAACCTCTTAAAGGATCATTGTACTCATCATTATGAACGACTTTTACTATGTGGGACCAAACCAGAAATCGCGAAAAAAAATCAGCTGTTCCCTACATTTTCACGAGTTATGCGAACATAAATATAGGGAGCAGATGATTTTTTTTTGCGATTTCAGGTTTGGTCCCATAGTAAAAGTTGTTCATAATGATGAGTACAATGACATGATAAGTTGAAGTAAATGTAAGCTAAAAAAAATACAATCACAATCCGATTAATACTTTCGGAGAAATACGTGGACAAACATACAAACATACGTACACCTACAAAATTTTGTATATTTTATTGGAAGCCCTTATAAATTAACATACTATGTCAATATATTGCAGTTCCAATAATATCACATACACCTTCTTTTTTTTGAAGTCGGTTAAAAATATCGGAAAAGAGTTTTCCAAACAAGACAATTTTCACTTACATGGTAACTGTATATTATCCCAGTGCGGGTTCAAGAAAAATAAAATGGTTAGTGGTAACCAAGTTGGAAGCGATTATACTGCTTTTTTATCTACATAATTATATAAATAAACATACTATAAACTAAAATCGCTTTTTGTGTCTGTTTGTGTGAATGCGTTGTTCTTTTAAACTATACAACAGATTTTGATGCGGTTTTCAGCATAATTCAGACAATTTATTCCATGTAGATTTGTGTCTGAAATGGTATTTTGAGGAAAAAGCCACACAGATTGAGTGGACCTGTCCAATCAGTGCACGCATTTGTCAGTAATCGTACAGCTCAACTCAGAACTTTAAAGGAGCTCAACGATTCAATGAACAGTACCAATATGTGTATACAACATGAATTTTAAACTTGCATGTAATAAATATACATTGATGCAAAAACCGTGCCAAGTCGCAAAAAGCATGCCCAAGTAGAGGAGCGGGTTACTAGTAGTAAATAACACTCATCGTCATATTTATTCTTCAAAGAAAAGATTGAAAAATCTGCCAAGACGAATATTATTTTAATCGTTGCATAAGTAAATTCTCAGTATATTTGTCAGAGAAGAACTTTTCCATCGTTACTTTATCACATCGTTGAAGACAAAAGAGTGTCGCAGACGGACAATTTGTCTTCAGTGTAAACCTCATTATGTATACTCGATCCTTTCTCCTTGAGACAATTTCCTCCGCCCCCGTTTAACTCTAGGAAACCTTTGGGAGGTTCAATAGATATTAAGATTAAAAAAATATTTATGTCTAAAAAGATGTCTACTATATGTTTCTGTTTCTGTTCAATTTAATCTGTTGTTGAAGTTCATGTCAACTTGTAAGATAGGTTTTTGATATTTTGTTTAAATTACAGGGAGGTAATAATTTGAGATTTGACAGAAAACTGATTCTCATCTGCTCCCAGAACGGTGATTTCGCTTGTTTTGAAAGATTTAGTATTTTGACTTTTGCGATTAATCGATATTAAGGCGAAAAGCTTTTCGTAATGATTTCTTCTGCGTTGTAACATTCATTTTTTTAAATCTTTTTGAGGTCGATTTAAATGTTTAATTTAAGATGTATGTTTCTGTCTACATAAAAACAAACTTTATTACAAAAAAAAAACAACTGACTTCCAAAAAACACTACAAAGTGAAAAGTAACTAAAATTGCGGAAGTCGGCGTCTTGGGATATGTATTTTAGTTTTTTACCACCGACTTCCGAAATTAAAGTCATTTTTCAAATTGTAGTGTTTTTTTGGAAGTCGCTTGTTTTTTTTTTGTAAAAAGTTTTTTATTTTTGACTATTTAGTGCGTCGCCGTCGGTTTGTAATTTATCTAAGTTACAACAGCCTAATCTCAACTGCTCATCAGCTTTTTACAAAATATTGCTTTTCCCGATGCAGGGACGTTAATTGTTGAGAAGTTCTCCTGGTACTTCACCATCAGCTCCACTTCACCATATGCATTGTGACGAGTATTAACTATTAGTAACCCGTGAAATACTTATTATTGAGTAGTTTCAGTGGCCATCTGTGGTCTTCATCATCAGTTCCACTTCACCAAATGGTGCTTTTTGAGAGCAAATGCACAAGTTACTATAAAAAAATATCCAAATCGCTACAGGTGTGCCAATAACATTTGAAGAACTTCCTCGTTTTTTCCAGAAATCCATCAATAGATCCTGACCCGAAGAGAATAGGACCACCTGAGACGTATACCCTTACAAACAAAAAAAGAATTTCCCAATTCGGTCCAGCGGTCTTCGAGTAGTCTAATAATCGAATAATATACACACATTAAAAAAATAAAACATCCCGACGAACTGAGAACCTCCTCCTTTTTTTGAAGTCGGTTAAAATAGTATTCACTAATCGAATTCAGACAAGGACAATTGGGTCGTAGTAAGTAGGTAGAGTATTCATTTCAAATATCAGTTTAAAAAATATGTTTTAGTTGTGTAAACTTTACAGACGTGAAGTTGACGGGTATCGATTTTTTAAACACGAAAGGAAAAAAACTGATTTTCTTGACATATAATTCAAGTAACTAAATATAATACTACCAGCGATCGCGCATCCAAAAGAAATCATGAAATCTTTTTTATTTTTATATTGTCGTGCTTAGATAATATCGATACCCATCACGTCGGCGTCGTTTCGCTAGTTAATTGAATTTGACCCTGTATTTATATGGTGTTTCAAAATGAACCCGACAAACTTTAAGGAGTGCTTTAGCCAAATTAACATACATTCGGTCATAACCTTAATTCGTTACTGCTGTTTCGGCCCTAAATTAACATATTTCCTTCGCGCATCCCATTTATGGAAGCACACTCACCTTTTAGACAAAATGGACCAAATTATCCGGCATACATTAACTTCGATCTTAAATGTGGCCATGGATGACCGAGCTTGGGCACAAGCTACTCTTCCCATTCGTATGGGAGGCCTCGGTGTCCGCAAAATTTCTAGTATCAGTTTACCGGCTTTCATATCCTCGATCCACGGCACTGAGAATTTAATCAGGAAAATCCTAGCCTCGACACTGATTAATTTTGATGTGCCGTGCTTCACCAAGGCTATAGATGCCTGGAGACTCGCTTGCCTGAATTCAGATTCACGCGACAATCCATCTTCCCAGAGACGGTGGGATGAGCCGCTTTGTAGAGTAGTACAGAATAATTTACTGAACACGTCTGCTACTACTACGGAGCGTGCGCGCCTGCTGGCTGTGGGTAAGTGGGAGTCGGGTCTGTGGCTTCATGCATTACCGTCGTCGAACCTAGGCACTTTGTTTGACGACACTACTTTCCGCCTCGCTGCTTCCCTGCGACTAGGAACTCCTTGTTGTTCTCCTCATCGCTGTCACTGTGGCGAAGTTGTCAACAGCCTAGGACACCACGGCCTGTCTTGCAGCCGAAGTGCGGGTCGCATAGCGTGGCACGCAAACATTAATGACATCATCCGACGAGCTCTTGTCACCTTCGGCGTCCCAGCTGTATTAGAACTCAATGGCTTGGCACGCGACGATGGCAAGAGACCGGACGGCATGTCTTTATTTCCATGGAAGTTGGGTTGGCCTTTAGTGTGGGACGCAACTTGTGTTGACATCTTCCCGGCTCGGCGTGCTGTGCTGGCGCTGCTACTGCGGCTGCGGAAAACCTCAAGCGGCGAAAGTATATAGTACCTTATCGGTAATTATATTTTCGAGCCGTTTGGGGTTGAAACCCTCGGGCCGTGGGGTCCGAGCGCTCATAGTTTGTTTAACGAAATCTCCAAACGGCTAGTTGACACTTCCCGTGACCCAAGGGCCGGCTTTCACCTTGGCAATTTAAGCATTGCCATACAACGAGGCAATGCCGCCAGTCTCTTGGGTACATTACCAGTGGACAGCGATGCGGAGGAATGGAAGTCATTCGCTCACTCGACACCGCTGTGGACGGTCGTGCCGCTGACGCATTCCGCTCGCTGCACCGCTGACTCACCGCTGACTCACCGCCATCGACGATCGTTCGTGACGTCACGTCACGGAACGACTCCTGTAGTCTCTGACTACACCGCTGTATCAACTATTGCCTTTTTCAAGGCGATCGTTGATAAACTATTTCTTTAACGGCGTCCGTCAAATAAAAGTTCGGCGTGTCTCCTTGACCCCCTCAGGGTAAAAACCACAGTTTCGTGGTCCTTGACGGATACCTCACGGTGACAACCAAGTCAAGGGGGTGTTGACCCAACACACCCGCTGAGCCCCTTCAGGGTAAGGCAGTCAATTGGACGGGTCCCAGAGTTAACCGGCCTTGGGGGGTCTCCTAGTCGGCTCTGGTGACAGTTTTGCTTCCACAGCGACTCACCTAGCGTCTTTAGGGTGTGTCTACACCCTTCGCGCTAGACTGGTCAGGGCCCTGTCGCACATTAAGATTGGCGACAGGTTTCAGCTCTAGGGCTCACAAGTAGGCACACACAACCCTGTCTGCACCCGACAGGGAGGGCCACACACCCCCGGGCCCATCCACCCGGGGAGTAGGATCTTTTAGGTCCCCTTATTTGTTCCCATTTTAAATTCAATATTGCTGCGATGTCTGACGCCGACATCGCAGCCTTCGCAAGAGAGGTCCTTTTTAAGGACCCCGACTTCTTACTAAAATATGAGAAGGCTTGGCGTAGTCGCTACCTCGACCCAAGTGAGGCTCTAGAGAGCCCGCTTTCCCCCCCTGTAGCAGACAGGGGCACCCCTTTTACGGCGGATTCAACGCCGTCTGTAGCCTCCCCCCAGCCCGAGGTGATGGACACCTCCACCCCTCCTTCGGACTCAGAGTCCGAAGACGCAATATCTCTCACTTCCTCCTCCTCCTCCTCAGACGACTATCAAGTCGTCGGAAAGGGAGGGAAGAGGAAGAAGAGCGCCTCCTCAGAGGCCGGCAAGGCCAAAAAGCCTCTGGCGGCAGCCATCCCCTCCGCCCCTGCCTCCGCCCCCTCCTCTGCCCCTGTCTCCACGGCACCCATCTCAGCCAGTCCTTCCCAGGCTGGTAAGCTTGGATCTTCTACCCCTGCCTCCGCGGCAAAAAATAGCGCCTTCACATCCTCCTCGCAGGATGCCCCCCCCGCCCCGATTCCTGCTTCTTCTGCCCCCAAGAAGCTGGCACCCCCCCGCCTGTGTTCATTCAGGACAAGGCAAAGTGGACAGATGTGTCCCAATGGTGCACCGAGCAAAAGATCGGCTTCACCAATGCCCGCTCCACCCAGCAGGGTATCAAAGTGAGCATCCCTACGTCCAAGGACTATAGGGAGCTCACCAGGCTCCTTCGGGCGAGAGGTGTGTCTTTCCACACCTACACTCTTCCCGAAGAGCGCCAGACCCGAGTGGTAATTCGTAGGATTCCGAAGGAAATCCCTACTGACGCCATCAAGGCCGACTTAGAGGCCCAAAATATCCCAGTTTCTGAGGTCCCCCGAATGCACCGCGCCAGAGGCGGTCATGCATTCGACATGGTCCTTGTCGTCTGTCCCCCGACTGAAGGGCATCACCCTATTTTTGGTGTAAAAACCATATGTCACCTCATGGGCTTCGAGATCCAGAAGCCCAATAAATATGGCTTCATCGGTCAGTGCCACCGATGCCAATTATACGGCCACGCGCAGAAGAACTGCCACGCCAAACTCAGGTGCGTCAAGTGCCTGGGCGAGCACGGCACTTCTGACTGCCCCCGTCCTAAAGACCGTACCCTCTGCACTGAGCCACCTAGTTGTGTGCTATGTGGTGAGTCAGGACACCCGGCAAATTACCGGGGCTGCCCTAAAGCCCCGAAATTATCCCCCAAACTGGCCAAGCGCGCAGTCGCCCGCCTGCAAAGGGAAGCCCCCCTCAACGGGCCCCCCGCCCCTTCAACCCAAATGCCAGAACGGCTAAGCCCTCAAAGGCCTAGCCCCTGGACGGCCCTTAACCACCAAAGGGCTTTCCCGGCCCTGGCCAAAACCAGCCGGGACCTCCATCCATCCCAGCGCTGATGGACCCCCGCAACCGCGCCGCCGCGCCCGCCCCCGCCCTCCCCTCGAGACCGGTGCAAGCGCCTAAAACCGCCCCTGCAGCCGGTACTGTACCCCCCCACTCACCGACTACGGTTGGCCCAAACCCCCTCGACCCCTTCAACATTATTTCGGGCACCTTCACGGCCTTCCTCACCCCACGCGCCAGGAAAATGGCAAACGAATTAGTTGCTGCCAGAAATGCCGGCAACCTTCTCCAGATTCTGGAGATATATAATGCGTATCCCGAGATCACGCAAGCCTTATCCTCCTTCGCCAACCTTCCCAACCCCCACTATGGATAAAGAAGCCAAAGAGAGAACTAAGCCCCGATCCCTTAAATTAGGCTACTTCAATGCCAACGGCATTCGCGGACAACGCGATGAGATCGCCGAGTTCCTCCGTGATCATCAAGTTGATATTCTCCTTATACAGGAATCCTTCCTCAAGCCCAACTTCCGTAACCCGTCAATTGCTAACTACTGCATAGTTCGCAACGACAGGTCTCGGTGTCACAAGGGCGGCACCCTCATATATTATAGAAAGGTTCTTCACTGCATCCCTATGGACCCTCCCCCCCTATCCAAATTAGAAGTGTCTGTATGCTAGGCATGTCAGGCCACCAACCGATCACCCTAGTATCGGCCTATGTTCCCCCCCAAACCTCGCCAGAAAATCCCCAGTCGATTTCTGACGACCTCTCTGCCCTCTTCGGCCTGAGTGATTCCGTTATCATAGCGGGCGACCTCAACGCCAAACACCCTGCCTGGAACAGCAACACCACCTCAGCCAGAGGAAGACAACTGTTCGGTCTCTGCCCTGATGTCATCGCCCCGATGACTCCAAACCATTTTCCCCACAACCCGAACCATACCGCCGACGTCCTCGACGTAGCGCTTCTGAAGAATATCAACCTACGGTTGGATTCTATAGAGGCGGTACAAGAGCTCTCCTCTGACCACCGACCAGTGGTCATGAAACTGGCCCCCCGCGTCGGTCTCCATGACCCCACTCAACCCCCTCTCACCAAAATAGTCACAGATTGGAGGAAAGTAAGCAAAAGCCTGAAATCCACTTCTTCCCATCACTTGGACTCCATCCCTGATCAGTTCGACTCTGTCGCGGACACGACGGCCGCGATCGACTCGCTCACTGAGCACGTACAATCAGTCCTGAACGACTGTTCAAAGGTAACTCCAGCGGACGATGACCGTCGCTGGAGATTGCCGGACGATGTGCGTGAACTGTTGCGTGAGAAGAACGCGGCTGTCCGTGCATACAGCAACTTCCCCTGCCTTGCGAACAAAGCCCATATGCGCCATTTACAGCGAGCTGTAAAGACATGCCTAGCGGAGCTGCGTACCGCTGGCTGGGACAGGATGCTAAGCGACCTAGAACCCACTCATCAGGCCTTCTGGGAACTCCAAAGAAAACTTAAGTCCAAGGAAGTAATCTCCTTGCTCCCCCTACTCCGCCCTGACAAGACTATCGCTTTCGACGATGCCGACAAGGCTGATTGCCTGGCCGATAGCCTTGAGGCCCAATGCTCTCCCAGCTCCCAACCAGTAGACCAAGCTCACCTGTCCAAAGTTGACGCTGAAGTCGAACGTAGAGCCTCCCTTCCCCCCGTTGAAAACCCTGACTATCCTCTGCCTCCCGTCACTCCAGACGAAGTGCACGATATCATCAAGGGTTTAAAGCCCTGTAAAGCTCCCGGCTCAGACGGTATCACAAACAGGGTAATACAACTATTCCCTGCCCACCTTATAATGCTACTGACCACCATCTTCAATGGTGCCATGAGCAATAACATCTTCCCAGATGCATGGAAAAAGGCCACTGTCATCGGCATCCCCAAGCCTGGAAAGCCCAAATCTGAGCCCTCGAGCTACCGCCCCATCAGTCTGCTCAATGTCCTCGGCAAAGTCTATGAGAAACTTATTTATAAGCGTCTCAGAGACTATGCCGAAACAAAAGGCCTCATCCCAAACGAACAGTTTGGTTTTCGAACCCAGCACTCTTGTGTGCATCAGGCCCACCGCATCATCGAACACATAAACGCTGGCTGCCAGCGTGGCATGATGACGGGTGTTATATACTTCGACATAGCGAAAGCGTTCGACAGAGTCTGGCACAACGGCTTATTATATAAACTCTACCAACTCGGTGTGCCGGACCGTCTCGTACTCATCTTACGAGACTTCTTGTCGAACCGCACCTTCCGCTATCGCATCGAAGGAGCACTATCCTCCCCCCACCCTATCCGCGCAGGCGTCCCCCAGGGCTCTGTGCTTGCCCCCCTCATCTTCACGCTGTTCACCAGCGACATACCCAGGAGCAAAAAGGCACAGTTGGCTCTGTTCGCAGACGACACGGCCATTTACTGCTCAGGCTTCAAACAAGCCCCGATCTCTCTCACTCTCCAAAGAGCAGTCAACAAACTTGGCGACTGGTTCAGGAAGTGGAGAATCGAAGTGAATCCTGACAAAAGCCAAGCGGTTCTTTACTCCAAACCGCGCCTTAAGCCCACCCCCCCCCCCCCGACCACTCACCATGTTCGGTAAGCCTATCCCTTGGGAGAAGCGAGCCAAATACCTAGGTGTGATTCTCGATGAGCACCTCACCTTCGCAGAGCACATAAAGCAGGTTCGTTCGCGCGCCGCTTTCGCTCTCGGTAGACTCCACTCCATAATGAATGCAAAAAGCAAATTGTCACTAAAGTGCAAGTTGCGCATTATGACGTACGCCTGTGCAGTCTTTGCACACGCAAAACCCCACCACATCCATAGGATGCAGACCCTCCAGAACCGTGCCCTCCAAATGATCACGGGATCCCCTTACTATGTCCGAAACGAGATCCTCCACCTCGATCTCAAAATCCCCACCATCCTCCAATTCATGAAACGTAACTCCAAGCGTTTCTTTGATACCGCCGTCAAACATCGCAACCCCCTAGTTGTCGAGGCCGCAAACTATACCCCCTCCAACGTTAGTAAAGTTCGCCGTCCGAGGCATACTCTTCTAGACCCAGACGACCCCATTACTCTCCTCCAAGAAAGCAATAGGGCTTCCAGTACAGTTCACAAAAACAAAAGACCGACATTCCGACCCCGCCGCCGAGGTCCATCGCGAAAACCCCGAATTAATAATTCCCCCCGTCCCTTGCTCGAAGAAGCGCCAGCCCGCGCCGAAGCTGAGCCTGTAGCTTTAAATTCCCCTGTTAATAATAATCACCCAAGTTTGATCCAGCCTGTCCCAACTAGCTGTCCCCCCAGTGACGCCCTAAGCCGAGGTTCGTACCCCACAGGGGGTGCCCTTAGCGCGCAGTCACTTAGTATTGTAAGTAACACGCCCCTGGCTGGAGGCTTTGAGTTAGCTTAAGGCAGCCACAGGATTGACCGGTTAAGTAGTCACGGCCACTCTTGGCCAACTACGAGATGCCATTGTTAGGAAAAAAAAAAAAAAAAAATGCGGAAGAATTTTTCGACGCTATATTTTAGTTTGTGAATTACCCTATATTAGAATAAGAAATTTTTCATACAAATGTAAGCATTTATATCAACCTCATTGTTAGAACACGTATTTTGAAGCACTTGAATATGATTAGTCCTACTCAAGTGCTTCAAAATACACTAATCCAAATCAAAGCATAATTACTGTGAACTACCATAATGCGCTTACCGCTGTAGTCCTTAAATGGGTGCAAATACCCGATTATAATACATCTTTTTATTTACAATGAAATATACTTAAATACATAATAAAAGCCGAAAATAATACCTTTTCAATTCACATAATTATAATCTTTTTAAATGTACATAAAAAAAACTGTTGTGTCCTTGAAGCGTGCTGAAAATGGATAAAGACTTTTTCTAAACATTTTCCCCGTCACTTTTGATAGGGGACGGGGTAAACACGGGAAGCGGAAGAAAATAACTTTACGCATACCAGTGGAAATACCGTGTCATTGGCTTTACCTAGGAAATAGATGAAAAATATAAACCAAGCTAGTTTTTGTGTTGGAAAATAGGAGTTACAAAAACGTTATTAACGACTACAGTATAATAGTATAGCAGTAGGAAATGACGCTAGTTTAAAAGCATCTTTGCTTCAAATCCGAATATTATATCACTGTCGATTAGATAACTGTACGCCCCGGCCCACTACTTCCAACCACCATTGTCCATCTAGTCACGTGTAAGTCCTAATGGGTACGTACAATCGAACCACCTTTCCACCTGAAACGATAGCCTTACCACTAGCATTCCCGATTGCTAACCATTCTCCGCACCATTACACATTTATATGCCGTATTACTAACGCAGTAAAGACTTAAGTCGCTTACAGGAAAATCCCTTAGATGGTATCATTAAGTGCGATTGTACAAATTGAGTGGAGTTATGACGCGGCATGAAGATTCGTGGAAGCCCCTCGCGGATCTTGAATTTGTAAGGGCAAGTTGGCAGTCATCGTTGTAATAAATGATCTTGTTGAAATGCTACTCCGCAATATAGGAGGTCGTTGGCTTACTGAATAATGGCCGCCAATATAATTAGCATAACTGCTTTGTACTTTTGCGTAAGTATATATTAGCCGTGGCCCGAGATAATGTTGCGCTTTAAAACTGTCAACCGCAGTTGCCTAGAATTCTGATCGCTTCGTTTTCCTTTTCACCCTTCTGATCCCTATCTCTCCGGTCTCCCTTAGGCCTGTTGCATCCCCTTTTTTGTTTAAGATCATTGAACATTCGCAGCCCTAAGAATTGATTACTAGGAGCAGCTTTAAAATTTTAAAACTTCGCATTTTTCATAATTCTTTGTAGAATTTATAGGATTTGAGGAAACTTAATTAAAATTTTGGTTTAGAACAGTCGTGGTATAACTAAGAAAGGAAATTCTGCGAATTCATCAGAACCTGAGCTTGGGAATGGAACTATTAAATTCTAAACGAAGTTAATGATTATTACAGCCTTATCGGGAAAGGCTGACAAAGTGGGCTAAAGCCGTCTAGGCTAGCGAAATATATTTTGCTCATTATTAAAATGACAGACAAACCGGCTAGCGGTTACAACTCTTTGGATATTCTCCTCATAGTGTAGATGAAAGGTTCAAAGGCTCAGGTGGCTTTGACGTGGATTCCGGGATCACCGACGGGATATTTTCCAGTTCCGGTTTAAGACTTTACTCAAATCGACTTTGTGTTTGTTTGGCTGTTGAATGGACGTGCCGCTGCCGTAATTGAGTCTATAACTGCTTTCTGTTGTTCGATGTTCAAAACGGAACGAAATATAATTTAAAAGTTTTGCATTTAAATGAACGAAACCTTTTATTTTGAAGAACTTATTATTAATGAATTATAAGTAAAAGGGATTTCTGGTAAGTTGCAGGAGTACCATGGGAGAAATGAACCTCTAATAAATAAACAAAATCCCGTGCAAGCGATGACCTCATTTGTTACTATGGCAGCCGAGCGCTGCAAGCAAGAATAGTCCTAACGGTGTATAGATGTTCGTTTCTCCGATAGTACATACTAACTTAATGCTTCTGTATTTTTGTGTCATCCGAATCCGTTAGAACTGTTTACGCGAAAAAAGATACGTATTTCACTTCCTATTCAACTACTATTTGAGCTTTACATAGTTTAGGCTTTTACTAAAAGACATTCTAAGCGTAAAAATACACAATATTATTGATATTCATAACAATAAGTAAACAACACTTATGGCCAACTTATCGAACTATTCAACTATGTCAAAAGTCAGAAAAGAAAAAGAAGAATGATGTAATAGCAATAGCTTTGTTGATTTTAATAACAATGACTGTGTGTAACCAACCGAATTCCTCTTTAAGTAGTAAACCAGTAAAAAACATAACATAACATCACGCCTGTGTTCCCCGAAGGGTTAGCAGAAGTGACCAGTAAAAAGATCCGATAAAAGCATTATCATACCTATTTCTGCTGCCTATCAGCTTTCGGCTACAGCTGATTAGAAGGTGCATTGACAGACATTTCATCTCTGTCTCATAATTACGCCGGATTCTTCAATGATTAAAATAAAATAAAACATTTTCTTCAAAATATTAGAATAATAAATTAGAGTTTTATCTAACAAAATTACGCTCGCATTTTGACAAACACGAAAAATATATTGTATTATTTATTTGAAAATATAATTAGTAATGAAAGATGAACAACAAATCGCTCATTTTTCTTTCAAAACTCTCGAAAGATCGATGGATGAATATTATTACGTATAACGAACCAAATTGATATCTAAAGAGTAGGTAATATTTTTGGTAAAGTGAATGTGTACATGACTTCTAAGTAGTTGGAATTTGGTAATCGAAATGATTGATTACCGTGAGTGTACAATGGGGGTCGGATCCATCTCGTTAGAAGGGAGCCAATGATCGATGCGAGTAGAGTACAGCCAATTATCATAATCCACTGCTAGCTATGTATATGGAAGTACCTACGATATGTGTGAAATGTGTGATCGTAGTCATATAATATTCGACCTTATAGTTCTTGCCTTTAAAGTTACAATTATAATTTGTATTAAAAAAACATAATCGTCTCCATCAATTATCTCTAGTATCGATTCCCAAATGATCCAACTTTCAATGAGAGGTGGCTTTTAGTTCTTTCCATATTTTTCCATCTCAACAGTAAGAATGTTTTTTTGATCGAAAAAAATAGGAATAGGCCCTTTTTTTTGTGGATGGTAAATCATCAAATGACTTCTCCCGCTCTCGGCGGAGCGGGAGGGCGTGTCAGACTTTTACTGACTAAAACCCACCCGTGTTCCTTCTGTTGCCTGTGCCGGGGCCACGGTAACTCTTTCAAACATCCCGCCACCCCGGCTAGGGGAATAGGCCCCTTGAGAGATTAATCTGTACAATTAAATCCTCACATTGGTTCATAAATAATTTCATAACGGGAATCCTAATCCGATTGTAACCAAAAGTATCCGGGACATAATTAAATTTTGGCGTAAATTTCAGCTTTTGGTATGTTAGAAAGTACGTAATAAAGTTATCGTATTTTTGCAAATGTGGGGCATTTGGCAACGTCTCGTATCGTCTGTATATTTGAACAGTCAGCACAAAGGTCGTCGTATCCAAGATACGCAGTGCCCAACGATTTATTGGAATAAGTATTTTACGGACACATGAAGAAGCTGCTGTCGAAAAAGAAAATAAATTTTATTGAATGTGTGTCCCATTCGTTTCAGAGTCAAGCTACTTACGCCAGAATAAAAATATTTATAACTTGATTCCATTGCGTTTCTCTGGAGTCTTTCCGCAGTTTATGCCGATGACGTTGTAGATACGAGGCAATGTAGTTTATTGAACTACAAAAGTTTGTGATTCTGGCTTTCGTGTTACCTGCAGATACTTTCCTCGTAGAAGTAAAGTAGAACTTTCAGCTGAGCTTTGTGTAAGATTTATAGTAGAGAAAGGACATTCTAGTGTAAGAAGTTAAATGTAAGATAATATTGTATTGTCTTAGAATGTGCTATGGCCGTTTGTTATTCATTTATTAGGAAAGGCGAAGTTAGTACTCGATCAAAGGTTGCGGCCTTGCGGGTAAGCCTGGCCCTATTGAATTATTGTGGCATATCAAGTATTTGGGTTAATCAAAGAGGTTAACATGAAAATTGTTGAAGAGGTACCGTGTTAGTGGTGTAGTTACGTGTACTGGGAAATGCTTTGATTAATATAAGGTTATATTAAAACTTAATTACCTGCTTTATGGTTGTTGTAGTTAAGTTCTAATACTTCTAATATCATGTTATTGAAAGGCATTTTGCGAGGATCAGAAAAAAGACATAAAAACACATAATATTGACAACGGTTTCCAGTGTGAAAAATAGGCATAATTGTGTTTGCTAACGGAGCATACAACTATTTTAAAGCGAGAGTGTTTCTTTGAATCTATAGCGCAGCGAGCGATTCAAATTACGTCATTCGAGCTTAAAATAGTGTTGCTTCAGAAGTGGACACTCTACTTTTTATCCCCCTCTGTGAGAAAATAAGTAAGTGCAACTTATGAATAAGAATAGTATGTTTATTTATTTACATACAATTGGATTATCATAGAAATAATATTTTTTTTATAAAACTAAGTAAAATCTGAATTTGAATAAACAATTACGAACTAAGGCGGAATGTATTTCGCGCGCGTTTTTAATTTTTTCACAATTTTTGTTTTTATTATGATTTGGCTCGCGTGCGGTATACTTTATCAAACAGTGTGTAAAGTGTTCATACAATGTTCGTGGTTGATCTCTTTGGTGATTGAACTTTTACTAACAATACCCACATTCCAAATCACTTTTAGTCTCTAGGGATTAAAGAGCTATTTTATTCGCTGTTTACGAAGAATAAACTAGCTCTTTTTGAATAGATGTGAAAAAAAAAACATAATACCTACCTATACAAAGATACTTGAACTGTCCACAATTACCACAATAACTGACAGTCACCTATCTCTGTTCGCAGATACCTACAGGGACTTGTCGATTTTGCTTCAAAATTATTAGAGAGACTTTATAATTATTTTGAGTAAATGTTTTAGTTTTGATTGAGTGGTGTGTTAACACTTCTCATGGGACAACAATACTTACATTTATTGGCCATTTTGAATATAGTTCAGAAACTAGTTCACGTTGTCAAAACTAATTTAGATATTAGATAAGTTCATGGTGGAAAAACTAGTTCAGAAACTAGATCATGATGGAAAAACAAGTTGAAATGCTAGTTCGTGACGGAAAAACCACTTCAGATACTATTTAATGCTGAAAAAACTAGTTGAAAAACTAGTTCATGGTGGAAAAACAAGTTTAGAAACTCATGTTCATGGTGGAAAAACTGGTTCATGATGGATTAAATACTTAAGAAACTAGTTCATAATAAAAAAGTGGTTAAGAAACTATGTAGTTTGTAACGGCTAGGGCTCCGCAGGTAGGCTGCGGAGGCCGCTGACAAATTAGGTAGCGTATAGAGATGATTAAAACTAAAAAAAGTAGGTTAATACATATCATTAAATAATTAAGCTGACACGGCTAAGTCGTGGATAAGTCGGTCACAGCACTGAGCACTTTCACACTAGGTAGGATAGGTGGAGTGGTACCGTCCTTGGCTGGAGGTGGCAGACGTAGAGGCCTGTCACCAGGCATGGCCAGAGGCCCTCGTGGTTCGGCTCAGCAGCGCCGCGTTGGTCGCGGGCAATAGGACGCAGTAGCGCACGCCAGCTACGCGTGCAGCGCGCTGTCTCAGGCAGCTTGCAGATAAAGTATGTCACGAGGTCCTGCCCTCGGCCTGGACGTGTTTCCTTGGAAAGCGCGTTTGGGTGCGCATGTCAGACGCGGTGCGAAAAACAGCAAGTCGCATGCGGTGTGCAAAGCCTCATTCCCCTTTCAGCATCCAAGGAACGGCGTGAAAAGCATGGTAGGCAGGAAGCTTAACACATTGATGCGACTTACAGGCAGTCAGTCAGGCAGAAAGTTTGCAAAGATGGCGTGTCACAGATGAAATATAAGGTTTAGTATGTGACATGCGAGCATAACACAAAGTAAATCATCAAGCATCTCAGCGGATGGCTCGCTATATCGCTTATAATACACGGTGAGGCCTTGCGCAGCCCCGATGCTATAGCAATACATACATATTTCAGTCTCCTGTACACTGGATAATCTCCGCGTGGTCAGATATTTATTTATTTATTTATTTAATACTTCATGCACAGAAAAGTACAGAGGTGGACTTAATGCCATAGGCATTTTCTACCAGTCAACCTTTGGGTGATGCAGAGACAAACAGTGGTAGGTGCAGTTATGAGAAATTGTGGAATACATATTTATTTAAATATAAAGATACACATATACCTATTACAAACTATAAATATAATAATATATACCTAATTATATATAAATAAGCGCAAATAAATATATACATAAATACACGAATATACTAAAACAAATAAGACAAACAATGGGAAAACGTTAACGTTGTGATGATACTGCCAGCTTCTTACGAATGTGCTCGCGAACTTTTATTTTAAAGGATAATCGGTTGGTAGCCATCCTGATTTCCAGGGGGAGCGCATTCCACAGAGAGATAGACTGAAAGAAGAAGGAAGAGTGAATAAAGTCTGTGCGATGAGAGGGACATTGAAGAAGGCGATTATTTGATGAACGTAGATTTTTTTTGTGGTTGGCACAAATGTACTGAAAGTGGGGGGCAAGATAACTAGGGGAAGTGGGAGAGTCAAGAAATGAAAACAAGGTGGTCAGCGCCCTTTGCTCTCTGCGCTGGCGTATAGGCAACCACTTAAGAAGCGACCGATGCGCAGAGACATGATCATATTTACGCAGATTGAAAACGAATCGAATGCAGTAATTGAGAAGACGGTCAAGTTTGTCGAGGAGATCTGCATTCAGGTCATAGTAGCACACATCACCATAATCGATGATAGGGAAAATTAAGGACTGCACAAGCATTGTCTTCGTTCTCGTTGGTAATAAATTTTTCAGTCGGTACAGAGCCCGCAATGTTCCAGTAACCTTCTGGCTGACCCTAGCGACTTGGATACGCCAGTTCAGGGTACTATCAATGTGCAAGCCTAGGTCCTTCACGTCATTGCTAAATGGAACGATTGTACCATTGAAGAGAACTGGTGCCAAGGTTGTACTATCCACCTTACTCATACTCCGAGAACTACCGATGATGATTGCCTGACACTTATTAGGGTTTACTGCAACACCAAATCTATCAGACCAGGTTTTTATGGCTATCAAGTCTCTATTTAATTTGTCGATAGCTTCAGGTATTTCATCAACCTTCCCTTGATAGTACAACTGCAAGTCATCAGCATACAGATGATACGCACACTGAAGTTCAGAAGTTATAAGATTAATAAATATAGAAAACAGAAGAGGAGAAAGAATACCGCCTTGAGGAACGCCCGTTACCAAATCACACCAGCATGATGAAGAATCCCCAACCTGGACGGACTGCTGACGTTCCTGAAGGTAAGAGGAGAACCATCCCAGTGTCTCGGGAGAGACCAAAACATAGGACAGTATGGCTAGCAGGATGTCGTGACTGACGGTATTAAAGGCATTCGAGAAATCGACCAACACTAGTGCAGTAACTTTGGTGTCTTCCAGTCCTGCCCTTATATCGCCAGTCACTTTAAGGAGGGCGGAAACGGTGCTGTGCCGGGGCCTGAACCCAGACTGAAGAGGGCTAATGAGTGAATTAAGATGTATAAAAGTGGAGAATTGTTTGTGGACGCAGGCCTCGAGCACCTTGGATAGGAAGGGAAGGATAGAAATGGGGCGGAAGTCGCTAGGAAGAGAGGGATTAGGAACCTTAGGTAGCGGACGAACATAGGCCTTGCGCCACAGGGAAGGGAATACTCCGGTGTATAGGGAAAAATTTACAATGTGGGTAATCGCGGGTAGGAGATGATCCAGTATAGTTATGATCATACCACGGGTAATATTATCACATCCTACCGCTTTTGATTTAATGGATAGGATGATAATTTTGATCTCTCCCGGTTCAACTGGAACGAATCTGAAAGGATTTATATGAGGACGCGTTAGACCAGAAATTAGAGACAAAGTTTGTTGCTTGACTAGACGATCCATGGATGGAACAGTGGAGAAATGACGGTTGAGATCGTTCAAGTCAATTGAATTAGGAAGATCTAAATGTCGCGGTTTACCGATACCAAGAGTTCCAAGAAATTTCCAAGTATCGGCAGAAGAAGAAGAATTGATAGTATCTAGAATGTGGCGGCGTTTAGCATTGCGTATCATCTGATTACATCTATTCCTAGCAGCCTTGTATAGTGTCCAGTTCTCATCAGCACGATCCCTTTTAAATTTACGGAATGCACGGTCCCTACGTCGCATTGCCATCTGAATTCCTCTTGTCATCCATGGTGCAGGTGGGCATTTTAACTTCACTTTTTTGACGGGAGCATGGATGTCATACAGGTTGACCACCAAATCATTGAAGATCGCAACCTTGTCGTCAACCGAAATGGCTTCCGTCATAGAGTTCCAATCGACTACAGACGCATCTTCCTTGAGTTTCTCAACATTCATCCGCGCAAAACAACGCCTGTACAGAACCTTGGGTTTAGGTTTGGGAGGTTTCAGGATATAGGAAATGAAAATCATGTCGTGATGGGAAAAGCCAGGGGCGTCATGTTGACCATGGGAAGAAACGAGGGAACGATTCGAGGTGAGGATCATGTCGAGCCAGGTGTCATCGCCGACAATGTTATGATGAGTAGGTTGGAGCGGCAACACGTGCAGACTAGCTGACTCGATAATATGGAGGAGCTTACGGAATCGAGGGGAGTTGTGGGCAAGGAGGTTTGTGTTGAAATCACCCATGATGATGTGATGTGCATACTCTGAACCCAAAGATTCAAGTACCGATTCGAATTCAGTGAAGTAATCAACAGTGGGAGGACAGTAGACAACACCAATAACGGTTTTGGCTCCCTTGACACAGACTTCAAGGAAAATAAACTCAGCAGAAGCAGAATAGTGTGAAGAGGAAGTTGCAAGTATTTTATAAGGAAAGTCACTGCGAAGGTATATGGCTACACCACCCCCTCCTTTACCAATCCGATCATTCCGTATCAGAACGAAACCAGTAAGAGGATAAGTGGTGGACAGGAGATGTGGTTTAAGCCATGTTTCAGAGATTAGGATGGCGTGAACGTTGCTATTATTAAACACGTCGTACAGCTCACTATAGTGGCTGGGAACACTTTGAGCTTTAATGTGACACACATTCACCAACCGATTAGACTGATCCTTGAAATTATGCAGTACAAAATCACGAACGGTATCACTGAAAGAACAGAAGCTTTCATCGCTTGAAGAGGCAGTAGATTCGTTAGCAGATAAATAAGACTCATTGTCCGACATAAATCTAAGTAGGTTGTTATTATGTTGAAATAAATATATAAATATAATAAATTATAAGAACTATTACTAAGAACAAAGCAACTAACAGGTGCAAGATACTGCACCACCCGCCAGCTAACACAACAAACAAACATGGCATTAACAAAACGTAAGTTCACATTTTTGTCAACTCAACTAGAAGCAAAGCAAAAACGTAGTTCCCAAAAATATAAAAATACAAAATAAAAATAAAAATCAAAAGTGGCACACCCAACTGCGGATTGATCCGATGAGAACCGAAACGTTGGCGATATAGTGGGTAATCATTAATTTTAATTGTTAATTTGATTATTTGATTAACTATTAACTACTCATTTATTTATTTAATTGTTCTCCCGATTTTTCTACCGATTTTAAGTTGGCAAACCTTTTCATGTATGCTTAATTTTACGGGGAAGCCCTGAATAGTATGTATGGATGGACCTAGTGCAGAATATTCCATATATTTTGGGAAATACCCTTGTGTCCTACAAGGGGGCTTCCCGCTCCGGGATTTACCTGTCTAGTCTATATAAATAGGAGTTCGGTATTATTTTTTTCATTAATTTTCTTAACTTTGGAACTAACAGTCACGTTTTAACACTATCTGGCTGACACACGCTCGCTTGCACTCGGTTGGGGATATTTTTTCCAGATTTTGCAACATTTTGTGATATTGTTTCACTCAGTGAGTAACTTAAAAACAAACATGAATTGTGATCATGACTCTAATAGTAGTGGTATTTCAAATGATCCGTCGGTGTCGGGAAACAATTCCGAGAATTTAACAGTGCAATCGGAATCAGATCTTTCTTCTTCTGCTTTATTTGACGGTACCTGTTATAAGCTTCTACTAGACAAATGCACAGACAAGAACACAGTAGCAGTTTGTATGAAGTGTTCGCACCATCAAAGTAAAGAAGTTAAGGGCTATGGCAAAACGACATCTAACTTTTTGGGACACTTAAAACGGAAGCATGGCGCTGACACAGAAAAGGAATGTAAAAAATATATGAAAGACAATAAGCGAAAGAAAAATAAAAATAATACAGTTCTGACTTCAAGGCAAACTCCGAAAACACCTGTAACTCAAGAAACTTTTGACCGTAACTTAGTAAATTATTTCGTTAACTCAATGATTGCTTTTCGAGCCGTGGAAGACTCCTACTTCATTAAGATGATGGAGGATTTAAATGTGACAAATAGTGGAATCAAGATACCCGGGCGACGTTCTCTCAGAAAAAAAGTAGCTAAACAATCATTCGATCTGATTTGCGAAATAAAACAAAACCTAGCTGCTGTGAAATATTTGTGCACCACCGCTGATATATGGTCAGGGAAGAAAAGAAGTTTTTTAGGTGTTACAGTGCACTCGATTGATAATAACTATAAGAGGCGTTCTGCAGCTTTAGCTTGTCGCCGATTTAAAGGGGCACATACATTTGACCGCATAAAAGATTTGCTTCTGGAAATATACTCAGATTTTGATATTGACCCCACTAAAATAGTATGCTCTGTTACTGACAATGGGTCAAATTTTGTGAAAGCCTTCAAGATATTCGGAATAAATACGACATCCTTAATCGAATATGATGAAGATAATGAATCTTCAAGTCCAAGTAGCAGCGAGAACGAGTTAAGTGGAGAAGAACTCGAAGTGACTGAAGGAGAGTTCGGCACAAGACAGGAACACGAACATGATGATCTTCTGTTAGAAGCAAATATAGTAGACGACCATTCACAAAACAATTTGTTACCATTTCACTTTAGGTGTAATGCGCACACTTTAAATTTGATAGCTAGTAAGGACGTCCAAGTCTTGTTGACTGATAAATCGACATGTCTTGGAAAATTGCATTCCACAATAATGGAAAAATGTAACGATTTATAGAGTGCTGCTGCTCGCCCAAAATCAGCTGAGGTGATACATAACATTCTTGGACATACGTTAACACGACCTGGCATAACTAGATGGAATAGTTACTATGACGCTTTGAGAAATATATTGAATATCAGAACTAGTTACTCTCAACTAGCTAGAGCACTTAGTATAAGAAATCCATTACGAGACTCTGAATTTCAATATATTGAGGAATACTGCCAATGCGCTGCTCCAGTTGCAACTGCTTTGGACATATTGCAGGGCGATGACTCATTTTATGGAATATTATTACCTTGCCTGCATGCACTAAAAAAAAAATTACAGAAGATCACGACTACTCCAAATCTAAAATTCTGTGAACCACTTGCTGAAAAATATCTACAAAGCGTAGAGAAAAGATTTGAAGAGTTTTACACTCTTTCGAGTGAAACTAGTAAATATGCAGCCGTTGCAGTTCTGTGTTACCCCAGATTTAAAAAAAAGTGGCTAGTATGTCTAACTGCAGCTGATCAAAAGAAGTGTATAAACATTTTTAAATCAGTCGTAAGGAAGGAAATATCAGAAATCCCAGAGCTTTTAACAGTCAACAATGCAGCCAATAACACACGCCACCAAGAAGACGAGTTTTTTGATTTCAATTCCGACTCTGGCAGTGAAGCGGAATCAGTTGATGATAAAAAGAGAGCGGATATGATAATTTCAATTTTTTTTTGCCGAGGGAAGCCAAGAACGAGAGCTTCTACGAAGTTATCCTGTTATAGGCAAAGTGTTTATTAAGAACAATACACCAATGCCGTCCTCTGGCTCGGTAGAAAGAATGTTTTCTTTTGCAACTATGCTAAATAAACCTAGGTCACACAAATTATCTGACGACTTATTTGAAAAAAAAGTAGTTATGAAATGTAACTTGAACATCAAGAAATCAGAAATGTAAAGATCGGAGATTAGTTGATTGAAAATATTCTTCAAAATTAGAATTCAGTGTATTTGAAAGTTATAAATTATTTTTTTGTTCTTTGAATAATTAATAAAAATATTTTAATAAATGTGTCATTATTTTCCATCATTTCTTTTATATAGAATTAATAACATTGATGGATGTATTAGTTTACAATCAAGTTAATCAATTAATGATTAATGATTAACGTCAATAATCATGATTAAGATTATTTTTTTAATCATGATTATTCTAATCATGATTAATTTAATCTGATTAAAATTAATCAAATTAATTAATTGATTAAAAAATTAATTGATTAATGCCAACACTGGTAGGAAGTAATAAGAGTATTCCCATATCAGTGAGACTGAATGTGAAAAGCACAAACAAAAACTTAAAATGAAAATATTTCTGAACGGATTCTTGGAACGTCAAAGTCAATTCAATTATAATATTACCAACGTCAATCTGACAAGTTGTTACATTGTCAAGGTTATCAAACGCCACTCCGTAGCAATTGGAGCATAAAATAAGTCAACAGATGGGGCATAAAACATACGAAAACTAAGGATAACTATGAGACGGGAAAACTACAGAACGGTAAGCAAAGATTACTAAACTATGAAACCACAAATTTGAAAAACTAACAAGAAATCAAATATTCACCCCTTGTTTACGCATTATAATATTGTGTTTTTCAGCTCCCGGCAGCGTCAACATTTTTTCGTCTCGTTGATGGAGTCGTGCCCGGCGCCTTAGGGTACTTGTCTAACAAGGGCTTCAGCTCGTCGAGGGAAGTAACCTTGTGCCGATTGCCATCAGAGGCCCTTATAAAAATGATGCCGTCCTGAGTCCAGCACGACCGCATACTGAAGTGCTCGCGCGCCTTTCCAAAGACAGATTGTCTGGTCCTGGTTAAGAACTCCTTAACTGATATTTTATATTATATATATTGACATTGCGAAATCAGATGCTACATAGGTGATGATAATAACGTAGATTATCCAGCGCGTAGGGTCCATTATAAATCCTAATTAATGAAGAACTCACCCTAGCTTGGGGCACAAAGAATCCTGAGGGTCAGGAATTAACAGAGGATAATGAAGAAGCACCTGGTTGACTACATTGAAAACAACTCACTGCTATCACCTTCTCAGGATGGTTTCCGATCTGGCTTGTCGACCAGCGACGCCATTCACGGTTTAACTAAGTTTGTTTCTGAAAAACTTGATGGAAACAAAAAGGTTATAGTGACCTTTATGGACCTTGTCAAGGCCTTTGACACAGTCTCCGTCCCTCTGTTGATTAAGAAATTTGAGAACATTGGTGAAAGAGATGCACAACTAAAGCTTTTCTCCGACTACCTCACCAACCGTTTCCAAAGAGTTAGGGTAGTCGAGTGGACTAGTAGTGATCTTCCCGTCGTGCACGGCGTCCCACAGGGCAGTATCCTTGGTCCCCCTTTATTTATGACTTTCATCAATGACCTCTGTGAGCTCAAGATACCTAGCGGAAGGATCATAACTTACGCTGATGACACAGCGCTTTTGTTTGACGCGGACACCTGGCACGAGGTTTACAGTTATGCACAGATGGGGTTGAACTTGGTGTTGTCATGGCTAGCTAATAATAGTCTCGCTCTCAATGCTGATAAGACCACTTCTTTCTACATAAAAAAAACCTGCGTGTTCACTCGATAATTTCAAAATTACCGCTCATTCATCCTCGTGCATTTTATCACACAGTGCTCATTGCTTATGTCCCCATCTTCATAAAACATATTCAATAAAGTACCTGGGCGCCATGGTAGATAATACACTAAGTTTTCACTCGCATATAAATGCTCTTTCCACTAGAATCCGTAAACTAATATTTGTGTTTAAAAATCTTCGTCATGTTGCGAACACTGGCTTATTGAGATCAGTCTATTTTGCATTATGCCAATCGCTAATTTCGTACTGTATAACTGTATGGGGTGGTGCGTCAAAAACATCAATGCTCCGGATCGAACGTGCACAAAGGGCCGTTCTAAAGGTTAGTAATTTCCTAATTTTCTTATTCCCCACTAGAGAACTTTATGAGCACACTGGAGTGTTAACTGTCCGTCAACTTTTCATTTTATCCACGATCTTACGCAAACACTCTCTTCTTATCTATAATCCTACTCTATTTGAAAGTAAGCGACGCAAACACGCAGTTTGTCCCACAACTCGGTTCCATACTACTTTCTTCCGTCGACATTGTGGTTTTCTTGGGAACTACTTGTATAACAAAATTAACGGAATTTTATCAATCTATGCCCTGCCCAAACAGGCATTGCAAAAAAACACTCTCAGTCTGGTTACAAAAATTAGACTATGATGCTACAGAGCAGCTACTCTTTGTTCCTTCGTAATATTTAATTATTTCAAGTTCTTGACTGTAACTAATACCCTGCACATTCACACTATCATTCCACCTCATACTCACATCACGCTATCACTTCACCTGCACACTACACATGACATTACACTAAAATTGATTTTTTTTTATAATTCAAATTTATTTTTCTTTTTTGGTTGATTAATTTATCTATTTTTATTTCTATTTGTCTATTTTTTCTTCCATCAATATTGATGGAAGAAAAAATAGACATGGTTAATTTTGGAAAATTAACCATTGTAATGTTATTAGATTAATTTCAGGGTGAGAGCCTGGTGATCTGTCACACAGGGTATCCTAGTATGGACGCCAGTCTCTCACAAAGGATCATATTTTATGCTTTTTGTCAAAACGTTAAGATTTCTTGTCTCTATGTTGTTTATGTGAACCTTTGTGAAGAGAGAAATAAATAAATAATAAATAAATAAATAAATAACTCCTGCCAGCGAGGCGGTTAGCGATCGAAATGAACGAGTGATCCTTAGACAACTAGTGTTGTACCTTGCTTTTAGAGTTGTAACACTTTACGGTTATTTTGTGAAATAATTAGCTCACTCGACTAATTGCTATTTTAGAAGCAATACAACGCTACAAGTACATGATGGAAAAACTAGTTAATAAACCAATAAATCATGGTGGAAAAAGTGGTTGAGAAACTAGTTCATGTTGGAAAAACTAGTTGAAAAACTAGTTCTTGATGGAGAAACTAGTAAAGATACCGTTCATGGTTGAAAAACTAGTTCAAGATGTCAGAACTAGTTGAGAAGCTAGTTGAGAAACTAGTTTATGATGGGAAAACTAGGCAACTGTCAAGAGGCTCGCCTCTGATGCATGGGACTTATAGCTATAAACTGGCGAAATGTGGATGTACTAACTATATATGTAAAGATAGAAATAGAAAGAAATTTGGATTTTGATATTTACTTTACTAGTTCAGATTAATTTCGTTTCAGTCCAAAACTTCTCGTAGATCCAAACCAGTGTTTTAAATCCAGGAACAGAATGTTTCAATTAATGGAAATAATTGCAAAAGAATTGGACATACAATGAAAGAGAATATGTAAAAAAGAACTACGAATGGGAATCCGATTAACAAACGAACGGTTCGTATGAAAAGAAGAAAGTAACAGGTTTATCTGAATATCTGAAACTTAACGAGTTATTTCGGCACAAAAGTGTTGAAATAGTTACTGATTGGCTGGTTGAAATAGTTAGTATTCTATCCGTAGTGTCGAAAGTGTTTTCATTTTACTGTTTTTAACTGAGGAACTCATGACTTCAAGCCTGGCGTTGTATAGTTGTTAAAATTCTTGTATTCACTAACAATAAAAGCCGTAAAGACTTGCGTAATAATTTAAGTTAAAAAAATAGGGTTACCTAATCGGTAAAGGGTCATCTAATTACCTGATAGGATAACGACTAATCCTGGATATAGCAATCAACTGAACAAATGTAGTGTTGCCTCGATGGTCTAGTGGTTGCAACGCGCAAGCACTGCTGCTGAGCCCGAGGTCCTGGGTTCGTTTCCCAGGTCGGGCAAAGTGTTATTTGGGAATTTATTTTCCATCTGGAATTTCTCAGTAGCAGTCCGGAGTCTGGATTTGTGCCCGGTTGATGACAAAAAGCCCGCTCCCTATTGGCGAAATGTGGGTGTTCCTGTAGGTACACCTCTGCCTTACCCTTCGGGGATTACAGGCGTGGTGTTATGTTATAAACTAGTGTAAGTTAATAGCTTAAAACTATCTGTTAAAAGGGATAGCATTTCGTGTTCGTAAATGTTGTAAAGGAAAATTAACAGTGTTTTATGAATTGTGTATTATTTAAATGAAATAATCATTTTGTTGTTGTGTAATCGGTTAGATATGTTATATAAGCTTAGCAAAGCGATTAGCTCTAGTGTTTGTAGTTGTGATAAGTGATAAGACGGAGTCAAAGTAAAAAGTTTATTCCACTTAGTTCTTGAGCAGCGCCAAGTCTGTTGCTAGGCAAAAAGTTCCTAACTTACGAAACTACGCTGAATTTCCTAAACAGTGTTTTTTTTTCATGTCAGCGTTTCTTAGGCCTGCCTCGGTACAGCGAGCAAAGGGTAGCTCGCCATCCGGTAAGGACCAGGCCCGAGTCGACGGCGCGTTGTGTTCCACGCGCGCCTCAAAGAGATGTCAGCAGCACCATTGAAGGGGTCCGCTAGGGCCGATGCCAGCAAGGGTTGCGGGATGTTCGAAAGAGTTACCGTGGCCCCGGCACAGGCAACTGAAGGAACACATGTGGGTTTTAGTCAGTAAAAGTCTGACACGCCCTCTCGCTCCGCCCAGAGCGGGAGAAGTCCTATCCAGAAAAAAAAGGCCTGCCTCGGTGACGAACGCCCGCCTTCGGGCACCCACTATGTGACAACCCTGGCCCATCTATCCTGATACATTCTGTAAGTGTGACTCGCCCAGTCCCATTTCAGCCTCTTAATTGGTTAAATAAACCTGTGTTCACTAAGTAAATAATGTTCTAGAACCTGCAGACTTTTTTATTTTTATTTTAGATGGGTTTGCTCTTGACTCTAGTCTAGGTCAGACGTGACAGAGACAAAGTCGACGATGGAGCGAGCTTACTCAGAAGAAGCCTGTTCACTCTCACTTTGAAGATATCGGGGTTGTATGCGTTCGGAAACACAGACACAGGTAGAGAGTAGGTAGTTGATACCGAAAGAATATCCATATAGCATATGATATTATGTAGCATGTTTCATTTTACACTAGCATTCAAATTAAATGGCCCGTCAATCCATTAATCAGCAAAACCTATATTAGGAGTAGGAGTATCCAATAAACCAGGCACAGTATGCTATAACATTTCGGCTCCAAAATGCCATACTATGCCTAATTAATAACCATGCAAATATAATTTGTCAGGAGTGTGGCAAGCCCGCGTGAGGGCACATAAACAATAGGTATAATTTGTAACCCTCGCCCCCGACGGATCACAAAGACTAAAGTTAAATGGACCATCCCATGGAAAGGCCATCGGTATGGAATGTGATCGTTTTGTTGTAAGGATAAAATATGTGACTAAAATGTATTGTTGATAAAAATGCTTTGACGCATGATTCTAATGCCTTGCGTTTTTATTTTAGTAGTTAAATTGTTGAATAATAATATTTTATGCCAATTTTATTACAAGACTAATTTGGTATTCTGAAGGTGCAACTACACCTATAGAAAAATTACTTCACAGTCTTTAGCCCGCATGCGGGGATCCGCATGACTTTATCCAAATTCGGATAACCGAAACGGATCACGGGTGTCCATGGAATTGGACGACGAAACTGAACGGCCATGTACCTTACCCTTGTGACCTTATTACCTTAGTAATAAGGTCGAAAAGTCGTTCACCGCAAATGTCCGCAATGGTACAAAGACGGACTAACTGCAATGTCCATTTGGACTTAGTCGTCAGTCTAGTTAGTAATCGAAGAGACGCTTTTGTCTTCAAAAGCGTGCAAAAAGATTATGAAAGATTTGTCACGACATACTTGGATGTTACACAGGGGCCAACCACCACCTCTTAAAGCAGTATTATTTTAATGTTACTTCAGTGTGAGAAAGAGATGGAGCTATACAGGACGTCTGGCTCCATCTCTTTCCCACACTCAAGTAAGATTAAAATAATACTGCTTTAAGAGGTGGTGGTCTAGGCTCTGTTTTCGCTTTAAAAACCTATTCCGTTTTTGCGGAATCGGGAACTCATTTTAATTAGTTTCTCATATCTGTACGTTCATACGTTTTAAATGAATACCGACCTGCCCAATATTTTTGAAAATCCCTTGAACAGAGCCTTTTACTTTAATTTCGTTATGTGCTAATTACGTCAGGTTTTCTTGTAAATGATATAACTGAAGTTATTTTCGTTGCCTCTGTAGTGTGTGTTGTTGTGTCTCTGTGGTATCTATACCAATAAATAAAATTGAAGTGTCTGTTTATAATGTCAAAATAATAACTTTTTACTCAATGCATAAGAATACATATAACAAAAAAGCAATTTTTAAAATTTTGTCTGTCTGTTTATTCCAGCTAATCTCTGAAATGGCTATACCGATTTTAACGGGACTTTCACTGGCAGATAGCTGATGTTACGGGGAGTAACTTAGACTACTTTTATTTAAGGAAAATAAAACCCCATTAAATTGTAAACAAAAAGTCGGATTTGAAAACTTCTTTTTGCATTTGGTAGCCGAATTCTCGAGGATAGTTATAGGCTATTTAACATCACGCTACGATCCTCAGAAAGCCGAGCAAAAAGAAAAAAGTCAGAATGAGCACTAAGGAAAACGAAGTAATAGCGCGGGCGGGCCATGCAACGCGACGGGTCGGGGGACGAGGATGTTTTATTAAAATGTGGCTGTTATTTTAGTATATTGTGTGTCTTACGACTTTCACGCGAACGAAGTCGCGGAGCACGGCTAGTTGAACATACGAACATACAACTCAATTTACTAGATCTAAAGCTCCATCTCTTATATTTTATTATTTCTTCAGAATTGCTTTCCAAGTTTTCGTTCTAAATAATGCTGTTATCGGATCACTTAACTTATGATGCCAAGTTATTTTATATGCAAAGATACTGTTTAGGTGGTATGAAAATACTCCTTATTTTAATTTATTTATTTATAAATTGATTCGAAAAGTAAATGAAAATTTAGGTTTACTACACATAACCTAGAAAATAAAACAAAAAAAAATGCTCTTTTCGAAAATAAGAGGAATGTGTAGAAGAAGTGGGAGTGTGTGTGAATGCGATTTAGTAATTGTTAGAAAAACCATGAAACAAGAAGACAATGACATATTATAACACAAACTTATATTAACATAGCATTACAAATTTTAATGAACGCAATTTTCCTTTTTGTCTTGAAAATGCAAAATATTTGCAAGAAGTTTCTAAACTTAGTTTCGTAAGGCGTCATTCTGTGGAAGGAACTATTCAGGTCTGTCATTTGCATCTGAGGTACCTTATTACGTTCATATGATCGTCTAAACGGCTTTCGGTAAACACATTAACCTCCTTTCGGATTATCTGCAGTTGAGTAAAAAATCCACCCCAGCTCTTAGAATTTTTATATTTTAATTTTTGTGTCGTCTGCGGTTTATACGAATTTTATTAACAATTTTTGAGGTAATCAGAGACGTAGATGATGAGTGGCCGTTTTTAATATCCATTTTTCAAAATCTTAAAATTCCAAGAAATGTGACATCCGCCATCCCACACTGGGACAGCGTGGTTATGGTCCACTCCCTCTCACAGAGAAGAGGCCTGTGTCCCAACAGTGGGAACGTTATAGGCTGGCTATGCTATGCTCATGCTTCAAAATCATCAAGTTTTCTTAGACACGCTGCAATTTTGAGCGGTTTCTCTGTCTGTAACTTTAGTTGCCTTCTAGATAATGTTTCAGTGGCCCAGCTACAATTATCATTAGAGGGAAGCCGAAGAAAAAATTGTTCAGTTCACATAAACTCAGACAAAAACTGTAGGTTCTTAATCTTATATATTTCTTAAACTGGTATTAAATATAATTATGTAACGTGATGTGATACTCAGTTACATACACAGGTGTACCATATTATTTGGCATTAAGAAGAGTGGTTATTGCGAAGGGAAGCGAATAGGAAGCGGGTTATATGAAGGCTACGCCCCTGTCATATTTCTATAATAATAATTAAACAGTTAAAGTTAATCTTTTAATGAGTTTCGCGAAACCCGTTTCTGTTATTTTTGATGCGAAAATAACAGAACATTTCTTGGAATATTTTCGATCGTGGCACCCATATAAACAAGTTATGTCTGCTACTACTGAAATAAACTAATCAGATATAGGTTACCTTATTTATTTTTTAATATGAAACCAGATAGGCATCTGTGAGGTTTTTGATCAGAAGTACGGTAATGACCTGCCGGGGATACTATGGGGGCCAGACAGATCACTACGCGTGTGGTATGTAATGTAGTTATAAAAGGTGTAACATAATTAACGCATAACCTTATAAGGGCTCATTGTACTCATCATTATGAACAACTTTTACTATGGGACCAAACTTGAAATCGCAAAAAAAAATCTGCTGCTCCTTACATTTATGTTAGCATATCTAGTCAAAATGTAGGGAAGTATCTACCTGAAGTATCTAGCAAGTCCTAAGAATTGCCGGACTTGCTTGACGTTTTGTGGCGAACGGCTTGAAATGTTGGGGGTTCGAAGGTCTTTTTGAATCAGACAAACAGCTTGATTGAACGTACTTTAATTAATGAATATAGGGAAAATATATTACAATGCGCATTGGAGTAAACTACTTACTTAGCTTAAAATGATACTTATATTCTAAAGGAGTGTACTTACTACGTTATGCACTGTTAGGGAGCATACATACACTTCACCTCCTGGGGTGAGAGAAAAAAAAAATCGAAAAAATGAGATTTTTTTTTTTTTTTTTTTTTTTTTTTTTTTTTTTTTTTTTTTTTTTTTTTTTTTTTTTTTAAAGTACTAACCAACTCTAATAATAACAGTACATTATAATTGTCCACTCAAAAAAAAAACTATACTAAAACTATTACATATTACTTACAACATTGCAATGTATGTAATTATTATTATTATACTATTATATGTTTTCACTTTATCCTTATATCTTAACTTCTAAATACCTAAGTTAACAATAGTCTTAACTTTTTGATCTTTATACCTTAACAATTCTACATATTTTTTATTGGAAATACGGTCTTGTCCTATTCTTATGAACTATATCTATCTTATTATTTTTAATTATTCTAACATTACAACCTAAATCTTCTTTTACTCTAAAGGGTCCTTCGAAAATAGCATTTAGTTTACGACCCGTTTCATTTTTTAACAATATTAAATCATTTTCCTTATATATTATAGGATTTACTGATTTATCGTACAATTCCTTGCGTTTGTATTTATTTGACAATAAATTCTTTTTTGCCTCGGCATGGGCTAACTGTAAGCGATATTTCAACTGCAATGGATAATTTTCACTATTGTACAATGGTTCTACAGACTCAGAAATTCTACTAGGTATTTTACTTAGTTTACCAAAAACAAGTTCGTAGGGCGTATAATTTGTTTCTGAATGAACTGTATTGTTGAAGCTGAAACACCAATATGGTAACCAATGGCTCCAAGTATCTGTATGGTTTTCACATTGGATCCTTAAAAATGCACCCAAAGCTTTGTGTGTATTTTCAAGAGCTCCTATTGTTTGGTGATGGTAAGCAGTTGAGGATAATTTTTCAATTTCAAGAAGTTTACATACCTGTTCCATCGTTGCGGAGATAAACTCTGTTCCTCGATCTGTAGCTATAGTTTCGGGAATTCCAAATATTAAAATAAAATGTCTTACAAATGCATTAGCAATGGTCTCGGTTTCCTTATTTTTTATGGGTATGGCTTGTACATATTTAGATAATTCGCACTGAATGGTCAATATATAACAGTTCCCATCTATGTCTCTATCTAAAGGTCCCACTACATCTAAATAAATTTTTTGAAAAGCCGATGATGCTGTAGTAGTAATTACCATCGGTTCTTTTATGAAGCGGATATACTTTGATTTCTGACATTTCGTACACTTTTTTACAAATGTTTGTACATCTTTTTCTATACTCGGCCAATAAAATCTCTTCTTAATAGTGTTTACCATTCTGCGCACCCCAGCGTGACCACTGGATGGCAGTATATGGAAGTCATTCATAATTATAATTTTTTCTTTGTCATCACTTATTCTTGTCACTCCTCGTAAAATACATATTCGCGGTCCGGACCAATTTTCTAACTTTGATATCTCATCACATACGTTTTTAATAAAATCTATATTTTCTTTATTTTTTATTATACACACTTCTTCAATATTTAACTTTTTACAAAACAAATTTAATTTCTGCACAAATTCGGCTCGCGTAAAATGTGCCTTGAAATCAAGATTGATGTAAATAATTTTTCTATTAGCAATAAAACCGAAACAATCACAAACATCAGTTATCATGTCGTCGTCTCTCAATCTATTTAATTCGCAACCTTCAATTAAACTCATTTCGACCGAGTCGCACGGTTTTCTTAATATATCCACAACCCTTGGTTGGCCAGACCAATAGTCAGGAGATTTATTAAGATCCGCCTGCTCAACGTCATCCTTATTCTTACTTAATTCATCATCAATCTTTCGCTTTTGAGCCCTAGTTATCACAGCAACCACTTGCGCTTGGATATTCTTAAGTTCATCCGATGTTACACATATTCTAGACAATGCATCTGCTACAACATTTTCTTTTCCTCGTACATAAATAATTTTAAATTTATATTCTTCTAATGTCAAACGGAATTTAAGAAGTCTACTTGAGGGATCTCTCATGCCAAAAAGATAAACTAAAGGTTTGTGATCGGTCATTATTGTGAATTCTCTACCATATAAATACGGTCTAAAATATTTTACAGACCACACTATTGCTAGAAGCTCTTTCTGTATTGTAGGGTAATTCTTTTCTGCTTTATTCAAAGGTCTACTTGCATACGCTATAGGTCTGAGATCTTTATTGCACAGCACGGCACCAACAGCAGTGTCTGAAGCATCTGTTTGTAATATGAATTCATTATTTTTTGTAAAATCAGGATATTGTAGTATTGGTGAAGATATTAATGCATTTTTAAGATATTCAAAGGCATGTTTACAATCATCAGTCCAAATAAAAGGTTCATGTTTCCTACATAATTTATTTAATGGCAAAGCTATGTCTGAAAAACCTTTTATAAATTTACGGTAATAGTTACAAAAGGCTACGAAACGCTTAACTTCATCAGCTGTTTTAGGTATAGGGTAATTTTTCAGTACGTTTGTTTTTTCGGGATCTGGTAAAACACCTTTGTCTGAAACAATGTGACCTAAATAAAGAATTTCTTTCCTTAGAAATTCGCATTTCTGTGGATTTAATTTCAGATTGACTTTTCTTAACCTTTCCATTATATTTATTAAATTTTGATTATGACTTTGTAAATTTCTTCCGAATACAATGAGATCATCCTGATATACTAAGCATTTATCGTAAGTCAAACCAGACATTGCTACTGACATCATACGACTAAATGCGCTCGGACTTATTTTGAGACCCATAGGTAAACGTTTCATTTGATACTGACCTGTATTAGTAGTAAAAGCAGTTAATTTTCGACTATTTGGCTCTAGGGTCACTTGATAATAACCTTGCTGAAGGTCAAGGTGAGTGAAATATACAGCTCCAGAAAGAGAATCTAAAATTTCATTTATGTTTGGTAAGGGAAACTTATCATCACAAACCGTCTCATTTAATTTTCTGTAGTCTACAACTAATCGCCATTTCTTTTCAATTCCTTCTTTACTCTTTTTCGGTACTAATAATATTGGACTTGACCATTCACTATTGGTTTCTTCTATTATATCATCTTCTATCATTTTATTAATCTGCTTTGCTATCTCTGGTTTTAACGCTTGCGGTAATCTATAAGGCTTAACATATACAGGAGTTGAATTTTGTTTTACGATAATGGATTGCTCATAAATATTTGTAGTAGTTAATTTATCTCCTTCTATGTAAAAAACATCAGAATATTTTGCGCAAATCGCTTCAACAGACCTTCTTTCTTCTTCATTTAAATAATCTAATTTTAGCTGAGATAACAGGTTTTGAACTCTAGTTACGTCGATATTATTATTACTAAATTGACAAACGTTATAATCGCTCAAAGATTGCATACTAGGAATAAAACTTGGCAAGTTTATTTCATTCTCACTAATGTTAAGAATCTTTATAGGGATCTTGTTATTTTTTACCGTGGCTATCGTATTTGCCAGATACACATCCTTTGCTAACTCACGTCCACAGACAATAACATTTTCGTTCACATTTTTATCTACGTATATGAAATGAATCGACTCAGAACGAGCTGGTACAACCAGATTATTACTTCTTCTAATACGCTCATCTACGAAATTTAAATAATATTCTTTCCCATGATAATACAATGTTAAAGTATTAGTACTTAAATTAATATTTGCTTGATACTTATTCAGAAAATCTAACCCTATAATTCCGTCTGCTTTTAATGGTAACGACTCAAAAATTAGAAACGAATGCTGAAATATTTCACTGTTATATTCTAAACCCACTTCTAAATCCACTAAACCTCGAGAACGCTTTTGTCCTCCGATTCCATTTATCAATGTTTCATCTTTTCTAACGATGACGTTTCTTGGTAACGCTTCACTTTTAATGATTGACAAAGAAGCGCCCGTATCAACGAGCCATAAGTATTTAATGTTATTAACGTAAAAAACTACATATTTTGCATTGCCTAAATTTGATAAAACGCAATGTTTAAGATCGAAAAAACTGGTTTTCCGATTCCTTTTTATCTTTATTGTCACTAATGCATGGCTTATTATCTTCGTTCTGATCCGCTAAACATACATTTCGGTTACTATTTCTAAAATATCTTGAACCCCTAGAAGTTCTTTGACCCCTGTTATTATTTGATGTTACACGATAGTTATTCCTATTTCCGTTGTTATACCTATTTCCGTTACTTCCTCTGTAATTTCCACGCCATGTATATCTTTGATTGTTGTAATTACCATATTGACCACGACTGTAACTATTATTATATTGACCACGATTTGTATTGATTTGATGATGACCTTGTCGCCTTGAATTATTAAAACCTCGTCCATATCTAAATGCATGTAAGACATTACCTTGCGATGACTGGCCTGCTGTATCTTCATCTTTGGCTCCCTGGATTGCATCCTTCAGGCTGCTGTAGTTCCTAGCGGAGATGATCGTGCCCAATTTTGAACTGCGTAGTCCGTCTGAAAACCGTTTTATGGCAAGTTTTTCATTCAAAGGTTTTAAAACTTCAAATGCGTTAGAGTTACCATTTGACTGAGATATAGTTAGTTCAGTAAACAGCTTTTCAACCTCTGTGCCATACTCCTCGATACTAATTGAACCCTGTTGTATATTTTGCAAACGTGCCTGTATGGCCGTAAAGGATTTTTGGGTTAATAAATGGCATCTCATATCTTTAATTAGATCTTGAATGGTCTTATATTTCCCTGTAATGCGTAACTTGGCATTTTCGGACAATCTACTTTTAAGGACAAATGTAATAAGCAGTGTCTTACCTTTCTCGTCCAGCATATCTCCATACATCTCGATTGAATCTATCAAGCGTTTAGTTGTCCCCTCACTACCGTCCATTGCTGGAAGTAAACTACACGCCACTTTAAGGTCAAATTCCATTTTGATAGAAATTATTTCTGGGAAAGTACACAATCTATTTATTTCCTCAAAAGTTATCTTAATCTTTTGAAAAATATCCAATGCCGATGCAATTATTTTCGCATCCTTACCTGTTTCTAAAACTAATATTATTTTTTCACATTCACCAATAATATTTTTTGTCTCACCTAACTTCGTCTCAATAACTTGACCTTTATACCTGCTCTGTCCCTTCTTAATTAAGTATTTTCTAATATCTACCAGGTTATCATATTTTTCTAACAGAATATCAATCATTCTAAAATATTACTTAATATAAGGCCATATTTCTAATGGAAAATAACAAAAGAATCATGTTAACATAATTATTGCGAAACGGCACTTTGCGGTTTTAGCCGCGAGGTATCATATTCACCGAGTCTTCGTGCACTATTTTACGTCGTTTAAGGTTTTGCGTTATAAAACAAGTAGGTATGAGTCGGAATGTAAATCACTGATTTATTTATAGAATTCACTTGATGACTTTGATGCTTAATTCATCAGTTAGCAGGCGTACCTTCCACTCTTCCACGTAGGGATGACCTTATGTGCTGGATTGCGTTAAGTCCGATTTCTTCTCGTATCCATTGACGATGGCAGCCTCGGTAGTACTTCAGGAAAAAGTATACTACCAGGAGAAATATGACGGCAAGAATGACGATAGTGATCGTGCTCAGCCGCTCCATGTGTCCTCCGATGTCCTTTAGTAGGGCGTCATTGTTTCCACCAGCCGCATTTTGACTAACGAATACCTCGTCCTTTTCTACCTTGGAGTTACACATTTTGAAACTCGTCACGCAACTAAAACTTTGCTTAACCTGCCCCTTGGCAGACCTTATGGCAGGGTCGCCATGAAATGTTGGGGGTTCGAAGGTCTTTTTGAATCAGACAAACAGCTTGATTGAACGTACTTTAATTAATGAATATAGGGAAAATATATTACAATGCGCATTGGAGTAAACTACTTACTTAGCTTAAAATGATACTTATATTCTAAAGGAGTGTACTTACTACGTTATGCACCGTTAGGGAGCATACATACACTTCAGGCTGTTTACCAAGGGTTTTACTTTGCGAGGGCTCGGCCTTACCTGACTCTGACTCACCACCCAGCCTAGATACTCCACTTCAGTTGTAACGAATGTGCACTTACGCAAATTAATAGAAAAACCAAAGTCAAAGTCAAAAGTCAAAGTTTTTATTTGTAAAACATAGGTGGGTGTAAAAACAGGTGTTGTAAATAAAAATATGTATAGGTACACTATGCTTTGCCGTTGACGGCGTACAAATATCAAAAAAGTAGTATCTAAAATTTCACATATGCAACAAAATTAGAATTATTAAAATTAATGACAAAATCTATCCACGCTAAATGATGACATAAAACTTATCTTAAAATCAAACAAAGATTACAATTCTGCGTACACAATTGTAAAAAATTAACACATTCGCTGCGGCAGCGCTAGAAGCCAACTTACCTTCTGTGCGTTACGCAAAAACTTTAACCTAAACCTTATGTCGAGAGCGTGTGAAATACTTTCCTAAGGAGTTCAAGGCCTTCTTCCATCGTATGGCTCATTAATAAAATGTCATCGACGTAAATTAGGACACTACCCGCCTCTTTAAAGCTATTTAGAGTTTCATTAATGATCCGCTGGTATACGATGGGAGAGTTCGTCAAACCATATGGCATCTTAATGTAATGGCCTTCGGGGGTGACGAAACCAGTCTTGTGTATTGAGGCCTCATGGATTCAAATTTGGTAAAAACCAGTAACCATGTCTAATGAGCTAAAATATTTAAAACTACCCAATCTATCAATATGGTCGTTGACCAATGGCATCGGATAACGATCTTTAATTATGATTTGATTCAATGCCCGAAAGTCAACGCACATTCTATTCGTGCCGTCCTTTTTCTTCACTAGAATTATAGGACTAGAATACTCCGACTGCGACTCCCTTACTATCCCCTTATCAAGAAGATCTTTAGTTATGTCTCGTATTTTTAGTTTTTCTTGATAAGACAGTATATACGGGCGGTAAACAAATGGCGTTTGGCTTGTTAAATTAATGTGTATTTCGCCAGTGGTCACAGTAAAACTCACAGTTCCAGAAAGTAGTTAGTCCGAATAGTCATTAATAATAATAGACACGATCGACGTGATGAAGTCTTAGTAGCACTAGGTATTTAGGTACTGCCTGTCTTTCGTACGTACGTAAGTTACGCCATCGCGGTTAAGTTTGTCAGTTCCAATTATTATAGATGTAAATATACACGAGGAAGGTACAACTACGAAATCAGCTTCAATCGATATTTCGGGGAACTCAATGGTCAAAGTAACGTAAGAAGTTGAAATTATTTCCTTTTCGCTAATGCCCTTCAGTACGCAACGTCTAGTCTTTGGCTGGCATAACAGGTATTTTAAAACGTTATCAGAAATCAAAGAAGTATTCGTTGCGCCGCTATCAATTAGTACATCGACCGGGATGCCTTGGACTACTGCCGTAGTAATGTCATTACTCATATGAGAATTTACTAAAGCCTGATCAACTTCGTTACAAAGATTAATGTTACTCGCTTTACGATTTCCCGATCGTTCTTTTGCAAAACACATATGTACTTTCATTATGTCCAAGCTTTTTACAGAAAGTAAATGGGACTGATGTATATTTGAACTTGAATGTGATTTTTCCTCAGGTTTGTCAACACGTGGTTTCTTTTTTTGATAATGATAAGTTTTATATCCAGTTTGCCCACAGTTAAAACATTTGATCTTAGGTTGACTCGCATCATCACGCCGTTTTAAAGTTGGTACGCGATTATCTTGTTTACCGCGGCTAGGCTTGGTATATATCGATAGAAACGAAACGAAACTATCAGCAGTTAAGTTGGCATTTGCTGCTGCAGCCCTCACCCGTGCGTCCGCTATACTTCGAATAACTATATCTGTCATCAACTCTTCGCTCCAACCCTTGACTATGCGAAGCCGTAATAACGATCGACGAGCGTATTCGGCAAACGTACTGAACTTATCTGACGTGCTATTAAGGAAATCGGCAAGTATATGTATTAGCAAAGACGAGCTTACTTGGGCAAAGAGGTTTGAATTCTCGTTTAAAATTTGTCCACGACCGATCGTTGGTCACCCATTCCTTTAACCAAACTTTAGCGTTACTTTTTAAACACTGTGCTACACGTGACAAACATTCTCGGTTGCTCCAGCCATTCGAATCCCGGGCTAGATCGACTTCCTCGCACCACGAATTTATGTTGTGAATACTGGAGTCGAAGTTCGAAACGTCTGCGATCGCGATGGAATTATAGATTTTAATGCTAACACTAAGGTACAATTCGCGTGAGTATCGCTCGTGGAATGGCAATCATTATTTTTATGTACACTACTAGTACTAGGCATAGACTTTTGCAATAATTCGCGGTTCTCACTAGTTACACGTACAGGTGTCGACATAAGAGCGGTACGCTCCTCGGGACGAGACGGAGGACTATTATTCAACTGATCACAATTTAATTCACTTTCGAATACTGAGGGTTGAGCAGTTATCGGATCCGTATTGACGACATCTGCATGCCCTTGGTTTTGTTCTAACACGTTCAATCGCGCCAGGATTACATCTAACGAACGTTGTAACTTTTGATCCTTAGAACATTTACGACTATGCCTATCACGCGACCTATGTATAACGCGGGAATGCGACCGTGACCTAGTCCGCGAACGACACCTATCACTATTACTGGAATGTCTTACCTGTCCACGAAAATCACGCGATCGACTACGAGAACGAAGACGCCGCGATCCACCCATTATTTAAAAAAAAATACGCGCGGTACAAGAGTCGATTTAACGAGTCGCGCCCTAAATAAATTTGAAAAATGGATAGTCCAAACGGTCAGGCTGTGTGCAGATCCTATCCAACTTCTGATTTTAGGAACCAGAAGTGGATTTTATTTAAAAAAAGAAATAACGGCTATAAACTATTTTAATGTAATAGTCGGAAAATATTAATAATTAGAATACAAAAATAATTATGAGGAAACTCTAATGCCACTCTAACAAAATACGACACAGGTGAGACGTGTGAATGCTCCGACGTTTGACGAGCAAAAAGGACATGTCGTCTGTTTGACACTCCCTTTATAGGCGTGATGCTTCTCGCCACTGTTAATTCCCAAAAGTATTATAAAAAGAACACGTTAAACTTTCTTACGCAGCAAAAATTCAGAGAGACAACGAAAAAGCAATTACGATAAAAATACAAAAAACACTACACTTTGTTCAAGTCAAGTTTAGAAGGACCTTGGAGGAACTTTTATTCCTCAAATATCTACTTTTGAGAAAAAAACATTTGCTCTGCCATCGGAATGAAAGAAAAGCAAGAATCCGCTGGTTATTTTCACGTACAAGTCATAAAAATTCAGGGTACTCCTTCTACGTAGTAGCACAGAATATTAGGTACCTACCTACAGAATTTCGGCTTCATACTATAGCCAGCGAAAACAGCACCCATACATAGATTCGTACGTACGACGATCTCGACCTTCGAACGGACGGCCGATTTTTAGTGCGACGATTTTTTGCCGGATACTTATTTTTGACTCTCGGTACTGAGCCGAGCATTGAAAACCTAACAGAGCGCATCCCAGTTCGTCAGAAAAGTGGACTGTTGGATTTTCAACTCTCGGCGCTAAGCAGTGCGTTAAAAATTCAGCACGCGATGAAAAATCGCCCGTGCTTTCGAAGGCTTTCTCGGCCGTGCCCGTATGCTAGTCGCGACAGCGCTTGTACTTGGTGTATGTGAAACGTGTCTATGTGTGCGTATAGTGTATAGAATCTACCTTCTGTTTATGTTAGATGGGAATGCCAAAGTCCTCGATGCGTGTAAGTTGATCATATTTTCTTACTTATCATAATACAAGTTTTTCTCAGCAACCATATGCGACTGAATGTTTTTATATCAGCAGGTAGCAGGTATTTTTATGACGTACTTTGCGTTCATATACTTACAGCCAGTTGCAGAAACGAACTTTAACTTTTAAAGCTGTCATTAAAAACTAATCTTCCATTTACTTGTTGCGGAAAGCAACATTAGACTCAATTTTAATGGTTCTTTAATTTTAAATAATGGATGTGTCAAACGGATGGATCTGTCACATTTTTTGTTGCAGAAAGCGTCATTAGCGCCTAAAGGACCTTTAAATTGACATTTCGGGCGTTAAATTTTAATAGGTCAACAAATGTCCAATAGCTCAACATTAATATTGCAGTTGTAGTTATTTTATTGCCTTGTGTGCGAATTAAAAAGCAACGGTAAAAAGTAAAGTTAGCCATTCCTGGATTTATACAACATGTGTTGGTCGAGCCTTTTTTTTTGGATGGGAAATGATCAAATGACTTCTCCCGCTCTGGGCGTAGGGGGAGGGCGTGTCAGACTTTTACTGACTAAAACCCACCCATGTTCCTTCAGTTGCCTGTGCCGGGGCCACGGTAACTCTTTCGAACATCCCGCAATCCTAGCTTGCATCGGCCCTAGCGGACATCTCTTTGAGGCGCGCGTGGAACACAATGCGCCGTCGACTCGGTCCTGGTCCTCGCTGGACGGCGAGCTACCCATTGCTCGCCATCTGCAAGCCCGCGCTTACGGTGGCCGGGAATCGGCTACCAATTCCCGACGCCCAGGGCGTCTCCTGCGGCGACTAGGGGCGTGAGGGCGCAAAGCTTGCCTCTCCCTCACGCGCTCCGTCTCCTCCTTCGCGAGCATTACTGCCTCACAGAAGGAGGTGATGGCTTCCCATTTGCACTCGCTCCGTACCATGGCCTGCACCAGAGCCGGACGCGAGAGATCGCCGCCGCCGATCGCTTCCACGAGGACACGGCGGTGCCCCGTCCAAGCCGGGCAGGCCTCCGGGCGATCCACACAGTGGTGACACCCGGGCGTTTCCTCCCGCCTTATCCGGAACAGGTACCTCCCGAAGCACCCGTGTCCGGTGAGGACCTGCGTCAGGCGGAAGGTGAGGACGCCGTGGTGCCTCTCCAGCCACTCCTCAAAGAGGGGACTTATCGCCGCAATTGTGGCGTGCCCAGAAGACGTAGGCTTTTTTTTTTTTTTTTTTTTTTTTTGTGGATGGGAAATCATCAAATGACTTCTCCCGCTCTGGGCGGAGCGGGAGGGCGTGTCAGACTTTTACTGACTAAAACCCACCCGTGTTCCTTCTGTTGCCTGTGCCGGGGCCACGGTAACTCTTTCGAACATCCCGCAACCCTAGCTGGCATCGGCCCTAGCGGACCCCGTCAATAGTGCTGACATCTCTTTGAGGCGCGCGTGGAACACGACGCGCCGTCGACTCGGGCCTGGTCCTTACCGGACGGCGAGCTACCCATTGCTCGCCGTCCGCAAGCCCGCGCCTACGGTGGCCGGGAATCGGCTGCCGATTCCCGACGCCCAGGGCGTCTCCTGCGGCGACTAGGGGCGTGAGGGTGCAAAGCTTGCCTCTCCCTCACGCGTCCCGCCTCCTCCTTCACGAGCATTACTGCTTCGCAGAAGGAGGTAATGGCTTCCCATGCACTCTCGCTCCGTACCATGGCCTGGACCAGGGCCGGACGCGAGAGATCGCCGCCGCCGATCGCTTCCGCGAGGACACGGCGGTGCTCCGCCCAAGCCGGGCAGACCTCCACCGTATGCTCCACCGTGTCCTCCGGGCGATCCACACAGTGGTGAAGAAGACGTAGGCTTAACGTTTCTATACGGAACCCTAAAGAAGGTAAACGAGGTCTTCGGAAAGTGGCCGTAAACATCGCTCGCATACATTTTAAGTAAAATTCTGTTTTTAAAATTGGATGATTGGAGTCTGTTCGTTTTTAATCGTCATTAATAATAACACGAAAGTCAAACAGTCGGTTAAAACTTTTCAATCGATCGATTCAATTACTAGCACCTATTTTTAAGGTTTATCGTATTTCTTATGATTTTGAAAGACGGTTACTAAAAAAACTTTGTAGTTAAAAACTTCTTAAGGCACCCTTGGCGCTCTCTCTGAACAGTGAACGAAACTAAAAAGTCACTCTCGCGTCGGTGACGCTGAATCGGGTATACTCGGCTCCAGTCGGTTGGTGACGCTGTATCGCGTATACTCGGCTCATATAAGTTTTCACTTCTATCGTGTGGTCATAAGCAAACCCTCTTTTTTAACCGACTTCAATAAAAGGAGGAGGTTATCAATTCGGTTGTATCTTTTTTTAAATGTTTGTTACCTCAGTGCTCCATCATTTATAAACCGATTTGTATTTTTTTTTATTTGAAAGGTAATACTTCTATATTGGTCCAATTTTTATCAAAGTCCAGTTCTGATGACAGGATCCATGAGGAATTGAGGGAACTCCTCAAATATTGTAGGCAAACACATAGTGATTTTGATATTTTTAACAACAAGTCAAGCATTTGCATTCAGAAAGTATCATTTGGTGAAGTGGAACTGATGGAGAAGACCACAGATGGCCACGGGAACTCCTCAATGGTAAGTTTTTCATGGGTGGCGATATCTCGATTAAGATAGTTAAGCGACAATGACGAAGCCAATTTAAATAAATAGTGCTGATGAAAATAGTACTGTAGTGACCTGCCACTATACTACAGGCAGATCACCACGTATATTGTGTGTTTGGTCTCGACTTCGAGGTGTGTTGGTGGACGTTTATGAAATGAAGAACACGGAATCACTATTATTTGTATTTATTTGCTTATATGAAAGCACATTACACTGTTAGGGGCAAGGCTAGTACTTCACTCTCACTCGATATAAAACAATATGATCATACGTCATAGTTTTTACCTATTCTAAATTCCAAATAAACCAGTGTTTGTCTTATCAGCCAATGTCACAATCTGAGGAGGATTCAAGCGGAAGGCAGGCTCAACTAAAGCCTCTACAGTACCATCGAACTGATCTGATGATGAAGCCGGAAGGTAGGCACCGGAACTCCATAATAAAACAATCTATCCTAGCCGTGTTTGGGCTAATTGGAATTGTCATGAGATGCACTCTGGCTATAATTTTTTTTTAACCGACTTCGTAATAGGTGGTTCTCACTCAGTTCGTCGGAATCTTTTTTTTTAAGTGTGTTCCCCGATTACTCGAAGACGGCTGGACCGATTTGAAAAATTCTTTTTTGTTTGAAAGGGTATACTCTCCAGGTGGCCCCTAGTCATCAGGTCAAGATCTGATGATGGGATCCTGGAGAAATCGAGGGAACTCTGCAAATATTATAGGCACACCTGTAGCGATTTGGGTATTTTTTATAGTAACTTGTGCATTTGCCCTCGGAAAGCACCATTTGGTGAAGTGAAACTGATGACGAAGATCACAAATGGTAAGATGGCCACCGGAACAACTCAATAATAAGTATATCACGGGTTGCGATTCGATTAATTTAAAATTATTTCTAAGCAATATAAACTCGTCACAATTTATATGGTATGGTATGGTATGGTATGGTATGGGTGGTGTGGTAGTGGAGCTGATGGTGAAGTACCAGAAGAACTCCTTAACAATTAACATCCCTGTAGCGGGAAAAGCAATGTTGGGTAAAAGGTGATGAGCAGTTGTCATTAGGCTATTGTAACTTAGATAAATTACAAACGGACCCACTAAAAAGTGAAATATAAATAAACTTTTTTTTAATTTTTAATTTGAGATAGGTTTACTCTTGACTCTAGTCTAGGTCAGAGATGACAGAGACAAAGTCGACGATGAATTGAGCTTACCCAGAAGAAGCCTGTTCACTCTCACTTTGAAGAGATCGGGGTTCTATGCGTTCGGAAAAACAGACGCAGGCAGAGAGTTCCACTCCTTTGCTGAAATTCAATCAAAATGTTGTACCTATCTAATAATCAGAAAATCATAAAGAAACATGTCCTACTTGATATATTCATTACTTGATGAATTGATGATTGTACTAGAAACAAGCTTGAATAAAACACTTTTTACAAGAAAAAACAATCGACCTCCAAAAAAAAACACTACAAAGTGAAAAATAACTTTAATTTCGGAAGACGGTGCCAAAACCCTAAAATACAGATCCAAAGACACCGACTTCCGAAATTAAAGTTATTTTTCACTTTGTAATGTTTTTTTTTTGGAGGTCGGTTGTTTTTTTTTTTGTAAAAAAGTGTTTTATTCAAGCTTTTTTCTAGTACAATCATCAATTCATCAAGTAATTAATACATCAAGTAGGACATGTTTCTTTATGATTTTTTGATTATTAGATAGGTACAACATTTTGATTGAATTTCATGTTAACCTGCCACTTCACGACGGAAAACATCTTACGAATGATGATATTTTGAGGCAGGTACTAAATAGATTACTACCACATAGATAATTATGAGCATGAATTTACTCACGACAACCTGCGCAGCTTATAATTTTCTTTCATAACCTTTAAAACAAAAACAGTGTTAAGAGCGTTTACGACGTACGGCATTTCATACAAACTTTCAAGTCCTTGTTTTTCGAAATGAATGTACCGATTTTAATGAAACTTCATACGCATAAGCAGGATATATATATATATATATATGTAGGTCTAAAAAGTTAGTTAAGAACATTTTCAAAATGTCTTATTTAAAAAAGATAATTGGAAATCTCTGTGGAAAATTTAAAATCGGTCGAATTTAGCTGTAACACTATTTTTCGAAAATGTTCTTAACTAACTTTTTAGACCTATGTATCCTGCGTATGCGTATGAAGTTTCATTAAAATCGGTTCATTCATTTCGGAAGACAAGGACTTGAAAATTTGTATGAAATGCCGTACGTCGTAAACGCTCTTAAATTAAAATGACTGCAAAGCTCGTCTTAAAACACAGGTTAACTATAGTTACGCTTTGAACAACCCGTACCTCCAGTTTATCTCTTTGACACGAACTCTAAAACACAGAGAAACTAAAATTAATCTGTTCACTAGAGGCAGACTATTGTGGAGGGAATTATTTGAAGGAACGGGTCGTTAGTCACGTGCCGTTGGCCCTTCGCCTTATACAATACGATGAAGACACAATTCAATTTATTATGTACTAAAGAATATTTGAGGGCTTATGCTGAGGGACAAAATGTACAACGATTTGTTTTGCCGACTTAGATTTGTGATTTTTATGATATTATTTGTATTTTTAGGGAGAAAATTGATTTGTAGAATAAATGAGGTTTTTGAAATGTAATAATAATATGTTTTGATTTAGATGTCTTGTTCATTTTATATGAAGTGGACACAATTATGTAAACGTTACTAATTCTTAATAATTAGCACTGTACAGGATGATTTAATAGTACGAGCACATTATGACACCAGTGTGCTATGTTGGTCATTACACCCGAGGAGGTATTATTAGTGCGAGCCGTAGGCGAGCGCGATAAGGGAGCTGATTGTGTAATGATCAATGCACACGCGTTTCATACGATATTTTTCAACACACTTGCGAGGCAAAAAATAAACAAAGTTTCATAAACTAATTACTTATGTAAAAAATATTATGAAATATGGCCCGTGTATTCCTTTTATCGCGGTGTCTTCGCAGGTTGAAGGAGTGGTAAAGGCACGAAGGCGTCGAACAGTTTATAAAATAGGTATTAAAAGCATAAAAACTGAATATTTTCTATGTTGGATGTAGAACACGAAAAACTTTTATTTTTTGACAAAAATAAATAATTTGATAAAATATTATGTTAATGTACATTATGATACAAGTTTGTAATGAATGATCAATGCACATGCATTTCATACGACGTTTTTCAACACACTTGCGCTATATATATATATAATAAACTAGCTTTTATTGAACCGCTTTTAGGTTTATAATGCAGTGTATTAAACACGCGTGCTTTTTACTTTGTATTACCGCACTAGTGCGATAATGTGCGCCACAGATAACTATTTACGGAGTTGTACGCTTTTTTAATCTCATCAAAAAGACTTCATGCCTTTTAGTGCCTACTGTCTACATAAATAAAATATGATAAATTAACATAATATTTCATCAAATTAACTATTTTTGTCAAAAAAAAAAAATAACATTCGTTCGTGTTCTACATCCAAATAACATACAACATATTCAGTTTTTATGCTTTAAATACCTATTAGACTGTACGGCGGTTTCGTGCCCTTGCCTCTCCTTCAACTTGCAAAGACACCGCATAAAAGGAATCTGCGGGTCATATTTCATACTTTTTTTACATATGTAATTAGTTTTTGAAACTTTATTTATTTTTTGCCTCGCAAAAGTTGAAAAACGTCGTATGAAACGCATGTGCATTGATGATTCATCACACATCATAATGTACTATAATGTACAGTAGCGGTCATCAGTGGAGTAGCAATCTCACAAAGCAATAGATATAGACACTTCGGTTTTACTTACGACCTTCATAAAATATGTAATTTCTATACATACTATACACACACACACACATTTACATTTGTTTGCAACTGATTATATTTCATAAATTCAACCAATAATATAAAAGGCATTGTAGCTTATTGGTTATGGTATTTGGGTAAGCGCGTTAATGCGTAGCGAGACGTGTGTGTTCGAATCTCACGCGCGTTTAAAGATTTTTTAATGTTTTAATAATTTCTCGACTAATCACACTATTGGCTTTAGTTCCTTGTTATGTTCGTCTTGTTCACTGAACCAACTTAACTCGAAAAACTTTATGAATAAATTATAAAGTAGACAGATGCTGTTAACTTATGACTCATTCTTCGCGACTAAATAGAACGCTAAATAGATTGCGTAGATTGGCTAGTTGTGGTTTTTTAGAGTACCCATACCCAGCACAATATTAGTATATTACTAAGACAATATTTTAAGTCTGATTGTCGTAGTTCACTGATTACCTACTTTACTTGAATAAATTGTTCTTTATGAGAAAATAAACTGTTTTAACTAGAAGTTTTGTAATCATTAATAAACACTTTTTAAACCCCCGTATTTTATTTCAATAACGGATTCTTTAATCGAAAAATTATTTTGAAAACCCCGCAATATTTTTGCAAGACCTTTCCAACAACACCCCACATCATGGGGAAGACGAGAAAAAAAAACATCCCCACTACGTGTAAGGTGTGTACGTGTACCCCAATAAAATATTTTCATGATTTTATTTTACCACTTTGTCGCAGTGATTAATATGTATATCCATGTCAAATTATAGCTTTCTAGTACTAAGCGTCTCTGAGCTAAGCTGCGAACGGATGGACGGATGGACGGACGGACATGGCGAAACTATAAGGGTTCCTTATTGACTACAAAACTTTAAAAAGGACGCGTGTTTAATACACTGCATTATGAAGCTAAAAGCGCTTTAATAAGAGTCACTTTATGAGCAAGTGTGTTGAAAAGAAATATTTTACCGATAGTTTTTTTGTCCATCTAATCTAAAGTTTCTACTTAAGTACTCGTAACTTTTTCCAAACACATTTTGTTTACGGTTGTGCTCAAATACTTGTTATATGTATAAGAACTTCTCATTTGCAATGAAGACATGACTTTTAAAATAAATATTTGTGCAGCTTTGAGCAGACTTGTTTGCGGACCAATTTCCTATCTAATTACCAAAACTTTAACACCCATAAACTTCACAACCTAATTTTCACATATCGCAGGAAATTCCAAAGTTTTGACAGTGTCATAATAAGGGTAACTTTAATTAATGATAGACGCGATACAAGCGCCATCCCTAACAATTAAGAATGCATATACGCCCTGACAATGGGCCACCCATAACTATTAAAGCTAGCTAATAATTACAGATCAGTGAACATTGGGCCGCGCAGGGTTGTCGCACATTAATGTTTAACACACTAAGTGGTTATGGTTGAACAATTAACACCAGCGTGTGTTTGTGGCTACTCTCTCGTGGTTGATGGCTGAGAACGAGCTGTGCAGTGTGACTGGATTTACCTAATAGAAATGGTAAGCAAGTTCCTACAGATTTCCTGTGCAGTGTGCATTTATGAAGTTTTCAGCTACCTTAAAGATAAACTCAAAGGATTCTTAATAAGTAAAGCATACTACTCAATCAATGACTTTTTAAGCGATAAGCGGTGTTATTTTTTTGGTAACTGATTTTCAACCTGTATCAAACAATAAATGAATTTGAATTAGAATTAAAATATGTAATTGTGCGTTAATAATTAAATCAAATCTAATCAAAAATGTTTATTTGTGAGGATTATGGTACAACAGATATTTCAATATTGGTTCCAACATACCCTGCCATAGTATGGCGTGAAAATATTTATACACAAAAACAAAGCTTATATAGCTTAGCTTATTATTGTGAGTTGCTAGGTTTGTTACACAATAAAGCTTTAATTGGCTTAACGGATTTTGATGAAGTTCGAAACATATGTATTTTATCCGGTTACATAAAGAAATATTTAAATTTTCAAACATTTTTTAAAAACCTAGGCCCCGAAGTCCACTAATTTACTAACGATTTAGTCGTTCAATGGTCACAATATTGTGCGTTTTTGATAAATTAGTCATACAATATGTGTCAATGTGTCTCGGACTTATGATACTGGCTAACCAATGCTCGTTCTTTGTCTGAATAAGAAGAGATAGATTACAGTCTGAGAAATTTTGAAAAAAACAATGGAAGTTTTTTGTTGTTTTCAGAAAGAGTGGAAAGTGTATTTATGTTAATTATAAAGCTCACTTTATAACAAGACAAATAAATGCGTTTAAGCAAAACAAGCAAGCTAACCGGATTCTCGTTTTGAAACAAGCAAGACAGAATCGTATAAAGTTCTTTTTCCCTTGTGGGTTTAACAAAACTGCTGCGCACTGCTTTATCTATAAACAAAGTTTAGTCCAAGAACACAAAGCTTTTGGAAAAGAAACAGATGCCTATATAGAAATGAACGAGAAGAATTTACGCCTTTTGCACGCCATTGCTGCGATCGTCGATATTAAAAAAAACAGAACTTCACATCACGACTGTATTCCTCGAAGGGTTAGGCAGAGCCAATTGCCATCAACAGGACCAATCTAGATTCCGGGCTTCTGAAAAATTCCATAAATTGTAAAGCCTTGTAACACATGACCCAACCTGGGGATTGAACCCAAGATCCTATGCTCGGCAGTCACTTGACGAACGAGGCGGTTTAAGAGGGTTGTCGCAGTTTTTAACAATTATCTAATAAATTAATATTATTTATTAGTTCGCCAATTGATTACATTTTTCAAAAAAGGGTCTGTTTATTTAACATTCTTAAACATTTGGTCCCGTGTGAGCGAGAGAGGTGACAAAATGCGACAGCACTCTTAAATTGGATTAAAATGAACAAAAAAGTATCGTATTTTGTAGTGGTGTGGCAGCGGTTAGCATCAGAGTGCAAACAACGTATGAACATAATGATTATAAAACCAGCGTCGTAAAAATCACAGCAGTTGGCAATATGTCTGCGGTAGAGTGCGGTACGGTTTTAAATAAAATGGTGTGAATTGTTAATGTAGTGGTTTTATCTCGTGTAATTGGGGAATGCATGCTTTATTAAATGGTTTTGAAAGAAAGGATATAGGCCTTATCTGTGGCCTAAAGTATTTGACCCTTTTATAAATTATTATTCTGTAGGAACTTGTTTTTTTTTTGTACTTTTCTAACGTATTTAGGTACCTACCTACGTTATCTTTTGTCAACAGTATCTAGCTACTTCTTAAATTATATGAAACTCAAATGTAAGTACAATAACTGCGAAAGCACGAGCAATAGACACTAAAAAACAAAACACACTTGATAACACGGCCAAAAACTATAAAAAAAAAGAAAACGCATAATAAAACTCAAGCAATTCAAATAAAGAACGCAATACTTTCTACGCAATGTCTTGCGCAATAATAACGCATTGTGAACCCCGCCATAGCTCAGAGTTCATACAACTAGGTTGCTGGCCCATTGCCTGGAACTGCTCTGAAGCCATTGTACTCCACATAATATTGTTTTTCATTCCGACACTACAATGAAAACGCCGACCTATGGCTGCCAAAGAAACGTGCTAGCTTTAAACCCAACTTTTGATTTATTACTACAGCATCTTCGCATTTGTCTTTCACTGTAATTTACACTTGGTGGTAACGCTTCCGATATTTTTTGGACCCGCATTTGAATTGCAAATCGAAGGATTTGATTACGTTTGTTCAGCGGTCTGCGAAACCAAAATGAAGAGTTGCAATTGTGATGGTCCACGGTTGAGGTAATTTGAAAATTGGCAGTTTTCTACCCGCAATTTTGTTCGAATACAAACTTTTACCCATCGCTTGATTCCTCTAGGGGTAAAATTCCGAAAAACCCTTTCTTGTCGAGAACCCAAAAAGTGAAATATACTTTATAAAGTTCTCGAAATTTTGTGATAAATTTTCTGTGAGTGGATGGTTTGGACTGCCTTCATTATGATTTCATGATAGCCTGTCCATCTATAAGATGTTTGGTAGGTATCTCTTAAAAGGGCCATTGATTGCACCATTATTTTGTTCCATTTTAAGCTAGACTAAAGTAAAGTAGAATCTATAAAGATAAAACATTTATTTCCATAGATGAATATCACAGAGTATTTTAAATGAAACACAAGTAATGTGGACGTTCGACTTTAAGCACGCTGTTGTATGTTTAACAAACATTTTTACCCGACTGCTTCAGAAGGAGAGTTTTGATAAGTCTTTTATATTCAGCAACGTCGACGTTTATTGATTGTTAAGCATGACTCAATAACACAAAACATCCCCAACTTCTTCTTTGGGGACGAAAAATAAAATACGACTTTCTTCGTTTATTATTGTATTGTGTAAATGCATCTCTATCCCCTAGCTTCCTGCCTACCCTCTCCCTTCGTCACAGCTGCCTTGATTATATCATCCGGCCATCTCGACGCAGCGGACATTGCCCTCTGGTAGTAAAATATTGAAGCACTTACATTAGCATTGTATTAATAAAGAATGATTATTGCTATGGATTTCATTTCTCTTCTGTTTTTGCCTTTATCTTAAAAACAAATGCAAAGGTTGGATGTCTCCATAGCAAGATAATTTGGATAATCTCTGCCCTCTGATTAACAATCCCACGATTTTTTTTATCAGAAACTTAATTCCCATAATTAGAAACGTTCAAAATCTAGTTGCAATCTCATCACAGCGACAATCAAATGTCAAAAACTTGTCAAAAATGTAGGGAAAATATAGGTATTTTTGATATATTGAGACTGAGATCAGACTGTGAACGTTCTTAAAATTACGGGAATGGCTCACCTGACTGTAAACGTTCTTAAAATTAGGGGAACAGATGTACATTCCTACAAATAAATATATTTTCATTCGCAAGTTCGCATAAATGTTTCGGTTGAATTTTTATTAACGTCAAATCGAATTTGAAGATATATCGTATAAATTACAATATTATTTGCCACCGTAACATAATATACCACGACCGTGATTTAAAAATAGATATCGTATGTTACCAAAAGTTCTGAATTTGTTGGCTTAAATAAATAAAATCTTATTCGGTTTAGAAAAACACGGTACAATATTAAAAAAAAAACGAACAAGGGCGTGTCGGACCACGCATAATGAAGGGTTCCGTAGTTGGGATGAATTTATCCCAAGAACAAACTTCATTCTAGTTGAAAAACATGTTCCCCCATACATTCCAACTGCAAACGTAGGTAAGTTTTTACGCTCAATATTGAGTTATTTGCCATGTTATTTTAAGACCATAAACTTCTTATAAATTTTTCTGTAATCAAAACTATTGTCGGTATTTTTTTCAAAATTTTAGGCTCAGCAGTTTCGAAGAAGAGGGAAGAAATGGTCATTTTTCATCTAATTTCTTTAATAACTTTAATTATATTTTTAAATTATAAAAAAAAAAAAAAATATTTGAAATCCTCGTAACAAGCACTTTCATTTGGTGAGTCACACGGTACAATTTGCAAAACTTTTTTATAATTTTTTCCCTAAAAAAGAAACCCATACCTGTCTCAAACTTCATTTATTTACGTTACCCGTTTGTGTTTGGGTCACAGAAAGGCGAACAGCAAGCTTGTATGGGAATTTCGTACAGCTAATAAAATTTCGTGTTTTGAGATATTTTTTGTTTTAATTGATAGTTAATATGATAGACGAGCCCTTTTTGAATTCTTAGATTTTTAGAACTTGGGACGTAAAATTTATAACCAGTTTAATTTTTTAAGGTTATGTATTAGTGTACCTATGTAGATCGTTACATAAAGGTACATAAACATTGTTTTGGTGATAAAGTAAATGTTCTAGATTGCTTGTCGCTATTTTTGCAGTGTTTTACTTACCATTGAGTAGGTAGATACCTATTTCAATTTCTATTTATAATTATATTAATGTTATTTCTATTTCTAAATAATTGATTATCATTTCGATATTTGTGTTATTTTACATATGGCATCTTCTAAAAACATAACTGCCTTTAGATTACGATTTTATTACGTTTATTTAGTAAAATCTTTTTATTGATATTATTAATTAATCCGAAGTTCTAAAAATAGTACACTTACATGAAAATAAATGGCTTAGTTGCCTTAATAAGTGGTACAAATTCTGTAACAGAACAACAAAAAAGTATGCTGTACTAAATCTGCCGTTCTCCTTTCAACTTAATCGGTAGTAGATTCGCAGTAAATTGGCTGTGACAGATGGACAGACAGACAGACACACGAGTGATCCTATAAGGGTTCCGTTTTTTCATTCGGACGTATGAAACCCTAAAAACTAGTAATACTCGTAGATTAATAGGAGCCGTAGGTACTAGATTTTTATAAAGCTGGAAAGGAAAGTTTATTAATCCCTAGATATGTTGTTTAAAAACAAGGATGATTTTATGAAACTGCAAAGGTACAGAAAACAGCAGGCACAGCTTTAATTGACAAGTATTTTCTACATATTTTATAGTATTTTATATTCACAAGCGAATATATGTTTTCCTATCAATTCTTAGCCTTATGACGAATTCGAGAATTTTCATTCCACTTTTTTTTCACGTCTACAATTTATTTTGATATCCGGCAGAGTCCTTAATGAGTCTACGCTTTACCTTTGCAACCTACACGATTCTAATACCTTTCTGTGTGGAATGAGTACGTGAAGTCACAGTAAAGTTTGTCACTTTGATCTATGTAACTCACAATTTCAAGGAAACATGAAGCAATGAAATGCCGACTGCCAATAATGTTTTCACAGAAAAGGCGCATTGATGCAACATTTCGGTGGATTCAATCATAACAATTCTCATCTTTTGCGTAAGTACTGGCATCAAAGGGAAGGTCGTCTTTATACTAGAAATTCTTGTTAGTCTTCTCCTCGCCTATCTATAATGTTTGACATTTTAAACTAGTGCGTCCTGCCCGTTATGACATACGGTGCCATAACGTGGACACTAACAATCGGGTGGTCCACAACTCAAGGCTCAGCGCGGTATGAAGCGGGCTATGCTCGGAGTTTCTTTGAAGGATAAAATCAGAAATGAAATTATCTGGAAAAGAAACGGAGTTACTGACATAGCCTGCAGATTAAGCAAACTGAAGTGGCAGTGGGCTGGCCATGTTTGTCGAAAGACCTATGGTCGGTGAAGCAGATGAGTCCTGGAGTGGAGACTGCGTTTTGGCACCGAAGACCTGAAGACGGTGGCTGGGACAGACTGTATGCAGAAGGCGGAGGACAGGGTATTGTTGTGCAGCCTGGGAGAGGCTTTCGTTCAGCAGTGGACTGCGATAGGCTGAGTTGATTAACTTTTTGACTAGTAAATTGCCAGTTAGTCGTATTGTCAACTTAAAAGAACCCTTAAACTTACATGGATTGACTATTTTTAGGTTTAATTATAATAAAGAGCAGCAATCGGGCTTGCTTAATTGTATAACCATATTATCATCTCAATCGAGTATATATCCATTACTTTTTATCTCCAGTTTGCAATAAAAAAGTAACTGATATCGGAACTAGGCGCACTATTTTTATCCGCGTACTATTTTTTCTTTAAATATATATTTGATTTTGATTTTTATGATTTTTTAAACCTTTTTAGACGACGACGTTGTGATTTAATGTAAAACCAGTTCCGAAATATTAAACGTCGTCTAGTGACGTCCAATGATTAAAATAGAGTGGGATGTACTGTCTTAGAAATCTAAAATTGTGTGGCAATGTTAAATTCACAGTTAGTTATAATACACATTATCATCAGTACCAATATCCTGATTTATTTTTCCTGCCTGATTGTACTTTAGGCCGGACGTCTGTGGTAACAATACCAGTATAACTTGGCCTCTTATTCTATTGAAATTCCGTTCTACGGGAGGCCAGCTCAAGGTGAAATTGTTACCACTGACGTGGGTTCCACTGTACATAGACGAGTAAAACGTATTCCTAAAGTTGCTGCAATAAAATTTACATAGCTAGCAGATAATAACCCTAGAACAAACTTAGTCTTTGTTTCATTGTAATATCTCGAAAGTTTCGAACGTATGGGAAACTGAATTCCCGGCAGGGGAATTGATACCAAATGTGACCTGTTTCTAGCCTATATTAAAAAATATTTTTCAGGTTTTTGTCCTGAAAAACGCAAACGTAGGTCTATAACTTGTTTTCGTCGAGTATGTGACCAAAATTATTAGATGAAACCGAATACAGTATAGCTTGGTTAATCATTTTGAGTGGCGTAAATTACTCCGTTTTAGCCTTCTTTACTATTTTAAAAACAAATTACACTACTTCTACCTATAGCCACTCTTTTACACTTGAGTTAATCTACACCTATATCCTACATAGCTGAAGATGCAGATGCAGCATCATTTATTTCAGCGTCGCTGGTCTCGTCAGATAGTTTTGGTGTTCTTTCTATGTCACATATTTGTGCTACCACTTGTATATGCTTTCCACAACATCATCATCTGCCTAGCCTTTTCCCAACTATGTTGGGGTCGGCTTCCAGTCTAACTGGATGCAGCTGAATACAAGTATTTTACATGTAGCGACTGCCTATCTGCTCCACAACCCAGTTACTGGGTAATACGATGCCCCTTAAAGACTGGTTGTCAGACTTTCGGGCTTCTGATGACCCGTAACGACTGTCAAAAATCCATGAATGACAGCCGGGACCAACGGCTTAACGAGCTTTTTGAGGCTTAGAGGGGATAGGCTTCCACAACAGATAACATATACAAGGTGTAACATAAATAACGCACAACCTCTTAAGGGGTCATTGTACTCATCATTGTGAACAGCTTTTACTATGGGACAAAATCAGCTGAATTCATGAATGGGGAAATCGCGTAAAAAAAATCAGCTGTTCCATACATTTTGACGAGTTATGCGAACATAAATGTACTGAACAGCTGATTTTTTTTCGCAATTTCAGGTTTGGTTCCCTAGTAAAAGTTGTTCATAATGATGAGTACAATGACCCCTTAAGAGATTGTGCGTTATTTATGTTACACCTTGTATAATATTTGCCGTCATCTTGACGAGAAAATTACTGGATAACTCCTGAAATCAGATATTACTGTCGGGCTGTCCATAGTAATATATTTATGCTCGTGACTGTACCTAGCTACACATCCCTGTTTATATCTGTCCCGATTTTAATATACGTCTTTGTTCCGAAATACAAAGAGCAGTCGCAGACGATCGCGACTAAATAAATAAAAGAACCAATAACGTTTTATGAGTCGTGTGTCTATAAACGAGACCGGTGGTGGTTGCTAACTCACCAAAACAAACCAACAGAGATATAACCTAAACGAAAATAAAATTGATGCGAGCATTTTGGGGCAAATAACTAGCTTGAAGTTTTTTTTTCTTCAATAAAATAAATTGTATTTGAATTTTTTTTAATAGTTTTTGTCGAGTGACCACTCATGTTAATAAAACCTGACGGTAGCTGAAAAAGCTTTGAGTACGAAATAAATACGGTTACTAACAAAAAATTAAACAAACATATTTTTATACATATAAAACAAAAAACCAGAACGTACTGATTGGCAGAAGACACTGGCTCAAGAGTAACACAGGTGTTTTTACTTAGCGCAGGAGTCAGGGTTTCACTTTGTTTGCACACATTTTTATATCAATTATGAATTTTATCATTATAATAAAAAAAAGTAAAACAATTCAACAAACGTGCAAATCTAAAACATTTAAAGAGTATTAAAACAGTAATCAACAGCTACTTCCTCGAGAGTACCTCCGAAATGGAACATGCTACCCTCTTGGGCGGCTGTGAAAAGAGCCCCGTTAGAGATTCCATTTGAAAAGAACAAACAGATGAGTAACCTCGTTCATCAACCCGCGAGAGCCCCCGTCGCTGTATAATAGCCAGTCTCCTCGTAGACCCGCCGATAGCGCACGCTTGCTACGCGCCCCGCGGCCCCGCTACGAAGCTACGCGCTACGACAGTACGCAATGAATAAATACGCTACGAACAGTGCAGTGTTAAATAAAAAATAATTGTAAATTCATATAAAGTGTATATTATTTAAATGTATATAAAGTGATAGTTGAGTATTGTTAGAGAATTTAAAATCGATATCGTTTGTAAAAATGTTTAACTTATGGATTGCGATTAGAATATTTATATTTCTATTGATAACACAAGGTAAGTTGTCATTTATTTATCTATATTAATAATTTATATGAATAAGCAAAATGAAGAATTCAAATTTCAATATTTATTTTATCATGGCGCAAATTAATTTTAAACCATAACTTAAGTAAGTAGCTATCCTGAAAAAAAACTGAAACACAAATTAGTTTACATACGCTATCAAACTTAATAATTACCCTTATACAATAATTATTTATTCTATTATTGTTGACTTTATTTAATAAAAAACGTGGTTTGATACTGATTCTAGTGTGCTTTGCTTTTCAGGTGAAGATTATAATTGTATCTGTTTTCTAAAGAATTCTGAGTAGGCACTACTGTGTTTTCTAGAAACAGGAGTAAATACAGTTTTCATTAAAATAACCATTAATTTTATCGTCCATATTCTCATCGCTTAGTTGAGGTCTTTTAACTGGGATTTGGCGTTAATTGTGTACGTCTGCGAACAATTTAGAACGAAATAATATATTTCAACTATTAAATCTTTACGTTGTTTTTAGCTAATATGTTAGGAACAAAACTTTTCTGAGAAAAACACTACAAAATTTTAGGTAAGATCCTTTAAAACTAGCACTTAACTGTTAAGAAACTTAAACTGAACAAGACAGGATGTAAAACCTAAGCCTAATAGGCAGGCAGGCGTTTCTAAAAATAAACGCGATAAATAATCAAAACATTTAACACACCTAAATTAAATTATCCATCAATTACTTAATTGTTTTCCGCTTATATAACGCCAAAGGTTGTTTGTACAGAATTTCCTGGGGCTTATAAAAAATAATATTTTGTAATGGTTTTCTTAAGATTTACCTCTTTTCTTGGAAAATGTTTGAAGTAGATTGGAGGCAATTAGCAAGGATTTGTTGCCTTGATCGCGAGGTTTTAGGCATAGGTTTGATGGATTAATACTAAAACCTTTGATGGTTTGAGCAATGTATTTATAATACCCTACTTATGAGGACGGTTCGCTGAATAGTTGTCGTCATTAGTTTCGGGATCGGAGGTAGAACGAATTTAGGTTAATACCTGGACTAAGAAATGATTTATGACGTAGGTTGTGTACCTACTGATATTCAGTTTGCAGCGTATTTTGATATCTCTTCATTTGGGAGAGGCGTATGTCCGGCAGTGGAGGCTGATTAAGTCCGGTAGTAAATTCATAGTGCTTGGTTATACATGGCATATACAAATTGCATGGGTTTTGCGACCTTTCATGCTCTTTCTGTGGATAATGCTCTAAAGAATTAAGTCAAGATGGTCAGCAGTTCACTTTTTTATTTTTATGTTTCTTGAACTGTTGCTAAATAAACGTTATTCTTTCTTTATTTCGGTATCCTTATTTACGATAACACGAATACACTATGGTCAACCAGTCGTCTATGGCTATATACCTAGCAACAAGGAGGTTAGTTACCAAAGTTAAAAAACTTAATTTTCAAAGGTTTAACCTGCGCCTTATAAACCGTCGATAAGTATATTAAGTATCCCAACTTTCCTATACTGGTATCTATGGAGATATACATACATACCTAAATACATAAACTCACGCCTTTTTTCCATGGGGATAGGTATTTTGTTTTTCTAGTGGTTTAGTTAGTTTCAGTGTAAGATAGAAATCTAAGATGCTAATAGGGACAGTTAGAAACTACAGAATGCCACATGCTACGAACCTTAGATACTCCTTTTAGATAGAAGATAGATTATATGGATTGTATGGAGACAGATTGCGTTGTTAGGCAACACTTAAAAGTCCGTTGGCCTTCTTGAATAATATTAAGCGATCTATTAATATATTAGCCCGTCAATGTAAGTTAAAGTGCGGCAAACTTTCGCCATTGTCTACAAGACCAAGGAATATGTTTTGAACGCGTGCCAGTTCAAAGATAGTATTACTACCTACTATGTATTAGGAAAATGGCAGTTTTGGTCTTATGAAGTTTTGGAAACTAATTTAAAGGTTTGGCTATAAAATGGTGCATCAATGTGGGAATTATATATTTAAGCAGTCTTTATTTTGGTATAAAATACTTTTCTTTGCCACTTTTTATTCTTAGATATTAGCGTTTGCCCACGTCTTCTCCCGCGTGGAGGTCGAAAATTATATGAAAGTACTACCGGGATTACAGTATCCTATGTCTTAACTAAACTCATAGTCTGCCTGTGTAACAGAAAGACAGTCAGACTGAGTTACATTCGTTTTTATAATTTTAGTATCGATTAAATTTATTTTTCAACTTTAATTAAAACAATTTTTGAGGCAAATTAGTTTGAAAAACGACTTCTGTATTATTAATACAACCCAGAATAGATGGACGATCCAAATCACAAACCAAACTTACTGACGAGAGGGCTACGTGTTAAAAATCTGATTAGAGACAAACATGAAATAGCGTTAAAATTAGATAACAGACTGACGAAGCTGTGTTAGTCTAAAAAGTATTTAATTGGTATTAGAGTAAGGCCCATCGTCAAACAAACACAAACCATCAATGAGATACGACTTAATCAATCACAAAATAGTTAATAACGCGTTAGTAGGTATATCGCGTCGTATACGGACCGCCATTGAAATACTTATTTATTTATTTATTTAATACTTCAAGCACAGAAAAGTACAGAGGCGGACTTAAAGCCATAGGCCATACATAGGCATACTTACTATTGCTGTGACAGTTTGGCTACTCATTAGTGATTTGAGTTTGTAACACGTTACTTTTGAAGCGTCGTGAACGATGAGCCTAACAGAATCGGGGCGAGTCACACACAATACACATAACATAACATCACGCCTGTATTCCGCGAAGTTTTAAGCAGAGGTGTACCTATAGTACACCCACATTTCGCCAGTTATTTTCAAGTCCCATGTAATAGGGGGCGAGCCTATTGCCATTAACCGGGCACAAATCAAGACTCCGGGCTGCTACTGAGCAATTTCAGGTAGCAGGGCGATTCAGCAACCGAGAAAATGTGACCTAAGCAAATACAGTATCATTTTTGATTGACGGTGGGCCGTATATATACTCATAATTATCTCTTAAGCATGAAACAAAGTAAGCGCCAGAGGCGCGCGCTCCGGGCGCCGCGTTTCATGCGCTAAGTTAAATTGTATAGAATAGTGCGGCGGCGCTTCGTACGCTTCCTATGCTTCGTCACAAATAATTGTATACAATTTGACTGAGGGCACGGAATATGGCGCCCGGAGCGCGCGCTTCGGACGCTTTTTAAAAACCTCTTCAAGGGTGGCAGTGAATAGCTTAGGGAGCGGATCTCCCTGCTTGACTCCTCTTTCGATAGGGAAGGATAGTCCAGTGGTGGAGATTTTGACAGCGGCGGCTGTACTATTATGGTAGATGTTCTGTAGGATAATTATATAGGTGGTTTCTACTGGTACTGGTACTACACGCTAGTTCGGGTTGGCTAATTACACACATAACATTACGCCTTGTTTCCCCGAAAGGTTGGGCACACCCACATTTCGCCAGTTACGTTATGTTGGTTAATTCGATTCGACAGTATTGACAACAAAGCCTACCCGAAGCAATTACTACATATGTATGTTATGTATTTTTGATATCATTCGGCTCCACCACGGCAAATCCCGTTTAGCATCTAACTTAGCTGAATTAGCAGGTTGCACTTAATTTTTAACACGCTTTTATTAGTTTCACTTGTGAATGTAAAAAAAATCTTGGAAGTAAAGTTTAACCTACTTATAATTGTCGTATCGGCATGAAACTTTGTATTTATATGTAGTTTGGAAGACAATACTATAGTTTGGTATCTTGGAACCGATCTGATGATGGAGCCAGGAGGTGGATAGTGGAACTCTCAGCGGCTACTAGTAAACCCGTCGAGTTTGAGCTCATATGATTTGTTTTGACGAGTCCAATAGATTGAGCTTGGTAACGAGGGTCTGGTGATGGAGCCAGGACGTGTATAGTGGAATTCTTCAATGGCTACTAGTAAACCCCTCGAGTTTGGGCTCATATGATATGTTTTGATGAATCCAATATATTGCACTTAAGGTTGAGGGTCTGATGATGGAGCCAGGAGGTGGATAGTGGAACTCTTCAATGGCTAGTAGTAAACCCCTCGAGTTTGGGCTCATATGATTCGGTTTGACGAGACTAATAGATTGGGCTTGGTAACGAGGGTCTGATGATGGAGCCAGAAGGTGGATAATGAAATTCTACAAAAGCTATTTGGAAACCCTTCGAGTTTGGGCTCATTTATATTTTGTTTAGTTGAATCCAATATATTGCACTTAGAGTCGAGGGTCTGATGATGAAGCCAGGAGGTGGATAGTGGACTTATTCAATGGCTACTTTTAAACTCCTCGAGTTTGGGCTCATATGATTCGTTTTGATGGACCAATATATTGCACTTAGAGTCGAGGGTCCGAAGATGGAGCCAGGAGGTGAATAGTGGAACTCTTCAGTGGCTACTAGTAAACCCCCCAAGTTTGGGCTCATATGATTCGTTCTGATCAGTCCAATAGATTCCGCTTGGTGTTGAGGGTCTGATGATGGAGCCAAGATGTGGATAGTGGAATTCTTTAGTGGCTACTATTAAACCGGTCAAGTCGTAACTTCGCTGACTTCAGATTTATTAACAAAATGAAGAATATACTTGTTAAGATGTAAGTACCTATGCAGCTTGTCACTTCTTTTATATCCAATGATTAATTCAAAAAGCGTGGAAAGCTTTTTAGTTGTGTGTACTTTTAATTAATTTAAACAAATCGCTCCACGCTTTTTGAATTAATCATTGGATATAAAAGAAGTGACAAGCTGCATAGGTACATCTTAAGTAATACAAGTCAATTTAATTATGTTATAATTTTTAGTGCGTGATAAAAACGTGTTTTTTAGTTTTTTTTTAAAACTACATATTTTTACCGCCCGACTCGGCACACTATGTACGTACGGCTAAGCCGCACGGCCTTTTTCTGAACATAATAGTCATATCTACATAAAAAGATCTTATTCATCTAATTAAATTTCTCTATTTATATCTGTATTTTGTACTTTTATGGTGTACAATAAATAATATTCTATCTATTCTATTAAAGTGTCTGTTTGTAATGTCAAAATAATAGCTTTTTACTAAATACATACGAAAGTATAAACGGTACATAGAACAAAAAAAAAAAACAATTTTAAAAATTTTTGTCTGTCTGTCTGTCCGTTTGTTCCGGCTAATCTCTAAAACGGCTCGACCGGTTTTGACGGGACTTTCAATGACAGATACCTGATTATAAGGAGTAACTTAGACTAATTTTATACTAGAAAAATAATTAGAGTTCCGCGTAAAAAATTCAAAATCCTTGAAATTGTGTACAAAAATAATAACTCTGGAATAGAAAAATACTTTTTGCATTCGGTAGTCCAATTCTCGAGGATGGTTATAGGCTATTTAATATCACGCTACGACCCTTAGGAGCTGAGCAAAAAGAAAAAAAAGTCGGAATGAATGCTAAGAAAATGAAGCAATAGCGCGTGCGGGCGATGCAATGCTGCGGATCGAGGGCCGAGACAGTTTTATTAAAATGTGGCTGTTGTTGTAATATATTGTGTATTTTACGACTTCTACGAACGAAGTCATGGGGCACAGGTAGTATTATAAAAGAATGATAAAAAGTTGACTTCTCTCCCTGTCATACAATGAAACTGACGAATGTGTGAGTTAACATCAAAACTACAAGGACGTCATTCACACCGTCATTCATTCATTATTACCATTCATCACACATTCATTTGTCATTATTTTTTCATTTAGTTTTACTAACAGTCTTGTTGAGTCATGGTCACTTGAATAAAGAGAAACTCTATTCTATTCTATTCTATTCACTTTCTTCACACAAAAACCCACACCTTACAACTCACCACCACACACACACTTACACACACTCACACTATAACATTACTTAGAATTATTTTATTTCGTTCAATTTTATTTTATTTTGATAGTTATTAAATAAGTGTTAAAGTAAGTAATATTATCTGTCCATTTTCAAACATCCTGAAATCAAACATAAGTTAACGCAAACATGTCTCGAATTAGAACTATGTTAAAATTCTAGTTACAGTAAGCACACAATATTATTATTTTTGAATAAAAAAAAAACTTACTTTTATTTATACAGTAAGTTTTACTTTTTATATTATTATTTTTGAAATTTATTTTGTAACATTGGATCAATAAATTATTCTATTCTAATAATATGTGACTTAGGTAAATATTTTGCGGATGAGTAATCACTCATCCGCAAAATATTTCATCCGCGGATGAGACGTTACCCTTTTAAAATTGTAAGGCGACGAATCATCCGCAAGTTTGGATGAGTCGTCGCATAGTTAATACTGATGTGGTCATATCGGCCAAATAGACAAACAAACATTTGTGTATAGGAACATTGTATGTCTGTTCTTTGGTTTCGCCGGTTTTGCTAGCGGCTATGTGTAATAATATCGTGGTTAAATCGAACAAAACTACTTCTATGTATAAGAATCGTTTTTTTTATTAATAATATGATGTTTATACTGGTAATTCAGAATAATAAACAAATTACCAAAATATTAGACAGATATTTTAACGCTCGGCTGCGCTGACCCGAGCAAGAGCACGCCTAAGTATTCCTAGTTGTTTTCCTAGGACAATAATAGGGTACCTAAATGTAGGCAATAAAGCTAGGCTTTATTGTATTTCGTGACGCGCTACTCTAGTTATGAAGATGGAGGAATAATACAATCATTTTTTAGAACAAGAACGGAATGTAGGTCAGCCCATTACTTGTCATGTAAATGTTTTTGTCAAAATTTTAATTAAATAAATATTGCTGAGCTGCCGGTAAAATAAGCAGTCTTTTTTATTTTACGGCGAAGCAGAAATTATAGTAAAGGTGGAATAATGCTCAATATTTGAGGCGCTGTTGTTTCATCAGCTTTCCTTATAATACTAAGTTCTGTACTAAAATATTCTAGATCGTCATGTGTGTGTGATGTGGTGTGTGTGTTGTTGTATATAAGTCCTTAAGTCCTGAGCTGAGATACACGATTACTGACAAATGCTTGCACTGACTGGACAGGTCCACTCCAATTTGTGTGGTTCTTTCCTCAAAAGACCATTTCAGACACGAACCTAGATGGTCGTCACATGATTTGACCAAGATTATGTCTGGACTTTAAAATAAAAGATACTTTGACCTTGAGTTTGACTTTGAGTTTGTTTCGCCATTTCTTCTCAGGGGTAGTCAGATAGGAAATGTCGACTTCATCTAGCTATTTTTTTTTTAAATGACGTGTAAAAGTGATTCCAATATACTATTTACAGAATAAACAATTTCATTTCATATCTTGTGTCAGTGTGGAGGTGCGTGTGTGCGACTGTATTGTATTGCTAGCCGTAAAGACTATGAATCACCCATTTTATCCCCATGGCTGTCGGAGAAAAACCACGGGGGACTGCCCTCGTCCAATCACATAGTGGTCACTTTGTTACCGCTTTTGGACATTTTGTCACTGTCTTTTGGATGTGTAAGCATTTGTATTAAAACTGAAAGAAAATTCTCAGGACGAGAAGTTTCTTTGGACTAAGCTTTTACTATTGACTAAGCGATGCACGGAAATAATCATAGTCTAAGAGATAATTGAAGCATAAAAGCTTACGTATTATTGTAGTAGTCCACACTCACATAATTGGTTTACTGAACATTCACGATCATAAACGAGTTTCATCACATATTTGCAGCACCTGTTAAAAACTTCAAGGAGTACTAAAACTGTTCAACTTGATAAGCGACCAGATATTAATAGTAATAGTTCCTTTACTCCATTAGGTTAGAACCCGAGACTGTCGTTAATCATTTTTATTAAACATTCAAACAAGTTTTCCTCTAACATTATATATCTAACATAAAACGTAGAATGAAGTGGCATTGTAAAGATTATCGTAGCGTCATTTTATGGCGATACCTAATTATGTTATATATTGCCCAATTTTTCCACATCATGAAGTAGAAGATTATGCAAAATGGTTGAATCTTGAATGTGGATAATTGCGTCGCTTCCTCGGGGTTTGCGGTACCAAGTTATTTTATTATGCGGGAATTCTTTCAGTGGTATTGCAGTTCTCGAAATATTCTCGGTGTGGGTCCCAAGTGGGTACTCAACACTTTCAAGGAGTTGTGTGAACACACCGTTCGTGTTTCGGGACTAAAGCTACTGTGGACGCATTATGCAGTTGGTTCTGTTTGTTTTGGAGTCCACATGAATGCGTTAGTCACTCGCAGTGCCCGAATTTAGGTTGTTTAGTATTTATGCACACTGCGCAGTTTCACGTTGTTATAATTGCGGGCTTAGAACTAAATGTATTTAATGGTCAGAGCGTTACAGTGTAGCCATTTGTACTCTGAATAGTCTTTAAAATAAGTAACGTGTGTGGTTCGGGACGTATTTCAGTAAAATTACATTTGTTCTGTACACTCCTTTTAGGGTTTTGCTTTTCCAAGGGGTGTCACTGAGACTATAGGGTCTCAGTGACATTCCTTGGAAAACCGAAACTGAAAATTGACTGACATAATTGAATTGATTGATTAACTGACTGAATTGATTGATTGTCTGTCAGTCAGTTGTTTTATGATTGTTTCTCTACTTTATACCTACATACATACCTATGTACCTAGATCTATAAATTATTATTAGGTAGCGACTAGACAGTATTGACTTTACTGACACAGGACACTAGTCAATGACTTTGGTATCAATCACTTACAAAAAACACAATCGTTAGTAATGACCCAGACGTGTTATTTGTGTGGGACGAAACAAGATAGACAATGTTTTTTTTTTATTGAAACTTATATTTTGATTACATCAAAATTATTTTGATCAGGAATGTACTGCGGAGTAGGGCGTGGGTGTAGCGATAGGTTTCGTTTTTAACCGACTTCAAAAAAAGGTGGAGGTTCTCAGTTCATCGGAATCTTTTTTTTTTTCAATAAAATTGTTCGAATTTATCTGTGAACAGTTAACAACAAATAGAACGGGAAGATAAGTACTTGAGATCCTTTTTAAAGGGTTTGCCTGGGGAATAATAATAGTTTACCTTGTAAGTACTCGATACGAGTAAGCTATTTCTTCTTTTTTTTGTCTATTTGATTTAAATCGGTTTATAAGAAATTACTAGCAGAAGTTCGTATTTAGCTTGAGGGGCAGATCATTAACTTAGATACATATATATGGACTGTGATAACATGGACTGTATATTGTAATGTGTAACATTATCTGAAATAAATATTGATTTGATTTTGATAAGAATACGTAGTTAAAGGCTATGTACAGCCTATTCGTACGTCTAAGAAAAGAAATCTGAACTGTATCTTGTGAAAAACATTAGGTAGGCGGCCACTGATATATAATATGACACATCGATTTTGGAAAGAGTTCGGATTTGTGAGTGCCGTCTCTGTCAATCATACCACACGTGACACTTGTGGGAGTGTCGTCTCTGTCACTCGTACCACATGTCACATTTGTGGGAGTGTCGTCTCTGTCATTCGTACCACACGTTACACTTCTGCGAGTGTCGTCTCTGTCACTCATACCACACGTGACACTTGTGCGAGTGTCGTCTCTGTCAATCATACCACACGTGACACTTGTGGGAGTGTCGTCTCTGTCACTCGTACCACATGTCACACTTGTGGGAGTGTCGTCTCTGTCATTCGTACCACACGTTACACTTGTGCGAGTGTCGTCTCTGTCACTCATACCACACGTGACACTTGTGCGAGTGTCGTCTCTGTCAATCATACCACACGTGACACTTGTGGGAGTGTCGTCTCTGTCACTCCTACCACATGTCACACTTGTGCGAGTGTCGTCTCTGTCAATCATACCACACGTGACACTTGTGGGAGTGTCGTCTCTGTCACTCGTACCACATGTCACACTTGTGCGAGTGTCGTCTCTGTCACTCATACCACACATTACACTTGTGCGAGTGTCGTCTCTGTCAATCATACCACACGTGACACTTGTGGGAGTGTCGTGTCTGTCACTCATACCACACGTCACACTTGTGTGATACCACACGTCACACTTGTGTGAGTGTCGTCTCTGTCACTCGTACTACACGTCATACTTGTGTGAGTGTCGTCTCTGTCACTCGTACTACACGTCACACTTGTGTGAGTGTCGTGTCTGTCACTCATACCACACGTCACACTTGTGTGATACCACACGTCACACTTGTGTGAGTGTCGTCTCTGTCACTCGTACTACACGTCATACTTGTGTGAGTGTCGTCTCTGTCACTCGTAACACACGTCATACTTGTGTGAGTGTCGTCTCTGTCACTCGTACTACACGTCATACTTGTGTGAGTGTCGTCTCTGTCACTCGTAACACACGTCATACTTGTGTGAGTGTCGTCTCTGTCACTCGTACTACACGTCATACTTGTGTGAGTGTCGTGTCTGTCACTCATACCACACGTCACACTTGTGTGAGTGTCGTCTCTGTCACTCGTAACACACGTCACACCTGTGTGAGTGTCGTCTCTGTCACTCGTAACACACGTGACACTTGTGTGATACCACACGTCACACCTGTGTGAGTGTCGTGTCTGTTACTCGTACTACACGTCACACTTGTGTGAGTGTCGTCTCTGTCACTCATACCACTCGTCACACTTGTGTGTGTGACAGGCTCATTTTAAAACCACGCCACATATTCACTAGGCGAGAAATGGCGTCGCTTTATAAGATGGGCTCGTGGCTAAATTATAACAGCCGCACAAGTCGATCAAAGATTAAGCTGCGCTTCCCGAGGTCGGTTCGTGGATGGGTGAACATCCATAGTATATCGAGACCCAGTGCCTTGGAAAGCACGTTAAACGTTGGTTCCAGCTGTCATTTGTAGATCTTTGACAGTCGTTACGAGTAGTCAGAAGCCCAAAAGTCTGACAACCAGTCTTACCAAGGGGTATCGTATTACTCAGTAACTGGGTTGTTTGAGGTCAGATAAGCAATCGCTCCATGTAAAATACTGGTATTTAGCAGCATCCGGTTACACTTGAAGCCGACCCCAACATAGCTGAGAAAAGGCTGGCAGATTATGATGTACGAAAAAAGGTAACAAAATAAAAAACAAAAAGAACAAAATAATTTTAATAAAAGCAAAACTATTGCTTTGCTATTATGTTTACAACTGTCTTCACAAACTGTTGCAATACGTGCCTGTCCATTAAAGTTTCGCAGAGCTTGGTAACTTTCTTAGCCGCTTATATGCAGCCAGCGTTTAACATATTGTATTCTGTGCACCAGCTGCGTAATAAAAGTCGTTTAGATATATTATTGAAGTTATCAAAATGTTTTAAAATGGTTGCTGGGAGATTGTTTGGATGAAAATTCCTTTTCAAACATTTATTAGACTTTTACACCACATGAATCAACTGCCAGTACCAATATTATTTTTTTTTAAGGTTAATACGCAGACTGGCAAATGAGAAGTCATTCGAACCCCATACGTTGAACCATTTAACTGGAACCCATTTCTATAATATTTAGCTTAGTTCAAGGGTTTGACAGGAATAAGTTCTTGTATTTAATTTTATTGGCATTGCTTAAAGGATCGTTAAAATTACTTCAGCATCACATTTCCGAAAGTACCCTGCTCACCTCACAACAAGCGTGAATACAACCCATTCACAGTGTTTGTTAGCACTTAAAAGCGGTTCAGCGTATAATGTGTCGTAATGAAATTACAGATGACGATAAACTAGGCCAACGAGACGAAAGCAGGTTATTTTTATCCAATTACAGAATAATAATAATATCATAAGATTATGGTTCTTTATCGATCTATATGGAGGTATATGTCGGCGCATCATCGCCGTCGTTATCGGAGTCGGGCATTATTGGTTTGCACCAATATATCGAGCTTTTTCAGGAACAAAAAATTGTAAGCGCCAAAAATCACAAAACTATTTTATAATAATTAGACATTTACATTACTTATTTAGACAGTTTTACATCGTTTCGCGATTACTCTTAAATTTTATTTTAAATTTACACAACTTTATTGTTGTAAGAAATTATCATCGTAAATGACAACATCGTTAATTAGGAAAAAAAAACCCATTCCCGTAAAAAGTGCAAATTGTCGCTTACGATGTTCTTCCTGAAAAGGCATGATATCACACAATTAACGCCTGCCTCGTTGGTCTAGTGGTCGCAAGCGCTACTGCTGAGCATGAGGTCCTGGGTTCGATTCCCAGGCCGGGCAAAGTGTTATTGGGTTTATCTAGCTGGAATTTCTCAGTAGCAGCCCGGAGTCTGGATTTGTGCTTGGTAGATGGCAAAAGGCTCGCCCCCTATTACATGGGCCTTAAACATAACTGGCGCAGTGTGGGCGTACTATAATAGGTACACCTCTGCCTAACCCTTCGGGGAAACAAGGCGTGATGTTATGTTATGTTACTTTTAATCCCGGTAGTACGTTCCCGTGTGATATATTCCGACATCCACGTGAGCGAAGCCGCAGGCAAAAGCGTGTAAAAATAAAAGAAAAGTTTTGAGGGTTATTCAAATTAGACAGAAATTCAGCACATTTTGAACTTTCAAAGCTACAAAAGACAGCCCCTAAAAACGCCCACCCTTCACCGCTTCCTAGTATTTATGCTAGAAAGAAGAAATGGCGCAAAACAGCTCCCTAGTAACACAGATATCTTTCTGTAAAGTTATAATAATATCTGATTCTATACAATGATATTAGGTATTAGCTTCTGACCGCGACTTCGTCCGTGTGGAATTTCTTGTCTATACACAATACATATTTATGAATAAATAAAATTAAAATGTTTGTTTGTAATGTTAAAATAACAGCTTTTTACTAAATGCATATTACAGTATATACGATACCTATAAAGAAAAATCAATTTTTAAAATTTTTGTTTGTCTTCCTTTTTGATCCGGTTAATCTCCGAAACGTCTGGATCGCTTTTGAGGGGATTTTCCCTGGCAGATATCTGCTATTATAAGAAGTACTTAGGGTACTTTTATTTTAGAAAAATAATTATGGTTCCGCGCAAAAAATTAAAACACTTGAAATTTTGGACAAAATCCGATTCAAATAGGGAAGTATTGTAATCCACGCGAGCGAAGCGGCGCGCGGCGGGCAAAAGCTAGTATTAAAATAAAATTCTATGACACTCGCGCAATATTGTAGCTTCCCATCAGTGAAACAATTTTCGGAATCGTTCCGAAGATTACCCCCTACATGCAAACTCACAAATTTTACCTCGTTATAATTATAGATTATTTTAAAAACCATGGCAATTAAATTGTCCAGACAGACTTATTGGAGGTACTTTGTATCAGACTCCAAATATACCATTGTAACTATATTTTGAATCTTATCTATTTATATGATTCCAGATCATTATCTAAGTCCACACGTACAAAGTCATGTGTAAGTGCCACTAGATGTTATGGTACAGAATAATTACAATCTGCACTTAACGAAAGTTTAGCACTTAGCAAAGTTGCACAGGACGTGTCCCATCAAAGTATGGCGCAACGGATTATTTTATTATGGCAGGAGGTAATGGTCGCGAAGGACAGAGTTACTACCGCAATGTATTTCAATTTATTTACTTCAAACTTACACTGATCTTATTGATGATAACATAACATAACATCACGCTTGTAATCCCCGAAGAGTTAAGCAGAGGTGTACAGTACAACTATTTTCTTAATGTCTTTCGGAAAACTTCGTGTTTCGTCAATCGTCGGATTTCTATCAGTTGCCCTTTGCACTTGCTGCAGGCCGGACGCTCTCCCGAGCGCCGCCTGTAGGCGACTCTACGTAGGGATCGTGCGATCGATGGCCCTGTACGGGGCCCCGATCTGGGCGGCTGACCTGACGACCGGTAGCATTGCTGTTCTGCGGAGGCCGCAGAGAGCGATGACCGTCAGAGTCATCAGGGGGTAGCGCACGATCTCCTACGAGGCGGCTTGCGCACTGGCCGGATCCCCGCCCTGGGACCTGGAGGCGAAATTACTCGCGTCATTGTATCGGTAGCGCGAGGAAATGCAGGCATGAGGTGAGCGACCGATGCAGCGACTAATGGAGCAGCGTCGGTCGCTGCTTCGCGAGGTCCTGGTGGCGGAATGGCGGGACAGGCTCTCACGCCCTACCGGCCTCGGCCGACCTCGGCACCATCGAGGCGGTCCGGCCGGTGCTCGACCTTTGGCTCGGGAGGAGGCACGGCTCCTTGTCGTTTCGGGTGACACAGGTGCTCTCGGGGTATGGTTGCTTCGGAAAGTATCTGTGTCGCATAAACAGGGAGCCAGACGCCCGGTGTCACCACTGCGTCGACAGTCGGGAGGACACGGCGCGGCATACGCTGGCAGAGTGTGCCGCTTCATCTCGCAGAAGGAGGCTGCGGAAAGGGAGAGGGAGATCACATCCTCTCACCCAGCCCGCAGCAGGCGCTGGGCGTCGGCGGAGGGCGGACAACGCCCTCTTCCAGCCCCCCTAAATGGGTCTAGGGGCGACGGACTCGGGGACTTCCGTCGCCCCCCATACATCGGACCCGAGGTGGCGGCGCGTAGTGTTCCACGCGCGCCCCTCTTAGACGTCGCGGGGGGAGTCAAACACCTCACTCCCCCCCTCGACACGAGGAGAGGCCTGCCGTGGCGGGCCGGCACCAGCCGGGGGTTGCGGAAGGATCGTAAGTTCCCGCGACCCTCGGCGTAGGTGTGAGATGGAACACCGGGGTGGTTTTTAGTCAGTAAGAGTCTGACCCCTCCGCCCGCCCCAGGGCGGAGGACATCCATGAAGATTTTCCACCCCGAAAAAAAAAAAAGACTTGGAAGTTTATAGAGTTGTTGCTACTCTTTTTACTTAATATGTAATTTATTTTTAAAATGGGAAGAAAGCTGCTAGTCGCAGGCACGACAGTAGCCGAGAGACATTAAGAAAATATTTGCACTGTAGGTACATAATTATATACGAGTATGTAGGCCAGTCACCGTACACACAAACATCGCGTTAGGTCGCAAATAAGTGTAGGACGGATTCATATCGGCGTCGAGTCGACGATGAAGTACCTGGAACTCGTCCTCGACAGCCGGTGGAATTTCGTGGAGCATTTCCGACGTTTGGCTCCCAGACTGGAGCGGGTCGGGACTGCCTTGAGGCGGCTCCTGCCAAACCCACCAATCCAATCCACCAATCCTTTTGTCCAATCCACCAATCCATTTGCCCAATCTAGGGGGTCCAAACGCCTCCTGCCGGTAGGCTCTACGCGGGGGTCGTGCGGTCCATGGCCCTTTACGGGGCTCCTGTGTGGGCATATTCTGTGAGGCGACGACCCGCCCGCCGGTTGAACGCGTCCCAGAGGGCCATGGCGATCCGGCTAGCCCGGGGATACCGCACGGTCTCCGGTGAGGCAGCGAACCTCCTTGCCGGATTACCGCCATGGGATCTCGAGGCAAAAGTCCTAGTGCACATGTGGGAGTGGTGCGAGGAAGCAAAACGCCGGGGCTTAACTCCGCTGCCGCGAGAAATCGCGGCACGGTGGATAGAGCTCCAGGGGGTCTTATGGCGGCATGGAGAGTGCGATTGTCGTAACCCAGCCACGATTGTGGCGATAAGTCCCCTCTTTGAGGATTGGCTGGAGAGGCACCACGGCGTCCTCACCTTCCGCCTGACGCAGGTCCTCACCGGACACGGGGGCTTCGGGAGGTACCTGTTCCGGATAAGGCGGGAGGAAACGCTCGGGTGTCACCACTTTGTGGATCGCCAGAAGGACACGGTGGAGCGTACGGTGGAGGCCTGCCTAGCTTGGGTGGGGCACCGCCGTGTCCTCGTGGAAGCGATCGGCGGTGGCGATTTCTCGCGTTGGGCCCTGGTCCAGGCCATGGTACGGAGTGAGAGTAAATGGGAAGCCATCACCTCCTTCTGTGAGGCAGTAATGCTCGCGAAGGAGGAGGCGGAACGCGTGAGGGAGAGATAAGCTTTGCGCCCTCACGCCCCTAGTAGCCGCAGGAGACACCCTGGGCGTCGGGAATTGGTAGCCGATTCCCGGCCACCGTCGGTGCGGGCTTGCGGACAGCGAGCAATGGGTAGCTCGCCGTCCGGTAAGGACCAGGCCCACGTCGACGGCGCGATGTGTTCCACGTGCGCCTCAAAGAGATGTCAGCACTATTGGTGGGGTCCGCTAGGGCTGATACCAGCTAGGGTTGCGGGATGTTCGAAAGAGTTACCGTGGCCCCGGCACAGGCAACTGAAGGAACATGGGTGGGTTTTAGTTAGTAAAAGACACGCCCTCCCGCTCCGCCTAGAGTGGGAGAAGTCATTTGATGGTTTCCCATCCAAAAAAAAAGGTCGCAAAAATTTGCACTATACTGATCTTTTGGGATGTTGTTAGGATAGATACCAATAGTTTGCAGCTTCGAATGACCTGTGCTAATTGCGTGGTGCTCGAAAAATCTTGAAATTTTCTGATTTCTTACAGTATTTACACGACTGCTCCAAAAAAGGAGTGTAATGTTTTCAGTGTTCATGTATGTATGTATGTGAGTTTCTTTATTCCACCATAACTTTTAAATGCCTGAGCAGATTTGGATGTATGGGGTATCGCTAGAATCCTTAAATCATCCCAAGTGATATTAGCTATATTAAAAAAAATTGGCGGCAGTATGAAAAAAAAAACTTCAATTAAACAGAATATGGGTATCAAATTGAAAGCCTTGACGAGCACGTTCCAAAAAAAAAAAAACTTGTCACTAAAATGTATAAAATAAAAATAAATACTTAATTTAAAAAATTAAAAAACCTGATCACTGCCAAAAAACGAACTAAAAAGTAAAAAACAAGTGGTATTATTTAATCTTTATATACAAAGCGAAGAGTCATAATTTACTTCCTGACTAAATGGATATATAAAATTGTCATTACAGTCGGGGGACCGGGGGAAGATTAAATAGTTTTCCATAGAACGGTCCCCCGACAGCAATGACAATTTTATTTATCTGTTTAGTCAGGAAGTAAACGAATGACCTTTCGTTATGTATATAAAGATTAAATAATACAACCTATTTTTTTACTTTTTAGTCCGTTTTTTGGCAGGGCTGTTGTGTTTTTTTAATTTTTTTTTTTAACTAATAACTTTTAAAAAGTGCATCCTACGAAAAACGCTACATTTTGCGCGCAGCCGTAGCTCTGTTCGTTTAATAGAACCCGAGATACAGCACTTCAAACATTGACCATTTTTCCATAAAAGTTCAAAATTGTAGTCCCATGTAATAGGGGGCGAGCCTATTGCCATCAACCGGGCACGAATCCAGACTCCAGGCTGCTACTCCTCTAAAAAGGTCAGGTGCGCAGTATAGTCAATCTCGTAATTGCTGTACCGCCCTAACACTGTTTGTCCACCGCCACCGTCAACGGGACGTCAACGAGAAACAAGATTATTTGAACCGAACGTCACGTCTTGTTGACGGACGTGCGGTGGACACGCGCCCATAGTAAATGTTTGTATGGCTACTTTGGCGCCGTCATCTCAATACTCAATACTTTATTGCATTCCACATGTAAACTTAGGTGGTAAAACTTAGAATTAGATCACATGTCGGGCACAGCAAAATAAGTGAGTTAGGAGAGAGGAAGCACTTTTAATTTATAATTATAAAATAGTAGGTAGGTACTTTCTAAGAAAAATTAACAGTATGAAATATAAGTAAATAGGTATTTATAAGAGAGATGTATTATTTTTAAATTTTCTTCTAGGTACTAAAATTATGACTTTATAAGTCTATCATTTAGATATTCATTAAGCGAATAGTAGCTTTTATTAATTAAAAATAGTCTGTTTTTTTAAAAATATGTGAATTTTTTCTTCTTTTTTTATTGATGCTGGTAGTTTGTTATATACTTTGATGGACATTACGTAGGGACTTTTAGAGTGCATTTTTAGTCGAGAACTTGGTATGTTTAGCCTAGATCGGTGTCTAAGTAAATAGCGTGACTGAATGTCTTCACGTTTGGAGTAAAATTCTTGATGTTTACGCACAAATTTACATGTTTCTAGAATGTATATACAGGGAAGGGTTCAAATGTTATGTTTTTGGAAGTAAGGTTTACAACTATCGGTCTCGTTGACAGTCCGTTGACGTCGCGGTAGACAAACTGCCTTCGGTCGTAAAAATTTCCCTTGCCAGTCATTAAACGTCAATATCTATTTGTGCTATTAGAACAATGTGACAGTTCTATAGTTTTAACCTTAGTAAAATTTCAATTTACTGGGAGTTTTTGTCGAAAGTGATTAAGCAATTACGAGGTCCATTTTCTTGAAACTAGCACGCGTGTAAAACCTGATATGTGAACGTGGATAAAACTAAAAGGGCATGAGGGGATTGCAACCAGGGTTTGAAATACCGGTAACCAGTACCATGGCCTTGGTGTGATACCGATACCAGACGTAGTACCTGTACTATTGGTATTTTTAATCAGTACTGTACCGTACCAATACCGGCACCAAACAAATATTGCCGTAAGTTAGAGTGAGAAAACAGATATATTAAGTGAAAAGGATAGCTAATAGGCATTAGAAAAATAACTTCAACGTTGCCGACCGTACGAGCTTCCTCGTACAAATATGAGATTTGTGGTAAACGCCGGGTACCGGAATTTGGTACTGGCACATGTTAGTTGGAGTACCGGTACCCGTCTGGAACTGTTACTTAGGTACCGAAATGGTAAGAACCGCTGAGTACCGAAACAGAACCTGTAATTTTGGTACCGGTTCCAAGCCCTGATTGCCATACGTGACGACGTTGTTTTTTGCCTAATCCCACGAAAAAAAAACCCTGTGTATATGTATTTTGTTTAACTCAGTACCTACATGCATAAACAAGAAGCCAGGTGGGTCGCTGCTGGTACTACTTGGTGGCGGTACTCCAAGGAGCCACAGTGCGACTGTGGAGCCACATCACAAACGATGCCTGCCCTCTTGTCGTGCTCTCTGTGTAAAAACACCTGCACTGTGGAAGTCATTTGCGAGGCCTAACGCTGTCGAAGTAGCCGAATTCTGGTCGAAGCTTATACATATAAAATTAATAAAGAAAAATCATCGATACGACGAAGAAGAAGAAAAACATTCATATCTGGACATTATGCTACCTTCTTAAAAGCTTTCTGAAGTATTCGTAGAACTGCGAACAGTTTAAAGCTGAGCTTTCTCGTTTCTTGCAAGACAACTGTCGTTTATCACTCGGAATTGCAACAATCTTAAGCTGTTAAGAAAATATCGAGCTGAACTATACTTTTTTACTTTCGACTAACCTGGGAGTTGAAAATCAAAATCAAAAGTCATTTATTCAAACAAGGCTGAGAATCAGCACTTTTTGAACGTCAAAATTACATAAGGCAGTCCCCCAAAACGCCCGTTCTCCACCACTTCCTAGTGCTTTAGCTGGGAAGAACGAGTGGCGTAACAAACTCCCCAGAACTAGAGATATCAAAATTCTACCTCAATTTCACATGTTCCACGAACAGAACAAATAACAACCCAGTTAAGAATGTATGTTTATTATTTCTTTCACGTCAAGAATTAAAGTTAGAAGTAAAGTGAAAAGTTTCTCCACTCCAGTAACAAAGGAAAATAATACTTGTACATTTTCCACTGCATTCATATTAGATTATTCGAAAATATTTATAAGGCAAATTGTATTAGAGAGTTATTCAAGGCATTCAAGTCTTTTTGTTGATAATATGGGATCAAGAATTGTTGGATTAAGGTAGGATTAAGGAATCTAGACAGAAAACGGATTAAACGGATACTTTATAAAGGGATAAAAAAGGAGCCGGCGAGAGTCAATTTCCGATAATTGTCAGTACGTATTCCTGGGTTTTAAAATTGATTCCGATCGTCTCTAGAGAAACTTTATAGAAAATTCGTTTGTAACACGAATTATTACAGAGCTTAGAATTAGGGCATATAGTCATATAAGACGGTATAGCCAGCCTGTCTTGTGTCCAGTCCCGAGGAGATGGCACGAGCCTAAGGGATTGTGTCATGTAGACATACAAGATTAAGTTACCTGAGTGCTACCATTGTTCAAGAATTAAACATTAGACAGGTAAAGAATTAACAAATGATTTCTTAATAGAGTAGTCTATACTCGCGAAATCCCAAATCTTTATCGTCTTTTCATGGATTGAATAATAAACATTAAGTTTCTTATCTTAATATCACAAACATGCTCTCACGCCTTTTTCCCGTGGGGCGAGAGAAAAACCTAAGAACGCCTCGTGCCACGAAATGCTGCTTTTTTTTTTTTTTTTTTTTTTTTTTTCTAACAATGGCATCTCGTAGTTGGCCAAGAGTGGCCGTGACTACTTAACCGGTCAATCCTGTGGCTGCCTTAAGCTAACTCAAAGCCTCCAGCCAGGGGCGTGTTACTTACAATACTAAGTGACTGCGCGCTAAGGGCACCCCCTGTGGGGTACGAACCTCGGCTTAGGGCGTCACTGGGGGGACAGCTAGTTGGGACAGGCTGGATCAAACTTGGGTGATTATTATTAACAGGGGAATTTAAAGCTACAGGCTCAGCTTCGGCGCGGGCTGGCGCTTCTTCGAGCAAGGGACGGGGGGAATTATTAATTCGGGGTTTTCGCGATGGACCTCGGCGGCGGGGTCGGAATGTCGGTCTTTTGTTTTTGTGAACTGTACTGGAAGCCCTATTGCTTTCTTGGAGGAGAGTAATGGGGTCGTCTGGGTCTAGAAGAGTATGCCTCGGACGGCGAACTTTACTAATGTTGGAGGGGGTATAGTTTGCGGCCTCGACAACTAGGGGGTTGCGATGTTTGACGGCGGTATCAAAGAAACGCTTGGAGTTACGTTTCATGAATTGGAGGATGGTGGGGATTTTGAGATCGAGGTGGAGGATCTCGTTTCGGACATAGTAAGGGGATCCCGTGATCATTCGGAGGGCACGGTTCTGGAGGGTCTGCATCCTATGGATGTGGTGGGGTTTTGCGTGTGCAAAGACTGCACAGGCGTACGTCATAATGCGCAACTTGCACTTTAGTGACAATTTGCTTTTTGCATTCATTATGGAGTGGAGTCTACCGAGAGCGAAAGCGGCGCGCGAACGAACCTGCTTTATGTGCTCTGCGAAGGTGAGGTGCTCATCGAGAATCACACCTAGGTATTTGGCTCGCTTCTCCCAAGGGATAGGCTTACCGAACATGGTGAGTGGCCGGGGGGGGGGGGGGGGGGCTTAAGGCGCGGTTTGGAGTAAAGAACCGCTTGGCTTTTGTCAGGATTCACTTCGATTCTCCACTTCCTGAACCAGTCGCCAAGTTTGTTGACTGCTCTTTGGAGAGTGAGAGAGATCGGGGCTTGTTTGAAGCCTGAGCAGTAAATGGCCGTGTCGTCTGCGAACAGAGCCAACTGTGCCTTTTTGCTCCTGGGTATGTCGCTGGTGAACAGCGTGAAGATGAGAGGGGCAAGCACAGAGCCCTGGGGGACGCCTGCGCGGATAGGGTGGGGGGAGGATAGTGCTCCTTCGATGCGATAGCGGAAGGTGCGGTTCGACAAGAAGTCTCGTAAGATCAATACGAGACGGTCCGGCACACCGAGTTGGTAGAGTTTATATAATAAGCCGTTGTGCCAGACTCTGTCGAACGCTTTCGCTATGTCGAAGTATATAACACCCGTCATCATGCCACGCTGGAAGCCAGCGTTTATGTGTTCGATGATGCGGTGGGCCTGATGCACACAAGAGTGCTGGGTTCGAAAACCAAACTGTTCGTTTGGGATGAGGCCTTTTGTTTCGGCATAGTCTCTGAGACGCTTATAAATTAGTTTCTCATAGACTTTGCCGAGGACATTGAGCAGACTGATGGGGCGGTAGCTCGAGGGCTCAGATTTGGGCTTTCCAGGCTTGGGGATGCCGATGACAGTGGCCTTTTTCCATGCATCTGGGAAGATGTTATTGCTCATGGCACCATTGAAGATGGTGGTCAGTAGCATTATAAGGTGGGCAGGGAACAGTTGTATTACCCTGTTTGTGATACCGTCTGAGCCGGGAGCTTTGCGGGGCTTTAAACCCTTGATGATATCGTGCACTTCGTCTGGAGTGACGGGGGGCAGAGGATAGTCAGGGTTTTCAACGGGGGGAAGGGAGGCTCTACGTTCGACTTCAGCGTCAACTTTGGACAGGTGAGCTTGGTCTACTGGTTGGGAGCTGGGAGAGCATTGGGCCTCAAGGCTATCGGCCAGGCAATCAGCCTTGTCGGCATCGTCGAAAGCGATAGTCTTGTCAGGGCGGAGTAGGGGGGGCAAGGAGATTACTTTCTTAGACTTAAGTTTTCTTTGGAGTTCCCAGAAGGCCTGATGAGTGGGCTCTAGGTCGCTTAGCATCCTGTCCCAGCCAGCGGTACGCAGCTCCGCTAGGCGTGTCTTTACAGCTCGCTGTAAATGGCGCATATGGGCTTTGTTCGCAAGGCAGGGGAAGTTGCTGTATGCACGGACAGCCGCGTTCTTCTCGCGCAACAGTTCACGCACATCGTCCGGCAATCTCCAGCGACGGTCATCGTCCGCTGGAGTTACCTTTGAACAGTCGTTCAGGACTGATTGTACGTGCTCAGTGAGCGAGTCGATCGCGGCCGTCGTGTCCGCGACAGAGTCGAACTGATCAGGGATGGAGTCCAAGTGATGGGAAGAAGTGGATTTCAGGCTTTGGCTTACTTTCCTCCAATCTGTGACTATTTTGGTGAGAGGGGGTTGAGTGGGGTCATGGAGACCGACTCGGGGGGCCAGTTTCATGACCACTGGTCGGTGGTCAGAGGAGAGCTCTTGTATCGCCTCTATAGAATCCAACCGTAGGTTGATATTCTTCAGAAGCGCTATGTAGAGGACGTCGGCGGTATGGTTGGGGTTGTGGGGAAAATGGGTTGGAGTCATCGGGGCGATGACATCGAAATTTAGTACGGGGCAGAGTCCGAACAGTTGTCTTCCTCTGGCTGAGGTGGTGTTGCTGTTCCAGGCAGGGTGTTTGGCGTAGAGGTCGCCCGCTATGATAACGGAATCACTCAGGCCGAAGAGGGCAGAGAGGTCGTCAGAAATCGACTGGGGATTTTCTGGCGAGGTTTGGGGGGGAACATAGGCCGATACTAGGGTGATCGGTTGGTGGCCTGACATGCCTAGCCGGCATACAGACACTTCTAATTTGGATAGGGGGGGAGGGTCCATAGGGATGCAGTGAAGAACCTTTCTATAATATATGAGGGTGCCGCCCTTGTGACACCGAGACCTGTCGTTGCGAACTACGCAGTAGTTAGCAATTGACGGGTTACGGTAGTTGGGCTTGAGGAAGGATTCCTGTATAAGGAGAATATCAATTTGATGATCACGGAGGAACTCGGCGATCTCATCGCGTTGTCCGCGAATGCCGTTGGCATTGAAGTAGCCTAATTTAAGGGATCGGGGCTTAGTTCTCCCTTTGGCTTCTTTATCCATAGTGGGGGTTGGGAAGGTTGGCGAAGGAGGATAAGGCTTGCGTGATCTCGGGATACGCGTTATATATCTCCAGAATCTGGAGAAGGTTGCCGGCATTTCTGGCAGCAACTAATTCGTTTGCCATTTTCCTGGCGCGTGGGGTGAGGAAGGCCGTGAAGGTGCCCGAAGTAATGTTGAAGGGGTCGAGGGGGTTTGGGCCAACCGTAGTCGGTGAGTGGGGGGGTGCAGTACCGGCTGCAGGGGCGGTTTTAGGCGCTTGCACCGGTCTCGGGGGGAGGGTGGGGGCGGGCGCGGCGGCGCAGTTACGGGGGTCCATCAGCGCTGGGATGGATGGAGGTGGGGGGCTGGTTTTGGCCAGGGCCGGGAAAGCCCTTTGGTGGTTAAGAGCCGTCCAGGGGCTAGGCCTTTGAGGGCTTAGCCGTTCTGGCATTTGGGTCGAAGGGGCGGGGGGCCCGTTGAGGGGGGCTTCCCTTTGCTGGCGGGCGACTGCGCGCTTGGCCAGTTTGGGGGATAGTTTCGGGGCTTTAGGGCAGCCCCGGTAATTTGCCGGGTGTCCTGACTCACCGCATAGCACACAACTAGGTGGCTCGGTGCACAGGGTGTGGTCTTTAGGACGGGGGCAGTCAGAAGTGCCGTGCTCGCCCAGGCACTTGACGCACCTGGGTTTGGCGTGGCAGTTCTTCTGCGCGTGGCCGTATAGTTGGCATCGGTGGCACTGACCGATGAAGCCATATTTATTGGGCTTCTGGATTTCGAAGCCCATGAGGTGACATATAGTTTTTACACCAAAAATAGGGTGATGCCCTTCGGTCGGGGGACAGACAAGGACCATGTCGAATGCATGACCGCCTCTGGCGCGGTGCATTCGGTGGACCTCAGAAACTGGGATATTTTGGGCCTCTAAGTCGGCCTTGATGGCGTCAGTAGGGATTTCTTACGGAATCCTACAAATTACCACTCGGGTCTGGCGCTCTTCGGGAAGAGTGTAGGTGTGGAAAGACACACCTCTCGCCCGAAGGAGCCTGGTGAGCTCCCTATAGTCCTTGGACGTAGGGATGCTCACTTTGATACCCTGCTGGGTGGAGCGGGCATTGGTGAAGCCGATCTTTTGCTCGGTGCACCATTTGGACACGTCTGTCCACTTTGCCTTGTCCTGAATGAACACAGGCGGGGGGGGGTGCCAGCTTCTTTGGGGCAGAAGAAGCAGGAGTCAGGCCGGGGGGGGTGGGGGGGGCATCCTGCGAAGAGGATGTGAGGGCGTTATTTTTTGCCGCGGAGGCAGGGGTAGAAGACCCAAGTTTACCGGCCTGGGAAGGACTGGCTGAGATGGGTGCCGTAGGGGCAGGGGCAGAGGAGGAGGCGGAGGCAGGGGCGGAGGGGATGGCTGCCGCCAGAGGCTTTTTGGCCTTGCCGGCCTTTGAGGAGGCGCTCTTCTTCCTCTTCCCTCCCTTTCCGACGACTTGATAGTCGTCTGAGGAGGAGGAGGAGGAAGTGAGCGAGATTGTGTCTTCGGACTCTGAGTCCGAAGGAAGGGTGGAGGTGTCCATCACCTCGGGCTGGGGAGAGACTACTGACGGCATTGAGTCCGCCGTAAGAGGGGTGCCCTTGTCTGCTACAGGGGGGGAAAGCGGGCTGTCTAGAGCCTCACTTGGGTCGAGGTGGCGACTACGCCAAGCCTTCCCATATTTTAGTAAGAAGTCGGGGTCCTTAAAAAGGACCTGTCTTGCGAAGGCTGCGATGTCGGCGTCAGACATCGCAGCAATATTGAATTTAAAATGGGAACAAATAAGGGGACCTAAAAGATCTTACTCCCCGGGTGGATGGGCCCGGGGGTGTGTGGCCCTCCCTGTCGGGTGCAGACAGGGAGGTGAAAGCCTACTTGTGAGCCCTAGAGCTGAAACCTGTCGCCAGTCTTAATGTGCGACAGGGCCCTGACCAGTCTAGCGCGAAGGGTGTAGACACACCCTAAAGACACTAGGTGAGTAACTGTGGAAGGAAAACTGTCACCAGAGCCAACTAGGAGACCCCCCAAGGCCGGTTAACTCTGGGACCCGTCCAATTAACTGCCTTACCCTGAAGGGGCTTAGCGGGTGTGTTGGGTCAACACCCCCTTGACTTGGTTGTCACCGTGAGGTATCCGTCAAGGACCACGAAACTGTGGTTTTTACCCTGAGGGGGCCGAGGAGACACGCCGAACGTTTATTTGACGGACGACGTTAAAGAAATAGTTTATCAACGATCGCCCTGAAAAAGGCAATAATTGACAGCGGGTGCAGTCAGAGACTACAGGAGTCGGTGCGTGACGTGGCGTCACGAGCGAGCGTCGAAGGCGGCGACTGTGCGGTGCGTCAGTGGTGCAGCGAGCGAAATGCGTCAGCGGCACGACCGTCCACAGCGGTGTCGAGCGAGGGAATGATGCTGCTTTTATCCGTAAACGTTCATATAGCTTGCCACCCCCATGCGCTGTTAGCGAGTATTTTAAACCTGACCTTTTTAAAAGACGTATCCGGAAACTTCGGTATTCACAATGATGTCATTATATAGTAAGTATCTACTGCCAGTATTTCAACTGGCATCCGGCTTATTAATAATTCCTCAACATAGCCAAACCCAAGCTTACCAAAGCTAATTTATCTAAACATCTACCACAAAAATGACTAAAACATTCCGGAGCCTGAAAGACCTTGCTCTCAAAAGATTCCAAAGTAAGGGTCGGTTAGAAGAAAATGTATAAATATAATACAGTTCCAAAAAATATATTGCGGCTACATGTCAAAGGGATTATTTATTGAGGCCAACAGATGTTGAGTTAGTTTGACGACTATTGATTGGTCCCCGGGCCCGTAATAAGGGGTCAGACCAATTAGAATTACAGAATTAAGATTAAACGGATAGGGGGAGATAACGAAAACATCTTTAATTCCCAATGAAGAAAATTCCTTAGAACCCGAACAATTCTCCTTTTCCATTCCCTAATTTCTTTGGAAATTAAAAGAAAAATGTGGCGAACATAAATCTTTATGAGCCATTCTATTTTATTATTCTGAGCAATTGAAAAACGCAGTAATGTGCTTACTTCGCTCGTTCTGAGTGCGGTTATTACTTTCGAGTGTTAATGGCGTGTTGCAGTATTTATCATGTAGGTAAGTGGCAGTTCTATTATTTAGGTCTGGAGCTATAGAATCTTCAATAGCTAAAGCATGGAAAATTTTCTAAAGTAGCAAGTTGATGTCTCCTCTAAAGATTTTTGGCCACAAAAACAAATCGTCTATTTTTTGAAACGACAGTTTCGTTTAGCTGTCTAGCAGCAACATGGGTAGCACAAATCACTGCTTAAGACGAAGGTAGTGACGGGAAAAAGATGTATAAGAAAAGGTTAGATGTTTCAGACTAGCTTCAAAGACTATTATAATATAGTGAAGATAATTATGGTCTAAGCAAAGATGGTGGGACGAGCTTGCTACCGAAAGGACTGGCCGGCACTAGCAAAGGATAGAATTGTGTGGATAAGGTAGAGGGAGGGCTTTGCCCAACAGCGGGACAATACAGGCTTGTTCGATTAGACTAGATGGAAGTACTATGGGTGAAGAACAACGTAGTCAGTTGTTTTGTGATAACCACATCACAGAAAATCGCTGAAAAATACTGTACGTATTGATGACCTACTTTACGGTAAACGGTGGGAAATTTACCAAATGGTAGCAAGAATTTATCACCTTTCATCGGAAACATTTCGAAAATTGAACAATTAAGTAATTAATAGCAGTAGCGGAGCTGGGGTGGCCCAGTAGTAATGGCCGCGACTTACGAGTTGTAGATCGTAGGTTCGAATCCAGACAGGCGCTTTACTTTGTGTAAATTATTTCATCACGACTGCTCCCAAAACGGTGAAGGAAAACATCGTGAGCAAATCGGCATGTCCTAGAAACAAAAAATCGAAGACATGAGAAACCTACCAACCCGCACTAGGGCCGCTTGGTGGATTAGTTCGACAGCCTATGCTGTTAAAAAAATTCGACAGACTACTGATGTAGTTACAGCCAGAATTGTTTATTTTAGTTATATTCATAGACTTACGTCATATGGGATTCTTCTCTGGGGTACCTGTGCGGACATTAATACTATATTTGTTACACAGAAAAGGGTTGTTCGAGCCATTTACAACCTAACTCTAAGAGATTCTCTTCGAGATAAATTCAAGGAAATAGATATTCTAACTGTAGCCGCTCAATGTACATATATTTGAAAATCTATTGTATGTACACAAAAATATAAAAATGTCCGATATACATAGTTTAAATACCAGGAATAAACACAATCTTCCTGTACATCACGCTCGCCTCCACAGAGTAGGCAACTCGTTCAAGTGTCAATGTAGACGCTTTTACAACAAACTTCCTGTTGACATTCGAAACTTATCCATTAAACGATTTAAAACCTGTATTAAAACGCAACTTTATAAGAAAGGGTACTATAAAATTTCTGATTATTTAGAAGACAAAAAAGCTTCGGATTGAGCTGCTCGCTCTGCTCAACCTTGTGATAAAACCGTAAAACTTGACATTTTAATTATTATGCAATATCATCATTATATAGGAACCATTTTATATACATACTGACATTGCTGAATATGGTATACAAAATGACATAAATATTTACTTTGAAAAGTATTATATTACTTCAATTATTGTTAATGTGGGTCATCTATTTTTTTTCTTTCTCAGTTAGTTTTAATGATGGTCTGGCATTTTGAGTACTTTATGCGGCCTACCCAAATGTCCTTTCTTTGGTATTGTTCGTCTAGTTGTTGAGCTCCTTAAGTGCTGAGTTGAGCTACACGATTACTGACAAATGCTTGCACCGACTGGACGGGTCCACTCAAATTTGTGTGGTTCTTTCTTCAAAAGACCATTTCAGACACGGATCTACATAGTCCTCACATGATTTGACCAAGATTATGTCTGGACTTTAAAAGAGACTTTGACCTTGAGTTTGTTTCGCCATTTCTTCTCAGGGGTAGTAAGATAGGAAATGTCGACTCCATCTAGCTTTAATTTTTTTTTTATTAATTACGTGTAAAAGTGATTCCGTATCCTATTTACAGAATAAACAATTTCATTTCATTTCATTACGGCCCACACCCTTTCACCGAGAGGATGTCTGTGTCCCAGCACAAACAGACATTATAGGCTAATTATGTAAGTAATTAATAAATCGAAAAATACACCGATGACTCTGAAACACAGTACGCCGGGTACATGATATTCGTTAGAAACGAGTAGGAATTGAAGTTGTGGGTTCGAATACGGGCAAATAAGGCTTTTTCAAGTCATATGTACTTTCTGAGTTTATCTTGGTAATTACTCGAAAAACATCGTGAGGAAACTTATAGTACTTATAACTTAACAAACTTACTTATAAGTAAAATGATAAAATGATAAATTATTTTATTTCTGTAAGTAGGTTTATACAAACACTTTTACACGTCAAACATTTTTTTTTAACTAGATGAGGCTGGCGTTTCCTATCTGACTACTCTGAGAAGAAAGGCCGAAACAAACTCAGAGGTTCCAGTCTCTTTTAAAGTCCAGACATAATCTTGGTCAGATCATGAGAAGACCATGTAGATTGGTGTCTGAAATGGTCTTTTGAGGAAAAAACCACACAAATTGAGTGGACCTGTCCAGTCAATGCACGCATCTGTCAGTAATCGTACAGCTCAACTTAAAACTTAAGGAGCTCAACGATTCGACGAACAATACCAAAGAAAGGACATTTGGGTAGGTCGCATAATTTACTCAACTGCCAGACTATGATTAAAACTGAGAGAGAAGAAAGAAGAAAAAGAAAAAAATACAAGGACCCACATAGTCTTCACATTCACAGTAATTAAAATAATATAACAACTTAATATAATATAGTATAATATGTATATGATAGTTATAATATGGTAACTTAAGGACTTATAGTTATTAGGTATAAGTCTGAAATCGCCAACCATCTTATGCCAGCGGCATCGTGGTGATCAATGTTCATGCTTTCTCTGTATGAGAAGAGGCCTGTGCCCCTTAGTGGGACAATAAATTATTATTCATAGATCACAACAATTTGAAACATGAGTTGTGGGTGTATACCTGTTTAATTTAAAAATAAAATGAAATCATAAACATCATTAGGTAAGATTTACTTAATCCCTGATCCAAGATATGTACAAAGCTACCACTCACAATCACACACGTACAAAAATTTCAAAAGAAAATGAGTTTTTCCAATTTACTTCTGCAGTTTGTCTGCAAACTTCATTATAACATTGCTTTTGTGATAAAAGATATGGCGGAACCAATTTATGGTTCCAACTTCGAGTAATCCGAAGTATGGTCACTAATAAATTCCATGTTAATTTTTCCGGTGGAAGAGAAAAGGCTGCAGTCATAAAAAAGGAAAAGTTTCTAAAGAATATTAGGTTATTTTTAAGCACTTTCGTAATGAAGTTTAATTAAGTAAAAATATAAAGATATTTGTTTTGCTGCCCTGTATTGTATTAAGCTGTACCGTTTATTTTTATTGTTGTGTACCGTACAAGCGTTGGCAATACATTTTTGCCTTTGCGTACAACAAGGTAAGTAATTGAAAATATTATTTTATTACAACGTGAGGTCGTAATAGATTTAGCGGAGGAGTCACCTAGCAGTATCGTTATTTTGATTTATGAACCATTATAATAGCCAGTTCCAGTTTAAAACCAAATTTACAATTTTTATTAAAAGTACTTACTGAAATTGGTTTTAAAAATTCAATTTTTCAACTTCCGTGAACAACATTTATGTGTTGCCGATGAAATTACAGGCACTTATGTTTTATAATTTAGCACATTGGCTCTTTGTAATTCAGGCGTCTTTTGGTAGGTGTAACCACTGTGGACCTACCATTTACGAAAATTATCACATGATATTGTTGTTTGGAAAAACTAGGGTACAATATGCTAATGTTTATCAGCCATTATTGTCTTTGTTATTCCCAGTAGGTTTATACCATTCGTTACAATTAAAAAAAGTATCAAGACGAAAATAGTACCTATTCATCTAGGGATTCTCGAAATTCCCAGACTAAAGCAAAAAACTGCGTAATCATAAAATTATTTACATACGCGAAAAGTATTACGTATGTAACATGTTCCAGAAAAGTGTCGTAGACTTTTTAAGAAAATGGTGAGACACCTTTTCTTTTTGCTCAACATACGAAAATTTCATTTTATTTTATATCCATTACTAAAGATAAGTTTTTATTTCAGATGTGAATGCGTAGTCTGTGTTCTAGTTACGTACAATGGAATATTCAAATTTGGGCCGAAGCCAAAGAGCTTTGAACGTTTCATGGTAGAGCGGTCGTAGAATATAAGGGCTATATAAGCACATCAACGTAAAACATCGCAACCACACTCTAGCAAGTTTGTATGAAAATTATTGTTAATTTAGCCGGACCACAGTTTGTCAATATTGGTGGTCGTGAAAGCACAAAATTTGCAACCACAAAGCATCTAGAACACTGCTTTGTCTTACTACAACAGAAAACGTGCGCATGAAAATGTAACCTGCTTTCCGAACTAACTTTCAATCACGTTTAGTAAGCAGAAACTGTAAAGTATTCCTTAAAAAACTAGTTTGCTAACACTAGTATTTCCCTTGTGTCATGTAAATCTAGCTTACACTTACAGACGGACCTATCCGTAGACAAAACAAATATTTGTAACACTGAAGCTGACTACTGCGCCAATCGGGGCAGTTAGTTAGTGTGTGGTAGATTTACAAATTTGAACGTATTTGCCACCATTCCGTTGTAACTGTGAAACGTTTGATTGCTAGTTTCCCACCTCGTTCACGTCACACGCGGTCTGAACAGACCTTTACCAGCAGCCAGATTCTATCATACAACCACTTTATTCGCTCGATTTCGAATAATTCGTGATTCCAGCATTGTGATTGGTTAGGCTCACTAGCTGTCTGAATCTGGGTGGAATTGATGTGTGCAAATCAATGCTATACGTAAGACGGGCTTGCCACACGAACGATCGTCTCTGCCGTTGATAGATTCGTAATGGATTATGGAAAGTTATGGTAAAGGGAGTCTGTGTACATTTGGGTGAAATGAAATTTGTTACCATGAAATTCGAGGGACAAATAGATATTGTTCTGTTGTAAGATGAAAAGGGTTTGGGAGTGTCAGGAGCAGAAATGGTGGCAAATTGTGAAACGATGTTAATGTGGTTATCGTATGTTGGGATACGGAGGTAATGGCTTTAATTTCAATAAAAGCTTACTTTTAATGGTATCGGTGGCAAACAGCTAGGTCGACCCAGCTGATAGAGAAAATACCTACAATACGTTAATCAGAAGATCACAAACACCGTTAATGAAACACAACAATGCTAATTATAAGTAGGACTTCAAGTCTTTTGTTAAAGCAAACACTTTATATGATAAAGGAATGCATTGTGCGCTTACTAGAGAGCGTCATGTACGGTTGAATAAACTAAATAACCAAAGCGTGATAATGCATCAGACGGATTCTCGCTAGCCTGAAATATGTTTTGTTATCCGTACTTATAACATTAAAATAGCCTCTACCATTGGCGATAACTCAAACTAAAAGCATTTATTACAATTAAACCATTTACAGGAACTTTTGAATAGGGATAATGACTAAACAATTTTTTTTGTCCGTCAGGTAGATTATTAAAAAATATTGGACACGTATTTTTTCCTTTTTTACGTAATCAAAAGATTACGGCGTTATATTAAGTTAAAATGTGGCGAGACGTCACGCCTTGCTAGATTATACACGGAGTTGTGACGTAGCGAGGCCCCGATCCTCCACTTTAATGCGTTTTATCCAAGTATTTTTTTATTAATATGATAAAGCAAAAAATACGTGTCAATATTTTTTTGTTATCTGACTGACGGACTAAATAGAATTTCTTTTTTTTTTCGTATTGTCAAAGGAGTTGGTCATTCAGAAATATGAAGCTACTTGCCCATTTCAAAGCGTAGTACTTACTTAAATGGCAGCGCAGCGCACCTAGGGCCAGTTAGCTTGGCTATTTCCTTGCTGGTTTGTTAGGAAATCCTTGCTGATTAAATTTTTATCACCACGAGCTATTAATGAAATAGTTCATACTGCTGAAATAGAGTACCAAGACTATTTAACAGGTTTACGCGCGGTAAACGAGACACAATAGAAATTGTAATGTTATGACTGCTAATAGCCGTTTAGTGTGCTCTGGAAAGTTTTAAATTTCTTTATGTTTACATGCCCAATTTGTCTCTAGCCTGGTTAATATGGAACTACTTCATATGTACCATCGCGGACATTTTTGGTGAACCACTTTTCAACCTTATAACCTTAGAAATAAGCTCGAAAAGTGGCTCAACGCAAAAGTTCGTGATGGTACAAACTTAAGCGGTGGTTATTTAGGCAGTTAAACTTAAATTTATCTGCCATTTCCAAAATAGTTTTATTCTTCATATACACATACATAAACTCACGCCTTCTTCCTATGGAGGTAAGCAGAAGCTACAGAACGCCACCTGCTACGATCCTTACATACTCCATTTGCCACGTTTACGTTCATACATCTGGTCATACACGCACGCCGGTTGCGAGTGCTACGCGCCTGACCTTTCTGAAGAACATCACCAATAAGATCACTATATGCCTTCCTAGGGCATCCCCTCCCGGCGTTTCCACTCACATCTGCCGTGTAAATACCTTTTGTTAGTCGACTTTCATTCATCCTCTCAACATGACCAAACCATCTAAGCATACTCTTATTCTTTTTCTTTAAAACCTTTCTAAAGTAAAATCCTACAAATTACGTTACAGATTCAACTGTACCATTAATAGTCAAATGAACTGCGACCAACACAATAGTTCCCATAACTCTCGACGCACGATTTTATAAGCTCTGGCCGAAGCCATCTATTTCTTTTATGACTAGCCTAGTCGTTTCTGAGATAATCAGGTGTAACCCATAAATAATGGAGTGGCAATAAAGCCGTTCTATGTACGTAAAATATTGCCTTCTTATTTGCTTCTGTTTAGCATTATATCATCCAAAGTTTGGTCCGAAGCGTCAGGTCTGTTTTTTTTCCTATAGGGATTAATGACGCACGTCTGCAGCTTGGCACAGAAAGAACACAACTGAATCGTGCCTAGCCATTGTCTCGTCCGGTTATTTGCCTTGTCATATACAAGCTCAAATGATTATACTACGACGCGGTTAACACGCCGTACCGTTAGGAAACCGTGCCGTGAACAACAGGCCTCAGGCGAAGGCTGGATGGCTGAATTGATTAATTGTGTGCGAACATTATTTATTGTATTTATTCTGCAGTGTCTGCCTGCAACGGTTAATTACTGAGCTTGAGATGAATGGATGTGATTGTTTGGATATCGGGATGCTCGTTTGTTTCAGTTGCAAGAACTGCCATAACAGAAAAAATAACTACGTTTTCTTCATTTGTTTTTAAGAGCCATATTTTGAAGTGTTGAAGCCACCGTTCCGTTGCGCAAAAGGATTGTGCTATTTGTTCTGTACGGCCTCATTTCTCTCTAGTAGTCAATTAAAATAATGATGGCTTAACATAATTATTATGATGTGGCTTTGGCGATATATCTGTATACATAATGTATGTCTGAATATTTAATCTGTATCTGTGTATGCGTATGTGTATCTGCATTTTTAGGGTTCCGTAGTCAACAAGGAACCCTTATAGTTTCGCCATGTCCGTCCGTCCGTCCGTCCGCAGCTTAGCTAAGAGACTCTTAGTACTAGAAAACTAAAATTTGGCATGGATATAATGGTCGTAAAATAAAATCATGAAAAAATTTTTTTTAGGGTACCGTACACGTAAAGTGGGGATACATTTTTTTCTCGTCTACCCTATGGTGGGGGTACTGTCGGAAAGGTCTTTCAAAAATATTGCGGGTTTGTAAAATAATTTTTTCGATTAAGGGATCCGTTTCTGAAATAGTAAGCTTTAAAGTGCTAATTTTTGTTAGAGTCAAGTGTCCCCTGCCAGCTAAACGGTTGGTTTTGGATATGTGAAAAAATTCACGGTAGTAGTATATACAACGAAGTTAAAAGATAAATTATCACAGCTAAGTAGGCTTTACAAGTTAACAAGTAGGTCGACCAACTTACATTTGCAGTTGGAATGTATGAGAGAACATGTTTTTCAACTACAATGTTAAGTTTATTCTTGGCATATACTCATCCCAACTTCGGAACCCTTCATTGTGCGTGGTCTGAAACGCAATTGGCCGGTTTTTATATTTTTATATTTGAAGCCGAAATAGATCCATGCACAGTTAATATATACCTACTATGAAGAAAACTGCTCACGCTCCTATTTTCTTTACTTATTTCGGGAGTCAATAAGATTACTTTAATTTATAATCAGTGCCTGTAAGGTAACTAAAAGGTATTACAATACAAGACCAAAGATATTTAAGACTTAAGTCCAACATAATCTGAGACACAAATGTATTTTAACTTAAAGTTTAAGTTAAAATACATTTGTGTCTCAGAATAGTATTAGATAGAATAGTAGTAGATAGTTTAAGTCTTAAACGATCTACTACTATTTTCATAGCCGTATATACTCGTATGTTTCAGGAAAATATGGACGATTTCTATCATATTATTATCGCCGGGTTGTATAAAGTAGATTTAGGGAGAGAACACCCATCGCCGGCTACACACAATAGATAAATAACGCCGCGTGAAACTTCAATGATTGGATACTATTTTATTGTAAACAGATGTACGTATGTTGGGTATTTTTGTAGAGCAGAAACTACATAGACGAATGGGATAACGTGTTTTTCTTTAATTTGAATATTTTTTTCGTGAAAAACGTGTAGAAACTATTCGAATAACTACTTACGAGTTAGAATTATCTAGAGCCGAATGAAATATCAGCTGTTTTTTGTTATATACGTAGAAGATCAGAGGTCAAATATTAAGTGTTTCTGAATCGATTGATATCCACGGGATCACAATACTACAGGGAAGTCGAATGTATGGAAATATTATGTAGACGCTGTTGTCCACGAAAACGTTATAACGCGCACGTTTGTCCATAGCTTTTATGGACATGGACGTCCACGATAATATCGTTACGTTAGACTTTATAAAAGCGCATATTTATTTGTATAGAAGTTAATTAAAGTATACAAGCTAAAGCTAAGATATATATACATATGTATGTCAAAGCGACGGGCTCACAATCGTCGTCAGAAGGGTAATTATTAATTTAATTGTTCATTATGTAACTGTCTCTCTACTTCGTGGGTAAAGGAAACGCGCGAGGTAATTATAATCACTAGTTACTAAAACTTATTTAACAATATTGTCCACTAATTAGAAAAGTCTACGTATAACTACGTTTTGCTTAAATGAATTAGAAGGGCGCAACGGGTCCGCGGGTCGCGCTCAGTCGATCTCGTGGTCTGCATGTAACTGACTGCCTGATCCAGGCTCCTCTGATGCTAAACTCTTATCGTTTTAAAACGTTCCCACGGGAAACTAAGCCGACCCCCGGCCACGTTCGACGCGATCAGGTTCACGTCGTCGCCTTTCTTATCGGAAACAATTATTCATTATTTAATATCAATAAGCTCTGTGCACTAACCAAGACGACCGTGATCTTGAGAGTTAGACGAGATGTGACTTGACACGTTCGTCTCATGCTGATAAGAGCTGGACGAGGTGTGAGTTGTCACCGCATCGTCTCGCGCCGACATACATACAAGGTGTAACATAATTAACGCACAACCTCTTAAGGGGTCATTGTACTCATCATTATGAACAACTTTTACTATGGGACCAAACCTGAAATCGCAAAAAAATTGCTGCTCCCTACATTTATGTTCTAAAAATGTAGGGAACAGCAGATTTTTTTCACGATTTCAGGTTTGGTCTCATAGTAAAAGTGGTTCATAATGATGATGATTTTTTGGGCTAAAAATAAGCCAGCTCTCTGGTCCCGTGGAGACTCAACCAACCGCTTTGCGATGTCCCGAAATACTCTATGAGCACTCGGACCCCACGGCCCTAGTGTTTCAACCCCAAACGGCTCAAACATATAGCTACCAATAAGGTTATTATGTTAGCGCCGTTTGAAGTTTTCTGCACCTGTAGCAGCCGCCCCAGCACAGCCTGAAAGGTATTTGACGATCAGTGAGAGGGTGTCATTCAAAAGCGCACATTGATAACACCCTTTCACTGATCGTCAAATACAGGAGATGAATGACAAAGGAGCTGTAGGAAGTACTATAAATAAAAGCGAATCTTATAAGTGGGCGAGATCATTTCACAAAGAAAACGAACAATGAACAAGTTTATCAAACGGTATATTAAGCCCTTCATCACCGAGTCGGCTGCAAAAAGAGAAACACTACAAACCCGAGAGCCTTCAATACAAAAAAGTATTTTTAACACAACAAAAAAGAAACATTTCTTTTGTTCGCTATGAATTGCTAAAACCATAATCCTTCCTCTCAAGATTCTGAGTAAAAATGGCCTTTTAACGTTCTTAAGATGCAAATAAGATGCAAAACGTCAGCGTCTATTGTGTTGATTTGTATAGCAGACGGTACTTCATCCAGCTTCCGACAGCTACTGCCAGAAACGACTTAAAGCACCTTGTCCAAGATACATTAAAATTAAATGAGGCGTTCCTCGTAGGACCACTTAAGACACATCGCGAACGGTGACTTTATTTTAAGAGCTGCATTTCCACGTTTACTAGATTCTAAGTGTGAAGTGTCAAAAGAGGAGCGTGTTCATAACAGGTGAGGAATTCTTATTAATTGTATTCTGAAAAAACAGCAGCGTAGACATTATTTGCTTGAGTTGTCACTGTACAAAATGTTGACAGTAATAAACAGTGGTACAGGTTATAAGCATATCTTTTAATCAACGCTCCGTCCTTTCAGTGAATCAGAATGTGCGCCACAGTATGAACTTCTATGTGTAATAATATTAACCCATTACAAGTTAGGTAGGTATCTACTTTCTAAATCTTACAAACGAGTTACGTAAGGGAAATTCTGAACTTACTTACTTGTCCGCAATAGTCATCAATGCTCGTCGTCTCTCTGTTTGAGAAGACACTCTAACTTATTACGAAATAATTCGCAGAGTTTATAGGCTGATAAAAATATTGGGAAAGTCGGCTTATAAACATAAAGGGTGACGTTGGTTGGTCATCATGGTTCATCCTTTTCAGTCTCATTCGAATGAACGTAAAATACCCTGCAGCATAGTATAATTGACAATTCGCGCCTCATTATCAAGTTTTAAGCCATTCCAAACTCAAGCAAAAGCCCTCTTAATGATGTAGGTACAACACTTTAAGCTCCCATTTAAAATCGCGTTAATCTGCTTAAGGCGACGTCACTCGTTTTGCTCACAATGTCTGACTTCACGCAGTGTTCGCCCGATTCTGTTCAGAATGGCGGAGAATGGGCTCGCGTCCGCTTGTCGCCCTGTATCTACTCCAAGGCGCGCTTCCAAAACTTTGTATCAACCCTGGCAATCTGCCAACACCGACTCCACTTCCCCGGCAATCACAACTTAACATGAAATTTCAATTTTTATGCTGGTTAGCACGCGAGAAAAAAAATCCTCGCTTTAATTTTGTGCCTCAGAAAACATGTAAGTGATGTAAAGACCGTGTTTTGTACGTTCGTTTTTCGTTACTTTTAATGAAAGGAGATTTTTGTCCTTTTGTAACTTTGTCTGATTATGAAACGAAAATGTGGAGCGTGGTGTTCTATTCCATTTTGTGCGTAGAATGAAGATTTTTTTTTGTCATGTCTTTGATCTCATGTTACATGAAACATAATATACGATTCTTTCAACGCTAACTGTTAAATATTTAGTAGGTACTTAAGTGCTGTCAGACAGTTTACATAACCCACCCACAGAATCGTTTGAGTCAACTGGAACGAGTCGTCAAACTAGATTCAACATGACCGAATCATAACGATTGCATTCTGTCATGAACTCACGACACATGGAGATGACTAGGTTATCGGAGCGCCAAACAAATGATGTTAGTCGTGAACATCTCTCCCATGGAAATACACTCCCGGGATCCCAAATCGAGCTACCTTGCATTTGTATGTCTAAAGGCCAAGGACATCAGAATAATGATATGTCGGAGAAAATGTTTTTATGCAGTTTTGAAGCTGACATACTGGCCATCATTATTGAATTACTACCTATTGTTCGAAATATGAATTCACGAATTTGAAAAAGAGAATAAAATCGGACTTAAAGTCATAAAGAAGCCACAAGCTTTGATAGTCAATAGTTATTTTGTTATTTGTTTTGCATAAAAAGAGTATTGAAATTGTTTTTCTTTATCTTTTAATCCATTCTGACGTTCAAATTATGAACACTTCTTCAGTCTAGGCTTAGTCAGCAAAACGTAAGTGCACAACTTCATGTAAGTCATTCTGCCTTTTAAAGAATTCTGGAGACTGGCGGCTTCGTGCACGGTCCAAGAGGACCACGAAACCAGGTCACTACAGCACATCAATATCGGTTTATCTTTACCACCAGCCTGCATTATTGTCATCTGACCTCAGTACAGGTCCAAGAACAGCTTCGAGATTTTCATGGACTGACTGTTTGCGCTCGAACTGTTAGAAGGAGACTCGAAGAATGTGTCCTGTTACCTCATAAGCTAGCTAATGGGACGAAATTATCACGAGCTCATAGAATGGCGTGCCGACAGTTTGCACGCGAACATTTGCATTGGACTCAACGACAACGGAGCCAGGTTATTTTTACGGATTAAATCAAGATTATGCTGTATGAAAATGATGGACGTAAGAAAATCTAACGGAGACAGGGAGATTGTTTCCAGCAATGTTACATTGAAGAAAAGGTGAGTTATGGCAGTGAGTCATGAACAGTCTGGGGCGGAAATTTCTACCGAAGGAAAAACTGGCCTTGAGGTTGTGACGGGACTACGGTTGCCACCACTAAATAGCAACAGATTCATTTCTCAATACCTAGAGGCTCATACGATGCCATAGGTATGCTGAATTTGTGGACCAGGATTTCATTTTTATGCATAATATTGCAAGGGTGCACACTGCATGAATTGTTAGAGAATTCCTGCATAACGTTGGTATCGCAGTAATGGAATTGCCAGCAAGAAGCTCTGATATGTATCCAATAGAGCTCGTGTTTGAACTAACCAACCAGCTCCAGAAACTTTGCAGGAGCTGAGAACTGTCATCTTGGAAGCATGGGAGAATATTTCACAGCACGTCATAGTGGTATTTATTAATTCCATGCCGAACCTCATGACGGCCGTCGTAAATGCTCTTGGAGATGTTACGAAATAAACGTTTTCTCTATGTAAGCCATTGTTTTCTTCAAAAAATCCACGCTAATTTTACCCCTAAGAAACGCGAAAAGACGACTTATTGCAGTTAAACTGTTTTTTAATTTATTCCGATTTCAAATTTGGAACAATGGCAAACGGAAATGTTAGTGAGTGACTGGCTTCAAAACCACGTTTTTTTTCTTTGTTTAAAAAGATAGAGATCTTTAAACAAAAGTTTTTACATCAGTTTTTAATGAAACCAAATATAGCTTTAAAAGTATTTATTATAAAACGAATAACAACCACCGGCTACAACGTAAACCAATATTAAAATACCAAAACATTTTCGACAACAACGATTTTCGCTATTGACATCCATATTTTGGCTTTGACCGACTAGTTTTTGACACAGCGGAGTCCCGTCGTGCAGAAAACTTATGAATATAAAGCTCACGAAGCTTCTCGTCAAGGACACGAGCGGAAATCATTCTATCCAGGAAGGGACACACCATTATGAGACCTCAAGTTCAATGACCAACTAAGTACTGCTATTTGGCAGAGGTTGTATCAAAGTCCATTTCAAAGGCGTTGATTAGGTAGCGAGTGATTTTGGACAGCTTAAACCGTTCTTTAATGCTGTGGTACTTCTTTCACTATGGCACGAGCTTCTTACAATTTGAGAAATAATATTAACATTAAAAAAAAATGATTAGCCAATCACTAGGTACTTAGTAGTGAACAGCTAATAAAATCTTCATAAATGGAGACTCTCTGATGTAATTTTGACGTTCAAAAACTTCTGATTCCCAGCCTAGTTTGAATAAATGACTTTAATTTTTTTTTCAAAATACCAATAAACTGCCTGGAAATTGATTAATAAAATACGTCGTAATAATTTTATTCGTAACAAAAGCTACAATAAAGCAGGTAATGAGCAGGAAAATCATGTAACAAGGTGATTCATTTTGTTACGATGTATTAAGTGCACTTCCATTTAATTACATGTCAGTGATATTAATTGTCATATAATATTTCAGTGACTGACAAACCATTTTCATCATGATATTCAGATAATGAATTAATTTTGTAATATTTAACGACAGAAACCTAAATGAGCACGGTATTTAAATTATTGTACAATTTTGCTATGTAATATTACTACTGCAAATTTTATATTTGGGCTCGTCGGACTAAATGATAACAGCCGGACGGGTCAATCGAAGGTTCTACGCTTGCCGCGGTCGGTTCAAGGATTGGTGACCAACCATTTCATATCGAGACATACTATTCGTAGCTTTTGACAGTCGAATCGTTACGGGTAGTCAGAAGCCCAGCAGTCTGACAACGAGTTTTACCAAGGGATATCGTGTTACCAAGTAACTGGGTTGTAGAGGTCAGACAGATAGTCGCTCCATTTGAAATACTGGTATTCAGCTGCATCCGGTTAGACTGGAAGCCGACCCCAACATAGTTGGAAAAAGGCTAGGCAGATTGATTGCAAACTTTACCTATAATGTGACCAGTCCAAAAATAGTCTCAGTATTTAGTTACAATTAGTCTACTTTACAAGGTGGTTAAATTTGGTCCAAATTCCTGAACAAGGCTAACTGTAGAAAGTATGAAATGTTAAAAGTTTTTTTTTTATATAAAATTTAGTACTTACCAAGATATGTATTGCATCAATTAATCAAGATATCAACGTGGTCATCATATACTTAATATTATAAATGCTAAAGTAAGTCTGCCTGCCTGTTTGTTATGTAACCTTTTTACGCTATAATAGCTAAACAGATTTGAATGAAGGTTTTGTTTGTTGTACAGGTAGACCATGGCCTAGATTAGTACATAGGATACTTTTTATCGGCATATATATGTATAATCGAACCTCAAATAATTCCCATTTTGCTACCCTAAAAATATTACTGAACATGAACACTCCTAGTAAAATGAATGCGCCACTTTTTATGAACCTCAAATAATTCCTATTTAGGGGTCCTAAAAATACTAAATAGCCGCTTGGCTATTTAGTTACTTAACTGTGACCAACTTTGATGTAGCGCTTGCCGGCCGCTTCTGCCGCACTGCTCGCTTCGCTCGCTCGGCTCGCGCGCGGTTAGTAACAGTTCTAATCTAACCCGTTTGGTCGGGGTACCCTAGCATACTGGTAGTTACTGCGACCAACTGTGAGAAAAGGCCAGAAAATTAAAAGAAGCTCATTTGTTAAAAAAGTGTGTATGATTGGAAGCCAAAAAACTTTTAGAAGTTCATTCATTTAGATAAAGCGTACATCATTAGACGGTCAATACATTTTTAGAGGATCTGTTAAATAATTCCCGTTCCCGTGGGATACCTTCCGACCTTCACGCAGGCAAAGCCGCGGATAAAATCTAGTTGTGTATAAAATGGAAATAATAATTTTTTACAGAACATAACCCTAATCAACTCCTATAAAAAATGAGGGTATTTTTACATAAAGGCCCCCGCTGGCAGGCGCGACGTGACGGTGCGATGCGATTCTGGCAGAACAATTTACATAACGTCGTTGATACTGCCAAATGTCATTATGTCAAAAAATATTGAAATTCGGTTTTTGATGCAAAAGTATCCAAAATTGTAATCTTAAGATTAAATAAAATATTGAAATTCGGTTCAATATTGTTTGACATATGACATTTTGCGGTATCAACGACGATAAAGTTTCCTTAGAAATTGTTCTACTAGAGTCGCGTCGCGCCTGTCTGTGGGAGCCTTAATTCCACATGTCCTAACACGTTAGCAATTGGCTTGCCTGTAATAATAAGCTACCCGTGGTAACATTTTATTACTTTTAAAAATCCTTTTTATTTTTTGTAGAGGTTACCGACTCCAAAAAATGGAAGTGGTTTTTTAAAGAGAATGAAATATAAAGCAGTGGACTGTGATTTTCGCGTGGTATGTAATATAATAATTCCTTTATACCACAAAGTACCTTATAGTTTACTAACCAGGTAAGATAAGGGTTATAAAAAATAGTTTGAAGAATTTTTGAGTGGCTTTGTAGTCTAGCAAGATGAGCCTTTTTACAAAAGAAGCTCATAATTTTTTCCACTGTAAAATGTAAAATGACTTAAGAATTACCTAACTTTTAATAAAATCTTTAAAACTTCTGGAACACTCAATCATCTTACTTAAAGTGGTATCGATTTTTTATTTATTCTGATAGCGTATTTATAATTTATTGGAATTAAAACTTGCTAAAATTTTATACAAATAAAGAGTTATGGATTGTCTCCAACATCGACTAAGATCGAAAAATTTAAACTACTTAAAAAAAGGAAGAGATTATGCAATATGCATTCGATGAGTTTTTTGTCTCATGATTTTGTCTCGAACTATCTGTCTTTTGTATTTTAAAGAGCAAAATAATTAAACAATTCGATAAAATTGTCGATTCTTAAAACGTCACTTAAATATGATTATTATTTTGGCCTAACATTTTAATGGCTTCATAAACTTATCTTAAATGTCAGTGGTGCTATTCTGTAAAGATCCCACCGTAAACATTTAGGTGAAGTGAGCGTGATGTGAACTGTCATCCCACCTTACTCTACTAGGAATTGAGCTCACTTCAAACTCACTTCACCTAAGTGCTCACGATGTGATGTTTACAGAATAGATCGGCAGCCGATCTATTCTGTAAACATCACATCGTGAGCACGTGGTTCTTAATGATCGCAAAGACTTTGTCACTATAAATAAATGGACGGTATAAAACATAACATGCGAATAAGTATCTCCTTATACCTACCCGATTCTCCTTGTTAGAAAAACGATTTTAGGGAATACAAATGTAGCGTCACACGGTCCAGTAGTTTTCCAATTGTCGAACAAAACATGCCACTAATCGAATCGTTTGGGCGATAGTCTAAAAAATATCGCCAAACTGAATGAATGTTTTTATGTTTCTTTTTGTTTATTTCGCTTTTTTTTGGTTTTAGTCGATAAATAAACTGTGAAGTTGAATAAGAATATGGTTGGAAAAATGACGTTTGTATTTTTTTCTGCCCAGCACAAACTGTTTGGAATCAATATTTTGAATGTGAGTGTGAACAAGCTTTTCGCGTGATTTTATTAATATTTGTGGGATCGACTGAAATGCAACATATAAAGCTTTTGCTATCACTTACCAGCCGGTAAATAAGACAGACAGAAGTAATGCAGCGCTGTCAAATAATGTAGCTAGTAAAAAAAGGAAACAATTTCTGACATGCCATTTGCACCTGTGTGGAAGATTCAGTTGAAACTAATTTGACAGCTACTTTTTTCTCTTTATGATAAATCTGCTAGAAAAATGAAACAATACTGTCTTGCTAAATAATTTAGTTCACTATAAAATTAAAAAAACAAAGCCATCATTTTAAATTACACCTAAATTAGAATACAATTACGAATCCACAAAATTATCCACGTAATACAATGCAAACGATCGCTAAACTTTATTGGTCGTACAATACGCAATCGCAATAGCATAATGCCATTATCCGAATGGTTCGGCGAGCAATGGATATAGAATACAAATGGACGCCCGGATGATGTAGGCTTAGGACGTGAATCATGGTAGCGGATTGAATTAGTGCTGCATTTTTATTTCATTCATCAGCCCCAAATATTTTTATCGCAAATATTTATAGCAGGGTTGGGAACATAAATTGGCAAGTTGTTGTATTTTGTTTGTGTTATCGAACAAAACAATGTTATTTATTTGAGTATTAGATATGGAATGTTTATTGAAACAGGTATTTGTTGGATTTTAGTATGAATAATTAAATTCCTCGACTGCCTCGTTGATCTAGTGATTGCTAGCGCTACTAGTGAGCATGAGGTCCGGGGCAGTGTTGGGCATAATTGAATTATTTTTTTAATTGTAGAAGCAAACAATTACAATTTTTATTCCAATTAATTTTAATTGCAATTAAATTAATTCAATTATTTTTTAATTGTAAGATGCAATTAAAATCAATTGCAATTAAATCTATTAATTGTGGTTTACAATTAATTCAATTGCAATTAAAATTTTAATTGTTATTTACAATTAACTTAATTGTTTATTATAACAATTAAATATAACAATTAAACATATTATTATTATGTTGCCGATCCTCTTGTACACCGAACTAACTAATCTATCACTAAAATTCCTTACTTTAGGCTATGAGAATCTTACAAGCTATTCTGCAAAAAAATATCACTATATTTAAAAATAATTTTGACACAACTATATCGAATTTGACAATCGCGACTCCATATGGTAAGTACTTGTTTGCCCTACCCCGTAATTTTTTTGAGCCGGAGACGCGCAGGGAGCCTCGACGTGTTTTGTATAGAATTTTTCACTTTTTGTGTGGAAAATATGAAAACCTACATGTTGAGTTTTAGAGGTTTATAGGTTTTCTAAACGGGGGTCGAAAATTTCATTATTTTTGCGATAGGACACACCGTTTTCGAGATATAAGCAAAAGAAAAGAAAAAAAGATACATTACTGTTTTTGCACTTGAGGTCGATGTTTTGGTGTGAATTTGTTTTGGTGTGTGTTCATGCCAACTAATTTTATTCCACACCTTTTCAATCGCGATTAAAAATAGTCAGATTTAGTTAGAAAATCTAAATTTTAGGTGAAAAACGTCAAATTCAGAAGAGCAAAATTACCATTTTCACTAAACTAATAACTCGGTGCCATCTTAGTGCTGTCAAACTACTTTGGTCAATTTAAGGATGGGAAATCCTCGTTTGACAGGAATAAACTAAATTTTGGTAATTTTTAGTCCAGTTTAGACGCATTTATTACAAGAAAATCGGCATCAATAACTATGTATTTGATGAATGTACAAGTAAATATAGCACGCGTCAAACTTTCAAAGAACAAATGATTTTTTTCTTGTATGTGGCAATGAATCTGAACATCTACCAAACAAGTATAACCCGTAGTTTTAAATACAAAGAACTTCATTTCAATTATTAAATGAAGTCATTTGTATTTAAAATTATGGGTTATACTTGTTTCCTTTAACCATCCAATCCTCAATTATTCTAGTTAGGTACCTTTACGTATTGTACTGACATAAATCCAGGCTTAAATTTTTTAAGGCTCATGTATGCATTATGTTTTTCAGTTACCGACATTTATTAATTGTTAACTGTAATTGTAAACGTGCATCAAACAATTAACAATTAACTAATTGTAATTGCAAAGTTTTACAAGCACGATTAATTATTTGTTAATTGTGTTATCTTGCAATTACAATTAATTATTTTAGTTGTTAGTTGCAACTAAATCTGGCAATTTAATTGTTAGTTGTTAATTGTTTTCACAATTAATTTTTGCCCCACACTGGTCCGGGGTTCGATACCCAGGTCAGGCAGTGTTATTGGGTTTTTCTATCTGAAATTTCTCAGTAGCAACCCGGAGTCTGGATTTGTGCCCGGTTGATGGCAATAGGCTCGCCCCCTATTACATGGGATTTAAACGTAACTGGCGAAATGTGGTTGTACTATAGGTACACCTCTGCCCAACCCTTCGGGGAAACAAGGTGTGATGTTATATTTACTTAATTAAATTCATTAGACTATTTAAAATAAACAATCCTCATGTCCTCGTGAGGATTAAAAAAAAAAACGAAAACAATTTTTTTATTTTATTATTTAGGATAGAAACTATACCTACAATTACTAATAGTCTACTATAAAATTCTAAAATTAAACAATTTATTGCAATCTTTATTAAATGAAAAGAGCTTCACGCAACGCCCATTAATTTGCTGGAGTTAATACAAGCAGCTCAGTGTTGTTCAGTTAAGATTAGAAACACGCAAAGCACGTATTACAAAAATATCAAAAGAAGTTGTATGTTTTAGAGATCTAGTCTACTTATGAATAGTGAAATAACTAGATATGTGATCTTATCTGCTAAAAATTATAAATTACATAAATTTTTGAAAAAACGATCCTGTAAAATGGATAGTAAGTACTAATTTTAAGACTTTTAATCTTTTTAGAACATTAAGCGCGATTATTTCGTTTTTGTGTTTAAAACGCTTAGAACGACGCTCATAAAGGACATTGTTAAAATGGCCTATGGATCAACACGTATGAAAACTTTACAATAATTACTAGTTTTTTTTTTTATAATCTACATTACAATAGAACGGACACTTCAGAACATCGAAAACATTTTAAAAAGTAATTCACTTCTGTCCTATTCCCCGGTGCCATTATTTTTTGTTTCAAATTGACGTTTTGAATAGGCAAAGGGTATTGTAGCCCATACATCCAAGTCTTGTGAACCGTAATTATAAAACTCAGCACTCCCAGCGCTGTGTGAAACAAGCAACATCGACATGTCAGTATCGTTAATGAATTCAAAATCAAAATATTTTATATTATATAAACCTACATGGGCACTGAAACGTCAGAAACTAGCTGCATGGTTCCAATGGGGAAGGCAACTGTCAAAATGGCGCTGTCGTAGCTAGTTCCCAACACAAACCAACAATACAAGGCGTGAGGTGGTTTTATTTTATTTTTGCGAAAATTATGCGTTGTTGTGTTACTAAATACTCCGAAATTGGAGTCCACCATTTCCCGAAAGACGCTAAAATTAAAAGATGGTGGCTTAAAGCTATTCGTAGAGATGTTTTATAAATTAAACAGAGTAGAAACATTTTGAAGAAAATGACTTTGAGGATATATTTATACTTTTAAAATTTGACACTTTCCATGTCATTTACTTGATTTAAAATATTGAAATCACCGAAAATAACGAAATAGCGAAATAAAAGTAAACTCATGAATGAACGAAATGTCAAACTTATTGTAGGCCGTGAGGACCTAACTATGATCACGCCATCTACAATTAACTTTGCCCGACCTTCCCCATTGGTCGTTTCCTATGGAGAAGAGCCAGCATAAAACTCCACGGTTATTCTTTGAAAAGTAATTGACAGATGACAGTTTGACAGTTTGACATTAATTATAGTATACCTCTGGTGCTCTGCCTAACCCTTTTGGGTAAACAAGCGAGATTTTCTGTATGTAGGGTAGTATTCGTAGTAAAATACAATACTTACCCCTAAGTCACACAAAAACGAAACAGTCCATAGCCCTAATCTAATAACTAAATAAATTAGTATTAGAATAGTTTTGACTACCTAATAGTATGTAATGAAACGTTTAAAAATAAAATCCAATATATTTACACTAATAAACGTTAAGTTAGTATGTTTATATTGTCCTAATTAACACAATATCACGCCTTGTTTCCCCGAAGAGTTAGGCAGAGGTGTGCCTATAGTACACCCACATTTCTCCAGTTAGTTTAAGTCCCATGTAATAGGGGGCGAGCCTATTGCCATCTACCGGGCACAAATTCAGACTCCGATTGGCCTAATTATAACCTCAATATCCGAAAGTGTTTAGATTTGTGACTGAGTGGGGATTTTTTACAATTCTCAGAAGTGTCCGTGATTTTAATTTAGTTTCAATTGAATATACTTAACCATTATCTAGATCACGGAAAGTAAATTCACGTCTCTGTTGCTTTTTAGGCGAACGATGTATGGTTGCCAAACAATATCCTTTCGTTAATTGGCAATGTTTTTTTAATGTTACTATTGGATTCAAAGTACTTTATTAAGAAATTAACATTAAGAAATAAAACATATCTTTATAACCTTAATATCTGTATTTGCATAAATTTAGTAAATTAAATTGTTTCTGATCTGATTTGATTTTGTAGCTATTGCTGGCTTTATAGTAACTTATATATTTATTTCAAAGTAGGTATTGTTAATTTTGGTAATGCTCGTGACATTAACTGCCATGGGGGTCACCGGTGACCGGCACTATTCTATTCCATTTGGGCCGCGACGGTTACCGGTGCCCGGCAAGATGGACCGATTTTCGATTGAGCTCTGTTCGTCGCCGGTCACTCGCACGTAGCATTTTTACATGTAAAGTGACCCGCGCGGCGCCCAGGAACATACCTTACCACTTGGTTTTAAAATTTTCTTCATAGCTTTTTCAAAATATGCATATAATTTAAAAAAAATATTGTGTACATATATACCAGAACATATACTATGTATATACCAAATGACCCAAATGAAACATATATATCAAATTTGCTTGGCGATTAATGTGGTAATGATATATTTGCATGCTCGAAAAATAAATTTAAATCTAATATTATAAAATTTTTATCTCAACTGTAATCTTATTATTATTAGTTATTTATTGCATAATTTTAGTAATTGAAGTTGTTTCTGATCTGATTTGGCTTTGTAGCTTTTGCTGGCTATAAATTAACTTATTTATTTATTTCAAAGTATTGTTAATTTTAATTTTGGTAATGCTCGTCTAGTGGCAACCACTGATCTATAAATAAGTATGACTTATCTGCGGATAATGCAGTGTGTGTGTGTGTGTGTGTGTGTGTGTGTGTGTGTGTGTGTGGACTGCAACATTACTACTTTAAGTTTTGTTAACCTTATGTGATAAATATGTTGCAGTTGTTTATTATCCCTTAATAAATAAAATAAAATTAAATTTATTGTTTTGCGTCGCTTAATCTATACTAATTTTATAAAGAGGAAGAGTTTGTTTGTTTGTTTGATTGAACGCGCTAATCTCAGGAATTACTGGTTCGAATTGAAAAATTCTTTTAATGTTGGATAGCTCATTTAACGAGGAAGGTTATAGGCTGTATAACATCAACATCACGCTACGACCAATAGGAGCGGAGCAGCAATGAAAAATGTTGCAAAAACAGGAAAAATTTATTCCTTTTGCGAGCTTACGTTGCGTGCGCTACGTAAACAGTTAAGGTACGCAAAAATCATGTATAACGGGATTGTTCCTCTTAAAAATTCTAAAAAAAATTCCGCAATAGCATATGTCTATCTTTTAAGGTTGGCTCACTATAACTTTTTTTAATGGTAGGTAATCAAAACTTGTTATAAAGTAATGAATTATTTGCGAAAGTGTTTTCATAAACATGGTATTAATCCTTATCCAAATAAATAGTTTCATAATGAAGGTTTATTAAGTACGTGTAAATTCCTTTCTAAATTATTCAATTCGGACCTTCAGTTTAGAAATTACGATGGGTATAAAAATGCTTAAAGTAAGAAAAATGCGCTTAGTCTATTAGTTACCTAGGCATTTTACTTTTTATTGACTGTTTGAATGCGCTAATCTCTAACACTACCAGTCGGATTTGAAAAATTCTTTTTGCATTATAAACTCCAATTCTTGAGGAAGGTTATGGGGTATGTAATATTACGCTAGGACCCTTAGAAGCCGATCAAAAACAAAACAGGAAGAACGAGCGCTAAGCGAAAACGAAGTAACAGCGCGGACAGGCGATGCGATGCGACGGGGTGGGTCGGGGGAACAAGAAATTCTACGCGGACGAAGTCGCGGGCGGAAGCTAGTGACATTATAAGCCAACAAACCAGTTCCTTTCGTTACTTTTAACGAGGTTAATGCAGGCACTAGAGCTTCATAATTATGAAGGAACTGCCGTCTGACGTCCTTTTGCCGAAAAATCCTTACATCCATTCTGAATCAGTTACCGTCATCGTTACCTTTTACTTACTACCTCTTAATTATTATTTTTCTTTCATATTAGTATACTAGCTATTGCCCGCGGCTTCGCCCGCATGGATGTCAATACTTTCCTATTTGAATCGGATCTTATTCACCATTTCATGGGTTCTAATTCTTTTTGCGCGAAACCCTAATTGTTGTTCTAAAATAAAAGTATAGGGCACACCTTGTAAAATTAGCTATCTGTCAATGGAAGTCCCGTCAAAATCAGTCCAGCCGTTTCGGAGATGACCTATATAATTATGTACCTATAAGCTCATTTTAACTTGGTGCATATATCTGCGCTAGCCCACTCTTTTGTTTAAATAGTTAAATAAAAAATAACTCAAATCCTTCAACGGATCCAAGTTCTGCACAAAATATTGATATCAAATCTCGATTCGTTATGGACTTCCCAAGTTGTTAATGTCTAATGAAAACAGAAAGATATGGAGTCGTTAAATAATAATAACTTCAAGATTGCCAAAGTTACTTGGGGAATTTCTTTATACGTTCGAAGAAACTTACTGCATAGCAAGTAATAATATATATGTGCGCTTAGAATTTTACGATTGGGGAAATTACTTCGCGAATATTGTTCACGTCATTCCGCGATATTAGAACTCTCGCAGTTGACACCCGGGCATATAATATCTCGCTCATTTACATCAAATGTTATAACGTTAGATTTTATGGATGAGTTCTATGGTACGCCTTTAACAATTCTATGTTATCGTGAATGTGTTCCTATACCAGCCTAGTGTTTTCAAATGACTACTAAAATTTAGGGGCATAGTTATGCTGGACATTTAGGCTGGGATTATGGTATAGCCATTATAAGTAGGGCCCACATAATAGATAAAGTAGGAATTGGGTGATTCTGAGGCTATAAAGTGTGGTCGTTTCTTCGCAGCAATACATTTTAGGTGTAATTTTCAGCGTGCGTGAGGTTGAATGGATCGTTGGCTTGTTTTGTTACATCGATATATCCAATTTGTGGCTGTCTGTTTTGTAACTATATGCAGTATAGGTACTTGTTGATAAATATACTAATTGCGAGGCCATTCGTGTTTGGAATAATATCTGATACTATCTTTCCGTATGCGTCAGGTGAAACGAAACGACTAAGGGCGAATTTAACCAATGAAACTCAACGCGATATGCACATTTAAACCACGTTCAAGAGCTGTCAGTGTAAATTTTCCACAACAATGATGACACTGACAGCTCTTGAACGCGGTTTAGTTGGGCTGATTGCGTTCAGTTCCATTGGTGAAACTCCTCCTAAATTGGCAAGCACCATCAATTCATTCACTGACACCATCACACATCACGCTTGCAAAGTGACGGCATGCTGACGTAACACCCTAAAATCGTTCATTTTAACGACCAATCGTCCGTGTTCATAACGGTAGGCTAAAATGTATGCCTAACATCACACATTCGGTTGGATATAAAAATTGCTGTGAATGAGTTCTAAACGATCCGGTTGGTCGTATTTCCTTTGCGCGTAATGGTCGTTTCACGCATAATATGAACGAGCCAATCATTCACGGATGACCTACTTCCATATCCAATAATAATAAGGATGTTATGGCCGTGTTGATGAAATGCTCATTTTCTTAACTGGTTATATAAAATTTGACGGAGAGAGTAATGTGCTCGGGTAGAGGGCTTTGCAAAATTATTATTTTACGCTCGGGTCCAAATCTGCTTTATGGTTCTTAGGCACAAGCATAATAATTCTTAGGATAAAGATGAATGAACAACCTTCAAAATACATATAAGTACGTACCTAAGTGTTCTTACACACGAGCGACACGCGCCAACGGCAGAGGCAACTGCACGCATCGACGGCGGTCGTCAATTCGCCGACAACCACCGCCGACATGTTGGCGACATGTCAAGTCATCAGCCATCGACGCGACGGACGCGACACGCTACAACTGCAAGCGTCGCTTTAGGTCGCCGGCTGTCGCCTACATGTCGGCGGTGGTTGTCGACGAATTGGCGACCGCCGCCGACGCGTGCGCTTGCCTCTCCCATTGGCGCGTGTCACTCATGTGTAAGAACATATATATGTTCTTTATTAATGCGATACTTCTGATCTGATTTGATACGATTCTAAGGATTTTAGTACGAATGGATAGCTAATGAATTACTATATTTGCGACTACTAGAGCAACGAGGCAGTTAAATACAAGAAAATAAATATTTCACATGATTTTCAAATATGATAAAGTACAGTGAGTGGGTATAGTGGGTGGGTGGGTAATGTAGGACGTCCTCAGTCTAGGTGGAGCGATGATCTTCGCAGGGTGGCTGGTAGCAGCTGGATGAGAGTTGCCGAGAATCGAGCTGAATGGCATGCAATTGGAGAGGCCTATGTCCAGCAGCGGACTGCTGTAGGCTGATGATGATGAAGATATTGGGTTCTATACTAGTATTCAAGCCATAACTTCCTTTATTCTATTTATTTCAGCCTACTTATTAATACAAACAAATGTTAGACATAATACATGTTTAAGCTAGCCAGGCGAACGAATTACGTCTGTTTTCTCAATAAGATCCCATCCATATTCTGGCTCATTATTTATTTGGCACGCAACCGGCCGACTGTTTTCTTTGAAATATGCTATATATATACATACCTATTCCTTATGGACATGGATATACATATAGAAAATAATAATATAATATAATTCCTTGACATTTCTGTTCTTTTTATGACTGAGGTGTCCACCATATATTTATACGTACTTATAAGAAGTCAAATCATTTATTTAAAAGAGGCATATGAAAGTCACTTTCGAACATCAACACTTACAAAATTGATTCTAGTCGCCACTTCCAAAAGGTAGTTTCGTATGGAGAAGAATGGGCAAGAAATTCCACCGTTACTCTTTTAAAATGTTTTACAATATTTTGTGTAAGTACATTAATATTGGTTAATTATGTATATGTGAAGACGATAGACCTAGAATGAAATTACTATACCACAATAGGTAAACACAAATAAAAATGAAACAATGACAGCTAAATTAAATATGTGTTAGATACACGGTGCTCACATATTCATAAGCATTGTAAAAGTGTACGATTTTCCTAAAATTTTAACAAGTATTAAGTGAATGTGTGAGCTAAAGCAATCACTGAATGTAAAATCAGTGTTATAAAAAATAATAAATTATTCAATTTAATTAGCAACCTATGGAGATCAAGAAAGAAAACTCCACCTATTAAATTTTCGAAAAAATCCCTGTGCTTTAGAATTATGTTATCCACGTGTAGATAACAGTGGGTCGTAATTATTGTGAAAAATATTCATGTTCGTTCTTCTTAGGGAGGCTAAGAATGAAAACGTTACATGATAAAGTATCGAAAAATCCCTGGGCTTTCGGATAAGTGATAAATGATAAATGATTTTATTTCTGTATATAAGTAGGTTTGTACAAACACTTTTACACGTTAATCATATTTTTTTTAACTGGATGATGCTTTCTTATTAAGGTTTTCTTATCTGACTACTCTGAGAAGAAAAGCCGAAACAAATTCAGAGGCCAAAGTCTCTTTTAAAGTCCAGATATAATCTTGGTCAGATCATGTGAAGACCATTTACGTTGGTGTCTTAAATATTCTTTTGAGGAAAGAACCACAAAGGATTATAAACAGTATTTAGGAACGGTCATTAAATACTGTTTTATGATAATTGACGATAAACAAACTATGCGCAACTTTGAGGTAGTTTTAATAGTTTACGTATTTGTTAATTAAATATCACATTTTTCAGAATATTTTTAAGTCATCATATAGTAAATTAAGTTGATAAATGATAAATGATTTTATTTCTGTAAGTAGGTTTATACAAACACTTTTACATGTCAAACATTTTTGTTTTTTGGTTGAATGCGGTTATTTTTATAATTTTTGTTTTTGTCCGAGGTTAGAACTTTGAGTGATATTAACTTTAAGTAGGTTGGCTCCATGCCACATGCAACAACAGCAGCTTGAGCTTAAACACTGCATTTTGCTCTAGTGCTGTCAGTACTGTAATCAGTCTTTGTGCTAGTCGTAAAGTAAACAGCTGTTAGAGAAAAATTGGTATTCTTGAACACTGAAGTTAGCTGATATAAAGTCAGGGAAATATATTGTTAAGCAAATTGAATACCATACCAACTTAAACTGTCGGTATAATCAAACCACAACTGGCATTCTTTGACACGGCAAATTGACGAAGGGTGTCAATTTGCTTAATCATTAATTTCTCTGAATGTACAAGGCAGATTATTTAAATAAGGGCTATACAACTTTTTTGGGTCTTTTCATTTGCGCTGGGCACTACATTCGCCCCCCTGTTATAAGGGACAAAGGTGAAATAATAATAATAATAATATATTTATTCAAGTTATAAAGTAGAACAGAAAATACAATTATGCTTAAATCTATGTCAAGTTCACTAATGTTATTTGCCTGAACTAGGACATCCTGTGTTTCAGGCGAGAAATGTAGGTGATCAATACACCTCTGCCCAAATATTTGGGGACTAAAGTCGCTTTCCGCATCTATCTGTCTATATAAGATGTAACATAAATAACGCACAACCTCTTAAGGGGTCATTGTACTCATCATTATGAACGACTTTTACTATGGGACCAAACCTGAAATCGCAAAAAAAACTCAGCTGCTCCCTACATTTATGTTCGCATAACTCGTTAAAATGTAGGGAACAGCAGATTTTTTTTTTCGCGATTTCAGGTTTGGTCTCATAGTAAAAGTTGTTCATAATGATGAGTACAATGACCCCTTAAGAGGTTGTGTGTTAATTGTGTTACATCCAATAACTCCTCCTAAACCACGCAACGGATTTTGATGCAGTTTACACCATCAGTTAGGTATTTTTTCACGAAATGTTTATGTATATAAAACCTTATTAAGTTTATATGTAAGTAGAAAAAAAAACAATATTTTGCAACCAAGTCGTTAAAAAATAAATTTACATGGCTTACGTTGCTAAACCTTACAAGATACATTAAAATGATGTACTAGAGAATTGTAGTTCTTCTAAAATGCTAAAGAAAACTCCCCAATGGCATATCTCTATCTGTTACGGTTGACTCACTGTAACCATTTCTTTCATTAAAACATTAATTAAAAATTGCGTTACTTGCGACGCTATTTACTCTTATTCGGTATTAATCTTTATCCAAATAAATATAACAGTATCTTGGGCATTAAATGTAGATTATAATTAGCTTTTACACATTCTTATTCTAATGAATACTTTAGAGAAGATATCAAAGGTAAAGCAACCGAAAAAATAATTCACGGACCGAAGTCACTCGGCCGCCACAGGCTGTTTTCAATGACATTTAACAAATCAAAAGGTCAGACATTCAACGTTGCGAGTGTTTTTTCCATGGACAGCTAAAAGTAGCCCTTCGTGCGTCACTTCCAAAACAAGTCAGCTGCAAAAATTGTTTAAAATGAAATTCTATAATCAAAGGCAGTAATTTCACATTTTTCACCACTGTTTTTTTTCTAAATTACACCCGTGCGAAGCCAGGGCGGGTCGCTAGTTATCTATACATACATATATACAAATAAATAAAATTGAAGTGTCTGTTTGTAATGTCAAAATAACAACTTTTTACTAAATGCAAACGAAAGTATTAACAAAAAAAAAACAATTTTTAAATGTTTGCCTGTCTGTTTGTTCCGGCTAATCTCTGAAACGGACCAATTTCGACGGAACTTTCACTGGCAGATAGCTGATGTTACGGCGAGTAACTGAAGCTTTTTTATTTTAGAAAAAGAATAAGGGTCTGCTCTTTCACGTTCCTTCTCGAAGAGAAGAGGCCTGTGTCCCAGCAGTGGAAACATTATAGCCTGATTATGCAAAAAATTAAAACCCATGAAATTAAGAACAACATAGGATTCAAATAGGGAAGTATTGGCATCCACGCGGGCGAAGCCGCGGGCAGACTACGCGCGCGCGGGCGGCTAGTTGGTAATAAAATAATTATTATCTACCAAAATTAACGAAACATTTTTCTCCTACAAAGTCATTTGGATTAATTTTCTCATTTCATTTGATTTACCATTCCACATTTATGTAAAAAGCTTTTAGGATAAAACCTGCCACAAAAGGTCGACTGATTCGTTGCTTGCCCACAAAAAGAAAACTAAAAATAGATCGGACGGACATACATACTCTGGCATTTGTACTATCATTATTGTGTATACAAAGAAATTTCCTTGTACGTGATGCTGCCAGCCTTTTGGGCACTTTTCCTGTTGACAGCGATGCGTAAGAATATTTTAAACCATACTTTAATATTATAAATTCGAAAGTAACTCTGTCTGTCTTTATGTTACTTTTTCACGCTTAAACCACTGAACGGATTTCGATAAAATTTGGCAAGGAGATAGATGGCATCCTGGCAAAGGACATAGGCTACTTTTTGTTTCAAAAATAATCCTACAGAGGGTGATATAGGGGATGAAAGTTTGTATGCGAAACCCTGCATTTCTTAAATTAGGGCTCTGATAATCGAAATTTATGCTTTTGGTAGGAAATAAAGAATTCGCGTTACTTTAGCTATTTTGAAAAATCATCCCCTTAGGTTGTACAATAGGGGTTGATTTTAAAAATCACAAATACTATTAAAATGTTGTGTACTTCTTTTTAAGAGATTTAAGGGATTAAAATTGTAGTCATAGTTCGTATCTTGACATCTTGAGGTAACATTTTTTAGTCTTTATTTTTAACCGAGTTCAAAAAAGATATAGGAGGTTCTCAATTCGGTTTTCTTTTATTTTTGAAGGGTTCCGTAGTCAACAAGGAACCCTTATAGTTTCGCCATGTCCGTCCGTCTGTCCGTCCATCCGTCCGTCCGTCCGTCCGCAGCTTAGTTCAGAGACTCTTAGTACTAGAAAGCTATAATTTGGCATGGATATACATATTAATCACGCCTACAAAGTGGTAAAATAAAATCACGAAAAAAAAATATTTTAGGGTACCTCCTGTACACGAAAAGAGGGGATGTATTTTTCTTGTCTACCCTATGGTGTGAAAGGTGGTAGTGGAGGAGGTGGTTGGTGGTGTTGAAAGGTCTTTCAAAAATATTGCGGGTTTTCTAAAACAATTTTTCCATTAAGGGATCCGTTTCTGAAATATATAGCTTTAAAGTGCCAATTTTTGTTAGTCAAGTGTACCCCCCCCCCCCTGCCTGCTAAATGGTTAGTTTTGGATATGTGAATAAATTCAAGGTAGTTGTATATACAACAAAGTTAAAAGGAAAACTATCACTGCTAAATAGGCTTTACAAGTTAACGAGTAACAGTCGACCAACTTACATTTGCAGTTCTTGGGATAAACTCATCCCAACTACGGAACCCATCATTTTGCGTGGTCCGACACAAACTTGGCCGGTTTTTTTATATTTGTTACCTCAGTACTCCGTAATTTAAAAACCGATTTGGAAAAATAATTTTTTATTTGAAAGGACAGACTTCCAAATTGGTCTAATTTTTATGAAAATCTAGTTCTGATGATAGGATCCATGAGGAATTGAAGGAACTCCGCAAATGTTTTAGGCATACACATGGCGATTTTGGTATTTTCATCAACAAGTCATGCAGTTGCATTCAGAATGTATCATTTGGTGAAGTGGAACTGATGAAGAAGACCACAGATGGCCACGGGAACTCCTCAATGATAAGTATTTCACTGGTGGCGATAAGATATCTGGATTAAGATAGTTAAGCGACAATGACGAAGCAAATATAATAAATATAAAAGAAAAACACTACAAAGTGAAAAATAACTTTAATTTCGGAAGTCGCTGGCAAAAACGAAAATACTAAACCAAAGACACCAACTTCCGCAATTAAAGTTAATTTTTACTTTGTAGTGTCTTTCTTGGAAAACGGTTGTTTTTTTTATAAATAAGTTTTTTATTTAAATTAGTCCACTCGGTCAAAAATTATTTCTTATTTGTTATATCAACAAAATAATTAATTTGCGACTTATTCCACCTAAAACTGTGATACGTGAGAAAAAATGAGGTCCTTTGGTATAAGGGCTCAACACAAAGACCTCCCACCGCATCTGTCTGTTTGAACGCGATAAACTCAAAAACTACCGAACGGATTTCATCCGGTTTTCACCAATGGACAGAATGATTCATGAGGGAGGTTTAGGTGTATAATTCATTAAGGTTTTGTATAAATTGGCTGAAATATGATGATGTGATGATTGTTGAAGATGTCGGGAAAAACATGTCAACTGGGAGCTTTCTGGCGTGCGTCGCGTAAACTAATAGAGTATTACGGAACATATGGTACTTTAATCACAGTGTACGTTCCCATGAGATATTTTCCGACATCCACGCGGGCGAAGCCGCAGGCAAAAGCTAGTGTCCTATATGTGGTACCTACTTGATTACTTGTACATATTATGTATTATGTCTTTATTTCATTTTCTGTACACATTATATAAATTTTTAAATATTTTTATATAAACAAAAAAAAACATTTAAAAATATATAAAATAGTGGCCCATCGGCATCAGGAACAGGGTCCAAGGTGCCGGCGGCGGTCAGGGCTCTAGAGACAGGAACCTCCTCACTATGCGTGCCGTGTCCAGGAGTACTGCTATCTGGATCAAGCCCTTGACCCAGCCGCGCAATGAGAGCCTCCTGAGGTGTTGGTCGAGGCTCTCCGCTATTAGGCCACTAACCGTAACGATCATCGGTACAATGATTGCAGAGTCCACGTCCCACATGTCGACAACCTCGTGTGCTACTAAGTCAAGATACTTGATTTTTTTATCTTTCTCAGCTTTCACGAGATTCTCGTCATGAGGAACAGCGATATCAACAATCATTGCACGGCGCTCTCGTCGATCAATCACCACAATATCAAGCTTATTGGCTACAATAGTCCTGTCAGTGATGATAGATCGATCCCAGTACAATGTGGCATGACCATTCTCGAGAACTGGGTCGGGCACATACCTGTACATATTATGGTACTTCGGACTCCACAAGGTTGTACTGCAGAGCAAGTTGCTGGTGGATAGTCCTAGCCACTAGATTGTGTCTGTGCAAGTACTCGCCGTTAGCAAGACGAGAACAACCGGAAATAATATGTTGGATTGATTCACCGGGGCGGTGGCATGCCCGACAGATGTCAACCTTATTATTATTATTTTAAGACTTTTAGCTTTTAAATTATGTAAATATTATCTTGGAAAGGAAATTTATCTATTTTTAAATACAGGGACAGAAAATGTTGTTCAAAATTGTCTATATTAATAACAATTTCTCGAATACTTTCATAACAGCAATTCAATTTTCCAAAGAAAGGTGGGGTAGGAAGAAGCTAACTATAGAAACTGGGAATGTTGTTATAAAAAACGTAGGCATACCTGAATCCAGCATTGCGGGATGTTCCAGGGTTGCGGGATGTTCGAAAGAGTTACCGTGGCCCCGGCACAGGCAACTGAAGGAACACGGGTGGGTTTTAGTCAGTAAAAGTCTGACACGTCCTCCCGCTCCACCCAGAGCGGGAGAAGTAATTTGATGATTTCCCATCCAAAAAAAAGGCATACCTGAATATTGCCTTAAATGAAGAAGGTTTTATAAAGTCATATAAAGGAGCCCATCAACCGCCCCTTATAACACCAGACAGAAAATGACACTTTACTTACCTAAATTAAAAAAAGACGGCTACGCTACTTGCAAAGCAAAATTTCGTAGAACCACTTATATTTCTTCCCCCTTTTAGGATACCTACCAAAAGTTATACAAACATGTTTAAGCTGAAATACTGAATGATTAAAAGCTTTGGTAGTGAAACCTGTCTGATCTTTATCATAAAATTTAATTTAATTTGTTTGACTAACTACATTTTCTCTCGCACCAGCTTTTGAATCGACGAGAGGTAGTTCCTTTGAACCAGTCAAGCTTAAACCTTAATACCTATTGTAGCGAAAAAAAATAAAAGGAAAAACACTTTTTAGCCGAAACACGTTTAATTTTGTTATTTAAAAAAAAATAGAAAAAAACATTGGAATTTAGTATAAAAAGTAAAATAAAATAATATTTAAAGAATCAAAAAGTTGCTGGTTGATTTATGAAAAAAAGGAAGATAAATAGCAGAGAACTTTGGTCCGATAGGGTAAAGTACGCGAATATCGAAAGAAAAAAAAACGTCCTAACAGGTCGATGGCAATCGCTATTAGGTGACGCTCCCAAAATAAACCGTAAAGGGAAAAGAAATCAGAGAACCAAGGTATCTCGCATTTTATAGGCTTGAAAACTTAAAAAAAAATTGTGAACAAATTAAAAATTTGCAGAAAGTTACTAACTACGTTACTTAGCTAGTATGTAAAAATATCGTAAAAAATCGTTGTCCAGCGTAATTACGTCCGGCGAGGTGTCGTAGACAGCTGGAGCTGGGTCTCTGGCTCAGGAGTAGGCGCTGGCTGGGTGTTCCACTTGTTTGTGTGGCCTTCGCGGCAGGATGCGGCCAATTATTCCGCGTTGACCAACGATGTCAAGCGTTTATTTGGGCCAGAACCTGGAGGCAGAAAGTCGGCCTGTTCTAAACTGATTAATCCTTAGACAAAATGAATTAGGGTTAGACCAGAGTGATCAGACTGAACTTACGATTGAGGAAAACGATTAAAAGATACGTACCAGAAAAATAAAGATGAAACTTCCTGACTCAAACCATGGAGTATGGGATTCGTACTTGAAAGAAACATTCCTATGACAATAAATAGCGGATATTAGCACAGAAGGTATAAATAAAACCACAATCCTACGACGGCAACAACGTAACAGGAATACATACCGAAAGTAACAGACAAGGGCGACGTCAAAAGCAACTTTGCTTTTATTATACAGCAAACAATATGATTTCACAAATTACATGTAAATTTTCAACTAACTGGGTCAGTATCAACAGTTCAACTTTTTGCAACTGACGGGTGCGTCATATGGTGATATTGAAAAAATTAGGACCCATCTGTCAGAAAAAAATAATTCGAATCACGAAATAAAAAGGTACAAAATCGACCAGAATCAATGACAAACGAAAAAAAGGTTGACATTAAAGAACCAAAAAGTTTTGACATGCAGAATTATGCTGCACTATGTAGCATTAAGGCGAAATGGCATTTTGGCTGCACGCAAAATAAATTTTTGTCCTCAAAAACTACTTGCCCTATTTTTTTTCACGATTGGGCGAAAATCATTTAAAATGACTATTTTGATAGCAAAATTTGCGTTGTCCGTGAGGGCCAATATGATCGCCCGCAGGTTTGTTCGTTGCTCGGGGGCCGTCAAAATAACTCTTTTCAGAGCGTTTTGTACGTCCCTGTGCGCGGCCAGCCTGTGGGTTTTATATACTCAGAAGCAGTACAACGCTCTCCGTGTTCATTATAATAATGCGTTCAGGGCGTTGTTGGGGCTGCCCCGGCACTGCAGCGCATTGGGGATGTTCGCCGACGCCCGTGTCGACTGTTTCTACACGACCACGCGAAAGCGGTGCACATCTCTGGGGCGCAGGCTCCGGACCACCTCCAACACCATCCTGAATGTATTTGCGAACAGGTTTGATTGTCAATACATAAACCATTGTTATATGGTTAATGTAATGACAAACAAACAAATGACTCAGAGGCAGGGGTATTATTAATAAGTGTTTAATTTTATCTCCATGATTATAATTTAATTTATTTTTTATGATTTTTAATTTAATATTTTATTTAATTTTTGTGATTTTTAATGTAATATTTAATTTAAATTAATTTAATTTTTGACTTTTTAATTTTTATTTATATTATTTGATTGATTATTATTATTTTTATATATATGTAGATATTTGTTGTTATATAGTTTGTAATTTTATTCCAATTAATGTAACGATAACAATATGATCTGCAATGGATTGAAATAAATTATTTGAATTGAATTGAGTTGAAAAAAAATTGTCCACACGCGATATTTTATGATAAAATTATTTTTACTACATAAAAAGTACTTGTTATTACTTTGATATGTATTGTCAAGCTAGATTTAATATTCATTGCCAATAATAAACAAATAATATTCCTTTTTTCTCATCCAACTCGAATATTCTCCATACAAAATAATTTGTCCTCTTCACGAGGTGCGACACAAAAATCATCTGAATAAATATATTAGCTACAGTTTTTAACTGTAGGTGAACTTTTTGCCAACACGGTATAATTGCCATTGGTTTCGGTAAAATTCATTTTATATTAATTATTTAAAATATAAAAAATTCGGGTTTTAAAATAAAATAAAATTGGTTTTAAAATATGAAAAGTTGGGGTTAGAAAATAATGCCCATTATTTTGTTAATTTTTCAAAAAATTAAAGTAATTTGAATTCAATTTCGTCTACATGTTCACCATTTAAAACACAAGGAGACTATGGGTTTATTTTAATGTAATATAGCGTATAGAATTAAAAAAAAGAAATATTTTTTAAATCCTACTATCCTAATCTATATATATAAAAGGAGAAACTGACTGACTGACTGACTGACTGAGTGACTGACTGACATATCAACGCACAGCCGAAACTACTGAGTCTACTAAATCTTTGATTCAAGTTATGGAAATGTGTTAAACGATTTTTTTAAATTCCACCCCTGTGGGGGTGAAATCGGGGATATAGTTTAGACGAAAAATCTTATTCATTTGGTTAATAACCTTGAAACTTGGCACGAATATTTGCTTAAATAAGCAATAAAGTTTCTTACTATTGGTTTTTTAAAACTACCCTTGACGGGGTGAGAAGGGGTAATTCGATTTTTAAAGAGGAGGATTTTACTGTGTGGCTTGATTAACTCAAAAATTGGTATAAGAAATCTTTGATTTCAGTTATGGAAAAATCCGAAACGATTTTTCGAAATTCCACCCCTGTGGGGGTGAAAAGAGGGATACAGATTACATGAAAAATCTTATTCCTTTGGTTAATACACTTGAAACTTGGTAATATTTGCCTCAGGAAATAATAAAAATTGTCACTCTTAGTTTCTTAAAACAAGTAAGGAACACTAGGACCGTAAGAACAGTAAGGAACAGTAAGGAAAAATTTTAACGCGCTGTCATATTAACTCGAAACTCGGTACTAATACTTTTTCGGATTTCTTTGGATCTGTATTTTAGGTTTTCGCCACTGACTTCCGAAATTGAAGTAATTTTTCACTTTATAGTGTTTGTTTTGGAAGTCGGTTGTTTTTATTTTTCACTTTTTACTGGGTCTGTTTGTAATTTATCTGAGTTACAATAGCCTAATGACAACTGCTCTTTACCTTAACAAAACATTGCTTTTCCCGATGCAGGGACGTTAATTGTTGAGGAGTTCTCTTGGTACTTCAGCATCAGCTCCACTTCATCATATGCATTGTGACGAGCTTCTATTGCTTAGCAATAATTTTAAAATAATGGAATCGCAACCCGTGAAATACTTATTATTGAGTTGTTCCAGTGGCCATCTTACCATCTGTGGTCTTCGTCATCAGTTCCACTTCACCAAATGTTGTTTTTCGAGAGGAAATGCACAAGTTACTATAAAAAAATACCAAAATCGCTATAGGTGTGCCTATATTGAAGAGTTTCCTCAATTTCTCCAGGACCCCATCATCAGATTCTGACCTGATGACAATGGGACCACCTGGAAAGTACACTCTTTCAAACAAAAAAATAATTTTCCAAATCGGTCCAGCTGTCTTCGAGTAATCGGGGAACCATAAAAAAAAAGATTCCGAAGAACTGAGAACCTCCTCCTGTTTTGAAGTCGGTTAAAAATAATTTATAGCCACAGTGCATCTGATGACATTTCCAATAAGCCCCAACACGGCTAGGATACATTGTTTTATTACTGTCCTGAGTTCAATGGTACCATTTTCATCAGAAGCATTTAATTAAATTTGTTCGTCATAGTCGTTTAACTATCTTAATCGAGATATCTTATCGCCACCCGTAAAATATTTATCATTGATGAGTTCCTGTGGCCATCTATGGTCTTCTTCTTCAGTTCCACTTCACCAAATCATACTTTCTGAATGCAAATGCTTGATTTGTTGACGAAAATATCAAAATCACTATGTGTTTGTCAATAATAATTGAGGAGTTCCCTCAATTTCTCATGGATCCTATCGTCAGAACTGGATTTGGATAAAAATAGGACCAATCTGGAAGTCCAATCCTTTCAAATAAAAAAATAATATATCAAATCGGTTTATAAATGACAGAGTAACGGTAACAATCATTTAAAAAAACATACAACCGAATTGATAACCTCCTCCTTTTTTTGAAGTCTGTTAAAAATAGTAACGAACCCAGAAGTCTGCATTGCAATATTTGAAAAGAAGTGATTGAACGAGTCTGTTGCACACACTATAGTTTTTAGAATTTTTGTCCGTTTGTTGTTTGTCGGGATGTATATTCCGGATTGGCGCAAAAACGGTTGATTGAATTTAGAGGAAATTTGGCATACCGACGTTTTAGAACCTGAATTAACACGTAGGGTAGGTACTAATTTGATATATTCCGACATACACGCGGGCGAAGCCGCGGGCAAAAGCTATAATATTATAAACGTGAAAGTTTGTGAGGATGGATGGATGTTTATTTCTCTTTCACGCAAAAACTACTGAACGGATTTGGACGAAATTTGGCATACAGATAGTTTATAACATGGATAATAATAATACACAGGATACATTTTATCCCGATGTCCTTACTGGATCTATGGACTTATGCGGGTGAAACCAATTTAGTTCTAATATGCTCCGTTTGGCCGTACCAATGCTCCAGACGGAACCCCGCTACGATACCACTTTACCTTGATTATTTTTTTTGGATAATATCATCAGCTTTAAGTTTTCTTCTGTGGTCTGAAATACAGATTTATTTTTTCCTTTATTTCATTTTCTATACAAAGTACATATAATTTACATTTCTAAATATGACATTTTTTATAAAAACATTAAAAAAAATCATTTAAAAATATAAAAAAAATAGTAGCACATCGGCATCAGGAACAGGGTCAGGGCTCTGGAGAGAGGAACCTCCTCACTATGCGTGCCGTGTCCAGGAGTACTGCTTTCTGGATCAAGCCCTAGACCCTGCCGCGCAATGAGAGGCTCATGAGGTGTTGGTCGAGGCTCTCCGCTCTTTAGGCCATTAACCATAACGATTACCGGTACAAGGATTGCAGAGTTCACGTAGCACATGTCGACAACCTCATGTGCTAAGTCAAGATACTTGACTTTTTTACCTTTCCCAGCTTTCACGAGATTCTTTTCATGAGAAACAGCGATATATTATTATTATTTCCTTTATTATACGTTAGGTATTGGAATACAAAACTATTTAAAAATAGTTGCTCACCGATATCGGGAACAGGGTCCAAGCTACCGGCTCCATTATTTGTATTATTAAACATTTCTAAATATAAATCGTTATAAACCACATCTCTGTTCGATCCTGTCTCTTTCATATATTTATCAACCCTTATAGGAAATAAATCAAAGTTCAATATTGACCAGAAATATCTATAACCGAGATACATATTTAATCAGGCATCGAATTTTAACCATCTGGCTTCCGCCCTTGTCACCCTTTATTCATAACGCAGCTGGTTTAACGGCTAATGATATCTCAAGTATTGACATAATGAGAACAGAAACGTACATATGTACCTACCTAGTTGTTTCGATAAGTATGGGTAATTAACATTGCAATGTGACAGCTTATCAGACAGTAACCTCAATAATATAACATTAAATGATAAATGATTTTATTTCTGTAAGTAGGTTTGTACAAACACTTTTAAAAGTCAATCATATTTTAAAAATAGATGAGGTCACCGTTTCCTATCTGACTACACTGAGAAGAAAGGCCGAAACAAACTCAGAGATCACAGTCTCTTTTAAAGTCCAGACATAATTTTGGTCAGATCATGTGAAGACCATGTAGATTGGTGTCTGAAATGGTCTTTTGAGGAAAGAACCACACAGGCTGAGTGGACCTGTCAAATCAGTGCAAGCATTTGTCCGAAATCGTGCAGTTCAACTCAGAACTTAAGGACCTCAACGATTTGAATCAATTCTGTATTCACAGAAGTGGTGTGTAGATTTACACCTCTAGCAACTTTTAGTCTCCAGGCCATTGCTGGCTAAATGTGGTACACTCACATTTGATTGGTCTCGTTGGTCTAGTGTTCGCAAACACTGCTGCTGAGCATGAGATCCTGGGTTCAATTCCCGGGTCGGGCAAAGTTTTATTGGGTTTTTCCATCTGGAATTTCTCAGCCCGGAGTCTAGATTTGTGCCCGGTTGATGGCAATAGGCTCGCCTCTTATTAAATGGGACTTCGACATAACTGGCGAAATGTGGGTGAAATTAGGTACACCTCTGCCTAACCCCTCGGGGATTACAGGCGTTATGTTCTGTTATATAGATGCAATAAATATTCTGCGCAGTAAATGGATAATATAAAAGGATCTTCCCATAACCCTAAAATTTTCAAAATTAATATACCATATAAAGATTGTGATTAATATCACTATCTATTTCAGAATTTGTTCAAAAAGTTATATTAATTTTAGAGCTACAGTTTGAGATTTCCTGACCAATTATGAATATTTTATTCTGTTCACATTTATCTTTTTTATTCGTTTTAATACGAGAGACCAACACAACCAGGGCACGTAGCCCGCATTCAACTTTGCTGACTGATCTTTTAACTTCCCTACATGTTTTCATAGGTATAAATCGATTTAAGAGACAAAGATGAATTATTTTTATAACTAGATGTTACATTTAAGACTGCTGTGCCCGCAGCTTCACCCGCATAAGTCTCGATCCCTTGGAAATATGAGGATAAAAGTTATCCTGTGTCCTAACCCAGGTCATGGTCTACCCATGTGCCAAACTTCATCCGAATCCGTTCAGCTGTTTTAGCGTGAAAGCGAAACAAACAAACAAACTAACTTTCGCATTTATAATATTACTTAGGATTGGAAATATCCAATCCTTATAAATATCCACTTCGTTGGAAATATCCACTTTCGTTGAAAATATTGGGAGCCTTGTTAATAAACAAAGCTCCCAATATTTTCAACGAAAGTGTAGAAAGTAGGTTAACCGTAATGTTTTGAAGTTAATCAAATCTGTCTGAAGCATAAGAATATTAATTATTAAGTAAAATTTATATGGAAAGATAAAGACAATCAAAGAACTCCAGGAAACATAACAGATAAAGTTTTCTGTTCGTATACATACATTTTATGTCTATCTACAATATTTATGTAGTCTACTTAGATTTTGTTCCAAGAAACAAAAGACTTAAAGGTACTGTTATTATTTACGTATTTCGTGGATAAGAACAAAAAAGCGGAACCATCGTACAATATTTAACACAACATGTTTAGACAAAATACTTTCTTGTATAGTTAAAAATTAAAGGGGATGGGGGGGGGAAGGGGAAATTAAGGGGGACTTATTTAATTTTTATTATTTTTTGTAATAGCGGCCATTAAGTAGTAAAAACACTCTGTAAACATTTCAAAGATGTCTGTGACGGTCGGACGGACGGACGGACAGTGGAGCCTTAGTAATAGGGTCCCGATGGCACCTTTTGGGTACGGAACCCTAAAAGCTATTCGATATTATATTCTCAGTAGCAAACTTACCTGCCTATCGAACATACTTATAAAATAAACACACCCACCGTTTTTTATAATAACATTAATGAGAAGCTTCTATCAATGTCTGTGATTTAAGTATATTCACCAATAAAGAAATAAACCTATGGTCTAACGGTTTAGGTAGTTAACTAAAGGTAAACAATCTTGGTATGTCTTTTTATATTAAAGAGGTCGTATATAATATACACAAAGATTATTTAAATTTAGTTTATTAGCTAACATCGATTTAGTAAATACCTAGTCGCAAAGATTTTTATATACAATTTATAGACAACTTTTAGATAAAAAGACATGCCAAGATTGTTTACATTTAGTTAACTACCTAAACCGACGGAGTATAGTGTTGACTTTTAATTTATAAAAGTATCTACGTAGATATCTCTTTACAAGCCCTATTTATAGATTTTATTTTAAAGAAAGAAAACGATTCATTTTCTTGGAACAGAACACGTATGTAGACTTTAATCCAATTGATAATTTAATCATAACATAACATAGCATGCAGAGCAGTGGTGGCCATGGTAATGACCGCGACTTAAGAGCTGTAGGTCGTAACTTCGAACCCTGACAGGCGCTTCACTTTGTGTAAATTATTTCATCACCGCTGCTTTCAAAACGGTGAAGGATAACATCGTGAGGAAACCGGCATGCCCTAGAACCAAAAATTCGAAGACATGACACGCACCAACCCGCACTGGGCCCGCGTGGGGGATTACGGCTCACTCCGTGGCTCACTCCCTCTCGTAGAGCGGAGGCCTTTGTCCCAGAAGTAGGAACATTATGGGCTGATTATGCTTTGTCATAGCATCATGCCTGTATTTCTCTAACAGTTAGGCAGATGTATACTACCCCACACCCACACACACCCACTTTTTACACCCGTTTTGTACACCCACTTTTTGCCAGTTATGTTTAAGTCCCATGTAATAGGGGAGAGCTTATTGCTATCAACCGGGCACAAATCCAGACTCCGGGCTGCTACTAAAAAGTTCCTGATGGAAAATTCCAATAAAACTTCGCCCTACCCGGGAATTGTACTCAGGATAGGCGCTTGCGACCGCTAGACCAACGAGGAAAAGTTAATAATTTTAAGCAAAAATAAACAGTGGTGGTAAACACATCTTAACTGCCTTTTTCTCTCGTCCCCAGGTTCACTATGTCTCCGCAATGTCCACGTGGTGGTCCCGGAAGCGGTGGAGCGAGGCTCCAAGGTGGAGATGGAGTGCCTCTACGACCTCGAACAGGAGGTCTTGTACTCCGTCAAATGGTACCGAGGGGACCGCGAGTTCTGCCGCTACTCCCCCAGAGACGTTCCTCCGCTCAAGATATTCCGGATACCTGGCATAGAAGTTGACGTAAGTTTAAACTCGGGGTTTAACATTTAAAACACGTGTAGAGAAATCAGTTAACGTGAAAGTTTTGGTTGTTTATCGGACGGCGAATGGATTAAGGCCGTGTCATCTTGGTTTGTTATACTTTGGTTTGGTTATACTTAAGGCGTTTTAGTGTCATGCGTATTTGCTCACAAACACGGGATTGGATCGCATGCATCAGAATAAAACCATATATAAAACGGTGCGTTGTGTGCGGCGGGGCCAACTCCGCGTGCTTGAGAAAATCATTGGCACTAGAACATAATTTTAGCCTTTTTTATTTATTATAGTTTTCGTGTCATATTACTCATGCATAAGTTATAATTACACAAATTATAATTTTTGCTAACGAAAGAAGGAATCACACATTTAAATTCTGTACAAGTTCTGCGCATATTCAGTTTACTGCGGCGAAGACACAATTAATAAGTAAGGTAGTTAATTAGCAGTGCTTACACTGAATAGGAAAACGAGTAACCCTGTGGTTTGTTGTTTATAAAAGACTAGCTTTTGCCCGCGGCTTCACCCGCGTGGATGTCAGGAAATATCCCACGGGAACGTGCAATCGAGGTAAAAAGTATCCTATGTCCTAACCCAGGTCATGGTATACCTATGTGCTAAATTACATCCAAATGCGTTCAGCCGTTTTAGCGCGAAAGCGTATCAAATAAAAAAACTCATTTTCGCATTTATAATAATAGATACCAGTTAATTAAGTGTTCAGTTTATTATCTTGTTGTTTACTTTTGCAAGTATCTGAACCCGCGATGATCTATGACCATTCAGTCTACGCAGTAATTTATAATATTATTATTTTTAATTATTTTTTTTTTGTGTGATAGTGATAATTGTCACGTCTATAGATGTGATATGTTTTGTTTTAACACGCAATTACTTACGTGTTATTTATTATTTTTGACTCGCTCGCTGTGTGATAAAACAATTGACACACACACACAGGATTGGACCGTATGCATCAGATTAAAACCATATACTCACTTACTTTCTCTGCTTTCGGCATGCTGCCGGTATGCTACATTTGGGCATATCAAAGCGAGATTCTCCCAGTTCTTTAGCCCAACCATCCTTGTTCGCATGATCTCAAGTTTAAAGTTCGCAGCAATTAAAGTTCCGCGCTTAGATAGGTACTGATCCAACTTGTTTTGATAAGCTGCGTTATTGCACAGGACTTTGATGGAGTTTATAACATCTTAACAAAGTTCCAGTTTCTTAGAAGGGTAACCCTTAACTTCCGATGCATTGAACATTTCGGAGTATTTTAGTCGGTTGTTAATTATCAACTTGCAGTGTTATCGTAGGCTTTTGTGTTTCAATAGGAAACTTTGCTTTAATGTAACTTTAACTATAGGTACCTACGTTGTGTGGAAGTGAACCCAATTTAAGTTGGGAAGGTGATTGGATGACTGATTTCGAACTTGCAAGGTCTTTATCTGACCTGGATTTACTCTAGACCTAGATTTACTTTGATTTAGTCTGTCTGGCAAGGTTAAAATGGTTTTCGGTTGGTTTAAACTTCATTTGTTTGTTTCTAATAAAGGAATTATTAGGAATTAGGAATAATTATTATTAGAAATTATTATTCATTTTTTATCTTGTAGTAAAAGTAGAAATAATACATGATATTACTATTTGTCGTGATATAAAACTGGGAAATTAATTGTTTATCCAATTAACTACCAACTTAAATAATCCGTATATTTGATTTACAACTGTCAGTCTTTGACAGTTGTATGGAACGGCTTTAGCACGGAAGATTGACGTAATGTGTCAATTTGATAAGCAATTCTTTTCCCTGACTGTTCAATTATACAGTGTGTCTGCATACGGTATGGCGAAAATTAAAGGAGTGGTACAGACCATCAAACTGAACAACTTTCTCCCGGGGACCAACATCGTAATTGCAAAAAAAAAAATCAGTCGTCCCATACTCAACTTCAATAACTACTCCACCAAATGTACGGGCCGACTGATAACTTTTTTTTTAATACGATGTTGATCCCGGGAGAAAGTTGTTCAGTTTAATGGTCTGTACCTCACCCTTAATTTTTGCCACACCGTATACAGACACATTGTATATTGTCGTAGAGAGAATGCCGGTTTTATCACATAGGACTAACCAACTTTATCCCTGAATGATGAACGTAATGCAATTTACATGTAAGACACGTCAGGAAGACCTAAACAATAATGCATTTGTCTGTCACTTAGACTAATGAATTAAGGTGAAGTAAAGAAATAATTATGTTCTCTAAAATTAACTAAGCAAAACATAATTATGTTGTGATAGAAAATGTGCCTGATAAAAATTACAATTAGTGGCAACCCTTTATCAACATTAGGTACCTCTGTGGTCGCACAGAATTACACATCAGGTTAACCCTTTAAAACAAACGAGAACCTCTTTATTTATTTAGTATTCAACCTTCAACAGAATAACTCTGTGTCACATAAAGTAAAGAGTTTCAATACGTATACGTGCGAAAACAACTGAAACTATGACGTAAACAATACTGAAAATGAAATAGTTTTGAACAAGAATATGAGCTGTTGACACTTCACAAATTGCTTTTACATTAATCAGGCCGGAGCCTGCCTGTATTTTCAATACAAATATGTATACTTCACAATATAGTATTTCATATTACTCTCACCAAAAGGTATTATTTAAAATGCGGTACATTTGTTCGAAACTGTCGTTTCCCTGAAACATTTTACCGCATAACGCCACAAAATACGAATAAAATGATTCCAAAATGGTGGCTACAAAACATTGACTTCAGCTACTGTTCAGACATCGCTGGAAGTCTGGATTCTTGACAAATACTATGCTCATTTACTCGCGCATTTGTCTGCAAGGATATTTATTTGCACAATAATCAATTGAAACGATAGACTTCAATAAATACAAAATTTATTAAGTAGATACTTACGTTATTCGCTCTTAAAAGTCACCTGACTTTCCTGTGTTAATAAGTCAAATTAATATAAATGTTATAGTTCAAATATTGTATAAAGCAAATTTAATTTACGTCGCGGACCAGATAATCACGCTGTCAATATCAGTCGAGCCAACAAGTGCTTCACTTTATTTCACAATTTATTTGTGCAGGCAAGTTAGATTAAAAATGTAACCCTTTTTTGCCGCGTTGGATTCCGCAACAAATTCACGTAACGAACCGTTCCCATAGACGTGGTAGTACCTACTACGTATATTTAGGCAGAAGTCCGCAATGAAGCAAATGTATTCACAACACCTGATAGGATTTCCGTACGTCTCTTTCGGGTGACTACTGATAATCAGCGCTGTGCTGTGGGCCACTCATAGCACAGCATCATGCTGAGTGGAAACCTTTTTGTCACACTCATGACGTGCAACTGCCGACCATTTCTGTTTTGAGCTCGTGATTATAATGTGGATCTATTTTGTTTTATTTTTCTGATTATTCTTATCTTTTTGTATGCACGTGTTTCTGTGACAAATAAACCTATTTTTCTTTCTTTCTTTCTTTAACACGAGGGCACCAAGTGACTGACACACACAACTCAGTTGCCTTTAAATAAAATTTCAGCATCCATTTCTCTTGTAGGCACGTTATACTTCAACACGACAATTTATAAAGTATGAAATTAAGTTTTGTAACTTTCTTCTGAGCTATTCCAGTCCCCGTATGAATTTACAAACATTCCACGAGATGTAATTATAATTTTAAGTAAAGCCCCACACAACATTTTCGTATTAATGTAATTCATTACTTCCCTGCCTGCGCAGTAGACGCGTAATTTTTTCACTCAAACGTACTCGAGCAGCCGGAATATGGAGGGATCTGTAACTGCAAAAAGATTCGACGAAAATTAAATTATAATAACCATTCCATTTTGGTCAAATTAAAAATTTCCTTCTACATTACAACCTCAAAGGACCTTCGTTTGAGCTTTTAATTTCTTTTGGTACTCAGGTACTTGACCGTACAATGTGTTCAAGGAAAAGAGCTTTTATGTAAAAAAAATACCGTGAAACTGTGTGTCAAGGGAAATTGTTTAACATTTCGTGCGCAAACATTTGTAATTAACGATCATTGTGTGGCTAAATGAAAAATTCACAAATTGCGAAAAACACATCAAAAACATATAAAAGATAACGTTTTTCCAGTTGAAAAATATAATTTGTTTCAGTGGTTGCGTTTGGTTAACGTTAGCACAAATTCAACATAACGTGGCGCTGTATTCAGCATTTAAATACATCATGTCTGCATAATTGCGTGTACGTAACGTTCACGTTGTGATAACGGAGCAAACATTTATATAATTTATCGCCGCTTTTCACGTCAAGAAACTCGCGTTACCATAATTACGGCTTCAATCGTTTTTAAAGGGGCCTATCGGGAGTGTGGCCTAACAAGACCATTATCATCTTTATCTGTTGCCGACACTATTCGTGGAGTCGTTTTATATGGCCGATTGTTATGCCAAATGTATTCGAGTATCAACTCATTTTATGTCCGCATGGGCCACTTAAATTTTATCGTATGGACGTAACATGGCTTCATTACTGAAAACTGTCTGGCATCCTCATTAATGCCTATAATACATACGTTCTGTACGGGCATTAATAAAGTTTTTATCGTGGAAGGCTATGGTTCGCTAAGGGATCGCTTCAGCGACTGACGATTAAATAAGGGATAACGAGCTGGAGGTTCTTACACAGGGGGTAATTGTGTTAATGTTTTTACTTGAATTTATGGATGTTAAATTATTAAAATGGATAATTTCGACATCGTTGTGTTGTGTTTGTTTTTATCAGATAGGTAATGCTCAAAATCAAACGTGATTCGGTAGCCAAAACTCGCTTGGTTGAAAAATATTTCCTTTCGTCACAGAAACGAGAGTTTTCTTGAGTTTTCCTACAGCTGATGGCCACTTCGTGATATTACAGTAGTTCACAGTAATTTGTACTTACACATCGTTATGCTAAGCATTGTTATAATGCATTAATTAACATGGTCGTGCTTGACATATTGTTTCACCCGAATACCGGAATTTGATAAGTGATGTTCCATTATGCTACACTAATAATATGTATATTATTAATAATAATATAAATATATTATAGTACTATTAGCCTTTGTGGTAGTGCTTGTGCTGTATGATTACTCAATATGGAAAGTGCTTACATTTGGCACCACTTAATTCCCGATCAAATGAAACCAAGAAATGACTCGGGCATTAATCAGATGGATAAATGGGCAGTAATGGTGTAGTGAAAAATGTTTCACAAAAGCCTGATGCCAGCAGAAGGCGATACAATGTTTTTCAGGCTTCTAATTTTTTCACTTTTATGGGGTTTGACTTTGACACCACTAAAATATAGACAACATTTACACTTCTTTCTTTCTTCTTTCTTTCTTTTTTCTTCTTTGTTGCATTAAAAATAATTGTTTCAAAATAATTAATCTGTCTAAGATCAAAATTAAATAGATAAAAACGAATAATAATACATATAATTAAAAACGTCTAACGGGCCTCTGCCAGTTGGCTTCGGCCCCTCGTACGCCTTCCAAAGGTCCGGGGCCCCAGGGTCCCGAGATATGTCAAATACTTCAAAAAAATAGTAATTATAATATTAAGCATCCCACTGTGTTGACAATTACTGTCTCACTGCAGGGCAAATGCCTCTTCTCATATAGAGAAGGCACGAGCATTGCGCTTGCTCAAGACGGGTTGGCGAAGAAACGAAATAAAAAAAGAATGTCTCAGAAATACATACATAGGTACATTTTAAAAGACACTCGAATACTTACTACCAAACCAACACAATAAAAAATATAAGGTATTATCTATCACCAGAATACCTTTTTCATCTAAACCAGAACCACCACCTGTCTACCTTACCTTAACTGTCTGATTACCTTTGCACTCTTCATACCCTTCCAAGAACCCATACAACTATCATTCCATTTATTAAGCTCCTATAAAGCCCCGTCAAACAGACACGCACATAATACGCGAGTATTGCGTTGGATCAGGTGTGCTCGCTGCCACTGATTGAAAGCCTAACTATTACGGCAACCGCCCAAACTATTTAGGCGAATAATGGGCGAAGAAAGAAATAAGCGTGGGATGGCTTTGGGAAATGCGCCCTATATTTTATACGGAATCGAATTAATTAGTATCGTATAGTAATACCAGAAAAGGTTTGCGCTTCGGTAATCTTCGTGTTACCAAATTAGTATAATTTTGTAATTATGGTACTACAAAATAAGCTAGTACCTACTTCAATTGTTGTTATAGTTCTATATTAGATATCATCATCGCGCGTTGGTATCTCCCAAGGTAGAAAATTATTTCCGAAGCGTATAATTTTCTGAGGACATCTGTATTGTGGCTATGCGCCTCTTTGAAGCGGTCATTGTACTCCGCGAAGGCAGATTCACTAGCAGTCTGCCCCTGACGATACTTATGACGTGTGATTTGTGTAAAATATAAATAGCTTTATCTTATTAGTCTGTTTTTGACATTTTCAACTTTAAATCTAGAAGTTGAGCATTGTTTACGTGGATTACAGGGCTTCGTCCGAACTCTCACCGATCCCATCTCTACACGATTTACAAATATCTAACAAAAATTCCCGAATCTACACGATTTCATAAATGCTTATAGAAAAACCTAAAATTTTAGGTTTCACAAAAATGTGTGAATTATGATTGTACGATTGGGGTGACTAGGTGACTAATAATAGTCACCGAACTGCATTCAACCTATAACAATTATTTCTCAACAAATTTATATTTGTTGAATGTATATTTGTTGTTATATTTGTTGGCTGAATGTAGTTCTGTGTCTATAAAGTTTTTATAAGATCTTTTTAGAGCGCACGTTTTTATTGACTCGACTCTGTCACTTGGTTTAAGAAAAATGGTCGTTAGTGTGGAGGAACGTGGTATGATGTTCCTCCAACGAAAAGGGAGGATCCACCAACCAGGCGGGTCTTATGCCTGGTGGGCTACTGCCCAACGGTTGACATTGTGAAGTTGTATGTTGTTGCTGCCCCGTAAATAATGGATCAAACGTAACGGGTAGGTAGCACGCCTGATACGGCTTCATTACAAAACAAAATTCGTATTTGTTCAATGATGAAGGACGGCGCCACCTGTGTGATTTTTATGGGACATGGCTTGGAAAATAGCCCATTGTCATTGTATTATAAGTATGGTGATTAAAGTATTTTTATATCGTCTAAATGTTTTTCATTCTGACTGTACATTTTTATCGTTTTGTGTAGAGTTGAGACTTTTTGTTAGGTAATTTTAAATCCTGTGGGTAGAGGCGGGATCGGTGAGAGTAGGAATGGAGCCGATTACAGTGCTCGGGTTATTATACTCAATAAGTGTTAACAGCAAGACAAATGAAGTGATTTCGAGTGATAGCATAATTAATGATTTGCTTAGATTTGATTGGAACTAATACGTGCATTCACTATAATATATTACAGAGAATATAATGTAGGTACATGAGCACCTGTTCCACGAACATATTGTAAAAGTACAAAGCCATTGCAATTACTAGATGCTGTTACAGAACTACAATAGGGATCAAACGTCACAAAGTACCTCGGTGATGTAGCGAACATATTTGAATGAAGAGACAAGTTGTTTCATACAAAGTTCTCTCTCTTGAGAAGTCTGTAGTTTGTTCTTGAGAGGCAAAGCGAACATTCTTGTTCATAACTTGTTTAGACAAAGCAAGCTTCTAGAAATTGGATTAATTTTGAACTAACGTGTGGTGATAGTTATGAAGAGATGTTTCATAATTATGTATCTGAGAGTTACCTACAGCCAGTCTCAAAAAATGTAGTAATTGTCTACAATCTTTGCTCTAAAATATTGCACCAATGTGTAGCCACAAAGCACAACATGCATGAATATGCCAGAACTAGAAAAGCATAAGGCTTCTGCAAACAGGCGCGACACGCGACGCGGCACAAGACACAAAGACACCGCGTGTCGCGCAACCAGCAGTACCTATGTGTCGCTCGCGATTCGCCTCGCGCATCGCGCCTGTTTCGAGGAGTCTTAAACCCTCATCTTACATAAAACTGGCGAAAAATAAAAATACCAGAACCATCTTAGATATGTTATATTTGTCAAAAAATGTCAAAATTTACACATTTCCACGACAGGTACTGTTAATTAAGGAAGAAGACTGTACAAAAAACTCACAAAATTGTCAGATTGTGGGACTGTCGCTTGTCGGTTTTATTAAACAGGCCCCTGAAGTCACTAGAAAAAATAACATCGTCATAAATTCTTGACTGATGCTACTTGGAGACGTGATTAAAAAACATGACAGGGGTGTAAACCAACTGGACCGGAAACAAGAATTGCTTTTCCTGTAACTATGTTGAAGTCCTCATCTATCTACCGTTGTTGTAATAACTTCCTCATATTGTTATCGATATGTCTTCCCGCTTTGACACATAAGTTCGCCAATCCCCCATCATGTCATAGTTCCCCCAGGACTAATAAGCTGACTATATAAGCCCGTGTACGTAGTGATTCAACTGGCTCAGTACCTGAACTAGATTTTTGCTCAATCATGATGGATGACGTACCTATTCAATATTTTTGAAGGCAGACTTTCAGGAGATTTTGTAAACAATCCTAGATCGTTTAAAGTGAGCACAAAAATGAACTGAATGATGACGAAACTGTTGCAGTTTAAAAAAGAAGAGTGAAAGAACACTATCTGTCTACTTCGTCATATGTAGTTGCTGATCAGTATTTATTATTTTATGCTATATTATAATCGTATATATTTTAGTGACGTTTATTTTAGAAGTACGTATGTATGTCTCTGTATATTGTCATATTGTAAGTTTATAAGTATTTCAATTAGTGAATATTCTTTTGATTTTACGTATTTTGTTTTCTTTTCTACTCTTACGCACGTTGCCGCATTATCTACATCTCTTTATCTACTTTCCTATCGCAGTTATACTGCTTCCAGCATTGAGCTTATTTCTAAAGAAAACCTCTTCAGATTTTTTTGGAAATAAGCATCATCTTTATACGTATTTTTCTGTTCCTTTCTTCTTGTCTGTACATATGTGTGTACCTACATTAACTGTTAAGTAAATAAATAAAAATATGTATTCTTGAAATAGGATGTTCAACAATAGCTTTAAATAATAACATAATAGTTTGGACGTGGACTTACTTTTAGACGAAGCGACTTGCAAAAATAAAAATGTAGAAAATTAAAGAGAAGCAGTTATGGTTCGAACATATTAATATTGCAGTTGTGAACCTTCCCTTTCATTACTACGAACATATACGAATGCCTACTTAGTAAATGTATGTAAAATATTTCATAAATTCAGTTGGGAAGAAAATTATGTAGGTACTTGAATTTTGCTATGAGTAGCTTACATATATTTCTGCTCTCGTCGGCACGTTTATTAATTCGAAGTAACGTACGTCAAGTTTGTATTAAGTTTGCTTATCGCAAAGTGACTCTTACAAAATATTTAGTCATAAATAGATATTATGTGGTAGTTTTTATATTTTGTCGAATAATGATTTGGTAAACTTTTATTTTCGTAAAAGTTTGTAGCGCCGTTTATAGCTCCCGGAACTTTGTCAGTTTTCCTTTTTGACATCCCACTCTTTTAAAGAAATGTTGGAGTGTTTCTGTTTCTCTTAGTACTAAAAATAGCCCTGTGATTTCCTTTAGCAATCCCCTTCCAAACAGCATTTTTTTGAAGTTTTGCACACATTCTTGGAAATTCTCCCCCAAAATTTTATTTTCAGTCTTCGTCGCTGTTGCCTATTTATAAATGCTATTGATTGCAAACTCTGCCTTCCTCATTCAATGAAGCAAAAGTGGAGCCATTGAATTCATCAATGACATTTTGCCGATGACAGCCAGCCCGGCCTCCGTCTCATTGAAACATGAGATTCATTCGCTTTGTTTGCTTTTATCAGTATCACAACGCATTGTCTACATTCAGTTCCAATTTCTATTGACAAAAGCATATTTGTCGACTTAAAAGACGATAGGTACAATTGAATAATACCTACTTTAGGCACAAAATTGCTGTCTGACAATAGAAGGAAATTCTGAATGGTTTTGATTTATATCCTCGTGCCAGTTACGTAGAATCGATTAGGATGAGGGTACTTGTTACCTATGTGAAGATGAGATAGAAAATCAACCGAAGGAATTGGTTTTTTTTTTGGAGAAAGGAATTGGCTTGGCGTCTAAATTGGTATTTTTTGTTCAAGAACTCATGAATTGACATTGTGGGTCTAACATCTTTCGGTGTCTCATTTCAGATCACTTTCAGACGGTATATTTTAATGTTTGTTAGAAGAAATAACAGACAGTGGATCGCTTTACAAATACTGGTTGGTCATTAAAATGTACTTTGAAAATGTATGCATGGCGGAGTATGGTACTGGGCATCACAGGCTCACTGGTGCGAAGGGGTCGTCTGCAGTAACCGACGCCCCAGGATGCGAATTTAGAGGACAAGCTTGCTAGCTGGGACTTACTGAGCTGAATGAGGATTGAGATTAATAGTGGCTAAAAACTGTGAGTAGCTAAGAGAAACATTTTATATGACACTAATTTTTAGATGTATTTATTTTACAAAAGTCCTTATATACATAATAAATAAAATAAATTAATTTTCTTAGACAACAATGATCCATAATGTTAGTTAGTTGGTACAAAAAAGAAACATAAACGCTATGTTAGTGTGTCATTATAACTAGGTACTAAGCTCACAAAAATAAAACAGTATTTAAATACTTACATATGTATAATGTGAATGTATCACATTTCACTGGATGTAATGAATCACTTCTGCCTAACTAACACCTGCATGAAGTAATTCATTATCGGTGAGTTAAATTTGTCCTCTAACATCTTCAGAATGCCATTAGGACTTGACCGCGTTCTCTCTAACAACGACGCCGTTTTTCTCCTCACCATTGCTTGGAAGTCGTGGACATGCGCCTGAGCGCACATGCTAGAGGCACTACGAAAACGCGGCAGCCCCAAAAGCATTCTGAAGCTGTTATTGAATTGGACCCTCAAGGCGTCCATTGTTTTCCGCGTATAGCCGGCCCACAGGCCGCTTGTGTAGAAGGTCTGGCAGTAAGCCTTAAACAACCTAATTTTAACCTCCTTACTACAACCAGCAAACCTGCGAACCAGCATATTGTTTCTCACAGTGGGAGCCTTGCGCTCGCGTTCGATATCTTAACATAAAGACAATAATTTCATAATATTTCACACCTCTTTAAACTTCGTTGCTAGCCACTCGTGGGAAAATGTTGTTTGTTCTTACTACAAAGAAAAACATGGTAATTGTAGTATTTCCCCAGAAGACTTTATAACACATTGTGATTGTAGTAGGTACCTAGTTACGTTTCCCGACAACGTTTTGTAGAATCCAAAGCAATGAATGTCGTGAGGTTGTGTGGCTTTTTAATTTTTGATATTGTCGAATTTATTTTGGTTAGATTACCAACCTTCATAGGTATACGACTGACTGGCAAAAAGACCAAAGCGTGAACCAATGGGTAATGGATGTATGCAAAGTAGTAGCAGTACCTAGGCCATCCATTCTTCCCAGTTTTGTACCAGTTGTGTCCCGGGACACCAATTGCGTAACAATCCGAAGAATTTTGAAGAAATTATTAAACGATTGCTTCATTTGTTTGAGAAATTTGTCTGCTCGACAACGTAAATAACGCAATTAATGTTATTAAGACGCAGATAGATGCCAACGGCCTTGAGTGCATAGCTTGCGTGTTCTGTGTTGAGTTCACGCAACGCGTCGTACGTCCACCAAGTAATAGGACTCGCCCATCAAGGAGCGCTGTCCCAAATTAGACGTATTATTAATTTATTATACATAAAACAAAACGTTTTATATTAAAACTCGTATACTAAAAGATAAATAATTAAATTATTTTTAAAATGGTGAAGGTTTTGCGTGATTCTCAGTTTTTTATCCGCGTTAGACATAAGTTTACAAATTAATAACGCTATGTAATTTAAACATAATCTAAAATATTCACATATCAAGTTATAATAAGAATATGCTCTAATTTAACATTTGTTTTTTCCAAATCATTAACAGTATCATTCAGTTTAAAATCATTTAAAGTCGGTTTATCGTCGCCTTAAATTATCAATATCGTCGCCGTAAGTTATCAAACCAATGACGTTGCTATTGTAAGTATGTTGTGCAATTACCCCGCCAGGCCTAATTAGGTTCCTCGCGGAAGCGATCGGCGGCGGCGATCTCTCGCGTCCGGCCCTGGTCCAGGCCATGGTACGGAGCGAGAGTGCATGGGAAGCCATTACCTCCTTCTGCGAAGCAGTAATGCTCGTGAAGGAGGAGGCGGGACGCGTGAGGGAGAGGCAAGCTTTGCACCCTCACGCCCCTAGTCGCCGCAGGAGACGCCCTGGGCGTCGGGAATCGGCAGCCGATTCCCGGCCACCGTAGGCGCGGGCTTGCGGACGGCGAGCAATGGGTAGCTCGCCGTCCGGTAAGGACCAGGCCCGAGTCGACGGCGCGTCGTGTTCCACGCGCGCCTCAAAGAGATGTCAGCACTATTGACGGGGTCCGCTAGGGCCGATGCCAGCTAGGGTTGCGGGATGTTCGAAAGAGTTACCGTGGCCCCGGCACAGGCAACAGAAGGAACACGGGTGGGTTTTAGTCAGTAAAAGTCTGACACGCCCTCCCGCTCCGCCCAGAGCGGGAGAAGTCATTTGATGATTTCCCATCCACAAAAAAAAAAAAAGGCCTAATTAGGTATTTCATAAAGATAAAAAGTAAAAGCAATACAATTGACAATATCTTCAGCTAAATTAAAATTTCTGCACCCGGAGATGAAATATCTAATAAAGATATTTAAATGATTGAAACTTAAGCTCAGTCCTAATGAGACCAAGACATTATGAATCAATTTACAATCAGGATTGCTTTCAAGTATCCACTTAAATATTTTATTGCAGATATTTTTTGTAATGAAGATATTACAGTAGACGGAGGCGAAAGGCACTTTGTGTACCTACCAATGTAGGTATTGTATAGTGAAGCTATTATGTCTCTAGTTCACGTTGGCAGATAAAAAACCTTTTAAGCACTAGGCAGGTGCTTTATACGAGTATTCTTGAATATAAATAAAGTTACATTCTTCTGCTTTTCATGTCTATGGTACTTTTTCATATATTTTTTGAGCCCAGTAGGTGACCACATTGAATACGGCATCAGTGGTGTTCATTAGGTTTCTTAAGTGCAGGTGAACGGGGACTTAGGACACTCCAGCAAAAAGTGAAATATGAAAGGAAAAGTGGAACATGAACTGATCCGAAGCACTGCACTCACACTGGATGTTGGATGGGTCAGAAATCCCCCAATTTGACAGATTGTGTTTGCAGGGGCCTACCTAGGCAACAGTCTTTTTGAGCCATGCTTCACTGGTCTATGTGAGTCTCATTCAGGAGACCTATGCTGAGTAATGGGTAAAACAAGGCTACCAATGACGATGATGAAGACCATTTTAATAATAATTGTTTTACAAACCCAAAGTTCGACTGTGGACGTCGGAAATGAGCTAAATGTAGCAAAACTCGTGTTAGTACTTGTAAATGAGGTCTTTATATAACACACATAGTTTATAATGATATGCTTTTAAGCGAGCCGACATGATTAGGTGTGGGGCACCACATGCAAGCAGTTAACGCGAAGCACTCCTGCCTCATAATTTTCTAAGTAGGCAACATCGGTTAAACACACAATCATGATGTCACAGGGTTGCCAGCTCTTTGTTTCTTTTTGTCTTAGATTAAGTGGCGTCTGCGAATTTCAGAGTAAGTTTTTTCGTCACGAATAAGGTTGAATTGTTCAACGGCTTACTGCAGAATTGTACAAAGTGTTTGTTCCAAACAGTTTAAATTGTTCCTAAATCACGTTTAGTTTAGATAAATCGTTAACTCTGTGGAGTTTTTCTGGAAACTCGAGGCATTCTGGGATTTTTTGTGTCATCTTTTTTATTTTAAAACTAGAACGCGCTTTGAAATTTCAGTTCTGCAGCTGAAATAAACCCTAACATGTATGTACATTGCGTTTCCAAATCTCTTTGAACTAGAGCACATATCATCTTCTTTGAGCACCAGCTTTATTCTACACTGTACTTCTAACTAAATTTTTAGGTAAAACTCCGGGACCGGTTCCAATAATTCTGGGAAACCACGTAAAAAACGACGTATTTGATTCGTTTACCTTTATAGAATTAAATCCTCTAACGGCCGAAACCAATAACCTTTTTCAGTAAAAGACAGATCGCTATTGATGGTAGACAGTATAATTCTATCTGGCCTTATGTCAGGCCGGTAAGATTCCATAATCTTTTATAGATTATTGAAACGTTAAAACCATAGATATATAGGTTTTTCAATCTCCAGTATGCCAATACTGGTGATAAATAGGTTATTGAGTTCAGATCAGATTATGACATATTTTGGAGTCCTTGTATACACGCACGTACATAACATCGCGCCTGTGTGCTCTCAAGGGATAGGCAGACGAATACCTATTTCAAACCCACATTCTGCTAGTTATTTTTAAAATACCATGTATTATGGGGTAAGCCCATTAACCGGTCAACTGGTACTATCGCCAATTTTGTAATGGAAAAACACAATAACAATTTGTCCGACCCAGGGTTCGAACTCTGCAGTACTGTGGTCACGCCTGCATGGATGTTACCATATATTCATTAAAATGACACATTATATAGCTACTATAATATGGTGTAAACTACCTCATTCTCTCACCGTGTCGGTTATAATCCATTCTGGCTAAAAGGGTACTTAACGCAAGTATTTTTAGCTAAATATTTGATCGCTCCTTCAATTGGTAAGTGCGGTGAAGTGAAACCTTAATTATTAATCAACAATCGACGAAGATTTATCTTGATTAATTTTGTTAGGAGTTATATTATTCGTGGTAAACTTAAAAAGTATTAAATTGTTATATTTAAATGTAACTTAGGTACACGCAGCTTTATTTTTTAAACAGATAATTTATATTAGGTATTTATTTATATTAACTTTTAATTGAGGAGAAAATTTTTTTTTGTTTATATTCATACATACATAAACTCACGCCTTCTTCCCATGGGCGTAGGCGGAGGCTACAGAACGCCATCAGCTACGATCCTTACATTTTCCTTTTCACACACACCTTACATCTGTACAAAACCACAAAGCTTTACAATCACTTGTAATTGTAAAGTTTTGTAAATTTTACAAGCCCGTGCACCACAAAACTCTAAGCCACACAATTGTAACGAAAAACCTTACAAATATGTAAATTGTAGTGACAAGTCTACAATTCATACATATTCATTCTTTGTATTACGCTTATAAAATGCGTAGGAATTGTAGATTGTAGCTCATACATACTTTTAATTTCAGTGTTACGCAATTTTTTCTATACTTTATCAATTTTGTAGACTTGTTAAGTTTTGTGGTATAGGGCTCTAGTCATACACGCACGCCGGTTGCGAGTACTACGCAGCTGACCTTTTCTGAAGAACGTCACCATTAAGGTCACTATAATGTCGTTCTAAATCTCTCTTCTGGTTTTAAATTCAACGGAACGAAAAGCTATTTTTTGTATAATAAAAAACATTATTGTTGTATCATGCCTACGGTGTTTTTGGGAATATAATGTTGTATTCCAGCTATTAATAACAAAGGAAATGGGCACGCCAACTTAAAAGTCGGATATCTCAAAAATAACAATAAATTGTTTCGTTGAGGGTCCATCGTTTATCATAATTACACAGCTGAGCCGCGATCACGAAATGAATTAGCCGTACTCCATTGGGAGCCTTATGGGCAATTAAATGATTCGACCAAGGAAAAGGACTGCATTTAAAGGAAAATAAAAATGTACCTACTAATAGTTTATGCGGAAATGGAGGAGTTAACTTCTCTTTAGTTTTGAATTAACAGTTCTTACTTTTTAATTTATTCATTTGTTTTAGTTTCATAACATAACAGAGGTGTATCTATAGTACACCCACATTTCGCCGGTTATGTTTAAGTCCTATGTAATAGGGGGCGAGCCTGTTGCCATCAACTGGCCACAAATCTAAACTCCATGCTCCTACTGTATAATTCCTGATGAAAAAACCCAATCACACTTTACCCGACCTGGGTGGGTGAAATTCGTGGCTAAGTAATAACAGCCACACGGGTCGATCCATCAGATTAAGCTACGCTTGCCGGGTTTGGTTCGTGGATGGGTGACCATCTTTACATACCGGGACTCCTCCGTGCCTCGGAAAGCACGATAAACCGTTGGTCCCTGCTGTTATTCGTGGATCAGAAGCCCGAAAGCCTAACAACCAGTCTTACCAAGGGGTATCGTATTACCCAGTTACTGGGTTGTGGAGATCAGATAGGCAGTCGCTCCATGTAAAGTACGGCATTCAACTGCATCCGATTAGACTGAAAGCCGACCCCAACATAGTTGGGAAAGGCTAGGGAGATTGATTGACTTTGCCTGACCTGGGAAACGAACCCAGGACCTCATGCTCAGCAGTAGTGCTTAGGACCACTAGACCAACGAGGCAGTCCAGAGTTAGTTCCCTTTGACCGTAAGGCCCGTCATCCAGGACGCTACTCATTCTTAAATGACATGTTATAAACGTGTCGTCAGTGTACAGGCCGCCATTGAAATACTTACTAGTGCTGTGACATTCTGGCTACTCATAAGTGATTTGAGTTTATAACTGGTTACTTTTGAGCTGGATGGTGCTGATCCACGCGTCATGTTCGTGAACGGGCGCCGTCAGTGGAGACTGATCATCTCTTAGCTGCCAGGGCTTATTTTTAATCTTATATTTTCAATTGTTTTAATTATCTATTTTTTACATTGTTCTCACATATAGAAGCAACAAGAACAATAACAATGTACCTACCCAGGATTTTGTAACAATTTTGATTTAAAAGAGTGTCCATGGAGTTTCTTGCCCATTCTTCTCCATAGAGATCTACGTTTTGGAATGGGCGACTAACTTCAATTTTCTGACTAACTGACTGACTCTTTAACAATTCAAAGTGCCTGTAATTGGTTTAATTGAAATAAATGCTTTGAGTTTGAGTTTGAGTTTGAAGAGTCTTGGACGATCGCCCTAAGTCTATTAGAAAATTCAGATCCACCTGACAATCCATCTTCCCAGAGACGGTGGGATGAGTCGCTTTGTAGAGTAGTACACAACAATTTACTAAAAACGTCTACTACTACTGCAGAGCGTGCGCGCCTGCTGGCTGTGGGTAAGTGGGAGTCGGGTCTGTGGCTTCATGCACTACCGACCGACTACCGTCTACCGTCCACCGTCCACCTGTCTACCGTCGTCGAGCATAGGCACTTTGTTCGACGACACTACTTTCCGCCTCGCTGCTTCCCTGCGACTGGGAGCCCCTTGTTGTTTCCCTTTGAGATTTAATGAATGGAACAAAATTACAATTATTTTGATTTCAATTCTTTGTCTACTCGAATCATGTGTATACTTTATCTAGGTACACTATTTAACTCCGCCTCTTCATAATAACTTAACTTTATTGTATGTAGATGCCTAAGAAAATATCATATTAATTCAATTTCAGTTGTAACAAACATTAGCCTGACTAGAGAATATATTTTTCGGAGAAATAATAAACCTGTAGGCATATTCATGTAGGTATATATACAAACTAGCTGTGCCCCGCGACTTCGTTCGCGTGGAAGTTGAAAGATACACAATATACTAAAATATCAGCCACATTTTAATAAAACTCCCTCGTCCCCCGACCCGTCGCGTTGCAGCGCCCGTCTGCCCTATTACTTCGTTTTCGCTTAGAGTTCTTTCCGACTTTTTGCTCGGCTCCTAAGGGTCGTTGCATGATATTAAATAGCCTATAATATAACCTCGGGAATTGGGCTACCAAATGCAAAAATAATTTTTAAATCCAACTTTTTTTCACAATTTCATGGGTTATAATTTTTTTGCGCGGAACCCTAATTATTTTTCTAAAACAAAAGTAGCCTAAATTACTTCCCGTAACAGTGAAAGTCCCGTCAAAATCGGTCTAGCCGTTTCGGAGATTAGCCGGAACAAACAGACAGACAGACAGACACAAAAAATTTAAAAATTGCTGTTATGTTATAGGTACCGTATCTACTTTCATATGCATTTAATAAAAAGCAATTATTTCGACATTACAAACAGACACTTCAATTTTATTTAGTTGTAGGTATATAAATACTTATATACATCCATGTTATGTCTACACCGACACAACCGTTGTTCTTCTATTTAACGTGAAATGTGAGAATTTTATTGTTTTATATTCTCTCCGTGCCGTATTCAGAATTTCAGAAATGTTAGATACTCAATTTTTATTCGTTTCTAAAACATTTTCTAAAAATGAAAAAATATGGGAATTTATATTTTATCAGTACTTATCTTATTTTTTCTATCGATGTGCGTTGACTGCATTCATTTTCGACAAAAATCAATGTAGCCCTACGGTAACGGTTTAAAGTATACTTCGTTTCCAGTAATTTTTATGAATTTTTAAAGGTTCTGGCTGTAACAGAAGTTATGAAGGATAACTAGCATACAAGAATGTTTTGTGCCAGAGACTTCTTCACAATAGTGAACCTACTCGTAGTCTCTATGGTGCTAGAAAACAAGCTTAAGAGCTGATAATCAATATCTTACATATATAAAAATCTCGTGTCACGATGTATGTCCTGAATAAACTTCGAAACTTCTGAACCGATCTTGATGAAATTTGGTCACTATGTGTAATTTGGTCCAACTTAAAAGATAGGATAGTTTTCATCTCGATTATTGACCTCAAGTAACAGCGCGGGCAGGCGATGCGATGGGACGGGGTGGGTCGAGGAAACAAGAGATTTCACGCAGATGAAGTCGCGGGCGGAAGCTAGTATATTATAAAAGAAAGTGTACAATGTGCATGCCACTAAAACTCAGAAATGAGTCCCGGTACGATCAAGGGAGTTATATGTTATGGTAGCCCTCTATCTCTCATCCATGAAGAGGGTTCCCGTTTTTACCTGAACGGCGTGCTTTTGAAGATATAAGGGCTGGAAGTTTCACCCTCTAGAAATTTCTAGAACAGTCCAGAACATTCGAGAGTATTCGAGAACGTTCCACAACATTCTGGAATGTTATGGAATGTTCGGGCACAACTCTCTGAGCAAAGCCCGAGCCCAGCCAGTAGCCCAGCTAGTAGTTTATAAAGCAAACTAAAGCTCCTCTAAAAACTTCGTACCAACTGGGATGAAAATAGTACAAGCGCATATCCAGGATACATCTACAATACACACACATACATACAGCTCTGTACAATATTTTCTAAATCCGTGACAAACGTGGAAACGTACACATACAAATAAACACACATAAATGCGTGCCTTTTTCCCATGAAGGTAGGCAAATACTACAGAACACAACCTACTAAGAGCCTTACATAATCCTTTTGCTTCGACCACCTTCATGCATGCACACACGCACATAGGTATACACACGCTGGTTGCGAGTACTACAAAACTACATTGTTGAAAGTAATAGTCAAATCGAGCCTTTTCAGGAAGAACATCTTAAGCGACAATTTGCACTTTTTACATGAAAAGGTTTTTTCTTTCCTAATTAACGATGATATCATATACGGTGATAATTTCTTACAACAATAAAGTCGTGTAAATTTAAAATAAAATTTAAGAGTAATCGCGACAAGATGTAAAACTGTCTAATTAAGAGGTTACGAAGAAAAAATAGTTTTGTGATTTTTGGCGCTTACGATGTTTTTCTTGAAAAGGCTCGAAATAAATGATTGAAAGTAACCATAAACTAAAAGGTATTGCTTTACTTGCACTTCAGAGCCTTAAGTGGATACCGAGCGCGCAGTGGCGCCTTCATAACTTTTTTGGTTATTTTTTATTTTACGATGAAAATGTAGAAAATAAGCTTGCTTACTTGTTGATTTTACTTTGTACTCCACAAGACTATACGTTATTATTACTACAAACGGTAGTTTTACATTGTTAAGTTGTATTATAATCCTTAAAATGGAAAATAGTGGCCACTAAGCTCCGTTTTAAGGATTACAATAAAACTAAACGATGTAAAACTACTGTTTGTAACGTAGAAGAAATAACCAAACAAACGATGAGGGCTTGCTCTTAAGAGGATCTTAAGATACAAGCAGTACCTAGACTGTGGATAACTAGGTATATGTACTTATGGCACAATTTGTAAACTTACTTTAGTTAAACAAATTTTTCTTTGCCATGTATAAAATTGAACACAAACATTTTCCAAAACATATTTTAATTTTCATTGTATATGACTACGAAGTATTTATTCTACGTGACCAGTTTACAGAATGCCTTTTTATTCGTGTCGCACTATATTCTCAGGGATGAATTAATTACGAAATGTGTCAAGTCACATCCACGGACGACATAACGAAGAGAGACAAAATTCAGTTTTATAACCGGCACGTGTTGTAATTAAAAGATGCATTCTTTTGTTTTAAACATTTTATTACAACAGAATGTCATTTTGCTATAAAGGATCCCGCAGACAGGGGCGACGCGACAGCGCGACGCAACCCTAGTAGAACAATTTCTATGAAAACTTCATGGAAATTGTTGTAGCAGAATCGCGTCACACCGTCGCGTCGCGTTAGTCTGCGGGAGCCTTAAAACTAAGGTTCCCTAGAAAAGCGGTTCTGTCATAGGTATAATAACAGTCGTTATGAAAATCTGTCATTTTCACCATTATTTGACATTAAGGCGCCAATAAACGCTCTGTATTTGGACAGCCGTTAGTGTGTGACCGTTCACCGCTTTATTAGGAAGCCGAAGCTTAAAATGAAATGTAACATAAAAGAGCCGTACTAATTTATGCAATGCAACATGAAATGTAACACACGTTGAAACCTGGTACTTAGTACTTGTTGACAAGCCTACCCCTGGTACTAGTTGGGAGTCCTACACTGTCCGGAACACCTATTAGGTAATATTGTAATTTGAAAATATTATTTGTAAAAGAGTAATCGTGCAGTTTCTTGACAGCTCTTCCCCATAAGAAACGGCCAATTGGAACCGTGCACCTAGCTTATGACGTTTCATAAGTGCCCATATAAGTTTATGTGAAATAAAAGATGTTGATTTTGAAACAGATTCGCCTAGCTGTTGTGTTAAACTTCATGTTGCAATGTTTAAAATAAATTAGTACCTACGGCTTATTTGTGTTACATTTCATGGCAACAGGCTCGCCCCTATTACATGAGACTTAAACATAACTTGCGAAATGTGGGTGTACTATAGGTACACCTCTGCCTAACCCTTCGGGGAAACAAGGCGTGATGTTATGTTATGTTATTTCATGTTGCGTTGCTTAAATTAGTTCGTCTCATTTATGTTATATTTCATGTAACGTTTCACCAATCTATACCTAGAATAATAAATAACAGGGTTTTAGTAACGACTCCAATTACTTACATGACGGGGTCATGAAGAATTGATTGATTGCTGATGTGGATTGTACATTCACGGAAATTGATAAATAAGAAAATTCTTCTTTCTCTAAAGTCTAAAGGCACTGCACAATCCTTAAAATTGGGAACGTTATAACTTTAAAAAATACTGAAAAAGCCATTAAAACTGTACTGTTTTCAATATGGTTTATTCTTTGAAATGTCTTTGAATAAATTTAATTACGTAAACGAAACCAAATAAACTTGTTTTGAACTATGAACGTTTACGCAATTACTTGTGTCCTAAGGCTTCACGCATAGAATCATTTGAATTCAGAAACAAGCATTTAATTATAATATAGAATTAGCATTTTTTTATTATTTTTTTATTATTCATCTTTAATTAGGGAAAAGGCTAGGGCAGATGATGATTCATCTTTAATTCAGGCACATTACCCATAATTTATTAGTATTAGGTATATAGAGGTATGAGGAACAGGGTGTAAAGTTCACTCATCCTCTATGAAAAGGGAGGATCCTCCGACCAGACGGGTGTTGTGCCTGGTGGGCTACTGCCCGACGGTTGTCGTCGGGATGTTGTATACAGTGTGAGTCTTTATAATCTGCACATATCGAAATGAGAAAATCTATGCTTAATTTTATCGACGGAAAAAATGTTAAAAAAATCTAAATATTTATTTATATTTTTTATGGATTTTTAAAAAAAATTGTTTGCTTTTGTGACCCCAGTGTATACAAAACTGTGTAACTTTTAAACTAAACGATTTATCACAATGAAACAAACTCCATAATGTTTGGAAGTAATTAGGTGTCGTCATAAAATAAAAATTATGGAAAAAAAATAGCCATAATCAAATATAAACATTTTTTTTTGGCAAAAATCTGATTTTTTTTCATTAATTTTTACAAAAATTGTAAAATTTCTCAATAACATGCCCCCATCACCTTCTTTTTTTATAACTTTAAGTTATTCTTCATTGTATTAGGAACCTAACGGTAAAAATTGCATGTTTTTAACTCAACCCCAACATTTTTTATCAAATGTCAAAGAAAGGCCCAACGCATAGCTACGCACATTGTTTAGCAGGTAGATAAACTTTTTTTTGTTAACTTTGTTGTGAATGCGCGCGGGTCGTTTCAAAGATGGCACTCCGAACGCGGAATCGTATTGTTCTCATAAGGGTGGTTTGTTTGGGATGATAATTAATGCAAAAGAGTTCAATTGAAACCCATTTATTATTAAATACAAAATTTAATGCATCAGGTTCTCAAAATGTCCACCTCGTTGTTGTAAACACAAAGCCGCGCGAATTAGAATTTGGTGTGTCGCTCTCCTTATCATTTCGGGATCATTGCGAATATCATTCGCACAGTTTATTATGCGGTCACGCAAATCGGCCTCACTGTTGATGGGGGTACTGTAGACGCGTTGCTTCATGGTTCCCCATAGGAAATAATCAAGGGGCGTCAAATCGGGTGAACGCGCAGGCCACCCTACAGGTCCTTGCCGGCCGATCCATTTGTCATGATAATTTTCGTTTAAAAATCTTCTTACATTTGTAGCGTAATGGGCAGGACATCCGTCCATCTGAAGAAACATCCATTGACGCACAGCCAGTGGGACATCTTCCAATAACTGAGGCATATCATCTCTCAATAGACTTAAAAATCTTTCACCAGTCAACGTTCTCGGCAATATGACTGGTCCAATCAACATGTTATCGATAAGACCAGCCCAAACATTTATCGAAAATCTTACTTGGAAAGTAGATGACCGTTTCAGTTTCGGGTTTTCACCTGCGCGGCACCATCTGTGTAAATTTCGACAGTTAGTAATACCGTCTCTAGTGAATGTCGCTTCGTCCATCCATAGTATTTTTCTTGGAAAGTTTGGGTTTGCTCTGGTTTTTCTTTGAATCCATGTGGACATCACACACCTTGGACGCCAGTCTACGTCTTCATGTAGATGTTGCACCCTTTGATAGTGATAAGGATGCAATCCTTCTTTCTTTAAAATACGCCACACTGATTTTTGGGATATTCCGTGACGAAGAGCCAGTCGTCTAGTACTTATGGATGGATCAGCAAACAAATCACTTAATACTGCTTGTTCAGTAGCCGCATCAATAATTACTTGAGGTGGCTCGCGACGATCTCTACTTGATCCAAGTCCAGTGATCGACAACCTTCTGTGAACTTCCTGGAAGTTTCGGGCAGATGGCACTGGTTGCCTGTTAGGATACGCAGCTATGTAAGCCGCGCGCGCAGCTCTGGCACTTCCTTGTCCCACTCCATAATAAAAATGTATGTCGGCGATGTGTGCCGGGGAAAATTCACTTAAACGCGGCATCATGTAGCAGCGAACGAAAGTTATGAAAGTCCAGCGAACGAAAGTACCGAAACACATGTAGCAGTGGCGAATAATTCGGAGCGACTGCCAGTCTGACATCTGTCATAATTCAAGTTCCTTTGGCTGGCCCTACCTCCCCGACCTGCGCACATTCAAAAGAAAGTTTATCTACCTGCTAAACAATAGCTATGCGTTGGGCCTTTCTTTGATAGTTGATAAAAAATGTTGGGGTTGAGTTAAAAACATGCAATTTTTACCGTTAGGTTCCTAATACAATGAAGAATAACTTAAAGTTATAAAAAAAGAAGGTGATGGGGGCATGTTATTGAGAAATTTTACAATTTTTGTAAAAATTAATGAAAAAAAATCAGATTTTTGCCAAACAAAAATATTTATTTTTAAATGTGGCTATTTTTTTTTCCATAATTTTTATTTTATGACGACACCTAATTACTTCCAAACATTATAGAGTTTGTTTCATCGTGATAAATCGTTTAGTTTAAAAGTTACACAGTTTTGTATACACTGGGGTCACAAAAGCAAACAATTTTTTTTTAAAATCCATAAAAAATATAAATAAATATTTAGATTTTTTTTAACATTTTTTCCGTCGATAAAATTAAGCATAGATTCCCTCATTTCGATATGTGCACATTATAAAGACTCACACTGTATATGCTAGTCGCGCGGTAAACTCTGATTGCGCGATGCAGGATTTTTGCGTGACGTCAGTGTGACGCGTTCCAATGTAGCGATGAAGATATGCCGCCACAGGTACTTAAACTATGTTATTATAATTAATTAAGATACAAACATAAACAATAATAATACAGCACAACGTAGGGAATACTATATCCATTATGCCATTTTCTGAAAGCCAGAAGCAGTGCATGTATGTAAACAATACATGCACTGCGCACAGGTGCTCCATCATGAGGCCTTCAGTTTTACTAGTAAAAATACTCAGGGAACTGTTGTTGCTGTCTCGCATCCGAAGCAATAGTGACGCGAATCTTTTGTACGCATGATGGCAAAGAAGTCCATAGGCACGAGCGCGCGCACGCGAGCGTGTTCGCGCTACTGCTAACATCCCTGACGTACTACAGAAACGTGGCAATGACAATGGTATCCTAAAAGCATTTTATCATTTCATTTTTTTTAGCATTTTATGTATAATTAATTCATAAGTCAAGATCCACAAATTAATTTGTTTTAAATTTTAGACATTTAATCTAATTAATTAGTAGTAGAGTTTCGTGGAATGAATTCTTTCAAGAAAGAACGTAGAATATATATTCTGCTGCAAAGCTGTTTTGATATTTCAAACTGAACGGTATCATTAAGGAAGCTGCTAAAATACCACGCACAAGATCGCGGCAAGCATTTATCAGCGGTAATACATAATATAATAATATATATATAATACATAATTGTGCAGTCTAGACGTGAATTGCGGGATGTTCGAAAGAGTTACCGTGGCCCCGGCACAGGCAACAGAAAGAACACGGGTGGGTTTTAGTCAGTAAAAGTCTGACACGCCCTCCCGCTCCGCCCAGAGCGGGAGAAGTCATTTGATGATTTCCCATCCACAAAAAAAAAAAAAAAAAAAAGTCTAGACGTGAACAAGGTCAGCGGGCCTGACGGCATTCCAGCGAGAGTGTTGAGGCAGTGTGCGCCTGAACTGTCTCCTGTGTCGACACGTTTGTTCCGCCTCTCTCTTAAAAAAAGGACGGTACCAAAATCCTGGAAGCTTGCAAATGTGCCACCAGTGCCCAAAAAGGGCGACCGTGCAGACCCTGCCCATTACCGTCTGATTGCCATTACCTCCATTCTGTGCAAGGTTATGGAAAGGGTACTGAACAATAAGTTGCTGACCTTGAAAACAATGATCTCCTCAGTGACCATCAATATTGCTTTCGCCGGGGACCGTTAACTGGCGATCTTCTTGTGTATGTCACGCACTGCTGGGGCGAGGCCATCGAGAAACACGGCGAAAAACTTGCTATATCACTTGATATATCGAAGGCCTTTGACAGGGTCTGGCACGCTGGTCTACTCAGCAAGCTTCCTGCTTATGGCATCCCAGCTGATTTTTGTAGCTGGATATCAGACTTCCTTAGTGGACGGTCGATCAGAGTAGTCGTTGACGGCTGCTCTTCCGACCTTATGGCTATTGATGCCGGAGTTCCTCAGGGGTCTGTTCTCTCTGCAACTCTTTTCCTGCTGCACATCAATGACCTACTTCAACCTGGTATTGTTGGGTACGCAGATGACAGTACAGTTTCATAGAGATACTTGTGCAGTGCAAAAACCAGTGGGGCCGAAGTTAGTTCCTTAAGAGCGGCCATGGTAGAGCGGACAGATTTGACCTTGAGACTTGTCTCCCAGTGGGGTGATGATAATCTGGTCTCTTTTACGCCACCAAAACACAGGCGTGTCTTTTTACCGCTAAAAGGAGTCGTTTCGATCAAACTCCTACTGTTCGGGGTGCATCTGTTCCTGTAACTGATCGGCTCAAGCTCCTAGGCATGGAGTTGACATCATGTCTCAACTTCGGAGCCACCATCGAGTACAAAGCTCAAACTGCGGCCAAGAAACTGGGCATCCTAAATGGGTGAAGCGATACTTTACGCCTGGAGAGCTTTTAACTCCCTACAAAGCGCAGGTCCGATCCTGCATGGAGTATTGCAGCCACCTTTGGGATGGTTCAGCTAAATCGCTTCGTTCGCTCTTCGGTTCGCTTGATTCGGTGGAACGCAGAGCTAAGAGGCTCATTGGCGACGTAAGACTGGTGGATGCCAGGCTTCACAGCTTGGCTCATCGCCGCAAGGTTGTCTGCTTGTCGGTCTTCCACAGATTGTACTTCGGTGAGTGTGCTCGAGAACTCCACGACCGCATTCCGCCTGCCCCCTTATACCATCGGACATCTAGACGCACTGCAGGTTACCATCCCTGCATAGTTGCTATTCTACCAATTCGCATTAAGCGTTACCAAATGTCTTTTGTGATGCACACAGCGGAGGAGTGGAACTCTCTGCCTGCGTCTGTGTTTCCGAACGTATACAACCCCGATCTCTTCAAAGTGAGAGTTAACAGACTTCTTCTGGGTAAGCTCGCTCCATCGTCGACTTTGTCTCTGTCATCTCTGACCTAGACTAGAGTCAAGAGCAAACCTATCTCAAATAAAAAAAAAAAAAATAAAGAAACTAGCCTAGACTAGTTTCTTCCACTCCATGTTTTGGAGTCTAAGACAGGACATAAATCAAAATCAGTCCATAATGTCCCACTGCTGGGACATAGGCCTCCTCTCTGTGAGAGGAAATGGGCCATAATCCACCACGCGGGCCCAGTGCGAGTTGGCGGAAGTCACGTGTCTTCGAATTTTTTGGTTCTAGAACAAACCGGTTTCCTCATCTTCGTCTCTCGGAAAGCACGTTAAGCCGTTGGTCCCAGCTGTCATGCGTGGATCGACAGTCGTTACGGGTCGTCAGAAGCCCGAAAGTCTGACAACCAGTATTACCAAGGGGTATCGTATTACCCAGTAACTGGGTTTTGGAGGGCAGATAGGCAGTCGCATGTAAAATACTGGCATTCAGCTGCATCTGGTTAGACTGGAAGCCGACCCCAACATAGTTGGGAAAGGCTAGGGAGATGATGATGTTTTCGAGAGCAGTGGTGATGAAATAATTTACACAAAGTAGGTAAAGTGCCTACCTGGGTTTGAACCCACAACCACAACTCGTAAGTCACGGACATTACCATTTGGGCCACCACTGCTATAGTGTAACTTTTAATTGTTGGATTAAATGTGCCCACAGATTAATACAATAATTAAAAGTTAGGTTCATAATAACTTAATTGCGAACGGTATGGTACCTAATGTTCTAGAATACCCTTTTACTAGTTGTTCGCTAAAGCCCTTTAGAATCACAGATGGTGCGTTATTAACGTTATGCTCCATAACTTAATCGAGAAGTCATTAATCTCGCAACAATGGTGCAACATAAATCTAATTCGGTTTAATGGCGTGAAATCACACTTGATACAGAGGCGAGTGTTACCAATAATAAGATAGATAAGCGAGGCAATATTCCAAATACCCGGAAATCAATCAGGATTGTCGAATTTACGAGTCTGTTTTAGTGCAAAAGCTTGTACCTAGTCATATAGCCCTTTATGATTATGACGAATACGCTTTTACATGATGAATACGATTCGAAGCTGCTTTGATAGATTTACAGACAAACTTTGAGCTTACGGTGAACTGTTTAGACGCTTCGTCGAGACTTTAAGCCACAGAGGTTTTGATTAATGTAGTTTTAAGGGTTCCTGTAGGTATATACCAGGGTGGTACATCGACGCACAACTTGTTGTCATGGATTCAGTTCATGATTCTGGATCCCCTGCGTTGAAATTTTTCGTCGGCTATAAAAAAATAGGTACAGCGGTTTCCTATAAAAGTGCGATACCTACGCGGTCAAAATGTATGGAACAGCAAATTTTTTACGACCAACCATGCAGGTGGGGTCCAGAATCATGTACTGAATCCATGGTAACAAAGTGTGCGTCGATGTCCTTATCCCCCTGTATACAATTGAGCACGGTATTATTAATGGTCCAACTATTCATTGAAGGTATGAAAATCCATCTGACATTTCCCAAACCAAATAAAAAGTAGGTACCTACCTATTTTTTTTTTGGGTTTAAGTAGGTACTTAAGACGGTGCTGTACGTAGCGAATATTTTGATAAAAATATCAGCAACTGATGTACCTACACATCCAAAACTCAGCAAGACTAAGTAAAAGCCTCAGGGATCAAGGGATTACACCAAAATTGCAAGAAAAACAGTAATTTTTGTTTTCCGAAAAACTTTTTGCTTTATAATTCTAGCGTCTACGTTCCAAGGGTGAAAGTAATCCATTTACGAAGACTTACCTATCAAATATCTTTGATGGATGTGTGTTACTGAAACCTTTATACATACATTTCAACTTTTTTTTTACCCGACAGGGAGAAGCCTAAAAGGACGGTATGTTTTTATTCAGTTTTTTATTCAGTACTTATTTGCAGTTTCTTTCGATATCTAAAGAATATGAATGAGACAGAACTTAAAGAAATAAGTTTTAACAGAAACTAAACATGTCCCGTCGGGGAATACAGCCGTGATGTTATGTTATGAATGACGGATGTTCGAACGACTGAGACACAACGTGTCGGTACTGCTCCGTCATCTCTTGGTCCTCCATAACGGGCGTGTATGTGCAGGTGCTTGAAAAATAATACTCGCAAAATGGACTCACATAATGTACTCAAAAATATCGCAACAAAACTTAACCTTAAAAATAATGATTACAATGATTATCACTAGGTCAAATCACAATAATTTTTAAACTGGCATTTAGAGCCAATGAATTTGTGCGTTTGCACCACGTGACGATAGTTTCCAAAAGTGATCGCCACCACCGCCATGACATTCACAACCCCATTCGGTGTTACGCGCTCTAAATTAAAAATACCTCTAAAGAAATAAATTTTAAACCGCAGAGTAAAAATAATCGATTAGAATGTTTAAAAAAAGCATTACAATAAATCGACAAAATCATCACGCGCCGTCATGGAAATGCAATGTTAATCTTACAACGTTAGAAATTGCAATAGCTGTCATGTACTAAGTTAGAGCTTCGCTATCGTTCGCAACTAGTTTCAGTACCTATAGAGATAGATATACAAACGTCACGTCTTATAGACCTTTGTGATTAACTTTTATTTTTAACCCCTCCATTGATTTTTGCTTTTAGTGCGTGAAAACCCTTACAATAGGATAATATTCATTTAACACTCTCACTGCCATGGGATCCGCTGGCGGGCCCCAAGTTTTCGAGTGCAAAGGGCCGGCGCACGCAAATACTAGACATATTAGTTTCTTATTATCAGGCTAGTAGTATAAAAATAGGTTTGAATTCAGGGGGTCACAACGGATCCCACGGCGTGCTCAAAGCATTCTGAACTAACCGCTGGCGGACCCCATGGCCTGCTGTAATATTTTTTTAATTTTGAGTGGCGGCCTACCGCAGCGAAATCGTTGGGACCCGCCGGCGGACTCCATAGCTTGCTGAACTGGAAACATGCTATATATTGCAGGCAGTGAGAGTGTTAATAATTTACCGGGATTATTAGAGACACTCACGTCACTCACTGGAGGCCTTAGGGAGGACATCGCTGTCGAGTTAGACCACAGCGAAGGTGGTGTGGGATGATGCCTAGGTAAAAAAAAAAGAAATTCTATTTCGTCTGTCAGTCAGATGATAAACAAAATATTAAATACGGTTTTTTTGCGTTATCATATTAATAAAAAATTACTTAGATAAAACGCATTAAAGTTGGGGAGTGGGGGCGGACGTCACAACTACGTATAAAATGTAGCAAGGCGTGACGTCATGCCACATTTTAACGCAATGTATCGCTATAATTTTTTGATTACGGCGTATCTTTTGATTAAAAAAAATATGTGTCCAATATTTTTTTAATAATCTACCGGACGGACAAAATAATTTTTTTTAGTAATCATCCGTATTATCTTACGGCTCGCCCCTTAGTAACTGGGACTTAACTATAACTGGCAAAATGTGGGTGTACTTTAGTTACACCTCTGCCTAACCCTTCGGGGAAACCAGGCGTGATGTTTTGTTATGGGTACAAATCTTAAACACCCGAAAGCTTTTTCGGAAGTTCATTTAAAAAACCTGCTTCAGTGAAATTTATTTAAATGAAAAATATTCTAACAAAATGTTAAGTCGCACCAAATCTTCTTGACTGACGTTTTCTAATTTGGTTACAGACGTACTAAGCAATCGTTCATCCCTTTGCACTAGACTGGAGCAAAGCCAATTTTCTGAGAAATACTCTGTTTACGGTATGAGCCGCATGGGTCGATCCATCAGGTTAAGCTACGCTTGCCGGGGTTGGTCCGTGGATGGGTGACCATCTTTACATACCGAGACTCCTCCGTGCCTCGGAAAGCACGTTAAGCCGTTGGTCCCGGCTGTCATTCGTGGATCTTTGACAGTCGTTACGGGTCGTCAGAAGCCCGAAAGTCTGACAACCAGTCTTACCAAGGGGTATCGTATTACCCAGTTACTGGGTTGTGGAGGTCAGATAGGCGGTCGCTCCATATAAAATACTGGTATTCAGCTGCATCCGGTTAGATTGGAAGCCGACCCCAATATAATTGGGAAAAGGCTAGGCAGGTGACTCTGTTTACGGTTCCAGCCCACATCTACTTAAAAATTATTGATAGTCATAGCAAAGGAAACTTTTCTCCGAGAGACAGGGATTGCAATGAAAAGGGGAATTTATTTACATCTGCTGAAATAGGGAGTGGCAATAGGTGCTTTGTTTTTTAGTGAATTATGATATTATTTAAATTATTAACATTAAAATGCTTAAACAATATACACATTACGCTACTATTTATTTACATCCATATATACAAATGAATAAAACTGAAGTGTCTATTTGTAATGTCAAAATAATAACTTTTTACTAAATGCTTATGGAAGTATATCCGTATATACTACGATAAGCATTTAGTAAAAGTTACATATAACAAAAAAGCAATTTTTAAAATTTTTGTCTGTCTGTCTGTTTGTTCCGGCTAATCTCCGAAATGGCTACATTGATTTTGACGGGACTTTCACTGACAGATAGCTGATGTCATGAGGAGTAACTTAGAATATTTTTATTTGAGAAAAATAATTAGGATTCCGCGCAAAAAATTAAAGCCCATGAAATTGTGAAAAAAAGTCGGATTTAAAAATTCTTTTTGCATTTGGTACCCCAATTCTCAAGGATAGTAATAGGCTATTTAACATCACGCTACGACCCTTGGGAGCCGAGCAAAAAGAAAAAAATCAGGAAGGACATTAAGCGAAAATGTAGTAATAGCGCGGGCGGGCGATACAACGCGACGGGTCGGGGACGAGGGAGGTTTATTAAAATGTGGCTGTTATACATACTATATACTATACTAGCTTCCGCCCGCGACTTTGTCCGCGTGAAATTTCTTGTTCCCCCGACCCACCCCGTCGCAGCGCATCGCCTGCCCGCGCTGTTACTTCGTTTTCGCTTAGCGCTAGTTTTTTTTTTTTGGGTTTTTGAGGGTCGTAGCGTAATGTTACATAGGTATATCACCTTTATCATGAATTGGGCTATAAAATGCAAAAAGAATTTTTCAAATCCGACTGGTAGTGGCAGAGATTAGCGCATTCAAACAGTCAATAAAAATAAAATGTGTAGGTAACTAATAATTTTTAAGTAAGTTAATTAGAATCATAAAAACCTGATACTTTTTTTAAATCTCATAATTTTGCGCAAAAAATCGTAAGCGGTGAAGGTGGTTTTTTTTTATGCCCTGGGAGGTACTGATAAACTTTTATTTTAAATCTGATTTTAAACCTTTAATGCTACGGCTACATTATTGCGATAACGCGAACTACACTTCGCGTGCAATAGAGACTGCGCGAAGTGTAATTCGCGTTATCGCAATAATGTAGCCGTATCATTACAGTCATAATGATTTAGCAATCGGGCAACAATGCCAAATTGGTTATAAGTATTATTGGTAGAAAACGCTTAAAATTTTTTTCTTTTTAATATTTAGTCAGTGATTGATAAGTCTTCAAATAGCCTTTATAAAACCATAGAATACCTACGTGGAACGCGAATTTTGATTTTTGAGCTGTAAAATATGATGGTAAAAAAATTCACGGGTTAAATATTATAAAGGTTAAAAATCCGGAAATTAAATTTAAAAATTTTGATTATTATAATTTATTTTTTTTAATTGTAAAGAAGTTGCTGTTGCAGTAGTCTCCTCTAGAATAGCTGCCACGTTGCTAAATGGTGGCCGAACGGCAAATTCGGTACTTGAACAGCCATTAAACTTAGCTCATGAGGAAATGCCAGTTTGTAACATTAGTAAAAACAGTGAGCAGGGACGATTGTTTCAACGATGTAAACTGTTGTTTTGGAATAAATGCACGATGTCCTACAAAAGTGTGATCGAAGCATAACGTATCACGTAATATATGGTGGTACTGCTAGACGGCGATTTTAAACAGTCTCTAGGGATAATTTCCGACCTTCACACGCGGGCGGAGCTGCGGGCAAAAGCTAGTTAGGTACTAAATTAAATGACTAACTAACCAACTATACAAATAAATACGAAAGCAAAAGGACACTTAGGGTCAGTCTCCACCAAGCGGAAAAATCCTCGCGGATGCTCGAGCACTTTTTAAATTTCACTGAATATGTAACAGTATCAATACTAACTTTAAAATTCGCCGCAGACCTCACGCTTGATAAACGCTTCGTGTCTGCGTCAAATTATACAGTTACTTATTCAGTGAAATTTAAAAAGTACGCGAGGATTTTTCCGCTTTGTGGAGACTAGCCCATAGGCGTCGAAATATTCGTCCGCATCGCTGTCATCCGGAAACGTGCCCAAAAGCCTGGCAGCATCGCCACGTTGAATGGCAACACTAATTCGTGCAATAAGTAGGTAGGTAGGGATCGTCTAGTTTAAAACTGCACGCCCCTCCACTGCTTTGTGCATACACATTTCAAATGTTTGTACTGAAATTTTAGTGGAGGGGCGTGTAGTTTTAAAATAGTTGATCCCTACTTAAATGTAGCTGTGATTAAAAAAAAGTGGAATCTATTCGGTAGCATTTGCCATTAAACGTGGTAATGCTGCCAGTTTTGGATGATGTTTGTTTGTATTAAATATTAAGTTGCAAATACTAACATATACTGTACGTACATCATCATCTGCTTAGACTTTTCCACCTATATTGGAGTCGACTACCAGTCTAATGCAGTTGAATACCAAAACATTATTACATTTTTTATAAACTTTAGGTACATGTATCATAGAATATAAGTGAGTAAAGCTAACTATTGCCACAAGGAGACACAACCCAATTTTCTATCACAGTTTAAGACATGAGAGACTCCTTAAATTTTCTATGCCAAACAGGTTGCCAAACGGGTTGAATGAATAGAAACGTCTGATCATAAAACCACCTTTCCGCGTTCAATTTGTCACTACTCTCGCACAGGATCAGATAAAAGACAAGGAGATGCCATGGACATTCCTACAGTGATCCACCATACGAATAATTAGACGGCTCCAATTTAAAAGGGCGCATCTGCCATCGGATGGGCCATATCTGTACCCGGATGAAACATCTAATCTGTGCCGGATCTGATGCTCGCAGGTTCCCGTTATTACTCACGTTTTCCTGGACATAAATGGCATTTTCCTCGTCTGACATAATCACGTGACAAGTTGAATTTCGTTTGTTTCTGAGTATGCGTATGTTGGTAACCGTTTTCGTTTTCGGAGTCAGTAAATTACAATAGGGATGGAGGCAATGTATTGTTACTATTCTTTTTATTCTTTCTATCCTTTCGTGGGTGCTGATAGTGGTGAATCAGGGATTATTTTCAGGTGGGTGGATAGATGTCTGCTGGTTCACTAGAGACACATACCAAAGTAGGTCTGTTGGGATTTTTTTTTCTTATTTGAATTGTGTTTGGGCCCTATTACAAATAACTGACAATTCAACATAGTTGTCAAAACATTACAAAATTGACACATTTTAACGACTAGTGCTGAGCAGAATAATGTGAAAGAAACTTGGAAAACTTCAGATTTGTCGCAGATGATCGCCTGTCACCGGTCGCCTATCGGATTTATTAAATACGCCCTGAAAGGAATACCACATTGTATTACAAATCACCCTATATGTCATTCAAGCATAGGTCTTATGATAAATAATACCTAGGTTTAAATAAGTCAAATGGTAAATTAGTGTCTGCATACAACATTGTCCTTTTGCAACATTGGCCTTTTCCCAACTATGTTGGGGTTGGCTTCCAGTCTAGTAGTAGTAGTAGTAGTCTTCCAGGCTTCAGTTTTTTTACATGGAGCAACTGCCCATCTGTCCTCCACAACCCAGTTACTGGGTAATACGATACCCGTTGGTAAGTCTGGTTGTCAGACTTTCGGGCTTCTGACTACCCGTAACTGCTGTTAAAGATCTACATACAAATGACAACCGGGACCAGCGGCTTAACGTGCTTTCCGAGGCACGGAGGGATCTCGATATGTAATGGATAATTACCCATTCACGGACCGACCTTGGCAAGCGAAGCTTAACCTTCGATCGACCCGTGCGGCTGATATTATTTAGCCACAATCCCTGTTAGACAATATCAGGTATCCAATCCTGTTAATACCAAAACAATTTTAGTTAATTAACCAAAATCAACTGTATTGTCATGTTCGAATTTTACGACACCCAGTCTGGCTCAGTTGCCTGGTTATTTGGCCTAAGCTATTTACTTAATTGCCTGTTGTTGGCCAGATTGAATATGGATGCTCTAATACATATTCAAGTTTGTATTTGCACAATCACTTGTTTTGTGCTTCTATTCGAAGTTCAGGACAATCAATTCAGGTTCAAATAATCAAGAGTTAGTTGAAAGCTATATTGCTGCTGTTTTGTGGAGAGCCTTTCTATAATCTTGATATTTGTAATAAAAATTGCGATATTCTTTCTTCGCTCACAAGGCTAACGGCCCCGACTTACGAGTAGTAAGGTCGTGGGTTCGAACCCAGGCAGGCGCTATAATTTGTGTAAATAATTTCATCGCCACTGCTCTCAAAACGATGAAGGAAAACATCGTGTGGAAACCGGCTTGTCCTAGAACATAAAATTCGAATGTGACATAAACCAACCCGCACTCGGCCCGCGTGGTGGATTATGGCCCACTCCTTCTCACAGAGTGGAGGCCTGTATCCCAGCAGTCCTGTTAAGTCCTGAGTATATAGGCCTACTCAAATCTGTGTTGTTCTATTCTTAAAAGACCATCTCAGACACTAATTTGCGTAGTCTTCACATGATCTCTGAGTTTGTTTCGGTGTTTCTTCTCAGAGTATTCGAATAGGAAACACCGACCTCATCTAGTAATATTTTGAAGTGTAAAAGTGCTTGCTAAATATTCGTAATCAAAATTGCGATATTCTCTTCTTCTATCATTTTGACATGAACTTTATATGTGAACTAGCTTCTGCCCGCGGCTTCGCTCACGTGGATGTCGGAAATTATCCCACGGGAACGTGCTACCGGGATAAAAGTATCCTATGTTCGCACCCAGGTCTTGGCCTATCCGTATACCTATCATCCGAATCCATTCACTCTTGTTATGCGTTGCGCCACTAAAAAGTGACACCGGGTTAGATAACCTGGGGAACATTGCAGTTCAACCGACGAAACATAAAATAGAATTGCAATGTCTGTGCCCTGTTATGTAAACGGGTTGGATGGATGTAAAGCTCCCAGTCAGCATGATTTTTCCGACATCTACAATAATCGTCATATTTTAGCCAATTTACATAAAATTTTAGAGCTCGCCTACATTATAAAAGGAACACTTCTGCAAAATTTCTGATTATGATGTCAGTCAATCAGCACTTCACCCGCGATTTCCTTCGCGTCGGTTTCGTACTTTCCTCTACACACACATACCTACCCTTCCACCCGCTTTGTGTGGTAGTATTATAGGTTAAGATCTTTATTATATTTTATAAATAAGTATAAGTAGCTAAGTTGCGCCGACCCCAAATAAATTGGTATTAGGGCTAGACAATGATGATGAAGTATTCGGGTCAAGTTTCAAGTTTATAGGGCAACGTTAAAAAAAATTTCATACAAACTGTATCACCCCTTTTCACTCCCAATTCCCATTATTTGACATATAGGTTATATAAATCAAATTTCGAGTTAATCAAGCCACGCAGTAAAATCCTCCCCTGTAAAATTGACTACCCCTTTTCACCCCGTTAGGAGTAGATTTTCGAAAAACCCTGATATACATTATTGCACCCCTTAACTCACCTTTGAGGGGTAGATTTTAAAAACTGACAATGAGAAACTTTATTACTTATTTAGACAAATATTTGTGAAAAGTTTATGAACCAAACGAATAATATTATTTTCATGTAAACTTTATCACCCTTTATCACCCACCAAAGGGGTTAATTATTGAAACATCGCTAGTAATGTTTCCATTATTTATCTTATATATGTATATTTATACCAATTTTCGAGTTAATCAAACCACAAAACTATCCACTCCAAAATTGATTACTCCTTTCCACCCCGTTAGGGGTAGATTTGTTGGAAAACCCTGAGATACGTTTTAATTTATTTCACATCTTAAGTATAAATACAGAGTTTCAAATTAATCGTAACGCGTGTTACAATTTTGCCATACAAATTTTGATACCCCCCAATCCCCTACAGACATAATAAATAACATTTACTCAGTCATCTAATTTGTTAGCATACTCCCCGCCTTTTTTTTTGGATGGGAAATCATCAAATGAGCCCTCCCGCTCCGCCCAGAGCGGTAGAAGTCCCGCTCTGGACGGAGCTCCCAGGACGTACAAGACTTTTACTAAAACCCATCCGTGTTCCTTCAGCTGCCTGTGCCGGGGAAACGGTAACTCTTTGAACATCCCGTGACCCTAGCTGGCATTGGCCTTAGCGGACCCCGTCAATTAGTGCTGACATCTCTTAGAGGCGCGCGTGGAACACAATGCGCCGTCGACTCGGGCCTGGTCCTTACAGGACGGCGAGCTACCCATTGCTCGCCGTCCGCAAGCCCGCGGCTAGCTACGGTGGCCGAGAATCGATTATCAATTTCCGACACCCAGGGCGTCTCCTGCGGCGACTAGGGGCGTGAGGGCGCAAATATTGCCTCTCCCTCACGCGTTCTGCCTCCCCCTTCGCGAGCATTACTGCTTCACAGAAGGAGGTGATGCCATCTCATGTACTCTCGCTCCGCACCATGGCCTGGACCAGGGCCGCATGCTAGAGATCGCTGCCACCGATCGCTTCCGCGAGGACAAGGGGGTGCTCCGCCCAAGCCGGGCAGACCTCCACCATATGCTCCACCGTGTCCTCCTGGCGATCCACAACTGTGTGACACCCGGGCGTTTCCTCCCGGCTTATCGGGAATAGATACCTCCCGAAGCACCCGTGTCCGGTGAGAACCTGCGTCAGACGGAAGGTGAGGACGCCGTGGCGCCTCTCCAACCACTCCTCAAAGAGGGGGCTTTTTACTTTTCCTTAGTGGATGCCTACACTGTATAAGTCAAAGTATCTATGTGCAAAATTTCAAGACACTCGGTTCAGCGGTTTCGGGTGTGTTTGATATATCACCCAGTAGAGTTTTCGAAGCCCTATTTGACTCTGTTGGGGGATGATTTTGGAAAAACTGTGATACACTTTTCTCATAATTTTATTTAAAGTGTATGTGTACCAATTTCCGAGTCAATCGACCCAGAGAATGAAAAGTTTCACAGAAAATTCAACCCCTATTTCACCCTCTTAGGGGTGAAATTTTGAAAAACCCTTTCTTAATGGATACCTGCTCTTTACAAACAACACACCTTCCAAATTTCATGTCTCTAGTACCCGCGGTTTAGGCTGTGCGTTGATATATCAGTCATTCAGTGAGTCACTCAGGACTTTGCATCTATACAAATAAAATTGAAGCGTCTGTTTGTAATTTCAAAATAACAACTTTTTATTAAATGCAAAAGAAAGTATTAACGGTTGTTGACGACCAGCAACCAACCTTTTTTATATTCATATTTATGTTTCTTTTTGATATTTATTCTTTTCTTTTTTACTAACGTCACTGTGAAAAAGCGTCTCAAAAAATACAAGTGAAAAAAAGTGAATGTGTTTCCATTTATTAAGTATCTAGCCATCCTCATCTTTAACAACGGTACTTATAACAAAAACAAATTTTAACATTTTTGTCTGTTTGTCTGTTTGTTCCGGCTCATCTCCAAAACGGCTGGATCGATTTTGACTGGACTTTCATTGGTAGATAGCTGATGTTACGGCGGGTAACTTAGGCTACTTTTACTTTAGAAAAATAATTAGGGTTTCGCGCAAAAAAAAATTAAAAATCCATGAAATTATGAACAAAAGGTCGGATTTGAAAAATTTCTTTTTGCATTTGGTAGCCCAATACTTGAGAATAGTTATAGGATATTTAACATCACGCTATGACTCTTAGGAGCCGAGCAAAAAGAAAGAACACTAAGCGAAAACGAAGTAATAGCGCGGGCGAGCGATTCAACGCGACGGTTGGCGACAGGTCGGGGGACGAGGGAGTTTTATTAAAATGTGGCTGTTATTTTAATATATTGTGTATCTTACGACATCCACGCGAACGAAGTCACGGGGCACAGCTAGTAAGTAATCAAATAAATAAATAAGATTGCTTAATAAATTTAAATGTAATTATGAATTTTTAATGTTACATTTATTCTATTATGATTGCATGCAGTATTTATGTATTTTTTTGTAATTAAACAGCAAGAAATATAAGGTTATTTTATTTTTATTTATGTTAAGGTTTCCATTATTTATTTTATTTACTGCAAATAAACTTATTATCTTAAAGCTGAGGCATCTGTTGGGGTTATTTTAATACAAAAAGTTGCTAGGTAGATCCCATGTAGTTCGAGTTGAAACACTTTTCAGGGTTCGTATGAGAAACTTAGTAAAAAACGATACTTTAAACTACTGGTGGAACTAATACGGCTATTTCGGGACGATACGTATCGTCAGGATGGCCGAGCGGTCTAAGGCGCTGCGTTCAGGTCGCAGTCCACTTCTGTGGGCGTGGGTTCGAATCCCACTTCTGACATGATGCTTTTTGTGATTTTTTTATATTTCGATATGTTGTTACCATTATCATTTTGTAAGTTATTGAAGTATTTTCAAACAAAATAGTTCATTATTCTGACATAACTCATCGATAAAGAGCAATTAACTGTTCTTTGTATTTCGTTAGCTATCGTGAACAGGTTTCTTTTTATTCGTCTTTCAATGGTGCGTTTATGCAGTATCAATTCTAAAATAAAGTTTATCTCATGATATTACGATTATAGAGCAGTTAATTCACGAGTTATTTATATATTGTAATTATTTATTAACGTATTATCTATACCTACTTATAATAAAGCTGCAGTTTGTTTCTACGCTAATCTCTGGAATTACCGTCGGATTTGAAAAATTCTTTTTGCATTTGATAGCCCAATTATTGAGGAAGGTTATAGGCTATTTATCGTCACGCTACAACCCTTGGGAGCCGAGCAAAAAGAAGAAAGAAAGAAAACTAAGCGACAATGAAGTAACAGCGCGGGCGAACGATGCGTTGCGACGCGGTGGGTCAGGGGAACAAGAAATTTCACGCGGACGAAATCGTGGGCAGAAGCTAGTTTTAAATAATTATATCTATAGGTTCTAATATTATAAAGCTGTAGAGTTTGTTTTTTTTTTCTTGGTTGAACGTGCTAATCTCAGGAACTACTGGTTCGAATTGAAAAATTCTTGTAGATTCGATATAGGAAAATGTTGCAAAAACGGGGAAAATTTATTCCTTTTGAGTGTTTCCATTGCGAGCGCTGCGTAAACGGTTAAAGTAACGCAAAAATCATGTATGACGGGATTGTTTCTCTTAAAAAGTTCTAAAAAAAAAGTCCGTGATAGCATATGTCTATCTTTTAAGGTTGGCTCACTATAACTTTTTAAATGGTAATCTTTGTTAAATAATAATGCATTATTTGCGAAGGTGTTTTCATAAACACAGTATTAATCCTTATCCAATTAAATAAATTTATAATCAAGATTGATTAAGTACATGTAAATTCCTTTTTAAATAATTCGAAACGGACCTTTCGTTTAGAAATTACGACGGGTATAAAAATGCTTCAAGTAAGAAAAATGCGCTTAGTCTATTAGTTACCTACACATTTTATTTTTTACTGACTGTTTGAACGCGCTAATCTCTGTCAATACCAAGCGGATTAGAAAAATTCTTTTTTTATTTTAGAGCCCAATTCTTGAGGAAGGTATAGATTATGTAACATTAAGCTAGGACCCTTAGAAGCCGAGCAAAAATAAAAAAAGTAAGAACGAGCGCCAAGCGAAAACGAAGTAACAACGCGGGCAGGCGATGCGATGCGACGGAGTGGGTCGGGGGATCGAGAAATTTCACGCGGACGAAGTCGCGGGCGGAAGCTAGTATGTAGATATAAGTCATGCTCATGAGATGATTATCTTGCTAAATTCTTTCAAACTCCAAGCATTTATTTTATTTAAACCAATTACAGACATTATTCAATTGTCAAGGAGTCGGTCAGTCAGAATGATGAAGGTAATTGCCCATGATTCCAAGGCATTTTTTCCTTCATATCAAACTATAGGGGTCATGTTGACTACATGCCGTGACCATGAGCTCTTCCCATAAAGTTCCATCATATTACAACATAGTGCTGTGATATTAACCTGGTATGATTATAAATACTTCTCTGCTAACGGGTGGTTTTAGTTGATAAAACTACCACATGACCCAGATTTCACAGAAGTCGGAGTCTTACGTAGGATTTCGTCTGACATACAGTTATATAATAATAATACGACATTATAGTTATTAAACTAAAAGAAGAGTAACATATAATATACTCATTCTACGAATGGGATTTTCATAGATATTTTATAATATACCATACCATAAATATATCTTTGTTTCATGTATTTGTCTCCACCTCTTGTCAAAGTACCAACCTATCTAATTTTAAGTGCTTAAAACTTATTCTAACATAGATAACGCCTTTCAGTAAGCTCCTAAATTAAAGGTAATCTAACGCGATGTTTTCCTACACCATAATCTTCCACGGATTAAGCGATTACAATTAGTGTTAAGCATTTGAAACTATGTTCGGGATAAATGGTGGGTGTAACTTGGATAAAATTACACTAATGCTGGGTGTCGTAAAAGCTAATTAAAGAGACATTGAGAAGATGAGCAGGGAGAGCACGGGTTGTTATTACAGGTTGCTCAAACTCTCTAATTAGAATATTGCACTTGTCTTTACTCAATAGGAATGTTGCCTACGAAAAATACTTGCCAAAATACAGGTTGTAAAATGACCTATCACACAGCCGTTATTTACGAATTCTGTTCATGAACATTGTACTTATGGGTGCATGAAAACGGTACAGGGGTTGTGGGCGTATTTAAAGTTTTTGATTTTTCAATTTATAGCTCAGTGTCTGGGTGTACCTATGTTGTTATAGAATTATAATCATCAGAATCAGTAACACAATTCTTTAACTTATTATAATCCTGAAATGTTAAGATTTAATGAAATAGTCATCCAATAGAATTACTTGGTCTTAGAAAGTTGTATTGATTAATTTAATGATTACAATTCTGTAAATAAATATTTGTTACGGTCGCGAATCATATTTTAATCAACTACAACAACCTAATACTGACCTGAAAATTGAAAAAAAAACGTAGGAAAATTTGAATTTCGTGAACTACCCTGGCGCTTTCGCCTTAAGTAACATTTAAACTTTGACCTTCCATATCTCCGTAACTGGAAGGTTCCCGGGTTTGGTCCAGTATAAAAAAAAAAAAAAATAATATCACAATGACAGGGAGTACAAGAGACTTTTAGCTTCGTTAAGCGTCTTTTTACACCTGCTATGCTGATTGAATAGCAGCAGCCTAATTGCGTAACACATTTACAATTGCAATGCCTTTCATTTTGACAAATTCAACAACAGCCAATGCGTTACTTACGTCCGTTGTCGAACAGACAAATTTTTAAAACACATGGACCAATGGGTTATGAATTTCCTTCAAAATTCTTTCGAATCAAAAGTGTGTTACGCAATTGGGCACAATAGGCGTGTACTATTATGATTGTCGTAGTTCAACGTTCTGAATATGAATTGTGATGAGCGTAAAATCAACAAAAGTCACATCTCCAATACTTTTTATTTTACCGTAGTCTGTATTGACTTAAGGTCCTCTTTTTTGTTACAATTTTGCTTAATTACCAGACTAAACCTTTTTTGTATAGAGAGATGGAAGTGACGCAGAGAAGCTAACAATCCAGGCGGCCACACAGACTGCTAGTGGTCGCTACACGTGCGAAGTGTCTGCGGACGCGCCGTCGTTCCAGACCGCGCAAGTGCACACGCACATGTATGTTGTGGGTGAGTCTATTCTTCTTAGTTTGTATCAATAACAGAAGCGGTCACACAGACCGCTTACTATATGACTAAACGCCAACAGACACTACGCCGACAGACTGAACACCGACAAGACTTTACTTCGACGGGACTCTTCGCCGACACGGCATCCTTACTTCTGATTGTTCCGAACCTGACCCAAAAATCCTAACCCTAGACGGTCGACGTCAGGGGCACCTCGTGGTTCGGTTTGGTTAGGTTCCTTTTAACCCTGCAGACAGAAATAGGAGCCCCGCTACGCGGGGCTCCGTCGACCTGTAAAGTCTTGTCGGTGTTCAGTCTGTCGGCGTAGTGTCTGTCGGCGTTTAGTCGTATACTCCAGACCGCTAGCGGTGGCTACACGTGCGAAATGTCAGTTGACGCCCCGCCCTTCCAGACCGCGCAAGTACACACGCACATGTATGTTGTGGGTGAGTATATGTTATTCTTAGTTTGTATTTTGTATCGATCATTGAAGCGGTCACACAGACCACTAGCGGTCGCTACACGTGCGAAGTGTCATATGCTGCACTTTTCTTGACCGGTAAGCCAAAGATTAATGTAAACACCTCTATCACAAAGCTGTCTCGGTTCTCGGTAACAGTGGTAGTGATAAACAAACAAATGATAAAGCAAGTAGCGGAGTAGAAAACGGTAGAATGCATACCACGTCACGCTTGTCTACTGGTCACATGTTTAGTTCTAGCTGCAAACGGCTGAGTTGATTGATTGATGCATGTGTAGGGTCAATTTAGATCAAACACTAAATCAAAGTCATACAGTTAAAAATTACGACACTTGTGTTTTCTAACCCTAGTATTTATAAAAACGAAAGACGAAAAAACGCGTTATTAACAACCACCAGTCCATATTATTTTTATGAGAATACAGAGAACAAGTTACTAGATTTTTATGAATAAAAGGGTAAGACTATATTATAGATAGCTTGAAATAGGGTTACCTTATTATCATACAGTGGTAAACTCGTCCAGAAAGGTAAAGTACTCAATATATTTTTCCTTTCTTCGGCCTTTAACACCTTTAGATACACTAGGCTATAAAACTGTCTTCCAATCAGCCCTTTCAAAAGTGACACTTTATAGACTACAGTCTAAGGGTCTTACAGGGCAGTAAAATACCTTAAGGGTGACACTGTTTTACGCAAGCAATGCGTTCAGAACGTGAGGGTTCCGTATTTATGAGTATAGCCTGGTGGATATATTTTCACCTAGAAAATCGGGGAAAATGGTTTCGTAATAGATTTATCATTTTGCTTTTTAGGATTCCGCACGTCCGAATGAAAAAAGGAACCCTTATAGGATCACTCGTGTGTCGGTCTGTCAATCTGTCACAGGCAATTTGCTCCGAATCTAATGGACAGATTAAGTTGAAATTTAGTGGACATATGAATTTCTGTGACCAAAACATGGACGTGTAACGTAAATAAATGAATTTTGAATATAGGGGTCACTTTTGAGGGGCCAATTAGAAAATAAAAATTAAAGTTTTAGAAACTGTACGGTGTGACACATTAAATAAAACGGCCTACTTGACTTGAAAAATTGAAACCCTCACAGGTTTCATTCTTTTTTAAATTATTTTAATATAAATAGTTTTAAGAAAATGTATGAAGATTGGCTGAAACTACACAGACAACATTTTTGAAAAAAAAATATATATAAAATATTTCTATACTTATAGATTACAGTAAAACCTTATAGAAGTATATGGTCTTAAAATAACATGGTAAATCTCTCAATATTGTACCTATAAACTTACATTTGTAGTTGGAATGTATGGGAGAACATGTTTTTCAACCACAATGTTAACAATGTTAAAGTCTGGATTTGTGCCCGGTTGATGGCAATAGGCTCGCCCTCTATTACATGGGACTTAAACATAACTAGCGAAATGTGGGTGTACTATAGGTACACCTCTGCCTAACCCTTCGGGGAAACAAGGCGTGATGTTATGTTATGTTATATTAAGTTTGTTTTTGGGTTAAATTATCTTGGAATAAAAGCATGGTAGATAACATATTCATCGCACGAAATCCTCACCACGCGAGTTCAACTCGCACTTGTCCGGTTTTTCATTTATTCTATTTTACATTAAAAAGTTATATTTGCTTAAGTTTTCATTTGATCTACTCGTAAACGAACACTGCCAAACCTATACCTGATTATTAATTTATGAAACCGATAAAAAGACTTATCCAGAAAATGTTCTGCCTAGAAAGTTCGCTATTGCCAACTGCAAAACAGAACTATAATGCAAAACAATCTCGAATCATGAACTTTCCTTAAAACGAAACAGCATACATTGAAGCTTAGTTATCCGATGTCGCAGTAGTTTTCACATACCTTCCTAACTACATACTGTATATAGAACGGCACGTCCCAATACACAGCGTGTGTGCTTTTGTTTAACTTTACGAATAAATCTGAACTAGTGCCCTTGTTCCATTTTATCGTAACAAAGAATCTTACTCCTATTTGCATAATAAAGGGATAGAATATGGGCACCTATCAGCGATGAACAATATCCATTTTATATGTACCTAAGCTTAAATCCGACCCCTGTTCACGATAATCCGGAAATTATCTGTACTTGAAAATGAGTGAGATAGATCCTCTTTGCCGTTTCGGCCGTACGTTATTAACTTTTGGGCTAAACGTTCGTTAAAGTTGAACTTAATTTATTTGAATGACCGTTTTGGTTGCGTTTTGCATGTTTTTGTGGTTTTGAAAGCAGTTTGTTGGGAAAGCAAAACGAGCTCTGTATTCTCTACTTTTTATTTATAACACTGAAACTATATTTTAAGGCTAGCGCAGATTAGGGCGAGCCGTGATGCGCTGCAACGCATAGAAAATATCCTCCTTCATCACTTTCGTACACTTTATATGAACGAACGTACACTACAGGCGGGCCGCACCGCACTTTTTTTTATGAAAAAACGTTTTTGCAAAAAAAAAACAACCGACTTCCAAAAAAAAAAAACACTACAAAGTGAAAAATAACTTTAATTTCGGAAGTCGGTGTCTTTGGATCTGTATTTTATTTTTTGCTACCGACTTCTGAAATTAAAATTATTTTTTACTTTGTTTTTTTTTTAGAAGTCGGTTGTTTTTTTTTTTTTTTGCAAAAAAGTTTTTTATTTTTCCCTTTTTAGTAGGTTGGTTTATAATTTACCTAAGTTACAAGAGCCTTATGATAACTGCTCATCACCTTTCACAAAATGCTGCTTTTCCCGATGCAGGGACGTTAATAGTTGAGGAGTTCTCCTGGTACTTTACCATCAGCTCTACTTCACCATATGCATTGTGACGAGCTTATATTGCTTAGCAATCATTTCAAAATAACCTAATCGCAACCCGCGAAATACATAGTATCATGACTTGTTCCGGGGGTCATCTTACCATCTGTGGTCGTCGTCATCAGTTGCACTACACCAAATGGTGCTTTCCGAGGGCAAATGAACAAGGTACTATAAAAATACCCAAATCGCTACAGCTGTGCCTATAATATTTGAAGAGTTCCCTCGATTTCTCCAGGATTCCATTATAGGATCCTGATCCGAAAAAAGATTCCGACGAACTTAGAACCTCCTCCTTTTTTGAAGTCGGTTAAAAATAATTTATGACAATTCCAGTAAGCTTAAATACGGCTAGGATCTATTGTTTTATTACGGAGTTCTGGTGATTACTTTCCCGCTTCATGATCAGATCAGTTCAATGGTACCATTTTCATAAGAAACATTTATTTAACAGCTCTAGTTATTTGCATTTAGAACTAAGTGAAGTTTGAGAGACGTCGCAATTACTGTTGGTTCAATCTTTGACTCAGTAGGAGAGATATTTCGTAAGATAAATGTAGTACATTATACGCCCTTTACTTCGTCTGAGCCAAAAATCTCCAAGTTACGGATGAGCAAAAATTAAACAGACTTTTGCGTCATTTTGATATATTGCGTTACCTAGATGGATGATCCACAATTTATTTAGTATAGGTACCACACTTAATTTTATTTATTAATCTTCTTTATCACTGCTATTTAGAGCTTATCCATCACTTTACATCGAGGGCAAGGTCAGCAGCACTATCATAACAAAGAAATTGTCAATAATCAATTGACATCAGTTGAATTGATTACCAATTGTTTTACACAGCCCAAACACTCTTTCTTGGGATCGGCTTCCAATTTAATCGGATGCAGCTGAATACCAGTATTTTACATGGAGTGACTGCCTACCTGACCTCCACAACCCAGTTACTTGGTAACACGATATTCTTGAAATTACGTTATTAATGTTATTACTGACTGCCTCGTTGGTCTAGTGGCGCAAACGCTATTGCTGAGCACGAGCTCATGGGTTCGATTCCCGGATCGGGCAAAGTGTTATTGGATTTTTGCATCTGGAATTTCTCATTAGCAGCCCGGAGTCTGGATTTGTTGATGGCAATAAGCTCGCCCCCTAATACATGGGACGTTAACATAACTAGTGAAATGTGGGTGTTACTAGAAAGGTAGACCTATACCAAATCATTCGGGGATTACAGGCATGATGATGTTATGTATGTTAATGTTATTATTTCTGTCCCCAGTTCTGCCAAAATCTGGGCCATCGATGCATGGCCTGAAGCGCCGGTACAGGCCCGGCATGAAACTAAAAGTGGAGTGCATCAGCCGCCACTCGCTACCAGCTGCTAACCTGTCCTTCTTCATCAACAACGATGCGGTAAGTAGTACCAGGAACATGGGTAGTATCTTAATTATTATTATGTGCTACACGGATCGATTGTCAACTTAATTTTTTGAAATTTTGAGTGGATTTTAGAATGACAAAGGCAGGAAAGGTTTCTTTATTCGTTTTTATACAAAATGTGGTTAACGAGGCTGCTATGTTGTCAGATATATCCTTATTATTCCGACTACTGTAGTTTGAGTGGAATTATAGATAAAATCGGTGCCAGACATTTTAGTGATTATTTTAGTGCCAGTGTTAAAGGTTTCATTTACTAATAGAATATTTTCCTGAAAATATTTTTAGCACTATTAGAATCGGTTTTATTAAAACCTTTTTATTAGAACCTTTGGCTCCAATAGAAAGTGAACTGTGCACAATGGACTGAAGGTTCCATATAGCAAAGCAAGTTGATACTGAAGTTTCGGTTAACAGTATATTTGGAATTTACGAAGCGGTGGCAGGTCGTATAAATAGTCGAACGTGGAAAGCGTTCAATATTAGGATATAACAATATTTCAATTTAGAATATTATAGCACATGTCTTGTCAATTGGGGTGAACAGGCTGACTTGATCATGTTTATAAAGTTAGAAAGCGGTGAAATGTTCTCTTGCATTAATGTTAAATTGAAGTTGAAGCCGTTTCAGAATGGGAAAGCTTTCATTAGATTCTTAATATGCTGCAATTTATTATTGATACTTTAACAGTAGCTTGAAGCCGTTTCAGAATGAGAAAGCTTTCATTCTTAATATGCTGCAATTTATTATTGATACTTTAACAGTAGCTTGAAGCCGTTTCAGAATGAGAAAGCTTTCATTCTTAATATGCTGCAATTTATTATTGATACTTTAACAGTAGCTTGAAGCCGTTTCAGAATGAGAAAGCTTTCATTCTTAATATGCTGCAATTTATTATTGATACTTTAACAGTAGCTTGAAGCCGTTTCAGAATGAGAAAGCTTTCATTCTTAATATGCTGCAATTTATTATTGATACTTTAACAGTAGCTTGAAGCCGTTTCAGAATGAGAAAGCTTTCATTCTTAATATGCTGCAATTTATTATTGATACTTTAACAGTAGCTTGAAGCCGTTTCAGAATGAGAAAGCTTTCATTCTTAATATGCTGCAATTTATTATTGATACTTTAACAGTAGCTTGAAGCCGTTTCAGAATGAGAAAGCTTTCATTCTTAATATGCTGCAATTTATTATTGATACTTTAACAGTAGCTTGAAGCCGTTTCAGAATGAGAAAGCTTTCATTCTTAATATGCTGCAATTTATTATTGATACTTTAACAGTAGTTAAACAAATCTTGAACATAATTAAAAGATGGTTCCGTTTCGAGTCTCCATACTAGGCAAGAAATGTTTGTTTACCTAGGTTGGTGATGTGCCAAATCAAGTAAACTATCAAAAACTGAATTGTTCATCCTATAAACTAAACAAAATCTAATATAAGGGTAAAAAATAAAAAAGGTCCGCAAAGTATTCTTGAAAAAAAATTAAGGAGTTAAATGAAGCGAAGCTTGCTAATTAAAGCATTTAATCAACGCAAGCTCATTAAGCGCTCTTTCACCAGTCATTTGTTATTGTCAACATGTATTTAATCTTGGTTTGTTTCAAATTGAAACTTATAACCGTAGCAAGAAAGGTTCATTTTGAAAATCGATAAATTGAATATGGATTATTTTTTCAATGATTTTTCGTATCAAACGGTTTTTAGTTTGATTTATTTATTCATATACACTTTATTGTACACCAAAAATATACATAACAAAAAAATAAATCAAACAATACAAAATAATATACAATGGGCGGCCTTATCGCTTTCTGCAACCTTGGGATGGACAGTGATTTGTCTGGACATAAATGGGGTTGTCGTTAGTACCAATAAAAAGTATATAGATGCAATATAGTATAATCGCATTCAAATAATAATGCACTGAGAGTGCTGCTGCGGCTGCCGTGGCGTTGTAGTGCGTCAGGGATGTTTGCAGAAAATAACATTGATGGTTTTGCCGCCATCATAAGAAAAAGTGCGCATCCCTGATGTCGCGTGTTCGCGGCAGCACCAACAGTATTCTCAGTGTGTTCGCAGATCGGTGGGATTCCCCGATGTTGCGGTGGTGGATGCAGCTCCACGCTGAATTTAAATTTTAACTGTATGTTAGTCTGTGTCTGTACCTACTTACACTGGATGTTAAGTCAAATTGTTACTAACCCTATGGGCTTTGTCTGAAAATAAAAGTATTCTATTCTGTAATAGATACATAGATATATACATACATATGTTGAAGGTCATATAGTTTAAATAAAGAACTTATGATTGACCCTACAATTTGGCAGTTTTCGTTATATTTAAAGATATAAGATATATAGTAAAGTTACAAAGCTCAAATCCGTTTCCTAAAATTTAAAAAAAAAATCAACAACAGGCCATACAAAATGGTACTTACTCGAAATAATACAGAAATAAAGCGCCGCTTGGCCTAAACAAACGTAACGAACAAAAAGTGAAGTCCAGATATTGTTTCAATCTAATATAATTACTTAATCTGCTAACACTTAACGAATGTTTTAAGCTATTTTGTACGGCCGACAAGCTTGACCCTATAATATAATTTTGTCTGAAGGTCAAATGTTTAATTTTGACTAATTAAATACAGAAATTAGGGGTTGCTGCGACGAGATTGGCATTGGAAACTCTCTGACTGCTAATTACCACGTAAATATTGCGATCGACTGGTAGATAAATGTCTTCTGGCTTGTTTATGGATACGCACATTATGACATATCGGCCCGTTGGCGTTGAAAAGTGTCTGTTATGGTATGTCATTTTTTAAATTTATGACTTTTTGCTGACATACTTTTCTGATGCTATCGTTTTGAACAAAAAAAAAAAACGTTTCAAATGTGTGCAATCAGAGAATCAAAAATCATCAAATAAAAACTACTTGCTTCCAACAGAAAAAAAACCGAGATAAATTTAAAACGTGGTTTCCGAATGTGAGTGAGTTAGCCGGGTATAAAAAGGTAGGATTATAAACTCCCTCAACACGAGCTCAAACACACAGAATCGTTATGAAAATGTTTGGCTTTTTAACGAGCTTCCTAAACGGGCCTTTTGAAACTAGTCGCGAAGTACGAGTTGATAAGCGGTCGCGGCTCAAATTTTGGGTCACATTTTAATATACATACGTACAGTGTACCCACGTTTGGAAGCAAGTTGCCAAAAATCAACTCTATACTGGAAAAGTATATTTGTTTTTATGAAATAATTTGTACGTCCTTTCTCTGCTCGACAAAGTAACTAACTTTAATAACCGTCAGTGTTTGGGTTTTATTAACAAATAGGTTTGATAATCATTCTACAAGGTGTAATTTTAATCACTGTTAATCTCTTAAGGTATCATTGTACAACAACAACTTTTATTACGGGACCAACCCGAAATCGCGAAAAAAAAATCTGATGATCCCTACATTTTGACGAGTTTTACGAAAATAAATGTAGGGAAAAGCCGATTTCTTTTTCACGATTTCAGGTTTGATCCCATAGTATAGGTTGTTCATAATGATGAGTTTTATGAGCCCTTAACCGCTGAGGTCTATAAACTTGATATGTCTTTATCTGTCAAGTGTCGGGCGGAATTCCCGCGGCGCGACATATTTATGACCTTGCTTACAAAAAATAGTCCACTGATGTTTCAATTGGCTCTTGGCACTTATTGTAAACTGTTTTGGGTTCTTGAATAAACATACCATACTATAAAATCTAAACTATACTCGTATTACGAGTGATGTATTTATAAACAAAATATGATTACAACAGAGTATGGCCAAAATGTCGTTTGTTTACGTAACATTATTTGCTCAAACAAAATGGTATCCATGATGTTATTTCGTGCAAATGTTATCTAAAACGATGTAATAACTACTTATAAATGAATATTTATCCACTTACCGTCGATTAGACACGAAAACACTTTATTTTCAATAAAAAAACACACGGAGATATCAGTCGCGCCAAATGTCATTGTCAAAACGTCACTTTAATTTTTTTTTTCTACGTTCCAAACCGAATCTTATAAGTTTTGAAGCATTTAGTTGACGTGAATATCTACCGGACCACAGACTAAAAATGCCTGCACAGGATATTAGCCTTGAATTATAATTAAAAATGGAGATTTAAAAAGCGCGGGTACGGGTGGCACACTTGAGTGCCAGCGCTGTTTGGAGGTTTGGCGCCGACAGGCAAACAAGAGAGCCATTAACTTTTGCCCGGGATATTTATTAACACTGTTTAAAATTACACCTTGTATACATAGATATAAATCAATATAGATATGTCGTTTTTCGAGTCTATCTGCTATCCTACGCAACAGATTTTGATGCGGTCACCATCATTTAAAGAATTTATTCCGGAAGGTTTATGTGCATAGGTACAGTAGCGGTCATAAGTGGAGTAGCAATCTCACAAAGCAATAGATTGACACTTCGGTTTAACTTACGACCTTCTTCTAATAAGTAATTTCTATACTATACACACACACACACATTCGTTTGCAACTGATTGCATTTCATTAATTCAACCATTAGTGTTTATGGCATGGTAGATTAGCGGTTATCGTATTTGGGTAAGTGCGTTAATGCGTAGTGAGCCGTGGGTTCGAACCTCACGTGGTTAGAGTTTTTTAAATGTTTTAATAATTACTCGAATAATCACGCTATTGGCTTTTCGTTCCTTGTTATGTTCGTCTTGTTCACTTAACCAACTTAAGTCGAAAAACTTTATGAAACAGTTTAATGAATTAAAATTTTAATTGAGGTAATTTATTTTCAGTTCTTACATACTCGTAATTTTAATACATTATTTTCCCAGTAGATCAATTTCGATTTGTTCAGCAGTTTTCCCCTTTGTCTCGGGCAAGAATAGCAGGCTGACAAGAGCCCCGCAGAGGTTGACTCCAGCGTAACAATACACTACGGAGTGTGTTCCGAAAAAGTTCGCTACGGCAGTGAAAGAGGCTAGCTGGACGAACGACATGCACCACGCGTGTGTTACTAAACATCCCATTACCTTTGCTCGTATCTGAAATTAAAAAAAAAGCATATTACGTTTTTTTTTTACTTGAGATAGGTTTGCTCTTGACTCTAGTCTAGGTTAGATATGACAGAGACAAAGTCGACGATGGAGCGAGCTTACCCAGAAGAATCTTGTTCACTCTCACTTTGAAGAGATCGGGGTTGTAAGCGGTCAGAAACACAGACGCAGGCAGAGATTTCCACTCCTTTGCTGTGCGCATTACAAAAGACATTTGGAAACGCTTAGTGCGAATTGGTGGAATGGCAACTAGGTAGGGATGGTAACCTGCAGTGCATCTAGATGTCCGATGGTAGAAGGGGGCCGGCAGAATGAGGTCGTCGAGTTCATGAGCACACTCACCGAAGTAAAATCTGTAGAAGACCGACAAGCAGGCAACCTTGCGGCGATGAGCCAAGCTGTGAAGCTTGGCATCCACCAGTCTTACGTCGCCAATGAGCCTCTTAGCTCTGCGTTCCACCGAGTCAAGCGCGGCAAGTTGGTGGTTACTTGAGTGTAACAGTTAATTACAAAATACGTAAAGTAATGGTGGAGTATATGTCACAATTTATTAAATATATAGTGGTAAATATTAGGGCGACATTAGGGTTGACATTGTAGGAAAAAAAACCCGTTTGGATATGTGTAGGTAGTTTTTATGGAGTTTACTCCTTAAGAATCGATTTTCTTATAAGGCGACCGGTATGGAAATTTTATGAGTAAAATTAATACAAGCGTTAACTTAAAAGCGTTACGTTTCTCTGCGCACGTTGCGTACTTTTCACAGAATAAACTCCAGTCTTGCGTTGGAGCTGACACACACATCGTTTTTTTTTTTTGTTAGCATAAATTGTGTCCCGCTGCTGTGAAAAGTAACAGGAGTTACAGTAGGTATATTAATTGTACGTTCCTGTTAATGTAGAAACAGCCACTTAATTTATTTAAAATTTATATGAACAACTTTCCATTAATGACAGACAGAAGGTTAAATTGCTTCCTGGAAATCTCAGAGTAATTGGCGAAACAAGTTGGACGAGACTTGTTCATGGAAACAGTAAATGTAAATGTAACAACACAAGCCATGCTTAAACAAACAAACACAAATACAGCCAAACTTTCCTCTCTACACGAGTGAAAAATATTATCCTTTTATGTATCATTCAGTCAGTTGGTTGAGCTGTTCGCTTTAGGCGTTTGGTTTATTTATGTAATTTGATTGATAAATACGTTATTTGTATTCAATATTTTAATAGTTTGAGTAGCGTCATCGCATTTTGCAATATGCGTATAGTTGCCCGGCACGAGTCGTGAGCACAAATTCCACTTTTAAACCTTACGAATTTTATTTCCTATTACGGCAATTCGTACACGAGCAGGGGCAATGAGGTGAACATAAGATCAAGCTTATTTATGTATAGATAGAAAAGATAATACAAGAGCCCGCTGACGACGGCAACAACAGTTCTTGTGAAATTTGTGCTCACGATTCGTGCTATACATTTTTGAACGATTACAACTAGGATTAAACAGTTTATAGCTTTGAAAACATAAACATTTATTACTACATACTTGTTAGAAAAAATATAAGCAGTAAGTACATATTATATTAGGTATGCTAATATTTTTCTTGCATCAATAAGGATATTACTATTGGGTTGTTGCATAATTCTTTTCCCACTCCTAAATTTCCTTAATATTTCCAGTTGTCTCGGAAATTTTCTAGAATAAATCTAGTTCATAGTAGAATGTTCTCATATCTTTCACATAGGGTATATAAGCGCGAGCTCGTTACTGGAATTCAGTTAAAATTGACAAAATGGATCAACAAAATCTTCGAGCGATTTACTTATACGAACACAAATTGGGAACTAGTTCGAGGGAAACGACAAATAAGATCAACACCGTTTTTCGGCCAAACACTACTACTGATCGCACAGTACGAAATTGGTTTCAACGCTTTAATGAAGGAAACTCAAGTCTAAAAGATGTTCCTCATACTGGTCGACCCGTCACTTGACGAAGATGCGTTGCGGTGCGAGCTTGAGTTGCACCTGGATTCCAGCACCAGGGATTTAGAGAAAACTCTTAAATATCACTACAGTACTGCCATCTGCAGGCTATGGGCTACCGTAAAGTTTTGTCAATATGGACGCCCCATGCTTAGACCGAAGCTCAACGTGTGCAATACGTGTCAACATTTGTGAAAGTCTGCTGTTTTTTTCACACTAAAAATAAAAGTCGTGACCCAGCAATTATTTTTGCACAAAGTTACTTGGTTTGATGTAGGCGTAGGTGACGGCTTCAGGATGTTTTGTTACAGTCGTATATACTTTTGTTTGTTTTGATGGAAGCCTAAATATTTTACGAGTGCCAACGAATAAAATGGCTCACAATTTTCCAATAAAAATCAAACCAGTAGTACCTAGGCAGTTATTTGAAATCTGGATGAAAATAGACGTTTAAAAAACCCGTCTGGTCAAAAAAGGAACGGTGAAGAGGCTTACCTAGTCGGTTAAAAAATTCTTTTAAAACGAACAACGCTTTTTATGGATATCCCGATACGTAACCAAACCCCTTTTGTGGGCTAAAAACATTAAGCCGACGTATATTGATGACGTGCTCGAGGTATTCTACACTTTAGAAATTGGGCAGCTTTAGCATACATGCATTTTTTTTGGACAGTAAATAAAAACGGGTCGTGAAAATGAATCTTTCGACTCAGGAAGCTTTTACTGTTATTATAGGTGGTTCAGAAAGCGTTTAACACGCAGTTTTTGATTGAAGTAAGTTTAATCTCTGTTTTTTTTTTAGTGAGTGACTTTTCACTAAGTTTAATCTAAAACATCGCCATTTTTTAAGGTTTACTTTCAAGTGTTACCTACCTCTCTAAAGTAAGCAAGAACTTCATGTGATATTTTGACGTCATTATTTATGTAAATTCTCAAACTTAGCAACAATGAATCAAACATTAAATATTTTTGTAATTGTTGTTGTAACCGTTGTTGTTTCCCTAAAAAAATCAATATTTCGTTCAAATCCAAGTGATTAAGATAATCAGTTCATTAATAATAATTTGTACTAATAAGTAGGTAATTTGTTTTTGTACAATGATATCGAAAATAGATCCGAAAGCCATTAAGTTCAGTGTTGTATCATATTACCATAAGTTCAATGTTTTTTGATCTTAATACCATCATTATTTCATTGCTATAATTGATTAACTTCTCATGAAGCCATCACAATTAAATAGTAAGCATATATATTTTGATATGCCACCTCTTTCGTGTTATTTTCGTGAATCGTCAATGAATATTAATGATTTTTTTACTGGTTTTACGATGTGATCAAGATTGGACAACGAATAGCATTGAATGCGATCGTGGATTACCTATATTCACATTTATGAGTCAGCACATTCTATACAAAAAATTCCTTACGCAATTCAAATGACGTTTGATTGACAGTTAATTTGACATCGTTACAAAATGGCGACAAGGTCAATCCTATTCTTGGGTATATTAATTGCTAGGTGAAGCAATTTAGTGAGGAAATAATACTAAAATCCTGTAGATAGTATATCGCCATCACACGATTTACCCATAAGTAAAGTCCAATCTTTTACTACGTGAGCCCCAAGAAGCTAGAACGCACAGAAAGCATGTAATTTGAAATTCGGCATCGCGCCCCCGTCGCCATTAGGTAGATAGAAAAAGCGTTCCAACTAGCGCAGTTCTAAATTCAAATTCCCGGGAGCAGACATGTAAATCGCCTAGAACTCTACCGGTGTAGTTCTGAAATCTAATTAGGTACAAACTTTGCCTCGCCCGATTATAGCAATGCGTTTGGGTTTAGACGAATTATTCATAGTTATTGCTTTATGTTATTATGGGGAATATTACACTCAATCTAGGTCTATAGTTATAGATTTATGACAAATGAATGTAAGCGAGGCAAAAGGAGTATGTAAGGATCGTAGCAGGTGGCGTTATATAGTTTCTGTCCATGGGATGAAAGCGTGAGTTTATGTACGTATAAAGACTTATGAATCACTAGCTGCGCCCCGCGGTTTCACCCGCATACGTCTCGATGCCGTAGGGATATCAGCATAAAAATGCCTATATGTTAATCCAGGTTACAAACTATCTGTGTGCCAAATTTCATCTAAATCCGTTCAGTAGTTTTTGCGTGAAAGAGTAACAAACATACACACACACTCACAAACTTTCGCTTTTATAATATTAGTGTGAATTTGTAAGCTTCGGTATTATATATTTCTTATGTTTCATATACTTCGGATAAGAGATATGGTAATGTAATAATATGATAATTATATGCAGCTTTAAGATTTTGGACCAGTTTTTTTTTCCTTTTCGACTCAAGTATTTTCATGTTCATAAAGGTCTTTTCTTCCCACTTTTCACTGTCATTGTATTTGGGAGGCTGTCAGCTGCTTTGCATCTCGTTTAATTAGTGCAGGGTTTTTATCACGAGGACACATTTTAAGGATTTCAAAATAACGATCGATAGTCAATCGACTCCTAATAAAAGACATTTTTTATCTATTAAAAAATCAAAAGTCATTTATTAAAACTAGGCTGAGAATCAGCGCTTTTCGAACGTTAAATACACACAATAATACACATTTAGTACCTACCTATAATACACTTGGACAATTGGAATTATCCCATTACATAAGTCAAAGGTGTATAGCTCGCCTTAACCGAGAATCGGGATGTTGCGATGCATAATTATTATTGCACCTCTAAACTTTGCCCGTTCAGTGAATTACGTCCATCACTCCATTATTTACTGCCTTAATAGGTCTTTTGAACACGTAAACGGACGTAATTCTACAGAAGACAGACTACATATGATACTGGCCACGCATCACAGTGCACAGCTGTGTATTGAGGTAATGCGCGAGTTGATAAGAATCTAATCTAGAATCTAAACTGTAACAAGTGTAACATTCTGTAAATAGATATTACTTCGAAATTATCGGGTTGCATTCAAACAGTCTCCAAGAGAGACGATACCAAATGATACGTCTGGAATGCACTGGGCAGTCAGCTTTGCTACCATCTTCCTGATTGGCAAATATTTGCTGGCTGGCGTTCGAACGACAGAAGAACATTTCGTGTGTTAAGTGAGTTGAGAGTTTGATTTCGAATCGAGTGAGGTTCATATTGAACTTTACAGAATACCACCACCTTTTTTTTTTTGTGGATGGGAAATCATCAAATGACTTCTCCCGCTCTGGGCGGAGCGGGAGGGCGTGTCAGACTTTTACTAACTAAAACCCACCCGTGTTCCTTCTGTTGCTTGTGCCGAGGCCACGGTAACTCTTTCGAACATCCCACAACCCTAGCTGGCATCGGCCCTAGCGGACCCCGTCAATAGTGCTGACATCTTTTTGAGGCGCGCGTGGAACACAACGCGCCGTCGACTCGGGCTTGGTCCTTACCGGACGGCGAGCTACCCATTGCTCGCCGTCCGCAAGCCCGCGCCTACGGTGGCCGGGAAATGGCTGTCAATTCCCGACGCCCAGGGCGTCTCCTGCGGCGACTAGGGGCGTGAGGGCGCAAAGCTTGCCTCTCCCTCACGCGTTCCGCCTCCTCCTTCGCGAGCATTACTTCTTCGCAGAAGGAGGTAATGGCTTCCCATGTACTCTCGCTCCGTACCATGGCCTGGACCAGGGCCGGACACGAGAGATCGGCGCCGCCGATCGCTTCCGCGAGGACACGGCGGTGCTCTACCCAAGCCGGGCAGACCTCCACCGTATGCTCCACCATGTCCTCCGGGCGATCCACACAGTGGTGACACCCGGGCGTTTCCTCCCGCCTTATCCGGAACAGGTACCTCCCGAAGCACCCGTGTCCGGTGAGGACCTGTGTCAGGCGGGAGGTGAGAACGCCGTGGCGCCTCTCCAGCCACTCCTCAAACAGGGGACTTATTGCCGCAATTGTGGCGTGCCCAGCGCTGGGTTGCGACAATCGCACTCTCCATGCCGCCATGAGATCCTGTCGGAGCTCTGTCCGCCGTGCCGCGATTTCTCGCGGCAGCGGGGTTACGCCCCGGCGTTTTGCCTCCTCGCGCCACTCCCACATGTGCGTGAGGACTTTTGCCTCCAAATCCCATGGCGGTAGTCCGGCAAGGAGGTTCGCCGCCTCCCCGGAGACCGTGCGGTATCCCCGGGCTAACCGGATGGCCATGACCCTAGAATACCACCACCTGAGCTTGAGTTTAGTTTAAGATGAACAACAAGTTGACTGATTAATGCACACCAATTGTCTCATTCTTCTAAAGCCCATTCCAGAATATTGTTCTACGAGTACATTTCTCGCACATGATTCATTCTTGTACGAAATCTCCAGACTTATCAAGACCTTTGAACCCTTGTCATTGTTTCTTTTCACTCACACAGCTAGTATTAGAAATGCTGGCCTAATTAAATACCTTCAATTTATAAAACAATCATTATTATACCTAATACCTTAGTAAATACAATCAAAAACACATTAACCTAATTGGTGAAGTTCTTCAGGTCAAGTTCGTTATTTTGAAGTATCAGTGTTAATTAGTAACTTTGTTCGTGTATCGTGTAACTGAACTAGTAGTGCACAGTTTTTATAGAGGTTTCACGATGAAAAAAAAGTTGAGTACCTACAGTGCAATAAATTTACGAATGTCATATGTAGAATAATGCTTTCAACTCCACATTTTAATTGGGATGTTTGAGGTCTTTCATTTATTCTGTTTCTCATCGTATATTTCGAGTAATACAAAGCTTTTCAATGCTCATGGTCATTTTTGTCCCCTGCGGATTGCGACAGCGAGCACTGAAATATACTCGGCGAATGCAAAGTAAAGTACACCACGATACGATCTATGGAAGCAAGTTACTTTTAATTTAGTGTTTAAGTAACTTACTGTAACAGTGCTTGGGAAAAGAAAAAGTACCCACTTAAAACGAAATTGTTTGTTTTAAGAAACAGACTTTAGTTTCTGTAGAACATGTAAAAGTCGTTACGGGTCGTCAGAAGCCCGAAAGTCTGACAACCAGTCTTACCAAGGGGTATCGTGTTACCCAGTAACTGGGTTGTGGAGGTCAGATAGGCAGTCGCTCCATGTAAAATACTGGTATTCAGCTGCATCCGGTTAGACTGGAAGCCGACCCCAATATAGTTGGGAAAAGGCTAGGCAGATGATGAGAACATGTAAAAGTCAATAGGATTTAAATCAAGGTGAACGAGGCAATACTATGCTAGGAAGTGGGTAAGTAGAGTCAACCTCATTCATTTCATTCGTTCTATTGTCTACTAGCTGTTGCCCGCGGCTTCGCCCGCGCGGATGTCAATACTTCCCTACCTATTTGAATCGGATTTTGTTCACCATTTCATGGGTTTTAATTTTTTTGCGGAGAACCCTAAGTATTTAAAAAAAAACAAAAGTACCCTAAGTTACTCCTTGTAACATCAACTATCTACCAATGAAAGTCCCATCAAAATCAGTCCAGCCGTTTCGGAGATTAGTCGGAACAAACAGACAGACAGACAAACATTTTAAAAATTGCTTTTTCGTTATATTATAACAAAAAAACAATTTTTTCTACTTGTGGTCAATAAAATTAATACTTGTCCGCGTATTTATTGAGGCTGACTATACTTTCTTACTATCCTACTAATATAATATTATAAACGCGAAAGTTTGTGAGGATGGATGTTTGTTTGTTTGTTACTCTTTCACGCAAAAACTACTGAATGGATTTGGATGAAATTTGGCACACAGGACGATAGTTTATAACCTGGATTAAAATATAGGATACTTTTTATCCCGGTATCCCCACGGAATCAAGACTTATGCGAGTGAAACCGCGGGGCGCTGCTAGTGTTTTTATAGTTCTGAACCTAAGTTCAGAACTATAAACTTACTTAGTACCTAAGTACTTAGTATCTTGAATGTCGATCTAATGTCATCTTAATTATGTTGGAGTACACTTCTGCAAGTCTTGAACTATGTTGGGAGCCCTACAACTATGATGAATGAAAACGAATTGCGTAGATTATTACTTTGATAAAAAATAATAATCATGTTTGGTATCTACCTAATGAAAATCTTAAATTGACTCACTGACAGACAACGCACAGCCTAAACCGCTGGATCCAGAAGTATAAAATTTTCCAAAGGATTCCTTATACAGGGTTATTTTAAATTGCCTAGCTAAACTCCGCAGACGCAATGGGTATCGATATCTAAACATGATAAAACAAAAAAAAAATTGATTTGATGACTTTTTGTGGGGTCATCGACGCAGTCAATGTGGTCACTGAATTTAAGCCCTGTATAGCGAAAGTGAGCACGCAAACATTCATCTTCTAAAGGTAACCCCTGTCGTAGGGAAAGAAAGTTTGTATGGAAGTTCGTAATTTTTGCCGATATGGGAAATCACATGGCTTGTAGATAGTATATTTTCGCCTTTAAACACGTATATAAGATTACATTGAGTTTAGTAACATCCTAAGTCGTGGCAAACATCTAAAATCTATCGAATCAGCAAGAGCAAAAGCGACCAGCTAATGCCGTAGTAAATAGATTACCCAATCAACAAGGATGGTAGAGGGGCTGACTACCAGAGTGTGCCAGATAGAATACTCTTTATTATTATCTACACCAAAAAATTCAGATATAAATTTAGAAATCTTTCATAGGTGTAACAATGGGTGGTCTTATCGCTAAAAGCGATCTCTTAAAGACAACCTTTGGGTGGATTAAGGGAGAAAAGAGAGACAATAGTGCAAGTATGTAGTTATTTGTACCAAGTATCAACGTATCGTTACTCGAGAAGGCTCTTTTAAAATGTACCTAAAATAATAGAAGTAACAGACAATTGCTAAAAATCTCACAAATTGTGCCACTCTTTTAGACAAAAAGGCATTTGAAATGAAACTATTCTCGATTTTCTTTTTCTATTCAACTGAAATCTCAAACAATAATTGCTAGTTGGACTGACTGGAATGTACAAAGGTAAGAAATAATAAAAATAGATTAAACGAGTCACGAGATTGACATACTGAAGCGAAAAATAAATTGCAAAGCGAATGTATTTTTTGAAATTTTAAAGCCACGCAATTTTTCAGCTGACAGCACTATAAGTTAACAAGAATAAAGAGAAAATATCGATTGACGGGTAATAATGGTTGACTTTTATGGTTAAATTGAGATAATTTACACACATACATACATACATAAACTCACGCCTTCTTCCCATGGGGGTAAGCAGAAACGACAGAACGTCACCTGCTACGATCCTTACATACTCCTTTTGCCTCGTTTACGTTCACACATCGGGTCATACACGCACGCCGGTTGCGAGTACTACGCACCTGACCTTTCTGAAGAACTTCACCAATAACATCACTATTTATGTCTTCTTAGGGCGTCCCCTTCCGGCGTTTCCACTCACATCTGCCGTGTAAATACCTGTTGGTAGTCGACTTTCATCCATTCTCTCAACATGACCAAACCATCTAAGCATACTCTTTTCAATTTTTGTCACTACATCTTCTTTTTGAGAAAATGTTTGCAATAAAATAAATAGCTTGTGGCTTAACAAAGGTTAAGTATGTAGGCAATCGGTTAAACGTAGTTTCAACGGTACTTTCCATTACCCATTATATCTTTCAACAGTCGTCTTGTATCGCTAAAGTTTTAATTTAAACGCCAATTTAACAATTTTCTGTTTAATTCGAAAAACTCTTTAATCCATGTCCAAATCTAAGGACATTGTTTAAACAGTATTTGCAGTAACAACGTACAACGTATTTGAAATACAGTTCTTTACATAAAACTGACAGATTGATATCGGCTTCCGGATTTAAAGTTATTTAATTATTTTGAGTTAATATTTGTTTTGAAGTCGATTTTTTTTAATTACTTTTTTTTCGTAATTTTTAGTTTTAAGTAAAAACTGGAATATTTGTTTGTAGTAGTTAATATTATAGTTTTGTTGTAAGTATTACACTAGAATTTGACCAAGGTTTTGAGATGTTTTTTTACCTTTGACACCATCTCCGTAAATTAAAAAATACAGTGATATCCATAATATGAACACTAGGAACAAACACAAATTTGTTGTACCTACAACAAGGCTCAAGAAAATAGGTGGCTCGTTCAGATGTCAATGTATACGTTTTTATAATAAACTTCCAAGCCCCGTTCAAGATCTGAGCCTTAATAAATTCAAATCATTTATTAAACGTAAGTTGTGCCAGAAAGCCTTTTATACCTTAAAGATTACATTGATGACAAAAAGGCGTGGGATTGAGCTGCTCCAACTAATTTTTTTTTTTTTTTTTTATATACATACTGATTATTTTTTTGTTCTTTTCTTTTTGCTATTTTTTTTTTGTTATATACACATTGTCATTGATGAATTTTATATATACAATGACATGAATATTTACTTTGTAAAATGTAATATTATTTTAATTACTGTGAATGTGAAGACTATGTGGGCCCTTGTTTTTTTCTTTTTCTTTTCTCTCAGCTTTAATCATAGTTTGCCAGTTTGAGTAAATTATGTGGCCTACCCAAATGTCCTTTCTTTGGTATTGTTCGTCGAATCGTTGAGCTCCTTAACTTTTATGTTGAGCTGTACGATTACTGACAGATGCTTGCACTGACTAGACATGTCCACTCAATCTGTGCGGTTCTTTCCTCAAAAGACCATTTCAGACACCAACCTACATGGTCTTCACATGATCTGACCAAGATTATGTCTGGACTTTAAAAGAGACTGTGACCTCTGAGTTTGTTTCGGCCTTTCTTCTCAGAGTAGTCAGATAGGAAACGCCTGCCTCATCTAGTTTAAAAAAATAAATGTTTGACATGTAAAAGTGTTTGTATAAACCTACTTACAGAAATAAAAAAAATAAAAAAAATCGTATCATTAGCCAGGCCGTCACACTTACACGTATTAGTCCATATCTTGAAAAATCCTGAACTAATTTTGATGAAACTTGCACTGTTCCCTAAGTTGAAGTAAATGTAAGCCAATAAAAAATGGTCACAATCCATCAATCAACAATTAATTAATAGTTTCGGAGAAATGCGTGGACAAACATACATACATACACCTATAAAAAATTGTATATTTGTTTAAAAGCCGTACTAGATTGTCATAATTATGTGAATATATTGCAGTTCCAATAATTTTACATACATACGTGTCAAATTGAAAACCTCCTTTTTTTGAAGTCGTTGAAAATATAGCTCCATGGTTTGCAATAAGACGGATTCAGTCCATTTGAAATGTAAAATCGTCGGATAAATCTAGTCTATATACAATAAAAGAGAACAGCTGTTACCAAAACCTATTTTAAAGAAAGCTGACCAAAAAACACGTTAAGAAACACCTCAAACGATAAACAGAAAAATCTGTTAAATCACCTTTTTATCTACGATCTAGGTGTAAAAGGTTTTTGAGTGCTTTTATAGCTAAAATACGTTTACACTATGAATAATTCTAAGCGGATAATGGTTCTGTAAATTACCGGCTAAATGAAATAAGGATTTTGAGATATTTAATATACATAAGCAAAAAAGAAAAGAAGAAAACTAAGGTTGACAAATTATGTTAGGATAAAACTTTGAAACAACATTGTATGAAAAGAGAAGATACTTAATTATTAGAAAGCAGAGGCTAAGTTTTTTAAAGCTTTCACTTTCAAGTATTCAAAATACCTTGACATATTCAACTAAAGATAAATGATTGTAGTTTATTTTAATCATGAGTAAAATGTTAAGTTTACAACTTAATCTAATTTTTACAATATTTAACACAACTAACTATTTACACTAGGTACCAAATTAAATGACTATAGTTAGTTTAAATAAATAAATAAATAATCTTTATTTCAGACATGAACACATACATGAACAGTCCATACGTTGTTTAGTAATGGGTTAGTAATAGAAAATAGTTATAGTCTATATTAGTATTGTTAGTACGGACTCAAACACAATTAAATTGCCTAAGCCCGCCCTCGGCACTCAGTGTGGTACACCATAGGTACATCTACTAACTGTTTATCTTTGTGCACCTATAGCTAATTCCACCCAGCGCCATTGTATAGGACAGTCAGGCATGTTAACAATCATTTTAAGGATGAAAACAGTTATCAGTTTAACTATACAAATAAATACAAAATTAAAAGGACACTTGTAACGAAAGATAATGTAGTTAGTTACAAACTTTCATTAATAGACGAAAGCCTCCGCATCAAAGTTAAAAAAAAATTCTGAAATATTCCCAAAACATACAGAGAAAATTACTTTGTGTAAATGGAAATAAAGTAGGTTGCAAGTAGGAAACATTAATTTACGGGGCTAAGAAAATGCACTAACTAGAGCCCATAAACCATAATTCATCTTAAATTTTAACAACATCACCTATACAAATTACAATCCACAATTTCCCGACATGATATGGTTATGTTCTGTCGTTGATTGTTCATAAAATAACATGCTTCTCTACTACCTACCCAACTGTTCCGGTACGTTATGCCCCAAAGTACAGTCACGAGCATAAATACCTTACATTTACAAAATTCCAAAGCGACTTCCTCCTACAGTATTGTGGTGTTACAAACATAGCATTTCTGAAATGATACTAGAAATAGGTCTTTTCTCAAACATGCAATCGTTATTTTACGAGAAAATCGCCTTTGAATTTAATAATAGCCAAATAATTAAATATAATTTAGAATATTAGTACTTTTTAAAAATAATGTAGGTATTTAATTTTACTAAATTGTTATGATAAGTTTTACCATCCCATCAAAACCACCGTTTCATAATACGCAGATTAAGGGTATTTATTTTAATTATTCAATAATCACATCATAACATACACTTACTATATTATTATATCACAACATTTTATTTGTTTTTTTATGAGCTATTTTATATATTTTCAAATGTAATTTTTCCTTTTAATTTGTTCAAAACGGATACTTGCACTTCTCTGTGTTTAGAGCTATGACACTCGTGGGCTGCAGCTGAAAATCAGCGTCAGGTGGTACACCTGTTGTTTTGTTTTTTCTTGTAATGCCAATAAACGCATTTTCTTTCTTTCTTTCTTCTTTCTAAATATTAGTGTTATGTAACATTCATGTACCACCTATCTACCCATATTATGAGAATAAATCTTTTTGATTTGATTTTGCTTATGTGTAAGTTTGTATTATGTTCGTGACTGTATCTACCTGTATAACATTAATATTCAGAATCTTCCCCGAGTACTTGAGGTTTATGTCGGGTTGACAGTTTCTAATTACTTATGGACATTTGAGTCCTTTATCATGTTTGTTGTGATTGTCTTGTGGTTTTTGGGTAGAATTTGTTAAACCTGTTTGGCCGAGTTTTGATAAGTTTTAATACACACACAACCAAAAACAGGGCGTGAAATTTACAATAATTTTTCTTTATGCAGCACCAACTCGTGACAGCACGTTTTGGATCCGCAATTTTACGATCTCCTTAAATATGATAAAAATTACTTCACTCAAAGTAAAGCAGGCACGATCTACTGATCAAAGTCGCGAACTATGCCAAAAAGCCCAAGTTTAATTTTCGGCTAAACTAGAATAGGTATTTTTCACAAAAATATCGTTTAAGTACTTTGCTCGGTTTTTCATAGTTTCGTTCTGGAGTACCATCTCATAATATTCTTGTTTTGTCAATACAATTTCTGTGATTTTTATAAAATAATCTTAACCACCAACGCTCCTGTCAATGTCATTTTAGCCACCAAAAGATCCTTAGCATAAGCATAATCAGCCTATAATATTCCCACTGCTGGGACACAGGCCTCCTCTCGATAAGAGGGAGTGGGCCATAATCCACCACGCGGGCCCAGTGATGGTTGAAGTCACATGTCTTGGAATTTTTGGTTCTAGGATATACCGTTTTGAGAGCAATGGGGATGAAATAATTTACTCAAAGTAAAGTGCCCGCTTGCCGTTACCACTGGGCACCAAAAGATCCTTAAAGCACTCTATCTACAGGTCTAGCAAAACATCTACTTACTTGAAAATTAAACATCTCAGCCATTATGATGTACGGCATCGATGATATTCCGCCTGCGTAGACAGCGACATACGTTATTATAGCCACCACGGGCATCCAACCTGGTGTGGAACCTCCTTGATGTTGTATCAACATCGTTGTTCCTAAGACTGCCTGTGACAGTACTGCTACTGCAAAGGCTATACTAATGAGAGGCTGGGAAAGAAAGAAGGCATATTGTTACTATGCTTGCCCGATATATCTACCTTAAAACATTTGAACACTTGTTGGAAGGCTTTTTAAAAGATATTTGTGTATTAAAAGAAAAGAAACATTTATTTCGAGCAACAAGACTCATAATGTTAGTAACAATATACTTACAAGCTACGTTAGTAATACACTTACAAAGACAAAAACAAAAAAAAACAGAAACAGAAGCCCAATTCCCATAACTAAAAACGTTCAAAATCTAGTCGCAATCTCATCTCAGCGACAATCAAATGTCAAAAACTTGTCAAAAATGTAGGGAAATTATAGTTATTTTTGATATTTTGAGACTGAGATCAGATTCTGAACGTTCTTAAAATTACGGGAATCGCCCCTCAGATTGTGACATCACTGCCGCAAGGTGACAGGCCCAGGCAAAATCTTGCAGCAGCGATTCGCAAACGCACAATCAGCCTGCTTGCTATCATAGACATATTTGAAGCTACTTTATCGTGACTAAAAGTTGCTGATGCTAACTAATGTCAAAACATTGACATTGATGTTTTGAAGCCATCCATTACACCATTACTCTCTTTACCTCCCGCTCTGATAAATAAGACTACCTAAATATTTTATCGAGCCGTGTCGTAATATTTAATATTTTGTCTAGAACTCATATGTCCTTCATGGTCTGTCGCGACGCTGCCGTCAAATCATCTATACAAATAAATAAAACTGAAGTGTCTGTTTGTAATGTCAAAATAACAGCTTTTTACTAAATGCATATGAAAGTATATATATACGTTACATAAAAAGAAAAAGGCAATTTTAAAATTTTTTGTCTGTCTGTCTATCTGTTTGTTTCGCCTAAACCCCAAAACGGCTGGACCTATTTTGACAAGACTTTCACTGGCAGATAGCTGATGTTACGAGGAGTAACTAAGGCTACTTTTATTTTAGAAAAATAATTAGCGACCCGCACAAAAAAAATAAAACCCATGCAAAAATAATAACTCTGGACCCCCCAGTCGGATTTGAAAATATCTTTTAGCATTTAGTAGCCCGATTCTCGAGGATAGTTATAGGCTATTTAACATCACGCTATGACCCTTTGGAGCCAAGCAAGAAGAAAAAAAGTCAGAAAGAACGCTAAGCGAAAACGAAGCAAGAGCGCAGGCAGCGATGCAACGCGGCGGGTCGGGGGACAAGGGAATTTTATTAAAATGTGGCTGTTATTTTAGTATATTGTGTATCTTACGACTTCCACGCGACAGAAGTCGTGGGGCACAGCTAGTTACTTAAATAAATGTTGCCCTATATCGCCTCGTAAATATTCACTGCTGATTATATTACACAGACGAAGTCCACAAACTAGATTACTTCGCCTACGAGCATAAATATGAATTAATCAACTTTATCCATTCAAACAGATTGCTTATCTCCCCCATAATTTAATTTATTATTGGTTAGATTTTCTTCGTCAATATCCTTGCATTCCTCATCAAGCACTATCTCTCTGATTCCTTATTTCGTAACTTGGAGAAAAAGCTCGTCATTTTCTGCATCTGTTGCTTTGATTAAATTCTTTGCGGACTCAACGACATCTTCATTTCGTCTCGGCCTAACCGTGCCGTCGCTAGTTTATCTTCCTTCTTTATTAGTTTACATCTTAATACTATCTAGATTCACGTCGTTAATTAAAGTTTCTTCACTGATTATTTATTTAATGAAGTTCGTGTCTCAGCCTATATCCTTTTATTTCTTTGAAAACTACATACTAAAAGTGCAGTTCTTTGTTCAAAGTTTAAACATTATACCTACATATAGATACAGATCAGCCCTTAAACTCATCTTCCCAGAGACAGTGGGATGAGCCGCTCTGTAGGTTGGTACGGAATTATCTTATTATTACGTCCACCAATATTGCTGAGCGTGCCCGCCTACTAGCTGTGAGTGAGTGGGATTCGGGCTTCTGATTTCAGGCGCTATCGTCACCCCATAGACACTTTGCTGGGTGACACCACCATCCGGCTCGCTCGCTACTCAATGCGGTGAAGTTGTCGACTGCTTCGGACACCATGGCCTATCCTGCAGTAAGAGCGCAGGCCGGATAGCATGGCACGCCAGTATCAACGACATCATCCGTCAGTTGTTTTAGAATCCAATGCCTTGTTACGCGACGATGGGAAAATACCAAATGGAATGACCATAATGCCTTGGAATGCAACCTGTGTCGACACCCTCGCGCCATCCCATCTTCCTAGCACGGCGGGCTGTGTTGGGACGGCTGCTGCAGGTGCGGAAAACCTCAAACGGCGCGAATATAACAACCTCGGACTTTTCGGGACATCGCCAAGCGGTTGGTCGACTCTCTACGGTACCAGAGTGCTGGCCTATTTTTAGCCCAAAGAATCAGCATTGCCATTCAGCGTCGCAATGCTGCCAGCCTTTTAGGCACTTTTCCCATTGACAGCGATGCGGACGAACTTTTTGATGCTCAATGAGCTCTTCCCTCTTTTTTATTTTTTATTGTATACTTGTATATAATATATATATTAGTGTTATCCTGTACCTATGTAGTAATTAATAATTATACATAATAAATTGTAAACTATTGTATACCTAACATGGTGAAGCAGTGCAAAAGCACACCAATTAACTCAATAACAACTCTGTAACCACTGTCTCACAATAAAGATCTTTGACTTTGAGATGGACTTATATGTTCGAGCCGTTTGGGGTTGAAACACTAGGGCCAGAGTGCCCACTTAGTTCTTCAAGACATCGTCAAGCGGTTGGTCGACTCTACACGTGACCAGAGGGCTGGCCTATTTTTTGGGCACTTTTCCTGTTGATAGCGATGCGGACAAATTTTTTGATTATTTCCCCTCCTTTTTTATATACTTGTACAGATTATTAATATTAAGACTGTTAGCTTTTAAACTATGTAAATATTGTCTTGGAAATTAAAAATATATACTTTGATAAAATAGTTATGAAGTCAAAACTGTATATTAATATTTTTGAAGCAAAAGAAATTGCTACGAGGTGTGAAAACGAGTCTGATACCGAAAATATAGTTGTTAGAATTTTTGTCCGTTTGTCTGGATGTATGCCATCCAGACAAACAGACATATATATGTAAACCGGCTGAACGGATTCGGATGGACACAAATATAGTTTATTACCTGGATTAACACATAGGGTTCTTCTGATCCCGGTAGTACGTTCCCGTGGGATATTTTCTGAGATCCACGCGGGCGAAGCCGCGGGCAAAGCTAGTGTCATAATAAAATTTAAGATTTCATGGTATAATTTTATTATGATAAACTCTAAATCTGATATCCATTTAATTGGCAAGCTTGAGCTTTTGTTTGTATTATTGTAAATAGGTTAGTTTCCACACAATATGTCTACTAAACATGACATTCCGAATCGTTAAGTACTTAAGATCATATTATTTGCTATGAGCATTAGACGCAAAATCAATCTGCCTAGCCTTGTCCCAACTATGTTGGGGTCGGCTTCCAGTCTAACCGGATGCAACTGAATACAAGTATTTTACATGGAGCGACTGCCAATCTGACCTTCACAATCCAGTAACTGGGTAACACGATACCCCTTGGCAAGACTGGTTGTCAGAGTTTTGGGCTTCTGACTACCTGTAACGACTGTCAAAGATCTACGAATGATAACCGGAACCACCGGCTTAACGGGCTTTCTGAGGCACGGAGGGGTCTCGATATGTATGGATGGTTTAGCTACGCTTGCTGCAGTCGGTCCGTGCATGGGTGGCCACCCATGCACGGACCGACTGCAGCAAGCGTAGCTTAACCTGGAATCGACCTGTGCGGCTGTTGTTATTTAGCCACGAGCCCCTCTTGGGAGTATTGGACACAAAATATCTAAGAAAAACAAAAGAGAAACTTTAATTTAGAAACATTAAAAGTTATACTGAACTCAAAGTGAAGTATTTAAGGAAAATGTCCTTCACTATATGTACAAGTTTGAAAGCTCTCAACTCTGTCATTCGGCGTCGTAAGGTTAGATAGAAAAGTAGTAGTGTCAGAAAGTAGTTGCTAAACAAAGTGGACTCTCCTGTCACATTTATCGTAGAAACTTTATAACACTTTTGTTTTGAAATATTTCCGTGTTCTGAGAAACATAAATTTATTTATTTCCCACCATACAGTTATCTTTACAGGTTTGTCACCTAATTCGATAATGTAGACAACTTAAAAACTACAGTTTCACCGTTACCAACTAATAATTTTATTCCAGAATAGATTATGTTTATAGAGGCGTGAGGAACAGGGCGTAAAGTTCACTCATCCTCTATGAAAAGGGAGGATCCTCCGACCAGACGGGTGTTGTGTCTGGTGGGCTACTGCCCGACGCTTGATGTCGGGATGTTGTATGTATGCAAGTCGCGCGGTAAACTCTGATTGCGCGATGCAGGATTTTGCGTGACGTCAGTGTGACGCGTTCCATTGTGGCGATGTAGATATGTCGCCACAAGTTCTTATTTCAAACCCCATATATATCTATGTCCCAGTAGGACCATAAATATAATGAGAAAAGTGAATAACTAAAATAGTTACCTACAGAGACGTCAAGGCTGTTCATTATTTGAAAAAGTTACTAATTTTTCCCGACTTTCTTTTATCTTTTCCTCGAATTCATATTTCTAAGAACCTTGTTATTTCTAACAACTTGAAGCATGTCAAACTAACCAGCGGTTCCTAAAATTCTCTTGAATTTATCTGTTGTTGAATTCTAGGTCAAGTGATTTGGGTGACTGTTAGTATTTCGGGAAACTAATTACAGCTGTTAACATTATATTCGAAAGCGTGTTAGTTAATTTTTCACTTGAGCATTTCAGAAACTGTTAAACCGGGAATGAGGTAGATTCTCCACTAAAACAGAACACACGTACATACATAAACTCACGCTTTCTTCCCGTGGGGGTAGGTAGAGACTACAGAACGCCAATTGCTACGATCCTTATACACGACTGAAGTAAAAATGGTTTAATTTCGCTTCCGAACAAGTTAGTAAAGCTTAAGTTTAAAAGCTGACAAAAATGGTATCTTTTACTTTGTCCTTCCAAATTGTATCAACTAAAAAGCTTGTCTGTATTATTGGCGTGGAGCCAGTCTCACCACAGTTTGCTCGCCGTACGTCCTTTGACCCGGAATGTTATTTTTACACCGATTTCTAAAGTCGATACGGAGAGAGACGATAGGTTAACGTTAGACCGTCCCAGTTTGGATCTAAATTTAAAAGAAAGGAGATAATATTACAGTGAAGCTATTATAATATATTATAAGCTATACTTGTCAAACAATGAAACTTTATAGATAAAAGGTTTGCTACTATATTCCGATGTCTTGCGTATTTTTAGATACATTTAATAAAAGTTATTTGAAAATTTAAAAAAATTGTGGATTATTGCAGGATAAAATGGTTTGCAGGAATAGTTAAAGATAGCATATGACAGTGAAAAGCAAAACGATTCCATTAAGAACCGAGCGAGACTACATTGTAGTCGCTTACCACATTATGCGATACCACAATATCACGCAAGATATTTATGCGAAACGTGGGTTCAAGTAGCGCCTTGGGGACAATATCAAACCTAATTCAACTGATAGGGACCGTAAGAGCAATGCATATGATCATACGCATATATCATCATCCATACTAATATTATATATTCGAAAGTAACTCTGTCTGTCTATATGTTACCTTTTTACGCTTAAACAACTGAACATACGTCCATAAAGATCATAATACCACATAATAATATAATTTCTAAGATGAAAACAAAACATATATCGTTCATTTTCTCGAAATAATATACGCATCACTGCCTTTGAAGTGAAATATCGAATGATAAGAATTATATTATTTTTATTTAGAATAGAATTATTCTGAATAGTCCTATATAGAGGTCTCTCACTAGGTATACCGAAAGTTCAAGGGGCATTAACGATTACGAACCGTTGTATAGTTAATAAGATCAAGAGTCGAAGGGACAGAAGGGTCGGTCATAATGTACATGTCAACGTAAATCACCATGCATAATTAAATAGTCTAGAAAATTCTGCCCAAAAATTGCCTTGTAAAACTTCATTTATTATCCTAGCAGCTAATAAGGTTTACGTAACATTTAGCAAAAGCCACGTTCAAAACCAGGGTCTTCAGCGGACTGTTCAGAAATAGTGCGAATAATTCTGAAAATTAAAGTTTACGAATGAAAATTTATAACAACATGAATAATGAATTAGCAGTCGATCGCGATGTTTGTCACTAACGAAAAGGTTTTTAAATGGTGGGTTAATCAGGCTCTTTATAATTACCGTATTTGTGATTTTCTAAAACCGAGACACTTTTGAGTATTTTACGTTAGTAAGCATTTTTAGTCAGCCCACGACGAACAATTCCGTACAGCTTAAAGAAATCTCAGCAAGAAATAATAGAACAAAAACCTACAAATCAGAGTTCAGCGAAATCCCCGGCGAGAAAACAAGAAACGTACAAATAAAACGTTGAAACGCAAAGTATAGGGAAGATTTCTTCTCTAATCCGAACAGAAATAAAGATTAGTCAGCAAACACATTTATCAAAATTACTTTGGAAAGGATCTTACCTTTCGGCCAAACTTTTCCACACAACTCATTGAGATAAACGAGGCAAGGATCATAACTGCCGGGAAGCTGAGAGTCTGGAGTTCTGGGTTCCACGTGACGCCGGCGGATTTTAAGATGGCGGGCGAATACGTCAAAGTTGCGAAGTTTCCGCTGTTCGTTTGAAACGTCACCAGTATGACGTTTAGGATGCAGCCGCGACGCCATGCTTTGTTTTTAACTGAAATTTGATCAGAGGCATGGAATCAGTATGTACTTTAAAGAACCATATCAAAAGTTACAAAGAATTTGATAGTGATTTTGGTTTCTATACAGTCTATTTGTATTTATGTCAGAGGTATTGATCATCAATTTACGAGTCTAAACATAATAAGGCTAGAAATTCAAACAAATCATGAAAAACAGTTTTTGTAGAATTATCCTATTTATAAACGCGAAAGTTTGTGAGGATGGATGGATGGATGTTTGTTACTCGTTCACGCAAAAACTACTAAACAGATTTGGATGAAATTTGGTACACAGATAGTTCATAACCTGGATTAACATATAGAATACTTTGTATCCTGATATCGAGACTTGTGCGGGAGAAACCGTGGGGCGCTGCTAGTCCTTGATAAATTATGAACACACAGTAGGTAAAATGTTCGTATTGTAGATTAGTTAGTATGTGCCAAAAAAAAAAAAAAAACAATACGTAACCTAGAATAAAACGGTAAAACAGCAAGGCAACTACTGCTTAATCCGAAATTATTTAAAAAAGTGACAAGTTTATTACAATTTGATTTGCTTCAACCCCGATCTTACGTAACACGTTCAAGATTTACTGAGGAAAATTCCCGAAATACAAATCTTGACAACTCAAAACCCTTTAGCAGTTTAACAAGTGTTTAAAAGGTTAACCTTCGTTTAGGAAGTTGATGGATTTAATAATAGCGACAGTAATAAAATCAGCCCTAATAAATCTTTCTTTTAGAAAAGAAGTGAACAGATTTCTTTTGATACAAAAAAAAACTAAGCAAATCTTGGTCATTATTAATCTTTGGCGATGATTCTAGCCAACATTAATTTAACAAATCTATTTGCTTTTGCAGCGTTGTATTTGTAAATTGTATAACAGAATCAGCCTATAATGTTCCCACTGCTGGGACACAGGCCTCCTCTCAGGGGGCTAACCACCACCTCTTAAAGCAGTATTATTTTAATATTACTTCAGTGTGAGAAAGAGATGGAGCTATACAGGACATCTAGCTCCATCTCTTTCCCACACCCAAGTAAGATTACAATAATACTGCTTTAAGAGGTGGTGGTCTAGGCTCTGTGCGAGGGAGTTGGCCGAAATCCACTACGCGGGCCCAGTGCGGATTGGTGGATGTCACATGTCTTCGGATTTTTGGTTCTAGGACATGCCGGTTTCCTCACGATGTTTTCCTTCATCGTTTTGAGAGCAGTGGTGATAAAATAATTCACACAAAATAATGTGCCTGCCTGGGTTCGAACCTACGAACTACAACTCCTAAGTCGCGGCCATTTCCACTAGGCCACCACACTGCTCTTTGTAATCTATACTAATATTATAAAGCTGAACAGGTTTTGTGTTTGTTTGGTTGAACGCCCTAATCTCAGGAACTCCAGGTTCAAATTGAAAAATTCTTTTAGTGTTGGATACTCCATTTATCGAGGAAGGCTATAGGTTATATATCATCACGCTATGACCAATAGGAGCGGAGCAGCAATGAAAAATGTTGCAAAAACAGGAAAAATTGATTCCTTTTGAGAGCTTCCGTTGCGTGCGCTGCGTAAACGGTTTAAAAATCATGTATGACGGAATTGTTTCTTTTAAAAAGTTCTAAAAAAAATCTGCGATAGCATAATTATGTCTATCTTTTAAGGTTGGGTCACTATAACTTTTTTAATGGTAATCAAATTTGTTACAAAATAATGCATTATTTGCAAATGTCATTTTTTCATAAACATGGTATTAATCCTTATCCAAATAAATAGTTTCATAATCAAGGTTGGTTAAGTACATATAAATTTATTTTTAAATCATTCGAATTAGACCTTCCGTTTAGAAATTACGACGGGTATAAATATGCTTAAAGTAAGAAAATGCGCTTAGTCTATTAGTTACCAAGACATTTTATTTTTTATTGACTGTTTGAACGCGCTAATCTCTGTCACTACCAGTCGGATTTGAAAAAATATTGTTGCATTTTATAGTCCAATTCTTGAGGAAGGCTATATGCATGTAATATTACGCTAGGACTCTTAGAAGGCGAGCAAAAAGAAAAAAAAGTAAAAACGAGCGCTAAGCGAAAACGAAGTAACAGCGCGGGCAGGTGATGCGATGCGACGGGGTGGGTCGGGGTAACCAGAAATTTCACGCGGACGAAGTCGCGGGCGGAAGCTAGTTTTGTACAAATGGATACATATAAATTACAAAATGATATTATTTTTAGAAAAAGTAACAAAAGAATTTCAATCTGTGTAGACCGCAGTGGGTCGTGTAGAGCTGACCTTTCTATGTACATAGGTACGTATAGAATTTTTAATCTTCGACTGATATAAAAAATACAAGATGAAACATGTTTTTGTAACTTACATATGGTTTTGAAGGAAACCTTTGGCAATGAGTTATACGTAAGCTCTTGATTTTTCATGTAGTCAATTTCATTCTGTATTACTTTGTCGTTGACATCCAGTTTTCTCAGAAACGCTATTGTCGAAGCAGCTTCCTGTAACACATGTTTGTTTAAAAACATAACTCTGATATTGCATTTTGCTAAGACAGTTGTCAAACAAAGGAAAATTTATATGTAAATCTGTGATGATATTTCTGAGTATTGGTCACAGCTGCGACCAGAACAGAGAACGTGTTTTACTGTTATAGACATGTTAAAAACAAACAGAAAAATGTACTGCTAATACATTGGTCTGCGGTTCGAACGGAATTCAGGTGAAACGCATTTTCACCGGGGCTTCGCTAACCACGGCTTTATAAATGTTTTTATTTTTAGACGTTCTTCTTCGGACAGAAAATATTACCACATTGCTTTTCTCCCAGAGTACTCTCTCTGGGGAAAATGCAATATATCTGAACACGGCTTTTGGTTCACCTGCTATCAATTATGTACATACTCATACAGATCTGAAGAGCCTGGTAGGAAGGCGGGGGCGATCCTTTTTTGTTTAAATTTTCTATTAAACCTCTTTCAGATCCCGATTTATTCCGGATTTTTTTAATGGCGCATCAGACATCATAAAATACGCTCGTTTTTATCGATTATTTTATTCTTTCATTTAGCTACTTTAAGTTTCATCCCAGGAATTCCTGTTGTATATCTATTTATGTATTTTATTCAACCCAGATATGTATTCGCGTTATTAATGGATTAGTAAATTGCCCCATTACCGGAGCTTTGTGAATGAATATTATATCACTTGGGCGTAATGAATTGGTGTTAACGGACTGAGAGAGAATTGTTGCGCGGACTAAGTATGTAATTGGAGTATATAAATGATTGGGAGAAAAGAAAAACTACGGGAAATTAAGACTAACTTACTCCTTGCGAACAATTCAAAATGTTTTCTAAGGAAATTGGGCCAGACGAGACGGTTCAAAACACAGTCGCGGAACTATAAAATACTTAGACATAGGCTTTCTAGATGCCTAATTTATAAATACTGGTAAAAAAAAACAATAGTAATAAACAATTTTTCTTTTTTTTCTTCTTTCTTTAAAAATATACCATCCAATAATGTTATTTTCAATATGTGTGTACATAGAATTTCTTTTAATAGAAAAGAAATCAACCCCAGCACGCGTAGCATGAACACCGTAGAAACGGGTTTTGTCGGCGGAAGAATAGACAAAATGACAGATTGTAGAAAGATTTCTAACGTCTAAGCATGGCGATGTGTCATTCTGTCTATTCTTCCGTCGACAAAACTCGTTTCTATGGTGTTCATGCTACGCGTGCTTTTAAGTACATACTCCTTCTTCATAGCGTGTCGATGGCAATCTAAATTGTGTTTGCCCAGAATTTGGCTGCAAGTTTGGCGCCTTCGGTACCGTCCATCAGTTCCTATTACGTGCAGACAGCAGGACACGCAGGACACGATATTAATAATGTTTTTTTTTTTAATATTTTGAAATGTTTTTTTTATAATCTTTATTTTTTAATATTTAAAAATATAATTTATATGTATTTATTGTAATAAAGGAAATAATAATAATCGTTTATTGGGAAGAAAAAAAACAATTAAAAACTGTGGCGCAGCTACCAACGCCCGATTCCAAGTGAGAGGGGAGGTTGTTCCAAGACTAATACATAACAAAGGTATTAAGAAATATTTAAAGTAACTAATACAATAATATATTAGTAATACATTTTGAGGTAAGTGCCGTGTGTGTATGTGCCATTAGTTGTGGAACTGCACCACTTTTACAATCCAGGGCAGAGTCGTCTATGAATCTCCAACTGAGCAAGTTTTCCTTGGTTCAGCCAACCTGGGTCCGGAGTCTGTTTAATGACTTTCAGGTTACCCAAGGCAACTCATCTTACTCACGAGTAGTTATCGATAGGATCATTTTATCAATCCTATAAGAAGTTATTGAAGTTATGACAAACTAGTCTCAAAAACTTACATTAATCTTTCCTTTCTTCACCAAAAACGCTGGCGATTCAGGTGCCTTTATCATCAACACAATAGTCAGTACTGGCAACCACAACACAATCCACAACACAGTGTAATAATCGAAGTAGGCTCCCATAGCAAACATCGCCAGTATCCCAATATTTTGGAAAAGTATTATAAAGGATCCTAGTACCCCTCTTATGTCATCTTGACTTATCTCTCTGACATACATTGGCACTACATTGTAGCATCCACCAGCTGACAGACCGCCGCAAAGCCTTGCTATGATTAACACTGCAATGTTTGCTGATGACAGCTTCATTATCCAACAAAGCTGAAAAGGGGTTAAGTTGTTATTAATATTTCGTTTATTTACTTTCTTTCTTATCTAGTTAATTACGGAGGCTACAGGCGGAGTATTAAAAAAAAACCAATTTACTTAAAATAAATTTAATTAAAAATGGAAAAATTACAATAAATGATTATAACTAAGAATCTGACAACGTTCGAGGTTGGAACCGAAGTGCCGTTTCCGCCGCCCGGGAAATGGTGGCGTGATGGTCGTCACGTTGAGCGAAGTCAGCAACTCGTGGCCCGCCTTGTGTCCGTGGCTGATGCAATGTGTTGTTAGGTGTAAATGGGGTAAACGCATGGTCAGCGATCTTCCTCTAGTACCGTAGTATAACACCTCCCGCCGTAGTTCAGCAATTATTTGAGTACTTTCGTCGAAAATAATGTTGAATAGTGATCTGGCGTTGCAGCTTCAGTATTGTCATCTCGGCATGAGGTTGGCTTCGTTTCAGTTACTGATATTTCTTTAGATCCCCGTTTTACTATGAACCTTCGTATGATGAGATAACTGCTTATTAAAGTTGCACTTAATAGGATGGTGTACAACGGTATTGTAGTATGGTATAAGGTTGTATCTTGAGGCTTCTGCAAATTGATTGGCGGCTTAGTGTTATCTTAGCGTTGCTTGCATGTAGATTCTCCAGATTTATTGAATTTAGAGTTAGGACTGGTTGCAATGATGATATCAAATTGGAATCTTGTGAAGGTAACTCGGTTATCTTGATAACTTGTCCTCTTGCATGGTCATTAATATTGATGATGGTGAATTCATGAGTTCGCAGGAAACAGTTGTGAGGCAAAATAACTAAGAAGCTCCCTTGTAGATTAGTATATTCATTTCTTCCACAGGATGTCTGGACTTTAGTGGCTTTCGGAAATGTGACGGTGTAGTGCTTGTCATCTAGTTGCTCCAGTGCCGCTCTGGTAAGTATAACAGGGGTCAGGGTGCAAGTAGAGTCGATTTGCTGTGTTGTGATCAGCTGTTGAATGCAGTCCACTTGATCCCGAGGTTTGAAGCTGGCTTTCATCTCGCAGAGATACCAAGTTTCTGCCTTCGGACATTCTGTCTCCATGTACATGAATTCGTCTTCATGTATTACAATATAGGGAGAGGATGGTATTAGGATTTCGTGGTTTTTGTTAGGAACTATGGAGAGTTTGTATAGGTCATAGGTGTTACGCAGAGCAATCGGTACTTTGAATACTACGAGTATAACTAAGTTATTACTACTATAATATGAACCCAATTTTATTATATCGAAATATTCCCTTATGCTTATATCTAATATTTCTTCCTAAAATATATAAACTACGTATTCTATCTATCATATTTCTTAACGCATTTAAACTAAGCATTGAATGATGCGTGCTTTTTGCATGAATAAAGGCTAAAAGATTCTCTATCCTGAGTAGTTCTTCAGATAAATTTTCGACATTATCCCCCATGATTGAAAGTAACTGTGAAAGATGAGCATAATTTAGAAGGTCTATATTAGTAATTGCAGTGGTATTGATCATTATGTTAACTATTTGAGATATATTTTTCTGGTTTTCAACAATACTTTGTAGGATTTTTGAATGCTGTAACATCCAGTCCTTGCTTAAACTTATGTGCTGATTGAATTGCGAGGTTATCTCCTGTTCGTTATCCCGAAGGACTTTAATGGCATTATTATAACGTAAAGCGTCTGTATAATCCAAATTACCTGAAATGCTTTTAATTACTGAGCCTAAGCCGTCTATAAGACCTCTCTTAACACGATGGGAATCAAATGTCTGCAATTGATCTGAAATCTTATCTAATTTGGTTTTAAGATGTGCAATATGTGGTTCATACAAGAACCGAGTTTTATTATTTAATTGGGGCTGAATATAATCTATCTGAGTTTTAACTAATGCTACCTTAGATCTAATTTCGTCTAAATCAATAGACTGTAAAAAGGAATGATGCTGGGTTATGATCTTTGCAGAGCCTAGCTTAAAAGGGAAAAGTCCTGGTCCATCTTCGAGACTCTCAAGTGTTATCTCTTGAGCTGCCACTGCTTGTAGTAGGTACATCAGTACTATCCTGCAACAATTGTGCACTATTAGGCACTCTCTTTAGACGGGACTTAGCGATTGGACCTCGTTTTTTCTTTGTATAGATATGTATTGGGAGATCTGCTAACACCGTATCTTGTGTATACCGGGGTGCTAATTTCTGACGACTAGCCATGGGATTCTTTATAAATATCTGCTGCTCGGGGTTATAATTTTTTTCCGGTTCACGACTCTTATTTAAATTATCAATAATTTCAGTTCGATGGTTTAAAGAATTTTCACTTATTAATTCATATACTTTATTCATTCTTATCTTATGGTTTTGAATGTACTGTTGCATTAAGTGCTCTGTGGCGTCCATGTCTATTGGATCACGGGGGTCGAAGTGTCCGTTTATAAGTTCTAAAGGTCTGCATCTGGTAAAACTGTGAATACTACTGTTATATGCCAATATGGCATATGGCATTAAATTTATAACTGATTCACCACGATTTTGTAGTTTTAGTATTCTTAAATGTTCTAACAAAGTAGAATGGAGACGCTCGACCATTCCATTCTCATTGGGTGTATGTGCTAATATTTTATGATGATTTATCTTATGGACCCTTGCAAATTCTGAAAATAACTGGTTAGTGAATTCTGTGCCTCGGTCAATTACTAACATTAATGGTACTCCGTGGTGAGTACAAAATATTAACAAAGCCTGAACGACACTTATTGCAGTTCCATCCCTTAAATGGTATGCTTGAGCATACTTTGAAAAGGAATCGATGATGGTGAGGAATTTCTCAGTTTCAGCTGTGAATAGATCGAGATGGATAACTTCAAATGGTTTTGTAGGAGGGGGAACTATGTGTAATTGTTGCTTTATTGGATTACGATCGTATTTACTCTGTCCACAAATGGTGCACTCATTGATATATTTCGCGATATGTTCTTTCATCTTAGGCCAAAAGTAGCGCCGAGATAATGCAAGGTAACATTCGTTAATACCGCGATGGTTGGTTTTTCCTTCGTGATATTTCCGAATGATTTCTTGTTGGCGTAGATATTCTTTGACATTCTCTAGTTCTAATTTTGTAAGTACAAGATTCATGGAGGAACTCTTAAAATGGTTTTGAATTATAGGTATAATTGAGTACATTTCCAGAGGCGGGTTAATTAATATACCTGTTTTTACTTTAGGATTAACAAATTCTTTGATCGCATTCATGACATCTGTTTCAAGATTAGATTTGGATAATTGAATAGCCGTACGAGTATGGGTGTCAAATGGTTTTGTAACGACTTTTCTGCCATTTAATCGCCATCTCGTTAATCGACAATTCGGCTCTTTGAGATTCATCACCCATTGAAGTGGCTTATGGTCGGTGATAATTTTAAATTTGCGACCAAATAAATAAGGACGGAAATACTTAGTGGCCCATACAATGGCTAGCAACTCCTTTTCGATCGTACTGTAATTTATCTCGCTGGAATTTAATGTTCGTGAAGCGTACGCTATAGGTTTATCTTGGCCTATCGTACCTTGTGATAGTACAGCACCAATCGCTAAATTAGATGCATCAGTAGTCAGAATAAATTCCTTGTTAAAATCAGGGTATTGAAGTATGGGGTCGTTAGTTAAGAGGGTTTTACATTTTTCAAAACAGTTTATGTAATTTGTATCGAGAGTGATTTTTGAGCCTTTCTTAAGACACTGAGTAAGAGGTTTTGCTAAACGAGCAAAATCAGGAATGAACTTACGGTAGTACCCAAGTAAACCAAGAAAGCGTTTTATTTCGGTAGCGGTTTTTGGCAACGGATAGTTTTGTATGGCTGATATCTTATCTGGGTTTGGTTTAATGCCATTTTTACCAATAATGTGACCTAAATAAGCTGTCTCTAACTTCAAGAATTCGCTTTTGTCTAATTGAATTTTAAAATTTGATTCTCGTAGTCTTTGGAAGACTTTTTCGAGGTTATTCATATGTTCTTGTAAGGAAGTGCTGAAAACGACGACATCATCTAAGTATACTAAACAAATGACGTTCTGTAGGCCTCTGAGCACGTTATCCATGACTCTTTGAAACGTGGACGGCGAGTTCTTAAGACCCATATGCATACGTAAAAATTCGAAGTGTCCGTGCTCAATATTGAACGCTGTTTTCGGTATGTCCTCTGTATTCATTTCAACTTGGTGGAATCCACTTGCGAGATCGAGGGTTGTGAAATACTGACAGTTGCCTAGCTTATCTAATATATCTGCGATGTTTGGTATCGGATACTTATCATCGGTAGTCTTTTCATTTAATTTTCTAAAATCTACGACAATTCGCCATTTTGTTATGCCAGAGGCATCTGCCTTTTTAGGTACCACCCAGATAGGAGAGCTCCAGGCTGATTGTGAAGGCCTAATTATACCTTGGTCTAACATCTTTCCGATTTGGTTCCTAACTTCTTCTCTATGCACGTATGGATACCGGTAGCTTTTTGTGTACACGGGTACTTCGTCTGTGATTTTTATCGAATGTTTAATTTGGTTGGTAAATGACAACGGTTCACCTTCTATATAAAATACGTCTGCATATTGTGCACACAATGATTCGAGATTTGTACGTTCTTCTGGGTTTAAATGACTAGTACGTAATTTTGAAAGCACGTCTTGAGCGCGTGGTGACAACTGTTTAGTACGCGTGCACTCAACATTAAATATTTCGGCACTAACTTGACGATCGACAGAAAATATTAAATCGTTATGAGTAGGGTTTGAGACTTCTAAAATACCGCGATTATTGCTAACTGACGTAATACATTCACCTATAGTGCAGTTACAAATGACCTGTTCCGGAATATAGGCATTTCCATCTTGAATATTAATTGGTAGTTTTATCAATTTAGAAGAACAAGCGGGTATAATATCCTCATAAAGATTGACGTTACGGGAATCATATATCTGTGTCGGATTAGTGGCGTGTCTGGTGTTTAAGCACATATTTTTATAATCTATGTTCGATTCCCATTTACTTAGTAAATCGGATCCTATCAACCCGTCAAAGTAATTATGAAACTTATAAACGTATAATTTTATATTATCAGACTCATTGAATTCCGGAAAGCACGGTAATATGATCGAATTGTTATTCCTGCTCGTCGCGTGCACATTTACGACTTCAAAAGGTTCATAGTTTAGCGGTATAAATGGAAAATATTTCTGTATAGCCTCAGGGCTAATAAAAGATTGATTAGCACCTGTATCTATAAGCAATTTTAAAGGGGGGTTTGAAATTTGTATGTATGGAAGCTGTCTTTGTGTTTGAATATTAATTTCTATTTTTGTTTGTCGGATTTCGGGTCCGTCCGAAAATCCTCACTGCTTGTCGATGGCTTGGACTCCGTCAACGGTTCATTAGTCCCATTTGGTACTTCCGAAACTATTAATTGTTCGTTATAATTATCGTCATTAAAATACACGAAGTTATTATTGTATTCCGGCTCGACGTAATAGTACTCCGAGTCATCGTAGTAGGGGCCGTATGCATAGTACGGACATTCGTTGAGATTTAATTCGCGAGATTTAAAGTAATTGCTTGGTGGTGGGTTACCTGATTTGGTCCAGTCGTGTCCTCTAACAGGCATGGGTTTGCTAACAAAATGACTAACACCACTCACAGGTGCAGGCCTCTGGGGACCAGGTCCACTTTGCGTATTTCCGGGTGCGTTACGTGGAATCATTCTAAATACATTATTCCGATCATTATAATTTGGTGGTAAAGCCCTAAATATTTGCTGAGTACGTGTTGGCCCTCGGTTAGGCTGAGATAAGTTATTATTATCATTAGGTCGCCATGACTGTTGAACCAGCATTGGTGGACGGCGTGAGGGGCCAGGCATACTAAAATTAATTGGTGTCATAGTGAACGGTTGATTAATTGGGGGTTTATATTGAGAGCCCGCTGGAACATTTGGTTGCTTTTTATTATCTAGGAAATTATTGTTTCGCTGTTGCAAATATAAAGTGTTCGTTTCTTCCTGTACATACTCTAACGCCTTCTCTATAGATACGGGACGCATGCACCGAATACGCGAACCTAGCGGTTCCTTCAAGCCGCGCAAGTAGGACTGCAACGTAAGCTTTTTATAAAGTTCACGCTTTGCCTCTACGGTGGTAGACAGACTATCATGCAGAGTTACATGTGTCATAATGGTGCTAAATAAGGTTTGGCATTTTTCAAAGAATTCTTGTGGAGTATTTTGTCCCTGTGTTAACAATGAAAGGTCGTTATAGAGTGCAGTTTCATCGCGTTGGTCTGCAAAATTATTAATTAACGCTGTACGAATGCCCATCCAGTCAGTCGGGATACCGTTTGAATTAATAAACCGTGCGGCTGGACCCGTAACCTTATTCAAAATTCCGTTAAGCAAGGCTTGGTTCTCCAGCTCATTTCCTGGATTAGGGTTAAGAAATCTCCGAACTAATTGATCACTTAAATTAATAAATCTAGTTAATGTATTGGGGTTCCCATCGAACTCTGGGAGTAATCGAAGGGATTTCAATATAGCGTCAATTTGGTCTCCTTGAGCCATTGCGCTAGTTTGTTCTACTTCACTTAAGTCTCTAGATTGATCTAACCTAATCTGCCTTACGACCCTAGGGGTACAAGAACCAGATTGCCTAGGATGAAAAATCTTGAAGGATTAACGTAAGACTGGGAAAAGGAAAAATTACAACAATAGGGAAGCAACACAAGAGCGATTCAAGTGTACTCACAGTTTCATTTCTTGGTATTTCTGAATCAGCATCGAAGTCTGGATGCACCGCTGCAGCTTTCCGTGGTTCAGGATACTCGATGAAGGCTTGAGAGCACAAACAGCGGCTATGCGGAGCCGACAGGATCGATTTTAGAGTCCTTTTACGCGCCGCGCACTGTTTCGAGTATCCTACCGGCTGCGCCAATTACGGAGGCTACAGGCGGAGTATTAAAAAAAAACCAATTTACTTAAAATAAATTTAATTAAAAATGGAAAAATTACAATAAATGATTATAACTAAGAATCTGACAACGTTCGAGGTTGGAACCGAAGTGCCGTTTCCGCCGCCCGGGAAATGGTGGCGTGATGGTCGTCACGTTGAGCGAAGTCAGCAACTCGTGGCCCGCCTTGTGTCCGTGGCTGATGCAATGTGTTGTTAGGTGTAAATGGGGTAAACGCATGGTCAGCGATCTTCCTCTAGTACCGTAGTATAACAAGTTACATTTTTAAATATTTCTAATAAAAATATATAAAAAAAAACATTAAAAAATATAAAAAATTGAGGTCCGCACGTTATTAATATTTTTTTTATATTTCTCGGGACCCCAGGGTCCCGGACCTTTAGAAGGCATATGAGGGGCCGAAGCCAACTCGCAGAGGCCCGTTAGACGCTTTCAATGGAAATGAGGCACTAACCGACGATTATCCCTGTGCGTACTATGCAAGTGCACCCAAGGACAACCCCCGGATGGTGTAGGACTATTGCAGAATATGGAGACAAAAAAAAATTGGGCTATGGGTTTGGATGGCTAAAGTGGACTGGTTATCTAAAACTATGGAAGGACTATGGCCCCTGCCTGACCAATGTGTGATAAATACAATACACGGATAAAATGGCAGGGGGTGACTTGCACACTCAACAATGGGCCCCCGGAAACGGTCGCTAGCACATAGTGTCGTAGCGACAAGGGGGCAACATGTCTTGAGGTGCTTAAAAGGAGTGGAGAGGTATCCCACGGCTATCAGGACAATCCCGGAAGTACGGTCAATATCCCTACCAGCATCTTACTGGACTACTTCCTTCCTCCGAGCACGTTTGCTCTTGCGAATCTCTACTCAAGCCAGCCAATAAAGGCAAGAATGAGGTGGGAGGTCAGTTCTCGTCAGTGTTCACTCCAGCCGGCCAATAAAGGCAAGCCAGAGATGAGGAACATGACTTCTCCCGGGAGATAGGGTACGTGGGGTCGCTACTGCCCAGCAGCTCGCCACATGCTGCCCTGCGGGTTTCTGTATCTCTCTTGGTCTGGCTCCTCACCCTAGACCTGTTCCGGCAAAGTAACCTCTACCGGCACAGACCTAGAGTTCGAAGCGCGCAAGCCCCACCACGACGTCAACGTAGAGATACGGCGATGGGGTTATTATTAATATTTCGTTTATTAATTTTTGTTTCTTATATAATTACATTTTTAAATATTTCTTAAAATACAAAATATAAAAAAAACATTTAAAAATATAAAAAATAGAATTCCACCGGTATCGGGAGCAGGGTCCAAGCTACCGGTGGTTAGGGCTGCAGAGACAGGAACCTCCTCACAATACGAGCCGTATCGAGGAGTACTGCCTTCTGGATCAGGCTCTTGATCCAACCGCCTAACGACAGCCTCGAGAGATGTTGGTCGAGGCTTTCGGCCATCAGGCCATTGGCCGTTACGACAATCGGCACAATGACAGCCGAGGTCACATTCCACATGTCAACAACCTCGTGTGCTAAGTCGAGATATTTTATTTGTTTCTCTTTCTCAGCTTTCACGAGGTTCTCGTCATGCGGAATGGTAACATCGATTATCATTGCGCGGCGCGCTAATCGATCTATCACCACTATATCAGGCTTATTGGCGACAATAGTCCTGTCAGTGATGATAGACCGATCCCAGTACAACGTGGCATGGTCATTTTCAAGAACTGGGTCGGGCACATACTTGTAATACGGTACCTCAGAGTCCACAAGTTTGTATTTCAAAGCAAGTTGCTGGTGAATAATCCTGGCCACTTGGTTATGCCTGTGCAAGTACTCGCCGTTAGCCAGACGAGAACAACCAGAGATAATATGTCTGATGGACTCACCCGGACGGTGGCATGCCCGACACACGTCAACCGTCCCGTCCTTCATAATATGTCTCCGGTAGTTATTCGTCAAAATAACTTCGTCCATAATTGCACAAACAAAACCTTCAGTTTCCCCAAAGAGGTCACCGAAACGTAGCCAGGATACGGACGCTAAGAAATCTACACCGGGCTCGTGTAGAGCCCGATAGAAGCGTCCGTGAAGCTCCTTGCTTTGCCATACCGCCTTGCGGTCATCTGTAGTAAGTACTACAGGTTTGCGCCAGTTCTCTTTAGCCATGGAGAGCGGGGTGAACCCGTTGTCCACTGCGACCACATCACGGTGCATACCCACGTCGGCGTTTAGAAAATATTCCCTGAGGTTGCACACCTCGCGGTTGTGGAGGGTCTTCGCATTTAAAAAACCTCGACCCCCGCACTTCCGCGGGATGTACAGTCTCATCACCGATGATCGTGGGTGATGCATCCGGTTTGCGGTCAGTAGTGTACGGACCCTCCTATCCAGGGCGTCTAGTTCGGTCTGAGTCCATTTGAGTATACCGAAAGAGTACACCAAAACCGGCATGACCCAACCGTTGAAGGCGCGCACCTTGTTTCCGCCCGAAAGAAGACTAATTAATACCTTCTTCAGGCGACCAAAGAAGCGCTCCTTCAACGATTGCTTCATGTCAGCAGCATTAATGCCCAACGCTTCCGACATACCCAAATACTTATAGGTTTCGGTTGCGGAGAGGGCTCTAAGGTTTATGGAATCCGAGAGTTGAATCCCCTCGGATTCCATAATCTCGCCTCGCTTTACATGCATGACTGCACATTTGTCCACACCAAATTCCATCCTGATGGCGTTACTGAAAGTTTCAGTTACCTTCAGTAGTTCCACCAGTCGCAATTTGTTGGGGGCAAAGAGTTTCAAGTCGTCCATGTAGAGGAGGTGAGATATGACCTGACCACCTCTCTTCAACCGATAGCCTAGACCTGAATCCTCCAGCAGTGTGCTTAGAGGATTCAGGGCTAAGCAGAACCAAAGTGGACTCAAACTGTCGCCCTGAAATATTCCCCGTTTAATCCATACAGGTTCATCATTCCCCTGGATCTGTCGACACCCTGGATAGCGAAGGACCGTCCTCCATTGCCCCATACATGACTCAAGGAAGGTGCGTAGAATTGCATCTATCTTGTACAACTCAAGCACCCTCATGAGCCATGTATGTGGCACCGAGTCGTAGGCCTTCTTATAATCTATCCAGCATGTCGACAGATCTTTGCGGGATCGACGAACCTGTTGGCTAATGGCCATGTCGATGAGGATTATTAATATTATTATTATAATATATAAATTCTAAATCACCGTCAGAGACACGCAAGCGTCTTTTAATAGATGGAACTAACATAAACAATTTTTCCCCACAGATATTTGTACCCACATAGTAACGGTATTATATGTCCTTGAAAACTTATATGTCTTGAGATTACGCATTGATGTAGTAATATTACCACAGTGTATTAAATTATTCTTATGAACAGACTATAGCCTCAATTTCACAAATTACCTAGTCTACAATAGAGATGATATAAGTAGCCTGGGTAAAAAAAAAGAAATTCTATTTAATCCGTCAATCAGATAATAAAAAAATATTGGACATGTATTTTTTTCTTTATCATATTAATAAAGAATTACGTAGATAAAACGCATTAAAGTTAAGTAGGGGCTCGCTACGTCACAACTACGTATAAAATCTAGCAAGGCGTGACGTCATGCCACATTTTAACTCAATGTATCGCCGTAATCTTTTGATTACGTATTAAAGAAAAAATACGTGTCCAATACTTTTTAATAATATACATGACGGACAAAAACAATATTTTAGTCAATATTCCTATATCGTTATTAGGTAAATGATCGATCAATATTTCAGATTTTGACCTTTGAAGGCTAGGGCTCTACTTTATAAAAGCTTTATTTCTACCATTTCTCTTTGAATCTAAGTCTAGCAACACATCTGTTGAAATTACAGTATTAAATTTATGGTAACTTCTGTGTGTTAATACCTGAAATGCTTTTTAAATTACCTAAGAGACATGAGGCTGGAAATGAAATGAGGTGAAAGCTTCTTTACGGAAAAGTAATTGTTTGCGCCTTTTTTTTCGTTTTTATTTTTAGCGTTTATCAGTGGAAACTTGTGAATGGCCTTCAATTTTATATTTTTAAGAACACTGTATAAGTTAGCTGTAAGTTTCCCGAATAGAATAAAATAAAATAAAATACGTCCCGTAATTTCAAAGCACGCGGAATTTTCGGCATTGTATCGCTACGCTTACGAGCTCTTTGAATGTAGGTATGTACTTTGAAATTCTAGAAAGATACATAGTTCTAAGTATTGTTGCAGCGCTTTTTGTTATTTAATTTCTAAGCAGTCAAAGCTGATTCCCAACCGCAAGAAAATCTTTTCTTATCTAACACGGAGTTGGAAAGGTTTCGGTACCTAATCTAACATGCCAGACAGGCCAAACTCAGGTCAAGGTAAATTAACCTTTTTAGCCTCCATTAAAAGTTTTTTATCGTTTAGTTCTCAACTAGAATATAGCCACCCTGTTAATTATTGCGATGTAATATTATTGTGTTATATGATGCATCGGAAAAACGTTACAAGAACAATACATACCTATATTTTAGCTTATCGAAATTCATGCGGACGAATTCGCGCGGGAACTGCTAGTACCCTATTCCCTTCCTCAAGAATTGGGTTATCAAATGCTTATGTTATTTGACGTACGTACCCACAAAGTACTATAAACACGTAGTACATTATTTTATGTATCATCAATAGTTTTCGCAGCGCACGCCAAATAATGACTTTTAAAGGCAAATTTTATATCTTGGGTTACACTATTACAATTTTCGTAGGGATCTCTAACTTTTTGACAATAAAAAACAGCTCATGTTACTCGCTATAAACATAGCTTTCAATTGGTAAAAGAATTATTAAAATCGGTTAAGCATTTTTGAGTTTAACCACTATAAACAAAAACTCGTTGGATTGTGTAGCATGTTGCATGTCGCGAAACCGTAAGTTTATCCGGGGTACCACAAAGTGCTCAACGCGCATAAAGAGGTTTTCATTTCAAAAACTATCAACAAAGTCGATTCAAATTAAAACATCTTACGTGAACTTATTATTTATAATAGCCTGTATATTAATTAACACTAGGTAGCTGTATAAAAAAAGTAAAAGTTTATAAGGAATCTAATATTGTTATACGTAATAAAGAATAGGTATTCAATTTATTTCAGCAAAAATGTTTGGGAAATTAAGATGGAGCCTATATTATGTGTAAAATCAATATATGTTTGTAAATACTTAACGTTTTTGAGATAAACACTATTATTGTCTGTTATCGATTCACAAATTTCAACTCTCAAAAAGAAGGTCTAACTTACTACAAGTTTATCAATGAATCAACCACAAGGAAACAAAACACAGCCAAATAAAGTTAAAAGAAAATAGGGAAAATACCCTTACCGCTTGCAGTACAGCCATGATCAAAACTGCCACCTTCCTTCCAAATCTGTCGACGATATAAGCGAACAGAGAGACTCCAAACATAGCCGCCATACAAAGGGCACTCGCTATCCATGAAATTTCATAGTCTGACAACGGGTACCCGGCCGGGGAGCTCGCTGATTGTAAAACTTTTGTCATCGGTGACACCCAGCCCGCTTGGAACCCGTATGTTAGGAGTGTGGTATTCGCTGCAAATGAAACAGTTCGTTTATTTCCTGACAGACATTGTCTTGTTTTGAAGTTTCTTTTCGTATTTTCGAGCGACGTTTGAAATGAACTGGCAAGGAGTTTTAAAGAGAATGCCAATATAATATCCGTTGGACATAAAGACTTACAATAAAATGCATTTAGTGACTTTGTAAACGACGTTTCAATACATTTCATGGTCTGACAACGGGTACCCAGTCGGGGAGCCCGCTGTTTGCTAAACTTTTATCATCGGTGACACCCAGCCCGCTTGGAACCCGTGTGTTAGGACTGTGGTAGGTATTCGCTAGAAATGAAACAGTTCGGTTATTTCCCGAATGCAAAATAGAAACTTCAACACAAGACAATGACTAGTTGTCATGTTTTGAAGTTTATTTTTTTTTGCATTTTCGAGTGACGTTTGGGATGAATTGATCTGGCTTTAAAGTAGATAACAATATTGTGGTTAAAATTCATTAGAGATATATACAATAGGATATTATGATGTTCTTGATGTTTTTATACACGATCTAAAACGCGTTGTGTTCGCTTTTTGGCTAATTTATACGATTGCTGTGGAATTTTTCAGCGTTGCTACGCATTTAGCACGTCTTCTTCTTAAAAAATATGACTAAGTAGGCAACATAACATAACATCACGCCTTGAGTCCCTCAAGGGTTGGGCAGAGGTGTACATAAAGTACACCCACATTTCGCCAGTTATGTTTAAGTCCCATGTAATAGGGGGCGAGCCTATTGCCATCTACCGGGCGCAAATTCAGACTCCGGGCAGCTACTGAGAAATTCCAGATAGAAAAATCCAACAACACTTTGCACGACCTGGGAACCGGACCCAAGACCTCATGGTCAGCAGTAGCGCTTACTGGTACTAGACCAACGAGGCACTCTATTAAGTAGAAAAGGTATGTAAAAATAACGTTGCATCACTAGTGTGATGCAACGTTATTTTTACATACCTTTTCTAAATTTGGATCTGAAAACGCATCTGGAGAAAATCTTAGAAGATTTTCTCCAGATGCGTTTTCAGATCCAAATTTCACATGCACCAATAACCAGAGATTGACAACTTTTTATATACCAAACAATTTATTTCTTGCATGGATCGAATCTTTAGCGCAAACCGACGGGATCATCACGCAAAATACGCGCATTGACGTGGAGTTGTGGACACCAGCCCGTATTACCTAAACTGACGGGACTCTGCCCAAAAATTCGCCATAATTAAAACTTTCTACAAAGCTAAATTTTAGATCAGTGTACTCTAAGGCTTTTGTGAACCACGAATAAAGCAGCAGTCTCCTGTGAATTAATTAGTCATACGACAAACACAATGCAACTTGCCAAGTGCCAAGCTTGCTAATTATGACAGTAATGAGATTTCCTTTGTTTGTTCAAGTGATCTGTGAAATGGCTGTGTGTTCGGACAAATGAGGACTAATATTATAACCGTATTTCAAGCTTTATTTGTCACTAACTTTTGCCTGCGGCTTCGCCCGCGTGGAGGTTGGAACGGAAGTTATCTCACGGGGTCGTACTACTGGGATAAAATGTATCCTATATATACCCAGGTCATGGTCTGCCCATGTCCCAAATTTCATTCAAATCCGTTCAGCCGTTTTAGCGTGGAAGCGTAATAAACAAACTCACTTTCGCATTTATAATAATAAGTTAGGATAGGCTGTTAGTCTGGCTATTGAGAGTGTGTGAGTGAATTCGAATCTATATACATTTATTTATTAACATGCACTCACTGCTTTCTTATGAAAGCTGAAAGGTCGAGCACAAAGACCGGACATCTTATGTGTCTAAAAACATGGTTAACTTAATGGTCTCGATATTAAGAAAATACCTACAATAATAGTTCGATGCACCACACAATATACTTTAACTAGGCATAAGTAATGGACTTTGTCTGAAATAAATAAACAAATGAAAAAAAAAGTCCAAAGGTTTAAGCGCAGTATAGAGAGCGATCGAGAGTTAGAAGTCCACCAGTTTCAGTACATCCACCAACCCAAACTAGGCCTGCATGCTGGATTTTGGGCCACTCCCTCCCACAGAGAAGAGGCCTGTGTCCCAGCAGTGGGAACATTATAAACATAATTAGCCCATTAAGTAAAGACATGGGAACATTTTCATTGCATACCTACAGGCGATCATGCGTAGGTACGCATAGGTACAACAGGAAAACAAGTAACAAGACACAGTACAAAAATTATAGAAAAAACGTTATGTACACAGAAACAAATACGATTATATAAAGTAAGTCTGTTTACCTAGCATGGCCACCAACCATTGCATACAGGCATTGCCTCTTTTACCACTAACACGGTGATTTTCTACAGCCATGACCCTAATTAAACTATCTTCACTTTTAATGTAACTAACTACACGGAATATCTGAACGCTATCGGATATTACTGCAAAACATTTTCTACAAATACTGAAGATGTAGTCTGATAACGGTTCTATTTAGTACCTACTAAGTAAATCAGGGCTGCACAAAATTATAATCGACACTTATGTTTTCATCTGAAAATTAATACTCAATCTGCCTGTCAACTATGTTGGGGTCGGTTTTCAGTCTAACCGGATGCAGCTGAATACCAGTATTTTATATGGAGCGACTGCCTGTCTGACCTCCACAACCCAGTTACTGGTAAAACGATACCCCATGGTAAGACTGGTTTTCAGACTTTTGGGCTTTTGACTACCCGTAACGACTGTCAAAGATCTACGAATGAAAGCCGGAACCAACGGCTCAACGTGCTTTCCGGGCTACGGAGGGGTATCTATAATTACATATGTAATGGATGGTTACCCATCCACGAACCAACCGAAGCAAGCGTAGCTTAACCTTCAATCAACAAAAAAAGTGTAAAAAGTATTATAATTATTATTTAGGTAGGTATGTAAAATCTTTTTATGTCCTTGCAACCCTGACTGTTTCAATTAATAATAAACTGGCGTGCAATAATAATGTGCAATAATATACGGTATTTGAAACTTTAGACAAAATTAATTGTGTTGTTGTTGTATTGTTGGTTGTTGTTATTGTTGTGTTGTTGTTGTGTTGTTGTTGTTGTTATTGTAGTTGTGTTGTTGGACTGCCTCGTTGGTCTAGTGGTCGCAAGCGCTACTGCTGAGCATGAGGTCCTGGGTTCGATTCCCAGGTCGGGCAAAGTGTTATTGGGTTTGTCTATCTGGAATTTCTCAGTAGCAGCCCGGAGTCTGGATTAGTGCCCGGTGGATGGCAATAGGCTCGCCCCCTCTTACGTGGGACTTAAAACATAACTGGCGAAGTGTGGATGTACCATAATAGGTACACCTCTGCCTAACCCTTCGGGGAAACAAAGCGTGATGTTATGTTATGTTGTAAAATATTGTTCATCAAATTGATTTCACAAAATGCTTAATAGAATTTTTTATGTGGCATTTTGTTGTGTGTTTTATTTCATATAATAAAGATCACACAGTTTTTCTGGTTATATTAGAAATGGTCTTTCTTAGATTTGGGATGCAGTTGGACCAAAGTATATTTTAATCATAAACCAAATTTCATATATTATTCTAATCAAACATGTGATTACAAAAGTCACTTAAGTATAAAAATTATAACCTTTATTTACAACACGATTTAACACGTATCCCTCAAAAATGTGTAGAGAATTTACTTGTGAAGCGGTTTCCCTGTCATGCCACCGTCATCCTGTGACAGAGTTCTCAGGGCGTCTTAAATACCTCCGACGTACCTTAAACACCAACATTTTAGAAACGTTTACCACGAGTTATCCTTACCTACACACTCACACACGCACTCAAAGTTTACAATTTACGATAACATACACCTTAGTAACTGATATTAATCTAATACGTAGGTATTTGATAGGCTTCGCTTTACTATTTAGTGACATTATATTTAGGTGTACGACAGAGTTTTACTACAATTTCCTCCATTACCTACGACGATTTTTTTTAGTACATTTTGTCTCATTGCTGGGCAAAAGCCTCCCCTTTTCCTTTCAAATCTCTCTAGAACGCTTTTTCATTAGTGACAATATCTACCAGTTAACTTCCACCGCAAGCTGCGGTAAAGAATTTGGTTCCAATAACTAGTAACATTGATCCTATACGTCGTGGGTGCGGAGGATATCGTGCGCGCAGTGGCGCCCTCATCGTATGTTTGGTTATTTATTTTATTTTAGAATGAAAATGCAGAAAATAAGTACCTTATGTTGTGCTCCACAAGATTATACTAACGTACTTTAATAACGTATAATCTTGTGGAGCATAGCATAACGTGCTTGTTTCTGCATTTTCATTCTAAAATAAAAGAAATAACCAAACAAGCGATGAGGGCGCCACTGCGCGCACAAAATCCTCTTAAACATATTGTACGAAAATACAAACATGTTTTTCTTTATAATTCAAACTTATAAATTATTAATATGTACCGCGTGTTCGTTATTGTGGCCGATAGTGTACCTTTTCTAATTAAATTCAATATCAATATCACTAAGTTTAAAGTGTCAGTCAACCTGTTTGAGATAGTACAATTGTTGCTAATAAACATGTTATCATTATGTAAATCATAGTAGGTGCAATTAATAAAATGTAAATATAATTAAGAATTATTGGGGTTTTCCATCTGGAATTTCTCAGTAGCAGCGCGGAGTATTTCTCCGTAGCCTGGGTGCGAAGGTACACCTCTGCCTTACCCTTCGGGGTATAAATGATAAATGCTAAATAATAAATGATTTTATTTCTGTAAGTTTGTACAAACACTTTTATACGTCAATCATATTTTTTTTTAAATATATGAGGCCGGCGTCTCCTATCTGACTACTCTGAGAAGAAATGCCGAAACAAACTCAGAGGTTACAGTCTCTTTTAAAGTCCAGACATAATCTTGGTCAGATCATGTAGATTGATGTCTAAAATGGTCTTTTAAGGAAAGAACCACACAGATTGAGTGGACCTGTCCAGTCAGTGCACATATTTGTCAGTAATTGTGTAGCTCAACTCAGAACGTAAGGAGCTCAACGATTCGACGAATAAACCCAAAAAAAGGACATTTAATTATGTCGCATAAATTAATCAAACCGCCAGACCATGATTAAAACTAACTGAGAGAAAAAAAACAATGAACCACATAGTCTTCACCTTCACAATAATTAAAATAATATAATACTTTACAAAGTAAATATTCATGTCATTGTATTGTATACAATTCATCAATGTCAGTGTGTATATAAAAATGCTCAATCCCAAACCTTGTTGTCCTCAATATAATCTTTAACGGTTTAAAAGGCTTTCTGGAACAACTTACGTTTGATGAATGATTTGAATTTATTAAGGCTCAGATCTTGAACGTGGCTTGGAAGTTTATTATAAAAACGTATACATTGACATCTAAACGAGCCACCAATTTTCTTGAGCCTTGTTGTAGGTACAACAAATTTGTGTTTGTTCCTAGTATTTATATTACCACTGTATTTTTAAACCATTTTATATTTTTATGGGCATATAAAAGATTTTCAAAAATATACTGAGAAGGCACAGTCATTACATTAATCTCCTTAAATTTATCTCTGAGAGAGTGTTTTATAAATTGATCCAACAGCTCTTTTCTGCAAAACAAAGGTAGTTTGAATGTAGGCGGCATTTCCCCACAACAGAATACCGTATGACATTACACTATGATAATAACTAACGTACACTAAACGGGCTTTCTCAATGTCAGTTAAATTACGAATTTTTCAACAGCGTATGCTGCAGAGCTTAGTTTTTTTGACAATTATTCTATATGTGGGCCCCACTGAAGCTTAGCATCCAAAGTTAAGCCCAGGAATACTGTGCTATCTTCAGGATTCAATTCTCCGCCCTTTATCACAACACATTAGTTTTCACCTGCCTAACGTGAAGTAGCGTAAACTTAATGCATTTGGCTTTTTTTTTCATTAAGAAGTAAATTATTAATACAGGTGTGATGTTATGTTATGTAAACTTCGCTTATCTATTATTTAAACTTCATAATGATATCATTATGAAGTTTACATAATAGATAAAGAGTTTACACTTCCTATGTAGGTGTATTATGTTTTTGTTTGTTTAGTTGATCTATTATTTGCTTTGTTTAAAAATAAATTACCATACGGAAAGGTGATTCCGGTTATTATAATTTAAGAAAAACATGTTTTTAATTAAGTTTTAATAAACATAACATAACATCAGGCCTGTATTCTCTCCTCGCGCACATGTGGGAGTGGCGCGAAGAGGCAAAACGCCGGGGCGTAACTCCGCTGCCGCGAGAAATCGCGGCACGGCGGACAGAGCTCCGGCAGGATCTCATGGCGGCATGGAGAGTGCGATTGTCACAACCCAGCGCTGGGCACGCCACAATTGCGGTGATAAGTCCCCTCTTTGAGGAGTGGCTGGAGAGGCGCCACGACGTCCTCACCTTCCGCCTGACGCAGGTCCTCACCGGACACGGGTGCTTCGGGAGGTACCTGTTCCGGATAAGGCGAGAGGAAACGCCCGGGTGTCACCACTGTGTGGATCACCCGGAGGACACGGTGGAGCATACGGTCGAGGTCTGCCCGGCTTGGGCGGAGTACCGCCGTGTCCTCGCGGAAGCGATCGGTGGCGGCGATCTCTCGCGTCCGGCCCTGGTCCAGGCCATGGTATGGAGCGAGAGTACATGGGAAGCCACTACCTCCTTCTGCGAAGCAGTAATGCTCGCGAAGGAGGAGGCGGGACGCGTGAGGGAGAGGCAAGCTTTGCGCCCTCACGCCCCTAGTCGCCGCAGGAGACGCCCTGGGCGTCGGGAATTGGCAGCCGATTCCCGGCCACCGTTGGCGCGGGCTTGCGGATGGCGAGCAATGGGTAGCTCGCCGTCCGGTAAGGACCAGGCCCGAGTCGACGGCGCGTTGTGTTCCACGTGCGCCTCAAAGAGATGTCAGCAGCATTGAAGGGGTCCGCTAGGACCGATGCTAGCCGGGATTGCGGGATGTTCGAAAAGTCTGACACGCCCTCCCGCTCCGCCCAGAGCGGGAGAAGTCATTTGATGATTCCCATCCAAAAAAAAAGGCCTGTATTCTCCGAAGAGTTAGTCTAATCGGGGGCGAGCCTATTGCCATAAATACGGCACAAATCCAGACTCTGGGCTGATATTGAGCAATTCCAGATGGACAAATTCAATAACACTTTGCCCGACCTGCGACCTCATGCTCAGCAGTACCGCTGGCGGCCACTAGAACAACGAGGCAGTTTTATTATGATAGGTAAGTAAACGTTTTCCTTTGAGCAGCAAGGTGTGTCGTGGCCCAATTTCTGCGTTCGATTCTCAGGCCAGAAAAACTAGGTACTTATCTGTCTTTAAAACATACTTTTCAGAACCAAACCCAAGATATATATTAAGTACTGCATAGATACAGCGACGAAGTGTTGCCAGCGTTTAAGCTTTGTCTTATAAAACCCTTCAGAAAGAGGGTTATAAATTTCAATGAATCGAAAAGTTTGTTGACAATTAAGTTTAAAACAAATTTTAGGGTGTTGGGGTAATTTGAATAAAATACTTTATACTTGACGAGGATAATGACAGTAAATTAACTTAAGGGAAAGTGTGGGTTTAGCTAATATCTTTTGATGCGGAAGTGATCACGCTGAAAAACTTTTAAAATGTGTCATATACAGTATTGGCAATGTTGCGTTTTTGATCCATATTGTAGAATAGCAGAGTTTAAAATTTACTTTTCCAATAAGATTGGTTTTCTAGTCTTTTTCTGTAAGAAGAGGATTTTGACCTGTGCACGATTACAGAGTATAAAATTATGCCTTCTATTTTTTTTTATTGTTAGGGCTATGTAGTTCAAAAGGAAAAAAAACGGAACTCTTTTAGGATCACTCGTGTGTCAGTTTGTCTGTCTATCATAGCTAATTTACTCCGAAGCTAATGGACCGACTAAGTTGAAATTTGTAACACATATGAATTTCTGTGCCTTAGACAAGGACATGTAACCTAAGTCTATAAATTTTGAATAAGGGGGTCACTTTTGGGGCAAATAAAAGTGAAAAGTTTGCAAACTATACAGGGCTTACTGTGGAAGTCTCGAATAGTTTTTTTTATATAACTTAAAATTATATAGTTTTAAAGTTATTTAAGAAAATAGACGAAAATTTACCATACTCCCCTTATCTCCGAAACTATTTAACTGAGCCTAAAATTTTGAAAAAAAATACGGAATTTTTTTTATAAAAAAAAACCACCGACTTCTTAAAAGTGAAAAATAACTTTAATTTCGGAAGTCGGTGGCAAAAAACTAAAATACACATCCAAAGACAAAAGAAGATAGTGGATCGGTTTGTAATTTATCTAAGTTACAATAGCCTAATGACAACTACTCATCACCTGTTACAAAATATTGCTGGTCCCGGTGCAGGGACGTTAATTGTTGATGAGTTCTCCTGGTACTTCACCATCAGCTCCACTTCTCCATATGCGTTGTGACGAGCTTATATTGTTTAGTAACCATTTTAAAGCAATCGAATCGCAACCCGTTAAACACTTACTTACTTACTGAGTAGTTCCAGTGGCCATTATGTGGTCTTTATCATCAGTTCTACTTCACCAAATGTGCTTTTCAAAAGCAAATGCCCAAGTTACTATAAAAAATACCCAAATCTCTATAGGTGTGCCCATAGCAATTGAAGAGTTCCCTCGATTTCTCCAGGATCCCATCATCAGATCTTGACCTGATGACAATGGGACCACGTGGAAAGTATACCCTTGAAAACAAAAATAGAATTTTCCAAATCGGTCCAGCCATCTTCGGGTAATCGGGGAAAACACATATAAAAAAAATGCTGAGGAACTAAGAACCTTCTCCTTTTTTTGAAGTCTGTTAAAAATAGCTCTATACTTATAGATTACAGGAAAACCTATAAAATATCTATGGTCTTAAAATTACACGGTAAATATTTCAATACTGTGCGTACAAACTTACATTTGCAGTTGGAAGGTATAGGAGGAGAACACGTTGTTCAACTACAGTGTTGAGTTGGTTCTTGGGATAATTCTGTCTCTTCTTTCTTCATCCCAACTATGGAACCCTTCATTGTGCGTGGTCCGACACGCACTTTGCCGGTTTTTTTCATTTATTCTTTCTTCTTGTTCGCGTATTTCATTACAAAGAAGAAGTAGAAGAAAGAAAGAAAATACGTTTATTTGCGGTAAATATGACGCAAAAAAACACAAGCACTACAAGAAACAAGTTGGGGGAAAATATGCATCACATCCACCCAAAACGGCCACCGCTCAGCATAATGCTGCAACCCTATGCGAGACAGAGCCCCAGCGCTGGTTTTCAGTGACAGCCGGCGTTGACGTGATGACGTCAGCCGGTGCAGCACGCAATGTAATTTAAAAAAGAAACAAAATAAAAACAATATCTAAATCTAAAATGATTATTTAAGTATAATATTAAGAATGGCAACATTGCGTTCCATTGGCATCGACTCACACGCCGCGCGCCGCTGGATTTGTGTTATCTGTGCGCGTAGTGTCAAAAAACTATTTGTTTGACTATCTTTTGACATACTGGTTACATAAATTAATTAGCATGGCGCATTGTGTAATGAATGTTGTAAGAACTGCAGGTCGTGTCCCTGAAAGGCCTTCGTGGCTTTGTGTATGATTTTCTTCTACTTCATTCAGTTGACACATAGATGAAATAATATCAAACGGGTTCAGGTCACCACTAGATCACCACTCACTCACGAAACAAGCAATGACACTTATTGAATTTGGTAAAGTCTTGGTAAATATTTTCATGAACATCAGTACTTACATCACGTTAATATTTGTACGTGAGGCAACCTCTAAAAATACTCGTAGATACCATTTGCTTTTTCTTTTTCTTCTTAAATATTTACAATAGAATCCTTACATACCTACTCCTTTTGCCTCGTTTACCTTTACACATCTGATCATACACGCACGCCGGTTGCTACTACTGCACACCTGACCTGTCTGAAGAACATCACCAATAAGGTCACTTAAACATGTCCTCCTAGGGCGTCCCCTCCAGGCGTTTCCACTCACATCTGCCTTTATACCTTGTAAATACTTATCACTCGCCTTTCATTCATTCTCTCAACACAACTCTTCACAATCTTCTTCAATAAAATCATAATCCTATTTTCAACACGACGGAAGCAGAAAATAATCTTTGAAGTACGATTCGAACTGGACGGGGTGCGTATAATAATACACTGCAGGGTACCTGCACCATTGTCTCTCCGTCTCCATTTGATAAGACCGCCCATTGTGTCAGTCTACGTAAAATGCCTACATTTATTTATATTTACTATGATGTACTTAATAAAGAGTATTTTAGTATATCAAAGCGTAGCTAAGGTTAGGAGCTAGACGCGTATTTATCAAGGAACATAGTCTGGAATGGTATCTCCCGAATTCAAGTGCAGTTTAGAAAATTCGTGTGCGTTTTTGGAAATCTTCGTGCACTCTAGCGGATTCTGATTATGCACAAAGTAATAACATAATTATTAATCACTAGCCGTGCTCTGCGGCTATTTACGTTCGCGTGGAAGTGTAAGATACTAAAATAACAGCCACATTATAATAAAACTCCCTCGTCCCCATAGTTGCATCGCCTGCGCTATTACTTCATTTTCGCTTAGCGTTCTTTCTGATTTTTTTCTTTTTGCTCGGTTAGTAAGGGCCGTAGTGTTATATTAAATAGCCTATAACCATCTTCGAGAATTGGTCTACCAAAATCAAAAATAATTTTTCAAATTGCGACTGGTAAATAGTTCCAGGGGATTTTTGTTCACAACTTCATAGGTTTTATTTTTTTTGCGCGGAACCTTAATTATTTTTCTAAAATAAAAGTAGCCTTAGTACTCCTTGTAACATCAGCTATTTGCCAGTGAAAGTTCCGTCAAAATCGGTCCAGCCGTTTCGGAGATTAGCTGGGACAGACAGACAGACAGACAGACAAAAAATTTAAAAATTGTTTTTTTTTTGTTTTAAGCACCGTATATACTTTCTTAAGCATTTAGTAAAAAGCTGTTATTTTGACATTACAAACATACTTAAATTTTTATTATTTGTATAGATATAATATATATTTGTATGTATAAACAAAGATTTAAATAGCTAACTCATAGCAACATACGCTTCGATCCACTAATCTAATTAAAATAATTATCTACCCTAATAGGTATCGCTAGGCGTTCGACCGTACTCTCATTGGCCCAAGTTGCCAAACACACTTGAAGTTTGCTAATCAAACAACATTCTGTTGTCAAAATCAATCACTATATGTAATTACTTCGCTCGGGAGCGCCTGGGTTAGTCCCTGTTAGTGTTAATCATAAGAAATGACAAGCAACTTTATTGAACTAGCTCTAAGAGAAGCAGTTTTGGCGTGTAAAGTTCTTCGCGAGTAGTTTTACAGGTACACACAACAAACTTAACAGCAAACTACCCGTGTGTTGTCTGTAAACAAAACTTTTTGTTCGAATGTACTTGTGTCTCAACACTTTTGATCAAATTAAAGTCGATAATTGTGTCGTGAAAACAACTAATAAGTACCGAGAGACACAATTTTGCTTTAAAAATATTCTTGTGGATAAAAATGAGACGACTGTAATGTTCCATGTGATTGCCTCGTTGGTTTAGTGGTCGCAAGCGCTACTGATGAGCATGAGGTCCTGGTTGCGATTGCCGGGTCGGGAAAAGTGTTATTGGGTTCTTCCATCTGAAATTTCTCAGTGGCAGCACTGGATTTGTGCCTGGTTGGTGGTTGTAATGTTATTTGTTTCCATTTGGTCAATCAATTTAAACAGCTGAAGAGTTTTTGACATCAGTGACTTGATCAGACTTTCATGTAAATAGATGCATAACGATTATGGGTTGCTTTCAACGACAGAAAAATATTTTCTGTGTTAATTACAGTATGTAAAGTCACGGAAAATTAATTGTTAAAAATTTACTACCAACTACCAACGTCGTTCTTTAACAGTTTCATGAAATGGTTATAACACGGAAAATGGCCATAGGGTGACCACTTGTTTAACAATAAATTTTCCTGACTGTACATGCATAGCAGGCTCTTTTGTACCCAAAACTGTAATGTTGAACACGTTGACGTTGACCTGGCCACCCCTAAACATTTTTGTCGAGTATACTTTTCACTTTACTCTAAAAAAATTAGAGATCTACTGGAACTGACCAGTCCCAAGACATGGAGATACTTAAACACTGGACATTGTACGTTTTTGATTTATGATTTATTAGTGATTAACAGTGATAGGAATAGGTAGTGCTAATTTGCCTAAACTTCGAGGAAGGAAGTAACATAGAGTGGATAATACCTCCTCTAAAATCCCGGAATAATTTTAATGACGTTTAAATCCCGGGATTTAAAAATCACGAATTTTTTATCGGACTTTATTTGTAGTTACAAATTATTGATTTGAAAAATCTTAACATTTTTTAGGGTTGCACACACGCACACACATTTATATCTGTAATTTTTATGGTGTACATAGTTAAGAGTATTCTAACTATCTATAAATAAAGTAAAATTATTATTAAAATAAATTATTAAAATTATTCCGGGATTTTAGAGAAGGTATTATCTACTCCATGTTACTTCCTTCCTCGAAGTTTAGGCAAATTAGCACTACCTATTCCTATCACTGGTGATTAATGAGTAATCTACTGCGAATGTTTCCACATAATTATTGGCTTTTCCGAAGCTTTTCGACAATTTCTTTCCAAGTTTATGTGTTTTCTAGATGTGTCTTAAAAAACTGAAATAAGACCCACTTTCCGTTTTCCTTGTGTAATCCACTTTAAGGTTGCAGTGATATTCGTAGCAAATTGTGTATAGCTTTATAATCAACTAGCTTTTGCCCGCGGCTTCGCCCGCGTGTATGTCGGAATAAATCAAATTAGTACCTACCCTACGTGTTAATCCAGGTTCTAAAACATCTGTATGCCAAATTTCCTCTAAATTCAATAAACTGTTTTGCGCCAATCCGGAACATACATCCCGACAAACAACAAACGGACAAAAATACTAAAAACTATAGTGTGCGCAACAGACTCGTTCAATCACTTCTTTTTAAATATATGCAACGCACAGTTCTGACTTCGTTACTATTTTTAACCGACTTCAAAAAAAAGGAGGAGGTTATCAACTCGGTTGTATGGTTTTTTTTTAATGTTTGTTACCGTTACAAACTGTGATTGGACTTCCAGATTGGTTCCATTTTTATCCAAATCCAGTTCAGATGGTAGGATCCATGAGGAATTCAGGGAAATCCTCAAATATTATTGGCAAACACATAGTGATTTTGGTATTTTCGTCAACAAATCAAGCATTTGCTTTCAGAAAGTATGATTTGGTGAGGTGGAACTAACAAAGAAGACCACAGATGGCTACAGGAACTCATCAATGATAAGTATTTCACGGGTGGCGATAAGATATCTCGATTATGATAGTTAAACGACTATGACGAAGCAAATTTAAATAAATGCTTCTGATGAAAATGGTACCATTGAACTCAGATCAGTAATAAAACAATGTATCCTAGCCGTGTTGGGGCTTATTGGAAATGTCATGAGATGCACTCTGGCTATAAATTATTTTTAACCGACTTCAAAACAGGAGGAGGTTCTCAGTTCTTCGGAATCTTTTTTTTTATGGTTCCCCGATTACTCGAAGATGGCTGGACCGATTTGGAAAATTCTTTTTTTTGTTTGAAAGGGTATACTTTCCAGGTGGTCCCATTGACATCAAGTCAGGATCTGAGATGGGATCCTAGAGAAATTAAGGGAACTCTTCAATATAGGCGCACCTATAGCGATTTTGGTATTTTTTTATAGTAACTTGTGCATTTCCTCTCGGAAAGCAACATTTGGTGAAGTGGAATCGACGACGAAGACCGCAGATGGTAAGATGGCCACTGGAACAACTCAATAATAAGTATTTCACGGGTTGCGATTCCATTGCTTTAAAATTATTGCTAAGCAAAAGAAGCTCGTCACAATGCATATGGTGAAGTGGAGCTGTTGGTGAAGTACCAAGAGAACTCCTCAACAATTAACGTCCCTGCTTCGGGAAAAGCAATGTTTTATAAAAGGTGATGAGCAGTTGTCATAAGGCTATTGTAACTCAAATAAATTACGACCAAACCCACTAAAAAGTGAAAAATAAAAACAACCGACTTCCAAAACAAACACTACAAAGTGAAAAATAATTTTAATTTTGGAAGTCAGTGGCAAAAACTGATACAGATACAGATCCAAAGACACTGACTTCCGAAAAAGTATTAGTACCGAGTTTCGAGTTAATATGACAGCGCGTTAAAATTTTTCCTTACTGTTCCTTACTGTTCTTACGGTCCTAGTGTTCCTTATTTGTTTTAAAAAACTAAGAGTGACAATTTATATTATTTCCTGAGGCAAATATTCGTGCCAAGTTTCAAGTTTATTAACCAAATGAATAAGATTTTTCATCTAAACTATTTCCCCGGTTTTCACCCCCATAGGGGTGGAATTTTAAAAAAACGTTTAGGATATTTCCAAACCTTGACTCAAAGATTATTCATACCAATTTTCGAGTTAATCAAGCTACGCAGTAAAATTCTCCCCTGTAATATTGACAGCCCCTTTTCACCCCGTCTGGTGTAGATTTTCGAAAAACCATGATACAGGTTATTCTTTATTTTTGGACTTAAGTATAAATACTGAGTTTCGAGTTAATATGACAGCGCGTTAAAATTCTTCCATACATTTTTTGACACCCCCCAATCCCCCTCGTGGGGGTAGTTTAGAAAAACCGAAAATTACGAAGTTCATAATTTATTAAGATAAGTTTTTGGGCCAAGTTTCAAGTTTATTAACTCAAGGAATAAGGTTTTTCATACAAACAAAATACCCCCTTTTTACCCCCTTAAAGGTCGAATTTCCAAAATCCCCTTTTTAGTGCTCCCCTACGTTATAAAAGGAAGCCGTGTGCAAAATTTCACGTTCCTAGTCCCAGTAGTTTCGGCTGTGCGTTGATATGTCAGTCAGTCAGTCAGTCAGTTTCTCCTTTTATATATATAGATTTAATATCAATTCTACACTTTGATAATACTGTTTCTAATTACACGAAATACGTCTTCACTCTGCGAGTGTTCCAGCTCGAGAGCTATGTTCCCAAGTGTACCGTTTGACAACTAGTTGCTGTCAACTGGCAAAAGTCAATTTAACAACTATTATTCAATGTTATTTCACTTGGGTACGTGTATAGTACTTTCAAAATAAAATATTAAAACTACAAATACATGATTAGAAAAATAAATATCTAATATTTAGAGCATTGCTTTACATATTTACACAGTAGTACACTTACGTATTTAGTATACGTCTAAAATAATATTTTCTTAGCTCCGATTTTATACATTAATCTCCAAATAGCCCAAAAATAAATTTTGGTTGCTCGTTAATTTTAAAGGGCCTATTATTTCTTTATTTCTATCATAAGTCCTGTCACGATCCAGTACTACTCGGAAATCAAGACCAAGTTTAAAGGAACGAACGGTGGGAACTCGTTATACTGCAGGAAACTATTTCCTTATTTATGAGAAAAATGGTAATAATCGTGAAGGAGGTCGAATATTAAATGTGTTTTGGTTGAAACCCTTTTGTTTCCACTAACGTGTAACGATATCATTTTAAAGACGATTTAAGATAGGTACTGTATGTATATGTGTATGTGTCTGTATGTGTCTGTATATTGTAGCGAAAAAAAAAATAAAAAGACGGAAAAATCACTTTTCTTTTCTGCTACGTTACGTTTAATTTAGTTTTTAAAATAAAAATAAAAAATAACATTAAAAGGTAAAAAAAATGAATATTATTGTATAAAAAAAGTTGCAGGTTGTCTTGTGTGAAGGGAATAAAATAGAGAACTTTGGTCCGATAGGTACGCGAATAACGAACGAGAAAATAAACGTACTACCTAGTCGATTGCAATCTCTAGTAAGTAACGCTACCAAAACATATCGTTATAAAAAATTGAGAACCAAAGTATCTCACATTTTACAAATAAAATTAAATAGTTAATGAATAAAAAAAATCTCGTACTATCTACACTATTAAATTTGTACGTAAAATTATCATAAAAAAAACCGTGGCATAAGTAATTGCGTCCTGGCGAGGTGACGTAGACTGTAGATTGTCGCAGGTTCAGGAACTGGCGTTGTTTTGTGAAACCTTCGGTGGTCTAAATGCGACCCAACTCTTGACGTTGGCCAAGGACGTCCAGCGTAATTTTAGGCCAAAACCTGGAGGCCGAAAAGCGGCCTGTTCAAAGCTGTTCAATCCAGAAAAAATAAAGATGAATTCTTAGAATAATACTTAATACACCATTCTCAATATAATTTTGCCATAAGGTATTAAATAGGACGGCACAGATAGACTGGTTCACTTGAAAAAAACTCGATAATTTTCCACTAACTGGGTCCGTATCAATAGATTCAACTTTTTGCAACTAAGAAAAAAATGGGGACCCATCTGTCAGAAGAAAAATAATTCGAATCACGAAATAAAAAGATAAAAATCGACCAGGCTCAAATACAAACGGAAAAAAAGGTTGATTATAAAGAACCAAAAAGTTTTGACATGCAGAGTTATGCTGCAATGTGTCTGTATGTGTATGTGGTTTTCATACAAGATTTTGACCTAAATAACCATGAAAGAAGCTGTGGAGTTGAAAGTAATTTTACCTTTTATTGCATTCAACCCCATTTATAATTTAGATTAGTCATAAGCGGATAATTATGTTTTTTTTTATACAGTTTGTATGATCCAAATTATTGGACCACTGGAAAGCGTTAATTTAGTGAAAATATTATTATATGAAACTGAGTGAGTGAGTGGTGCGTAGTACTCGCAACCGGCGTGCGTGTATTACCAGATGTATGAACGTAAACGAGCCAAAAGAAGTATGTAAGGATCGTAGCAGGTGGCGTTCTGTAGTTTCTGCCTACCCCCATGGGAAGAAGGCGTGAAATTATGTTTGTGTGTGAAACTAGCTTTTGCCCGCGGCTTCACCCGCGTTGATGTTAGAAAATATCGATTAAAAGTACCCTATGTGTTAATCCAGGTAAACCATATCTTCTCGCACTGTATAGTATCCGAGGAGCGGCGCGCGGATTGATATGATTGCTGGAGGATAAAAAACGTGTGCGATTGCGAGACCCCCGCGAGGAACGAAGTTTCTTCTTACTTAAGGTTTAAATTAAAACAAAAACAAATATTCACTGCTGCCATCTTAGATTTACATTTTAACCTCACTATCGAATTTAGCACCCTCGAAAACTATGAAAACGACACCCATGAAGAAAAATTTGAAATCTTTTACAGCCGCCATCTTGGATTTTCATTCTGACTTTATTATCGACTTTAACACCCTCGAAAACCATGAAAGCGACACCCATGGCGAAAAGTTTGAAATTTTTCGTAGCCGCCATATTGGATTTTCATTTTGACTTTACTATCGGCTTTAGCACCCTCGAAAACCATGAAAACAACACCCATGGCGAAAAGTTTGAAAATTTTCGCAGCCGCCATCTTGGATTTTCATTTTGACTTTACTATCAGCTTTAGCACCCTTGAAAACTACGAAAACGACACCCATGACGAATGATTTGAAAATTTTCGCAGCCACCATCTTGGATTTTCATTTTGACCAAATCGAAAGAAATTAAAAAAAAATCGAAGAATTGGAAAAATCGATTCGATTGAAGAATTCGAAAGAAGAAAGTCGCATGGAGGGTGCAAACAAGTATGAACGCTTTTTCGTTTTTAACGATTTCTGCCAGTTTACTCCTACCGCAAGCCGCGTAAAAGAACTTCATTCCAAAAACCCTAAAACCTAACAATAATCCTAAAACATAACGGATCGGGAAATTACCTACTTGCATGCCTTTGAAGGCAACTGTAAAGCGAAAATACAAATCCTCTTTAATCCCTGTCCCGTGGGAATTTCGAAAAAAAAATTGTTACTGAAATAATTACAGGTACGGAACTTAGTAAAATATTGTTCTCTGAATTACTAAAGTGTCTTTGGCGATGGTGAAAGTCGGGCTGACAGATGATGAGTTAGTAAGGATTTTAAACCCCCTAGGGCCTAGGAGATGATTTTCCAAAAACGCCGAAACACTTGTCTTGGTTTTTAAATTTTAACCAGAATGCTAAATACCATTTTTCATGGTTTAAACTACAAAAACGACGATTTTCCATACACACTTTCATCCCCTATTTTACTCCTTTAGGGGTTGAATAAAAAAAAAATCGTTATTCCTTGTCTATACAAATAAATAAAACTGAAGTGTCTGTTTATAATGTCAAAATAACAACTTTTTACCAAATGCATAGGAAAGTATAAACGGTTCTTATAACAAAAAACCAATTTTTAACATTTTTGTCTGTCTGTCTGTCTGTCGGTTTGTTCCTGCTAATCTCCAAAATGGCTGGACCGATTTTGACGGGACTTTCACTGGCAGATAGCTGATGTTACGGCGGGTAACTGAGGCTAAGCTTATCTTAGAAAAATAATTAGGGATCCGCGCAAAAAAATAAAAAACCACGAAATTATGAACAGAAAGTCGGATTTGAAAAATTCTTTTTGCATGTAATAACCCACTCTAAGATGATTATAAGCTATTTAACATCACACTACGACCCTTAGCAACTGAGCAAAAAGAAAATAAGTCAGAAAGAACGCTAAGCGAAAACGAAGTAATAGCACGGGCGGGCGATGCCACGCGGCGGGTCGGGGGACGAGGGAGTTTTGCTAAAATATGGCTGTTATTTTATTATATTGTGTATCTTAGTACTTACATTCCATTCCACGAAGTCACGGGGCACAGCTAGTACTTTAATAAAATATAAATGCCTTCACCCCACTTCTATTACGCACTCGTATCAATGTTAATGACGCCTTCAGTACCATACAAAACCACGGAAACAAGTGTTGGGTTAATTGGCTAATTACTCCTGTTTATTATATTAATATCACGGATATATTTTTATAGGTTAAATGCAAATATTACAAAAAACAGAAAGAAAAGGTTTATTTGTCACAGAAACACGTGCATACAAAAATATCGGTTAACTTTAATAATAATTAACAAAAAAAACAAACGTAATATAACATCACACCTTGTTGCCCCGAAGGGTTGAGCAGAAGTGTACCTATAGTACACCCACATTTCGCCAGTTATGTTTAAGTCACATGTCATAGGGGGCGAGCCTGTAGCCATCAACCGGGCACAATTCAGACTCCGGGCTGCTACTGATAAATTCCAGATAGAAAAACCCAATAACACTTTGCCCGACCTCATGCTCATCAGTAGTTCTTGCTCTTGATTTAGTGGTCTAAATCAAGATGGCAGTCAAAAATTAAAAACCGCTCATGATTATTATTTACTTTTATAAATATAATCAAGAGCACAGAACATTAGTCAGTATTAAAATATTTATAAGATAAACAGTCTGATCTGTGTGCCAAATTTCAGCGTGACTTGACAAACAAAAATTCGAGCTCATAAACTAATACATTTAAAACCGACCTTTAGCCGACATTGATTAAAGTTTTATATTGACAACGCACACGAATTACATCGAAGTGTTATTCCCTCAGACGTTGAAAACATGACATAATATTCACGCCCGCTTTATTCGAAACTTGAACACAGGTAAGTAGGTATACAAATACATTACACCCAGATTTCATCAGTCCCATAAAAAGGGAGTGAGCGTGAGCTAGCCTTTACCTTCTCAGAAAGAAAATATTGTAAATATTAATAAAGTAACACTTTAACAATTAATCTCTGTTAAACGAAAAACTCATCGGCTTTCCATCCCTTTAATAAAGATGTACGGTTAAGTTCTCGTTATTAATTAATCTATGCGTATAAAAGTCAAAGGCAATTGATTATCCCATTCATCAGGTCCCCGCGAGCGGCCCTACACAAACGAGGCAGGGTTTCAGCCCGAAACTTGCTAAGCCGTCAATATATTTATCAGAGTTTTCACTAACATTAGGAATACCTAAATGAAAGTCACCGTAAAAGCATGCTGTTGAATTTTAACTTTCAGCGCTGAACCGAGCGTTGAAAATCCAACAGCACATTTTTATTTAGGTATTTGTTTAGATGTTGCCTAGTGTTAGTGAATACGGGATTAGAGTAGTTTTTCAAAGGTATTCTTTAGAAGGAAAAATTCTATAAATCTTGTACGTAATGCCTTACCTGTAAGCTGTAGGTTGAGTTACATACTCTCACGAAGTCACGACCCATATTTTGCTGTTAATTATGAGGTGGCTCAAATAATAGACCTCATTTATTTACTCGTCATTTATTTATTTATTACGTCTGTCACGCGTGGTGACTCTTTCAAAGGAAAGAAAGAGAGAAAAAATGTTAATTTTACACAATAGGGATGATGCCTGTGTAAAAAAAAAGAAATTCTATTTAGTCTAATAAAAAAAATATTAGACACATATATTTTGCTTTATCATATTAATAAAAAATGACTTACAATTATATAAAACGCATTAAAGTTGGGGAGTGGGGGCTCGCTACGTCACAACTACGTATAAAATCTAGCAAGGCGTGAAGTCATGCCACATTTCAACTCAATGTATCGCCGTAATCTTTTGCTTACATAAAAAAAGAAAAAATACGTGTCGAATATTTTTTAATAATCTACGTGAATGACAAAAAAAATTGTCATCATCCCTGTTATGACGCACATTATAAAATAAACATAAAATATTTAATACAATGTAGCGAAAAAACCTCCAGTATTTTGAGTATTTTTTCACGAACTTAAATAAGTCGATGAGTCATCATCCTCCTGCCCGCATCCCAGTTTATTTCGGGTCAGCTCAGCAAGTCTTCTTCTTTTAAGGCGCACCTCGTTCTAGCAATATTATCTAAAAGTAGGACTGCCAAGTCACAAGTCTCTAGTTCGAACCCAAGGCACGCACCACTGACTTTTCGGATTCATGTGCGTATTGTAAGATTTATCACTTGCTTAAAAAACGGCGAAGGAAAACATCATGAGGTAACTGGCATTCCTGAGTCGACATATGAAGGTAAGTCAGAGGCCCATGGGGGGCATTACTCTGACACCAGGGGGGCAATTCCTGTACATACTAATCTCAGTCTCAATCTGTCAAAAATTGTATGGGATTTTCGACATTGAAAGAAGATCTAAAAGTCAATGTCAAATCATTTATTTCAAGTAGGTCATTAAAAAGCACTTTTGAAGGTCAAAATTTATAAGAAAATAGAATTGATTCTAGGTGCCTCCAAAAGTCTACAATGAGTTTAATAAAATAAATGATCGTGGCCTAAGTATGTAGGTCGTACCATTGGTAAAAACATTGATGACACTTTGATTTATCTAAACTCAATGACACGCGCTTCGTTAGGATTCAATAGATAATTCATTAGTCAAAAGCAGTCTACAGTGGGAGCGGTCATTAATCCGCTTGCCCAGCTCTGCAAATGAGGACTGTTTTCATTCCCTTCGTGTTTATAAGATTCTATGGCACTTACCTAAATGTGGACTATGAGATTACATAAAAAAATTAGGGATTTAAATACTACATACAGTTTTGATTATTAAATACAGCCTATTTAAACAGCAAAAGTTCTGTACTTGATTAACATTGCCTCGTAAGGCTAGTGATCGCAAGCGCTACTGCTAAGCATAAGGTCCTGGGTTTGATTCCCAGGTTGGAGATAGTGATAAATGATAAATGATTTTATTTCTGTAAGTAGGTTTATACAAACACTTTTAAAAACATTTTTTTTTAAACTAGATGAGGCCGGTGTTTCCTATCTGAGAGTAGTCTCAGAGTAGTCATATTCTGAAAAGAAAGTAAGTGTTATTGGGTTTTCCCGTCAGGGATTTCTCAGTAGCAGCCGGGAGTCTGGATTTGTGCCCAGTTGATGGCAATAGGCTCGCTCCGTGTTACATGGGACTTAAACATAACTGATGAAATGTGGGTGTACTACAGGTACTCTGCCTAAACCTTCGGGATTACAAGCGTAATGTTAAGTTTAATTAACATTTAAAAAATAAACTGGAACTATTCAAGAATCTTTAAAATTTTTACTACTCAAAACTAAAATTGAAATTACAGTTTTCAAAGCGATTCCTCAAAATTCCGATACGTCAAAACTTCGATAAAATGGGCGCTAGAGTGAACTCGAATTGATCTTAAAATTTTAATTATACTACTCAACTTTTGCAATAGACGTTTCCAGAGGGGAAAGTTGAAACCTGGTTTCAATTTAAATTATATTTTACTCTCTTTGCTGAAGAGCTTGTTAAATAATTAATGACCGGTGTGACTGCTTAGTACTTTTGATGACCTCGTGAAATTAGTAAGAAGGAATGATTTGCTGAAGGTCGGGAGGAGAGAATGAGGGGCGTGGAGGGTTGGCTTCGTCTGCGGTCGGGAAGTTGTTTCAGACATTTTGGAGTAGGTAATTTATCTTCGACTTGATATGTAGAGCTTTGCAATTACTTTTTTTGTAGGTACCTACACAAAATCACGTTGATTGCTGACAGAAGTGAAAACTTAAAACATTAACACGTACTATCGAGGAAACTTACATCTGACCAATTTGAAAACAAAATCCCGTGAACACGATGACCGCATCTGTTAGCAAGTGTTAATATAGCGGCCGAGCGCAAGCAAGAATAGTGTATAGATTTTCGTTTCACCCATGGTACATTAGCCTCTGCACGTCGCCAGTTTAGCGCAACACGTTACATTAGCATGTCGGTGACGCGAGCATGTCGCATGTCGCGAACCTGTAAGATTTTCCTCTACAGAAAAGCGCTCGATGCACTTGAACAAGTTTTCACTTCAAAAATAATTAAATAGCTCAAAGGTGTGTAAAAAATATGAAGCTAATTAGGGCTTTAGTACTGCTATTCCTTCACAAAACAGAAGTAAAGAAAGAAGAAAGAAAGAAAGAAAAACTGTGTACTCACGTGAAAGTGATGCACGTATATAAAATTGTTGTTTATCTTAGCCTAATAAAAACAAAACACGTGGGTACACATAATAGTAATTTCTTTCTCGAAATTACGTATAAGTAACCCAGTTTTTATTTCTTTTCAATATTATTTTATTATTTCTAGATTGAACGTAGCACCTATGTAGTTTTCCTACTAAAAATTATCAAAATTTTTTGGCTGCAGCAAAATACCAAAACAGAAAACTCTAAAAACGCTTGAAGAATTCAAATTACTCGTAAATTTCTCATGTACCCGCAATATTTTATTCTACAAGGGCGATTCACTCGTCGAAGTCATAAAAGCCACAAAAGCGATACCACATACGATAAATAGAGCTGCGCTGTTGACTTTAACATAATCGGACGATAAATACACATATAATTCTTGGCATTATCCCGAAAAAGGTGATTCCGAACGTCACCCGGTTCTAGTGAGCGTTTGATATTCGGAATACGCATTTTTAGGCCGCTTTTTTACTGTTCTAACTTGATAGATGGAGGCCTATCTCTTGGAAACATTTATACGCGTAGTAGCCAACGATTATGGAAGTATAAAGTCTTTTAGATGATATTATTGTGGGGTTTTGATTTGCTTTTCTGGAATAAAATGTACAATAAAATATAAAATGGTTGTAAATAATTTTTATTTAGATTTGGTATCGAATTACATCGACGGTGATTCATTCGCAAAATGATTTAGAAACTTTTGATGTCATTGTGTTGTTGCATGACCTACAGTCAGGAATATTAATTATGTAGCAGATTGACACACGTCATAAAATCGTGTTATAGCCCTTTCACACAATCTGCATAGCTATTCCCAACTACGTTTGGGTCGGCTTCCAGTCTAACCAGACTCAGCCGATCACCAGTATTTTACATGGAGCGACTGCCTATCTGACCTCCACATCCCAGTTAGTGGGTAACACGATACCCCTTGGTAAGACTGGTTGTTAGTCTTTTGGGCTTCTGACTGCCCGTAACGACTGTCAAAGATCTACGAATGACAACCGGGACCAACGGCTTGACGTGCTTTCCAAGACACGGAGGGATTTCGATATTTAATGGATGGTAACTCATCTACGAACCAACCGCAGCAAGCCTAGCTTAACCTTCAAATGATCTATGTGGCTGTTATTATTTTGCCACGCCCTCTTATAGCCATTTCATAGCATAAGCATAATCAGTGAGAAGGAGTGGGCCGTAATCCACCACGCGGGCCCAGTGCAGGTCCGGTTGGTTGATGTCACTTGTCTTCGATTTTTTTGGTTCTAGGACATGCCGGTTTCCTCACGATGTTTTCCTTCACCGTATTGAGAGCATTGGTGATGAAATAATTTACACAAAGTAAAGCGCCAGTCAGGGTTCGAACCCACGACCTACAACTCGTAACTCGCGGCCGTTACCACTGGACCACCACTGCTCTCCTAATTTCATACGACTGGTAAAATTTATAGTTGTGGTCTGAATATACAGACGATTTAAGGTGATACGCAATTTGCTAAGCGAAATCCCTGATTTCACATAGAATATTCATACTGCACTACTAAGGAGTTAATACACAAACGAAATAGATTCCGACAGCCAATACATCAACATATTCTGTTTATCTCATTCGATTACGTCTGCCTGCCGGGTTCGTTGAAAAGGGTATTGATTAGTAATTAGTTTCATCCAGCGGTTGAGTTAGAGGTTCATTAGATGTCGGACGACGGTCTGCCCGGTAAATTAATTTTAACCATTTACTGGCACGAGTTCCTGTGTAATGATACAATGGCCTACTTTTGTTGATAGCCTTTTGATATTAGATCTACGTTGTATGACCTGATGAGTGTTGGAATCGTTGCATCGAAAATCAGCCTTGCTATTCTCTAAAATCTAAAACCTACTTTTTTAGAAATTTAAAAACAACTTATATAACATAACATCACGCCTGTATTCTCCGAAGGATTATGCAGAGATTAGGGAATACTTATAGTACACCCACATTTCGCTAGTTATATTAAGTCCCATGTAAAAGGAGGCGAGCCTATTGCCATCAGCTGGGCAAAAATTTAGACTCCAGGCATCTACTAATAAATTCCATATGGAAAAACCCAATAATACTTTGCCCGACCCGGGAATCCAACCCAGGACCGCATGCTCAGCAGTAGCGCTTGCGACCACTAGACGAACATGGCAGTAACTATCCCTTTTAACCGAACACAAAAATCCAGACTCCGGGACCTGTAAGTTGAGAATTGCTTTCCTTACGTATTTAATTTTTGAAACGAAGTTCTTTGTCGCGGCTTGCGGTAGGAAATGACTGGTAGGAATCGTCATGTAACGGAAAAGCGTTATATACCCGAAAAATTCAGTTTTAAAGTCTCAAGTTACAAGTGTCAAAATTTTTTGTTTTTGTTTTTTAATACAGAGCCTAGCCTTGTATGTATTAATATATAATGTACAGCGAAAGGAAAAAATCACAAAACACAAAATTACAAAAGACAGTTCTCCAAAACGCCCGCTCTTCACCAACTCCTCGTGTTTGGGTCAACAAACATATTTATCACGTGCACAACAACCTAGACAGAACAACTATTTGTAGGCACACAACTATTTGTACCGCAGATGTCAATTACTCATCCCTGCATCAAGCTATTCAAATAATACCCAGTTGTCGTTCACATTGTGGTTTTACGGTCACGGCTGCGAGATATTGATTTGTCATTGTTTTTATCAACCCTCAAATCTGAACCGTCTGCCAAATCTTCAGAGCTTCGACATTAATAAATTGAAAGTTTAATAATTTATAATCGATTGTTTACCACTGCTTATTACTATCGATACCTGCTTACAGTTCACTATGTATCGATTGTAATAAGCAGTTGTAAGCTACGTAAATATTAAAAGAAACTTTCTGAAACCACTATCATTTCCTTATAAATTAATATGTGATAGTACCACTAAGAAGTATTATATCTTCGATTGTTAGCCAACGGAAATATAAACAGTGCTCAAAGGTGAACGTAGTGACGTCACTGTTCAAAGTAATCTCACTTTGAGCCACTCCATAATGTCTCATGAATAAATTACTCGCTAGTTGTTTGAAAGAGAATAAATGCTATTTTATTATTCACTTGCTTATTTACGGAAGGTTGTTTAACGTCCACGGAAAGTTTTCAATAGTTAGCTTACACCCGAACAAATTGTTGTGAATCGTCAAATACAGACTTTAATAGAACTTATGAATTATAAATGACCCTGAAGAGCGTTTACGAGGTACGGCATTTCATATATAATTTCAAGTTCAAAATACATAGGTCTAAAAATTTTGTTAAGAACATTTTTAAAATTTCTTATTTAAAAAAAAAGATAATTGGAAATCTGTTTCTATTAAAAATTTAAAATCAGTCGAATTTAGCTGTAACACAATTTTTCGAAAATGTTCTTAACTAACTTTTTAGACCTATGTATCCTGCAGCGTATGAAGTTTCATTAAAATCGGTTCATTCATTTCGAAAAACAGGGACTTGAAAGTTTGTATGAAATGCCGTACGTCGTAAACGCTCTTATATAAAAATATTCTGAATTCACCCCTTACAAATATGATTTTCATTTTCAAATATGTAATGGGAATAAAACATGTTTCAAAACCAATTTTGCGCTCTTGTTCAACATTTAATAACAAAGTTTTAAGTGAATGATCAGTAGGTATATTATTGTATATTCAGTATCGATCACATTGAATATTGAAAAAGTATTATAGTTTGATACTAATTCATATTCTTGTTCACGGTCTAACAATTTTTAAACCGAATTAAAATGAGACTACACAGGACTTTGAACTTTGTAATCATAACTCACTGTCGCCACGTGCTTCGTAACCTAGCTTCAAACACATTAAAACTGCAATAACATTAACTAAAAGATGGAAGCCATTCTCCAGAATTATATTTAGTATTTTTTTTTACTTTATAGGTTGGCAAAGAAAGGGCCCATATTGGTTACCTAAACGTTAAACTGAAAGTTTTCTGGGTCATGTCAGCTTTTCTTATCTTTCGTATCACGCGAGCTAACACCTTGTAATGTTATCCTCGTAGGCGCTGACTCAGCATGTCTTGCATCGGGTGGATGGTGAAACAGTGGGGGGGCCAATGACCGCCTACAGCACCATACAATTCGTCGTACAAAAACATCACTTCGTTAGAGGGAAAATTAAGGTGAGTCTAATCTTATTTTTACTACAGTCGTAAAATGAGTCGTTTAACGAAATCTTATGACTTAATTTTTCACGTTGCTATGGAAGTAAAATTCAAAGAAATACCTCTAATTGTAAGCAATGAAATGTAAATCTGATTTGACGTAAGTATTAGGTAATTTTCTCTTTCACAGACCCGACAATTTCGATATTTGGACTGTCATATACAGGGTGTCTGGTTTCGGAATAGTAAAACTTAAAGGGGAGGTAAAGACCATCAAACTGAACAACTTTTTCCCGGGGACCAACATCGTAATCGTGAAAAAAAAATCAGTCATCCCATACAAAACTTCAATACCTACTCGAACAAATGTATGAGACGACTGATATTTTTTTTGCGATTACGATGTTGGTCCCCGGGAGAAAGTTGTTCAGTTTGATGGTCTGTACCTCACCCTTAATTTTCGTCACACTGTGTACAGACACATTGTATAAATTGCCTAAATTATCAGCTCTAATACAGGAACAACACAAGTAGAAACCACAGGTACCTAGGTGTCTTCCAGTATACCACTATATTTATGGTTCCGTAGTTATACTAAAGCGATACTGAGCGTAACGAACTCTCGAAACTGTGTTTGTGAAATATTATTTTCCTTTTTATGCCTATACTCCTCTTGTTTATAGCCTTCTCATATCCAGTTTTTCATTGTAATTTCATCTGGTTCATGTTTGTTTCCGACTATTTCGGAATGCCGTCGTTTTTGACGGTTATTTGGGCACTAAAACACTCAAACAGAGGCGTGGCAAAATTACTAGAGTTCATGTTTCTAAACGAAGTACGTTTAAAATTTTTGGACACAAGGGCGTTAGTTAGCAATGTGTCTGACTTTCATATCAATGTTCAGGCAAAGTTATAATTACTTTATTTGTATAATTGATTCCTTAGTTTATACCGTATTGTCTACGATTCAATTAAGAAAATAGTATAATGAATCCGATTCCAATTTTGCGTAACGTAACGGAAATAATCCTTATGTTACAACTACTACACGCTTATTTGCGTTTTTGCTTTGTTTGTTTTTATTCCTACATCGGTAGATACTTTTTATGTTTTTTTTTTAAACATTACTATTTTATTGTTGTTTTGAGCAAGTACCTCTAGTTCAGTGATTCCGTAACAAAATATATACGTATTATTAACAACAACCACAGCCGGCTTATTGAAAGTGTATGTGGATTCATCTTCTTCAGATACTGCTGGGTATAATGTAATGTTATATTCGTAAATAGTTTTCAATATAATCTAGCTTCTTTTATGTCATTTCCTTTGATGCAAAAAAGACCCATGAGCATGTTATACAAAGGTGCTAGTAGTGAAATGTACTCTTAGGTTAGGGATGGTAGTATCATCATCAGCGACGCCCACCTTTCATACATTAAGAGAGTGCCTGTCGCCAAATGTATGAAAAGCCTTACTTGCTCGAAGCATGCTCTCCTTGTCCCTCGACTGCCCACGCTCTGTCACACCATCTTTAGCCCTTAAATGGTATTTGTTTCATGAATACGCCATTGGCCCTGCAGGCCGCACCCATTGCAACCAGCCGGTCTATTCTGTAAAATCCTAACCGTTAATAAATATGTGAAGTGAGTTTGAGGTGAGCTGTCATTCCACCCGATGCTATTGGCACCATTGACGCGCTTCACGCTCACTTCACCTTAGTTTTCACGGTGATATTTTTCCAGAATAGGTCGGCAGGGCATATACTACGTAAGATTAAACTACGGCCGCATAAGTGATCGCAGTTCAGCTTCGCTTCCAGAAAACTTTAGCTATTTCGGCAGTTAGTTTGGAAAACACTTTATCAGCCAACTTCCCTATATTTTGTAGCAATAAATAATCTAGCATTTTAGTAGGTACAGTGGTGTAGTTATGTGGTATTGCCTAGATTTCGTGGAATAAGTATGACTAGCCTTTAGTGTCGTGACCCGTAGTTATGATTACAATCACGGGTTGCAATTTTAACTTTCGTTACGGTTAACATGTAATTTGTTACAGTACGATAAAATGCGATGGCTTGTACAGAAAACGTTTCAATTAAAATAATTTTTAAACCAAGCTAGTTGATCATTAAAAGATGAAGTAGGCAAATCGATTTTCAAGATCGACATTCAAGTTTTGTCATATTTTTACCCGACTACGGCAATATATATACAATATAACAATGACCATATATATATAAATATACGTATGGTATGTATATATTTATTGTGTATATAACTGGTGCACCACTGACTATCTACAGTACTGTCTCTCCTTCTCCCTTTAATCCATCCAAAGGTTGTCTGTAAAAGATCGCTTTTAGCGATAAGACCGCCCATTGTATCACCCTATGTGTAAAATTTCTACATTTATATCTGTTACACCTTGGTCAGTCAGTAATAGTATTTTTGCCACGATATAAGCTAGTTTCAAACAGTCCGTACCAATACTAGACAAGACGGGGACTATGGTACTAACTTTTGTTTTTTTTTTTTTTAATATAGATTCGGTGTACAGCAAGCGTCTACTCAATATACCTGCAAAGCTTAGAAAAGAGTGCTGAAGAGGAGAGGATACGAACCACTCCCGTCAGCCTCCCAGAGGTGCACGAAGCAGTAGTTTACTCTATACATCGCCTGCCAGAAACCAGTAAGTCTCTAGAGATACTTACCTCACTTTGAATAACTTATTTAGCTGAGATGCATGCTAAGTTTGATCCTCTTTTATGATCTTGTTGTTGGGACTAGCGTATTATTTTAAATTACTTTACATAATTCAAATAAGTAGCAATATTATGTATTCTAGTTATTCTTTCCAATGTAGACTTCCTCTTCTTCTTCGTCTCAATGATTCCATTTACATATTTTAAATAACCTTCGACCAAAATTTGGCCACGTCGACAGCGTTAGCCTTGGCCTTACAAAGGTCTTCCACGGTGCAGGTGTTCTTGCACAGAGAGCACAACAAGAGGTGAGGAGGCATCGCCTGTGATGTGGCTCCACAGTCGCATTGTGGCTCATTAATTTAAATAGCGTAGAGTCATCTCAATACCACTCTCTCTTGAATGTGTATGTTATAATATAGGTAAACATTATAGTAAATTTGTATGTATGTGTATTATATGTTTATAACTTATTTATGTGCTTGTGTACCTATTCTATTTATACCTAATTCATTATGATATATTTTTAATAATTTTTTTTATCATTGTTCGTCTCAAACAGAGCACTTGCCATAATCTAATCTCTTAACCACCCTTGGGTGATTGGTAGAGAATGACTAAGTCCACCTTTGTACCTTTTTTGAGTGTAAAAAGTTTAAATAAATAAATAATTTACACTGAGTAAATTAACAATAATAATTACCTATTAAATTAATATTATTTATTAGTTTGCCAATTGATTACATTTTTCAAAAAATCATCGTTTCGTTTGACATTCTTAAAAATTTAGTCCCGTGTGAGCGAGAGAGGGACAAAATGCCACAGCCCTCTAAATGTATTAGGGATGATATCTACAAATGTATGAAAGCTGTTAATAATCCAAATGCCAGTTCTTGGAAACAGTTTCATGCACAGTACAATACCTAATTTTCAATATTAACCATGTTTTGTGAATTAAAATTAAATTATCCTGCCACGTGTGAAAGATAGCTATATTATCTAACTTCTAAAACGTATTGAACATTCTGGTTCAATAGTTCAATACAAAACAATATTGTAAAGGACCGTTGTTACAGGACTTTATGAAAGTGACCTTCTCTCCTTCGTAAAAAATAAATCATCGCCAATAATACCTACCTTACCTTTGCAATTTCAATATTTTAATTAAAACGTTATTAATTGATATTCATTTCTGTAGAGAAACCTAAAGTACGGCCTGTGTATTTTTAGTAAATAATTAATTCTTTGAGAGAGGCTTCATCAGTCTTGGTATTTCGAATTGATTTTGGTTATTAATAATTCCATTTTCTCATCGCTTGGAATTTTTGAGGGGAATAATTCTAAAAATATATAACTTCATATACAGCGTGTAATAAGATCCTTTAAGAAACCGTCACCTACGCATTCTGTGCATCAGACTAAGTACCTTTGTGCAAAAATAATTGCTGGGAAACGAGTTTTTGGTGCGAAAATTAACTGTTTAGGGTAGTGCGCAATGCGTCATGTTCGTGAACGGGCGCCGTTAGTTGGGGCTGGTCATTCTTAGCCGCCATGGCTTATTGTAATTTTTTTTGTTTGTTTCCATTTGTACTCTGGACGCTTTTAACGTGTACGTCTTTTTACATCGTTTTCACATGTAATTATAAATTCAACATAATGATATAATTAATATTTTTTATAACATTATAATATAAGTCTCCATGTAGTTTCTTACCCGTTCTTCTCCCTAGGTACTCCTTGTCAATTCAAAAGTGCCTGTAAATGGTTTATCTGAAATAAATGCTTTGAGTTTGAGTTTGAACGCATGCAAAACATTGTGCATGCAACCGTAATGGGATCGTGGGAGTATTTAAAGTGAAGTTATAACATTAAAAACTTGTTTTCGTAAAAAAACGTCTAAAAAAGTTGGAACTTTGACCTTCAATGGAGATATTGAAGGTCAAAGTCAACCAGAAGATTCCCAAGTAATATGGTCCAGTACAAAAAAAAAAGTTAATAACGGGAAGAACAAGTGACTCCACCCGTTATAATATAGAGCACACTACTACAGATCCAGAAGGCTTGAATGTAAGTCTCAAATCAGCTAATGTTTATGGTGGTGACCAAAACCAGCTAGCAAATAAGAGGCAAACAAGCAGCGCCCCGCAGTTTAACCCGCATAACTCTCGACCCCGTGGGGATATCGAGATAAAAAGTATCTTATATATTAATCCAGGATATAATCTATATTTGTGCCAAATTTCATGCAATTCCGTTCAGTAGTTTTTGCGTGAAAGAGTAACAATCATCCTGTCATCCATCCATCCATCCTCAAAAACTTTCGCATTTATATTAGTAAGATTGGTCCAACGTGGTCTATGCTGCCAGAATTGGCTTGCCCTCCTCCTTTGAAGATGGAACTACATATCAGCATTTGGCCTCAGTACTTAGCAGGCAAACTGTAAAGAGAGATTGGGACCTTTGTCTCAACACGAAACAATTGATGCTTGCTGAGCCCTTGCTCACAAGCTTATCTTTATTTAACAAACACACAGGTCTACCCACACATATTTACCGATACTTAGCTTCAAAGCTGCTTACTCGTGTACAAATTTTCATAGAACCGGAGTCACAGCAAGGTATAACCTACCGGTGCAAGTTAACGAGAAAATTAATTGTTGTTACTTTAGCTGATCTAAGCTTAACTAGAAATGACCCAGTTTCCCGCTCCGGTGGCCGCGTTGACCAAGTAATAAACTATAATAATAATATTATCGAACAAAATTACTAGCTCAATCCTTTTGAGGCTTTTATACATTTTAAAAGTGGGCGAGTTTCGTAAATCTCTTGTGTAAAGTTTGAAACGCTAGTGCTTTTATTGTTTATTTATTTATAGTTAATTAAAACGGTACAAAACCAATTATATTAAATAACATAGAAACATAACAATACGATTAACGATTTGTTGTTTATACATAATTTAATTAAAACTAACATGGAACAGTGGACTCCCTTGCATATTTTCTCTCACAGAACACCACACATATACGCATAATTTTACTCCATTCATCCGCAAACACATCACATTCAGGGTTGGCAGTCAGAAGGGCGTTGAGCATCTTCAAAGTACGACACACCGGGGATTCAGCTCTGGCGACAGTTTTGGATAATGGTTGTGCAAACAGATTGTCCCGGCGGCTCGGACGGTGTCCGATGTATTTGTCGGGCACAAAAAGTCGACAGAAAAGGCCATGGAGCTCTGGGCAGTCAATACGTCCCCGTAAGGTTTTACAGGCTACCGTGAGCTGATCAAAGCCTCTTCTTACCTCCAACGAGTTAAAACCCAACATCCCTAAAAGATAGTTGGAAGGGTACATATAGGGAAAGAAATGGTATAACCTTTGGAAGAGGCATCTTAAGAAGGTTTTCTTAAGATGCTCCCTTTATCTTAACAAAGCGCTTGTAAATAAATTCTAGGTTCATAAAGGCTTTATTCTATAAAAGACGTAAACTAAATTAAACTTTGTAACACTGAAGTGGCTAATAAATATGGGCTGTATTGAATTATGGAACCAGTCGCTTAACATTTAAAAGATCCTGAATTATGATTTAGAAAATGAAACGGTAGACCTATGAATATAAATTTAAGGACCTTGTATTTCAATAGACAGTATCAGATTAGGATATTATATTGGATTATACAAAACATGACGGCATAGAGAGCGTCATGTCGTTTGCCGTCACGTCATATGAGTCGATCTTCCCCCCAAGGCGCGCCAATAGATGTTTGACATCAAAAAGTCAATAAATAAATAGTGTATGGTACCCCTGCCAAAATAATAAAATAATAGAGCATCAAACCTTTGTTCGTAAAACAAACTACCTTGTTTGCACCAAGGAATGTGAGCGCACGCTATTTTAAATTCGGTCCGAATCGTTACGAAATATTCCGAGCTATTCCGAACCGTATTGGAGGAAGGCATTGATTAGATCAGTCGAATTTGAACTGCATTTTAGGAATACGAGCGTGCGTATTTAGTGCCTATGTTCCATTAAAACACAAATACGGTCTCTAAAGTTAAATTAGTTTAGACAGTAACAGTTCGTGACTCGAAATTGTTATTCATTTTTACAGGCTGAAGTGTCTGTTTCTAATTTCAAAGCAATTTTTATAACCTTCACGGCTGTTTTTGTCTTTTTAAGATTTGGCAGTTGTGCTTCCATAGGTTATTGATTAAATTGTTTGGTTGCATAATATGTCGAAAAAATTTGAATACATAAAATCAATGCAGTAATCCCCGAGGGTAAGGCAGAAGTCAACCTATATATATATAATCATAATAGTACAATTGCATTTTGCTAGTTTCGTTTCGTAAAGAAAAATGCTCTTCGTTATCATAAAATAAGTAAAACTTGATAAAGAACTTGTTAATAATAACCTAAGCAGCAAATAGTGCTTTGGTATACTTACCTACTTCTTCAACATTTTTGGAAAGAAGTTCATTAACGCGGCTTGCGGTAGGAGTTAACTAGTAGAAATCGTCACTAACGAAAAAGCCTTTTCATACTTTAAATACGTTATGCCCCCTCCATGCGACCTTCTTGAGAGAGAAAGAGAAAGTGTGAATTTGGTCAAAATGAAAATCCAAAATGATGGCTGCATAAATTTTCAAATTTTTCGTCATGGGTGTCGTTTTCGTATTTTTTGAGGGTGCTAAAGTCGATAGTGAGGTAAAAATGTAAAATTCCAAGATGGCGGCTGCGAAAATCTTGTTTTTGTTCTAAATCAAACGCGAGAAGGAACTTCGTTTCTGACGGCGTCCCCCGACCGCATACGTTTTTATTTTTATGCCTTTTTTGTCTGACAAAACTAACCATTTGTCACAATTTATAGTACCTCACCTCACCTCTGCCTTACTCATTGGGAAACATAGGCGTGATGTTATGTATGTGTGTGTGTATCGTAGGTAACAATAAAGGATTCGTCTAGTAACTTATAAATAATAGCTGTAAGGTTTCCAACTTTTGATACCCAGCGTGTTTGTAGTCGCGATGTAATATTTACTTGGGATGGGCGACGTTCTTCGAAATCGATGTACTTGTAATGTAGGCATTTATAAGTTATTGTAGGTATAACAAACTATGCCGAGAGTTACGAGGTCAAGGCAGTGAAAAGGAAAACCTTGAAAATTACTAATTAATCGAGTAGTTGCTGGTGGGCATAAATACGATTGTTATGCACGGCAGACATCCATTTTCCTGGGCATGCACCCCAATCCCGTCATAATCCGAAGGATTTTGAAGAAAGTATATAATCCATTGCTTCATAATTATGTTTGAAAACTTCGTCTGTTCGAAAACCATACAAAAAAAAAAACATTTTTTTATTTAATCTGTGCCGAAATAAAATCCATTTAGAAGTAAAAAGCAATAAGGATTACTTTCTATTTACTACCCCGACTGCCTCGTTGGTCTAGTGGTCGCTAGCGCTACTGCTGAGCATGAGGTCCTGGGTTCGATTCCCGGGTCAGGCAAAGTGTTATTGGGTTTTTCCATCTGGAATTTCTCAGTGGCAGCCTGGAGTCTGGATTTGTGCCCGGTTGATGGCAATAGGCTCGCCCCCTATTACATGGGACTTAAACATAACTGGCGAAATGTGGGAATGTAGGTGGTGTGTACTTTAAGTACACCTCTGCCTAACCCTTCGGGGAAACAAGGCGTGATGTTATGTTATGTTATAATCTATTTAATCTTCAGATTTCGCATCAATCGTATTTCGTACAATACACATAAACAAAGCCTTTCTCATAACGATAAATGTAATATGACTGTTTAATGCCAACTACACATAATGGCTGATTTACACTGGGAGAGTTTCTCGCCTGTCGAGAGGTGAGAATATACATGTAAGTCTTCTAGTACGCTATACTCGCCAAATGATTTTCGCACTCCTGTGTTTAAAATAAATAAATAAATTAAAATTGGTAAAATATTAAAATTAAAATTTTAGGAATAATTTACGAAAGTATTATAATGTTTGTACTAGGATAAACCTGTATCACAGGCTCATACGTAATTCTAATTGTAGGACAGTAAAATTCTTAACAATATTTAACATTCGAAGCCTTGAAAAAGTGTACAAATTATATTAATTAATTAATTTATACCTACCTACCTAGTTTACCACCATACTATTTATTTTAAAAATAAAAATAACAAAAAAGTCATAAATAGGTAATTTCTTAAACAATTTCTTGCACTATAAAACCTAGTTGGACATATTCTATTTGTCGGTTACAGTCAATGTAAACAAAGTGAACCCTATATAGAGCAGAAACGAAATTTGTACAGCTCCTGTAATCACCTGACTAGTCGAACTTTAAGGTCGATTTTTTATTGATAAAATCGACCTTAAAGACTAGTCAATTGCGAATTTCGTTTCTGCTCCATACAGGTTAAATCACGTTCGAGGCTATTTGCTGTACCTATATTCGATTTATTGCAGCTTTGACATCAAGCAAGATACTAAAAATCACCGACAATTTTTTATGAGATTCTTTCTCTTCAGACATTTTCTTGTAACTACTGTCATTTGGCAACTTGAATTGTGATTTTTTATTACCACAGATACTCCCAATTTTCAAAAGCGATGCGTTTTTCATGCGCGAATCGTACGTACCTATACTGTTTACAAGAGTCAACTTTTTATTTCCGTCCAATAATTGTGTTTTCGAGGCGAGAAACTCTCCTCGTGTAAACGATACTTATGAGTGAGACGCGCATGTGTGTGACTGATATTAGCTACGTTACATAATTACAGCCGCCCTTGTATTTGACACATGACACAATTAATTAACTCGAATTGTGTCAACTATCTTACCGTAATTAATATTCAGACGAATCTCGCTAGAAACGCAAAACCAAGTTTTATTAATTTGGTATAAAGTCGCGCGCGCGCACCCACCAGCAACGGGTGTGTGTTGTTGGTTTTTAGCTATTAGCGTAAAATGACAAACCTAGTCAAATGTACTAGCAGCAATCTCATCGTAGATGAGTTGCTATATTGTGTGCAACAGAAAATCTCGATCGCGGACTAGGAAACATCGTCAGCTTTTACTAGTGACAACATAAAGAAATCCAAGGCGCTTTTATACGAAGCCTTACCAGATAAGCGAAAAATAGTCCGAAAAAATTAAGACAAGGAGGAGCGTGATCTTTTGGATATTGTTAGCCTTTTCAAATCCACGGAGCCGGATGATATCCCCGTGTTTGTTGCACGACAGTTGGATTAGTTGCCTACAATACTCTGGGATCATTTAGATTGCTCGAAGGTACTAATGGATACATTAGTAATGAAAATGGAGAACATAAAGAGCAATTATGCAACTAGTGACAGCGTACACAATTGATTTAAAGGCCGAAGTTTTGCGAATAAGAAACGACTCCTTGCCACCGACGCCCGCGTTTAAAATAGACACGAGAAGTGGAGCGTGGCTAGATAGTGGTCCCGTGGGGTTGTCGCATAAATACATAAACGACTCGACAAAAGAATCAACGGATAACATAACACATTTATCTCAATATAGAAAATTGGGGGTAGACGACGAAAAAATACTTGATTATGTTAAGGAAGGAAGTGAGCGGCAGCGGTCGCGAGATACGGAACGTAAGCAGGCAAGCACGGGCATCGCGAGGCTGGAGAACCCGCCACCCTGAGACAGCCGAGCAGCGCACGGATCGGTATAGCGAACGCTGCGGTGACGTCACATAGCCCAGCGCCCACTACTGCACCGCAGGTTACCAATCAACTGATGGCTGCTACGGATCATCGTGAATTAGAGCGCTGCGGCCTGTCGTTAGTTGGGATGAGTGATACGATGACTATGACGAATGAAAATAATGACGACGGCAAAGGATGGCAGCAAGTGTCTCGTCGCAGGCAAAATGAAAAATATTGATTTTTGGGAAAGGCAGGCATAACAAGGGACATGGAATGTTCATTTAAGGCAGCTGAGAAGAAAATTCCAATGTTTATTACGAACGTACATAGTTCGACTAAGGAGTGCAACATAGTCAGTATATACAGAAAAGAGCCAAGGAAACTATCTCTTGAAGTTATAAAAATGCGAGTGCTGCAAGGGTATAAAGCCTATAAGTTTTATATACTTGAATCTAATCTACCTATGTCCATGGACGAGAAACTACGGCCGGCGGGTGTCATATTTCGGCGGTTCGTTCGTTACAGACGAAGAGACATGAATGAGGAGAATAGTCCTGTTGGCGGCACGAATATGTCAAATAATGGATAGTCAGTCTTATCGCGCTTAACGAGCTTGTCTTAACGAGCTGTCCACGAAATCAGAGACCCGTGCAGTACGTGTGACGTAATATGCTTGCAGGAGACCTGGTTACTCCCGCACGACATACCTTTTGTAGGTATCATTGATAGCAGGTTCTGCTACACGGCGACGTCGGCCGTGGATACGTCGGTGGGCATTTTGCGCGGACGCCCCTACGGCGCGGCGTCGCGGTGTTATGGCGTTACAATACCTTTCAAGAAGTATCGGTGATACACGGTAGTGAACGTATTTGTGCCATTAGAATAGCGACAGGCGATAGGTCAGTGTTGGTTATAAGTATGTATTTGCCATCGAATTCCGTGAACAATTTGCCGGATTTTATTGACTATTTGAGTGAGGTTAGTGCGATTGTTGATGAGAGTAACATCGTGTTTGTTTTTATTTTGGGTGATTTAAATGCGGAGCCGGATGAGTTAATTTACAATGAACTTATTAATGTGTGTAGCGAGGAGAGGTGGTTGCGTATAGATGTAGAAAAGTAAGGGAGAAATTCCGATACCTATACCTACATCAGTGACGTGCACGGGAAAATGTTTTTGTGCAGTATGACACTGTATGGTCGGACCACTATCCTCTCATTGTGGAATGCAATCTGAATGTTTTAACGCCTAAGATAGTAGGAACACGTACGGTTTGTTATAAAAAATATTCTATGGGGAGAAAGAAATGAGAACCAGGTCATAATGTATAATGAAGAGTATCATAGAATTAATATTTAAGATTAAAATTAATAGATTTTCCTTCAGAATGTACACAATGTACGGATTATGTATGTAGTAACCATGACCATGAGCGTGTCCTAAATAAGCTGTACTCCGATATTGTGACTGCCCTTCAGGGCGCGACAACGGTGAATGGGGAAGGTGCGCGGAAGTGCGGGCGTGGTGTATGCTTGGTGGGATGGAACAGGCATGTAGGCGAGGCTTACAGGGTGGCCAGGCTGAGGCTTAGCGAGTGAGTGCTGTGTGGCAGACCAACGTCCAGTTATGTGTATGAGGAGATGTGAGAGAGCAGAAAAGTGTTTAAGTCTAGGTTAAAGTGGTGCCAGAATAATCAGGACCAGATTCAGATGGACGCTCTCGCTGAACAACACTCTAAAGGTGACTTCCGTGGCTTTTGGCGGAAAATGAGAAAAGTAAACTCTCGGCCTGGCCTTCCTGTGAGCGTCGATGGCTTAAGTGATCCTGAGAGCATTGCGGACGTTTTTAGAGAACAATTTTCGGTCCAGTCGCCGCTTGGTCCGGCGAGTAGGGTGCTGAGTGCTGATCCGAGCAATAAAATTGTAGGAATAAGTTTCCTCGTGAAAGATGCCGTGAAAGCCATAAGCCAAATTTCGCGGGGAAAGTTCCCTGGGCACGACGCACTCAGCATTGAGCGCCTGCAGCACGCCGGATCGCACCTAGCGATAGTTCTTGCAATGTTCTTCTCGCTGTGTGTGTGCTACTCCTACCTGCCCGCGGACTTTATGAGGATAGTTTTATTGCCAGTGGTTAAAAATAAAACGGGCGATATGGCTGATAAAAATAATGACATACCTATATCTCTTGCAACTGTAATGGCGACGGTATTTGACGATGTGATTAATACGCAGTTAAATAGACACGTTACACTTCATGATAACTAGTTTGGTTTCCGACCTGTGATCTGTACTGCACATCCCTGTACACGTGCAGCCTATGGGTTGACTATACTGAAAGGGCATACAGTGCCCTCCGTGTCCAGTACAACAACGCGTTCCGGGCGGTGTTGGGGCTGCCCCGTTTCTGTAGCGCATCAGGGATGTTCGCGATGGCACGCACTGACTGTTTCCACGCTTCTATGCGCAAGCGGTGTGCGTCCCTGGTGCGTCGGGTGCGGGCCAGCCCCAATGCCATCCTGGCAATGATCGCCGATAGGCTGGACTGCCGTTATGTCCGGCATGGTTGTGGCAGGCATGTTGCTGTTCCAATACCGGCAAGAAATTATAATTATTGTGTTTTATTTTATTTTATGTTATTTGATCTAATTTTAATTTTAACTGATTTTATTTATTTTTGTATTTGTTTGTATGTATAATAATGTGTTTGTATATTGTTTTTAGTGTAATTTATATCTATATTGTGTACATAATAATAATGATGTGTCTATTATTACTCGATAATTTAATAATAAATAAAAAAAAAAATTAAGTCGCGATATTCAAGTTTGGTTAACATGATCGCATTAATTTTAAAGCTATATTTTATTAGGTAAGGTTGTTAACGAATCGGGCCCGAGCTCAACAAGGAGCGACAATGGATACGAAACGGGGTTTAACGTTGCGTTAAGAGTCGTGTTTATACCAAATTATTTCCATTCCAGAATTTGTTTAAACAGTGCTATTTTTCCTTTTAATTGATCCGGTAACCGATACGCGTACCTTTCCCTGAAAAGGCTTTAGAGATTAACGGAATAGATTTTAATCACAGAGTGTTTTGACTGAAAATTTTCATTTGTTTCGTTTTCGTGAATGTTCGAGAATTTTGACCTTGTTTTGAAATCCAAAATTTGCCAATTCTTTCTGGTAATATTACCAATTTTCGATAGCATTCATAGAAGTTAAGACTTTTATACTTAACAAGAAATTTCATAGAAGCAATTCCAGTTCCGAGAAATTTAAGGTACGTAGCTAGTTTCACTTTGAATATAATATTATTAATGTAAACGCGTGTTAGAAATTATTCTAATAACTTACATTAGGTGTACGAGTTTTCTTTGAATTTGCGGCATAAGCTATTATCTGAGAACTTAGTTTCATATTGTCCTTTATAATATTATCAATGTTTATTGCCTACAAGTGATAAGCAGGGTTATGAACAGCTGAAATACTGCTACAGACGGGATCTGTACTCTTATTAAAAATAAGTAAGACATATTGTGTTTTTGTCACAGTAATCTTACCTAGAATATAGACTTAAGCTAAGTTTGGGACCGCTATTGTGTAAGTAAGATCTACGAGTATATGAGATAAATTCTTTTACTTCAACTTGTAACGAACATATTTTTAGCTTCATGTGGTGGTAGAGTTTTATGAAAGAATGAAAAGAATAACATGTAAGTTTATTGGCATAAAAACAAACAGAACAAACACCTTTAAAGTAATTTTTCTTTTAAATATGCCAAAAGGGCAGCATAATTTCAGTAACAAATGAAATAAAATAAAATTGTTTATTCTGCATCTAAATAGGGTATCGCAATCACTTTTACACGTCATATAAAAAAAAAAAAGTTAGATGGAGTCGACATTTATGGCAAAACAAACTCAGGGGTCAAATTCTCTTTTAATGTCCAGACCTAATCTTGTTCAGATCATGTGAGGACCATGCAGATTACTGTCTGAAATAGTCTTTTGGGAAAGACCATCCAGATTTAAGTGGACCAGTCCAGTCAACCAAATGGCAGGCCCCATAAAGTACACAAATGGGTAGGCAGCGTAAAGTACACAAATGGGTAGACAGCATAAAGTTCACAAATGGGTAGGCAACATAAAGTACACAAATGGGTAGGCATCATAACGTACACAAATGGGTAGGCAGCATAAAGTACACAAATGGGTGGGCTGCATAAAGTACACAAATGGGTAGGCAGCATAAAGTACACAAATGGGTAGGCAGCATAAATTACACAAATGGATAGGCAGCATAAAGTACACAAATGGGTAGGCAGCATAAAGTACACAAATGGGTAGGCAGCATAAAGTACACAAATGGGTAGGCAGCATAAAGTACACAAATGGGTGGGCTGCATAAAGTACACAAATGGGTAGGCAGCATAAAGTACACAAATGGGTAGGCAGCATAAAGTACACAAATGGATAGGCAGCATAAAGTACACAAATGGGTAGGCAGCATAAAGTACACAAATGGGTAGGCAGCATAAAGTACACAAATGGGTAGGCAGCATAAAGTACACAAATGGGTAGGCAGCATAAAGTACACAAATGGGTAGGAAGCATAACGTACACAAATGAGTAGGCAGCATAAAGTACCCACACAAATGGGTAGGCAGCATAAAGTACTCAAACTGCAAACAATACTAGATACTACCACCTGGCGCTAATTTCCAGCTGCAGCCCACCATACCCATATTAACGGCCGAACCCAGTAACCTATTTTCTGTAAAAGACAAATCGCTGTTGATGGTAGACAGTATAATTTTATCTGTCCATAAGGACATAAGTCAGGCCGGTAAGATTCCATAATCTCTTATATATTATTGGGACGTTAAAACCATAGATAAATAAGTTTTTTAATGTTCAGTATGTCAAAACTGGTGATAGATAGGTTATTGGGTTCGGCCGTAAGTAGGTAACGATTCAAACAGGGAATGAGATTTCTCATACAAAAGTTTAAAACCCGTCGCGTTGCCGTGTGTTTGAATTTTCGAATATCCGTTCTGAATGCACCTCTGCGCTTTAAATTCTTTTCATGTTTCAGTCAGTCGTTCAGGCTGTCCGTTGCCAGTCAATCATTCAGTCATGGACCTATTTCATATTTATAGAGTAGTTGTGCCCCGTGACTTTGTTCGCGTGAAAGTCGCAAGATACTAACATACTAAAATAACAGCTATATTTTAATAAAACTCTCTCGTCCCCCGACCCGTCGCGTTATTACTTCGTTTTCGCTTAGTGTACTTTTAGACTTTTCCTTTTTGCTCGACTTATAAGAGTCGTAGCGTGATGTTAAATAACCTATAAGTATCCTCGAGAATTAGGCTACCAAATGCAAATAGAATTTTTCAAATCCGACATTTTGTTCACAATTTCATGGGTTTCAATTTTTTGCGCGGAATCCTAATTATTTTTCTAAAATAAAAGTAGCGTACGTTACTCCTCATAACTATGTGCAAAATCGGTCCAGCCATTTCGGAGATTAGCCAAACAGACAGACAAAAAATGTTAAAAATTGCTTTTTGTTATAAGTACCGTATATACTTTCTTATGCATTTAGTAAAAAGTTGTTATTTTGACATTACAAACAGACACGCCAATTTTATTTATTTCTATAGATTAAATTTTCAGTACCCGTGCGTTAATATGATACATAAAGCTTTAGAAAGAGACTGTCATGATATCATAGAGTCTATAGAAAAAAGGGATCTTATTTCTCTTTTCGATGCCAGAACCTACAGCCGCCTACTGTAAAGTCTGTTTCAAATGTATCAGATGATATGTAAACAAACCCTGTTTAAGTTGAATTCATATGCAATCGCTCACTAACAGGAATTAGGAACACTTTTATCTGTATTAAGAAGGTTTCAAATTTATATCTCACCACCTTTTCCAACAATTATGGTTTTAATGACATTATTCAATTATAATTAAAATATCTTCGATGAACATTGAGGTTGACCTCAATTATTGTAAAACGAAAAACACCTTTCAGGTGATTTATGTATGAAAAATTATAATTTCAGTAATAATTAAATCAAAGCATTCAATTTTTAAGTGCCACTACGAATTGGCATCCACAGGTAAGTTTTATAAAGAACATTTTATTACAAAACACTCTCTGTCTGTCTGTCTGTGTGTGATCTGTATTACTAACACCCTTGCTACATCGCCACATGCGAACTACGCATCACAGTGACGTCACGCAATATCCAGCATTGCGCAAGCAGAGTTTACTGCGCGACTAGTATATACAATATGTAACATAAATAACGCACAACCTCTTAAGGGATCATTGTACTCAACATTATGAACAACTTGTACTAGAAGTCCAAACCTGAAATCACGAAAAAAAATCAGCTATTCCCTAAATATTGACGAAAATTGTTCATAATGATAAGTATAATGACCCCTTAAGAAGTTGTGCGTTATTTATGTTACACCTTGTATACAACGTCCCGACATCAATCATCAGGCAGTTGCCCAACCGCGTGTTCAGCAGAACCTCCCTTTTCTAAGGAGGTTGAGTGAATTTTATACCCTGTTCTTCAAATCATATCTCTATACTGGTGACCCCGACGTAATCAATACACCCTAATAAACCACCGGACAATAAAATACGTCTTATTCAAAATGTTCGTTCCAGTACTTTTGCAGATTGGTAAAAATAGACTTTACCTTATTAATATGCCGGCAACATAGCATTAAGTCTAATAGTCTAAATGTTACGTTTTGGATGTAGGTAGCCCGAATTTGTATTGAGGGATATACTTAACGGTAAATCCACTCTAAGTACGATTACATTTGCTCCATTTAAGGTATTATTTCCAGCTCTACTGTTATATCCGTTGTTGTCTCATTAGTCGAGTCTAGTTTCGCCGAACTAGAGTTAGTAATCCCGAGGTGAGGAGTAAGTGGGATTAATATTATCAGTTTGATTTGGTTTTAGAAGAAAGTGGGTACAGATTTAAAAGTAGAATGTTTTTGTAAGTAAAGCTGAAAGCAACAAAGGAATAGTGTGCGTCGCAGTGGTTGCAAAAAGAAATGCCGCTCAGCATAAAAAAAAAAACAAATAATAATCCGGCTGCATGATTTTATTGACCGTTTTAATGTAAAAACTTAAAAGCATGGCCAGAAAACTTTCTCGCAGAACTAACCCAACCCTAGAACTAAGACATTGATTTATACTGAAGCTCAATTTTTCAGTCGAATTGACATCGTGGCCTTATTGCAGAAATAGTTCAATCCACCATCGCTGATTCTAAACGGTAGTTACTATTTATGGTCCAGTTTTGGCCTCGGTGCTGGACATAGGCCTTCCGCAAAGACCTATGATCAGCAATGGATTTCCTTTGGCTATAATGATGATGATGATAAAAACCACGGCTTCACTGGCTAGTGTTTATTTCTTATTCCAATCATTGCATAAGGATCTTCCTACTCTATTTCAACATTATTCGATTCTCAACGTGGCGGCCATAACAAAAGATTTCCCCGTCATAATGGAATCTCATATTTGACGATGCAGTTTGCTCACCACAAAGATTTTATACGACTGTCATTTGGACCACCGGGGTGCTATCAAATGCGCCGATTATTCCCACGTGAGATACGTGATAAACAAGATGAATGACCAGTATCCATCCTTTCATACACTAAAGGAACTATCTGCAGTGCTGAATAATGACCGTTCATAATTTTTAAAAATCTGCTAGAAAAACGTTACGTATACAAAATATTAATTTCCCTCTCTCAGAGAGTAGGACTGAATCCCAACAGTGGGGACATTTTAGGTTGGTAATGTGTGTTACATTAAATTGGACCCTGAGCTTAGTCAACATAAAGTTGAAGTTTTTAAGCCAACCAAATCGCGGGTTTATAGCTAGACTTGCTAGAATATTTTTGAAATCTTTAGGTAGAATCACCAAAATCTCATAGAAACCGGACCGAAGTGTCATTAATTATTATGAGTCTGATGTCAAGAACTTCTACAAGACATTAGAATTACATTTTTGTCATTAAGCTCTGACTTCAGAAGTCTTTTCTTAAGAATAGCTTTTTTATCTGTTGCTTACTAGTCCACATTATCACTTTGCATACATATTTCATTAGTCTTTCCATACCAATAATTCTGTAAGATAAAACCAAAAATCATTTATTACTAGTCTGAGAATCAGCACTTTTCGATCGTCAAAAATTACATAAGACAGTCCCCCAATACGCCCGCCCTTACCTTCCATTCACCTTCCATTGTATCGACCCAATACAATTTAGAACGTGACGTCACTGAAAGATTCCGCAGCCGTAATGGAATTTGGTATATCAGGATGCATTTTGCTCACGACATAGATTTTATACGAGTCACGAGAATGGGTCATGGGGACGGTGACGTAAGCAAAGGCACCTGGATGTTCACACACGTTTTTTGTTGGTGGTTTGTGTTCACTACCTACTGAATGTACGGTGATTTTAAGTAATTGAAGTAAGAACATTACCGTATTTTCAGGTTTGAGGGATCTGGATAGTGTTAATATGTCGTACCGTGAATGCACGGTGCACGTACAGTAAGCGGTCATAAATGCAGTAGCACGCTAAGGATTGTATTACTGAGAACACGCGGTACTGGCTGTAACTACATTTATGTGTTTAAGTGATGTGTCAACACAGAACACACACCACAGAATTCACACTGGCGGGCGTCGAACGAAACAAAAAACATACCGTCGTCGCTTTTTCTCACACGCAGAGTAAGTAATTACGTATAACCTTGGTCAAATTCACATCATTTTTCAGATTGCTAAAATTCACATCATCTAGTAGCGTACAAGTATAAGTTCCAATAGCTAGTAGCGTACCGTATTGGATTATGAATTACATAGGTCTGGGTTCCAATCTTGAAATGAGTCTTTTATGTTTCTATTCTACAATAATCCTTATTCTGTTCTCTTATTATTCGATAAATTAATAAACGAGATAATAATGCAATCATTATTTTTATTATTATATTGTAATTGAAATGAAAGACGAAGTTAAAAAAAATGTCCATTAATTGATTACCAAACTTTAAGTTAAAACAGTTTAATTTCTCGTAAAGAACAATTTATTGAAGTAAAGTAGGTAATCAGTGTACTACAACAATCAGGCTTAAAATATTGTCTTAATAATATAATAATATTGTGCTGGGTGTGGGTACTCTAACACACCACAACTAGCCAATCTACGCAATTTGTCTAGGGTCACTAGCGTTCTATTTCATCGCGGTGAATGAGTCGTAAGCTCTGCATCTGTCTACTTTATAATTTATTTACTTATTTAAGTTTCTGTGGGTATATATAAAGTTTTACGAGTTAAGTAAACAAGACGAACATAACAAGGAACTATAGTCATTAGCGTGATTATTCGTGTAATTAGTTAACCATTAAAAAAACTATCACCGCACGTGAGACTCGAACCCACGGCTCGCTACGCATAAACGCGCTTACTCAAATACGATAATCGCTAAGCTACCATGCCATATACATAAATGGTTGAATTAATGAAATACAATCAGTTGCAAACAAATGTGTGTGTGTGTGTGTATAGTATAGAAATTACTTATTATAAGAAGGTCGTAAGTTAAATCGAAGCGTCAATCTATTGCTTTGTGAGATTGCTACTCCACTTTTGACCGCTACTCGTACTATCTTCACAACCAAGATAGGTTACATTAGCCACATCAAAGCACACGTTCGTAATCCATATTCACCAAAAACGAAACTGTCACCGTAGCCGAAATTGGCATGGGATGTATTACTAATATGTGGTCAAGAAAAACATGACAGATGTCTATCATCATCATCCACAGCCCGACTTCACCCACTGCTGAACATAGGCCTATCTTTTCTTGTGCCAATTTCCACGTTTCTGTGCCAGCCTCATCTAGTTTGGGCATGCCACAATTGCGGCGATAAGTCCCCTCTTTGAGGAGTGGCTGGAGTGGCGCTACGGCGTCCTCACCTTCCGCCTGACGCAGGTCCTCATCAGACACGGGTGCTTCGGGAGGTACCTGTTCCGGATAAGGCGGGAGGAAACGCCCAGGTGTCACCAATGTGTGGATCGCCCGAAGGACACGGTGGAGCATACCGTCCGGCCCTGGTCCAGGCCATGGTACGGAGTGAGAGTACATGGGAAACCATTACCTCCTTCTGCGAAGCAGTAATGCTCGCGAAGGAGGAGGCGGGACGCGTGAGGGAGAAGCAAGCTTTGCGCCCTCACGCTCCTAGTCGCCGCAGGAGACGCCCTGGGCGTCGGGAATTGGCAGCCGATTCCCGGCCACCGTAGGCGCGGGCTTGCAGACGGCGAGCAATAGGTAGCTCGCCGTCCGGTAATAACCAGGCCCGAGTCGACGGCGCGTTGTGTTCCACGCGCGCCTCAAAGAGATGTCAGCAGCATTGAAGGGATCCGGTAGGACCGATGCCAGCCAGAGTTGCAGGATGTTCGAAAGAGTTACCGTGGCCCCGGCACAGGCAACAGAAGGAACACGGGTGGGTTTTAGTCAGTAAAAGTCTGACACGCCCTCCCGCTCCGCCCAGAGCGGGAGAAGTCATTTGATGATTTCCCATCCACAAAAAAAAAAGCCTCATCTAGATTCTACCCGCGCTGATGACAATGTCGTCCGCCCATCTCGCCGCCGGACGTCCGACACTTCGTCTTCTAGTCCTTGGAAGCCACTCTGTCACTGTCTTACTCCACGTGTGTATATACAAACTCCTTTTGTAAAGCGGTTGAAAAGGTCATACTTACGGAAACCTACGTATTGTGCTTATGGAGTAGGCAAAAATAAAAGAGCGTCATGTGCTATGATTCTTTCATACTTACTGTTTCGGTTTTGTTTACGTTTTATAAAACGTGACGTCACGTTTAATAAATCTTGTCATACACGTTTATAATTATGTTGTCGTATGTCCATTGCACCTAAACATTACACATAACGTGACGCCTGTTATCCCCGAAGGGTTTGGCAGATATGTACCTGTAGTACACCCATATTTCGTCAATTATGTTTAAGTCTACACTGAACTTTCTGGATAAAGCGAAAATTGTAAGATCTTTCTGTAGCTAGGTACCAAGAGAGAGACGAATATCTATACACCGTTAAGTCTATTCTTGCTTGCAGCGCTCGACCGCTATAGTAACGCTTGCTAACAGATGTGGTCATCGTGTGCACGGGATTTTGTTTTCCAATTGGTCAGATGTAAGTTTCCTCGTTTGAATTTTCCCGGTCGACCACTTTTCAACCCTATTATTAAAGGAATAAGGCCTAAAAGTGGGCTACCGGGAACGTTCGCGGGTGTACATAGTAGAAGTGCTTGTTAATATTATAATTGTTTTAAGAAATTCAGTAAAGATAATAGTTATGTTATTCCGAGAGTTTTATTTTGTTCCTATTAAGTAATCTGTTCTCGTATGCCGTGGGTGTAATTATTTCTGCGTTTCGTTCTTGTGATTTCCGAGTATTAAGTTAGCTTAGCAGCCCACTCGTGCGTGTAGCTTTCATTGTATTCCTTTAAAAATATAGGTTAAAATAAGAGCTTATTATTTATCCTAGGAAAATGTGAAATATCTTTAGGTAATGTAATCACCATGTCTGAAACCATAATTACTTGTTTATTAACTTTCATTCACTCACTTCTGTTAAATTATGTTTAAAGCATTAAAAAATCTCTATTCGGGACACGCCTCGAAATTCAAAGCTTGTTTTCTTGTGAAACAATATTCGTAGAATGATTTACATAAAACATTAAATATTGAATCTGCAAAAGCAAATAAGCGGCAAGAAATAGAGCAAAAATCTGTTTTACACGACATCTGTTTGAAAAGGCAAAAATCCTTGAATATTCCTTTGCAGGTCACGAAATGTGTACATTCGTAGCGACTACGACTGCCAATGTGGCCTTCTAACGGCATTCATTTTATAATAAACTAGTTTTGTAACACCCACATTCTCTTTATAAATATTAAGATGGTTAAGTACCATCTCAGACTTCCCATAAATAGTAATGAACTAGTATGAGAAAATCTAATTTGTGCGTAACTGCCAGAATTAGGAATGGAAATAGACCAAGTAAGTGGTTTTGATACTTATTAAGATGGAACGTCTTGAAATGAAGAATTAATTTATGTAGATAGTTTAGTTTTAATGAGTATTCAACGTACGCATTTGTTTTACCAGGAAAGGATGTATTATTTAAAGGAGTCTATTCTAGACCAAAAATAGAAGTAAGTCTACGTAAAATATGGGTTTCAGCTAAATCATATCAACTTTGCTTTATGACGTCATTTATCCGCGCACTCGGAACATTGAAAGTACTTAGCAATAATTCTTCTTCTACTTCATAATTCTTTTGCTTTCTGATTTATTACTAGGATTTTCTCTTAAAGGAATGGTATTAGTAAAGTAGTGGCTTTCATCCTGAATTCTTAAGTTACAGTTCATCCTAAGTTTATTTGGTCTACCCAAATATCCTTATTTATTATTTATTGAGTTGTTGTGCTCCTTAGTTCTGGGTCTTCTCGTCACCTATCCCGCAATGTTTGAAGACTAAGGTCTTCAACCAGTACGTCCTGCCCGTTATGACATACGGTGCCGAAACGTGGACACTGACAGTTGGGCTGATCCACAAATTCAAGGTCGCTCAGCGCGATATGGAGCAGGCTATGCTTAGAGTTTCTTTGATGGATAAAATCTGGAATGAAGTTATCCGGAAAAGAACCGGAGTAACCGACATAGATTGCAGAGTAAGCAAACTAAAGTGCCAGTGGGCTGCCCATGTTTGTCGAAGGACCGATGGCCGATGGAGCAGACGAGTCCTGGAGTGGAGACCGCGTATCGGCAAGCGTAGTGTGGGACGCCCCCCAGCTAGATAAACCGACGACCTTAAGAAGGTGGCTGGGACAGACTGGATGCGGAATGCGGAGGACAGGGTGTTGTGGCGCAGACTGGGAGAGGCCTATGACCAGCAGTGGACTGCGATAGGCTGAGTTGATTGCTTCTGGCTTTAGCTGTACGTTTACTGACTCATGCGTGCACTGATTTGCAAGGTTCACTCAAATCTGTGTGGTTCTTTCCTCAAAAGACCATTTCAGACCGTAATCTGTATGGTCCTCACATGATCTGACCTAGGTAATGTTACTACTATTAGTGTTAGCCTGAATCATCCCACTGCTGGGCAAAGGCATGACTTCTACCTCTTTCGATCCAGGGTTAAAGTGGACCACTGTTTGTTCTGTTTGTTCACTGTGTGCACTGTTTGTTTTCTCCAGCTCGTCCCGCTCTTCTACGGCGACGCCGTTCTGCCGCGACGCCTTCTGGCTGTTTCACGGTTCCACAAAGTGGTTATCTTGGAGCTCAGTGAGCATACGGCAGATCTGGCCAGCCCAGTCCCACTTCAGCTTAACAGCTTTTTGGGCACGTCAGTAATCTGTATTTTGGAGCGGAGTGTTGTGTTGCGAATGTAGTCTGTCAATTTAACGCCTAGAATACTGTGCTTCACTGCACGTTCGCAAACCTGAGTTTAGACGTTTGAATATTTGTCAAAGACCAAGTCTGGAATCCATAGGTCAAAATGGGAAGAATGCACATATCCATAATTTTTCGCTTGAGTAACAAAGTAAGGTTTCTTTTCGTAAGCTCTGTCATGGACCAATAGCTCTTCCTGGCATTCCCGGTTCATCTTAAAACTTCCTTGTCTTGTCTGGACTGGAAAGAGACTAATTAGACAAGAAGATGTATGAATTCATTGACATATTGTAGTTCCTCACCATTCACTCTGATCCTATATTTAGTGTAGTTACACATCAGCTTGGTCTTCGACATGTTCGTAGCCAACCCAACCCCAAAAACAGTGATAAAAAAAAATAAAAAAAAAACGACAGCCCTGCCAAAAAACGAATAAAACAAGTTGTATTATTTAATCTTTATACATAAAGCGATAGATCGCTCATTTACTCCCTGACTAAATAAATAAATAAAATTGTCATTGCAGTCGGGGGACCTCTTAGATTAAATAGTGTTCCACAGAATGGTCCCCCGACAGCAAAGACAATTTTATTTATCTGTTTAGTCAGGGAATAAATGAGTGACCTTTCGCTTTGTATGTACAGATTAAATAATACAATTTGTTTTGTACTTTTTAGTTCGTTTTTTGGCGTGGCTGTCTTGTTTTTTTATTATTTTTTTATTAGGTATTTATTTTATACATATATATGTCGGCGCGAGACGATGGTGTCAACGCACACCTTGTCCAGCTCTTATCAGCGTGAGACGAACGTGTCAAGTCACACCTCGTCTAACTCCCAAGATCACGGTGGTCTTAGTTAGCGCGCAGAGCTTATTGATATTAAATAATGAATAATTGTTTCCGATAAGAAAGGCGACGACGTGAACCTGATCGCGTCGAACGTGGCCGGGGGTCGGCTTAGTTTCCCGTGGGAACGTTTTAAAACGATAAGAGTTTAGCATCAGAGCGCCTGGATCAGGCAGTCAGTTACATTCAGACCACGAGATCGACTGAGCGCGACCCGTGGACCCGTTGCGCCCTTCTAATTCATTTAAAAAAAACGTAGATTATTAGTTATACGTAGACTTTTCTAATTAGTCAACAATATTGTTAAATAAATTTAAGTAACTAGTGATAATAGTTACCTGCGCGCTTCCTTTGCCCACGAAGTAGAGAGACAGTTACATAATGAACAATTTAATTCATAATTACCCGTCTGACGACGATTGTGAGTGTGTGATATGTTTATGGAATATGCCTTTAATTTGATACCCATATTGTAATAATTGAAGAAAAAGTATTTTTTTCACATTTGAAAATGGAGCCATATTGCCGATATATTGACTTAATATATTACAAACATATACATTATATATATATATATATATTATATAACTTATAAACGCCTGAATAGATGAAGCCTGAAGTGACACTGGCTATATATTTATAGCCAGTGTCACTTCGGATGATGTAAGGATTCTAACGATACCCCATACATCCAAATCTATTCAGGCGTTTAAAAGTTATGGCGGAATAAAGAAACTCACATGCATACATGGTACATAGGTACATGAACCCTAAAAACATTACACTCCTTTTTTAGGGCAGTTATGTTAAAAAAAAACCTATGATCTTTGAGTTTCGGTGATGCTTCTCGGAATAATCGGATAGGAAACACCAAGCATGCTCATCTAGTTTTTAAAATATTTTTTGACATGTAAAAGTGTTTGCTGAAACCAGTTTATAGAACGAACATTATTTAGCAATATTCTTTACCAACCTTCATGTATTCTTTATTTTCTGGTTATCAAGTGTGATATGGAGTAGAATTGCTAAGTAACTTTTTCTTTGAAGTTCTGAGTTGAACGAATGTGATCGCCAACAAACCTCGTCATATGGAGTTATCCGCAAAGTGGTGACTGGTGAAATCGCTTTGAAGTACCTACCTACCTACTTATTATGTTGCTAAGGACTTGTGAATTGTTTAATTTTGTTCTTAAAAAGTTCGGATTGTTAAATCTTATAACGCCTTTTTCAAATATTTTGGTTGCCAAAGCAATATTTTGGAAAGTGTTTAAAATCAGTATAATTTCAATGTATAGTCGCACATATCAGAATGTTAGAACTTAAGTTCTCCTATACGAAATAACGTCCAACAATTACATGTTTATTCAAGACAAAGTCAGGAGCTGTAACACATAATATGTATCAAGTACACACGCTAAGAAATCATGCTTAATACACACAGCTGCGAGCGCAGAAGCAGCACTACTGTTTACAATAGTAATTTGATATTCAGCTGTATGTTTGCCCCAGTCTTATACCTCACACTGTTACTAAAGAATTTATTTTCACACTTTCTTCCTACAAAACGGGAAAAGTAGCAAATATAAATGCAAGATCTTATGAGCAAACAAAGTTGGGTTTAAATGTTAAAAAAGGTAAAAATTCATGGAGCAGAAAACTGACATTAAAATCTTCATAAAAGATCTACCTAATAAAAGCAAAGAAAAAGTTCAGAGTAAAAATTAGGTTAAAAAGAAAACGGGGAAAATATTAAAGTACCTACCTACTTAAAATCACAAAATATACCATTTATTTGCGAATTTACACATTAATGGAGCAAATAAAGTCAGTAAGGAAAGAGTGAAGGAATACTAAAAATATCGAAGAAAGAAAACTGAAAATTCAAAGGAATTTTCATCCCAAGAATAAAAGGACTAAATATGAAATTACATCAGATGCAAATAACGTTCGAACGATGCTGCAACCATTTTTAGAAAACTTTATGCATATATAATGCTACGGAATACAAATATTGGCTTTGATATCGCTAAAAGTATCGAGTGGGGTAATATAGATAAAGATAAATTTATTTGTTCAAACATGTGTAACATAATACATAAATATGCACATATAGATGGAGACGTAATTTTACTACACCAACATGTTTGCCTCACTCAGCGTACAAAATGTTTATATATGATTAATTAAATTGGTAGTTATAAATTATTTATTAATGACAGTTTCAAATATAAAATTAGAGTCAATGCAAAATATAGTCAATAATTCAATATTGTATAATCAGAGTTGGTTCAAAATGTAGTCAATACTAATTACAGACAAATTAAGTTAATATATAATATTAAAATTAAATCGACACTAAAATTCAAAATTTATCATTTAAATAATCAACAATGTTATAGTAGCACTAACGAGTAACTTTTTGAGTGTTTTCTATACAAATAAATAAAATTGAAGTGTCTGTTTGTAATGTCAAAATAACAACTTTTTACTAAATGGATAAGAAAGTATACATTCTGTCAAGAAAGTACCAGGAATCGATCATTTAAAATGCCCGCTTAGAGGGATTGGCGAAATTCTTTTTATCGCATAGGCACAACTGCCCTCTATACTCACGCGAAGTTTGAGCGTCACTTGTCATTTAGTTTATTTACAGTGCGCCATTTTGTCAGTCCATCTCATGTGTGTTTTGCGATTTTTACTGTAACGTTGTATTGCTTCTACAATAGCAATTAGTCGAGTGAGCTAACTATTTCACAAATTAACCATAAAGTGTTACAACTCTAAAAGCGGGGTACAACACTAGTTGTCTAAGGAAGACTCGTGCATTTTGATCGCTGACCACCTCGCTGACAGGAGTAAATCCCTGACCCTCAGGATTCTTTGTGCCCCAATCTAGGGGTTCTACGTCCAGGCTGAGGGCAGGACTTTAAAATAAAGCAAACTACCCCAGACCAGACTGCGCGCTGCACGCGCTTACGCTGCGAGCCGTCGTGCGGGGCCTACAGCCCGTTAACAACGCTGCGCCGCTGAGCCTGTCCTACAGGCCCCTACACCTGCCAGCTACAGCCAAGGACGGTACCTTCCTATCTAACCTAGTGTGCGAGTGCTCAGAACAGTACAGTGACTGCCCACAACCTAGCCGTGTTACCTTAGACAATTATTTAAGGCAATTTATTATGTATTAACTTACCGTGTTAGTTTTATTTTACTCTACTACCTATTTTGTTAACGGCCTCCGCAGCCTACCTGCGAAGCCCTAGCCGTTACATTACAATGGATAAAAAATATAACAAAGAATGTCTTAAATTTTGCATTGCAAATGGACTTTCTTGTACTGAAGCGATGAAAATGTTACATAAAGCTAACGGTGAATCAACTTTATCAAAAACACGTGCGTATGAGTGGTACAGTGCATTTAAAAGCGGTCGAAATGTGGTGGAAGATTTGCCTCGCTCTGGTCGGCCATCAACGTCTTCAATTGAACTTAAAATAAAAATAAAAAGTTAAAAAAATGGTGTTTGAAAATCGCCGTTTAAGTCTGAGAGAGATAGCCGCTGTCTGCGTCTTACGAATCAATTCGTACCATTTTAAACGATTGTTTGGGCATGTAACGCGTTGCCGATCGAATAGTGCCAAAAGACCTGAATTTACTGCAAAAACTCAATCGCGTAAAGGTCGTTGAAGACATGATAGAACGAATCAATTCCGACCGACGAAATCACAAAACGCATTGTGACTGGTGATGAGACATGGGTTTACGAGTTTGACATGCAAACCACTCAACAAGCTTCGGAATGGCGCCTTCCACCTGAGCCGAAACCGAAAAAGCGAGAATTCGCGGCGAGTTCTGAAGTCGATTCCAAAAAATGCGTTAAAAAATTGTTTTGATGATGGGTTGTTAATAACGTTGGCGTAAGTGTATCGTTTCTGAAGGAGCATAATTTGAAGGTGATAAAATAAATTTGGATGAATAACTAACTTTTTGTGATCTTTTCCCGGTACTCTCTTGACAGAGTAGTAAATATATACGGTACTTACAAAAAAAAAAAACAATGTTTAACATTTTTGTCTGTTTGTCTGTCTGTTTGTTCCGGCTAATCTCCGAAACGGCTGGATCAATTTTACTGGCAGATAGCTAATGTTACGGGGAGTAACTTAAGCTACTTTTATTTTAGAAAGATAATTAGGGCTCCGCGCAAAAAAAATTAAAGCCCATCAAATTGTGAACAAAAAGTTGGATTTGAAAAATTCTTTTTGCATTTAGTATCCCAATTATCGAGGATAGTTATAGGCAGAGCAAAAAAAAAAAAGGCAAAAAGAACTCTAATTAAAAACGAATTAATAACGTGGGCGGGCGATGCAACGCGACGGGTTGGACGACGAGGGAGTTTTATTAAAATTAAAATTCAAAATATTTTATTTCACATAAGCCTACATGGGCATTTATGAAACGGCAGAGGCTAGGTGCACGGTTCCAATTGGTCGTTTCTTATGGAGAAGAACCGGCAAGAAACTCCACGGTTACTCTCTTAAAAATAATTGGCTTTTACAATATTTTCAAATTACAGTGTTATTAAGTATGGGTGGATAATGTTCGCCTATCAACAAGTACCAGGTACTTAACAAAATAGAAAATGGTCTAATATGGTTTAAAGGTGGAAAATGTGGCTGTTATTTTAGTATATTGTGTATCTTACGACTTCCACGCGAACGAAGTCGCGGGGAATAGCTAGATGACTCTGTAAGATAAGAGTCACTGTGTAATTTTAATTCATTTAAATATTAAATAAATTAAAATTCAATTGCTTAATTTAATTGAATTTATTTATTTTCTTGTACAAAAATGATCCATAATATGTTAGTTAGTTAGTACAAAAGAAAAACTTAAACGCTATGTAAGTGTGTTATGATAACTAGGTACTAAGCTCACAAAAATAAGACTATATTTACATACTTACATACCTATAACGTGAATAAATGTATCACATTTCACCGGATTTAATGAATCACTTCTGCCTAACCAACACCTGCATGAAGTAATTCATTATCGGTGAGTAAAATTGCTCTTTAACATCTTCAGAATGCCATTAGGACTTGACCACGTTCTCTCTAATAGCGACGCTGTTTTTCTCCTCACCATTGCGTGAAAGTCGTGAACATGCACCGGAGCGCACATGCTAGAGGCACTACAAAAACGCGGCAGCCCCAAAAGTATTCTAAAGCTGTTATTGTATTAGACCCTCAAGGCGTCCATTGTTTTCTGCGTATAGCCGGCCCACAGACTGCTTGTGTAGAAGGTCTGGCAGGAAGCCTTAAACAAAGTATCTTTAACCTCCTTACTACAACCAGCAAACAAGCGAACCAGCATATTGCTTCTCACAGCAAGAGCCCTGCGCTCGCGTTCGATATCTCCATGATCTTTAAGGTCCTCAGTTACGTAATGCCCGAGATATTTTGTTTTTTTCACCTTTTGCAGGGGCTGGCCATTGAGGTTGATAATTAGCTCGTATGAATGCTTCCTGCCGGGGGCCTTAAAGATCGTGAAAAGACTCTTCTTACAATTATAAACTAGACCATGGCTAGCAGCGTACCCTTCACAAAATTGTAAAAGCTCTCTTATGGAGCCGGCCGTTGGACCCAGCAGCACCATATCGTCCGCATAGCAGAGGTTATTGACGCAAACGTTGTCAATCCAACATCCAATCCGTTTAATGCTGAGTCCAGTGATCAGCTCATTGACATAAGGGTTGAAAAGCTTGGGCGAGGTCAGCCCCCCCTGTCGCACCCCACAATCCAACCCATATGCAGCAGAGAGTGAATTATTCCACTTCACATAGTTTACTTGATTACCATGCCAGTACTGGAAAACACGAATAATTTCAGCTGACACGCAAGCTTTTTCCATAATATGTCATAGGATACAAGATCGAAAGCTTTAGAGAGGTCGAGGAAACACGCGTACACAGGCGTGCTTCTGTCAGTATAGTATTGCACATTCTGTTTAAGACTCAATATTGCACTTTCTGTGGAAAGTCCAGGCCTGAACCCGAGCTGTGCGTCGTTTAATTTCAACCATTTGTTGAGAGTTTTATCTATTAGACTGTCCAACGCCTTAGCTAGTACAGTGGCAAGTGATATGGGTCTGTAATTATTTACATCGGAGACGTCACCAGTCCTGTTCTTTATGATTGGGACAACTAATGTGTGCATTAATTCGTGAGGAAGATAAGAGTGACTCAAACAAAGAATAAAACGTGGATAACACTCTCGGACAGTGTTGCATGTTTCAAGTGCTCGATGCTGAGACTGTCATGCCCTGGAGACTTGCCTCTGGCCAATTTCTGTATTGCACATGATACTTTCTTGGCTGTAAAACGAATGACAGGGCTTTTGTCACAGATCTGAGCATCGACCATTGATTTAGAAGGCGTCAGAGGCGAGGAAACCCGAAAGTGGTTCAGGAAAATGTCCGCAATTTCCTCTGGTGTACTGCAGCCCATCACTGTCACCGGCAAAGCTGGTTTAAGGTCAAGCTGGGATGTCGACTTCCAAAACCAGCTGAAGTTTTTGGGCAATTTTTGAGATGTTATTATGTCCATTTTTATTTGGTTTGATGACTTTGGCTTTAGTTTTTAATGTCATTCGGAATTTTATTGTATATTAATGGGGCCATGCATATAAACTTTTTTTTAGAAGTGCTGTCTTGGCCGAGTGTGACTGCACCCAAAGTCTATACTTCTCCCGTCTATTTCTATCGCAATTATTTGAAAAAGAGGAAACCATTGAGATTTACTTTTTACAAATACAGCTATTCCCGATATGTAGAGTGAAGGAAGTATTAAAATTCTGTGCTTTAAGAACATTGTTCTGCAACTGTCCACAGTTTGCAACCCAAACATAGCCCGTACACAACGCTTTTGTGCTTTAAACACTGTGTCTATGTTTGTTGCATTGCTCCAGAAAATTATCCCAAATCTCAAAAAAGATTCGACAGGTCGGTAATAGGCCGTTAGTAATGTGTTTATGTTGACAGTAGGAGCGTGTTTATAGAGGGCAAACGACGAGCTGCTGATTTTTTTACTAAGTACATTAATCTGTTTTTTTCAAGTTTAATTGCGGATCAATGATTAATCCCAGAAATCGGGCTATATCTGATAATATTATTGTCATTGTAAGATAAATTGAATTTTGATAAATTATGTAATTTTTCCCGTTGTCTAAAATGCATTAGGTATGTTTGATAATTTTCAAATTATTGTTGCTAAGCCAGGTAATTATAGAGTTTAATGAATTATTTGCGTCTAAATTATAGTCCGATATTTTTTTGGATACAGTTACAGTACTGTCATCGGCTAATAATCTCATGGGTTTCTTAGTTGCATTTGGTAGGTAATTAATATAATTATGTAAAATAAGAACAGGGGAGGGCCCAATACACTTCCCTAGGGCACACCATGCGTAATTAGCTTCTGAGAGGAGATCTGTGCCTTTTTTGCTTTAATATTGAATTTAGATATTTGAGTTATATTTTGTCGGTATGTTAGCTATGATTTTAACAATTCCAAAACATTACCTCTTAAGTATACCGTAAGCTTTCAGTTTATCTAGCAGAATATAGTGGTCTACATAATCGAATGCTTGGGACATGTCGCAGTAAATACAACACACCGGTAAAGATTTGCCAACATGACGTGTTGATAAATCTTTACTAATAGAAAATGATTTTCTATTTATAAGATCGTCTGCAATAATATCTATTGTTATCATCTGTAACAGACATGTCATACATAATAATATGACTTATGAAGGTTAAAACAATCTTGAAATTAGAAGCAAGTTATTGCCACCGATTTTGTGGTTTAATAAATAGTTAAAACAAAACAATCACGCTATGTCGTGACATGATAATAACCTTTGCTCTTCTGTGTAGCTCGACAAATATATGAAATGTCAAACTTAATATCTCCATTCTCTATTAAATGAATCATTAATATTCAATCTAACGTCAATGATAATTATGTCTGTTATTGTAGAAAATAATGGCAGCACTTACAACCACAACACAGTTATAATATTATTTTATTCATGTCCAAAAGTTTCAATTAATCAAAAGTTTGGTACACCTCCTTCCTTGTTTAACAAACACATTTACAAATGTTTCTAATATTTTTTTTTATTTAGATCTTAAGCCTAGGATTAGATGCCACCGGTCGAAGTGGCGGTACTTACTTGGGGGACGCCTACGTCCAGCAGTGGCCGGGTATTTTGGCTTAAATGATGATGATGACGAGATGCTACTATCATTAAACTTTCTTACTTACAAACGTGATTTGAAATACCTAATGATGTCAATACATTAACAATCATAACATTATGTTTTGTAAAAGGATTAGGATCAAAATAAATACTGTTTTGGGCCTGTTTTCGTTTCAGTAGACGAAAGCTTGATTCTTCTTCTCTAAACAATGATAACACTAGATACTGTACTCACCACTCATGATCTTATATAACTAATCACTCAAAACAGCTGAGTTATAATCTCGAATAACATATATTTTCATATCGTTACCAACAGTTTACCCACTAGTAAGTGCCTAATATCTTGCATCCACAGATGAATCAATTTGCCTTAATTACTCGCATAATTTCAGAACAATCAGGCCCTTTTCACACACAGACACACGGTTTTCGTTCATACGGCAACCATATAGACGGCTGTAGACCTTTCACACGTACACAGGTGCTGTTTTCCGTGCGTTTGAGTTGAGTATGAAAGTATTTGAGACCGTGATATGCCTGTGTCCGTGCGTGTGAAAGTTTTCGTACTAAGCAATAAACCAGCACGCACGCAGCTGTGTGGCTGAATTGTACGCTTGTAGGTCTGCGCGGCTACATCGCTCTTGTATCCATCTTGTAATTGTCACAGCTCTACTTAAGCTCCATTTGCACGATGCAATTTAATTGCTGGTGGCTTACCATAAGTTGAAGCAACAATAAAAATTGCACCAAGTCATTTATTGTTTCAATTTTATTGTATACCGCAGGCAAGAAACTTTTACCGTGTAAATGGAGCTTTATGCGGAAACCGAACTACTGTGAAAGGGGCCTTACAGTATTGATACAACATGGCGGGTTTAACATGACACCCAATTATAGCATTATCTCTCGCTCCTCTCTAGAATGCTTTATGGTTTATTAATGATATCAAGTTCATTATTAAGCAAATATTTATTAAGCGAGAACGTTTGCAGACGGATCGTTCTCATTACCTAAATGCCGATGTAGGTAAGACGCGTTGTAATAATACCCACTTAGAATTAATTTGTTATTCACAATACCAATAAAGCTTAGGCCCACTTGCATGAAAAACTTAACTCAGAGTTAGTTGCTAACACGAGGTTAAATTGACAATATTGTATGACAAACTGTCAATTTAACCTCGTGTTAGCAACTAACTCTGAGTCAAGTTTTTCACGCAAGTGGGTCTAGGCCTTAGTGTTCTACGAAGTTAAAGCGGTTTGCAGCATATGATTATGATTTGAACTTTGAATGTAAGCGTTTGAAGTAGGTAATGTGTAGGTGTACATTTGAATACGAACAGCTATTCAACGGTTCTACCTTAACAAACGAACAACATATTATTTGTCATTTGACTACTGGTTTCTATCAGCCTTCATCATTCCACTCAACCCAATTCTCAATTCTATTGTGTGAAAATTTTGCATGCCGAAAGGGACTATTTATAAAAATTACGTTATCTGTATACCTTCATTATAAGCAAATAAATGATTTCTATTTCTATTTCTTCCTCCATGACTTCTCACTGCATGCTGATATATTTTTTCATATTTGAACGTCTAGAATGATAGATGTTCAAATATGAAAAAATATATCAGCATCAATATTTTAACTCGACACCTTTTCGTGTTACTAAGCGATAAAATCGTAATTAATATCGATAAAATATGTAGATTTTATAGCGAGACCCCGTCCGGTCGCACTGATGTGCCTAATTGAAATGTCAAAACATTTCCGTTTTAAAAACTGATATTTTCAGCTGCGTCTTTTTCGATTATGGGCTAACTTTTTACAAAATATATTTTTGGTGAACGTATGTACCAATGGTTATTAAATATTTTTAAATTTTATCTTGTTTGATGCGTTTATAACGTACCTACGATACATTTTTACGAATGCTAACGGAGATTTACGTACAAATATACCTAACGTGTTCTAAGTCGTTAACGCTTTGAAGAACACTACACTGCCATAGCAGTAATTACAATAAAATTTCGATTGTGTCTCGGTTTTATCCTTCCAAGCCTTAAACTAATAAGTAGGTAGATAATAATTTGAAATTATTATTTTCATTTTGTTTGTATCATAGAGCTAGACACAAAAAAAAACTAATTGGATATCGATCATTTTCTGTAATATTTTAGGAGAAAATAATATTATTTTCAAATTGAAACCTTTTAAATCAAAGGTGACTCGTGCAGTAAGGTCATTAATAACTAAAACGTTTATATATTGACACTTGATAATTATCGACCAGGTTTGCCGAACGGACAGCTCAATTAATTGAAAGTAATTTACAATAAAACTTTTCGAAGCTGTTTTGCTGACAGCAGACCTTTGATCGCTATTTCATTTGACAGTCTGTCATAGAAACGTTTAGTTGGGCTGCTGTACATAGGTATTAAATATTAAAGTCGCTTTTCGTGCCTGTCTGTGTGACCGCTTTGTTCTTCTAAACTCCGTAACGGATTTTGATTCGGTTTTCACTCCCATTTAGAGAATTTATTCCGGAAGGTTTTTGTGTAATACTTTGATATTAAACTTATCGATGAAATATCGATGTTCTTTCAAGTCGTAACAACGGTGCGAAGCAGGGACAGGTCGTTGATCCTAACTAATATAAATATTATGATTGCGAAAGTGAGTTTATTTGTTTGTTAAGCTTTCACGCTAAAACGGTTAAACGGATTTGGATGAAATTTAGCACATGGGTAGACCATGAACTGGTTTAGGATACAATATATTTTTTATCTTGATATCTTTAAGGGATCGAGACTTATGCGGGTAAAACCGCGGGGCGCCGCTAGTTTACTATATTTTTGAGTTCACTGACTTGCTAGTTGCTTGCTTTGTTTTTACATTGACTTTTGTCTTTAGTACATATATACATAAATGGTATATGTATGTATTTATATTTAAATAAATATATATTCTTCAAGTGTCTAGGTCACCCAAAGGTTGACTGGTAGAAAATAACCTATGGCATTAAGTCCGCCTGTGTATTTTTATGCAGTGCATTTGGTGTGCTTAAAGTATTAAAGAAATAAATACATTAAGAAATGGAAATTTATCACATAGGTACATAAAATACCGTTAATTTATTAGGAAGTGAATGATAACAGTGTGTCTAGCAATGATCGGCTATAAACTTAAATAATGAGACAAAGAAGATTAGGTACATAAAATAAAATTAACAACCCGATGTATACCTTCAACTAAATAAGGCAAAATCGCACAATTTGTTGCATCACCACACACCACATCGTCATTTGTTTACGTCCGAGAAGCGAAATCCTATAGTGAATTCAGACGTCACGATACGCTGCGGCAACGTGACGTAGCATATGCGAGACTCTCGCGGTCACTAGCAAAGCGATTCCTTTGGAAACATTTGTCACTTGTATGCACAATATGGTGCAGTGTAGGTCCGTCCTAGACCACGCGATGCATTAAAATTATTACGTCGTTTGGACGTGTGGATAATGTGGCTGGTCATAAAAACTGTTGGAAACTCATTCGTCTGTGGAGTAGGAACAGGTTAATTAGAGGTTTTAGCCTGTTATTAAGTTGTAAGGGAAATGAAACGTACATAGAGCCGCAGGTGTTTCCCTATTACCTATTGTTCGCTATAGTAGTCACTAATGGGGTAGTTTTTTACCCGACTGCCCCAAAAGGAGGATAATGTTTTTCGAGAGTATGTACATATGTATGTAAGTATGTATGTATGTCTAATTCTTTAGCACGCTCTGTAGCCTAAACGGCTTGATGGATTTTAACATATGAGGTGTCGTTAGATTCGTCTTAATTGTGAACGAGACATAGGCTATATAATATTTACTAGCTTCCGCCCGCGACTTCGCCCGCGTGAAATTTCTTTTTCCTCCGACCCACACCGTCGCATCGCATCGCCTGCCCGCGCTGTTACTTCGTTTTCGCTTAGCGCTCGTTATTCCTTTTTTTGTTTTTGCTCGGCTTCTAAGGGTCCTAGCGTAATGTTACATACCCTATAACCTTCTTCAAGAAGTGGACTGTATAATGCAAAAATATTTTTTTAAATCCGACTTGCAGTGACAGAGATTAGCGCGTTCAAACAGTCAATAAAAAATAAAGTGTGTAGGTAACTAATAGACTAAGCGCATTTTTCTTACTTTAAGCATTTTTATACCCGTCGTGATTTCTAAACGAAAGATCCAATTTGAATAATTTCAAAAGGAATTTACATGTACTTAATCAACCTTGATTATGAAACTATTTATTTGGATAAAGATTAATACTATGTTTATGAAAACACCTTCGAAAATAATGCATTATTTTATAACAAATTTGATTACCATTAAAAAAATTATAGTGAGCCAACCTTAAAAGATAGACATGCTATCGCGGACTTTTGTTTAGAATTTTGTAAGTGAAACAATTCCGTCATACATGGTTTTTGCGTAACTTTTTAACCGCTTACGCAGCGCACGCAACGGAAGCTCTCAAAAGGAATAAATTTTCCCCGTTGTTACAAGATTTTTCATTGATGCTCCGCTCCTATTGGTCGTAGCGTGATGTAATATAGCCTATAGCCTTCCTCGATATAGGCTATCCAACAATAAAATATTTCTCAAATTCGAATTAACAGTTCCTGAGATTAGCGCGTTCAACCAAACAAACAAACAACTTTCAGCTTTATAATATTAGTATAGATATATTGCATCTGGAAATACAAAAAAAGGGAGGGGAAGTTTTTTTTAATAAATTAAGTACAACAATATTGGTATCAAATAAAAACTAATAATGAGTCAATTCCATACATTTTAATTTATATATCTATAAACGAATAACCTGAAATATGGTGTCACTTTTGTTTATTCCTGCTTGCGATACCAAAATTCTATACATTATAATGCTTGTCTTTCTCTTTTTAGTTGTGTTTTTGCAGCCGGGTTTTTTTTTTTTATTAATTTGCTTTTGTTTATTAATTAATTAATTATTAATTAACTTAATTTGGGTTTCTTTTTTTATTCAAATTTCAATTTCTTACTTTATTAATGAGATTAAAACACTACTGTATGTATACAGTAAGTAGTTTTTAATTATGAAGAATCCATCCAAAGGTTGTCTTTAAAATATCGCTCTTAGCGATAAGGCCGCCCATAGTGTCACTTTGTAAAATTTCTACTTTATATCTGTAATACATATTTATGGTGTGCATAATAAAGAGTATTCTAACTATCTAGAATAGAACCTAATAAAATTAATTGTGAGATGCCTATTTATTGACCTATTTAGGTGCTCGTGATTCCCATATTAAGAAATATGAACGCAAGGAAAAATTATCACATAGCTTTTCACCTTATTATTAAAATAAAACTTAAGGTAATTATGAAAGCCTTGGAGTATTCAACATGTTATAAGTGGGTTATTTGCTGCTTGGACCGTTCCAAACAGGGTTGACAAAGCTACCTCATAAATTGAATATAATCTGGGTTTCAATCTTTAAAATATTCTGTTAGAAAAACAAATAAATCTAATATGGTTGCTAAGACTCTGCCTAGTACGTTTTTTACAAAAGGACACATAGGATATAAAAAAATATTGCGAATTTTCTTCGCTCAAATCTCTGAAATGCTTAAATCGACTTAATTATTATTATTATTGAGAAGATATAACCCACCTACTAGTATTTTGAACATTATTAATTTACCAATTATATTTATTACTAGCTGTGCCCGTTATTATTAATAGACAATCTTGTTCCTAAATTATATCTTATATTTACTTCTATAAGATTATTTAGCATCCTTATTTCAACCCCGTTAGAATAATATAATAGAATGTACAACCTCGTTAGCGTAACGCAACATAATATCACCCTGTACATCTTCCCGATTACGTTACTGTTAACACAGGCTGTTCATTAATTATTTCCTTTGCCAAATAAACATATTTGTAACAAAAAAGCTCTAAGAAAAATGGCTTGGACTAAGACTTGTAACATAGAGGAAGTAAAATAAAAAAAAGGTTGTAGAAAAAGTCAGATTTATTTCTATTCTCGTTTTTGTCAAATCAAATCAAATCATTTATTTCTTTGCAAACATGGGTATAGTACATAGGTGTTTTTTATAATAAGGTTCTCCATATTTACCGTTACACGGGCATGCAAAAGTTTACAATTCCAAATAAAAAAATGAAAAATAAGTGTCAGATCATTGGAAATTATACTAAAATACTAAAAAAATGTCAGCGTGGTTACAGCAATAAAAAAATCATAAGATAATACAATGAGAGGATCGCAATAATTATGTCAAACAGAGTAACAGAATGGCAATCAGTCAGTGAATCATCATTAAGAAAATCATCAATCGTGTAATAAGTTTACATAATTCAAAATTCGGTTAGCGCCCTTTTTAAATTTTAATGTAGTCATATTTTTTTACAATATTAGGTACTTTATTATATATCAGTGGGGCAATACCAAAAAAACTTTTTTTCATTAGTGCGGTTTTGACATAATTGATTGATGTATTGAGTCCGTATTGGATTTTTCATAACCTCTGCTAGTTTTTTTAAATAGATGTGGGTTACATTTCACAAACAAAGCCGTTTCCGTTATATTCTAAATAAACAAGGCAAAGTTAAAATTTTTAACGATTAGAAATAGGGAACACACCTATCAGTTGTTTTAAGACCGCACATTGACCTAATGCATTGCCTCTGCAGTCTAAATACCAGCTCCCTATCAGTGGATTGCCCCCAGAAAATAATGCCATACCGCAAAACAGAGGCAACCAGTCCATGGTACGCTGTTAAACAAGCCTGACTTTTTTTTGACTTTGAACTTTCTTTGAGTGTTGAAAAAGAGCATATGCGGATTTGCTAAGTTTCTTACATTAGTTCTTCTACATGATGTTTCCATGAGTTGGCTATCAATTATAATGTCTAAGAACTTAGCCTTAGTAGCTTCTTCAATATCACAGCCCGCGTAGGAAATGCTAACATTCGGGTTTTCACGGCGTTGATAAAAATGCATGACTTTTGTTTTGCTCAGGTTTATAACCAAATTGTTATTATCTAACATAATGTATAATGTCACTTAAGCAAGTATTAATGTCACTATTATAATTATTTGAATTAGTATACTTTATTATAGCTGTACTGTCATCTCCAAAAAGAACCATTTTGTTGGTTTTTGCTTTCGGGAGATCATTTCCATATATCAAGAAAAGTGGCGGACCCAATACACTACTTTGTGGGACGCCATATTTTACATGTCTTGGTTTTGATATATATATGGTTTCTAATTTAGTTTTAGGACATATCCTAGAAATTTCCGTGCATTGAAGCCTATTACTCAGGTATGATTTTATTAACTTTAAGATGTTCCCTCTTATACCGTAACTATTTAATTTGTGCAACAGAATCTTATGGTCTACATAGTCAAAAACCTTGGTCATATGAGTGTAAATGGCACAGACTGGATTTCTTTTATCGACAGACGGCATGATGTTAGCTAACAAGTCAAATAGTGCCATATTTATCGTAGTGTTCTTACGGAAACCCTTTTGTTCTGGGCAAAATAATTTATACTTTTCGAAATAGGAATTTAACGAGTTACAGATTACTTTCTCGAAAATTTTAAAAATAATTGGAATTTTTGCAATAGGTCTATAATTCTTTAAATCTGTTTTATCATCTTTTTTATAGAGGGGTTTTATTATTACTGTTTTGAGCTTGTTCGGGAAAATGCCATCAACTATGCACGAGTTAATTATATGAACTAATGGAGGTGCTACTAGTTCTTTGGTAAACTTCAATACTTTTGTGGAAATCCCATCGTATCCAACAGTATTTGTGTTTTCAAGATTGCAAATTATTTGTATTATATCGTCAATTGTTACAGGTTGCATGAACAGTGAATTAACAGTTCGATTGTTTATATTTGTATTATTCAATGTGATGTCAGCTTTAAACACATAACACACACACACACATACACACACACATATGTATGAACAATTACTTTATAGAAGTTGTTAAATTTGTAAATGTCAAATGATCTCTTTTCACGCTTTTTACGGGCTCCAATGGCAGACCAAATTTAGATTTGTTTATAATTTGCCAGGTAGCTTTGGATTTGTTTTGAGCGGTGTGTATGAAATGATTATTTTATGCTTTTTGTGCTAAATTGATTATTTTCCTATAGAGTTTGGTGTAGTTTTTAAGGACTAATTTATTTTTTGAATCTGAATTGAATCGATATGCCCAAAGTAACTGCCTTTGCTTGTTACTACATGTTTTTATTCCGCGTGATATCCATTTCACTTTCTTGCTAGGTTTAATGGTTATAATTTGTTCCGGAAAATATACCCTGTATAGAAGTATGAAATCTTCAATGAAATTCTCAAAAGCTTCATTCGCGTCCTTAGCTTCATATACTCTCATAAAAGATAGAGAGCTGAGATGTCTTTTAAAATTAATTAAGTTTTCCATACATGTGTCCTGCTTTTTTGTTTTCCAATATTTTAATTTGCAAGTTTTATTTATTTATTTATACATCTTACCCACAAATAAATATAATTACAGACAAGCGATCCAATGCCATAGAGCGTCCTTACATGCTAGATCCTCAATCTACATCCTATAAAGTTATTTATAAGTACTAAACCTAAATCTTAACCTACATCTAAATAACATATTATATATAGTGTAACTTTTGCGAATTCACTCAAGTTGCACCACAATACATCAACCCTCTCGTGAACCTCATTCACCACACGCATGGCTCTGGTGGGAGGAGTTCCAGGTGCCGCAGCACTCCCGGGTTATGCGCCCCGCCACGCAGCAGCTTCACTTAATACGCTGCGAGTGCAAAGTCCCGTCTCACCTTTAACGCGTTGTACCCTACCATACCCAGCACAAATAGTGTAGGGTACATCAAAGGGTAAAATGGATATACCCCATACAGATTGAGATACAAGTGTCTTGTGAACTTATTTTGGACACGCTCCAACATGACACTATATTTCGCCTCATGAGGAGCCAATATAACTGCACTATGTTCAAGGTGACTCCTGACCAGTGCGTCATACAACACCTTGAGTGTCGTGATGCTGGTAAACCCCTGAGCCTGCCTGAGTACGAAACCTAGGTTTCTGTATGCCTTCTTACATATCTTATTGATATGCTCACGGAAGGTTAGTTCCTGAGTGAAGACTACCCCTAAGTCTTGTATCTGAGACACTCGTTGCATCGGCGCATCCTCTATCTTGTATTGATAATACAACGGAGTCCGGGCTCGAGTGAAAGACATCACCGAGCATTTGGACACATTAAAAAAAGTTTGTTTGTTTTGCTTATTGGTACTTTAAGTATTTGAGACGAATGATCCGAAAGGATCAGGTCTACAACTTCAGCTTTACAGTCTTTTCGATAGTTATGAGCAAAATTGTCAATACAGGTTTGACTTTTTAACCTAGTGGGAGTACAAAGCGCTAGTTTTAAATTGTACTTCATAAGAAAGTATTCAAGTTCTAGTGTAATTTTGTTTTTTTTTTAAGCATCAATATTAAAATCTGCACACAAGACGATTTTCTTATTTGAAGATAGACAGATTTTATTTAAAATATAATTCAATTTATCATAAAATATTTCGTAGTTATATTTTGGGATTCTATAAATACAAATAATAATACTAATTTTATAAGCTACTATTTTTACAGCACAGCATTCAAAGATGCCTGAAACTGATTGTTTTGTAATGTCTGATATTTCTACAAACTGCAATCCTACTCTTACGAAAATACCTGTCCCTCCTCTCTTTGTATTTCTAGAAAAGAAAGCAGCCGGTCAAAAATTCGGAATGTGCAATAAATTCTCATAACCCGTTTGTATGAAATGTTCCGTAACACAAAGAACATCTATTATTAATTAATTCCACTAATTTTACAGTCAGCGTATCAGATTTATTAATTAGACCAGCTATGTTTTGGTGTAAGATGTTAAGGTAGTTAACGAAAAAACTGAGAATTTGACGGTTTTGAATCATTCGAAAAATCATGTTGACTATTATTGATTTGAGAGTGGCAGTTCACTTCTATGTGCGTAGCATTCATGTTGCATAGGCTAAGTATCAGGTCTTGTAAAGCTGATATAACCACATTTAAACCACTGTTATTTAAGGTTCCATAGCGTTTGCTGTAAGTGTCATAGTCATAGGAGAGATTCAGATTTGAGTCAAGTAAATATGCATAATTATTTGCATGTGTTATCCAAGTAAATTAGGTTATTGAATGTTTCTACGCGGCTATTATACATTATGTTTGCATCTATCATATATTTAAACGTTGGTAAACAAATTATAAAATTAGTGTGACTCAATTCTATTAACTTTTCTCTAACAAACGTGACTAATTCCAAATATGTAGTTGTGTGTTTTCCGGAAGTCTTCCTCTCCAATGTAAATAACACGTGTAATAGTCTGAGGGCGTAAAGTTTTGCATGTTTCCTTCAATTTTGTGAAGAATTTGCCGCAATCCGCACGTGGGTTTTCTATAATGACAGATTTCATAGTTACGTTAATTAGTTCTTTCGGCAATTGTATACAGGGTGTCTGGTTTCGGAATAGTAAAACTTAAAGGGGAGGTAAAGACCATCAAACTGAACAACTTTTTCCCGGGGACCAACATCGTAATCGTGAAAAAAAAATCAGTCATCCCATACAAAACTTCAATACCTACTCGAACAAATGTATGAGACGACTGATATTTTTTTTGCGATTACGATGTTGGTCCCCGGGAGAAAGTTGTTCAGTTTGATGGTCTGTACCTCACCCTTAATTTTCGTCACACTGTGTACAGACACATTGTATAACCTGTTAGATGACTGATTGCTTTTGTATAGCTTCTGTAAAGTTTTTTTCGATTTCTTATGTCTCTTAGCAAAGATAGTATTCATTATAATAGAATAGACGTCAGTTACTAACCCAAAATTAAAGAATACCTACAAAATAAATAATCACCGCTTTATTTTTTACATAAAATAATTTTCACGGGTAAAATTCATAGCTGAGTTTTTATGAGTTCGCTCACGTGCGCTTTATCGGGTTAAAACGTGTGTTATTTTTACGTTGGCTTTATTATAATAAAGAAGTCGTTTATAAGCAACCCTTAGGCCCTTTGTACACACATATTGTTAATTCGCCGTGTGTATGCACGGCCGTCAGTGTTATATGGATCACTAGAAACTTGTTGACAGACACGTTTTTTCTACGGCGCGGTTTATACGCCGTACAGCAAAGAAACCGTGCCGTGTACAAAGGGCCTTACACAAACAAAAAATCAACCGAATTCCTGCACAGGTACAAACACGTCTTCCATTTGAGAATCAACACACGACACACACTGCGCTAACTATTTGTTTTCATAACATGACATCACGCCTTGGTATACCAGTAGTACTCACATTTAGCCAGTTATGTTTCCGTCCCATGTAATTATTGGGGTCTACCGTATTGTCACTAATCAGGCACAAATCCAGACTCCGGGCTGCTAGTGAGAAATTCCAGAAAAAAATAAAATATTATTATTGTAGTATTATTATTGTAGTTGAAAAACATGTTCTCTAATACATTCCAACTGACAAATTCCAGATAGAAAAACCCAATAACACTTTGACCGACCTGGGAATCGAACTCACGACTTCATGCTCAGCAGTAGCGCTTGCGACTACTAGATCAACGAGGCAGTCATTAGTTTTCTATACCAGAAATACTCATTAATTTATTAAAGACAAGTGCATGTTGCCAAATCTAACCATTTTAAAGGCTAAATAACTAATCGATCGCATTTCCATAACTATGAAAAGTGGGTAATTTTGCAGAAAACCATTTCAGTTGATGCTTATAGTAAAGTTTATAGGTATGAAAGAACAACCATAGTCTTATTATAAATTATGTAAATCGGTACCCCATTTTCTCGCGCCTTCCAAGTTTTTATGGAGTTCAATGTTTGTTTGTATGAATACCTATTTGTTTTGCATTTTGGAAATTCTAAGTTTGTATGGGATCGATACTAATAACGTTTATTGGAGTTAATTCATAATTATTAAATGTCACAGATTAGTGATTGTCTTGTAATGTAGAATATTGTTTGCATTGACAAGTAAATCCTTTTAATATATTGATGAAAGCTTCATTGTTTGTAAACGAGTAGGTACTCGTACGGGGTACGGTGCTTGCCTTATTAATCAATTAATTGGCTTCGATTACAACCATTTATTATTTTGTAAACTTGTTTTAAAATTATGGTGGAATTTCATTGGTTTTTGGTTAGATAAACGCATAACTACCGCCACAGATGCGTTAAAACAATATGGCAAAATGTATTGGTTTTCGCGTATTAAATTTCAGTTTGCAAACTGTACTAAAAACGGTATTTTAGTTGAGTGGTTAGTTATCAAATATCAAACAAGAGCCAACCAACATAAAACAAATACCTCGAAAACAAACAATCCTTTCATTACTCATGTTTTCAAACATATATTTACAACATACATAGGTACACAAAAAACAACATGCCTCCTTCATATATAACGAACAGCACACAAAAAAAGGAAACACCGCTAAGCTTAGAATTGAAACTGAGATAAGTGCCGCAAAAACATGTGGCTCCACACAGCGGCACAAAAGACAACAAGTTTGTACACGTAATTCTGGAGTGCAACACTGCGGATGTTGGAAAAAACAAATTAAAAAGGTTAGCCATTGTTAAAATAGATCAGAGTGAGCTGTAACACATCTACAAATATGTACACTGATAATATTAAAAAGAGAAATTGCTAGACTGTTTTTTTTTGTTTCATGGCTAAATTACTATGTTTTTATTGATGAAATTTTACACAGTAAATCTAGGCAAATTCAAACTTCGATTTTTCTTTGTATGTAAAATATAACAGCATTTTTACTTTTATTTTTTTCTTCTTGTTTACTTTTTGTTTTAATCCTTGTTGTTTTTGTAAATAGTCGAAGAAAATAGTTACATAAGTAGCAAGGCTTTCAAGAATGGTAATTTGTTCATTAGCAAGTCTCACAGTCTGTTCCTTAATCAATCATTATTATTAAAGTTCATCTATCATAGTTTCCATCTGGGTATAAACATGTCTCAGTGTCACTAGTTCCTTAATAACAAATTTTAGTTTATACTTACGTAACCCTGCTTATTGTGTAACTCTCAGGATAAATATAAGCCTCATATTCGTGTCTTAAATAATTACAAACAATCAGAATTTACATGACCTTAGTTGACTTAACCCCTATTTATATAACGGTCAGATAGGCCAAAATGACACATGAATATTTGAAACGTCCTCACAAGTCTCATGACCTAGATCATATCTGTTCACATACAAGCTTGAATCACGCACAGAAGCTATTAAATACACGCTACTTCTAGTTCTTCAAGGGTTAGTAAAAGGTTTTAAGTCAAAAGTGTTCTTTGTAAATTTTCTACCACCCCTTAGGGAAATTAGCCTTCAATGTTGGCAACTTTATGTGATGTAGTGCTATGGGGCTGTTATGATAACATTACATTGAAGTGAAGATAAAGTTGGATTGTATAGAAAATGCGGCATTGCATGGAAGGTATGAGATTGTTATTAATTATTTTATAATGGAAGTACCAAAGTAAGTTACCAAAGACAATGATTATTTATAATACGTGACTACGTTATTGATAAACAAATGTGAATGTAAATCGAATCATTTGATAACAAGTATTCAATCGAATAACAATTCGATTACACGCCCGCAAAGTTATCTCCTGCAACCAATTGTCTTTGTATTACAAATTACTAGAGCTAAAAAAAGCAATCAAGAATACGTCATTGTTTATCAAATCAAATGGGTGCGTCGTTGATTTTTAGGCCTCTGCCTCGAATTTTGCGGGCAGCGGCGCGGCGGCGGCGGCGGCGCGGGAGCGGCGCGGGCAACGCAGACCCGTTCTCGAAACCAGCGGGCAGATCGCGCGGCACTATAGCGGCATAGTGTTGTGTCGTCGAGATATTTGTTTTTGTTCGCGAACGAAATGTCTGAACAACAAGAATATTTTGTAGATAATCCCATTAATTACTAGTTATTTTATTAACATAATAAAACATTTTTATATTTGCCTTCAATATTTAGTTCGTTTTTAATTTCTTCCCTTATCTGATTAATTAGCCTCCTAATTTTGTGGTTCACATCTTTGCTGTTCCATATCGGTGTCCTATCAAAAATAGCTGAAATAATTTGTTCCTGCACGTCCGAGGACATTTCGATACGTCACAAAAATAAATTGCGCAGCATATCAATGCAGACGCGCGGCGATCACCGCTTGACTGGAGTGCACCGCTCGTCGCCCGCTCCCGCCCCGCTGCCGTGCCGCTGTTTTCAAGGTCCGGTCCATTTAATTTTACGCATAAAATCCTGCCGCTCCCGCGCCGCCGCCGCCGCCGCGCCGCTGCCCGCAAAATTCGAGGCAGAGGCCTTAGGGTTCCATAAACAAAGGGTGCCAACGGGACCCTATTACAAAGGCTCCGCCGTCCGACAGACAAAAATTTCAAAAATTGCTGTTCTGTTATAAGTAACGTTTATACTTTGTTATGCATTTAGTAATAAGTTATTATTTTGACATTACAAACAGACACTTCAATTATATTTATTTGTATAGATTGTAATAGTTATTGTATTAGTTATTTAGTTGATTGTAATATAAATATAAATGTGAATAAGACGAAGGTCATGGTGTTTGAAAGCGAAGAGGACGTATCAATGTGTGATGTGAAAATAAATGATAAAAGTGTGGAACAAGTAAGTGAGTTTGTATATTTGGGGAGTCTGTTTACAAGGGATGGAAAGATAGATGAAGATGTGGAAAGGAGAGTAAATGCGGGAAATAAAGTGAATGGTGTTATACGTGCAGTTGTGACCAACCAGTTAATGTCCAAAAAGGCCCGACTGGCTGTTCACAATGGTGTGCTGGTGCCTACGCTTATGTATGGAAGTGAATGTTGGGTGTGGCAAAAGAAGCATGAAAGTAGAATAAATGCTGTAGAAATGCGTTCCTTGCGAAACATGTGTGGTGTGACTATAAATAATAGACTGAGGAATGATGTGATAAGGCAACGGTGCGGTTTAAAAGAAGATGTAGTGACAAAAATTGAAAAGAGTATGCTTAGATGGTTTGGTCATGTTGAGAGGATGAATGAAAGTCGACTAACAAAAGGTATTTACATGGCAAATGTGAGTGGAAACGCTGGAAGGGGACACCCTAGGAAGACATATAGTGATCTTATTGGTGATGTTCATCAGAAAGGTCAGGTGCGTAGTACTCGCAACTGGCGTGCGTGTATGACCAGATGTATGAATGTAAACGAAGCAAATGGAGTATGTAAGGATCGTAACAGGTGGCGTTCTGTAGTTTCTGCCTACCCCCATGGGAAGAAGGCGTGAGTTTATGTATGTATGTATGTAGTTATTCGATTGTTATTGTGGGTTGAATAGATTCTCGTATAAAACGATACGCAATTGTTTTTTTATCAGATTCGAAGTCGCATATTGTTTTAAGACAAATTCTTTTCAACGGACTGCCGTTGAAAAGAATTTAAATTTGAATAAACATAGATTAACCATAATTTAGGGAGTGCGTCTCATATCATATAAAGTTATTTGGTATATTTTCATTTTAATAACGTTCACAAGATATAAGAAACGTGAGTTTATACCAAACGTTGATATAATTTCTTTAGACACTCTAAAACTTATTTCGTATAACGTTATTGGGTATAAGATTTATTTAATCGAAAATCATTAGGTATATCGTTTAAAAATATATAGATACCATCATTATGGTTAACACCCCGATTCAGAGCAATCCGACTCGGAAAGGTTAGTTTAGAAAGCCAAGGCGGGAGCGAAGCGGAGCCCCGTTGTTTTTGTTTTTTTGGTGGTTTGCGGTTATTGGTTCTTTTTCGGGTTAGGTTCGGATTAAAAGGATTATTCCGAACCTGACCCGAAAATCCTAATACTAGACGGATGACGTCAGGGGCCCCCCGAGGTTCGGTTTGGTTAGGTTCCTTTAAACCCTGCAGACAGAAATAGGAATCCCGCGCAGCGGGCCTCCGTCGACCTGCTGTCAGTTTATGCTTGCATGCTGCATGTATGGTGTATGTTATAATGTGTATATCTGAAATTTTGCTTTGTGTTTTTTACTAGGCGTTTTATCATATTAGACTAAATAGGTTTTATGTCTTTTGAGTGGTATATCAAACGATTTTATATGCAATGTATGTTATGCTTATAAAAATTAGTTACTTTAAGATTATATCAATCCTTTATTATATTAAATGATCATTATATCAAATACAATTATACATACAGATTATCTTGTAAATATTAGAGATTTGGTAATTATATCATATATTACTTACCCTAATTTAGGCCTACAAATAGTTTTCCTTTTCCGACAAATGAATAGTATACATATATAAATTTTTTAAGCACCTTTTTATAAATGTTTCAACATTTTAAAATGTTTCCTTTAACAGAAATTCACAATTAGGATACCCAGTAATGTCCAGAATTTATTCTTAAAATATCTAAGTAGTTACTAAAAGTTTATTTATAAAATCAAACAAGTAACCCAACTCGTTTTTGAAGATCTTGAATTAATTAAATTTGCCTCAGAATTTCTTGCTTTATTTGGTTGTATCTTACAACTTCTCTGTAATCTGATTGGTCCACAAGCCTTTTGTTTCCATTCAAAAATACATATTTAGTAAATAAAGGGCTTTGTTTTTCAACTAGTTTTCAAGCTAAAACATGAATTTTGATAAAGATTTGTTTGCTCTTTAGAAATATCTTTTGTTTGTACTAGTTTGTTTAATATCAAAAGTTTGTTATTATTAATTATTTCGTTAAATTATGCACGCACGTGGTATTTATTTTTAATTAAAAGTGGTTTTAGTGGATTACGTTGTATTAATAATATAATAATATCACTGAACCACATTGCAAATGTTTGCTTGCAATAAAATTTTGCTTAAATGCAAATTTATGAGCGCTTCCTACAAAAATAGAATGCTATTAGCCAGACTCCAATTTAAATCTAGTCTACACTCAAATTATTATTGTACCGAAGTTAGAATTAATTTTTATTTCAATAGTTGTACTATGCGACAATTATTTGGCAAATTAATTTCATGGGTCGGGATTCCCTAAACATTTATATAAAAACTCGAAAAATTCGTGCTATCCTTACTAGTATTATCAATGCGAAAGAGGGTTTGTTTGTTTATTACGCTTTCACGCTAAAACGGTTGAACGGATGTTGATGAAATTTGGAACATAAATAGACCATGACTTGAGTTAAGACAAAGGATAATTTTTATCCCGATGTTCCCACGAGACCAAATCTTATGCGGGTGAAACCGCAGCCCACAGCTAGTTAATAATAAACAAAGGTAATTTTGTATATTGCGATGCCTCAACACATTTAAAAATTAATTAAGGAATGATGACTGACGTTTGCAATTTTAAATTCATGTCATAAGAGTAGGAAGTAGTTTTACAACAAAATTAATTACAAAAACGTCACTCACAGATTCGATAAAATCACCTGTAAGGTCGAATTTCACCAATCAGCACGTCTAAACCGAGTTCAAGAGCTGACAGTGTCATCATTGTTGTGGAATATTGACACTAACAGCTCTAGAACGCAGTTTAGATGAGCTGATTATTATTTATTTGCTGATTGTGTTCAGTTTCATTGGTGAAATTCGCCCTGAATGCCGACAGGTGGTTGCTACCATCGAACATTAATTAGTTTTTTGGCAACAAAATCAGGACACGAACCAGACCAGACCAAGCAATATTTTTTCTCCAGTTGCCCTGCTAGTTAAAACGGACTCTGTTGAGATTACTTAGGCCTTTACAGTAACGACTTGTTAAGCTAAAGTTCCCAGTTATAGTCTAAGTACTGACAAAATGTTGGTCCTTGGAGCGTAATATTAAATCAAGCTAACTTTCACAATTTGCGTCGACTTGCTAAATAGGCTATTAGGTTATTCTTTTTATTACTTTGAATTATGTCAAGCATTATTAAGGATTTAAGCAAACAACTTTTTTTTAACATTTGTGCTGTTTAATAGAAGTGCTACGAGTGCACTTCATCGCTACGCCGTAGCTAACTGCTACGTCGTAGCAATTGCGTAGACTTTATTCTTGCAACGTACTCAGAATAATATGCAGACGTTCTGCATATTATTAAAATAACGTACAACCTCTGAAGGGGTTGTTATACTCATCATTATGAACAACTCTTACTATCATCGGACCAAATCTAAAATCACGAAAAAAAAAATCAGCTGTTTCCTACATTTTTGTTCGCATAACTCGTCATAATGTAGGGAAACAGCTGTTTTTTTTCGCGATTTTAGCTATGGTCCTATAGTAAAAGTTGTTCATAATGATGAGCACAATGAACCCTTAAGAGGTGCGTTATTTAAATTACATATTGTTTATGTAAACGTAATAGTTAATCCGATAATTTTTGGACATGTGTGATCACTTTAATTGTAAAAAATAGAGCAATAAATAACTTGTTTTTTTTTTTTCTTCCACAGATGGCAACAACATTTCGGGGAGCACATCAACTACAGTGAAAATTATTCTTCTGTTAATATACCTTCTTCCTAACGTCCTAAGATAATTTGTTGTATTCTAATTAGTTAGTAACAATTTATAATCGCCTATGTTCTAACGAACGTATAGAACCGAAGATCCTGATGTTTCTATGACTGATAAAATTCTTCTCTATATTTTCACTGTTAATACTTTGTAGTTGTGCCAACCCGAATTTATGTATTTCATTAAATGGAATACACGCAATATGATTCTAATTTACTTAATACCCCCAGCAATTAGTTCAAATCTTAAATCTGTCTGACAAACGGATCGTAAAAGAAAATAATTAGAAGTTGTATTCGTACAAACATATTTTCTGGTTATCTTTAGAAGTTATTAATAATTAATTTGCGTTATATTAAATAGTAATTTTAAGAAGTTATTGACCTGGCACTAAGGTTTATGTGTATGCCTAGGTATGTATATATGTACATATGTATGTGCTCAAGTACTATAAATAAATAATGGCTATTGTGCGTTTTAAATATTTTAATAATTTGTTGTTTTCAATCACTCTTCACACTTATGAACATGCTGATAATGGGTGAGTCACATAAACCACACACAGTTATGAAGATTGTTACTATAATGTCGGAACACAATACATGACTTGCACGTGGCATATTATACACTAAAAGACATACCTTACTGGGACGCCATGATGACGTCGACAGGCCGCGCTGCCAACTAAATTTATACAGATACAAGGTGTAATTTTAATCAGTGTTAACCTCTTAAGGGATGATTGTACTCATCATTATGAACAACTTTTACTATGAGACCAAACCCGAAATAGCGAAAAAAAATCAGGTGTTCACATTTTGACGAGATAAGCGAACATAAATGTAGGGAATAGCTGATTTTTTTCGCGATTTCAGGTTTGGTCCCATAGTAACAGTTGTTCATAATTATGATTACAATGACCCTTTAAGAGATTAACACTGATTAAAATTACACCTTGTATAGTGGGTGTTTCACCTGGTATCCGCTTGGTTACGCAGCCAACCATACATTTTGTTGGCGACGCGACCTGGCTGCACCGCCATGGCGTCCCGGTGAGGTATGTCTCTTTAAGTCTGCTTTTTAATCTCGGGGACTAAATTGACAAGTACACATGGCGAACTGATTTAAATTACAATAGCATGTAACTCAGTTTGACATTTGCATTTGTCAATTTAGTCTCCGAGATTAAAAACAGACCATAGGTGAGTTTTATTGAAAGGCGTCGGTACGAGATAATTCAGGCTGGAAAGGAAAAGAAAGGAAGAACGTAAGTGTGCCAGGTTTCCTTGATAAAAAAATAATAACATATATTAGCGCACACCCGATGACAGTCACATACGACAGGTCAACACGACCGTCTCTCTCGAATACTTAAAGAAAATTATCGCTTACTGCACGACGTCTGTCATAATGCACGACACAAATGACAGCACTGCGTTTAGTCAGCAGGCAGCGACAAGCCGCAGATGAAAACGACATTTCTGCGTCTTGTAGCAGCGACTAGACGCAGCATTTGTGCCGGAACTTATTGTAGCTACATTTCTGGCGATGTATTGTTTGGGTAATATCAAGCCTTTTACGTATCATAGTCTAGTGAGCTCAACAACGCAATATTAGATTTTAGACCTAAAATTAGCGTTGTCGAGCCTGCGCAGTAGAGCACCTGGTTTTGAAATTGGAAATTAGATGTCACTGGCAGAATAAAGGCAGAAATACGCTAACACATTCAGTATAGATAGAGAAAGATATTTAATGTCAGGTTCATACATTTAGTATGTTTCTCTATCCATACCGAATGTGTTAGTGTGATTCTACCTTTTGCTTTTGGCTTTACACAAAACTCCAGAAAATGATACCTGGTTAGTGTAATTGTAGCTTTAGACACCTGTCGCGTAAGCGACTAGCTATCAACGATTTTCTCGCTCCAGAAATATACAAAATATTATAGCTCCCGTGTAAGTAAAAGAGATGCATTATATTTATAGTTGATCGCTGACTGTTCACACCGCCCGCAAGTACTCGTTTTTTGCAGCGACAAGAGCTATCCAAGAGGGTATTTGCTCAGCGACGCTCGCTTGGCGGACAGTAAAATCGCTGCGAGACTCACGTTTGGTACAAACGCATACCAGCGAGAAATCGCTCGTCGCCGTCGCGCACTCGCTGTTCGTTGCTCGCCAACTCGTTTTTATTTGCTAGCACTACTCGTTTTTCGCTATAGTCCGTTCACGTTAAGAAAATAGTGAGTCATCAGTGCAACTGCAGGGTAAAGGTGTTTTCACAACGGAGTAAAACTTCAAACAATTTATATTTCAAAAGATTAATGGATTAAAATCAAATTAATTGACAATTTAAGAAAATTAAAAATAAAGTCATTAGTAATTTTTTAAATCAGTGTCACTAGAATCTTCATTTGTATTTATTATGAAAGAATTTTGTTCTGCGTTCTCCATGACGTCATCCAAATTCAACATAAGATTTTCGTCTTGTATCACGTGGTCGCAGCATTTCTTCCATCGATTAGCATCTATTAAAGTTAAGTCAAGAAATTATATGGTTTTATTTGTTTGTTGTTCTTTCATTTGTCTGAGATATTTACGCCGCCATAAAACAATGTCAGCTCTCTCTACTGACAATGATCTACTCGTACTATCCCGTTGATTAAAGTCGAATCCAATTTCATGTAGAACTTTATGAAGTGTAGTGCGTTTGAAATTTTTCAAAAAATTCCCAGTGTCATAATTTTATCTAATGTTGGGTAGTCGTTATTTAAATATATTGAATGAACTTTTCTTCTTATTGCACATTTGTCTAATTCATCTAATTTATCAATCATGGAAAGCCGAGCTCTTTTTTTCTGTGGCGATTTTAATGTGTTGGTTTCTTTTTGTTCCCGAATAATTTTAAAAACTGTTTTTATTAATGTGCTCTCCATAGACTCATTTAAATCACACATTTTAAAGTACTTAACGCATTGTAAATTACTCTTCTTTCTCCACTATGAATTACCGATCCACTTGTATTCTTACGAACAGGCAAGATATTCATTTTTATTATTTTATGTAGGTAACGCACAAAAGATAACCGTTTCGCCAAAAGATCTGCCGTCAACTGGTCACTGTGAACTTAGCTTTCTAATTTGTTGCGAGGGGCGGGGCTACGCTGGCGGACAACAATGACTCACAATTTTCTTAACGCGAACGGACTATCATCGCCAGAACACGTGTCTTAAGAATGCAATCATCATAGTCGCGGTTTTAAAACGTGCGAGTAGGACAGTGACTGTTTAGTTTGAGATTCCAAAAAACTATATCACGTGTCGTCTCGCTCACACGTTTGTTGGCACCTGCCACGTACGTTTGCGTTTAGTATAGTATACATTTAAAAGAACATCATCTTTGTTTTTCTAGCAGTCTCCGTTGATACTTTAAGCTTACCGTAATAGTTGGAAAGCTATGACATTTTTTATTTTGACATATACTTAATACAATATAAAATCTAACACTACCTTAAATATATTATGTAAAACAAATATATGTATTGTAGCGAAAAGAAAATAAAAAGACAGAGATTCACTTTTTTTGAAATTCAAAGAGATACCTAGTTCATGCGTTAATAAGGGACATTTGTGCGCCTGAGTCAAGTAGAGCCTTTATCAGACGTCCACACAACAAAATTTGTTGTGTGGACGTCATTTGTTGTCAGATGAATCGGAAGTTATCACCGGCGACACTGTACGTGATTTATCGTGACCCCGGTGGCTTACACATTTTTTGGGTTGCACTTAGGGCAATCACGTGTAATAACACCTGGAGACCGACACTTGAAACAGAGCATGCCAGGGAAATCTGGGCTGTTGCGATATGAATGTCCGTTTTTTCTGCACTTGGGACATAACTGGGTTTCATTAGTTAAACAGGAAATTGATTTAGGTTTAGGTAAAAAGCTTTCAAAATGTGTCGCAGTGTCAATGAGCGCATCAAGATCAGTAAACTTGTGTATGGACAAACATGGGAAATATCTTGGATGCATGTTATGAGTAATAATTTCTAACAGGGAAGATTTGCCAATCGGATTGAGTAAAGTATCATTTAAGTATGATACTTGGATGACGAAATCTCTGACAGATTGATCCGGTTTCTGTTTTATATTTCTGACTTCTTGTTCAGTCTTGAACTCGAAATCAGTGGGACCAAATGTTTTGACAAAGAACTGATTGAGTTCAGAGTAGGATAAATCGGGATGGCGTATAGACCTAAAGTATTTGATAGCAGCACCAGATAACACTTCATGGAAACGTTTTATCAAGTAGTGATCGGGTAAATCATCTGCGTCTTTATGTTCATCGATGCAAGTAAAAAATTCGCGAACGCAGGAGTTACCAGAATAATTTACTTTCCATTTCAAAAGTGAAATTGGTTTCCGAAAAAAACAAGGACAGTCTTCAGTTTTAATCGAAGAAGGGATATTAGACAAACTAGAGGCCTGCGAAGCCCTAGGTGGAATCGGTGGGGGTCTAGATATAATAGGACTTCCGCGGCGAGTTGTCTCGCCAATAGAGCATCCTTCGTCAGCCATGTTAGATTATGAGAAAAACGAAAACTGAATAAAACAATCCACGAGTATGTTTACCAGTAGCTGGAAAGAGTTATTTAGCGAGTAATATGGCTGGTGGATGAATAGAAAGACACGCAATAGGCAAGCTAAACGGTCGGGCTAGGAGTCAAAGAAAGATAGGAACCTATTAGAAAAACAACGTGAAATAGGACGCTTTGGGCTAATAGATACCAGAAAAAAAACGAAACCAAGCACACAGTCGCATAAAAAAGCTTACCTTTGAAACACGACGCCTATACATTCACACACCAAGCATTCTCTACAGGGAACTACAAATACAGGCATTAAAATAAAACTCGGGATTAAAATATATTTGTTGGGAAGAAATGAAAGAGTAATTAATTAGTATTATTATGGAATTAAAGTACAATCAGCACATTAAACATTATACACACAACATCCAACATTAAAAGGTGATCATCAATGGTATCATTGTCCTGTAATGCATATTCTGCTCCATCCATGACACTGGAAAAAGGACAAAAGGAAAAAATAGGGATTATATTTGCTCGAAGAGCATCACACACAAAATAACAGAAAAAAATATATTAAGTAACCATCAAAATTACTTACTTTAGTTCGGGCGCCATTTTGTAGCGAAAAGGAAATAAAAAGACGGAGATTCACTTTTTTTGCTACGACACGTTTAATTTTGTTTTAAAATAAAAATAGAAAAAAAACATTAAAAGGTAAAAAAAATGAATATTATGGTATAAAAAAAATGCAGGTTGACTTGTGTGAAGGGAATAAAATAGAGAACTTTGGTCTGATAGGTACGCGAATAACGAAAGAGAAATAAAACGTACTAACTAGTCGATTGCAATCACTAATAAGTAACGCTACCAAAACATATCGTTATGGAAAAAAGATCAGAGAACCAAGGTATCTCGCATTTTACAAATTTGAAAATAAAATTAAGTAGTCAATGAATTAAAAAAAATCGCAGAGGGTTACTATTTACACTATTAAATTAGAACGTAAAATATCATTAAAAAAAACCGTGGCATAACGTAATTGCGTCCGGCGAGGTGACATAGACTGTAGGGAGTCGTAGTTCTTTGTTCAGGAACTGGCGTTGGTTGCGAGACCTTCAGCGCTCAAGATGCGGTCCAACTCTCGACGTTGGCCAAGGACGTCCAGCGTTATTTTAGGCCAAAACCTGGAGGCCGAAAGGCGGCCTGTTCAAAGCTGTTCAATCCTAAGACAAAATGAATTAGGGTTAGACCAGCGTGATCAGACTGAACTTCCGATTGAGGAAAACTGTTAAAAGATACGTACCAGAAAAAATAAAGATGAAAACACTAGACTCGTACTTAATATACAATACTCAATATTGCTTTGCCACAATGTACTAATAGGACGGCAGGGATATAGTGTGCTTCACTTGAAAAAAACTCGTTTACTTTCCACAAACTGGGTCAGTATCAATTGATTCAACTTTTGCAACTGAAGAAAAAATGGGAATCCATCTGTCAGAAGAAAAATAATTCGAATCAAGAAATAAAAAGATAAAAATCGACCAGGCTCAAATACAAACGGAAAAAAGGTTGATTATAAAGAATCAAAAAGTTTTGACATGCAGTTATGCTGCAGTATGTAGGGTCATGGGGTCTCATCTGGAACGAATTATAATTAGTCTTGAAAAAAAATCATAGATGGCAGTATAGGTTGCTCTAACAAAATTTACAACCACTAAATTGCGTTAAACGGCAGATTTTGGCTGAAGTAAGATTAGTAAATATTAAAACTTCGTTGACCAAGACTGATTTATCTATTTACACTCATAAATCACGTAATTTCGACAAAAAAAGATAACTGAAAACTTTAACTTCCATTCGAACGTGATTCGAACCCATAGAATGTTATAGGCAGCTATCTGTTACCCATTTTGTTTAGAGCTATTTGCAACAGATGGCGTTTTACTCAATTTTTCACAATAAAGGTAGCAACAATCGTTATTAATTTACGTTTAGTTAATTCATTTTAAGTATATTTAATCTTTTTATAAATACATTACTTACATAGAAATGTAAAAAAATACATATTTTTTTCATTATCAAACCTGGAAATATAAAATTTACTAAACATTAATCATTCTCTCTGGCAATGTCAATTCAGATTCCGGAGGTTGACTCCTAGATGGCGTTGTAAAACTACCGTTTCTGGCAATTAGTGAGTCGCCGGTACTGCCATCTGTTGAGAAAATGGAGAAAAAAATATAGCCAGTCGAATTGCCAGTTTTAGGGAGGTCGCATTTCTTTGTATGGGATTGGGTATCTGTATTAACCTGTGGTAGGGTGAATGAAATGAAATAAAGTTTTGACGGCATAAAAATACAATATAATCATTCACACAATACAAAACACATAGAAAAAACTTAAAAGTTCAAGGAATTCGAATGTGACACCAAGACCGTGCAAAATCGTGGCTCTTGCAAACAGACGCGACACGTGACGCAAATCGCACGCGACGCAAAGGCACCGCGTGTCGCGCGAAGAGCGGTGCCTTTTTGTCGCACGCGATTCGCGTCGCGAGACGCGCCTGTGTGAAGGAGCCTTGATGCGGGCCGGACTGACGGGCACGGAGCGGCGTAAGAGCGACCGCGCAATGCGGGGCACGGGAGGCGCGGGCGCTTGGATGCGCGTGTTCATGTTACATGCTACTCTTCCTACATATATAAAAATAAAGGTGAAAAAATTCGTCCACATCGCTGTCAGTGGAAAAAGTGCCCAAAAGGCTGGCGGCGTTGCTACGTTGGATGGCAATGCTGATTCTTTGGTCTAAAAATAGGCCAGCCCTCTGGTATCGCTTAAAACAATTTTCACGAAACAGACGAATATAAAAATACCCCCACAATATTCCCGCCGTCGAACCACTCTATTAAAAAGCCTTTGAAAATGCAAAAGACTTGCGTAATCGTTTTAAGTATAATTCGGTACGAACGACTAAATTGATATGCGCGACAATGAAAATTCACGAAAATGTCCAACGAAAAAGTTTGTTATGATTTCATAACTTTCATTATTTTAGACTCATTTTACTAAAGTATTTAAAGAATTACTGGTGTTATAGTAGGTATTAATTATCCCACGTACCTACTGCAGGGAAAAGACCATCGACACGACCTTTGCACGGTGGCTAATCAGCACCTAGATGAGAATAGCAGAGGATTGAGAGAACTAACAAAAATTTCTACATTTATATTTGTATACCATCTGTCCTTCTGTATACCATCTGTCCTTCTGTCTCTGTAGGTATCTGTTTGTGTGTCTATATTGTTTGTTTTTCCCAAATAAATAAATAAACTAGCTGTTGCCCGCGGCTTCGCCCGCGTAAATGTCTCTTATGTGAATTGGATTTTGTTCCCTATGTGAATTGGATTTTCTTCACAATTTCATGGGTTTTAATTTTTTACGCGGAACCCTTATATTTTTTCTAAAATAAAAGTAGCCTAACTTACTTCATGTAACATCAGCTATCTGCCAGTGAAAAACCCGTCAAAATCGGTCCAGCCATTTCGGAGATTAGCCGGAACAAACAGACAGACCGACAGCCAGACAGACAGACAAAAAATTTAAAAATAGTTTTTTGTTATAAGGAAAGTGAGAAAGAAAGAATAATGTTTAGTTGGTCACAGTTCGAAAAACACAAAATACAAATAACAAAATAAAAAAAATAAAATAATGTTTTAACAACAATAGTGTGTGCCTCACGACTGCGCCAAAAAGGTTCACTTCAGCATTAATGCCAGACGGATACTGACTGACGCTGGTAATAATGATCACTAATCACCACGCAACTTTAATCTCGTTGACCATTTTCATCTTAATTCCATCTTAAGTCCAGCTATCTTCAATATAACTTGGAAAGTAGGTTCACACAAAACTGAACAGCCTACCCTTGGTATTTGCTTCATACTTAAGGACTTTCCAAACACTAGCATGCTTGAGGAACGGGTCCTTTAACTTACGAACTATAACGACGAAAATTGGGAAACTTGCCTACAACTCTTCAAATATTCCATACTAACTGTGCTCCACAACTTCGCCCGCATGGAAGTCGTAAGATACACAATATACTAAAATAACAGCCACATTTTAATAAAACTCCCTCGTCCCCCGTACCCGTCGCGTTGCATCGCCCGCCCGCGCTATTACTTCGTTTTCGCTTAGTGTTCTTTCTAACTTTTTTCTTTTTGCTCGGCTCCTAAAGGTCGTAACGTGATGTTAAATAGCCTATAAACTATCCTCGAGAATTGGGTTACCAAATGCGAAACAAATTTTTCAAATCTGACTTTTTGTTCACAATTTCATGAGATTTATTTTTTTTTGCGCGGAACCGTAATTATTTTTCTTAAATAAAAGTAGCTTAAGTGACTCCCAGTAACATCAGCTAACTTCCAGAGAAAGTCCCGCTAAAATCGGTCCAGCCATTTTGCAGATTAGCCGGAACAAACAGACAGACAGACAGACGGACAACATTTTTTTAAATTGCAATTTTTTTATAAGTACCGTATATACTTTCTTATGCATTTAGTAAAAAAATATTATATTGACATTTGTGGCTAAGAAATAACAGCCGCACGGGTCGATCGGTCAGGTTAAGCTACGCTTGCCGCGGTTGGTCCGTGGATGGGTGACCATCTTTACATATCAAGACCCCTCCGTGCCTCGGAAAGCACGTTAAGCCGTTGGTCCCGGCTGTCATTCGTGTATCTTTGACAGTCGTTACGGGTCGTCAGAAGCCCGAAAGTATGACAACCAGTCTTACCAAGGGGTATCGTATTACCCAGTAACTGGGTTGTGGAGGTCAGATAGGCAGTCGCTCCATGTAAAATACTGGTATGCAGCTGCATCCGGTTAGACTGGAAGCCGACCCCAACATAGTTGGGAAAAGGCTAGGCAGATGAAGATGATGATTGACATTACAAACAGACACTTCAATTTTATTTATTTGTATAGATTGCAGTACTCGATACATCGAAGCTCCAAATTTGAAATCATACTTTCAGACATGTTTTTATACAGGGTTATTTTAAATTGGCTAGCTAAACTCCGCAGACGCAATGGATTTTTGTGCGGTCATCGACTGCAGTTATTGATGTCACTTGAAGTATAAATTTAAAAAATCTGTTTTTTTTTTGTGGAAACTTCACTAACGTGATGGGTAATGATATCTAAACATGATAAATCGTAATAAAATAGTTTTTCTCAACTCACACTTCAAGTAATATCACTAACAGCTGTCGGTGATCTCCCAAAAAAAAAACATCAAATCTTTTAATTTTTAATTTTATCGTGTTAAGACATCGATAGCCATCGCGTCTGCGGAGTTTAGCTAGCCAATTTAAAATAACCCTGTATTCTTAAGAGGGTTGTCACATTTTCTCACCCCTCTCGCTCACTCGTGAATATTAGATGAAGAAGAATTTTAAAAATATTAGATGAAGATATCCTTTTTGAAAAATGTAACCAATGGGTGACCTACTAAATAATATTAATTTAATAATTAATTATTAAAAACACATTTTTATTGTGGCATTTATTTATATCATCTCAAAACCAGGGGGCCTATCATGCACTCTTATAGCAGGTCAATTTTAGACGGAAAGTGAACTGTCGGGCTATTTTGTACCATGAACACGTCAAATAACAGGCGAGCCAGCGATCACGTGACTAAAGCCGGTCAGCGGTCACGTGACAACATTTCACTGGTCTGACCTGCGATAAACTGTACCATCAAGTCCTTTTTGACAAGTAAACACTTGAAAACTGAACTGCCCTGCAGTCATATTAAGCAGGCGTGAAAAAGTAACTTTTATTGAACTGTTTTCTTTAATTTAAAATAAAACACGTAAATATATGTTAATTTGTGAATATAATACTATTATGGCGTTTATTTAAAATTAGAGAAAACAAAAAAACAATCAATCTCTTTGCAGTTTATTTTAGATGTGTAACGAAGATGAAATTTTTGAGTTTCTTGAGAAAGATGGTGATAAAAACAGTGTGAAACAAATCGCTAAAATCCAAAGGAAAGTTATGAGAAGCACGATAAAACCTTTTGACCTGCAGGATGGCATGTTTGTGGACGGGTCAAGAATATAATCCTCCTTCGTCGCCAGGAAAGCGACTCGTGAGAACCAATGAACCCCGTATGTGCCCGATGAATGGCACTAGGCTTGCACACCTATAACATGGGACTTATTACCAACGGCGAGACGTGGGTGTATAAACTTCTATAACAGGGGAACACCTCTGCCTACCCCTTTGGGGATTATAGGCGTGATAATATGTATTATTTAATTTCATAGAAAAGTAAACAAACTTGTATGATCTAGAAAGAAATACAAATCAAGAACACAATACATAGAAATAAAAACCAATGCATTAATGTTTGATAGAAGTTTAGGCAAAGACAGACAAGATACATAGTAATATAAAACTAACTTACAGCTGCCTAGCCTTTAAAATCTTTGATAGCACCACCAACACAGAATTAAAATTTTTGGCCACCTCTGTCCACAATCTGCCGGACATTTCTCGAGCTTGAGCACTTTTATTGAAGCCCATTGCAATGTCCTTGTGATTATTAAAAAAAAAAACCACAGTGTTTCCAATTGTTCATATGAAACTCTCCTTGAAGTCATGATCACCAAAAAACTGCACTTTCTTACCACTCACAACAACGGACACGATACAAATGTGTGAATTTCTAATTTATTTCCAGAAACACAAAAAAGGAACCCACTTGAAGTTCCAAAATACAAAATGAACTCATAATATTATGTTTGTGGTTGTGACAATAAATTTATACTTAATAGCCTAGAGTCGTTCGAAAATAGCTAAAATAATAGATAACTTTGGAAAGTTTCTCAAGTAGGTACTTACCTACCTTTCTTAAGTATCTAAAAGGGTCTCCATGCTACAAAACATAGTTTTTTAGAATTCTCTTGATCATTATAAGTCGTTATTAAATTAATTTTATCTAGTTCTTTAAAACCGTAAAACCGGTAATATTGCGTAAAAGTATTTCGGAACGTTTGTTTATAATATGGCGTACCGGCCAGCGATAACGTAGCAGGTCTGAAGTTGATACATTGCAGGTCAGACGGAAATGCTCATGGTACAAATAGAAAACCTGTCAGGTTAACCTGCTAAGTTGACCTGTCATGTACTTGGCAAGTATTTTAAATGTTGATGGTAGGGCCCCAGATCATAATACTTTTTTTTTTGTGGATGGGAAATCATCAAATGACTTCTCCAGCTCTGGGCGGAGTGGGAGGGCGTGTCAGACTTTTACTGACTAAAACCCACCCGTGTTCCTTCTGTTGCCTGTGCCGGGGCCACGGTAAATCTTTCGAACATCCTGCAACCCCGGCTGGCATCGGTCCTAGCGGACCCCTTCAATGCTGCTGACATCTCTTTGAGGCGCGCGTGGAGCACAATGCGCCGTCGACTCGGGCCTGGTCCTTACCGAATGGCGAGTTACCCATTGCTCGCCGTCCGAAAGCCTGCACCTACGGTGGCCGGGAATCGGCTACCGATTCCCGACGCCCAGGGCGTCTCCTGCGGCGACTAGGGGCGTGAGGGCGCAAAGCTTGCCTCTCCCTCACGCGTCCCGCCTCCTCCTTCGCGAGCATTACTGCTTCGCAGAAGGACGTGATGGCTTCCCATGTACTCTCGCTCCGTATCATGGCCTGGACTAGGGCCGGACGCGAGAGATTGCCGCTGCCGATCGCTTCCACAAGGACACGGCGGTACCCCGCCCAAGCCGGGCAGACCTGCACCGTATGCTCCACCGTGTCCTCCGGGCGATCCACACAGTGGTGACACCTGGGCGTTTCCTCCCGCCTTATCTGGAATAGGTACCTCCCGAAGCACCCGTGTCCGGTGAGGACCTGCGTCAGGCGGAAGGTGAGTACGCCGTGGCGCCTCTTCAGCTACTCCTCAAAGAGGGAGGGTGGGGGAGGGAGGGAGGGAGAGGGAGCGGGATTTATCGCCGCAATTGTGGCGTGCCCAGCGCTGGGTTGCGACAATCGCAATCTCCATGCCGCCATGAGATCCTGCCGGAGCTCTGTCCGCCGTGCCGCGTTTTCTCGCAGCAGCGGAGTTACGCCCCGGCGAGATCATAATACTTAATGCGCTAAGTTTATTAGATACCACAAAAGAAGCTGAACAAAAATAAACGAAGCTGAAACGAAAAAAAAACGAAGCTGTATGCCACAGGCAGAAAGTACAAACATCATATTTTATTCCTCTTCTAATTCCTTAATCAATATGGACATAACACGATTTATTTCTCTTATTGGACCCTAAAATATGCGACAGAGAGCTAAACTTTACTCATCACTCTTACTCGAATGCACCTCGTAAATTTTTATGACTGTGCTTACTAAAACCACTCGAATTTAAGCAGTAAAAACAGGTAGGTAAGGTTTCAATTAGAATGGTAAATTCTGATGCTTGTTTACGTTACATTTCTATGTGTATGTATGGAATGACAGTTTGTGATTGAATTTCATTTAACAACTTTGTAATAGTCTGTGGGTGCATCGATTCTAGGAATTTAATTAAAAGTTGTTGATGAATCCTTCAACTGAAAGTTCTGTTATCTTAAGTTTTTATGACACTTAAGAAAGAAAAAGAAAGAAAGAAAAATAGGTTTATTTGTCACAGAAACATGTTCATCCAAAATCATAAGAATAATCAGAAAAATAAAACGAAATAGAACCACATTATATGATCACGAGCTCAAAACAGAAATAGTCGGCAGCTGCACGTCATGAGTGTGACAAGAAGGCTTCCACTCAGCATGATGCTGTGCTATGAGGGACAGAGCACAGCGCTGATTTTCAGTGGTCACCCGAAAAAGATTTACTCACTTGATAGTTGATGACAATAGGCTTACGCCAATCACATGGGACTTACAACATAACTGGTGAAATGTCGGTGTACGCCTCTGCCTAACCCGTCGGGGAAACAAGGCTTGATGTTATGTTACTATATAGATATGAATAAAGTCTTCAAACTAAATCAATATTTTGTTTGAATAAAACTAGTATTTCCAACATATACTTCGCTCGTTCGTGGTAGGCACCATTGTGTTGTGGTATGGCTGACAGCATGGTTTTAATGAAAACTGGTGAAAATCATGATAGATTAAAATTAGTAATAATCCGCCAGTAATTGATTGGTGTAAAATACTAGGTAAAATAAGTGACAAACATTCTCCTGAAAAAGAAAAGTTAAACAACGCATCCAATTTTTACTTTCTCCTAAAATAATGTACTGTAATTACAGTTGTTTCATAAAACTAAACAAAGTTGTGATTATAGTTCATCCTTTATCACATAAAATACAGAGTTGTTAAACAAAATTAATAAGGGTAATTTATAGTAAGAGATCTAGGTTACTGATAAAGTTCAAACGGGAGGAAGCTAAAAGAAATAGAATTTGATATAATAACGAAAGCCGGTAACGCCTACATTGTCTGAAAGGACAAACGTGTATCTACAGTAGGAACGATGACAAAAAAAGGTTTTTTGTCCGTCAGGTAGATTATTAAAAAATATACGTACACGTTTTTTTCTTTTCTTACGTAATCAAAAGATTACGGCGATACATTAAGTTAAAATGTGGCATGACGTCACGCCTTTCTAGATTTTATACTGAGTTGTGACGTAGCGAGCCCACTCCCCAACTTTAATGTGTTTTATCTAAGTAATTTTTATTAATATAATAAAGCAAACAATACGTGTCTAATATTTTTTATTATCTGATTGACGGACTAAATAGAATTTCTTTTTTTTTACCCAGGCATCTTTCCTGTTGAATGCCGAAAATGTATCAATGCTCCTTCGATTTATCATCATCATTAATCCGTCGAAAAATGTCCATCTGCTATACGGGAACCGCCTGGACGTGAACTATGCAGGGAAAGGTCGTTGTGGCAATCCTTGAAGGAGGCCTATGTCCAGCAATGCATTGTTAGTACCTAAATACAAGGTCAAAGTAAATTAGCCAGCGAAACTTCACAGACGTGTTGGGTATCGATATCTAATGACGATAAAGCAAAATAAGAGATTTTTTAAGCTCATAATTACAAGCAACTACTACTGATTATAAGGTCAACGGCCTCTGGTAGTATCAACATCATTTCTGCCAAAAGACGATCACTGCTGGACATAAGCCTCCCCCAACCACCATCACTTCGACCGGTTCTGCGCTTCCCGCATCCAGCGGATTCCTGTGGCCTTCACAAGGTCATCGATCCACCTTGTGGTAGTATAGTTACATAATGAGTTTAGAAAACCTTTTTATATTTGTTTTATCGTAATTAGATATCGATACCCATCACGTCTGTAAAGTTTTGCCAGCTTGTTTTACTTAACCTTGTATTCATAAATTCGCCCGTATTGCAACCCAAATCACTTATATATATATATATATATATATATATTATATATTCATGTTTATCTACGTCCAGTGTGGTTTGCTCTCAACTTGATTTGCAAACATGATTTGCGCTCAACTTGTGTCTATTTTGGATTTAGCTCTACAATTCACAATTTTCTGCTCTGTAAAAATACTATCAGAAAAACTCAATTTTATTTTCTTAATAAACAAAGGAACAAACCTACAACAAGCCTAGCGCTCGGCCAACAATTAGCCAGCCTCAAGAACAACGGACCACTGGGGCACTTAATGGAATTTTTCTTCAATATTTTCTGTGAAATTGTGGAAGCTCTTTGCAGTCTTTTAAAGTCTCAATATTATTGCGAAAACTACTGCAGTTAAATATATACAACGTACTGTGTGTTCCTGTGAACACACATTACTTTCACATTTAAGCAGTGTTGTGATTTCATACGGCTATTTTACTGCATATTTCCGGATTTTGATAAATCAACGTTTGAAGTAAGCAAGCAAACATTTCGGAATTTACAAAAACAAGAGTAGTTTAAATGCTGTGGAAATGCTTTCTTTGCGAAAAATGTGTGGTGTGACTATGAATGATAGGCTGAGGAATGATGTGATAAGGCAACGGTATGGTTTACAAGAAGACGTAGAGACAAGAATTTAAAAGAGTATGTTTTTTGGTCTTGTTGAGAGGATGAATGAAAGGCGACTAACAAAAGGTATTTACACGGCAGATCTGAGTGGAAACGCCGGTAGGGAACGCCTTAGGAGGACATAATAGTGACCTTATTGGTGATGTTCTTCAGAAAGGTCAGGTGCGTAGTACTCGCAACCGGCGTGCGAGTATGACCAGATGTATGAACGTAAACAAGGCAAAAGGAATATGTAAGGATCGTAGCAGGTGGCATTTTGTAGTTTCTGCCTACCTCCATGGGAAGAAGGCGTGAGTTTATGTGTGTATCTATATAAAAACTAATTATATTCATCAACCATTTTCAAACTTAGTAAATATTAAAATAAATGAAAATAAGAGACTGATGCTAAGTGTACATAATAAATACTTTAAGTGAATCCTAAATAAATTAATATTTATGATGTTCCATTACAGGGCTTCTTTCGTTTAATTGCAATTTACTTATTTTAGAAAAAAAAGATACAAAATATAATTTAAATTAATATTGTTAAGACGACGGCAAAGTTCTCTAAACTATTTCATACCTTAGAACTAAATAAATAATATCTATTTTTAAATATAACTAAACATTAACCGTATAAAATATCAGCACTTTGTTGGAAAATGGTCGGTTCAGATGAAAATAATAGTTCGTTTCTTGCAAACTGCACAGAAGTTGTAGTTGCAGGACATTTTATTACCAACATTACAATGCGGATAAAGCGGTTGTCTATTATGCAACTGGCTGCAACCCGCAACTGCTGGCTGGTTGTAGGTATTATATAAACAGCAATGACTTTTAAAGCAACCTCGTCGCATTAGTTGTAACTAAGCAGCAATAAGTTGAAATGTATTATGACTGCAGTTAAATAGTTGGGAATACTTCCTGCTGCTAGAAGATTTAGAACGCTTTTGTCATGACTTTAATAGTAGCTAGAAAGTAATATGCATTGTGGCAACATTTGAGATATTCAAAGAGTGTTGTAATAGCTTTTCTTGCCTTCTTTCAGATTAATCCCACATTAACTAGGGTATATATGGGTAAATCTTAATTATATAGTCTTTCTGTAGTTTCTCCCATGGGAAAAAAGTGTGAGCTTATGTACATACATATATCATAATTATTGAGCTAAATATTTAATTAAAATCAGAACAGAAGTAAAATTTAAACAATATTTACTCCTAAGTATTATATGAAATGCTGAAATAGAATGTAGGTATCGAATAATTTTGTGTTCATTTATTATTAAGATGATGTGTTAAAGCAGCAGTAGCAGTTCGCAGCAGTGACCAGGCAGCACAGGCAGGCAGGTGGCAGTGGGGGTGAGTGTCTGTGAGGTGTGTGTGTGTGTGGCGGGGTGTGTGTAGCAGTGAGCCGATTAACGACTTATCTCATTGACCATACCAATTATATATAATTATTCAGGCTGGCTTCCTATATAACCAGATTTAGTCAAACAGTATTTTACAGACACTCCTGTTTCTACCTTATTACTGACTAATGAAGCACTAACTGGGTGATTTACATCAACGCGCTCAAACTTTCAATCAACTCAGCCTATCGCAGTCCACTGCTGGACATAGGCCTCTCCCGGGCTGCGCCACAACATCCTGTGCTCCGCCTTCCGCATCAATTCTGTCCCAGCAAACTTCTTAAGGTCGTCGGTCCATCTAGCTGGGGGGCGTCCCACACTACGCTTGCCGATACGCGGTCCCCACTCCAGGACTCGTCTGCTTCACCGGCCATCGGTCCTTCGACAAACATGGCCAGCCCACTGCCACTTCAGTTTGCTTACTCTGCAGGCTATGGCGGTTACTCCGGTTCTTTTCCGGATAACTTCAAACCAAACAGCCCCCCCCCCCCCTCTCATCTCCTCCTTTTCTCAAACTTTATGAAGTTAGTTTTATTTAGTAATCAGTTCCAAAATTTACAATGTGGGATCTAACCGGACCTATTAAACGAAAATGTACACTAACAACATAGATTTAGAATGTAGTCATTTAGTTTGTTTAGCCCGTCTCAGTCAACAGGATAAAGTTTCGAGTATAGGATATCATAGATCGGCTTATGCAGGTATCCTATAGCTTTCCGATATCGAAACAAATAATTGTTTGAAAAATGTAAATGAACTATCCACTAGTGTAGTGGGTAGATTCCTTTCCCACTACACCGCGCACCGTACCATACCATGACCGTGCTAGGAACGTGTCAGGAAAAAAAATTCTTTGTATTGAAAATTTATGAGACTAATGCTCATTAGACCGTTCCTACTCCGACCAACACCGTCGTGTGCCATGCACGGGCGTCACAATAGCTATGATGTCTGGGTAAAAAAAAAGAAATTCTATTTACCTATTCTGTCAGTCAGATAATAAAAAAATATTAGACACGTAAGTATTTTTTGCTTTATTCATAAAGTGGGGGCTCGCTACATCACACTCAGTATAAAACGGGTGATTCGTCTATGCTATCAAATTATAGACCTATTTCTTTAGCGACGATAATTTCTAAGGTACTGGACAGTGTGCTTGTAAGTCAGCTTGATAAGCATCTAAAAATAAACGATGCTCAATTCGGGTTTCGGCCCGGTTTATCTACAGAGAGTGCTATCCTTAGCCTTAAGCAGACTGTGCAGTACTATACAGCAAGGAAGACGCCAGTTTTTGCATGTTACCTAGATTTGTCATAAGCATTTGACCTTGTATCATATAATGTGCTTTGGGGTAAATTGCAACATGAGACGGATGTGCCCCGGGAAGTAATAAATTTATTTAAATTTTGGTACGCCAATCAACAGAACCGTGTCAGATGGGCAAACTCCTTTTCAGCTGACTATAGGCTTGAGTGCGGGGTGAGGCAGGGGGGGGCTGTCCTCGCCCGCGTTGTTTAATCTGTACATGAATAATTTAATCGATAAGCTTAGCAGAACCGGAATCGGCTGTCATATTGATGGTGTATGCTTTAATAATATAAGTTATGCAGACGATATGGTTTTGCTGAGCCCATCGATCAGGGCGTTAAGGAAATTGATTAACGTATGTGAATCGTACGCTGGGACCCATGGGCTCAAATATAATGCACAAAAGAGCGAATTCATGATACTTAAAGCAGGCAGTAAAAGCTATAGCACGATTCCACCAGTTATGCTGTGTGGCAGACCTCTAAAAAGAGTTGCAAATTTTAAATACCTGGGTCATTGGGTCTCAGACGACCTGAAAGACGCCGCGGCATGTTGAGCGAGAGCGCAGGTCGCTGGCTGTTCGATGTGGGATGTTGGCCCACAGGTTTGCACGTTGTGCGGCACAGGTTAAGGTGACGCTGTTCAAAGCCTACTGCCAATCCATTTACACGTGCAGCCTGTGGGTGAACTTTACGCAAAGGGCATATAGTGGCCTGCGCACACAGTATAACAACACGTTCCTGGTGTTGATGGGGCTGCCGCGTTTTTGTACCGCGTTTGTGATGTTTGCCGACGCGGACGTTGATAGTTTTTCGGCCATCATGCGCAAGAGATGCGCATCTCTGCTACAACCCCAACACCATGCTTAGAACGTTGGCTGATAAGTGGGACTCCGATCTTGGGGCGGTGGATGCGACTGCACGCAGTCAAGTAGGCATTCCTCATGATCTGCGTGTCTCACGCCGCTTAGATTAAATTGTACTAACACTAGTTTATAAGTCTACATTGTTACTAACAAATATGGAAGTGATATTCTGAAATAAACGTTTATTATTATTATTGGTTATATATGTTTTCATATCTCAGAACCTTGGGGTCCCGGACTTTTGTAAGGCGTACGAGGGGCCGAAGCCAACTCGCAGAGGCCCCTTAGACAATTTTAAATGATGAGGAGGTACCAACCGACTATGCAAATGCACCCAAGGACAACCTTCGGTTGGTGCAGGACTATTGTAGGACATGGAAACGAAACATATTGGGCTATGGGTTCGGGTGACTATAGTGGATTGGTTACCAAGAACTGTGGAAAAACTATGTCCCCTGCCTAATCAATGTTAGGTAATACACGGATAAAATGGCAGGGTTGACTTGCACACTCAATAATTATTATTATAAAATCAGGCAAGGCGTGACGTCATGCCACATTTTAACTCAATGTATCGCCGTAATCAGTTGATTACGTAAAAAAAGAACAAATTCGTATCCAATATTTTTTAATAATCTATCTGACAGACAAAAAAAAATTTAGACATCATCCCTATTAAATTGTCAGCGAGAATATTTTGCTGGTGCTGATACGCTCCGTGCTAGACACGCGACGTTGCGAAACTGGTGCGCACAGTGTAACGGCGAGGGCTTCGCAGGTAGGCTGCGGAGGAAATCAAATAGTTTAGAGAGATGGTTAAAACCAAAAAGGATAGGTTAAAACATATAATTAAATAGTTAAGCTAACACGGATAGGTCGTGGATATGTCACTGTCACTATACTAAACACTTTCTTTCACACTAGGTAGGATAGGTGGAGTGGTACCGTTCTTGGCTGGAGGTGGCAGACATAGAGGCCTGTCAGCATGCGCGGCCAGAGGCCCTCGGAGCTCGGCTCAGCGGCGGCGCGTTGGTCGCGAGCTTCAGGACGCAGTAATGCACGCCAGTTACGCGTGCAGCGCGCTGTCTCAGGCAGCTTGCAGATAGAGTGTGTATGGTCACGAGGTCCTGCCCTCAGCCTGGACGTGAATCCCTGGAAAGCGCGTTAGGGTGCCCATGTCAGATGCGGTACGAAAAACAGCAAGCCGCACGCGGTGTGCCAAGCCTCATTCCCGTTTCAGCATCCAAGGAACGGTGTGGGAAGCAGGGTAGATAGGAAGCTTAACACATCGATGCGGCTTACAGGCAAGGATGGCGTATCACAATGACAGATGCAATATAAGGTTAAGTATGTGGCACGCGACCATAACACAAAGTAAATCATCAAGCATCTCAGCGGATGGCTCGCTATATCGCTTATAATACACAGTGAGGCCTTGCGCAGCCCCGATGCAACAGCAATACATACATATTTCAGTCTCCTGTGCACTGGATAATCTCCGCGTGGTCAGATATTGACATTGCGAAATCAGATGCTGCATAGGTGATGATAATAACGTAGATAATCCAGCGCATAGGGTCCATTATAAATCCTAATCAATGAAGAACTCACCCTAGCATGGGGCACAAAGAATCTTGAGGGTCAGGGATTAACTCCTGCCAGAGAGGCGGTCAGCGATCGGAATGAACGAGTGATCCATAAACAACTAGTGTTGTAACACTTTACGTTTAATTTGTGAAATAATTAGCTCACTCGACTAATTGCTATTTTAGAAGCAATACAACGCTACAATAGGCGGCGAAATGGAGCATACGGATTAACCGCGTATGATGACCATTGCATAATACATTATCAGCCTATAACATACCCACTGATGGGACACAGGCCTCCTCTCTTCAAGAGGGAGCGGGCTGTAATCTACCACGTGGGCCCAGTGCGGGTTGGTAGATATCACGACTTCGAATTTTTGGTTCTACGACATACCGGTTTCCTCGCAATGTTTACCTTCACCGTTTGAGAGCATGGGTACAAAGTAAAGATAAGTACAAAGTATAGCGCCTGCCTGGGTTCGAACCCACGACCTACAACTCGTAAGTCGGGGCCGTTACCACTGGGCCACCACTGCTCTCACTGCTGATGGCTCTTTTTTGACCCGTTATAAACGGAGAATTTTCTAACAGCCATCGTTTAAGTACAGGAAATGCTTTTTCAACAAATATATTCACTCGCTCTTCTTGACACGTCTGCCTCACGTGAAAACACAAGTAAACTACTACAACCGAGAGAAGGGGAACCGTACGGATATGACACGCGGATGATACCCGGATGTTACGGTCACCGTTATGCACGGGTATGATACGCTGTTGATACGTTCGAGTGGGCATTTTTGGGGGATATGTGGGTAGTCCGTTTTATGTTTCTTTCTGAGCCTGATACGTTCATAGCCATTGCCGGATTAAGCCAGCGCGGGGCCTGTTGCAAATTCTACCAAGGGACCCCCTATGGTAGAAATTGGGAATTGTCTTAAAAATTTTAGCACCTTGGTTAGGTTAAAAGAATAAGACCTAAAGGAAATGAACATGCGAGAGTGAGCGAAGCAAGCTCGAAAATTTTTAGTACCCCGCCTCTTCGAGGTTCTTTTGACAATTCATACAGAAATGGAAATTGCTTTGTACGACATAAACAGGAAAATAGAAAAAAAAATAAAGAGAAATTAGGATGCAAAGGCGAGCGAAGCGAGCTCGAAAATGTATACCATCCCACCTCGGAGAGGTTACATTTCTTTTGACCATTCGAACATTATATCCCATTGGACCTACCGGTGGTATAGGTAACAAGACTTGATTTTATGTACGTCCAAGCACGGGGCCCCCCAAAGCGTGAAGCCTGTAGCATTAGTTACAACTGCTACGTGGCTAATCCGGCCGTGATCAAAGCATGGTCACTGTATGGTATGATGGGCAGAGAGCTTTATACTTCTAAGGTATGTGCATAGTACAAACATAAGAATTTGCTTTTAATATGAGTAACAAAATAATAACAGCAAATCTTTGCTACTTATTTCCAATAACTTTTTATTTATTACTTGTTTCATTTAGGTACCATCGCGGACATTCAAATATAAATGCACAAATGTCCGTGATGGACATTTGCAGTGAACCTTATTACCATAATAATAAGGTTGAAAAGTGATGCGATGGTACCTACAGGTTTAAAGTTTGTTTTTTTTTCTCCAAAGTTGTGTTCAGAATTTAATTTAAAAACAAGTTTCCTTATCGGCTTCATTCAAAGTGGCGGTTTCATTTTCACATTTTAAGTACTTAATGCAAAATACTTCTTCAAATATTTTTTTCCCTATTCGTAATTTTATTTATTTTACTGCCTCGTTGGACTAGTGTTCGTAATTGCAACTGCTAAAGATTGGTTCTTGGGTTCAATTCCGGGGTCGGTCAAAGTTTTATTGGGTTTTTCCATTGGGAAATTCAGTAGCAGAACAGAGTCCAGATTTGTGTCTACATTATGAATGGCAATAGGCTCGATCTAACATAGCTTTAGTATTGGCAGACACAATAATTTTATTTCTATTCGATAAAATACTTTTTATCACATCTATTCAAAAAGAGCTAGTATATTCTGCGTAAACAGCTGAAATAGCTCTAAAATAGCCCTTTAATCCCTAGTGACTAAAAGTGATTTGAATTTAGAATGTGGATATTGTTAGTAAAAGTTCCAATCACCAAAGAGATCAATCACGAACATTGTGTGAACAAGTAACAGGCTGTTTGATAAAGTAAACCGCGCGCGAGCCAAATAAAAAATTAAAGTATATGAAAAAATAAAAAAACGCGCGAAATGTATTCCGCGTTCATTCGTAATTGTTTACTCATATTCGGATATTACTTAGTTTTAGAAAAAAAAAATATTATTAAATAGATATGTACTAGGTAGGTAGGTTCTTCTTCAAAAGTTTCACTTACTTATTTTCTCATAGAGGGTGATAAAAAGCAAAGTGCCTCAGTTGCAACACTAAGCTCGCGTGACGTACTTTGAATCCCTCGCAGTGCTCAGGATTCTACTTTAGAATCCCTCGCAGTGCTCAGGATTCTACTTTACAAAAAATCCTCTAAAATCCTTCGCTCCGCTCTGGATTCAAAGAAACACTCTCGCCTTTAAAATAGTTGTTTGCTCCCCTGGCAAACAATCTACTATTACCTTACTTGCGAATTGAACTCAGAACTTCGCCGCGTCCACTAAGGGGTATTTCGCGTAGTTCGTGCAAATTCCATGACAGTTCCAAGATTCAAATTAATTGTCGAATAACTTTTTTTTTTTCATATCATTAATATACAGTTAATCCTTCAATATTTTCTGGTTTACACCTTCTTTCTATAGATAACAATGAAATTATTACCATTTCAAAAATCGGAATAAGACGGTAATGAGAACGTTAACGAAGGGAATGATTTTGAGTACTTATGTGAAGGCATAGAGCTGCGAATGTAATGAAGATAAACAGAAGGCAGAGATACAATAAATAATGATAAACAAAGACGCTTGTTTAATATTAGGAAATAAATCAATGAACATTGCTAAGTAAATTAAAGTAAGTTCTAGATACATGTTTAATTATCAAAACAATATTGGCCATTTCTCCTTGCCTTTCTAATAAATTTATACGTTTCTGAACTACATTAATGAAATCTTTGGAAACAAGAGATCAAAATCAAAAGTCCGTCTTAGTTAAAACTAAAAATCAGGCCTACTATTAATTTAAACAAAAATAAACTTATTTATTAAGTAGGTATTTTAAACAGAAAAAACAGCAGATTTTTTTCATTCATCTTTCGTATTAGAAAATATTTGTATTATCATCATCGGTATCACTCCAAAAGTCAGTCAGTCTTTCTTTCTTCTCATTCTCACATATTTCGTCTTTATTTTCTTAAAGTTACACAGTAAATAAAAAATGGGTTCCGATCCATATCTTGTTTTCTTGCTTTTCTTTCCTCGAAACTTATAAATGTTGATTGAAGTAAAGAGATTGCCGAAATGCTCTTAACCTTTAGCCAAATTAATTCAAACAATCTTCCTAAGTTAATGCTTACAGACTGGTTTTTCTGAGGCTGTATTTTTTAGACTAAACCAATATTTTGTTTCGGTACGTTTCGTTTTTTTATGGGAAATATTTAATTGACCATCTGAAATCTTTTTGGACTTCGTCTGATGTACGATTTTTTTAATAATGGAACCTCTAACAACGTTGTGGGCTAGGCTTTTTTTAGGGTTCCGTAGTCAACAACCTTTATAGTTTCGCCATGTCCGTCTGTCTGTATGTCTGTCCGCGGCTTAGCTCAGAGACTCTTAATACTAGAAAGCAGTAATTTGGCACGGGAATACAAAGTGGTAAAATAAAATCTTGCAAACTATTTTTTTTCTCGTCTACCCCATAGTATGGGGTGTCGTTGGATAGGCCGTTCAAAAATATTGCGGGTGTGTGAAAACCGTTTTGTTCGATTCAGGAATCCGTTTGCGAAATATTAAGCTTTAAAGTGCTAATGTTTTAACCGACGATAAAAAGGAGGAGGTTCTCAAGTCGACGCATATATTTTTATTTCTTTGTGTATTTCTTTGTGTAGTCCGATTTGAACAATTCTTGTTTTATACGGAAGGGTACATATACCTCGAAGTTGGTCCCATGTAAAATTTATTAATGATAAATTATTTTATTTCTGTAAGTAGGTTTATACAAACACTTTTACACTTCAAACATTTTTTTTTAAAACTAGATGAGGCCGGCGTTTCCTATCTGACTACTCTGAGAAGAAAGGCCGAAAGAAACTCAGAGGTTAAATTAGTTTTGCTTGAGAGGTTTTTGAGTAATTTTACTTACTTAGTCTATGTGGATGATGTTCTAATAACGTCCTGTCACTGAAATTTACATAGCAGGTAGTGGTATTCGAATTTGTGTGGGGTAGGTACCACAACTAAGAAAAGAAATATAAAAACTTTTTTACAAAAAATAAAACCAACTTCCAAAAAAAAAAAACACTACAAAGTGAAAAATAACTATTATTTCGGAAGTCAAAGACACCGACTTCCGAAATCATAGTTATTTTTCACTTTGTAGTGTTTTTTTTTGGAAGTCGATTTTATTTTTTGTAAAACAGTTTTCTTAAAGTCAAGGGTCCCGCCCTCCTCCTGCCAGCTAAATGGTTGTTTTTGGATATGTGAAAAAATTTACGGCAGTAATATGTATAATGCAGTTACAAGGAAAACTATCACAGATAAATAGACTTTACAAGTAAACGAGTAATAATCGGCCAACTTACATTTGTGATTAGAATGTATAAGAGAACATGTTTTTCAACTACAATGTTAAGTTTTTTCCTGGGATAAATTCGCCCCAACTACGGAACCCTTCACTGTGCGTGATCCGACATGCACTTGGCCGGTTTTTTTTTTGAAAAAAATAGGTCTCTCTCTCTAGTAACTAAGTATGAGTATATTTTACTAGATAAATCCCTCACTCTAAGCTAGGGCACCAAGTAATGCTTACCCTCGCTGATCGACCAATACACGAGACTATTATAGCCAGAAGTCTCTCAATTTCAAGTTCTTCACACAAGTTCTTCTAGCGAGGGATACAGCCGAAATGCCAAGTCACTGTATCCACGCACAAATGCAAATATACGTCACTATGAGCGTCCACACAACAAATCCACACCCAGTTTTGCCCATAAGCCAAAATGTACGTCATGACGTTGTTCCTTTGCAAAATATTCGCCAATCTGTATAGTAAACAACACATAACTATGTATGTATGTATGTATGTATGTTTGTATGTATGGCCATATAAAATTGGTTTGCCCAGCCGCCAATATCTCACGAATCAGTCCGGTGGACCGCCTTGTTGACTTAGGACGAGTTTACCCTGCCTGATCAAGGCTTATACCACAATCTCGGTCCATAATAATCATGATGGTATATTTTATTATACTCTGGTTTAATTATGTGGGTACGTGCGTAGGTATTTGGGTATCAGTCGTAAAGTTTGGGTTTACAGTGATAGTTTGGCAGGTGAGACAAAAGTATCTCAAACATGTCTGTGTTCAAATTGATGCGACGCGTGCATAGTTTCCGTTCAGGTTAATTAGAAAAAAAAAAATGCCTACAAATAGCCCGTTATCTCTACAAGATTCTTGAACTCAATGCAGTCGTTGTTTGTGTAACATAAAATGATGTTATGTAGCTTAATATTGGTTGGCTTAATTTACATAGAATGTTATGATCTGAATTGTTTTGTCAGCATTGTTAGAGTGCATAGATTTTTAGTTCTAAATTGGGCCGTTTCCTATAAGTATTGCCGTTGTGAGATCCTTATTATCTTCAATAACAGGATAAAAATAAATGGGTTGTCATAATCTACCTGCAGTCAAATGGAAAATTGAAATAATTCATCTATTTTAGTATTAAAAATCCTGCTTAGCCACTCACAAAAACACCTGGTAATTTTACAGACCTTTGTGGAATTTTAATGTAAACCTGGTCTAAAAATTATGTAAAGTAAAAAAGTTAATGGAACGACATGTGCTACAGGACGTGTGACTAAGTGCAAAAAATGTGTCTGTAATACGTTGCATCTACGCTTTTTACCTAGAAAATTGAACGTGGGTACATTGAATCTCCCGACTCCCACAAAATGAGGAATCCTTTTAAAAGCAAACCAATGTTAGCCGTCTATAATAGACTCGGTATTTGTGGGAATTTCACCTTTAATCTTCCAATTGAATGGGACCTTTGATTAATTTCGGATAGCAATACAATAGCATTGCGCTGAATAAAGTTGCTCTAAAATACTGATATTTTTTTTACTTCCAACTGAAACAAAAACGAGAAAATTAGAGCTACCAAAGTAGGTTGAACTAGAATTAGGTATTTTTTTTTGCAAATCATTGCTATCGGATGAGAGTTTTACTGACTCAAAAAACAGGCTTAGGGCCATAACATACTGGTGATTTACGAGCGTGTTTCCAGCGAGGCGATTGCGTAAAGGTGGGTTACACCAAACGAACACAGAACCAGAATAAAAGCAAGAACATTCTTTTGTTGATATTCTTGACATTTAAATAGCAAGGAAGAAATATTCTGTACCTGTTATCACAAAAAGAATCTGGTAGAGAGGGAGATAGAATGTGCATTCACTCGTTTGGTCTCACTGCGTGTCTAGCGAGCATGCCATATGAGCGCAACGTGATTTCCGTTTGCCGTGTTTGCATTACGAGAGCGATTGACGTCACCGAACAAGAAAAACTGAGCAAGCGAGTTAACTATTTTTTTAAATAAAGGAGAACACGTTGCGTAGGCGCGGTTAGCTCGCTGCGCTTCCGTGAAAAGCACGTTCACAAACCGCCTCGCTAGAAACACGCTGGCAAATCGTCAGTGTGATAACGCTCTTAGATAGAATTAAAACCTTTGATTTAAAATATATAGCCTAATGTGTCTATTATATACAAAATGACATGAATATTTACTTTGAAAATTATTATACCTATCACTTTAATTATTGTGAATGTGAGCGTTATGTGGGTTTTCTATTTCTTTTTCTCTTTTCAATTTATTTTTTTTTATTTCTCAGTTTTAATGACTGACATTTTGAGTACTTTATGCGCCCTACCCAAATGTTCTTTCTTTGATATTGTTCGTCGAGTCGTTGAGCTTCTTAAGTCTTGAGTTGAGTTACTCGATTACTGACGAATGCTTGCACTGACTGGACAGGTCCACTCAACTTTGTGTGGTTCTTTGCTCAAACGACCATTTCAGACGCAGATCTACATGGTCCTCACGTGATTTGACTAAGATTATGTCTGGATTTTAAAAGTGACTTTGACCCCTGAGTTTGTATCGCCATTTCTTCTCAGGGATAGTCAGATAGGAAATGTCGACTCCATCTAGCTTAAAATTTTTTCTTTTAATATGACGTGTAAAAGTGATTCCGATATCCTATTTACAGAACAAACGATTTCATTTCATTATTATTATTATATGCAATGTACCTTTATTTTTACAATGTTCCGTATGAAAAGTCTTCGACCTTCCAGTATCGTATCTTCAAGTGTAAATAGATCAAAGCTTTGGTAAGTAAATGATATATAGACTCAACAACCACGTTTGTAATAAAGAAAGGAAACTGATGTTATTGGAAAATTGTTTAGAAGGTAAGCAATAAGGATCTTACTTCGATACGTAACTACTGGGCTACTTGTAGTCTTTTACTACTAACTAAAAATACAAGTCTCTTGAAAAGTCACAGATTAGTTTAAGTATTAAATTCTGAAGTAGATTTTGACCAGTTCTCAACTCAAATTCTCAATTCAGAAACCGGCACTCTAATTGCGAAAGACACTATAAATCACAATCTGAATGATTTTGAAGCATATTGCTAATCCATTGCTTCATATGTTCGAAAAATTTGTCTGCTCAATAACGTTAATAAAGCATTGAATGTTGTTGAACTGTCAAAATGAAATCTATTCCTACTATTCCTACCTAAGTGTGTTCCGCCATTAGAGTGCGGCTATTAATCAATTAACAAGCAGTTGTTTCATTATGAAGGGGCAGATACGAAGAGAACTATGAGAAATGCACAAAATTACGTTTTTCCAAAGTTTTTTCGAAGGTTTTATCTCATATATTTTGTTTAGATCTCCTCTCCGTCTTTTAAACCTCCCCCCTTGTTTACCAAATTGGAAGATGCAAGCCACAACCACTCAGGGCCATGTATCATGCAAAACGAGCAATATCGCTGCTTAAATGATGCTATTACATTGCTTATGCGCGAAAATGAGCAATTCCTGGCTTTCTTTCATACGCTAATATTGCAGCAAAATGCAGGATTTTTATGCAACTTGCTGTATAATATGGGAATAAGGTTAAAGGAAAAGCAACAGCCTGTCTAACAATCACAGTAAAGGTACGTGCTACCGTGTGTTAGTAGTACCTATTTTTTTATAAACAAGCCAACATGGACCAATTATAAAATAAACCAATACAATTAAATACAATTTCAATACAACAATACAGTCACAGGACAATTAAAATAATATTTCCACATTAGCCCGTACATGTACCATGTCACAGTGACACATGTACTGGCAGTCGAATCGCTGGGCGAAGGCGCTCAGGATACCGTTCGGGCTGACCCGCACCCTGCTCACCAGGGATGTGCACTGCTTACGCATGGTTGTATAAAAACAATCTACGCACGCTTCGGCGAACATCCCCGAAGCGCTACAGAAGCGAGGCAGCCCCAACAGCACCCTGAATGCATTATTGTATTGGACGCGTAGAGCGCTGTACTGCTTTTGCGTATAATTCACCCACAGACTGCTCGTGTAGAAGGACGTGCAAAATGCCCTGAACAGGGTGATCTTGACGTCTCTTGAACAGCGAGCAAATCTACGTGCTATCATATTCGCCCGAACAGACAGCGCTCTACGCTCCCTTTCTATGTCATTATCGTCTTTCAGATCCGGGGTTAGCAAGTGCCCAAGGTATTTATACTGTTCTACCCTACTAAGGGGGTAGCCATTCAGTCTAACTTTAGGTGTTTGACTTAGGGACCTTCCCCGAGTCGGAAAGACCATCCACTCACTTTTATTAAGGTTGTACACCAACCCGTGTTTTCCAGCATATTTTTCGCAAATGTAAAGCAGCTGCGACAGTCCACCTACAGAAGCACTCAGCAGCACCATGTCGTCTGCGTAACTAATATTATTAAGGCAGACTCCATCAATATGGCAGCCGACATGTATGCTGCTGAGCTCCTCCACAAGCGCGTTCACATAAAGGTTAAAGAGTTTCGTACCTATGACTAGAATATTAAGGCTTAGGCACGGGATTAAAGTGCTCTCAAAATGTTATGACCTCCACCGATCATGTCACCGTTTGTAAACTTTCTACATTTATACTATATTTTTAGAGCAGTGGTGGCCTAGTGGTAACGGCCTCGACTTACGAGTTGTAGGTCATAGGTCCGAACCCAGTCAGGCGCTTTACTTTCTGTTAATAATTTCATCACCACTGCTCTCAAAACGGTGAAGGAAAACATCGTGAGGAAACCGGCATGTCCTAAAACCAAAAATACGAAGACACGTGGCATTTATCAACCCGCACTGGGCCCGCGTGGTAGATTACGGTCGACTCCCTCTCGAAGAGAGGAGGCAATTATAGGCTGATTATGCATCCTTCTGTATTTTTTATGGTGTACATAAGAAAGTCTTCTCATAAGATTAATCCTTACTAATGTTAATTTTTGGATGAACAACATTCAATTTGGTCACTAAATGAAATGGCGCCGACCTACTTATTTTAAAAACAAGCGAAACTTATGACACTAGGCTTGCAACTGCCGCAGGTCAATAACTGCATCAATCCTTACTAATATTATAAATGCGAAAGTAACTCTGTCTGTCTGTTCCATTTTTGACTTCTTACCAAACAGCTGAACAGTTTTTGATGTAGATCATGACGTTTCATTCTATATCCTGTGATTAGCTTATTACATAGGATACTTTTTATCCCGGCAGTACGCTCCCGTGAGATAATTCCCGACTTCCACAAGGGCGAAGCCGCGGGAAAAAACTAATATAAAATATTTGTGGCGTGCAGAAAACGAACCTTCAACCCGCGAAGCTAATCTGACCCGGCAGCTTAACAGGCTCATTTCATTAGTTAAAAGCAATGTTAATATAAAACCCAACTTTCTAAAAGTATGTTTAGAATTAACTTCTACATCCTTTGATTAGCTCAGCATGTTTTCAAAGAAACTCCTGCTAAAGATTAAACAATAATTAGTCGTCAAGCAGAAAGGCAGGTGTTGTTTATAGGTAAAGTTTCGTCGCTACTGAGAGATGTCATAGCAACGGACGCCGTAGGGTAAACGTGAGGGGAATGGGGAAACGTGACGTCATAAATCAGGGGAGTGTAGGTTTTCGTTTGAGTCTACCGCAGGCCATACTGGGAACGAAGCGTAGTTCGTTTAGCTTCGCTCATGTAGCTGCCGCGTCTTTTCGTACTTTGGTTCATAGTTCATGGTGTGAACCGAAGCATGAAAAGACGCGGTAGCTACATGAGCGAAGTTAAACGAACTTCGCTTCGTTCCCAGTGTGGCTTGCGCTTGCCTCAAAGAGATGTCAGCACTATTGACGGGGTCCGCTAGGGCCGATGCCAGCTAGGGTTGCGGGATGTTCGAAAGAGTTACCGTGGCCCCGGCACAGGCAACAGAAGGAACACGGGTGGGTTTTAGTCAGTAAAAGTCTGACACGCCCTCCCGCTCCGCCCAGAGCGGGAGAAGTCATTTGATGATTTCCCATCCACAAAAAAAAAAAAAAAAAAAGTGTGGCTTGCGCTTAAGCGTACGTATGCTATGTAAGATAGATCTAACTGTTGTCTAATTTGTTGATACAAACTAGACATTTAACAGAGTGTAAGAGTATATTACGATCTCAAGTTTAATAATTCCATTCTAGGGCTGTTCCTCACCTGCAAATACGTCAGTGGTTAAAATAACAACGACCAATCAGTAATTAACATTTCAACGGAAATTAAATTCGAAATAAGATACCTGTGAAACTTTAAGATTTGGAGATTCATAACTAAATACTGTTCTAGACAGAATACGGTTCTACAATGATAAAAAAATGACAAACAAATAAAATTTGTAACACTATGAAGCTTGTTCTCCAAAGTCTTAAAGCAAAGTTGTTCTGTTTTACACCTTTTAGTCGAGCCAATTTCCGACTCCATTTCCAGAATCCGGGCTGTTATTAAGAAGTTGCTAACAAAGAGAGGAATAATCAACCCAATATTGAATTAATTTTATTCTCTAGCTACACCTTAGTCATAATAATGTCTGCCTCTAAAGACCTTTCAACCAAGACTACATCGTTAATGTTCCATATACTCAGAGCTATAGGTACGTATGTGCACCTAGCTAAATGTAATGCCGTGTACTCATGATCGTTTGATCTCGAATGTTTGGATTATATGTATGACACGCAGAGAAATTCGTGAACTTCGTCATCAAATCGCCATCAACCCGCAATGTAAGCTACGTATGTGCGGTTAGCGACAAAAGTCGATCACCACATTTTTTACACATCATCTAAATTAACACAAAATTATTCGATAGATAAAATTCCACCATTTCTTTTAATAGCTAAAAATATTTAATTTTCTTTTCCGATTTTTATTAAATATTTAGCTCAATACCTACTTAAGATCTATGTAAAAAAATTATATTTTAATCGGTAACTGTAATTTATAAAAATCTCCAAACACCATCCATACAGAACGTACCTACAAATTAGGTAGCCGCGAACATTTTCGCTGAGCATGTCTTCGATCTATACTAAGAGAAATGAATTGTTAAGCTAATTGAGACCTTACGTCAATTTTCCGTGTTATAGCCATTTTTTACAACTGTCAAAGAATGGCAGGTGTGATTTAAATTACGGACCATTTAAGTTGGTAGTCAATTTGCTTCACAATTAATTTCCCTGACTATAAGTTAGTAGCTTATAAGCTATGTAGCTGCTAGCGAACAAGCAAGTTTCACATCGTGCAACCAACCTTCTACGCGGAAATGCGTACACAGCTTTATTCTGAACTAACTGAATGCAATTTGGATCATCAGTTTTCCTGCAATCTATTCCACCGTATCGCTGGCTGTAGATTGGAAAGTGTATGGAGCATTTAGCCTTTATTGGTCGGATACAGTTTCAGGATTCCTTTTCGCCGTGCTTGGCTGAAAGCGTGCACCTTTTGCTATGAATTTAATATCGTAGCTAGAGTTAAATTTTTAGGATTCCGTACCTCAAAAAGAATAAACAGAACCCTTATAGGATGATAGCAGGACACTGGCGCCAAAAATTATCTGATTCGTGTAACGGTTAGGCTCAGAAACGGGTTTCTCCTTTGCAAATTTTTCGTCATTAGTGTCGTTTTCATGGTTTTTGAGGACACTGACAAAGATAGTGGGGTCAAAATTTAAATTTCGCTATATCCCGGAGTCTGTCGGCTTTTATTCTAATAAAAGAACCCGAAACAGTAGAATAATTGAATCATGAACTTGGAATACGGAGGACAGGCCATTTCCTGATGTGATTGCTAAATTCTGGGGAGAGCACGAATATAAAGGAAATTGTATCGAAATAGAATAAATAGCAATTGTATTAGCAAAATTTGAATTGTTCAGTCCAATTTTAAATTAATTAGGTAAAGCTTTTTGTTATGAGTTTTATGAAAATGTCGTGGTCAGATCTTAGAATTGGTCATTTCATGAAGTGTTTGACCATTTCATGAAATGATTGTATTTCATGAAATAGAACATCGAACGCTGGTCACATCATGATGTGGTCTGGCCAGATCATTGAATACTCAACGTTTGACTATATGAACAGTTAAGCACAGGATTATTTCATGATGTGGTCAAACATTAGTGGTCATACCATAAAATAGTTAGATTATATTCACCGGAAAAGGCATTGATGTCGCTTTGTTTTTACTGTGCATCTATTCCCACTCGAATAATTTCTATTTTAGGGTCCTAAAAATAATAAATAGCCAAGTAACTGCGACCAATTTGGATGCAGCGCTCACCGGCCGCTGCCGCGGTGCGACTCGCGCGCAGTTGGTCACAGTTCTAACCTAACCTAACCTATTTGACCCAGTGGTCAGCTGGGAATGTCGATGAACATTCCCAGGTTCAGGTTGCTTTCGTCGATCCGGCCGACTTTCGATCACGATATGGCCATTTCTATGATCGAACCACGTCACATACCCTGCATTAATGATATGGCCAAACGACGTAATATAAAACATTAAAGGTTGACGTTTAAACGATATGGTCAATTTTTAGCTGGCAATTTCATGAAACACAACCTTTTCATGAAATGATCCATTCTAAGATCTGGTCACGACGTGGATACAAATTTTCATTTCGGACAATATACAATTTATGTGTATGTAAGGATCGTAGCATGTGTTCTGTAATTTCTGCAAATCTCCATGGGAAGAATATTGAAATTGGAATTTCAATTTGGTTACCAAGTGATCTATTTGCTAGGCTCACTGAACGAAACGACGTGTTCACGGTACAAAGTTTAATCTTGGACTGACCCACAGATAATAATGCAGATACCTACATTACACCTCCACCACTAAATATTATACTTAAAAGCTATATTAACCGATAGACATCAGGAACATAATTAATAACAATACTTGACCTGATAATAACTCTACATGTAATTTTTTTGAGCGAACTAAGCAGGTAACTTAATTCTAATAGTAACAATAACGTAGTTCTAATCAAACTCCATATCTAATCACGGGTTTCCTATTCCGCTTAGAACGTGATGGTAACAATTCTGGAAGTGGTGAACCGAGTGTAGTGGGTTGTTTACTTGTAGTATCGTCTCGAACGACGGGCGCGATCTCAACCGGTTCTTTATTATGTTGTTGGTCATTTAACGCACCACTACTCTCACCTCGTGTTGAAAGAATAACTCTAGATTGGGATTCAACCGTTTCTTTACGTTGTTGGTCACTTAAAGCTCGCGCGCTTTCGGTCTCATTCCTCACTTCATCCCACGGCGAAACGACATTCTCACCCCTATCCGGCGTTGAGTCACCCGTATCAATCGTAGGACAGGCAACATCTGAATAACGCGATCTACGACGCATTTGATCTATATGATGTGTCATAAAATGACCGTTATCACTTTCCAAAATGTACCTACGAGAGCCTTATTTACTACGTTTCTGGCCTTTAAGCCATTTATCTTGTTGACCATAACCCCTCGCCCAAACCGAATCGCCTTGCACAAAGTCACGCTGTAGATCACCTGCATACTGTGCCTGGCTGTTTTTTGCAGTACCTACGTACTTTGTCCAGCAAGCGTCAATCGTTCCTCAACAGATCAATACGTGAGCATAATCTACGTTTCTGTAGCAACATAGCATGAGTTTCACCTTTAGTGAAAAAGGTTTGCAGGACTAGATCTACATCAATGTTATCCCTGTACGCTTTTTTAATCGCACGCTTACATAACTTGACGGCGTTCTCCGCAGCCCGATTCGAAGAAGGATTTATTTATATGGTACACCAACAGTCAATACATACAAGGAATTAATAGAAAGCAAGGATGGTAGGCTGTTGAGAAAGACTGCCATTGTTTTTTTAATAATTCCGAAAATTCTCTGATTGTAAACGGAGGACCCTGACTACCTTTTTATTTTTGTGTACTACTAACAACCCTACTTTCGCCTTCTTTGTAACTATTTTATGCACTGTGTTGTTTTTATGGACAGTGTTGTCTGAAATAAAGACAAATTATTATTATTAATTGAAATAAATGCTTTGTGTTTGAGTTACCTGGCGTTTGTTTTGTTTTTATTCTGCATCAATTGGTGCTAGTATCTACTTAAATTAAACAAAGCATGATTGCAAAGCAATGTGGCATGTGGTATGCAAAATAATTGTGGTGAATGTTTTTGCCCTGCGGTCGCCACTAATCAGGCATGTCATGTTTCAACCATTCCAATTGTTTTTGTCCACGAAATAAAACGTTGTCACACAATATGTAACATAACGTACCTAGGTACGAGACTAAAGAACAAACCATGAAGGAAACCCACACAGAATTATATTTTTGTCTTCAAACGGCTAGAATAGAATTTTCATTCAGTTGGAATTCACCTACGTTCAATCTCCTACTCAATATTGGAGTTACAAGGGAATCTATCCGCTTAATATCTAAAGCCACACTTCAATACCTTCATTCCTACAAGCCGTACACAACTAGTCATATTGTCACATCCCAACCAAAAGCCAGCATGCAGGAATGCCTAGCTTTAAAGCGCTGTATTTTTAAACCCCTGTATTCTATTGTGTCCATAAAGCTTAGACTGCAGTGAGAGACCGCAGCAAAAGAACAAAAACCCGCTGTCCTGTTCACAGGCTAATGCAACGTGTTGCGGTCGTTTGCGGAAAAGGGTGTAATAATTCATCTAAAGTGTGTTACATTGCAGCGCTGTTCGCGAACAAATTCTGATCATTTCCATAGTAGTAATAAAAGTGCACAGTGGGCTATTCAAGTAATTCGGCGAGGTAGAGGAGAATGTTATGCTTTTAAAGATCTGCGTTTCGAGCTGTGTGTCTATCTTTCTACCTATTTTAATCATCTAGGAATAGAAAACTGCGTTGACAGTAAGCCATTAAGCTACACTGCCATGAGTATGAATGTGAATCAAAATCAAAATATTTTTATTTCACATAAACCCACATGGGCAATTATTAAACATCAGAAGCTCCGTGTACGGTTCCAACTAGCCGTTTCCTATGGAGAAGAAACGACAAGAAACTCCACGGTTACTCGTTTAAAAATAATTGGCTTTTACAATGTTTTCAAATTACAGTGTTATTAAATAAGACATTGTAGGCCTGTCAAGATATATTATGGCTAGACGGCTATAGGAGTAGGAGGAGACCAAAGAAAGGATGTGTGAAAGATGATATGGCTAGATAGGGGGTGATTACCGAGATGACGACTTAAAGAAGTCAATCAATCTGCCTAGCCTTTTCCCAACTACGTTGGGGTCGGCTTCCAGTCTAACCGGATGCAGCTGAATACCAGTATTTTAAATGGAGCGTCTGCCTATCTGACCTCCACAAACCAGTAACTGGGAGATACGATACCCTCTGGTAAGACTGGTTGTCAGACATTCAGGTTTCTGGCGACAGCCGAGACCAACGGCTTAACGTGCTTTCCGAAGCACGGAGGTTTCTCGGTATATATAGATGGTCACCCATCCATGGACCAACCCCGGCAAGCGTAGCTTAATCTGATAGATCGACCCGTGCGGCTGTTATTTCTTAGCCACGAGCTCCTCCTAACGATTTAAAAAATAAAACGACATGTTGCGCCGATCTCAAATATATTATGATAAAAGCTAGAGGATGAGGAGAGGAGAGAATGATGATGATGTCTAAGTCACTAAAATTCTTATACCTAGTATTTTTTTCAACAAGTTATGCTGATTAAGGAACAACTTCCGAAACGATTTTTTAGACTGCCTCGTTGGTCTAGTGGTCGCAAGCGCTACTGCTGAGCATGAGGTCCTGGGTTCGACTCCCAGGTCGGACGGTGTTATTGGGTTTTTCTATCTGGAATTTGTCAGTAGCAGCTCGGAGCCTGGGTTTGTGCTGGCTTGATAGCAATAGGCTCGCCGCTTATTACATGGGACTTGAACATAACTGGCGAAATGTGGGTAAACCATAGGTACTCCTCTGCCCAACCCTTTCGGAAAACAAGGCGTGGTATTATTTTATGTTATAGGTGCAACAATATTGTGTTCGATCGCCGTCAATCAATGATATCGATTAGTTCGATCCAGTGTGGGGCAGGGCAGCCGGATTACGTTCATCGATCGATACGACCATCGATTATTTTTTGAAGCGACCTATATATCAGCCGATGGATTCTGTAAAAAGTTTTGAAAGTCGAGAATAATCAAATACTTAATGGCGCAGGATAGTCTTTACCAATTATCTTATCTTGAATATCATCAGAATTGTGCCAGAATATAGCAGTTCGTCGTGGACGTGGTACGAAAGTGGTTTCCCCTGACATCTTCTCTTCTGTTAACTGCAGACAGCCGCCACGTAATCATGGGTGCGACGCTCTGCTAGAGTACTGACACCAGCCAGTGTCACTCTTATCCGACCTTTTCGGTAATTCCAGTAACATGTATTAGCATAACAAAAGAAATAAAAAAGACACAATAGACTTGCCAATAAAATATAATAATAACATCATGGAAGAAGTAAATGAAATAACATTTCTAGGAATAAATATTGATAATTATTGTAACTGGAAATCTCATATAGAGTTTAAAAAAAAATCACAAATTCGTTTACGCACTTCGTAAAATAAAAAATAAAACTAATAAAGAAACAATATTAATGGTATACCACAGTCATGTATGTTCAGTATTGAGGTATGGGATTATGGGGAAACTCTACAGACGACCAAAGAGCTTTTATAGCCCAGAAAAAATGCATAAGGTCAATGTATAGTCTCAAGTGGACTGATTCGTGTCGACCAGTATTCGCTGATAAACGTTTACTTACACCTCCATCCCTATACGTTTTTGAAATATGTAAATTCGTTAGACCTATCACTTTTTGAGCAGGATGATAAGGCCCAATTTAAAAGGAAAATAGTATTTATTTATTTATTTATTTATTTATTTATTTATATATACTTTATTGTACACCAGATTACACATTACATAAAGATACATCTTAAACTACAAAATATACAATTGGCGGCCTTATCGCATACTGCGATCTCTTCCAGGCAACCTTGGAATGGACAGCGATTTTATGGACATTAAATGGGGTTGTTCTTGGTGCAAATAAAAAGTATATAAGTACACATAATAGATACACAGATACATACATATGCTATATAGTAGATAAATATGCCATATAATATATACATAGATACATACATACTAAATATATAAGAGACGAAAACAAAAGAAGACTGTCAGCCAGCAACGAGAACAAAATCACAACGACAAGTAATGTTCCTTCACGAGTCGTTTAAACACAGGCAGCGATTGCGCGCGCTTTATTGGAACTGGTAGTATAAATACCTCAAAGCAGATTAAAGTTATGTAACAGAAACTGCTACACCATGGCGGTGAAAATTTATAATAAACTACTAGAACAAATAAGAAAAATGTATAACTTAGAATTTAATAGAACTTTAAACAGTTGGCTTTGTGACAGATGTTTTTATTCAATAGATGATTATTTAAATTTTAAACAGACATGATGTATAACTATCATACGAACACTTATTTAAATTATAATTATTGACATTATTTATAAATTTAATCAATAAATTGATGAACTGTCTTAACTGTGAGATACGAGTCTAATAATTTTAATATATTTTATAATGTAATGTGCCTAATTAATAGTAACGAAGTAAGACTCTAAATTGTATTATGATTATGATGTGTGTGACTAATGACTACTGACATTGATGTTATTTCATGATACTATTATGCATGTACTAGAAATATTTGCACGACTGATAAGTTGTGAGACCAAAATTATTAATTTTACCATTTTAGTATGTAAGTACCTATATTTTGGCAAATAAATTAATTTAATTTCATACTCATATAATATGTTAATAATTTGTTGTTTCACTTCTTGTACCTACATAATTCAAGCAAGTTACTAGAACATACTGTGAATAATATGGATCAATGTTCCTCGTTATTCCCTGATATTTTATGGAGCGATATTGCTCCAGATAGTTCACCTAATTGCTCCGCTGTGTTCGACGATTGTCACTGAGCAATAAATTTCTCTCAAACAAGCCCATTTATGAGCAGCACCTATAAATCGTAGAATTGCTAAAACATCAGTATATCTGGTAGTTACGTTCAAATACAACTGAAATTCTGCAAATCGTAAAAACACTAAACTTGTGACTAACATACTAGCCAGTATTAAACTAGACGTAAGAGTAAACCTAGAACTTTATTCAACACTGTGCGGTCCGTTTGGTCTAAAGTTTAGAACAACGAGCCGAGTCCGGCCGTCGAGCCAATGTGTTCTTGACACTTGTCACTGAGGTTCAATCATTCATTTATTTTTATTTATTTTACTATTTTATGTACACACAATAAAACATTATACAGTTAGGACATTATGATCATTGAGTACAAAGGTACTGCTTATTTCTTAAAAAATTTCTTCCAGCAGACCTGCGAAAGGAGAAATTAAAAAGAAATGTAGACAATATAGTGTGTGAGAACAAGAAGAGAAGAATATGATTAGTGACGTCTTAAACTAAAATATATATACCTACACATATACTATAATGCAAAAATTAACAAATACTTAAATAAATAAATATGCTATAAACCTATATATATATAAATTATCACAGTTGGGAGGAGAGGTAATGCTCTTTTACTCGATATTTGAATTGCGAAATAGATTGTAAATCTCGAATGCTAGGCGGAAGTGAGTTCCACAATCTTACAGCATGGACAGAAAAGTAATAAGAATAGTAGCTTGTTTTATGAAGATGGGATTTAAGGAGGGATCTAAGGTGTGATCTAAACGGTGCATCATCATCATTCATCTGTTCCACTTATTTTTTATTTAAAATTCGAATTTAAAAACAAAAGATGAAACAAACGGTAAAAGCGTCTAATTTCACACGAACTGTCACACCACATATCCAAGCTAAAATGAATGTTTGATTAGGTGATAAGTCCGAAACAACACAAGAAACTTAATTATATTATCAAAATATCCACAAACCAAAAGAAATAAACAATTTAAAAAAAAAAACTGTGCGTTCGGCTCCGTCAAGAATGAAGTTCACGCGATACTCGCACGAACACACTCATATAGATGTTTGGTAGAACGTTGAACATACGAAAATAGTGGTTAGTTGGGGTCATCTGCTACCCACTTGGCCCAAATTATTTGACCTTGGCCCCACCTTTTTCTTTTTACTTTTTCTTAATTTTACAGAAAATTACCAGTTTTTTAACTTTAAATTCGAATATCTTTACTTGCGATGGGTCAATCAGGCAGGATGTTGTTTTGTATTAATGTCTAATAATAGCAGACTCTCATAAAATTATTGTTTGGTACAGATGTTAGTAGGAAAAAAAAAGTTTAGAGTCTTTAAAGGTGCAAAAAGATGTAAAAAAATACTTAGAGCATAACTTTGACTTGCATTAAAAAAAAAACTAAAAGTGATCGAGAACTTAGGATTACATCAAAATATCTCTGCTGTATGAGCTTTCTAACGGTATGTAATTTACATTTACTAAAACAAAAATTCAGGACTTATTTGACAATTTTATCAAGCAGGAGGTTTTTGACGAAACAGAAAATTAAAATGTTTTGCGAAATTTAAAACTGTAAAGTTGTCAAAAAATGTAGCAATCAATTTAAATGAGGGGATTACTTAAATTACCCATTCAAAGGGCCTTTTTCTGTTACCTAAATGTCAGTGGGTAATAAAACAATTAAATTACATTTAAATGAATTTATTCAATTAAGTAATTGCTCAAATTGACGCCCTCCATTTTCAATGCACGCGCGACATCTGCGTCTTATTTCAACGGTTGTCGTCCGCAGCAGCATCTCTCCCCTCATCACTTGGAATGCAGCATTAATTCTGTTGATTAATTCTTCACGCGTTTCTACTTCCGTGAAGTAGACAAGTTCTTTGGCTCTTCCCCACACGTAAAAGTCGAGCGGAGTGAGGTCGGGTGATCGCGGAGGCCATGGGATTGGTCCGCCTCTGCCAATCCACGAATTGGGGAAACAATTGTTTAGTAGCTCGCGTACGCTCAGACTCCAGTGAGCTGGGCAGCCATCATGCTGGAACACGATAGGCCTGTCTTCATCAAATGCTTCTTGTAGCAATGGTGGTAGATCGTTGATCAAAAACTCTAAATAATTGCTCCCGTTAAGATGTTCGGGCAAAAAATGGGGCCCTATGAGCCTGTCTCCAATCACTCCGGCCCAGACATTGACTGAAAATCTTCTTTGAAACCCTCTTCGTCTCTTCGTATGGGGGTTTTGATCTTTAATGATGCAAATTATGCAAGTTGGTAATCCCTTCTTTATCGAACTTAGATTCGTCCGTCCACAGTATGGTCCGCAAAAAGTTGACATCTTCTACATCAGTATGCAATTAGTGTTGGCGCGTCCATACACTAACAACATGTCAGCGTATTCTTCACTGGTAAAGGTAGCCATTTTTCACCAAGAAAAACGTAATAGCGCACAGGAACAAGAAACTTAACAGTACAGTAACAAGAAACTTAACAGACAGATAACACAACAAGTAATTAACAAAACAACTCGGAACGAAAACAGAAGTGACGGGCACAAACGATCGCAGAGCCAGTTAAGTCTCGACTGATTCAAATTATTCAAAATCATCGTTTTGGCCTCTTCAGCGGGCCCCACCGGAAGTGAAAGAGAAAAAAACATGCCTTATGACTGCGCACGAGTGAGACAAAATGTTTACCTGGTTAGTGCTCCCGACCCCGGCCAGGTAACAAAATGTAAGTGGTTTAGTTTTCCTAGAAATTTCGCAACAAAGGAGTCTGTGCAGTGACTGGTAACAGAAAAAGGCCCTTTCAATGGGTAATTTAAGTACTCCTTTCATTTAAATTGATTGCTACATTTTTTGACAACTTGACAGTTTAAAATTTCGTAAAACATTTCAATTTTCTGTTTCGTCAAAAACCTGATAAAATTGTTAAATAAGTCCTGACTTTTTGTTTTAGTAAATGTAAATTACATACCGTTAGAAAGCTCATACAGCAGAGATGTTTTGATGTTATCCTAAGTTCTCGATCGCTTTTAGTTTTTTTTTAATGCAAGTCTAAGTATTTTTTTACATCTTTTTGTACCTTTAAAGACTCTAAACTTTTTTTCCTACTAACATCTGTACCAAACAAATATTTTATGAGAGTCTGCTATTATTAGACATTAATACAAAACAACATCCTGCCTGTTTTACCCATCGCAAGTAAAGATATTCGAATTTAAAGTTAAAAAACTGGTAATTTTCTGTAAAATTAAGAAAAAGTAAAAAAAAAACGGTGGGGCCAAGGTCAAATAATTTGGGCCAATTGGGTAGCAGATGACCCCAACTAACCACCATTTTCGTATGTTCAACGTTCTACCAAACACCCTGTATAATAGAAAGAGATAAAAAGAGAGTGTCGAGATACTTTCTAGATTGCAGTGCGATGTAGAAAATAAATCTATGTACCTACCTAATTTTTCAATAATTATTATGTAGTGGCACTGAGTTGCCGTGTCTGGCCATACCGTTGTTAAACCCGCGATGGTTTGTGCGGTATAATTAAGGGTTCAACAAATGTTTTTAAACTGTTTTATTGATTAATAAAAAATAAAAAAGTCGCATGAATGTGGCATAACGCTTTTTCCCGACTTGACGATTTCTAAACTTCGTTCCAAAAACTGAATTATGCCTTGAGTCGTTTTCAGTAAGTACATTTTCGTTTGAATTATTTTATGTTGTTTGAGGAATGGCAACGTTTGGACTATCTTCGCCTGCCACGAGTTGTTGACCTACTAATATTAGTCAGGTGATTATCTATGCACTTACAAAGTTTTTCAAGTTTTAAAGTTTTTATTTGTAAAACATAGGTGGGTGTAAAAACAGGTGTTGTAAATAAAATATGTATAGGTACAATATGTTTTGCCGTTGACGGCGTACAAATATTAATATAATGGCGTACAATTATATTACATGATGTAGGTACATAGCATAAGCATATACACACAGACACAGGCACATGGGAGGGAGGGCCATAATCTACCACGCAGCCCCGGTGCGGGTTGGTGGTTGTCACATGTCTTCGAATTTTCGGTCCTAGGACATGTCGGTTCCCTCACGATGTTTTCCTTATTCTTTTGAGCGCAGTGGTGGTGAAATAACTTACACAAAGTTAAGCGCCTGCTTGGGTTCGAACCCACGACTCGTAAATCGGGGACAATACCGCTGGGCCACCACTGCTCCCAGGTGATGTAGGTATACTAAAACAAATAGAAACACTGTACTTTGTGGCCCGCGCGTGAGAAGTTTCAAATTTTTTGAGCGTCTTCATGTAGAATAGTTTTGCAAGATGTCACAATCAGCAAGCGCATAGTTTTCGAGAAAAAAACCTAGTTTCAAAAAGTGCAACTTATTTACGTATTTTACATTTTACCACAGATAATGTACGAATTTCACTCTTAAGTGGTTCCGTTTTACATTCAGACAAAGTGACAGCGGATTTTAATGGTTTTTAGTATAAATATTGCAAGTTTAAAACATTAATTTATTTTTAAACAGCTGCTACCGTAATGAACTCAATTATGAAGCAAATAATATAATTAATAAAATTAAAAGTAAAAACGTTTTATTTTAACAGTTCGTGGGTAACGAAACGTAATCGAATGTAAGTGACGCTAACGTTGGACAGTTGTTCTTTTTTCATGTTCACCTTTATTACATTACACCCCAACCCAACATAATAAATAAAACTTACACATCTCGACATAAAAAGGCAATGAGAACTTAGGATGCAAAAGCGAGGGAAACGAGCTCGAGACTTGGGGCACCTTGACTCGGACAGGTTAGGGTCGAAGAGTTCCCCTTCGTGGTTATTTTTATTAAACCATTCAGAAAAAGGAGCCCCGCGAAACCCCGTCGACTACGCCTTATTATTATTGCTTGGAAACAAATTTCGACCCGCCACGTGATCTTCCCCACGCTTAATACTCTCACTATCACCCCGATCCCGAAGGAAACGGGCGATTTTTTTTCTTTTTTATGCTTTTGCTGGCTTTAGGTTTTTTTATATATATTTTTTTGGTATATTCTACCCAAAAAAAAAATAGTTAGTATAAAAAAAAAACCCGGGCCGTAAAGTACTGTGCTTCCTCAAAAAAAGTCATGTAGATTACGTGGTTTCATTTACTGTAATAACCTTATCTCCACCCTGTAAATTGATACAGCTAGGATCTGAAAATAAAACTATTCAAATGAAAATCGAAAAAAAGAGGATTATTTGATTGTGTACTACAAATATGTATACCTACTATGACAAATGCAGCGTACCTAAACTATATTCATCTGGGCTTGAGACAAAGTGTAAACAAAGAAAACAATGTTTCTCAAACTTTTATTTCGCTGTTTTTTATTTCTATTTAATTTCATGTAGGGTTTCCCATTTGTGTATCTAGCAGCTTGACTCTATAATAAAAACAAACTATGCATTTAGTTTCTGTACTTTAATTATCTTACATATTTCACATGTACAAATTATTGCACAAGTTTTGTTAGAATGTACTTAACTATGAGGATAATAAAACTAAAGATCTCTCTTATTTAATTATTTATCAATAACAAATAACTTTAAATGTAACAAAACAAGAAACTTAATCAAAACAACAAAAGTAACAAGAATTCAACGAAAATATCTGGAAAGTGCTGCTTCTCGTATCAACAAGTTGATCTACTTATATAGTAAAGATGGCTGATATAACCCAACCGATGACAAAACGTCACATTTTAATGTAAAATATTCGCAGTACCTGTGGTATATAATTTAGTAGTATTAAAATGTGTTCGAAGTTTGGGAATCAAGTCTTTTTTGGGTGTTTTTACATGTAAGCGATTTAATAAATAATGAATTTAAATTAAGAAAATAATTTAAGGCATTTATGATATTCGAGTCCAAATAAGTCTAAAAGGATTACATAAGTTCTACAGACATCGTTTTAAAACATCACTTACAGTATTTTCAGCGTATTACTTCCGTAGTTATTTTTTTTAAATATATTCACTTCATCAATCGTGACCTTTAACGTACCCTTTTTAAGGTTTGTTTATCTTTTATCTCACGGCTCCCTGAATGCGGTATAGTGGGAAAAATGACGGCAATCACGACATCTGTAAATTAAAATCACAATTAAAATAAATACGACCTGTCATGCCGCGCTGCGTCACATGCGACAAGTACAAACTGTTATTATCATGCCTAGTCTGATATGTGTATATACACACGCATACCCCCACACACTCTCACACTTTACATACTATAAGCTCAAACTATTTAATGTCAACAATATAGGTAGGGAAGCGATTTGAAAACGGTTAGTAGTCCCACAGGCCACATTACGCTATGCAATGATATATTACCGTATGGTAAAGGTCAGTTTCACGCCACTTCTGCGACTTTTATGATCGTATACATAGAAATATAAAAAAATCTTATATCTATGATCGTATATCATTTTAGCAACCGTACAACACGTTAGGAAAACCTTGAACGAAATAAATAAATTATGCGGCCTACCCAAATGTCCTTTCTTTGGTATTGTTCGTCGAATCGTTGAGCTCCTTAACTTTTATATTGAGCTGTACGATTACTGACAGATGCTTGCACTGACTGGACAGGTCCACTCAATCTGTGTGGTTCTTTCCTCAAAAGACCATTTCAGATACCAACCTACATGGTCTTCACATGATCTGACCAAGATTATGTCTGGACTTTAAAAGAGACTGTGACCTCTGAGTTTGTTTCGGCCTTTCTTCTCAGAGTAGTCAGATAGGAAACGCCGGCCTCATCTAGTTTAAAAAAAAAATGTTTGACGTGAAAAAGTGTTTGTATAAACCTACTTACAGAAATAAAATCATTTATCATTTATCAATGTTTGACCTTTTTTTACTTTCATAAGTTGTTCGATAAGTTTTCCAGGTTTAGGAAAATCCCTGTAAAACAAAGCAGTTTTTATTATGAAACTAGTAATGCTCGACATGCGTTGCAACGTATTTTTTACTTTTTTTTATTTGAAACCTTCTCCAGTGCGCACACAATGACCCACCAAAGTTTCATAACAATCAGTCGAGCCATTTTCTGGTTTTTGCGGGACTAACGCACGGCAATTGATTTTTATATAGATGAATATTATATATATACAATATAGATTAATTCCTCGCATCCATTTTATTTATTTAGTGTTTTACTTTTATACCAATATACTAAACTTAAGCCTGATTTACACGGTGCGCCTTAATTGCCTGTGGCATGGGTTGTATCATATCATACTTATCTTGGGGTGAAGAAACAATAAAAGTTGCACCGGCTAAAGAGTGCTTAGACGATGTAAGTCATTTGTTGCTTTAATTTTATTGTATGCCATAGGCAAGAAATTTGCATCGTGTAAATGGGGCTTCCGCAATGGTAGCCGCGAAATTCAAATGTTCTTAAGTTTTTTGCAGTTTGCAGGTCAGTGTCAGGTTGTATTATGGTCAAAATATGATTCGCGACTTTAGCATATATGTATTTACATAATTGTAACCATAAGAATCAATAATACATCTTTCTAAGTTAGATTTGTTGCAAAATGCCATGATTTCCGGATTATCCGAATTTTGCAACAAATCTAACCTATAGAGTGTGTTGATGATTCTTATAGTTATAATTATGTAAATACATACATATTTGTTATAGGCGCGAATCATATTTTGATCAACATACAACCTGACACTGACCTGCAAATTGCAAAAAACGTATGAAAATTTGAATTTCGCGCGCTACTATTGGGGATTCACCATAACTCTATTTTTTTCATGATCTACCAGAGCGGTGGCATTGTGTCCGAGACAGTGCAGCAAGATACGTTGATGGCATCAAACCAGTAGCCGTTGAATAGTTAATGCTGATTATGATGAAATAACCGAGAGAAAGTAAGCAAATTGAAGTGGCAGTGGGCTGGCCATGTTTGTCGAAGGACCGATGGCTGGTGGAGGAGACGAGTCCTGGAGTGAAGACCGCGTATCGGCAAGCGTTGTGTGGGGCGCACCTCAGCTAGATGGACTGACGACCTTAAGAAGGTGGCTGGAGCAGACTGGATGCGGAAGGCGGAGGACAGGGTGTTGTGGCGCAGCCTGGGAGAGGCCTATGTCCAGCAGTGGACTGGGATAGGCTGAGTTGATTGATTGATAATGAAAACAATAAAGTTACACCTGTTTACTAGAATTTGCATTAGTTATTTGGTCTATAATATTATATTTCGAAGAACATGTTAAACAGCGATAAAATAAGCGTTCATTAGAACATGATTAATAATATCCATTAGAAGCACATTTTACTATTAGGCTGTTTAAATCAATTATCCCTTCAATAGCACTAAAGTCTTGGGCTACGTTCGGATTTTCCACAATATCTTGCTGGGGTTGAATTTGAGCGTGACCTTTAGGTCGGCAATCGACACTGGTTCGAATTGGCGCCTTAAAAGATAAGCACTAGTGTTCTAAATGAAGTAATTATAAAATGTTTATTTTACAGCAGTATGTAGTATGTAGTACAGTTATGCGATTTTATTGGGCAGATTTGTTAAATGATGCGATTTTTTGTGTGATCCAAATGATAATTTAACATATCATTTGTACTCAATTGTTCCGATACAAAAGAAATTACTGCTGATTTCCTGAAAATGTTCGCTAGTTGAGTATCAGTTTAACTTTTCCTACTTACAACTGAAATCAAAAAGTATTATTATTTAATTTTTTGACGTTGCTTTTTACCTTTTTATTCAATAAATATCTGACTTGCGCAAATCCATAAGGAAGTTTGAAATGTAAGGTTTGAATTTGTCAAATAAAACATAACATAACATCACGCCTTGTTTCCCCGAAGGGTTAGGCAGAGGTGTACTTATAGTAACACCCACATTTCGCCAGTTATGTTTAAGTCCCATGTAATAGGGGGCGAGCCTATTGCCATCTGCCGGGCACAAATCCAGACTCCGGGCCTACTACTGAGAAATTCCATATAGAAAAAACCCAATAACACTTTGCCCGACCTGGGAATCGAACCCAGGACCTCATGCTCAGCAGTAGCGCTTGCGACCACTAGACCAACGAGGCAGTCAAATAAACATAATTATTTGCATGTGCATTTGGATTCGTGACAATCATTCCGTTCTACTAATATTATAAATGAAATAAGTTTGGATGTTTGTTATTCAATCACGCAAAAACGGCTAAACGGATTTGAATGAAATTTGGCATACCTGCAGGTAGTTTATAACCTGGATTAACCCGTAGGACTTTTTACCCCGGTATTCCCACGGGATCAAGACTTATGCAGGTGAAACCGCAGGGCTCTGCTAGTGTAGTACCTCACTTAAATAATACTATGTATATCAACGCGTCACTAATGATACAAGTCAATGGTATAGTCGTATTAATTACTAGCTGTGCCCGCGACTTCGTCCGCGTGGAATAGTTATTTTGGGCATCATATTTATTTTTGCAAACAACCTCCTCAGCTTTATAAATTATAGCTGTTACCCACGACTTTGTCCGCATCAATTTCTGTTATTATTTTAGACAATTTAGTTTTTAAGTTTTTAAAAGAACATAATTATTTTAAAGTACTTCTGCGTAAATTATATTTTTAGTTTTATTTTCTTGTGGCAGAAGAACATATTGGTTTTCTCCGCAACCCGATCTTGACAACGCGACATATAGTTGGCCGTGTGAAAAGCAGTCTTGACGTAAATCGATTCCTACGTGTTTAAATGTTTGCCCCTGTGATTTATTAATTGTAACGGCGAAAGATAGCTTAACGGGAAATTGAATTCTTTTAAAATTAAAAGGTAAATCATTTGGAATCATTGGGATGCGAGGTATAAGCGAGGATAGGGTGGGTAGGTGTAAAAAAACGACAGACGTATCTTTGGTTTTGTATTTATATTTAAAATTGCATTATACAATTAATTACCTAAAAGTTATAAAAATCTGTGTATAACCTCCATTACACGGGTACTCACGTTTGTGAGTACCCGTGTGTCACTTATGTGACTCAAATATTAAAATTGTGCCACCTGCCAGCTCATCATCTTTATAGTCACTTCACTTGAACTTTGACTCTTGTGGATCACGATGTCTCAACTTATCGATATACTGGCTGCACAGAAGAGCCTAGAGGAGAACTTCACAAAGAAGATGGAAGCGCTGGAAGCTCAAATTCAGTGCGCTGGACCTGCAAAAGATACTGTGGCAAGAGTGGCTGAGGAGTTCCGAACCTTCAGGGAGCTTATTTTCAGCATGCTTGGCTTGCTCCGGACTCAGATTAGTGAGTGTGCCAAGCAGATTGACGCATTGGAGAACAGACACAGGCGGAAAGCACTGATTTTTCAAGGTGTTGCTGAAGCTGATAGTGAAGACAGTATCGCAGTCATCCTGGATATTATCACCAATAAGCTGGCTCTCAAGAACTTCTCTGCATCCTCCATAAAGGTGTGTCACAGATTTGGTGCAGCCAACAAAGAACATCACAGGCCCATACTGGTGAGGTTTTCCGGGTATGATGATAAATCTTTGGTCTGGAAAGCTAAGACACGCTTGAAGGGAACATCCATCTCAGTCAAGGAGTTCCTGACCAGGGTCCGCCAATCCATCTTTGGGAAGGCACGTCTTCACTTTGGAATGCGGTCTTGTTGGACGCAGGACGGTGTTATTGTTCTGAAGGCCTTTGACGGAAGTAGGCATAAAGTATCCTCGATGGACGAGCTCAGTCCACTGCTCGTGAAGTTTCCAAAGGTCCAAGATCCAAGGGCTCAAGGCACAGGAGATAGTCTGCAAAACAGAGTAGGTCAATAATGGTATCATGTTGTTTATACATACTAGTTTGCATGCAATTGAAATATTATGGAATTACTTACCATTGTATTTACTTTTTTTTTTTTGTTCTGAGTAGTCCTTCTATTATTAGTTATGCAATTGTCTTATAATCCCTTGTGAATTTAAGTTAGTAAGCTCTAGAATAATTTGCCTTTAACAAGTTTTTTTGGTAAAACTTTTCACTTTTATTTCTTGTGTGCGTCTGCGTAAGCGCAAATTTCAATTATGTCAACAAACTCCACAGATTATTTATGATTATTATGGAAGGTTCGAGGCGTAATACGAGTATTCATAATCGGATACGTTCTCGACATATTTAAAATTATTAACGCTTCTACCGTATATTTTAATTGTGTACACATGGTTTTTTTTTTTAATTGTTGCCATTTTATTGTGATGTGATATTGTTACTATTTTATTCCGCATGATAGCCATTCTGTTTTGTTTTAAATAGTGCTTTTAATCACACAATTAGTTTAATTTAGATGATGTTGTGAGCTGGCGGGTGGTGCAGAGATGCAAACGTCGTACCAGTTATTCGTGTAGTCTTTTTTCGCATTATTTATAACTATTATATTTATTTATATCTATTTTATTTACTGATATTGTAATAGTATTTATGACATCTGATAACGAATCTTTTTTTCTGCCAACGAATCTAGTGCCTGTTCCTGCGAAAGTTTTATTTCTATTACAGACACTTTAGGTGATCTTTTACGCCAAGACTTCAGTCAAAATACTGGCCGACTATTTAACGTATGCCATCTCAATGCTCAGAGCATTCCCAGTCACTTTAACGAACTGTACGTCACGTTTACTGACAACAATGTTCACGCCGTCCTGATTTCCGAGACTTGGCTCAAACCTAACCTGCTTTCAAACACTTACTCGCTCCCCGGTTTCGTACTTCTTCGGAATGACCGGATCGGTAAGAGGGGGGGTGGTGTAGCCATATACCTTCGCGACGATTTCCCTTTTAAAATTCTAGCTTCTTCCTCTTCCAACGAATCCGCAGAGTTTCTTTTCCTCGAGGTTTGTGTCAAAGGAGCTAAAACAGTCCTTGGTGTCGTCTATTGCCCTCCTTCCATTGATTATTTCACTGAATTCGAATCGGTACTTGAATCTTTGGGTTCGGAGTATTCACATCACATTGTTATGGGGGATTTTAACACCAACCTTCTTGCCCATAACTCCCCTCGGTCCCGTAAACTCCTGCATCTGATCGAGTCAGCCAGTCTGCATGTTTTGCCTCTCCAACCCACTCATCACAATACAGTCGGTGATGATACTTGGCTTGACCTGATCCTCACCTCTAACTCTTCCCTAGTTTCCTCACACGGTCAACGTACTGCTCCAGGCTTTTCCCATCACGACCTTATTTTACTTTCCTATATCCTCAAGCCCCCTAAACCCATACCAGAGTTCCAATACAGGCGTGCCTTTGCACGTATGAATAGCGAGAGGCTTCAACAAGATGCATCCAATATTGACTGGTCACCCCTGGAAGCTGCTGCATCAGTTGACGAAAAAGTTAGTTTCTTCAACAAGGTTGTGGTCAGGCTTTATGACACCCATGCTCCTATCAAGAAAATCAAGTTGAAGCATCCGCCTGGACCTTGGATGAACAGGGGAGTTCAGATGGCAATGCGACGGAGGGACCGCGCGTTTCGGAGATTTAAAAGGGATCGCTCGGAGGAAAATTGGACATTCTTTAAGGCTGCTAGGAATCGGTGTAATCAGATGATACGCAACGCTAAACGCCACCACATCTTAAATAATATCACTTCTTCTTCTTCTGCCGATATCTGGAAGTTCCTTGGAACTTTAGGTATCGGCAAATCGCGACATTCAGACCTTCCTAACACAATTGGCTTGGACGATCTAAATCGCCATTTCACCACTGTTCCCACTCTAGATAGTCTAACCAAATGTCAAACCCTCGACTACCTTGCTGGTCTGACGCGTCCCAATTTCAACCCCTTTGTCTTCACCCCAGTCGACCCAGCAGAGATCAGAAAGATTATTCTTTCCATCAAGTCCAAAGCAGTTGGCTGCGATAATATCAGCCGCCATATGATAGTAGCGGCTCTTGATCAACTCCTTCCTGCAATCTCCCACATCATAAACTTCTCCCTTTACACCGGTGTTTTCCCTTCCCTGTGGCGTAAAGCCATTGTACGGCCCCTCCCTAAGATACCCAACTCCTCTCTTCCTAGTCACTTTCGTCCAATTTCCATCCTTCCCTTTCTATCTAAAGTACTCGAAGCCAGTGTTCATAAACAATTCTCCCACTTTATTCACCACAACTCCCTCATCAGTCCTTTTCAATCCGGTTTCAGGCCCGGGCACGGTACTGTTTCAGCTCTCCTTAAAGTGACTGACGATATTAGGCGGGGAATGGAAGACACTAAAGTTACAGTTCTAGTGTTAATTGACTTCTCCAATGCTTTTAATACCGTTAGTCACGAAGTCCTTTTATCCATCCTTTCCTATCGTATGGTCTCTCCGGAGGTATTGGAATGGTTTTCCTCTTATCTTCGGGGGCGTCAGCAGTCTGTCCATGCTGGAGACTCTTCGTCGAGTTGGTGTGATCTTGCAGCTGGCGTCCCTCAAGGCGGTATACTATCTCCTCTTTTGTTTTCCATTTTTATTAATCTCATTACCACCATGCTTCGGACTTCGTACCATCTTTATGCCGACGATTTGCAGCTTTACAGCCAGGCAAGTGCTGACAACATTTCCGATGCGATTGTGGAGCTAAACCGGGATTTGGGTATGGTCAAGGACTGGTCTGATCGGTTTGGGGTGGCGGTTAACCCTAACAAGTGTCAGGCTATCGTAATAGGGAGCCCCTATAGCATACGAAAGCTAAATGGCTTAACTGTGCCACCTGTAATTTTTGATAACTCCATCATTCCATTTAGCTCCGATGTTAAGGATCTTGGTCTGCATGTCGACACTTGTCTTGACTGGCGAAAGCAGGTCACGACTGTTAGTAAAAAAGTCACCGGAACGTTGCGGTCGCTCTATCGGTTGAAAAATCTTCTCCCATCACACATAAAGGCTATGCTTGCTAATCTTTCCCATAATTGACTATGGTGATGTGTGTTACTATGACCTGAATGCAGATCTCCTCAATAAACTTGACCGCCTTCTCAATAATTGCATTCGATTCGTTTTCAATCTTCGTAAGTATGACCATGTATCTGCGCACCGATTGCGTTTAAAATGGTTACCCATTCGTCAGCGCAGAGAGGTGAGGGCTCTGTCTATGTTATTTTCTATTCTCAACAAACCTACTTCTCCTTCTTACCTGACTTCCCATATTCAGTATTTATGCTCTGCCCACAGTAAAAATCTTCGTTCCACTAACAATCGTCTTCTACGATGTCCTTCTCACCGCTCTGGTTTCATTCACTCTTCTTTCTTTGTCCAGGCAGTCTTTCTTTGGAATTCGCTCCCTCTGAACATCAGGACGGTAAGAAATCGGTTGTCATTTAAAGTCAAGGCACGTGAGCATATACGTAAGAAGTTGGCAGAAACATCCCAGCGCTGATTTGGTGGATTCGTTTTCTCCTCTTTTGATCGTTATTTCTCCTCTACCGTTCGTTATTTCTCCTGACGAAGTTTATTTCGTTTATAAGTATTTATGTATATATGTATATAACTATATATCTATATATATATCTATGTATTTACTCTAGTATTTTATAGTTATTTTTGTGTTATCTATCCCTTATGTTGCACCTGCCATGTTTTCTCTCTGCATCACCCTAAGGTTGACTGGTAGAAAATGCCTCAGGCATTAAGTCCGCCTTTGTACGGTATTCTTTTTACTTGTGCATAAAGTTTTAATAAATAAATAAATAAATAAATAAGCACTGTTTGACCAACTGCTGGACCAGTCAAAACTATTGCAACGATCACGTTATTGCGAAGAAATTTGATTTGAAGTCGGGTCCCGTTACATAAATTTGGTGGTTTAAGATTTCTAAGTAAAATTATTGGGGCACCTATTTTTAACTTGAGGGAATATGGGGGAAGGCCACTTGGGTTCAAAGAATTAAGAAACTCCTGTGGGTAATGGACCGCATCTTCTTGATCCATTACATTATCAATAGATGTGTAGGTAACTATGTCTCCTGGAAGTTTACTTAAAATTAGGTCGTTAATTTCGTCCACGCTACTGTTTCTCGCCGCCAATATTGCCCTTTGACACATCCATTGATGATCTTTATTTTCTATTTCGCTGATTTCAGGGTAAACTTTCGATATCAAGTCCTCATTGTTACTCATTCTTTCTCCTAAATCGCGATCAATTTCAATTTTATTTTCAAAATGAGGTACTTTCCCGTCTCCTATTAAAAGTAACTTTGAAGGAAAAGTTATACTACCTCCCCCAAATGTGTTCTCATATTTGTAGTTAATTTTAAGATGTTAACAAAATTCCATAATGGGGAACTTTTAAGGCAAGACTTTACAATGTCTGCTCTAGTTCCCCTTACTATTACTGGTAAAGTTTGTCGAAAGTCCCCAGCAAACATAACAGTAATCCCACCCATGATTTTATCACAGCTTCTAATATCTCTAAGAGTCCTATCTAGAGCCTCTACATGAGCTCTATGGATCATGGTACATTCGTCCCAGATAATTAAACTGACATCTTGTAAAACTTTTCCCAAAGGGCCATTTTTACGTATAGAGCACACGCTATCTTTTTGTAAAGAAACAGTGAGGGGCAGTTTAAAAGTGGAATGAGCTGTGCGTCCACCTGCTAATAAAGTTGCAGCGATACCTGACGACGCTACTGCCAAAGCTAGCTTTCCCTGAGACCTTACTTTTGCTAATATAAGATTAGTAATAAAGGTCTTGCCGGTTCCACCGGGAGCATCCAAAAAAAATACTACCAATACTAATAATACTTTTCCTTCACTAAAATGAACACTTTGCATAACACAATTATAAGCGGTCACCTGGTCATTAACTAATTTTGGTTAATTTTGAGTAATATACTCATTTAATTCATTTAGATCATACGGTTTTCGCAACGCTACTTCTAACGGATCCAGATGATTAAGTAAATTAATCCTTTTTGATACAGGAAGCCCAAAATCGGTTAGTGATTTATCGCAAATCTCATGAATTTTATCTTCAATTATGATTAGTCCATCATTGTGTATATCATCATTATATGCTAATGTCATATCCTGATTCTCATTACGCATTCTGTTTAATATATCTTCACATAAAGCATTACGAAATTTATTCCATAACTCTAAGGGGTCAGATGGTTGGCAAAATATAAGGATGATGGTAAATAATTCTCTTAATTTTGTGGCTGGCTCGGACATGACAGCATCTGACATTGTATTTTGCCAATGTTCATCTCCCTCCAGTAAACCTAATTTCTTGCAAGCGCCTTGATAAGTTTGGCAAATAACACCATTCACGGTCCTTAGATGTTCAAATGACATTGGACCGCGAACATGTTGCAGTAACATTCTTAAATAAAAGCATTCAATTTGAGTTGGATGAATGTTGTAGACACGGCCTAAAGTTGTGTCTTTTTTTACACCGGGATATCCTTCAACATTCTGCCCACGTCTTCTTCTAGAAAATGAATTTCTTTGCCATACGTAATACTGGGGTACTTCGTGATATAAAAGGGTTTTTGCAAAATCGTCACTTTTGCAAAGATCAAAGAAGACTGTAAGTGTCGTTGATGAAGGATTATTAACGCGATCTTGAAGGTTTGCATTATTATAAAAATAAACTCTTTGTCCATTTTCCAAATGAACTGCTAAATGAACTACTGCCGGAAAACGTTCATGAATAGGAAATTGGAAAATCCGCCAGAGCGCTTCCGAGGAACTTATATAGCGACCATTTAGATATTTTTCTACTTCATCGTTATTACTTTGTAACGAAAATGTGGCTTGATCAGAACCTTTATGAATATACTTACAGATGTACTTAATAGCTTTGACCGATTGACAAAACTCTACGTTAATGTGTGCATTGAAAATTCGTGATAGCACTGGATTATAGGGAACAACCCACCGATTATCTACGCTCACTTCTGTACCTTTGACACGAATTATTGCTGTGTTTCCACCATTATCTGGAGACCTGCGCCTGTAGGTTGGGTAACCGTCATCCCCGGTTTGTGTTTCAGAAATAAAATGCCTAGGGTACTTTTTAGAACGAATGTTTTCTTTCATACATGGTGACGCAGGATTATGAAATCCGCAAGGACCATGTATCATATTTTTTATGACAATATTATGAAGAATTGGATCTTGTTGTTTGTCAGGTATTTCAGCCGATATTATTGCATCTATAGAATCTGGTTGTACTTTGTTAGCCAGCCATATAGCTAGCTAGCAGCAGTTAGCAATAAAATGTGGGCGTGAGGTAAACCTCTTTTTTGCCATTCTACGCTGTAAACAAAGGCTTTTGATGGTCCAAAAATATTTTTCTTCGTTAGTAGGTCTATCATTTTTTTGAGTTTTAAATGAAATACTCTAGAAACCAAATCATGTCTGTCGTAAGAATGTTGATCGGGTAATAACTCAATTTTTATTTCCAGCCATTCGGAGTTACATGTAAATGTAATGAAGAGATCTGGTCTTCCAAATTTCCTGACATATGTCATGGCATCTTGACTTTTTTCGTTCATGTATCTGGGGGATCCTGTAAATGACGACGGCAATAGAACATGCTGGCCAATATTAGAAGCGTTTATATTCGCATCATTAACCACGGCATCTCTTAAATGAATGTACTCTTCTGCTCTCAATTTTTTTTTATTTCTTTTGATGAAGTCAAGCCTCTCAGAAATCATTTTTGCCGCCATATCAACACAATATTGGTTGAATAATCCTTTGAAATAATGTATGCTGTTAAAGTCATTTATTCTTACCATGAGTCTAAATGCATAGAACTGCATACATGATACAGTTTTAGATCTAGCAGCAGTATTCTGCTGTGGAATATTTATACAGTATCCGTCATTACCAAAGGGAAACAGTAAAGGATACTGAAGTGGGTCATAAGATCTATGAATTTCAGAAACTCGTTGAAGTCCACCATCTCTCGCAGTCAACACAATATCTCGGGGACCTTTGTCTTCATCTATCAAAAGAACAGCTACTTCATCTACTATTGGCGCATTATACCGACCTCGATGCTCGTTAGGAGGTTTCACATCAGCATGAATAATAAGTTTTAAGTCATTCGGTGGTCTATTTTCCAGATTGTATTTAAAACTTTGAATATACGTATTATGATCGTGAAGATATGTTTGGAGAACGTCGATAAGATCGATTTGCAAGCTTGGATTTAAATTTGAGCGCAAGGATACCTGATCTGCATGGGAAACAAAATATATTTGCAAAAACTCGGGTTGTGCCCCTTCAGCTGGAAGTAAGTTACCGATCAAGTGATAAACTTGCCCTTGGACTTTAAAAGTGGTTATAAAGTTTCCCTCACGAATTTCTTTGGCACCAAATGAAGTCATCTGAAATAGTGTATTATATTGTCTTGAGTGATTTAAGAAATGCTTTGATGATGGATGTGAGCCTGACATCAGTTCTTTTAAAACTGTAGTTGGTTCCGGAATTATAGGTATATTTACTTTGCCGCCACTACAACACAGTCCAGGAGCTTCAGTCGCCCATTTTTTTGCTTGGCATAAGTTGCATACTTTATCCATTCTGCCAATATCAATATCATTTAGCTCAGTATAGTCAAGGGTACAATCATAAGCAAACGCAGCATTTAATAAATTAAGTTGCCTGCGAGTTCTATTTTTTGCTGATCGTACATTTTGCTGTGCTAATCGATGGGATCGTTCAGTGCTTGATTCCCGATCGCGGTTAGCCAAAGTTCGGGAATTCTGTGAGGCTAAACGTTGAGAACGTTCAGCGCTTGATTCCTGTAGTCGGTTCACCAAAGTTCGAGAACTCTGTGAAGCTAAACGTTGAGAACGTTCAGCGCTTGATTCCCGCAGTCGGTTCACCAAAGTTCAAGAACTCTGTGAGGCTAAACGTTGAGAACGTTCAGCGCTTGATTCCCGTTCTCGGTTTATCAAAGTTCGGGAATTTTGTAAAGATAAACGTTGAGAACGTTCAGCACTTTGTTCCCGTTGTCGGTTTGCCGAAGTTCGGAAATTTTGTGAGGCTAGACGCTGCGAACGTTCAACGATCGATTCATTAGCACGGTTTTGTTCACTGATTGCTCGTTGAGTAGCCAACCTATGCATATTTTCATCCTCTGTTTCATTGCTGCGCAAAACTCGCAGCCGCTTTGCAGTAGCAGTCTGCCGAGAAAGCTGAGTTCTTTTTCTAGGCATTATAGTGACGAAGAAAGAACGTAGGAAATGAAAACTTAACCAAACCGTAACTCGTAATCAAGAAAAAAACAAACGTAAGGTTAATATTTAGGAATCTAATTATTTTTACCTGTATTTGGTACTTACGTAAATCGGATATAATATATGTCAAAAGAATTACCGTAAAACGAAAATAAGGTAAACTAACTGTATGCTTAAACTAAAACCTAACCTAATAAGAATAATTATGTAGATGACACCTATTTACAGGTATTATCTACAACAAAACAAAAAAAAAGTGTTAATTTTTGTTAAATTATTAGAAACAAAATACTATCCTTAAAACAAACAATACTATAAAGAAAACTATGACACCTACTTATAATTAATTATCTACAACAAAACAAAAAAAAAAGTGTTAATTTTTGTTAAATTATTAGAAACAAAATACTATCCTTAAAACAAACAATACTATAAAGAAAACTATGACACCTACTTATAATTAATTATCTGCATCAAAACTAAAAAAAAAGTGTTAATAATTGTGAAATTATTAGAACCAAAATATTATTCCTTAAAACAAAATATAATAGTATTGAAAAAGTATTATTACACGACGATATTATATCGCAAAAACAAATAACGCTGCATACAACCGTTCAGAAGGGAGCCAACCGCGCGTCTGAGCCGCGCATGGTACCTCGTAGAGCTACACCCCCCCTCCGCGTCGCCCGCAAGCAACGCCTCTCCTCGCCCGCCGGCCAGGCGCAGCGTCAGGTTTTGCACATCATGCGGCGCGTGTGAATTTTATATCGGAGTTATTTTTAAATTGTAATATCTTCTAAGATGTTCATTGAAATTAAGTAATGTCAAAGACAATTTTGTTTACAATTAAATACTCTTAATCAACAACACATTTATTTGGATAAAGATTAATATTATTATGTTGATACAACTCTAGCAAATAATTGGTAATAATGCATTAATTTCGACCAAATTTGATTACCATAAAAACGGTTTTAGTGAGTTAATCTTAAAAGATAGACATATACTGTTGCGGACATTTTTTAAGATCATTTCAAGAGGAATAATTCTTTCATACATATTTTTTTGGTATCTTGAACCGTTTTCGCAGCGCACGCAACGGAAGCCCTCAAATATGAATAATTTTCCCCGTTTTTTCCACATTTTTCATTGTTTCTTCGCTCCTGTTAGTTGCAGCGTAATGTTATATAGCCTAAAGCCTTCTTCGATAAATGGTCTATTCAACACAAAAATAATTTTTCAATTCGAGCCAGTAGTTCCTGAGATTAGCGCGTTCAAACAAACAAACAAACTCTTCAGCTTTATAATATTAGTATAGATATACAGTGTGAGTCTTTATAATGTGCACATATCGAAATGAGGGAATCTATGCTTAATTTTATCGACGGAAAAAATGTTAAAAAAAATCTAAATATTTATTTATATTTTTTATGGATTTTTAAAAAAAATTGTTTGCTTTTGTGACCCCAGTGTATACAAAACTGTGTAACTTTTAAACTAAACGATTTATCACGATGAAACAAACTCTATAATGTTTGGAAGTAATTAGGTGTCGTCATAAAATAAAAATTATGGAAAAAAAATAGCCACATTTAAAAATAAACATTTTTGTTTGGCAAAAATCTGATTTTTTTTCATTAATTTTTACAAAAATTGTAAAATTTCTCAATAACATGCCCCCATCACCTTCTTTTTTTATAACTTTAAGTTATTCTTCATTGTATTAGGAACCTAACGGTAAAAATTGCATGTTTTTAACTCAACCCCAACATTTTTTATCAACTGTCAAAGAAAGGCCCAACGCATAGCTATTGTTTAGCACGTAGATAAACTTTCTTTTGAATGTGCGCAGGTCGGGGAGGTAGGGCCAGCCAAAGGAACTTGAATTATGACAGATGTCAGACTGGCAGTCGCTCCGAATTATTCGCCGCTGCTACATGTGTTTCGGTACTTTCGTTCGCTGGACTTTCATAACTTTCGTTCGCTGCTACATGATGCCGCGTTTAAGTGAATTTTCCCCGGCACACATCGCCGACATACATTTTTATTATGGAGTGGGACAAGGAAGTGCCAGAGCTGCGCGCGCGGCTTACATAGCTGCGTATCCTAACAGGCAACCAGTGCCATCTGCCCGAAACTTCCAGGAAGTTCACAGAAGGTTGTCGATCACTGGACTTGGATCAAGTAGAGATCGTCGCGAGCCACCTCAAGTAATTATTGATGCGGCTACTGAATAACTGCTTGTGCACATTCAAAAGAAAATTTATCTACCTGCTAAACAATAGCTATGCGTTGGGCCTTTCTTTGACAGTTGATAAAAAATGTTGGGGTTGAGTTAAAAACATGCAATTTTTACCGTTAGGTTCCTAATACAATGAAGAATAACTTAAAGTTATAAAAAAAGAAGGTGATGGGGGCATGTTATTGAGAAATTTTACAATTTTTGTAAAAATTAATGAAAAAAAATCAGATTTTTGCCAAACAAAAATGTTTATTTTTAAATGTGGCTATTTTTTTTCCATAATTTTTATTTTATGACGACACCTAATTACTTCCAAACATTATAGAGTTTGTTTCATCGTGATAAATCGTTTAGTTTAAAAGTTACACAGTTTTGTATACACTGGGGTCACAAAAGCAAACAATTTTTTTTTTAAATCCATAAAAAATATAAATAAATATTTAGATTTTTTTTAACATTTTTTCCGTCGATAAAATTAAGCATAGATTCCCTCATTTCGATATGTGCACATTATAAAGACTCACACTGTATATTGTATTTTTTTAATAATGAATGAATTGGATACCAATACCAAGGAAATTGATCCCAATTAAGCATACTCCGTATATTATTTCATGCAGTAATTATTTTTATACTTCTGTTTTATTTTCTATAATTATTTAACGTAAGTTTTCCGGAGTATCGCCTTGAAACGTAAAATTATTTTTTTGAAATATGGTATTTAGTTCAAGAAACATTTTTGCTATTTAAAACAGTAGATACGTATATGTTTACCTACTCCTAATGACTAGTATCCAATACAAGGCATAAAGTATAGATTATTAAGGCAACTATCTCGTGCCTGGTAGCAGAAAGAACAACGTGGGTGTTTCGTCTGTTAGGAGTTCGGACTCCTCCTCGTTGTTCTATAAATCGGTATAACTCTCCGTTCTCCTTTTCCGGAGAATATTCATGAAGATTACACCACCAGACTGCCTCGTTGGTCGCAAGCGCTACTGCTAAGCACGAGGTCCTTGAGTTGATTCCCAGGTCGGACAAAGTGTTATTGGGTTTCCCAATCTGGAATTTCTCAGTGACAACCCGGAATCTGGATTTGAACCCGGTTGATGGCAATAGGCTTGCCCTCACATTGGACTTAACTATAACTGGCGAAATGTGTGTATACTAGGTACGGGAACCTCTGCCTAACTCTTCAGAGAAACAAGGCGTGATGTTATGTTATGTTAGGCAATCACCCCTGCACCTCACTTATGGTAGCAGAAAGAAGTTCGACACTCCGTTCTCCTTCGCGCGAATCAGTGCTGTGCTGTGGGTCCCTCATAGCACAGCATCATGCTGAGTGGAAACCTCCTTGTCACAGTCATGACGTGCCATGACTATTTCTGTTTTGAGCTTGTGATTATAATGTGGAACTATTTTGTTTTATTTTTCTGATTATTCTTATCTTTTTGTATGCAAGTATTTCTGTGACAGATAAACCTATTTTTCTCGTTTCTTTCTTGCTTTCTTTCTTCGATAGAGAATTTCCATGAAGATTTCACCACGACACGTGTAAATTTGGCAAATAAGAGTGCTTACATAAAGAAACTGGTTTCCGGTTCAGGCAAACCCGTACGGGTCGGTACCAATCAGTGCGGGTATAATATTTCCGGTACAGGCGAGTCTGTGCGGGTCGGTACCGATCGGTGCAGGTATGATATTCCCATGTTATCTTATGCACTCACTTATAAAGAAACAGGTTTACACTTGTCGGTGCCGACTACCTGGACCGAGCCATGCCGATCGGTACCGACCCGCACAGGCTCGCTTGTACCGGAAACCTGTTTCTTTATGTGAGCACCCTAACACAGCACAAATGAAACTAACAACTGCCTTGTCTATAATTGTGATGGTATTTTATTATTGTGTGTAAAGGACATGGCTATAAGCGTCCATTAACCATCAATTTACAGGCCCAACAAAAACTTGTATTTAATTTTGTTCTGGTGTACAACCACTGGGTTGTACACACGAACAAAATTAAATACAAGTTTTACCCGGAAACACATTATATAATTTATAATCACTCGGTTACTTCCATGAGTTTTGTTTGGATTTCCCATAGGAACTATAATTTCGGTATACGTTTGATGGTAGGTGGAAGACTTCTCAATTTATTGTGTGTCATTGTGACCTGATTGTGTGATTGTGTGAAGTATGTTACGTATTATGTTACAACGGGTTGACAGGATTTAATATATAGCCTCACTTATTTGTATGAAAAGCTTTATAAATATGGAAGCGACCTCTAAATAAAAATAGAACCCTCAACAATTTTGATTGTAAGAAGCTTATAAATGGTAATACATATATCCAGTCCGCTGGGAATGTTCAACACCGTCTACCAGGCGGAATGTGTGGGCATTATACAAGCGGCCTACGCCATAGAAGCCAGGAGAGTCACGGATGCCCACATACACATACTCTCTGACAGCGCCTCAGTTCTCCAGTCCTTAGGAAAGAAACATATTACATCGAGACTAACACTAGAATGTCACAATGCACTGGAACGTCTAACGGTTTCAAATCGCAATACAGTGACACTGCAATGGATAAAAGGACACAGTGGATCATTAGGCAACGACGCAGCTGACGAATTAGCTAGGAGAGCATCCGGCACGTCAGTCTGTGGGCCCGAACCTATTGTACCCATTCCGTTCAACCAACTACGCAGGTGGCTACAAGAGTTCACCCACACACAAGCGGAGAAATGGTGGGCCTCGGCACCGGGCTGCAGGCAGTCCAGGGAAGCTATGCAATCATTAGATGGCAGGCTGACCGGCCGCTTATTATGCCTAGACAGGGACGGCCTGCGCCTGGTGGCGGGGACCATCACAGGACACTGCTCGCTAAACAAACACTTCCACACAATAGGCATAACGGACAGTCCTCTGTGCAGGGCATGCATGGAGGCTGAGAAAACCATTGCGCATGTGCTCTTTGAATGCACAGGCGTCGCCCAGATCAGAACAGAAACCCTCGGGTTACCCAGATCTTTCAAAAACATCCTAGACAGACCAGAAAACATAATCAAGTTCTGGAGGGAGGTGGGCTGGTTGGAATAACCGCCGACGGCCGCCATGGCCCACGCACACTGGTCCACATGTAGGACTAAGTGTGGAAACCAAGTCCCGTAACATAGAACATAGAGCTTATAAATGGTTTCGTCTAATTTTTGAGATAGTATGAAGAAGTAATTCACTTATTGTTTTTAACCCCCGATGGAAACAGAGGGGGTTATCAGTTTAAAGTGTGTATCTGTGTATCTGTCTGTGGCATCGTAGCTTCCAAATGACTGAAGCGATTTAAATTTTTTTGTTGTGTTTGAAAGGTGACTTGATTGAGAGTGTTCATATATGACGGAAACGTCAAACAGACGAGGTTTATAACTAGCAATAATGAATTCAAATTCAAAATATTTTATTTCACATAAGTCTACATGTGCATTTATGAAACGTGAGAAGCTAGGTGCACGGTTCCAATTGGTCGTTTTCTATGGAGAAGAGCCGGCAAGAAACTCCACGGTTACTCTATTAAAAATAATTGGCTTTTACAATGATTTCAAATTACAGTGTATGGTGATATGTGAATGTATGTAGGATAGTGGCTGTTAACTTCCTATTTTCATTAGCCGTCCCCTGACGCGACGAGGCTTGGATCAACATATTACCTACGGCTACATTTTATTTTTTTACTTTTTAAATGATTTTGCTTTTGTGGGGGGTTATCAAAAATTGCATTCGACTTTTATGACAAATTATAGATAATATTAGCATGTGACATTAAAACTGTACAATTCGGTTTATTTCATAAACTTGTCTGCCCGTACTATTGAAACGATTCAAACTCAAACACAAAGCATTTATTTCAAATAAACCAATTACAGGCACTTTTGAATTGTCAAGGTGACAGTCAGTCAGAAAGATGAGGCTAGTCGCCCATTCCAAAGCGTAGTAGGTTCCTATGGAGAAGAACGGGCAAGAAACTCCATGGACACTTTTGAATCAAAATATTGTTACAAAATATGACTATCATAATTTATGTTGAAATTATGTATGTGAGAACAATGCAGAAATACGGGCAGTTAAAACCGGCCGCAACAAAAAGATAAGAGTCAAAAACGATTCAAAAATTAAAATAAGCCGTGGCAGCTAAGAGATGACCAGTCCCTACTGACGGCGCCCGTTCACGATTATGGCGCATTGATCAGCACCATTCAGCTCAACCATTTTGAAGGAAACTGAATGATCCAACACACACGCCACCACCAGCGAGACATTTGAGTGAGCATGACATACTCTCAGTCGCCAGGGCAAATTCAAGTCAATGAAAGACGTGCCCATTTAATGGTAGCTTTGTAGTAGGTAGGAACATAGTGCTCACACATGTGCTATTAAATTATACAATACTAAGAGATTGAATATATTTAATGAAAAATTAGTTTTTACAATCTTCAGCAGCTCCAACAATATTTTCGAATGCTAATCAATTAGTTTCTGCGCCCTTGTGGAGCAGGACCAGCGTTAAGCCAAGCATTTTTGTCAGCGATGTAATCCCCCAACTTATAATATGCTTGGCTGCATAGTGTGCGTTTTATACAAGATTTAAATTTCATTTCATCCAGTTGGAGAATATGGGGAGGTATTTTATTGTACCATTTTAAACAGTACCCTATGAAGGACGAGTCTACATTAGCCAGTCTGAAACCTGGTTGAACTAATTGGTTATTTAGTAGCAAAGTCAAAAATGTACAAAATATTAATTTAATTATCGTACGAGTTTTGAAATACTGTATATTTATTAATCCGTTTGCAAACAGACACGATGTTCCACATCTGTAACTGGATCCGAATTTATCGACTTAACGAGCAAAATTGATGCCTGTATACCGAGCAAATAGTTCGAACAACCATTAAATTGATAGCTGTAATTAAAGAAGCACCAAATTGAATCACACCAATTAAAATCATCATTTGTCTGCATCGAATTGCTGAATATTATCAGTGAAGTACTGTCATTCATCGTTGTAGCAATTGAATGTTCATAAACCGTACAATTTTATATGATTATTTTATATTTGCTGAGTGTGTTTGAATTTATGCAAGAACTTTGCAATATTTTTACGAGTGTCGCGAAAAGTTTCTCTAGTGGCGCATCCCCTGGCAAAATGTCTTGGTCCCAGAAGCTTAATCAAAAGTCAGAAAGAACAAGTAGGGGATTATCCCCCTTCCTCTTTTGTAAAGAGGGGAACATAAACATGGTAGCGTAAATGAAATACACAATTCATTCCGCAAATAAATTAAATGTAAGCAGTGATTTATTCTAAACTCTTTCTTGATTTACAATGAAGGTATATAGAAAACTTTGTTTACTTAGCTAGAAATTATTCAGGTATTTATAGTATTTAATCTCTTAATCAAATCTTTACGCCCTTTTGCTTGAAAACAATTACATAAAGTTTATTACCACTTAAGGTAAATATAATATTTTTGCTGTCAATCTGTTGAAGTTGACTGAAATATATGTTTTAAATATTTTGCGTTAATTGAAAAATGTTACCACAAATATATTAACCGAATTGAGAGCATCCAAAAAAGATTTATAAGATATTTATGTTACCACCAGAAAATTCCGTATCACTCAGAAAACTATCTTAATCTCTGCAAAAAATATCATATTCTTCCTCTAGCCAACCGCCGCGAGATTTCTGACTGTGTTCTGCTTTTGAAAATCTTTAACAATCACATTAACTGCTCCGATATTTTGTCAAAATTCTATTTCAACACTCCCAGGAGGTCTAAACGATATAATCCACCTTTACGTGTGCCATTTGCCTCAACAAAATATAGGCAGAACTCATACATCGTGCGTGCAAGCAAAAATTTAAACAAGCTTTGCAAGCAGCACGATTTGGATCCCTTCACAACTAGTGTGTCCTCAGCCAGGAGGTGCTTAAGCCGAAACTTTTTCCTATAAGTTGTTAAACATTGTTGATAGTTATAGTGATCGTTTTGCAGTGCGAGCAACTTTATATATAGTATTGTTATATTACTGAATAACTTGGTGTCAATGTCCATAGAAATTACTTACTTTTTCTATTTTTTATAAGTGAAGACTTGTAATTGGCTGACAGTCTTATTTACTGAACTTGGCCTGTTTGTTTTAGCTGTAAGTCTTCCATACTGCTTAAATAAATAAATTGTAGGTATTTAGTTAATTATAGTGGAGATCACCATTGACCTAATAATATAAATGAATTAAATAATTAAATGCTTATATAAACAGTTGCATACGCCTTAAAAGGAACTTTGTTTAAACTTTTCCTCCTGTAAACTAGTAGGTAAGCTATCCAAAAGTTTTCTCTACAGTCGGCAGGTTTATTTCTTCCAGATGCCTGGATTCGGGCAGACTTAAAGATCTCCGGGGAAATCTGAAGTGTTACAGATAGCACGGGCTTTTCATCGACCACCATTACTCCTATAAATAAAATTATTTCCATCGATAAAATTAAAAACCATTCGGAATTAGGAAGCCACGGAATTAAGTACAGCTGCCTTAATTTAGCTGAAGAAGATTTATCACCGGCTTAGGTAATTTCGGAATGAAAAAAAAAATGCAAAGCTGTTTTGAATTTCGTAGATAATTAATGTAAACACAAAATTGAGGAATGAGTTACTGTAGTTGACTTCTGATGGCTTCGAACGTGATGGTGCAGATGTTATCATACAACACTAAACACACTACACTACACTACAAAAGTTATGGTGACCCAGATTTACGATGTAGGTATTATCATCACATCTTTTACAATATTAACATGAGTAATTTGATAATAAACACATCCAAAGACAGACCGACAAGCGCAATGTAACCAACCTCGCAGTTAAATCGATCTTCATGGTTGTCTTAGCCATGAGCCCATCCTAACTATAGCCGGTAATGAATTAACTATTTAATTTTTTTTATCAATGGCAAAACGTCAGCAAACTCCACACATTTATTTTTAGTCCTTGTAAAGAATCTTATCATAGTCCACGTACCTACGCCAATCCAAGCCTTATAGACATCTCAGAGTTTCATACATCCGGTATAATATTTTCGGTAGTTGGGCTTTCATATAACATTATACGGTTTCCTGCTTATCCGGAATTATATTAATGCTTTATATGGAAAGCACTTGCGTCTCGAGGTTTTTTTTCAAAATGCGTATTTTTATGGCTTCCCAAACACGTGAATTGAGATGCTATTGTTATTACTTTTTGAAAGCGTGTTTCCTGCTTTTAATAAAAAGTTATTTTTAATCTTGTAAAGGCCCACTTGCATGTTCAAATAACTCGGAGTTAACAGCTAACTCAAGGTTAATCTAATAAGATTAACCCTGAGTTAGTTAACCCTGTGTTGTGTGTGTGAGTGTGCTGTGTTATGTTAGGGGTGTGGTGACGTGATGCGAGAGCTCAGTGATTCGTCAACTTGTGACAACTATCACCCCTCCCTCACCGCGCTGCTACTTCAGGCAACGTCTCAGTTATGTGATCGGCCTATAACTCCGAGTTATTTAGGATAACCCATGAATGTGCAAATGGGCCTAAGTACTAAGTTATTAATAAAACAATTCGCACTTTTAATTAACAAAGAAAACCTGTAAAAAAGATAGTTTTTTTTTTTGTTGGGCGAATAGGCCCACCAAAAATTGTGGCATCTATTAGTGAAATGCATGTTCTTTATGATCTCCAGATTACAGTGGTAGTAATAATTATACATCGGCTAACGGGAAGACTAACAAATACGATCAAACCTAAAAATTCACTAAAAGGGCTATTGTTTACTGAGTAGGTTGGCCTCATCGATATTATTTAATGGTAATAGTTAACTGTCAATACGTAGGTAGGTAATAAACCACGGAATAGATCTATTTCGTATAAAAACCGTCAAAATACTGTGATGTAAGTACAGACAGAGACACACAAGAGTCCAGATGTACTGAATTTTAATTGCCACAATACATGAAGAATAAAAGTGAAAATAAGTGTTCTATGGGTTTGGTTAAGTTTGGGTTTGAATAGCGTAGTCATCGACTAGTGCTGTTAGTTGATAAAGTGTAATTTGTCATTAAAATTGTCATCGCGTCGTTATTGATTATCAGATTGACAGTGGAATGAGAGTAGGAGAAAACGCTTTTCACAAAGTCGAAAAAACCCGGTCTTAGCAGAATATCACTGACTTAAACCCCAATGTACTGATTTATTTTGTCGTTGCAGCTACATGTCTATCATCTACATCTAAAATTTAAGTACACATTTGATAGCTAAACAATCAAAGAATTCGTTACGTTGAGTGAGGACTGTGACGCATCGCGCGCGGCGGAGGGGGAAGCGCCGCCATTTTGAGGTAGTTAAGCTGCGGCACATAATTTCCGTTTAGTATAAATTTTGACTCCGAGAAGCTGCAACGTTCGTTTTAGTTTCAATCGTCAGCTCTTGTCAATGCCTATATATATAAAATATTAGTGTGAAATGATTATAGTGAATATCGGCCTATACTCGTCAAAAAGCCAAATCAAAATATAGAGATCGTATACGCTTGGAACGGGGTTCTCAAGAGCAATCTAGTGATGATACCCTTACAACACCGTATGACAGAGTTAAGGGGGAAGCGCTAAGGTAGCCCGCGAAATTCAAATTTTCTTACGAATTTAGCAATTTGCAGCTCAGTGTCTGGGTGTATGTTGATTATAGTATGATTCGCGACCGTAACAAATATGTTTTTACGTAATTATAAACTGTGGCGGCATTATACATATCTACATCGCCATACTGGAACGCGTCACACTGACGTCACGCAAAATCCTGCATCGCGCAATCAGAGTTTACCGCGCGACTAGCATATATACAACATCACGACATCAACCGTCGGGCTAGCCCACCAGACATAATACCCGTCTGGTCGGAGGATCCTCCCTTTTCTATGGAGGATGAGTGAACTATACACCCTGTTCCTCATGCCTCTATAAAACATTGCAATCAGTAATACAACTCCTTAAGTTAGTAAATATAATCCTCAAATGTCAAGATTTCATGAAATAATCATTCTTAGAATTATGTGGTCTTAGAAAGTTGTATTGATGACTTTAATAATTATAATTCTGTAAATAGATATTTGCTATGATCGCGAATCATATTTTAATCAACATACAACTCAATACTGACTTGCAAATTGCCAAAAAACCTAAGAAAAATTTGAATTTCGCGGGTTACGCTGGCGCTTTCGCCTTAAGCAGTGCCAGAAACATAAAAGAATGATGGCGTCCAAGCGGATCAACGACGGTGCTAGTACATCTGCAGACATAGTACACGTATTCATTTAAAACATGCGGCCGTGTCCACCTGAAGGGTGCCAAACGGAACCTTATTACTAAGCCTCCGTTGCCCATCCGTCCGTCTGTCTGTCTATCAGCGGGCTGTATCTCATAAACCTCAATAGGTAGACAGTTGAAATTTTTACAGATTGTGTATTTCTTTTGCTCTATAACAACAAATAAAAAAAAAAGTTAAAAACTAAAGGGTTCCCTATACAAAAAAACTTTAATTTTGATTTTTTTTTTACCCTGGCACGTGGGGTGTCATTGTCTAGAACTCATCGAGTAGAGTACAAACATATTTTTTTTATCTTCAAAAATGAAGAATTAAATTATAAAATATTAGAAAAAAGAAAAAATAAATAAATATTATTAGTATTTTGTATTTAATTTGTTATTTTTATTATTTTTGGGGCCGCAAAAGTTTAGACCATTTTTGTACGAGCTCAATCGCAACAACTAAACAGGTTAGGAATTTGAAAACTTCTGTAAGTACCATATACTATATTTAATCAACAAATACTACAAACCCCGATTCATTATTATTACATGGGCGATTTTCTTCAACTGCAAAAAATAACTTTGTAATTCCCGATATGATCATGAAATACAAAGTTATCTTTGCGATTGTTGAAATTTAAAATGAAAAATATTCTTCGTCCAGTTTTTTTTAAAATATGTATTGTTAAATATTACGTACGTTAGTATAAAACCCTTAGTGTGCGTGTCCGACTCGCACTTGGCCGGTTTTTTATTTGTATTGTTGCGTTTCATGAACTATTGCGAAATAAACGTTAATCTTTCTTTCATGTGGCATTCCCTTTCTACCAGTCACTCTTGCGTCATTTTTTATGGAAGCCTATCAAATTTTAATTACTATATAAGATCATTAAAAGAGGCTTTAGGAAATGCACGAGCAGAAATTATAATATTGTTAAGCATCTTCACTTTTATGACCGCAGTTCGTTCAAGAAGAAGAAAGTTCAAGTTTTTAAGACCAAAGTATTTTATGTTCTGCGAAGATGAGGATTATGACAATGTATTAAGTAAGTGTTATGGCTTGTTATAATGGAATATTTGGTCATAAAATAAGAAATGGGTTTTAATATAGATCAGCTGTTTTTAATGGTTTAAACGTAGCCGATCTATTATGTAATAACTCACCGTAAAAACTTAGATGAATTGGGCTGTCATTGACACTATTGACCGCTCACTTCAAGCTTTGTTTTCAAAGTGAGAATTTATAGAATAGTTCAGGTGCTACCTTAGTTTACCTAAACATACTATTTTTAGCGTTGCCAATAGGTTAGAAATAACATGAAAAATAAACCGCAACTGCATAAGAGAAAACTCATTTGGCAGTTGCAACTAAAAACTACATCGCAACATCTCTAATAATTCTTATTTATGAGTCTCTGCCAAAGTTCTGGCCAGAAAAATGTTTCCGAATTCGAAACCGCTCGTCACAGGCGCTATGTATTAAATTAAAGCAATTTATAAGTGTTACATACGATGGTGCCCGCAGTGCGGCGAGGGGTGGCCGTGTTTAGGGGACAGAACTTAGAACATTACACTAAAATGTTATAGTGTCGGATGTCAAAATACTGTTTAGGTTGCAGCCGCTTTAAGCGCTTGAAGTTTTGGGATGTTTACAGTGTAAGGGTTATGACCATTTTAGAATTTCTTTTTCAGTTGTAGTATCCTTTGCTCCTTTACAGCTAGATACATATTACTGTTTATTCCCAATTACAATCTACATACCTTTTTTTTGTGGATGGGAAATCATCAAATGAGTGCTCCCGCTCTGGGCGGAGCGGGAGGGCGTGTTAGACTTTTACTGACTAAAACCCACCCGTGTTCCTTCTGTTGCCTGTGCCGGGGCCACGGTAACTCTTTCGAACATCCCGCAATCCAGGCTGGCAACAGCCCTAGCGGACCCCTTCAATGGTGCTGACATCTCTTTGAGGCGCGCGTGGAACACAACGCGCTCTTGACTCGGGCCTGGTCCTTACCGGACGGCGAGCTACCCATTGCTCGCCGTCCGCAAGCCCGCGCCTACGGTGGTTGTGGCGCAGCCTGGGAGAGGCCTATGTCTGGCAGTCGACTGCGATAGGCTGAGTTGGTTAATTGATTAATTGACGGCTTAGTATACGTTTATTGAGCCTATGTAATTTTAATGAGAAAGATAATCTGATAGGATAGGCAATATTCTCATTGTCTTTGTTTTGCCAATAGTCGTTATGTTCAATGTTATTGTCACATTTAAGATTTTGAAGCTAATCTTGAGGTGTCTGCCAATGCAATTTAATGACTGCTGACAACAGATTTACCTACAGCTCCATAAATACAACTATAAAGTTGTATATATATAGCTTTTTATGATCTATTTATTGCTTTATAAAAACAAATTCTGCTTTCTACGAAAAATATCACATTTGTTGAACAGGATTCCTCAGCTTCTAAAATCAATAATGAAAATTAATGGATATTCAAAATGGCTGTTATGCTATTATCCAAACAACAGACTTACAAGACTAACTTCTTCAACTAAACGAAGCGAACATCCACGCTTATAATCTTCGTCTCACGTAAAATTAAATCAATGATGAATTACGGTGATTCAGCGGAAAAGCTATAAAGCAGCTGGATTGTGAGTCACCGACCGGCGCCGTCTAGTCGACTGCCTCCGATGCAAGAATGCCTCGACGTCACCCTAACCAGTATAACAAGACCTCTAGCAATACTTTGAACTATGGTCATCCCTACTATAACACACAAGACAAAGAATCGAAGACAGCTCTCACAATAATGGCCACCTCTGTTTATTTTTATCTCCATCATGCATTGAGGTTGGGGATACGTTTTAGGGGAATACTTAAGTTCACGGTACGGCAGAATTATTATAATATGGAACTCGGTTAGCGAGGGGTTTTCTTCGGAAAGTTAAAAGTATGACTGATTTTATGTTTTCGAAGAAGTTATGGTATAGTTCTGAACAAAAGTTTGAACAGAAGATAAAAATTGATTATACTTATAAAGTCTATAAAGGGGTTTCCATTTCTGAATGTTTATATTTTTTTTTTATACATTGGGGGAAGCAACGATCGGCCTTTTTCAAAAGTGACTGTTACAAATTACTTTCAAGTATCTTAGCTATTAGACTAAGTGAACGGAGAAGGATAATTTTTTAAACGTTTTAATGGACAAACCATTAGACAAGCAGTCTAGCGATTTTCATAAATAGTAGGCTACTTAGTATACCTTGACCTCCATTTTTTGTGAAAATAATTTACTTTTCTTCTTCTTTCTTTCAAATATCCTGAATTTCATTATTTTTTTAACGGAGTTATTTATATTTTACTTTTCCTTTTTTGATTTCGGAGAGCTTAGTCATTGTAAATAATACAATCACACAAAACTGGTGTACAATAAAGTATATATAAATATATAAAAGGTATTCTGTCTTAGAGCGATATTCCATGTATTTTCTATTTTATTCCTATTCAAAATACTTACCAATGTGGATTTGTCGGTCTTTGTTTTTTTTTAGAAGAAGAATAATTTATTTGTAAAATATAGGTAAATATAAACAATGATCTTAAAAATTAGATAGTGCGCTATGCTTTGCCAATATTGACATACTAATGATTAAAAACGATTAAATTAGTGGGTACTATTAAATTATAATGATAAATTTATTAGAATATAATTATTATAAGTTTAGTATTTGAGTACGTAATTGTATTTACGCATGCATACAAATTCAATTTTAATACAATTCACAGTCAATTTTGTTTCATGTCAAAATTTAAAGTCAAAAGGCAAATAAATAAAAAAAAATAAAAAAAAGGATTTCGTCTCTTAAATGAAGGTACATTATGATTTCAAAGGCAATTGGGCCTTGGGCCTAGTACGAATGCGCGGAATGAACGTAACGTACTCGTAAATTCGAATGATTAATTTGAATCGAAAATATAAATATTTTATATATTATCATTTTGGTTTTAATTTATGCATCAAGCACAAAATTAATATAACCCATTCATATGAATAAAGTCTTAAAACGGTCATCCCGTTGTAACTATTATGTGCGAAATGAGTATTTAATTTCTTAATAATTTTAAAATCGTACGAATTTACCTTACAGTTTATTACGATTCCAGATCTAGCTACCGTAGTCAAAATGAGTATCAAGTAAATGTTAAATGATTTTATTTCTGTAGGTTTGTGCAAACACTTTTACACGACAATAAATAAACGCGATGCAATATCATTGGTGCTAAATAAACAGATTTTACCTTTATTACGATTCCAGACCTAGCTATGTTTCCTTCACCGTAATTAGAAGGAGTATCTAGTAAATAAACGCGATACAATGTCGTTGGTAATATTTAAACAGAATTCTTTATTACGTAGGTACACCATAAATATTACAGATATAAATGTAGAAATTTTACAAGGGGTGACACAATGGGTGGTTAGATTTTACCTGCTAAAGAATCGAGTCCACGCTGTCATTAAATTTTTCAAATAGAATATTTTGAGTTGGTAGAACGTTAATATTTTAATTATAGACACAGCAAACCAGTGTGAGGCGCCAAAATGAAGTTTAAATATTTCATAGAACTGGAATAAAAGAATGCGCAACGAAATAAACTTCACGAGAAAATCATCGATTTTATTTTTCGTCGAAATCGTTTGAATAGTTTTGACTTATCCACACCTATGTATTTTTGTTTCCAGATACTGGATGTATTGAGTTCTTTGAAAAAGGTATGAATGAACCAAAAAGTCTACACAATTTGATCAAAATTCCTTCCCAAAAATGTTCATTCATAATCAGCCTATAGGTAATGTTCCCACTGCTGGGACACAGGCCTCCTCTCTATGAGAGGGAGTGGGCCGTAATCCACCACGCGATTGGTAGATATTCTTTGGTAGATGTCACATGTCTTTGATTTTTTGGTTCTAGGACATGTCGGTTTCCTCACGATGTTTTCCTTTGCAACGTTTTGAGAGCAGTGGTGAAGAAATAATTTACACATAGTAAAGCGCTTGTCCTGACAAGCGCTTCGCCCCAAGCGGTTCGAACCCTGGTTCGAACCTACGACCTAAAACTCGTAAGTCGTGGCCTTTACCACTAAGTCACCACGGCACTGCTCAAAAATGTTCCCTAAGTCTAAATAAGCAAGTAAAGTTTAACACAAAAATAATTGCCGCTAAATAAAGATCTTGTAACGGGTTCCCTGAACTGCAGATCCCTGCATTAAAGCCCATTCCGCTTTGTTTAGGGTTAAGTCCTATGTAAACAAGCTCGGCAGGGTTTAATACAGCTTCGACGAATCTGTTTAGAGTTTATGGTAAGCCTTCTATATTGCAGAATCGGCAGAAATATCGGTTTACAGGGTCATATTGTAAACTATGTACATAACATCATGCCTGTGTTCTCCGTAGGGGTAGGCAGAAGTATGTTTACAGTAAACAAATTTGCCATTCAGCGTTATAAATGTTATAAGCCTTATGTATTAAGGGCAGGGCCTATTGCTATTGACCGGGTACAAAAAACAGACCTTACTTCTGAGAATTCACTAATAGAAAAAAAATATAAATAAATGGTCCAAATATTTTCTAACCACAGTCGTTTTAACGGTCAATTAAATGGGAAACTTTTATACTACATTAATACTGAATTCATGGGGCTTCCGTAGGATAAATATTCACTTCATTTTTCAAATTCTGTTAAATACATAACATAGCATAATCAACCTATAATGTTCCCACTGCTGGGACACAGGGCTCCTCTCAGTGAGAGGGAGTGGGCCAAAATCCACTACGCGGGCGCAGTGCGGCTTGGTGGATGTCACATGTTTTCAATTTGTTTGGTTCTAGGGTATGCCGGTTTCCTCACGATGTTTATCTTCACCGTTATGAGAGCAGTGGTGATGAAATAATTTACACAAAGTAAAGTGCTTGCTTGGGTTCGAATCCACGACCTACAAGTCGTAACTCGCGGCCGTTACCACTGGGCCACCACTGTTCTACATAACATAGCCACAAATAAAATAAGGTGCTTGTTAAAAGTACTTAAAAAATAAAAATATTACTTGTATGTAAATATTTGGTACATTGTAGGGGTTACTCTTGCCTCTAAAGTTATTTTTTTTCCGTAAGAACTCACCATCACCTCGACCTCGTATCATCACGATCTTCTAACTAAGCTGTAGTTGTATGGAATAGATAATTTACAGCACATCGGCTAATATTGCCATACTTACAACATACAGATGGAGGACAGATGGACGGAGAATCGAACCCAGGTTAGGTCGACAAGCGCTGTCAAATACTAGATCAATTCTTTATAAAAGGTTTGTATACTTATTCTATACAAGTAAATCAAATTGAAGTGTCTGTTTGTAATGCCAAAATAACAAGTTTAAAAAAAAATGCAAAAGACGGCACGGACAAACGGTTTAATACGGTACTACGTATACGGTACTTATAACAAATAAGCAATTTTTCACATTTTTGTCTGTCTATCTATTATTTGTTTGTGTATCGTCTAATCTCCGAAACGACTGGACCGATTTTGACGGGACTTTCACTAGCAGATAGCTGATGTAACGGGCAGTAACTTAGGCTACTTGTATTTAAATAATCAAAACCCATGAAATTATGAACAAAAAGTCGGTTTTGAAAAGTTCTTTTTGCATTTGGTAGCTCAATTCTAGAGGATGTTTATAGGCTATTTAACATCACGCTACGATCCTTAGGAGCCGAGCAAAAAGAAAAAAAGTCAGAAAGAAAGCTAAGCGAAAACGAATGAATGCGCGGGCGGGTGATTCACAACGAGGGAGTTTTATTAAAATATGGTTGTCAATTTAGTATATTGTGTAGGTATCTTACGACTTCCACGCGAACGAAGTCGCGGAGGCAATGCTAGTTTTTAAATAAAGGTCGGTAAGTTTCTACTTACCTAATTATTTGTTTTGAGAATACTGTAATAGTTTACAGTATTCTCAAAACAAATCATTTCTAAAGGTCATCGCCCCTTCTACCACTTACATATTCCAGTAGACTATTAAAAAGTGCTTTTTAACTCAAACTCACTCGCCCAGTGAGCATCAAAGCTATACACTGAATTATATTTTATGCATACTCGTTAAGCCCTGACCTCTCTGTACAAAGTCTACGATTTTAGTGTTATACAATGATTTAAATCGTTAGATTTGCCCTCACCTTAGTTATTACGCGCGAAAAGTGTCAATACTAAGGATCGATTTACATTGCCACGGAACGGAATTAAAGCGAGTTTTTGTAACAACACAATGAACACAAAAAAAATGAACTCAATTAATTGTGTAAATATAAACTAGATACGAGCTTGTAACTATGGGAATAACTGAGAACGCGTGAGAATTTTCCAGAAAACGTGCGACCTGTTATTTGGCTCGTATCAAGTTTGTACGAGGAGCTCGTGGCTAAGTAATAACAGCCGCATGGGTCGATCCATCAGGTTAAGCTACGCTTGCCGGGGTTGGTCCGTGGATGGGTGACCATCTTTACATACCGAGACTCCTCCGTGCCTCGGAAAGCACGTTAAGCCGTTGGTCCCGGCTGTCATTCGTGGATCTTTGACAGTCGTTACGGGTCGTCAGAAGCCCGAAAGTCTGACAACCAGTCTTACCAAGGGGTATCGTGTTACCCAGTAACTGGGTTGTGGAGGTCAGATAGGCAGTCGCTCCATGTAAAATACTGGTATTCAGCTGCATCGGGTTAGACTGGAAGCCGACCCCAATATAGTTGGGAAAAGGCTAGGCAGATGATGATCAAGTTTGTACGTTATACTATTGACATATATATCATTACACTTTGTTTAAAAAAATTCTCTTCCATTCCGTTCTGCGGTAATGTAAATAAATAATTAAGCTTAAGAAAAGTGAGCTCATACATCCTGTATAGGTATGGCGTTTACATGGCAGCATGCGACATTGTGTGTGTCAGAAGTGTCAAAACAAAACAGAAACGCGACGATCTTTTGACGCGGTAGTTCGAATCTTACGACTTACATCTTTGGTGCTATGTAAAGCTTGAAGTGACATGAAGCAATTCTTCTACGAATTTCTTTTTATGCAGAAAATAGATCTTTAAGGGCAGTCTTTTCATATACTGTTTAACATTAAAGAATCATTAAGACTTTTTATATGTAGCGCAAAAATGACGGCGGATGGCCTGATATTTAAAACATCAGCCGTTTTGAATTACAACAGCATTAGGTCCTTGCAATCGAGTTCCCAGTATAGACAAGTAATCAAGAGCATAGACACGAGACGTTTAATGGGGACATTCTATGGAATTATTCTCGGCCTAAAGGCTAGAAAATACCGGTAAAATCGGCTACATGGTCGAGTAAATACATAGTAGGTAGTACAAAATCCAAGCTATTCGGCTACATACTTCGTGGAGCGAGATTAAAAGAAAATAAATACGCATTTTTTTAGCAAATAAAATGAGTAAAATTGCTTAATATTCCTTACCCAAGAAGATGTACCTTACCAACGCTAGAGACAGCTTTCACGCACTTGCTGATTTTCGTTTTACAGATTGTAGTAAAGCGTTTCCTGGACAGAACATAATTGTATACATAACATCACGCCTGTATACCCCGAAAGGCAAAGCAGAGGTGTTCCTATGGTCCACCCACATTTCACCAGTTATGTTTAAGTCCCATATATAGGGGGCGAGCCTACTGCCATCAACCGGGCATAAATCCAGATTTCGGGCTGCTACTGAGAAATTAACCTGAATCAACATGTTTGATAATAGTAGTGAACCTGAATGATTACAACCAATATACAATAAGAAAAACCTTTTTAGGTAAGGCCTAAAATAAGGTACTGGGTCGGAATAAGCTTGGAAAAGGAAAACAATTGAAAAGAAAAAAAAGCCCTTGTCGCAAAGAGCTCGTTTTCTGCAAACTGTTTTCAGTAAACGATTTTAAGAAAATAATATGCCTAAATCTATTTTTGTAGGTACCTATTATTATTATAATCGTAAACATTTTAAACTCGTAAGAATCCATCGAATCGTCCCGAGTATCCTATCTGATTCACAATAAGCAGTCCCATTAAGAAAAAAACAATTTCACGGTAAAAGCTTTAAGGAAAATCAACAGGGTAGTATGAATGTGTTGTTAATGCATTTCTTGCCTTCAAAGAACTGGGACATTTCGCCGACTACCCTCGATTCCATCTACTTAGTACTTCTATCTGGTACATCTCCCAAATTATCTTGATGAAATCTTATTCCCAGCACGCTCCTGCAAACCTTATATCCTGATTTTGTTATTTCGCTAACAGTTTCTACAAATACAAGGTACCCTAGAACTTTAAAGTCTTTAACAATCTTTGCTTAAACATAAAGTTCGTTTTTCTGTTGTATTTTCAACGACTTCTTTTTACTTTTTTACGACTGCTTTTTCTGAGGCATTGTTTCAAAAATTTGTATTTTTTTCTAAGTCTGTCCTTTGGTTGAATTATAAAGAAGCGTAGATCATAAAGAATTCAATGTCTACGCTTCAATGTTTATGCTTCTTGAAACAATTAATCCAAAGTATCTCAAAAATATAATACGTTTTTAACATATATGTTATGACGTATTATGTTTAATTTGACATATAAGTAATAATATAATAAAGCAAACACCGTTGTTAACTTTTCTGCTGTCTCATAACATAATTGAAGTTTTATTAAGTACTAGCTGTTGTCCGCGGCTTCGCCTGCGTGGATGCTAATACTTCCCTACTTGAAACGGATTTCATTCACAATTTCATGGTTTTCATTTTTTTGGTGCGGACCCCTAATTATTTTTTTAAAATAAAACTACCCTAAGCTATTTGCCAATGAAAGTACCATCAAAATCAGTCCAGCCGTTTCGAACTTCATGGGTTTTATTTTTTTTGTGCGGAATCCTATTTTTTTCTGAAATAAAAGTACCCTTAGTTAATCCTTATAAAATCAGCTATCTGCCAGTGAAAAATCCGCCAAAATCGGTTCAGCCGTTTCGGAGATTAGCCGGAATAAACAGAAAGAGAGACAGACAAAAATGTTTAAAATTGCTTTTTCATAATAGGTTTCGCATATACTAGCGTATGCATTTAGTAAAAGGCTGTTATTTTGACATTACAAACAGACACCTCAATTAGATTTATTTTTAGAATAGTTAGATGTTAAATGTGTGCTAATGGTTTCAAGAAGCATAAAGATCTGTGCTATTCTGTAAATATTTTACCGTGAAAAGTTGGGTGAATGAGCTTGAAGTTAGCTGTCAATAGTCTAAATAGGGCATCGGGTGGAACACCCTTGGCAACTTCATTTCACTTCCCCTTACCTTTTTCGCGATGACATTTTTACAGAACAGACTGACGGATACTAGGGACATTTACTGAATTGTACTTGTATTGTAATAACAACCGCACGGGTCGATCGATCAGGTTAAATTACGCTTGTCGTGGTTGGTCTGTGGATGGTTATCTCACATATCAAAACCACTCCGTGTCTCGGAAAGCACGTTGAGCCGTTGGTCCTGGCTGTCATTCGTGGATCTTTGACAGTCGTAACGGGTAGTCAGAAGCCCGAAAGTCTGACAACCAGTCTTACCAAGGGGTATCGTATTACCCAGTAACTGGGTAGTGGAAGTCAGATAGGCTTTCGCTCCATGAGATGCATCTGGTTTGACTGGAAGCCGACCCCAATATAGTTAGGAAAAGGCCAGGCAGATGATGAGTACCACTATGCTCGTACTTCAATTAAATTTTTATTTCTTAAACTAAAATAATACCCGAGGCCACAATGTGGCTGTAGGCTTAAGTCTAGACTTTACTGTCGACAGTTGTTTAAAATTGTTAAAAAGTTTCTTGTAAGTACAAACAATAACCACCAAATTCTACGAATCAGAGGACTCAGAATTAATTTTCAGCATTCTACGGCCCAAATAATTCAGGAATTCTCTTCATTAATTGAATCAGAATCAAATAAGTTCCACAAACTCCATCTGTCGCTTACATTCAAGAAAACATTCCTCAAATTAACCAAATTTGTCGAAAATGGTGTCACTGCAATCCTCATTGTTAATTAATTGAACTCTGTGCTGTACGAGTATAGGCATGATTTGTAAATTGTTATGATTTCCTACATTACCTTGAAAAATAAATTGTTTGACTTTAAACGACCAGGAGCTAGACCACCACCTCTTAAAGCAGTATTATTGTAATCTTACTTCAGTGTGGGAAAGAGATGGAGCTAGACGTCCAGCTCCATCTCTTTCTCACACTGAAGTAACATTAAAATAGTACTGCTTTAAGAGGTGGTGGTTGGCCCCCCTAAAGAGACCAATGGACCGATTTGTTTAAATTAATAGCTGATTTGTAAAAAAAATATAATATGTACCTCGAAAGTCTCCATAATACCGATGATAACTAAAATTTTTTTTGTCCGTCAGGTAGATTATGAAAACATATTGGACACATTTTGTTTCTTTTTTTACGTAATCGAAAGATTACGGCTATACATTGAGTTAAAATGTGGCATGACGTCACGCCTTGCTAGATTTTATACGTAGTTGTGACGTAACGAGCCCCCACTCCCCAACTTTAATGCGTTTTAACTAAGTAATTTTTTAATAATATGATAAAGCAAGTACATAACATAACATCACGCCTTGTTTCACCCACATTTCGCCAGTTACCAGTTTAAATCCCATGTCAAAGGGGGCGAGTCTATAAAGCAAGTAATACGTGTCTAATATATTTTTTTATTATCTGAGTAACGGACTAAATAGTTTTTTTTTTACCCAGCCATCATCCATATTGTGAAGGAAAATTCCAGATTTTTTGCTATCTTTACTGAAAGACTTAAAGAAACTATTACCTATTTTTACAAATAAAGTACTTAATTCCTTTGTTGAAGTCTCAAATAATATAGAGCAGTTAGTATTTGTTTACATTAAGAATTTAGTTTATGCCTCGATAATGGTTCCTAATATTTAAGTTGTTTGTGTACAGTCAATAACAAAACCGATTTACACTCATGAATGATAAATAGAAGGTAATGGGTATAAAAAATGGAACGCAAGTAAAATCGAAATGACAACACTTTAATTACTAAGGTCATGAAATGCTAAGAAGCGACGTAGAAGGTTCGATTTTTAATCGAATTTTGTCGTTGATTGTACGCCCGATACCTACCAAGAAACATCAAGGTTTTAATCCTAAGTGGAAAACTCGCAAATTCTGTTATGTGTTAGAACTTAGTGAATAGCTTTTTCAATATTGTTTTGCGAGTTTGACGTTTTGGTGTCCCGAATGATGGATTGTACAATGTTGCAGACATAAAAAATTGGGTACTCACCGTAATTTTTTTCTTTTGTTTACTAAGCATATGTACACAGCCACAGCCTTTCCAAATGAGGCCGAGGTTGCAAATGACGGAAACAAACTCCTTTTACCATATTGCTAATGCGATGAAGCTTTTTTACTCGACTGCGGTAGAAAAGAAAAAAAGGAGGGTTATGTGTTTGACCTGTATGTATGTATGTGTATGTATGTATGTATGTCTGTCCCTATATTCCCTCGTAACTACTAAACGGCTGAATCGAATTTGATGAATGATTATGTCGTTGGATTCGTCTATATGCGCGAGAGTCACTAGGTATATTAAGATTATATACCTAGTGACTCTCGCGCATATAGACGAATCCAACGACATAATCATTCATCAAATTCGATTCAGCCGTTTTCTAAAAAAAAAATCTCCCAAACCTATCGAGTGGTGTATCAAAATGGAGGGTGTTAAAAGGTGATTACAAAATATAAACAAATTATTTGTTTAAACGTAGTTTGGAATGAGAAATGATAATGAAGTGAGTGGGCCGTTATGACCCGATTATAAGTAGGTATTGTGTTTTTGACATTTACCTAAAACTTTATTATTTAATACAGTGGGAGAAAAATTTAATAATCCTAACTATAAAGTGTAAAATAAGAAAGTAAATTTAGAAAAAAATTGAAAAACCCGACTGCATAAAACTGAACTTTAAAAAGCCGGCCAAGTGCGGGTCGGACTCGCACACGAAGGGTTCCGTACCACCGTACAATATTTAACACTACAAATTAAAAAAAAATAAACGAAGAATATTTTTCATCTTTTTTAACAATCGCAAAGGTAACTTTCTATTTCATAATGATACTGTGAAATACAAAGTAATTTTATGCAGTTGCAGAAAATCGCCCATATTTAAACAGAATACTTATGAATCAGCGTTTTTAGATTTGTTGATTAAATACAGTATATATGATATATAAAAGTTTCAAATTCCGAACTTGTTTATTTGTAGCGATAGAGCTCGTGCAACAATGGTCTAAAACTGACATTTTTACGGCCCCTTATTTCTTCATTTTTAAAGATGAAAAAAAAAATGTGTACTCTACTCGATAAGTTCTAGACAATGACACCCTACATGCGAGGGTAATAAATGAGGATAAATTTCAAAATCAAAAGTTTATTGTATGGGATCCCCATTTTTTTTTTGTTATTTGAGATAGGTTTGCTCTTGTCTCTAGTCTAGAGGTCAGAGGTCACAAATACAAAGTCGACGATGGAGCGAGCTTACCCAGAAAAAGCCTGTGCTTACTTTGAAGAAATCAGGGTTGTATGCGTTCGGAAACACAGACGCAGGTAGAGAATTCCACTCTTTTGCGCTACGCATCACAAAAGACGAAGAACTAGGCAGGGATGGTAACTTGCAGTGCGCCTAGATGTCCGACATGTGACATCTACCAACCCGCACTGGGCCCGCGTGGTAGATTACGGCCCACTCCCTCTTGAAAAGAGGAGGCCTGTGTACCAGCAGTGGGAACATTATACGCTGATTATGTATTTCTGATACACGCTGTATAACTACAATAACCTGAAACTCTAAATATCATGTGGTTGTACTATATATAGGTACACCTCTGCCTAACCTTTCGGGGAATACAGGCATGATGTTATGTGTCAAAATATCATCAGTTCTGACGGATACTTTGCATTGCGTTCGTGAATAACTGCAATGGATGCTACGTAATCCATTGCAATTTGTCGCAACAAGTTTAATGGAAATTACTTCGTCCTATGGAAATCGCCTTCCGAAGCAACAAGGAATGTCTTTGAGGATAGGGTTACAATTTAATCTTTGAGTCGCTTGGCAACTAGGAACATCGTATTTAATCCTGTGTAGGTATATCTTGAACGGTTGCCCCTCTGCCTTCGAGTCCGTATAAGATATAAGTTATTTATTTATTTATTTGGTTTGGTTTGCCAACAATTGTTTACACAAGACTTACACTTATTTTAATTGTTTGCCTACATTATTAAGTGTAACAATTACTTATAGGCTAACACCACGTACACAATTTTTGGTTAAGCAATAAAAAAAAAATAGTAACATTAACTTATAAATTAATTAAAAATTATCAATTAACATTAAAATATAAATTAATTAATTACGACAATTACAAATTAATGAAATTGGTTTAACAATTAACAGAAAAAAAAATTAAAAGCATTCAAATAATTTAAAATGAAAATCATTAACAAATTAAATCACATTAACACATTAAATTATCTAAAAAAATTAACTCATCATCAAAACATTTAAATAAATTCGGATACAATAAAATAAAATTAAAATATATTAAATTAAATTATATTACGTAGGTTATCTGACAGAACTGTGTTTAATAGGATCTTAAATGATTATTATACTTTATCCACCTGAAATTAAATTGTGTGCAGCTGCGCTGAGAATGCTAAGAGGGCTGTATGGTCTTACACGAATAGATGAAATAAGAAATGAGTATCTAAGAGAAAGTTTTAAAGTAATACCGGTGACTGAAAAGTTGTGTGGAAATCGATTGTCATGGTATAGGCATGGGCATGTGATGCCTTTCTAATAAACTCATCTCAATAAGCATTATGGTCTGTTTTTGTGATGAGTTAAATAAATGCCACAATTAAAATGTGTTTTTAATAATTAGGCTATTAAATTAATATTATTTATTAGTTCGCCAACTGATTACATTTTTCATATAAGGGTCATATTCAAAATAATTGTAAGTTACGGATAGGAAACAAATATGAATATTATTTGATTGTAACAGAAAAATAACAGAAAGGAATTATTAGGGCAAGTGTTGACAATTGTTGACAACTGCAAAATATGAAAAATGTAGATGTGCCAATATATTGCTAGGTGAGCGATAAGGTTTCTATGGTCTGAAAATAACACGGTAAATCTCCCAAGTTTGTTCTTGGGATAAGTTCATCCCAACTACGGAACCCTACATTGTGCATGGTCCGACACGACGACGATGCCCTTAGCCGGTTTTTGCAAATTGCAGCTCTAGTAGGTTGTATGTAGATCAAAATGTGATACGCGACGATGGTAGTGTAGGTATTAATATTAAGGCGAAAGGATTCTAATGATTATAATTATGTAAAACTATAACTATACTATACTATAATTGTTACGGCCGTGAATCATATTTTAATCAACATACAACCTTCCACTGACCTACAAATTGTAAAAAACGTGAGATAATTTGAATTTCGCGGGCTACTGTGGCGCATCCCCCTTAACTGATTCTGAGACTGCCGACGACGAGAGGCCGGGTACGCGTCGGCGAGGCTGTGCGGTTAGTACAAACGGCGCAAGTGGTGATATACCCAGTAAAACATGCACACACAGACAATACATGGCACAGCAATGCAATACAGGGCACATTATTCGAAAACTTTACATACTTCAAATAAATTGAAGTAAAAAAAAAAATGTTTTGGCTAACCTGAGGTGCAGTAAGTATAATTAATATTTTATTATCATTAATGTATATGTGACACCATGTGAATCACGCCTAATCATTCATATCTGTTACGTAACAGAAAAAGTGACGGATAAAATAACGTATATGAATTAATTGCACGTGTCTAACCTACAAATCTATTTATTTCCACACTAATTTAAATGTTATACGAATATTTTATATTTAAAACAATTCGCACAATACAGACATTTTCTAGTATGAGTAATAAAACAGTAAACTTACTAACCGCTATTTTAAACGTCTCACATTGAATATTTACTTTTAAAAGTCTAATTTTCTTCGACAATGAAACGAACTGAGAAACTATATTGAACAAAACGGCCGATCATTTATTCTTACGTCGTGTAGTGACAGGTAGTGGACTAATGTTGCCAGTATATCAAATTTCTTTATTACCATGGAAATAATATTAAAATAGCATAACAGAGAAGAATAACAGATATGTGTAAAATCAGGAGACTCATTAATAAATTAAATTTAAAGAACAATAAATAGTATTTTATATTTTGTTTAGTGAAGTGTTGAAAGTTTAAACAATATTCTCTGAATATAGTTTTTTTTTAAACTTTTGTGTAATGGTTAATAGTTCAATTATTTTTTTTAGTTTACCGTCAAAGACGTGGACATTGAATACTTGTATGAAACGGAATCTACGCAATGTTTGGTTTCATTTTTTTTTAAGAATTGTTTAGCTGTATCAAATGTTTCGTTGTTTTTTATTAAGCTCAAATAAACATTTAATCTGTTTGTTTATGAAATTCTAGTCAATTGTATCTCGTTATAAAAATAATTGGGTTGGACAATAAGACAGTAGTAAATATACAATTATTTTGAATATGACCCATAAGCATATTTTCATTTAATATTCTTAAAAATTTGCTCCCGCGTGAGCGAGAGAGGTGACAAAATGCGACAGCCCTCTTAAAATACAGTTTTTAATTATTTTAGTGTTCTCTGTGATGTAGGTTGCTGTGGACCGTAGCCTTGGTGGAATTTTGGATTTTGGCGCCATTTTTACGATATTATTAACTGTTTCTAATGAAATTTCATGAATTTAGTTAAAGTCGTGTATGAAACTGCACATAACTAGATATTAAAACACTCGTGTGATAAACTCATACTTGTGTTTTGATAATCCCTGACATGGAATAGTTACATAAACTACTATTAAAGAATTCTAATAAGGTCTCGTAACTTGTTCACTAAAGTGGTATGTACGACTGCAGAGGTTGAAGTCTCGAGTTCTATCCCCAGATTGAGCCAAGTGTTACATTCGGAGTTTCACAGTAGTAGCCTGCGGGGCAATTGCGTACCATACTTACAGTAGGAATAGGTTGCATTTTGTCAGTTCAACAACATTCATTGCCTGTTTCACCTGCGTTGTAGAGCCGACAAATTTTTCGAACATACATATGAAGCAATGGATTATTAGTATGCTTCAAAATCATTCAGATAGTGATTGATAGTGTTTTACGTCATAATGGTGCTGGAGTCTTAATTCGTACCCGGTTACATGTAATGTTGGGGTGTAGAGTTAATAAATTGTGGAAGATTTAAATAAAAATTTAATTGATTTGTACGGACACATTCTTGCACACGTTAGGACATTAACCCACAGAACATAATATACTCTAGGGTGACTATATTATGCATAAACCAAAGAGATTCCAAAAGTCAACTTGACACTTTCATCATAGACATAATAATGAGGTTTTGTTCACAAAGTTCAACATTACATACCCGATGACAATGACAAATCACACCTTATTTTTACACAATTTGTGAAGTGTGGAATATGTGTGCCCCTAGTCTAAAATCTAAACCTAAAACAAATAGTTCCACATAATGTTTGTAAATTAAGTTGTCCCGCTCAATTTTGACTGGCACATAGTCTGTTATCATTTATTATTCAACTAACTACTGGTACTGTATAAAGGCTATTAATTGCGTAAGTTCGTCAGTTTTGTAGTTACGCAGGCTAAATGGGAAGTTTTCAGGTCCTGGAATTATACTATTAAATATTGAACTAATTGTTGAACTGTATCGATCGACGGTGACAGTAAGAAGTCCATCGTAAAGTCAGGAAAATTAATTGTTAAATAAATACACACACATATAAATTGTCATTCTTTGACAGTTGTATGAAATGGCTTTAACAAGGCAAATTGACGTAGGTGTCAATTGGCTTAACAATTAATTACTTGATTATAAATTATCACATTTACTCGATTTTACTTTATATTGTACGTATTGATAGACAAAACTTATGAAAAATGGGACTTTAACATTACTATTTTGCAAAAACAATTGCCCCGACGAATTATCAAAATTACCTATAGTGAGTTTTCACGTTAACTGTCAAAATTAAATGGCTGCCGAGTACTTCCGTCACATAAAATATTACAACCATAATAAAAACTTGCGTTTCAATTACCAAATCTTGACACCGAACCAGTAATTTTTATAAACAGCCATTTTTTTAATCGGGGCCGTCACGAAACTATTAGGTGGGCTAAATATAGTTCGTTACAAAATGGAGCTCTAAGGCCGTTTGTCCACCGCCACCATCAACGGAGCTGAAGTAACGATACATGCTTTTTACTATAATAATAACAATTTATCTTTATTTCAGACATACAGTCCTATAGCCGCGTGTCCACCGCACGTCCGTCACCCGAGCGCCGGGGTCCCAACAACCGAATTTTCGAGTAGTTCGGTTCGGTGCGACCGCTAGAACTTGGCCTGAGATTGTGACGGGCCGATGTGACAACAATACAAAACACGTTTGATCTTGTCCACACATTGCCGTCGCACCAGCGCCGTTCGCCTGGATTTTGTTTTGTCTATCATAACAAGTGTGTTATGATAGAGAGACTCAGGACAGACTCGGCGGTGCCACTGCACCGCGGAGTTCAGTTGCGGTAGACAAACGTTTGCCGTCTACAGAATATCACGTAAGGTTCGAATAATCTCGTTTCTCGTTGACGTCTCGTTGACGGTGGCGGTGGTCAAACGGCCTAAGTTGATATGATCTCCGCTTACACTCTGGTGAGTTTTATCCTTGACACCTTGGTTAAAACATACCTACTGAAAAGAAACGTTCGAGATTTCCTAATAGCATTAGGTTATTAGCTAAAAACAGATGAAGGTTTTGAAGTATGAGTAAATCTCGAGAAGTCGTAGGTAGGTGCAAATAATGAAAAGAAAGAAAATACGTTAATTTGCGGTAAAACGTGACGCAAAGAAAAGATACAAACACAACAACAACAAGGTGGTAAGTAAGTCGATAGGTACCGAAAATATATGAAGTAAGTAATACAACTCCTTAGGTTAGTATAATCCTCAAATGTCAAGATTTCATGAAATAATCATTCAACAAGATTACTTGGTCTTAGAGAGTTGTATTTATGACTTTAATTATTATAATTCTGTTAATCCATATTTGTTACAGTCGCTAATCATATTTTAATCAACATACAACCTAACCTAACCAGCAAATTGAAAAAAAAAAAAATAAGAAAATTTGAATTTCGCGGCTAGCCTGGCGCTTTCGCGTTAATATAAGGATATTGTTAACTAAACGCCGATAACTTTTCATCATCCTGACAAATAAATACCAGGAGCTAGACCACCACCTCTTAAAGCAGTATCATTGTAATCTTACTTCAGTGTGGGAAAGAGATGGAGCTAGACGTCCTGTATAGCTTCATCTCTTTCTCACACTGAAGTAACATTGAAATAATACTGCTTAAAGCAGTATTGGTAGGTATGTCACTAAAAATACCTTACTGCTTTGCTCTGCCACGATCGAATAATAATTTAAAACACTACCTACAAAACGGACCACAGACCAACTATTGTGGGCTGTCTTTAAAATAGACACAGCGTAAAATTAAGTAAACAATAAATAACTAAAAAAAAAATTAAAACACGCCACACACCAAAACGAACTAAAAAGTAAAAAAAACAATTTGTATATAAAGCTTTTTATATGATGATTTACTAATACAACTTGTTTTTTACTTTTTAGTTCGGTTTTTGGTAGGGCAGTCGTATTTTTTAGTTTTTTTATATTATTTATTTTTATTTTCTACATTTTAGTGACAAGTTTTTTTTGTTTTGTACTGTGCGTGCTCATCAAGGCCTTCAGTTTGATATCCATATTGTAATATTTGAATCAAAAATATTATTTCACGTTTGAAAATGAAGCCATACTGCCGCCATATTGAATTTTTAAATATATATAGCACTACATATGTCACTTGGGAGGATGTAAGAATTCTAATGATACCCCTACCATACCATACCATAACTTTTAAACGCCTTGAATAGATTTGGATAATCTATTCAGGCGTTTAAAAGTTCTGGTGGAATAAAGAAACTCACAAACATACATGAACCCTGAAAACATTACACTCCTTTTTGGGGAGGTCGTGTAATTAAGTACCTGCTATAAACAAGCAGGAACATAACTACTATTATCAGAAACAAACGTACATAAAACCACTTAAGTAGGTATACAAAATTATACTTCTGCCACTTTCACTACTGGACTACCACACGTACTGTTCGTTAGTTGATATCCCGACTAGTCGTGCTCAGCAGCGATTCTCCGCGACATTAATTATGCGCACGGCTAAAGTGTGGACTTCTCTGCCAGCGTCTGTGTTCCATTCCACATATAACCCGTCAGCCTTCAAAGCAAGAGTGAACAAGCATCTTCTGGGCACGCTCGTTCCAGTACATCTCATCCATCGCTTTCCATAAGGCGAGATCGAGGTCAAGAGCAGGCCCATCCACCGTTACAAAATAATGTCGTTGATAGTGCAAAATGTTATATGTCAAAAAATATTGAAATTCGGTTTATGACGCACATATACCGAATTTTTTTTTTTTTTTATTTAATCTTAAGATTACGATTTTGGATAATTTTGCGTCAAAACCGAATTTGAATATTTTTTGACTTATGTCATTTTGCTGTATCAACGACGGTAAATGAAAAAATCTACATTTTTTATTTACCACTCTATAAATATTATTGCAAAACCAACAATTATTTAGTACCTTTCATCATATTATTATCTTATCTATTCTTTGGAACAATATCAGTTAACAATGCTTATAATACCTGAAAGCAACCCAGCCTTTATTCCACACGATAATTTCGCAAACAGCTCGGAACTTCGCAGTTTACTTGACGTTTGATTGATAGAGTATTAACGCTCTTATGAAGTTTAGTATAAAGACTATATTCTTGTGGTTGTGAGGTCTGCCTTTGGCCATTGGATCAATTTCATTTCATATAGGTATTTAAAAGTTTCCATTTTGCAACGAATGAGGTCAATAATCGTTAATGAGGCTTATAACACATTGATTTATTGGCTGTATATTGTTTCTTTTCAGTTATTGGAATAATGATGGAAGACATGGTAGGTACAGTAAGATGTACGTCAGCGGTAACTCATTTACAGTGAGCTAGCCCGACGTAGTACAGAGTTTGATTATAACAACAGGCCAGCGTTTAAAAACTGGCTTAATAGCTTTTATCATCTGGTATCAGGGCTATTTTTTTTTTTTTTTTTTTTGTGGATGGGAAATCATCAAATGACTTCTCCCGCTCTGGGCGGAGCGGGATGGCGTGTCAGACTTTTACTGACTAAAACCCACCCGTGTTCCTTCTGTTGCCTGTGCCGGGGCCACAGTAACTCTTTCGAACATCCCGCAACCCTAGCTGGCATCGGCCCTAGCGGACCCCGTCAATAGTGCTGACATCTCTTTGAGGCGCGCGTGGAACACGACGCGCCGTCGACTCGGGCTTGGTCCTTACCGGACGGCGAGCTACCCATTGCTTGCCGTCCGCAAGCCCGCGCCTACGGTGGCCGGGAATCAGCTGCCAATTCCCGACGCCCAGGGCGTCTCCTGCGACGACTAGGGGCGTGAGGCTGCAAAGCTTGCCTCTCCCTCACGCGTCCCGCCTCCTCCTTCACGAGCATTACTGCTTCGCAGAAGGAGGTAATGGCTTCCCATGCACTCTCGCTCCGTACCATGGCCTGGACCAGGGCCGGACGCGAGAGATCGCCGCCGCCGATCGCTTCCGCGAGGACACGGCGGTGCTCCGCCCAAGCCGGGCAGACCTCCACCGTATGCTCCACCGTGTCCTCCGGGCGATCCACACAGTGGTGACACCCGGGCGTTTCCTCCCGCCTTATCCGGAACAGGTACCTCCCGAAGCACCCGTGTCCGGTGAGGACCTGCGTCAGACGGAAAGTGAGGACGCCGTGGCGCCTCTCCAGCCACTCCTCAAAGAGGGGACTTATCGCCGCAATTGTGGCGTGCCCAGCGCTGGGTTGCGACAATCGCACTCTCCATGCCGCCATGAGATCCTGCCGGAGCTTTGTCCGCCGTGCCGCGATTTCTCGCGGCAACGGAGTTACGCCCCGGCGTCCTGCCTCCTCGCGCCACTCCCAGATGTGCGCGAGGACTTTTGCCTCCAGATCCCATGGCGGTGATCCGGCAAGGAGGTTCGCCGCCTCCCCGGAGACCGTGCGGTATCCCCGGGCTAACCGGATGGCCATGACCCTCTGGGACGCGTTCAACCGACGGACCGGTCGCCGCCTCACGGAACGCGCCCACACCGGAGCTCCGTAAAGGGCCATGGACCGCACGACCCCCGCGTATCAGGGCTATTTGCATACGTATTAAAATGTACCCTTAGTTAAAACTTTTAGATTTTGACATAGGTATTTATACATTTCGGTCAGGCCGTTTTACAAGCAGTGTATAACGCGTTTGTCTTGCATAATTTCGAGTGTACAATATAAATTAATATATGAAATAATGAAGTATTAAAACAAAAGGCGTTCGAGCATGTAGCCGCCGAAAATGGTCGTAATCAAACCTGCTTTCATAGTGAATCCATACAATTGATCCCTTTAAGCCATTGTGACCCAGCTCTTGGACTCATAATGTCAATGTAATAAATATAATAAAAAAAAACAAAGGACCAACGATAAAAGCTTTTCCTTTGTAAGAAAGAAATTCTAATAAGTCTTCTAAAGAAAGTCGGTAGGTATACCTTCTACGTCATAGGCAGAGAATATCGCCCTACTTTACGCGCTGTAAAATTCACAATTTGCATACAATACTAAAATTCCCTTGATGTATTTTATATTGTTGTTTTATATGCCTTTTACTGGCTGACTTGACCGTTTAACGTCAAACAGCCGGAATGGAAGCTATGAAGTTAAGCGATGAGGAAAAACTGCATATACAAAAGAGTTTCAGTAAAAAGAGAGCAGTTTGAAACAATCCTTCAGTCAAAGACTACGTCTCTTGTTTAACAAACTGTTACTCGGTGAGTGCTCTTAACTCTAAAGTGAAATTAACTAATCTTTTTAACTGAAGGTTCTTTTGCTTATCTTAACTCTCTTTGAAAATGTTTAACTAACTTGATGAAGTGGTCTTTGCATTATTTAAGAAAGCTCTTTACAATTTTATGAAGATTACGTTATCTAGGATTAAGTACGGTTTTGAATAGTTTATTATGGAGTGCTCGTCTTGTGATACCTTAGTTACTAGATAAAATATGAGTAAAATTTTGTACAGTATTTATGTGGTCTGCGAAGCGGGATTTATCTAATGAATAACATAATTTGCACAAGATCTCTAAGATACCAATGAGATTATTGAGTTAAAATCACAAATAAACATCTGTACCTAATTTAATTCTAAGAAAATTCCTAAAGTAAAAAGGTATCGACAAACACATCATTCTAATTACAAATCATCATCTTTTGTAACAGAAGACCATGACAGTAAAGTTATGTATTCTGCCTATCCTGCTGCTGTACATGGTGACGTCATCGGATGGCGTCCTGCCGTGCAAGCTGCGGGTCAACCTAGCCAGGGCTGAACAGGCCGATGAGCATGGTCGCAAGTGCTGGGACACTGTGAAGGTTCCCGCTTGTGGGGGAAGATGTGATTCTAGGGAGGTAAGACAGTTTTCATCATAATCATTACCCAGCCGAAAGCGACAACTGCTGTATACAGACAATAAACCGTGACAAACAGACAAAACCTTTAGTGACATAGACTATAGTGACCTTATTGGCGATTTTCATCAGAAACAGAAAGGTCAGATGTGAAGTACTCGCAACCGGCGTGCATGTATGACTAGACGTATATATGAACGCAAACGAAGCAAAAGGAGTATGTAAGGATCGTAGCAGGTGTCGTTGTGTAGTGTCTGACTACCCCCATGGGAATAAGGCGAAAGTCTAAGCATGTATGTGTAAAGATTATCATTTTATCCCATTTAGCTGCGCTAGTGGAAGTTAGACCTACAAAATCATTAATATTGACCATGTCTTATTGTTTCATTTATAAAGCATTAGCCTGTCATCTTTACAAATAAATAAAATTGAAGTGTCTGTTTGTAATGTCAAAATAACAACTTTTTACTAAATACATATGAAAGTATAAACGGTTCTTATAACAAAACAGCAATTTTTAACATTTTTGTATGTCTGTCTGTCTGTCTGTTTGTTCCGGTTAATCTCTCAAACGGCTGGATCGATTTTGACGGAACTTTCACTGGCAGATAGCTGATGTTACGGCGGATACTTTTATTTTAGAAAAATAATTAGGTTTCCGCGCAAAATAAAAATTGAAACCCATGAAATTATGAACAAAAAGTCGGATTTGAAAAATTATTTCTGCATTTGGTACCCCAATTCTCGAGGATAGTTATAGGCTATTTAACATCACGCTACGACCCTCAGGAGCCCAGCAAAAAGAAAAAAGTCAGAAAGAACACTAAGCGAAAACCAAGTAAGAGCGCGGGCGGGCGATTCAACGGGACGCTGTTGTGTGCCTGTTATTTTAGTATATTGTGTATCTTACGACATCCACGCGAACGAAGTCACGGGGCACAGTTAGTGTCTCTAATAAATATGATGATTTATGAAGGCCATTTCAACGCTAAACACTTTCATTAAGTATTAGATAGACTGTGCTCTGTCTGAGTACAGCCCAGTAGGTACCTAGTGTACAAAACAGTCTAATATTATATCAAATTGACCCCATAAACCTATTAAAATCAGCCTTAACACAAGACGCAACTGTTTCTTGACTCCATTGGTTTAAGTAATTAAATAAAGGTAAACAAAAATGATGGGCAGACGACATTGTTACCATCGCGGGTAGAACCTGGATGAGGTTGGCACAGGAACGTGGAGATTGGCACATGAAAAGACAGGCCTATCTCAGCAGTGGGTGAAAACGGGCTGTATATGATGATGATGATGATGAAACAAAAAAACCAACAACCAAACCAAGTACGGCTTGGACTTCGCACATTTAGGGTTCCGTACCAAATTTAGAATATAAGCCCGTCCGAATGGCAGAATTATTCGTAAGCAGTAGGTGAGTGACCTTAGTAACACAAATGAGGGAATTTCAAAGAAAACATCTGAAATAAACGAAATATATTGGTATTTGTTAGTAAAATATACGTAATAATAAACATATTATACCAAATGTCAAGTTCACTCTCCGGAACAAAGGCAAAAAGGAAAGTCAAAGGGAAGTTAAACAATTCTTCGGAACAAAATTTGGTATAAAAAGTTGACTTTGGTGGTTTCTCATTCCTTTGACTTCCAATATTTTTTAAAACGAAAATACAACATTTATTTACTCAACTTTTAAACAACGATACCCCACTCGATGGGTCGGTCAAACATTTTATTTTTAACAATTTGTATGGCTTTGAATGAAAAAGAAGCATAAACTGTGGAAATTTGAAGACTGTAGCTCCAATCGTTTGGACCGTTTGTACCGGTTGGACGGACACCTGAGTGACAGCAATAGGGCTCCGTTTGGACCCTTCGGGTACGGAACCCTAAAAACCACGTGACGTGGTTAACCAACTAAGGGCTGATTAAACCAAAGTCGGATATCTTTTATCCACGGAATAAAATTGATGTCTGACAGTTGGAAAATCTGTCAAAAAAAGTTTGGTCGAATTCACCCTAAACGTAATACCAGACGCTTCAGCTGTCATGCTACGTCACAGTTGTACTCTTCAATTTAGCATCGATATAAACGAATTATCGAAGGCGAAGGACAGGGTATTGTGGCGCAGACTGGGAGATGCCTAAGTCCAGCAGTGGACTGCGATATGCAGAGTTGATTGACTGATAAACGAATTGAACGTGGCGTGATAACTGAAGTGACGGGTATTACTTTAGTTGGTTAACCAAGTCACGTGGATTTTTGTTTACCTTTATTTAATCACCTAAACCAATGAAGTATAGTGTTCTCTAAAGTAAGTTCTCTAACTCTGTCACTTAATAAAATAATAGCTACAAAAAATAGTGTATAAATTAGCATTTACTAATCTGATTCGAAAGTATTACCTCACCGTTGTGACCTATCTAAACTTAAGCAATTACATGACTACCAATTAAAATAGAACATTAATTCTTGAAAACATTACGTAATTTTAGATTGCTTTTGTTTAAAACAATAATTATTTCCAAAAAAAAAACTGTTGTATCGTCAAGTTTAGAACATAACATTTTCAAAAGTTTTGGAATAAAATGCCAGATGGACGATGCCTTGGGAGCAATAATTAAAAGTCTGTGTACGGTCGTTGGCATAATACCTGTTAGGCCGTGCCCTAAGTGTGCTGCGCGCAAACACGCGATCGTCGCGAACATTTGTTACACATTTGTTCGGTCAACCGGAAGGCGCCCTCTGCCAGCGCGACGTGTTTGGATTTGGCGAAGAAAATTAGTTTTCATATAATATTCATATTTTCTTTTAATATTCATTTATTTGTATTCCACAAGGTAAAACAGGATGTTAACAAAAGGCTTAGAGATAAGACCCGTTGTAGACCCTGTCAGGGCACAGCAAAATTATTGTTTGATACATAGCTTTTACTTAAAGTTGAAGTCATAGAAAGCTACAAATTAAAATAAAATTATACATGAAAACTGAATAATTACATTCGCATAAAAGTTAATGACAATAAAATAAATAATTCTATTATTGGTATGTAGATAGCTACAAAAAAAAACTATTATTACATTTAGATAAAGTTATATTTACATAAGTAATATTATTACAAACACTTATTTAAGAGATCATATTTTAAGATAGCAAATTATTAATAAAGAGATAAGTTTTACGTGTATCACAATTAGAGACAATTTATAGATTCAGTAGGTATATAATTTACTTATAATTAACTTATTGTGTATTTAGCAGTCATGTTATTTGTAATTAAGTAATCTTCTTAGGCGCATTTGCGTGTTCATGGCTTATCATATATAACTCGGATTTAATAGCTAACTCAGGGATAATCAAATATTTCATTTTGCGCTACCAAGAGTTAGATGTAAACCTAGAGTTTAACTTTTAAGTATTAAACCCACCGATGTGGGAGAGTTACGTCGTTAAACTCTGGGTTAGTGTAAGTAATGTCAAAATAAATTAACGTAATTCCTCTCCCCTCGGACCGCCGCAAGGTGCTAACGTGTATTGAGCTCCGTATTTCTTTTCATCTTTTAAATAAATAATTATTGGCCAAGTTTAATTCGCTACGAAAAATAGGAGTGCATGAGACTCGTGAAGGTGTCTCATTAGAATAGTTTGCTACGCGCGCCGTATAGTGTCTAACTCCACCGATAGTGAGAGCCTGGTACTCTGGACCCCGGACATTGGCTGACAAGACCCCTACCCGCCCATTTTTGCGTAAGCGCACGGGCTCCACCCAAGTTACGGCCTACTTCTTCGCGATTTGAGAACTGGTGAAGCGTTGCCCCGCCTCGGACATACTCGACCCAAGACACCACACTTCTACTGGATCTCTACTGTCCTGGTACTACATACGACCACTACTTGTGAATACAGCGAGACGCGGTGAGTGCCTCATACTCCCATAACATCTCAGTGTCATCTGACGGTGCCATTGTCGGGGTCATCCGTCAGTGTGAGCTGTCAGCTGTCAGTGTCAACTGTCAGTGTCGCCTGTCATTGTCAACCATTGTTTTGTCAGCAGTCATTGTCAACCGTCGTTTTGTCAGCTGTCGGGTGCGTTCCGGGAACCTACTAAATCAAGAACTAGAGCATCGACCAATTCCGTTTCACGCAGGTGACTATACCTCCATAACTCCCTAGTACAGTCAATTAATTGATTATAAACCAAGCCAGCCATGGCAGTTGGGCGTAGCCCACCACAAAAAGACTTAGGAAAAATAAAGGTGCGTGCAAGCTTGCAGCAGTGTGAATCTGAACAGGATCTGGAGGAACAAAAGAATGAAGATGACAATGTGACCCGCAGGGCAAATAAAAAATCTGCTATGAAATCATCTCCACAAATTGGGACCGCGATTGCTACGAATATTGCTGATGTTATGCAAGAAATGCGTGCACTATTTAGTTCTCTTGCTGCTGATCAAGATTTACGCTTCCGGGAGTTGCAGGCGACCTTACAGAAACAGAGCGAAGAGATTAGTGAAAGTATCAGCTTCTTATCTGAGAAGTACGACGTGGCTCTGAATCAGATTGAATCGCTACGGAAAGAGAAGAAAGAGGACAGGAAACGAATTATTGCGTTAGAGCAAAGAGTAGATTACTTGGATAGGAAAACCTGTTCAACAACAATTGAAGTTCGAAATGTGCCAAAACTGGTCTTCGACCAGAATAAGTTTGAAGGGAAAGAAGAACTAAGCAATTTTATGACAGAGCTGGGCAAGATAGTCGACTCTGAGATTAGGGACACTGTCATTAAAGACATCTACAGAATAAAGCCACAGGAAAAATTTAATGGCACAGGTACTATCGTTGCCGAGTTTTCCACAGTGCTGAGGAAAGAAAAAGTTCTAACAGCTATAAAAAAATTCAACAAGGATAAAGACTTAGGGGATAAGCTACATACTGGATATCTTAGCTTGAAAGTAGAAAAGAAACCCATCTATGTGTCTGAGAGTGTCACAAAAAAGACTGCCAAATTATTCTCTCAAGTCCGTGGATTTGCAAAAACATATGGCTACACATGCTGGATTTTTCGTGGAGCGGTTTTCCTACGTCTCGGAGATAACGAATGCGTGCAGATCAAGTCAGAGCACGATCTCGCCAGCATTAAAAATAAGGCATGACTGTAAGCATTTTTACCACTTTAAAATTTTGTTTTGTATAATTCTAATTTATTTATTAGCTTTAACTGGAAATGGTATCACTTTTAAATATACACTCACCTCCAAAAAACAATATTATACACATAATTGAATCAATCACTTTAGAGCACTCTACTACTATAAACACACTTTTAAAATATATGTCCAAGCTAACATAAACACACACAAGACAAATACTAACATCACGCGAACACACTATGCATATTTTAAGCAATGGCCAGCCAGGACAAGTATTGCTTATTATTTAAAAAATGGCTGCCGCGTGTGAATCGTTACAAATACTACAAGAAATAGATAACATACAGCTTGCTAAGTCTATTGCATGCGACTGTACAGTTCTTGGGAAACATACATCTATACACAAAAATGATTTTACTGTAATTTCCCAGAACATTAGGGGCATTTGTTGCAATTTTGATGACTTATTACTTACGTTAGCTAGTCTTAAAAGACCATGCCCATCTGTGCCCCAGAAATGCCCAGATAAAGTAAATTACAACATTGTACTAATAAATGAAAACTAGAATTAAGTTGTTCATTTTGAAACCTAACAAGCACCGGATAAAAAAAAAAACGAAAAAAAAGACTTGTTTACATTGCAGTACCTATGATAAATAATATTTCATTCATTCATTCATGTACATACTAAAAGTGCAGTTTATTACGGTCTGGAATCACGTCCTTTGGCCGATTTATTCATTCGTTGTGATAGTGTTGTTACTTGTTACCGATGATAACGAATACCTACTATTATAGTGTTGCGGTTTTATTTGCGTATTATTGATACGATCGGCAAGATAAAACTTCACAAAAAGTAGCCGCATGTAGATTATAGTAGGTATTGATTACGTATTTATTTGAGACTGTCCTATTGAATATTTTTAAATATGTTTCGAAAAGTTGAAGTTCCTAGTGGAAAACTAATAGCAATGCTGTCTGTAAACGATAAAATGTATAAACAATACCAGTAGGCAGTTAATGTTTAACGTCCAATAAATTTTCAATCAGTGCTTTATATGACATTAAATCTAGATACCATAAAAATACTGTTAATAAGTTATCGTATGACATAGAGCTGCAATTTGGGCATTGCATGGCATTGCTGACTTTCACCTCCATGTTAATATGGGCATGGTCCTTTGAGACAGACACCATTATACTGACGGAATGCCAACTTAATTTGAATAAACCTGTACCTCAACTTGATAATTACAATTGTTATTATACCACAAACCTTTCAAATAAACATGATGGAGTTGTTGCGTATGTGAAAAAATCTTTAAAACATAAAGTTACAGAAGTAAAACTCGTGCACGCATCTTGTCTTCAAATTGAGGTACTGGGTAACATTGTCCTTGGCGTGTATAGGTCCCCTGCAAATTTAAGCGCAGATAATTTTATTGACTCTTTATGTTTACATATGGAATCATTAAACGTGCAAAAAGGAAACATTGTGATCACAGGGGATATAAATATAAACTTAAGAACCAGGGAAAATGAGCAATACTACGAACGTAAAAATCGAATAACTTATCTTACGATGTTATCGTCACATGGCATTCTTGCTGGGCATACACTACCCACTAGAGATATGAGTTGCCTTGATCATTTTATGCTAAAAATAAATCCGAAAAAAATATCGGCATTTATAGCTATTTTACACACTACCACTACAGACCACTATACCACCTTTCTTTCTTTGGCTAAAGCAAAAGACAAAATCATTCCAGATAAAATTAAAACAAGTATAGATTTTAACAGTGCTCTCCTACATTTGGGAAATAAAAATTTAGCTGAACTTCTGTTCATTGATGACCCAAGTGTAGTTATATTCTCTTTAATAGATAAAATTACGGAATCATTGACTGCTAATACACACACTATTAGCATCCCAAGCAGTAAGCATTTATTAAAACCCTGGATTACTCCTGGGATTCTAAGATGTATTCGGAATCGAAATGCGTTAAATCCCTCTTAACAATTTTTAAAACCTCTTAATAACTTTACTTTCTATCTAACTAGCTATGCCCGCGACTTCGTTCGTATTCAGTACATAATTCTGGACCCCGTTACGTTAAAATTTTTCGTCTGTTATTAAAAAACAAATTTTTTAACCTAATCGCCACCCTGTATACGGTACTTATAACAAAAAGCAAATTTTAACATTTTTGTCTGTCTGTCTGTTCCGGCTAATCTCCGAAACGAATGAACCGATTTTGACGTGACTTTCACTGGCAGATAGCTGATGTTACGGGGAGTAACTGAGGCTACTTTTATTTTAGAAAAAATAATTAGAATTCCGCGCAAAAAAATTAAAACCCTTGAAATTGTGAACAAAAAGTCGGATTCGAAAAATTATTTTTGCCTTTGGTAGCTCAATTCTCAAGGATAGTTATAGGCTATTTAATATCACGCTACGACCCTTAGGAGCCGAGCAAAAAGAAAAAAGTCAGAGAAACAACGAAGTAATGGCACAGATTACCAGATAAATCACTCCATACAAAATTTTCAATACCTACTGCTATAGTAACCTACACCTTCGAGTCGCTAGGAGCTGCGAACGAAAATGTACCTAATCTTTCAAGCGTAAAGTGAGTTTTGCATTGTAGCTGCACGCCGCCGCGTGGTTATTACGAATTGCCAGGGCTGCCTTTTTCGCCTCTTTTTTTGTCAGTAGGTATTTGTAGTACACTTTATGTAATAGAATAAAGGGACGAGGGAGTAGGTATATTAAAATGTGGCTATTATTTTAACCGACTTCAAAAAAAGGAAGAGGTTCTCAATTCGGTTGTATTTTTTTGTATTTGTTACCTCAGTACTCCGTCATTTACAAACCGATTTGGATTTTTTTTTTATTTGAAAGGGCATACAGATTATTCCCACTTTTATCAAAATCCAGTCCTGATGATAGGATCCATGAGGAATTGAGTGGACGCCTCAAATATCATAGGCATACACATAGCGATTTTGGAATTTTTATCAACAAGTCAAGCATCTGCATTCAGAAAGCATCATTTGGTGAAGTGGAACTGATGAAGAAGATCACAGATGGCCACGGGAACTACTCAATGCATTTTACGGGTAGCGATAAGATATCTCGATTAAGATAGTTAAGCGACTATGACGAAGCAAATTCAAATAAATAGTTCTGATGAAACTAGTACCAACGACCTGATCTGATAATGAAGCCGGAAGGTAGCCACCGGAACTCCGTAATAAAACAATGTACCCTAGCCGTGTTTGGGCTTATTGGAATTATCATGAGATGCACTCTGCTGGCTTAACATGATTTTAATGATCATATGCTTCAAATCGCGCTACTTGAGTGGTATGTTATGTGTGACCTTGATTGTCAGAAGTCATATTTCGTCAACGATCTGTCGTCGTGTGATTGATTTATTAATTTTTTGGCGACGGCGTCAAGTGTTTATTTGAAAGGGTATCCTGTGGTCGCATATAAATTTGGTCAAATTCTGATGAGTGGTTTTTGAGTTAGCTTCAATAATAAGTATTTTGTTCCATTTAGTGTATGTTGATAAATTTGTAATTTCCTGTCAATGTTGTTTACTTAGCAAGTAGTGGTATATAAATTCGGGTAAGGTAGGTACCACAACTAAAAAGTGGAAAATAAAAACTTATTAATTCAAGTTATTTTTCACTTTGTAGTGTTCTTTTTTTTTGAAGTCGGTTGTTTTGTTTATAAATAAGTTTACACGTGTACACGTAATTTTCATGGGTTTTCATTTTTTGCGTGGAACCCTTTTATTTATCTAAAATAAAAGTAGCCTAAGTTACTCCCCGTAGCATCTGCTATCTACCAGTGAAAGTTCCGTCAAAAGCGGGCTAGCCGTTTCGGAGATTAGCCAGAACAAGCAGACAGACAGACAAAAAAAAAAAAAAAAATTGCTTTTCTGATACAAGTACTGTATATACCTATGTTCATATGCATTTAATAAAAAGTTGTTATTTTGACATTACAAACAGACACTTCAGTTTTATTTATTTGTATAGATGTATAGATGAGAAACATAAAGTATTACTTACCATAATAATAACATGCGTTGAACATAAACAACAAAAGTTTAATAAAATGATTACAAGACGGAAGCGTCTGGAACAGAACAGGAAATCAAGATCAGCCGGATGTTCCTCCATAGAAGCGTTATTTAAAATTACTAGGAGCCATGAAGCTAAGGCTGGGTACACAGAAGTGCTGCGCGAGATACGTGTGAGTTTTATGGAACCTCATTTATTTTTGGTCCATTAAGGCGAAACCGCCAGGGTAGCCCGCGAAATTCAATTTTCATACGTTTTTTGCAGTTTGCAGGTCAGTATTAAGGGGGAAGCGCTAAGGTAGCCCGCGAAATTCAAATTTTCTTACGTTTTTTGCAATTTGCTGGTCAGTGTTAAGTTGTACGTTGATGAAAATATAATTCGCGGTCGTAACAAATATGTATTTACAGAATTATAATCATTACAATCAGTAATAAAACTTGTTAAGTTAGTATAATCCCCAAATGTCAAGATTTCATGAAATAGTAATTCTTGGAGTTTACTTGGTCTTAGAGAGTTGTGTTGATGACTTTAATGATTATAATTCTGTAAATACATATTTGTTACGGCCGCGAATCATATTTTAATCAACCTATAACTTAATACTGACCAGCAAATTGCAAAAATCGTAAGAAAATTTGAATTTCGCGGGCTACCTTGGCGCTTCCCCCTTAAGTTATTTTAAACATGATTCGCGACCGTATCAATTATGTATTTACAGAATTATAATTTTTACAGTCATCAATACAACTCTCTAAGACCAAGTAATCCTATTGAATGACTATTTCGTGAAATCCTGACATTTGAAGATTATACTAACTTAAGGAGTTGTACGTAAATATATTACTGATTCTAATGACTATATTTTTATAAATACATATTTGTTACGGTCGCGAATCCAAATACTGCGACAAGGGCTTTTAAAAGGCCCAAAAAATATTATTAAACCTACCTGAATTTTTCATATTTATTTAAATAATTGACAAAGATATTTATGCTGTCTTGTTACTTAGTATCTATCCAAATTTTATTTGATGTAGTTACTTGTACGATTGGACACACATTTTCATGTAAATTTTGTGTTTTTGAAGATCTTGGAAGTTTTTTCGCAAGGGCTGCGCAAAGGTAAGTTTTAGATTATGTTACCATATTTGCGGAATTTTATAATACATAATATTTCACCTAGATATTTGATTTTAGAAATTTTCTAAAAAAATAAGCCTTATTACTTTGTTTCGAAACAGATAATTAATATTCTTTTTTTACGTTTCAAATCGATAGCCTTTTAAAAGTCCTATCATAATTTAGGGGTTCAAAATAATTACGATTTCCTTAGCACGCGACCAGTAAAAGCACTCAATCTCAACGAAATTGTTGATGAGTTGGAGCGAGTTGATGGACCAAGTTAGGTACCGTTTTCCTATATGAGTAGAGTATGTCTCCAGTTTTCATCAATGGTGCATTTCGTAACATTACAAATCTCCCAGATAAATAAATTGTTTATAATTTATTTTAGGTGTCTCGTTGGTCTAGTGGTCGCAAGCGCTACTGCTAAGCATGAGGTCCTGGGTTCAATTCCCGGGTCGGTCAAAGTGTTATTGAGTTTTCCATCTGGAATTTCTCAGTGGCGGCCCGGAGTCTGGATTTGTGCCCGGTTGATGGCAATAGGCTCGCTCCCTATTAAATGGGACTTAAACATAACTGGCGAAATGTGGGTGTACTATACACCTCTGTCTAACCCGTCAGGGAATATAGGCGTGATGTTATGTTATGTTATGTTTAGGTGTCAATGAACCTATGCTGCCTACTTTATATTATGTATGGTCTTTTGTTTTAGGGTCTCAGCTAAGAGCTTTTTTTTTTTTTTTTTTTTTTGTGGATGGGAAATCATCAAATGACTTCTCCCGCTCTGGGCGGAGCGGGAGGGCGTGTCAGACTTTTACTGACTAAAACCCACCCGTGTTCCTTCTGTTGCCTGTGCCGGGGCCACGGTAACTCTTTCGAACATCCCGCAACCCTAGCTGGCATCGGCCCTAGCGGACCCCGTCAATAGTGCTGACATCTCTTTGAGGCGCGCGTGGAACACGACGCGCCGTCGACTCGGGCTTGGTCCTTACCGGACGGCGAGCTACCCATTGCTTGCCGTCCGCAAGCCCGCGCCTACGGTGGCCGGGAATCAGCTGCCAATTCCCGACGCCCAGGGCGTCTCCTGCGACGACTAGGGGCGTGAGGGTGCAAAGCTTGCCTCTCCCTCACGCGTCCCGCCTCCTCCTTCACGAGCATTACTGCTTCGCAGAAGGAGGTAATGGCTTCCCATGCACTCTCGCTCCGTACCATGGCCTGGACCAGGGCCGGACGCGAGAGATCGCCGCCGCCGATCGCTTCCGCGAGGACACGGCGGTGCTCCGCCCAAGCCGGGCAGACCTCCACCGTATGCTCCACCGTGTCCTCCGGGCGATCCACACAGTGGTGACACCCGGGCGTTTCCTCCCGCCTTATCCGGAACAGGTACCTCCCGAAGCACCCGTGTCCGGTGAGGACCTGCGTCAGACGGAAAGTGAGGACGCCGTGGCGCCTCTCCAGCCACTCCTCAAAGAGGGGACTTATCGCCGCAATTGTGGCGTGCCCAGCGCTGGGTTGCGACAATCGCACTCTCCATGCCGCCATGAGATCCTGCCGGAGCTCTGTCCGCCGTGCCGCGATTTCTCGCGGCAACGGAGTTACGCCCCGGCGTCCTGCCTCCTCGCGCCACTCCCAGATGTGCGCGAGGACTTTTGCCTCCAGATCCCATGGCGGTGATCCGGCAAGGAGGTTCGCCGCCTCCCCGGAGACCGTGCGGTATCCCCGGGCTAACCGGATGGCCATGACCCTCTGGGACGCGTTCAACCGACGGACCGGTCGCCGCCTCACGGAACGCGCCCACACCGGAGCTCCGTAAAGGGCCATGGACCGCACGACCCCCGCGTAGAGCCTCCGGCAGGAGGCGTTTGGACCCCCCAGATTGGGCAGGAGCCGCCCCAAGACAGCCCCGGCCCGCTCCAGTCTGGGAGCCAAACGTCGGAAATGCTCCACGAAATTCCACCGGCTGTCGAGGACGAGTCCCAGGTACTTCATCGTCGACTCGACACCGATGAGAACCCCTCCTACCGTTATTTGGGAACCCGATGGTGGCGCGTTCCGAGGACCATGAAAACACATGGCCTCGGACTTGTGCAAGGCCACCTCGAGTCCCAATTGCCGGATCCTCTCTATGATTGTCGCAACCCCGCGTGCCGCTAATTCGGCCGCCGCCTGGTGCGACCTCCCCTGCGCCAGGACCAGCGTGTCGTCAGCGTAGCAAACTACGCCGACGCCACCAGGGAGGTCGACGCGCAGCACCCAGTCGTACCCGATGTCCCACAGATGCGGTCCCAGAACCGATCCCTGCGGGACACCGCACGACATCTCTCGCCGGTTCCACTCTCCCCGGTGACCGGGGTTGATGACGGCCCTGTCCGTCAGATAGGCCTCGACCACGCGACAGAGGTAGGTCGGCACTCGGTGATACCGGAGTGCCTCCCTGATGCAACTCCAGGGCAGGGTGTTGAAGGCATTGGCGATGTCTAGAGACACCGCCAAGACGACCCCACCCCGGGCCACAGCATCCCCCGTCGTGAGGGCTCGAACGCGCATGATGGCGTCCACCGTAGAGCGCCCCTTGCGGAAACCAAACTGGCTCTCCGCCAAATCCGGCCCCACCCTCACCAGCCGCCCGACCAGGCGGTCTGCAATGACTCTTTCAAAGAGCTTGCCCACCTCGTCGAGCAGCACGATGGGCCGGTAAGCGGACGGCGAGTCCGCAGGGCGCCCCGGTTTCTTAATGAGGACCAGTATCCCTGTCCTCCATTGAAGCGGGAACTGGCCCCTCTCCAAGCATGCGCTTAGGAGCCCCCTTAGTCGAGGCCCGAGAGCCTCCAAGGCCAGGACCCAGGCTTTTCCAGGTAAGCCGTCGGGTCCTGGAGCGGTATTCTTGGCATTCAGCCTGCGCACCGCCACTCTCAGCTCTACCTCGGTCACCTCCGGAGCATCGTCGTCATCGTCGGCTGCGTGGTCCGCATCCGACACCGCAGGAGGCGGAGCCATGGGCGGGGGAGTATGTTCCCCTCGCGAAGGGAACAGAGCGCTCACCACGTCCTCCACGAGCTGGGGCCGGAGACTCTGCGTCAGCGGGGGAGCCCATGGGCGGAGCTTGTTCCGCACCATTTTATAGGGGCGTTCCCACGGGTCCCTGTTCAGAGTCTCCAGCGACTCCTCACGGGCCAGTCCCTTGGCCCGCAGGATCTCCGCTCGGAGGGCGGTCTTCGCCTCTCTGTACCCCTCGTACAGCTCCGCCTGAATGGCTTCCGTATCCGGAGGGCGGATACGGAGCCTGCGGTGCCTGGTGTACCGGCGTCGCGCAGCAACGCACGCGTCGCGCAGAGACGTCAACTCCGGCGACCACCAGCACACCTGGCGCCGGGCGCGTCCGGGCCGGACCCGGGGCATTGCCACGTCGCATACTTCGGACATGGCCTCCCGGAACCACCCCGCCTCGTCATTGATGTCAGCAGGCCTGTCCGGTGGTGACACCCAGGCCTGCGCGATCGAGGCTTCCAGGAGGAGCTCCCGGTCCAGCTGCTTCAACGCCCACCGCGGACCACTCGGGGTCTGTCGGACCGGCGCGCTCGAGGTCTGGGCGGAGACGTCAAACCGGATGTACCGGTGATCGGAGTAGGTCTCCACCCCCTCCATGACGCGCCAGTCGAGGACACGCGGCGACAGAGCGGGGCTGGCGAACGAAATGTCCACCACTGACTCACCCCGCATCCGCACACACGTGGGGACAGAACCCCGGTTTAGGACGACCAGGCCCGTCTCCAGAGCCCAGTCCTCCACCATCCTGCCCCGTGTGTCCGTAAGCCGGGAACCCCAAGCCACATTCTTGGCATTGAAGTCCCCAAGGACGAGCACAGGCAGGGAACGGAACCCGACGACGACGACTCTCAACTCCGCAAGGGAGTTGTGGAACTCGGCGAGAGTTCGGTTCGGGGAGAAGTATACCCCTACCACGACAATCTCCCCGAACCGTGCTGCCACGCAACCCCGTCCCCTCTTGACCGCCTCGAGGGACGGGGTACCGGCGGCGGCCGATGAAATTAGAGTCACTGAGCCGCTCAGGTCCTCCACCCAGTCATCCCTGGGCGGGACAAAGTACGGCTCAGCGACCACGGCGATGTTAATCGACCACTGCGCCATGCTCTGGAGCAACAGATCCTGAGCGGAGGCGCAGTGGTTGATGTTCGCCTGGAGGAGGCGTAATGGGGCCATTATTGGCACTCCATATCAGCCCCCTCCCGAACCCCCTGTGAGGGCCCTGCCGCGGTGGTTGCGGCGGCGGCGACAGTGGAGGCGGCGGCGGCAGCGGTGGCAGTGGCGGCGGCTGCGGCGGTGACGACGGTGGCGGAGGGCTTGCTGGCCCTGGGTTTGGCGGGTGTCAGCTAAGAGCTGAGGTAATGTTTTATGAGAGTTCTGATGAGGAAAATGACGACCCTTTATAAAACTTGCCTAAAAGAAGATATACGATTGAAACGATCGGTGGTGATAGCAAATTATTTGTGCCTTCCACATCTATTTCTCTTACATCAGGTGTGTCGACCGTTTCTGGGTTTATTCAGCCAACCATTCCTCTCCAAAGACGTACATGCACTAGAATCTATGTTCTATATTACGGGACTTGGTTTCCGCACTTAGTCCTACATGTGGACCATTGTACGTGGGCCATGGCGGCCGTCGGCGGTTATTCCAACCAGCCCACCTCCCTCCAGAACTTGATTATGTTTTCTGGCCTGTCTAGGATGTCTTTGAAAGATCTGGGTGACCCGAGGGTTTCTGTTCTGATCTGGGCGACGCGTGTGCATTCAAAGAGCACATGCGCAACGGTTTCCTCAGCCTCCATGCATGCCCTGCACAGAGGACTGTCCGTTATGCCTATTGTGTGGAAGTGTTTGTTTAGCGAGCAGTGTCCCGTGATGGTCCCCACCACCAGGCGCAGGCCGTCCCTGTCTAGGCGTAATAAGCGGCCGGTCAGCCTGCCATCTAATGATGGCATAGCTTCCCTGGACTGCCTGCAGCCCGGTGCCGAGGTCCACCATTTCTCCGCTTGTGCGTGGGTGAACTCTTGTAGCCACCTGCGTAGTTGGTTGAACGGAATGGGTACAATAGGTTCGGGCCCACAGACTGACGTGCCGGATGCTCTCCTAGCTAATTCGTCAGCTGCGTCGTTGACAGGCACTAGAATAACGAGCAATGGTCTACAAATCTCACAGCCACATGCCACCTATAATTACTATTTTTGCCTTTGCCTAGATATGGCTGTACATAATGCGTTGCAGCTATATAAGCGGGACGCAGAAGAATACGAATACGAAACTTTTCGTAGATCATTAGCAAATGGTTTGCTCGAAACTCACAAAAAAGCGATAAGAGAGGACCTTGTCCTAGGTAGGACACAAGAACACCGAGATGAATTCCGATCAGACCTGGGGATCTCATCGAGAATCTCAGTCATCTTAGGTTGATCACTTGGGGTTGATGCGAAGTTAAAGGCTATTTCGTTTGTCAAAACAGAAAAATCCATGTTCACCCTGATTATGTTTCACCCTTGTTTTTTTACAGTCAGACTGGCTAATGAACGTATTTGTTTGAGTTTTTCTTCAATATGATAAATTCCGTAAAGAAATAGGTAATTTTCTTTAAATACTGATCTCATTATACTTTGTTTCATTATTAGATCACCATATATGTACAGGATCCCTCTAACACAACGGGTCTTTTAATAGGCCACCTTTTCTTGGCTTTCCCGGAAAAGCTGTATGTTTTTCATGATTTTTCCGAGTTATTATGAGACAATTATAGAAATATATCCAAAAATCACAATGATCGGAGATAAAAATAGTTTTAGTAACATTTGGGCTAATCAACATACGCCCAGACACTGAGCTGCAAATTATAAAAATCGTAAGAAAATTTGAATTTCGCGGGCTACCTTAGCGCTTCCCTTATCTATGCTTCGTTGGTCTAGTAGGCGCAAGTGCTACTGCTGAGCGTAAGGTCGAATCCCAGGTCGGGCAAAAGTGTTTTATTGAGTTTTGCCGTCAGGAATTTCTCAGTAGCAGCCCGGAGTGTGGATTTGTTTCCGGTTGATGGTCATAGGCTCGCCCCATATTATATGGGACTTAAACATAACTGGCGAAATGTAGGTGTACTACAGTACACCTTTTTATTTTTAAATCGAAGACATGTGACATCTACCAACCTGCAATGCACCCGCGTGGTGGATTATTGCCTGTGTCCCAGCAGTGGAAACATCTTCTTCCTTTAAAAAGAAGAAGTGAGAACATTATAGGCTAATATAGACCTATTTCAGTACTACCTACCTTTGGTAAAATTTTTGGGAAATTAATTTTAGAACAACTGGAAAGATTTTTTAATAAACATAAATTATTACATAACAAACAGTTCGGTTTTACAAGGGGTCGTTCAACTACTGGTGCTGGTGTTGAACTTTTAGAACATATTTATAATGTATGGGAAGATAAATGCGATGCCTTGGGCATCTTTTATGATTTGTCCAAGGCATTCTATTGCGTTCTTCATGAAACGTTAATCAGGAAATTCCACCACTACAGGATTCAGAACACCGCTCTGGATCTTCTTACTTCATACTTGAGTAATAGGATTCAGTGCGTTGACGTTAATGGAAAAAGATCTCCCGGATCTACGGTAAAAATGGGAGTCCCGCCGGGCTCAATTCTTGATCCTTTCTTGTTTCTTATTTATATTAACGACTTGCCTTACCTCATAAAAGACAATCATGACATAGTGTTGTTTGCGGATGACACTTCACTTTAGTTTAAACTTAAACGTCAGCAGCTGGTTACTGACGATGTAAATAGCGCGATCTCAAAAGAAGTTCACTGGTTCAATGTAAATAATTTACTTATTAATGAAAAAAAAAAACAGATGCATTAAGTTTACGCTACCTCACGTTAGGCAGGTGAAAACTAATGTTGTGATAAAGGGCGAAGTATTGAGTCCTGAAGATAGCACAGTATTCTTGGGCTTAACTTTGGATACTAAGCTTTAGTGGGGCCCACATATAGATAAATTGTCAAAAAAATTAAACTCTGCAGCATACGCTGTTAGAAAAATTCGTAATTTAACTGACATAGAGACAGCCCGTTTCGTTTATTTCGTTCGTGGGGAAATGCCGCCGACATTCAGACTATCTTTGTTTTGCAGAAAAGAGTTGTCCGATCAATTTATAAATTAAGTCCAAGACACTCTCTCAGAGAGAAATTTAAGGAGATTAATGTAATGACTGTGCCTTCTCAGTATATTTAAAAAAATCTTTTATATGCCCATAAAAATATAAAATTGTTTAAAAAATACAGTGATATCCATAACATGAACAATAGGAACAAACACAAATTTGTTGTACCTACAACAAGGCTCAAGAAAATAGGTGGCTCGTTCAGATTTCAATGTATACGTTTTTATAATAAATTTCCAAGCCACTCTCATTGTACTCATCAATATGAACAACTTTTACTATGGGACCAAATCTGAAATCGCGAAAAAATCATCTGTTCCGTACATTTATGTTCGCATAACTCGTCAAAATGTAGGGACCAGCAGATTCTTATTTCGCGATTTCAGGGTTGGTCCCATAGTAAAAGTTGTTCATATTGATGAGTACAATGATCCCTTAAGAGATTTCGTGTATGAATAGATACACCTTATATATACAATGACATAAATAGTTACTTCGTAAAGTGTTATATTATTTTAATTACTGTGAATGTGAAGACTATGTGGGTCCTTGTTTTTTCTTCTTCTTTTTTCTCTCTGAGTTTTAATCATAGTCTGGCAGTTTGAGTAAATTATGCGGCCTACCCACATGTCATTTCTTTAGTATTGTTCGTCAAATCGTTGAGCTCCTTAAGTTTTGAGTTGAGCTGTACGATTACTGACAGATGCGTGCACTGACTGGACAGGTCCACTCAGTCTGTGTGGTTCTTTCCTCAAAAGACCATTTCAGACCACAATCTACATGGTCTTCACATGATCTGACCAAGATTATGTCTGGGCATTAAAAGAGACTGTGACCTCTGAGTTTGTTTCGGCCTTTCTTCTCAGAGTAGTCAGATAGGAAACGCCGGCCTCATCTAGTTTAAAAAAAAATGTTTGACGTGTAAAAGTGTTTTTATAAACCTACTTACAGAAATAAAATCATTTATCATTTATGTGCTGTCTGATTTTCTAAAGAATTCAAGGTCGATTTTTGTACTAAAAACATTTTTCGTCTCGGAATAATCTGGAGGTATAACAAAAATATTCAGTAGGTACTCCGAATGAATAAAATAACACATTCATGAAGGACGACGAATGCTTTTTGTTAGAAAAATTCAAGAAATTCTAGGAATACTGTTCTACGGTTTAATTACTTATTTAATTACACAATTATGTTCACTGAAAGAAAAATGCTACTATTGTGCACGTTAAAAATTGCGCTCCCTAGAGAAATAGTAGGTACTAGCTTCAGCCCGCGACTTCGCCCGCGTGGTAGTCGACTATACTATAAGACATACTTTATTGCACTCGGCAATAATGTAGCTTTCTAACAGTGAAAGAATTTTCGAAATCGGTTCAGTACTTCCAGAGATTACATAACTCCTACATCCAAACTTACAAACTTATACAGAGTGGTGACGACATAACGACATTAAATGAAAATACGATCCCCACTAGTTAATCAAAACACTTTAAAATTATCAAATTAGATATTACACCAAAATCTGAAAATCTAATTTTTCAAACAAACTAAATGCGAAAATAATCTAAACTAAACAAAACAGCCTTTATAATACTGTCTGCTAACCTCATCTGACCTGTAGGCACTGCACGTTAGAACTGCAACGTCGCTCCCGTTCATGAGTACTTATTTGGAGGTCCCTTAATGAAAAAAAAATGGCGCGCAGCATCTATCCCCGCCCCGCTCGCCACCTGCCGCCCGCCATCCCGCGCTACTTTTCTATCACTATTCACTAGGTTCACGTTTCATTTAAACACTTAGAACATTAAATCAAAACTTACACACTTCGCCACCACAGCGAGACATTTGAGTGAGCATGACATACTCTCAGTTGCCAGTGCAAATTCAAGTCACTAAATACAACAGTAAAACTAGTAAAGCCCTGTACTGTATGAAATTGCAACAAAACAATGTTTAATTTTACACAAAAACAATTATTATTAATGCGCGCGCGACAAACCACTCTTACGCATCGAAATTTAAAAAAAAAAACATGCTCTCGCAAGGGTGGCACGTCACGGACAAGACAGTGGCCCACGAACAAATTCCAGGAAAAACCCAAGATGTATTTCTTCCCTTTTCTTGCACAATAAATCTTCCGAATGTGGAAGTCATACACACTTACTTTGTTTAGACAAAAATGTCGAATTGGCAACGTCGTTTCTTAATTTACAAAACTAATGGTGCGCACCGGAACCCTTTGGTCTAAAATCAATCGGCAATACAATACAATATTGTATTATTTCTGAGTAGCGATCCGCACTTTGCATTTGGTTTGGAAATTGTTTTGATGTGAATGAACTAATGAACATGCGTGATGAAATCGTAATGTATTCACATCATGTGTTAAAATTGTTGAAGTGAAAAAAATCCTCCGTTGAATACAGTTTGATCATTTTTGGTATACGTACTATTAACGCGATACCCAGTATGTGGTTTCAATTAATATCGTATTATCCCCACCGCGCTGTATAATAAATTTGGTTATAGAACAAACTAAAGAAAAAAATATTCGAAGTAGACCACGTATTAACTAAACGTATGTTTATATTGGTTTTGTTAAATTGTGACCCGGTCTTAATGATTATGGGCACAGAAATACCTACTGAGTACCTGGCAGGTATAAAGGTTACATAAAATATAATCCCAATAACTTCTGATCACTGCAGCTATTATTACAATAAATCAGAAAAGAAAATGACGCTAGAATTTTTCGCAGAAATTTGAAAAGTATCAAAAGTGTTGGTCGCGCTTTAAATTAAAATTCTCACGCAAAGTGTGCTCTTAAAGTCTAGTGGATAGGAGAGCATCTTTCATCGCAACTTATTTTTTATTAACTGCGTTAACACTCAGTGAACTGTGCAAATAATATTCGAACTGAACACGGAATAATAATTCGGTTTCTACACGGTTTTACACAGTTTGTAAGGAACAGGTATGTTAGGTTGGAAAATAAAAAAAAATATTCGGTTTTATCAGACAAAAATGATAGCGTATATTTTTATAATGACAGATAATAACAAAAGAGTAAATAAAAGAACGTAAAATTAAAAGTAAATGACGGATCTCAAAGGAGGTCGTATGTCATAAGTACTGTTCTATTCGGTTTCCTACGTTGTTTCTGACAGAATACACCATATTATTAACCATTAATGAATAATTACTTTGATCAATTCCGGTAACTAAAAACGTTCAAAATCTAGTCGCAATCTCATCTCAGCGACAATCAAATGTCAAAAAATGTAGGGAAGTTATAGGTATTTTTGACATATTGAGACTAAGATCAGACTGTGAATGTTGTTAAAAATACGAGAATTGCCCCTATTTTGTATTATTTTCAAACAAAAACTTAGTATTGTTAGTGTGTGACTTTCAAGTCACGTCACATCACTTGCAAATCAATCAATCATTATTAGTGTGTAGCCTTATGTATGATGCATTTTTTTTAAAATAGCATACAAATTAATATCGATGAGATGAAAGCGAGCGATGCTCAATTATTTTACTATTATGTTCAAATCATAGTATTAAAATATTTGAATTGAGCTGAAAATCATCAATATTTTTTTGATGAAACATCTACCCAATGTCGATAATTAATTTCGGATGAACATTCCGCATTTCCAATTGTAATTGCACTGATTAAGGCTCTCAACCAAAAACGGCATTGCAAAGTAAGTATTTATGCAGGCAATTAATTAAACATTCTTTTGAAAATGACACATTTTCATTAAAATGAATTCTACTTTATTTAAATAAAATAAAATACAGAGTTATCGCTGACAACGTCATTCCCTATTATTATTTTACGTATTTACCATCGATATATGTACCAAAAACAATCACGGTTTGCGAAAATCCCGAGAATTTGTGAAATTCAGATCTGTTAATTTATTGTTCTTTTTACGTAATTACCGTGCTTTTACCGAAAATATCAAAGTTATTGATAAAAGGCGGTGTGAAATTATGCCAAACATAAAACCCCGAAAAATTCTAGCTTGTCTTACAGATGAGCAAAAGAGAGAATAATTGCATGAAAAGCACCAACTCATTTCTTACTACCATACCGAAGTACTCATTTATATGTTTCTTATTGAAATAAAACCTTTCACGACGCGAGCTATGTATGCAAAAGTCTCTCATGAAACTTCAAAATCCAAATAAAATCAGTCATTAAGGTTAGGTAAAGGGGCCGACTCGGACTTACTGTCCACGTTGCGTCGGGCATGCTAAAGTAACTCACCGGTACCTATAGTACCTCGTTCTCGTGTATTAAGTTACACCTCAATAGACGGTTTGGTCATCCGTAGCTGTTCTCTATGCATTTCTGGATCATGGTGTAAATAATAATAAAAAAACCCGGCCAAGTGCGTATTGGACCACGCGCAATGAAGGTTTCCGTAGTTGGGATGAGTTTATCCCAAGAACATACTTAACATTATAGTTGAAAACATGTTCTCTCATACATTCCAACTGCAAATGTAAGTTGGTCGACTGTTACTTGTTAACTTGTAAAGCCTACTTAGTTGTGATAGTTTTCCTTTTAACTTCGTTGTTTAGACTACTACCATGAATTTTTTCACATATTCAATACTAACCGTTTCTGGCAGAGGTTTCTAACACTCGACTCTAACAAAAATAAGCACTTTAAAGCTTAATATTTCAGAAACGGATCCCGGACGAACGGACTGGAAGAACGGATCGAAAAATTGTTTTCACAAACCCGCAATATTTTTGAAACACCTATCCAACAACACCCCACACAATGGGGTCGACGAGAAAAAAAAACATCCCCACTTTACGTGGACAGGAGATACCCTAAATTTTTTTTTCATGATTTTATTTTACCACTTTGTTGGCGTGATTAATATATATATCCATGCCAGATTATAGCTTTCTAGTACTAATAGTCTCTGAGCTAAGTTGCGGACGGACATGGCGAAACTATAAGGGTTCCTTGTTAAAAAAGTGCGGAAGTTACTTTTCAGGGACCATGTTATAATGAATTCATAAGTATGTTATGCGGTAACCCTTTGAATTCGTAAGTTGTTTTGTTCCTTTTTCCTAAGTTGTCCCTTTTTCCTAAGTTGTTTTCATGGCTCCTTAAGTTAAGTATATATCAAAATATCTACATGTCGTAGTAACCGAAACCTTTTAGGATTACTTGAGTCACAATAGACATATTATTATATTGAAAAGTGGTTAGTGAATACCGCGATTCGGCTAACGTAAGATATGACGCCCTCAAGCTGGAACTGCTGAGCTGGTAGAACGACGAACTTCACAAAGTAGCCAAGGATTTAGTTAAATGCCGTGCGAATGGAAAGGCCTGTGTCCAGCAGTGGACTGCAATGAGTGGCTGATGAAGAGTTCTATTATTTTTTGCTGACGTATTTATTTTTATACATGTATTAGGAACAGGGTGTAAAGTTCACTCACCCTCCATAGAAAAGAGAGGATCCTCTGACCAGACGGGTGTTGTGTCTGGTGGTCTATTGCCGAGTCGCGCGGTAAACTCTGATTGCGCGATGCAGGATTTTGCGTGACTTCAGTGTGATGCGTTTGTATGTGGCGATGTAGATATGCCGCCACACATGCATACATAAACGCCTTCTTCCCATGGGGGTAGGCAGAGACTACAGAACACAACCTGCTACGATCCTTACATACTCCCTATGCCTCGTTCACGTTCTTACATCTGGTCATACACGCACGCCGGTTGTAGTACTACGCACCTGACCTTTCTGAAGAACATCACCATTAAGGTCACTGTATTATTATGTCCTCCTAGGGCGTCGGTCCCGTCGTTTGCACTTGCATCTGCCATGTAAATACCTTTTGTTAGTAGCCTTTCATTCTCTCAACATGACCAAATAATCTAAGCATACTCTTTTCATTTTTGGTCACTACGTCTTCTTTTAAACTGCACCGTTGCCTTATCACATCATTCCTCAGCCTATCATTCATACTCACACCATAGTCTCAAGGAACGCATTTCCACAGCATTTATTCTACTTTCGTGCTTCTTTTGCCTTATTTTGTTATAAAGTTCATAAATAACTTAAGCATACTTAAAAAAAAAAAAACTAAAAATGTAAACAATGATTTATTGGAAAAAGTTTTGAAGCCTTTTCCTTAAGAAATACACAATTGGAAACATTCTTCTTTTATAAGTAAACGTAATAACAATGGTTTATTTTTGTTGTGTGGTCTTGTAAGCCTTCCACGGTACCACATTTTTAGGGTACCGACCTCAAAAGGAAAGAACGGAACTTTTATAGGAGTACTTCGTTGTCCGTCCGTCCGTCTTTACGTCCGTTCGTCTGTCAGTGTATTAAGACCCTTTTTCTCAGGAACTCGTGGAGGTATCAAATTGAAATGAATATCAAATACGAAGGTTTACGGTCCCTTGGAGCTGTAAAAAAATCAAGCTTTCAAGTAAACGCAATAAAAAAATACGGCCATTTACACTATACTCGCAAATAAATCAAAACCACGGGCACTTCCCGTTGACTTAGAATCATGAAATTTGGCAAAAAGCAAGGTCTCACAGCACAAGTAAAGGAAAAAGTCCGAAAATCGTTAATTTGCAGTTTTACCATCTAAAAAAATTGTTTTTGCGATTACAAACTTACATATTTGCAGTTGGAGAATTGACCGTGACGTATACCAATGTATGGGAGAACATGTTTTCAAACTAAAATGTTAAGTTCTTAGAATAAATTTATACCAACCGTAGTAGTTTAATTTCCACTTGATTAGCAATGATACATTTTCTGATTTATATTGTCTGTTGTCTTCCGAAATATATGACACGACTCAGGGCTGATTTTTTATTCGTCAGATAACTTTTATCTGGGGTATAAGTTTGGCGTTTTGACGACTTTTGTATAGAAAATATGTCAAACCACCATATTTATTCCTCAGATAAAAGTTAGCTGACGATTGAAAAATCAGCCCTTAGTACACTATATTTTTAACTTAGAACTCTGCCATTTTTCATTCATCTTTCCCAGTAAAAAATTAACATAGCGCATTAATAAATACTATTTAGACATGTTTTGACCCAGAGGACGTCATCATCATCATCTTCCTGCCCTTATCCCGTATTATTTGGGGTCGGCGCAACACGTTTTTTTCTTCCATTCTGTCCTGTCACTCGTCAAACTATCACTGACTCTCTTTTCTTTCATATCACTTCTCACACAATCCATCCATCTTTTCTTTGGCCTCCCTCTCCCTCTCCATCCATCCACCCAGAGGACGTATTATGAAGAATTAAATGCTATCATTATCTGCCTCATTGGACTAGTGGTCGCAAGTGCTATTGCTGAGCATGAGGTCTTGGGTTCTATTCCCAGGTCGGGCAACATGTTATTGGGTTTTTCTATCTGGAATTTCTCAGTAGCAGCCTGGAGTCTGGATCTGTGCCCGATTGATGGCAATAGGCTCGCCCCCTATTACATGGGACTTATAACTGGCGAAATGTGGGTGCCCAACCCTTCGGGGAAACAAGGTGTGATGTTATGTTATGTAATTGCTATCATGTTTCCAGTATCAGAGAGAGACGGAGCTATACTTGACCATCCCTTTTTCGCAACGGAATCATGATGGCATTAATACTTCATAATAAGGACCCTGAGGTGTGTAGCCGATTATAAAACACGTACATACATATATTCAGGATTAATGACCGATTTCCTATAACAAAAGATACAATACTATTGATGTTTGCTCGGAAATATGGGATCATTGCCTCTAGCAGCCAACATCTAATCTCGCATTTTTTTAAATAGATGTGTTTTGTTTCGTTTGACATCGTGAATTTTCAGAACACAAACTTCTATACAAATCTTATTCTTGTTTTTTTTTTTGTTTTACTTTCATTGATTTACAGGTTCTTGACATAGACAAGTACAATTAGATTTTTTCCCGATCGAAGTTCGAATCGAATCGCATACAAAATTTAGTAATCACTTCATATTATATTGCCCATTATTAATTATACACAACAATATCTGGAACGCAAATGCAGGATAAAGCTACGCCAAAAGTTTTTGGCTAAAATCATTGTCCGAGTTGCCAAGAGAAGCACATTGATATGCCTGCACTAATATATTATTCCAAAGAGTGGGAGCATGGAACATTTTCATTTATTCTGTGTAATCACTCTGCAAGCCAACTTAGGTGATGTATCTTTGTTTGTACGAACTTTATTTTGTACACCGTGTTCAGGTTTCGTTAAATTTTGTCCGCACAACATGTTCGAATATTTAAACCTCTTGCTTTTTTAAGTCAGTGTGGTGATATCAATCGTTCTAGCTGGATTTTGGCCACAGACCACTAATCACCCACTGCCAATTTGCGTAAAGTTGAATAAATGTACAAACTTACTGGGATAATTATGTTGGAGCCGTTTGGGGTTGAAGCACTAGGGCCATGGGGGTCCGAGTCCCACTTAGTTTTTCAAGACATCGCCAAGCGGTTGGTCGGCTCTTCATGTGACCAGAGGGCTGGCCAATTCTTGGCCCTTTGGCCAAGAACTGGCAATGCTAATTATTTATTCAGCATTGCCATACAACGTGCAATACTGCCAGCCTTTTGGACAGCGATGCGGACGAATTTTTTGATGCCCTATGATTCTTTCCCATACCTTTTTTATACACTTCTGCAATGTTCATAATAATGATATTATTTCCTTTATTACAGTAAATACATATAAAATATATTTTTAAATAATATAATATAAAAATTACAAAAACATTTAAAAATATAAAAAAAAAGTAGCCCACCGGTATCGGGAAAAGGGTCCAAGCTACTGGCGGTCTCCAGAGAGAGGAACCTCCTAACAATGCGAGCCGTGTCCAGAAGTACCGCTTTCTGAATCAAGCCCTTAATCCAGCTGCCCGACGAGAGTCTCCTTAGGTGTTGGTCGAGGCTCTTGGCAATTAAGCCATTGGCTGATACGACTATCGGCACAATGATCGTTGAGTCAACATCCCACATGTCGACAACCTCGCGAGCCAAGTCAAGATATTTGATTTGTTTATCTTTTTCGACTTTCACGAGGTTCCCGTCATGCGGGACCGTTGTGTCAATAACCATTGCGCGCCGCTCTATTCGATTCACCACCTCTTTATCAGGCTTATTGGCAACAACAGTCCTGTCAGTGTTGATGGATCGATCCCAGTACAATGTGATATACAATAATAATAATTATTATTATTATTTTAGGACTGTTAGCATTTAAATTATGTTAATAATGATATTAATTCTGGCTACGTTTCGGTGACCTCTTTGGGGAAACTGAAGGTTCGTTTGTGCAATTATGGACGAAGTTATTTTGACGAATAACTACCGGAGACATATTATGAAGGACGGGACGGTTGACGTGTGTCGGGCATGCCACCGTCCGGGTGAGTCCATCAGACATATTATCTCTGGTTGTTCTCGTCTGGCTAACGGCGAGTACTTGCACAGGCATAACCAAGTGGCCAGGATTATTCACTAGCACCTGAGACTCTGAGGTACCGTATTACAAGTATGTGCCTGACCCAGTTCTCGAAAATGACCATGTCACGTTGTACTGGGATCGGTCAATCATCACTGACAGGACTATTGTCGCCAATAAGCCTGATGATAGGGTGATAGATCGATTAGCGCGCCGCGCAATAATTATTGAATTTACCATTCCATATGACGAGAACCTCGTGAAAGCTGAGAAAGAGAAATAAATAAAATATCTCGATTTAGCACACGAGGTTGTTTACATGTGGAATGTGACCGCGGCTGTCATTGTGCCGATTTTCGTAACGACCAATGGCCTGATGGCCGAAAACCTCGACCAACATCTCTCGAGGCTGTCGTTAGGCGGTTGGATCAAGAGCCTGATTCAGAAGGCAGTACTCCTCGATACGGCTCGTATTGTGAGGAGGTTCCTGTCTCTGCAGCCCTAACCACCGGTAGCTTGGACTCTGCTCCCGATACTGACGGACCTCTTTTTTATATTTTTAAATGTTTTTTTTTTTGTATATATTTTTACTAGAAATATTTAAAAATGTAAATACACAAGAAAGAAAGTAAATAAACGAATATTAATTCCAAGATAAAATGATTAACATTACAAACAAGTTTACCTCCTTATAAAAAGAGGTAAACTTGTTTGTTTGTAAGAGGTATAATTTATGGATGTGCTGATGCGATTACAAAAATTCTTTCATTATCAGAAAGCTTAACTATTTTCGAATGCCATAGGATATGTTTTACGGTATAGTTGACTTCTACGCGGACGAAGTCGAGAACAGAAGCTATATATAATCTATAATCTAGATCTAGATGTAGATATTATAATCTATAATCTCTTGCCCTTAACCATTATTAGAATATTACGTAATATTTATTCAGTAAAGTGTACCTCTTCTCTGTGAGCTGCAAGCCCAGTAAAGTGGGCTGTAAACCCAATTTACAAGTATTTCAAGTTTACACGTTGACACAATGAATTAATTCATGCTAATTACTGAGTATAATATGTTAATTTGATAGCATGCAGATTAATTGAATGGAAAATAATTATATCCCTATCAATAAACCGCGTGGACGGTTCATTGTGTGTAATTAAAAAATATTAACTGTTTATGGTATTAATTAATGCATGAATGTAACAGATTCTTTTGTTTTAATATTAGCTAGCTGTTGTCCGCAATGTTGTCGCTTTGATCATAAAATAACGCCATGATTATAAACTTATTAATTTTATTTTATTTTATTTTTATTTTATTAATTTTAAGAAAACTTACAGCTAATACATTCGAGTAGTAAGAAGTAATATGTAGAAGAAGGCCAATTACAAGTTTCCACTTATGTAAACTTACTTATGAAATAGAAAAAACGGTAAGACCAGCGCGAGAGTTAAACATAGAGACAACTGAAGAGAATAAACCAAAACAGAACACATTACACAACACTGAAGAGAATAAACAAAAATAAAACATTACACAACAAACTAACACTTCAAAGAAATAGTTATTTAACATTTTTTTTAACTTCTGGACACTATTTGTGAATAAGTCAAGCTCAACATCCCGGCATACCACATTGAACATTCGACATGCTCTTAAAATATAAGTGTTTTGCCTATAGTTGGTTTTCACAATAGGTACATGAAGGAGATGAGGCCTCCGAAGAAACACAGACGGCACACGAAGTCCAATCTTGGCCACCAGCTCAGGGACATCAGTAGACCCGTTCATTAAACTAAATAGGAAAGCAAGATCCGCAATTTTTCTTCGCTCGTATAAGGGAAGAATATGAAATTTCTTACACCGACTAGTATAGTTAGGAAGGTAGGTATTTGAACGATATTGAATGTACCTTAAAAATCGCCTTTGTATACTTTCAAGACGATTTATATAAACATTGTAATTTGGATTCCAAATTTGAGAAGCATATTCGAGATGGCTACGGACGAAAGCACAGTATAATATTTTCATGGTTTTGACATTCTTAAATTCAGAGGAGACCCTAAAAATAAAACCCAACGCTTTAGAAGCCTTTTTGACTATGCTGTCAATGTGCGCCATCAAACAAAAGCTTTGAGTCAAAGATAACCCCAAGATCCCTGATGACGTTGACTCTGTCAATTGCGACATTTGATAATTTGTAACCATAAATAATAGGGTTTGGCTTACGAGTAAATGTACACACATAACATTTTGAAATATTCAAATCCAACCTATTTCCAACGCAATAATCATGGAACCGGTTCAGATCCTCCTGTAATAGGTGTGCATCCTCAATGGTTGACACTTGACTCAGGATTTTCATGTCATCCGCGTATAACAAAATTTTAGAATTTAGGAAACAAGAGGCGATGTCATTTACGAAGATATTGAATAAAAGAGGTCCCAATAAGGATCCTTGGGGAACCCCCGACGGAATGTACATCGGTCTCGAAGAATAACCGTTGAGGACTACAGTCTGACATCTATTTTCAACATACGATACAAACCATCTGTACAAGCTACCCCTTACACCAATTCCAAGCAATTTGCGCATTAAAAGCGATCAAAACATTTACTATAATCAGTGTATATAACGTCGACCTGAGACCTCCTGGACATATGCTCTGAAAGATAGTCACTACAGACCACCAGATTGGATGTGGTGGAGCGACCTTTTGAAAATCCATGTTGGTGTTCGGAGAAACTTAATTTTAGTGAAGAGGAAAGTTGCATGTGTACGATTTTCTCCATAATTTTAGCGAACACGCAGAGTTTGGAGATCGGTCTATAGTTTTCAACGCTGTCCTTAGGTCCTTTTTTATGAATCGGCGTTATATACGCAGACTTCCAGATTGAAGGCACCACTCCCAAGTCAAATGACCGTTTGAATAATAATGTCAATGGAATGGATATAGATCTGGCACATTTACTTATAAAAACTGGTGAAATATTGTCCGGACCGGCGGATTTGTTAATATCCACTTGCTTTAGCAAACGAAATACCTCCTCCTCCCGCACCTCAATAGAGCAGCTGTCCGATACGAGACCAGTAGACTGATCCATTCTCGTGGAGCCTTGGAAATATTTGCGTCGCGTCGCTCCTGGAAGTTCGAAAAGAAATGGTCGCCAAACATATTGCAGATTTCCTCCCCGTGACCAGATGACACTTCACCAAATTTTAATACAGATGGGTAACAGTTGGTCTGCTGTTTAGATTTAACATATTGCCAAAAAGCTCTAGGATTTTTAGAAACGGCTAATTCAATGTTTGCTATATAGTCGTCAAACATTTCCTTCTCCAGATCTTTAGCCCGTTGACGTAAGGTAACAAAGGATTGATAGTCCGAGAGATTTCCATAGGTTTTAAATTTTGAGTGAAATTTTGACTTCTCTTTAATTATTTTAATAAGTGGGCTTTTGTACCAAGGAGGATACTTACCCCCCGGGACGATAGTTTTAGATGGAATATGTGTATTATGAAGCAAGTTGATAGTGTCGTAAAAGAATTTAACAGCGTCATCAAGAGACCTACGATTTAGCTCTAATGGCCAATCAATTGCCATCATTTCTTCAGTTATAGCATCATAATTCGCCTGAGCATATAAGAACTTGACTCGAGGACGAGAATGCAGCTGATGAATTTGAACGAAGTCGGCAGAGACGCAGAGTGCCCTAAGATGTGAGTCCTCGTGCACTAGGGGATCCAGGCTGCAAGTGACAGCTACTTCACTGTTAGACAAGACGAGGTCAAGGATCCTGTTGTTCACATTACGATGTGAGTTATACTGTAGCAAATTGCAAGCAGTGCGTGTATCACAAAAGTTGGTTTGAATGGGACCTTGCAAGTTACCAGGACACAGATGATCACCGTCCGTCGCAGTTTGCCAGTCAATATTTGGTTGGTTAAAATCACCGAGTACTAGAAACTTATCTGCGGGATGTTTAAGACTAATGTCAGCTAAGTTACTAGAAAAATTATTGAGTTGTATCATTAAAGAGTTGCCAGACTGCAGCCCACATATATACACAACACATAAATGTATTTTATAGGTTGTTTTAGGTTTCTTTTGGTATAAAGTTAAGGTAACCCACAGATCCTCGGCAGACGAGCACCATTCGTTGCGGACAATAGCAACTAGTTCTCGACGTATGGCTATTAAAACCCCCCCACCCATCATTTGATTAGTTTGCGAGTAACTTCGATCACGCCTCCATACAAAATATCTGTCATCGAACAATTCGCTATCGGATATACCATCAATAAGCCATGTTTCCGTCAGACAAATGACATCAAAAGAATTCACACAAACATTTCTGTAGAAAACAGATGTTTTCGTCCGCAACCCTCGAACATTTTGATAGAAAATACTAATAGGTGCCATAATAATTCAAAAGTAACACCAGAAAGATGATTGAAAAGATATAAGGTACACTCAGACTTAGTGCCAAGTGAAATCTGTAGGTAATAAAAGTCGGCTTAAATAGCAAGCGGTGGCAAAATAAAGCGAAAACTATATTAAATAAATCAAATCCGATAGAATAAGCGCAAGTGTAGAAACAATTAGTTTTAAAATTGTATAGGGTAGTAAGAAATTTCAAGTGTAAGCAGATCTCACCTCTAACAGTACACACATAGTGTATACAATGGCAACAAACAAAGCCTAATGAGTCTAATGAATAGGCGACACCAAACGATAAGAGAACAATGGGCAGGCGAGAATGGAATGCGTGCAAAAAATACATACCTATGTTTCTCAAACTTAAGTAAGACGAGTTCACTATTAACAAGAATGTGTCCACAATATTGATTATACAATCTTTTACAAAAAGAGCAAAAAAATTACCTACACCAACAGTAATTCATAAAACTACATATACTATTGTAACGAGTAATAAAGTGCTTTAAGTTATTTGGGACATTAGAGGAAGGCTATACCCGTCGAGGGGTCCTTAATTATTTAATTGAAAATACTAAGAACTGAGAGAGAACTGAGAGATTTTTCATATTTTTTTTTTTGGTAATTAAGGAATATTAAAGGCTTTTTATTAATTTTTATTTATCGTGTCCTCTATATGAACAAACAGTGTTCGCCATACTGACAACAAAACCAACATGGTAATATATTTTATATTTATATTTATACTATAAATGCGAAAGTGAGTTTGTTTGTTATTTTAATTTAATTTGTAATACATATAAATTAATAATAATAATGTTTACTTATTTATGACATGTAGTCTCTATGGGTGAAATGTATTTGTATGTACTTATATGTACAATGCCTGAATTAAAAATGATTTGATTTGATTTGATTTGTTACGCTTTCACGCTAAAAGGGCTGAACGGATTTGAATGAAATTTGGCACACACATGACCTAGATTAGGATAAATAATACTTTTTATCCCGGTAGTTCGTTTCCGTGAGATAATTTGTGGACTCTACGCGGGTGAAGCTGCGGGCATAAGCTATATAGTTCCTAATAAATATACCATACTGTGCTGCACTACTCAGTAGGGGCTGTTTAAAACATCCCAAAATAGTACGTATTTTTAATTATGAGCGTTTTATGTGAAATTTGTATGACATACTTTTGTGCTTACGATATTTCATACACACATTACACCCATATACAGGTGACTGTTTAAAAACAAAAAAAAATAAAACTACAAATAGACAATTCTTCAGATTTCAGACTGGGAGTTTCCCTTTAAGAAGTCTCACCACCCCGTCTGTGTGTATGGTGGTCGCCGGCCACTAATGGTACGGCTTCGTCACTGTGACCCTGATGTGGCCATGGGCACTGATGTCTTCCACTACATTGCTGCGGAGGATTGCCGATGCAAGGTAATTGAATAACGTCATTATTACTAACCTTTTATTTCAACTGTCTCCCTTTTTTTTTTTTTTTTTTTTGTGGATGGGAAATCATCAAATGACTTCTCCCGCTCTGGGCGGAGCGGGAGGGCGTGTCAGACTTTTACTGACTAAAACCCACCCGTGTTCCTTCTGTTGCCTGTGCCGGGGCCACGGTAACTCTTTCGAACATCCCGCAACCCTAGCTGGCATCGGCCCTAGCGGACCCCGTCAATAGTGCTGACATCTCTTTGAGGCGCGCGTGGAACACGACGCGCCGTCGACTCGGGCCTGGTCCTTACCGGACGGCGAGCTACCCATTGCTCGCCGTCCGCAAGCCCGCGCCTACGGTGGCCGGGAATCGGCTGCCGATTCCCGACGCCCAGGGCGTCTCCTGCGGCGACTAGGGGCGTGAGGGTGCAAAGCTTGCCTCTCCCTCACGCGTCCCGCCTCCTCCTTCACGAGCATTACTGCTTCGCAGAAGGAGGTAATGGCTTCCCATGCACTCTCGCTCCGTACCATGGCCTGGACCAGGGCCGGACGCGAGAGATCGCCGCCGCCGATCGCTTCCGCGAGGACACGGCGGTGCTCCGCCCAAGCCGGGCAGACTTCCACCGTATGCTCCACCGTGTCCTCCGGGCGATCCACACAGTGGTGACACCCGGGCGTTTCCTCCCGCCTTATCCGGAACAGGTACCTCCCGAAGCACCCGTGTCCGGTGAGGACCTGCGTCAGGCGGAAGGTGAGGACGCCGTGGCGCCTCTCCAGCCACTCCTCAAAGAGGGGACTTATCGCCGCAATTGTGGCGTGCCCAAACTGTCTCCCTGGTCTGGCAAAGTGTTTGATAGATAGATAGAATACTCATTATTATGTACTGTGTGTTTGACAGGCCTGTTGGTCTAGTGGTTAGTGACACTGACTGCAAAGCCGGAGGTCGTGGGTTCGATTCCCACCCAGGACAAACTTTGTGTGATGAGCATATTGTTTGTTCTGTGTCTGGGTGTAATTTATCTATAATATGTATGTATTTATAAATTATATAAGTATGTATATCAGTTGTCTGGTTACCATAACACAAGCTCTGCTTAACTTGGGATCAGATGGCCGTGTGTGAGTAAAAAAAAAGAAAAAAAAAACAAAACAAAAAAAAACCATAAAAATTACAAATCTCTAAATGTAGAAATGTTAAGGTGGTGTGTGTTGCTGTTGTTGTGTGTGTGTAACTGATGTTATGTGAAGTGTTATTGGGTTTTCCATTGGGAATTTTTCAGTAGCAGCTCGGAGACCGCATGTCTGCCCGGTCGATGGCAATAGGCTCGCCCCTATTACATGGGACTTAAAATAACTGGCGAAATGTAGATATACTGCTATAGGTAAACCTCTGCCTAACCTTTCTGGGAAAACAGGCGTGATGTTATGTTAAATTTCTTTCCGAGTGGATATTTATAAGTGGACCTTACCTATTAACTCCTTTTTTTTTGGATGGGAGTACATCAAATAACTTCTCCCGCCCTAGGCGGAGCGGAAGGGCGTGTCAGACTTTTACTGACTAAAACCCACCCGTGTTCCTTTTGTTGCCTGTGCTAGTGGCCACGATAACTATTTCAAACATACCCGCGACCCTAGCAGGCATCAGCTCTAGCGAACCCCATCACTTGGTGCTAACATCTCTTTGAGGCGCGCGTGGAATACATCGCGCCGTCGACCCGGGTCTGATCCTTACCGAACGGCGAGCTACCCATTGCTCGCCGTCTGCAAGCCCGCGCCTACGGTGGCCTAGAATCAGCTCTCGACTCCCGGCGCCCAGGGCGTCAACTGCGATTACTAGGGGCGTGACTCATGACCTCCTCCTTAGCAAGCATTACTGCTTTGCAGAAGGAAGTGACGGCTGCCCATGCACTCTCGCTCCGTACTATGGCCTGCACCAGAACCGGACGCGAGGATCACTGCCGCCGATCGCCTCCGCGAGGACGCGGCGGTGCTCCGCCCAAGCCGGGTAGACCTCCACACCTATTAACTCGTGAGGAAGCTATAAGATTATGTCGGACTCCAACCAACTAAAGCCTTAGGTCTTCAACACATTTGCAAGGAGTTGAAAATCTCAGTTACAACTGTAATGCTTTTGGCACGACCGATCATCACAAGCCAATTGTAAGTGGTTGCTGCCTCTCATGTAAATTTTACCTACCATTCATCTATCTATAAGGTTACCTATTCTAGGTTGAAAAATTAAAAGTGACCGTTTCGCTGCTGACGCATTTAAAAATGGCGATACTGAGTCATTTAACAAAAACCTTAAGCACACTTTCACTCGACTTAGAATTAGAATCAAGGAACTCGTTAGAGGTTTAAAAAGCTTGGTAACACAAGGCCAATGAGGCGTTGGTTTTTTTTCTCACAAATTAGCATACAAATGGCTCTTCGTAGGTAGTGTAAGAAGAGACTAAGTGGGGTCTATAGTTCCGACGGCTGCCGAGTCGCTGCGAGGTCGCAGAAACGTCGCAAAGTCTGTGTAAAACTAGTAAACTAGTGGTAATTAAAGTTTATACATGCACTGGTATACCCGATAAGTATTCCTGCTGAAAATAGAAAAGTTTTCTTACTGTATTTTAGCCTGTCCTGATAAAATATAAATGTGTTTGTGATCTCCTCACTACAATACTATGCAATTGTAAAAGATAGAAGGGCAGTTTTGTCTTACAATCGATCTGGGACACTTTGTTGCTAATGTAAATGTAATCTACAAGTATTCTGAAACCTACAAAGCACTAACAATAACCTCAATTACAATGAAATAAATAACCGTAAACAGCTTTTTTATTGGGCTTTGATACACAGTGAGAAAAAAAGTACTAAAATTAGCACATAAATCGTGAATTTGTCGAATAAAACAAAGACCATATAACTCAAACGAAAAAACATCGGTAAATTACCTATAAAATCCTCCTTTTGTCTGTGAATGGGCTGTATTTGTTCGTTGGCGCACTTTTTACTGCATAAAAATAGGCTTCTGAGGGAATATTTCAGGACAAACCTGTTTTATATGGAACATCTACTATAGAGATCCTTCTGCAAAGACTTGCGAATAAGACGTAAAAAAGTTATGAAAGATGCGCTATAAGATTCACAGGTTTCTCCGAGCCACCTACTATTCGTGGCAAAATATCATAATTAAATATCAGAATTTTAATTCTGTTAGGACAAACAATTTTGTATTTTATTAGGTCACTAGCGACCCGCCCCGGCTTCGCACAGGCAGTACTAATTCTCTATAGCCAGATGACTTGTGGTGGAAGATTGAAATACTGCCTCAAATCCATGCAAGACTATACTTTTTGTTAGTTCAGAAAAAAATCTGACGCAAAATTACCAAAAAGCCAAAAAAAAATTCTGTTGATCCGATCGCTACCAAACTTCACAGGATCACTCGCTGGGCTAATTTGAAGATTGTCTAAAAATTTCATCAAAATTGCTCCAGCCGTTTTGGAGTCTATAGGGAACATACATACACACATATGTACATATACATATCCGTTTTTATTTTTGTATAGATAGATATTCAAAGGATACGGTTTTTTTTAGTCTTCAAAAAGACTTTTTTCACCGAGGCACTGGGTGCTAAGACAAACAATTTTGTATTTTATTAGCTCATAATCTACTAATTGTTATAGGATAACTGGTATTTTGTGGTCTTCATAAAGATTTTTTTCGCTGGCCTAAAAAACGCTGGCGTGGTGATTTGCACTCGTTCCTGACCGACAAGCTGGAGAAGGCAAAACACAAAGAAAGTTGGAAAAGTGGGGGCAAGACCTTTGCCTAAAGTAGAACAACATAGATTAAAACAAAAAAAAAAGTTTGTATATTTTAGTTAATTACCTAATTGTATGTGAAATTAACACTGACTACAGCTAGGGTCGCGGGATGTTCGAAAGAGTTACCGTGGCCCCGGTAGAGGCAACTGAAGGAACGCGGGTGGATTTTAGTCAGTAAAAGTCTGATACTAACTCCCGCTCCGCCCAGAGCGGGAGAAGTCATTTGATAATTTCTCACCCAAAAAAAGTATATCTACTATTAGCTTCTGCCCGTGACTTCGTCCACGTGAAATTTCTTGTTCCTCCGACCCACCCCGGCGCTTAGCATCGCCTACCCGCGCTGTTACTTAATTTTCGCTTTGCGCTCTTTCTTACTTTTGTTCTTTTTGCTCGGCACCTAAGGGTCGTAGCGTGATGTTTAATAGCCTATAACCATCCTCGAGAATTAGTCTACCAAATGTGAAAAGAAATTTTCAAATCCGACTTCTTGTTCACAATTTCGTGGGTTTTAATATTTTTGCGCGCAAACCTATTTATTTTTCTAAAATAAAAGTAACCGTAGTTACTTTTTATAACATCACCTATCTGCCAGTTCCATCAAAATCAGTCTAGCCGTTTCGAAGATTAGCCGGAACAAATAGACAGGCAGACACAAAAAAAATTAAATAGTTTTTTGTTATAATTACCGTTTAAACTTTCCTAAGCATTTAGTAAAAAGCTGTATTTTGACATAATAAACAGACACTTCCATTCTATTTATTTATATACACAAGAAATTTCACGCGGACGAAGTCGCGGGTAGAAGCATAAATTTATTTACGGTTTAATGTTTTATAAATTAAGGGTAGGTACGAGAATATAAGATAGGACCTAAACGGCCTTCTGTTCCTGGGTCTAGTCACATTTATTCCGAAACGCAACACAAATCAGGGTTTTATGCCTCCTTTTTGCTGTCATCAATATCCTTTACGCCGTACCTACAAATCCTTAAATGCCTCAGTTTATTTCAACAATAAAAAATAATAAAGCTGGCTATTAATTGTGGGCTCCGAGACAAATTATTTCAACTTTGTATAAGTACACTTAGATTTCTAAACTTAGTTATGTGGTAAAACTTAGTTTTCTCACAAAAGCAACTTAACTTTGAACAATCTTGTGTACTATTATGTAAGTATAGACATTTGGTCTAACTTCATTGTCTCGAAATGTGTCACACAATTTTGACTTTGAATAGACCCAAGTAAGCAATGATACTAGGTACGTTTTAATTAAGGGAATATTTTTTTGAGATGAGGCTTATAGGGTATTTATTAAAGAGGATACAAATTCGGGGTCAGGTTGTCTCCTTTCCTCAAATATGGCGAAGGGGGTAATGGCTGATCTTTGCGTTATGCTCGTGAACGGGTGCTGCTTGTGGTGACTGCTCATCTTGCTGACCTTGTTTTTTTTATTGTTATTAGTTATTAACAGCTTATTTATTTTACTTCGATGGTCCTAGTTTATCATTTGTGACTTCGAGCTACAGGTATATATAGCTATATGTAAGCGGGTACGCACTTTATCCCTGGAGGCTTTTATCTAAATAAAAGCCTCCAGGGATAAAGTGCGTACCCGCTTAATAAAAAATTAAAGACGTAAACAAACTTTATACCTAAGTATAAAGTTTGTTTACGTCTTTAATTTTTTAATTTTTATTTCTGCTTGAGTATAGTTTCGATGTTTTTTTTATTGGTATATTGGCGTGTGGTAGCTGATACATGGAAAATAATGTTGTTTAATGTTTTTGTGTTGCGTAATGTAGATAATTTTTGCATACTATTTTATAGAATCAAGTTTTTCTAACGAAACAGACAGCTGTACTGCTGGGAAGTTTGTTGCGCCACTTCTACTTCTCAGCTAAAGCACTAGGAAGTGGTGGAGTGCCGGCGTTTTGGGCGAATGTCTTATGTTATTCTTGACATATGAAAATTGCTGATTCTCAGCCTAGTTTGAATAAAAGCTTTATGATTTTGAAAATATATACACTGAATAAACTCCTTGTAATTAACAAACTACACAGGGTGGTTTTTTCAGATGGGACATTAAGGTCAGGTACTTAATCGTTGTAGCTATAGAAAAATCTTCTTATTTTTTTTGAGAAATTTTGATCCCTATAAACAGATTTTGATAAAAATGTACAGTCAGCAAGAAAATGGGCCATTTTCACATAAACTTTTTTTGATGCCAATCGATTCTGTTTTTTATAAGGATCAAAAAAAACTCTATAAGACCAATAGGTTTGAGTACCAGAAAAGTCAGAAATCGCAAAAAAAAACTTTTCCGACTTTCGTAGGAAATGACACTACCAACTTACTTTTTTAGCATTGCTGGACTGACCGCTACGATAAAAAAAATAAGTTTAATTATCTGTAACACGACCACGGAAAAATAAAAGTGATTTAAAAAGTTCGAAACAAGAAAATATTTCAGACAGAAATCAAGACATATGTACAAAAGTTTTCAAGGTAAAAACGTCGTCGCATGCCATGATAATATTGTAGGTGTTCCTGGCACCCACATGGTATACAGGCATGCGACCATGGCTTTACTTTGCCCATTTTTGTACCTTTGTCTTGATTTTTGTCTGAAATATTTTCTTGTTTCTTACTTTTTAGATCACTTTTATTTTTCCGTAGTCGGGTTACAGTGTTTTAAACTATTTTTTTTTTATTTTAACCTTTTCCATTTTAATTATTGCATAGGTATTAATTTGTACAGCCGCGCCGTACTTAGCGCAATCCCACTTTTGCTTGTTTTTAACAATTCAAACATATTTATTTACTTAGACAATATAATATAAGTACCCATATATACATATTTGTAATGTGCTCGTCAAGACCTTTCGCATGTCATGATTATCTCAATTTAATTTTTTTCAAGGTCATAAATTTACGTGTAAAGTCTACCATATAAAATTTTAGGAGAATTTATATAGCTTATGTCACCCAAACCATTATTACGCATCTATTAATACCTCATTCATCAAAATCGGTTCAGTAGTTTAGGCGCTACGGTGCAACACACGTAAATACAAACAGACACATACATACACATACACATAATCAGCCTATAATGTTCCCACTGCTGGGACACAGGCCTCCTCGCGGTGAGAGGGACTGGGCCGTACATATATAGTCTGCTAAAATCATAACTCTTCCTTTTGGCTTTGCCGTAGTCGGGTAAAAACTGGCCTAAAATGAACAAAAAAATCGAAAGTGCGTTATAATTTTATTTACTTTGAGAACAGAATGTAGATAGTTTGTTGCTTGTGATTTCTGTAAAAATGTCGTAATAAATTTATGATAAAAATGTCGTTCAATAGTTTAGAACGTTTAGACATGTAGATATGGAAAAAGTTTTTTGCAAATTCTGACTTTGACTGATTTTGACTTTTCTAGTAGGTACTCAAACCTCAGTTGATCCTATAGAGTTTTTTGATCATTCTATGAAACAGGATCGATTGTCATCAAATTGCCCATTTTCTTGCTGACTATAAATTTTTGTCAAAATCTATGAATGGGGATCAAAATTTCTCAAAAAAATAAAGTCAGTCTCCGAAGACCGTTCTTCTGTAGCTACAACGGTAAAGATATATCAGCCCTTACTGCCCCATTTCAAAAATTCGCCCTGTATAATAATTTAACTAAAACTATTAAATCATGCGTCATGTTCGTGAACGGGCGCCGTCAGTGGAGACGGGTTATCTCTTAACTGCCAGAGCTTATTTTTAATCTTATGTTTTGAATTGTTTTAAATTATTTATTTTTACATTGTTCTCACATATAGAAGCAACAAGAACAATTTTTTGTAATAATTTTGATTTAAAAGAGTGTCCATGGAGTTTCTTGCCCATTCTTCTCCATAGAGATCTACGTTTTGGAATGGGCGACTAGCTTCAATTTTCTAACTAACCGACTGACTTTTTAACAATTCAAAAGTGCCTGTAATTGGTTTAATTGAAATAAATGCTTTGAGTTTGAATTTGTAAAAAACTTACATATGGCGTCGAAAAATTCCTCCGCATCGCTGTTAACTGGTAATGTACTGTATGTATGTATTAAACATGGAAGTTTTCCTCCCGTACATTTTTAATAGATCAATCGTAGTCTTTCTAGCCGAAAATCGTATTATTTTCCTGTTATTACGACATCTTAAAGGGCAATTTTAATTTTCAAAAGTTTTCCTTCTTCAGTTTTCAAGGGCACAAATATTAATACAAGCATGTGGCATGTAGTATAAAATAAACTAAGTACGTACATGTGTTGTAACATGGTATACAATTAAAAACTTTCATCATTATCTTGTGGTAGCAACTTTATGACGTCACTCGACACTAAGTTTAATATATAAAGCAGCGTGTAATCTTCCTAGGAGCTAAACTGTGTCATAAAATGTAATCTGTATCTTTATTTGGCAACAGGAGAAGCTCACTGCTTATCTTGGATACAAAATTAAATAGGTATTTGACATGTTGGAAAGTTAAGTTAAAGTAGGCCGCCATAGAGGGTGCTTAAACGCAGAGGGAGGGAGGGAGAGGGGGGTTATTATTATAGGTTCATAGAACCAAATGGGGATGGACGGAAGCTCATCCTTGCAATTTCCAATGAACCCAAAAATAGTAGCACAAACACAATCAAACCATCCATGGCATAAGTAAGGAAAATCAACACCAAAATTAGCTATCAAATAAGATTGTCAAACGGATGTCAACTGTTGAAGGTAATTGTTTGAATAATCAACAGATCAGCTGAGTTTATTCTGATTTTCGCTCCAGAAAAGAGACGGATCAAAACATGTTCGGTGCAATTCAGACATCGCTGTAAATGAGTTGCCGAAATTACGTTTACGCATTCGGTTTCGTAGAATACTGTCAACACTAACGTGACACTAAGTGGATCAGGCCGGTTGAATATTAATTCCTTAACTGATTTTGCGTGAGGAATGTAGGTTTTGCTCGTCTAACCCATCTATGAAGTGTATTCCATAATACGTAAATTTTATCGCACTCGCATTATAAAAAAAACAATAGACATCGGAAAACTACTAAGGTAGAGGCTTTGTTGAAAAGCACCTATTTTAATTTAATCTACCATTGCTTTTAGCAAAACATTCCCAAGTTTGTTCTGTACGGCTTCCTAGCAAATGTCCTCGTACTTTGTCTTTATCTCCGTTATTTAAATTCACTGACCCTGACTTAGCCTGGCATTCACAGTTGGCTTTGAGTCAAGAATATCACATCCCTTAAATTGAATGCGTCTCGTCGTCAAATAGATGCGTTTTAAAATGTTCTTTGTAATATTTATAGTTAACGAGACTTTTGAACCATCATCTTTTGGTTTCATGAACAGTTTCGTTTCATCTTTATCGTATATTTCAGGTACTTAACCACTTAATAAACTCAGAGTAAAGCTATGCCAAAGCTGAACTTTACGCCGGTTTATTAATATGAGTAAAGTTAAAAATATGATCAATAAGCCAATAATATGGCCATGCAATTTTTTTTTACCCGCATTAATTGACCCGAGTGCGAATCGTAGTGCATAAAGCAAATGGTTCGATCACTGCACCAAAAGTTTCGCACTTTTACGACATTCTCTGATTTAATTTTGAATTCAAGTTTTTAATAACGTTCTGGTTCTTCTAATTAATATTACTGGCCGATTATTTTTTTTCCTTTTCATTATCTAAACATATAATAAAATCGTAGCGAAGTCAAAACTGTAGATTGAATATTTATGAAAAAAGTAATTGCTACGTAGTCTGGGAATGATTCTAATGTCGAAAATATAGTTTTTAGAAAATTTTGTCTGTTGGTCTATTTATCTGTTTGTCTGAATGTTTGAGCCATCATCACGCAAATACTACCGGATAGCACTATCACGGCTATACCTTTATGGAGCTAAGCAGTCAGTCATGACGTATACAGGGTGGATTTTTGAGATGAGCAGGGGCCTTAACCGTTATCGCTACAAGAAAACGGTCCTAAGAGACTGTCCTTAACATTTTAAAACATTTTGATCTGCAAGCAAATGGGCAATTTTCACAAAAACTTTGATTGATGCCAATCGATCCTGTTTCTTATAAGGATCAAAAATCTCTATCGGAACAACTGAGGTTTGAGTACCTACTAGAAAAGACAGAAATCGGAAAAAACTTTTCACATACATTTCGTAGGAATGAGACTGAGATGAGAGAGAACACGATATGCCAGTGTATGACAACAATCGAATTATTTCATTACTTCACCGGGCTGAATAGGGAACGAATAGAGCAGATAGTTACAGATTTAGCCTTTAAATGAGTATCATACCTTTAAGCAGTTAAGCAATCAATCATGCTATATTATTATGGTTACAGGGTTACTGGTCACCAGGGTCGCGGGATGTTCGAAAGATTTACCGTGGCCCCGGCACAGGCAACTGAAGGAACACGGGTGGGTTTTAGTCAGGAAAAGTCTGACACGCCCTCCCGCTCCGCCCAGAGCGGGAGAAGCCATTTGATGATTTCCCATCCAAAAAAAAAAACTCACTCAACGTATTCCTTGCAGGACGTCATAGTAGGGTTAAAATGCAACAAATTAAGCCACCAAATGTTCTACCGAAATTCAGTAGTTTTTGAGTAAGTTAGATTGCAGTTTTTTTTTTAATGAAAATCCCATATTAAACCATTTGAAGCCAATTTAAAAATGCTTAACGGCGTGACTGTACTTAAATGACAATGCCAGATCCTGCCCCACCCTTACATTAATTTCCAAGAAATGTAAATTTATCAAAATTATTGCATGAAAATAGGACCCTTGGTTACTTAACTATTATTCTTTTAATGATGCGGCTAAAAAGTTAATGATAAAAGGAATTTAAAAACCCAAGGTCCATTTCCTGTTTATATCGATCGCGACTATCTGCGTTACTTAGTACGTATACACGTGGAACCAAACGAGTTATTTCATAAAAAAATAATATCTATTAATGTATTATGAATGGATTTTAATATGGATTTGGTTTAAATACACATTATTCATGAAAATAATGTTTTTTAATAATATATATTATTATGAATGTATATTCTCATCATTATTTTGCATTTGAGCCCTAGTAGGTGATTAGGTGTAATGAAATGTCATTGACGTGCTAATATTAGCTATGTCAAAAAGTCATTCATTGACATTCGCTCTGTTCTGTTTGCATTGTTGTTTGTTTTTTAAGCTCCCTAATCTCTCTGCAATCATATTACTGTTATATTTTCACGACGATTTTCGCTTTTGTACACGGACTCGCTCTCGCCTACTCGCTGACTTTGTGCTATTTACTACGGATTCTGACCATTGCTTTCGACTTGGTTAACGATGTTGAGGTGCTTAAATTGGCACTTGTGCGTCGACAGGATGCAAAGACATGTTGTGTCTTCATTACAACCTGCACTGCAAACACTTCTCGTAAAATGGAAATCGTTGCAACAGGTATGTAGGTACTACGTACTACTATGTAGGTACTACAATTATGTCCTAAGTCAAAACTATTACTAAGGTTGATGTCGGTGTTATGTCATTCCTTCCTTTCATAACCAAACATCCTAGGATAGCGTTGTAACAATATACAGCACTTATTTAATTATTTCTACAATTAATAATAATTAATTATTTATTAATTTTATTTTTTTTTTAAATTATTTTTACAATTATAACTGCAATTAACCTAAACTTAAGGTACCTAACCTAAATGTAATAATTGTTCTTAGATTTAAACAGAAACCGCAAAAACTAAAGACATTTAAGCGTGTTTTTAGTTATCACTAATAAAGCAGCAATAGAATGCTACATTTGGCGTACTTGTAACCCAACATTTATTTGATGGGTCAAAGCTCTATAGAGTCTCTGGCATTGTCCTTTAAGTTATTACCATAGTCAACTATGGTACGGCATCAATGGCCGTAGCAGATCTTTGTCAAAAATTAAAAGTTTAAAAATGACTAAAACTTTGGCAAAGATCACTAATCAAACATTTATTTTTTTGTAATTTTTGCCATTACTTCATATAAAATATTGTCTAGTGCAAAAATAAAATAATAATTCGCCTGAGGTACAAATTACTAGGAAAATATCCTTGTCTTATCAGCTATTCAGAAAGGTATGATTGTCAATACTTTTGCATGTGTGACAGGGAAGAGAAGAGTTTTATGGGGAGCAGGTAAAATTGCGAGACGATCAACCTATTGTTTCGTATTCGTATTATTCATAGTTTTTGCCTACGCTTGAACTAAAAACACTCGGCAAGCTTTGTTTGATTAGTCACTATTAGTCTCTCGGCATGACACGGGGTGCGACTTCGCAGAAACTAGTCGTCAGCGTTAGGTAGTTTCAATTCTACGTCGCGCAAGCTCGTGTTTTGTTATCTGGCTATTTCCCTAATTGTTGCCGCGTATCTTGCTCTTGTGGTGTGTTGTGCCTTCATAAGTGCTGACTATGGCTGCATATTCTAATCTTGAATACGCGTGACATAATGTACTGTTACGGACTTTCTGACGATAACGCTGCTGAGGCGCGGAGAGAATATTAACTTCGCTTTCCCAACCGCCGACTCCCACACGTTACTGTCTTCGGATCGACTTATCGTCGGTATTTTGAAACTGGCAGCGTCCAAAGAAGCAGGCAGGCTGACACTGGTCGTTTTCGGAGATAAACGGCTGAGGGCGAGGAGCTGATTCTTCAACGTTTTATTGAAGACCCCAAGATATCGACAAACATCGTAGCGCGTGAGCTTGGTATATGTCATAGTTGAAAGTCTGGTCTGTAGTTCACTTGTCAGGCTGACATCCATACCACTACCAACCCGTCCAGTCATTAGAAGAGGGAGATCAGCGGAGGTGGCTTGAATGTTGTTCTATGAAAACTTTTTAAAAAACATTCTGCGGACCGATGAGTCATGTTTTGACCGTGATGCCCGTATCACAAATTACCACAACTTACATTCATCATCTGCCTAGCCTTTTCCCAACTATGTTGGGGTCGGCTTCCAGTCTAACCGGATGCAGCTGAATACCAGTATTTTACATAGAGCGACTGCCTATCTGACCTCCACAACCCAGTTACTGGGTAATACGATACCCCTTGGTAAGACTGGTTGTCAGACTTTCGGGCTTCTGACGACCCGTAACGACTGTCAAACATCCACGAATGACAGCCGGGACCAACGGCTTAACGTGCTTTCCGAGGCACGGAAGAGTCTCGGTATGTAAAGATGGTCACCCATCCACGAACCAACCCCAGCAAGCGTAGCTTAACCTGATGGATCGACTCGTGCATTACCACAACTTACATTACTGGACACAAAAGGCAGAAGCAAACCCTAAGAATTTGAAACCAACCGCATCCCAGCGTAGGTTATCGCTTAATGTTTGGATGGATATTATCGACGACAAGTTAATTGGCCCACATTTTTTACCCTGAACACGAAAATGGGAAACTTTATGAAGATTTCCTAAGAAATCATTTAACAGCACTGCTCACGGATGTACCGGGAGAAAGAAGAACAAACATGATTTATCAATAAGATGGATGTCCAGCCCACTTCCGAATCACAATTCGACAATTGCTGGATGAAAACTATCCAAACCGATGGATAGGGCGCGGTCGGCCGATTCCGTGGCCTGCACGAAGCCCTGATCTGGCGCCGCTAGATTTTACGTCTGGGGTCATATGAAAGACATAGTTTATGTGACCCCAGTAAATTCAATAGAAGAACTAAGGGAGAGAATAGCAAATGCGGCGGACCAGATGAGGGCAACAATAACATCAAGAATCACAAAAACCTAAGTGAGGAAGCGAATAAGAACATGTATTCGAAACCGAGGGCATCACATCGAACAAGGCGTGTGAAATGTGTGTAATTAAAGTTTATAAATTGATATTGATGAAAAATTGGTAATTGGTATATAATGTTCACGAAATTGTTTCATTTGATTTTTCGAATAATCACCTTTTTGTGAGACGCACGCCTTCCTGTAGTAAATCAAAAATGATTTTCATAGTGTAGTCCATGACTTTGTATTAACTTTCATACCTTTTTAGATAGCCGATAAGACAAGGATATTTTACTATTAATTCGCGCATCAGGCGTCATAATTTTTTTTGTACTAGACAATATTTGTATGAAGTAATAGCAAAAATTACAAAAAAATAAATGTTTGATTAGTGATATCTGCCACGGTTTTAGGCATTTTGAACTTTTAATTATTGGTTGAGATCTGCTACGGCATCAACTATGATAATAACTTGCATTTTAGTACAGTCGCACCGTGAATAATTTTTAAATTGGCTTGAAATGATTTAATCAGGGATTTTTCATAAAGAAACAAAAAATCTAACCAACTCAAAAACTACTGAATTTCGGTAAATAATTTGGTGGCTTAAGTTGTTGCATTTTAACCCTATTATGATGTCCTGCAAGGAATACGTCGAATTACCAGTAACCCTGTATAAGAACGGCTATTTCAGTTCAATTTCAACAAAGCAAATAGCGTTGCGGTTCGACGACTGCTCTGCAAAAAGAAGTTCGATTTCTAACAATTGATGATTTTTGTGCTTCTTTTTTTTACATTTTGCCATGTGATATTTCGTAGAACGTACAAACATGTTAAGTTTAGGCCTCTTCTGTCATCTATGGGTATAATACAAATCTATGGTTGGGCGACCGTTTTATGAAAAATCCTGTGTTTACAATTTACTGTATTATTTTAGTTATGGCTATTCGTCAGGAATAATCTGTAAGAATACAACATTCTGTTTCAACTTAATTATATTTTGGCTGCCTCGCTAGTTAATTAGTTTTGGTCCCAAGCAAAACTACAAACCTAGTAGGTATACAGGGAAGTTTTATAAAAATGTAGCTGTTAGTTTAACGAAGTCGTGGCCAGAAGTTAATAAAAAATAAAAAGGCGATTTAAAATATACTTCGTTATAAGAACCTGGTTTATCGGCTATAAAAGCTGGGTATGTGATTAGTGAATGCAGGCGTCTGTTAGTAATTCTTGCAGTTTCCGACAAAATCTACATACCGTACGTCCGTACCTCGTTTGGCAGCGCTGTACGGAATAAATGTCGCTCGTTCTCCGAATAGAAAGGTTTTTTTAATGTTCCGAATACAGAGAAACGGTTAAATGGCTGGTAGGTATAATATTGTGTTGAAAATAAACGAAATAAATTTACTTAATTTAATAAGGGAAGCATTTTATGGGGCTTTACTGAGGAGTCGAGTTTTTGTGGCACCTTGCATTTTCTAAAGGAAAAAGTAAACAGCTGCTCTCCTATAATACCCGTCTCAATTACTTTAAAATGCGCTCGCTATCAACTCGGAGAGAAATTAATGATGCCTTGTTTCTCTATAAGTTGCTTGGAAATAAAATTGACTGCCCTAACCTACTGGGTCTCCTAAAATTCCGTGCCTCAGCCCGATATCCGCGTAATCCCATTACCCCATTGTACCCTCCCTCGCGCAGAACGGTTCTGGGTGCCAACTCGCCGATTTCACGGCTGTGTAAAGTCCTAAACAGTTGCAGTGATCTTACTGATATACACCATGACAGCATAGGACAATTTTGCAAAGTAATTATCGAGCACTATTCTCACAACCAATGATTCTACCACAAATGTTAATTTTTTATTTTAAGATTGTGTATGTATAATTTTAAGATAATGCTATGTATGTATTTGAAATATTTAGGATGTGATTTTTGTTATTATTATTTTGATTATGATATTAATTTTGATTTTGATTCTGACGTTAATTTTTATTTTTATTTTATTTGTTACTGAGTTTTATTTTTAATTTTGCGTTGGTTAATTTAATTTAATTCTTTTTAAATTTCTTAATGTGTTTTAAATCTGTTTCTTAATTAATTGTAATGGACCTTATTTTTTTTTTTGTTGTTGTTTTTGATGCTGTTATTATTACAAATTACCAAAAAAATCTTGAATAGCATTATATTGTAAGTACCTTTTTTGGCTTTATAACATTGTATTACAGATAACCTTTATTGGTGCATGTTGTGTTAGCCTGTAAGTAATTGTTGCACTTATAAACGTACTATTAAGCAAGTATAATTGTAAATATTTGGTGTAAGCAATTGTTGGCTAACCTAAATAAATAAATAAATAAAAAACTTAGTGGTTTTTAACAAGCTTTTTAGGGCACCGTAGTCAACCCACTTCTCCTTCTTGCCTTTGTTTTTTTTGTATGGGAAATCGTCAAATAACTTCTCCCGCTCTGGGCGGAGCGGGAGGGCGTGTCAGACTTTTACTGACTAGAACCCACCCGTGTTCCTTCAGCAGCCTGTGCCGGGGCCACGGTAACTCTTTCAAACATCTCGCGATCTCCTTATCTGAGTTCCCAAATTCAATATCATAGTGAAAATCTTCGTTGCACCAACAATCGTCTTCTACGATGTCCTTCTCACCGTTCGGGCTTCATTCATTCTTCTTTCTTTGTCCAGGCGGTCTTTCTTTGGAATGAGCACCCTCTGAACATCAGGACGGCAAGCAGCTGGTTATCTTTATTAACATATTCGTCAGAAGTTGGCGGAATTATCCCAGCGCTGATTTGCTGAAGTCGTTTTCTCCTCTATCGATTGTTATTTCTCTTGACAAAGTTTATTATGTTCAGTATTTATGTGTCTATGTATTAGTAATTTTATTCTTTTATTTTATAGTTATTTCCAAGCTAGCTATACTGTATGTTACACCTGCCATGTTTTGTCTCTGCATCACCCTAAGGTTGACTGGTAGAACATGCCTCAGGCATTAAGTCCGCCTGTACAGTATATTTTAACTGGTGCATAAAGTTTAAATAAACAAAAAACCCTTTTTGGCATGGGAATAAATATTAATCATGCCGACGAAGAGGTCAAATAAAATCTTGAATTAAATAATTTTTTAGGGTACTTACACCCCTTACCTACACGTAAAGTGGAGATGATTTTGTTTTTCTCGTCTATCCCATAGTGTGGGGTGTCATTGGATACGCCGTCTAAGAATATTGCGAGTGTGTGAAAACCATTTTTCTAGTTAGGGATCCGTTTGCGAAATATTAAGCTTAAAAGTGTTAATTTTGTTAGAGTTAAGTGCCCCCTAGCAGCTAAATGGTTGTTTTTGTGAAAAAAAACAACTATTGCCCAAAAAACACCTTGACTCATCGCCGCAAGGTTGCCTGCTTGTCAGTCTTCTACAGATTGTACTTCGGTGAGTGTGCTCGAGAACTCCACGACCTTATTCCGCCTGCCCCCTTCTACCATCGGACATCTGGACGCACTGCAGGTTACCATCCCTACCTAGTTGCTATTCCACCAAATCGCACTAAGCGTTTCCAAATGTCTTTTGTGATGCGCACAGCAAAGGAGTGGAACTCTCTGCCTGCGTCTGTGTTTCCGAACGTACACAACCCCGATCTCTTCAAAGTGAGAGTTAACAGGCTTCTTCTGGGTAAGCTTGCTCCATCGTCGTCTTTGTTTCTGTCATCTCTGACCTAGACTAGAGTCAAGAGCAAACCTATCTTAAATAAAAAAAAATAAAAAAATCACGGCTGTAGTATATACAATGAAATTAAAAGGAAAGGAAAACTATCACAACTAAGTAGGCTTTACAAGTTAACCAGAAATAGTCTACCAACTTACATTTGCAGTTGGAAAACATGGGTGGTTGGAGAACATGTTTTTCAACCACAATGTTAAGTTTATTCTTGAGACAATTTCATGCCAAGTACGGAACGTGGTCCACGTCCACGCACATTGACCGGTTTTTTTTAATTAACTTGCTTCGCTGGTACCTATGTTTCCGTTTAAAAACTCTGTTTTTACTAAAACATCTAGATATCTATCTCTTTACGTACCTACTGGATATATATATTTTTACCAAAAGTGTGCTAAGAACATACGGCAATATTCGTTGCTAGCTGTTTGTCAGAGCAACTTCCTAATTGTTTATGGCACATATATAATCAGTTATAAACCTCAATTTATTATTAACTAGCTGACCCGACAGACGTTGTCCTGTCCTTTCAATAATTCATAAAAAATTCCCATAGAAAATGCCACTTTAATTTTTCTCGGATTTTCCAATTTTCCTGGTAACTTTACAAATTTTTCTTTCCGTGAGAACTTGATCCCGGGCTATGACCAGCCGTTCTGAAGTGATGCGCTTACGTTTTTAGCGCATCACGAACAGCATTTCATTTTTACGTAATTATAATAGGTAGATAAAATACCTAGTATGCGAATAAACAAATTTTCCTTGTAATACCTATTATACCTTAAATATTTACTCCAGCTTTTTTATAATAAAATTCTGAAATGAAAGTATAAATTCGTCATTCCTTCCATAAGTCTTCTTAAAAATCAATTTTGTAAATGGCCGTTTCCATGTCAAAGAGAAGCGTTAACTTCGCAGATAATAAAAATACTGTAATATTTCAACGGCTTTTTCGTTATAACGGACCTCGGGAAGAGATATGTACTTAATCCTCTTTATTGTTTTGGGCCGTTAAAAAGGGGCGTTTTAGGCCATGTTGAATAGTAAAACTTTTTTACAAAAAAAAAAAAACAACTGACTTCCAAAAAAACCACTACAAAGTGAAAAATAACTTAAATTTCGGAAGTCGTTATCTTTGAATCTGTATTTTAGTTTTTAGCCACCGACTTCCGAAATTAAAGTTATTTTTCACTTAGTACTGTTTTTTTTTTGAAGTCGGTTGTTTTTTTTTTTTTGTGTAAAGACTTTTTATTTTTCACTTTTCAGTGGATCGGTTTGTAATTTATCTAAGTTACAGGCTAATATCCATTGCTCATCACCTATTACAAAATATTCTAATTTTTGAGGAGCTCTCCTCGTACTTTCACCATCAGCTCCAATTCACCATATGCATTTGGATGAGCGTAACTTGCTTAGAAACCATATTAAAGTAATCGAATCGCAACCCGTCAAATAGTTATTATTGAGTAGTTCCGGTGGCCATCTGCAAATGCATGAGTTACTATAAAAAATACCCAAAACGCTATAGGTGAGCCTATAATATAAGAGTTCCCTCGATTTCTCCAAGGTCCCATCATTTGATTCTGACCTGATGACAATGGAACTACCTGGGACCTTTACAAATATAAAAATAATTTCCATATCAGACCAGCCGGGCCGTCTTTGAGTAATCGGGGAACATAAAAAAAGATTCCAACGAACTGAGAACCTCCTCCTTTTTTTTGAGTCGGTTAAAAAGTCTTCGTTAAAGTTAAAAAATTAAACATTATTTTACTGGCTAGTTAAGACTACAAATACCAGAAGCTCAGTCAGTTTTCACATTCAGCTGGGCAATGTCCATGCTTTCGTAAACCATCGTTGGCAACATCTTTACCATTTTGAGGAGTTTTCCACTACTTTTTGATATTTTAGAGTTCCGTACCTCAAAAAGAAAAAACAGAACCCATAAGGGTTCCGTCATAAGGGGTCTGTAGGATCACTCATGTGTGTGTATGTCTGTCTGTCCGTCTGTCACAGCCAATTTGTTCCGAGTTGAATAAACCGATTAATTTGAAATTTGGTAGGTACATATCATTTTCTGTGACCCAAACACGGACGTGTTACTCGTACGTAAATAAATGAATTTTGAACATGGGGGTCACTTCTAAGGGGCAAATAATAAAATAAAAAGTTTGGCAAACTATACCGCGTGACATAATGAAAGGACTTACTGTGACGGTCTGGAATATTTTTTTTTTAATAATTTTAAAATAAACAGTTTTAGTTTATTTTGTTTTTTAGTTTATTTAAGAAAATAAACGAAAATTTACCATCCTTATATCCAAAACTCCTAGGCCAAAAATTAAAAAAATATACAGAAAATATATCTATACCTATTGATTACAGTACAACCTATAGGAAGTATAAATAGTCTTAAAATAACACAATAAATCTCTCAATATTGTGCGTACAAACTTACATTTGCAGTTGGAATGTATGGGAGAACATGCTTTTCAACTACAATGTTAAGTTTGTTCTTGGGATAATTCGGTCTCTTCTTTCTTCATCCCAAATACGGTACCCTTCATTGTGCGTGCTCCGACACGCACTTGGAAGGCTTTTTTCGTTTATCTTTAACTGTTTTCTCACTTAAATAATTAAGCTGATAACAATTATTTTGTTTTCACATTAATGACTGTGGAAATTGCTTCAATCTTGGAAACTGGCTGCCGTTGTCAAGTTTGAATAAATATCACCGACAAGTGACTTCAAGGAACAAAATATGTATTCTACTCGCACATCATGGATATTATGTTGGATGTGAAACTTTAGCATTTTATCTTTTGTGATGTCTTCTTTGTACACTAGAAGTGCTGTAAACCCGACATTCTCAAAATATTTTACTTGAGGAAGTTACGTGTAGCCGACTTTGTTAGATCGCGTGGGTGACTTAGCCGTTCAATTCTTTTACGTAGTTAAAAGTTGCTGTTGTTGTTTTTGTTGTTATACCTTCAGGATCTGATGCTTGTCATAGGTGCTAGGTGTCACAAGAAGATAGATATATAGAATACTCTCTATTATGATCATCAAATTATTAAGACATATATTTTACAGATATAAAAGTAGAAATTTTACAAGGGGTGACACAATGGGCGGTCTTATCGCTAAGAGCGATTTTTTAAAGAAGAAAGAAGACGTTATTATGGCTTTCTAAAGATTCTGTTGCTAATCGATTCATTTTTTACTTTTTAGTCCTCTTGTAGATGTTACACGTTATGAGGTTTTTTGATAAACGTTGATAAAAGTTGAGTAGGTTAATTGACGTCTGCATTACATTTTTTGACGTTCAAACGTTTCATAATTATATATCTATACAAATTAATAGAATCGAAGTGTCTGTTTGTAATGTCAAAATAACAGCTTTTTAAGTATATGTATACGACACGTATAACTAAAAAAAAAGATTTTTAAAATGTTAGTCTGTCTGTCTATTTGTTCTGGATAATCTCCGAAATAGCTGCACTGATTTTGACGGGACTTTCACTGGCCGATAGCTAATGTCATAAGCAGTGATTTAGGCTACTTTTGTTATAAATAGGGTTCCGCACAAAAAAATAAAACCCATGAAATTCTGAACAAAAAGTCGGATTTGAAAAACTATTTTTGCATTTGGTAGCCCAATTCTCGAGGATGGTTACAGGCTGTTTAACATCTCACTATGACCCTTAGATCCGAGTAAAAAGAAAAAGTCAGAAAGAACGCCAAGCAAAAACGAAGTAATAACGCGGGCGGGCGATGCAACGCGGCGCGTCGAGGGACGAGGGAGTTATATTAAAATGTGGCTGCTATTTTAGTATATTGTGCATCTTACGACTTCCACGCGAACAAAGTCGCGGGGCACAGCTAGTATGCAATATAACATAACATCACGCCTGTATTCCCCGGAGGGTTAAACAGAGTTGCACCTATAGTATACCAACATTTTGCCAGTTACGTTTAAGTCCCATGTAATATCCATAGCCCATTGCCTTCAACCGGGCACAAAATATCCAGACTCCGGGCTGCTGCCGAAAAATTCCAGATGGAGAAACATAATAACACTTTGCTCGACCCGGAAAAACGGAAAATACCAGTTAAGCTACGTTTTAAGAATTATAATAAAACTTAACAATGTAAAACTACAGTTTGTAATAATAACGTATAGTCTTGTGGAGCACAACGCAACATGCTTATTTTCTGCATTTTCATTCTAAAATAAAATAAATAAAAAATTTAATTTCGCGAGCTACCCTGGCGCTTTCGTCTTTAGTAGTTGCTTATTGCTTGCATCGTGTACGGACCACAGTGTCCTTACACTGAACTTATGTCCAACTTATGCATTTACGCAACTTTGATCGACATCGCGTCGACGTGATTGTATTGAAAATATGTCACGTTTGGCTTCGTATACCTATGCTCACCAACGCCAGATGCGAAGGCAACGTCTTAATTTAATACAGTCTCGTAATAACTGTAATAATTTGAGTATATTGAAGGAAACATTCATACTGCAACTAAGCTAACTGCAGTACTTACCCATAGTATTATTAATGAAAATATTTAATACAATATTTCAATCCATTAAGCGTATGCTTTGGTCGCTGACAAATGACTTGTCAAACATAATCTGGCATGAAATATGTGTGTTAATTAGAGCAAATAATTATTATTAGCAGCTTCAATCACCCTTGATTTTTCACCCGACTGCCCCAGGAGCTTAAGGGGATACAAGAGCTGTTCGCAAATTTTATAAAATGATTAACTGCAGTAAACAAAATCAGAAAAATATAAGATATTCTTCAGGATATACGCTACTTAGGTAGTGTGTTGAAAACATAATACAACAAAGATACGGTAGAAAAAAATCACGAAGATACCTCTAAACATTTCTTGTAACGATTAAAAACCATACTAATAATATACATGCAATCGTTCTGATTTTTTGTCAGAATATTCTACAAGCAACATATTAACGTAACGGTGTTATAATTTTTTAGTCCAATTACTAGAATTTTTGTAAATAGATAATTGCTTCATATTTTGCAGTAAATTACCAGCGTTGTGTCATCGCGCTTCTCTTTCTTTTCTATGCAGTCCGACAGTGACCGCGTTGTAGCTGTTGTCATCCTCTTAATGATTTTGTAAAGTTTTGTATTAGTTTTGCTCGTACGGGGAAGTGCTATTACCTTTTATATTTCTGCCTCTAAGCTGTGAAAGGTACGGGTGCGCTAGAGGCACATGACATGAAACATCAGTTTTGTCCCTAGGATGGAAGCCCACCTACGCCTCTTGTATTGCCCGTAGACTGCCTGCTTATCTACAAGGTGTAACATAAATAACGCACAACCGAGTAAGGGGTCATTTTACTCATCACTATGAACAACTTTTACTATGGGACCAAACATGAAATCGTGAAAAAAATATCAGATGATCCCTACATTTTGGCGAGTCACGCGAACATAATTATGTAAATGAAGGGAGCAGCTGTTTTTTTTTCGCGATTTCAGGTTTGGTCCACTAGTAAAAGTTGTTCATAATGATGAGTACAATGAACACTTAAGAGGTTGTGCGCTATTTATGTTACATCTTGTATACAAATAAATAAAATTAAAGTGTCTGTATGTAATGTCAAAATAACAACTTTTTACTAAATGCATATAAGTACCTATGCAAAAAAGCAATTTGATTTTTTTTTTCTGTCTCTTTGTTTGTTCCGGCCAATTTTCGAAACGGCTGGCCCGATTTTGGCGAGACTTTCATTGGCAGATAGCTGATATTACAGGAAGTAACTATGGCTACTTTTATTTTAGAAAAATAATTAGAGTTCCGCGAAAAAAAATTAAAACCCATGAAATGGTGAACAAAATTTCGGCTTTGAAAAAATCTTCTTGCAATTGGTAGCCCAATTCTCGAGGATAGTTATAGGCTATTCAACATCATGCTATGACCCTTAGGAGCCGAGAAGAAAAAAAAAGTCACAAAGAAAACGAAGTAATAGCGCGGTTGGGCGATGCAACGCGACAGGACAGGGGACGAGGGAATTTTATTAAAATGTGGCTGTTATTTTAGTATATTGTGTATCTTACGACTTCCATGCGAACGAAGTCGCAGGGTACAGCTAGTTTGACAATAAATATGTCACAAAAGGTGTCATCCATTAATTAACAAAAAATATTAATTTATATTTAAACCTAACGAAAGGTTTGATAAAGATTTCTTTAAAATTAAGTCTAGCAACACATCTACCGACATTACGCGACGGAAAACTCAGCGTATTTACGCATGCAACACTTTTCACCTGTGACTTATCAGACCGAAATTACGTCGCGTAATTTTTATAGAAAACAAAGCACGTGGAATTTCCGTCGCACAATTCTCGCCAGATGTGTCGCTACGTTATGATTTAGAATTCAAGAAACTATTCTTAAAAACGTAATGTTTATTCCTGCCATTTCCCACTGAACCATTTAAGTGACCTACCTCATGGTAAAACGTGCTGCGCGTAGGTGAACGTCATGTAGAACATCGTTTGTGGCGCAAATGTGGTAACAATATTGATCAGCTGTGGCCGCAGAACACGACAGATCGTAAACATCCACTGTTAAACATGGCCCGACCCTGTAAATCAAGAGTAGGCTTTAAATGGTGGGAGTTGGGTAGTGATACAATCACGCCCGTTGTTGATTTTCAAAAGTTTGGCCAATGAACCAGCTTTCTAGTCACAATCATGTTAAATTAAAACAATTTGCTCGTCTATGTCTCAAGTCTATTTCTAGGATCTCTTTTTCTTTTCGTGGAAAAGATAAAAATATGCATATGAGCGTGGTGTAGGTACCTAACCAACTTTTAGCCTTACTCTCAATTTCTGAGTTTTTTAACCGATTTCAAAAAAAAAGGAGGAGATTCTCAGTTCGTCAGGATCTTTTTTTTTCTTAACAGAATAATTTAATTTTCGGAATTATGATTTTGAATTGAACCACAATACATAAATAACTAAATAAATTGATTTTTAGCGTTAACACGTGATACTCCCTACTTCCAGCTTCTTATAGCCGATGTGATAATATTTTGGTATGATTGCCACTTAATTTATCAACAAAAAAAACATAGGTATTTTCAACTCAACCAAACTTTAGGCCTCAAGATTTCCAAGAAGCGTTCTAGCGCTTTACCGAACTACCACCATCAATGAATTCATTCACCCACACAAAAGCATTGAAAAACCTCACTCATCAGGCTGTAAATCCGCAGCTATAAATCAATGGACGACTGAGCACAATTTCCGACCGGTCGGCCACGGTAACGGTCCACACTGAATGATTCAAGCTAATATTTAACCTTGATACCACAAGCTGCGATAACTAACTATATTGACTGTCAGCAGTTCCGTGGAATAGGAATTAACTCGTTGGAGTTAATTCAACCAAAGCACAAGCGAAAATTAACATGTTATCGTTCGAAAACGAGTCGATTTTCACTTGTGAAATTTTGAGAGTGCTAATAAATTGGTGATGATCAAAAATAAGAATGTAAATGAATGAAAATAAAAGATAAAATAAAAATTAATGAAAAAAATTAATGTGAATCATGTGATGGCTAGGATCAACTATTGATCACTTGAAAATGTGAACATTATATCAATCAATGTTTTTCTTAATCTGCTCCAGAAATTGCAGTAAAGTAAAGTTTTCCCAAAAATCTGAATTTTCTGAATGCTTTATCTACTATAAAAGACTTTCTCTTTTCAGGTATGCTCATCTGAATACACTAGCTGTGAATGGCTTCCACCGAACTCCACTTTGCTGGACGGAATCTACGACTTTGAAGATCTGGACGAAGAGTAAATACAAAAAAATGTTCTTACACGTCAGACAAGAAGCGTAAACCGACAGTTTTGGAACTTCTCGGAACTAAATCTTGCTCTAACAGCAGAATTAATGTTTCTTAGATTAACACTAACATAAAATTATTAACAGTACAAAATTTCTAGTTATTCGTGGTAGTTCGTTGTTTCGGGTTCAGCTGGTCCACTTAGCACCAATTTAATGTTCTTTCGGTCGAGTTCCTTTTGCAACTGAAAGTCACCATTTTAACTAGCTTTTGCCCGCAGTTTTGCCCGTGGCCTTCTTCATGAAGAAACATATTATATGTATGTACCAATTCTCATGGTGATCGGTCAAACGGTTTGGAGCTTATCATTCTCATAAACCTTCAACTGTCATGTTATTAGTTACATTTAAATTTATATTGTTACCTTATTATACTAACATCCATTTTTATATACATACATATAGATTTGAAATGTAAACATTTATACAAAAATAACTACTTAAATAAACTTTATTTTTGAAATAACATTTTTTTTATTTTCATTCTTTAAAAAAAACATGTGTGGTCGGGGTCCCCCGTCAGGAACGAAGTTCCTTCTCACGTATGATTTAAAACAAAATACATTTTGACGTCACTATCGGCTTTAGCATCTTCGAAAACTATGAAAACGACACCCATGACGAAAAATTTGAAAATTTTCGCAGCCGCCATCTTGGATTTTCATTTTGACTAAATTTAAATTAAAAATTAAAATTTTGTGTACATTCGAAAGAAGAAAATCGGATGGTATACAAGTATAAACGCTTTTTCGTTTGTGACGATTTCTGCCAGTTTGCTCCTACCACAAACCGCGTAAAAGAACTTCTTTCCAAAAATATTATTATTTTTATTATAAGCCTGTGTTGTCCCACTGCAGAGCAAAGGCCTCCCTACCCTCTTTCAACTTTTCCCGGCTTTCTGCGATTGCGGGCCAATCCTTTAAGGAGCCTAGCTCATCCCACCATCTTTTTCTGGGCCTGCCGCGTAGTCGTTTCCTGTTATTTGGGATTCACTGTGTGGTGGTTTTTGAGAATTGCTGTTCCGACATATGACAGATGTGGCCAGCTCGGTTCCATTTTAGTCCAGCAGCTGTGTGGCCAGCATCCACTATTTGTGTTCTGGATCTAAGTATGGATAGAGTAACCACTCACTCACACCAGACACTCTCACTCAGTTTGACTTCGTTCCGTAGCTTGTTGGCAGACTCCAAGTGTGGACTTTTGACGCTTTGTGAGAGACCATGATTGAGCTTCCCACCCTCACCTACTAAGTGAGGGTGGGAAGAATGCACATGTCCATGAACTTTTGTTTTAGTAAAAGCGTTCTGTCATTAGATGTTTCATCGACTCATAGTTCTTCCTGGTGTGTTTGTGCGTCGAGCGACATCTTTGTCCTGTCTCGCCTGGAATGATACTATTGGGCCGAGGTAAATATACTCATGGATGTACTCAACATCCACACCCATTGCATTCGAAGCTGTTCGTCATCAGCTTTGTTTTTGACGTGTTCATCGTAGTTCGAGCATTTGGCCTAGCTCAGCTCCTGAGGAAGAAAAGAGGACAATGTCGTTGGCGAAACGTAGATTGGTCAATCTTTTTTCCCCGACGACGATACCCTGGTCCAGCCTGTGTGGATTATTTTCATAATCATAATCATAATCATAATCATTTATTTGTCAGAATATGGTACATTATTTATGGTCTTAAAATTAGTCAGTGGTATCATCACATTCTGCCAAGTGTGGCGTGCAAATATTAGGTACAGATATTTATTACAGTTAGGTTAGAATTAACATTATTGATTACAAATTAAAATTACAATTTATTTAGGATGTCAAAGTATAAAAGATTACAATATAATTAGGATGTCAAGGTATCATTCAAATAGTCGTTTAAATTATAATAACATTTATTACATAGCAAGTTTTTAAGTTTCTTTTTAACCCCATTTAAACTTAACACTTGGATTGATTTTGGAATTTTGTTATAAACTTGCGGGGCTATGCAGAATATGCTCTTCCACATTAAGGCTGTTTTGGCTCTCCGTCCGCGTAACATGTCATTCCGTCTGTTACGTTTAACAGCATCTGATAGGTGGGGAAACAAGTGTGCATTTAACTTAACAAATAAGGCAGTTTCATAAATATACAGAGCCGGTAGTGTCAGAATTTTGTATTTTTTAAAATACGGTTTACAACTGTCCATTACTTGTAGTCCAAACATGGCTCTGATGGATCGCTTTTGTGCTTTGAAAGCGGCTTCTCTGTTTGTAGAATTACCCCAAAATATAATGCCGTATCTTAATACAGATGCCACAAGACCATGATAAGCTGTAAGCAGTGCATCTGTGTTAACTGTAGGAGCAAGTTTATACAGGGCATAGGATGAACTACTAATTTTCTTACATAGCGCTTCAATGTGATCCTTCCAGTTGAGCTGCCTGTCAATAACCAAGCCTAAAAATTTCGCACTATCTACGTCATGAATTTTGCTATCTCGGTAGTGAACTTCCATTTTCGCACTAGGTTTTTTATGGCCAAAGTGCATTATTTGGGTTTTCCCAAGATTAATTCGTAAATTATTATTATTAAGCCAAGAGATTAATGAATTAACCGCGGTATTGACATCAAGCTCATATAATTCTGGGTTATTGCAAGGTACTGTTACCGTACTATCGTCAGCAAAGAGTGTTATGGGAAAGTCTATGGCTTTGGGCAGGTCATTAATATAAATCAAGAATAATAAGGGACCCAATACACTGCCCTGTGGTACTCCAAAATACACTGTGCGTTCTTTGGATAGGTATGTTACTTCTTCTTTAGTCTTTAAGTTTAAGTTTGTTATAGCAGTAAATTGTTTTCTTTTAGAAATGTAAGTGCATAATAAGTCTAGAATGTTACCTCTTATACCATAGGAGTCAAGTTTGTTTCTTAAAATATTGTGGTCAACAGAGTCAAAAGCTTGCGTCATATCACAATACACAGCACAAACTGGTGTCTTATTATCAATATTAGTCATAATTTTATTTAAAAAGTCATAAACAGCCATATTAATTGTCATATTCTTCCGGAAACCTTTTTGCTCGTTGCAGAGAATCATTTGTTTTTCTAAGTATGCGTAAAGCTCATTATAAATATATTTCTCATAAATTTTTAGAAAAAATTGGCAAAAGCGCAATAGGTCTATAGTTTTGCATTAGCTGCTTATTACCCTTTTTTTGGAAAACCTCTTCCAGCGTAGCTGTGAAGAGTTTGGGAGAAAGCGGGTCGCCTTGCTTGACTTCTCATTGGATTGGAAAGGATGGCGCGGTGGTATTTAAGCAGATGGCTGCTTTACTATTGTGATATATTTTTGCAATAGGTATTAGGTTTAAGTGGATTCTTTCATGTTTTTTGAGTGCTGAGAATATGGTTTCGCGTGTTAAGCTGTCGAAAGCCTTCGAGTAATCCACAAACGCCAGGTATAATGGTAGATTGAACTCTTGATGTTTTCCAATCACCTGGTTAAGAGACTGTAGATGACCAGTAGTCGAAAGGCCTCGACGAAATCCATCCTGTTTAAGATGTCGGTGGAGATCTAGTGTGCCTGCTATACGGTTTTCAATAATTTTGAGAAAAACTTTTTAGAGATGTGAAACCAAGCTGATATGGCGGTAATTCTCAATATCAGATTTATCTCCCTTTTTTGCAGCAAGATCATAAATATAGATATATTCCTGAGTAATTTCTGCCTTTTCAATTCGAAGTGGTTCGGTAGTGATACCGTCTTATCCAGGACTTCTATAGTATTTTATGCCACGTGGAATTCATAACCGGTTATTATCGGGATATCGTCAGAGCATGCGTTAGCTTCAGCTGTGTGTTGAGAAGATGCGGTGTCGGAATGCAAATATTTATAGGACTGAAAACATATTTCGATTATTTTGGCCATATCTCCCTGTCTCACACCGTTGTTGTCCTATAAGTGAGTGATTAAAAATCAGCCTACTTCTATACCGCACATCTGATCTGAGGAGGCGCAAAAATTATAAAAGTTTAAATCAACATTACCAATAATGTACGTCATTACCCGGAACTGGACGACCCTTTGATCCCTGTCTGGTTCGCGACATGCTCGCATGACCGACATGCTAATGTTACGTTACGCCAGACTGGCCAAATGCAGCGGCCTGTATACATGTTCTAAGTTTTCACTTCTGTCGTCACTCCCCGTGAATGCCATTTTCATTTTTATTCTTTATAAATTTTAACAACACTGGCACTGGACCGTTTAGTGTGTTTTGTCCTTTTACAAATTACGGTAAAAAGTGGGCAAGCATGAATAAATAACCAGAAGACACCCACGGAAAATTGTTTTGCCCTTCATAGATGGACAGTCCATATAAAGGTTAAGGCTGTATCGAGGTAACCTTCCTAGGTCCAATTTTACTTGAAAACTAACCAATTTATTAAAGGACAATTTACTAAAGGTCATGAATTCTTCCAAAGCTAATAAATTTTGTTGATTTTCGGCTAAAAATAGGTACTTAATCAAAAAGTCTATTGATCGGCAATATTATAGGCGTCATATCAAGCAGCAGGTCAGCTTATAGCAAACGAATTGTCTGCTCTAGAATCAATAGACAATAATCAATCTGTGTATGTACATAACATAGTCATGTACGTAACGAAAAATTTAAATCTTTCCAGTAAAAGGGGTAAAAGACACAATTATAGGACTAGAAAAAAGGACCATGCAAAGGAGGATTAGTTCAACCAGGTTTCAGACTGGCTAAAATAGACTCATCCTTCATGAGGTACTTACTGTTTAAAATGTTACAATAAAATACCTCCCCACATATGTACTTCAACTGAATGAAACGAAATTTAAATCTTCTATAAAACGCACACTATGCAGCCAAGCATGTAAGTTGGAGGATTACATCGCTGACAAAAATTCTTGGCTCAACGCTGGTCCTGCTCCACAAGGGCGCATATAAAGTAATTGATTAGCATTTGAAAATATAGTTGGAGCTACTGAATATTGTAAAAAACTATCTTTGCATTGATACATTTAATCTCTTAGTGTTGTAAAATTGCATAGCACATTGTGTGAGCACTATGCATCTATTGTAAAGCTACCGTTTATTGGGTACGTCTCTCATTGACTTGAATGTGCCCTGGCGGCTGAGAGTATGTCATGCTCACTTGAATGTCTCACTGTGCGTGTTAAATCGTTAAGTATCAAAATGGTTGACCTGAATGGTGCTGACCCATGCGTCATGTTCGTGAACGGGTGCCGTCAGTTGGGACTGCCAATCTATTCTGTAAAAATTTCACCGTGAAAATATAGACGAAGTGAGCTGGCATTCCACCTAATGCTCGCGATTGACAATAGTGACAGTTCACCTTAAGCTCACTTTACCTACATCTTCACGGTGAGAATTTTACAGAATAGTTCTGCTAGTCATCTCTTAGCTGCCACGATTCATTTTAATTTGAATTGCATTGTTTTTATATATATCTTTATTACGGACGCTTTTAACTTGCACGTTTTTCTACATTGTTCCCACATGTATAATTTCATCATGAATGATTGTAACCAATATTTTGTCATAATATTTAGATTCAAAAGAGTGCCCGTGGAGTTTCTTGCCTGTTCTTCTCCATAGAACTTACTACGCTTTGGAATGGGCAACTAGCTTCATCTTTGAAGAAGAAAGAAAATACGTTTATTTGCGGTAAACATGACGCAAAAAAAAGAACACAAACACAAAAAGAAACAAGTTGGGGGAAAAAATGCGTCACATCCACGCAAAACGGCCATCGCTCAGCATAATGCTGCAACCCTATGCGAGACAGAGCCCCAGCGCTGGTTTTCAGCGATAGCCGGCGTAGACGTGATGACATCTACGCCGCTGACTGACCGACCCCTGGACAATTCAAAAGTGCCTGTAATTGGTTCGTTTGAAATAAATGCTTTAAGTTTGAGTTCTGAGTTTGTGGTTATGAATATTTTTCGTGACCGTTCATTGTGGCGGTCTATTTGGAGGTCATGAGCCGATATAAAGATCATGACCGGCACTTGATTTCGAATGCAGACTATAACACGTAATACCCACCACGTCCACGCATTTAGGCAGTGTATTGAATGACTGCAGCTAGTGGGCACGCTGCCAACTGAACCCCATCTCTTCAATAACGACCAATAAATAAACAAACGTTCAAGCCCGTTTAGAGTTAGGAAATAACAGATTCTGCCCAATTTTTGGACTGAAAACTTTTTAGGCGCATTTTGCGCTCTTTCTTAAGAGTGAACGAAACGGAATCGTTACGCTTGGGTCGGTGACGCTGAATCGGGTATACTCGGCTTCAGTCGGTCGGTGACGCTGCCTCTCGTATACTCTGCGCTGAATGCTCGTATGCTCCAGTAGTACGTTTTCACTTCTATCGTGGGGTCATAAGCACAAAACCACTTTTTTGGGTTCCGGGTACGAAGGAGGCCAAATGGAACCTTAGTACGCTACGTATTTATCGTATTTTTTACTCTATTTAATATGTTAATTTAATTATTTTTTAATGCTCCTTTTTTACTTTTGTATTTCCTGTGCGTGTCCCAAATAAAATATTTTTCTTTCTTTCTTTCTTATTACGAAGCTTCCACTGTCCGTCCGTCCATCTGCCTGTCAGCGGGCTGTATCTCATGAACCGTAATAGGTAGACAGTTGAAATTTTCCCTGATTCTGTATTTCTATTGCCACTATAACAATAAAATAATAATAATAAAATAAAGTTAAAAAATAAAGAAACGTGTTTTTTTAACTGCAGTATTTAAATAAAAATGTGTAGTGTTAAATATTGTACGGTGGTACGCAACCCTTCGTGAGCGAGTCCGACTCGCACTTGGCCGGTTTTTATATTCTTTCAGTGAACTATATACAGTGATATATACTACGAAAGTTAAGTCTGTTTTAATTTTCGTTGAAGCAAATTAATAGTTCAAGTTCACAGAATATAAACAAGTGTTTGTTTTTCCATCCACTGTAGGATTTAAAATGATTCACAAGAAATATATGTAAAACCATTTATAAACTGGTGGTTTTACTTGTAAATGCATTTCAATTTTTGCTATAGTTGCTCGTTCCCACAATATTATTTAAACAATTAATGCGAATTGTTTAAACAACATTGTTTCAGGATTGTGATCAGGATAAACAATAATTGGAGCGAATTTTATTGATATTGTCGGAAAATATTATACAATCTCATTTCAAGTGTTCCGGTAATTTTTTCAGGCAGAAAGAATATTTCAATTAATGGACATGTCCGAAAATGATTTTTTATTATTCAATAATTCTAACCAGGATAAGTTAAATATATTTGGATAGACATCCCAAAAACTAGTGGTTCTAACAATATCATACATTTTCATAGACCTCCAATTTTGGGAAAAATCGTTTTTTATTTTTATTTTAGTGTGAATTTACTCCTAAAACCAACCTTAAATAAACCTTTCTAATTATCTAGGATAATAAAGTGAACACACCCTAAAAAAAATAGTAAACTTGTCAAAATTGACATATGATACTGTCAATCAATATTTGATTTATGAGTATGTCAATGAAAACAAAACGTTAAAATCTAATTATTGTACCTTCAATACTGAGAAATAAAATGAAATGGGATAGTTTCAGTCAAAAATGTGTAGCATAATCCTTTTAAAACTGAAAGCGCACTCTTTATGATTATGGCTACTTCGAATGTTCATTGTGCAACTTGCAATATTTTAGTGAGACCCCGGTTACCAAGAAGTGCATGTTTCAGCATAGTCCACAAGGGTTTCTTAGCAGGAGTAAATGATAATAAAGGGTTTTCCAATAGGGACGGGTCGATGTTGACAGTCTGTGGCAGCCATACTATTTTGGTGGGATCTGTAAAATCTGTTGTATATTATGCAGTCAGTGATGCCAAATCACCATGGCAAGTTACACGGTTGAGCAGCATGTGCAAATGATAAAACTTTATTATCAAAAAAATGAGTGTTCGTTAGTGCAAACGTTGCGCGCATTGCGCCCATTTTACGGCAGACGCGGTGGCCCTTCAAAGTCCACTCTCCAACGATTGGTGACTAAATGTGAGACGACCGGTTCGGTAAACAACCAACCAACACCTTTACGTCAAAGGAACGCCAGATCGGCCGAAAACATCGCCGCTGTACCTGAGAGTGTTCAGGAGACTCCGAGGCAGTCGATTTCTCGCCGTGCTCACGAACTCGGCCTTTCGCAGACCTCAACGACACAATCGACATTCTGCATGAACGGTTTGAGGGTAGAGTTATCTCTCGCAGAGGTGATGTGAATTGGCCACCAAGATCGTGTGATTTGACTCCGCTAGACTTTTTCTTGTGGGGTTTTCTGAAGTCGCAGGTCTTTGCCAATAAACCAAATTCGACCGTTGCCCTGAAAGCCAACATAACGCAGGCCATCGCTCGGATTCAGCCGGATCTATGCAGCAGAGTCATTAAAAATTGGACCTCTCGGATTCGTGCCACCATACGAAGCCGCGGCGGACATTTGAACGATGTCATATTCCATCCATAATGGCATAAATGGGCCTTTTAAATAAAAAATAAATTTCGTTAATATCTCACACATATCTTGTTTTATTCAATTTTAACATCGACCCATCCTTGTTGAAAGACCCTTTAGTACCCACTGATCGTGAACATAATTATTTAGGACAATTCCTTTTTTGTGACTTAGAGTCGAGATCGGAAGTGGATGAAAAGCCTTTCGAAAACTATGCAATTTAAAAACTGAAATAATAAGCTTTATTTGGACGAGTGTTACGCTTTTGTTATGAAATAAAACTTTTTTTAATTTTAAATATTCATTTATTGATTTTCTTCATTTTCAATGTCTTCTCTTATTAAAATGGATAGAAAGTCCGAAATAAGTGTTTCTTTATTTATTTAAAATATTGTCGAGAAACTGAGCAGGTGGAGATATATCATTTTGATGCCGAGCCCATCCAAGATACCAGACAATTATTATTGTCATCACATGAGCACAGCTTCCAACGGTCCTTTTCCCAATAATGCAACTGCAATAATAATTGGAAATACAATTTTGCGAACTAGTCTTCGCCACTTTCAATAAAATATATGTGAGTACATTCTATTACTATAATGGCGGACTTTATTCGTCCTCTGATCAAAGCTATCTCATGTGATGACGAAATACTTAGAATTTTTATTAATTGTACATCTACACTTACTTCTGCAGTAAAAGTACCGTTGAGAAACTCCTAAGCTAAATAAAACTAAATCAGATATGTCCATGATGGGGAACATATTCAGCTGTGGTATTTGATCATTTATCTGGATGAAACTGGCTCGGCGTCTATTCAGCTGATGCCCAATCACATAGTCAGCTAAATAATTTGGCATGTTCATTCTCTGATTAGTTCTTTCCAGAATAGTTTGGGCATCAGGACGGTCAGTCAAAACGGGATGGAATTGGTTTCAACGGGATCAAATAACCGTTATGAAAAAGCAAAGTCGTCAGGGTTATAGTTTCTTAAACTAACGGTATCCTAAGTGCAAAGTAGAAGAATCTGTTGTGAAAAGGTCAAATCAGTAAAATCGGGAAAATCAACATGGCACAAATTAAAAAAAAATACGATAACACTGGATAACAAACAGGCCTGTCAAATAAGACATATCGTCAAAGTGTGTGGGGTTTTATTTGAGTTGCCATCAACAAATAAAATATATGTAGTAACATTAAATAGTTTATCATTTTTCTATTAAATGGAGGGGTCTAAAAATATTATTTCAGTAGTTTTAATTCCATATTTTTGTCGCATTTATTTGGGTGTAGTTTAATGCTGGTTAGATTTTTCTCGGAATAAGAAACCAACGTCCATACAAAAAGCGGACATCTCCTTTAGTACAATTTTTTGATGTAGGTACCTATCTGATAAAAATAATGTCTACTCGAAGACTAAAGTATTATAAATGATAAATGATTTTATTTCTGTAAGTAGGTTTATACAAACACTTTTACACGTCAAACATTTTTTTTTTTAAACTAGATGAGGCTGGCGTTTCCTATCTGACTACTCTGAGAAGAAAGGCCGAAACAAACTCAGAGGTCACAGTCTCTTTTAAAGTCCAGACATAATTTTGGTCAGATCGTGTGAAGACCATGTAGGTTGGTGTCTGAAATGGTCTTTTGAGGAAAGAACCACACAGATTGAGTGGACCTGTCCAGTCAGTGCAAGCATCTGTCAGTAATCGTACAGCTCAACATAAAAGTTAAGGAGCTCAGCGATTCGACGAACAATACCAAAGAAAGGACATTTGGGTAGGCCGCATAATTTACTCAAACTGGCAAACTATGTTTAAAGCTGATAGGAAAAAAAAAAAAGATCAAGGACCCACATAGTCTTCACATTTACAGTAATTAAAATAATATAACATTTTACAAAGTAAATATTGGTAAGTTCTATAAAAACCAGTGCGTCCTGTCCGTTATGACATACGGTGCTGAAACGTACACACTGACAGTTGGGCTGGTCCACAAATTCAAGGTCGCTCTGCCCGCTATGGAGCGGGCTATGCTTGGAGTTCCTTTGATGGATAAAATCAGGAATGAAGTTATCCGAAAAAGAACCGGAGTAACCCACATAGCCTGCAGAGTAAGCAAACTAAAGTGGCAGTGGGCTGGCCATGTTTGTCGAAGAACCGATGGCCGGTGGAGCAGACGACTCTTGGATTGGAGACCGCGTATCGGCAAGCGTAGAGTGGGACGCCCCCCAGCTAGATGGACCGACGACCTTAAGAAGGTGGCTGGGACAGACTGGATGCGGAAGGCGGAGCACAGGGTGTTGTGGCGCAGTCTGGGAGAGGCCTATGTCCAGTAGTGGACTGTGATAGGCTGCGATGATTGATTGATAAAAAAGGTATATTTCAGGAACTTGTACAACTTTATACTACTACTATTTCTATACTTTACTTGTACACTACTCTAAATGTAATATTTAAATAAATTGTTATTATTTATTATTGTTAAATTTACTTATATCACAAATTGTTATATCCAAGTCAATCTCTCTCAGACACACCGAACTTTACCCAAGACCTTTGTCAGTTATCTTTTTTTCATTTTCTGTCCTCGATGTGGCGAGACAGACGAAACATAGTGCCAGTCTGCCCTCCACTAATTATCCATCAAGACACTCGTCAAACGCAATGACAGATTGCGCCTCTCTGATTTCTTAGAGGCCCGTGACGTATTCTCGTTAAAAGAGAGAGCATTTTTGCTGAAAAATCTAGGAACTTTAGTGATCGTTATGAATAGACAGTTGATGCCTGAATATAATAGAACAGAATATTATTAACCTTTTTTTGCAACTTTTTTTCATAAATTTAGTTAACTTAAGTAACTTAATTTTCAATAGTGGGTATGGTGGGTTTATAAGTAGGGTATACCTACTTGTAACCCAAACATACATATTAGGAAAATAAAAAGAATAATCTAACATGAATAAACATAAAACTAAATTATCAACAAGAACTGAGTAGGTTACGCAGGGTGACGGGACATCGCCGCGCTACCTTTTAAGACTTCATCCCCATTCTCAGCGATCCCATCTCTACACGATTTAAAATTACCTAACAAAAATTACCAACTCTACACGGTTTAAAATCACCTAACAAAAATTACCAACTCTACACGATTTCATAAATGCTTATAGAAAAAAGTCAGAGTATAGTTGAAACGAAAAAATTTATATATCACAAAAATGTGTGAATTATAATTTTATGATTGGGGTGACTAGGTGACTATTATATTTGCTGAGAAATAAATGTTACTAGGTTGAATGCAGTTTTGTGTCTATTTTAGTGTATAATTTAAAAACAACAAATACATATATCCATTGAAGTGATCAATTACTAGATTACAAAGGCCTAAAAAGTCAACTCAGGCATAGAAATAAACATTTAAAAATCAATAAAACACAGTTTCAAAATCCGATTTTGAATTCAGAGTCGAAATTTTTTTCATTCTGACTGTACGTTCTTATGAAATCGTGCAGAGTTGAGACTTTTTGATAGGTAATTATAAATCGTGTAGAGACGGGATCGGTGAGAGTTGAGATGAAGCCCCTTTTACCATGAAATCAGTAGGTACGTTATTCTGGACCCCCTGCGTTGAAATTTATCGCCAGTTATTTTAAAAAAAATGTGGGAAACAGCAGATATTTTTTATATAACCGAAAAAAATTTTCAAGGCAGGGTAAGGTAAGATAGAAGAGTATAATAAATACCAAAATCTTAAAAAAAAACATTGTAATAATAATCACTTATGGAACATACAGCAGCTTTTAGTTAAGCTAATAAAATAAAAATGCAAACATCTAGAAAATATCAAATACCAGTTCTTCGCAATTTTAGGAGCAAAAAAAAATTATTTGATTCAACTATTCATTTGACATGTTCAAACTATTTTAGCATTCGGGATTGTAACGAAAATACAGTATCAGTATTTCGCCTTCATTTTGTATATTTTTCCTCATCCCTTATTATTTTCCAATGGACTGATTGTCCGTATACAGGCCAATCAAATAATATTCACGCGAGAACCTACTTCATTATGTACTTCATTGATATAATGATATTACGGTTACTAGTATTTATCAGTACAGACGCCAGCCGGTCAAGCTATCCGAAACTGTAAAATTTTCCCAACCAACCTTGAACCTAATGCTTTAGCGATAAAGTTGAAAATCTATTAAAGAAATTTGACAGATTGTAGTAGCTTGATGTGCTGCCGTCCATACCTAATTCCTATCGTAATAACTATCTGACCGTTAAAACAAGTATGTTATTTACATTTAACGTGGACTATTATTTTGTAATCTCTATAATATGGAAATAGATATATTTTTGAAAATATCTACGCACTAAGTATGTTTTATTCCTGGAATGATTTAGGTTTGACAAACAAAGGTTGACTGGTAGAAAAAGCCTATGGCATTAAGTCCGCCTCTGTACTTTTCTGTGCACGAAGTATTAAATAAATAAATAAATAAATAAATGATTTCAGCGACATAAACTACCTAGGTACCTACGATTTTTTTTTTTAGTTATACCCTGAAACTTTTACTTGAAACAAATACCAATACCTACATGAGTTAGAGCTGCAGTTGTGATATACTTCGACCAATCATCGTGAAAGGTAGGTATCGTCGCGGACAGTTTCTCTTACGCTACGGAGAAGGACACAAATGAGACGAAGGTTATATTTTATTGAAGCTTGATTCTATTACTTTCCTAAACAAACCAATTCAAAGACATATCAAAAGATAATTCAAACTCATCGAATGCATAACATCCTCCTTTTTTTTAAATTGATTAAAATAAAAAAATAAGTAAGTAGTTTGTGGTGGCATATCTACATCGCTACAATAGAACGCGTCACACTGACGTCACGCAAAATCCTGCATCGCGCAATCAGAGTTTACCGCGCGACTAGCATATATATACAACATCCCGACATCAACCGTCGGGCAGTAGCTCACCAGACATAACACCTGTCTGGTCGGAGGATCCTCCCTTTTCTACGGAGGATGAGTGAAGTTTACACCCTGTTCTTCATACCTCTATAAGTTATTCTAATACCGACTGGTGTAACACAACTGGATCCTATAACACCTAACCACCATCTAAAACGTGGCTCACAAACCATAACATGACGAACAGTTTATTTTTTTTTTGGAATTGCATAGAGTTGTTAATCTCAAATTTTGTAACTCATCCTAATATAAATATTTAACAAATTGCCAAAGCGTTGGAAGGAGCTAAATAGTAATGCATTCAAGCGTCAATTAAAAATGTTTCTTTCGCAAAAGCATATTATAATGTCTCTGAATTTCTATCTGAAAAAGTTTTTGATTGACTAATTTTATCTGTTTCTGTCACTAATATTAAATTTATATGAATAGGGTTGTAATTTTTGACATAAATCGTGTAATTTATTGACATTAATCTTGTAATTTTGACATCAATCTGGTAAATTTGACATAAATCTGTTAATTTTAACATACATGTAGTAACTTTGACATTATTCTTGTATTTTTTGACAGTTTTTGACTTATTCGGAATTTGGGCATTCTAAAATAAAAAAATAATTTCTAGTTTAAAAAGTTTTTTAATTATAAACTCTGTAAGTGCATTCTAGGTAATTTTTCGATTTTTATTATTTTTAATTCTTTTCAATGTCATGGAAATATTTGTACGCCGATACCTACGGGTAAACATGATTGGACACCAACGATGTAATAATATCTTGCATGCTCTTGTATCTATACAATGTTTGAACAAATAAAGAAACCTTATCTTATCTTATCTTATCTTAATACAAAATAGATAAGAAATTCCGTGATTGTAACAGCTCTATATTAGGTCTCCTCATCGCGGGTTTGTTTTCGAAGAGATGATGATTGCCGAAGCGCATACTTTCGCTGGGAGATCTGCACGTATTTACGTCCATATTTCATACACTATATAGGAGCGACGCGTAATGAACGTGTCGCTAGGGAAAATAAATATTGTGGCATTCATTTTGCGTGACCTAAATATGGTTATTGGAATCATTAACTAACAGAATTAGGTGGACGCTTTCCTTTAACACGCGTAATATAAAGAAATAAAGTATTTCAAATATATTATGATGAAATGAGAACCGCAATACTTAGGTTAGCGATTTTTTTATGAAAAAAACGTTTGCGTATGCGCAAACGTCTGATTGATTGATATTTGAAACAAAAATCTACTGACAATAATTAACAGTATTGTGACAATATAAACCTATGTTTGAAGATATTTAAGTGATTGAAACGAAAAGCTAAATAAAAAATTACGACAAGAATATGATACGAAACGAAAATGAACATATTTGAATAATGTTTCTTTGCCTGCCGAGAGATAGTTTGTCATTTGTCTTCTGAAACTATTTACTATCCTCCAACCACGTTCGATATTTGAAAAGAATATTTCATAAGCCAGCGCGAACTTTATCTCAAATTCAATTTGTAGAACTATTCTACACCAAAGACAACTTTTCATTTTATAATAATTAAAGATAGACTAAATTTAAAGAGAGATTAGATTACTGTAGAAAACAAGAAATCTTTTGATGTGGTCGAGTGAACTTCAAAATGAATACAAAAATGTTCGGTTAGAGTGTAAAGTAAACTCCATCTCATTACGGGCAGAGCTAACACACGGTCGGTGCCTGTCGCACGAATAATCACACCCCCCTATTTAATTTGGTACAGCTGTAATGAGATCCGCTCTGAATTATTATAGGTTTTTGAATAAGGTATCTCGCGTACAAACCTCGTTTACTCGCCTCCTTGAAGCACGTATTTTCCCTCATACAATCACGCATTTTATATTAACTGCTATCGAAATGTTGCCAGCTGAAACTCGGGGTGTTATTTTCACTCATTCTCGCGTCAAACTTCACCAGTGTGTACGTAAATTCAAATAAGAAAATAACTTCGGCAATATAAGTATGTGAATCTTGTATCAAACAATGCCTGAGACGGTTCAGTAAGTGCGTGATTATACTTCTTGAGACTAAGTAAATTGTGAGGCTTTGTTTGTTTACAATTTATTTGTTTCTTCAGAAAGTGAGTTCTTAGCTGTACTCTCGATAGACAGTGTGTATGTATGAAATACAGAAACCACTTGAAGATTCTAGCTTCGAGAAAAGGCGATGTTTTTCTTAAGCCAACGTTTGCACAAACGTCAAAATATCGCGGCGGGATTTTTTCGCGCACTGGATTTTCAACTCTCGGTGTTGAGCCGAGTATTGAGAATTCAACAGAATGCATTCCAATGCATCGTAAAAACACACTGTTGGATTTTCAACTGAAAATCCAGTGCGTGAAAAAAATCGCCGCGATAATTTTACGTCCATGCGAACGTCGGCTATTACCACGGCTATATTGTCGTGATAACGCGAACTATGCTTCGTGTGCTCTCTCTCGCACACCGCTCGACGTCTAGCTGTACAACAGAGAGCGCGTGAGGTGAGTTCGCGTTATCGCGACAATGAAGCCGTAGCATCTAACTAATAATTTTATTACGAAAACAGTCAGAAGTTTTAACTTCAGGTATTTTTACAATCTTTTGGAAATAATATCTACCTACTACTCAAAATAAATGAGTCTCAGTCAGACGTAAGGAGATTCTAAACAAATTAATATCAGGACACGCTTATTCTGCATCTTTATTGTAACATGTAGTTGCAATCATGCTAATTTCACCAATTTAGCCTGGCATAAAGTAAATAAATTATTGCAATGCGTGCGTATGTGTAATCATACATTGGATACCTAATGAACTTACAGTACATCATCGCTAATTCATGTATAATCAACACTACAATAAGTTTGTTTACTCTCGGTAGAAAACGAGCATATTTTAAGAGGATATTCCTAAAGTTTTTATTGCTTCCCAAGTACTGTAGGAGCTGGCAACATAAGCGTTTGGTAAATAAATGCTTGTGGAAAACAAAAGACTTATCTCTTGAGCCGTAATGAGTCATGTGCCGCATCTGTAGGGCTCTACATACGCAATATCAAGACGTCACGATATTAATATTTATCACGGTGATAGTGTACGAAGCGTAGTTATTATGAACATTGGGAGTTCCTTACTATTCTCAATAACATTTTTGGTGGTGTGTAGAAAAATTACAACCAGTCAGACTTAATGATGGGGCCTTCTGAAAGAACAATAGAACATTGCTCTAAACGTCCTACGAATCGACACACTGAAATCTGTACGGTAATTCATATTTTATTTTATGCTTTATACCAATTATTACAATCGCACGGACACTTTACCACCTCGTAAACATTTTAAAGAAGTGTACGACTAAACCCCAACATACACTGTGCCGACAGACTGAACACCGACAAGACTTTACTTCGACGGGTCTCCTCGCCGACAGGGCATAATAATGTAATATACGAGTACATACATAATCTGGATACATTATGTCTGCTAGCAGGTCGACGGAACCCCGCTGCGCGGGGCTCCTATTTCTGTGTACAGGGTTTAAAGGGACCTGACCAAACCGAACCTCGGGGTGCCCTTGGGGTGCCTTTTGGCGAAGTGTCCTGTCGGCAAAGACTCCCGTCGAAGTAAAGTCTTGTCGGTGTTCAGTCTGCCGGCGTAGTATCGTACACTGATTTTAAAGAGTGGTATCATGATTTTATTCTTGATGTTATTTTCCGGGCCGTTTTTAGATGAATCAACGGATGATCATGATTATTTATTATTATTATTATTTATTTTTAGCCTGAGTTATCCCACTGCAGGGGAAAAGCCTCCCTTTCTCCTTTCCACTCCTCTCTGTCTTGAGCTAGTGTGGACCAATATTGTCTGTAGGCATCAAGCTCGTCTCGTTATCTTCTCTTGGGTCTGCCGACGACGGACTTTTTTAGGACCCACCGGGTGGTTGGCCCATGACTCGTTCGACATGCGGCAAACGTGCAACGGCCCAGTCCCCCTTAATCTTGGCTGCTTTTTTGGTGACGTCAGCGATTTGTGTTTTGAAGCGCAGCACTGTGTTCCTAACGATCATAAAAAAACACAGCACTGATAGGGCATCTATTTATTATTACTTACATTTTTTTTATGGTGGGCCGAATCCTTTCGGATGCATATCGCGGGGTTCCGACTGGGCATAGTAGAAGGAACAAGAGTTTGAGTCAGTATGAGTGTAAAAATGCCCATTTAGCCCTCCGTTCATCCAAGACTGAGGATTTGCTTATCCATCGACACAAGAAAGCGATAAAACAGTGGTAAAGCGGTACAACAAGCTTTAAAGAAAACATTCCGGCTATCATTAATGTTTCAATCTGCAAGCCAAATTATGACTAACAGTGCACTTATTTTACAGTATATATTATTAGGTCCAGTCTACAAACACGTTTAATTAATACAAAGGCATAAATACATGGGTCATTGATCCGGATAACATGCACTGTGCTGTTGAAGCCAGTGATAGCTTAGGCAACCACAACGTCTAACTGTTACAGTGGTTTGTGGTCACGCCAGTTACCTCTGTGTTCTAGTGTTTAGGCACTTAGTTAATTTACTAAACTAAGGAGTTTCATCTCAAAATTCTATGCTGTTTTACGTAGACGAATCGACCGATGACCTGATGAAGTTCGTGGAAATCCGCATGATGCGAGAAGCACAGGACCGGTCGTTGTGGCGACGCTTGGGGAGGCCTTTTTCCAGCACTGGACGTGTTTCGGGTGAAACGATGATGACAAGCATAATTTGTAGGGTCGTCGAAAGTGGGGTTCTGAAGTATCTGCCTACCTTCAACATATAGACAAACTAGCTTTTGCCCGCGACTTCGTTCGCGTGGAATAGTGACTTCCGGCAGATTTTTGGTTTTACCCACATAGTTCCCGATCTCGCGGGATCTCTTCAAAAATGAAACGTGGAAGAATAGTCCTCTTGCCTCACATGCCTCTCTTAATGTCGAGAATTCTTGATCATTTAGCTTTTTGAGATCTGCAAAAGAAGTTGGCCCCCGCACGTGGTGTAACAGTATTCTCAGACAAAAACACTCCATATTAGTAACGTGGACCATGTAAACTCGGCCTAAGGCATCTCCAGATTTGACACCAGGCCAATTCTGAACCGGTACTCCTTGGATTCGTCGTTTCCATTCCCTCCTTGTTGCGTTCAAGTGTAATATCTTGGTAAATCAACATAGAGGAGCGTCCTTGCAAATTCATCTCTTGTGCAGAGCTCAAAAAAAGCGGTGTGTTGTTTTTGGAGCAGAGGTTAATCTCTCTTGGAAATTGTTTGCAGTAAAATAGACACGTTCACCATTTTCCAAGTGTACAGTCAGGTGTGTGACTGTCGGGTGCCTTTCGTGTAACGGGAAGGCTAAAAGCCGCCACACGGCTTCGTTGCTGCTAACATAACGACCAGACTGATACGTTTGGACTTCATTTATGGGATTAGCAGCATCGGTGTTTTTAAAATTAAAAATAGCTTGGTCGCTACCTTTGTTTATGTATTTACATATATATTTGATAGCGCGCACTGAGCTGCAAGCCTCTACGTTAATATGGGCGTTAAACATTTTTGACAATACGGGCGAAAAAGGAACTACCCAACTATTATCAATAGTAACATAAACATTTCGAACTTTTACAGACGCCGTTTGTCCCCCATCTCCTGGTGCTCTTCTACGATACAGCGGATTTCCATTGTCATTATGGACAGTTTCTTTAATAAGCGCGCGAGGATATTTTTTAGAGCATTTTCCATTTTTCATGCAGGGGCTTTGAGGATTGTCAGAACCGCAAGGACCATGAATCATATTTTTAATAATAATTTCATGAAGTGCCTGGTCACTACTTGGATCCGGTATTTCCGCTCTAATAACATTATCTATTCGATCGGGTCTCAGCTTGTCCTTCAGCCAGATTAAAATATGCACGTGAGGAAGCCCGCGTTTTTGCCACTCTATCGAGTACATAAAGCATAGTACTTCACCGAACACATTTCCTTTATTGACAACTTCCATAAGCTTTTTAACTTTTAATCGAAAAACCCTTGCAACAATATCATGTCTATCGATTGCCCTCTGTCCCGGCAGCAACTCTTCAACTATTTCAGGCCAGCTTGGGTTGCATGTAAAAGTCACGAACAAATCGGGGCGACCATATGTACGTACGTAAGCGAATGCGTCCTGTGTATAAGCGTGTAAACATACCTTTTTACTATTTATTTACATTTTTCCGATGAATTTTCAGTACTGAATTGATGCCGACTCTTGACCAATAGATGGCGCTGTATGTCCGGAATAAATTTTATTTTTTATTTTATTTTTTGTAATAAAAACTATCCTATGTCCTTTCTCAAGTTCCAAACTATGTCTGTACCAAATTTCACACAAATCGGTTCAGTAGTTTAGGCGTGAAACAAAGACAGACAGACAGACAGACAGACAGAAAGACAGACAGACAGACAGAGTTACTTTCGCATTTATAATATTAGTTTGGATTGTGAGTAGGAAATCCACATTTCTCTGTTATGATTAAGACTCTTTTTATAGAAAGAAAGAAAGAAAAATATGTTATTTGGGACACGCACAGGAAATACAATAAAAAAAGAACATTAAAACTAACAATATCTTAAACACAAAGAAAACAAAAGGAAAGAAAAAAAAAACAAAGAAGACCTGTGCAAGGCCAAAAAGACTCCTAACACAGCATGATGCTGCGATATTTAAAAAAAAAACAAATACCGCAGCGCTGCTGATATTCTGACAGGGCCCACTGTGATGCCACGGACACACCTACGGATATAAAATAAATGAATAAAATAAACAATAAAATACACTCAGCGGCACGGAATCTTATAGGAGGAGAGTTTACTACCATTAACCGGGTACAGACACCGTGCCACTACTGAAAAAATCTTGATAAAAAAACTCCCGATCAAAATCAAAATATTTTATTTCACATAAACCTACATGGGAACTTAGGGAACATCAGAAGCTAGGTGCACGGTTCCAATTGGTCGTTTCCTATGGAGAAGAGCCGGCAAGAAACTCCACGGTTACTCTTTTAAAAATAATTGGCTTTTACAATGTTTTCAAATTACAGTGTTAATAGGTATGGGAGGACAGTGTAAGCCTGTCAACAAGTACCGGGTACTTAACAAAATAGAAAATAGTCTACAAATCTACAGTCTATTAAGCCTAAAACGTTCTCACATTCACAAAATACAAAAGAGAAATAAAATAATAAAAATAAAAACCTATTTAAAGCAAATGACATGATTGCCATTACAACTGTAACGAATCTAAATTAATATCCTGTTCACAAAAGCCATAAATAAATAGTTGTAATTACAATTGTAGGTATATAATGTAAAATCAGGAGCTAGACCACCACCTCTTTAAGCAGTATTATTGTAATCTTACTTGAGTGTGGGAAAGAGATCGAGCTAGACGTTCTGTATAGCTTCATCTCTTTCTCACAGAAGTAGCATTAAAATAATACTGCTTTAAGAGGTGGTGGTTGGCCCCCAGCACCCTTATTGCGTAACACACTTACAGTAGGAATCGGTTTCATTTGACAGTTCAACAACATTCATTGCATTTTTTACGTTGCAGACAATTTTTTCAAATATATGAAACTGGGTTGGCAGTATGCTTCAAAATCATTCAGATTGTGATTGATAGTGTGTTACGCAACGTGTTATTAAGGTGCTGGGGATCGAACCTAGGACCTCACGCTCAGCAGTCACGCTCGCGGCCACATGACCAACAAGGCAGTCCAGGCAATAATACGTATACAAATTAATATTACAAATGCTAAAGTAACTCTGTCTATCTGTTACCTTTTCACGCTTTTCGACGAAATTTGTTCACACAGGTTGACCATGAGATAATTTTCGACTTCCACACTGGCGAAGCCGCGGGTAAAAGCCAGTTTTTTATAATTATTTTTAAATAAAATATATACCTACAGCGCCAACTTTCAGCAATTTACCCAGCTAAGCTATTTTTCAAGGCAATGTCGGTTAGTCCGGACATTTGTCGTTTCGTAAACGGTCTATAAAATTTTGATGGGCCTGTGTGAGTAACTTAAACGAGTTAGAGAGATAGTTCCCGTCCCGGGAATTTAAATATCTTTGTAGCGGACTGTGTCTCTAATGCTACGGCTACACTTAACGCGAACTACACTTCGCCGTGTCTCTGTTGTACAGCGAGACGTCGACCGGTGTGCGAAAGAGAGCGCGCGAAATGTAGTACGCGTTATCGCAACAATGTAGCCTTAGCATTAAAGACACAGTCCGCTTATTAGGAATTTGTTTTACAATAAATCTATAGCAACGAAGTATTTAATACGCGTTGCTTATGACTGATAGGGGCTCGTGGTTAAATGATAACAGTCACAAGGGTCTATCGAAGGTTAAGCTACGCTTGCCACGGTCGAATCGCAGATGGGTGCCCATCCAGTACATATTGAGACTAGTCTGAAGCCCAAAAGTCTGACAACTAGACTTACCACGGGGTATCGTGTTACCCAGTAACGGTATTGTCGAGGTCAGATAAGCAGTCGCTCCATGTAAAATACTGGTATTCAGCTGCATCCGGTTAGACTGGAAGTCGACTACAACATAGTTGGAAAAAGGCTAGGCAGATTGCTTTTAATATTTTTGAATGAAATATTGTTTGCAGTGAAGTTTAAATTTAGCAAAGTATGATAAATTAATGCGTTTTAAAGCCTTGATCGATTTAAAAAACGTTCAGTAAAAAAAAAATATCACAAAATAAATTAAACAGATGCATAAAAGCGTTTCAGCAGTTAATTCATTAAAATCGTGAATTTTGACTATTACGTTATTCAGAAAGAAATTCCCATGTGTGGCATTCATTACTTTTTCAACGAAACCTTTCGAAAGAGCTCTGTGAGTCTGTGTGTCCCATAGGGCCGGATAGTAAAGTCATTGACTTTAATAAATTAGTATATTTTCAATACGAACATCGCCAATATAACTACCTAACTACTGTGAAAAAGCCAAAAAGAAAATTTTGTATTTACCTCCAATTGTTTGTAACATTTAGTTCTTTATTTGCTGTTGCTTCCTGTAATTTCTGTAGTGTGTACGAACGTTGGTCAATAAAATTTAAAAAAAAAAATATTGGAACCGGAAAAAATCATTCACAATATTATTATTTCTAAATAAAAGGTACGTTAATCGCAGGAGTTGGTGATACTGGTTCCCAAACTAAGCTATCGCCTGTATTTTGGGACACAGCGTTCAGCCGTGGATAATGTTACAATTTGGTGTCTTTAGGTATATATGTTGCGAGTGTGAATATTAATGTATAATATTTTTTTTATTTACTTGTTTAATAATTTTAAACGGTAGTAAGGTGAAGAGGAATTTGAATAAATTAAAAAAAAAGTTTTAAAAAAGCCGTAAGATTCTGTGAAATCTCCGGCAAAATGAGACCATCGTCACCGAAGGTGTTAGCCGACTAATGTATGGCCAGGGAAATTAATTGCTTATTGATGCTATCAAATTGATATTCTACATCACTTTACCATGTTAAAGCCATTTCATACAACTGTAAAATATGTAATATTACAAGATAGACTCTTGTTTCTTGATGTAGACCATTTATTCATCAGCTGTATCCAAACGATGCAAAGCGGTAATATAATAATGTTAATTTACATAATCTTAATTTCCATTTTAATTTCAATTTTAATTTAGATTTTAGTTCCAATTTTAATTTCAACTTTAATCTCAATTTTTATTTTTATTTCCATTTCAATTTCCATGTTTTTAATCTGTTAAAGTTGTTATTTTGTATAGATCTGAATGATTTGAAATATTTTTTTTAAAAGCGTGGTTTTACGGCAGTATTGTGTGATGACTAATTTCAGTGGTACATAGAAACAGTATCATTCATTTACAAAACAATTTACGAAAACAAAATAACAAATGTCCGGGAAAAATTCACTTTATGAGCTAACCTGATGTAAACGGAAGTGATTGTCCTGAATATAGCAATGAGATTCACCCACCTTCTGACGTGGTGTCGCAACCAAATACGTGACAGTCAGATGAATTATTTTGTTCAATACATAAAAGTAAGGCACCTTTGCATCCGGAAAACCGACCATCAAGTTTTATGATCGATGTACAGTACAACAATATTGGGGTTTACTTGCAAACCGTATACTCGGAAACATAGGTAATGCTCTCTCTGTGCACCCAATTTTGAATAGCCTCTATGAATCGGAGCTGTTATGCCTTGGCCGGCTTTGGCATACTAATATTATAAAGAGAGAGAAAGTGAATTTTATGAGTTTGTTAATATGTGGAGGGTAATCTCCGGAACCACAGCTCTTATTTGTAAAATTATTTCATCATTTGAAAGATACGTTATTCCAGATGGACATAGGCTATTTATTATGTAAATATACACTACCATCCAAAAGTTTGGAAGCACATCTGTCATCAAACAAAACAAATGAATACCGAATATAGGCGGCAAAAGTTAGCAATAAACTACCGTTTTACAAGCTTTTACTATTGTTTACATAAAAATAAAAGGATTGTTATTCCACATTTATGAAGTTTTAACTAACTCCTTAGTTTTAACGAAACACGTGTTTTCTACGAAACACGTGTTGTATCCGTCGGGAACTTTATTTTTGGAATCGTGTGGTTTTATTGATAATATTTGGTAGTTATAACTTTTTAAGAACCTGTTTAGTCCAACTGGAGCATTGACACGTGAAATTTGTGATATTAACATTGTCCGTATTTGAAAGATATCGACGACTCCTTTGACCTTATTTTTTTCTTCTGAAAATGGCAAAACGCAAGCAAATCACACTCGAACAGAGAAGCGCTATTTGTACTCTACGTGAGGAAGAATACAGTGAACGTCAAATCGCAGAAAGGCTCGGAATCTCTCGTAAATGTGTCCGCTATACCCTTTTTAGAAAATGAGAAACTGGGAAAAATGAAGATAGAAAGAGATCTGGTAGGCCCAAATCCACAACAAGGCAAGAAAACAACTTCATCAGGATTATCTCTAAACGGAATCGAAGCTTAACTGCACTACAAATCACCGCAGCTCTGAATGAAACGCGAGAAACACCCGTTTCAAAAACAACTGTTAAAAGACGTTTATTGTTTGCGAGACTAAGAGGATATTTTGCAGCTAAAAAACCAAAACTAAAAATTTGACATAAGAAAAATAGACTAGAATGGGCAAAAGCGCAACAAATCTGGACAAAAGAGCAATGGGAAATGTCCTTTGGAGTGACAAATCAAAGTTTCAGATTTTCGGATCCAATAGACGTGTGTTTATACGCCGGTCAAAAGAAGAGAGGGCTTCAGAGGCGTGTACTGTGCCTACTATCAAACATGGTGGAGGTAATGTCATCAGAAATTTTGTGAGGATAACCGGAAAACTAAACAAGGAAGGTTACTTGAAAATTGTCCAAAATTCCGCGGTACCCAGTGGACTAAATCTTATTAGTTCTGGGTTCATTTTCCTACAGGATAATGATCCTAAGCATTCTTCTTAACTGTGCCAGACCTTTTTGAACAAGAAAAAAGATGAAAAAATCTTAAACATCATGCGATGGCCATCTCAATCACCTGATCTTTCTCCCATTGAGCTAGTTTGGGATGGGTTCGATAGAAGGGTGAAAAATCGTTCCCCTACGAGCTCAGAACATTCGTGGAAGATATTAGAGAGCGAATGGAACAAATTAGATGAAGATTATTTTATTAAATTAATTAATAGAATGCCTAGAATATGCGAGAAGCTAATAAAGGAAAAAGGAGGACACTTTGATGAAGCTAAAATTTAATTTAATTTTACATTGTTATACAAAATTTTTGTTCTGCTTAAATTAGATTTGTTTATATAATATCTTAATTTTTTATCAATACATTGAAATTGAAATGACTTTGTTTCGTTTTATTTGATTTTACCTTGCTGCTTCCAAACTTTTGGAAGGTAGTGTATGTCGGAGTTGCAGAGGGATTTAAATCCGAAATATTATCAGTGTCCGCCATGTTGCACGTGGTTGAGCAGAATCAGTGCGCACACCCGGCGCGGTCGAGCTCTGGATGTCAATTGAATAGGGAATATTACGCAAAGCTGAGACAGCAGATGGTGCCACATGGACACGATGTAAACAAAACAAACTGTCAAAGGCGAGCGGTAACATTTTTCGGCGTTTTTCAATATTATTTCAGCTTTATTTCATCCTTGTTACTTTAATTGTAGGTTAAAATAATACCAAAAGGTTACAAACATGCTTCTAAGAATTTCAAACATATTTGTTTTTGTGATATTGAACTACTTTACAATAAACTTTTAACGTTACATTCAAGTAAATAGCACTAAAAATATTGTTTTTTTTTTTGCATTAGGTTAATACTCTGACCTGTAAAATATCCTTCGTTCTTATAGTCTTCAGCTCTAAAATGATCAGAATACGACCTTTTATGTTTTGTGACTGTAAAATAGTAATAAAAAAAAAATGCTTTCAACGTAGCAATTTACCACTGCTTGCGAAGTTATCCGTTTTTAGTGAATTAATGAATACCTTCGTTCCTGCTTAAACTACCTAATGGCACAACACTGATTCACTGACTGATGCATTATTAATATCTATTACATAATATTTCTGACGAACGTATGTCATTAAAATAATATATCAGTAGATTGTAAACACACCGGATTTTTCATAAACAGTCATATAACCACAGATATTTTTTTTATAAACATAGATGAAAAAAGAGGCCTAATCGTGAAGTGTTTTTTTCTGTTTACGTTATTTATTTAATTATTTATAACTATCATTACAGGTTGAATTACCTAATGCGATACTGCGGTATCACAAAATGCATGTATTATTAAAATTATTTACAATTTAAAATTATTAAGAATTTTGACCTTTTTAATAGAACCTTTTTGTTAGGTAGTCGTACCACAGACGTACGCAATGTTGTTCTGTTTACCAAGCGTTGCAGGTGCAACCTCTAGCGGGATAAATTGTCAGTAAGGTTCCCTATTATGTCGCTAACACACTAGTCCTCCGCCAGGAGTATTAGTGTTCTGTGCACTAGTCTCACCCTGAAGTCTAACAGATGTCAAACAACATACGCGGCAGTTAATTGACATCCCCGACTCGAATTATTGACTCAATGACAGTTGTTATCGATTTGATTAATCGACTAAGGTATCTCAAACGCTAACAGATGGCGCTACTAGTACGTTAACAAGCCTTTTACTTCACTCCTCCAACATATATACAAAAAGAAGTACATAGTAATATTAATGAAATACTATTGTGAATTCATGCAAGCCTAGTACATTTTGTTAAGTTACTGCTCAAAACTTATCGTGAACTACTGTCATCACAGTCATGTAAATTGTACCCGTGCGAAGTCGGGGCGGGTCGCTAGTATAATAAAAGAAGTAAAATAATATTAAAAGCAACACATAGGAGTCAGTCATAGGAGTATATATAGTTAAAATTCGTGGCACCCATCTTGCCGACACTTTTCTGAACTCCAGTGAATCAATTATAATGGATTAAATACTAGCAAATGAGCATGCGGTGCAGCGCGTCTGGGATGTTTGCTGAGGCGCGCACTGATGGTTTCCAGGCCATCATGCGCAAAAAAGCAGCTTCCCTGCTAGCCCGTATACGGGGGAGCAACAATGGCATTCTGAATGCAATATGTAGCTGTACGTTTCAACTGTCCCTTTCAGAACCAGTGGGTCATGTCTTGTGTAGGTGTGGCAAGTCGTGACAAATAAATATGTACTAGGTTAAGGCTTCTATGGGTCTATGCCGCCCGAAATAAAGTTTTATTATTATTATTATTTGATATTTCTCGGGACCCTAGGGTCCCGGACCTTTGGAAGGCATATGAGGGGCCGAAGCCAACTCGCAGAGGCCCGTTAAACGCTATCAATGGAAATGAGGCACCAACCGACGATTATCCCTGTACGTACTATGCACGTGCACCCAAGGATAACCCCCGGTCGGTGTAGGACTAGTGCAGGATATGGAGACAAAAAAATCTTGGGCTATAGGTTTGGATGGCTAAAGTGGACTGGTTATCTAAAACTATGGAAGGACTACAGCCCCTGCCTGACCAATGTTTGATAAATACAATACACGGATAAAATGGCAGGGGGTGACTTGCACACTCAACAATGGGCCCCCGGAAACGGTCGCTAGCACAGTGTCGTAGCGACAAGGGGGGGAACATGTCCTGAGGTGCTTAAGAGGAGTGGAGAGGTATTCCACGGCTATCAGGACAATCCCGGAAGTACGGTCAAGATCCCTACCAGCATCTTACTGGAATACTTCCTTCCTCCGAGCACGTTTGCTCTTGCGAATCTCTACTCAAGTCAGCCAATAAAGGCAAGAATGAGGTGGGAGGTCAGTTCTCGTCAGTATTCACTCCAGCCGGCCAATAAAGGCAAGCCAGAAATGAGGAACAATACATGACTTTTCCCGGGAGATAGGATACGTTATTATTATTTTCTTTATTACAGTAAATACATATATATTATATTTTTAAATATTGTAATATAAAGATTATGAAAAAACATTGAAAAATGTAAAAAATAGTAGCCCACCGGTATCGGGAACAGGGTCCAAGCTACCGGCAGTCAGGGCTCCAGAGAGAGGAACCTCCTAACAATGCGAGCCGTGTCCAGAAGTACCGCTTTCTGAATCAAGCCCTTAATCCAGCTGCCCAATGAGAGCCTCCTTAGATGTTGGTCGAGGCTATTGGCAAATAAGCCATTGGCTGATACGACTGTCGGCACAATGATCGCTGAGTCCACATCCCACATGTTGACAACCTCGTGGGCCAAGTCAAGATACTTGATTTGTTTATCTTTCTCGGCTTTCACAAGGTTCCCGTCACTCGGGACAGTTACGTCAATAATTAATCATTGCGCGCCGCTCTATTCAATCCACTACCACTATATCAGGCTTATTGGCAACAATAGTCCTGTCAGTGATGATGGATCGATCCCAGTACAATGTGATATGTCTATTTTCGAGAACGGGGTCGGGCACATACCTGTAGTACGGCACTTCCGATTCCACAAGACTGTATTTCAGAGCAAGTTGCTGATGGATAATCCTGGATACAAGGTTGTGTCTATGCAAGTACTCATCGTTAGCTAGACGAGAACACCCTGAGATGATGTGTCGGATTGATTCTCCCGGACGGTGGCATGCCCGACAGATGTCAACCGTGCCGTCCTTCACAATAAATCTCCGGTAATTGATCGTCATGTTAACTTCGTCCATAATTGCACAGACAAAACCTTAAGTTTCCGCAAAGAGGTCACCAAAACGCAGCCAGGCTACGGACGCTAGGAAATCAACATCGGGTTCATGTAGGGCCCAGAAAAAGCGTTCGTGGAGCTCCTTACTCTGCCATACCTCCAGGCGATAGTTAGTGTCAAGCACTACAGGCTTGCGCCAGTTCTCTTTAGCTAAGGAGAGCGGGGTGAGGTCCTTGTCGACTGCGACCACATCTCGATGCATCCCCACGTCGGCTTCAAGGAAATATCCCTGAGACTGCATGTCTCGCGATTGTGGAGGGTCTTAACATTTGAAAAGCCTCGACCTCCACACTTTCGCGGGATATACAGTCTCATTACCGATGATCGTGGGTGATGCATTCGATATGCAGTCAGCAGCGTACGGACCCTCCTATCCAGGGCGTCGAGTTCAGTCTGAGTCCATTTGAGTATGCCGAAAGAGTACATCAAAACCGGCATGACCCAACCGTTGAAGGTGCGCACCTTGTTTCCGCCTGATAGAAGACTATTAATTACTTTCATCAGGCGGCCAAAGAAGCGCTCCTTCAACGATTGCTTCATGTCAGCAGCATTAATGCCCAACGCTTCCGACATACCCAAATACTTATAGGTTTCGGTTGCAGAGAGGAATCTAAGGTTTATGGAATCCGAGAGTTGGGTTTCCACGGGTTCCACAATCTCCCCTCGCTTTACATGCAAGACCGCACATTTGTCCACACCATATTCCATCCTGATGGCGCTACTGTAAGTTTCAGTTACTCCATCAGTTGCAAATTGTTGGGGGCAAAGAGTTTTAGGTCATCCATGTAGAGGAGGTGAGATATAACCTGACCACCTCTCCTCAGCCGATAGCCTAGACCTGAATCCTCCAGCAGTGTGCTTAGGGAATTCAAGGCTAAGCAGAACCAAAGCGGACTCAAACTATCACCCTGAAATATGCCTCGCTCAATCCTTATCGGCTCGCTATTCCTCTGGATATTTCGACATCCTGGATAGGATATAAGGACCGTCCTCCATTGCACCATACACGACATCAGGAAGGTGCGCAGAGTTGCATCTATTTTATACAACTCTAGCACCCTCATGAGCCATGTATGTGGCACCGAGTCATAGGCCTTCTTCTTATAATCTATCAAACATGTCGACAGATCCATTCGGGAACGACGAACCTGTTGGCTAATGGCCATATCAATGAGGAGCATCTCCTTAGTACCGCGGGACCCATTCTTACATCCATTTTGTTAGGCAGACATGATGAAGTTTGTGTCTATATGTTTGTTGATTTTAGCTCTCAAAATGGATGTAAGAACTTTATAGACCGTCGGTAAACACGTGATCGGCCTATATTTTTTGGGTTCCGCGGTGCTACCTGATTTATAGAGCAGGTGGGTAATTCCTGTTGTTAGGAACTGGAGTAGCGAACCAGACTCCAAAGCAGCCTGGCACTGAGCTGCCAAGCGAGCGTGCGATCTTGCAAACCATTTAATCCAGAAGTTGTGCAGTCCTGGAGATTTCTCGGGACCCTAGGCTCCCGGGCATGACTTCTCCCGGGAGATAGGGTACGTGGGGTCGCTACTGCCCAGTAGCTCGCGACATGCTGCCCTGCAGGTTTCTGTATCTCTCTTGGTCTGGCTCCTCACCCTAGACCTGTTCCAGCAAAGTAACCTCTACCGGCACAGACCTAGAGTTCGGAGCGCGCAAGCCCCACCACGACGTCAACGTAGAGATACGGCAATAGGGTTATTATTATTATTAAATTATATCTTTAGGACCTCAGCTAAATGTTTTATAGTTATTCTTGTCTTCAAAAACCATAATCTCAAACTTTTGACATTTTCTTTCGTAACGGAGGTTGAAGGCCGCCCAGAACGCGGGTCATCTTTACAGCGTGATCTACCTGTTTTAAATTCAGCCACCCAGTACGCAACCGTAAAATAGGGTATAGCATCAAGCATCATCCCCTAATGTCTGCTGAATGTCTGAAAAAAATTACTTACATACTTTATCACCGCACGTAACTCACTTTTACGAAAACAAGAGACAGTTTGCATAAATATTGTGTGATTGACACCCTTTAATTCGAATATCGAACTTTCCCCAAAAAGGTTTTATATATAAGCACTTCTAAGAACTTTTTCATTCACCCTGGTATAGTTGATTCAATGATTGTTTGGTGTATTTAATAAGTTTGACAGCTACCAATTATCTGGGGACGAATAATTGTCTGTGGTCGTGAAAGATCTAAAGTCCATTTCACGAAAGAAGTCCCGCGGACAATTGTGGAACTAAATTTGACAGATGGGGAGATCGGCCATGTTGTCGTTTGTCGATGTTATCAAGGTGCGTTTGTTATGGTAGATATTTTGTGAGTTTATTATTGGATTAGTGCGTTATAAGGTTTATTTACGATGCCAAAAGTTGTAAAAAGTGCAGGTCGAGAAATGATATTAAAGGTGAAGGAGTTCTGTGAAGCGGAACACAAGAATCGCGGTGTTTTAATACCAATAAGCAATGTTCGCAAAAGAGTCGCCGCCATGACAGGTAAATTTTGGGGCTGCCATATACAGATTTTTTCCCGATTGATTTACAGATTGGAATTAAGTTTTTTGTTTTTTTAATGCACGATTTTTATTAAGGAACATTTGAAAAGGAATTAACACAACACAACAAAAATTTGTAAAGTTATATTCAACAATAATGTAATTAAATACGAAAATAATCTTTGTTTGAATTTTAATTTTTTTTTATTGTTCATTTTATTGCAGGTGTTTCAGAGAAAACTGTAACGAGAGTTACAAAAGAAGGCGCAACAGCGGCGAGTACTTCTAAAGTTATCGTCACCCCAGGGAAGAGTCGCCCGCATCCTAAAAAGTTCGACTTGGATGGATTTGATTTGTGCGCTATACGGCAAAAAATTCACAGTTTTTATGTTGTGAAGAAGGAATTACCTACATTGATTAAATTACGTGCAGCTTTGAGAGAAGACATAAATTATCAAGGAAGCATCACAACATTGCACCGTATATTGCATAGCATCGTTTTCAAGTATAAGCGATGCCAATCGAAACGTAAATCACTAATGGAACGTTATGATATTACTGCATGGCGTTCAAGATATTTGGAGAGAATCCGAAGAAATCGCAATGTGGAGAAAAAACCTGTAGTATATTTAGACGAGACCTATATACACAACACTTATCATGCCAAAAGCTGCTGGCAAAGTGAGGAGGAGCCTGGGATGTTCGTGTCAGAGTCATCAGGGAGTCGTTGGATAGTTGCTCATGCGGGAACTGAAAATAGTTTTGTTAATGGTGCATTGTTAATGTTCAAATCCCAATCCAAATCCTCAGATTACCACGATGACATGAACTCAACTAATTTTTTGAAATGGATGAGTGAGAAAGTCATTCCTAACCTACCTGAAAGGTCACTTGTGGTAATGGACAACGCTCCGTATCACTGCACTCAAATAGATAAAGCACCTACAATGTCAAGTATTAAACGTGACATGCAGGAATGGCTGCGAGAAAAGGGAGTATATTTTGAAGATACTTGGACAAAAGCTGTATTATTTGAATTAATTAAACAAAACAAAGGTCCACCTACATATGCCGTGGAGGCATTAATAAAATCTCACAATCATGAATTGCTAAGATTGCCGCCTTACCACTGCGATCTCAATCCGATCGAAAAAATGTGGAGCCTTGTAAAGAGACGGGTAGCGGATAAAAACGTGGGCCAAGATCCAAAAGAAATTGTACGCCTAACAGAAGAGGCTTTTGAGACTGTTACAGCGGAAGATTGGGCAGTTCAATGTAAACATGTACAGCATTTGGAGGAAGAATATTTAAAAAATGCTGGTCTTATGGATGAAGCAATGGATCGATTTATTATATCCACGGCTAGTGATAGTGAAACAGAATCTGATTCTGTTTCTATTCACTCTTCTGACAGTGATCATAGTATGACCGATCATAATTATTCAATAAAAAATTGAATAAAAGTTTTAAATGTTATTTTATTTTTCTAATTTAAAGTTGGTCGAATATCTCCATTTTATATTTTTGTAATTACAGGAAGATTTATTTTTCACTAATCTGACCTTAGCAGTATGGACATCAAATGGTACCTATTAGATTAAAAATACATTCTATTAAAAACATTTTTTTTCTTATCTAACTATTCGAGTAGGTACCTAGTTATTAAAATGAAAGTAAATGAACTATTTCCCCATATTTAACCGTGGCAACATTATGTCGCGCGAATACAGCGCTGCGTCTGCGGGACTTCTTTCGTGAAATGGACTTTACAAGCTTTTTTTTCATAAGACTGGTTCATGGAAAATAAATTGAAATAATAAAGATGATTCGATCCAGGAGTGGTACCAATGTTAAAATGATACGAAATAGGTTTCATTAGAACATTGTAAGTACTAATTTAAAATAGCTAAGTGTCTTTTTCCATGTACATGTACTTATTTCAACTTGTATTATTTGTCCCAGGGTTCTACGTTTTACTTTTAAAATAATTAATTAAACAATTATGGTCTCCTCAATTGGACAAGAACATAAATAGACTGCGCCAGTTCAAACAGTAGTCAGCAGAAGTGACTGGTTCTGGGTACAGATGTCCACGTGATGTTTCGTCATCCAAGCCTGAACACACAGATAGCAGATGCTGATTGCGACAGCATATTTCTGGGTGTTTGACTTTTAAGGGTAATTAAACCCATAAAATGTAAGTTGGCTGCATATTTACACGATCGTATCAAGAAGATCCTGATCTGGACTGGCTAAGTGATTAATGTCTACATTAAATTTAAATGAGAAGACCAATTCAATGTCTTTGCTTTGATCAAACCCTCATGTGAATCAATTCCTGAGTCTCATGCAGTATACCGCTGGGTAAGTCGGTGAGTAGGAAAAATTAACCCTACAATGGGCTTCTGCAAGTTGGCTTCGGCCCCTCGTACGTCTTCCAAAGTTTCGGGACCCCAGGGTCCCGAAATATGCCAAAAAATCATCAAAATAATAATAAAAAGCCTCTGCGAGTTGGCTTCGGACCCTCGTATGCCTTCCAAAGGTCCGGGACTCCAGGGTCCATATTTCAGACCATGTCTATAATAATTACAAGTAGGGTAAGTTATAAAGTACACGAATAAACGCTTTCAGGATATTTAAGTCCTGTTTATCCGCAATGACCTGTAGGATGCTGTTAGTGCTACCCCTGACTCTGCTTAATAACGACGCGAGTCCACCCTGGCCTCCGCGAACATACGAGAGGCACTACAAAAGCGTGGCAGCCCTAACAACATCCTAAATCCATTGTTATATTGGACATGTAGGGTACTGAGCGGCCCATGGTGGTACAAGGTAATAAAATATTCTCTGTAGTCTAACGACCTATTTGTAACAGAAAACGTAAAGTAACTGAACCGGAAAATAGTGTCATAACAATAACTACTGCCTTATAAAGTCAGTAAAATGAATAGTCTTGAGTATTTCTGACAAAAATATATGACGGTCGCGTACCAGGGGATCATACATCATGTGAAAGTTGCCACAGTTCCAGGTAAAGTTGGATATCACTACGACTCTCCGGTGACGCACCATAATGTGACTTTTGCGCGTTTTTGTAAGGCGTAATATGATGAACGGAGCGACCATGTCACGGTAATGTTGTTTTGTGATTATATCGTAGAACAAGATAAAAGTAACTGGTATTTTTGTGGTTTAATATTTCTTTTGGAAGTAAGTCAGTAAAAGGTATGTGATTGAAAGTTTGTTGGTCTTCATTGGCCAATGTTATTTATGTACAGCTACATGAAATGTGGTGGCTGATGTCTGAGGAAATAGATCAGCCCCCATTAAAAATTGTGTCTATCTCTTCCTTTCTGAAGCATCGATTTTAAACCGACGAAAAAAAGGAAGGTATCCTCAAGTCGACGCGTATATTTTTATATTTTCATGTATGACCACGCATAACATTTTACAGAGTAGTCCGATTTGAACGATTCTTATTTTAGTCGGGAGGGTGTACCTCGAAGTTGCCCCATGTAAAATTTATTAACTTTGTTTGGGTGATTTTTGAGTTAGCTTCAATAATACGTACTTTTCCCACTTAGTCTATGTAGATGATGTTCTAATAATTTTCTATCACTGTAATTTACTTACTGTAATTTGATTACTGTAATAGCAGCATACCATACCTAAAGCCACCATAACTAAAAAGTGAAAAATAAAAACTTTGTTACAAAAAATAAAACCGACTTCCAAAAAAAAAACACTACAAAGTGAAAAATAACTTTGATGTTGGAAGTCAGTGGCAAAAACGAAAATACAAAACCATAGATACTGACTTCCGAAATCAAAGTTATTTTTCACTTTGTCGTGTTTCTTTTGGAAGTCGGTTTTACTTTTTGTAAAAACGTTTTATATTTTGGCGTTCGGTTTACATTTCCTGTTCCCGGAATAAATAAAGCTGCATATCTCCAGAAACGCGTGAGTGAGTGTTTATAGTGACAATAATGTAAAGGCAGCGACAGGTTTCTTCCCTGAGCACCTTTAAGTAAGCTGCCCACAGGTACGGTAGGCCGGACTTCAGTGGTAACAAAACCAGTAGGTATCAACTGGCCTCGTATTATATTGAAACTCCGTACTACGCCAGACAAGCTCAAGGTCAAAGTGTTACCACTGACGTGCAGTCGACTGTACCCTGATTTATTTGTATTGCATGAGACATGAAACGGCTCTCACCAAATAAATATTTATTTTACATTTCCAGTTAAAATAAAGCCCCAGTTGGCCGCAGTTGGTTGTGGGCCAATACTTCAAAGATTACTTTGCCCTGGGTACCAGGAGGGCATAAACCCGGAAGAGCATTTTATCCTTCCCCTGCGACCATGATTATGAAATATTTATTTGAGCGTGTGTTCTGCGCATGTGTACGTCTATTTTTGTTTTGTGAAGTATTTTTATGTATACACACGGCACTCAAAGTATACACTTTGAGTGCCGTTTGTCCACACTGCTGAAAATTGGTGATAGTTGGCTAAAATATAAAAATGGAACGCGACTGGTTAACATTATTAACGTAGTGGGAGACCGAGGTGAGTTGAAACAATTTTAATCTTAGCTTGGGTGTCGGAGGTTTTAACTCTGTATAAACCTACAATTTATAGGATACATATGGAATGTATACTAAATGGTACATGTAAATTGTAAAACTGGAAATAAAGATTTTTTTTATTATTATTATTATTTCCTTTATTAAACTAAATACATATAAATTATATTTTTAAATATTAGAATATAAAGATTATAAAAAAACATTTAAAAATATAAAAAATAGTAGCCCACCGGTATCGGGAACAGGGTCCAAGCTACCGGCGGTCAGGGCTCTAGAGAGAGGAACCTCCTAACAATGCGAGCCGTGTCCAGAAGTACCGCTTTCTGAATCAAGCCCTTAATCCAGCTGCCCAACGAGAGCCTCCTTAGGTGTTGGTCGAGGCTCTTGGCAATTAAGCCATTGGCTGTAACGACTATCGGCACAATGATAGCTGAGTCCACATCCCACATGTCGACAACCTCGCGGGCCAAGTCAAGATACTTGATTTGTTTATCTTTCTCGGCTTTCACGAGGTTCCCGTCATGCGGGACAGTTACGTCAATAATCATTGCGCGCCGCTCTATTCGATCCACCACCACTATATCAGGCTTATTGGCAACAATAGTCCTGTCAGTGATGATGGATCGATCCCAGTACAATGTGATATGTCCATTTTCGAGAACTGGGTCGGGCACATACCTGTAGTACGGCACTTCCGATTCCATTATTATTATTATTATTATTTTGACATTTTACTTCAAACACAAATTTTATAAACACAAATCGTATGAGTTTCATGCCAGTTGATAGTTAATTTCTTTAACTTCCAAATATCTGACAAAAAGAACGTGTTAGTATGAATTCTGTGGTGAAACATGAACTTGAATATAACAAGTCATTTTGTTTTAACTCCCCGAGAATAGTTGAAACGGGGCCGAGATGAGTTGAAACAGATGCTATTTGAATGTGTTTTATTTATAATTCTTAATTACTACATAGGTACAAGATAACACTAATATATATATTATGTACAAGTATACAATAAAAAATAAAAAATAAATGGGGAAGAGCTCATTGGGCATCAAAAAATTCGTCCGCATCGCTGTCAATGGGAAAAGTGCCCAAAAACTTGGCAGCATTGCCACGTTGAATGGCAATGCTGATTCTTTGGGCTAAGAATCGGCCAGCCCTCTGGTCCCGTAAAGAGTCGACCAACCGCTTGGCGATGTCCCGAAATACTCGATGAGCACTCGGACCCCACGGCCCTAGTGTTTCAACCCCAAACGGCTCAAACATATAGCTCCCAATGAGGTTGTTATATTTACGCCGTTTGAGGTTTTCTGCACCTGCAGTAGTCGCTCCAGCACAGCCTGCCGTGCTAGGAAGATGGAATAGCGTGAGAGTGTCGACACAGGTTGCATCCCACACCAAAGGCCTACCCAACTTCCAAGACGTTATGGTCATTTCGTCTGGCCTCTTCCCATCGTCGCGTGCCAAGCCATTGGGTTCTAAAACAGCTTGCACCCTGGCGGTGACAAGAGCCCGACGGATGATGTCGTTAATGCTGGCGTACCGTGCCATACGACCAGCGCTCTTGCTACAGGATAGGCCATAGTGTCCGAGGCAGTCGACTCCTTCACCGCATTGACAGCGATGTGGAGCACCGCAAGGAGCGCCCAGACGCAAACATGTAGCGAGCCAGAATATGTTGTCACCCAGCATAGTGCCTATGTTGGGTGAAGGTAGCACCTGAAGCCAGAGGCCCGACTCCCATTCACTCACAGCCAGCAGGCGGGCACGTCACCTCCTAGTGTTCCATCATCTAAATACCAGACATTTAATTTTGAATTTAGTTGTTGTAATATGGGATGGATAGCCAAACTGAAAATGACTGTCCCGAGAGAATCACCTCGTTGGCATCCGACTGCAGATTCCAAAATTTTGTCTTTATATAATAATTTTGATGGATGCCTGTAGCACTGCCAATTAAAACCATACATTTCTGGTAACTCCTTTTTTACTTCAGCCAATAAAGTGTCCTTATTAACCGAGTTGAAGGCGTTCTTAACGTCAACCTTGAGGATGACCTCACCTTTACTGGTGTTTAAAAAACTGGAAAGGGCATGTACAGCAGCCTCGCAGCCCCCTTTGGAACCAAAGCCAAACTGTAGAGGCTGGAACTTCTTAGTAAGAACTTCGCTATACAATTTGCAGCATATTCTGGGTGCCGTACGCCTTTAGGAATAAAATTAAGGGTTGTAAAGTATAAACGACGATATACTTTAAAAGTAGTTATTAAAATAAAACGTTTATAACATTTTTAACTATATTTTGTACTGAACTAATAAGCGTAACTCGAAGCCGCATCGCGGAGACTTTCTTGACGCAATGTTACTTCTTCTGCGCCGAGCTCGTATAATTCGTGACTCACCAAACCTCTATCAGTATTTCTTTTATACTCAGTAGGCATACCGAAACGAAATCAGCAAAAAAAAAATCCAACCCCACCGTATTAGCAAATCAAAGCTCAAAACTTAAGCGGGGTGAGTTGAAATAGTCTGTTTCAAATCCCCTCAATAAGAAAAATCCTCCCAGTCTTTACACAAATAAATACCAAGAAGTAAAACACAAAGAAATTTCTTTTACCAGTGACATGATTTCAATAGTTAATTAATGAGCTTTCGTAACATATACAATCCAAGCCAAAATATTATCAAAATACGGGTATCTTAAAAAAACGTTTAAAACTTGCTTTTCACTATTTTTGCGACGTGGCAGCCACAACAACACAATCACGCGTCTTGAGTCACGGACGCAAACTATGGGGCCCACAAATGGCGGGAAGTGGCTGATTTGCGACGTTGCCAGCTCGCTAAGGGCGCGTTCCCACTATGTCGTGACGATTAATTTATCGTTGGACGACTGTCGTCTCTAGCTGTTCCCATTATATCGACTGTTTATTGACAATCTGTCGTCACTGCAAAAAAAAGTCGTGCACGACAGTTAATCGTGTCGTCCTATATGTGAACACCTCCATTTAAATACACAAGCCACGACGCTTTTAACGACACGATAATCTGTCGTCACGACATAGTGGGAACGCGCCCTAACGGTTTTAAGTTCCGCGAAATCAGTGCTATTTCAAATCAACTCAATTTCAAAACCGCTCGGTCTCCCCTGTTGTTACGAGTTTTTATGTAGTTTGACTAAATGCGAACTGACAACTTTATTTAAATCCATCAGTTACTGTACTAAAACATTGTAAGGTGTTGAAGTATTTGAAACAAGCCAAAAAGCTCTTCTTGTTCTTATTTTTGTAGTAAAGCTTTTGATCCAAGACATGAGTAAACGGTCGTCTGAAGCGTTCTATTTGTAAAAGCTGAGACAACTTCATGGCCGGTCTCGGCTGCCATTGTAGGTAAGTAGATGCCCGTAGTCGGTGTCATTTAAACTTACCATCATTTACCTAGACCATTTGCTTAGTTGCCAATAACGTGATTAAATCCTTGATTCATGGACCTATACAGTCAATTACTGACAAATGCGTGCACTGACTGGACAGGCCAACTTAATATGTGTGGTTCTTTTCTCAAAAGAACATTTCAGATCCCAAGCCACATCGTCTTCACATCATCTGACCAAGATTTCTTTTTTTTTTAAAGAGTCTGTGACCTTTGAGTTTGTTTCGGCCTTTCTTCTCAGAGTAGTCAGATAGAAAACGCCGACCTCATCTAGATAAAAAAAAGATTGATGTTTGTAACTGTTTGTATAAAACTACTTAAAGAAATATAATAAAAAACAAACAAAAATGTCAAAAATCTATTAAATCCACCTTATTCCATTTTATTTCTCCATTTCAGCACTCGAATAAATAAATTGAAAGCGGCGTCTATACAATGACTCAAATACATGTTTCCAACATCAAACAAAATTATGCAAATGGCAATATTACTGAAACGTACAAATTGACGGTTATAACCCAAATCGATTGTTCCAAATCATATCGGTTGAAAGGCAAATTAATCATAGCGTATTGACGAAACTAACTAAACAGTAGTTTGTGTCACAAATGTGGTGTACATCACTAGTAAATTTTGCGTATCGATAAATTTTGAATCGATATTTGTTCACTTGTTTGGTCTGTTTGTTATCAGTTTGGTATACTGATCTGTTATCAAACCAACGAAGGTAAAACAACTGGTGTGAATTGAATTACTTTTTTTTCTTTTACCCGGCAATGAAAAGTTACTTATGTACATATTTACACATTGTACGTTTACATAAACTCACGCCTTCTCCCTATGGGGGTACGCAGAAACTACAGAACGCCACCTGCTACGATTTATAATTGGTGTTTTTTTTTTTAAAGGAAAATACATTTTCCGGGATAACATTGGCCAGGGACGATTTTTTAATAACTTTGGAACATAGTTTTGTAATGAACACGATTTGCTGACATTTTATACACAAAATTAAACACACGTCAGTCAGTTTAATAACTCTTTTCGGCAATAGGAATGCCCAAAGCCATTGCTCGACATTTCTCAGGTTAGAGCCACCTTACAGGATTCCATAGGCCTAACGACGTAAGCCTATAACTTATCTGTGGTCCACTAACACGACAGGACCCTTCAAAAAGATGTTGGATTTTTTTAATGAAATAATTATATTTTCAGTAATCCATGCTGCATATACTCGTGTCTGTGTCACGAGTGTTCCTTTATGGGTTCCGTTTTTTCATTCGGACGATCGGAACCCTAAAAATTGTTTAAGACATTAAATTAAAACTTTTTTGCAAAAAAAAAAACAACCGATTTCCAAAAAAAAACACGCCAGTGTAAAATAACTTTAATTTCGGAAATCGATGTCTGGATCTGTTTTTTAGGGTTTTGTCACCGACTTCCGAAATTAAAGTTATTTTATATTTTTTTGGAAGTAGGTTTTTTTTTGCAAAAAAGGTTTTTATTTTTCACTGTTTAGTGGGTCGGTTTGTAATTTATCTCAGTAACAATAGCGCCTAATGACAACTTTTCATCACCATTTACAAAATATTTCTTTTCCTTATGCAGGGACGTTAATTGTTGAGGAGTTCTCCTGGTACTCCACCATCAGCTCCACTTCACTATATGCACTGTAACGAGCATAATTTGGTCAGCAATCATTATACAGTTATCGAACAGCAACCCGTGAAATATTTATAAGTTTTGAGTAGTTCCAGTGGCCATCTATGGTCTTCATCAAGAGTTCCACTTCTCCAAATGGTTCCGAGAACAAATGTACTAGTTACTATAAAAAATTATCCAAATCGCTATAGGTGTGCCTATAATATTTTTTTTATTTTTTTTTTTTAGATAGGTTTGCTCTTGACTCTAGTCTAGGTCAGAGATGACAGAGACAAAGTCGACGATGGAGCGAGCTTACCCAGAAGAAGCCTGTTCACTCTCACTTTGAAGAGATCGGGGTTGTATGCGTTCGGAAACACAGACGCAGGCAGAGAGTTCCACTCCTTTGCTGTGCGTATCATATTTGAAGAGTTCCCTCGATTTATCTAGGATCTCATCATCAGATCCAGACCTGATGACAATGGGACCACCTGGAAAGTATACCCTTTCAAAAAAAAAAAAAAACTAAATCGGTCTAGCCGTCTTCGAGTAATCGCGGAACACACATAAAATAAAAGATTCCGACGAACTGAGAACCTCCTCCTTTTTTTGAAAACGTTTAAAAATAAAAACCATTTGTATTCTACCCCGAAGGTTCATTTCCCACATCAATATTTGTGTATATATGTGTATCGTGGATACATTCATGTACACATAATACTGTATGTACTTAATATACATAACATCACGCCTCTATTCCCCGAGGGTTAGGCAGCGGTGTACCTATAGTACACCCACATATCGCCAGTTATGTTTAAGTCCCATGTAACAGTCCGTACAATTTTATTTTATATTATTTTTAACCGACTTCAAAAAAAAGAAGGAGGTTATAAATTCGACACGTATGTATGTAATGTTATTGGAACTGCAAGAAATTGACATAATTATGGTAATCTATTAGGGCTTTCAATCAAATATACAAAATGTAATAGGTGTATGTATGTTTGTTTGTCCACGCATTTCTTCGAAACTATTAATCGGATTGTAACCAGTCTTTTTTTAGGGTTCCGTAGTCAACATGGGACCCTTATGGTTACGCCAAGTCCGTCCGTCCGTCCGTCCGCAGCTTAGCTCAGAGACTCTAAGTACTAAAATGTTATAATTTGGCATGGAGATAAATATTAATCACGCCTTTATAGTGGTAAAATAAAATCATGAAAAAAATATTTTTAGGTTTTCCTGTACACGTAAAGTTGGGATGTTTTTCTTTCTCGTCTACCCGATGGTGTGGGTGTTATTGGATAGGTATTTTAAAAATATTGCGGGTTTGAAAAAAAAATCGATTAAGGGATCCGTTTCTGAAATATTAAGCTGTAAAGTGCTAATTTTTGTAAAGTGTTTGTTAAGTGTCCCCCTCCCCTGCCAGCTAAACGGTTAGTTTTGGATATGTGAAAAAATTCACTGTAGTAGTATATACAACGAAGCTAAAATGAAAACTATCACAGCTAAGCAGCCTTTACAACCTTAGGAGTAATAGTCGACCAATTTACATTTGTGGTTGGAATGTATGAGAGAACATGTTTTTCAACTACAATGTTAAGTTTGTTCTTAGGATAAATTCATCCCAACTACAGAACCCTTCATTGTGCGTGGTCTGACATGCGTTTGGCTGGTATTGGCTTACATTTACTTCATCTTAGGGAACAATGCAAGTTTCATCATAATCGGTTCAGTAGTTTTTAAGATACGGACTAATACTTGTAAATGTGACGGCCTGGCTTATTAATACGAGCTACGGGTGTGGTGTCAAGATTAAAACTAAAAATTACGAAATAAAAAAGTAACATAAAAAATTAAATCGACTTCAAAAAGAAAATAACTCAAATTTATGAAATAACTTTAATTTCCGAAGTCGGTGGCAAAAAACTAAAACACAGATCCCAAGACACGGACCTCCGAAATTAAAGTTGTTTCATAATTTTGAGTTAATTTCTTTTTGAAGTCGATTTAATTTTTTTTTATTACTTTTTTATGTTAAATGATAAATGATTTTATTTCTGTAAGTAGGTAGTACAAACACTTTTACACGTCAAACATTTTTTTTTAAACTAGATGAGGCCGGCGTTTCCTATCTGACTACTCTGAGAAGAAAGGCCGAAACAAACTCAGAGGTCACAGTCTCTTTTAAAGTCCAGACATAATCTTGGTCAGATCATGTGAAGACCATGTAGGTTGGTGTCTGAAATGGTATTTTGAGGAAAGAACCACACAGATTGAGTGGACCTGTCCAGTCAGTGCAAGCATCTGTCAGTAATCGTAGAGCTCAACATAAAAGTTAGTTAAGTTAAGTTAGTTAGCTCAACGAATCGACGAGCAATACCAAAGAAAGGACATTTGGGTAGGCCGCATAATTTACTCAAACTGGCAGACTATGATTAAAGCTGAGAGAAAAGAAAAAAAAAAACAAGGACCCACATAGTCTTCACATTCACAGTAATTAAAATAATATAACATTTTACAAAGTAAATATTCATGTCATTGTATATATAAAATTCATCAATGACAATGTGTATATAAGAAAAAAAAAATTGCAAAAAGAAAAGAACAATAAAAAAAATCAGTATGTAGGTATATTAAAAAACCTACCTATTTATATACAATTCATTAAACCTGACTTGGTTTCCGTAAGTCTTTTTCTGGTGACCACTGAAAATCAGCGCTGTGCTGTGGGCCTAGCACAGCATCATGCTGAGTGGAAGCCTTCTTGTCACAGTCATGACGTGCCAGCAGCTGCCGACTATTTCTGTTTCGTGCTCGTTATTATATCATATTATGTAGATCTAATTTGTTTTTTTTTTGTGTTACTTTATCACTCGAGTTAATTATCATTTTGTAAGCATGTGTTTCTGTGCCAAATAAACTTATTTTTCTTTCTTTCTTTCATAATCACAACGCCAATAATTTTCATATGAAACAATTAGGACTGCAGCTTAGGTAATACAAAAATATGTTTGCTTCATGTGAAAAACGAATCTTACAAAATAGTTCAAGCTCTAAATCCGCAAAATTTCTAGGATAAGCTTACCGGCCTTCCTCTCTTCGGTCCACGGTACCGATAAATTAACCAGGAAAATTGTATCTTCCTCACTGGTCGATTTTGAGGCACCGTATTTGACCGATGCGTTGAACGAGTAGAAGATGGCTTGTCCCAATACGGATTTGCCCAACAACCCGTCCTGCCAGAAACGGTAGGACGTGCCGCTCTGCAGTATTATACGGAATACCCTGGTAAACACGTCATTTAATACTGCTGAGCGTGCACGTCTGCTGGCTGTGGGATAATGGGAGTCAGGCTTGTGGCTTCAGGCGCTCCCGTCATTCACCATAGGCACTATGATGGATGACTCTTCGTTTTGGCTCGCTACGTGTCTCCGCTTGGGTGCACCTTGTGTTGCTCCGCGTCGGTGTCACTGCGGTGAAGCTGTCGACAACCTCAGACACCATGGCCTGTCCTGCTGTAGGAGCGCAGGCCGCATAGCACGGCACGCCAGCATTAACGATATTATTCGTCGAGCTCTTGTCACCGCCGGCGTACCAGTGGTGTTAGAACCAAACGGCTTGGTACGTGACGATGGGAAGAGACCAGATGGCATGACGTTGTTGCCTTGAAAGGTGGGTAGACCTCTGGTGTGGGACGCAACCTGTGTCGACACCCTTGCGCCATCTCATGTTCCAAGCACAACGTGCTGTGCTGGCGCCGCTACTGCGGCTGCTGAGACCCTAAAGCGGCGCAAATACTGTAACCGTATCGGTAAGTACAGTTTTTAACCGTTTGGGGTCGAAACGCTCGGGTCATGGGCCCGAGTGCACGTCTCCTTTTTAAGGAAATTTTTCAGGTGACCAGAGGGCTGGCTCGTTCTTTGACAAAGAATTAGCATTGCCATTCAACGTGGATTGCCACGTTACGTTGCTAATTCTTCTGAACACGATTCCGGATGACAGCGATGCGGGCAAGTACTTCGACGCCTAAGTTTCCTTTTGTTTTGTATATTTATTTGTATAGTTAGTTATTTCGTTAGTTAGTAATTATAGAGTGTATTTATGATTTGAGAAAATACACACACACACACTCAACATACACACACACACGCTCACACACACATACACGCTCTAAATCACACAATAAGGCAGTTTTAGTTTTACAAAACTACCCTAATCTAAAACATGGAAATAAAAACTTCGTAATACCAACGACGACAAAAGAAAAATCACCAGTGGGTAGCACAATCTGTAAACGTTAATATGAGTGCCCAAAAAACTTCAGTTCCGACCAACATTCGAAGTAAATCCTAACAGCAGGTGCGACTCACGGCCAACTTGAATACAAGTAGACTTTTGGGGCTAATAACGACATCTTTGAACTCTACATTTCTCTTGGTAACCAGTAAAAGGTGTCACGAAAAACTTTTGCGCGAGAAATGTTACTTGTAACGCTACTGATTTGGCATAATTGTTCCCGCCGAAGGAAGCGCTCGTGGCTAAGTAATAACAGCCGCACAGGTCGATCCATCAGGAAACGCTACGCTTGCCGGGGTTGTCCGTGGATGGGTGACCATCTATACACACCGAGACTCCTCCGTGCCTCGGAAAGCACGTTAAGCCGTTGGTCCCGGCTGTCATTCGTAGATCTTTGACAGTCGTTACGAGTCGTCAGAAGCCCGAAAGTCTGACAGCCAGTCTTACCAAGGGGTATCGTATTACCCAGTTACTGGGTTGTGGAGGTCAGATAGGCAGTCGCTCCATGTAAAATACTGGTATTCAGCTGCATCCGGTTAGACTGGAAGCTGACCCCAACATAGTTGGGAAAAGGCTAGGCAGATTGAATGAATTGTTATCGCCGAAGGCTCTTTTTTATTGGCTTAGAAGAGATTATGACAGGAAATTCACGAGATAATATTGTCTTCCATCCCATTCGCATTATAACCATCCTGTAATCATACCACATTATGAAAGGCTTATCCACACAAAAATACTTAGATGCTTAATGAACTTCGAATATGTTCAGAGCAAATTGGTGACTTCAGGTCAATAAGTCACCAGCCAGAGTCGCGGGATATTCGAAAGAGTTACCGTGGCTCCGGCACATGCAACTGAAGGAACACGGGTGGGTATCAGTCAGTAAAAGTCTGACACGCCCTCCTGCTCCGCCCAAAGCGGGAGGTCATTTGATGATTTCCCACCCAAAAAAAGGTCAATACGAGTAAGCCTAAGTTTCATACTTAAAGTCATAATTATTGTTACTTCATACAGTATTGATATTGCATCTTAACGCCGAACCTTATACCTTGCTTCCACGACTCTTTCATCAACTTAGAATAGATATTTATTATATTATACAGTTATTTATACCGCTCAGTTTCCGTAAAATTTAAACGGGAAAATTAAAGCTGATGGCGTTTTAAATTACAACATCGTAGAACAGAACATAGCATAATCATGCCTGTATCCCTAAAACCAACAAAACGTAGAGCGGTTTTAAATTAAACGTATGGATTCGAAAATTATCGTACCTCTGATACACGTTACCGTGCGTAACGTAACCGAAATCAATACACGTCTTGTTATCTAACCTATCTAAGGCGATATCTTCCTGAATTTACAACTGCAATTACAAGCTCCTTATCTCAGTACGAGACCACCTAAATATCTCCAACTCCGCCTAATAAAAAGATTTGTTCGTGCAAGTCTTCGCACCAAAATTAAACACATAAATATAAGGAGAAAATCAATTTGTCCGCTTTACGATTCTTTTCTCAATGTTTTTTTTACTACTTTACAGCTTTCTCGCTTCCCTATATAAATCGTAAATCTATTTACATAACGACTGTCATTAGGTTTATGAAGGCGGATCTGAATTATCCAATTGAGTTTCTTTTTATGTTGACATTTTTAAAGCGAGGACGACTCAATGAAGTTACTGATTTAGGGTGATGTTTTTTAAGTGGATGGGCTGCGTTCTTCTGTGTGTTTAAAACAACAAAATCCGATTAGCAATTCGTTTGATAAACGTGATGGCGTGGTGATTATCCGTCTCTTCCATGATTTATTATTAAAACCCTTGTGACAGGGTAGACCTATGGCAGCATCTACAATGCCACATGCGAACTACGCATCACACTGACGTAACGCAAAATCCTGCATTGCGCAAGCAAAGTTTACCACGCGACCAGCGTTTATACAACGTCCCAACATCAATCGTAGGGCATGGGCAGTAGCCTACCAGACAACATCCATCTGGTTGGAGGATCCTCCCTTTTTAACCGACTTCAAAAAATAAGGTTATCAATTCGACACGTATGTATGTAATATTATTGGAACTGCAATATATTGATATAATGATAATCTATTAGGGCTTCCAATCAAATATACAAATCTTTATATGTGTATGTATGTTAGTATGTTTATATGTGTGTTTGTATTTCTCCGAAACTATTAATCGGATTGTGATTGGGTTTTTTTTATTGGCTTACATTTATTTCAACTTAGGAAACAGTGCAAGTTTTATCAAAATCGGTTCAGAAGTTTTCAAGAGATGGACTAATACGTGTAAGTGTGACGGCCTAGCTCAAGATACGAGCTACGGGTGTGGTGTTAAAGGGAAAATATCCCAAAACCTTGGTCAAATTCTAGTGCAGTATTTACAACAAAACTATTAACTACTAAATACAAATAATATTCCAGTTATTACTTAAAACTAAAAATTACGAAATAAAAAGTAATTTAAAATATTAAATGGACTTAAAAAGAACTTAACTCGAAAATAAGAAATAACTTTAATTTCGGAAGTCGGTGTCTTGAGATCTATATTCTGTTTATATATCACACCATCTATATCTGTCACACTTACATACAAAAATTAAATAAGTAATTTTGTCTTAATTAGTGCAATTTATTGCCTCGATTGAACGTAGCTCCATGCTTGAACTATCAGATTATATTTACGAAGTAGTGCAAGCTATGTGCTTGATCGAACCTAGAGCGTCGAACGTGTGCCAGTAGCGTTTCAATATCTAGGTCTCTGGCATACTGTGAGCGAGTAATTAATATAGTTAAATAATAATCTTGCAAAGCTAACTAACAATATACTTTGTTTTACGTAGGTAAATGCCAGCAACACACGTACCTATGTATTTTATGAAGTTCCTAGAACTAGAAATGGTAATGTGTCTGTCTACATATGATAGGTAGGTTCCTCACAAAGTGCTTTGAAAACACAAACAACCGAATAATATTATATTTTTAATAGTGTAGAACTTTTTGTGAAGGAACTTCTATGGAAGAAATACCACCAAAGGGATACGTTGCCGGTCATACCGCCAGTTAGCGTTCCTGTGTCCCGGTTATTCATGGCTGCGAGTGTAATTACAGGGTGTAAGGGACAGCCCTCTGCACTGGTGGGGTGAATTATATCATATTAAGATGACCGGTACATGAAATTATTGTATTTCAGGAAAGTTATGGAAATCCAATAAACCTGAAGCCCAATTCGCGTAACTAAAAACGTTCAAAATCTAAAGAAAGAAAGAGAGAAAGAATAATGTTTATTTGGACACAGTTCGTGAAACACAAAATACGAATAACAACATAAAAAGTGATAATAATGTTTTAACAACAATAGTGTGTCTCTCGGCTGTCGGTGTCTTTGGATTTGTATTTTAGTTTTTTGCCACCGACTTCCAAAATTAAAGTTATTTTTCACTTAGTAGTGTTTTATTTTTTTGGAAGTCGGTTGTTTTTTTGCAAAAAAAGTTTTTATTTTTCACTTTTTAGCTGTGGTACCTACCCCACACAAAGTCGTATACCACTACTTGCAATGTAAATAACAGTGACAGGAAATTATTATAACATCATCAAGATACACTAAGTAGAAAAAATACGTATTGTTGAAGCTAACTCAAAAACCACTCATCAGAAGAACATGGGAGCAATCTGGAAGTATATCCTTTCAAATAAAAAAAATATTTTTCAAATCGGTTTATAAGTGAAGGAATTATGAGGTAACAAAAATTAAAAAAAAATACAACCTAAATGAGAACCCCCTCCTTTTTTGAAGTAGGTTAAAAAAAAGATCAAACTGTTTAGTTTTACTTTAGTTTAATATTTTGCGGTTAACTTTTAATCGTGATTCTTTCCGCGAAACAGTTTCCTACGCACAAATTCTAATGAAAATAAATGAAAGCAATGCTTGTTTTAGTTGTTGCAGAGTTAATATCAACGTTCATTTAGTCTACCCGCCTTCATTCCCAAAATTAAATCAATTCGTCGACTTTAAAACAACCTACATCGTCCATTGTTATTCTAATCTAACCTCTATTTATAGGCCAATACTGTGGCATATACCATAAAGGTTGTATTATAGTTCGTTATAGTAGTTTAGCAAGACGATCCCGAGCTTAGAGGTTACGTGATGGGCTTAGCACGGCAGGCTGTGATGCAAAGCTGGGCTAATTCTGTGAAGTACATTTGGGGTGTATTCAGGAGATTAGCCTGTGAACGCCGATTTTATGATGGGTAATGTTTATCTGTTCGTAAATCTATAAAAATAAATAAAATTAAAGTGTCTGTTTTTAATGTCAAAATAACAGCTTTTTACTAAATGCTTAAGAAAGTATCTAAGGTACTTATAACAAAAACACAATTTTAAAAAGTTTTGTCTGTCTATCTGTCTGTTTGTTCCGGCTAATCTCCGAAACGGCTGGACCGATTTTGATGGAACTTTCATTGGCATCAGCATCAGGTTAATTAGCGGTTGTTTTTTTCACAACATACATAACACAACATCACGCCTGTTTTCCTCGAAGGGTTAAGCAGAAGTGTTTTAGTCCCATGAACCATGTTTTTTTTTTCATACCAAAGTAAATTGACAAATTGAACGCCTTTATGGTTTTTATTAATTTATATCACTACGTTTCCACGTACGCCACTGCTCATAAGTCTGCTACTCACACGCTTGCTCAGTATACGTGATTCTAATCTAATGGGGAAAGTCGGGCAAAGCTAATTGTAGATGGCGTGATCATAGCTAGGTCCCCACGGCCTAAAATAAATTTGACATTTCGTTCAGTCATGAGTTTACTTTTGGTGGCGCCTAACACCATATACTTGGGCGGAAATATAAAATTGTTTGCGTTTATCCCAGACGCAGGGAGCTGGTTCAATTAAATAGTGGACTGTATAATGCGGGGGTGGAAAGTACGTGGGTAGGTCTAACCTTGCAAAATACGACACGAATTAGGACGACGAAAATTGTACATGGACAAAGGAATTTGGCAGGAAAATTCAACACCACTGACCTGTAGATTCACCATTCATCCTCCACGTCGGCCAGCAGGAGATTCGCGACCTTGCTGGATCAGGGGCAGCGCACGAGAGGGCGCACAGACGCCTTTCACAGCATAAACACGCACTTTTCATAGTGTTTTAGACAATAGTTCGTAAATGCACTCGCGACATGTTCGCAACCGTAAATTGGTAATAAATTAATAAGGGAGCATGTTCTTAGTAACACTACTCTCGTCGAAGCAAAGCGTCAAGACTGAGAGTCCTCACACCGTCACCGTAGATGGTGACCAGGACAGCGATAGTCCGGGTGTGCATGTGGGAAAAGAATAGGGCATGATAGGATGGTGAAGCATTTTGCAAGTCATATTAACTTCTACCCTACAATGAAAATAATAAACTAATACGAAATCCAACAACTTTTATTTCGCTATTTCGTTATTTTCGGTGATTTCAATATTTGAAATCAAGTAAATGATATGGAAAATGTCAGAATTTAAAACCATAAATATATCCTCAGTCACTTTCTGCAAAATGTTTCTACTCTGTTTAATTTATAAAACATCTCTACGAATAGCTTTAAGCCACCATCTTTTAACTTTAGGGTCTCTTGGGAAATGGTGGACTCCAATTTCGGAGTATTTAGTAACACAACAACGCATCATTTTCGCAAAAATAAAATAAAACCACCTTACGCCTTGTATTATTGGCTTGTGTTGGGAACTAGCTACGACAGCGCCATTTTGACAGTTGCTTTCCCCATTATACCGCGCAAGTTGCCACGCGCCCGGTACCTTTTTTACGCGAAACTATTATAATTGCGCTTGTGTTATTGTGCTTACACCCCATTAAACTTTATATCAGACAATCTTGTGGGTTCTGAATGTAACCTCTCTCATAATGCGGCACAGTCTAAATGGTATACAGTGGCCATAAACATTAATACGATTGATCGCCTGCCGTTTAAATTATTTTATAATATTAATTGCTTTATGCTACTTGTTACGGGTGGTCAGAAACCTGAATGTCTGATATCCAGTCTTGCCAAGAGGTATCGTATTACATAACAAATGGGTTGTGGAGGTCAGATAGGCAGTCGCTCCGTGTAAAATATAGGTACTGGTATCAAGCTGCAGCCGGTTAGACTGGAAGCGGACCCCAACATAATTGGAAAAAGACTAGGCAGATTGATTGAATTGCTTTATGCTGAAATCGAGTATTATGTTTAATTTCCTTTCAAATTCGTCAAATGGTTCGGCCATTGAACAGAAATATAAAATTACGGGATTTCAAAGGTTGTCAAAAGAGCTTTTCCTAAAGTATTAGCGGTAACTCTATTTAGGACGATTACTATTTGGGGCTTGTGGCTAAGTAATAACAGCCGCACGGGTCGATCACTTCGCGTGCCGCGGTTGGTCCGTGGATGGGTGATCATCTTTACATACCAAGACCTATCCGTGCCTCGGAAAGCACGATACGCCGTTGGTCCCAGCTGTCATTCGTGGATCTTTGACAGTCGTTACAACATAGTTGGGAAAAGGCTAGGCAGATGTTGACCACTCGCTATATAAGGTCCAGGCGACGTTACAAGGAAAAATCTTATAATTTTAAATTACTAAGAAATCTTCGTCGTTTTGAATTTCCAAGAAGAACTTACTAATCTATATTTTTTTTCTTTTTTTGTACCTGTACTGTCCCACTGCTGGGCCAAGGTCTCCCTCACAGCTTTCTACTCATCCGTGTGTCCTTTGATGCGAATAAGTCGATATTAATTCTTAACACCCTTTCAGTACGGGTAAGGCTGCAGATTATCACCCTTTTTCTGAAAGCTTGAGTGAGCTACTTTCTGATAAATAATTGATTTTAAGAATTCTTACTCGTTAGTCTGTTATAATAATAATCAGGTTAACACTTTGCGGAATGCAAGCGAGACACAATTTAAGTTTTATTATTTTGAAGTCTCTCACATATCTTGGGACCCTAGGGTCCCGGACCTTTGGAAGGCCTACGAGGGGCCGAATAAATCTCACAGAGGCCCGTTAGACGTTTTTAATTATATGAGGCACCAACCGACGATTATCCCTGTATGCACTATGCAGGTGCACCCAAGGACATCCCCCGGTTAGTAACGCCCCGGACTATGGGTTTGAGTGGCTAAAGTGGACTGGTTACCTAGAACTATGGGAGGACTGGTTACCTAGAACTATGACCCCTGCCTGATCAATGTTTTATAAATACACGGATAAAATGGCAGGAGGTGACTTGCTCGGGTTCATGTGGAAGAGGCGCGAGGAAGCAAAACGCCGGGGCGTTACTCCGCTGCCGCGAGAAATCGCAGCACGGCGGACAGAGCTCCGGCGGGATCTCATGGTGGCATGTAGAGTGCGATTGTCGCAATCCAGCGCTGGGCACGCCACAATTGCGGCGATAAGTCCCTTCTTTGAGGAGTGGCTGGAGAGGCGCCACGGCGTCCTCACCTTCCGCCTGACACAGGTCCTCACCGGACACGGGTGCTTCGAGAGGTACCTGTTCTGGATAAGGCGGGAGGAAACGCCCGGGTATCACCACTCTGTAGATCGCTCGGAGGACACGTTGGAGCATACGGTGGAGGTCTGCCCGGCTTGGGCGGTACTCCACCGCCGTACCCTCGTGGAAGCGATCGGTGGCGGCGATCTTTCGCGTCCAACCCTGGTCCAAGCCATGGTATGAAGCGAGAGTACATGGGAAGCCATCATCTCCTTCTGTGAGGCAGTAATGCTCGCAAAGGAGGAGGCGGAACGCGTGAGGGAGAGGCAAACTTTGTGCCCTCACGCCCCTAGTCACCGCAGGAGACGCCCTGGGCTTCGGAAATTGACAGCAGATTACCGGCCACCGTAGGCGCGGGCTGGCGGATGGCGAGCAATGGGTAAAGGCGCGTTGTGTTCCACGCGCACCTTAAAGAGATGTCAGCACCATTGAAGAAGTCCGCTAGGGTGAGTTGCAGGATGTTCAAAGGGAGAACACACGGGTGGGTTTTACTCAGTAAATGTCTGACACGCCCTCCCTCTCCGCTTAGAGCGGGAGAAGGAGCCATTTGATGATTTCCCATCCATAAAAAAGGAGGTGACTTGCAGACTCAATAATGGGCCCCTGCAAACGGTCGATAGCACATAGTGTCGTAGCGACGACAACAATAACAGGGGCAACATGTCCTGAGGCACTTATGAGGAGTCGAGAGGTGTTCCACGGCTATCAGGACAATCCCGGAAGTATGGTCAAGATTCCTACCAGCATCTTATTGGAATGAAGTTTTATTATTATTACTGCTGTAGCCGTAGGTATAGTGTCCTTCAAAGAGTTAAGTATCACCTTCTCCCACTAATAAGACACAGGCCAATAAGCTTATTAAAATAGAAAGAATCAATCACCTATATCCGAAGTGTTGATATTTAAACCACAGATTAAATTGTAGCTAATACTAAACTTTTAGGAATCGTCAGTAAAATCTGACCTCACTAAATTCTCTGTTTACCTCCACAAGCCGCAGAAAACGAAGTCTTTTCCCCGATTCAAAAGCGTTCAATTCATCCTCACTTCGTTCGAAGAGAAACGACGTCGCTAGAAATAGAGAAATATTTTCCTAAGACCGACTGAGCTGCTCAATGAGAGTGAAAAAGAAACATTTTCATGTTTCACCTCGTTACCCGTGTGTTTCCCAGTTTACTGCAGCTACGTGAAAACTGGATATTTTAAATTGTTTATTCAACTAATATCTTGATTCTAGACTTTGTAACGTAAACGTATATTTTAGATTTTTATTACTCCATTCACGTCTTGACCAATGAGACACTATTAATTATCCATTGCTACATTTTTCTCGGCGGTCACACGTTCAGCACTCTAATTGCGAAGCACACTTTCAATCACAATCTGAAAGATTTTGAAGGAAATTGCTAATCCATTACAATACCAATAAAGTTTTTATTCAAAGAGTAACAATATAATGCCGCCCTAGGAAGACGTATAATAAAATAGTGACCTTACTGGTGATGTTCTTCAGAAAGGTCAGGTGCGTAGTACTCGCAACCGGCGTGCGTGTATGTCCAGATGTATGAACGTGAACGAGGCAAATGGAGTATGTAAGGATCGCAGCAGGTGGCGTTCTGTGGTTTCTGCCTACCCCATGGGAAGAAGGCGTGAGTCTATGTATGTATGAAACAATATAATTTTTCCGAATTCGGTGAACCAAAAACTAAGCGTCGCTTCTATTTTATGCTTGTGGCTCATGTTTGAAAAATTCGTCTGCTCAACACAGTAAATTACGCAATGAATGTTGTTGACCCGTCAAAATGAAAGGCATTGCCATTGTACAGACGCCAGCACATGAAGCTATCCGAAACTGTCAAATTTTCCCAATCAACCTTGAACCTAATGATTTAGCGATACAGTTGAAAATCTATTACAGAAATTTGACAGATTGTAGTAGCTTGATGTGCTGGCGTCTGTACCTACATATGTGTTACGAAATTATCCCGCTGATATAAAAATAAGTTTATTGGTTACTAGGATAACTTGATGTTTAACTTTTAAGTTTTTACACGTTGCAAAAACCAACCAGAAAACAAATAAACAACAACAATTATTAAAATAAGTACATAACCTCATTTTTAACTTTACCGAAAGTAACTTTACTAAACTCCAAACAAAGGACTGTCGCCTTTCCAAAAATGTAGGCTTACCTACTTATCTTCTGGCCGGGAAAAGAACGAACTAAAATGCGGGTTAGCAAATATGTAGTCACTTAGACCCCAAGTCCTGTGTCTGTGCCCCCATTTAATTAAATACAAGGGAGTGGTTCAAATAAATCGAAGCCCCAAGAGCGCACTTAAGCCCTTTATTTTATATAAGCTGTATTAAATTATTATACTATATTTATTATTTTGACCCCTAACCAGTCAACTAAGAGGCGCTTAGGCAAACAATGTACCTCTTTAAAGGTTAATTGCTTCTTAGAAACAATCGTGAGGACAAGATAATATTTTTATCTTCGGGTGAAATGCTTTAAATTGTGTATGGGCTTTAGTTCAAACCTTATCTAATCTGAACGACATGATTTAGTATATTTAGAGTTGGAGGATTTCATAATAATTATAATGATTTTCGCGCACAATGAGTAAATCATAGTTTTGTAATTCATCACACGCTCTACAACAGTTAGGGCAAAACTTGGGTAATCGGTGATAGTTTTGTTTTTTACTTGTAAAATTCGATTCATTGATCAGACTATTTTTTAAATTTACTGTGATATAGTAGACAAAATAAGTTTTGCTAACTTATATCTAAAAATGTGGCAAATACTATAATGATTGAAAAATGTACATTTATCAAGTCAGTAGTAACTTGGTAATAAAACACAATTATCTATCACCGAATAGCTGCATATCACGAATTAGCCAAGTTTTGCCCTATGTTGTTATTGTGTTTTATTTTTAGTCGTTTACCTACCTGCAATTAAAATTAAATTGTTCATTTGCAAAATAGTCCATACATATAGTTTATTAGCAAACTAAATACAGCCATTTAATTCTAGCATGAATTGTTAGTATTATTTTCATTAAAGGCGAATTATACCAATGAAATTGAACGCAATCAGCACATCTAAACCGCGTTCATGAACTGTCAGTGTCATCATTGTTTAGGAATATTGACAGTGACAGCTCTAAAAGCCGGTATAGATGTGCTAATCTGTTTTAGTTTCATTGATTAGCTCTAAGTAAAGCTCCATTTAGACGGTGCAAGTTTATTGCCTGTGGCATACCATAAAATTAAAGGGCAATTAAGTGACATCGTCAAAACAACAAGTACAAAATTTTTGCACGAAACGGGCAAGTTAGTTGCCGTTCAAAACTGGTATAGGTGTAAACAGCACGTACAATAAAAGTGCACGTGTAATAAAATCGCATTCAGCTCTGGCACGAAAACTTTATATCATTCAAACATGAGCAAATGAAACAAGACGTTTAATAAAATTTAATTCAATAAAATTGAATGAAATACAATATTTGGCAGCGCAAATACGGGCAAAACTTGAATTAATTGTACAAGGACGTGCAACTCTCGTGTTAAGACGAGGCAAAACTTGCATGTAACTTTATTACCTACCTTGGTGTAAGTAGCATGCTATTTTATCGAATGGCAAAGCTTGCATTCAATTACCCTTTGTTCTTTTTTGAGTGTGAAAAGTTTAAATAAATAAATTAGTGTTTATAATTTTTTGGTAATCGCACGCGCGTAAACACTTGCACACAATTCTTGAATGGCTATATAATTGAACGTGCTTTATGCCTTGCGGTTATTGCTCTTGAACGTTCCTGAAACTTGCGCTGTGTTCATGGAGCTCTAGGATAAAACTACTAACTTCAGTATTTACTTACATGTGCGTTCCTTCTATGATCAGTGAAAAGAAAACATGAGCAATCCATATACCTAGATTATTTACCCTCATGACGACAAAGTTATCAAAGCCTCTAATATCCCATACAATCAGCTAACAACCTGGGATGTACAAGACTTGCTTCATCTAATTATGATTAGCTCCAAGCTGTATCAAATATAATTAATGTTAGTTAGTTTCTAGTTGCGTGTGTTGAGCTCCTAGTTTATGCCCCAAGGGCTTCAAATTTCTCGCTAAGAGTAAGAAGGCTGATTAGTAATTATTTACCATCCATTTAAAGTATTTTACGGCGTGCGCATAGCGTGCTGTTGATTCGAAATGAATGCATTTGTGTAATTACGATGTTATAGACAAAATTGTCGTTACCGCATCGTTGGTTTAATGGTCGGAAGCTCTACTGCTATGCATGAGGTCCTGGGTTTTATTCCCGGGTCTGGCAAAGTGTTATTGAGTTTTTCCTTGGAATTTCTCACTACCAGCCTGGAGTCTAGATTTGTGCCCGATTGATGGATAAGCTTGCCCCTTAGTACATGAGACTTAAACTTAACTGGTGAAGTGTAGGTGTAATAGGTACACCTCTGCCTAACCCTTCAGGGAAGCAGATTGAAAGATTTCATGAAACATTCTCTTTTGTATCGGTAATGATAATAAACTCCTGAAACCATCAATTAAAATCACTACTGTGTTGTTTGGACAAATAATTTCTCACAAGTGGGGATCTTTTCATAATCTTGACCTATTAAGCGGGAAAGTTTAGTATAATAAACCCTTGTATTATGAACAGTGATCGGATAATCGGGCGCTAATATGTGTACCTAAACTTCACTTTTATTCCCACGAAAGAATAATACGGACATGCCTTTCATAATCCCGTAAACGTTTGAAATTCTTGACATTGCTAAAAATGTTACCTGCATACAAAATATACATAGTTAGAACTCGTGAAATTAAAAAAAAATCATTGAATAATGCGTACATACTTACTCGTACATTCAAGACGGCTATTCCTTGTTAAACACTCGTTGTATTTTTTATGTTTTATTTAAAAAGCCGATTCTAATGGAACTTTTAATTGACAATGGAAGTTTTTATGAGAACTGGTTTAGTAATAGGCCAGCAGCCTTAACTACTTATGAAATAGAAACAATTATAATCTTATGTGTAGCACCATTTATTATATTTTCGTTCAAAAGCAAATTATTGGTATAAAACCTTTCACAAAATTTATTGAAAAAAAAAAAATACTTAAAAAATAATACTATACAGGGTGTAAGGGACAGCTATCCTTTAACTTCGCCATTGCACTCAGAACACTAATCTGACTTCAGAACAAGTGGAATTTCTTGTCGAAAAATTTTGAAATTTTTCACTGTTTTGAGGAGGTCAAGTTATATAAATTAGCTTGTTGCTTTTTAAGACGGTCCTTATGGCAACAACGAGCTAAAACAAGTGCAAAAGAAACTGTTAGAGCTCGTCTACTTTGAAATGACGTGCCCCTGCACTTTATTTATACGCACGTATCAATGGATTTATATATATTAAAGGTATTTCACTCTAGTTAAATAAGAACAACGTAAAAAAAAAACTACTCCATAGCTTGTCTAAACTAAATACCGCACCCCACTATCATAAAATCTTGTGATTTATACATACCTTATGTGTAAATTCATTGGGGTGTCAAGGGGCGTCATTTCAAACAAGACGAGCTCTACCAGCCGCTGAGAATGATACAAAAAGAATAAGAGCCATATTTCACTTAGCGGAGAAGTTTAAAAAACTTCCATATCTCTTTACCTATCGATTTCCCATAGAAAAATTGTGTGTTGTAATCAGATCTGGTGATCTGAATTCATTTTAAGGACGACTGTTCCGTACACCTGTTCTAATTAATTTGATCGTACGTTTCACGAAGTTAGCATATCTGTGTCTGGCTGTTGCGAACATGAGGCAGAAACGTTAACGTCGTCATCGTCAGATTCTACTCGCTTTAAAGTACTCTTACTAAGGACATTCATTGAGTTAAAATAAATAATCATAATTTTCTCGAGATTTTCAATTCTTAACCTATTTCTCTTAATATTTAAAATCCACTTATGAAAATGACCTTTCAACATCCACAGAAGTAAGTGGCGCGAACTTGTAAATAGGTCACTAGGGTCACTTACTTCCATAGAGTTTAGAGATATTTCCATGAGTTGTTCTAATTTATCTATCAGTTCATTATTTGATGTCCACTCGATTAGCGTTCTTACCTTGTCAAATATTCCAAATGCCTGGGATAGGGATAAATCATGTTTTTCCAAATTTTTTATTGCAATCTGAATAATTTTAAAATGCTCATCTATAAATTTTAGATCGCGTAAAAAGTTTGTTATAGTTAATACATTTTTTACATTTTTGATGGAAATAGCTTCATTGCTATTTAACGAAGACACAACGTTAGAGATTTCATTTAAATATTTTGCATAATAAAATGCCGCGTCCAACCAAGTACCCCATCTGGTAATAACGGGTTGTGGAGGCAATGGTAAATCTGGATACATGTCCCTTAAAATTTTTAGTCTATTGGGAGATTTCAGAAAAACCACTTTATACATTGATATAAGCGTATCGACGTCCTCGTAATCTAAACGTATTTTTTCTGTTAACCTATGCAATGCGTGAGCTAAACAAGTACAATGCTTCATGTTAGGGAAAGTTTTCTTCAATATTTTGCCAACATGTATCATGTACGCTACACTATTTGGTGCACATCATATGCAAGTTTTTAACTTTACATTCAAATAAGTCTCTTCACAAATTCTTCAAGCATTCAATGACAAATTGAGATAATGATTGTATATTCACAGCATCTAAAATCTTACAGGCCAACATATAAGTCTGCTTAGGTTCATCGTCAATTAATGGTTTTACTAAAAAAATGCACCACATTTATACCCTGAGAATCTGTAGTTTCATCTAATAAAATCCATAATATACAATTATTCACATCGTCATGAATACTTTTCATTTTAGCCTGGAAAACACAGTTTAAATATGTTTTTCTCAATAAAGATTCACTAGGAATGGTACGATTTTGTTTGCAGTTACAAATGTGTTTTTGAAAAAAGTTTCAAAATAAAATTGTGGGATTTTCTACCCGTGACCCAGGTATGTTGCAGATTATCAGAAAATCTACCAAATCAAAATAAAAATCATCTGAGGGTGTTTGAAGATTTCGATGTTTCTGCGACTTTATGTGCCGATAAACCATTTGCATCATGTGTCTTCTTTGCTTTCATAGTCGTTTCACACTTACTGCAAAATATAGTTATACTTGCTGCATCATAAATCATCTCAGGAATATTCCTTATCCATGACTGTGCAATGTCTTCGACTGGAATCGGATCTGCCATTTTAATTTTACAAAAAGGATCGAGGATGGTTTGTTGACAGCCAACCAAGATGCAGTAATCGCAGACTGAAAGAAAAAAAGGAATTCACAATGCAAAATCAATTTCGTTTTCATTTAGTTATGCATTATTCTAGATTATTATTTAGCGCAAATGGTAAATCATCAAACTACAGGGTTAACTGAAAAACACCTGAATGCTAATATTCTGTATTTAAATAAGTATATTATTAGGTTGGAGAAAAAGTCTTTTCGCATTATAGTATGTATGAACATGTAATAAAATCTCTTGCTATACTATTTGTATCTGGCTGGTTTTGGTATCATTGAAAGTTTAAATTTTAAAGAACATAATTCCAAATTCAAATTAGGAAAATGTGTGATTTTCATTTGTTTTTCGTACTGTCAAGATGAGTAAATCTAATGAAGAAATTCGATACATTTTAAAATTTTACTACAAAAAAGGTAAAAATGCAACGCAAGCCGCGAAAAAAATTTTCGATGTTTATGAACCTGATGCAGTGTCTGTGAGAGTAGCACAAATTTGGTTTAAGCATTTTCAATCCGGAAATTTTGATGTCAAAGATGCACGTCGCTCTGGTCGCCCTATTACGGATAAAATGGATGCCATTTTTGAAAAAGTGGAGCAAGATCGGCATATCAGTAGTTACGACGTAGTTGAAGAACTGGGAATTGACCACAAAACAGTTTTGGCGCATTTGAAAAAAACTGGGTACACAAAAATGCTCGATATTTGGGTACCTCACGAGCTCACTGAAAGAAACCTAATGAACCGTGTACTCATTTGTGATTCTTTATTACGATGTAATGAAACCGAACCATTTTTAAAGAAGCTGATAACTGGTGATGAAAAGTGGATTACGTACGACAAGAACGTGCGAAAAAGGTCGTGGTCAAAGGCCGGTCAGGCTTCACAGACTGTGGCGAAACCAGGGTTAACTCGCAACAAGGTGATGCTGTGTGTATGGTGGGATTGGAAGGACATTATTCAAAATGAGCTGTTACCACCAGGCAGGACCATAGATTCTGAACTCTACTGCGAACAACTGATGAGATTAAAGCAAGAAGTTGAGATAAAGCGGCCGGAATTAATCAACAGAAGGGGTGTGGTTTTTCATCATGATAATGCTAGACCTCACACATCTTTAGCCACTCAGCAAAAATTAAGAGAGTTTGGCTGGGAGGTGTTAATGCATCCGCCGTATAGTCCTGACCTTGCACCTTCAGATTTCCACCTGTTTCGGTCTCTTCAGAATTCTTTAGGCAGTGTCAGGTTAACATCACGAGAGGACTGCCAAAACCACTTGTCGCGGTATTTTGATCAGAAGTCCCAAAATTTCTATAGCAATGGGATCATGTCCCTACCTACAAGATGGCAAAAAGTTATCGAACAAAATGGTACCTACATACTTTAGTTAAATGTAAATAAACTATATTAAAAAATGTTTTGAATTTTCTTAAAAAATGCGAAGAAACTTTTTCCCCTACCTATTATATCTTTTGTTCTACAATTTTGGCGACGGAAGTTGTCGTTCCATGCAAAACAGCTATCCAAATCACTATGCAAATCGAAAACCGTTGGAAAGTCAAGTCGTTAGAAAAAGGAGCAAAACACAACACAACACCCGAACGCATGAATAGACAGACAAGCGACGAATGAACCTAAATATGCGCCGGCGCAAGATCGAACACCCGCCCCCGCCTTACTTCAGTCCCCCACTCATCCCTTCATGGCGTTATCGTAGCCGCATTTTTGCCCGAATCACGTCATTTCTGCCGGTCGTCTAATTACGTTGGCCAGGTAATATTATTTGCTGTCTCACTCACTTCCTTGCTTTTTGCACTTGCACGAATAGATTTTGGATAAAGTCATCTACTCTTATGTAGAGTGTAATGTTTTTGTGTTTCTTGCTTGGAAATATCAATGATTAAAAAATACCACTGTGAACTTTTTAGCAGTCAAAAATATAAATATTTTGTAAATATAAATATGTTTTTAGTCTTCTGTTAGTATAAAATACAATAAATTAGTCGATTCGATCACTAATCTGTTAGATAGATTAATCAATTTGCACTACTTGACCACATTGTGCACGTTATCATTTTTATTGATATTCCATTTGTTTTGAATAAAATAAATATACTAAATCAAAATAACTACTGCTATAATTTCATTAAGTTTGTTACAACATTGTTCAATCCCAGGAACCCGGGATTACATATATATTCAGAAAGGAGTATCCAAATTATTCATTCGTGGGAAGAAGTTTAGGTACATAAGCGCCCGATTATCCGATCACCGAATATGAAGCTTTTAACAATAAACCAAAAGTCACTCACCAACATGGGTCATTGCCCTATGATATTTTATAAACCTATCGTATCATCATCATCTTCCTAGCCTTTTTTCAACTAAGATGGAGTCGGCTTCCAGTCTAACCGGATGCAGCTGAATACCAGTATTTCTGACTGCCTGTCTGAGCTCCACAACCGAGTTACTGGGTAACACGATACCCCTCGGTAAGACGGTTTGTCAGACTTTCGGGCTTCTGACTACCCGTAACGACTGTCAAAGATCTACAAATGACAGCTGGGACCAACGGTTTAACATACTTTCCGAGGCACGGAGGGGTCTCGATATGTAATGGATGGTCACCCATCCACTGACCGGCCTCGGTAAACGTACCTTCGATCGACCCGTGCGGCTGTCACCGACATATCCAATTTCAAGGTATTAGAATTATAATAGTAAAACATTTAATACCGCTTCTAAAGTTGAAATTTGTATAAGAATAACGTCAAATGGGGAGAATTATCAGCTACTACGGTGCAAATTGACACCTTTTATCCGAAATAAATTGGAGGGAGCTGCATTGCTGCGACCATCGACCTGTCAAGGTGATTGTGTAATCGACATCCAATTTAGAACGAGAATAAGTTGAATTTATCGATTTGCACCACGTATGGGAAATATAAATACCCATAGTCTGTTCTAAAAGTACCTATATATCTGATGAAATTGTAAACAAACACTGTTCTGGTTAAATTCTTACTTACTCTCTCACTAAATGGCAGTTGTAACACATACATCTGTACGTAAAAGATTTCAAATTTTTATATCTCACCACTTTTTCCAACAAATATTGTTTGAATACCATAAATACATTGTAACTGAAAAATCGTCAACGAAATTTGAGGTTATAAAATTAACCTCACGTGTCAAATAAAAAAAAACATCTGTAAGGTGATTTTAAAATTATAATCTCGGATTTAAGTATTACAATAATCAAATCACTTTTGTAAGTGGCACTACAAATTGGCAGGCACAGGTATATTTTCTGATCTATTTGTTGAAATTTTGCTTAGATACCTTTGGAACAAACTATACATGACACATGTCAAAGAATAACGAAGTGTTTTCTAGTGCTAAGTGACAAGCTGAACAATTTCTGTAAAACAAACTTACAGCAACTAATTGTGTTTTAGAAAAAGTTCGGCTTTGTATAAACAATGTTACATTTTGACCGTTTTAATCCCGTGGAGGGTCGATCCGGTGCATGAAATACTGTCGATTTGTAAAGATAAAATTAAAAAATTAAATTACTTTTGCTTTTAAACTCGACTCAATTCTAGCATTAGTGAAAAATCAATATGAACCATTAGTAGGTAGAGGTATGATTCGAAACTCATTTCGTAGCATAGGATGTGTGTGTGTATGTGGTAGATAAGATAACATTCAAAGTGAAAAACGGGTAACTGTAGGTACTTAGGTCCGCACCGACGACGCGACGACGCCGACGACGCGACGACGCCGACGACGCGACGTAGGTGAGTAGGTAACAAACTTGTAGCGCTACTAATTGTTTCATGCATTTTGCGAATGTTACGTCATCACTTCCAATTTTTTTTAATTTTAAGAGACAATACTGTGTAAGTTGTTGATGAATAGTACTTAAGTTAAACCATCCGTCCAAGGGATTAACACGACGAAAATGTAACAGTGTATACGTGTGTGACAGTATTTTTCTATAGTTTAATGTGTGTCTCTGCCCAGGAACCTACTTTACGCTTGTTTTTTATGCTGGCTACCGGCTTCGATAGCTTACATACTTCTACGCCTTGCACCAATGGGTTGGTATATCTAAAAAAGTTTAACCGGGTAAGCCTAATACGCGATGACGCTCAAGCCCCGGGAGAATTCCGATGGCACGGTACGTTTGTGACTGCGCTCACAAAAATTGCCATACGATTATTTTTGGTTTAGAATTATTTATTTGACGAGAATATCTTCCATACCATAGAGTAAAACTACCCACAGCCGATATAAGACTGAATTATAGTAATTTTATCCGTGCGTGAAACGCGCGAGTCACCGGCGCCGAAAAAGCGCCGGTGGGGCTTTCGCGGTTAAGTGTAAATAATACCAGCCTATTACTGTCCCACTGCAGGACACAAGCCTCTTGTCATACAGAGAAGACACGAGCATTGATTACCACGCTTACTCAAGATGGGTTGGCGATTTCAGATTTATATTACCTAAAAGCCCAGATTTCCTCACGATGTTATTCCTTCATCGATGTCATTAATGTCCAAGATAAACTCAGAAGATACCTAAAAAACAAAAATCGCTTTAGGGCTGATTTTTCAATCGTCAGATAACTTTTATCTGGGGAATATGTTTGACGTTTTGATAGATTTGAAATTCTAAATCAATGAAACGTTTTGATTTATTTTATTCTTTTTAGCTGACAGCACTTTTCATTTGTTACGTATTTGATAGTGTGTTTGAATAAAAATTCCTATTCGCAACATAAATGGTTTATATTACCGGTGTCCATCAGTTTTCTGTTTTAGGCAGATATTAAAATGCTATCTAAATTGATCAGAAATATTTCATAGAATTGGCATTTACAAAATACATACGCAGTTTTGTAGAGGAATAAAAAAAGCTATAAAATTCTTCTATGTCATAAAATATTTTCGGCATGAATTTGTAAAACTGAAGCAAAATTAGAATGGTCTTAAACATACATTAATAACTCCAACGTTCAACTTGGCATCAAGCTAAAAAATAAAAAGCCTCAAGTGTGAGGGTGGTCGCACATCTGACGGCAGATGCGATGCGACCAGTTAGTACGCTCGACGCACTAACGCATCATCGGTTGAGTGTGTGAGGTTGAATGTTTTATTATCTACTGTCTTGTCCGTTCTGGCGTTAAGCGACGCATCTTCCGTCAGATGTGCGACCACTCTTAATAAAATAAAGCATCTAGGCATGCCATTTTGGTGATTTGCGATAAGTCCCGAAGGCTCGCGGGGCCACCCGACCGCAGCACTCGGCCCAAACGAATTGCGTACAAAGCGCTGAATACTGGAGTAGTCATCTCGTGGAATGGTCGCTAGAATAACAAACACAGTTGTAATTGATCATGTTTTATTTAAAATGTGATATTTGCATAATTTTGCCTGATATTTACATAAATAATTTGGAAGCTAACGGGTAGTATTATACATTTAAGGAAAATATGTAAAAAATTTAGGGGAAATACACACAACACCGAACATCACGCCTGTATTCCCCGAAGGGTTAGGCAGAAGTATACCTATAGCATACCCACAAAAATGTGCACCTAAATGATCAAAGATTTATTTCATGGTTTAATAATTAATAATATCATCAGAAAGCAAAATCAAAGACGCACCTACTGACTTTCGAAGGGTAGGTATTTACCTAATAAGTACACCTGAAGGTCAGGTTAATAATAACAGGAAATCATTTAGCAACATTTTCAGCTTTGACGTAAAACACAAAACTTAGCTGTTAGCATTCCTCACATTCCCACAAACAGGGAAAGCCGGTGTGAAATAATGTCTCACTTCACTGTTTGTTTCAAAAATAACATAAAATGGTTTAGAATTATTTCGCTAACAATAATATCGCCATTATTTTATGCGCCACAGCATAAATTACAACGTGAGGCCTTGCCTGCCTCCTATTCGCTGCGCAACGTGGTTGGATTCCAGACCAAAACTCTCATGCAAAATGTATGCAAAGGCCAAAGAATCCCAACACATGTGTACGAATTGTTGCGTAGAAATAACAATAAACATATTATGAAAACCTTTATTGTTGGAAGGTTTTGTTTTGTAAAACAAAGGCTACTTTCTGTATTATATTAAATTGTGGCCTGTGGCCTCGAGTTAAGCGAGGCAGCGGGGAAGTGTTTACGTTTATAGAAATATAATGACTTCCTATTTTGAATACCATACGTGCTTGAATCAACACAGTATGTGGTTATTTTGGGTTAACAATTGTAGCCTCGCGATACGTACCTCTCGAATGTTGTAAATAATTTTCTGTTACCTATCTCAAAATTTAAACATCTTCAACATTACAACTAAACAACAACAACAGGCACTTTGAATTCCAAAGGACAACTCCTTTGCAATTTAAAAAGTGCCTACCTATCTATTTAGTTTCTACCTACTTTCTATACCAATGGTAAAGAAAGTAGGTAGAAACTAAATAAATACGTATTTAGTGAACTGCATACATACAGGGTGTAAGGGACAGCCCTCCGCAGACGGATGGGGTGAATTCAGTATATCGTACTAAGATGAACGGTACATGAAATTATTTCAGGAATGTTATGGGTATCCAATAAACCAGATTTGATTTATTACCTCACACGCAATGTATCGTTCGTTACCGTGGCAAAACGCACGTAGCGAACGGCAGCGCAGAGAGCCTTCGGCCGCCGAGTATTTCAACATTCATTGCAGATTTTTTATTTTAGCTACTTTCAGCTGCACTCCATTTACGCAAATAAAAAAGTGCTGCATACAGAGAATGTAATTTTACAGTGAAATAAAGGAACTGGAAAAACGATAAATAAATGAAAATTTTCCTAAGAAATTTTCCAGTGGAATATGATTCAAAATAAGTAGCTGAATGCACACTGTTAGTTTGCGGAGGGCTGTCCCCTACACCCCGTATTATCACATCAGAAAACACAATGCTTAACTTCTTTTATTATCCGCTTAGCCTTAGCCTTATTAGCCTTGCATTATCCGCTCTTAACCAGTAGCATTTCACTCGCCTTTTCTAAGCCCTAAACTCGTTAAGCATTCGGTTATGTAGGGTCACTATGTAATTACCTGAACTGCGGATCACGATGTTGTATGTACATTCCCTTTATTAACTTCAATTAAAATAGTGCTCGTACTGAGGAAAGCCAATTAAAAGCAATGGGGTATTTTCTGACTGATCATCGCCAGTACTTTAGCCCGACTTAGACTTTAGAATTTCACGTTGGTAGGCTATCTGTGCTGAAAAACAATCATAGACGTTTAACCTTAATTATCCAATTCAATGTGATAAAAGAAAATAAATGTACGCTAAATGATTTCGCTATTCTTAGCTTTAAGGCTCCCGCAGGCAGTCGCGACTTGTCGCAGAATGTGGCGCATTCCGAGTCTGTTTTCACAGAAATTGCTCTACGGATTATATCGCAGAATTGCGTCGCACTGTCGCGTTGTGCCTGTCTGCGGGAGCCTTTATTTCACATCGAACCTTTCTTTTCACGCGTTATTAAGTTGATGGTACATATCTATATACGTAGATACTAGAAGTTTTATAGGTAGGTCTTTCGTCTAGAAGTAATTGTGTATTGAATAAAATAAATTGCTTGAGATCTATAAGGTCACTTTTACTGTTATCGTAGGCAAGGGCATGAAATCGAACAGTCTTGTAAGAGTGAAGCTACACAAGCGTAACACACATTTAGGTTTTACAAAGTAAGATTCCAAGAATTTGTTACCTACATAATATGGTTTTGAGGTTCATCCTGCTTGAGGTAAAAATAAATTTTGTGAAATTAGAAAATTGATTCGAACGTGATTCCACAACTCATTTAGGGCGGCGTATATTACTCTAGTCTAATGTGACCCAAACCTTATTAGTTTTATTATAATCTAACTTTTTCTTAATTGTAGTAAGCGTATCGATCAATTTACTTTATTACCAAGTAAGTCTTGAATTTTTAGATTGTGTGTGATTTTGCGGCCAAGGTGTTAAAAAAAGTATTAATGAAGGGTATACTTACTTTAATTGAGGCTTTTAATCACCAAAGAAAAGTTTCAGTGTATAAAAAATCAAAATTCCTGACACGAGGCACAGACCATTAATTATGTAGGTGTACGATAAGGTGGCTATAAATATAATTACTTTACTTTTCCCCCTGGCTTCGTTCGCATCGCGACTCGTGAAGTTAAAATGAAACGGTTTTCCCATTTCTGGATCACACTCTACAGAATGGTGAAGAAACACGAAAAAACACGGCCATGGCGCCATGTTGCGCAATATTTTTATTTTGTTTATTTTATTTTTCGTAATATTTCTGTTAAATAATCCATTAAAATATTGCTCATAATATGTAAAATATGTCATTATTAGTATTTAAACACACTAAGGACATTAAAATACAATGAAAATATTTAGCAATATACGTTATTAATTACGCGACACCTAGATAGCCTGGGACGTATATTTTATTCAAATGGACACTTGGACAGTATAGAGGTAGGGCGATAATTTTGTGTAATAATATGTTTGTAATAATAATATAAAAATGGTGCCTCATTTCCATTGAAAGCGTCTAACGGGCCTCTGCGAGTTGGCTTCGGCCCCTCATATGCCTTTCAAAGGTCCGGGACCCTAGAGTCCCGAGAAATATATAAAAAACTAATATAATAATAACGTAATTAGTTTTGTGGAACACAACGTGACATGCTTATTTTTTGCATTTTCATTCTAAAATAAAATAAATAACCAAACAAACGTTGAGATGCCTTAAATAAAATATTTTTTCTTTACTTTGTTTTTTGCCTTAAGACTTATTATTTTCGCCCGCGCGACTAGTCTCTTATAAAATAGTTACAGATAATTTGGTGTAGGTATTTTCAAGTTAGTTGTATTTGAGTGAATTGAGCTTTCAAACACGCTCAATCAGATAAAAGCAACAACCATGTTCCATATTTTTATCACTTCTAAGATATGCAAATTTTATTGCACATATAAAATGGGCATCTGTTGGTTTACGTACAAAACAAGGGGATACGGCAGCTATCTACGGTTTATAGCGGAATAAAAATACTTTTGTGACTGTGTGTATGGAAAATTGAGTTTTTTTTATCTGGAACTTTGATATACTGCTTGTAATGGTCTGTCTGTTGGGATATGACCGTGTCAATAAATGACAAATAGAGGCCCGAAATATATTAGGTTAAGAAGGGAATGAATTTCTATTGATTTGAGAAATGGGAGTTTGATTGCCAAAATTCGTTTATTCTGTATCTAATTTCATCACCTATGGAGCAGAAACGAACCTGTTACCCCTACCTCCTGAATGTCGTACTTTATTGCTTTTCTTTCATGTCATTTACCAAACCACACAAATAAAAAACCAACTTACAAAACTGTCAATCTTAAACCAGGTCCGCACACAATTTCGATCTTCCCTTTACATAACGAGGTCAGGCCCTTTCTCCAGCATCTGAGTATTTCTCAATAATACCTCGTAACAATACAATGGGGGGCCAAATCCGGAACTAATACCCCACTTGTTATTAGCTGTCAACTTGTCTACCAGCTAGAGACTTTACTTCTAATAAATCTTGGTACACAATTTTCCACACAATTCCTACCAACTTTTTGTTATAATGAGGAGGTTATTTAAGATTTATTGGATTTTGTTAAAGGTTTATTAGAAGTAAGTATTTATTTTATAATGAGGCTTTAGCCCACCTTTAGGAATAAATAATCCATAAATAGATTTTAAATCTCGGGGCTTGTGGTTAAATAATAACTGTCGCACCGATCGATCGAACGTTAAGCTATGCTTGCCGCGATCGGTTCATGGATGGGTGGCCATCCATTATATTCCGAGACCCCTATGTGGTTCGGCGATTATCATTTGTAGATCTTTACATCTGTGGCAGTCGTTACGGGTAGTCAGAAGCCCGAAAGTCTGACAATCAGTCTTACCAAGCGGTATCGTGTTACCCAGTAACTTGGTTGTGGACGTCAGACAGGCAGTCGCTCATGTAAAATACATGAGCCACTGCTTGCTGCATTCAGCTGCATCCGGTTAGACTGGAAGCATACCCCAAAATAGTTTGGAAAAGGCTAAGCATTGGCGTGATGAATTAGAAGTCAAATCTGCTTGCATTACTGTCTTGAGTCAGTGTACAAGGTAGGAATTCAATCGATTTTTTGAAAAGTATTTTTAAGGTCGATTGGTCCCAAGTCCCTGAAATGACAGCTGATTGTCAGATTGATTATAAAAATCGGATTTTATTGTGTTGCAATAGATTTCTCAGTCGGAAGATGAATGAAAGTAAGGACTATGTGGGTCATATATTTTTCTATCTTAGGTTCAAACCCAGACCTGTCTGGGTTCGAACCCAGACCCGTCTGGATTCGATCTCAACGTAAAGCCTCTGAGCGTTACGTTGTGTAAATTATTTCATCACTACTGCTCTCAAAACGGTGAAGGAAAACATCGTGAGGAAACCGGCATGTCCTAGAACCAAAAATTCGAAGACATGTGACATCCACCAACTCGCACTGGGCCCGCGTGGTGGATTACTACCCACTCCCTCTCTTTGGTATTATTCATCGTTTCGTTGAGCTCTTGAGCTACACAATTACTGACAAACATTGCTTGAACAGGTCCACTCAAATCTGTGTGGTTCTTTCCTCGAAAGGCCATTTCAGACATGATCCTCATATGATCTGACCAAGATTACTTTGACTTTAAAAAAGACTTTGACACCTGAGTTTGTTTCACCATTTCTTCTTAGGGATAGTCAGATAGGAAATGTTGACCCCATCTAGCTTATTTTTAATATGACGTGTTAAAGTGATTCCGATATCCTATTTAAAGAATAAACAATTTCATTTTATTTTATTTCAGAGCGCATTCCTAGATTTTTTAATTTATAAACAAACTAGCATTGCCCCCCGGTTTCACCCGCATAAGTCTCGATACCGTGGGTACAACGGGGTTTAAAGTATCCTATATGCTAATCCAGGTTATAAACTATTTGTGTGCTAAATTTCATCTAAATCTGTTCAGTAATTTTTGTGAAAAAGTAACAAACATCCGTCCATCCATCCATCCATCCATCCTCACAAACATTCGCGTTTATAATATTATTGGGCTGCGTCACTGTCGCAACCTTTTGCTAAACATAGTGTAACTTAGCGGGCAAAGGTTACGTGTGAGTCATAAGTTATGCGACAGTGTACGGAACTGTTAGTCGGAGTCGCGTCGCTTGTGACTTGTGAAGTTTGCGGTGCATAGGTAAGCTTTGGGGGTGAAATGTGCCCCCTCTTTGTTGGCCAGAGCGACAGGTATACAAGTACTTTAATGCGCATTCCGTTCTTTTACACTGAACCAAAAACTACCGTACACTAATAATAATAAGCTGGCAACACCGTGTCAACAGAACGTCGTTTCCCTAATTTTTATTTGATTTTAACAGTATTAATAATTTTGACGCATGTTTACAATAGTTTCTGAATTTAAAAGTACCTAACTGAAACACCGTAAACCTAAAAAACAGGCCAAAATACATGAACATGTAAATTATAATCAAAAACTGCCAAATCAGAGGTGACATCCAACAATGACCCAAAAATAAAATTGGAAATGAACATGTTGACAAGATCAGCCACACTAAGAGCACACCCACCACCTCCGGCCTCTTCGCTCAGCTCCGCCTTGCCACCACCGGTACCCAGCCCAACTGTGGCCGCGGCAGTTGTATCGAGCTCGAGCGACGAGTATTACTCTCCGCTCACGACGCCACCAGCTGCTCGTCAACGGGGAGGACGCCGACCGCCGGACGGCTTAGTACCTCGAGGCCTACCGGCATCTGAAAGGGTCCCAGCTCCCGGCGGAAGTATGCAGCGCGCATGAGATGGACACGATCCATCAATGAAAATGTCATGCACTCATACTATGGGGCTACAGAGGGGGCCAACAATCTGACCGCGTACCGTGTTCGGATGCTCTCTCTTTTTCAGGTGCTTGAGCCAGCTGTCAACGTTTCGGCACAACGACTATCGGATCAGGTGCAGGTCATCCAGCGTAATCACACTGTACTTGATCCCCTGCGAAGTGAAATGTAGAGTAGCCATATAATCCCCCCCCCCACCGTCGCAGCTGTGTCGCGCCGTAGCAAGCTGACGAGGAGAGTGATGACAGGGGTACCCACGTAAGTACCCAGTGCAATGAGGAATAGAAGAGTGCTTTGGAGGGTGCGATTCGGGAATATCGGTTCATGTCACCTGAACTTAGGCCACGCTTACCTCGTTTGCCCATGCATAACAAAAATAGGGCGCTAGCGGCCGGTCCTGGATTCGCAGTTGTCAAACTATTTGGATGACTGCGAAGACCTCACCGATACTCATTCGATTTTGTACTGTGCGGCTGTAGCGCCATTTCGTGTAGCTTACGACAAATTTGCTTCTGATTCCAGAGCTACACGACCGAAACCAGCCGAACCAGTTTGGTAGTGCAAAATTCAGCGCCGTATTGGTCGGGCCAGAACGCTCATCGGCAAACTAATCTGCTTCAGGGAAGGCAATACTCGCCCTAGAGTGATGCGCTTTGTGAGGCGGGCTTTTTCAGGGACTGACATCAGTCCTCAGAACTATATGTCCCGTATCACAGAGCGTATCGACTTCCTGAAGTAGAAGATCTGTGCATGGGCAAACTGTATTCGTCGGCACAGGCGGAGAGTGGAGCGATACACTCAGAATTGCACATTGCTGAGCGATGAAAGGTGGGTGTATAGGGCTTGGGAGCGATCGGACTAAGGTGTGGCTGGCACGCGCCTGCCGCCATGTATTCATTCTGGCGGAGCATCTGGTCGGTGCCTATCAATCACACCGAGGGTGATTGAACTAGGGAGATCGAGCAAGCGTGCGAACAAATACCACAAATGGGGGAACTTATTATCAGCCCCCATGATGTAGCTCGTGCAGTCCATCCGTTACCTAACTGGAAATCTCCAAGGCCGGAGGAACTGAACAACTTTTGGATAAAGTGGTTCCAAAGGTCGCGCCCCCTTAGCATCCCAGTTCCAGTCTACCTTTGAGTCAGGGTCGCTGCCCCAGTTCCTAACGACAGGAATGACCCATCTGCTCCATAAACTAGGTAGTACTGCGGAGCCCAAAAATTATAGGCCGATTGCGTGTCTACCAACGGTCTATAAAATACTTACATCCATTTTGAAAACTAAAATTGACAAACATATAGACACTAGCTCCGTCATATCTGCCTCTCCAAATGGATGTAGGAGTGGGTCCCGCGGTATTAAGGAGCTACTCCTCATTATTATGGCTATTATCTAACAAGCTCGACGTTCCCAAAAAGATCTGTCGACATGTTGGATAGACTATAAGAAGGCCTATGACTCAGTGCCACATACATGGCTCATGAGGGTGCTAGAGTTGGATAAAGTAGATGCAACTCTACGCACCTTCCTGACGTCATGTATGGGGCAATGGAGGACGGTCCTTCACTATCCAGGATGTCGAAATATTCAGAGGAATAGCGAGCCAATAAGGATCGAGCGAGGCATATTTCAGGGCGATAGTTTGAGACCGCTTTGGTTCTGCTTAGCCTTGAATCCTCTAAGCACACTGCTGCAGGATTCAGGTCTAGGCTATCGGCTGAGGAGAGGTGTTCAGGTTATATCTCACCTCCTCTACATGGATGACCTAAAACTCTGCCCCTAACAATTTGCAACTGATGGAATTTGGTGTGGACAAATGTGCGGTCATGCATGTAAAGCGAAGGGAGATTGTGGAATCCGTGGGAACCCAACTCTCAGATTCCATAAACCTTAGAGCCCTCTCAGCATCTGAAACCTATAAATATTTGGGTATGGCGGGTGCGTTGGGCATTAATGTTACTGACATGAAGAAATCGTTGAAGGAGCGCTTCTTTAGCCGCCTGAAGAAAGAATAGTCTTCTATCATGCGGAAACGAGGTGCGTGCCTTCAACAGTTGGGTCATGCCAGTTTGGATGTACTCTTTCGGCATACTCAAATGGACTCAGACTGCATTCGACGCCCTGGATTAATAATAATACAGGATGTGAAAATGTATACAAAACTAGCGATCTGCCCCTGCTTTGCCCGGGTATAATGGTCCTGGTGTGGTGGTCCGTCAAACCATCGACATTTCTGTGCTCTAACTAAGTCAAATAACAATAACTCTCCGGAATAAATTCTCTAAATGATATTATGAATAAATATTAACTATCGATAGTGAACTACAAGGCCCCCCGTTCACACGGCGATGAGGACGATATTTACCTGTATAATTTTGAGATACTATGAAAGTTTCATACTGCAGTTGTTTTCGTCATACTAGCTGCACCAAATAGTCCTCCAGACCAAATTTCGCCCATGGCGGCCAATCTCAACGGAGACTAGCCATCTACGCGGGAAATATACAAGAGAAACACAACACAACACCAACAAAAAAGAAGTGTACAAGAGTTTGCGCAGACACAGATGCATTCACTCATCCCTCACTCTCATGGTGCAATGGAACGGCAATCCGAGACGACCGGAGAGAGATTAGGTGTAGGACCAACGGCTTAACGTGCTTTTCGAGGCACGGGGGTATCACACCGCCAACTTCCAAACTCCGAGCAGTTATTGAGAAATCTCTAATGGAAAAACCCAATAACAGTTTGCCCGACCTGGGAATCGAACCCAAGATTCTACGCTCAGTCGCGCTTACGACCACGAGACCAAACGGGACAGTTAAAACAGCTGCACCTACATTAGGTACCGTACAGTTTATATCGTTAAAAGTAAATGTTTTTTCCAAAGTGCTTTGAAGCTTCGTTTCAGTTTAACTACGCTGCTGACTCAATTGATATTTTACAGATCGCGACCGATTTAATGTCCCCGAGGTTACTGAAGAGTTATGTCGAATTGCTAAAATAATGTCTTTTAATTTCAGGATAGGTCGAAAAAAAATTAAAATATGTTACTTAGAAAAATATCGTTACTGGCTAAGTCTTTATATAAAAAGCTGGGTCGGTTTGTAATTTATCTAAGTTACAATAGTCTAATGACAACTGCTCATCACCTTTTTACAATACATTGCTTTTTCCGATGCAGGGACGTTAATTGTTGAGGAGTTCTCATGGTACTTTACCGTCAGATCTACTTCACTATATGCATGATGACGAGCTTATATTGCATAGCAATCATTTTAAAGTAATCGAATCGTAACCGTGAAATACTTATTATTGAGTTGTTCCGGTGGCGTATAAATGACTGAGTACTGAGGTAACAAAGATTAAAAAAAAACCGAATTGATAACCTCCTCCTTTTTTTGAAGTCGGTGAAAAAGAAAGAAAGAATAACGTATATTAGGACATAGTTCGTCAAAAACAAAATACAAAAAATGTTATTTTAAGCGCAGGTGTGAGGCCTCACACCTGCGCCAATAAGCCACACACATGCACATACACACACTCCTTAGTTGGTTGAATAATTATTGCATTTTGTGTCCGTGTTATGTCAGAAATGATTAGTAGATTCTATTCATCACAAAAAAACCTCTGGTTCATCTGTTTTTCGCCGCTAATGAGGATAAAACCTGCCACTTGCTCACTTCAGATGTTGCCACCATTATCCGCCCAAAAAAAAAAATTGACAGCTAGCTGTCAATATCCATACATTTTTTGTAAACAATCAACTTATTTTACTCATAAATAATTAATATGCCCCGTTGCGCAGCTGTTGACTGCAAAAATTCGGGGACCCATATATTCCTCAAAGATGTTAAAAGAAGAAGACTGGGAGAGAGCTCTCCGAAGAAAAAATTGCAATCTCAATAATACGTCGAGGTTATGTGCAATGCATTTTAAACCTGAAGACTTTTATCAGAGAAATTCGTACACAGTGGTGCTATTCCGTAAAGATCCCACCGTGAAAATGTAGGTGAAGTGAGCGTGATGTGAACTGTCATCCCACCTTACTCTACCAGGGATTGAGCTCACTTCAATCTCACTTCACCTAAGTGCTCACTGTGTGATGTTTACAGAATAGATCGGCTGGTGATGCTTTTTGTCATAAAAAACAGCTAACAAAGTCTGCTTCTGTTACAGGCACTTGTGGGTATTTATATAAATGCATTATTTATGGGTGTGTGTTTAAATCGACCAAAATTTATCTAAGCAGCATTCGCTATGTTGCATTGTATACCCTCATACCAAACTACCTACTGCCTAATATTAACACATATCCTGCACTGAATCTAGTTATTTAGAATGTTTCGCACATAGATAGATCATTTTTGTCTGTTCTAGGTGATGAAAATATCTATAAAAGGCTGAGGAAGACTGCTGTATCCTGTATTTTTTCATTTACGAAAGTCAAACCAGTCAACCCGTCAGCTGAAGACAGATTCGTAGACATTTTTGTCCCGTTTTCGTATATTTTGTAATCGACACAACAGTGAACACATAAACAACAATGGCGGTTTTAAGACGGGCAAAAGTGCTGCCACCTATGACGAGCTTTCAGTTTTTAACCTGTTCTGGTTTCCTAATTAAAAAAAAAACTTTTGAATGCTCTAATCCCACTTTCAAATTCAAAAACAAACCGTCATTTATTTCTATACCACGATATTTCTAAACGGACGAAGAGCGATAGTTGTTTTTAGTTTCCATAACTTTTTATAGTGCCTACAGCGTATGTGTACCAAAGTTTTTTCAATCAATTCAGACGACCCACTTGATATTCAGATGGTTATTGAGTGTGGTGAACTTTTCTGGTGCGCGGGATCGGGAGATAGGTGGCCCACTAACTTTAGCTTTGAAATCTTTACCGGGATTTTTTATACGAGCACATATACAGGGCGAGGAGTGAAGAGTAGATAGTTATCAAACGGTTTGTTGGTACCTATACCTACGTTTCAATTTACCATTTTGTCGTGGATTAACTCATTTCTTCAAGTACTTGCGTTAGTTTTGAATGTGTTTTATTTTTTGTTTTTATAATTTTTTATAACCTTTGACATTTTTTTTAATTTTTAGATAGATAGAATACTCTTTATTATATACACCATAAATATTACAGATATAAAGGTAGAAAGAAAGCGGGTTTTTTTTTTATCATTTTGACATAGTCGGACATGGTGTGGTGTCTATCACAATTGTCGACCGTAAAAGGGTCATATAGGTAAAAGGACCGCTATTCACACCGCACCCTGTACATGTAACGGCGTACACCGAAATTTCCTTTTTAGAAGTGGTTGGCGTAACTTTTTATTGGTGTACTTACCTTCATGGATCGTGTTAAAATTTACGAACCCTGAATATAACATTCTATAAAATTGCTTAATTTTGGCTTCTATATAGTCACTTTCTGTGGTTATTTGTGCAATAAATATCGTAATTTGTATGGAAACGGTAGCATTCATTTCTTTATATAAAAGTATTTAATTTTACATAATAAACGTTTCACATAATGTTCTTCTTTTTCTGTTGCTTCCTCCACCTTAGATAAATAGATACAATACTCTTTATTATGTACACATTAATTGAATAAACACTCACAATCAGTGTTAATAGTAGTTTCAGGGTGCAGTGATTAAAGTAATTGAAATCGTGGGCTTAGAACTCTTTTTTTTTTCCATCCAGCGCTTAGCCATTCACCGGTAGCCCAAGTAGATTTTTTTCTAAAATTATTATTATTTTTTTAATTTTACTGTCATGATTTCGAAGTTAGTAATACCTGAATAAAACTGAAAATAATTTGAGATAAAACATTCTTTCACGAAATTCATTTATAAACGTGATCCATTCTTGCAACCAACACGATTTGGCAATAAGCTACCACGAATTCATTAAAGTAGGTATAAATAATAATTATGCACTGACTGAAACTTAAATGCGTTTTGGTACAAATGCGCTGTTCGGTAATGAAAAACAACAAATATTTGTAACTAGCTGTGCCCCGCAACTTCGTTCGCATGGAAGTCGTAAGATATAAGAGTACAATATACTAAAATAACAGCCACATTTTAATAAAACTCCCTCGTCCTCCGAACCCGTCGCGTTGCATCGCCCGCTCGCGCTATTACTTCGTTTTCGCTTAGTGTTCTTTCTGACTTTTATCTTTTTGCTCGGCTCCTAAGGGTCATAGCGTGATGTAAAATAGCCTATAACTATCCTCGAGAATTGGGCTACCAAATGCAAAAAGAATTGTTCAAATCAAACTTTTTGTTCGCAATTTCATGGGCTTTAATGTTTTTGCGCAGAATCCTAATTATTTTCCTAAAATAAAAGTAGCCTAAGTTACTCCCCGTGACATCAACTATCTGCCAGTGACAGTCCCGTCAAATTCAGTCTAGCCGCTTCGGAGATTAGCCGAAACAAACAGACAAACACAGACTGACAAAAATTTTAAAAATTGCTTTTTGTTATAAGTACCGTATATACTTTCTTATGCATTTAGTAAAAAGTTGTTATTTTGAAATTACAAACAGACACTTCAATTGTATTTATTTGTATAGATGTACTCGTAAATGTTAATATAACACACTAATTGACCTGCATAATAGCATCATTACATATTCACCATCATCTCATTATCATAATCCCAAAAGCATCGCTACAATGTTCTGTGTTGCTTGAAGCACCATTTCGCAGCGCGATTTCTGCATATGCTCTGAAGCACCATTACGTAATCTTTCGGTAATGCTTAGTGCTCAAAAGTGAGTATTTTATTTGAACTACGCGATCGATAAGGGAATGTAACAATTAACAGTCTTCATAGGCACATATTTATATAGTTATAAAGTGGTAATGGTGGTGGTGGTGGTTAGGCGCAACGATTAGGCGGTGGCCAGGCGAGCGAAAAGTCGTGACGAGTGGGCGTCACGCGTATAATCACATAAGTCTGAACCCACTCGTATTTTACACTTAGCAATTAGCATAGTCAGAAAGGTTAACATGAACTTTTGGAATTGGTAAATCAAAAAGTATAATGGCTAGATCAGCACCTACATATTTTTTTTTTGCTGTTGACGTAACTAATTAAACATATTATCTGTGTGTATTTCTCAATGAATATTGTGTGTGCAATCTCTTCACCACCCTTGGTTGCCTGGTTGCGAATGCCCAAGGCATTAAGTCCGCCTTTGTGATTTTTTGAGTCTGAAAAGTTTAAATAAATAATGTTCGGCGTGCTCTGGTTCATCTAGGTGCGTTTTTCACGAATCGGAAATGAGTTTCCTAGGGAAAGTTTCCGGGTAAGCTCGCACCATCATCAACTTTGTCTCTGTCATCTCTGACCTAGACTAGAGTCAAGACCAAACCTATCTTAAATAAAAAAAAAATCATAACCAGCAGCATAATTGCGTAACACTCATAAAATGGCAACCGACTGTATTGCTCATCATTTTGACAGTTCATTTACGTTCATTGCGTTATCTATGTTGTTGAGCAGACGACTGTTGAAATCAGTGCTCTAAGTGGAATACCTCGAGTTTTTCAAACCTATGAAACAATGGATGTCAAAATGAAAGACATTAACGGCAGAGCCCAATAACCTATCTATCACCAGTTTTGGCATATTAGAGATAGAAAATTCTATCTATCTTTGGTTTTACATAACGACAGATAGAATTATACTGTCTACCATCAATAGCGATCTGTCTTTTACTGAAAATAAGTTATTGGGTTCGGCCGTAAGATCGATTGCTATTTGATGTGTGTTACGCACTTACCCCTCAGTAGCAATTTCCCCCTTGACGGGTAACTTATCGCCTATTAGTGCTAATTTGAGAGACGAAGAAGAACAATAATAAATTATGTTTAGGTATTGTAAATTACAATATTGTATAATTATGTGGCAAAACCTACACCAACGTTTTGGTGCATAAATACAGGCTGTATTTTTATTTATTGCCCAATAAACGTTATGCCAAAGCCAGGCCTAAAATGTAAATTCGTAGAACTGCGCAGTAAATGGTTCACGTTATGAATTTTTTTCCCTGTTTTTTTTTTTTTTTGTTACATAAAAATATAAGTATACGTCGCGGTTTGTTTAACCAGCAAACACATTTATACCATTTATTTATTTACTGGTTTTTTGAAAAGTGCTGAAAACAAAAAATAATGTAGGTATCGTATTTTATGAAAATTTTAACTTGTCAACCGAAAATGCTGAAAAGATTTTCATGGTCCATATTTTGAATCAGTTGTGCGTTCAAAATGCATTGAAAAGATTTTCATGGTCCATATTTTGAATCAGTTGTGCGTTCAAAATGCATAATAGCGAATACAGCGTGGGACAGTTTTCAAAAGTCTTGCTTGAAAATATTAACTCATGTTCGGACTATTCTGAGACTTATGACCAATTATAAGGCCCCTCCCTATTATTAAGGTTGTTTTATTCTTTTTTGATATTTAAATATTTAGTGTATTGTTTTTTCAACTAACAACCAATTTTAAGAAAGTGTAACATTTCTGTTGTTCCTTTAATTTTATTTTTAGTCACGATCCTCGACTTAGGAGGAGGTATTCATTAGTTGGGCTACATAACTTGTCTTTAAATTAATTAAAAGAAGTAAAGTCGCCGAGTAAAAATCTCATATTTTGGTTACACGTCTCAATGCAATGCAATTTCTGTCTAAGCTCCTCACAACCTTAGTTGCCAAAGTGTTCCAGGTAGACCCCCAGGGGCCCACGGGAGACTCGACGGGAGTCTACGTTGGGGTCTATCTTCACATTTTTTGTCGAGTTTTGGATGAATATGGTAGAAATGTAGCTGCAGGGGGTCCACCGGAACCAGCTAAATTTTGAAAGTGGTCTATGAGAAAAAAGTCTGGGAACCTCTGATCTACATCATCCCAGACATAATTTACAACTAAGGGTGACTTGCAACTTTTACTTAAATCCCGATTTAAACTCGACTTAGTCTTAAACTTAATTTAACTACTTCCACGTCAAAGACTGAGCTTAAATCACGATTTAAATAAACGGCAAAGTTAAATCGGCATCTAGGTCAGTTTAGAGTAGTTAAATCTTGATTTTAGAGTCATTTTGACATTTGACATTTATCGGGAATTTTCCCACAAGACAACTGCATGCATTATTTAAAATTAGCTGCACAAGATCTCTTCATTGTAATTTATGTTATTTAAGTATATTATGACTGAAGCTAAAGAAAACTAGAAAATAACACGAGAACACAACTACAATACAACCAACACATTTACAATTTGACAATGACATAATTGACAAATCAAATTCTTTTTTCTCCTTTTGAAAACGGAACGCAAAGAATGAACGGCGAATGAATTATATTGCCTTCATCTCAGTTTAGTTAAATTGAATGTGAAATGTGACTGTGCAAGACATGCTTAATAAGTTATAAGTTAGGTCGAGTTTAGGGCAAAATCGAGATTTAATTAAACCGAGATTTGTATAATTTTCCTGTAAGTCGCCCTAAGTTAAACACAACAAATTCACACGTTGCCTAGCAACAGTGTACCAATGCAAACGTACAGACTACTCTCCAGTACGGAGATCAACATTCATCTATCCTTATAGTCCTGTATGTCCGGTCCAACATATATTTCCATTTGCTATATCCTTGGGTCCATGTTTTACGGCTTTGTAGCATGTGTATGGGATTACGTTGGTTTTAGTTGATATACCTACCAATGTCTATTTGAATTCTGATTTTTAATGATTTTTTCATGGCACACACAGACTTTGCAACTTTTATGTTGCTGGAAACATTTTGCGCTCCTTCTATTACCTTCAAACACAAAAACATGTTGCTGCAAGTTGCAGCACACAACTTTTGTTAAATGCTAAGCTTTGATAGTTTTCTAGAGTGCTGAATTAAAATGGAATAACACGAACCCCTATACAGATATCTCACCGCCAATCGAACACGCTACGTAAGCTGCAATTGTAAAAGGGTCATATTCAAAATAATTATATTTTTACTACTGTTAAAATGTCCAACCCAATTATTTGTATAATGACAACTGACTAGAATTTTATAAACAAACAGATAAAATGTTTATTTGAGCTTAATAAAAAATAATGAAACATATGATACAGCTAAACAATTTTTTTAAAAATCAAACCAGACATCGCTTAGGTTCCGTCTCATACAAGTATTCAATGTCTTTTGTATTTTCACATCTTTGACGGTAAACTAAAAAAAATAATTAACCTATAACTATTACACAAAAATAAAAATAAAATATTACTCAGAGAATATTGTATAAACTTTATCACTTCGCTAACTTAGTATAAAATACTATTTTATTAATGAGTGTCCTGATTTTACCCATATCTGTTATTCTTCTCTGTTATGTTTTTTTAGCATTATTTCAATGGCAATAAAGAAATTCGATATACTAGCATTAGTTAACTAGCTGTCGTACTACATGAGGTAACAATAAATGCTCGGTCATTTCGTTTAATATACTTTTTATGTATCGTTGTGTAAAGAAAATTAGACGATTATATGTTAATTTACTGTGAGACGTTTAAAATATCGGTAAATACTAACTGTTTTATTACTCACAGTAGGAAATGGCTTTGTATTGTGATATTTGCTACAATTATATAATATTCGTATATCATATGAATTGGTGTGGAAATAAATACATTTATAGGTTAGACACGTGCAATAACAGATATGAATGATTAGGCGTTATTCACATAGTTTCATTTAAGAATTAAGAAAATAATATATTAATACTTACTGCACCGCAGGTTAGCCAAAACATTTTTTTTTTATTTAAGTATTTGAAGTATGTAAAGTTTGCGTATGTACTTAAATGAAAAAAAAAAAGATTTTGGGAATGAAAATAAAAAAAGTCAAACCAGAAACACTTCAAGACTAAGAAAGAAAGTCATCGAACATATAAAACGAAGCACTATAATTTAAACAAAGAAAGTAGTAATAATAAAAAGATAAACAAATCAAGTATCTTGACTTGGCCCGCGAGGTTGTCGACATGTGGGATGTGGACTCAGCGATCATTGTGCCGATAATTGTATCAGCCAATGGCTTAATTGCCAAGAGCCTCGACCAACACCTAAGGAGGCTCTCGTTGGGCAGCTGGATTAAGGGCTTGATTCAGAGAGCGGTACTTCTGGACACCGCTCGCATTGTTAGGAGGTTCCTCTCTCTGGAGTCCTGACCGCCGGTAGCTTGGACCCTCTTCCCGATACCGGTGGGCTACTATTTTTTATATTTTTAAATGTTTTTTTATAATCTTTATATTCTAATATTTAAACATATAATTTATATGTATTTATCGTAATAAAGGAAATAAAAAGAAAAAACTTTTCTTGCATGAAATTCGTATCTTGAGTATTTTTTAAACTACCTGAGAAACTCTTTTTTATTTATACGAGTACGCCGAAATGTAAATTACTAAAAAAAATCTAAATTACTGATGAGTGAATTAGCTCAACGTTAATTATTTATTTAAAAAAACATGTACTATTTAAATTTGCCCTAATAATTCCTTTCTGATATTTTTCTGTTACAATTAAATAATATTCATATCCGTTTCCTATCCGTAACTTACAATTATTTTGAATATGACCCAAACTTTATCAGAATATGAAAAGGAAAGGCGAAAAACATTTTTTGTTCAGATATTGAAGGCACAAACAGGGGGGTCGCTTTCAAGTGGGGACGTAGATCAAGTACGGAACCCTCAAAGATCGCAAACGAATCCGTTTTGCTCTTGACCGACTTTTTATTTATTGGAATACTTACTCTGAATCTACTTCCTGCTATAATGTGGATAATTAGAATTGCGAGACCTACTTCTGGGCCTGGAAATAAGGAGAAAAAAGTCAAAAATAAAGTCAGGATATATTTATTCAATTTAATATCAACCCTACATCAGCAGCAGTAGAAGTGGGCTGGCCAGGTTTGTCGAAGGACCGATGGCCTGTGGAGCAGACGAGTCCTGGAGTGGAGACCACGTATCGGCAAGCGTAGTGTGGAACGCCCGACAACCTTCAAAAGGTGGCTGGAGCAGACTGGATACAGAATGCAGAAGACAAGGTGTTGTGGCGCAGCCTGGGAGACGCCCACGTCCAGCAGTGGACTGCGATAGGCTGAGTTGATTGATTGACTACATCAATCAAATGGCGTTGGGTCATTAGCATTGCTAGAAACAAATTGTGTGCAACGTGTGCATCGTAAATGTACCAAAAACATTAGGAAAAGTGCAATAAATCTACTAGTTTCATAGAATAAACAAAACAGTATTTAACCTAAACTTTTCCAAAGTTAACCGTATGTTTAAGCATGAAAATAAATAAAAAAGCAATATAATTTCGATAAACTTTCATTAGTTTATATACTAAAACCGTGTTTCTGAAATAATTTACTAAACTTCGAGTTATCAAAGTGCTAGTGGTCCTAAGCGTTTAGTGAACGAAAGATTTTCGCCGTCTCCATTTAGTGCCTTCTCATTCCCTAATTAAGACTTTCAAAGTTAGTAATTTCAGAATAAATTGGAATTTCAAGTCAGATCATTGAAAATTGTAATATCTTAAATTAAATTTCAGTAAGAATTTAATTTTTATTCTTAAGTGGAGAATGTTTGATGCTAGTAGTCAAATATTTTAATAATAAAATGGTTGTGCTTCTGCTATTTAATTAAGACTCAAAAGCCATTAGGATTTTTACACATGATTGAATATGCCTTCGCGTAGCATTAGACAGATCATTTCATTAGGTTTTAATTTACTGAGGTCAGTGGTCAGGCTTCATTAAAAATTATACATGAGCCCTTCAGAAATGATATTCTTCTTTGACTCTTTAGTCATCTCAGCCTGCTCTCATCACATATTAATTGAGATCAAGTGATGCGGACATCATCGAAACATGAATTTCGTTTAACAGCCAACAAAAAACGGCATCTTCTAAAAACCTGAAACCTCCTGCAGCTTACCTCTAATAAAAGCAGTTTTCTCTAAAAATACCATCGTTGGGTTATTTATTTATTACTTGCTTCGCTTAATTTTCTTCTAATAAAGCCGTTATAAAAACAACAAAAAAACTTTCAGCCTGCAGCTGCCGATAGTTATAGAAAAATAAAATGAAAAACGGTGACTGGTCGAAGTAGGCTAATGACTGTTGAAGCAAACTCCTTTTATTTTCCATCGCTTTATTTTCGACTAGAATCGACTGGCTCTATATTTCTAGTGGGAATACAAAATGGTTATAACTATGTTAGTAGTTATAGATGGTTTAATGTTAAATCTTTTTTAGTGTCAAATATTATAATAATGACATTTTATTATGTAATAAAGAGCAAAAATTATTAGTGTAATAACAATGTAATATAAATACAAATAATCTTAAATCCCTAAATCTGGTTAGATAATAAAGAACAGTTTTTAATTTTTTATTTTACCAACTAATTTGTGAAATTTCTCTTTTAGCCAGCTCCTTTGTAGTTAGCATACATATCATATTAGATTGCAAATTAAATAGATGCTTTCATATTACAAATGTAGGTAATAATAAAAACAGCAAACCTTTAATTTAAATAAAGAACTGTTTTCACATGATTGTATTAAAAGCAAAGAAACTGAAACAGTTATTAGGTAAATGATCTGTATTAATTTTGTGTATAAAACTTTATAAAAATGTATAAATCAATGAGTTATAAATGATTAAATGTGATTATTTAATGTGTGTTGTTATGAAACAACAATTCTTAGGAAACATGGATACAAAATTATATCAATGTTGTCTGTGTTGTACATAAATACCACATAAAAAAGATTTACTACTTAATGGTGCGAAAAGACTTAACAGATTTGATAGTCTGGCTCTTACAGTAACAGCAGGAAATACTTAATCCCCTCTAAAAGATTTTCTACGAAGCTCAAAAAGTCCACTTTGACGAATTCGTGGGTAAAACAGAGTTACGACGAAATGCCAAATAAAATTTTGTAAACGCTAAAATAAGACCATTTAATCCACGTTTTAAAAAGCTCTACAAACGAAAACCTCAACATCTTTTCACAGCACTGCTAATTATCGTGACTAAAGGCTAGACCGCAGAGAAAACGAATGAAAAACTTTCCAGCAGCTTGCCCGGTTAGTTTATGTTCTAAACGCGCCAAACTATGATAATTTATTTTCGAAGTATCTAACTGGATACCTAAAGAAGAGAGAACGGATTTCAGTGGAAATTTACTGGCTTTTACCTTGTTTCATATAAAGTGTTTAAATATAAAAGGCAAACTAGGTTTTGCCCGCGAGTTCGTAATAACAAGGATGGCATAACCCAACAACATGCAGGATTAATTAACAGCCAGACAGAGAGAAAATATGTTACCTGCTAGGATCACGTAAGACTCATCTCATTACGTAATGGTACACTTAGCACTCCTAGGGCTTGTATTAATAAACCAGGCTCAAAATGGCTCCTGACAACCAAATCATAATTATGTGATATGGTCAAAATGAAAATGCGAAATATTTAACTGATCCTCCAAAACCTTATAGACCTTCTTATGATGGACACTTTTTAAATTATGAACCCCTAAAAAGTTTCCGCGATTCTAACGACGCCCACTTTTTTAAAGTAATCGAGCCTCTTTTTAGCTTTCTGGTCTTTTCTCACAGTTGGACGCAGCAACTAAGATGGAGTACTCCAGCCCAACGGGTTAGGTTAGGTTGGAACTGTGACCAACTACGCACGAGCCGAATTGGTCGCAGTAACTAAGTTAGGGCACCCCGAAAAATGCTCGCTTCCTATAAACAAAGGAATCGTTTTGCTTACCAATGGTAGTTTTTTTTTTGGCACACTGGTCATTAAAATAGATTCGTAAGCTAATTTTACCTGCGATAGCTACTTCCATTATGGGAGGGTCTACTATGCAAACCTACTAGGTCGTTACTTCATTATTGGTAAAGATACAAAGACTCTTAATTTTAACCATTAACACGTTCCGACCGAGGAGAGCACATGAACTGTTATATGCTGTTTTACGGGGCAAATCTTCACATGGCCACAGGTGGTACATCACCGCCCCATAAACATAAAGTCATGCCGGGCGGGGTGCGCCACTGGTGGACCAGACTCTGTTTTGGATTATAGCAGATAGCTTCATGCTATACCAGCCATAGAAAATTCCTAAAGTGGTACCGCAAGTTTATCATCAAGATTGTCTGTGGCAAAATGTTAGTAAATGCTTTTGTTATATTCACTAGAAATTTGGGGAAGGAAAAAATCAAATATTTTAGAATCGCGGAAACAAATATTATAAAAGAGATTATTAGTAAGCCTAGCACTGATAATCAACCCAATGACGCTGCAGAGGAAGGTTAGCCCAATGTTACAAAGAAAGCTAAAACATAAGTTGGAGAAAAAATCTTGATTTTTTTTTACTTCTTGAACAATCTCGAACTCCTGAGCTCCACTATGAATATTTGTCAATTTTACAGGGCGGGAACATTAGCTACAACACGTTCTCTCAAGGCGGCGCGAATTTCTTAAAACATTAAAAGTGTAGTGTGACGTGGCCACCGGTAGTACACCCCGCCATATCATCGAGTACTCCGTGCACCACTGGTGGTACACCCCGGCCAAAACGTGTTAACGTTCCGTATAATATAGGAATTTGCAATATGTGGATTAGGTTAGGTTAGAACTGTGACCATACGCACTACATCTAAGTTGGTCGCAGTTACTTGGCTAGATATTATTTTTAGGACTCCAAACTAGGAATTATTCGAGGTTAACAACAAAAGGCGCAGTCATTATACTAGAGTGCTCTATAATATTTTTAAGAGCGCAAAATGGGAATTATTAGAGGTTCAATTAAATACATGCCTTTCATTATCATGTAAACATTTCAGAAAACGTATGTGACTTCGATGAGAGCAATTCGTTAATTTATAGGAACCGTACTAGTAGTGTAGGCGTGTGCATATCTAAGTATTATGATTTGACTTGAATCTTGAGGATATACGTTGTACGTAAATGTCACAACACCTGATCTTTTTTTTTCTTTGTAAAATATTTTTGTAATAACGATAAAAGTATCCTATTACGGAAAGTCCTTCTTTGTGGTAAAGAACTACTTACCTAAAAATAACTGTTATTTTAAGTGTTTATCTTAAGATGGTACGAGTAAAGTTCAGTCAATCACCTTCCTGCCCTTGTCCCATGTTACGTGGGGTTGGCGCAACACGTTTTCTTCTTCCATTCTCCCCTGTCAACCGTAATGCTATCATTTACTCCCTTAAAATTCTCTATCGTATCTTTCCTCACACAATCAATTCATCTTTTCTTTGGCCTTCCTCTCCCTCTCAATCCATCAACATTTATATTCATCTGATCAGGTCATCACTATAAAAAAGAATTTCAGTACCTACCAATAATATAATTTAAGATAAGTACTATATTACTCGTAAAATTTAAACCACATTCTCTTAGTAAAACACGCGGGAATGTGTTTATAAATGAGTGGTGTAAACCTCTTTGTTAAACGCTGTTACATAGTCTATGGCACAGCTTTATCTATAGCCTTTGTTCTCAAGCGCAAGCAAACTTGTGAGACTTGTGTAACCCCAGCTTAACGCAGACAATGAAGTAATCTTGGATATTCATTTAACACAGCTAATAGGTAAATTATTACTACACATTGTGTTCTAAAATATATTCAAGATTTGTAACGCCTTAGTGAATGTAGACAAAAGGCTAGAACTTTAGCATTATGCTGAGCTATAGCCGTTTTGCGTCGATATGACGCATATATTCCCCCATCTTGTTCTTTTCTGTGTTTGTGTTTTTTTCTTTGCGTCTCGTTTTACCGCAAATAGACGTATTCCTATCTTTTCTTCTTTTCTTTTCTAAGAGACCAAACCTTCAGTGTGATTTATTTTCACGTGCCGCATGCGGTTGAATGCCCGCAAAGGAGAGTAGCTATTTGACCGAAACAATTTAGTCACACTAAATGTAGCTTCAAATCACATTGTTACTGTAAGCAGAGTGTGGTTGAACGCATCGTGAAAGTCAAAACTTGATTTCACTAGAACTAAAAATCAATGAAAGCAGCGGTAACCAGGCGAGAGGCAAACTACGGCGTGATTGCGATCAAATAGTACCTAATTATGCCGTTATTTAATTATGCCGTTTGCTGGACATCAGTAAAATCTGATGATCGAAGAACTAACGTACTATGCTGTTTGGATGAACTATAACTTAAAATTGTTCAATTCAGTGGAGTAAACGGTGTTATAAGCAAGTAATTCTTCTGAGTATTTATCCTACATATCTACATCATCATACAACCTAATCATCTGATATTTCAACACGAATTGCCTTGTGATTCTATTCAGGAATATTAGAAAATCCGCTACAGAGCTAGTTGGCTTAAACTTTTAAATGTTGCCCTCCCTCTCTTTGTTCTGAGTGCTATTCTATGTAGCTCATACATAAATCCTAGTCTGTAAATTTAGATATGAATAAAAGTTACTTCAAATTATGTACCTAATCAGATGAGAAAATTGACATTAGTGTCAACAGACCAGTAAAATGTCTTCAATTTTTTTTTAAATGTGCTTTTTATGTATTGGGGACTTGTGTTTGTAAATGGCAATGCTTGTAAATCCCACCCATTCAATCTGACTAGCCTTTTCCCAACTACATATATGTCGGGGTTGGCTTCCAGTTTAACTGGATGCAGCGGAATATCAGTATTTTGCATGGGCCTATCTGACCTCCACAATCCTGGCACGATACCCTTGGTAAGACTGGTTGACAGACTTTAGGGCTTCTGGCAATTCGTAACGACTGTCAAAGATGTACGAATGACAGCCAGGACTAACGGCTTACCGTGCTTTCCGAGGCACGGAGAGGTCTCGATATACAAGATGCAACATAATTAACGCACAACCTCTTAAGAGATCATTGTACTCATCATAACATAACGTAACATCACGCCATGCCTTCCCGAAGGGTTAGGCAGAGGAAACCCATGAAATCGCGAAAAAAAAATCAGCTGTTCCCTACATTTTGACGTGTTATGCGAACATAAATATAGGGAGCAGCTGATTTTTTTGCGATTTCAGATTTGTTCCCATAGTAAAAGTTGTTCATAATGATGAGTACAATGACCCCTCCAGAGTTGGTGCGTTAATTATGTTACACCTTGTATAATGTAATAGATGGTCACTCGGCCACGAACCGCGTTCGACCGCGTCAAACAAACGTGACTTAACCTTCGATCTACCCGTGCGGCAGTTATCATTTAGCCACGAGCGCCCTGACCCACCCATAGAGGACAAATTCCAAGTTTCTCACAAGGAGGTTGCTGGCAGTATGCTGTTATTCTAAAAATCCATAGCTTGACATGATGCCATAGAAGTAGAGCCATTCATTGCGCACTGACCACGTTGCTAGTGACCTTGAAATTTGGTAATTCGATTTAGTTGACACGACCGCCAAAAAGTTTCGTATTTTCTGGTAATTTCACAAACTTTTATAATTACCCCAAAGTCAAATCATTTTTTTTAAACAGGCACTTATAAGGCACTTTAGAACGTCGTACCTATTTACGAACTAACTCGACAAACTTTTCGGACGAAAATGTCACCGGGGCGACTGATACACAATACGACACCCAAAATCAAAATGGCGGATTTTTGTCGCCATATTGTATGTTTTCTTTGATAATTTTTCTCCCAAACCAATATAGTGGGGTATAAAAATAAAGGGTTTTAAAAGGTGATTTAAAAAATATATAGAAGTTCTATGTTTAAATATAATTTGGAATGAGAAATGGTAAAAAACAATCCCGAAATTTTGGAGTGAGTGGCTAAGAGGCTGTTATCACCCGATTATTAGTGGGTATTGTATTTACGTCCGTTACCTAAAGCGTTACTTAATACAGTTATAGAGGCATGAGGAACAGGGGTGTAAAGTTCACTCATCGTCTATGAAAAGGGAGGATCCTCCGACCAGACGGATGTTGTGTCTGGTGGGCTACTGCCCGACGGTTGATGTCGGGATGTTGTATATATGCTAGTCGCGCGGTAAACTCTGATTGCGCGATGCAGGAATTTGCATGACGTCAGTGTGACGCGTTCCACTGTGGCGATGCCGCCACATCACTCCCCTCCGGAGACCGGAGGTCGATAGTGGGCTGAGTCGTCTATCTTGCGATGCTTGCCAGGGCCAGTTGAGGTTCCAGTAAGTCGGAACCGGGTGCCGCATAGTTCGCGGTGAGTCGGAACTGTCTGCGGAGATGCCCCCAGTGAGTCGGGGTGGCGCTGCGTTATGCTCCAGTGCGTCGGATGTGGTACAGCGCCGGGTTGAGGCTGACTGCTGGCGTCGACCAGGAGAGGTTTGAAGGGCTCTGCTTGTTTGACCGGCCCGAGAGTGCAGTGTGCTGTGCCAAGGTTGCTGATGAGGCTGAGGGTGATGACCAGGTATGCGCGGTCGCTGCATGCTGGTGGTCAGGATACCCGTTGTAGCCGTCGGTGCTGGCTGGCTGTGTGACTCGCTGCTCGAAAGCTCGAGGAAGTGATGCTGATGACGTCACGCTGTAGTAGTTGCACGAAGGCTGCGCTGACGTTCATGTTCGGGGTTACCAGTATAGGGGCATGAGGAACAGGGGTGTAAAGTTCACTCATCCTCTATGAAAAGGGAGGATCCTCCGACCAGACGGATGTTGTGTCTGGTGGCCTACTGCCCGACGGTTGATGTCGGGATGTTGTATATATGTTAGTCGCGCGGTAAACCTGATTGCGCGATGCAGGATTTTGCGTGACGTCAGTGTGACGCGTTCCATTCCACTGTGGCGATGCCGCCACACAGTGAGAGAAAAATAATCCTAACTAAAAACTGTAAAATAAAAAGAGCGTTATTTACGTTTGAGCAGGCAATTTTTTCGAACTTACGAAGCAATGGATTAGCAATTTGCTTCAAAATAATTCAGATTCCGATTGATAGTGTGTTACGCAATTAGAGTGCTATTGTCTCGCGCGCCCTATACCTACCTACCTATTGAGCGCTTTTTAGTTATGCGTACTTTTAATTAATTTAAACAAATCGCTCCACGCTTTTTGAATTAATCATTGGATATAAAAGAAGTGACAAGCTGCATAGGTACTTACATCTTAACTACGAGTCAATTTAATTATATGTATTATATAATTTTTTGTGTGTTTTTAATTTTTTTTTAACTATACTGGATGTTTTTTTTACCGTCTCGAAATTTTTACAGGGTGTTCTACCCATGAACATGAACAACTTTCACTATGGGACCAACTCTGAAATCACGAAAAAAAATCAGCTGATTCATACATTTTGGTCGAGTAGGTATTGAACTTTTGTATGAATCAGCTGCTTTTTCTTTCGTGATTTCAGAGTTGGTCCCATAGTGAAAGTTGTTCGTATTAATTTTTTGATTTCTTAAATTTCCTTTTTTTTAAGCAGATAATTTCAACCTTTTTTTTTTTTGTGGATGGGAAATCATCAAATGACTTCTCCCGCTCTGGGCAGAGCGGGAGGGCGTGTCAGACTTTTACTGACTAAAACCCACCCGTGTTCCTTCTGTTGCCTGTGCCGGGGCCACGGTAACTCTTTCGAACATCCCGCAACCCTAGCTGGCATCGGCCCTAGCGGACCCCGTCAATAGTGCTGACATCTCTTTGAGGCGCGCGTGGAACACAACGCGCCGTCGACTCGGGCTTCGTCCTTATCGGTCGGCGAGCTACCCATTGCTCGCCGTCCGCAAGCCCGCGCCTACGGTGGCCGGGAATCGGCTGCCAATTCCCGACGCCCAGGGCGTCTCCTGCGGCGACTAGGGGCGTGAGGGCGCAAAGCTTGCCTCGCCCTCACGCGTCCCGCCTCCTCCTTCACGAGCATTACTGCTTCGCAGAAGGAGGTAATGGCTTCCCATGTACTCTCGCTCCGTACCATGGCCTGGACCAGAGCCGGACGCGAGAGATCGCCGCCGCCGAGATAATTTCAACCCTAATGAAGTTTCAATTTACTGGGAATTCTTGTCAACAGTAATAAAGCAATTACGAGGTCGACTATACAAGTTAACAATAAACAAGCCATTGCAAAATAATTATGTTCGTATTCTAGTGAATTCCCGGGTATCTAGTTTGATAGTATAGTATTACTATACTATACTATCGTACTAGATACCCGGATCTACTGATCTATGTAGGTATAGACAAACAGCCAATTCAAACAAGCGATTCAGTAGCGGTTCGCTATCATGTGTGTTGTAGACTTGTTAGTATCGACAATACAGAGTAGATAGCTAACAGAGACCAAGCTCTGACAGTTTATAAAACCTATATTCTATTCACACATCGCGTCCGAACGATTTTTTTCATTCACATTTTGCGCATGTCAATCAATCAATCAACTCATCCTATCGCAGTCCACTGCTGGACATAGGTCTGTGCGCATGTGCCTGCGCAAAGTGTGAATTCAAAAAATCGTTAAGTTTTTCTACTTGCACTACGAACGCACACATTTACTCCGCCATGTGTGTGTAGCTACAGCCAACCGCACGGCCATGGTAACAATAAGCCTTCGTACACGGGCGAGTTTTTTTCGCACACTGGATTTTCAACGCACTGCTTAGCGCCGTGAGTTAAAAATCCAACAGTGTGATTTTTGATATGCTGGGGGCAAACTGTTGCATTCTCAATGCTCGGCTTAATGCCGAGAGTTGAAAATGCAATGCGCCATAAAAAATCGCCCGTGCGAATCTGGGCTTAGACTATGCTAGCGCCTTTATTTCGTAGATTTATAAAAATTTAAATCATTAGATTTGCCCTCACCGTATTTAGGTCACGCGAAAACGTGTATGGACTGATAAGAGTGAGCTTACACAGCCAACATGAAACAATAGATAGGTTTTATGGTATGGGTGAACGAGACAGTAATTGTCAAATGTCCACAACACGGAAACGTGGCCACCTTTTGACGCGGTCAGGCGAATCTAAGGACTGTTTTCATAGTTCAAGTGCTACTAATGATGTGCTATTTGATTGACCATACCAGCTAAATTGCAGCGTCATAATTTATGAAATCTGGTAAGAGTATCTGTTGAGTATTACTCTGTGCCTTCAATGTAAGTATCTTCACTATCTTCAAACATACCCCCGATGATCGCTAATGATGTCTGATGTTACTTCGTCTGATGCAACTTATGGACATAGTTGTTGCGTTTCCTGAACGCGCGTCAATCATTATTATAATTTTTAAAACGGAAAATAGTGGCCACTAAGCTCCGTTTTAAGGATTATAATAAAACTTAATAATGTGAAACTACTGTTTATATAATAATAAAAAACGTAAGCCTTGTGGAGCACAACGTAAAATGCTTATTTTCTGCATTTTCATTCTAAATTAAAATAAATAACCAAACAAACAATGAGGGCGCCACTGCCCGCGCGGTGTCGTCTTAATTAATTATACACTTAAACCTTCCTCATGATTAATTTTGTCTATTGGTAAAACCTTATGAAAATCCGGTCGGTAGTTTTTAAGTTTATCGCGTTCAGATAAACAGACAGGCAAACCCGTCGCCCCCGACGGGTTTGCCTGTCTGTGTTTTGTGATATAATAGTCATCACTAGTTATCAGTTCATAATTATGAAGTGATAAAGAAGCCCCGTGTGAGATTATGACTGTCGTAAAATATGTTAGGTACAGTCTACCACACAACAGTGGCAACAATTTGACATTGGCAGCGCCGTAAGGGCCGTAAGTACCACCACTTATGTGCGATTGACTGTACTATAGTTACTTTTATCTTATATATCACTCACTAATCAATGAATCGTACAATAGAAACCATTATTTTGATTTTAAGAGCGTTTACAACGTACGGCATTTCATACAAACTTTCAAGTCCTTGTTTTTCGACATGAATGAACCGATTTTAATGTAACTTCATATGCTTAAGCAGAATACATAGGCCTAAAAAGTTAGCTAAGAACATTTTTGAAATGTCTTATTTACAATAAGATATTTGGAAATCTCTGTTTCAATGGAAAATCTAAAATCGGTCGAATTTAGCTGTAACACTATTTTTCGAAAATGTTCTTAACTAAATTTTTAGACCTATGTATCCTGCTTATGCAATGCAAAAAAAAAAAAAGTTCAGTGAAGTTTCACTAAAATCGGTTCATTCATTTCGAAAAACAAGGACTTGAAAGTTCGTATGAAATGCCGTACGTCGTAAACGCTCTTAACGGCATGTGAAAAGGCGTATATTTTTCAGAGTTTTATATCCATATCCAGTTATGACTCACGTTATTAGATTAACTAGTAGCCCATTGTGTGAGAACCATTAAGGTTATCACACCATTCTTTCACTTCAAAAGAAAATGCTAAATTAGTCATTTTATAAAATATTTCAAAATAAAGATAAAGTTTTGCTACCAAGCAATTTGCTAGCTCTTTAAGATAAAAACGTGTTAAATTACTTCAATTTATTCTACTCTATCTGTACTTAAAATAGACTTTATGGATGATGTAATAGATATCTGATCAGTTCGAATAGTAGTGAAGAGTTGAATGGACATAAGGTGTATTTTTCTCTGCATTTGTCTGGGTACAGTAACCCATATTCGTAGGCTTCTTTGAAGACTGCATGGGCTGAACTGTCTTGTTCTGTAGGCTCCAATCTGCAAGAAAATATATAATTTAACAATGTAAGCATACTTCAGTAGGTACACCTGTCGGGTATTTAGTCTGAATGGCTCAAAGCGAATGGACCGCGGGCCATTCGACCGTAACCAAAAATCGTCTACGTACCAAAGGACCGGTGATAAAATGATTTCAAATTTAATTTAAAGGGACAGTCGCACACATTGTGATAGTTTAAAAAAGACTGATTTGTAGGTATTATAAGATTTATTATTATTGTTTAAAAGTTGTTTTTTTTTCTAAATTTGGATTAAAAATTCATTATATATTTTGTGGATTTCTTTCTTTAAAATTAGACTGATTTTTATTAAATCTTATTATTTAATTGTATTTGTTATATTTGCTTTTTTTTAAATAAGACTGATTTTTATTTAAAATTATTTAATTACCAAGTAAACATTTTATATTATTATTGATTGTTTTTCTAAAGAAGATAATACAAATCTAAGAAAAAAATTAAAACTTTTATTTCAACTTTTTAACTTTTGCACCCGAATGTACTTGATGTAGTTTATGACATTGAATTTGTTTACAAATTTTTATCACCGGTCCTTTGGAACGTAGACGTTTTTGTTTACGGTCGAATGGCCCGAGGGCCATTCGGTTTGGGCCGTTCAGACTAAATACTCCACCTGACGATCTATTCTTAGATTAAGTGAGCTGTCAATACAACATTGTCAATCATCAGGTGGAATGACATCCCACTCACTTCAAGCTCACTTCACCTAAGTTTCACTGTGAGATTTATACATAACTAGTAGCACCCCACGGTTTCTCCCGCATGTCTCGATTTTGTAAGGATATCGAGATAAAAAGTATCCTATATGTTCATCCAGGTTATAAACTATCTGTGTGTCAAAATTTATACAAATCTGTTTTGTAGTTTTTGCGTGAAAGAGTAACAAACATCCATCCCTCCATTCATCCATCCATCCTCACAAAATTTCCCTTACAAAATTTACCCGCCGGTATATGGTGTCAGCAAAGTCGTTGACTTCAAAATTAATAATTCCTATTTTTATAATATCATCATCCTGCCATAATCCCATTTTATTTGATGTCTTCTTTCATAAGTATCCTCCATAGGTTCCATCAGTATACTCCATAAGCCGTCATCTCAGAAATCACTTCCTCTCTAGCCAAACCAACTTTCGATAATTTCATAAATCTTCCTAAAATTATCATTTTCATGACTGTAAACCACACATTTACCTTAAATTATTTTATAAATTAGATATTATTATTTTAAATAAAGTTGACCCACACCACTACGATTATCTTAAAATAACAAAGTACCATAAACACGCTAAACACGGAAGAGTAATAATCTTATTTTATTCCCACCCACACGTTTACGATGCCTTCAATAGTAAAATGTGCCAATAATAATCCTTCATAAACGGACCAATAAATGTATAACAGGTTAAACAAGATATAAAAATAGTTATAACCAAGAATAACCAGTAGTTTATGATTTAAGCTAGGTCGTAATGTTTTACCCTTTATGGTAATGCTCGTGTTTTTCTTCTTAAGGCATTTCAACCATTTTCTGACTACACTCACTAAATCGACACATTTACACGGAGATTTTTAGCTCGTCGATTGCAATAAGTTGGAAAAGTTTTATCATTTTACTATCTAGGATGCTTCCAGGTTCCTGTTTCGGATAAGGTGAGAGGAAACGCCCGGGTGTTACCACTGTGTGGATTGCCCGGAGGACAGGTGGAGCGTACGGTGGAGGTCTGGCAATCTCTCGCGTCCGGCCCTGGTCCAGGCCATGGTACGGGGCGAGAGTGCATGGGAAGCCATCACCTCCTTCTGCGAAGCAATAATGCTCGCGAAGGAGGAGGCGGAAAGCCTCACGCTTGCTTTGCCTCACGGCAAAGGCAATCTTTGCACCCTCACGCCCCTAGTCGTCGCAGGAGACACCCTGGGCGTCTCCTGCGGCGACTAGGGGTGTGAGGGCGAAAAGCTTGCCTCTCCCTCACGCGTTCCACCTCCTCCTTCACGAGCATTACTGCTTCGACAGCTGCCATCTTGGATTTACATTTTAACGCCACTATCGGCATTAACATCACCGAAAACCATGAAAACAACACCCATGGTGAAAAATTTTAAAATTTTCGCAGCCGCCATCTTGGATTTTCATTTTGAGTAAATTCACACTTTCTCTCTCTCACTTTCTTTTATATACAATAGAAAGAGCTTTCTGTCTCGGCTCGTTGTCTGTGTGTGTTTCTGTGTAGAGAAAATCGCATGGATGGGACACAACGCTTTTTCGTTACGTGACGATTTCTATCAGTTTACTCCAAAACGGTTTAAGGCTGATGTCAACTCGACATTGGTCAAAAGATTATGCTATTTTGATATTTGTTCAAGTAGATAATTAAATATAATTTTTTTTTGCAATAGTCAGCGGGGCAATTGCGTAACACACTTAAAGGTGGAATCGGTTTCATTTTGACAGTTCAACAACATTCATTGCGTTATTTACGTTCTTGCGCAAACAAATTTTTCGAACATTATGAAGCAATGGATAGTAATTTGCTTCAAAATCATTCAAATTGTAGTTTATAGTGTGCTACGCAATTAGGGTGCTGCTCAGTGCCGTAGCTTTGAGAAGTATTAGGTATGTGTGTGTGTACTCACTTGATAAGGGAAAGAATGTGAAAACTGACGAAGATAATTACGTACTTTTACCAGTTACCCATAAACAAAAGCCAATCGATTTTGTTTTTTTTTATTTGTGGGATCACCAGTTCTACCACAAAAAAAAAAAATATTTTAGGTATCGTTATAGAATATAATAGAGTACTCTTTATTATCTACACCATAAAAATTACAGATATAAATGTAGAAATTTTACATTGGGTGACACAATGGACGGTCTTATCGCTAAAAGCGATCTTTATACCAACCTATTATACCTCTATTCTCTGCTTTTATATCGTTTGTAATATTAAATAAAGCTTCGTATATTAGATTCAGGTATCATACATAATATGATAAGATTAAGCTATAAGACCAAGCCTTAGTGAAATTTCTACAACATGAAGTTACCAAGTTAAGCTTAGTAAGTTAACTAATGTGTGCATTGATTAGTTAATGTAGTAGCTATTTAGTGTTGAGGGTACACTAATTATTGTGCTTGTGAGGTGCGCAGTGGCAAATAAAAGATAGTAGTTTGCTACTCACGGTTATAATGTTCTTACACAAAGCACAGAAACATTCACAGAAGACAGGCATTTACAATTCGACATTCACTGGGATAGTTCGACAGACACTGGGATAGTTACACACTGAAGAAAGTCTTATCTATAATAGAACAGTTCGTACACCAAAACACCTACGTACTACGAGAATCCTGAAGGGATAAACCGGAAATGATTAAACTAAGAATTAATTAATTGTTGCGTGGGCTTCGCGAGATCGGACTCAAGGGCAGCCAAAGGTGAACGGACGAACGCGCGCTCCGTAGCGCGACCCCACTCATGCGCATCTACTACGTCACCGTGTGACGTAGACGCGGCGCGTTTCCACAGCACCGTATCGTGTGTACGATGGTGATGAATTTACATAGATAATATTAAAATAATATAAGTGTAAATATGATCGGTAGACATAAGTGTATAATTGTATAATGTGTATAGGGATAATTGTTTAAGACAGATATATAGTATTGCATTGTGTTATTGTATTGTATTGTGTAAGATGAATGTTATAGATCGCCACATCACTCCCCTCCAGAGACCGTCCTACGGGCGATAATAATCCGGGAATCGAACCCTTCGACCAGATCTGGTCGTTCTGACGGGAGTATCCGTGAGCGGTTTTTCCTCTTTTTGAACATCTTGGTCGCTTGGTGGGATGTCAGCCAATATGTAGGCGGGTTTTAGGCGGTCCACAGAAACTTTGACCTTTTTACCTTTGCACATTATTGTGAAGGTTTTGTCGCCTTTTTGCACCACTTCATGGGGGCCGGTGTAAGCTGGTTGCAATGAACCTCGAAGCGCATCGTCCCTGAGGAATATGTGGCTTGAGGTAGCGAGGTCCTTGTGGACAAATATTTTGTCCCTGGAATGGCGTGCAGCTGAAGTGGGCTGCAATTTTGCGGCAAACGAGCGTAAGCGAGTGGTGAACTCCGAGATGTCGGTGGTGCCGCTGTCACCGGAAATGAAAAACTCTCCCGGGAGTCGTAATGGCTCACCGTACAGGAGTTCCGCGGAAGAAGTCCGAAGATCCTCTTTAATAGCGCTCCGGACACCCAGTAAAACCAAGGGCAGAGATTCTGTCCAGTTATGGTCAGCGTGGCACATTATCGCCGTTTTGAGTTGCCTATGGAATCGTTCCACCAGGCCGTTGCATGCTGGGTGGTAGGCTGTGGTCTTCCGATGTCTGAAACCGACTATTTTGGCTAGATATTGGAACAGTGCGGATTCAAATTGCCGTCCTCTGTCTGTAACAATATCCGTTGGACAACCAAAGCGGGAGATCCAGTTGGTCAGCAACGCTTTACCGACTGTCTCTGCGGTAATGTCTGCAATCGGTACCGCTTCTGGCCACCTAGTGAAACGATCCACGGCCGTCAGGCAGTACCGGTATCCCTGTGATGGAGGAAGAGGGCCTATTAGGTCGATGTGCACAAAGGCAAATCTAGCACGGGGTAATTCGAATGTGCCCAATGGTGATGACACATGGCGATTGACCTTTGTGCGTTGACAGCTGAGACACGTTCGTGACCATTGCCGGCAGTCCTTGCGGACTCCAGGCCAAACGTATCGCTGTGCAATCAATTTTGCGGATGTGTTTGCTCCTGGATGGCTGAGGCAATGAAGGCTCTCAAAAATTTGCCGTCGGAAGGGTTTTGCCACGAATGGTCTGGGAGTGGCTGTACTCAAATCACAGAGCAACTCGACGGGACTGCCGTCGATTTTAAGCCTCTTTAGTTGAAGAGATGTTTCTGACTGTAGAAGTTGCAACAGTTCTGGGTCTGAAGCTTGAGATTTAGCGAGAACCTCAAAATCGACCGGAGTTTGCAGTTCACTGACGCGGGACAATGTATCGGTGACGATATTGTCCTTACCGGAAATATGTTGAATGTCCGTAGTGAACTGCGAAATAAAGTCGAGGTGTCTATACTGGCGTGGAGCACAGATGTGCTTTCGCTCATGGAAAGCGTATGTCAACGGCTTGTGATCAGTATAGACGGTGAAGTGTCTCGCTTCCGACATGTGGCGGAAGTATTTTATGCCTTCATATATCGCGAGTAGCTCACGATCGTATGGCGAGTACTTCTGCTGAGCGGGGCTCAACTTCCGTGAAAAGAAAGCAAGTGGTTTCCACTGTTTGTCCCTGAACTGTTGCAAAACTGCACCCATTGCCAGATCAGACGCATCTGTAACTAGGGCGAGCTTCGCTTGGTAGTCAGGATGTGCAAGCAACACAGCGTTGCAGAGGCTGTCTTTGCACATATTAAAGGCGGTGAGCGCCTCACCTGCTATTTCCACGGGATGTTGACCTTTTACTGAGCCAGTTAGCAGGGCGTTAAGGGGACCTTGAAATTTTGCGGCTTTGGGTATAAACCGCCTGTAAAAGTTCAACATCCCTAAGAAACGCCTAAGCTCCCTAACAGTTTTAGGGGTAGGGAATTCCTTGATGGCTTCCACCTTGGACTCCAAGGGTCTCGTTCCGGCTGCAGAGACGCGGTAACCTAGAAATGTGACTTCGTCAGCTCCAAACACACACTTCGAGGTGTTAATGACAATGCCATATTTCTGCATCCTGGTGAAGAGCTGATGCAGGTGGTCCTCGTGCTGCTTCTGGTCTTTCGAGAAGATAAGGAAATCGTCGAGATAGCAATAACAGAAGTCAAGGCCGCGCGTCATTTCATCGACGAATCTCTGAAATGTTTGGCCTGCGTTCCTCAGACCAAAGGTCATATATGGAAATTTGTACAGGCCAAACGGAGTTGTTATCGCCGTCTTCTGGATGTCGTCCTCGCTGATCGGTATCTGGTTATACGCCTTAACCAGGTCAACGGTCGAGAAGACCGTGCAACCAGCTATGCTGTGGGTAAGGTCGTGGACATGTTTAATAGGGTACCTGTCAGGTATAGTCCTCGCGTTGAGCAGCCTGTAGTCGCCGCAGGGTCGCCAGCTGTTGTCCTTCTTCGGCGCTAAATGAAGTGGTGCTGACCAAGGGCTCTCAGATGGTCGAACAGTGCCGTTGCTAAGCATGATCTCAAATTCTTGCTTAGCGATCTGCAGTTTGTCTGGAGCTAGTCTGCGAGGGGAACAAGAGATGGGCGGGCCGGGTGTGGTGCGTATGTGGTGTACTGTGTGGTGTGTGGTTTTTCGGTGTGTGCCAGCGGGTCGCGTGATCTCGGGGTACTTATTGAGTATCAAGTGATACCTGGAATCTCCAACCGAGACCTTTACTGAACACGTCGCTGAAGCCTTTGCAACGGAAGCTGTTACAAACATGGACGTGGTTTTGTCCACCAGACGTTGATTTCTGATGTCAACCAGCAAATCATAAAAACTTAAAAAATCTACACCAATGATTGGCTTGGTGACATCAGCTACAATAAAACGCCATGGGAAGTTACGGCGCAAACCTAAGTCTAAGTTTAACTGAAGATAGCCGTAAGTATCAATTATAGACCCGTTAGCGGCCGATAATTGGTAGTTCGACTTGACACGCTGTTCACGTAGAACATGCCGTGGAAACACACACAAATCACTACCCGTGTCCACTAAAAACTGTGTCTTTGATGTTCGATCCGTGACGAAGAGGTGACCTGTGGTCGTCAGACAGCCGTCAGCCGCCATTGCCGACTGTCTTTGGAGTTTCCCGACTTCTCGTAATCGCATGGCTTAATGCATTTGTGAGCGTTGGCCCCGAACTTGGAGTGGTAAAAGCAGAACGGTTGCTTCTGGTGGCTGGACGCGGACCGCTGTCTGGATCGATGGCGCTGTTGGTGGTTCGAACGCGCCTGCGAACGAGGTCTTCTATTCAGCTGCATCGTCAGGTTCCGCACGGCCTTCTTTAGTTCGGCGATCTCATTCGCCATCTCGTGCATGCTAGGACCCGACGCCGATGCTGCGGCGACTTGGCATGGGGTCACGATGTCCTGGACCCTGTCCGCTAGGTCTGCTAGTCCCTCTAAGGAAGTATGTGGCTGTGAAGCCAGTAGGGTCTGGACGTTGCTCGGCAGACGACTGCTCCATATTGTCCGGAGAAAGTCCTCTGGGACGCTCGGTCCGGCCAAACTTTGGAGATGTCGCAGGAACTGTGAAGGCTTGCGATCTCCGAGCTCTTCGTATATGAGAAGCTGCTTCACTCTCTTCTCGTGTGACGCAGTCAGTCTCTTAATGAGCTCGTGTTTGAGCTTCTCATATTTGTTGTGCTCCGGCGGGTTAAGAAAAATATCCCTTACTTGTTTGCAGTACTGGTGTTCAAGGTTGCCGATGACGTAGTTGAATTTTGTCGCGTCGCTGGTGATGTTTGCGTTCGCGAACTGAGCCTCCACTTGAGCAAACCAAATCTCTGGATCATCCGGCCAAAACGGTGGTATACGTACCGCGATGCGGCAAATGTCGGATGGCTCGTCAATGGACACGCACTTTGCGCGTCGTAGTTGTTGACGCGATCTGGTGCTACCGAACGATTTTGCGGAGTCACTGCTATCACTCATCGTGCTACTGTGATTTTTCTTCGCTTCTTTAAATCTCGAACTTCCTTTTCAGGGCACCCGGGCGGTTGTCGAGCCTTTCTGGCGTATTCTAGGCGGGGTCACCAATTTAGTGTTGAGGGTACACTAATTATTGTGCTTGTGAGGTGCGCAGTGGCAAATAAAAGATAGTAGTTTGCTACTCACGGTTATAATGTTCTTACAAAAAGCACAGAAACATTCACAGAAGACAGGCATTTACAATTCGACATTCACTGGGATAGTTCGACAGACACTGGGATAGTTACACACTGAAGAAAGTCTTATCTATAATAGAACAGTTCGTACACCAAAATACCTACGTACTACGAGAATCCTGAAGGGATAAACCGGAAATGATTAAACTAAGAATTAATTAATTGTTGCGTGGGCTTCGCGAGATCGGACTCAAGGGCAGCCAAAGGTGAACGGACGAACGCGCGCTCCGTAGCGCGACCCCACTCATGCGCATCTACTACGTCACCGTGTGACGTAGACGCGGCGCGTTTCCACAGCACCGTATCGTGTGTACGATGGTGATGAATTTACATAGATAATATTAAAATAATATAAGTGTAAATATGATCGGTAGACATAAGTGTATAATTGTATAATGTGTATAGGGATAATTGTTTAAGACAGATATATAGTATTGCATTGTGTTATTGTATTGTATTGTGTAAGATGAATGTTATAGATCGCCACAGCTAGTTACTGAAATTCGCTGTACCTACTTAAGCAGCGGGGTAATGGCGTAACACACTTTTTTTTTTTTTTTTGTGGATGGGAAATTATCAAATGACTTCTCCCGCTCTGGGCGGAGCGGGAGGGCGTGTCAGACTTTTACTGACTAAAACCCACCCGTGTTCCTTCTGTTGCCTGTGCCGGGGCCACGGTAACTCTTTCGAACATCCCGCAACCCTAGCTGATGGCGTAACACACTTGCAGTAGGAATCGGTTTCATTTTGATAGTTCAACTAGATTCATTGCGTTATTTACGTTGTTGAGCAGACAAATTTTTCGAACATATGAAGCAATGGATTAGCAATATGCTTCAAATCAAACAGATTGTGATTGATAGTGTGCTGGTAAGATTATGTTCCGAAATGTAGCTACTGAATTATTTACACAAGCATATAGATACACTGATAAGTAATATCATCATAAAAGATTTGCATATCATTGTGAGGAAACCGACAAGTCTTAGAACCAAACATTTGTGGACATAAAAATGACGAGCACCAGCTGTCACTGGGCCTGGCTGGTGAATTATGGCCCACTCTCCCTCATAGAGGAGACTGCTCCCAAAGCAGGCTCGAGTCCCACTAGTTTAATATAAAAACACATGTCTGATGCCCTTAGGAAAAATTAATAAAGGTAGAGAATCATAGGAACCAGTAAGATTAACGGGACTATATAATATGACGAACGTTTGACTACATTATGTATACAGGAGCTAGACCACCACCTCTTAAAGTAGTATTATTGTAATATTACTTCAGTGTGGGAAAGAGATGGAGCTAGACGGCTTGTATAGCTCCATCTCTTTCTCACACTGAAGTAACATTACAATAATACTGCTGTAAGAGGTGGTGGTTGGCCCCCAGGGTGGCGATAAGGTTACCATATTAAATGAAACCACTTATCCTACATGAAGTTCTTTTCCCGCGTTTACAAATTACAAGCATACAAGTTCGGATACTTGTTTGTCGTATATGAAACATGTATACTACAGAGTGTCAAATTGATTTAGCTAGCAAATTCCTCAGGTGTGATGGGTGTCGATATCTAAACATGTTAAAACAAAAAAAAATCTTAACACCTATGTATATTTCAAGTAGGTAACTACATATAATACCTGTACCTGTTGACCCAAAAAAATACATGAAGTCTTTTGTTGTGTTTTATCTGTTTAAATAATATATTTACCTATCACGTCTGTGGAGTCTGGCTAGCTTATTTAATTGGACGCTATATTGTAATGAAGTTATTTCAGACATGTATATATGCCAACTGTTTTGTTCAAGTTTTTTCATATTTTTGGGAAGTTTTCTACGGGTTTTGTAGCAAAATTGTTTTAGGTGTTAAAGATAAACTTGGTGTAAGAGCGGGGTAAGAACACACACACTTAAAAGATTTCTAGCGGCAGTACCTTCTTTGTTGTTTTAATATTTAACAACATCAGGTAAACGCGTAGATAGTAAGGCAACGACCTGTGGCATGCGAATATAGTTCAAACTTTGCTATTTCGAATTACTCAAACAACGTAAAAAACTCAAGCGGTAAATGTACTTACTTATAGCAAACGATTTAGCCCACGTTCCTACAGGCGTACAAAAATCGCGGCGGAATAAAATCGCCTGGAGCGATTTTATGATATATTTATGATATATGTGACGATATTTGAGACTTAATAATCTTGAATTCATGCAAGCCTAGTACTTTTTGTTAGGTTACTGTTTAGAACTTGTGCACAACGTGTCGTGAACAGAATGACCGTCAATTCAATTTTTTCAATTCAATTCAATTCGTTTATTCAGTAACAATTCACATTGCGTTCGAATATGATCCAGCATGAAACATAAGTAATTAATGTACAAAAATACAAGAATACATGCAAAACAGTATAAATTAGAAATTATTATTTACTTAGATTTTAAAAATAAATTATTAAAAAATGGTAAAATACCATGCAAACATGCATGCAACAAAAAATAAAAAACCACATGTCATTAAATTATAGGAAATCAAACGAAAAAAATAAAAAACTAAATAAAAGTCATATGAAAACAGAACACAATAAACGAGTATCTAACAACACAAGTCACGAGACAAATAATGACATGTCAGCTTGAAGAACAAGACACATCACTACTATCACAATTCATCCAAGGAGTACAGACATCTATCCAACAGGAATGCCTTGAGCCTTGCCTTGAATGAGCCTGTGTCCAGTATGCTTTTTAACTCAAGCGGCAATTTATTAAATATTGTAACAGCCTGACACTGTGGACTATGTTTGACTATTCCAAAAGCCGGGCTGATTTTGTTTGTAAACTCTTTCCTACGCGTTTTTTCCCTTACCAACCTGTCCTCGTCTGTTTCGTAGTAATTTAGGTACATATTTTTTAAAAGTGGTTAACAATACTACTACGCAAAGGCTAGGTACTAGGAGAATACCAAGTTCTCTAAAATATGGTCGGCAGGTGTCTCGTTGAGAGATGCGGACCATGGTTCGAATCGCTCTTTTTTGGAGAATGAAAGCCCTATGCCAGTTGTAATGGTAGCTGTTTCCCCACAAACTGTATGCTATACCTCAGTTTGAACTCAATCAGCGCATAGTATACCATTTTTAAATATTTTATGCTCACTTTATCCCTAAGAGATCGTAAAGCATAGCAAGCAGATGATATAGATGAATCCAATGCTGCTAATTCTTTCTTCTAATTTAACAAATCATCAATATAAATACCTAAAAACTTGACTTCCCTGACAAGCTCTATTTTAAATGTGTTTAGTTCAATGTCCATATTATCTTTATCACGTGCAGTCGTTTTAAATAACATAACGTTGGTATTAGTCGTGTTTATTGTAAGTTTATTCGCATTAAACCCAGAATGAAAGGCCTTTAGAGCTGCATTCACCCTATCAGTAAGAATCTTGGATGTCGTTAGCAGCAACTATAGCATTTGTGTCATCCGCAAAGACTACAAGTCCGGTAAAAGTTTATTTATGAAATTAATTAGGTAAAATTGATCCTTGAGGTACACCAGCCGTAATGTTTAACATAGATGACCTGTAGTTATTTTTATACCCGTTTGGTTGTATAGAATCAAGTTCGACAAACATTTTTCTATTTTTAAGATATGAAGAAAATAGTAGTAAGGCTTTACCTCTTACGCCATAGTGCTCCATTTTTGTGATGAGTAGTTTATGGTCAATAGTGTCGAAAGCCGCGCTTAAATCTCTTCACATACGCGCGAAACCGGGGCGGGTCACTAGTGTTTCAATAAACAAACGCGGTTCACTGAAAAAGATTACGTAAATCTCCGAACGATAATATCACCTCGCCACTTAATCCTCAAACAATATCACAGATACACAATAGTGGTTATTGGAACTTTAACAGGATTACGGTACCGTCGCGCTAAGTTGGCCCGATGCACGTAGTATCAATATTTGCGTGCTTTGATTAAATTCCGATTCATAGGGCTCAATTCCAATTGATTCGGTCTTCATCAATACTGCATTGTTATTTTAGTCTCCGATAAGTGCAGCGTGGAGATTGAAGAACAATATGAACGGATTTTTTAATACTGCATGGTTCATTTTGTTTACAAAATGACTGTTCATTGTGGAGACTTTTAAATTGTAACAGTAATTATTAATTCGGGTTTTTGATGGTAAATAAGCTATTGGTATAAAATGGAAAATAATCAACTATGAATAAAAAGGAAAATCATTTTGCTGGTTACAAAAAAAAATGGTTTCTCTTCAATATTTACTGAATTTTTTCCAGTCTGATCATGCATGCCTTCAAGAACGACATTTGTTGTCATGCCCGAGGCTAGAGAGATAAGTAGCGGTATATATGTTTAGGTACGCTACATGAGGTACAGTAGGTATGTATGACACACACTATTTTATGACGTTGCAGAAGACTCTTCCAACTACCTAGAAAAACGTAACTATAAACAATAATCAAAATTAATGGTTTACGTTTCTTACTAACTAATTTCGACTTTGGGACCTCACTGCGTGAAGAGCATATAATTAGAGCTCGTAAGCGTTGGGGCAACTCAAAATAAGCACGTGCATAAAACATTAATAATCAAGAATGTATCCCACAAAAAATACAATTGAATGTAACATGTAAATAATAACACCACAAACACATTTTTCCCTCCAAATTATTGATAAACTCACATTCATTCCTGCTCCTATACTTTTTACTTATGAAAAACTTCAGCGTTCCCTTTTACACGGAAATTGTTTTCAAACATGCGTTTCTTTTTACGGATGTGGCAGTTCCGCCATACTTATTTAATAAGCTACCCTTATGGGCTAGCGAACCTTTTTATGCGAGTTGGTAAATGTGAGATATTAGGAGCTCGCACAATGTTGGCTTGAAACGAGACACTGGAGAAGAGTGGTCGGGCTTTTATTTTTAAGTCAAGTTCTAATATTGTTTACGTTTTGAATGTTCTCTGCAATACATTTTCAGCGGTGTTTTAGAAGGCCCATGCTTAACAGAAATCAATCTAAACAAAAAATCTTTGGTTTTTGACATGCGATCTGTATGCGCGTTCAACTCAACTCAACGCAGCCTATCGCAGTCCACTGCTGGACCACAACACCCTGTTCTCCGCCTTCCGCATCCAGTCTGTCCCAGCCACCTTCTTAAGGTCGTCGGTCCATCTAGCTGGGGGGCGTCCCACACTACGCTTGCCGATACGTGGTCTCCACTCCAGGACTCGTCTACTCCACCGGCCATCAGTCCTTCGACAAACATGGCCAGCCCACTGCCACTTCAGTTTGCTTACTCTGCAGGCTATGCTGGCCTACTCCGGTTCTTTTCCGGATAACTTCATTCCTGATTTTATCCATCAAAGAAACTCCAAACATAGCCCGCTCCGTAGCACACTGAGTGGCCTTGAGTTTGTGTACCAGCCCAACTGTTAGTGTCCACATTTCGGCACCGTATGTCATAACGGACAGGACGCACTGGTTAAAGGCCTTAGTCTTCAAACATTGCGGGATAGGTGACGAGAAGACTTGAAGAACTTTTCCGAACGCTGCCCAACCCGACTGGATCCTTCTGTCGGCTTCTTTCTCAAATTTGTGTCTAAAGTTATGTCTTGCCCTAGGTAGACATACTCCTTCACAACTTCGAGAAGCGACCCTTCGATGTGGTTTGGTCTCGCCAAAACGTGTGAATTGTAAATGACTTTCGTCTTGTCCAAATTCATGCCGAGGCCAACCCGACGATAGGCTCCATTTAGACTGTGCAGCATCTGGCCTAACTTATCCAGCATATCTGCCATTATGACGATGTCATCGGAAAAGCGAAGGTGTGACATGTACTCGCCGTTCACGTTGATACCCTGTACAGGCATTGGTCAACAGTTTCGGGGATATCACATCCCCCTGTCTCACCCCTCTGAGCAGTTGGATGGGGCTGGCTTTCTGATCGTGGATGTGGACAGCCATCGTGGCAGCGTCATACAGACATCCTAATACTTCGGTAAAGCACCAGTCAATTCGACATCGTTGCAGAGAGGCCAAAACTGCCCATATTTCGATGGAGTCAAAGGCTTTCTCGTAGTCCACAAATGCCATACATAGTGGCTGGTTGTACTCCTCGGTCTTCTGTAAAATTTTCCAAACAGTATAGATGTGGTCTACGGTACTGAAGCCTTTTCAAAAACCAGCTTGTTCTGGTGGCTGGAACTCGTCAAGTCTCCTGGCGAGACGGTTCGTGACAACCCTCGAGAACAGCTTGTATACGTGGCTCAGAAGTGAGTTGGGCCTATAGTTCTTCAGTAGGGTTTTGTCACCTTTTTTGAAGAACAGAGCCACCGCACCTCTGCTCTACACCTCGGGCGTTATACCCTCTTGAATAACGGGGTTGAAGAGGCTCGCTAGCTCTCTCAAGACTGATGCCCCGCCTACTTTAAGGAGCTCTGTCGTTATTCCTTCATCACCAGGTGCCTTGTTGTTCTTTAGCTGCTCGAGAGCCGCCCTAACCTCGCAATGGTCGACATCCGGGATGTCCTCCAAGTAGTGGTGCGTTAATTCGGCTCAATAGTCATCGAAGTAATAGTGCGGGCAGGCGATGCGACGGGTCGGGGGACGAGGGAGTTTTATTAAAATGTGTCTGTTATTTTAGTATATTGTGTATCTTACGACTTCCACGCGAACGAAGTCGCGGGGACAGCTAGTCTATAGTAAAGAAGTAAAATTTGTTTGTATGTAGGGGGTATCTTCGGAACTAGATACTGATCCGATTCCGAAAATTCTTTCACTAATGGTAAGCTACAGTATATCCGAGTGTCATCATAGGATATATTTTGTCCGACCCGCTTTCTTATTACAAAAATGGTACTTATTATATAAAAAAAAATATTTTAAAAGTGTTTGTCTGACTGCCCGTCTGTTTGTTCCGGCTAATCTCCGAAACGTCTACACCGATTTTGATGGGAGTTTCACTTGCAGGTAGCTGATGTTATAAGGAGTAACTTAGGCTACTTTTATTTAAAAAAAAAATAGGGTGCACGCGAGCAAAGCCGCAGGCAGCACATAGTACCCTATATAGAAGCATGGAGCAAAGACAGGCTCGTTTTTAATAACGTTCAAATCAAAAGGTGCTTTTGTCATGTTTTCAATTTATCATCTCGCATATCCATTTATTTGGTTGTTGTTAAAATGAAACATGTGATTTAGCATTGTTGTTATGATTCTGTATACATTTTATGCTTATATTTTATTCTTCAATCTCAACAGAAGCGATCATAATGCCTGCGCTAAGGTACCTTCTTGTAGCCTTCAGTCAAAATGGATGTTGTATTTATTTTTTTGTTAAAAAGGTCTAAAATCACATTAAGTTTGTATTAACCCGTCGTATCGAACACAGATCTACGCGAGACAATGGTTTTTTAATTGTTTCTATAGTTAAGAGCGGTTAAAGGATTAGTGGCTGCCTCGTTGGTCTAGTGGTCACGAGCGCTACTGCTGAGCATGAGGTCCTGGGTTCGATTCCCAGGTCGGGCAAAGGTTATTGGGTTTTTCTATCTGGAATTTCTCAGTAGCAGCCTGGAGTCTGGATTTGTGCCCGGTAGATGGAAATAGGCTCGCCCCCTATTACATGGGACTTAAACATAACTGGCGAAATATGAGTGTACTATAGGTACAACTCTGCCCAACCCTTCGGGGAAACAAAGCGTGATGTTATGTTATGTAAAGGATGAGTTGATTAGTATTGTAGAGGCTTTAATCGAGCCGGCCTTCAGCATGAATCCTCCTCGGATTGTGGCATTGGTTGATAAGACAAACACAACCAGTGTTTGTCTTATAACGTGCTTTCCTATAAGTCAATAATTAGTAATAGCAGTGCTTCTGTGTGTCTCATTGATATATCCACCAACACACCTTGGAGTCGAGACCACATATACAGAAGTAGTGATCTGCCCTAGTATCGTGGCAGGCCACTACAGTATCAATTATAGTCAATTGAAGTAAAGGACTGTGTAGCTAAAAAGTAAGTAAGATAAAAATATAAAGGGTTATTATTAAGAAAAGCTACGGAGCTAATTAGTTACCATACGTATATGGGAAAGTACATTCCTTTGCTAATTAGAGGATGCATCCAATAACAGCTTCGTTTTGTGATGGAAGGTCCTTTGTGCTTTGTGAAAATGATGTAAATTAATAAGGTCTCCGTTAAGTAAGCGAGGGAAACGTAGGCAAGGGGGGGAGGGAGAGGCAAGGGGGTGGGGGGGTGCGGAGAGGCACCGGGGATAGACTCAATTATATAATAAATAAAAATGCATCTGGATTTGTCGAGCAACATCTTGATGAGCCTGTCATAGCGCATAAACAACGAAATTGTAGAAAATATAAAACTTGTGACATACTCGTATAATTGAAGTCGATATAACGAAATTTTCAAATTGTAAGTTGTTGTTAAATTAGAGCTGATACAAGTTTGAGAGTTGTAGGTACGTCATCAGAAACACGTTCAAAAACAATATCTAAACAAATTTTAACCGCACCAAAAAAAAAAAATTTGTCGGCTATTGTAATTGGTGAAAGATATCGTAACTTAGTGTAGTGTATTATGTACCTAGAATTGTGCTTAGTATTATATCGACTTTACATAGAATTCTGGAGATTAAAAAAAAAAATACTCGGCTACGTCAGAGAGAAAGGGTTATACAATTGCACCTACCACCATGGACAGAAAATATTATTTGCATCACATTATGCTCTCACGTTGCTCATGAGAGACTGTGGCCTCTGAGTTTGTTTCGGCCTTTCTTCTCAGAGGAGTCAGATAGGAAACGCCGGCCTCATCTAGTTAAAAAAAAAAATGTTTGACGTGTAAAAGTGTTTGTATAAACCTATTTACAGAAATAAAATCATTTATTATGATTGTAGTTGTACAAACAATTAATACTATTTTGTGAATTACGGGTAAATAATATTTCCGCAATGGTGAACATTTTAATCCAATTCTAAGGTTACAATGTTGGTGTAAAAACACTACCATCTCTATGCATACGTTCATCCGGTAAAACCTTGCTGACCAGCCAATTTTTAGGGTTTATCTCAAAAGGAAAAATCTGAACCCTTATAATCACTCGTGTGTCTGTTTGTCTATCCGTCTGTCTCAGCCAACTTGCTTCGTTGGTACTCATACGAATTTATGTGATCCAAACACGGATGTGTAACGCAAATTTGACGCAATATTTGACAGGCCTGTTGGTCTAGTGGTTAGTGACCCTGACTGCAAAGCCGGAGGTCGTGGGTTCGATTCCCACCCAGGACAAACTTTGTGTGATGAGCATATTGTTTGTTCTGTGTCTGGGTGTAATTTATCTATAATATGTATGTATTTATAAATTATATAAGTATGTATATCAGTTGTCTGGTTACCATAACACAAGCTCTGCTTAACTTGGGATCAGATGGCCGTGTGTGAGTTGTCCCAAGATATTTATTATTATTATTAAATACGTGAATTTTTAATATGGGGGTAACTTTTGGGAGGCAAATAAGAAAATAAAGTTTAGCAAACTGTACCGTGTAATATATCAAATGAAAGGGCTTACTGTGAGGGTTTCAAGCAGTTTTTGTTTTATAACTTTAAAATTAATTCTTTTTAAATTATAGAAAATAGTAGAAAATTAACCATTCCCCCCTTATCTGCGAAACTACTGCGTCTAAAATTTTGAAAAAATACAGAAAATAGTTCTGTTCTTATAGATTACAGGAAAGCCTAAAGTCTATGGTCTTAAAATAACACGGTAAATCTCTCAATATTGTGCGTACCAATTTACAGTTGGAATGTATGGCAGAACATGTTTTTCACCTACAATGTTAAGGTTGTTCTTGGGATAATTCTTTCTCTTCAATCTTCATCCCATCTACGGAAGCCTTCATTGTGCGTGGTCCGACACGCACTGAGCCGGCTTTGAGCTCTTCTATATCTCGCTACAGAAGAAGAACGAAAAACGATACGATAGAAGAACAAAAATCTCTAAACAGGCAAAAAAAAGTCGGGAGATATCGTGGGACACCCGCTTGGAACGAAGTTCCTTTCGCTGATTATTACCTACTTATTAATACAGAGCCATCTAGAATGGTCTCAAGTTTCAAGTGTAACAAGTTTTTGTTTTTTAATACGGAGCCATCTAGTAGAAGTTTTTAGCAAGCTGAAATTAAAAAAAAAAACAAACAAAAAATGTTGACACTTGTAACTGACTTTTTCAGGAATATCGTTTTTGTTCGTTACGTGACGATTTCTACCAGTTTACTCCTACCGCAAGCCGCGTTATAGAACTTCGTTCCAATAAAGAATACATCTACACAACATCACGCCTTGTTTCCCCGAAGGGTTAGGCAGAGGTGTACCTATAGTAGTACACCCATATTTCGCCAGTTATGTTTAAGTCTCATGTAATAGGGGGCGAGCCTATTGCCATCTGCCGGGCACAAATCCAGACTCCGGGTGGTTACTGAGAAATTCCAGATAGAAAAACCCAATAACACTGCCCGACCTGGGAATCGAACCCAGGACCTCATGCTCAGTAGTAGCGCTTGCAACCACTAGACCAACGAGGCAGTCTAGTAATACATCTACTCATGAATAAATGCACATAATACACAAAGACTTGGTACATACAAAAATAAGCTTAATACGTTGAGAAACTCGCAATTTCCTTTCTTTATTCCCGACGTTCCGTGCAGGCCCCTGATAAAACGCAAATACGACTGTCAAGTTATATTAAATCAGGGAAGACATCTTTCCGTTTATGACAAACGAGTGTTTTTTATGTGGCGTGACGTGCCTGTAACATATTAAGTTAATAAAGTCTTGTATACTTGCTGCGTGTGTCAAATTTCATACAAATTGGTTTAGCCATTTAAAAAAAAAAAATATCTTGGGACAACTCACACACGGCCATCTGATCCCAAGTTAAGCAGAGCTTGTGTTATGGTAACCAGACAACTGATATACATACTTATATAATTTATAAATACATACATATTATAGATAAATTACACCCAGACACAGAACAAACAATATGCTCATCACACAAAGTTTGTCCTGGGTGGGAATCGAACCCACGACCTCCGGTTATGCAGTCAGGGTCACTAACCACTATACCAACAGGCCTGTCATTTAGTAGTATTTCCCCATTTTCATGCCCAATTTCGAATACCTACATCACGATGTTTTCTAGAAAACCTTGTGAGACAATCAGCCGGACGCAACACGGATGATACAAGATTGATATTATAACGGTTCCGTTTTCCTAGGCCGTCATCAGCTGCCTAGCCTTTTCCCAACCATGTTGGGGTCGGCTTCCAGTCTAACCGGATGTAGATAAATACCAGTATTAGTATTTTAAATGGAGTGACTGCATATCTGACCTGCACAACCTAGTTACTGAGCAATACATACCCTTTGAAAGGTACCCACTGGTGATCAGACTTTCGGGCTTCTGACTTCCTGCTTCCAGCGTATACGAACAAAAAAAGCAATGTTAGCATATTGATTAAGTACTGTAATGATCTGCCGGGATACCACGGCAGACCACTACGTATGTGTGTGTGCTGTCTCGTTAAGAGGTGTGTTTGGTGGACGTATAAATCAGACACACAGGAGCACCGTATTATTATTTTATTGCTTATAGGAAGCACGTTACATTGACAACGTAATGCTAGGAATCACTCGATATAAAACAATTTTTCTATAAGTCATTATTCAAAGCTATTCTATTTAAATTAAACCATTGTTTGTCTTATCAGCCAATCAAACAATTCGCGAAGGTCATGCTGAAGGCAGGCCCGATAAAAGCCTCTACAGTAGGTACTGTAAATCTGCACCTCGTGTAGGTACACGAGGTGCAGATTCGATTTTCGAATGTATCTATTCTCTGAATTCGGTTCCATATTGTACCAAAACCCTTGACCTGATTTATGTGACCCAGTAAATCGTTCAGAGGAAGGCAGCACTGTTCTAACTCTATCTAAAGCGTCTTCGTTTCCAGTTCAGTAACATTTGTTCGATAAAGGTCGATCAGTCGATACTAGTAAAATATTAGAAACTAGCTGTTGCCCGCGGCTTCGCCCGCGTAGATGACCTATATGAATCGGATTTTGTTCACAATTTCATAGGGTTTTAATTTTTTTGCGCGGAACCCTAATCCTTGTTTAAAATAAAAGTAGCCCAAGTTACTCCTTATAACATCAGCTGAAAGCAGCCAGTGAAAGTCCCGTCAAAATCGGTCCAGTCGTTTCGGAAATTTGCCGGAACAAACAGGCAGACAGACAGACAGACCGACCGGCAGATAGACAAACAAATTGTATGTATGTATGTATATGTGTCGATAATGCAAAACCAACTTGCGGTCCGAAAAATCGCATGCTTAGGCAACTAGCACTTTCTTTTAAAGATTTCTAACCCAGTTTTATAACGTTGAAGGAACTGCAATTTTTATTGAAGTTACTCGACTTAATGCATTAAATATAGATAGGTACCTACCTACCTACCAGCCCAGCATAGTTAGAAAAATGCTAGGCAGATTTTTATAAATGGGTTTGACCTACTAACAACAAGTGGGACATATTTTTTACTTTAAATACAAGTCATACGCGAGGTTAAATAATACCTACCTATTATGGAATTAAAATAGATAGGGGGTAAGAAAACGGACCAAAATATAACTGTTTATTTATTGTACAAAGACGTACATACCTAATAATTTAGATTAAATATGTTGGTATATGTATTTACATATATTTACCGGTGATCAAGGCGTCGGAGAAACCCAACCTCATCTATCTATACATATAATAAAATCGTAACGAAGTCAAACTGTACATCGAATTATTTTTGAAAAAAGTAATTGCTACATTCATTACGCACACCATTGCTGCACACATCGGGGTGTGGGCACAACTCTCATGCCAAATATTTAGTTTTTAGAATATTTGTCTGTTTGTCTGGATGTACATAATTATGTTCTGGATTGGCGCAAAAAAGGCTGAACGAATTTGGATGAAAGGCACACAGGTAGTTTATAACCTGGATTAACACGTTATTCCTGATAGTACGTTCCCGTGGGATATTTTCCGACATCCACATGGGCGAAGTCGCGGGGGCAAAAGCTAGTTTTAAATAAGTGTCCTAATTTTTTATAATAAACAAAACATTTTAAAGGCTAGATATATTCACAAAAAAATTTTACCAACTTGCGTGACACGATGTCGTAACAAGTATAATTACATCGTAATTCAGAAGGTAATCTACTGAAACTTTAAATAAAATACTGAAAATATTTTATATTTATGTAAGACCTGTTTTAATTCACGCTGTTTACTGTAACATAAAAATTCCATAAAGGTTTATAATAAGCGTGATGTATCGTGTATTTATATTTAGTTTCTGGTTACATGTATATACAAGATGTAACATAAATAACGCACAACTTCTTAAGGGTTCATTGTACTCATCATTATGAACAACTTTTACTATGGGATCAAACCTGAAATCACGAAAAAAAATCAGCTGTTCCCTACATTTTGACGAGTTATGCGAACATAAATGTAGGGAGCATCTAGTTTTTTTATTCGCGATTTCAGGTTTGGTCCCATAGTAAAAGTTGTTCATAATGATGAGTACAATGACCCCTTAAGAGGTTATGCGTTGATAAATGATAAATGATTTTATTTCTGTAAGTAGGTTTATACAAACACATTACATGTCAAACATTTTTTTTTCTTTTACCTAGATGAGGCCGGCGTTTCCTATCTGACTACTCTGAGAAGAAAGGCCGAAACAAACTCAGAGGTCACAGTCTCTTTTAAAGTCCAGACATAATCTTGGTCAGATCATGTGAAGACCATGTAGGTTGGTGTCTGAAATGGTCTTTTGAGGAAAGAACCACACAGATTGAGTGGACCTGTCTAGTCAGTGCAAGCATCTGTCAGTAATCGTACAGCTCAACATAAAAGTTAAGGAGCTCAACGATTCGACGAACAATACCAAAGAAAGGACATTTGGGTAGGCCGCATAATTTACTCAAACTGGCAAATTATGATTAAAGCAGAGAGAAAAGAAAAAGAAAAAAAAAAGGACCCACATAGTCTTCACATTCACAGTAATTAAAATAATATTACATTTTACAAAGTAAATATTCATGTCAATTTATATATAAAATTCATCAATGACAATGTGTATATAAGAAAAAAAAATAGCAAAAAGAAAAGAACAAAAAAAAATCAGTATGTATATAAAAAAAAATTAAAATTAGTTGGAGCAGCTCAATCCCACGCCTTTTTGTCATCAATGTAATCTTTAACGGTATAAAAGGCTTTCTGGCACAACTTTTTTTTTTTTTTTTTTTGTGGATGGGAAATCATCAAATGACTTCTCCCGCTCTGGGCGGAGCGGGAGGGCGTGTCAGACTTTTACTGACTAAAACCCACCCGTGTTCCTTCTGTTGCCTGTGCCGGGGCCACGGTAACTCTTTCGAACATCCCGCAACCCTAGCTGGCATCGGCCCTAGCGGACCCCGTCAATAGTGCTGACATCTCTTTGAAGCGCGCGTGGAACACGACGCGCCGTCGACTCGGGCCTGGTCCTTACCGGACGGCGAGCTACCCATTGCTCGCCGTCCGCAAGCCCGCGCCTACGGTGGCCGGGAATCGGCTGCCGATTCCCGACGCCCAGGGCGTCTCCTGCGGCGACTAGGGGCGTGAGGGTGCATAGCTTGCCTCTCCCTCACGCGTCCCGCCTCCTCCTTCACGAGCATTACTGCTTCGCAGAAGGAGGTAATGGCTTCTTCTGGCACAACTTACGTTTAATAAATGATTTGAATTTATTAAGGCTCAGATCTTGAATGGGGCTTGGAAGTTTATTATAAAAACGAATACATTGACATCTGAACGAGCCACCTATTTTCTTGAGCCTTGTTGTAGGTACAACAAATTTGTGTTTGTTCCTAGTGTTCATATTATGGATATCACTGTATTTTTTAAACAATTTTATATTTTTATGGGCATATAAAAGATTTTCAAAAATATACTGAGAAGGCACAGTCATTATATTAATCTCCTTAAATTTCTCTCTGAGGGTGTGTCTTGGACTTAACTTATAAATTGATCGAACAGCTCTTTTCTGCAAAACAAAGATAGTCTGAATGTCGGCGGCATTTCCCCACAACAGAATACCGTATGACATTACACTATGAAAATAGCTAAAGTACACTAAACGGGCTGTCTCTATGTCAGTTAAATTACGATTTTTTAGCTTAGCTTTTTTGACAATTTATCTATATGTGGGCCCCACTGAAGCTTATCATCCAAAGTTAAGCCCAAGAATACTGTGCTATCTTCAGGATTCAATTCTTCGCCCTTTATCAACACCTTAGTTTTCACCTGCCTAACGTGAGGCAGCGTAAACTTAAGGTATTTGGTTTTTTTTTTATTGAGAAGTAAATTATTTACATTGAACCAGTGAACTACTTTTGAGATTGCGCTATTTACATCGTCAGTAACCAGCTGCTGACGTTTAAGTTTAAACAAAAGTGAAGTGTCATCCGCAAACAACACTATATCATGATCGTCTTTTACGAGGTAAGGCAGGTCGTTAATATAAATAAGAAACAAGAAAGGACCAAGAATTGAGCCCTGCGGGACTCCCATTTTTACTGTAGATCCGGGAGATCTTTTCCCATTAACGTCAACGCACTGAATCCTATCACTCAAGTATGAAGTAAGAAGATCCAGAGCGGTGTTTCGGATCCCGTAGTGGCGGAGTTTCCTGATTAACATTTCATGAAGAACGCAATCGAATGCCTTGGACAAATCACAAAAGATGCCCAAGGCATCGCATTAACTTCCCATGCATTATAAATATGTCCTAATAGTTCAACACCAGCATCAGTAGTTTAACGACCCCTTGTAAAACTGAACTGTTTGTTATGTAATAATTTACGTTTATTAAAAAATCTTTGCAATTGTTCTAAAATTAATTTCTCAAAAATTTTACTAAAGGTAGGTAGTACTGAAACAGGTCTATAGTTTGTGGGGTCGGATGTACTACCTGATTTAAACAAAGGTATTATTTTACTATTTTTCATAAAGTCAGGAAACTCCCCACAATCGATACAATTATTAAAGATAAGAGCTAAAGTAGGTGCTACAATGTCAATAATAGACTTGGCAACTTCTACAGAATTACCCCACAGATCTGCTGTCTTTTTTACATTTAAAGTGTGAAAGGTTTTAATTATATCTCTACAGGTAATATGTTCAAAATGAAATTCCGTATCGCAAACATCAACATTTTCCTTAAGCAAAGACTCAGCAACAGAAGGTGATGAGTTAAGGGATTTAGTAGTTGAAACGGGAATATCTGCAAAGAAATTTTCAAAGGCCATGGCGACTTGTGAGTCTGATTTTATTATGTTGCCATTAATAGACAGGCTAGAGTCAGTATTTCGGTTACTAGACCTTCCCGTTTCACTATTAATAATATTCCAAGTCGTTTTTATTACATTACTACTGTTTTTAATCTTCGAACTCAAATAACGCGACTTAGCCATACAACAAACTTTTTTAAATAATTTTGGATAATTTCTAACATATAAATTAAATGTTGTTTATGTTGCACCTTGTATACACCTGAAGCCCAATCCCCATAACTAAAAACTCTCAAAATCTAGTCGCAATCTCATCTCAGCGACAAACTAATGCCAAAAATGTAAGGCGATTATAGGTATTTTTGATATATTGAGACTGAGATCAGACTGTGAATGTTCTTAAAATTACGAGAATTGCCCCGCAGACTGTAAATGTTCTTAAAATTACGAGAATTGCCCCTCTGGGTTTGGTACGCAGGCCAGTTATAAGAATACTAGTATAAACCAGGTAATAAATACAAATTACGTGTGCTCAGGTGAGCGATTACAAAGACTTGACTAAGTACCTACTCAGTAAATAAATAGCATGGTTTCAAAAGACGTTGCAGTTAGCAGCCAGCCCATTTATCTTTTTAACCCCCGGCGGAAACAGAGGGGTCTTATAAGTTAAACGTGTGTGTGTATGTGTGTATCTGTCTGTAGCATCGTATCTCCTAAAAGACAATGTCAAAGTCAAGGTCAAATCATTTATTTCAAAGAGGCAAATAAAAGGCACTTTTGAACGTCAAAAATGATTCTAGTCGCCCCTCCAAAAGGTAGATTCGTATGAAGAAGACTGGGCAATAAACTCCACCGTTACTCTTTTAAAATGTTTCACAATATTTTGTATAAGTAGGTACATTTATTATAATAGGTTTGTTTCGGGGATTTTTTTTATTTATATTATGTCGTATGTATACAATAATTAATTAATTAATGGTTTAGTATGAAGCAATTAAACGAAGCGAAAGGAGTTTGAAAGGACCCTAGCAGGTGGCGTTCTGTAGTTTCTGCCTATCCTCATGGAAAGAAGACGTGAAGTTATGTATGAAGCGATTACTAGAAAAAAGTAACAGTTATGTTATTATTTTGATAAAGTTCCTCATACATCTGAATGTTATGCATACTAGTTAGGACATACCAGTCCTGATGTAAAACAAAGAGCATTTCCATTCCTGTACCTTTAGGTACCTACCATTAATACAAGTTTGAAGTTTAGTTCAATTCCGTCTGTATTTTACTCTGCAACAGTCTAAGGGAAGCAACGAGCCCCAATCATTTCTGAAAGATACAGCCTGTTACCGTATACACACCTGAAGCCTTTTTTTTGTGGATGGGAAATCATCAAATGACTTCTCCCGCTCTGGGCGGAGCGGGAGGGCGTGTCAGACTTTTACTGACTAAAACCCACCCGTGTTCCTTCTGTTGCCTGTGCCGGGGCCACGGTAACTCTTTCGAACATCCCGCAACGCCGGCACATACCTGAAGCCTGAAAGTCTAACAACCAGTCTTACCAAGGTTTCATGTTACTCAGTAACTGGGTTGTGTAAGATATATAGACAGTCGCTTTATGTAAAATACTGGTATTCTGCTGCATCCGGTTGGACAGGGGGCCAATCACCACCTCTTAAAGCAGTATTATTTTAATGTTACTTCAGTGTGAGAAAGAGATGGAGCTATACAAGGCGTCTAGCTCCATCTCTTTCCCACACTGAAGTAAGATTACAATAATACTGCTTCACACACACTTCAGCGGTTAAGAGGTGGTGGTCTAGCTCCTGGAAGCCGACCCAAACATAGTTGGGAAAAGCTAGGAAGATGATGTGGACCAGTACTTACAGTACTAGATCAAACCAGCCACGACTGCGATTCTACCGGTGAAGCCATTTTTTCTATCGCTGTTTGAAAATTAATGTATCGAGGACCATCAAAGTACTATCAAATAGCAGTCAATGTATTTTCAACCCACTTGGTCGTAAAGTGGCTCTTATTGATCAGCTTTTAGGTTCATAATGCAGTATATTAAACACGCGTGCTTTTTACTTTATATTACCGCACTAGTGCGGTAATGTGCGCCACAGATAATGTTATTAAACTTTTTTCTATATTTCGTAGTACGAATTATAAATGTTTTAATGTGTGTGTAAACGTAGCCACTTGAGCGACTTTTTTTGTTCCTGATCCTTTATCTAGTGCTATTATTGATCGAAGAATAAAATAACAACAAAAAAAGAAAGAAATAGGTACAAAAGAGAATTATAAAAAGAGGGTGATATAAAGGCCTCCTTTTGTGTAGAATGTAGATGAATGATTGTGTGTGGGAGAGAGAAGGCGAATTTTTAATCTAGTGTGATATATTTAGGTTTTCGGTTTCGTCTTAAGTCGGTTAATGGATATACTAAAACAATTGTTTCTTACATGCTTTGTTATTTAATGGATGTATGTAGAGAATTAGGAGCCGTGTGATGTGATTTCCCATTGCTAACTTCTCAGTAGCCAACTTATTAAGATATTCGCGGTCGTTATCAATACTAAAGTTAGAATATAACGGGGTACAGCAATTAACTTTAACTTGTAAACAGCTAAGTACTAACTTCCACGTTTTTAACATAACAAAGTACGAATTTCCATACAAACTTTCCTTTGCTATTTATCCTCAATTAAAAATCCTTCCTTAGTGCTCAGTATCTTTGCTGTACAGGGTCAAATTAAATTAACTAGCGAAACTCTGTAAACGTAATGAGTATCGATATCTAAACACGACAAAATAAACATCAAAATTATTTGATGATATTTTTTGAGGTCGACGATCACTGATAGTGTTGTTACTTGAAGTATGAGTTGAGAAATTAGTTTTTTTTTGTTTTATCGTGTTTAAATATCGATACCTGTCACGTCTGTGAAGTTTACACAAAAAAAACTTATTTTTAAATTGATATTTCAACTACACTGCTGTTGATGACCCCAAAAAAAATCATCTTTTTTTTTTGCTTTATTATGTTTAGATCTCGATTATCAACACGTCTGCAGAGTTTTGCTAGCTAATTTAATTTGATCCTGAATATTACTACTGAATATATAACTTTGTGTATTTCAAGCTTTTAAATAGAAGCCCAGCGGTTTAGCCTGTGCGTTGTCTCTCAGTGAGAGAATTTCAGACTTTTACATAACATAACATCACGCCTTGTTTCCGAAGGGTTAGGCAGAGGTGTACCTAATAGTAACACCCACATTTTGCCAGTTATGTTTAAGTCCCATGTAATAGGGGGCGAGCCTATTGCTATCTACCGGGCACAAATCCAAACTCCGGGTTGCTACTGAGAAATTCCAGATAGAAAAAACCAATAACACTTTGCCCGACCTGGGAAACGAACCCAGGACCTCATGTTCAGCAGTAGCGCTTGCGACCACTAGACCAACGAGGCAGTCAAGATTTTTATTAATTCGAAAGATAGTAAAGAGAACTACAAAAACTCAGGATATATTACGCAACTATCGCATTATTAGTGCCTTCATAATCTATCTGTATAGAACGATGTTCGTTCATTAAGCCTAGCACTATCCGCAACCATAGCCCAAAAGTTTTAAATGCCCGGCTCCAATTACTAAGCTGACCTATCGATCGTTCTAGTAGCGATAGTGCTTGAAAGCGGCACTTTCTACCGCCAAATCCTATCTACTAGGTACGACACAGATCTAAATTTTATGAGTTTTCTGGACAACGTTCTCTTGTACCTACGTCTTTTCGACTGATTTATTGGGCTTTAGAAAGAACGATAATGTACGCGCTAACCTGGTGATACCTAGAAGTGTGCGTCCGTGCGGGTAAAATATATTATCGTGTTCTACTTTCCTTGCAAGCTGATGCACCACACATAATAACCTTTCCAGAAGGACCTACCAGAAATTTCTAAATAAATAGAAGGAACCTTATTGCTTTAGAAAAGAGAAAATAGGTACGTACATGTAGAGCTACGCAAAATAATTACGAACTTTTTCCGTTTTAGAAATCAAGTATCACTTTGGAGTGAGTTTCCATGCCAGAGTATGTTTCCGGTTAGTGTAGCCAGGGTGGGTCTTTTCAAAACATGAGTGAATTCTGTGAATAGAGTACTTTTGGGTAAGCATTGCAAATGTTGATCATACGCGATCAATATAATATGAAAAATGACGATCAAAATATTTTTTTACAACAGTTTGTCCAGTTCGCAGAAGGTAACTACGCTGAAACAGATTCGAATCGGTATTTCCTGGAAAGTTCAAATTCACGGTACTTACTTTCCGTTTATTTATAAAACTAATATCCGCTTAACATTCATAATGTAACAGAACTTGAACAAAACAAAAAAACACAGCCCAAGCTTTTTAAAGACGCTCTCGTTAACTTTAGTATTGTTTTGACACACCCCAAACTTCTCCTTTTGAAAGAATAATAATGGAATACGTGATAAATCTTCGGGAATTTATTTCGCCGCCCATTACACCCGCAAATGTGAGGTGAATTCACAGCATTAGTTGGATTCTCGAGCGAGACCGATGCTTTCCAAGGTTTTGTATGTTGATAAAAGCTTTCGTGATCATTTTATTGATTCAGTCGAGATTTCGTTGTATAGACAACGTACGAGATGGGTTGTAGGAAACGAAATAGGAAGATAAACTACATACCGTTGGCACACATTCAATAAGATTGTTTTTTTTAATGTCATGAATATGGCAAGAAAAAGAATTAATGCCAAGGGTCGAAGTGCAGTTTCCCAAGAATTTTGGGTAAACCACGATGAATCGTTGGAGATAATGATGCACTCCCTACACACCTCTAAGATTTTTCTTAAATGAAAATTAATAACATTATTAAAAAGTGTTCATTCAGTCATACCTAATGATTTTTAATATAGATATATACTAGCTATTACCCGCAACTTCGTCCGCATGAAATTTCATGTCCCCCCGACATCGTCCGCCCTCACTAAATATGTACATATTATATTCGTTTTCGATTAGCGTTCTTTTTGCCTTTTTCTTTTTGCTCGGCTTCTAAGGGTCCTAGCTTGATGTTAATTAATAAGCATGTAGCCTTCGTAACAAATTGGGCTATCGAATGCAAAAAAAAAACAATTCCGTCTGGTAGTTCCATAGATTAGCACGTTCAAACAAACACACAAAAAAAAACTCTTCAACTTTATTATTAGTAAAATATAACCAGTTAGTAGATAAATATTACCTCTGCTAAATAGCAAAACAGCTTGTTTGCAGACGTAGCTCCCATAATATAATAGTAAACAAAAACAAAAAAAAACAATGTCTGAAAAATCTCATCCCAAACTGTTGCATCTCACTCTTCATTTTACATTCAGTATTTTAAAATTCAAATAAAGACGAACACAAATATGAGTAGTCAGTACAAAAATGTTTGTTTCTCCCGAGTTCTGAGTATGCACATGAGATATTGCTTTGGTCTTGAGGACATGGAACAGCCAACCCTGCGACTTCGTCCGCATGGATTTCGTACTTTCCTCTACGAACTTAAACAAAGAAGTATTTAAGTTAAGCTCTATTTATGGTAGTTTTAGCAAATTAATCATTATGATCTTTATTATATACCTAAAGAAGTATAATTATGCTAAGGTTCAAGTTTCTAAACTGAATCTTTCATGCAAATTTCCCTATTTCATCTCGACAGGAGTTGATTTTCGAAAAATTGTTTGGTGTGGTTCCATTATTTGTTAAGATTATTTAAATCAATTTTAGAGTTATTCGAAGCAAGCATTAAAATCCTCCCCTAAAAACTTGATTATCCCTTTTCACCCAGTTAAGGGTTGACTGTCGCAAAATGATTCTGTCCAAAATTCAAGTTTCTATCTTTAGCGGTTTGCGCTGTGCGAGAGTTCTTTTACATGTTGTCGTGGTCAGATCTTAAAATTAAGCATTATGAAGTGTTCGGTCATTTCATGAACTGTTCAGCTAAAATTGACCATATTGTTTAAACATCAACGTTTAATGATATGTCAGTCGATGTTTGGGCATATCATTAATGTAGGGTATATATCCTGGTCCAATCGTAGTAATGGTCATATTGTGATCAAAAGTCGGGCGGATCGCAAAAGCAACCTATGTATTTATCGACATTGCTAGCTGACCACTGGGCAAATCGCAAATTAGTGGCATTTCACGCCGCTAGTGGTTAGATAAGAACTATGACTAACCGCGCGCGAGCCAAGCGAGCACTACATTCAATGTGGTCGCAGTTACTTGGCTATATATTATATATATATTATATATTATATATATTATTGTATTATAGGACCCTAAAATAGGAATCATCCGAGAAGGAATGAAAGCACAATAAAATATTTAGATAAAATAGTTAGATTATCCACCGGTAGAGGCGTTGGCCTCTACCGGTGGATAATCTAACTATTTTACTATATGGTCACTAATGTTTGGCCACATCATGAAGTAGTCGTGCGTTCAAATCGTCAAACGTTGAGTATTCAATGATCTGGCCAGATCATATCATGATGTGACCAGCGATCGATGTTCTATTTCATGAAATACAACCATTTCATGAAATGGTCCAACACTTCATAAAATGATCAATTCTAAGATCTGGCTACGACATATTTTATATAAAGGGTGTCTCAGTAAAAGTGCACTTTTTAAAATTGGAATTTTTTTTTTTCATGCAAGTGGCAACTCTGAAATTTGACAGCTGTCACCTCTCTCTATTGTTCCTCTCTGTTTATTCCGATTATTAAAAATGGAGCGCTTTTCGAAAGAACAACGCGTTATAATTGTGAAAACTCATTACAACGGTGAACGGCATTCGTTACAGGAATATGATAACGGACTTCTTGTGGCTTCAACTGGACGGCATGAATCTGGACAACATGTGGTTTCAGCAGGACGGCGCAACCTGCCACACCGTGCATGAAACAATCGACTTATTGCAGCAACGATTTCCAGAACACATTATCTCACGAAATTCTGATGTCAACTGGCCACCAAGATCGTGCGATTTAACGCCGTGGGATTTTTTTCTTTGGGGTTTTGTGAAATCTCGGGTTTATGCGAATAAACCCGAAACAATTCCTGAGCTCAAATCGAAAATCCAACGCGTCATCGGTGAGATACAGCCACATCTCTGTGCAAAAGTCATGGAAAATTTCATGAAAAGAGTAATGGCCTGTCATCGGAGCCGTGGGGGTCGTTTGCCGGATATTTTATTCCATACTTAATCGGAACATGTCTTCTTTACAATACAATAAAAATATCACAACTCTATTATAAAATACTTCTTTCTATTTTAAAATGAAAAAATGCACTCTTACTGAGACACCCTTTAGATATCTCCTTCCTGTCTCATATTGCACGCAAGACATTTTCCATCACTTTGTGAACTAAAATTTAAAATTGTGCGACTATTTTCATTTTTAATAAAGCTATGCTCGAAACTAGAAACTCTTGTAGTCATTTTAAGATACTGGCTCATTTAAAATTAAGGTTTAATACATGCAATTAATTATGAAGAGGCGTTTGGAAGTAGTTTGGCTGAAAATTTCCAGCTGATGTCCATTTGACCTAGAAAGTTTTTAGAATAAGTTATTTACAGAATGGAATATGCCAAATTCTTCATCAGTGTAACCACAAATAGTTTTCATTAGCATTAGTTATCAGCAGCAGAAATATGACGCGTTTTGTGTCTCTTATCAATAAAAAATGAAAATACCGTTATTATTATCATTTTCAATTTATTTAATCATTGGTTATTACAGTTGTGACTACAGACCCTTTCGGCTTGATTGACGTGCATTCTAAAAACTGCTTTCATAGGATGAAAGTAATTTGGTCGGATCGAATGATCTGTGAGTCAGATTATAAAATCTCACTCTTGGAGAAGACTTTAATCGAGTGAATTCAACGATAAGTAGGCATCTACTGTTTTTCTAAGGCCCACTTGCACGCTCGTTGGTTATCCTACATAATTAGTTCAAAGTAAATCAAATAATTCATCTTGCGCCACCAAGAGTTAGAGGTAACCCTAGAGTTAAACTTCTAAATATTTAACCCACTTATGTTCCAAGGGTTAAGTCGCTACACTCTGGGTTGGAGTCAGTAACGTCAAAATAAATTGAGGTTATGAGGTACCGCTGATAACTTAATTGTATTTTATATTGTTCGTCGTTATAGTCATCAGCAGGCAATATAACTCATATAAAAATAAATACAAATTATAATAAACTTAACACATATTTTTTCCTATCTGACGTTTTCGTCAATCAACAAACTAAATCTCCATGGAAACCACAAATACGATTAAAATGTAATGTCATGTTATAAAATTTAAAGACAAGAAAGTATTACGTATCGTAATTTAGTGTAAAAGAGATGGGTAAACAAGTTCCGTTCATTGTTTGTTCATATTAATGAACGAACAATGAACGGAACCAACCCCATATGTAATCCGACCAAACATTAGTTTGGTCGGATTACATATCAGGGCACAGGCATTGCAATTCTATTTTATGTTTCGTCGATTGAACTGCAATGTTCCCAACTCAAAAACACAAAAATGTCAGGTTAACTAACCTGATGTTACTTTTTAGTGACGCATTGCGTAATAAGAATTAAATATTGATTACTTAACTCCGAGTTTACAAACTCTACATTTATTTTATTAACCCTACTAAACATGCAGGTGGACCTTATAAAAATTGTTTTTTTTTTTTTACTTTTTACACAGTCTAAGATTTGAACAGACACGGATTAATTTATGTTGTTAATTGGTTGACTTAAACAACAACACCCAAATACTTAAGATCAAAGATATGTTGAGTGCAGATTAAATTGGATAGGCTTTCATAAAGCGGGCTTTACTATTAACCAAGGTTAATAGATATTAATATTAGATTTACCACAACAGTATTCAATGAGAAATAAAAATACTAGGTAGGGCAACTTATTATGAAAACTCTTCATAAATAAATAACGCATTACCAGCCTAGTCACTTCCATTTTCTTTACAACTTCAACGTGAATTTCATTGCTAAAGAATTTATAATTGAAAATTCATTTCCGAGACATGTAGCCAAATATGGTTTTTTTTTTTTGGACGAGCGTGAAACGCCTATCAAAGCAACGCAGACGATTCTGTCGATACGTCATGTGGGTTCCGTGAAAGCGTGCATACCCGGCGCTATGATTACCGAACGAACGGGATGGAAGCCATGATGTTATAAGCTGTGCGGTTTCATGATAGATTTCGTTTTTAAGTTTTGGCTTCGCTTTCACCTATTTGCAACTATGTACTTTTTGTAACTGTGGGTCAACTATTAGTTATGCCTATGCAACTACACTATACCATACAGGGTGGCAGAGACACTAGCGCACAACCCGTTACTATGGATTCATTACATGATTCTGGACCCTCATGCGTTGAAATTTTTCGTCGGTTATCAAGAAAAAAAAATATCAGTCATGGGGACTGCCGACAGAAGTGAAAAATTAAAACTGACAGTTGCATGCAAATATGACATCTATTGCAAAGAAATTATAGAGCAATTTGGTAACAGCCCGTGTAGCATTGAGTCGTTGAACTCGTTGGAGCATGTCGCATGTAACGAGATCGTAAGTTTTTCCCCTACCAAAAAGTGCTCAACGCGCCTCAATTAAAACAAAATGCTGCTCCATACATTTTGACCGCTTCGGTATTAATAACCGACAAAAATTTTGTACGCTAGGGGGTCTAGGATCATGTGCTGAATTTATGGTTACAGTTTGGGTGTCGATGTTCCTGCCATCCTGCATTTTGCAACTGTCGACCTGTAACTTTGTACCCAAGGAAATCTTTCAACTTAATTGTTACGCTTTTCAAGGCACCAAACTAGTTTCAAATGCTGAACAAGTTCCGAGCTCTTTATTGTGGCCTGATACAGCATATAATGATGCAGGTTTAACTAAATGTGTGTCCTAGACTAGACAATAATATTTAATTGTTTAGAGAGTACTAATCCAAATTCATTCCATAGTGAGCATAAGAATATAGAATAGATTAAAGAGCCTTAATGTATTATAGCACAAACTAGTTGCTAAAACGATTCACGTTTCATGGATGTTATATACGATATTAGAGCCGGCAAACGCACAGAGGCAGGAAACGATGGCGATCAGCTGTTCTAACTTACGACTGCAAATATGTGTGTTTATCAGGATAAATTTGTGTGTTTGCGCGACTTTACTTAGCCTGAATTGACTCTAGTCACATTAGAAACGAGGTCGCTTTTGAAAATAATGTTTTCGGCAATTCTGATATTTTAAGGACGGATGAGTATCTTGCTTCTTATATCTAGACTATTTCCAACCATTTATTTACTTTTGACATAACCACGCCTATGAAGCTCCTTATTTATTGACAGGCAACCATGCCACCCATATACGGAAAAATGCAATACTTCATGGACGCTAAAGTAAAATAAATGGTTCGAAAGATTATATACGTAATTATTTTGTACCTACTCGCTTTTCATGTCTATCTGAGTGACCACGTTGTTCTTCTAAACCACGCCACGGATTTTGATTCGGTTTTCACCATCATTGAGAAAATTTATTTCGAAAGGTAGGTATAATATATTAATATTTAACATACAATGTAAATAAAACGGAAGTTATGATTTTTAAATATAAGAAAGGCCCTGATGTAATAGTCCCTATTAATTTAGGTGGAACTAATTTAAAAATAGTTACAAAATTTAAATATCTCGGGCACATAATAACAGAAAACTTATCGGATGATGATGATTTGTAACGACAGAGACGCAGTATCGCTTGTTGAAGCAATATGCTAGCTAGACGTTTTTATCTCTGCTCAAATCAAGTTAAGGTGACGCTGTTCAGAGTCTACTGTCAGTCGTTATACACCAGTCAACTTTGATACCGGTACACGAGGAGTGCGTATAACACTCTTCGTTTAAGGTATAATAATGCTTACCGGGCTATGATGAACTTGCCCTGGCGGTGTAGGGCGACTGACATGTTGCCGAGAGCAACGTTGCCGGCTTTTCCGCGCTACTAAGTAAGCTTAGGGGGCCAACCACTACCTCTTAAAGCAGTATTATTTTAATACGTAAAGAGGAGCTCGATGCTAAACGAGACGAGCTCAAGGCCCGACCACCCGCGGCCATCCAATATAATTACATCGGAGGGGTGCTAAAAATTGGTGATATCAGTCACCTGAGGGCACACCAGCGATGTCATCAATAGGCAGATCCAAATCGCTGTGGCCGAAATCGTCCAGGATCATATATATATAAAGTATTATTTTAATGTTACTTCAGTGTAAGATTACAATAATACTTCTTTAAGAGGTGGTGGTCTAGCTCCAGAGTGTCATTCTACACAAGGGTAACCCTGATTAGAATGAAATTGTAAAGCTGTGTACCGTGTCCTCCACCTTGCAAGAGAGACAAAAGACTTTTAATATTTAAATATTTTTAGTTATTGTTTTTGTGTATTTTAATAATAAGTATTCTATCTGTGTTATTATGTTAATGTCTATGGTATTTAGAGTATGTGTCTGTATAGTATGAGTTTAATGATTGCGTGAAATAAATGATATTTAATTTAATTTAACTTACAAATATTAAAGAAAACTCCATGTTTTGTCAAGTCGTAAAAGCTGTGAGAAGCAGGGGGTGTCAAAAATAATCAGCTGTCCCATACAAAAGTTCAATACCTACTTGACACTTTGAACAGCTGATTATTTTTTCGCGACTATGATATTGGTTCTATGGAAAAAATTGATCAGTTTGTTGGTCTGTACTGCACCCTTAAATATGACCACACATTTCTGATACACGCTGTAGAGGGGAAAATAAATAATATCTATTAATTCCAGCACAAAAACTGCCTCGTTGGTCTAGTGGTCGCAAGCGCTACTGCTGGACATGAGGTCCTGGGTTCGATTTCCAGGTCGGGCAAAGTGTTATTGGGTTTTCTATCTGGAATTTCTCAGTAGCAGCCCGGAGTCTGGATTTATGCTCGGTTGATGGCAATAGGCTCGCTCCCAATTACATGGGACTTAAACATAACTAGCGAAATGTGGGTGTACTATAGGTACACCTCTGCCTAGCCCTTCGGGGAAACAAGGCGTGATGTTATGTTCTGTTCCAGTACAAAGAACCCTATTATTTCAAAAAATATTTTACATAAAGGCTTACCTAACGAAGTTTATTCAGAATCCGAAACCATTGAAGTTTGGTTAATATGTAAGTTACAATTTTTTAAATTCTGTTATAGAATATGCGAATTTTATGTTCAAATGAAAAACGTGTTCATCCCTGCATATATGGAAAAATATTGTGTCACATTTATACATTTTTTTGTTTAATTTTAATAGGTACTCAATGTGACCCACGTGTACTTTTTCGCTATTAGTTCTTGGAATATGCAGTTGTATAATTTCAAATAATAGTTTGATTAAGCCATTCTAGGCTACAATAATTATAGTTTCATAACTCCTAATAAAGTCTGAGACAAGCCACTTCGAAAAAAAGTTGTAAGTAAATCAACTTTATGGATTACCAACACTTCCTGCGCGACTTCGTCCACATGGATTTCGTACTTTAGTACCTACCCGTTAGGGGTAGCTGTTCAAAAAACTCTGATACACATTATTCTTTATTTTCAGTCATAATTATAAATACTGAGTTTCGAGTTAATCGCAGCGCGCGTTAAAATTCTTCCATACAAACTTTGACGAACTTATCATTTTATTTTTTTAGAAAAACAAATAATGATAACTTTCATAATTTACTTAGTTATGTATTCGTGCCAAGTTTCAAGTTTAACTTAAGAAACAAGATAAGAAACAAGACTTTTCTTACAAACAATATCCCCCTTTTCACCCCCTTAAAGGTCGAGTTTCCAAAAATCTTTCCTTAGTGCTCCCCTTCGTTATAAAAGGAAGTCGTATGCAATATTTCAAGATTGTATGTAAGTGGTTTAGGCTCTGCGTTGATGAATCAGTCAGGACAAGTGAATAAATATGTATAGATTTATAAAAATATATCTCCTTTTTTTCTGTAGTGATTAGCATTTCTACTTACCTAATTGATTATATTACTCAAAGAATAAGTAATCATGATTCACAGCAAAAGCCTTACTTACTTAAAGCCATTTGACCTTCAAAACCCAATTTCTACCGAAACTTTAACTATTTGACGGCTTTGATTATATATTATATTATATTATATTATATTATATTATATTATATTATATTATATTATATTATATTATATTATATTATATTATATTATATTATATTATATTATATTATATTATATTATATTATATTATATTATATTATATTAAATAATAACAGCCGCATGGGTCGATCCATCAGGTTAAGCTACGCTTGCCGGGGTTGTCCATGGATGGGTGACCATCTTTACATACCGAGACTCCTCCGTGCCTCGGAAAGCACGTTAAGCCGTTGGTCCCGGCTGTCATTCGTAGATCTTTGACCGTCGTTACGGGTCGTCAGAAGCCCAAAAGTCTGACAACCAGTCTTACCAAGGGGTATCGTATTACCCAGTTACTGGGTTGTGGAGGTCAGATAGGCAGTCGCTCCATATAAAATACTGGTATTCAGCTGTATCCGGTTAGACTGGAAGCCAACCCCAACATAGTTGGGAAAAGGCTAGGCAGATTGATATTATATTATATTATATTATATTATAATATATTATATTATATTATATTATATTATATTATATTATATTATATTATATTATATTATATTATATTATATTATATTATATTATATTATATTATATTATATTATATTATTTATTTATTTATTACAAAATCCACAGCTCTTAAAACATTTGTTTACATAAGTACTTATAACTACTCTTACAAGATTTACATTTTAAATACCTTACATAAAATTTGCAACAGAAAAAAAAAGACAATGAGTAAACAACTTTAAACAAAATTACATGCTAGCATTACCTATGCGTTGCTAATTATTCGTTTAATGAATGTTAAGGACAGTACACGAGGAGTTTTAAATGAATGTGATTGTGTGCGTGTATGTGTGTGTGTGTGTGTGTGATATAATGGTGTATAATGACTGCCTTTATGTAAATTCTTTGAATGAATTAGTAAAAGCGTTAATTTGCTTCTACTTATTTGGAAATATTTGTCACTTCGTCAAGTACAGAGGATACAAGTAGCTTCCTGAATATACCTTTTTTAGAGTTAAATATATCGAGATGAGAGAACATTTTGTTGTAATTTCTTAATATCCTACCGACGATTAAGTTCTGAGCGTAGTTTGTACTACTTTGCGGTACACTGAAAAACTGGGTGTGTCTAGTCCGTCGAGACGGAGTGCTCAGTCTAAGAACTAAGTTACTCAGAGCAGCGCAGTCTATATTCCCGTTACAAATATTATACAGAAATACCATGTCCAAAATCATACGTCTGTTCTGCAAAGAGAGTATATTATGATGTTTGCATGATAGAAGGTAATCTTTTTGTCTAAAGCCAGTGCGGTAATTAAGATATTTTATAAACTTAGATTGTATACTTTCTATTTGCTGTATGTAAACTAAATAGTGTGGATTCCAGATGCTGCTACAGTATTCTAATATACTGCGTATGAAAGCAAAGTAAAGTATTTTAATGCAATCTGTATCGGTAAACAATTTACATATTCGCATAATAAAACCAAGGGTTTTATATGCCTTACCAGCGACATAGGATACATGCTCCGAAAACATAAGTTTTGAGTCCAGGACGACACCAAAATCCTTGATAACATTACAGCGCGCAATATTGCCACCGCTAAGATTATATCTATGTTCAATGAAATTTCGCTTCCTAGTGAATGTTACAGTCTGACATTTATTAACATTCACATTTATTCTATTGGTATTATAATAGTCAGATAATCTGTTCAAATCTTCTTGTAGCTTCTCACAATCATCCTTATTTTTAATAGTCATAAAAATCTTGGTGTCGTCAGCATACATCAGAAACCGTGCGTTAAGAACATGTACTCCTATATCATATAAATAGGCAGAGTATAGCAACGGTGCTAAAATTGAGCGCTGGGGCACACCAGATGGCACGGTTACGCATTCCGACCTTGCTCCACCCAGTGTAACAATTTGAGATCGATTCTTAAGGTACGATTCAAACCACCTGAGCAAGTTACCGTGAATCCCAAGCTCCTGTAGCTTTCGCAGAAGGATGACGTGATCCACGCGGTCAAAAGCTTTTTCGAAATCCGTGTAGATCACGTCAACCTGTCCACCACCATCCATATCTCGAGCAACATTTTCAATAAATACAGCTAAATTGGTGTTTGTAGACCGGCCTTTAATAAACCCGTGTTGTTGTTGCAGAATTAGTTTCGATAATGTTGGATAGATATATGTAGTTATGAACAATGTTTTCCATTATTTTACTTCAAACATTCAAAATTGAAATGGGACGATAGTTTTCTATAAGAGTTTTGCACACTTTTTTATGTATGGGTACAATGTGGGCTGTTTTCCATATAGTTGGACAATGTCCCTCACGGAAACACCTATTGAGAATGTATGCGATTGATAAGAACAGGGATTTAGCACATTTAGTAAAGAAAAGTGGGGGTATACAGTCACTTCCAGGACCCTTTGAAGTGTCCAGGTTCTGCAACAGTTTCAGGGCACTCTCACTGTCAATCGTCAGGTTGTGTAATGTGTCACCGAATGACTCACTGTCAGGCGAGAAAGGCGTATAAGTTCCATGCGTACTGCTGAAATTTTTGCAGAAATAATCATTAAATGCATTACATATTTCGGTCTCACTAGTCAATAGGTTCATATCATATGTCATAATATTTCGGGTAACTATTTTTATTCCTTTTCCTAGCCTTAACGTATGTCCAGAATTGTTTCGGTGAGGTTTTTATGCTCTCCTGTGACCTATATATATATCTTTTATGACACTCCTTTTGCATCTTTTTTTGTCGATCTCTTAATAGGGCGAAAGTCGCGTAATCATGGGGGTTCGAGTATTTCTTCCATAGGCTATGTGCTTTCGACTTTTCCTTGATTACATTTATTAATGCCCGACTGTACCAGATAGGGTAGCTGTAGGCACCGCCGACTGTGATTTTTGGAACATATTTATCGATAAGTAAATTAATAATTGAGTAGAATATTTCTATCACATGGTCAAGTTGAGTAGCATCGTCACAAGCCAGTCCATTATATTATATTATATTACATTATATACGGTTTAAGACATTTATTTTCTCAAAAGATTACATGAATCACTTACAGAGAAAATACAATATTAAAGTAAATAACCGATTAGCGTTGTTAGTAGGGTAGATGTTAAAAAATTTGTGGAGACTGCTGATATTATATTATATATGTCTAAATAGAGCGTCGCGCTGCAAAAGAACTAAAACAAATAAGCTCACTTTGTTATGCTGGTGTGCATGGTAGCTGACGTCTTCTACTCGCGCCAGTCATTGTCCTTTTTTTTTTGTGGATGGGTAATCATCAAATGACTTCTCCCGCTCTGGGCGGAGCGGGAGGGCGTGTCAGACTTTTACTGACTAAAACCCACCCGTGTTCCTTCTGTTGCCTGTGCCACGGTAACTCTTTCGAACATCCCGCAACCCCGACTGGCATCGGTCCTTGCGGACCCCTTCAATGCTGCTGACATCTCATTGAGGCGCGCGTGGAACACAACGTGCCGTCGACTCGGGCCTGGTCCTTACCAGACGGCGAGCTACCCATTGCTCGCCGTCCGCAAGCCCGCGCCTACGGTGGCCGGGAATCGGTTGCCAATTCCCGACGCCCAGGGCGTCTCCTGCGGCGACTAGGGGCGTGAGGGCGCAAAGTTTGCCTCTCCCTCACGCGTCCCGCCTCCTCCTTCGCGAGCATTACTGTTTCGCAGAAGGAGGTAATGGCTTTCCATGTACTCTCGCTCCGTACCATGGCCTGGACCAGGGCCGGACGCGAGAGATCGCCGCCGCCGATCGCTTCCGCGAGGACATGGCAGTGCTCCACCCAAGCCGGGCAGACCTCCACCATATGCTCCACCGTGTCCTCCAGGCGATCCACACAGTGGTGACACCCGGGCGTTTCCTCCCGCCTTATTCGGAACAGGTACCTCCCGAAGCACCCGTGTCCGGTGAGGACCTGCGTCAGGCGGAAGTTGAGGACGCCGTAGCGCCTCTCCAGCCACTCCTCAAGAGGGGACTTATGGCCGCAATTGTGGCGTGCCCAGCGCTGGGTTGCGACAATCGCACTCTCCATGCCGCCATGAGATCCTGCCGGAGCTCTGTCCACCGTGCCGCCATTTCTCGCGGCAACGGAGTTACGCCCCGGCGTCCTGCCTCCTCGCGCCACTTCCCCATGTGCGCAGTCATTGTGCTTGGATTGTGCTTGGATTGTGCTTTTCTAGTGTGCGTGCAAATTGCGGTATGGTTACCGCAATTTGCACCCAGTCTTGAAAATTTTACCCAGTTTTGACTGTCTATCAAGACATTTTTTTGAAGAACCGTTTTGGATCCAGCTCACCTTATGCAAGAATGTGTAATGCAGTGAATGGCTATAGTGATGTTGTTGATCTACACTTTGACTCTCTTGATAAACTGAAAACCACTCTAAATCGTTTACCAAGTGACCGCTAATTGTATTTAATCATTGTCATGTAATTTTGTAATTTTCTACTAATTTTTTAGCAATTTTTATCCATTTATATGAATTTAATCTATGCATGTTATGTATTTTATCAATTAAGTACTTATATCAATTTGTTTGAAATTCGAATTTGGATCTTTTGTACCTATTGATTTTAATTTATATCACTTTTACTATAATTTTATAACAATCGATTATATTATTTTTTGCCAATTTTATTTGTCAATGTCTTTCATTATTTGTATTATGATTATCAAAGTATGCGCTTAGTGCTTATTACTGAGTAAGTTAGCTTAACTTCTAATATGTTATTAATTTATGCATGTGGTGTTTACCTATAAGTGATTGTTACACTGTAATTTTATTGTTAAGCATGTGTTTTATAATGAAATTGTGTAAACAATTGTTGGTAAACCTAATAAAATAAAATAAAAATAAATAAAATAGTTATATCTTTAGTCAACTGGTAGTTATAGATTACGTAACACAACAAGTAACGACGCGCTTTCTTTTGTCTCAGAGACACAAAGTGAACCGACCGCGGCACTCTCACCTTATCCACACCAGCTTTCAGTACAGAAATCAATATTCAAAATCATCTGAGCCGTCAGACATAGTCGTACAAAGTCAAATTAATGGACTAGCACACTTAAATTGACCGAAGGTATATTCAATTCAAAACTGTCATTAAAGAATTACGCCATTTCATACAACTGTCAAAGGACAGTTGTACAGGTGGGGCAAAAGTAATATCATAGTGTGAATTGGCTGCCATTTGGTAAAATTAAAAAAAATGGGCTCTGTTTTAACAGAAAATTTAAAGGTGTCAAGTGACCAAATGAATGAAGGAATGAATGAATGGAAGTGTCAATGATGATGATGATGTGATGAGTGGATGCACATTTGTGCTCGTTTTATTTTTTATTTTGAATTGTTGCTCGCAAAACATCCTCCAAATTGGTGGTTTCTTCTTTAATATTGGCTTCATGATTTGCAAGGTTTGTGGTTTGCTGTGGTAAATGCGAGATTTACAAAAAGCCCCAAAGAAAGAAGTCTGGCATCGTCAGATCAGGCTAGTTCAAATGGCCATACCGTCCCTGGTCACACGGCCCGCAAATTGGTGTTTCAAGATCTCCATCGTTGCCTGAGCTGTGTGACTGTTTGTATCGCTCCATTGCTTTGTCAACTAATTCTATATCTGTCTCTAACATTTGCATCAAATCGCAATGACATAATGGCGCTATTTGCAAAAAATATGGCACATTCACACTATGACATTACTTTTGCCCCACCTGTTATGAAATGGCAAATTGACGTATTGTATTGCTTAACAATTAATTTCTCTGACCCCCGCATCTACCCACGACTTTCACTCACCATAATAGCATTCAAAAATAAAAAGAAACACTACAGCTTTTACAAGATACTTTAACTTACGTAAGCATATAGACGAATCCTCGTAGCACCTCGTTGTTCCCTGGCTGTGCCCCGAGTTCACAATAGAAGTACCTCGCGCATTGTATTGGGTCGCACAGCAATATTCTTTTCCATCTTACGGCAGGCTTCTGCGAATTGTTCAAAACATATTGTTGGACATTTAAAGTGAAACGAACATTGCTTGGTTGTAATGGATACAGTTTAGTTTTGTGTACATTCGTGGACTGTAAATGTAAGGGCTTGTTCAGAAGTTGAACCTGTACGAACTTCAAGTAGGTACTTAATTATTGTAGTAGCGGAAAAAATTGTCTTGGCTCCATTTGAGCTTTTTTGGAACTAAAACAATTTTGTTTAGATAAATGAATAGTAATGGTTCTAAATAAATAACATTTTAAGTGTTACATTTATTTAGAAATTTTAAATTATTTATTTAACTTCTTATTACCTAAACTTAAAAAAAAAATGAATAAGAAAGTATTTCATGCTCATTTCGAGTTCTTTTAGGTTAAAATAAAATTCAGGATTTGTTTTACTTTTTTTATTATTATTAAAAAGAAGAAAAAAATTGGTACACATATGTGCACTTCGGTGCTTAAGTGATTTTTCTTTGAACCTCCTTTTGCTTTAGAGACGTTTTAGTTTTCGATGATGTCAATAGATGTCGTTATTACATGTTTTTTCCCAACAAATGTAAGTGCACATATGTGTACCTGTGGTCTTATTATACGTATAACTTTTGTGGAATTATTTATTGATTATAGAATATAAATTTTAATGACTAAAATGGTTCTAGTGATAATGTTTTTTTTATTATGAATGTATTTTACTAGCTAAAATGTCAAAAATGCAATTGTAACATTGAACGTGGATAAAATTATTGAGTAGTTACGGAAAAGACGAAATATTGTACAATTCAAAATTTAAATTAATTTTATTTAAATTAACAATTCAAAAATTTCAATCAATTTTATCGGTATAGAGTATACAATAAATATTAATCTGTCACTATGTCAAATGAAACGCGTGAAACTTATCAATTTTATAATATTAAATTATGTTCCTTATCCTAATGCATGAAATTAATTAATCATAATTTTTATAAACAATGCATTGTTTAAAAAACTTGCATGAATTATTAAGGCTTTTTTATTTTTATTTAATTTAATTTAATGAAGTAATGGTTATCTTTAAATATTTACGTTAAAACAAAACTAGATCACGTTTAGATTAGTAACACAGCATAATCAGCCTAAAACGTTTCCACTGCCAGGACCCAGGCTTACTCTCTGTAACAAGGAGTGGGCCGTAATCCACCACGCGGGTCCAATACGGATTGGTGAATGTCACATGTCTTTGAATGTTTGGTTCTATGACTTGCCAGTTTCATCACGATGTTTTTCTTTACAGTTTTTAAAGCAGTGGTGATTAAATAAATTACAAAAACACATACATGTTGTAGACCTACCGATCTAAGTGAAATTCAAGTTTTTGGAAAATATTCGGTAGCATATCCCGTAGTTATCTATATGGCTTTCGTCTGTACAAGCCTTAAAAGTAGAGCAACTTTTCGGGTAGTTAAACTTTACTCCAAGTAGTGTTAATGTACTGAACGTTTTGTTCTTGATCTTTTTCGTGTAATGCGTAGTAATCACTTACGCCTTTCATCTCAAACAGACACAGCATCTATTGATGTTTTATTTATACATCTATATATCGTATATACAAATAAATAAAATTGAAGTGTCTGTTTGTAATGTCAAAATACTTTTTTAATACTTAAACTACTAATACTTAGGTTACTATGCTACGTACTTTTTAATACTTACGTTATTTTTTAATACTTTTTACTAAATGCATAAGAAAGTATATATGGTAGTAATAACAAAAAAGCAATTTTTAAAATTATAGTGTGTCTGTCTGTTTGTTCCGGCTAATCTTCGAAACGGCTGGACCGATTTTGACGAAACTTTCACTGGCAGATAGCTGATGTTACGGGGAGTAACTTAGACTTCTATTTTAGAAAAACAATTGTGAACAAAAACTCGGTTTTGAAAAATTATTTTTGCATTTGGTAGCCCAATTCTTGATTATAGTTATAGGCTATTTAACATTTTGCTATGACCCTTAGGAGCCGAGCAAAAAGAAAAAAGTCAGAAAGGACACTAAGTGAAAACGAAGTAACAGCGCGGGCGGGCGATGCAACGCGACGGGTCGGGGGACGAGGGAATTTTACTATAATATAGCTGTTATTTTAGTATATTGTGTATCTTACGACTTCCATGCGAACGAAGTCGCAGGGCACAGTTAGTCTTTACTAAAGTTTATCTACGTTAAGCATTAATAACTGCTGTCACCTTAGAAATTATCACTATTATTATTTACAGCCTTACTGCACCCACTGCTGGGCATAGGCACTTCTAACCAGTTTTCCTTAAAAATTGTATTGGTCGCCTCGTCATTGGTTTTGCCAGCCTAGGTCAAATGTGTGACTGAATATCAAAATGTCATGACTTGAATGTCATAAAACGACAAGATCTATTTGTTTATGTATTGTGACAGTTAGACAATTTATACTTAATGAAGCTTTAATTTACTTCCGATGTTTTCTGAACCTTTGCGACTATGTTGTGGAGTCTTAATTTTGTTTTTAAGTCGATAATAATTTACTATCTCAATTAATCAACCCAGCCTTTTCCCAACTATGTTGAGGTCGGCTTCCAGTCTAACCGAATGCTGCTGAATACCAGTATTTTACATGGAGCGACTGCCTATCTGACCTCCACAACCCAGTTTCTAGATTGTCAAAGATCTACGAATGACAATCGGGTCTCGATATGTAATGGTTGGTCGCCCACGAACTGACTGCGGCAAGCGCAGCTTAACTAGGATTAAGCTGCGCTTAGATCGACCCGTGCAGTTTTTATTATTTAGCCACGAGCCCCTCTGCTATCTATTTTTTTAATACTAATAAAATTATACTATCACGTAAAACTTCGGAAAATGCTATCAATAAACTAAAGAGTCAAAGACAATATCACTATCCATTTAAACGTGCCCCAAGGTGCGTTTATCCAAAATGCCAGCTGGCAAGTTCTAACTTTCGAATTACTTCGATAATTTGTGTGTTATTAACGTACCAAGTTTTCAGACGATCCGACTTAAACTATAAGTCGATGTTAATAGCTTGTCAAAGATCGAACTGATTGTACTAATGATTTACACGTACACCTAGGTGGATCAAATAATAAAAAGTTGCTAGAGAAATCATTATGATTAAGGTGATAAAACTACCTATAGTCTAGGTGTCGCCTCTTTGGATACTATCGCGCCTACTTAGTGTTAGGTTTTCAAATCAAATCAAAACTCGCAGAGAATCAGCACTTTTTGAATGTCAAAATTACATAAGGCAGTCCCCCAAAACGCCAGCCTTTCACCACTTCCTAGTGCTTTAGCTGGAAAGAAGAAGTGACGCGATGGTTTGTTTGATTCCAGCCTCGAGCAGTGTTATTAGTTTTTTCCATTACGAAATTCTCAGTTACGGTTCGGTGTCCGGACTTAGTAGCAGAACTGATGGCCCAAATATTGCCACTCGTGGAGGATGTTTTAGTGCATAAGTTTACTCATCCTCTATCAAAAGGGAGGATCTTCCGACCAGTCAGGTGTTGTGTCTGGTGGGCTACTGCCCGACGGTTGATTTTTGTTTTTGGGGAATGGCATCTCGCAGTTGAACTATAGGAGGTTGTCGACTGCTTAACCGGGCTTTCCTGTGCTTCAATAAATTAAGGCCTCCAGCCAGGGCATAAAACTAAGGGACTACTCGCTAAGGGCATCCCCTGTGGGGTACGGACCTCGACTTAGGACGTCGCTGGGAGAGGACAGCTAGGGACAAGCTGGATCGGATTAATTGGGGGCGAGTTTAAAACTACGGGCTCAGCGGCGCGGGCTGGCTCGAGCAAGGGTCGGGGTGGTGCCCGACGATTGATGTCGGGACGTTGTATATATTATATACTAGTCACGCAGTAAACTCTGGTTACGCGATGCAGGATTTTGCATGACGTCAGTGTGATGCGTTCGCATGTGGCGATATCCATACATAACATACATAAGCTCGCGCCTCCTTCCCATGGGGCTAGGCAGAAAGTAATTACACGATCACATCCTTACATAATCCTTTTGCTTAGTTTACGTTCATACATCTGGTTATACACGCCTTTCTGAAGAATATAACCAATATGACCCTACTGGTGATGTTCTTTCAATGTTGTTCTAGGGCGTCACCTCCTGGGCACGCTACAATTGCGGCGATAAGTCCCCTCTTTGAGGAGTGGCTAGAGAGTCCGCCGCGGCGTCCTCGCCTTCCATCTGACGCAGGTTCTCACCAGACACGGGTACTTCGGGAGGAACCTGTTCCGGATAAGGCGGAAGTAAACGCCTGGATGTCACCATTGTGAAAAGGGCGTCCCCTCCTAGCGTTTCCACTCACATCTGCCTTGTAAATAACATTTTTTAGTCTCCTTTCATTCATCCTCTCAACATGACCAAACCATCTAAGAATACTCTTTTCAATTATGGTCACTACATCTTCTTTTATACCGCAATTTTGCCTTATGACATCATTCCTCTGCCTATCTTTCATAGTTACAACCAGGCTTCGCAAGGAACGCATTTTCACAGCATTTTTTCTTTATGCCTCTTTTGCCACACCCAACACATACTTCCATAATTATAAACCACGTCGGCACCAGCACACCAATATGAACAGCTAGTCGAGCCTTTTAATGATTATCAATATATAAATGGGTGAACTGTGTAAATGAACAACTCAAAAACGATACATAAAACTAATTAATGGAACACCTAGAATGGTAAAACACACGAGAATAGAGTTGTTAACGAATACAAAAGTTTTCTCGCTACGAAGAAATATTAATTCAACTAATAATTACATTTGGTTCATGGGTTAACAATCTATTTACTTTCAATTTCAAGTGTTTGAGATTCATAATTTGAAATTAATTTTCTAAGAAAGTTTGTGTAGGCTATTGTCGTTAGTATCGTTAAAAAATACTTTGGATTCGCCTGACAATCAAAACAAGAATTTAACGTTTTGCCTGCAATCCCGGTCGCAAACATCGAAAACGGCAAAGCAAGTTGTTTGCATATCTGTGCGATTTTGAATCACTAAATAATTAAAAAGTGAAATATTTACCTACGTACTTACTGCAGAAATTAATGGGTACCGTATCATAAAGGCCCCGCAACAAAAACAAAAACACCGCGTGTCGACCGACGGGCGGTGCCTTTGTGTCGCGTGCGATTCGCGTCTCATGTTGCGCCTGTTTGCAGGAGCCTTAACACATAGGTACTGTCAAAAGCAGTTTCTTGCTTTTATCATACGGACATGAAACCGCTCCTGCCTATCTTTTCCTATGCCTATTTTCTAAGTAATCTCTTCACCATCTTCTATGATACCCACGGGTAGAAATGCTTGTTTTGTGCCTTTATTTTCCGGGACAACAGACATCTCCAAATATCGTTTCTATAACCAATCGAAAATGAGGAAAAGGTCTATTCTTAGCTGTAAATCAACTTTTACGTAAGAAAATTAAACGATTAATCATAAAAATAAACAATAATTAAAAAGTGTGGGTATTTGGAGACCTTTAAAAAGGTTAAATGTTGTGTAGACACTAGGCCCACTTAAAGATGGGAACACAAATAACAGATAAAAAAAACTGTTTACCTAATGATAAAATTTAAGTTTGCCTACACTGACACCTTAGTCTAATTTTAACCAATTTGTTTGAGAACGTAAAATTTTCGTATTGAACCCATTTTCCGAGCTTTAACATAACATGACATAACACCACGCCTTATTTCGCCGAAGGGTTAGGCAGAGATGTACTTATAGTAACTATATAATAGGGGGCGAGCCTATTGCCATCAACTGGGCACAGATACAGACTCCGGGCTGCTACTGAGAAATGCCAGATAGAAAAACCCAATAACACTTTGTCCGACACGGGAATCGAACCCACGACCTCATGGGTGTACTATAGGTACACCTCTGCCTAATCCCTCGGGGAAACAAGGCGTGATGTTATGTTGTGTTATGACCTCATGCTCAGCAGTAGCGCTTGCAACCACGAACCAACGAGGCAGTAAAATTTTCGTATTGAACCTATTTTCCGAACTTTTATCATTTTCTAAGCGTTTTATGAAAATCAAAATTGCTCCACCGTATCAGGAGGAGTGGTTAACATTGATAATAAAGCTAAAACTCCGAAAAACATCGTTAAAGCAGTAATAGAACACTGAAAACTCACAATAAATGAACATGAAATGCATATATAATTATTGTTGTATATAGCCCACCGACAACATACCAATTCAATGGTATTGTTGCACCAGGACTGAGGTTTCAGCAATTATTACCATGGTCTGGTTAAAACTGGTTTTCAAATAAATAAGGCATGAAATTCTGCCAAAAGCTTCCCGAAAATGAGATCATTTGCAATAGCTGATAATTTATTTAAAGCAAATGAATAAAACAACATTGTTTATTATTCGAGTGCTGACGGCAAAATGGACGAATACCTTTGTTTAAAAAACCTCCGGAATGACAAAAGGGCGTAACGAAAAGGCCTGGGTCTCATACATTAACACAGCTTTGCAGACAGACGGATTCACAAATATAATGAGTTTTCTGTGCCTTTATTTCCATCCGATTGTGGAGGGAATAATGATGTTGTGTTTTTTTTTAAATAGAGATGTGACTATTATAGGGGTAGTGTGCGAGCGAGCTAAAAGTAGATAACAATATTCTCCATTAAGTTAGGCATCGAAAAAACCTATCAAAATACTCTCGGGATCTATTCAATTACCTACCCACGTAATATTTAGGAAAGAACCCGAAATCCTCTGAAGTTCCCTAAATGTTAATGCCTGTTATTAGACGAGGAGTTTGTTTAACGACATTAAAAGGAAAACGTAAACTATTCCTTTGATGGCTGAAATCACTCTGCCAGTGACGAAGTATTAAATTCCTGTTGATTTCTCTGAGGATTACACCAATTTATACGTTGGTATATAACAATAAAGGGTTTTGGTTCGACTGTTTGTTTTTTGAATATTGTAGAAGCTGTTGAACAAATTCGCGTGAAAATTAGACATTTTTTTCTCATTACGGTGTAGTGCTGAACTTTTTCAGCGCTGCAAGAGCCACACACAATCTATTTGGGATTTTTTGCATGACTCCTCAATTTGTTTAATTCTAGGAACCAAGTCGAAGGTAAATGTTAACTCCCAAAATGTAATAAAATAATAATTTTAAATTTAATATCCTTAATTCATGAGGAATTTTGTTTGTAATTGAAGATGGTTTAGTACAAACAAAACTATGGAGCCTCTTGTAGAGAGCAATATAAATTAAAATGTTCCTAGAAACGGAAAATCGGAAAGCAATGTGTTAATTATGAAACAGAAATAGTATTATGTATTTCCCAGAAGGGGTAGGCTTATCTGTATGGTATAGGTACACCCTAATTTCGGCAGTTATGTTAATATTCCATGTAATTAGTTGTAAATCCGCAGGTTAAGGGCGTGTTTAGACGGCCGCGCGAGTTTTCGCGTCATTGAACTGCAACCTAAGAGCCCGCTTTTTTAAGATAAAGGAAATCTGGCCACTAACAATTCTACATTTTGATTGTATTACATACCTACTTAAAATAAACACCTCTACACTATACAGTGGCACATTTAATACGGATTGTTTTTATTAATAATATTTATTTACTCAAAACAAAGGATTGTAGTGAAGTAGCAGTAGTAGAAGTTATTGTGTGTATTCGAATGCGATAAACACGTTTTTTGCCTACGAAAAACAGCATTATTGGAGTTTGCAGCGCGTATACGCGCCGTCGACCGAGATTGGTGTAGGAAGGCGCCGAACAATGAAGGGAAAGACGTTCAACATGGCTATTGCTATATCTCTTTCTCAATCAATCAATGTCTTTCCAACTTATTTATTTTACTTTTGATATAAGCACGCCTATGTAATGAAGTTCCTTATTTATTGACAGATAGCAATAGATGAAAAAATGCAATATTCATGGACGCTAAAGTAATATAAAAATATAAAGTAGTTATCATAAATTAAGTATAGTGATACTCTACAGTTCTAACTTAACCTAACCCATTTGGTTGCGGTACCCTGGCTTAGTTACTGCAACCTATTCGGCTACCGCCAAGACCTACCAATCAGGGACGGTTCACAATTTTACGAGTGATAAAATCAGACGGATTGTGAACCCAGTGTGGTTGTTACTTAACACGAGCATCAATATCCTTATTGGCTCAGATAACTTATACATTGGAGTATGGCAATTATTTAAAGGTTTGGCGATGCATTACCAAATCTCATGACACTTATATTTCTGGCCAATGTAGCCAACACTTATAACTGTCTGCTCTAAAATCGGATAAGTCAGAGCTTAACTAAGAAACTCTTAAACTAAGCCAATCCTCGAATACACCCATAAACTGTCCATAAACTGTTAAAAATCCTTGTTTTTTTTTTTTTGTCCTAAATAAATAGTGTTAGTGTATGATCATTATATAATTATCATTTAATCCGTTGTTGCTAAATGTACTGTTTCTTTTCTTTTGTAAACAGGAATCAAGGGTTTAAGCTGAAAACCAGCGCTTAGCAACCCACTAGGGGACCTAAGCATAATGCTGACGCTTGAACCTTTTGCTTCCGGTATTATAGTTTTATGTATACTAGCTGTATGTGTGTATTTGTGTGTACTAGCTGTAATACTGGAGATAATAAACGTTATTCTATTTTATTCTATTCTATTCTAATACATCTGACAGCATTTAAGTAACCACTTAAGATTGATGCATCGCATTTTTGCCAAAGCTAAGTGTGTCCTACAGCCGTGATTTTAAGCGTTGTTAAAGTTACTTGCAGACGGGCACAAAAGTTATAAATGATTAATCTTTTTCATAATTTCGAAGACAAAAGAATATTCTAAAAATTAACTTACAGTATAACTTTGTGAGCTAAGATCTCTTTTGAAGAGAAACCTCAGAAGCTTGGATGCCGCAGTCAGTGCCTGGTAATCTTGAACCAGAATATGGAGACTGTATAGCACTCCTACCAACAACGCCAACAAGATTATCAGCCTGGAAAATACAAAATGGCGGTTTTAGAAAAATGTTTTTACCAAAATCTGAAAACAACTTGTCTAGTGTTCACAAGTGCTACTCCTGAGCATGAGGTCCTAGGTTCGATTGCCATGTTTTTCAATGTGTAATTGGGTTTTCGTATGAGGAATTTCTCAGTAGCAGCCCGGACTCTGGATTAGTGCCCAGTTGATGATAAAGGGGCTCGCTACGTTAAGCCGTTGGTCCCGGCTGTCATTCGTAGATCTTTGACAGTCGTTACGGGTCGTCAGAAGCCCGAAAGTCTGACAACCAGTCTTACCAAGGGGTATCGTATTACCCAGTTACTGGGTTGTGGAGGTCAGATAGGCAGTCGCTCCATGTAAAATACTGGTATTCAGCTGCATCCGGTTAGACTGGAAGCCGACCCCAACAGAGTTGGGAAAAGGCTAGGCAGATTGATTGCTACCTATTACATCGGACTAGCGTAACTGGCAAAATGTGGGTGTACTATGTACACTTCTGCCTAAGACTTTGGGGAAAACAGGCGTGAAGTAACGTTAAATGTGAACTAGCCTGGGGCTAGTTTCCTTCTTAAATGTGGAAACAAGTATTAAACTAAACTTTATGTTTGAGGCTATAAGTTTAGTCTTTGAAAAAGATAAAAAAAACCACATAAAAAGTTTATGTTCCAGAAAAACAATTAAGTAATTCAAACACGTTCTTATTTTAACTAGGTTTTTTAAAGCAGAAAAGTGGATAGTATTAAAATACTAGCCTTTTCTTCTGGTTTTTTTTTACTAAAGTATAAATAAATTGATAAATTTCATATAATTGCTGTACAAAAATCTAATTTTGTAAACCATCATATGTATTTGTTTGTCTTTAACTATTTTTTTATTTAAAAACATACAGCCCTGAAGTTCCTATACTGAGCTTTGTCTCCCATGATCGACTCCTTACACTCACTTCTTAGGGGTCCCTGAAACGATCTAATTGAACAATTGCCATCAATTTACATGGTATTAATATTGTCAATCGCTTCAATTGCATTTGGTAGATGATTCATTTGCGCATCAATCACGTAAAAATTGACAATTTCAATTGATCGTTTTGGGGACCCTTAATATCTACTAATCGTTCTGATAAGAGTAGTGATTACAGCAACTAGCCCTTTGTCATTGTGTGTTCATTGTATTGATCCTTAGGAATTCCAGCTATGGACGTTAAATAATAGTGAAATGGCCAAAAATATTAATGTTCGGTAAATCATTTATTATTACTATCAATGAATAAACTATCAAAGTAATGAATTCCTATTGTTTCAACGATTACTCTTCTCACTTAATATTATGAGATTATCACAATAATATACCCAGGAGGTTTGCAGGAAAACTGCTAATTGCTTTACGAATAATTTATATTATTTCGTGCCAAAAACAATAAAAAATAAAAATAATAAGTCTAAAGCGATATCTTCGGTTCTTGCGAAAAATCCATTGGCAAGGTGCCAGAGCAAAGGATTTCAAGAAATATGTACTTCAACGACTTACCGAAGGAAATTATGTGAAAAATCGCTTTTTGTTCTCGGAAAAGATTGCTTTTTTATAACAGGATTATACTGGATTATCTCGTATAAAAAAAATGTATTTTATCTATATCTCTTTGAATATAATTTCAAAAGTTATATAACTTTGTGAATACAAAGATATTTTGAATTGAGAAAGTAATTACATACCTATAATTGCCTACCTACCTAGTTAGTAATTGAATTGAAACAGTTTAATTGGTTTACTGAACTTCTGAGGTTATGCGCAGACCTAGTTAACCACTTTATGAAAACAATAAAAGTGCGCAACACTGCGACTGTAACAAAAATCAATCAATCAATCTCAATTATTAAAAAAAAACTGTTTTGACTGGCTCTGCGCACAGCCTTAAAATAACACCATTTGCCTCAGCAAACAAAATAGAAAATACCAAGGAATAAATAGAAAATTATAGTAAAATATTTAACGTCGCCTAGAACAAACAACCAAGCTAGCTTATTTAATTAATTAAATAAAGGCATCCATAATTCGACGCAAGATTAATTTCGACAGAACATTTGAATTTCGGAAAGAATCGTCCGTGTTCCAGTGTTTTCTACCAAGCCCTGTTTACAGGACCATTTCGGAAATTAATTGGCTTCCAGCTTTTGTTATTTACTGTTTAATTGTGTTATTAGTCGAAGCCGAGGCCGGAATTTGGCTATATATTCTCCCAGTATCTTGTATCTTTTACTTTATCTCCAAAGTTTTCGGGGATCTAAAACGCGAGCCCCTTTACTCTAAATTTTTCTTTACTCTTTTACAACACCTGCTTTCGACGCTAATGGCTGAAGACCAAGAATTTGTAAAAGTTCTAAACTTCATGAATAGTGTACCTGAACTGTCCTTTGTTTTTATCTTCAGCTCCAAAGATTGATTGGGGCAAAAACTTGGGTAATTAATGGAAGTTTGAGAAGTGTTTTTCAATTCAAACACTAGATAAAATTAGTGCTGTGATTCCTAATTTTTAAACTCGGAGCTAAGTGCATTAAAAATAAACTAGAGCTAAATTGCTTTAAAAACGGTAACTTAACCTAACTTTACGAACCAAGTTTTTGTTCTAAGAAAGTTTTGTTTTATAACAGCAATTTAGAGCGAGAAATATAATAACAAAGATAAGAAATATGGAAATAACTTAATAAAATAATAGCACTACAAAAAAGATTAATACCTATTTTTTTTTGAAAATGGTTCCACAAAAAAACAAATTAAAAAAAGAAATCGTCTTACTTGATCCCCATTTTAAAACACACACACGACTAATATAAACACAGAATTCAATACCTGGGCATTCCTTCCCGCGCTGATTAAATTCGAAAATGCCATTTCTCCGCTTAGCCGTGTACTTACCGTGACTTTGCTATAACACTACCATGTTTGGAAGGATGCTATGGCGTACAGACTGCAGTAACAGTTTAGGCCCTCCTAAATTGGAGAGTGCTATGTGAGCAGTTTGCGGCTGGAGGAAAGTGGTCGCGGTGCACTGCCTCAACGAGTTTGTTGTTTAATTTCCTCTAAAGATTATGCATTCGCAGACGGTTTGATACTGTTTAAAAATAGGTTTAGTGCCAAACTGTTTAGGAATCTAAATTATTATACTACTAATTACTTCTTACTTTCTCACTTCTCTCTCTCTTTTCTTTTCTTTTTTTTTTCTTTTTCTCTTTCTCTTTCTTTTTTCTTCTTTCTTTTTCTTTCTTACTTTTTTTGGAGTGCGTGTTTTATAGATATTAGTTTACAAACTGCATTGGATGACGTCTGTGGTTACATTCACAGAATGTCGCAAAAAAAAATGGTGGGATCTATAACAATGAATGTTCAAGTACCTTCTTTTTTTTTGGATGGGAAACCAACGTCTCACTGTATCTCTAAGAAAATAAAAAAAAAACAAAATAACTTACACAAAATCCGGTCGCATTGGATATTTCAGATATTACACCCATTGTTATGCAAGGCTACAATGTTCGCCCTTTTTTTTTTTGGATGGGAAATCATCAAATAATGACTTTTCCCGCTCTGGGTGGAGCGGGAGGGCGTGTCAGACTTTTACTGACTACGTACTCAGGACCAGTTAAGTTGATTTTAGCACCATCTGCTTCAAAGTACGATTGAACAATTTTTCAAAAAGTATCCGGCATCTGGCGCTCTTAAAAGGCCACGCTCGACAAGCCAATTCCAACCATGCTGATACCAACTTCGCCAATGCTCGCGTAATAGCTACTTGTTTGAAAAATTTTGTTTTTTTTTACCTCCCACAGAATTTGCAAACTAGATATCAAAAACAGACAGAGTGCAGAAATAATAAAGCCTAAATTCCCTCAGCAGAAAGTAGTACGGAAGGTTTTTTTTTTCAAAACTAACTTACTGTTCAGTATCGGAAATAAAAAGTTTTTCAATCTGTTCGCTGAAGTAACTTGACCGAAGCGGTTTGCCCACAATTTGATATAACCAATAAATCAGCTTCTGGAAGTAGGTAAATTGTTATTGCTGCCGGAAAACGGTTTTATTATAATTTTATAGCATTTTGAACTTCTAAGGCGAGTAACAGAACTTTATGTAGGTATTAAAAATTAAGATGCCATTGCTTCACGGATACACTGCTTGCTACAAAGGAACTTTTGGCGCCCAAATGAATGATGAGGGGGGGTAAACATTTAATGCAATTGTTTTGTGAAATGCATCTATTCGAATATTCGAAAAACAAAATGGCGGCATTCGTTCCAATTTCGGTCACGCGCCAAAATAACCTTGTGGCGCTGTACCTTTAAATCGGTATCAAATTAATCATCTTAGCAGTATTGACTAAACCATGGATCACCAATTAGTGTCACTTGGGTCCGTTTTAAAAAATAATAATATATGACTGTTGCGGTCCGTTTGGCAGACGATTATTAGCAATTAATTTTTACCCGACTGCGGCGAAGCCCAAATGGGAGGGTTATGTGTTTGACCTGTATTTATGTATGTATGTATCTGTGTATGTCCGTCCCTATATTCGCTCGTTACTACTAAACGGGTAAACCGGTTTGAAAAATGATTTGTCGTTAGATTCGTCTCTATTGCGCGAGTGTTACTGGGTATGTTACAATTATAAAAAACAAAATGGCGTATTTTTGGCGCTAAAAAGTATGTTTAAAAAAAATCTCCCAAACCTATCGAGTGGGATATCAAAATAAAGAGTTTTAAAAGGTGATTACAAAAATATATAAATATTATATGTTTCAATGTATTTTGGAATGAGAAATGAAAAAACAATCCCGAACTTTTGGAATAAGTAAGTAAGAGGCCGTTATCATCCGATTATAGGTAGGTCTTATACTCACGAGAGTTAAATGTTCGATTTGAAGTACGGTCATTATTAATTATTATTATGATTTATTGTTTATCAGCCTGTATATGTTCGAGTATGTGTGTTTGTTCTTTGTGGCGCTCTAGAGACCAAACGCGTGGGCCGATTTTGATGAGTCTTACGTCAAACGATTTGTCTTTGTGGATGTCATATATGACAGTCATCAATATTCAATAGGGCAAAAACCAGACACCATATTGTGAAAAAGAAAAAAAAAATTGTGACAAACCGAGAATTTTACTGCTTTGAATGATAATTTTAACGACCGTTACCTAAAGCGTTACTTAATACACTGAGAGAAAAATAATCCTAATTAGAAAGTGTAAAATAAATAAAAATAAATTAAAAAAATCAAAAACCCGTCTGCGTAAAAATGAACTTTAAAAAGGAAACAAGATGACCTATTTTGACTCCAAACAATCTCATGCAGTCGGGGGCAAAAGGTGTTTATTGTTAAACTAGCTGTGCCTCGCGACTTCGTTCGCGGTCAAGTCATTAGATACACGATATAAATAACAGCCACATTTTAATGAAACTCCCTCGTCCCCCGACCCACCACGTTGCAGCGACCGCCCGCGCTAATACTTCGTTTTCACTTAGCCAGTATGAACGACTTTTTTTCGCTCGGCTCCTAAGGGTCGTAGCGTGATGTTAAATAGCCAATAACCATCCTCGAGAATTGGGCTACCAAATTCCAAAAGTTTTTCAAATCCGACTTTTTGTTCATAATTTCATGGGTTTTTTTTTCATGGTTTTCATGGGTTTTCATGGGTTTTTTTTTGCGCGGAACCCTAATTATTTTTCTAAAATAGAAGTAGCCTAAGTAACTCCTTATATCATCAGCTATCTGCCAGTGAAAGTCTCGTCAAAATCGGTCCAGACGTTTCGGAGATTAGCCGGAACAAACAGACAGACAAACATTTTAAAAATTGTTTCTTTGTTATAAGTACCGTATATATGTTCATATGGATTTAGAAAAACTGTTATTTTGACATTACAAATAGATACTTCAATTTTATTTATTTGTGTAGATAGAAGATGCACGAGATAGTTTGGGGTCAAAATAGGCCATCTTTTTTCCATTTTTTTAAAGTTTACTTTTTTACGCAGTCTGGTTTTTGTTTTTTTTTTTAATTAAATTAATAAACGAATATTGTGTTATGAACAAAAATAACAGAATTATTAATTAATATAATATTATTGCTTAATGTGAAAAATGACATTTTTTACTTTGAACTATGAACGGCAGAAAAGACCAAGCGCGGGCTAATGACTTACTCAAAATATTTATTTAAATATTTTAGTTATAAATTAATATTTATCAGGTAACAGTAATCTGTTACCTACTTAAAGTCCGCACAAAATAGGTAGGGTCCGGATAAGAACCGCGGTCCGCCATAAAATTTGGTGACTCCTGGACTAAATTCTTTTACCTACACAAGAAAAAAGAGTTAGGTGTCACGAAGAAATTCTTGTTCCTCGAGAGGTTTGCATAGCTGAAGCGACCATAGAATCTTTTGTTAGATTTAAAAGTAAACAGAGGTATTCGTAAGTAGGAGTTGTATCTTGAAATACGGAAAATAAATCTAAAGTTGATCCAGAATAATGTTCAAAACATTTCAACAGAATATAGGTGGGGTTTGTAAGGTCATAGGTTTTTATAACCTTATTTTGTTAAAAGTTTGTAAATAATGAGTACTCCCAAACTCGGGTCATGAACCTTTAAATGTAGGTCTACACACGGGGTCAAAATTACCTTTTCTCTCTGGCCGTTTACGACCTGTTGGTAAATAAAAGCTTGATTATTACTTCCACCCTTTTTATTCAGTGTAGGTATTTGCATAGGTATCTAATTTGGGATGTTGAGTCGAGATGTTATTAATGAAAAAGAGATGGTATTTTGAGTTATTCCAGGAACTTTGTAGATTCTTAAAAATATCAGATTTCTGATGGATGCTGTTGTCAATGAAAAACCTGAAGGCGATTAATATCGCGGCGTGAAGACCATCTCGTGCATAGAAAACGTCAAATAATCATTATTAAATTCTTCAAAACCTTATCTCAACGACAATCTATATCAAAAACTTGTCAAAATGTAGGTAAACAAAGGTGTTCCTGACAGATTGGAACTGAGATTAGAATGCGAAATTGCGAACGTTCTAAAAATTAGCCAAGTGCGAGTCAGACTCGCACACGAACGATTCGGTACCACCGTACGATATTTTCTAAGTCTCTTGTATAGGGACCCACTTTAATTTTTACCTTTATTTTATTTTTATTATTTGGTGTTATAACGGCAGCAGAAATACACAATCTGTGAAAATTTCAACTGTCTACCTATTACGGTTCATGAGATACAACCTGCTGACAGACAGACAGACGAACGGACAGCGAAGGCTTAGTAATAGCCTAATAGGGTTGCGTTTGGCACCTTTCGGTTACGGAACCCTAAAAAGTACGGAAATTGTCTCTTTGATATTTTCAAGAATATTTGTCATTCATAAACAAATAATAAAAGAAATAATAACAGATACAAAACTCAGATTATAATATTCCCGGATTAATTCATTGTTAATATTTCATTTCTTCCCTTTGTCACTATGATAATAGTGTGACACAGGGAAGGAGTCTCCCCGTAAATCTTCTTCAACGTTATATGTGGAAGCGAAAACCGCATCAAAATAATGTATCTTATTGTTCTCCGCATTAACTTGGGCACGGAAGTAAACACCGTCGGGGGACTTCGTTGGTATATTATTTACTATATGGTGTTTTTGAACAAGAATAGGAAAGGTTATGGAATTACAAGTATGAAAAGAAAATCCAGGTTTATGGTTTTGTTCTAGGGTAGGACAAGGAAAACATTTTCTTCTTGAACAGATACATTACTATGCGCAAAAAGCGGTGTAAAACCATTATTTTCAACAACAAAATTTCTTCGATCAAAAACGCTAACAGAAAAGAAATATCCCATAACTTATTTTTCTGTAAAGGCTTCATATTTTCTAAGAACTAACATTAAACTCAATCATATGAAATATCGACGGTACCAGGAGATCATAAAAATATAAGAGTTTAACTGTAAACGTAACCGGCAACGTAAGCAGAAATTGATTCTGTTTACTCAATGTATGTGTCTACTAGTACCTAAATATTGTATGGTATCTATGTATGTATGTACCTAAGACTAATCTCTAAGGAGCTCTGCATAGTAAACAAGGAAGCAGTGCGGCATCGAGAAGGAGAATTGCTTAGGGAACTACATTCAAGCACCGTAGGTAGGTACCTATTATACGATCTATATTGCGGTGCATGTAGGTGCAAACTCGAATTCCGTCGAGCGTGCGAAGCTTCCAAAGTTCGGCAATAAACTTCATGCAATTTCCCGTTTGATGGAAGAAGGAAGGAATTCAGCCTACACCTATGTGTGGTATATGTGGACTATTATTGGTGGGTAGGTTTATACGCCTGATTCGAAGAGACTTAATTACAATAAAGTTTTAACAGTTACATCGAACTGGAAAGTTCCTGATAGACGTTTCAAAAGTTTCCAATTTAAAGTGAACATTTCGAAACGAGGAATATCTAAATGAATACAAATAAGCACTCTATGAAAAAAATTCTATGTCAATAGGTGCCTTACATTAAAAAAAAACTTTTTGAAAAAAAATACAACCGGCTTCCGAAAAAAACACTACAAAGTGAAAAAGTTTGGTTGCTAAGCAATGTATGCTCGTCATAAAGCATTTGGTGAAGTGGAGCTGATTGTAAAGTACCAGGAGAGCTCCTCAACCATTAACGTCCCTGCATCGGGAAAAGCAATATTTTGTAAAAGGTGATGAGCAGTTGACATTAGGCTATTTTAACTTAGATAAATTATTACAAACCGACCCACTAAAAAGTGAAAAATAAAAAACTTTTTACAAAAAAAAAAAAAAAAAACAACCGACATCCGAAAAAACACTACAAAGTGAAAAATAACTTTAATTTAAATTTAGTCGGTGGCAAAAAAACTAAAATACAGATCTAAAGGCACCGACTTCCGAAATTAAAGTTATTTTTCACTTTGTAGTGTTTTTTTGGAAGTCGGTTGTTTTTTTTTTTTTTTTTTTTGTAAAAAAGCTTTTTAAAGTAATCGAGTCGCAACCCGTGAAATACTTATTATTGAGTAGTTCTGGTGGCCATCTGTGGTCTTCATCATCAGTTCCACTTCACCAAATGGTGCTTTCTGAGAGCAAATGAACAAGTTACTATAAAATATATCTACCCAAATCGCTATAGGTGTGCCTATAATAATTGAAGTGTTCCCTCCATTTCTCCAGGATCCCATCATCAGATCCAGACCTTATGACAATGGGACCACCTGGAATGTATATCCTTTCAAACAAAAAAGAATTTTCCAAATCGGTCCAGCCGTCTACGAGTAATCGGGGAACACACATAAAAAAAAAGATCCCGACGAACTGAGATCCTCCTCCTTATTTTGAAGTCGGTTAATAAAATAGTAAATATTTTGTTTATGGTGTGTAAAAGTTTGGTTGCTAAGCAAATTATGCTCGTCACAATGCATATGCATTGTGACGAGCATAATTTGCTTGCTTTGCTTACTTGTTTATTTGTTTATTTGCTCACTATATAGTGAAGTGGAGCTGATGGTGACGTACCAGGAGAACTCCTCAACAATTAACGTCCTGCATCGGTAAAAGGAATATTTTGTCCAAACCTACTTACAGAAATAAAATCATTTATCATTTAAGACAATATTCTTTTTGATCTAGTTTCTGCCTACGTCCACTTCTCCACTCTCTAGTATTTGCCGAATAAGTTTGAATCGTACAAGTACAATTGCATAACGTTCCCTAGCGCGCAAAGATGTATCGTACTAGGAATGTGATCACTTACGTCGCGAACGGGTAAGCAGAGTTTAGCATAATTTGTTTACTACGTGTCTAACTGCTTAAAAGAGTGATATTTATGCTAATAACCACTTAAGCTTTAATCTTTCTGGAGCCAAAGGTCTTTCCTAGAAATTGCCGCAAATTAGAAATGTCGCGTAACTAATGTCTGTCGACAATTTTAAAATGTATAAGTAAGTGAATTCTTTCCTGTATAGCTACTCAGGTAAATAAGACGTAAACACCCATCAATCTTTAATCTGTCTTTATATTATACTATTAATAATAAAGCTGAAGAGTTCGTTTTTGGTTTGTTTAAACGCGCTAATCTCTGGAACTACCAGTTGGTTTAGAAAAATTATTTTTGCATTTGAAAGCCCAATTCTTGAGGAGGGGCTATTAAACATTACGCTAGGCCCTCAGGGGCCGAGCAAAAATAAATAAAAATCAGAAAGAACGCTAAGCGAAAACCAAGTAACAGCGCGAGAGCAAGAAATATCACACGGACAAAGCCGCAGGCCGAAGCTAGTGTACATAGATATTGATAACTTTTGGGGAAGCTGTGCCAACCTCTAAGCTGCATCATAGACAAGCTTTATTACCCGACTGACAAAAAATAGGTCAACTTGAGTAATATTAGGTATTTATAGTCTATTTAAGTCTATTTCAACTTCGAATCGATGATCTATTAAGATCGGTAGTCAGGCGAAACCGATATACCTACCTAAATACTTAATTAATATAAGCTGTTTCAAAATTAACTTACAAACTTTATAGAGTGGTTTAGACCATCGAACTGAATAACTTTTACAAAGGGACCACTTTGAAATCGCGAAAAATAATCTGCTATTCCATACTAGTTTATTACCTAGGTACTGTTTTAAACTGTATAGGACAGCTGTTTTTTTTTGGCCATTTTAAAGTTGGTTCTATAGTAAAAGTTATTCAGTTCGATGGTCTAAAGCACCTCTTAAAGTTTGTAAATTTTGAAACATATACATAGTATTTAAGTCTGTCCTCAGATTGTGCCCGTATTCGTCACAATAGGCAAACGGGTTAGTAAAGCTAGTCACTCTCTCGCACCGGTTTGGTAGGCTAGCTGCACGATTATCCTGTTCATGATGCGTGTGATGTCAGAGCCCCATACGGTCAGTGCCAAGGCGCATAAAATTGTGCTGAGGGGATTTCATAACATTATTTTGCGCTGTTTCTTCTTTTCTTTTTTAATGGTTGCATGAATATAATAGTTCTCTTATCTATGGCAGCAAACTGAGACCATCGATCCAGGCAATTTTTTTTCATTGAGCTTTATATATATTTATTATTTCTTTATTTAATTTTTTTTTTGTATATTTGCACTTTGTTTTATATAAGTATATTCATGTGATTTGTTATCATTTAATTGTGATTTTGTGTGTTGTGCTGTCTTTTGTGTGCACTGAATGAATGGTAAACATATATCTTTTCAATATATATCTTTTGTTTTTAATGAGTTCAGTCATTGCTTTAGCAGTTAGCTCTAGGTATGACTCATTTAGATTGAGCCTATGTATTTCCGATTTGAAAGTGTAAGTATGTTGGTACTTTTCCTGTTGGTCTTGAGAAAGTTACCTACCGTTTGCTCATATTTTATCCGTTACGCAAAAAGAGCCCCTAGCGCATCTTCAATTTACATAAGAGGAAAATTATTTGAGTATCAATCATAAACGTGATCCTATTTATTTCATGGTTCTGAAATTATGTTCATTTGGTTATGGTGCTAAATGGTATGGAGAGTAAATGGAGATGCAATTCTGAAATTTTTGACGTTTGAAAATTGATTCGGCGAGTTGATTTTGAAATGAAATATGGCAGGCATTGTATAATGGTTACTTGATTTGGATGTAATGTAACACAAGATATTTTGAAGTGTTAATGTTAATATTTGTATAAAAATGACCTACTTACTTATAAGTAAATACACATACATACATAAACTCACGCCTTCTTTCTGCCTATGGAGGTAGGCAGAAACTACATAACGCCTGCTCCTTACATATTCATTTGGCTTCGTTTATGTTCATAGACGCTTATAAGTAAATGTAATGATAAATAGGAATGTATCATTACATTTACTAATAAGCGTCTTATAAGCGTGTTATAAGCGTCTTAAATTTACAAGGATCAGTAAATAGGATTTTACCGAACCTTGCAAATTTTCGACCACATTTTTAAAACTAAGACTTTAACGTAAGCTAGTAAGATCTGCAATATAATTAGATAGGTAGTGTAGAGACTAATTAATAGGTAATTACCTAAAGCTTATTCTAAGACTTGGAGTGTTAGTACTTAGTGGAACGATGAGGTTCCCCGATAATTAATTATTAATATGTAGTGCTTGGAAAGCTTTCATTACGATAATAATATTATGTAGATAATATTGGAAGTAGCTGTTGTGGACTTATTTAGGCGATAGCTTGAAATGAAAACAATGAAAATGCATTTAATTCTACAAAGTTTGTTTGTTTAGTCGACAAAAATGTTTGGTATCCAGCAGTATATGAATTACAAAAAAAATTCTATTTAGGCAAACGAGGTAAAGTCAGATGAATAATTACAAAGCAATTGTGCGAAAGAGGTAAACATAGCAAAAGAGGTTTAGCAGATGCTTTGATGGTATTGGCATTCTTGCAACTAATAAAACCTTGAAAACAGACCTTTAAGATACACATAAAGGTAATCGAACATGTTGTCGGTTGTAGATGCCTCACCTATCGGAAACGGGTAAACAAAGACGGTAGATACACGTAAACAATGTGTCACTACAAAAATATTTGACATTGTAGGCTTGGTGGTTACAAACAAAAGTTGTAGGTACCGCATAGTGATTGTTTTTGTCGGAGCTCGGGCCTGTATAGAGTTAAATAAATAGAATATTGTTACTAGATTTAACCAGTTCTTTCGAAAGAAATTCAATATTCTTCAATCTAGTTTTCTTTCCAGCTTGTGTTATCATCATTGTTCTCCTGCCCTTATCCCAATTTATTTGGGACCCGCACCAGGGGCGTAGCCTTCATACAACCCGAATCCTATCGACTTACTTTCACACAACCACTCTTCTTAATGTCTACTATTACCAGATAATATGGTACACCTGTATGTGTAAATGTGTATCACATTACATAATTATATTTAAATACCAGTTTAACACATCATAAGATTAATAACCTACAGCATTTTGTCTGAGTTTATGAGAACTGAATATTTTTTTCTTCGGCTTCCCTCTGTTTAATTGTAGCTGAACCACTGGTCGGCGCAACATGTCTTTTTCTATATTTTTTTGTCTTCCATAACTCTCAATTAGTCGTCATCTCGGTAGTCACTCCATTTCTAGCCATATCAACGTTCAAACAGTCCATCCATCGTTTCTTTGGTCTTCCCCTACTCGTATAGCCACTGACATTCATACTCAAAACTTTCCTGACGACAGCTTCCTCATTCCTCCGCATCACATGCCCTTACCATGACAACTGATTTCCGCACAACTTTTCGCTCACGGGTATCACTTTCAGACTTCTTCATAAATATACTCTTAGCATTGTCATCTCAGTTGCATGCAATTTTCCAGCTGGTGTATGATTCTTTTAATCCGGATACCAGTAGGCCAGTGCGAAGTAAACTAAACGTTAATGTGAATGATTTTTTAATTGGAAATACTCGTTTTGCACTTAACATTTAATTAAATTTAAAGACGACTAACAAAAGATATTTACACGGCAGATGTGAGTGAAACGCCGGGAGGGGACGCCCTAGGAAGACATAATATGTCTTCCTATCACTTCAGATCACTATATTATAGTGATCTTATTGGTGATGTTCTTCAGAAAGATCAGGTGCGTAGTACTTGCAACCGGCGTGCGTGTATGACCAGATGTATGAATGTAAACGAGGCAAAAGGAGTATGTAAGGATCGTAGCAGGTGGCGTTCTGTAGTTTCTGCCTGCCCCCATGGGAAGAAGGCGTGAGTTTATGTATGTATGTAAATTTAAAGACTTTATTCATATAATCCATGGATTATATACGAAATATACGAAACTAAAATGCAATATAATTATAGGCTGGTTGTACTTTCGATTAAAAAGAAATTAAATTGGCGTTTGTGCAAAGTCTACTGCAGTAGTTCCTCTAGGATACGCCTGAAAAACTACAGCAGACAATAGCTAGTAAAATATGTGTTTAACATCCCAGCATAGTTTCTATCTCCTTCCTTCAGCAAAGTGTCTAGCGGGAGAGTCTGCCCACGGTACGCCAGACATACTTAAGTGTACTAATGGTGGCTCTTCTTATGCACCCTAAAATCTCCTTTCATGTAGCGAATATTGTGAATACTGCACAGGTTTAGGCAGGTGGGTGAACTCGGCAAAACAAAATAATAAAAAAAAACATTGAAATAACCCTTGAACAACTAAATCAGTATAATTTTATCAGTAAGGATATCGATATAGGTCACTGTGGATAATCATTATGATTTTAAGGTAAATAAAAAGGTTGGCTCTTTTCCACGACAGTAGCATTACCCAGTACCTAACTGAGTTTTGGCAGTCAGATAGACAGTAGCTTCATGTAAAATACTGGTGCTAAAGTAATTGGTAAAATACTACTCAGATAGTGAATCTTAAAAATCTAATTAACGATTACATTAAGATCAGCATAGCGACGTTCGGTTTGTTGGTTTTAACAACAACTAATCACCAATTTTCCTACCAAGCATGGTGATGATGGCAGTATGCTCTTTACAGATTAGAGAACATCGTTCAGAAGTTGATGTTTATGAGCTGATACATAGATGAGGTATGTATGATGTAGTATGAGGTAGATTGGCTGCCTCCCAAACTATCTGACGGCTGATGCAATAAAGTAGTGAAAAATTTGGATAGCTTTTACGCCGCTTTCAGTCGGTCATTGACGTCTGACGGTCATTGGCAACGATTACTTTTTGTTAATAAGCATGATGCCTGGGTAAAAAAAGAAATTCTATTTAGTCCGTCAGACAGATAATGAAAAAATATTGCACACGTATTTTTGCTTTAGCATATTAATAAAAAAAAAGATCAAGAGAGAGTCGCACTCGGTTCCGTACCATCATATATAAATATTTTGGATGCTTTACGTACATTCCTTCAAAAGTAGAAATTTTAACACTGCAGTGGAGAATATTGCAGTTTTAAGTCAGCGCCATCTCTTGATCGATAGTGGAAATAAAGTAATTTTTGTTGATGATTTCTGAAAAGTGTGCTATTTAGAGACATCGTTTTATTTTTCCTGTAATCTTTACATAAACTTACACAGAATAATTATAGATTTTTGTCTACGCAAACTTTGGAGAGAAGGGGGGGGGGGGGTGACGGTAATTATTTTTTTCTCATTTTTCATCAAAAGTCGAAAACTATGCAGCCTAAAAAAACTGTTTGGGAATGTGCAAACAGCGCTCTTTCATATGATATCCCACATGCCCTAGTAGCCACACTTCGAATTTAAGGGTAAGGGCATAAGGGCATAAGGCATAAGGGCATAAGGCATAATGCATAAGGGCATAAGGCATAAGGGTTTCTTTTTAACATTTTGTTACGGAACCCTAAGGACTTAGCTATAACGCATTAAAGTTAGGAAGTGAGGCTCGCTACGTGATAACTACGTATAAAATCTAACAAGGAGTGACGTCATGCCACATTTTAACTCCATGTGCGTAATCGTTTGATTACGTAAAAAAGAAAAAAAATACGTGTCCAATATTTTTTAATAATCTACATGACGGACAAAAAATTTTAGTCATCGTCCCTATTGGCTATCTAGTATATTCCAGCGCTTACGCATAATACTGCATTACTGATGTAACCTACGACCATTATACCAACCATTTGTGGCATTAAGCCCCTTTGACATGATACAAGTATCTACACTCGCTTCATATTTGTAAGCGAGCTTGTAAAATTAGACAGTGGTCCGATTCCACTGTCACGTAATGCCCACGTTCAAGAGACCGTTTGTAGTTGCTATAAAGTGTCTCGCTCGAGTGTTCTGGGTTCGTGTCAACGGGGCTCAATCGGAAAGTGATACCTATCAATGACTGTTTAGTCTTCATAGTAATTAATCCCAAATGTCACTTTACGAAAGGGCTTTAATTTGACCTTCCATTAAATTTACCATAATTCGTAGGTATTACGGCGTAATTTATATTAACATAAGTAAGTAGTTACTGCCGGTTCGTTGAGCAGTCATTATATAAATTACTTTTTAACGGCTTTACTAGTGCTAAAATAAGTTTTATGGCTTAAATTGATTCGGATATTGCTGTAAAAGAGATTTTACAATGCATTTGCTCGAAAAGAGCCTTTCCCAAGCAGGCAAATGGTGCGGAAAGTGCCACTTTTTCACACTAGTGCTTTTTACTTTTCAGTTTTTTCTTATTTTTAACTCCCAACGCAAAGAGTTTTTATTATTTCAGAAAAGTTTTACAAATTAGTTAAGTACAGATTATCATTAATTTATAAGTTACAATAAAACGAATACTTAATTAAACGCGTTATTTATCAATCTAGATTTAGATTTTGATCAATTAAATAATTATAAATGTTCATTAAATATGTTTGGAGGAAAGTATATTCTGGTCATGCCTTTTTGCGATACGAAGTGGCAGCTATTTGCACATGCACAGTCGTAGATATGCTGAGCGCGCATGTATTTAAAATAAGCCCGCCATTTTACTAAATCTTGCTCAGTTCGTATGCGATCTGTGTAAATCTTAATATTTTTTTACTTCCTCGCAAAATGCATAGTAAAACGTTGTACGATATACGTGCGTAAGATGATTTCCGATTAGATTGATGATTTGAAAATCGCCTTCTTTCCGCACTTGTAGCATAAATAACTATTATAAACCACCCTGTTTACTAGAAGTGGCTTTTGCATTTGTGTTAGAGTGAAGTGAAAACGTGCGTAGGCACTTAGATTTGATCGGTTGAAATCATATTCAAGCAACCTTACGTGTAGACTGACACACCCATACACATTTAAAATTCATTTCTCACTTCAAAAAAATTGTCATTGTTATTTTTTATTGTCGTTACATTTTCAAAGGACTCGTGGATAAAATAGAATGAAATGTGTGCCTACAAACTTTGTTATGTAGTTATGGACACGCCATAATGGAGCATAATATTTTACAGCCGCTTTTGTGGCTTGTTGTACATGATATTAAATCAAAAACAATGGCTGGCCTGAAGCCATTTTTGATAACCTAAATATTAATAGCGCCTACGTTGTTCAAATTAATTTTAGTATAATTATATAATAATAGCAGCTTTTTACTGTTCCTCTGCCTTCCAAAGGCCTCTTCTCATACAGAGAAGGTGTGAGTTGATCACCACACTTGCTCAAGATGGGTTGGTGATTTCAGACTTATATTAACTATAAGTCCAGGTTTGCACATGATGTTTTCCTTCACGATGCCCAAGATAAACTTAGAAAGTACGTGTAAATAGAAAAAGTCACATTAGTTCTTGCCCGGATTTTAACCCTGTTTAGTCTAATTAAACGAAAAATAATAATTTGGTGCAAATTAGCATAATATGGGGGATATATGAACCGAAGTATGCAAACAGACGGTAGTTACATGAGCGAAGCTAAACGAACTTAGCTTCGATCCCAGTGTGACCTGCGCTTAAGAATTAAATGAACTGGTGAAGTCTGGTGGTCTGGTGGTGGTCTGAATCATACCAATAAGCTAATCATTTTTCTTGTATGCAAACATCAAAATGTTTCTGCATAACCGTTGTAAACAAACCTGAATATCTATCTTATCTATATCTTACCCAAGCAAAGAAGAAAAACTTTGTGTAAAAAAAAACACCTCACTCAAGTTTTTAATGGGATGGTCGAGTTAAGGTAAAAATTCTGTAGGTACCGCTCAGAAATCTTTAAGAGGGCTTTCGCATTTTGTCACCTCTCTTGCTCACACGGGACCAAATTTTTAAGAATGATAAATGAAACAATGATGAATGAAAAATGTAAGCAATTGGCGAACTCAAATAATATTAATTAAATTGGTAATTAATAAAAACACATTTTTATTGCGGCACTTAAATAACTCTTCTCAAAACAGAGCATAATACGAGAAGAGTTTATTAGATAACATAAAAGAAATGTGTTTTTAATATTTACCTAATAAATTAATACCTATTTATTAGTTAGCCAATTGATTAATTTTTTCAAAAAGGTATATTTTCATTTAAAATTCTTAAAAGTGACAAAATGTGACAGCCCTCTTAAACGGAATTTATGTCGTTTGAGGTAATTTTTTATAAATATTATGAAAAAAAAAACCTTTATCTTGATGATTTTTTACCCATTTTCATGTTAGGTTCACAAAATAAATAACATCTATCTAAAGTTATGTACATAGTAAAGTTGAAAATTATGATCGCTTTTTGTTTTCATTTTCATGCAAATGAGGGCTGATCCGATCGAAGTTTTTGCTTGTGTTTTATGTACAAGAATCGCCTTGTTATTTATATCAGCGATATCGTAATGGTTCTCAAGAAAAATCTTGAACCACTTGCTTACCAGAATAAGCGACAAGCTGCAAGGAAATTCAAAGTACGGAATAACACATAACATAACATAACATCACGCCTGTAATCCCCGAAGGGTTAGGCAAAAGTGTACGTGCAGTATACCCACATTTGGCCAGTTACGTTTAAGTCCCATGTAATAGGGGGCGAGCCTATTGCTATTAACCGGGCACAAATCCAGACTCCGGGCTGCTAAGAAATTCCTAATGGAAAAACCCAATAACACTGCTCGACCAGGGAATCGAACCCATAACCTCATGCTCAGCAGTAGCGCTTGCTACGACTAGATCAACGAGGCAGTAAGTATGGAATATACAGTAAAAATCAGGCTCATTCTCTATCTAGAGGGCAATAATATTCTGGAAGTTTTCGTACTTACTTGGCACCTACACACCAGTAGAAAGAAAACCAAGTACCAAAGGTATAAGTTGTTATGTAAAATATTAATGTATTGAGACATGATAATATAACATCCATTTCAGTACCTACCAGTACCATCCATCCATCAAATAATCGGTGATAGTTTTGTTTTTTACTTGTAAAATTCGATTAATTGATCAGACTATTTTTTAAATTTACTGTGATATAGTAGACAAAATAAGTTTTGCTAACTTATATCTAAAAATGTGGCAAATACTATAATGATTGAAAAATGTACATTTATCAAGTCAGTAGTAACTTGGTAATAAAACACAATTATCTATCACCGAATAGCTGCATATCACGAATTAGCCAAGTTTTGCCCTATGTAACTTTTATGGTATCACTTCACAAATGAAAGTTAAGCTTGAGTTTTCTAGTCAAACTGGGATTAATAAGGATGATGCTTGGGTACAAAAAAATAAATTATATTTAGTCCGTCATTCAGTTATTAAAAAAAATATTAGACACGTATTTTTTATTTTATCATATTAATAAAAAAATGACTTAGATAAAACGCATTAACGTTGGGGAGTGGGGTCTCGCTACGTCACAATTCAGTATAAAATCTAGCAACGTGTGACATCATGCCACATTTTAACTTAATGTATCGCCGCGCCGTAATCTTTTGATTACGTAAAAAAAGAAAAAATATGTGTCTAATATTTTTTAATAATAAACCTGACGGACAAAAAAAAAATTGTCATCATCTCTATAATATTGTCTATGCGCAGTTTGCTAGAGTGGTAACCAAGGCTCGTTTCTTCTTGCTTTAGGAAGACAAGATGACTTGCAAAAACAGATCGCTAGCGAAAATTTGTTGTTCATCTATTCCTTTGCAAAAGATAAATTAAAAAACGATCTCTTTACTATTTTTATTGGCAAGTAGGTTGAAGTTGGACGGAGTTCCAGGATTCTGTTAAGTGTGAAAGGAAGGAAGATACAGACAAAAAAGTAGAAAAGATTCGCATTGCGGGTAAAAAACCATGGCCATCTTTTTTTACTTCCACATCCCGGTTGGACGAGAAACTAGCGTGTATGTAACGTTTTTTTTTTTTTTGTGAATCGATTTTTGCTGTGAATATGAACTGATTTATATTGCCTTAAGCTATTTTACAGTAGTATCGAATGTTTGAAGCCAAAATTGAAGGGCTATTGAGAATATTTTTACTGAAATCGAAACTACACATAACATAACATCAGGCTTGTTTTCCGCAGAGAGAGAGCAGGCAGAGCGGGAGAAGTCATTTGATGATTTCCCATCCACAAAAAAAAAAGGCTTGTTTTCCCCGAAGGGACAGAGATGTACCCAAACAAGGTGTAAGGGACAGCCCTCCGCAAACTAACAGGGTGCATTCAGCTCGTTATTTTGAATCATATTCCACCAGAAATATTCTCAAGAAAATTTTAATTTTTTATATCGTATTTTCAGTTACTATTCTTTTATTTCAATGTAAAACCACATTCTCTGTACGCAGCACTTCATTTATGTAAATAAAACAGCTAAAATAAAAAAAAAATCAGCACTGGATGTTGAAATACTCGGCGGCAAAAGGCTCACTGCGTTGCCGTTTGCTACGAGCGTTTTGCAACGGTAACGATACATTGCGTGTGAGGTAATAAAACAAATCAGGTTTATTGGATTTCCATAATGTCCCTGAAACAATTTCATGCACCGGTCATCTTAGTACCTACCTGATATACTGAAGTCACCCCATCAGTATGCGGAGGGCTGTCCCTTACACCCTGTATAGTACACCCACATTTCGTCAGTTTTGTTACCGAAAAATCACTATTTAATTAAAAAATTAAAGCAAACAAACCGATTTGACTTATAAGAGTTGTAATAAAATTAAAACTAATAATGCATGCGTTAATAAAACTACTGAAATACTTATATATGTAATGTAATTTCATCTTTTTATTTTTATAATACTTATTTAGAGCAGAGGTGGCCCAGAGGTTCTGGCCCCAACTTACGAGTTGTAGGTCATGGGTTCGAATCCAGGCAGTCGCTTTACTTTGTGTAAATTATTTCATCACCACTGCTCTCAAAACGGTGAAGGAAAACATCGTGAGGAAACCGGCATGTCCTAGAACCAAAAATGCGAAGATATGTGACATCTACCAACCCGCACTGGGCCCGCGTGGTAGATTACAGCCCACTCCCTCTCGAAAAGGGGAAGCCTGTGTCCCAGCAGTCGGAACATTATAGGCCTGCATATGTAATACTTATTTATAGTTTTTAATATTTAATCATTTGTGTGTCAATATTGGCAACACATAGCGCACTACTTAATTTATTAAGATCTTTGTATGTTCCATATTATGTTTCACAAATAAAATATTCTATTCTATTGTTTGAAAAGATATGCAAAAACCATGGTGTAGTATTTCTTTTTTAATAAAAAAAGTCTGGCTAAAAAGAAGACAGCATTTGTAAGGTTTTTCATTTTTTTTTCAAATGCAGTTGCAGCCATTTACTTCAAACTTTTCACATTACAGTTTCAAACATTTTCCGGAAAAAAATCAGAAAAGGGTAGCTTCTACACAAAAATGTAGGTAGAAACTGCACATTTTTCTAATGTTAAATATTCAAGCTAACCGAATATAAGCGTTTGAGAACCTATACAATATAGTTTTAGAGATAGGTATTCTAAGGCCAAAAACTATGTTTCAAAGGGAAAATCGGAAAGAGGAGTTACGAGCTTATTTGTAAAGAAAACTAAAACATCCAGTTTCAATCCCCGACTAAACTAGCTTCCTTTTCAAAAATCTGAAAACTTGGTTCGGTTTCGCTTATCTCCTTTTTTATGCAACACGATTTTCGCCCTGCAATCTCATCTCAAAATCTCATTTAGAACAGAAACAAGCGGCAAGTGCTAGTTCATTCCAAAGTTAAGCGGGGTTTACATTATAAAACTAGTGTCGAGAAAAAGTAAAGCCGGATTTACATTACGAAACTATTTGCGTAAACTTAGTTATTCATTGATAGTTTCACGTGTAAATAGAAAATTATTTACACGTGAAACTATCAGAATGTAATCTGTCTGTAGGCTGGCCACACACAGTCGGAATTCCGAATAGGAATTCCGAAAGCAAAGCAGCAAATCCATTCATAATCTAATAATACTACTAAATTACTACTAGACTTTACTAGATTATGAATGAATTTGCTTTTTTGCTTTTGGAATTCCGAGACGGAATTCCGACTGTGCGTGGCTGGCCTAACACCCGGTTTTCCAAAAGCTAAAATTCAACTAACACTCTGTCATATGGAGAAATAATAACAATATAATTTTTTCACCTAATTATTCTGATTAATTAATATGAGATATGACAGCGTGTTAGTTGAATTTTACAGCTTTTCAAAAACCCGAAACAACAGTCAAGCTACTGTTTCACGAGACTAGTTTCATAATGTAAACCCCGCTTTCACAAAATAATGTCATGCCCGTTAATGAATTTAGATAATGAAACTAAAACATCTCAGTAAAATCAATAGGTAGGTACTTAAACTTAAAGTATGCGGCCGCATGTTTTCGAAAACGTTCGGCTTTGTTGTCTCTGTCACTCATACGTTTGACCTCCTTCGACTCACCTTCCGGCGCGCGGCACACCGAGGTTTTTATACACACAAACACGTTTATAAAACCCTTGTTTGAAGTACTAAACACTTTAATTAAAGTCTAGGGAAATATATTGGTATTATTGGGGATAGGTAGTAGGTATAAATGATGGAAATACGAGTTGATAAAGTTGGCTCGATAAAATAAATTCGCAAAGTTACCTCTTTTCGAGTAATTTTTTTCCTCTACTATGATTAATTTACTAAAATAAAGTTCTCACACGACTGGAAAGTTTCAAGATAGTTTTTTATTTAACAGCAATATGATGAAAATAACAACAAAAAACATTTAAGAAGTGCAAAATTGTGGTTATTTTCTTTACTCTTTACATGTAAAGAAAAAGAGACTAAGGCAAACGTTCGCTGCGCTCTTAAACTAGATGTGCTATATGCACGCCCGTGTATTGTAGGTACATTAGTCATGCGTGCCACGCATTGGTTCAGGCCGGCATTATTCGGCACGATTCAGCACAGCCGGGTGGCAAAATGAGCAGTGCTGGGCCAGTGGTAATGGCCCAGACTTACGAGTTTTAAGTCGTAGGTTCAAACCCAGGCAGGTGCTTTACTTTCAGTGAATAATTTCGTCACCACTGCTCTCAAAACGGTGAAGGAAAACATCGTGAGTAGACCGGCGTGTCCTAGAACCAAAAATTCAAAGACATGTGATCCCAGCAGTGGGTTCATTATAGGCAGCAAAAATCTATATCCACTGCTGCCGCTCGGCTGTGCCAAATCGTGCAAACGAACACGTGTATAGCACCCCTCACAGGTGACATATGACATAACTACCCGTCCTATAAGGAACAGGACCTCGCCATCTGTCCTACAAATAAATTAATCATCCTACAAAGTATCAACATAAGTTCCTTATCACTAATAGTGTTGACTCGTCCGTTCGCAACAAGATTGTGTTTACATAATTTTATCTGATGCACGCTTTACGATTACGACTAGCCTTTGACATGATACTCATCTGCTCGGTACATAATGTTACCCGTTTGTTTTCTCTCCTGCGTGTAATGTAACGTGTTTCTTGATATATAAAACTGTGTGAATTTTATTACATTTGGTGTTGTATAAACGCTTGTGTTTTGTAGTAAAACACGTAATTATTAAAGTTACTTTTATGTAAATTGTTCTGGACATACATATCTGTGGCGTTTCATATGAACAATTGTAATGTTCCAAGCTTAGGACCCGCTCATAGGCAATGATTTGATATGGCAGATTTCGCTGGCGATGGTGGAAATAGTTAAAAAATGAATGATATTTTTGTGGCAGAGCGTATGACAATGATATGAAGCAGGAGAATAGGCACCGATAGTCTTTAATCCTGTAGCAGAGCATGTCAGGCATTTTTTATGTTTAAGTTTTCTTACGTTTTTATTATTTCCTTCGTTGTTTTGGGTATTGGGCAAGTTGCCATCAGAAGGGAGATTTATTGTTCTATTTTCATCCTGCATAGTATTTTTTTAAGGGTTGTAAATTCAGCGTTACTTAAGTGCCATCTACAGGCATTTTCCTGCACTAGGTCACTTCCTTAGTCATGCGGCATGCGCCATCTATTGACAGTTTAATACGACGTTTGACCTTGAAAGAGCATGTTCTACATCCTTTCTCGAGATGGCGTTTAGAATATTAAAAGCACCTGTATTTATTAGTTCATTCATGTTTTGGTTAATACTTTTGAGATCGATGCCTGATCGGTTTTGTGTGAGAGCCCTTAACCTGCTGAATTCTGCTGACGCCTCGTGGAGACACCGAACTCAACAGGTAAGGAGTTTACTAAGGAAAACATTGTCAGACTGGCTTAAATCCATGTCCTATGACGCAACTGAGCACCTTGTGGTATCATAAATATAATCATATGCTAGCGCTCTCTTATAATCGACTAACGCACATCATACCAACACTCTCACCCTCATTTCCACTCTACATTATTACATACAAACTTTAAGTGTATTTTATATTTTGCTATTCATAAATTAATAAAAAAACGTGAAAGTCTGGAACAAAAATGTCTTCCCTGATTCCTTGTCTTGGGCGTTGATAGCTGCGCCACAGTATTTATCCTATCTTTGTTTCCTTTGTCAAGTGTTGTATACCTAAGTGTTCCCAATAAATTTATAATTATTTATTTATTTTATTTTTTTGTTATGTATTCAGATAAATACCCTTACCCGATCTCGTTATAAGAACTTAGTAAACTTTATCAAATTATCTTTTACATAGTAGGTACAACAGACCAAAAGTGAGTAAAAAGTGAGTATAATAAAGTCACTTTTCATGTCTGCCCGTGTGACCGCGTTATTCTTCTAAACTCTGCAACGGGTTTTGGTGCAGTTTTCACCACTACTTTGATGCAGTTTACTTGTATAATAAATTAATAATAAGTCAAGTCGTACAAACAGGTGAAACAGAAGCGGATCGCTAGTATTAGGTATAATAAAACTCCTACATCAAACTTCCAACAAAAGAACAATAGTATAATTCTCCATAGCAATGGCGGCTATCATATCAGACCAGTTTGCTTAATTAAGAATTCCAAAAGTTCATCTCGATTCTGTTCTCATTGTTCCTTATTATTGGCTTTACCTGCAAATATTATTTCATTATTCATTTCAGTATATTCAACGGGAATTTGTTGCCGTAACGCCAGCTCATTATTATGACCTTGGCTTTAATTTTGACTTCACTCACAATATTTCTTTGATGTTTAATTTCTTTGAAGGAGAACATGCTTTGACTTGTTTGAGTAAGCGTTTGTTACATAGCGTTATGCATAATTTGTAATTTGTTTTGTTTGTTAGTTTGTAATTTGTGGTTCATGATTTTAAGGGCCTGATTTTATATATTATCATGATTAGTGAATTTGATTAAATTGGAAACTATTAAAGTATGTGAGCGTCCAAGTAAAAAGGGTCCAGTTCAGTTCGGCATTTAGTTTCCGAGGTAATATCTCGGAAACTAAATGCCGAGAACTGGACCAGTATACACAGTTTTGATGTTTCTAAGTACCAGAAAATGTGCTACGTTGTACCAAAAATCAAACTTTGAACATGCTTTTTCTCAAATCAAGTTTTTTCAGTTTCAACTTCAAATGTCTGATTTAAAAAAATGTGCCAGTTTTTGAATATTTTTTTAATCCTTATTATCAATTACAGATGAAAAAACCTACTATTTATTTAATTTTTTCAATACATTAATATTTTAGATAACAACTTATACCTAATTAATTAATAAAATAACAAAATTATATCCTAACTTAACTAAAACTATTCACAATTATTATTCTGTTAATAGGGACACCTTGCTGGCAGAATCTAAAAAAGAAATACCCCAAAGGAGACGGAAAACGGTGGGCCCAAATGTAATAAGTTGAGTTATGATCTAAAAAATTAGTCATATTTTTTTATCTTAGAATATCAAAAATCAGCTCAATTCTCAATCTGGAAGCGGAGAATTAAGAGAAATATAGTTCTATATAATCGATTACAAAACTACAAAAAGAAAACCTTCGCACTAGGTAATTAACTCCAGTAATTAAATGCACTAAATATACTTATGTACAATATAGTGCATTTACTTACGTGCCATATTAATAAATTAAATAACAATTAATTACTGAAAAACCAATATAATGAATATCGATATCATATCGATTAAAATCAGTCTTATATTTTTAGTCTGTCTCTGGCATGACAGCTGTGAGTCAGTTCAACATTGACAGTAGACGCGTCGCTGCGACGCGTCTACTGTCTGATTGCATGATCTACTGTATGATTGCAGTATGGGCACATACGGTTGATTTTTTCATAAAATTAAAACCATTTCCTAGGTATTGCTACAGTAAGTAATTTTGCTATTATTATTTTAAGTTATGATTATTTTTCATCAAGTATCACTGAAACATATTTACAGTAAGTACCACTTGCTATTATTATATTAAGTGTTGGAAATAAAACATTTAGTATACTACACTTTAACATATCTACAGTAAGAGTATACACTATATTAATGCTTAAGAGTTTCGCAACATATTATTGTATTAGCTTAGCATAACTACAGTAAGTGGAACTTACTGTGTATATGATAAGTCAGCGAATCAAAAAGAATATTTGTATGTGTAGACGTAATAACAGTAAGATTCATTACTGTAATTATGTTAAGGAATATTTCATCTTATTGGTAGACTTACCTGGAACAAATGAGGTAAACACGTTACTTACTGCAAATATTCTAAGGCGTTTAAGGTCCGAATGGGTAGTGCGGGGAGGGGCAAGTACGTGATTTCGCAGTTGCGGTCCACGCAACAACAAAGGCTGACGTGCGTCGGAGAATAAAATTGGCGCCAAAACCACTCGTGAGTATACGTACCTACTTTCCTAGCTTTTGTATTCGGGCCTATAATATTAGAGCTGTTTATAAGTGGTGCAGTAGTAAGGTATTATTAACAGGTTAATATAATAAGTTTGGCATTCATTTTACATTAAGTAGGTACTCTAACTCATCAAAACAGAAAATTGTTGTCGTAACCGTTTTAAGGTACCTACATAATTATCCATAATATACTACATAATTACAATGAATTACTTATGTGATAATTATTCTTAAATTTGACAAACATATGTCGAAAAATATACGTGTGTAAAATAACTATGCATCTAAGCTGGTTTTACAAAATCTTTTATAGTTTTCCGAACTTCTGTTTTATTTTTTAACATCGCCGCAAATATATTAATATACTAAGCATGTTGCCTTAGCTTGTTTGTGTGAATGTGTTGCTTGTAGGTATAGTATTTTAATTTGTTTTCCAGGCAAGATGACGTCCAGAAGTGATCGAATTATGGCTTTGGCTAGAAAAACAGCAGCGTCAAATACTGTAAGTGGACATCACTTAATTTTACCAGCAACTAATTGTGCCAGCAGCAGCTGCACCAGCGACTCTTCCATAGCTAAATCCTCAAAGCACACCGACATGAATGAACAACGTGTAGTTACCGACATTAACATGATGTGGCTGCGGAACGTAAATTTTAATGATCATCCAAATATTTTTGATTTTAATAATGAATACAAAAATTCACGTAGTGCTGTAATGGCAAATGATATGACGGACTTTGATAGGTTGCTTTTTGAGAAAGATCCTTTTGATGAAAATTTGCTCAAATGTAATGAAACTCTAACTTGTTCGGATGAAGAAAACGAAAATTCCCAAACTGATAATAAACACAGCTTATTCGAAGATTCTGATGATAGTGTTAAGGATAAAGATTATATACCTGTCTCTGACACAACTGACACTGATTGCGACGATTCACTGATCTCTCGTGTCAGAACATTTATTCCAGAACAAGATACTACAGCGATTGAAACCAATAACCCCAAAATTAATACTAACGGATCTTATCTAGGACATAATTCAACTCAAGTTAATTGTGAAAGTGCAGTAAATTTGAATAATTCGGAACAATTAAATCTAATTGATAATCCCGTACAAGAAGGAAAAGGATTAACTAAGTCTGGTTTACCACGGAAAAGACAAGTGTTTTTAGAGTCATTAATAGAAAGAAAGAAGATTAAAAAGCAATTACTGATTGAAAAGCTATCACTTAAAAGGGCATGCATGGAAAATTGTAGACGAAAGTGTTCGACAAACATTAACGAAGACCAAAGAAAGGTAATAAACAATTATTACAGTAAACTGAGCAAAGAATCCCAGGGTGTATTTATTAAGGGTATGGTTGAAACAAAAGCTGTTGAAAGAAGAAAACAAACAAGTAGGGAAATACCAAAAAGAAAACTAACATATGCATATTTTCTAACAAACCCAGATGATATTAAAATAGAAGTTTGCAAACAATTTTTTCTAACAACTTTGGGGTATCACCCAAAAAATGATCAAAGAGTTCTTGCTGCCCTAAAAAGACCCGTCGATCAGCAAAAAGATCGCAGGGGTGTCTATGAAAGAGCCAATAAAATAGACAAAAGTATTATAAAGAGTCATATTTTAGGCTACAATCCTGCAATATCCCACTACCGAAGAGAGCATGCTCCTAATAAACTGTATCTGCCCAGTGATATTAATGTGCCAATTATGTATAAAAACTTTTGCGAAAAGTTTCCCAATTTTAAATTATCTCTAGAAACTTACCGCACAGTAGTAAAAAATGAGTTAAACATATCTTTTACCCATCTAGGAAACGAAGAATGTGAATTATGTGCAATATTTAAACTACATAACCCAGAACATAATAATAATCCTGATACTACCTGTGATATTTGTAACAAGTATAATGCTCATAAACAAAGATATACAGAAAGCCGAATAAAATATAAAGAAGATGTAGATAATTCCAGTGTTGATAAAAATACTATTCGTTATTCCGTAGATTTACAAAAAGTGATCATGTTGCCAAGATTAGACCAATATAAAGCCTCAATTTTTTGCCCTAGAATAATTGCTTTTAATGAAAGTTTCGTGCCATTGGGAAAAACATCCAAAGAAGAAATGCCATTCGCAGTTGTTTGGAATGAGTCCATATCAGGTCGCCATCAACATGACATAATTTCAACATTTAGGGCTTTTTTGCTTCACAAACGAGATGCCGAAAATGTTATTTTGTGGGCTGATAACTGTGCATCCCAAAATAAAAATTGGGCATTGATGTCGTTTTTAGTACATATTATTAATAGTTCCTTAATATCTGCGAATACAATCGAGATACGGTATCTTGAGCCAGGACATACCTTCATGTCAGCTGACCATTTTCATCATCAAGTTGAGAAAATGTTAGGTAAAAATAAAGTGTACGATTTCGATGATTATGTCCAAAGAGTAAAAATGGCAAATAATCGCAAATGTATTGTCAAATCATTGGATGTTTCAGACTTTTATTTTTATGAAGACTTATCGTCGCAATATAAACTGAGAAACATGGAACACAGGATTTACCTTAAGGATATAATGGTAGTTAAAGTTGAAAGGGGTCAATTCATGCTTATGTATAAAACGGGTCATAATGAGATGTTTCAGTCATTGGACTTCTTACAAGCTAAAATTGTAAAGACCCAAAACTTCCCTGAGGTGAAGTCTAAAAATATTCCAAGAGGAATCACTGCAGATCGTAAAGCAGAGATTATACAGAAACTTTTACCTCTGATGCCTGAGAATAGAAGGGGTTTTTGGTTAAACATTCCGGTTTCTAATTCTGTAACCAATCTATTAACCGAAGAGTTTTAAAACTCTTCAGTTATTATTTTTAAAAATTGTGTTAAGAACACAATTTATATAAGCCTGTAAGCAAATATTATTTATGTAAGCCTTTATTTTAATAGTCAGTTAAAAGACATTTTACTATATTACTATAAACTGTTACAAAGGTACTAATATTGTTAATTTGTAAGACTGATTACATTTTAGTTAGTTTGTATAACGAGGATCTCATAATTTATATAAGTAATAGTAAAGTGTTACATATCGTCCTAAGAAGTTAAATGACTGATAAAGAATTTAATATGCCTTTAAAGATTATTTTGATAATGAAAAAATCCAAAGAGAAAACTGTTTTATTTTTTGGAAACAAAGTGTTTATTTTAGATGTTTTTTTTATTGTGTACAAACAAGAATTTAAAAAGAAATTCTGTAAAGGTGTGATTTTTTTTAGAAACAATGCTTTAGTCTATGATTGTTTTATGTACGAATTAGCCAGTTGCACAAAGACGAATTGTTATTTTTTAAGTTAGCTTTTATTATGATTCTTAATGCTTCAAAAAATACAATAAATGGAACTGATTTTTTAATTTTAGAGTATTAATAAAGCTGTGTACTTAAACTTTATATGCTTCTATTAAACTATAATTTCATAAGATCTTTTGTTTCATTTGTCTACCAATAATATCGTGGAAAAGTAATTAATTATGGTTCATGGTAGATGCCACAAGTTTTCATATTTTTCCTAGCTATAATTACAGTAAGTGATTAAGTAACATTAGGCAAATCATGCAATTTTTGTTATTCTATTTAAACATTTACCTCATTTCATTATCATTGTTGCAGTATGTACTTCAAACTAAAGATTGTTATAGTAAGTCACACACTTACTGTACCAATACTAAAAAAAACATTATTTTTTAATTTTCCATTCCTTAACATACATATTTTTTCAAGCTTTACAATTTAAATATGATTACTAAATAGAAATAAAAATATACAAATTGTTAAACAAACACATATTTATTCAAAACATTTTAGAAAACTTAGGTTTAATTTATACTTTGGAAGAAATGTCAAAAGTAAAAAAAAAAACTTTGACCGCCTTTTTCTCGAAAGTGTCTCCATGTCACTTACTGTATATATCACAAGCACGGCAGAGTTGCCGACTGCTCTTGCTTGTTCACTCGTTTCGTGTTTTCCGATACGTTTTGATTGCTTTTCAGATTATTTCAGTTTTTCATGGATTCTGACCCTGCCTACCCCTTGTACGACCCTTGCTTTCACACTGTACACCGAAGATCGCTCACACGTCTGACTTGGAATTGTTATTTTGGATTTTACCGCCGCCTTGTGGATTGGATATTGTTGAAACTATGGATCGCTCTGTGAATTGAGGGATAGTAACTAGTCACTGCAATACACTAGGCCGACGACCCTTAGACGAAATATAATGAACATTAGTGTTTAAAGAACATCTTTTGCACTTCAGGGATAAGTTTATAGTTAAAGTTGTGACATAGCCTTACTTTTACTAAAGCTCTAATAACTCGGCTCTCAGATTGTCAAAACTAACAGAATTTTCAGCGAGGGACTGATAAGTTTAAACCTATTAATTCACATCAATTTCATCTCGTTACATTCAGGCCCAAGATTGTACGTAATCGTTTCTGTCTCCTTTATAGTTTCCTTTGGCAATGTTACAGGCACCCTTCAAAATTACTATATCGGGACAACCTTCTGAAATCTGCTGTTGGCTGTCAACAAGGTGATCCCCTCGGGCCAGTGATTTTTAGTTTAGCCATTCACCCAATTATTCGACAGCTAAATTCCAAATTTAACGTTTGGTATCTTGATGATGGAACCTTGGGAGGCGATGTAGAAACTGTTTTAAATGACCCTCAATTCTTAAAAAATGAATTTCATTCCATTGGCCTTGATCTCAACTTTTCGAAATGTGAACTATTCTTAGCAGACAGTACTGACAGACATTTGACACTTCCCAAATTTAACGCAATAGCCCCAGATATCAAAATTATTGATAAAAGCTCTCTCCGCCTCCTTGGTTCCCCAATCTTTGAAAATTCCTTTCCCGTTTTTATTGAGGAAAAAATACAAAATTTTAATGACGTTTCGGAAAGATTGTTCCAAATTAACATGCATTCGGCCATAACCTTAATTCGTTACTGCTGTTTCGGCCCTAAATTAACATATTTCCTTCGCGCTTCCCATTTATGGAAGCACACTCATCTTTTAGACAAAATGGACCAAATTATCCGGCATACATTAACTTCGATCTTAAATGTGGCCATGGATGACCGAGCCTGGGCACAAGCTACTCTTCCCATACGTATGGGAGGCCTCGGCGTCCGCAAAATTTCTATTATCAGTTTACCGGCTTTTATATCCTCGATCCACGGCACTGAGAATTTAATCAGGAAAATCCTAGCCTCGACACTGATTAATTTTGATGTGCCGTGCTTCACCGAGGCTATGGATGCCTGGAGACTCGCTTGCCCGAATTCAGATCCACCCGACAATCCATCTTCCCAGAGACGGTGGGATGAGCCGCTTTGTAGAGTAGTACAGAAAAATTTACTTGACACGTCTGCTACTACTGCGGAGCGCGCGCGCCTGCTGGCTGTGGTTAAGTGGGAGTCGGGTCTGTGGCTTCATGCACTACCGTCGTCGAGCATAGGCACTTTGTTTGACGACACTACTTTCCGCCTCGCTGCTTCCCTGCGACTAGGAGCCCCTTGTTGTTCTCCTCATCGCTGTCACTGTGGCGAAGTTGTCAACAGCCTCGGACACCACGGCCTGTCTTGCAGCCGAAGTGCGGGTCGCATAGCGCGGCACGCAAACATTAATGACATCATCCGACGGGCTCTTGTCACCGTCGGCGTCCCAGCTGTATTAGAACCCAATGGCTTGGCACGCGACGATGGCAAGAGACCGGACGGCATGTCTTTATTTCCATGGAAGGTGGGTAGGCCTTTAGTGTGGGACGCAACTTATGTCGACACTCTTGCGCCATCCCATCTTCCCGGCTCGGCGTGCTGTGCTGGCGCTGCTGCTGCGGCTGCGGAAAACCTCAAGCGGCGAAAGTATAATAACCTTATCGGTAATTATATTTTCGAGCCGTTTGGGGTTGAAACCCTCGGGCCGTGGGGTCCGAGCGCTCATGGTTTGTTTAACGAAATCTCCAAACGGCTAGTTGACACTTCCCGTGACCCAAGGGCCGGCTTTTACCTTGGCCAGAGGCTAAGCATTGCCATACAACGTGGCAATGCCGCCAGTCCCTTGGGTACATTACCAGTCGACAGCGATGCGGAGGAATTTTTCGACGCCATATTTTAGTTTGTGAATAGTATTATCAATTGACTATTCGAATCTGATCTTAACTCAATACCCCAGTACTGGACTCTTTTTGCTTGGACGCCCACATGTCTCAAATCTTATATCCCAAAAGAATATAGTGACATTAGTTTATTCTCGAACGTTAACATATTAAAAAGATAGGCACCCATGGTGACAGCCGATAGAAGTGGAAACTTAAAACATTAACATGTACACAGGCCGCTGCACGTCGCCAGACTGGCGCAACACGTCACATTAGCATGTCGGTGACGCAAGCATCTCGCATGTCGCAAACCTGTAAGATTTTCCCCTATCAAAAAGCGCTCAATACGCCCAAAGCAGTTTTTACTTCAAAAACACAAGTACTCGTTTTCTACGCTTAATATCATGGGTGTTCCTTGAGGGTTTATACTGGGATAAAAAGCGACATCTATTCGATTCAGGATGTACTTATTGTTAAGGTTAAGGGTTAGGTTACTCGTATGATATTACCTGACTGACTGACTGTATCTGAGAATAGCGACGCCTAGTGAAGGGGTAGCTGGGGTAGCCTTGAAATAATAAAACCTAATCTATTCAAGATTTAAACAGATTATCTCGCTACCTTATATTTTCTTTGTATTCAGTATATGCCGAACTTAGCAATTTCATCCTCAACTGCCATCTAACGGCGAAACCTGGTACGAATTGAGTTTTCACGTTGTAAGAGAATTTTCTCCAAAGTACACTATGCCAGGGTTGTTTTTAACTAAACGTAATCACAATAGATGGCAGCACCGGTTTCAAATCTAATGTAGTTCAATTTTAATAGTAGAGATCGGTAAATTTAAATTGCATGCCTTTTCACTTGTTGTTGCATACACATTTGAAATGTTTTTACAAAAACTTTTGTGGAGGGGCGTGCAGTTATAAATTAAACGATCTCTATCTACGAGTATGTAGCAGATGGTTTTATTAAAAAAGCTTGTAAAAAGTTGATCAAGAAAAGAGACACTACCGACCTATTTTTTCCGTATGTTCAATGTTATTCTCGATGACGTACAGTCATCGAGCATAAATACAGGGTGAAAATGACAGCCCTCCGCAAACTAACAGGGTGCATTCTGCTCCTTATACTGAATCATACTCCACGGGAAATATTCTCAGGAATTTTTTTATTTTTTTATCGTATTATCAGTCACTATTCTTTTATTTCAATGTAAAATTACATTCTCTGTACGCAGCACTCTATTTATGTAAATAAAACATCTAAAAAATATCTATAAAAAAAATCAGCAATGGATGTTAAAATACTCGGCGGCCAAAGTCTCGCTGCGCTGCCATTCGCTACGCACGTTTTGCCACGGTAAAGATACATTGCGGTTGAGGTAATAAAACAAATCAGATTTATTGAATTCCCATAACGTTCCTGAAATAATTTCATGTATCGGTCATCTTAGTATGACACATTGAATTCACCCCATCAGTCTGCGGAGGGCTGTCCCTTACACCGTGTATATTATTATGGACAGCTCGGCAATAATATCTGATTTCATGATTCATCCAATAATATATGACGGTAAATATTTGTGATCATTCGTGGAAGGCATTTTACAAGTGACAACACAAATATGTGACGTCGAAGGAGCACCAAAACTATCTGGCGAGACAAGCGACGTCAAAATATAGATGCTGCATCGACTTTAACATCACTTTGGCAGCATAAAACCTATAGTATACTTGACTGACTGCTATGAAAAGTTCCAGTCACTTCAGGTCTTGAATACAGACGAATAAAGGCGTCCATATTTGTTGCAGTAGCAAAATTTTTCGCCTCGTCTGAGTATCCTTTCGATTATTCAACCACAGTGTTTAAACTATAGATCTGACATCAATCCAGACCAAAAGCGGATTAAATATACATATACGTAAGCCTAAATAATTAAGCGATTCACTAAATTGGGGTTAGTATTGTTAACCTAAGGGAAGGTAATGAAATTTTGAACTAGCAGGTGTTGTTACGCCGGCGGCGTCTCGGGAGATTAAAGTGGACGATGTCACCAAATAACACGGGTTATGATCATGGAGTATAATGAAAATGGAGTGCTAAATCACAGAAATTAAGTTTATGAGTCATTAAATTATCTATATTAGGAGAATGTTGCCGTGCCTGAAACGGTTTATGAACCAAGATATTGTTCAGTAACGAACATTCACCTTACAAATACCAGAATTCAAAATTCAATTCAAATTTAATTTTCTCGACACAACTTGTTTGATTATAACTTTGAGAAAGACTTATTTCATTATGTATGTTTTCGATGTTCGTAACATCTTAAAAATTTCTATCAAAACTAAGGAAAAAATAGCTTTTGAATCTTGCGTAAGTGGTACTTATGCTCGTGACTGCACGTACTCTGAACTAAATAAATAGATGTTCGCTAACTATGTTTCAAATTACAGTAGTGTGATACCTACACCTCCAACGCGACAGAATTACAACTACCACAATTCGGTGATGGGACGGCGGTGTGAAATATTACGCCCTGCTATGTTGAAGTGGGATGCTGCTGTTCACTGGTGCGTTATCTTTCCATGTCTTCTTACTCTGTGGCAAAAACCCATTACGGAGGCCAGTTTCCGATAAGAGCCGTTGAGGAACATTTTATCAATTATAAAGCCAGTGTTTTGTGATTTACAAACAAACATAACTTCACGCCTGTATTCTTCGAAAAGTCAAACAGAGGTGTACCATAGTACACCCACATTTAACCAGTTATGGTTAAGTCCCATGTAATAGGGGGCGAGCCTGTTGCCATCAACCGGGCACAAATTTTGTGATTTATGTGTAGTATAATGTAACTTTAGGAAGCCTGTGTTCAGTATGAGAATGCCACTAGGAAAAATAATTTTGGATTGGATTTACCCATATCTATTACTATAATTATGTGCTAAACAGTCGTGTTTCCGTGTGGTACAAATTTGTCTACCACAGACGGTTCATAAATAATTAAATGTACCAGCAGTTTAATATTTAATCTGTACACAATTTGAGAGGGAAATTAATGCAAAGGCCTACTCAGCTGGGGCCAACCACTACCTCTTAAAGCAGTATTATTTTAATGTAACTTCAGTGTGAGAAAGAGATGGAGCTATATAGGACATCTGATTGCCTATAAGATCTTAAGCTTCTTTGTTTAGCTGAATAAGCTTTTGCAAAAAAAAAAAAACAAATTTACACCTACCTTAAATCCTTACAAAAGGTGTAAAACAGTCACTCATTAAACTATTTAAGGTGGCTTAAACATGCCGCTGAGTGGTGACGTTGACATTTTAAGGCAGCCTAAATTACCATAAGCTCTTTTAGCTACTCAAACCGGAACAGGGATAGATACCCTGCTCGCTACAGCTATGTACCGTTTCAAATTCGGGTAGGGCTGCCGATATTAAGTTTTGAGGAAGTAAACCGAAGAAAATATTTTTTTTTAATTTTGATGTTTGGTTTCGTTTTAATCTAGTGGCAGAAAGTGTTACTCTTAGTTCGAAGTCTCTTTCACGGTTGATTATTTTGACGTTTGAAGACCAAGTTGATTCTAAGGTTAACTGTTTTGTTAAATTATAATATAGGACTCAAAATGAGGAATTGAAATGGTCTTTATCAAAAACAGTAAAAAAAACAGTGGGATTGATGCAAACGATTATGGAGAAATCATTTCAAAATTAATAAAAACCTTAGTAGATATTCCACAATTTTTTCTTTGTAAAACACTGAATATCAATTATACTCCATAGCATAAGCGTAATCAGCCTATAATGTTCCCACTGCTGGGACACAGGCCTCCTCTGTTCGAGAGGGAATGGGCTCTACCACGGAATCTACCACGCGGGCCCAGTGCGGGTTGGTAGATGTCACATGTCTTTGAATTCTTGGTTCTAGGACATGCCGGTTTCCTCACGATGTTTTCCTTCACCGTTTTGAGAACAGTGGTGATAAAATTATTTACACAAAGTAAAGCGCTTGTCTGGGTTCGAACCCACGACCCGTAAGTCGAAGCAGTTATCAGCGGGCTACCACTGCTTCACTATAATACTCCACTTCCTGTTTAATAAATAAATTATATGAAATAACACCCATATTTTCAATAGGCAACGTAATAACATTTAAAACCGAGTGTATCTCAAACATAATTTACTTAGTTGACACAAAATTACGTAAGATGAAAAGCAATTTAAATTAACCACAGTCTCGAAAAATGTATGAAATAATATTTGAACACCGAATTAACTTGAAAAGGGAGATTTTATTATAATAAACCAATAACAGGCTTTGCTGAATAACCCGAGTTTTCAATTAGCTAATGAACATATTACGTACGATAGAGATTTATTCGTTGATATAATAATTATGTTCTGTTAATTTTGCATGCAAATGAATATGAGCTATAGGTAAAATTCATTATATAATGCAATATACATTTGTATTGCTGTAATCAATAAAATTGTTTATTTATTTAACAATTTATATACCATATAAAGATACAAGAAGAAAGAAACAGAAAAATCCGTACAATTGTATGTTATCATAGTGTATTGTTGTCGCAAAATATAAACAAAACCGGCCAAGTGAATGGCGGACCACGCGCAATGAAGGAGTCCGTAGTTGGGATGAATTTATCAAGAACAAACATAGCATTGTAGTTAAAAAACATCATCTCACATACATCCTTTGTCTTTTTTCTTTTAATCGGGCCGGCAGCCTACTCGTTTTTTTGCGTGCGCTCGAGCAGCCATACGGATAATAAAGAGTATTCTATCTATCTATCATTCCAATTGCAAATGTAAGTTGACCGACTAATACTCATTAACTTGTAAAGCCCACGTCTAGCTGTGATAGTTTTCCTTGTAACTTCTTTATATATACTACTACCGTGAATTTATTCACATACATAAAAACAACCATTTGGCTGGCATGGGGGGGGACTGGACTTTAACAAAAATTAGCACTTTAAAGCCTAATATTTCGCAAGCGGATCCCTCAATCGAAAAATGGTTTACACACACCTGTAATATTTTTCAACGGCCTATCCAACGACACCCCACGCCATGGGATAGACGAGATTTTTTTATTTCAAGATTTTATTTTACCACTTTGTCGGTACCCATACCAAATAACAGCTTTCTATGTAGTACTTCTCTGAGCTAAGCCGCGGACAGACAGACGGACATGCCGAAACTTTAAGGGTTCCTGTTGACTACGAAACCCTAAAAAGATGTTGCTGATAATATCTTCTCCAGATTGGGAGAATAGTGTAGTTATTTCACCCTTATTTTTTATTTTAAGAAATCTATGACAAAGAAAGGTAAATAAATAAACCTAACGTCTGGGAGTATGTAAAGAAAGGTCTTACAAACAAGTGTTAATCTCATCATCCTTTGCCTTCTTTCCATGGGGGTAGGCAGACACTACAGAACACCCCTAGCCGTAGCAGCTGCAAAAGGATCGAGGAGTCAGGATCGTAATCCTGACGTACTCCTTTTGCATCGTTTCTTACATGTCATACACGCACGCCGGTTGCGAGTACTACCCAGCTGACCTTCTGAAGAACATCACCAATAAAGTCACTATATTTCCTCATATAAATATTTTTAAAGCTTCTCAATCAACCTGCCTATCCTTTTCCCAACTATGTTGGGGTCGGCTTCCAGTCTAACCGGATGCAGATGAGTACCAGTATTTTACATGGAGCGACTGCCTATCTGACCTCCACAACCCAGTAACTGGATAATACGATACCCCTTGGTAAGACTGGTTGTCAGACTTTTGGGCTTCTGACGACCCGTAACGACTGTCAAAGATCTACGAATGACAGCCGGAACCAACGACTTAACGTGCTTTCCGAGGCACGGAGGAGTCTCGGTATGTAAAGATGCTCACCCATTCACGGACTGACCACGGCAAGCGTAGCTTAACCTGATGGATTGACCCGTGCGGCTGTTATTACTTAGCCACGAGCTCCTCCCATTTCCCATATTTTAAAAGCTTCTATTAACTTTTTTTATTAATTAAATACCGTATTAGAAAGTCATAACCCTAAGCAAAAGCTTGGAACATGCGATAACATGAAGAAATAGAGTGACAAGTCAAGGGTGCAGCTTTCGAACTGATGCGAAAACGATGTTCCTCAAACACATTTTCTTTATTACAACCATCTGTGTTACGTTCCGTCGTATTTTATAGGTTAGACTGTTACAACAGCTTATACGCTTTGCAATTAGACAGATTTTATTATCTTTCGACAGTTAAACGGTAGTTATGTAGACTATTACTAACTACTAATCTTTATACCCGTAACGGATGTAATTCTGACCAACTTATTTAGTTGTTTTTGAAGTGAAACCTTCTTCAGGCACACTTTACGTTCTTTCTGAACAGTGAACAAAACTCCATTCGGTCGGTGACGCTGATTCCCGCATACTCGGCTCCAGTCACAAGTTTCTCGTCTGTCATGTGGTCTTGAGCACACAACTTATTTATATTATACATCTAATATAATTACGTGTCCCGACTGATTCATCAACGCAGAGCCTAAACCGCTGGGGCTACAAACTTGAAATTTTGGCAGTTGATGCCTTTTATGTTGTAAACATCCACTAAGGAAGGATTTTTGCAAAATCGACCTTTAAGGGGGTGAAAAGAAGGTTTTGTTATGAAAAATCTAATTTCTTGGGTATTAATATTCTTGAAACTTGGCACGAATACTTAACTTCGTAAATTATAAAGTTTTTAATTTTTTGTTTTTCTAAACTACCCCCCTTTTTTTTTTTGTGGATGGGAAATCATCAAATGACTTCTCCCGCTCTGGGCGGAGCTCCCGCTGTCCCGTGTCAGACTTTTACTGACTAAAACCCACCCGTGTTCCTTCTGTTGCCTGTGCCGGGGCCAAGGGCGTTTGGGAAGTGTCATTGTTGGTATGAAAGAATTTAAACGAGCAGTCCGATTAACTCGAAACTCAATATTTATGATCAAGACCAACAATAAAGAATAACGTGTGTGTATCAGGGTTTTTTGAAACTTTTTTTTTTCCTTTTTTTGGATTGGGTTTAAAAAAAAATAGGGGAAGTACGAAATCCACACGGATAAAGCCGCGCGGGAAGTGCTGGTATATAATATAAGTAACTTGACAGATTTAAACTATTGGATGTCTTTGAATATTAAAAGAATATTTTTCTATTGCTATGTTCGGTGAGTTTAGGTCTATTTTATTCACAGTATTAGGTAGATATTAATAACATCACAGGTATACAGTCAGGACACATATCTGCACACAGAAGCGCAGGAGCTCTCGGTACTGTCCGAGACACGGGCGAAGTCGGAACTGTGTGTGTATGCGCGCGTGTGTGTGTTGTGTGTTGACGCCACTCGTCTTCACGCACTTATTCACAGCGTGTTTGTACACCACAAATAAAGCACGCGTCGCTTCGTGAGATAAACTACCAAAATCCCACCCTATGTTCAGTGCACCCTAAAAATCACTTCAATCCACCCATGTAAATTTGTTGACCCCGTTCCTAGCCAAACTAGGTCTTTAAACTCGGTCTGCATACTCAATCATCCAATCAAGAATCCATTTATCCTAGAGCTGTAAGCTAAATCCTCGTATTGGGAAGTCTCCTGAAAGTCGCCCCCGCCACAAATGGCTTTTAAAGCTTGAAAACAATCGTTAAGATGTAGAAGGATTAATGGGGGCGAGTTCTAGTTTGGGCGTTTGGGCTTGAATCCTGCCCCACTTGTTAACAGTTCCCGAGCTTATTTTAGAAGTCAATAACATTTCTAGTCTATTCGAGTTTGCTTTGAACTAACAGGAAACTAATTTATGTCTAACTTTGGATGCGATTGCTGCATCTAGTCGGTTTCCCCGACCGATAGGTTTTATTTGTTTCCTTTACAAAATGGAATAAAGTTCTGTTGGCTTTTATTCCGAACAGATGCTGCTAGTGGAATCTACCTACTAATTAGGAATGCAATGTCGGATGGGTTGTTTTATAAGTAATTAATGAAATTAGTGAGTGTTTGATCAATTAGATTATATTTATTGAAATTATTTGCCTCGCTCCTTATTCAGTTTATGTTTTATATTTTAATGTAGGAGCGATTTATTTCAGCTGTAAACTTAACTTTAAATGTTCCACTTTACCAAATCAAATCAATTTACAAAAAGACTAAAATGCGTGTAATTAGGTACAATATTTTTCTTTTGTAAAGAAAAAGAAAGAAAGAAAGAAAATACGTTTATTTGCGGTAAACATGACGCAAAAAAAAGAACACAAACACAAAAAGAAGCAAGTTGGGGGAAAATATGCGTCACATCCACGCAAAACGGCCATCGCTCAGCATAAATCATCATTATAATCTTTTATTCGTCTTATTACCGCACACCAGTACCTACTAAATCAAATCAGCCAATTTCCAACCGCATCAGACGATAGTTGCCCACAACAATCAAACTATTCAATCCCTTGACCTCTGGTCTACTAATGTCACAAAAAGGTAATCCAAACAACGTGGTTTTACGGGAGGACCCGAAATTAGGTGACCGGAAAATAATAATCGGTTTAAACCTCGATCCGTGGTAAAACCCGCCCGAACTGTCTCTGAATTAAAAACAACACTGGCTTTATTTTGTTTACTTGAAACAATTTAAATAATTTTGTCTTTTATTCATTCAGAAGTTTGGTAATCGACAATTCCTTGATTTATTCTTTCTGATTGATTCGGGAAAATAATATTAGAATGGCAACATTGAATTGATTGATATTGGTAAAAATATGGGTGGTAACGTTTTAAGTAAAGGTGTAAATAATTATGTTAGGTGAAGAGAAGCGCTGTGTTTTGGGCCTTTTGGTGTGCCAAACAATAAAATCTTGATCGTTCAACATACAAAAGTGGATGCTGATTAAGAGTTATGATGGAAATTGTATAACAAAAAGCCTCTGCTATTTTAGATGAGCATCAATTCCGCAATGAACCGATGAAAATAAAAACAACAAGGGTAGCTGTTGAAGTATGATTGTAGGAATTCTAGGAACAGCCTAGTGTAACAACAGTTCTCTTAGATTCCAATTTTCTATGAGCGAGATTCTGTTTTCAAATAATTATTCAAGAATCTTTAATTAGTAGCGCCCGAGAAAATTGGGTGAAGGCTCCTGCAAACAAGCGTGACACGCGACGATACATAAAGGCACCACTTGTCGCGTTACACGCGGTGCCTTTGTGTTGCGTAGCGCGTGAATCTATAGTACATCTTATACATGTTAAAAATTAAGCTTCTCGTGTCTGCCTGTGTGACCGCGTTATTCTTCTAAACTACACAATTGGTTTAGATGTGGTTTCCACAATAATTTAGAGATTTTCTTGGGGACGGTTCATGTGTGACATTTATAACATATAAGATCTTTACCTGTTAAATTGGAGATTTGTATGAACATTTTAAAATATAAAATATTTGGTATTTTTTTTGTTTCAGCTAATCAAAGTACTGGCTCAAATTATTTATACAATTTTGCCATTTTGATGGTAGTTTGTTTATTCCTTTACTGTAGAAGTCTGCCGGATGGGAGGCGATGAAGTCGGCGAAAGCGTTTTGTACTGCCTCTCGAGTGTTGAATTTTTTCCCACTTAAAAAGTTGTCTAAATTTTGATAAAAGTAGAAATCTGTTGGGGCAAAGTCCGGTGAGTACGGTGGGTGACGGAGAGCTTCCAGCTATAACTCTTGTAGCTTTGCAATGGTCTGTCGTGAAGTGTGAGCTCGCGCGTTGTCGTGGAAAGCAATGGGGAAGAGCGATTGACCTGTATTGGTTATTGAATTGCGAGCTTATCCATCACTGTTTGCAATTCTTGGCAATAGCTATCTGCTGTCACTGTTGTACCATTCGCCAAGAAGCTGTGATGCACAAGTCCGGCACTGGTCCACCAGACAGTCACCATCATCTTGCTATGAGTAATCTTTTTTTAGCGCACTGATTAGGTGCTGTACCCGGGTCCACCCACTGAGACGAATGTTTACGGTTGTCATACAGGATCCAATTTTTATCGCAGGTAACAATTCGCTTTAGAAGTCCCTTGTTTCTATGCACATTCGGTAGTGTTATGCATGCTTCGACGCGGAAGTCTCGCTGTTGGTCGCTTAGTTCGTGTGGCACCCAGTTTAGCTGTTTTAATCTTTCCGATTTGATGCAAGTGCTTCAATGTTGTTTTGACACTAACTCCAAGGCCGGCAGCAAGCTTAGCCGTAGATTGAGTTGGATCCGCTTCCACTATCGCCTTCAATTCGTTGTTGTCGACAATAGTTACCGGCCAACCGCGAGGCTCGTTCTTCAACTCAAAATTTCCAGATTTAATACGATTGTTCCAATATTGGACCGTGTTTATGCAAGCAGTAATAGGCCCGTACACGTCGTTAATGTTCCGTGTTGTTTGCGTAGCGGTATTTCCACGTAGGAAATCATATTCGAAAATTGTACGAATTTTCAGTTTATCCATAGCGCCAAAAACTACCACAATTTCACAAAAACAAAAACTATCTAAAAAAAAATACTGACTGAAATTAAATTAACACGGCTTTCGAATTAAATTTATTTGAATTTCGAATTGCGCGCCAATCCACAGATAATTAAATCTGAAAATGCTGGTTATAGAATCTCCAATTACATAGGTAAATACCTATTATAATATAGAAATCTAGGTAGGTGTATTAAGGCAAGTAGTAAAAATTCGTGCGAAGCAGGTGTGCGAGGCTAGTCGATCTTATTATATATCTCCCCAGCCTTCTTACAACTATGTTGGGGTCAGTTTCCACTAACCAGATGCAGCAAAAGCCAGTTTACTAGAAGAATATTGGTATTCTTGATGGAGGTCAGAAAAGCCGCCTATTTGATCGTATTACCCAGTTACTGGGTAATACAATACTCCTTGGTAAGACTGGTTGGCAGGCTTTCGGGCTTCTGACCACCCGTAACGACTCACAAAGATCTACAACGGAACCAACACGATTTAACGTGCTTTCCGAAGCACGGAGAGGTCTCTATATGTAATGGATGGTTACCTATTCACGGACGAGGTGCTGCAAGCGGCGTGCGGCGGTTATTATTTAGCCACGAGCCCCTCGCTATTAGATCAATAAAAAATCAGTAAAAATAAAGTCCAAAGCAAGTCCAGTCTTACCAAGGGATATCGAATTACCTAGTTACTGGATTGTGGAGGTCAGATAGGCAGTCGCTCCATGTAAATACTGGTATTCAGCTGCGTCCGGTTAGACTGGAAGCCGACCCCAACATAGTTGGGAAAAGGCTAGGCAGATGATGATGAAATAAAGTCCAAAGTACCTTAGAATATATTTTACCCAAAACCTGATTCTTTTTGGCTAAAAATATCCTCCTTTGTTAGCTAAAAGATAAAGAGATCACAGTGGTTCCTAAATATAACACAATATTGGCCATTCGACGCGAAGAAAATATTGGTTTTATCTCCTGTGGGCGATCCGTGTTGCCGAGACAAAGACTCCGATGGGTCCTTTTGTTATTCACGTACTATTTTGTGTAGATTTTGTGTAATATTGGTATGATATCTTTTTATTGTTGCATGGTCTATAGGGGTTACGGATCGTGATTATGATGGATTATGCTTTGGCCCTTGGAAAGGTTGATCAAGACTAATGTCAGTTGTGAATCTATTTTCAAAAATTAAACTTGTTAAGCGAATTTATTTATGATCGTAGTATGTTCAAAATAACAACGTGCTTACTGTCATATTGACAAAATCTCTCAGATAATTTATTTTACTATTTATGTACACACAATAAAATAGATACAGTTATGACATTATAACCATTGAGTACAAAGGTACTGATTATTTCTTAAGAAATTTCTTCCAGCAGACCTGCGAAAAGAGAAATGAAAAAGAAATGTAGACAATAGTGCGTGAGAACAAGAAGAGAAGAATATGGTTTTGTGATGTCTTAAACTAAAATATCAAATATAAACTGCACATACAATGCAAACATTATCATATACTTAAATAAATTAATATATCAATTTTTAATACTTACTAAATACTTAATACTAAATAGACTTCTGTGTGTGATTAGAATATCACGGAATATTGTGGAACAGATACTTACGTACAGTATAAGTACCTACGTACCAATCTGTTAGTTTTCCGTGATATTCTACCTAAACACCGGCTGGCTCATTAACTGTGTACACAGAAAAACATTTAAAGAATTCTCTACTAATTACCGAACACCACCAACTTCCAACTAAAAGAGATCGAAAAAAAAACCTTTTTCGCAAAGAATCTAAACTTTGCCCTTTCACTTAGAGGCATCATGAAGCTAATCTTCCTATGTCCGGCCAGATTTCCTTGCGAGGATACGGGCTAGTAATGTGAGTTTATGACTGTTCTGCGAGGCTCACACGCCGAGATTAGGGTAGGGCAAGTCTTATGTAGGTTCGTAACTGATTCGGATTAGATTAGTTATAGAATAGTGGGGACTATTTTCACTAACACAACCTTGCGGTACTGGAGTACCTAAAACTAATTTAAGCTAAAACGATCTTGGTCTATTTTAATGTAGGTTTTAGAAATCGAAAATCAAAAACAAATGTAATTGATATAATCCATTTTAATATTGTAACAGTTACTCTGTTACATTTTCATGCGTTAATGATTCGGCTTTGTGTCGTTACGGGTCAGAAACCCAAAAGTCGGACAATCAGTCTTACCAAGGGGTATCGTATTACCCAGTAACTGGGTTGTGGAGGTCAGACAGGCAGTCGCTCCATGTAAAAATACTGGTTGCTTTAATATTCAACTGCATCTGCTTAGACTGGAAGCCGACTCCAACACAGATAGTTGGGCTAGGCAGATTGATTGATTGAACGGCTTTCGATGAAATTTGGCATACAGATAGGTAGACCATGACCTGGGTTAGGACATAGGATCGAGGCCTATCTGACGGACAGTGCCGTCATCTACCCCGGTCACCGGGGAGAGTGGAACCGGCGAGAGGTGTCGTGCGGTGTCCCACAGGGATCGGTCCTGGGGCCGCATCTGTGGGACATCGGGTACGACTGGATGTTGCGCGCCGACCTCCCTAGCGGCGTCAGCGTGGTTTGCTACGCTGATGACACGCTGGTCCTGGCGTAGGGGAGATCGCACCAGGCTTCGGCCGAATTATCGACACGCGGGGTTGCGACAATCGTCGAGAGAATCCGGCAATTGGGACTCGAGGTTGCCTTGCACAAATCCGAGGCCATGTGTTTTCATGGTCCTCGGAACGCACCACCGTTGGGTTCCCAAATAACGGTAGGAGGGGTTCCCATCGGCGTCGAGTCGACGATGAAGTACCTGGGACTCGTCCTCGACAGCCGGTGGAATTTCGTGGAGCATTTCCGACGTTTGGCTCCCAGACTGGAGCGGGCCGGGGCTGCCTTGAGGCGGCTCCTGCCCAATCTAGGGGGTCCAAACGCCTCCTGCCGGAGGATCTACGCGGGGGTCATGCGGTCCATGGCCCTTAACGGGGCTCCGGTGTGGGCGCGTTCTGTGAGGCGGCGACCGGCCCGCCGGCTGAACGCGTCCCAGAGGGTCATGGCCATCCAGCTAGCCCGGGGATACCACACGGTCTCTGGTGAGGCGGCGAACCTCCTTGTCGGATTACCGCCATGGGATCTGGAGGTAAAAGTCCTCGCGCACATGTAGAAGAGGCGCGAGGAGGCAAAGCGCCGGGGCGTAACTTTGCTGCCGCGAGAAATCACGGCACAGTGAGCAGAGCTCCGGCGGGATCTCATGGCAGCATGGAGAGTGTGCTTGTCGCAACTTAGCGCTGGGCACGCCACAATTATGGCGATAAGTCCCCTCTTTGAGAAGTGGCTGGAGAGGTGCCACGGCGTTCTCACCTTCCGCCTGACGCAGGTCCTCACCGGACACGGGTGTTTTGGGAGGTACCTGTTCCGGATAAGGCTGGAGGAAACGCCCGGGTGTCACAACTGTGTTGATCGCCCGGAGGATACGGTGGAGCATATGGTGGAGGCCTGCCCGGCTTGGGCGGGGCACCGCCGTGTCCTTGTGGAAGCGATAGGCAGCGGCGATCTCTCGCGTCCGGCCCTGGTCTAGGCCATGGTACGGAGCGGGAGTTATTGGGAAGCCATCACCTTTTTCTGTGAAGCAGTAATGCTCGCGAAAGAGGAGGCGGGACGCGTGAGGAAGAGGCAAACTTTGCGCCCTCACGCACCTAGTCGCCGCAGGAGGCGCCCTGGGCGTCGGGAATTGGCAGCTAATTCCCGGCCACCGTAGGCGCGGTCTTGCGGACGGCGAGCAATGGGTAGCTCGCCGTTCGGTAAGGACCAGACCCGAGTCGACGGCGCGTCGTGTTCCACGCGCGCCTCAAAGAGATGTCAGCACTATTGACGGGGTCCGCTAGGGCCGATGCCAGCTAGGGTTGCGGGATGTTCGAAAGAGTTACCGTGGCCCCGGCACAGGCAACAGAAGGAACACGGGTGGGTTTTAGTCAGTAAAAGTCTGACACGCCCTGCCGCCACGCCCAGAGCGGGAGAAGTCATTTGATGATTTCGCATCCAAAAAAAAACGGGTTAGGACATAGGATACTTTTTATCCAGGTAGAACGTCCCTATGGGATAATTTCCAAGCTCCACGCATGCGAAGTCGTGAACTATTAGTAAATAAATAAAATGTACTAAGTCATAAATGTCATGACGTAATTATAATCATAAAGTCTAGACACTAACCGAATAGAAAGATAAATAATATAGTGTAAAGCTAAAGAATAACGACAAATCACTAGACTTGGCACCAAGCAAGAGATAACTCATAAAACACTTCGCGAACGACAAAGAAGATCTAGTTTCATTGGGTGAACTAGCAAATTGCATAGTATTGGGTAGGTAAGGCGAAGTTGTTGGAAATTGCAACAAGTTGCGACTGGGGGAGCGCCAAGCTTAATGCTAATGGGGCAAACTTGGCACCAGCTCTGTACGAATAAGGACTCTTGCACACTGGGCGACAAGTTGAGCAAAGTTAGCGGGATGCGACATGATGCATGTGTTTCTAGTGAGTTTTAGCTTAGTTTAAATTCAGACACGTGTCTCGAATATATTTAATTTTTCGGCCCTTAGAATACTTATGTTAAATTGGATGTGTTACGTAGTTGTTCAAATTTGTATTGTAATCCACTTGAAGGTGATTAATGTTTTCTACTAGCAGTTGCTTTTATAAGATTACATGAGAATATTTTCGTCACGCAATCCTCATTTTCAAGAACAAAGAGAAAAAGAAAGGAAATATATTAATTTAGCACATATCATGAATTATAAGTATAAAAAACAAATTAGTACACAAAACAAATATTAATAAAAAAAATACTTTAAAATTGTGTGCATAAGGAAAAATTCTTGTAGTGAAACTTCATTCTTCATAAAACAACACGATGAATGTCATCAGCAAACAACTATTAGAGCTCCGGAATATCTGGGGGGACGCATCTTGCACTACTACTGCGCTAGGCACGCCTTAGGTACGTTCTGGGGGACATGAAAGTCATTTAAACACCCGAGGATATCATGTCAGTACGTGACTGCAAGGTGCTGCCATATTCATATGTCTTTCAAACTATCCACTGATAATAAGGCAGAACTACACTACTAGGTACTACTTTTCTGTAGGTACCTATATAATAATTTATTTAAGTACAGGCGAATTTCACAAATCAAAATGAACGCGATCAGCCATCTAAATAGCGTTCAAGATCTATCAGTGCCATTATTGTAGTGGAATATTGACACTGACAGCTCTTGTCTTGAACGCAGTGTAGATTTGTACTGATCACGTTTAGTTTCATTGGTTGAAATTCGCTCTAAGTCTCAAGATATAACTAGACCATAACTAACTGGGCCGATAACCTGGATATGAAGGTCACGGAAATCCACCGTATGAGAGAATCACGGGACCGGTCGATGTGGCGACGCTTGGGGAGGTCTTTGTCCAGCAGTGGACGTACTTCGAATTAATTATGATGATAGGGCTATTACTGAATAAATTAACGGCCATCTATATTATCTAAACCGCAACATTTAATAAATTACTTGACTACTTATGATAAAAATAAATTGCCACGCCAACATTGCCAATATCACGATGCGGCATCGCCAACGCTTTCATAAAAACTTGGCAAGATAATATATCTCTGTCATTTTTGTGTAAAGAGGGCATTATTTGCATACATCCACTTGAGTAAAAAGTTCTTCAGTAAATTAACGTAGTCTTTGTTAGGTGGGGCTCGTGGCTAAATGATAACAGTCGCACGGGTTGATTGTAGGCTAAGCTATGCTTGCCGCGATCGATTCGTGGATGGGTGACCATCCATTACATATCGAGACCCCTCCGTGCCTCGGAAAGCACGTTAAGCCGTTGGTCCGGGCTGTCATTCGTAGATCTTTGAAAATCCTTACAGGTCGTCAGAAGCCCAAAAGTCTGACAATCAGTCTTACCAAGGAGTATCATATTACCCAGTAACTGGATTGTGGAGTTCAGATAGGCAGTCGCTCTATGTAAAATACTGCTGCCGCCATCCGGCTAGACTGGAAACCGACCCCAACATAGTTGGGAAAAGGCTAAGAGAATGATTGTTAGGTTACTTTTTGATAAGAGACGTGGTTTGATTACTGTTTTGACCTAAGCAGCAAGTATAGTAAATTCTAAGAAACAGGATTTTTTAAAGTAGATTACCCGCTTAGTCTTTTTCCAACTAAGTTAGTGTCAGCTTTCAGTCCAATCAGATGCGGCGCAATGTCAGGAAACATAGGGATACTGCCATCTGAGCTTAATCCAATTACTGCTCAAGTTGTAACTGCTTTTTCAATCTATTTCTATTCACTGCTAGATTCAAGTTTAGGAATTCATGGGATTTGATATACCAACTTAAGCTGTTGATGTCATCTAATGTAAGATTTGTTTTTTTCTTTACAGAAAACCTGCAAGATAATATAACATCACAACATCACGCCTTGTTTTCCCGAAGGGTTAGGCAGAGGTGTACCTATAGTACACCCACATTTCGCCAGTTATGTTTAAGTCCCATGTAATAGGGGGCGAGCCTATTGCCATCTACCAGGCACAAATCCAGACTCCGGGCTGCTACTGAGAAATTCCAGATAGAAAAACCCAATAACACTCCAAGACAAGACCCACCACCCACCACCATCCCATCTGCAAGAAATTTGAAATAAAATTATCAGCCGATTGAAAAATCATCCTCTCTGATTATATTTATTAATATGACACAACTATAATAATACCAATAATTGAATAAACTGCATTAGGTAGGTGCACACAAACGCTCCAATTTTTCTCACCTATTCTGACACGACAATGATACTCTCAAAATATTTCCACCATATTCAAACACAAACCCAAAGGCAAGACTTGTTTCTGTAGACACAGCTGCATGGTAAATTGACACGACAGCATTCTGTCGAGAATAATTCCCAGTTGCAATTTCAATTTGAATGTCTCGAATGGCGTACGGGGGATTATAATTAGATACCTTTTCGCCCGGCGACCTCTTTAATTAGAGGTCTCCCGTAAGACAATATGGCTGGCTCTAATTTGTTAGGATATTTTTTTTAGGAAATGCTATTTGAGAAACGAATCAAAGGTGGAAGAAAAAAATGGAAAAAGTTTTTTTGATGTTTTAATGGTGAACGTAATTAATAATTAGGTTATTCGTTATTTTATGGTAAAATGCCTAAGGTATTGTTTCGTTTGTTAAGTAACTTGGTTAAGAACGTTCATAAAAGTGCGTATTTATTATTTGGCCTTAATCTATTAACTAAGAAGTTTATGATTTGTATAATAAAGATCATGTAAAAAAAGTTCTGAATATCTAAGGACAGTACACATACAAAAGGTTTTATTATACGAGAAAAAGTGTCCATAATAACTTTCTGTAGTGAAATGACAAAAGAAAGGAAGGAAAAGCGTTTACAAACTATTACATATTCTGTAAAAATTATTTGTTTCTACAAATACTTTGTAAAGGCTTTTCCTTTCTTTCTTTTGCTCTATCAAAACTCAATCCGTTCATTCCGGAAAAAAATAAAAGTAACAGACGCGAATCCCATTCACCACAATAACATGAATATTTCTTTAGAGAAAACCAGAATGATCGTCAAGTATAAGCGTGATACCAGCTTACTCTAATATTGATATTCAAAGGGTATTTTCTTGCATTACAAAGGGTTTCAATTTTATTTGCAAGCCCCCAGGGACCTCACATAAAATCTGCCGGGATTTGACGCAGCGCTGACTGGATGAAAATAAAGGTATAAGTATTTTACGCCGGCACTGTCTGTGTGATGCCGTAGAGTGTAGCGACCCGAATAAATTCAAATTTAGAAAAAAAAAAGCTGTTCTGATTCACACGTTATGGCGTTCGAAAATCTAATTTCAAAAACGAATGCTAGCGTTTTTTTTTCTTTTTTAAAACAAGCGTACGGAATTGGGTTTGGAGTGTACTCCTCTAATTAAAATTTGCTAATCGAGTTGCCTGAAAACAATGGACGAACGATGACATTAAACAATGAAGGGTACTAAGAACAAATCCAAACCCTTTCGGGCGGTGGGTGCACGAAAACAATTAATATGATTTATGAGAGAAATAAAAACCCTTGAGGCCATTTTGCAGCATTTTTGCTTTAGCAATAGTCGACTTTCGTAATAAAATTTGATTTATAATATATTAAATTTCACAAAGAAAGCGGGAGAATATTGTATTAGCAAAATTGTCGGTAAAAATTCGTAAGTATAGGAATAGTACACGTTATAAAAACAAGGCTTCTTTTTCCCTTCACATATTTCTCGGAATTTTGAAGCCTCAACGGTTTTCTTCAAACGAAGTGGGCAATTTATATTTACAAGTAAAATAAGCAGGTGTGTATATACTCAAGAGAATTTTTCAGGTATAATTTTGTTCGCAAATATGTCGGCTTTTTTCCTTTGTAGTTATACACAGTTCGATACCGATATTATTAGTACAGATATTATTTATAATGACAGGTGCCGGGAAATACTTAAATTAAAAAGTCCGCGTATCACTGGTCCGTTTCCCTCAGTTGTCAGTTTATTTTATTCACCAGTTTCGTTAATTAGTCAGTTTCACTGATTGGTCAGTTTTACCGATTAGGCAGTTTCGTTAACTCGACAGTTTCCAATGTTTTCAGGTTTCGTCGATTCATCAGTTTGGTTCACTCAAGGGAAAACGTTTTTACGTGTTGAATAAACACTATATGTTAATAATTTTATCTGCTGTACGGAATAACTAACCTTATTAAAATTAGACTTCAATCTGTATTTTTAATATAACATCTAATAAACTAATATTTAAAAAATATAAGTACTTTTAACATTACCTACTTAACTGAAATTTGAATAATACCTAATAACCTAATAATTTGTTGTAAATTCAAATCAAATAAAACAGAGTCAATTAAAATGGAAATGAATTCGATCGAAGAATTTAAAAACATTTGTTTTAATCTCGGATTTTAGTTTTTAAAATTTATTATTTTTAACATTTTTCTATTTATGTTAATAAGTCATAACCGACTTAGGGCTGATTTTTCAATCGTCAGATAACTTTTACCTGAGGAATAAATATGTCGGTTTGACACATTTTCTATACAAAAGCTGTCAAACCGTCAAACATATTCCCCAGATAAAAGTTATCTGGCGATTGAAAAATCAGCCCGTAAACACGTCCAAACGTCAATTTTTTCGAGTCCGTCTTTTATAAATTCACAAACAATGTTTTTAATTCGTTCATACAATTTATGAGATCTTTTTTGATGACGTTTTTTTTTATGTGAGATAGGTTTACTCTTGACTCTAGTCTAGGTCAAAGATGACGGAGACAAAGTCGACGATGGAGCGAGCTTACCCAGAAGAAGCCTGTTCACTCTCACTTTGAAGAGATCGGGGTTGTTGACCTGTCCCCACAACGCCACCATGAAGAGCGATTTTTATTGTTTTGCACATGGTTGTAGCGGTGACCGTTTCTTAATAAGACTCATCGCCCTCTTTCAGTTTGAATGAAAATAAAAGATTTTTCATTCAACAACAAAATAAGATAGGCGTAGGAATAACTAGTATTATGGATACGAGAATCCCGCTAGAGCTCTTGAACTAAAAATATGAATGTCAGTTCGACAATTTTACAAAACGAGTTTGTCTATTATTCCATAAATATGCCTAAAAGTTATGAAATAAATCTTAATATGGATTTATTTAAATTAGCAGACGTGTGTGCAGTTTTCAACCGACTGTACTTTCACTGACGAATTGATAAAACTGACGAACCGACGAAAACTGGCAAACACTGGAAACTGTCGAGTTAACGCAACTGTCTAATCGGAAAAAACTGACCAATCAGTGAAACTGACTAATTAACGAAACTGGCGAATTAAATAAACTGACGACTGAGGGAATCTGACCAGAGTGGTACGCGGACTCAGATTAAAAACCAAGCTGAAGATAGTTGGGAAAGCGGTAGACGTATAGTTTTATAGTATGTTATTATTATTTAAGTAACTACATACAGGTACCTATTAGGAATTGTCTTTTTAAAAAACTTGATGTTGTTTTTTTAAAAACAACTGTATAAATTTTTTTGTGAAATATTTTTTGTAGATAGTTTAGATTATCATAATTATGTACAGTAGTATCTACATATACTTCTGTGCTCGTAACAACAAACTGAAATTACCAATCCTTCTGTAACGGCAAATTCTAAAGTACGTCGTTGTTTGGTAGTCAGTTTATAAGGTCAAATACCACTCACCATCATCAGAAATTTCAATGTGAAAAAGAAGGCAGTGGCATTACTTTTAACCCACAAGCCGTGCGCCTGATGGAATTTCCCATTGGCAAAAATGACGAACGTCTATACAAACTTTCATCTGGGAAAGGTCGGTCGAAGCTAATTGTAGATGGCGTGACCATAGCTAGGTCCCTACTTCCTAAAATAAATTTGACATTTCGTTCTTTAACTCCATTTCGTGTTTATTCATGAATTTGGTGTTATTCCACTATTTCATTATTTTCGGTGATTTCCATATTTCAAATCAATATTTATTCGATACGGACAGTGTCAGAATTAAAAACCTTAAATATTGTTTATTTCCTCGTAATAACTTTCTTCAAAGTGTTTCCGATATAACCTCGAAAACTGTTTAGTTAAAATTATTTCCTACCAATGGATTTGAGCCACAATCTGCTAAGCTTAAGAGTCTTTCGGACTCGAAAATGGTGGACTCCAATTTCCGAGGATTTAGGAACACAACAACGAGTCATTTTCGCAAAAATAAATAAAAACCACCTCACGCCTTGGATTAATAGCTTGTTTTGGGATCTAGCTACGACAGCGCCATTTTGACAGTTGCCTTCCTGGGCTCACCTTTGTAAAACAGGGTGGCCTGTAAAACGAGGTCCAAAGCAAAAATTAAGAAGCCTCTCTCCAAGGGCGTCTCGAAAAACCCCCATGTATTTTCAGCGATTATTTGTAGTTTAGGAGCTAGACGGTGTTAATATGTTTAGAGAAATTCTCACTTGACTTCAGGCTTTTTAATTTTTATCTTTATGTATCACATTTTTTGTAAATGTTTCTTTTGATTATAAATCCATAACTTATGGATTTTGATTATTAAAAAATACTATTTGTCTAAACATCGCTTAAAGTGACTAAAATTTTGTACAAAGGGAAATTTTTTGCTTGACTAGATTCGTTCTAGATTTTCAATCTTTAAAGATAGAAAAAATAAGGGTGGCAATGACTCCACAGTAGTTTTAAAAACTTACACAAATCCTCAGCTTTCCAAAGCAATACAAATAATAGGTATTTTCCGAGACATTATTTGGAGAAATTGAAGTTCGAACATGGTAGGTAACCCTGTATAAGGAACTCTTGTGTAAAGTTTCATGTTTCTTGACTCAGCTGTTTAGGCTGTGCATCGTCTGTCAGTGATTTAATGCCTAAAACGTAGTGGGTAAAAAATGCGATAATAGATTAGGTAAATCTTCTTAAAACTTGCCTGCACTTAAACTATAAAACTTTCAACCACCACGAGAATTACTAAAGAAAACCTACCATCCGCCCTCTACATGAAGATAGAGGTAATCGGTCATGCAAAGGTCACGTGCCACATAAACACTTAGTGACCTTTCTTAGCGCAGCGGCTCGAGCGAGCCTTATTTATAACCAGCTCAGCTATATAATGGTTAGTGACATTTTAAAACTTGCTACTATAGGAAGGTTAGTTCTGGTTCAGTCAGCTTTGGTTTAGAAAGGGAATCCCTTGATATACAAGAGTGTTGCTGGAGTTTCTTGCCCTTTTTTCTACGCTTTGGAATGGGCAGCTAGCTTATCCCGCCTAGTTTATCCCGCCGACAAACTGTTTCGCAGTTTGGTGGGTTTACAAAATGTAAAACATTTTTGGTCCAAAATAAATGATTTATTTATTTATTTATTATTATTAATCACTCTGACTGACCGACTCCTTGAAAATTTAATAAACGCTTTGAGTTTACATTTTTTACACAATCCCTTGCAGCTTGAAAGACTAAGACGGAAATCTTTGCCCAGCCACTGCTGGGGGCATGGACCTGTGGAATGAACTATGAAATTATTTTTTGAAGTGAAAACTTCTTTAAGCGCGTGGAGCGCTTTTTGGTAGGGGAGAATCTTATGGGTTCACGCCACGCTAATGTGACGTGTTGCGCCAGACTGGCGACGCGCAGCGACCTGTGTACATGTTAACGTTTTAAGTTTTAACTTCTGTTGGCAGTCTCTATGACTCCCTGCTTTTTTATTTGCTTACTTATCACATAACATCACGCCTGTATTCCCCGTGAGGGTAGGCAGAGGTGTACCTTTAGTACACCCACATTACCTACCTTACCTATTATTGTTTATTTACTTACCTTATTTGATAATCACCCAGTAGGTATAACGCTAAGAGAATTTAGATATTTTCTTCTTTGTAGTTTTCCATAGGTGCAGCAAGTAGGAATTGAAGCATCTAACTTATATTCTACAGTAAAAAAGTAAAGAAAGAATAATAATTTGTGGGCGTCCAAGCAAAAAGGGTCCAGTAGTGGGGTATTGAGTTAAGACCAGATTCGGTATCTAGAATAGTCAATTGATAATAAGGGTTAAAAAATACTCAAAAACTGTTTTTTTTTTATCAGACATATTTTGAAGTTGAAACTCTGAAGAAACTTGATTTGAGAAAAAGCATTTTCAAAGTTGGATTTTTGGTACATTTGAGTAAATTTTCTGATTTTTCTAAGTACATTTTATGGTACGTGGAAACATCATATTAAGTCATTTACTATATGAACTTGTAGATAATTGAGCATTAATTAATAATCAATTAAATTCGAAAAATGCAATTTTTTCACCCAACTTTACAAAACTGCGTAAGTATATCTCGGAAACTAAATGCCGAGAGTTGGACCCTTTTTGCTTGGACGCTCACATTTATTTGAGATTCGCACAGCCGCACAGGGGGCCAACCACCACCTCTTAAAGCAGTATTATTTTAATGTTACTTCAGTGTGAGAAAGAGATGGAGCTATACAGGACGCCTAGCTCCAACTCTTTCCCACACTGAAGTAAGATTACAATAATACTGCTCTAAGAGGTGGTGGTCTAGCTCCAACTCTTTCCCACACTGAAGTAAGATTACAATAATACTGCTCTAAGAGGTGGTGGTCTAGCTCCAACTCTTTCCCACACTGAAGTAAGATTACAATAATACTGCTCTAAGAGGTGGTGGTCTAGCTCCAACTCTTTCCCACACTGAAGTAAGATTACAATAGTACTGCTCTAAGAGGTGGTGGTCTAGCTCCAACTCTTTCCCACACTGAAGTAAGATTACAATAATACTGCTCTAAGAGGTGGTGGTCTAGCTCCAACTCTTTCCCACACTGAAGTAAGATTACAATAATACTGCTCTAAGAGGTGGTGGTCTAGCTCCAACTCTTTCCCACACTGAAGTAAGATTACAATAATACTGCTCTAAGAGGTGGTGGTCTAGCTCCAACTCTTTCCCACACTGAAGTAAGATTACAATAATACTGCTCTAAGAGGTGGTGGTCAGCTCCTGGCCTCACACACGAAGGGCACCACCGTACAATATTTAACTTATGTTATTTTTATTATTTGTTGTTTTAGCGGCAATAGAAATACACAATCTGTGAAAATATCAACTGTCTACCTTATAGGTACACAGTTGATATTTTCGGTTTAAAGTCGGTCGGTGTATTTCTATTGCACCGATTGATTGATTGTGTATTATTGAACCGTAATCGGTTCATGAGATACAGCCCGCTGACTGACAGGCAGACAGATGGACGAACGGATAGCGGAGGCTTAGCAATAGGGTTCCGTTTGGCACCCATCGGGTACGGAACCCTAAAAAGTAGCACTGAAAACTAACACTTTTAAAACGAGACCTGTGCGAGGCCAAACATGCTCCTATTTCAGCATAATGCATAATTATTTTAAAGATAAATACCTACCGAAGCACTGATAACACCCAGTGAAATGCCACCACGGACACACCTGCGGACAAAGATTAGAAATCCACAAGGGGGGATAATAAATAATACTTTATGATACATAACAGATAACAGATAACTCATATTTTATGTTTATATATATATTTGTTTATATTCATATTAGTGTATCGTTTGTGATTTTATGTATTTTGTTTTCTCTTTTACTCTTACACACGTTGTCTACATCTCTTTATCTACTTTCCTATCGCAGGTATGCTGGAAGAGATTTCTTTTGAAATAAGCATCACCTTTGTACGTATTTTTCTGTTCCTTTCTTCTTGTTTGTTTATATGTGTGTACATAAACTGTTAAATAAATAAATAAATAACAGGGGGTTATTAAAACACGAGTGTGAGTTTGTAAACCGAGTCGTAGGCATGGTTTATATTAATATCACACGATTGTTTTTAATACCTAGTTATGTGCAGATCATACACTACTTTATCCAAGCTCATGCAATTTCATCAAAACACAATAAATAATATCGCAATTGTGGCGCCAAAATCCAACATTCAACCGCGGTGCAGCGGGGGTACTACAGCAGCAACCGATCAGCTGTTGCAATGACGCGCCACCATTTTATGCCACAGATAATGTAGATACAGGTGGTTGGGCGAGTCTAACATGCACATTATTCACACATATTGGACTTGACCGTTAGTTAATAAATTGTATCCCATTGTACACATACACCGTAGGTGACTCGTAATAAGAACGTCATCACAATAATGTAATATAACGTAAAATTTCTCAAGAGACAAATAAAACAGGGGGTTATGTCTCATAACGTACCCACAACTACCGTTTAAGACTTTATAGGGCGACAATGTTGCATATATCGCGGGGTGACAGTTCCTATACGTAAACTTCGAGGTAGAATGTAGTAAAACTTGACGATATTCTGGAGTAAGGGCTCCCATACTGTTATTATTAAATGTCGAACGCTGTGTACAGTATTAATTGGAATTCAGATTTATATACTGTATGTTTTCATATCTGTGCTCAATTGTTTTAGTTTGTAGTCTGTCTCTGTACTTATTAAAATAAAATAAATTAAACACAACACTGCAAAGCGACGTCGCAGCTCGCAGATTTTTGCGATGCAATGCGAATTCGCAGTTTTGTATGGGCGGCTAGGGTGGTTCGTTTTATTTTGTTTCTGGCCTGGTTTCCATTTACAAACGGTCATTATTATTTTGTGATAATTTCTCTTTTATTCTTTCATACTGACGTTTTAAAAATTCTTCGGTTGATGATTTTGTGTCAGTCATCACTGCTACCTACTAACCTTGGTGCCTGTGGTGCTATTCTGTAACGATCCCACCGTGAAAATTTAGGTGAAGTGAGCGTGATGTGAACTGTCATCCCACCTTACTCTACTAGGGATTGAGCTCACTTCAAACTCACTTCACCTAAGTGCTCACGGTGTGATGTTTACAGAATAGATCGGCTGGTCAGTCTTTACAACTATGTCGAACCGTCTCGTATGTAACTACCTATTTTTAAAACGTAATTAAATGACTAGTAGGTATCATGTTAGGTGCCATAACTAATATTAATTACAAAGTTAAGACAAACGTTGCTACACGTTTTTTAATTTAGCCTTGCAAATAATTTTTTCTACTCAAGCAGCCTATTTTATTCTATAGAACAAATAATTAAGTAACACTACACTTTCCTTTTCCCTGTTGTAATGGAATATAAACATAACTATGTTAACAGGATAGCTATAGCGAATCACGTAGTAACAATACTGTATGCAAATATTAAGCTTGCAGCCAGCGGCCGTGTTGACGATTGATTGAAATACATTGGACAGCCACGGACAGGCATTTAAATTTAGATACGAGACAGTTTCTGGTTGAAAGTTTATTTTTCTTTATTAGCAATGATATTTTATTAGGAATTTAATTAGTTACAAAAACTTTCATTGCTGAAAATGGGCCTATTATTATTATTTTAGGTCTTTGACATTTCTCGGGGCCTTCGGGTCCCGTACTTTTGGTGGCGTACGAGAGGCCGAAGTCAACTCGCAGAGGCCCGTTAGACGCTTTCAATGATAATGAGGCCACAACCGACGTTTATCCTTGTACGCATTATGCAAGTGCACCCAAGAATAACCCCCGCTTGGTGTAGGACTATTGCAGGATATGGAAACAAAAATAATTATTGGGCTATGGGTTTGGGTGGCTAAAGTAGACTGGTTATCTAAAACTATGGAAGGACTATGGCCCCTGCCTGACCAATGTTTTATAAATACAATACAAGGATAAAATGGCAGGGGGTGACTTGCACACTCAATAATGGGCCTCCTATTATTATTTATTGAATTAACAAGTAACAGGACTCAATATGTTAGTAAGAATATTTCTTAACAACTATGTAAGTAAACTTAACCTAACACTGCCTTATAGATACGAGAATCCCTGCTACAAGCTCAACACCGATGTAGAAAGCTCGCAGCAACGATTCACACATGAACAGTCCAGTCTGCTCGCGACACGCTGCAGTATACTGTCGGGGCTGGCCCGCACCCGGCGCACCACGCACCAGGGAAGCGCATCTTTTCCGCACCGTAGTGTAGAAACAATCGACACGAGCATTAGCTAACATCCCGGATGCGCTACAAAAGCGGAACAGCCCCATCAATACCCGGAACGCGTTATTATGCGCCTATGATCGTCAGGTACAATAATTTTTCAATAAAAGATAATTTCTAAAATCACCAGGCTTGAGGCAGATTGGTGTTTTCTGGTAGTACTCGTATATTGGATACTGCTATCTACCAGTCAGCCTTTTACGTGGACCATGACTTGCAAGGAGCAGCTAATTAAGGAAATTATTGTCAGCCTCTACGGAAATCTTACCAAAGAATGTTTCTTCTATAGTTGTCGCGTTTCAGCATGACCCTTTTAGCATTAAAAGCATTTGTTTTCTGTTATTTATAGTTTTAAGGTGTTTTTTTTTTTTCTGTAATCCCAATAAACGCATTTTGCTTTCATTCTTTCTTTCAATAGCGGTCATTGGCCGCACATTTTCCAGCATTTTTATTTCAAAAATTGAAATAAGGTCCGATATCGTCCTGAATCAATAACTGATCTTCAGCTTGTTCCAATTACGAAAAACCATATACAGGGTGTCCGGTAATTAATGGATAACCTTGCGATAGCATATAATAGACCCTATGGCCGTTCTAAAAAAAATACAAAAAAAATGTATATCCCAAGTAAGTAAGTACCTAAGATATAATTTTTTTAGAAAAAAATTCTGTGTAATTTCTAGTGACATTATTTATTGCCTCTCTGTCGGCGGCATAGTCAACGTACAATATTATAACAACAGATAACCGATGGAATTCATTCATTTGCGGTTGTGGTGATGAAAAATGTAAAAAAAGTTAGTATTCTTTTTCAAAAAATTCTTAGTTATTACTTGGGATATATTTTTTTTTTGTATTTTTTTTAGAACAGCCATAAGGTCTGTTATATGCGATTTCAAGGTTATCCATTCTTTACCGGACACCCTGTATAATATTATTGTTTGAGTTTGAAGGGCAGATATTAGGGATACATACATACCTATTACAAACTATAAATATAATAATATATACCTAATTATATAAAAATAAGCTCAAATAAATAAATACATAAATACACGAATGTACTAAAACAAATAAGACAAACAATGGGAAAACGTTAACGTTGTGATGATACTGCCAGCTTCTTACGAATATGCTCGCGAACCTTTATTTAAAAGGATAATCGGTTGGTTGCCATCCTGATTTCCAGGGGGGGCGCATTCCACAGAGAGATAGACTGAACGAAGAAGGAAGAGTGAATAAAGTCTGTGCGGTGAGAGGGACATTGAAGAAGGCGATTATTTGATGAACGTAGATTTTTATTGTGGTTGGCACAAATGTACTGAAAGTGGGGGGCAAGATTACTAGGGGAAGTGGGAGAGTCAAGAAATGAAAACAAGGTGGTCAGCGCCCTTTGCTCTCTGCGCTGGCGTATGGGCAACCACTTAAGAAGCGACCGATGCGCAGAGACATGATCATATTTACGCAGATTGAAAACGAATCGAATGCAGTAATTGAGAAGACGGTCAAGTTTGTCGAGGAGATCTGCATTCAGGTCATAGTAGCACACATCACCATAATCGATGATAGGGAAAATTAAGGACTGCACAAGCATTGTCTTCGTTCTCGTTGGTAATAAATTTTTCAGTTGGTATAGAGCCCGCAACGTTCCAGTAACGCTATTGCCCTAGTATTTCCTACACACACTTATAACATCGCGATCTTTTAGAAATAAAATAATATATAAAAACATATTAACAAAATATAAATAAATATAAACAAATATTTTATTATATAGGTACCCTATTTCACCGTACCTTCTGTGTGTTGGCAACCCCATGTATCACTTTTTTTACAGATCATATACGTCGTCATGGAACAGCTATTTCCCATTCAGAGTACTTCCACACACTTACATTCACTAGGTTTTCCTGAAAGGATAAGTGAATTAGGTAGACTAATTATTGCAGCTTTAAGGGTGTCAGCTAGCCAGGCGGGTAATTATATTTCTGATCCAAATCCATATACATAAAGAGAATACCAATGGTCCAAAACGCCTCCTAGAGCTAGAAACCACAGAATCAATCCACACGCGTAAAAATATTAGAAAACAGAACTGATTTTTTTTTTTATAGAATGTTAGACTCCATAGTGAACGGGTATTCCAATAGCAAAAATACCGTATAGATTGGAATCTAAGCGTTCGTCGGTGAATTTCTGTTATTTCTCGTATTTTCATGAATAGTTCGAAAGCGAAAGTTGTTAGTATACTCGTGTAGTATTAGATTGTGTTTGTGTGTGTTTATGTTTGTGCAGAGCCAACCTAAAATGAATTAGGATAAGAGCAGGAAGATCAATCTATCTGCCTACAAGCCTTTTCTCAACAACGTAGTTGCAAGAAAACAGAACGATGAAGCTCTGGTTACATCAATCAATCTGCCTTGCCTTTTCCTAACTATGCCGGGGTCGGCTTCCAGTCTAACCGGATGCAGCTAAATATCAGTATTTTATATGGAGCAACTGCCTATCTGATCTCTAAAACCCAGTAACTGGGTAACAAAATACCCCTTAACTGTTAAACATTTGGGCTTCTGACTATCCGTAACTAATGTCAAAGATCTATAATCGAATGACAGCCGGGACCAACGGCTTAACGTGCTTTCCCAGGCATGGAGGTCTCGATATGTAATGAATGGTCACCCATCCACAAACTGACCATAGCCAGCGTAGCTTTACCTTCGATCGACCCGTGTGGCTGTTATTATTTTAGCCCCGAGCCCCGAACAACGAGTCCGAGGGCAGGAATATGATGCTGTAATTTACAATAATTAATTACTTCTTACTCTAATTTACTGTAGGTCCGTGATTTTCGATACCTCGAGCAATTTCGGACTCAAATGAAGCCCTCATTTCCGAGCTCGTCTCAAGTCGACCCGTGAATAAATGATATTTATTTCTGTAAATTGGTTTAGAAATAACACATGTTTTAAAACTAGATGAATTTGGTGTTTTCTATCTGGCTTTTTACTACGTATAATCTGTTCTACACCGATTATGTACAGTATTTTCAGAAGCAAAAACGATTAAAAAGGCTTTAGATAATATCTTTTAAACCCCAACCTGTTAACGGTAATCGGGATTCAGACGGCGTTTATCGCATGCGGCTCAAATCGATACAACCGTGTCCGGCTTCCGGCTGTCAGTCGTGCCGGACAGCCCGTCCGTAATTGCACGTGTCAGTGCGAATGATACCAATTTATTCTGTCACCGGCTGATAGGCCAGCTAATAATACTTTTTGAGGTTATTTCTGAGTGTTGACCTGTGTCAATTGAGGGTTATCAGGGAAGGTTAAGTAAACCCTAAAATTATTGTAATGGATGGTGGATTATCCGTGGATTTCACGTTTTGCATGTCAAATGCACGACAATTTATCATCAAGGATGATCAAGGTCGTCATCCAAAAAGGGATGGCGCTATCTATGCGTCCATTACTTTCTCGGACTGGAATAAACAAAAAACATTATAGATACCTAATATCTACGACCCCATGTCTAATAAGTCAAATCATTTTGTTTGGTATTTAATTGCATCTGGTTAGACTGGAAGCCAACTCAAACGTAAACGTGAGAAAAGGCAAGGCAGATGATGATGCATTTTAATCAGAAACAGTAATCAAAATGAGCTGGGTCAACAAGCACAAAAGTTGGGAAGACCTTTAGTCAACAGTTGGTGGAAGTAGACTGACAGTGATGATGAGATTTCAGAAGATTACCTATATTTGCATAGATTCCATAATTAGGGATAGGTCGTAGACCGCGAATCTCCTTTAACTCTCCCACAAAACACGTTTTATCTCAAAAACTCTGCCTAGCCTTTTCCCAACTATGTTGGGGTCGGCTTCCAGTCTAACCGGATGCAGCTGAATACCAGTATTTTACATGAAGCGACTGCCTATCTGACCTCTACAACCCACTTACTGAGTAATACGATACCCCTTGGTAAGTCTGGTTGTCAGACTTTCGGGCTTCTGACGACACGTAACGACTGTCAAAGATCCAAGAATGTCAGCTGGAACCAACGGCTTAACAGGCTTAACGGCTTAACGTTTGATATTATTTGATTTGATTTTCCAAGGCACGGACGAGTCTCGGTATGTAAAGATGGTCACCCATCCACGGACCGACCCCAGCAAGCGTAGCTCATCAACCTGATCGATCGAACCGTGTGGTTGTTATTATTTTACCACGAGCTCCTTTTATCTCAATACAACCATAAAATTACATACGTGAATACAAATTTAATAATGCCAGCGATAGTGACCGTAGCCACGGCATCTGGGCAATACACTATGGTATGCGGACAGACGGTTTACGAGCGGCCCAGTTTAAAACACTCCGTCCCTAGTAATGTGAATGAACAATGAAAATTTCAATCATTCTGCTGTAATTGCTTTGGTGTTGGGGTTGTCGCTTTTTGGATGGAAAAGGGGAAATTATAGCTACATTATTGCAGTAAAAATACCTATTGTCTTTAGAATTGTGAGTGAACCTTTCGGTGTCATGCATGATGAAAACATCTACTGCAGCTTTGATCACCTTCATTAAAAGAAACTCGACAGCATAGCATAGCATGATCATCCTATAACATTCCCACTGCTGGAACACAGGCCCCTCTCTATGAGAGGGAGTGGGCCATAGATAGATAGATAGATAGAATACTCTTTATTATGTACACCATAAAAATTACAGATATAAATGTAGAAATTAATCCACCACGTAGGCCCAGTATGGGTTGGTGATTGCCACACGTCTTCGAATTTTGGATTCTAGGGCCTGCCGCTTTCCTCACGATTGTTTCTTTCATCGATTTTAGAGCAGTGGTAATTAAATATAATAAATTACAGAAAGTCCAGTGCCTGCCTGAGTTCGAACCCGCGACCAATACTTAAAGTTGGGGCCGTTATCGCTGGACCACCGCTACCCTTCAAATGAAACTCCACAGGAGATGATATAATTATAATCTTCCTACATAGAAAGACAACGCGACATTTTCGTATACGTAGCTCTAAAGAAAAGTAGGTAAGTCAGTTCCTCTTTTCTTTATCATGCAAATTACATAAAGCTGAGATAGAACTTCTTACAGTGAGAAAAGCTACGCAGTCTTTCGGAAAACTTACTTTTGTTTCCATAAAACTAATATCAAGTAATAATAGGTAGGAGATCATTATGCAGCATTCAAGCATAACATAACATAGCATAACTATTGTTATTGTCATCATCACAATATGCTTTGATTGAGTCATTTGTAATGAAGCTGCGAGGGTTCATTATTAAGGTCATGTCGATGTCTCAATCAAATGGTAATACATGTTAGGTTAGGCTATATCTACGAGTTTATTGTGAAAATGAAAATGAAAAGTGGTTTATTTTAACCTTTATAACTACTGATTGGAGCCTCCTTTTTATCAGATAAGCTTATTTTAGGAGAGTCCGCTCTTTAAATATGTATAAATTACTTGTTTTATTTTTGATTCCATACAAATGTAGACACAAACTAAAAAGGAGCCCATATGCAGGCGAGTGTGTGAGTAAAATTGAGGGTGTGTGAATGTTAATATGAGTGAATCAGAGTGTATGCGTGAGGTAAGAATGGTGCAGGCATTAGGTCTAGGGTTATATTTTATTCCAGCAGCGCCTCTGTGTCGTCATAGATTTTATGCAATTGGTTACAATTTTTTTACATTCATTTTGTTTCCTATTATATACGTATACGTACGTTATTGTGGCTAAAGTTAAACATCTGTAAGATGCTAGTAGGAGCAGACCGCAGGCTTTTAACGTCAGATGGCGGTTTATTAAATCTGTCTTTTGTAAGTTACGCTCAGCAACAGCGGTGCAAGTTTTATGTTTGTGGCATACAATAAAAACATCAAATGTACATATCGCATGTGTCTTACATCGTCGAAAGACTATTTAGACGTTGTAACGTTTACTGTTGCTTCAACGTACACACCTTACAATGCACCGTGTAAATCAGGCTTTAGACAGAATGATTTGTTAGCAAATAATTTATTTACAAGTATGTAATAATAATGAGGACCATTTAAGTAATATTGTGTGCTTGAAAAACTGACCTGTACCACTCTATTTTTTGTCTAGAAGAAGATGATGCATGTAACAATAATGTAATTTTCCTACCGCCCCATTTGCGTGTAAGAGTTCAAGCTATACAAATTCATCCATAAACTGTAGCTTAAATACACATTATTGATTTAACATTGAAGCATTTAAGCAAATTACTCTTGAGCACCTAGAAATATCGTACAATAAATCTGTTTGTAGACCACAGATAATAATCGACTGTAATAATGAAACAGCAGTCATTATGCATATCACACGGTCCGCTAAGCTTATCGAATGATCGGAAACCGTTAGCAAATAATCTGCCGGTGTAATCATCCTAGTTGGCCTTTCAAACAAGAATCTATTATGATTCTGCCTCGTTTGTTCAGTGAATTGACTTGGAATTTAAAAATAGAATATGGATTGTTTAATTTTTACGCGGCTTGCGGTAGGAGTGAACTGACAAAAAATGTAACAAACGAAAAAGCGTTCATACTTGCATATCGACCCTCCATGCGACTTTCTTCATTCGAATTCACAAGTCTAGTTTCAAGTGTGAATTAGGTCAAAATGAAAATCCAAGATGGCGGCCGCGAAAATTTTCAAGTTTTTCGGTCATGGATGACTTTTTCATAGTTTTTGAGGGTGCTAAAGCCGATAGTGAGGTTAAAATTAAAACCCAAGATGCCGGCTGCGGAAATTTCGTTTTTTTTTAATCATGCGTGAGAAGGAACTTCGTTCCCGACGGAAGTCCCCCGACCGCACACATTTTTTTAAAATCAAGATTTCAATGGCTAATACTTGGCGAATAAAATGGTTTACTGTAAAGCCCTTCTTTCTACACATTCATTAGAAATTAAAATTAGTGTTAGAATAATTATACAGATAAATTATACAACATGATATACTCACCATTTATTAATATAATATAAGCTTATCTTCCATAACCAAATAGTCTGCAATAAACAATTAAAATATCCTCATCTCCTATCATCACAGAGAATTCTAGACTAATAACAGTCAACACTAATCTAAACAAATAAAAAAAAAATTAAGTGTCTTTTTGTAATGTCAAAATAAGAGTTTTTTTTTTTCAAAATGCATATGAAATCATATAGGACACATAAAACAAAAAACATTATTTTTTATTTTTGTCTGTCTGTCTCTCTGTTCCAGCTAATCTCCGAAACGGCTTGACCAATTGGACCCATTTTTGCGAACAAGAACCAACCCACAGCAGGTTGGTTTCGAGAAAACGAGACTTTTGTAAACAGAGTGAGGTGGCCAAAGCAGGTTGGTTCCGCAAGTAACAGTGTTGTATCTCTGTTGTTCGTCGGTAAAAAGGAATATTTTTTTTTTTGGAAGATAGAATGCGTGATTTTAGCGCCAACTATGTACTAAACTCATTTTCACTCAAACTGTGGGTTGGTTCTTATTTGCAAAAATGGGTCCAATTTTGACGGGACTTTAATTGGCAGATAGTTAATGTTATAAGGAGAAACTTAAGTTACTTTTATTTCAGAAAGAGAATTAGGGTTCCGCGCAAAAAAATTAAAACCCATGAAATTGTAAATAAAAAGTCGGATTTGAAAAATTCTTTTCGCATTTGGTAGCCTAATTCTTGAGGATGGTTATAGGCTATTTAACATTAGGCTATGACCTTTAGGAGCCGAGCAAAAAGAAAAAAAGTAAGAAAGAACACTAAGGCAACGAAGTAATAGCGCGGGCGGGCGATACAACTCGACGGGTCGGGGGACGAGGGAGTTTTATTAAAATGGGTCTGATAGTTTAGTATATTGTTTATCTTACGAATTCCACGCGAACGAAGTCGCGGGGTACAGCTATTTTATTAATATAAAATTATCTTGCATCAATAGACTGCAATAAACCATTAAAATAAATAGCTCATCTCCTATCACAGAGAATTCTTGACTAAAAACAGTCATCACTAATTTAATAATATAGATGCAAAGCAGTACAAAGTTAAGTACTCCTTGTGTCTCCATACTGCATTTAAATTAATATTTTCTACAAAGAAAACTTTAGGAGGTGAATAATAATGCAGCTAAGAGCGGTCTCGCATGTTGCTACTTTTTAGAAGCTAAAACCAGAATTATGAGAATTTAAATGTTGATAAAATATTAGCTACGTGAATGAAGGTACAGTGAGATTTTGGTAACTATGAAATATTTAATGTGAGATTTTGGACTGTAAACAACAGATTTCAGATTTTTTTTTTGTTTTTACTTTTATTTTGGCCGCTTGCACCACAAATCACTAAATATGTTTAACACTAAACATGTTTAAAACATTTTGATCTCTGTCTCTGTCCCTGCTGTATTCTCTGAAAGAAAAATAACGATTATTTAAATTCGTTAAGCGCTAAACTAAAATAAAATTATTAGTGATGCAAGCGGCCTTATTAACGTTGTTGAACACCGTACATTAATCAAACGTTTATATTTTAAATAATTTAGTCACTGTTGGCTCTAATTTAATTATAAGTAGGTACTCTGATATTTCCAATACCACCCAAAAAAATAAATTCGCCCAGTGCAAAGCAAGTTTGTCACAAAGAGCAATTGTACAATTTGCATTTCACATTGCTCTGTGTAAGTTAAATTTGCACAGATATGAAAAACGGCGCCCGCCTCGCAATACCACTGTTATGAATTGTCTGAGATAATGCCAAATGAGGGATGCAACTTGTTAATGTTGGAGTGTTAGTTGGGACTTTGAGGGCAGACAGTTATTTAAACGTAAACGTGGAGTACCGTAAATAAAAGTTGGTTTATAATTGGCTTTTGTGTGACAAGGTTTTTATTGTCTCTGATAAAATATAAGTCACAACTAAACTCCATTTGAATTAAGATTAGAAATATAAACAAACGTTTTTTACAGTTCGTTCAACCGTTTTGACTTCTATTTCGTAACACTAAGGATGGCATTAAAAGCAAAAGCGTGGTGTCCTTACCAACTATTCATGGGCGCCGGCAGAAATAATTTCCAGGTGGTGCAGATTTTAGTTTTCTTACAATCTTTGCCGTATATGATTGTTAATAAAAAGATGAAATTTTAGTCTGAATGTTCGAGACATTTACAAATTTCTGACTATTCATTATGAATTTATTATATAGGTACCCAGACGTCACGGCTCACACCTATTTGTTCACGACGATCGAAATTAATCGCTTTTTAAATGAGAATTGTGTAATTACTGCCTACTAATTATTGTGAATAAAAAAATGATTTCCAACAGACGGCTTTTTATTTCAATAATTCCTGTTGATCCCGAGATTCCCAAGGGGTGCAAGTGCACCCCCTGGCACCCCCCTGCCGGCGCCCATGCAACTATTTACTGCAGCTGCCGTTTGTCATGCCACCAACGCAATAGGAGTTAAAATCGGTTGAACGGACTGTATAAAAGGTTTAGTTAAATTTCTAATCTTATTACAAACTAGCTGTGCCCGCGACTTCGTCCGCGTGGAATAGTGACTTTTCGGACAGCATATTTTGAATTACATATACCGTCGTTTGGGTAGCTAAAAATTTACTTTACAGTAATGCTTCTCTGTATACGATATTTGACCTATGGCCATCGGGGATGAAAGCATACAGGCTCCTAGGATTGCTAATCCGTGACAGAGCCACATACAACTGACCGTGCGAGAAACAGCTGATACTTAGATCTACACCCATAACTTTCAGCGTCTGACCTTGGGCTTTATTAATTGTCATCGCAAAACATAGGCTGACTGGAAACTGAACTCGTTTAAAACTAAATGGAAAATTGTTTGGAATGAGAGCAATCCGAGGAATGAAAACACTTCCACCTTTTCCACACCCTGTTAAAATCTCTGCTTCTATCAGATTTCGTTGTAAATTGGTCACTTTTAACCTGGTGCCATTGCAAAGTTTTGGGGGGCTTAAATTTCTAAGAAACATATGCCATTTGGTTCTGTTTACCATTTTAAGGCATCACCAAATTGACAACATACCACCATACCTCCTATAATGGCGAATTCAGAGTAATCAATTCTGGGCGAATATGAATAACCTGATTTCTCTTTGTTCGCCCATGGAAGGATTTCAATCTCCGCTCCACTTTCTGGATCTTCTATCGATCTTGACACCATTCTATTGATTGTGTGCGCAACTCGATCGGCATTCAGCCGTGACTGGCGTTGGTCTGCAGTTTCTTCTTGCCGAATTTCCCTTACTCGTTCTCTCTCAGCTAATAAATAATTTTCCTCGCTCTGACGGGTTTGCTCATAGTTTTCTCAAGCTGTTTGTAATCTTTGTCGATATTCATCATCATTTTCAAGAAGTCTATTATTGTCGTGTCGCTCTCGATCAGCTGTTAATCGAGATTCACGATCGAAACTACTTTCCAGCTCTCTAGACCGCAAAGTTCGTGCTCTTTGAGAGCTCAGGCGAATTTTCCTATCAGTGAAAGTCTCAGACTCACGCGATAGTGCATGAGCTTCACGATCAGCAGTGAGACGTATTTCTCGTTCTTCCTGTGTTTCCTAAGACCGGGCATTTGCTGTCCGAACCCTCTGAGAACTCAGGCGAATTTTTCTATCAGTGAAAGTCTCAGACTCACCCGATAGTGCATGAGCTTCACGATCGGCAGTGAGACGTATTTCCCGTTCGTCCTGTGTCTCCTGGGATGCATTTTTTGTCCGTACTCTCTGGGAGCTCAGTTCCCCGTTTTCCCTATTTCGAGTTGTCATCATTCGAGAACGATTTGAACTCAGTCGAGATTCTCGCTGAGTCGAAGTTTCTGCAGCCCGAAACCTAGCCTGATGTTCCTGAGTTGCAGAGAGCCTTGCCTCACGACCTTCCTCAGATTCTTGTGATTGAACTAATCTCATCCTTTTAGCATTTCTGCTACATTGGGAGAGGTTGGATCTTCTTCGAGGCATTCTTACAATAAAATAGTACTTACTACTTAACACACAGTTATTTAGTAAACACGTACTATCGTAAACAATTAAATTATAAATACTTACAGATTATTATACAGGCTAAAATTATCACAGTTTAAGTAATAAGTGTTAAGACGTGTAAACCAAACGTACTAACTTTATAAAACAAAAGAATTGCTAGAAAAATTAATTACTAACCTGAGCTAATGAACTTATACTTAATAAAGAAAATCAAGAAAAGAAATGCCTAACCTTTACCAAATACTTATAATATTTATATACAAACCCTAAATACAAATTAAGATAAGTATACCGAAAATCAAGGAAAAAAATGCCTAACCTATAACAAATTACAATATTTATTTACAAACCCTAAATAAAAATTAAGATAAGTAAATACCCAAAAATCAAGGGAAGAACCGCCTAACCTATACCAACTACTTACAATATTTATTTACAAAATTTTAGAGAAAATGAAGGAAAATAACCTAACCTACAAACCCTAAAATATAAATTAATGAAATATGCAAACAGTCAGTATTCAAGTCAATCGCAATAATCGAATGCAACTATTCGCCTATACTCTCCAGGATACGTGCGTTCGCTACGAATAACTGAATCCTTATGGCCGCGGCGCGTTGTTTTTGTTTTTGGGGAATGGCATCTCGCAGTTCAACCTATAGGAGGTTGTCGACTGCTTAACCGGGCTTTCCTGTGGATGCCTCAATAAATTAAGGCCTCCGGCCAGGCTTAAAACTAAACTAAAAGCTAAGCGACTGCACGCTAAGGGCACCCCCTGTGGGGTACGGACCTCGGCTTAGGGCGTCGCTGGGAGAGGACAGCAATGGGACATGCTGGATCGGATTAATGGCCGCGGCGCGGCTCTCAGCGCGCTTTATATAGCCACGGACGCGCAGGCGCGAGGCGTGTACGTACTCTGATAGAATACCTTACTTTTTTTTTTGTGGATGGGAAATCATCAAATGACTTCTCCCGCTCTGGGCGGAGCGGGAGGGCGTGTCAGACTTTTACTGACTAAAACCCACCCGTGTTCCTTCTGTTGCCTGTGCCGGGGCCACGGTAACTCTTTCGAACATCCCGCGACCCTAGCTGGCATCGGCCCTAGCGGACCCCGTCAATAGTGCTGACATCTCTTTAAGGCGTGCGTGGAACACAACGCGCCGTCGACTCAGACCTGGTCCTTACCGGACGGCGAGCTACCCATTGCTCGCCGTCCGCAAGCCCGCGCCTACGGTGGCCGGGAATCGGCTGCCAATTCCCGACAGAATACCTTACTTAACAAATGTTCGCCGTGATTCTTTAAATTGACATAACTTTTTTATTTATGAACCGATTGACATGAAATAAACACTAAATGTTAAGTAAAGCTTACTACAATATATTAGTGAAAACCGTATCTAAATCGAATAAGCCGTTTCTGATATTAGCGTGCACAAACACACAGACAAACAGACAAACAGATAAAAAAAAATGTAATTACAATTTCGGGTTCAGCATCGATATAATAACAACCCCTGCTACTTTTTTTATATATTTCCATTGTACAGACACCACTTTTCTACAATTTTATTATTTGTATAGATATAGATAGATGGAGTATAGTTTACTAAGATATTACTAGCCACCCACTCCACAGACACGAAAATCGATTTATTAATTTTTATAATAAATGTATGTACGAGTATGTACAATATTTAGTAGAAGCCACAGTTTGTCATGATGATAGAAAGTTCTAATCACATAAAGTTTTCACGTAGCGTCATAAATAATTGAATGTTTTCCAATCTTTACTCCATGTGATACTTTTAGAAATACTTAATAGAGACGATGAATATTTTTTTTTTTTGTCCGTCAGGTAAGTAATTAAGAAATATTGGACAATATTTTTTTCTTTTTTTACTTAATTAAAAATTTACAGTGATACATTGGTTAAAATGTGACACGACGTCACAACTTGCTAGATTTTATACTGAATTGTAACGTATCAAGCCCCCACTCCCCAACTTTAATGGTTTCAATTAAGTCATGTTATATTAATATGATAAAGCAAAAAATACGTGTAAATATTTTTTTTATTATCTGACTGATAGACAAAATAGAATTTCATTTTTTTACCCAGACATCAACCCTATTCAGATAATTTCAAAATGAGCCTTCAATTTTAAAGCAAAAATCTCAAACTCAATTTGATCTGTTGTCAGTTCTCATTTCAAGTGATTTGATTGGCTTTTGGTATTTTTATCAACCCATCACAACAAGCTAGCACCCAATACAGGATACATAATACAGATAACTTACTCAGGCCCACTTTTACATGTTTAGTCGGTTTAAATGAATAAATGTAGAGTTTGTAAATTCGGAGCTAAGTAATTGACATTTTAACTCTTATTACGCGTTGCGCCACTAAAAAGTAACATCGGGTTAGATAACCTGACAATAATGATTTTTGAGTTTGGAACATTGCAGTTTAATCGACGAAGCATAAAATATGATTGCAGTGTCTACGGCCTGATAAGTAATGCGACCAAAAATGAATTACAAACAATAAACGGAACTTGTTTATCCATCTCTTTTACATTACGATACGTAATACTTTCTTGTCTTTAAATTTTACAATATGCCATTTAATTTTAATCGATTGTATGTGGTTTCCATGGAGACTTACTTCATTGATTGACAAAAATGTCAGATATGGAAAAATATCTTTTAGGTTTTTTATAATTTGCATTTATTTTTATATGAGTTCTTGAATGTATTGCCTGCTGATATAGTGCCACATTTTCGCTTGCTATAACGTCGAACAATATAAAATACAAAATAAGTTATCAGCGGGACCTCTTATCGACAATTTATTTTGACATTACTTACACTAACCCAGAGTTTAGCGACGTAACTCTCCCACATCGGTGAGTTTAATGTTTAAAAGTTTAACTCTAGGTTTACGTCTAACTCTTGGTGGCGCAAGATGAATTATTTGAATTTCCCTGAGTTAGCTGTTAACTCCGAGTTATATAGGATAACCCATGAACGCGCAAGTGGGCCTTAGGGTGAATCTGGCCAAACTTTTATACCTAGTAGGTATAAGTCTAATCCAGCGAATAGATTCTTATTTTTTGTTAGATTTTCCATACCAAAACTGTCAGACATCAATTTTATTCCGTGGATAAAAGATTAGTTAAATCAGCTCTTAGGCTTTTAGACACTGGCTGTAAAGGCTGATTTACATTTGCATTACCAAGTTATGAAGCGAGTTAAGTCCTTACCATCGTTCGGACAGAAACTTGCCGTCTATATGTGAAAAATCTCTATGAAAAAACGGACATTTTGGACTGACGTTTAGACACAGCTTGCTACTTCAACTACACGCGCCATTTATATACCTGCCTATTATGCTACCTGTCCAATGGAGAGGAGAAGAGAGGAGAGGTGCGGAGCTGTGCCAATATAATATATTGTAATATATAATATAATATAATATAATATAATATAATATAATATAATATAATATAATATAATATAATATAATATAATATAATATAATATAATATAATATAATATAATATAATATAATATAATATAATATAATATAATATAATATAATATACATATACATATAATATTGGCACTGCTCCGCTCGTCTCCTCTCTTCTCCGCTTCAGTGGATAGGCAGCCTAAGGGTGCGTTTCCACTGAAGCGGAGACGAGCGGAGCTGAGCGGAGACGTGCGGGAATCTACCAATCACAATAGTTGAAATCCTCATCGAGTCTCTCGTCTCGTCTGCGATTGGACGATTCCGGCACGTCTCCACACAGCTCCGCTCGTCTCTGCTTCAGTGGAAACGCACCCTAACTGTCCCACCGCAGAGCAAAGGCGTCTTCTCATACAGAGAAGACACGAGCATCTATCACGCTTGCTCAAGACGGGTTGGCGATTTAAGACTTATCTATACGTCTATACAAATAAATAAAATTGAAGTGTCTCTTTGTCAAAATAGCAGCTTTTTACTAAAAGCATATGAAAGTATATTTTAAATTGTTTTACATTTATGTATTAAACTAACACACTGTAAAAGTAATAAATGTTATTTGCAATAGAATTTTTTTTTTCTTTGTTTCAGTATTTATGGCAAGACTAGGTACTTACAATATTTTTTTTTTAATTTTGTCTGTCTGTCTGTTTGTTCTGGTTAGAAACGGCTGGACCGATTTTGACGGGACTTTCATAAGCAGATAGCTAAAAGGCTGCTTTTATTTTAGAAAAAAAAATAGGGTTCCGCGCAAAAAAATTTAAACCCATGAAATTGTGAATAAAATCCGATTCAAATAGGAAAGTATTGACACCTATGCGGGTAAACCTGCGGGCAACAGCTAGTATTAACTATTAGTCCAGGTTTCCTCACGATGTTTTCCTTCACCGATGTCAGTTGTGTCCAAGATACACTCAGAAACTCGCCACTTAACTAATGCAACAGCCACTAAGATTTTTCACCAGCATTGAATTAATAATCGCATTACCTACCTACTTTGAAACAATATCAATTGATGAAAGCAATAATCTAAGAGCTGCTTATCCAAATCCTGTATTACGTCTGCTTGAATACAATACATAATACGGTTTGATCACATAATCGCCTCTGATGATATCCCATTGTGTTGCATTCTGCGGGGAATGAGGTGTACGAATCAATACATCAGTACATTCACAAATATCTACCCACCTATTGTTGTACTTTGTAGAGAGATACCGTTTGACAAATTAATTAACTGTTTGTCTGCTTTGTTACGCTACGGCCACATTGTCACGATAACGCGAACTACACTTCGCGTGCTCTCTTTCGCACACCGCTCGACGTCTCGCTGTACAACAGAGAGTGCGCGAAGTGTAGTTCGCGTTATCGCGACAGTGCAGCCGTAGCATTACGCGAAATAATCGACATTCTGAAGTTACTAGGTGCAATTACTAATGTCAGGTTTCCTATATTCAAAAAGAACAATGCCAGAGACTCTATAGAGCTTTGACCCATCAAATAAATGTTGGTTTACAAGTATGCCAAATGTAGTATTATATTGCTGCTTTATTAGTGATAACTAAAAACACGTTTAAATGTCTTTAGATTTTGCGGTTTCTGTTTAAATCTAAGAACAATTATTACATTATTATTATTAGGTAGTACCTTAAGTTTAGGTTAATTGCAGTTATAATTGTATAAATAATTAAATAAGTGCTGTATATCGTTACAACGCTATCCTAGGATGTTTGGCTATGAAAGGAAGGAATGACATAACACCGACATCAACCTTAGTAATACTTTTGACTTAGGACATAATTGTAGTACCTACATAGTAGTACGTAGTACCTACATACCTGTTGCAACGATTTCCATTTTACGAGAAGTGTTTGCAGTGCAGATTGTAATGAAGACACAACATGTCTTTGCATCTTGTCGACGCACAAGTGCCAATTTAAGCACCTCAACATCGTTAACCAAGTCGAAAGCAATGGTCAGAATCCGTAGCAAATAGCACAAAGTCGGCGAGTAGGCGAGAGCGAGTCCGTGTACAAAAGCGAAAATCGTCGTGAAAATATAACAGTAATATGATCGCAGAGAGATTAGGGAGCGTAAAAAACAAACAACAATGCAAACAGAACAGAGCGACTGTCAATGAATGACTTTTTGACATAGCTGATATTAGCACGTCAATGACGTTTCATTACACCAAATCACCTACTAGGGCTCAAATGCGAAATAATGATGAGAATATACATTCTAAATAATATACATTATTAAAAAAACATAACTCGTTTGGTTCCACGTGTATACGTACTAAATAACGCAGATAGTCGCGATCGATATAAACAGGAAATGTGCCTTGGGTTTTTAAATTCCTTTTGTCATTATTTTTTTAGCCGCATCATTAAAAGAATAGTAGTTAAGTAACCAAGGGTCCTATTTTCATGCGATAATTTTGATAAATTTACATTTCTTGGAAATTAATGTAAGGGTGGGGCAGGATCTGGCATTGTCATTTCATGGATTTCGATGTGGTTTGCTTGTTATCTCACTATGGTTGCTGCACCACCCGGAGGTGCTGGCGGCGCTGCGCCTGCGCGCGCTAGACGGGTGCGTGGGTGCGCGCCGCCGCCCCGCTCTGTTAGATGTGCCAGCGGCTAGGACTAACCTACTAAAGTTTACCCCTATGTCACGAGCCGCACATATTATCAACATTATTTCAGTATCGGAGGACATATTTGGGCAAAACCTGCCGAAATTTATTCAAATGGCACAAATAATAATTGAAAAAGGTTTGATATTATAAATGTTGCCATGTTTATAATTGTTATAATAGTAAGTAGATAATTCTTTGTGATTTTGCTAATTTTAATTTTTTATGAAGTGTAAACATTGTGACTTATTATAAGTTATAACATCGCCTTGAATGATTCTGTAAAGGTGTTATAATTGTGGTTTAAATAAATAAATGGCACTTGACCCACCGCCGGCGATTTACGAGAAGTGAGTAGAGCTAGTAATTAAAAACGAGTTGGCGAGCAACGAGCAGTGAGTGCACGACGGTGACGAGTGATTACTCGCTGGTATATGTGTGTACTAAGCGTGAGTCTCTCAGCGAGTGTTCTGCCGCCAAGCGAGCGTCGCTGAGCGAGTATTCTCTTTGATGTCTCTTGTCGCTGGGATAAACGAGTACTCGCCGGCGCGTGTGAACAGTCAGCGATCAAATATTAATATATGTATTTCTTTTACTTACACGGGATCTGCAATCTTTTGTACTTTCCTTGAGCATGAAAATTGTTGATAGCTAGTCGCTTCGTCGTCAGTGGTGGGACAGGTCTTAATTGCATTATTTGAAGTGCATAGGTACGACAGGAAAATCTGAATCTCAAAATGTTTCATTCTGTTGGATTTTTACTATAATAGACGCTCTGTCCTTCGAGCTAAAGTCGAAACATCATATGAGTGAAGACAACACGGCCTAAAAAATAAAATTAAAAAATCCTACTCCTTTTATCAGCTGTAAGTTAACTGGGAAAGGCCGTTCACGCCGACCGCCTGTCAAGTTATTTTATTGAAAGCCAAAAATAACTGTAGAATGCTGGCGTGATGCTTGATGAATAGGAATGATGCCTGGGTAAAAAAAAGTAATTTTATTTAGTCCGTCAGTCAGACAGTGAAAAAATATTAGACACGTATTTTTGCTTTATCATATTATTAAAAAATTACTTAGTTCAAACGCATTAAAGTTGGAGAGTGAGGGGCTCGCTACATTACAACTAAGTATAAAATCTAGCGAGCCGTATGTCATGCCACATTTTAACTCAATGAATCTCCGTAATCTTTGGATTACGTTAAAGTCATTAAAAAAAAATTGAATCGACTTCAAAAATAAATTAACTCAAAATTATGAAATAATTTTAATTTCGGAAGTTGGTGTCTTGGGATCTGTATTTTAATTTCTTGTCACCGACTTCCGAAATTAGGTTTTTATTTAATTTCTTTTTGAAGTCGATTTATTTTTTTTAAATTAGGTAAGTACTTTATATTTCGTAATTTTTAGTTTTAAGTAAAAATTGTAATATTTGTTTGTAATAAGTAGTTAATAGTTTTGTTGATAGGATAATTTTTTAACCACTACCCAAATTTTCACAGTGTTCTACCTGCCTCGTTGGTCTAGTGGTCGCAAGCGCTACTGCTGAGCATGAGGTCATGGGTTCGATTCCCAGGTCGGGCGAAGAGTGTTATTGGGTTTTTCTATCTGGAATTTCTCAGTAGCAGCCCGGAGTCTGGATTTGTGCCCGGTAGATGGCAATAGGTTCACCCCCTATTACATCGGACTTAAACATAACTGGCGAAATGTGGGTGTACTGGTACACCTCTGCCTAACCCTTCGGGGAAACAAGGCGTAATGTTATGTTATGTGTTCTACCTATGTATATGAATAATTTTCATTATGGGACCAACTCTGAAATCACGAAAAAAATCAGCTTTTTCATACATTTTGGTCGAGTAGGTTTTGAACTTTGTATTTCCACGTGTAGGTATATAAAATACTAATCTAATAACATTATTTTATTGATTGGGAATAAGTTGCTATTTATGTACAGTTCATTTTAATTATATTTTTAATTAAGTAATATATTTTATAAAAATAACATTTAAGTCCTCCTTCATTTTCGAGTACGAGGCCACAGTCATCAGAGTTACTAAATAAAATTATTCAAATTTTCGTGGAAAATGCCTTCTCACAATCTTAGGAAAATTCGACAAAAATGCTTTCTTATTGGCTCCTCAGATATCTTTAAAAGGAAAATGTCTCCCAATTTCGGTCAACGTTTTTGAAGAATGTTAATGAGATCCTCAATTATTTATACTTACATAATATTTCATTTCATCAAATAAATTTTAAAAAAATTGTGTTTTTATCATCATCATCATAATCAGCCTATAAATGTTCCCACTGCTGGGATGCAGGTAATCCGTCACGCGGGCCCAGCGCGGGTTGGTAGATGTCACATATCTTCGAATTTTTGATTCTAAGACATGCCGGTTTCCTCACGATGTTTTCCTTCACCGTTTACCTGTACAACATTAGTTTTATTTTATGCGAAACCCGAAACACGTGTCTAGTATTTTTATGTAAAGAATCTATGTACAAAATTTCAAAACTGTATCATGAAAAATTGCAAAGTTATAAGCTTGTTATATTACCTGGTTGTCCGTACAAAAACATGGTCACCACGCGGCGTCCCCGCGCCGCTCGCGCCTCCAGCGCCGTCTTGCGCTCATTGATGATAATTTGGCAGTAGGTACTGTAGTAATCTGCCAGGATCCCACGGCAGATCGCTACGCGTGTGGTGTGTATAGGGCGATTAACTACCAAATCACACACCGGAGTCCCATAATATTATTTTATTGGCTATAGGTAGCATGTTACATTTATATCATAAAACTAGGACTGAATCAATATAAAACAATTTTACTATATGTCATAATGTAAACTTTTTCTACTTTAAAATATCATGACGTGTCTTAATAGCCAGCTGTAATTCCGATGAAGGTTTCATGCTGAAGGCAGGCTCGATTTAAGCCTCTAAAGTACCTAACCGTACGGCGAATGTATTGTAATTAACTGGTGATAAAATTTTCCATCACACTTGCAGGCTTTGGACTGTCGTAATTGTCAAGTGTAGGTAAATGCAGAATATGTGAGAAAATGTAGTCAATGTGATTTGTTGCACCTTATACCAACCACTTAAAGTTCAAAATGGAGGAAAAGTGTTAAACGTCGCATTACTTTAACCACAGCAGGATGTAGGTACAAATAATAACTTTCTACAATTAACCATCTTGGCGTGTTTAAAAATGTTAATCATCACTTACAATAATTCAAAAATTCTAAATATTTTTTTTCACATAAGTCTACATGGGCACTTATGAAACGTCAGAAGATAGGTGCACTAATGACTCGATCACTATTTACTATGTCGTACCGTTTCTGTAGACTGGACGTTTGAGTATGAGAAAGACATGGTTGCACGATACTTTTTACAATACATACGATAGGTACACGATGAACCGAAACAACTGTAAGGCCCATGGCGACTGCGTGCTCGCGATCGCGTTCGCGTTATGTAACTGAACGGGAGCGCGACACATGTGCATCAACCTGTAGCCTCTGAGCGACTGAAGGGGTTGTTTTACCCCCGCTCCGCTGTGCGCCCGCGCCTAGTGCTGTGCCTAGTATTGTGCACGTATGATTGCGAATAGGTAAGTGCTTAGTTTCGCTCGGTGACCAACTTGTAACCTTTTTTTAATATTTTTGGGACAAAATATAACATGCTGTAAAAAATATTAGCATCGATTCAGTTACTTATTCTGAACAAACAATATAGTTTGTTCAGGTTTCGCATATTCTAAAAATAATGTTGAATACTATACATTGTAAAGTAGGTAGGCATACAAAATCAAACCTTTGAGTCGATAAATACCTAAAATAACTATCGAATTTTTAAGAGTTTTTCATGAAGAATGTTAATAGAAACTGTGATCTTATATCACAGTATTATAAACTTTGCACTAAAAGGAACCTTCCTTTTAAAAATGATTAGGAATGCATTACGGCATAATTGTAAAACTTTTTACATGCCTCCATGACATAATCTACTCATTATTTGACATTATATACTAATTACTTATTATTATTACTACCTTTATTACAATTAAATACATATAAATTATATTTTTAAATATTATAATATAAAAATTATCAAAACATTAAAAAAAAATAGTAGCTCATTGGTATCGGGAACAGGGACCAATCGGTATCGGGGTCCAAGCTACGCTGTCAGGGCTCAGGGTCAGGGAGAGAGGAACCTCCTAAGGATGTGAGCCGTATCCAGAAATACATCTTTCTGAATCAAGCCCTTAATCCAGCTGCCCAGAGCCTCCTTAGGTGTTGGTCGAGGCTCTTAGCAATTAAACCATTCGCTCATACGACTAACACAATGATCGCTGAGTCCACATCCCACATGTTGACAAGCTCGCGGACCAAGTCAAGATACTTGATTTGATTTTCAGTGATGATGGATCGATCCCAGTACAATATGATATTTCCATTTTCGAGAACTAGTTCGGGCACATACCTGAAGTACGGCACTTTCGATTCCACAAGACTGTATTTCAGCGCAAGTTGCTGATGGATAATCCTGGCTACAAGGTTGTGTCTATACAAGTATTCTTCGTTAGCTAGAAGAGAATACACAGAGATGATGATTGTGTCGGATTGATTCTCCCGGACGGTGGCATGCCCGACAGTTGTCAACCGTGCCGTCCTACACGATAAATCTCCGGTAATTGTTCATCATGATAACTTCGTTCTTAAATGCACAGACAAAACCTTCGGTTTTCCCAAAGAGGTCATCAAAACGCAGCCAGGCTACGGACGCTAGTAAATCTACATCGGGTCTATTTAGGGCCCGGAAAAAACGTCCGTGAACCTCCTTAATCTGCCATACCTCCATGCGATCGTTAGTGTCAAGCACTACAGGCTTGCGCCAGTTCTCTTTAGCCAAGGAGAGCGGGGTGAGGCCCTTGTCCACTGCGACCACATCTCGATGAATCCCCACGTCGGCTTCTAGGAAATATTCCCTGAGACTGCATATCTCGCAATTATGGAGGGTCTTAGCATTTAAAAAGCCTCGACCTCCACACTTCCGCGGGATATACAGTCTCATTACCGATTACCTTGGGTGATGCATTCGATATGCAGTCAGCAGCGTACGGACCCTCCTATATAAGGCGTCGAGTTCAGTCTGAGTCCATTCGAGTATGCCGAAAGAGTACATCAAAACCGGCATGACCCAACCGTTGAAGGCGCGCACCTTGTTTCCGCCTGATAGAAGACTATTAAATACTTTCTTCAGGCAGCCAAAGAAGCGCTCCTGCAACGATTGCTTTATGTCAGCAACATTAATGCCCAACGCTTCCGGCATACCCAAATACTTATAGGTTTCGGATGCAGAGAGGGCTTGTAACGTTATAATTTAGCCGGACGGGCTAAATTATATTTTACGACAGAAATAATAGAAAAATATATAAATATAGAAGGTTTGAGATTGAAGCAGTAGCAAGGTCTTGCGAAGAGCACTCGAAGTCCGGAAGTCCAGGAAACGGCAGGTGATGGGGGCGCTTCAACGCCCTACGCCAAGATGGAGGTAGGCGTTAGCTATATCTCTTTCGGCAATGGTGCTTCTTCCCTTGTGCGGTATTTCGGCATGTGTGGCGCTGCGCTGCACACAGCCGCCCGCCTTGGTCTTTCCAAACTGTTCTTTGAGAGACTTGAAATTGAAGAGCCTGTTTTCGAACGAGCTCAGCCGTACCGCAGTCAAAATTTTGTCGGTCTACACACTAACTTTACACGTAAAGAAATAATTCATTAAAACACGTATCACATTACTACTAGAGAAAGATTAAATAGCACTTTAGTTAAATATTTTTGAAGTTTTCAAATTAAAGCAATTGTTCGTCGACATGAAGGCATGGTCCTCTGACAGCACCGACCAAATCATCTTTTTTCGGGTAGCCGGCCAGAAACAAAGGCGGTTACAGTGAAGACCTGACCTTAAACACTAGCTTTATGAAAGGTTTGTTACATTTTTAGAACATTAAAAAACAAACATGACAGATGACAATTTATGATGAAAATGTCAATGAGTGAAAATGTTTTACGTGTTTTACAAAAATAGAGAATTACTAATGTAAAATCCAGTTTAGAAAGTATGTTTTGTAAAGTAAGTATTACTTTTAATGAGTGTCCTGTGATTTCATATCTGATAATACGAGTATAGGTACAGGCAATGTTGTTATTTATAACCTCATTGGGTACAGGTAACAGGAATTATTGAACACAACCAGCCCTTTTACTGCAAAATATATAAATAAACTATAGGATGTGGATTCTATGAAGCGGAATACCACAGGCTCTAAGGTTTATTATACTTATTATTAATTATAATTGATGACAGGATATAAATTCAGTTTTCTTACAGTTGTAATGGCAACCAGGTCACTTGGTTTAAATAGGTTTTTATTTTTATTACTAGGTGTTGCCCGCGGCTTCGCCCGCATGGATGTTACTTTCCTTTTGAATCGGATTTTGTTTACGATTTCGTGGGTTTTAAATTTCTTGCGTGGAACCCTAATTCTTTTTGTAAAAAAAAATAAACTACCGTACTCCTTATAGCATCAGCTATCTGTCAGTGAAAGCGGCATCAAAATCGGTCCAGCCGTTTCGGAGATAAGCCGGAACAAACAGACAGACAGACAGAAAATTTAAAATTTGGGTCAGTGGGTCGTCTTAGGTTTTTTTTTTGTTATGAGTACCACCGCTATCATATGTATTTAATAAAAAGCTGTTATTTTGACATTACAAACAGACACTTCAGTTTTATTTATTTGCATAGATTTACAGTTGTAATGGCAACCATGTCATATGGTTGCCATTATGGTTGGTTGTTTGGGTATGGGTGTGGTTGTATTGGTGGGCACAACACCCGTCTGGTCGGAGGATTCTCCCTTTCCTATGGAGGATGAGTGAACTTTACACCCTGTTCCTCACACCTCTATAGGTTTTTATTTTAATTATTATCTTATTTATCTTTTACTAGCTTTTGCCCGCGGCTTCGCCCACGTGGATGTCGGAAATTATCCCACGGGAACGTGCTACCGGGATAAAAGTATCCTATGTTCGCACCCAGGTCTTGGCCTATCCGTATACCTATCATCCGAATCCATTCACTCTTGTTATGCGTTGCGCCACTAAAAAGTGACACCGGGTTAGATAACCTGGGGAACATTGCAGTTCAACCGACGAAACATAAAATAGAATTGCAATGTCTGTGCCCTGTTATGTAAACGGGTTGGGTGGATGTAAAGCTCCCAGTCGGCATGGTTTTTCCGACATCTACAATAATCGTCATATTTTAGCCAATTTACATAAAATTTTAGAGCTTGCCTACATTATAAAAGGAACACTTCTGCAAAATTTCTGATTATGATGTCAGTCAATCAGCACTTCACCCGCGATTTCCTTCGCGTCGATTTCGTACTTTCCCCTACACACACATACCCTTCCACCCGCTTTGTGTGGTAGTATTATAGGTTAAGATCTTTATTATATTTTATACATAAGTATAAGTAGCTAAGTTGCGCCGACCCCAAATAAATTGGTATTAGGGCTGGAGAATGATGATGAAGTATTCGGGACAAGTTTCAAGTTTATAGGTCAACGTTAAAAAAAAAATTCATACAAACTGTATCACCCCTTTCCATTCCCAATTCCCATTATTTGACATATAGGTTATATAAATCAAATTTCGAGTTAATCAAGCCATGCATTAAAATCCTCCCCTGTAAATGTTATGCAAATAAAATATTATTATCTTATCTTATTATCTTAAAATTGACTACCCCTTTTCACCCCGTTAGGAGTAGATTTTCGAAAAACCCTGATATACATTATTGCACCCTTTAACTCACCTTTGAGGGGTAGATTTGAAAAACTGATAATGAGGAACTTTATTGCTTATTTAGACAAATATTTGTGAAAAGTTTATGAACCAAACGAATAATATTATTTTCATGTAAACTTTATCACCCCTTTTCACCCCCCAAAGGGGTTAATTATTGAAACATCGCTTGTAATGTTTCCATTATTTATCTTATAGATATTTACACCAATTTTCGAGTTAATCAAACCACAAAACTATCCACTCTAAAATTGATTACCCCTTTCCACCCCGTTAGCGGTAGATTTTTTGGAAAACCATGAGATACGTTTTACTTTATTTCACATCTTAAGTATAAATACAGAGTTTCAAGTTAATCGTAACGCGTGTTACAATTTTGCCATACAAACTTTGATACCCCCAATCCCCTACAGACATAATAAATAACATTTACTCAGTCATCTAATTTGTTAGCATACTCCACGCCTTTTTTTTGGATGGCAAATCATCAAATGAGCCCTCCCGCTCCACCCAGAGCGGTAGAAGTCCCGCTCTGGGAGGAGCGGGAGGGCGTACAAGACTTTTACTGACTAAAACCCATCCGTGTTCCTTCAGCTGCCTGTGCCGGGGAAACGGTAACTCTTTGAACATCCCGCGACCCTCGCTGGCATTGGCCTTAGCAGACCCCGTCAATTATTGCTGACATCTCTTGGAGGCGCGTGTGGAACACAATGCGCCGTCGACCCGGGCCTGGTCCTTACAGGACGGCAAGCTACCCATTGCTCGCCGTCCGCAAGCCCGCGGCTAGCTACGGTGGCCGAGAATCGGTTATCAATTCCCGACGCCCAGGGCGTCTCCTGCGGCGACTAGGGGCGTGAGGGCGCAAATATTGCCTCTCCCTCACGCGTTCCGCCTCCTCCTTCGCAAGCATTACTGCTTCGCAGAAGGAAGGGATGCCATCCCATGTACTCTCGCTCCGTACCATGGCCTGGAACAGGGCCGGATGCTAGAGATCGCTGTCACCGATCGCTTCCGCGAGGACAAGGGGGTGCTCCGCCCAAGCCGGGCAGACCTCCACCATATGCTCCACCGTGTCCTCCTGGCGATCCACAACTGTGTGACACCCGGGCGTTTCCTCCCGGCTTATCGGGAACAGATACCACCCGAAGCACCCGTGTCTGGTGAGGACCTGCGTCAGGCGGAAGGTGAGGATGCCGTGGCGCCTCTCCAACCACTCCTCAAAGAGGTGGCTTTTTACCCCCTAAGGGGTGGAATTTCCAAAAATCTTTCCTTAGTGGATGCCTACACTGTATAAATCAAAGTATCTATGTGCAAAATTTCAAGTCTCTCGGTTCAGCGGTTTGGGCTGTGTTTGATATATCACCCAGTAGAGTTTTCGGAGCCCTATTTGACTCTGTTGGGGGATGATTTTGGAAAAGATGTGATACACGTTTCTCATAATTTTAATTGAAGTGTATGTGTACCAATTTTCCAGTCAATTGACCCAGAGAATGAAAAGTTTCACAGAAAATTCAACCCCCATTTCACCCTCTTAGGGGTGAATTTTCGAAAAACCTTTTCTTAGTGGATACCTACTCTTTACAAACAACACACCTTCCAAATTTCATGTGCCTAGGACCCGCGGTTTAGGCTGTGCGTTGATATATCAGTCATTCAGTGAGTCACTCAGGACTTTGCATCTATACAAATAAAATTGAAGCGTCTGTTTGTAATGTCAAAATAACAACTTTTTATTAAATGCATAAGAAAGTATTAACGGTACTTATAACAAAAACAATTTTTAGCATTTTTGTCTGTATGTCTGTTTGTTCCGGCTAATCTCCAAAACGGCTGGACCGATTTTGAACTTTCACTGGCAGATAGCTGATGTTACGACGGGTAACTTAGGCTACTTTTACTTTAGAAAAACAATTAGGGTTCCGCGCAAAAAAAAATGAAAACCCATGAAATTATGAACAAAAAGTCGGATTTGAAAAATTTATTTTTGCATTTGATAGCCCAATACTTGAGAATAGCTATAGGATATTTAACATCACGCTACGACCCTTAGGAGCCGAGCAAAAAGAAAGAACACTAAGCGAAAACGAAGTAATAGCGCGGGCGAGCGATTCAACGCGACGGTTGGCGACAGGTCGGGGGACGAGGGAGTTGTATTAAAATGTGGCTGTTATTTTAATATACTGTGTATCTTACGACATCCACGCGAACAAAGTTACGGGGCACAGCTAGTAAGTAATCAAATAAATAAATAAGATTGCTTAATAAATTTAAATGTAATTATGAATCTTTAATGTTACATTTATTCTATTATGATTGCTTGCAGTATTTATGTATTTTTTTGTAATTAAACAGCAAGAAATATAAGGTTATTTTATTTTCATTTATGTTAAGGTTTTCATTATTTATTTTATTTACTGCAAATAAACTTATTATCTTAAAGCTAAGGCATCTGTTGGGGTTATTTTAATATAAAAAGTTGCTAGGTAGATCCCATGAAGTTCGAGTTGAAACAATTTATTATGGTTTCACTTTTCAGGGTTTGTATGAGAAACTTAGTAAAAAAAAATATATCTTAACTACTGGTGGAACTAATACGGCTATTTCGGGACGTTACTAATCGTCAGGATGGCCGAGCGGTCTAAGGCGCTGCGTTCAGGTCGCAGTCCACTTCTGTGGGCGTGGGTTCGAATCCCACTTCTGACATTTTGTGATTTTTTTATATTTCAATATGTTGTTACCATTATGATTTTTTTTTATTTATTTTAATTTTAGGGACTTTTATGACGCACAGCGCATGTCAGTCCCATCGTAACCTAAAACAATATAAAAAAAGGAGATCAATGTATCAGGGCCATAAAGTACATTATGATTTTGTAACAAAATTATTTATTAACGTATTTATTATCTATACCTACTAACAATAAAGCTGAAGACTTTGTTTCTACACTAATCTCTGCAATTACCAGTCGGATTTGAAAAATTCTTTTTGCATTTGATAGCCTAATTATTGAGGAAAGTTATAGGCTATTTATCGTTACGCTACAACCCTTGGGAGCCGAGCAAAAATAAGAAAGAAAGAACGCTAAGCGACAATGAAGTAACAGCGCGGGCGAACGATGCGTTGCTGGCGGTGGGTCAGGGGAACAAGAAATTTCACGCGGACGAAATCGTGGGCAGAAGCTAGTTTTATATACATATACTAGCGACCCGCCCCGGCTTCGCACGGGTGCAATGCTGATACTAAATATAGGGTGTAAGGGACAGCCCTCCGCAAATTAACAGGGTGCATTCTTATTTTGAATCGTATTCCATCGGAAATATTCTCATGAAAATTGACATTTTTTTAATCGTATTTTCAGTTGCTATTACTTTATTTCAACGTAAAATTATATTCTCTGTATGCGACACTCCATTTATGTAAATAAAACAGCTAAAATAAAAAAAAAATAGCAATGGATGTTGAAATACTCGGCGGCCGAAAGCTCGCTGCGCTGCCGTTCGTTACGCGCGTTTGGCCACGGTAACAATACATTGCGTGTGAGGTAATAAAACAAATCAGGTGTATTGGATTCCCATAACGTTCCTGAAATAATTTCAAGTACCGGTCATCTTAGTATGATATACTGAAGTCACCCAATCAGTCTGCGGAGGGCTGTCCCTTACACCCTGTATACTATAGATAATCAAAAATTCTCAACAACAAAAGATACCTATTCTATTCAGTTCTTTTTTGAACTTAAATACCTTACCTTAAACTACGATTTTCGATAATTAAAAATACTTGCCCTAATACTAAATTGCCTTAACTCTAAATTTAAATCAAGATCTTAATAGAAGAAATACAATTGATAAATTATGGTTTTAATCTAACCCTATCTAACCTATGTACTTACTATAAGTGCGGCTTAAAAATTATCCTTAATACCGACTAAAGTACGAACATACGAGTACATAACCAGTGATCGGAATAGGTAGTGCTAATTTGCCTAAATTTTCGAGGAAAGAAGTAACATAGAGTGGATAATACCTCCTCTAAAATCTCGGAACAATTTTAATCACGTTTAAATTGCTTTCATCAAAAGATTCCTTAGCAGTTAACCGATTATCTTGGACTGTGTGAGAAATACCATCTGCTACCACTGATAGATCGACGTAAAATTGCAGACTGTTTATTCCTGTTGAAAATCCTCAATAACAATATTAATAACTCTGAGTTATTGTCAAAAATTTAAGGACTTCGTTTTAATCCACCCATATGTGTACCTCATACATCTTCGAATTATAGGCAGAACAGTTATGTTGTGCGAGCAAGCAGAAGTTTCAATGATATACGCAAGGAATATGATTTTGATTCATTCACAATTAGTGTGAATTCGGCCAGAAGGTGCTTAAGCCTCAATTCTTTCAAGTAGCGGTAGGTTATACTATTTGTTTTAATTATTTTTTCTTTTCTCTTTTATTTCAGTCGTATAATTGCAAATCAAGTATTTATATTGCTTTTACTTTAATTTAGGCGATGTGGTTTTGTTTTTGTGCTCACACCATAATAATTGTCATTATAATTATATTCGTGAGGATTTGTTATTGGCTCTCTGGTGCTATGGTTTCCTTTTTGTTTGTTTTTATTAGCTGTAAGTCATCCATGTACTAAAATAAATACATAAATCCCGGGACTTAAAACTTTATTTGTAGTTACAAATTATTGATTTGAAAAACCATAACATTTTTTTGGGTTACACACACACAAACACACATTTATATCTGTAATATATATGGTGTACATAGTAAAGAGTATTCTATCTATCTATAAACAAATTCCAATAAATAATTCGTGGTTTTTAAATCCCGGGATTTAAAAGTCATTAAAATTATTCCGGGATTTTAGAGGAGGATCCACTTTATGTTACTTCCTTCCTCGAAGTTTAGGCAAATTAGCACTACCTATTCCGATCACTGTACATAACATAACATCACGCCTTCTTTCCCCGAAGGGTTAGGTAGAGGTGTAGTACCTATTGTAGTACACCCACACACGAACATACAATTTCGTAAAAATTGTCGCGCTGTAAAGCACGTTTTGTCTTAAAAAAGAATTCACTTTAGTATTTAAATACTATCATACAATTTCGAATATATATATTTTTTTAATTTATCGTAACGTACGGATTACGTTGTCGCGCTGAAAAGCACGTTTTTATGGAGTAATAATTGTTATTTTCCTCGCTAGAGAGCTCTGATAAACGCGTGCGATCGCTGCTAATCATACAGTGCTACAGGGCGAAGCGCGTTTTTTTCCTAACTATGGCATCTCGTAGTTGGCCAAGAGTGGCCGCCGTGACTACTTAACCGATTTATAGGCACGCGCCGCCAGCCCCCCGCCTGCCTTTTAAATCTGTAATATCTTCGAAAATATTCATCTAAATAAAGAGCTGTAAAGGGCCATATTGATCTATATTACATGCATAATGTATTTAAAGTACTTAATTATTGTGTAAGGATTTATGCTGTATTGCTTAAAATCGCTTCGTAAATAAGCCATTATTTCTCGTAAAAAGTAAAGGACAAAAAATGGTTATTGTGGGTTAGCCCTAAGAGATAGACATATATCATCGCAGCCTTTTTTGTAGACCTTTTTGAAGTGTACAATACTGTAGTACATTATTTTGATCTATCTCGTAGGGTTCAGCCAGCGTTTGCAATGTAAGCACAAAAAAATGTATTTATTTATTTACATCACATTAGAAACCTCTAAAGTTATCAGTGTTTCTCTTCGATATTATGCATGTAATATACATATAAACCTTTCTCTTGAATCACTCTATCTATTAAAAAAATCGCATCAAAATCCGTTGCGTAGTTTTAAAGATCTAAGCATACATAGGGACAGACAGACAGCGGGAATCGACTTTGTTTTATACTATGTAGTGATATAGATTCTTTTGTATTTTGTGTATGTGAGATTTGTTGACCGTCTTCTATTTTTACCCGTCTTCAAAAAAAGGAGGAGGATATCAGTTCGTCTGAATGTTTTTTTTTTATGTGTGTTCCCCGATTACTCGAAGACGGTTGGACTGATTTGGAAAATTATTTTCTTGTTTGAAAGGGTATATTATATATACTTCAAAAGTGGTCCCATTGTCATTAGGTCAGGATCTGATGATGAGATCTTGGAAAAATTGAGGGAACTCTTCAAATATACACACGTATAGCGATTTGGGTATTTTTTATAGTAACTTGTGCATTTGCTCTCAGATAGCACCATTTGGTGAAGTGAAACTGATGATGAAGACCACAGATGGCCACCGGAACAGCTCAATAATAAGTATTTCACGGGTTGCGATTCGATTACTTTCATATATTTATTTATTAGATTTTTGTACATACCTAAGGTGGTATGGTGTATATCCATTTTATCCATTGATGTATCCAACTTTGTTTGTTATAGGCATGGTGGGATACAATAAATCGGAAACAAGAAGGGACATAGCTCTTGCTACCTATATTTTTAAATTATTGCGTGGCAAGACTTCAAACACAGGTATATTAAAAGAAATAAACTTGTGTGTGCCCGACAATTATGTATTGCGAAGGCGACAGCCACGTCTATTGGCGGTGCCCAGTAGTAGGACCAATCTGCTGAGTAAAGCCCCTATAACGCGTACCTTGCGTGTACTTAATGACGTAGCAGACAGCATAGATCTTTTTACTTGTTCTCTGAGTGAGTTCACAAAAACCACGATGTACAGAATATGTTATTATAAATAATAAAACTGTAATTACAGCCACACTATTGAATTAGGAAATTCCTGTAATGATAGTGATGATGAGTTAATAAATAAATAAAAATAAATATATATAATTGCTAAGCAATATAAGCTCGTCACAATGCATATGGTGAAGTGGAGCTGATGGTGAAGTACCAGGAGATATCCTCAACAATTAACCGATTCATTGCGGCGCCCGTTTACGAAAACTTCTAGCTGTGGCGGCGAACAAATGTTTTTGGTTTTCCATTTTTTTTTTTATTAAATCGAATTAGTTCGCGAGCGGTCGCGATGAGTGCTATTGTTTACATATTTGTTATATTAGAAAGTATTTTTCGACATCATGATTTAAAACCCACACAGTAAAAAGGAGTGCCATCCACAAGTTAAAAAGATTCACAGCCCTTAATAAATTCAAATTCACGGAAACGAAGGTTGTAGGCATGAACTACTTACAAAATAATGAATATGCGCTGGATAAATCTTCCAAAATGCAATTTGAGCGAGTTATAACAATTTTAAAAATGCGACCCGCGTGTCATACGCCACCCAGAAAAAAAATCTATGGCACGCCTGGCGTGCCATCCGCAACGAATCGGTTAACGTCCTTGCATCGGGAGCAATATTTTGTAAAAAGGTGATGAGCAGTTGTCATTAGGCTATTGGAACTTAGATAAATTACAAACCGACCCACCAAAAAGTGAAAAATAAAAAACTTTTTTGCAAAAAAAAAAGAACCGATTTCCAAAAAAAAAACACTACAAAGTGAAAAATAACTTTAATTTCGGAAGCCGGTGGCAAAAACCTAAAATACTAAACCAAAGACACCGACATCCGAAATTAAAGTAATTTTTCACTTTGTAGTGTTTTTTTTGGAAGTCGGTTGTTTTTTTTTTTTTGCAAAAAGTTTTTTATGTTTAGTACCTAGTACTTATTGACAGGCTTACACTGTCCTCTATCAATGCTGTAAGTTGTAAAATCCAATTATTTCTAAAAGCGTAACCGTGGAGTTTCTTGCCGGCTCTTCTCGATAGAAAACGACCGATTGAAACCGTGCACCTAGCTTCTGACGTTTCATAAGTGCCGATGTAGGTTCATGTAAAATAAAATATTTTTTCGTTTTCATTGTCTGAATGCCAAAGTTAACAAAACTAAGCTCAGCGTATTTTAAAGCTACAATAGGAACGTCAACAACTATTTCTATTTTAAATTGTGGTCCTTCGCTGAATCCGCATTTAATTTAATCCCTTTTTAGTAACCGACTTTCTATTGTTAAACTCAACATTCAAGTCTAAAACTAACAACTCAAAACTTTCTAAAAGCAAGTTACGACAATATCTTTGAAACTTATCAAACAGATCCTAAACAATTATACAATATATTTCAGTTCAGTACTCGTATATTTGCTTAGCCCCCAAGCCGAGCCCAACATAGTTGGGAAAAGGCTAGGCAGATGATGATGATGACTCGTATATTTGCTTACAAAACATTTAATTTCAAGTTTAATTTATGCATAATAATACATTCTCCATATAATCCAAGAATAATACAAGCAAAATGATCCTTAGCTAGTTGTTACATGGTTCAAAGTAGAGTGTACTTTTCAAAACCATCGCAATGAATGTGTGGAAGTCTGTATCTCTACGAGGCAGAAGTTCTTAGAAGACAAACTTGGAATCGATTTGTCGGGCTACTTTATAGTTTTGTGATATAAAATGATACCAGGCTACTTTGTAGCATTTTGTAGAGAGTATTTAGTTTGTGGCTTAAGGGTAGTTTATTTTCAATTTCAGTTTTAAAAGCTGGGATTTAAACTGTTTCTTGGTTGATTTGTTATTTAGACAAACCGTAAAAGCAAGATAAAATCATAATATACGAAATAACGGAATTAAAGCACCGGCTCTTAAGGGTCATTGTACTCATCGTTTTGAACAACCGTTACTATCGGACGAAACCTGAAATCGCGAAAAAAAATCAGCAGTTCTTTACATTTTGACGAGTTATGCAAAAATAAATGTACATAGGTAACCACTGATTTTTTTTTCGCGATTTTAGGTTTGGTCCCATAGTAAAAGTTGATCATAATGATGAGTATAATGACCCCTTAAGAGGTTATGCGATAATTCTGGGACATGTTGTATACTTTAGAGTTTTAAACAGCCATTCGATGTTTTTTAAATCGAATATACTCAATACTCAATGCAAATTAATGTATTGAGTATATTCGATTTAAAAAAAAAAAACGATTTTCGATTTATAAAGCTTGCAACCAAATGCACTAATTATAATAATTTTTTTTCTCACATACCTATTTATAATTATGGTAAAGTTTCATCATAATTATCATCAAAGAGCATTCTTACCGTAAACCTCCCCTTTATCAAACAGACAGCTGTCGCTCGTAATTATTTCTCGCAGTAACCACATAGTGAGATCATGTCATTGAATTAGATTCTGATACAAGCTGTGCCCCGCGTTTCAGCTACCGTGAAATTTCCGCCCTTAGCCCCCGACCCACAATGTCGTATCGCCTCGCCCTTTTTTAATACAGAGCTTCTAAAAACTTATACTAGATGGCTCTGTATTAATACATAATATACAGCGAAAGGAACTTCGGCCCAGCCGGGTGTCCGACGACACCACCCAACTTTTTTATTATTGCTCGGCGCCTAAGGATCGTAGCATGATGTTAAATATCGTATATGTATATCCTCAAAACAAACCAAAGCTTGCTATCAAATGCAAGAAGAATTGTTTTAAATCCGACTGGTAGCTTTTTTTCTTTTATTCAAGATAGGTTTGCTCTTGACTCTCTCTAGTCTAGATTAGAGGTGACAGAGACAAAGTCGACGATGGAGCGAGCTTATCCAGAAGAAGCCTGTTCACTCTCACTTTGAAGAGATTGGGGTTGTATGCGTTCGGAAACACAGATGCAGGTAGAGAGATCCACTCCTTTGCTGTGCGCATCATAAAGGAAATTTGGAAACGCTAAGTACGAATTGGTAGAGTTCTAGAAATTAGAGCGTTTATACAAAAAAAAAAACAAACAAACTATTCAGATTTATTATAATTAGTATTAGTATAGACGTGCCCGAGCTACATACACAGCAACACATTCTGGAGAGCTATACAAAAGTCAAATTCACACAATTTTAGTTCAAGTTGACATGTAAATTTTTTTTTCGATATTTTTTTTTCCAATAGGAACTTTTTAGTAGAAACCTGGGGTCAGGGTGTGTCTTAAACTTAACTGGCTACTCTGGACTTAAATATAAAACAGGCTCTGCCTACCTCTTCGGTGAAAACAAGTGAGATCCTATGTTGTGTTGGAATTTTAGACAATGATTATGTGTAATAATCTTTACCTGAAAGTAGACCTCAAATACCTAATTCCAATTTTGCTTTCCTAAATATATTATTAAATACTCTAAGGTGATGAATTGTGTGAGGAATGTTATGAAAGTGAAGGGAGTGAATGAATGATAGTGTGACGGTTGTCAGGGGAGAATGGAAGAAGAAAACGTGTTGTGCCGATCCCAAGGAACATGGGACAAGGGCAGGAAGGTGATGACTGAACTTTACACTTAAAATAACAGCTATTTTTGGGTAAGTAGTTCTTTACCACAAAGTAGGACTTTCCGTAATGGGATACTTTTATCGTTATTACAAAAATATTTTATAAAGAAAAATAAAGGTCAGGTGTTGTGACATTTACGTACAACGTATGTCCTCAAGATTCAAGTCAAATCATAATACTTAGATATGCACACGCCTACACTACTAGTACGGCTCCTATAAATTAACGAATTGCTCTCATCGAAGTCACATACGTTCTCTGAAATGTTTACATGGTAATGAAAGGCATGTATTTAATTGAACCTCTAATAATTGATTTCTTTATTTAACAGTTTATGTACACACATATAAACAGACAAGAAGAAAGGAACAGAAAAATACGTACAAAAGTGATGCTTATTTCTAAAGAAATCTCTTCCAGCATACTTATAATTCCCATTTTGCGCTCTTTAAAATATTTGCACCTCTTTTGTGAACCTCAAGTAATTACTATTTTGGGGTCCTAAAAGTACTTAATAGCCAAGTAACTGCGACCAACTTGGAGGTAGCTCTCGCCGACCACTCGCTTCAAGACGAGGCTCATTTATTAAAAAAGTGTGCATCATTAGAAGCCCAAAAAGTTTATGGAAGTTCATTAATTTAATAAGCGTACATCATGAGAAGGTCAATAGGTTCCGAATCACTTAAATAATATTATTTCCCTATGTCGACATGAAAGCGTCTGTCAATCAACACAACTTCAGTAATAGCAGAAAATCGCTAGATACACTAAACCCAGTTGTAACTTATATCTGTATTTTATCACGCACTCCGCAGTCATGGGAGGCACCCTAATGATTTATGTGAAACGGTACGCGGTACGGCGGTGGCGCGGCGGCGCGGCGGTACGCTCAAGCACGAGATAAAACGCGTAACGTTACCATACACCTAATGTTATGAGAACGCTTGATAATTACAAACGTAGGTAAGTCTCAAAGACAACGCTTCATTAATTATATAGCTACGTACTAACGTACTACGTACTATTAATTATATACTACTAGACGTACAAATAACCGTACAAGTCTATTAAGGAAAATACCTATTTTCATTAATAGACTTGCACGGTTATTTGTATGTTAGTCGGGTTGAAAACTGATTATTTCATCGAATAGGTTAAAGTCATCATCTTCCTAGCCTTTTCCCAACTATGTTGGGGTTGGTTTCCAGTCTAATTGGATGCAGCTGAATACCTGTATTTTACATGGAGCGACTGCCTATCTGACCTCCACAACCCAGTTACTGGGTAATACGATACCCCTTGGTAAGACTGGTTGTCACTTTCGGGCTTCTGACTACCCGTAACTACTGTCAAAGATCTACAAATAACAGCCGTGACCAACAGCTTAACGTGCTTTTCGAGGCACGGAGGGGTCTCGATTTGTAATGCATGGTCATCCATCCACGGACTGACCTCGGCAAGCGTAGCTTAACCTTCGAACGACCCGTCCGGCTGATTTGATTCGAGTATCGAGTAGGTAAAAGTAACATTAAATAAAAAATGATACGACCAAACGAACAACTGCCGAAAAAACGACCCACAGTTTATTAGTTTGTAAAAACTACAGTAATAGTAGACAGGACTTCATTAAAAAACGGCCAAGTGCGTGGCGGACCACGCACAGTGAAGGGTTCCGTAGTTGAAAAGAATTTGTCCCAAAAACAAACTTGAAATTGTAGTTGAAAACAAGTTTGTAATTGCAAAAACATTTTTTTAATGTGATAAAACTACAAATTAACGATTTTCGGACTTTTTCCTTTACTTGTACTGTAAGACCTTGCTTCTTGTCAAATTTCATTATTCTAGGATCTAGGTCAACGGAAAGTACCCTATAGGTTTTGATTTATTTGCGAGTATCAAAATGTGTCACTTAAATAGCCTTATTTTTTTATTGCGATGACTTAGAATCTTGATTATTTTAAAGCTCAAAGGGACAGTTGATCTACGTATTTGATATAAATTTCAATTTGATACCACACAGCGTTCCTTAGAAAAAAAGGTCTTGATAGACTGACAGACGGACAGACGGACAACGATGTGACCCTATAAGGGTTCCGTTTTTTTCCTTTTGAGGTACGGAACCTTTAAAAAGTGCAACAGTCCTAAATAAAGGTGCTATCAAATCAGAATGTAACAAAGAGTGGCTAAACGTTTTATAGCTATTGTGTCGCTTAACTATTATTTCAGCAATCTCAAGCTCTGCATCAATTTGCAGTATTTCAGGTCTCATTCAATGCTAACAAAATTGCTGTCTTCAAAAACCTCAAAAGATTTAGGTTCAGATACAACATTGAACATTCTAACAAAAATACTAGAAATATCGGTAACATTTTCAAGTATAAAGTTTATCTATGTCAAGCTAAATCTTGTTACAAAATATCAAGTATCAACATGAGCTCTGCATACAAATAACATCATACGCTAGCAAATCTCATTTATCCGATGCAACATGCTTATCAAGGAAAATAACTCGAGTATCAGTTTTGCATAATATTATATACGTACATCTCTGTAAACTGCATTTTTATTATGTTTGCAGAGCTTTGCCACTTTATTCGCGAGGATTTCTGATTCTCCCATACAAACTTTAAGAACCGATTTCACATTTAAAGGGTAAAATATTGAAAGTAGGCCCAATTCATATGATTATGATTTGCCCTTCCTGCCCTTGTCCCATGTTCCTTGAGAGCGGTGCAAGACGTTTTCTTCTTTCATTCTCCCCTGACAACCGCCACGCTATCATTCATTCACTCCCTTCACTTTCATATCATTCCAGGGCAAGAAAGCCAAATAATGTAGCCCACATTAGTTTTATTGTTATTTAGTCACAATTAAGTTTAATTAATGAAAAGAATGTGAGCAGTGGTGGCCCAGTGGTAACGGCCCCGACTTACTTGTAGGTCGTGGGTTTGACCCAGGCAGACGCTTTACTTTGTGTATAATAAATAATTTCATCACCACTGATCTCAACGTTGAAGGAAAACATGGTGAGGAAACCGGCATGTCCTAGAAGCAAAAATTCGAAGACATGTGACATCTACCAACCCGCACTGGGTTCGCGTGGTGGATTATAGCCCACTCCCTCTCACAGAGAGGAGACTGTATCTCAGCAGTAGGAACATTATAGGCTGATTATGCTAATGGAAAGAGTTAACTATATTTTATACCTAATATAAATTAATTAACGTCGCTTGTCGTGTCTGTCTGTGTGACCATGTTGTTTTTCTTAACTACACTACGGATTTTCATGCGGTTACATTTAGAGAATTAATTCCGGTAGGTGTATGTGTACAAAACATTAATGTTTAAGGTTGCATAATTATAATAAAGCTTTATTATCAGTCAGTATTTTGTTATTAGTGAACAGTAGGACGCTGCTGCCTCTAAACTGGTAGGTTTTAAACAAAAAATACAAAACAGGTATTACACCCATTATTTTTCTAAAAGTGCTTCATTCATATACACAACTTTACTATACATAGACAAATGTTCATCCACATAAAACGAGATCCGGCAGGGTAACGGCTCAGGTGCTCTGCCGGAAGGCAAGCCCGCGTCACTGAAATTATGACGTCACTGATTTACAGCTCACTTTTGTTTTGTTCAGCAAAAAACGTACTAAAATGTGTTGGATTCATAGCGCAGATTTGTATTTTAATAAAATGTTTGTTGTTTCAATTGTGACGAGTTCAAGCGATTTGCTGTTTTTATTGACTAAAAAGAATTAAGAGTAATTTTATTGAGACAGTGAAAACATGGCATGAACAGACGAATGTAAGTGTTGGCTTTTGTTACGAAAATCAGAAATTATTACAATAACGTCAGAGCTTAGTATTATGAATGTTTTAATAGATTTACATTATATTTATTTTTATTTATTTAGATAGATTATATAACAACAAAACATCAAAAAAACGACTTCGGACAACTACAAAGTAAATTCACAAAGGCAAACTTAGTTAAAAAAGGTCTCGCAAGCAAAAGACAAAATAATGACTTGTTCACGAAAAAAAATAATTTGCTACCCCGAAGTATTATAATTACGTAAATTTTGCTTTCCAGAAACTTCTAAAATCAGATTTCTGAACAAGGTAATCTAATATTAAGCTTTGTAACAAGTCACTTAGAGGAGCTCGTGGCTAAGTAATAACAGCCGCATGGGTCGATCCATCAGGTTAAGCTACGCTTGCCGGGGTTGGTCCGTGGATGGGTGACCATCTTTACATACCGAGACTCCTCCGTGCCTCGGAAAGCACGTTAAGCCGTTGGTCCCGGCTGTCATTCGTGGATCTTTGACAGTCGTTACGGGTCGTCAGAAGCCCGAAAGTCTGACAACCAGTCTTACCAAGGGGTATCGTGTTACCCAGTAACTGGGTTGTGGAGGTCAGATAGGCAGTCGCTCCATGTAAAATACTGGTATTCAGCTGCATCCGGTTAGACTGGAAGCCGACCCCAATATAGTTGGGAAAAGGCTAGGCAGATGATGATGTAACAAGTCACTTAGAATTGGTCAAAGGAGAATTAATTCAAGCCTGTCCAGTCTTTTGTTATTATTTTGTTTGTTCGGTGAAACTGTTAATTTAATTTTGCTTTCCTATGTTTCCACATAGTAACACTAAGGGTTCTTATGTAGATAAGAAAGGCTTAGCATTGATGTGAATCTTAAAAAGAGAAAAATAGTTATGTACAAAAATTTTCGAAATAATTTTTTTTTACTAAAAACTACAAAAGATTTAGCATGCGCTAATTCTAGATGTCAAATCTGTTTGTGGCATTAAAATGTAGGAAAAAGTTCCTTTAATAGACTAGCTTCTACCCGCGTGTTTTAACATAATAATATCCTTTAGTACTCGGCAATAGCGTAGCTTTCTACCATTGAAAGATTTATGAAATCGGAGGAGTAATTCCGATTACCCCCTACATTCAAATTCACTAATTTTACATCTTTCTTTATTTAGCTGTGCCCCGCGACTTCGATCGCGTGGAACTCATAAGATACACAATAAACTAAAATAGCAGCCACATTTTTATTAAGATACCTCGTCCCCCGACCCGTCGAGTTGCATCGCCCGCCCGCGCTATTACTTCGTTGCCTTAGTGTTCTTTCTTACTTTTTTCTTTTTGCTCGGCTTCTAAAGGTCGTAGCGTGATATTAAATAGCCTATAACTATCATCGAGAATTGGGCTACCAAATGCAAAAAGAATTTTTCTAATCCGACTTTTTGTTCACAATTTCGTGGGTTTTATTTTTTTTGCGCGGAACCCTAATTATTTTTCTAAAATAAAAGTAGCTTAAGTTACTCCCCATAACATTAACTATCTGCGAGTGAGAGTTCCTTTAAAATCGGTCCAGCCGTTTCGGCGATTAGCCAGAGAAAACAAACAGACAGACAGACAAAAATTTTAAAAATTGCTTTTTTGTTAGAAGTACCGTATATACTTTCTTATGTATTAAGTAAAAAGTTGTTATTTTGACATTACAAACAGACACTTCAATTTTATTTACTTGTATAGACTAGCTGAGCCCCGCGATTTCGTTTACATGGAAGTCGTAAGATACGAAATATACTAAAATAACAGCCACATTTTAATAAAACTCCCTCGTCCCCCGACCCGTCGCGTTGTGTCGCCCGCGCGCGCTATTACTTCGTTTTCGCGTAGTGTTCTTACTGACTTTTTCTTTTTACTCTGCTCCTAAGGGTCTTAGCGTGATATTAAGTAACCAGTACCTATCGTCGAGAATTAGGCTACCAAAAATGCAATAAGAATTTTTCAATTCCGACTTTATGTTTATAATTTCATGGGTTTTATTATTTTTTGCGCGGAACCCCATTTATTTATTTTTTTATTTGAGATAAGTTTTTTTTTGTTCACGTAAGACTGAACAAAATACATAACAAATTTTTAAAAACTAGCTGTGCTCCGGGACTTCGTTCGCGTGGATGTCGTAAGATACAGAATATACTAAAATAACAGCCACATTTTAATGAAACTCTCTCGTCCCCCGACCCGTCGCCAACCGTGCCCGCCCGTGCTATTACTTCGTTTTCGCGTAGTGTTCTTACTGACTTTTTTTCTTTTTGCTTGGCTCCTAAGGGTCGTAGCGTGATGTTAAATAGTCTATAACTACCTCGAGAATTGGGCTACCGAATGCAAAAAGACTTGATCAAATCCGACTTTTCGTTCACAATTTCATGGGTTTTAATTTTTTTCTGTGCGGTTCCCTAATTATTTTTCTAAAATAAAAGTAGCCTAAGTTACTCCCCGTACTATTAGCTACCTGTCAGTGGAAGTCATGTTAAAATCAGCCCAGCTATCTTGGAGATTAGTCGGAACAAACAGACAGACAGACAAACAATTTTAAAATTGTTTTTTTGTTATAAGTACCAACCGTACATACTTTCATATGCACTTAGTAAAAAAGCTGTTATTTTGACATTACAAACATACACTTATATTTAATTTATTTGTACACATTAGTAAAGATCATGGTATAAGATTGCCGGAAGGAGGCATGTTGAGCGTAGGAAGTCTTGTCTGAGTTACATCCGGGTTGCAAGCATTGAGAATGTTACTGAACTTAGAATCATTACACAATAGAAATAAGATGACTTCTTGTGTTTACTAGAGTGCTACAAGGATCTTTTTTGCGTCTGAGTGACATTGACGGAGCTTTGTTGGTAATAATTTGTGAAGTTGTCACTGCCATTGTGTACTGACGGAGCAAGACGGCGATCCGATTTTACCACGAGCGAAAATAACCTTGTAGCCTTGTACACCCTATGAATACCAGCGTACCACAGGGTACGGGGGATTCACGCGGCTTAAATCTCTATTTTACTCATAAATAAGGACTAATATCGTGTACCACCTGTGATACGCTGGGAATTTAGCGGTTTCAGCTCTGTTCAACAAGAGAGAAATCAACAATCAATCTGCCTAGCCTTTTCCTCACTATGCTGGGGCCGGTTTCCAGTCTAACCGGGTGCAGCTGAATACCAGTGTTATAATATATGAGTGACTGCCTATCTGATCTCAACAACCCAGTTGCTCAATAACACTACCCCTTTGGTTAGGCTGGTTGTCAGACTATTGGGCTTCTGACTACCCGCAACGATTGTCAAAGATCGATGAATGGCAGCTGGGACCAACGGCTTAATGTGCTTTCTGAGACTCGGAGGGACTCGATAAGCGATGGTCACCCATCCTCGGACCAACCGCGGTAAGCGTAGCTTAACCTTCGATCGACCCATGCAGATGTTATTATTAACCGGTGAAAAATAGGAAGAGGTTCTCAAGTCGAAGCGTACATTTTCTTTTTATGATTTTTTTTTATGTATCTATGACCACGCATAACTTTTTACAGAGTAGTCCGATTTGAAAGATTCTTATTTTATCGGGAGGGTATATCTGGAAATTGGTCCCATGTAAAATTAATTTACTTGGGTGGTTTTTGAGTTATTTTTCCCACTTAGTTTATGTAGATTATTTTCTAAGTTATTACATTTACTGTTACTGTAATTTATATATCAGGTAGTGGTATTCGAAATTGTGTTGGGTAGGTACCATAACTAAAACGTGAAAAATTAAAACTTTTTTATGAAAAATCAAACCAACTTCCAAAAAAAAAACACGACTAATACAAAACCAAAGACACCGACTTCCGAAATCTAAGTTATTTTTCACTTTGCAGTGTCTTTGTTTGAAGTCGTCGGTTTTATTTTTTGTAAAAAAATATTTTTTAGCCACAAATCCACTCAGACATAATCAACAACATGACGTAGGTATATATCGGTTCCAGACCGTAGTTAAAACTAACTAACCAACTATGTACTTAGTAAGAAGTGTGTAAAAGAAACATTCCTACAATTTATATTGTGGTGCTCAATAAAGTTCCTGTAACTAACTTCGTAGAAAGTAGAATAAGTACTGCAATATACAGGAATTAAATAATAAAATGGATACGACTTCTACTCAATAATGTTGTAGTACAATGATATTTACAGAGTAAAGGGTGTTATTATTTAGCCACGAGCAATAATTTATTTTTACATTACTTTGTACCGCACGAATTATAATACTTTCGAAAATATGACAAATGACTACCGGACCAGGGGCGTAGCCTTCATACAACCCGATTCCTATCGGCTTCTCTTTGGAACAACCACTCTTATTAATGTCACTATTGCCAAATAATATGGTACACCTCTGTGTGTATCTGTGTATCACATCATATTACATAGTTATATTTTATACTAGTTTAATACATCATATGATTAAGAACCTACAGTTTTTTGTCTGAATTTATGAGGAGTGAACAATTTTTTCTTCGGCTCTTCTCTCTTCGAATGATAATTGTAGCTGCGCCACTGCAGCGGACCATACGTAAAAGTGAAAAGATAATGTTGGAACAGGAAAGAAATATTTCTAAATCTAATTTTGTATTATTATTTCAATAAAGTTATAACTCACCTCATTAATTTAATTTATACCTACATAAGTCATGTAACTGACAATAAGTAGGTACTTATTGTCAGTTACAGTTTCCAGGTAAATTGTTAGGTAACAATTTACCCGGAAATCACAACTTTTTGCGTCTAATTTACGTTGTATTCTATACAGGGTCAAATTAAATTAGCCAGCGAATCTTCGCAGACGTGATGGGTATCGATAACTTAACCTTCTGCAACTGAGGTGGGTTTTTCATCAACATTCGACTGAGGTGTAGTCTGTCAGGCGTCACTGTATACAGCATGATTTGTTCACAACTTTTATAAATAATAGAGCTCTGGTTTTATTTTACGATTAATGGGTTTATGTATAATGAAATAAAAATGAATTAGCGTTCTCAAAAAAAAAAACGAGTTTATTATGGAATCATTTATTGAGATCGGTATTTTCATTATTTTTACGCTTAAACTTACAAAACTATGAAAAAAAAACTAAATAATAAAACTTCTATAAAACTGTTAATATTAATATTTTAAGCGTTATATTATAGCTCTAAAACAAAAAACACAACGTGATACCACGGTTCAATTAGGCACAAATCAGTCTCAAAGTTAACCCTAAATCTAAAATTTAAATTTACAGTCTTGACATAGTGGAGAAGAACATTGTAGACAAATCGGTTTTTTGCATGCACAACAGTGGTACCTTGTTTGTCTCTTCAATTTACTGGGACATATGCTGCATAACTTCCTTCCAGTAGGACCTGGGAGCTGAGCAGCGGGTGGAGGGGGAGGCAAATCATTGCCTAAAACTCGCGTTATGGTAAGACGGAGTTCTCTGGGCAGTCTGTCATTATAAACGCGTTCTTTTAAGCTAGAAAGAACTAATTCTCTTGCCAAAGACAACAAAAAGTCCCCTCTACGCAGCTTGGCACCTGGACAAGATTGGTATAAGACGAATGAATTAGTACCAGCTAAATCCAGAATTCTGTAAAATATCGTCATGGGCCAGCGGCGTGTTTTACGATTGCTTGAATAAATTGAGCACTTTTTATCGATTTCGTCCACTCCACCTTTAGAATGGTTATAGTCGGCGATCATAGTTGGTTTCATTGTTTTATCATCTATGCTTGTATTATGATGAGATGATGAAATCAATATTACAGCCTTATTTTTCTTTGGTACGTGGGAAAGTAATGTATAGTCTTTGGTAAATCCATACAAGGAGCTGCCTGGTTCTCTTATTTTCTCTGGCAAAAACTCGGGCGGAATTTCTCTTTTATTCTTCTTTAGAGTTCCCAGGTAAGTCAACTTCTTGGCTTTCAAAAGCTGCATTAGTTGAATGGAGCTGAACCAGTTATCAGCAGTAATATTTCTGTTGCTGTTTTCGATAGGCTTCGCCAGTCTAAGAACAGATTGAGTAGGAACTCCTAGGGTTTTCTCAGCAGGTGACAGGCCTTCTCCATCAGAACCTTTACCGGTGTAAATATAAGCGTTGTACGTATAGTATGTTTGAGCATCAGACAGTACAAGAACTTTTATCCCATACTTGGCAGGTTTGTTAGGCATATATATAAGGAACTTGCACCTACCTCTGAACGGAATAAGCATCTCGTCAATACATGTGTTTGGTCCAGGGATGTAGTTTTGTTGAGAGTTAGAAACAAATTTGTTAAATAACCATGATACTGCTGCTGATTTATCAGACTTCAAACGTTCTTGGCGATCGGTTCCGTTGTCAAATCTCAAACAATTGAGTAATGTACAGAATCTGTATTTAGACATCACACAGCGGAAAATTTCATGACCGGTGCCATCTGTAGCAAACAAGTAGTTAGCGTCTGCGCCGTTGCATTTGAATACAGAGCTATAGTACAAAAGACCAAATAAACTTCGCATTTCAGTTTCATTTGTATCTTTGAGTTCTTGCCTGTTTGTAATGCGAAAGCGTTCTCGATAAGTTTGTAATTTTTGGTTGGTGTGCAGAACAACAGTTTCTAGCATTTCGTGGTCGAAAATTTTAGACCAAAGTTCTTGAAAACTTCTGAAAACAAGCACTTCTGACGGCCGAGATACTTGAATAATATTATGTGCAGGAGTTCTGCTTGTCCTCGCTATTTCCTTCTTAGACCATAAAAATCCGTTTTTTCCAATGTAGTTTGGACCATCTTGGTCACCAGAAGCTAAAGAGCTAAGGGGCTCCTCATCTTCAGAGCTCTCACTCGATTGAGCATCCTGTTCCTCGAGGTCTTCGTTTTCCTCTTGCTGTACATTTCCTTCCTCATAATTAACATCTTCTACCGAATCATCAAAGTCACTAAACTCATTTTCTTCTTCTAATCCTTCAAGCCATTCCTCGATCTGCTCATCATCATTTGTATACCTGCCACTGCTATCTCGTTTTGGTGGCCTACTATCTGTACTTTGAGTCGCCATCTAAAAAATTATGAATATTATAAGCTTAGCAAATTAAATGTGAGGTTATGTCTGAGAGACACTATGGTAGTGTTAATATATTACTGATGAAACGATTAATAGACACTAAGAAATTAAAAAGATATTGGTGAGGTGACGTCTATCAGAATCGACGTTTATTGCTGTACTTACGTCTGTGGGACACCGGCAGTCGAAAACTCCAAGCGTGCACACCGCAGCGCCGCCCGCGCCTCACTGGTCGCTAGCGCGAGCCGTTGTAAGAAGGTACTGAGCGAGACAGAGCTACATCGCGCGAGGTTACAAACTGGCAACGCTTTTTGTGATTGGTGGTGTCCGATAGACTACCACCTCAGTCGCAGAAGGTTAACACGATAAAAGAAAAAAAAAATATGTTTCTTTTTCTGGGGTCAACGACTGAGTAGTGTAGTTACTGGAAGTATGGAATTGAGAAAATCTGTTTTTTTTTTGTTTTATCGTGTTTAGATATCGACACTCATTACGTATGTGAAGTTTATACATAAAAAACTAATATTCCAAGACTACATACTAGTTTACGGGAATTGATTTAAAAAAAATATCATCAAATCTTTTTTTTTTGTTTTATCATGTTTAGATATCGATATTATGATACTCATTTCGACTGCGGACTTTCACAAGCTAACTTAAATTGATCCTGTATATAATTTCCCTTTTCAAATTTATATGTCTCTGAATAGACGGATGACATTAATTACACTAAACTAAACTTCTTCCACGTGAATACGGATATCCGTTTTTCCTCCTTGATATTAGAAAAAACTTTTCTTAAGTTTATTGGCTATGCCATATCAGTCACGGGTCTGAAGACCAATTCTCGTACTTAAAAAACGTTCAAGTTCAAAGCGCAATCTCATCGCAGCGACAATCATTGTCAAAAACTTGACAAAAATATAGGAAAATTAGAAGATTTTTTGACAGATTGGTACTGAGATAAGAATGCGACCGGTCTTAAAAATACGAAAATTGCCCCCTGGTTTATGTAAATGACATGATTATAGAAGAAAATACTTAGGATAACGAGGCTAAATATTTTCTGCTATCTTTGTTCTAAATATAAATCTCGGTACTTAGGTAAGGCAGATGTGAGTGGAAACGCCGGGAGGGGACGCCCTAGGAGGACATAATAGTTAGATTATTGGTGATGTTCTTCAGAAAGGTCAGGTGCGTAGTACTCGCAACCGGCGTGCGAGTATGACCAGATGTATGAACGTAAACGAGGCAAAAGGAATATGTAAGGATCATAGCAGGTGGCGTTCTGTTGTTTCTGCCTACCCCCATGAGAAGAAAGCGTGAGTTTATGTATGTGTGTGTAGGTATTTTAATCTGTTTTGGTTTGGTCTGGTTTCAGAGCCATTTCCAAACAACGTTATTACGAAAACGTTGGCCTGAATGTTCTTTGATGCGTTGAAAACGAATACCTTAATCGACGGTCTGGGTACTGTCTAGGTGAGTTCTTATGATTATTTATTCTGCAATGTAGTGTACTTTGTTAAGTTGTGAAGTAACGTATAAAACAGAATTCAGGAAATATTATGAGAAATTGTTACTTGGCTTTAGATCATGTCCTAATCATGATCAATAAGAAGGAAAAAGTAAGAATTGCGTATTCACACTACCCAAGCGACTGTCATGCTACGCATATTACTTTTTAGTGGCAAGTAATGAACTTTTTATTTTACTTAGAAAATCTGTGTAACACGATATATTAATACAGCCCTGTATAGACCAGGAACAACTAAAGTCATTTATGCCTAGGGCGTTTAGTGTCCCTCAAATTGTTAAGTATTTCAACGATACTCAAGCAACAATCAAAGAAAATCATAAATTTACTCAAGTTATTTCAAGAAGCGAATCAAGTGAGCAACAGCTTAAAAGATTCCAAACAGTTTTTTCGTCGGCCTCTAAAAAAGAAAAACTGCAATAAAACTCAAAAGGCAGACTTTACTTTAATTCAGCATTCCCTCATGGCCTCATCGTTAGTCACTTCCAGCAGTGCACCCTCCGTATTTTGAAGTAATAAGGAAAAATAATATTGGCTTACATGCTTTCTCGTTATTTTCAATGAGCTGTACTTAGTTTTGAATAATTTATTACAACTTATGAGATGAAAAATATTTCTTGCGGCTTAGAAGTTTATTTAACTTAAGGAGCTACGATTTTATTATTTTGCATATTATAATTTCTTCGTTAAGGCGCTCCCTCACCGGGAGCAATTGCCTTTAATTTAACCTTTACCTGCGACCTAGCCGTGTTACTTCTACCTATTTAATTATAAAATGTATTAACCTATCCTGCTGGTTTCAATTACCTCTTTACACTACCTAGCAGTTGTCTGCACAGTCTACTTGCAAAGTCCTAGCCGTTACAGTGGAATCTTGGATCACATTACGGGCGAATGCTCCCGGTGAGACAGAGAGCGCCTTAAGCGTCGGTATCAGGAAAACTTGTTATGGGTGTTGGATAAGTTTATATAGAAAACTTAAAGTAGTAGCCATGAAAAAAAACGTCTAGCTAGCTCAAGACTTACACCAGTCAGTGAAAAAATCGAATTGAGGATAAACCTTGTAGATAATTGTTAAAAAAAAACATCCGAAATTTCCCAAATTTTCTTTATGGATAACGGAAAAAGTCAGTGCGGTCACTGTTCTGTGTTGTCTTTATTTAAATATTATATGAATTAGGCGACTTCTTATTTACGCCAATCAAAATACTGGAGTGCTTTTTGCACGGTTTTAGTGATATTCATTTTTCTTTAACAATCATCTGCAAGGTATATCCTCAATCCGATTTAGTTACTGACTGGTGAAACTCTTAGTTAGCCAGACATTTATATTTTTTTGATTACTACTTAATGTTTTTTTATATAAACTTATCCAAAACCCATAACACGTTTTCCTGGTACCGACTCTTAAATTGAATAGGCTCCTTTGTTAAATGTGCTACAAATTGTTATTATAATAATCAGGCTGTATAGGTATACTTTGTTCTACTGCAAGGCAACAAGGGCGTTTCTCCAAACAGAGAACAAAAGAGCATGGATTGCCTCGGTTACTTTACAAAAACAAAAGGTGTTCCAAAACTGACCAGAAAATATCAAAATTAAAATTTCTTTATTCAGACAAGAAAGATACATAATGTTAGTAATACTTACCTTATAGTTAGAGTCATTATTTGAGTTTGAAACATTTTGCACAGAAGATGACCAAGTAAGGTACAAGTTTCTCACTTGGCCATCCTCTACACAAAATGCCTCAAAATGACAGAATAGAAACTCACTGTCACTGTTTCAGAATGCTGTTGTCACTGGCCCATCTTCTAGTTACTAATGATGTATTTATTTTTTTAATGATCGCATGAAAGCCGTCAGTTCGATTCTGTGCAAAAATTTCCGACGCACTACAGAAACGGGGCAGTCTCAAGAGCATTCTGAAAACATTATTATATAGGACGCGCGCGACATCTAGCGACCTTTTGGTGTCGCTGATCCATAGACTTTCCATGTACAGATACTGATATCTATCTGAAGTTTGTGCCCCAGAAATTTAAATGAATTCACTCTTTTTTTGTGCAAGCCATTTAGGGTAAGATTAAGTGCGTCTGTGCATTTACCTTGGCCTTAAAGACATTTTTTAACATTATACTCGAGCCCATGTCCAGCAGCATAGTCTCCGAATACTTTTAACATCTCTGCAACATATCCTGCGTTCGGGTCCAGCAGCACCATGTCGTCCGCATAGCTGATACTGTTAATACTAATACCACCAACCCGGCAACCGACACGCATGCTGCTGAGCTCGACTGTAAGGTCATTGACATATAGGTTGAAGAGCCCGGGAGAAGTCAACCTCTCCTGTCCCACATTGCACTCCAACCCATAATGATGACCCATTCTTTAACATAACGTTTTATTTGATTCTCTACAAATTGATTTAATTGCCGTTGAGGTTAATTTGACGAAGGTGGTAAGACCATCAGAGAAAATTGTGGGGCAGACTAGAGAGAATTTAGCTAGCAGCGGGGTACATTTTTTAAAATAAATTTTTACTCAAACTTAATTATCCAGCTATAAGGGGGTGTCCTGTTAGCTACAGGCCACTTCCTACTTCTAAACAGAGAGATGTACGTATGTAACTATCCACAATAGGCACCTAAATTATTTTACGACCAAAACCAGGAAAGTGGCAGCAAGTTAGAGTGCTCGCTACCGTCTGTTTACATTGTTGCGTTGCGAAGCTAATTTTCCAAAACGTAGTAGCAACAAAATATTGATGCAACATGTTTGTATCGAACTAAGGATCAGTGCAGACCGACGGAGTGGCGGTGAAGAGCAGTTTAACGGTCACAAGGAGCACTGAGCGACAAGCAGACCTCACTAAGCCGCCACGCCTCCGTGCCACTCTATATCAGAGTGCATCGTACCTACGGGCGATTTTTGATTGCGCACTGGATTATGAACGCACTGCTTAGCGACGAGAGCTTAAAATCTAACAGTGTATTTTTGTTGCGCTGGGATGCACTCTGTTGGATTCTAATATAAGTAATATTTCAGCCATTTGCTAAACAAAATCAACTTTCAGTTGTCATAGAATTGCTCGCTTCGCAAAACACACTTTATATTACACAAGCCAAAGGATTTTGAAGGAAATACCTAATCCATTGCTTCATATGCCTAAAAAAATCATCTGCTCGACAACGCACATAACGCAATGAATGTTATTGAATTGTCAAAATGAAAGACAATTGTATTGTATTGTGTAATTGTATTGTATTGTTGTGTGTTGTAAGATACAATGTGGACCTATTGCGTAAAACATTACGCAATAGGTCCACATTGTATCTTACAAACACGTTCAGGTCGTATTCTAGAGATCTCCGATTAGTTTTCGCTGCATTGGACATGAAGTTTCGGATCGCTGTGACACGTGTCAAAACTTTATGGTGTTCTAAGCATTAATTGCAGAGCGTTTATAATATTTTGAGTAGAGCTAAATGAACATACTATTAAATTATCGTTTTTTGTAACAAATACAGATTACCTACGTGGAATATTCTCAAAGGATTTTAGTTTTGACCTAGAATCAAATCATTCATATTGGATAATCTCATTTTATTGACAAGAGTGTGTCGACCCTACTCTAGCATAATCCCCAGAAAACCTTAATATTTATATCACACACTGTTCTAGTACATACATACAGAAACAAATCGTAGGTCATAGAAGATCCGGAAAATGGCCTGGCCGTACAAATTCTCCAAGAGTTGGTCAAATGGATTATTTTCTTGAGTAGCAACATTATCGTCATCACCAGCCTGACATCACCCAGTGCTGGACTTATGTCTCTTTTTGCTTTTGCCAATCTCCACGCTGTTTCGGTCTCATCCATATACGATCCGCATTTTAACAACATGAGGTATTTCAGGAAATAAAGAAAAAGATACAGAGAAAAGTCATTCCCAAAATCTCACACATCATAAAAGCACTACGATTAAATTTTAAGAGCCCAATGTTTCAGGTTTACGTGGTGACCTGTTGAACTACTGACATGTTGGCTTCGCTCGTTGGCGTTCGGCCAACATCGGCTCTTTTACATAATTCTCCGAATCCATGATAGCACACGTTTTAAAGCTATTACGCGATTGATGACCCTGTTCGCGTTCGCAATTAAGAGAGATCAGCGAACGAAGATCAATGTCGTGTTACGTCACTACCTAAAATGTAAAGGTTTGAAACTAAGGCCATAAATCATGTCTGAAACGATACTCATTATGGCTTGTTTTAGAAATGGAAGTAAAGATTTATTTTTGCGACTGTGTTGTTGTTTGTAACGAACCTACATCATTGTTGCGAGTTGAAAACTTTGTTTGGGTTTGGGTTGCAAAAAACTAAAATACAGATCCAAAGACACCGACTTCCAAAATTAGTTATTTTTCACTTTGTAGTTTTTTTTTTTTTTTGGAAGTCGGTTGTTATATTAATTCATCACATGCACCATTGATGTTTACATGCCTAATTTAAGGTAGATTGTAAAGGGATCGTCCATTTTATTGTTACAACTTATTTTGTTGACACCTGGTAACCTGTCTACTCCAGTCCAGTCTAGTCCAATATATGCAAATAAATAAATACTTATTCTGTAGAAATTTAGAAGTAATTCCAGCTGTAGTCGATTCACAATTTGTAATAATTTTTTATCACTTTTTGTTACGCGACAGGAATATGAATTAATCTTGAGCCTAGCTTAGTTTTAATGACCTGCTTCGGAACAGCTGACAGTTTTATCAGCACTTCCATTGATCACCATAAAAGCCAGATAACCCATTACTGGGCAAACCTTTAAAAACATTTAATTTCCAAGATTTTAAACCTATACGTGCAGGATTACAGTTGTAAACGATAATTTACCAGCCATCGCATGTTGTCGAGAAATGGCCACAAATTATCAGGTTGTTTTACTTAACTAGCTGTGATTACTGCTCCCTGCCATTATAGTTATAAAGTATTTATTGCATTTACATATATGTACGTTGACATTTTGTTTCAAATTTGTTTTTTTTTTATCATTGTGATTACAAAGGCCAGGCTTAGATCAAAGTATACGGAAATAAAAGTGTATTTGTATTAGTAGCTAAGTACTTATACCTAGCATTTTTTTTAAACATACATTGTTTGATATTCTATTTCTAATGTATACTTTTATACCCAAAAAAACAAATAAGGACTGTAAAGTGAATCCATTTTGAGGGTTTTTTTTTCCTTTAAATCGTTATGGTTACTCTTAATCACATTAAAATCTTAAACAACTTCAAAAACTACTTTCAAAAATTACAAAACAATTAAAAACAAACCAAGCAATGCAAAAGAAAGCAAAAGCCTGCCAATAATAAAAGTTGCGCCGGCCATTGCGCGCGCGTATTGTCGTTCAGCTGACATGCGACATTCAATTTCCTATTGTCAACTATTGCAAACTGCGGCGGCGAGGCGGCGGCCATGATGTATTTCCTGTCACGTCTAAAAATATTAAAATGGTATTGTAATGTTACTTTTATGAAATGTGACGTTTTTGGTTGGTAGTTGAAATTACTGGCAGGTTGTTATCAGTTGTTTTTTTTTTTGGTTGTACTTTTTGGTAATAACGATATCAGGGTAACACGATTGAAACTATTTTCGGAGAGTTTTTTCATAGAGATTTCTACTTCAGTTTTTTATTAGGAACGTTAGGAAGTTGTCTCTGTCATCTCTGACCCAGACTAGAGTCAAGAGCAAACCTATCTCAAATAAAAAAAAAATAAAAAAATGTTGGAAAGCATTCATATGTAAGTACCTATTTTTAAAAACTGATTCATCTGTAGTCTTTGTTGGTTCTTGTAGAATTGAGAACTGCACTTAGACTTAACTTTATATAATGTAAATAAAACAACAGCTAGCTTTAAAAAAAAAATCTAAGTACAAGTAAACAGAGAACAATAAATTGAACACAAAACACAACACAGCTGTTCCAAAATATCACTTGAGTATCAATTTTTCAAAATCATTCATCAAATAGCCTTTCAGGGTGTTTAAATAAAACAAGAGCCAGTATGATGACGTCATCAGTGACGTAATTAAATTAGACCGAGTCCCCTCGTGATGGGGATTTCGGGGAAGCCGTAACAGCCTTACGGCAGCGTACCTAATGATAGTTAGGGATCCGATGGTAGGTAATTTATTTTATTTAGCTAATGAACTTTGAGGCTGTTATAGCCAGTTATCCGTGTTAGATAAGTCTGGCTGTTGAATATTAATAATCCTTTTATGTTCGAATATTAAATGAAATACCTATCATTTACTAAAAGCGCAATTAAAAAGCTGGTAAAATCGCTGATTTGTCACAGCGTACTGCCAAAGTTAAACTTAAAGGTTGTTTTAAGCTAGCACCAGTGCCTTACATGATCCCTAATCGAAGGAATTATAATCAAGCACAATAAAAAGTTGCTTCAACAGAATCGTTTCGAGTGACTGACTTGGGAATGTTCAGTCCTGGTATAGTCAACCGCACTTCAGTGGTAACACTAGCACTACGAAAATCGCCGTTACACTACCACATAAGGGTCAATGTCTAATTCTACCACTGAACAGGTTCCGTCCATTTATCGACTATTTATTTCAGAGTCGCAACCACTGCCGTCACCATCGATATTTTATGGGCTCACCAAAGTAACATCTCAATTGATAGCATAAACTTTATCAATTGAAGCTTGACCCAAGGGAAAAAGAGATAGTAAACAACTAAATAAATAACCGAATACTCTTTAACATGCCAACTTGAAAAAAACAGCTTTGACCTCGCTAAACAAGTTTAGCTCTCTTTATATCTGTTGAGGAGATAAAACTTCCTTATAGGTTGATAGTTGGAGCTTATTTTTTTATCTTTTGTACGGTCACCGACAAAATTCTATTAACACTGCTACTTTAACACATCATCTAAATTGACTTACAATTATTCGATATTGTATTTACGCATTTCATATAACAGCAAAGAGTTTATAAATAACTTAGTTTTTAGAATTTTGAAATCGGAACAGAAGTTTATAGAATATTATCTATATCTATACAAATAAATAAAATTTGAAGTGTATTTTTGTAATGTCAAAATAACAGCTTTTAACTAAATGCATAAGAAAGTTTAAATGGTAATTATAACAAAAAAGCCATTTTTAATATTTTTGTCTGTCTGTCTGTTTGTTCCGGCTAATATCCGAAAAAGCTGGACCGATTTTGACGGGACTTTCACTGGCAGATACCTGATGTTACAGCGGGTAACTTAAGCTACTTTTATTTTAGAAAAATAATTAGAGTTCTGCGCAAAAAAAAAATTAAAACCCATGAAATTATGAAAAAAAAAGTTGGATTTGAAAAATTCTTTTTGAATTTGGTAGTCCAATTCTCGAGGATAGTTATAAGCTATTTAACATAACGCTACGACCCTTACGAGCCGAGCAAAAAGAAAGCCCGAAAGAACACTAAGCGAACACGAAGTCATAGTGCGAGCGGGCGATTCAACGCGACGGTTAGCGACTGGTCGGGGGACGAGGGAGTTTTATTAAAATGTGGCTGTTATTTTAGTATATTGTGCATCTTACGACATCTACGTGGACGAAGTCACGGGCACAACTAGTCTTTGTAACTCAATAATTAAGATTTAAAAAAACTGAAGTGTTTATCAACTATTGTTGCTAACTGTACGTACCTACGTCTATTACCTTTTTGACCCTCTAAATGTCAAGTTTGTTGAGGAAAATTGTAATAAGCGTAACATTTTCCTGAGTTTTACTCTAGTAAACGCACTGTGTAGGTGTTTTTGGTTATGTTTTAACATAAATAAAGGAGATTATAGATATAAGGGTTGGTAAAATTTAACAGAGCAGAGCAGTGTAACTTGTAAGAAAAGAGTTGCTTGCCTGAACGTGTTGCAGGCTTTTGATTTCGATGCTACATCTATATGAAACCGATTATGCTTAGATGGTTTAGTCATGTTCAGAGGATAAATGATAGGCATCTAACTCAAGGCAGATGTGAGTGGAAATAAAAATAGAAAGAATAGAAATAGTGACCTTATTGGTGATGTTTTTTAGAAAGTTCAGGTGCATAGTACTCGCAAGCGGCGTGAGTTTATGACCAGATGTATGAACATACACGAGGCAAAAGGAGTATGTAAGGATCGTAGCAGGTGGCGTTCTGTAGTTTCTGCCTACCCCCATGGGATGAAGGCGTGAGTTTATGTTATGTATCAAACCGATTAATCGGTAAACAACCTCTTCCTAAATATCTTGGTGGATGTTTATTCGACACATGTTCACTAGAACTTTTCAGTATCTGGCTTAGGTTTTCTACGATGTTCTGATTTCTAAGAAACTCTTCGTTAGTCAAATTTAAGAATATTTTACTTCCAACTCTTAAGCGCAGGCCACACTGAGAATGAAGCAAAACGAAGCTATGTTCATTTAGCTTCGCTCAAGTAGCTACCGCTTCTTTTCATACTTCGGTTCACACTACGAACTACACATTGCTGAACCAAAGTATGAAAAGACGTGATAGCTACATAAGCGAAGCTAAACGTACTTAGCTTCGTTTTGCTTCGTCTTTTCATACTTCCGTTTTCGTTTCGCTTAGCACGCGCTGTGAACCGAAGTATGAAAATACGCGGAAGCAAGCTAAACAAACTAAGCTTCTTGTCGCTTCGTTCCCAGTGTGGCCTGCGCTTTATTCTGAATATCCCATCAGGGTTAATGTATTCGTTGCCTAATATTTTATATTCAGCCGAAACCTGGACAGTGTACCGACGGCACATCCGCATGCAAGACCGGTTCCACCTTCGATGTCTTAGGAGAATTCTTAAGATCCGGTGGCCTGACCTCATGCGGAACACCGAAGTGCTAATGTTGGTGGCATTGAGTCTTATGCGGCGTCAACTGTGTCATGGATGACGGAGCAGCGAGTGGCGAAGAGCATCTTTTATTGTGAATTTGAGGAGGGCAAGCGCAAGCATGGCGGACAGCTCCTCAGGAATAAAGATGTGTTTAAGCGTCATTTTAGCAAGTGCGACTTCGAGCCGTCTTGGTGGGAGCAGAAAGCCACTCAAAGACTTGAGTGGAGGATTTTGGTTAAAACCAAAGTTCATGATTTTGAATTACAGCGACGCCTTGAGCTTGATGCCAAGCGTGACCAACTAAAAGCCCGACCACCTGCGGCAATTAACTATAACTACATAGATGGTGGGCTCACGTGCTCGCAATGTGCGAGGATTTTCACATAAGCCTCATGCGAGCTCACGAACGACAACTACTGCGGAGTTGAAGCCTTGGCCGAAATCGGTCAGATCGCATCGTCATCATCATCAATGTATTCGTAGATAAATGATAGATACGAACCTTTTACCTGTAAGCTGGATTTTACTACAACATTGTATAAATTCAAGTCAATAAAAATTTACTACATCCATGTACCTCAATAATACTCCGTAAGTGCCTTGATATTCATTCTCCTTTTATAATCAAAACAACAAACATTGTTGTTTTCAACACCAAGGGTGCCACGTAAACAAAACATTTTCAAGAAGGGTAGTTTTTTATTTGAAAATATGGCAATAAACAAAATTTCTATTGCTGTTTTTTTTTTATTTTCTAAGGTTCTGTTTTTTGCGGTTGTTCGAAAACTCTTGTAAGGAAAAATTAAGATGACACCGCGCGCGCAGTGGCACCCTCATCGTTTGTCCAAACAACAAACAAAAGATGAGGGTGCCACTGCGCGTTCGGTGCACAGTGTGATAAGATCCCGGATTTTGTGTCCTCGTGTTTTTATTGAGTTAATCGATAGTCTACAATTCCGACGATTAGAGTAAAACTCCGGGTTCGCTAAGACTTGTACTTTTTTTTTTTAAATGTCAAAGTTTCGCAATATCCGACTCTTGAAAAACGAAAAAAAATCGTTATAATTTAATGGAAGTATTTATTCCAGAATTTATTTATTTTATCGAGAAAAGGTATAATAGCCGACCGTTCTACCAATTCCTGTTGCTTTAGTATGAATGGGTTGAGAGATATGATTTTTTTTCTCATTTTTCGTTTTCATTTTTATATTCATCTAAACCGCAGTAGTAGGTGGTCACTCCTACATCAAAAAATTGCTGATACTTTCTATTATGTGTAGTATTAATTCCAAAACCAAACTCGTTGGGTTCTAGGAGTTATTGGACATTTTAGTAATATCCGAAATATCCGCACTTAGGGCTGCCACTTCAACCAAAACATAATTTGTTAATTTTTATTAAGTTTTAGCTTCCTTATCACGACCATAACAAGATATCATTATTTTGTGGCTTAGATGGCAAAGATTGAGTAATTTTATAAAATAAATTAAAAAACAAATGGAGAAATTGGTATCATGTTGACTGATACACCTTTTTTTGGAAACCGCCTATAAATTCTAACTCAAAAGACTCAACTATTAGTAAATAGAAGAAAATCTTTTCCGATGTCTCATAAGCAGTGGTCGGAGTAGGTAGAGCTGTTTTGGTTCAATGCCCGCAAACGTTGATGTTAATATGGGCATTCCCCGGGATTCTAACTGAAACTCCGGAATTCGATAAATTAATTGTTTTTTTGTTAATACGGTCAAAAGAAAGCTTGTCTTATGTACTGACAGTAAGCGCACGACGTTGTCAAACTAACGTCAGCGACGCGTTGCTAATTTCCAATATGCACACGTGCGATGTTGCCGCTCAGGTGTAACCCGCAACATGACTAGTGGAAACAAAAGAATACAATAGCGGGCTGCGCCGCTAGACGAACGCACCTGTTTTTGTCCCTTTCTACAGTATTTAAATTGTTTTTCCACAATGGTGCCGATTCCCTTTCACCGAACTAAACTATGAGAACTATCACTAGAATTTCTTACTTTTGGCTATGACAATCTTAAAGCTAAACTGAAAAAAAAACTAAAATTAAAAATAATTTTGACCCAACTAAAATCGTATTTGACAATCGTGAATCCACGTGGTACTTGTTTGCCCTACCCCGTGTCGCGCGGGGGGGGGGCAGCCTCAACGTGTTTTATATGGAATTTTCACTTTTTGTATGGAAAATATGAAAAATGGTTACGTGGTTACTACATGTTGAGTTTTAGGGGTTTATGGGTTTTATAAAGGGGGTCGAAATTTTCATTATTTTTGCAATAGGTCACACCATTTTCAAGATATAATCAAAAGAAGAAAAAAAAGACAGTACTGTTTTTGCACCTGAAGTCAAGGTGTTGGTGTGAATGTTCATGACATCTAAATTTATTCCACACCTTTTTAATCGCGATTAAAAATAGATTTAATTTTAAAAAGATGTGAATAGCTTTTTACAAAGTAATTTCTAGCTTATTTAATAATATATATTTCAAATCCCGGGATTCCGGGAGTGTCCATATTAGGATAACGTATCGCAAGTACAAAAAATAGCTCTACCTACTCCGACCACTGCTCATAAGTATATCAATCAACATTTAACATGAGTAATCAAAATATCAAAACTTTTTACAATTTTTAAAATATTTTTAGTCAATTTAGTTCTTTTTATTATTAATTTTACAATTCTTTTAAATCAATTTTGTTTTACTTTTTGATTTTACAACTTATTTTGAATCAATTTTAGTGTATTTTTATATTTTACAATTCTTTTAAATCAATTTTATTATATTTTTTGATTTATAACAATTCTTTACAATAATTTATTTTGTATTTTTTTTTATCTACATGAATTATATACCTATCTAATTATTTTAAATAAATTTTCATCATGTATTATTCTTTTAAATCAATTTAATTATATTTTTTGATTTATAACAATAATTTATTTTGTATTTTTTTTATCTACATGAATTATATACCTATCTAATTATTTTAAGTAAATTTTCCTCATGTATTTACATCAATTGTATTGATTTTTCATATATATTACACTGAGAATGCGCCCTTGCTTAAATTATTTACGTTGACTACACATTATTTATATACAATATGTAACTATATTTATTAAAGTATAATTTTTGCTATAAAGCAAAATCAATGGTTGTTCCATCTGGAGTTGGAACAATTTCAGGGGACTGAGCGCCAGTCAACCTTTATACCGTAACCGTACTCTGCACTTCAACAACCTCAGTAAGGCGTGACTGAGGTACGTCGTGCACAACTACGGCCGGGGGGCTTGCCTTAACTGGCCGACCCGCGAGAAGGAACACTCTATAAAACCCGACAGCGAAGTCGTTTAAACCCTACGGATATCTGGCGACCTCCGTAGTATGTAGCCTTACCCCCGGAATGGGCGTCACCCGGGGGTGGACCTTCTATCGACCCTACTCGTGGGAACAACAATGGAAACTAATCAAAAACCAACAAATAAACCTGGAATTTCAACACAGACGACTATAGCATTGCCAACTGACACCGATTCAGACGACGAGATGTTTTTAACTAACCAACAGAGCCCTAACTATGCGTATCAACAGACAGATCACCGTGAAGGACATTCTTCTGGTACAAAAATACTAACTCGAATGGAAGCCTTTAAGCTGTTTAAGGGTAAAGCAAAGGAGCTGCCGCTTTCCGAACGATTGAGTATGGTTGTCAATTATTTTGGCTCTGAATATCAACTTTCACAAACTGACGAGGAGTTGAAACAAACACTTTCACGGTTTTTATCAAAGAGTCAAGATTACTTTAAGCGTTGTAAGTTTAATGAGTCCTATTTTATTAAAACAAAACGAGATTGGCTTAGTGGTACTCTTGTTAGTGGTCATTTGATATCAGTCCTTGATAATGATGAAACTTCATCAGCAACGGTTTCTAATAACGAATCTCTCTTTTCTCCGAAATCCAAGAGGTTTATGGCTTTAAGCAGAAGCCAACAATATAGATCTAAGCGAAAACTTTCGGAAGCCTTAGGCAACGAACCAAATGTCCTGAAAATACAAGCGTTTGTACAATCTATTAAAATCGGAGGACAAAATCTGCCACATTCATCTGCTAAAGATTTAGAGACACTATTATGTCTCTGTCTAGAATCTGAGACTGCTCCAACAGAAATTCTTAAAAAAGTTCAGACATCTCCAGAACCATGCACACCTGTCGAAGGTCTGGCTATGATAACTGATAGAAATATGTCTGTCGAAACAAACAGTGCAATTTGATTAGATCTTAAAAGACGGATTTGATGCATACCCCCCGTATAATAAAATTCAAGAGGCTAAAAAAACATGTTATCCTGACCAGGTGCAGGTGTCCGAAAGAGAAGCATCTGTGCCTTTTCAAAGTTTAGTCAACCACACTTTTACTCAGGTGATTAAATTATGTGATGAAGTCCTCATCAACTATTGTACCAAAAAAAGAATTCAAGCAGTAGATTGCATTTTAAGGGGTAACTGGGGCTTTGATGGAAGCACTGGGCAATCTTTATATAAACAATCATTCTCAGATGCAGAAGGTGACGAAAATAGTCTTTTTGCGACGACATTTACGCCATTGCAGGTTGTAACTAAAGACAGCAATGATGTTATTTGGGTAAACCCTGCACCGTCATCTTTTTGTTACTGTAGACCGTTACACTTGCAGTATAAAAAAGAAACGAAAGAATTAATTATTTGGGAGGAACAGTCTATTCAGGATCAAATACAAAATCTTACCCCCATTATAACTGAAACCTCGAGAGGGCATACAATAAAAGTTGTTGAATATGAATTATACTGTGCAGCTATTGATGGGAAAGTCCTGAATGCAATTCTTTGTACGCCATCTCAGTTACGTTGCCCATATTGCGATTTGACCTCATCGCAATTCAACAATTTAGAGTTAGCATTCTCCAAACCAGTAATAGAAGAACGTTTGGTGCATGGCATAAGTCCACTTCATTCTTGGATAAGGGCCTTAGAATTTTTATTAAACCTGGGATATAAAGTAGAGGTTAAAAAATGGAGGATCCCTCAAAGGTCAGAAGAGAGCCGATTAGTCGAGGACCGTAAAAAATAATCCAGGCTAAAATCAGAGAAGAAATGGGACTTTTGGTAGATGTTGTCCGTCCAACTTCAGGGACCACTAATGACGGAAACACTGCACGCACTGCTCTTTCTGATAGAAACCGAGGAACTTTTGCAAACATTCTGAACATTGAACAGTGGCTATTAGATGGATTATATGTTATTTTAACAGTTTTGTCTAGTAACCTGCCAATTGACTTTGAAAAAATCGCAACTTTTTGCAAAGAGTTGGCATACAAATATGTTGCGAAGTATGGATGGCATCCTATGACTATCACGCTTCACAAAATTTTAGTACATGGGTCGAAAATTATAGAAAAATCAAATTTACCTATTGGCATGCTCTCTGAACAAGCGGCTGAGTCACGCAACAAATTTTGGAGGTTTGACAGAGAGCACCATACCAGAAAAAAATCTCGTGAAGCAACTATGTTTGACCTTTTTCACAGAGCTTTAGTCTCATCGGATCCCATTATCTCTGATTACAACCTCTTAGAGAGAAAAAAAAAGGCTAAAAAAATCCCATTGCCACCGACCGCATTGTCTTTGTTGAGACCTGTTAATGAACAAAATCTAGCCATCGATTATTATTCACGTGTTGAATTAATTGTAACTAACAATGAAGATGAATTTTAGTTCGGTTAGCCCACATAATATTTTAAAAATTCATATACATTTTCCTTTCGAATAGCCAACTCCATATTAGTTATTAGATAAAAATTAAAACACATTTTTTTTCAAATAAAATATATTCGTGTTGGTTTTTTTTCGGATACATGAAAGTGACAACCCTAAGGAAAATTTTGAATTTCCAATAACTCCTGGAACCCAATGAGTTTGGTTTTGGAATTAATACTACACATAAAAGAAAGTATCAGCAATTTTTTGATGTAGGAATGGCCACCTACTACTGCGGTTTAGATGAATAAAAAAATGAAAACGAAAAATGAGAAAAAAAATCATATCTCTCGACCCATTCATACTAAAGCAACAGGAATTGGTACAACGGTCGGCTATTATACCTTTTCTCGATAAAATAAATAAATCCTGGAATAAGTACTTCCATTAAATTATAATGATTTTTTTTTCGTTTTTCAAGAGTCGGATATTGCGAAACTTTGACATTTTTTAAAAAAAAAAGTACAAGTCTTAGCGAACCCGGAGTTTTACTCTAATCGTCGGAATTGTAGACTCTATCGATTAACTCAATAAAAACACGATGACACAAAATCCGGGATCTTATCACACTGTGCGGTGCCTGCACTTTCATTGTAAAATAAAAGAAATAACCAATTATTTCTTTTATTTTAGAATGAAAATGCAGAAAAAAAGCATGTTAAATTAGCATGCTCCATAAGACTAAACGTTATTATTATTACAAACTGTATTTTTACATTGTTAAGTTTTATTATAGGTACTCGTAATCCTTAAAACGGAAAATAGTGCCCAATAGGATGCATTTTAAGGATTATAATAAAACGTAACAATGTAAATCTACCGTTTGTAATAATGATAACATTCTTATTTCCTGCATTTTAGTTCTGTAATAAAAGGAATAACCAAACAAACGACGCGGGCGCCACTGCGCGCGCGGTGTCGTCTTAAAAGATGATAAGATAACATTGTAAACTGTTCATTTTGTTCGATCTTTAGTAACGAAAGTTACTGACACATTTTAACTAGGGCAGAATACTTTAAGTAGTTACAAGTAGGTACTACGAATATTAAAAAAAATAATGTCTACTCTGATTATCTGTTCGTTCTTAAGAATTATCATTTAATTTTATTTAGTTTTTTTTCTGAAAGTTGTTCAATTGTGGGTATATCGACATAGTCCTCACTAAATAAAAATGTAATATTGAACATAACGTTATGGCCGTCCACTGTCTCTTAAGATGCAGGTATACTCTAGTTTAAGAGACACGGTAACGTAAATTGTCAACAGATGTACAATGTACTTACATCAACATGTATATACACTATATCTTGTAGTCACATAACTTTGTATATCTTGCTTGTAACTAGTTTAAGTTTGTTTTCTTACCATCTGTACCTTCTCGATCAATAAACAATTTATTTATTTGTTTATCATGGAAAATAAAGATAATAATTGTAAGCCTAATTAGTATAATGTACGTCTGATTAATATTATTCTTTAAATATCCTGGAATTATTATACCTCTAATACATAGATATTGTATTGACCATATTAAGTAGCAACCGGTAGGTAGATGTTAAAGTTTAAGCAATTTTGATTTATAGTGAAATATATTACATTGTTAATCTAAATGATAATAATTAAATGTATTATTAATTATCAACTAATTGTAGATGAATAATCGTTTTTAATAGCCATTATATTAATTTAAGATAGTGTATTTATAATCGAAGTTAATGTCATAACTGACACTCTTTGCGATCGACACATCGCGCAATCGTTGTACAAGAAAGAGGTGAATTTTGTGATTAAAGCGCTGTGGAGATATTACTGGATTTTATTTCTGCAACACTTTTGAGGCTATCCCGATATAATATTGTTTCCATGTTCATGTAAATATAGAAATCAAACCATCCCATTTTGTAAAATTTTATTTCTAACCTTGTACTTTATTTTCTTCATGTTGATAGACAGAATAAACAAAATAAAATGTACGCAATCATGATAAAAACTATTTGTTCACCATTACAAATTCCACGCATTACCACGGCAAACACCGTCATATATTTCACCTTTACAAAATAAACAGTTTTGATTGCAAGTGCACATTGAAAGGCCTCCAGCACGAGTTATGGCGCACTTTGTATCTTCATTCAAAGAAATATCGCGATAAGCGAACTCATTCAAGCGGCCGTCTTTTCAAGACTCGACAGAATCGCTTTTTTTTTCGTTATTATAGAAAACGAAATTCTCGGCCGGTGTGGCATAAACTTCTTTTCAATATTTTGTGAATGAAATAGGTTTGTACCTAGTAGATAACTAATATTTAATCATTTATAAAATTTTAATAATATGCGAGTCACTTAGGTTTATTTTCTTCCTGTATGCAAAACGGTATTCAAAGAAGCTAGAAATTGTCACCGCTATTAAGTCGCCGGTGTATCAAGTACACCGTTTTATTAAACCGTAAAAACAGCCGGTGTGGATGATGCACTATATTTCATCATTTCCATTTTAGTCGATATTGCAATAGTAATACGTAGTACTTTCTAAGTCCACGCATTTCGTTTCGTTCATTCTTAAATTTCGGTCATTTTGATGTACGACAACACTACGTGCGAGGTGTATCCGCTTTGAGAAATATTATACTCTGTCACTTAAAATAAACTTGGGATGTTTTTTCTCAACTTGGGATGCTTGTAAATAATGATTATTGTACTATTGCAATATCGTTTTATTTATTATTTATGTTAACAATATGTTAACATTACATTTAAACCATAAAACATATAGGTCATCGATCGTTTTATTAAATTAAACCCATTTACTTGTAATCTGAAATCAAAATTTTCGTTGTTCATGTTTACGACCAATTTAAAAATACAAGTCGATCGTAAATTCGCGCTTTTTTTGTTTACAAACACGTGGCGGGACCGCCCGCCGGCCGGCCGATGACTAATGCCGCTAGTTACCTTTATTAGGATTTAGAAGAAAGTTTCCAACTTAGAAGTGTTTCGTTTTATACCGCTACCTATTTAAGGCGACGATAAGCGACTTTTAATGATTTTAAACTGAATATCACTTGTCAACGAGTAGTGTTAATGATTTGGAAAAAAATATATGTTAAAATAAAACATTTTCTTAATAACTTAATACCTATGTGAATATATTATATTATGTTATGTAATATAGTGTAATTAATTTGTAAAATTTTGTCTAACGCGGATAAAACACTGAGAATAATACAACAACGATCAAGCGTATTTTTATGAAACTTTCACCATTTTAAAGATAATTTAATTACTTATCTTTAAGTATAAGTTTCTTTTAATATAAAACCTTTTTTTGTGTATAATACATTAATAATGCTTCTAATTTGGGACAGCGTCCTATTACTGGGTGGATGTACAACGCGTTACGTGAGCCCAGCACAGAACACGCAAGCTGTGCACTCAAGGCCGTTGGCGTATATCTGCATCTTAAACCTACTAGCACACAGTAATAATAGCACACAACCGAGATTATGTCTAACTCGGAAACACTATTATTCACAGGTAAAAGCACTGACTGTCTGTTTGCGGAAACTTTGGACGTATTGCTTGAACACAAAGTGGCAAAGTTACCTCTACAACTGATTCTCTGGTTCTGAACGACTGTAGAAATATTCCTGAGATCATTTCATTGTGTTAATGCAAACAGGGCCGTTTATTTACTGATTTATCTACTCATAAGATACATAGAAACAACGCAAATTGAACTAGAAACATTTTCTTTCCCCTCAATTCTCTTGTATCCCGGAAAACGTATCCGTTTTAATTGCTGAAGTAATCACATTGCCGAATTTACTAGCACACAAGTAATTAAGTAACTAAGTTTGGTTATCTGTCTGTCTATACTAATCCAAGGGGCTCGTGGCTAAATGATAACAGCCGCACGGGTCGATCTATGGTTAAGCTATGCTTGCCGCAATCGGTTCTTGGATGGGTGACCATTCATTACACACACATGCACGCATGAAAGCACGTTAAGCCGTGGGTCCCGGCTGTAATTAGTAGATCTTTGGTAGTCGTTACGGGAAATAAAAAAGCCAAAAGTCTGACAACCAGTCTTACTAAGGGGTATCGTGTTACCTAGTAGGTGGGTTATGGAGGTTAGATAAGCAGTCGCTCCATGTCAAATACTGGTATTCAGCTGCATTCGGTTAGACTGGAAGCCGACCTCAATAAAACGCTAGGAAAATTGAAACACTAACATAGGTACACGGTATTATTACAATATAAGGCTTTTAGCATGGTTTAAAAGCCAATGACAAAAAATTTCAATTTTAATTTTTTTCGCGGTTCTCACATTATTCATTAGATGCAGAATAATATGCTGAACAAAAGTTAATATGCGGTAACCTAACCTAACATCAGTCTGAACCGAGAAAAATAGTTAATTAAAAAAAAAACATTATTTTTCACAGAAATTCAAGTTCAAAATATCATCTCAGCTGCATATCTAGAAAAATCGTTTATCAATTAATTTTTATTATAGGTTTTACCAATACCCATACTGACTAAGGTTTCAACGATGGCCGCGGTATAAAACCAAATGCGCCACTTCCCTTAGTGACTTCTCGCCCCGACCCTTGCTCGAGCCTGCCCAGGGCGCTGAGCCTGTAGCTTTAAATTCGTCCCATAACAATAATAATCCGATCAAGCATGTCCCTTGCTGTCCTCCCCCCAGCGACGCCCTAAGTCGAGGCCCGTGCCCCCTTAGCGAGTAGTCGCTTAGTTTATAAGTCTTTATGCCCTAGCTGGAGACCTTAATTTATTGAGGCACCGACAAGAAAGAGCGGTTGAGCAGCCGACAACCTCCTAGCTTGATCTACGAGATGCCATTTATATTTTAAAAAAAGCCCACGGATATTTGGTGGCAACGTCGCATTTCGAGAAGTTTTTCGTGATTCATCATCTGCCTAGCCTTTTCCCAACTTTGTTGGGGTCGGCTTCCAGTCTAACCGGACGCAGCTGAATACCAGTATTTTACATGGAGCGACTGCCTATCTGACCTCCACAACCCAGTTGCTGGGCAACACGATACCCTTGGTAAGACTGGTTGTCAGACTTTCGGGCTTCTGACGACCCGTAACGACTGTCAAAGATCCAAGAATGACAGCCGGGACCAACGGCTTAACGTGCTTTCCGAGGCACGGAGGAGTCTCGGTATGTAAAGATGGTCACCCATCCACGAACCAACCCCAGCAAGTGTAGCTTAACCTGATGGATCGACCCGTGCGGCTATTATTACTTAGCCACGAGCTCCTTACTTAGCCGAGAAGTTTTTCGTGATTATTTTATTAAATTTAAATCAAAGGACAATTCCCTCTGACAGATAAGTATCATGCTTTTTTAGAGTACTTTTTTTTGGTATTTACTCTTAGAAAACAGAAAATAATTGACAAAATGTCATTTTCTAAGAGTAAATACAAATAGGGTTGTGCGCAAAACAATTCAAACCCAGGAAATTGTGGAAAAAAATTAGTGCGGGCGGGAAATGCAAAAGGGAGTTTTATTAAAATATGGCTGTTATTTTAGTATATTGTATATCCACGCGAACGAAGACGCGGGGCACAGCTAATATATAATAATTGACAACATGAGACAAAACGTCGGCTGAAGCTGGCTGAAGCATTTGTTTTGCATTCCAGTAACCTGTCATATCTTCTGAAGCTGTGTCGCTCACAGTAGATCAGTCGCGGTACGAGCGGGTCTGACGTTTTGAACTTCGTGGAAACTTGTTAAAGTCAAATTAAATTTAGACTGTTAGCTTTAGACTATTAGATTTAGACTGTTATCTTTTAAATTATTTAGGTAATAGAAAATTATTTTTGTTTTTCTTGATGCACTTGCCTATGTCAAATAATTAAGTCTGCCATATAAATTACACCAAACCTAAAGATTCAAAAATAAACGGCACTGAATAAGCATTGTTACATTCCACTTAACAATTTCCTCTCAAGTTCGGTAATTACCTGCTGGCAAATTGTCTGTAATTATTACACGGTACTTTTCACTGTCACTGAACGGACATTCTACATTTCCCCAACCATGATTCAATCCCATAATCTATACAGATAAATAAAATTGAAGTGTCTGTTTGTAATGTCAAAATAACAGTTTTTTACTAAATGCATATGAAAGTTTATACGGTACTTATAACAAAAAAATAAAACAATTTATAAAATGTTTGTCTGTCTGTTTGTTTGTTCAGGATAATCACCGAAACGGCTGGATCGATTTGGACCGGACTTTCAGTGGCAGAAATCTGATGCTATAAGAAGTAACTAAGTGTACTTTTATTTTAGAAAAATAATCGTAATTAGGGTTCCGCGAAATTAAATTAAAACCCTTGAAATTATGACCCAAAAGTCGGATTCGAAAAATTCTTTTTAAATTTGGTAGCTCAATTCTCGAGGATGGTTATAGGCTATTTAACATGACACTACGACTCTTGGAAGCCGAGCAAAAAGAAAAATTAAAGTTAGTAAGAACGATAAGCGAAAACGAAGTAATAGCGCGGCCGGGCGATGCCACGCGACGGGTCGGGGGACGAGGGAGTTTTATTAAAATGTGGCTGTTATTTTATTATATTGTGTATCTTACGACTTCTACGCGAACGAAGTCGCGGGGCACAGGTAGTTACTAATAAAACGAACAATAGCAGGCAAAATCACGCGGTTGAATAATAACTTTTAAGTAGCAGACGGTTTCAATTCAAAGTTTCTAAGTGAAGGGCTGATTTATGTAGGTAATCTGTGTATTATGGTGGCCAGCACGGATTTCCGGATCTCCCCCTTATTGAATCCGTGGTGGTTCGATAAGCCTCCCCTTAATTGTATAGTCTGTGAACTCAGTATTGTAAACAAACAGTCGGATGTTTAGATATGTCGACCGTATTGTAACCCGTATATAATTTGCAAGTAAATTAATTTATAAATGTAAAATTGTTACGTATGTTATTAATGTTTTGTATTAGTTTAATAACGAGTTAGGAAAAGGTTTTTGTCTGTATGTAATGTTTGAAGAAAAAATACTTCTTTGTTTTGCATGTCTGGAAAATAATAGCAGCTAAAAATGTCCCGTCTTTTTTTGTCAAAGTCGAAACCTAACTAAAAAATAACCTACGGGGCGCGATCACGACCACGTTGACGGCATTGTCGCCCGGAAATCATAGCAATATACCTACAATTCAGCTTAAAGGCTCCTTCAAACTCGCGCGACTCTCGACCCGAATCGCACGCTACACAAAAGCACCGCTCGTGGTACGACACGCGGTGCCTTTGTGTCGCGCCTGTTTGTAGGAGCCTTACAGAGTAATAACGTGTACCTATTGATATAAGCCTCATTGGTTTTTTTTTAATTTTTTTTATTTGAGATAGGTTTGCTCTTGACTCTAGTCTAGGTCAGAGATGACAGAGACAAAGTCGACGATGGAGCGAGCTTACCCAGAAGAAGCCTGTTCACTCTCACTTTGAAGAGATCGGGGTTGTATGCATTCGGAAACACAGACGCAGGCAGAGAGTTCCACTCCTTTGCTGTGCGCATCACACAAGACATTTGGAAACGCTTAGTGCGAATTGGTGGGATAGCAACTAGGTAAGGATGGTAACCTGCAGTGCGTCTAGATGTCCGCTGATAGAAGGGGGCCGGCGGAATGAGGTCGTGGAGTTCTTGGTCTTGTGGTCGCTACAGCTGAGCATGAGGTCCTGGGTTGGATTCTCAGGTCGGTCAAAGTTTTATTGGATTTTTCTTTCTGGAATTTTTAAGTAGCAGCCCGGAGTCTGGATTTCTGATGGCAACAGGCTCGCCGCCTATAACATGGGACTTAAATATAATAGGCGAAATGTAGTTCTACCTGCTATAGGTACAGCTTCTCTCTGCTCTCTATAACATGGGACTTAAATATAATAGGCGAAATGTAGTTCTACCTGCTATAGGTACAGCTTCTCTCTGCTTAAGCTCTGCTTAAGCTGCTTAAGTACCTATTGATATAACCAAAATTGTTTTCAGGACTTAGAAATCCTAGCGTCTACTCGTAGCGCATCCATATTCAACGGTATTCTATAGAACAATGCGCAGTTACGCGAGTTGTCCAGATGTTTCTGTCATGCATTGATTTTTCCGATTTGGAATACAATATAACACCTTATTTTCAATAGAAATTACAAGCAGAAAAAGAACAGAAACTTCAATAGAAAAAAAAATTGTTATAGTACCCTCCTTTAATGAATTAAAGCATACCTATGGGTGCCTAGCAGGATCCGCATTCCATCTGCAGTGACAGCCTAGTGGCGTGACTATCGGACTCTCAAGTCACAGATCTCGAGTTCGAACCCAAGACACGCAGCTCTGATTTTTCGGATTTTTTTGCGTATTGTATAATTATCACTTAATTAAAAAACGGTGAAGGAAAACACCGTGAGAAAACCGACACACCTGAGAGATATTTCTTGACGGCATGTGAAGCCAAATGAGAGGCCAATAGGCGGCATGAAAACTCTGACACCAGGTTAGTCACTAACCATACGAAAAACAAAGAAAAAAAGCAGAGATCACCCTGCCTTAAGAATACATTACTATCGAGAAGTCAATATCATCTGGATCTCAGTAACAGCATCTTTTGACGCCTTTGCCTCAGATCGAATTATAGAAAAGGGATAATACGGGGTTACTGCGTTACTTCGGATTCTTGAAAAAAGGAGTACAGACAGTCCGTATTTATATTTATTTTTAAAGTATAAACTTGGTTTTTGCTTTTAGTCTTGCCATTACTAATAATAATCGATGTTTTATTACATAAGTACCTATGTAATTTCCTCGGTGACTGCCTCGTTGGTCTAGTGGTCACAAGCGCTACTGCTGAGCATGAGGTCCTGGGTTCGATTCCCGAGTCGAGCAAAGTGTTCTTGGGTTTTTCCATCTGGAATTTCTCTCTAGCAGCCCGGAGTCTGGATTTGTGCCCGGTTGATGCCAATAGGCTCGCCCCCTAATACATGGGACTTAAACATAACTGGCGAAATGTGGGTGTATGTAGGGCAAAACTTGGGTAATCGGTGATAGTTTTGTTTTTTACTTGTAAAATTCGATTCATTGATCAGACTATTTTTTAAATTTACTGTGATATAGTAGACAAAATAAGTTTTGCTAACTTATATCTAAAAATGTGGCAAATACTATAATGATTGAAAAATGTACATTTATCAAGTCAGTAGTAACTTGGTAATAAAACACAATTATCTATCACCGAATAGCTGCATATCACGAATTAGCCAAGTTTTGCCCTACTATAGGTACACCTCTGCTTAACCTTTCGGGGAATACAGGCGTGATGTTATGTTATGTTGTAATATATACCTTAAATCTATACTATATTATTATAAAGAGTTATGTAAGTTTGTATGTAGGGGGTCATCTTCGGAACTACTGATCCGATTCCGAATTCTTTCGCTAAAGGGAAGCTATAGTATTTCCAAGTGTCATAAGATATATTTTATGTTAAAACAAGAAAATTCACGCGGACAATGTCACGGGCGGAAGCTAGTAGCTAGTAAAGATGAAATTATGATTATTGTTATATTATTCTACCATATTCGTGTTCTTAGGGATGACATTCATGATAACCCAAACGGTTTATCAGATAATAAACACATGTAGGAATTCATCTAAGCTGCTATTTTTTTTTATTGCAGCTTTTATAGGTATTCTGTGTACCAATATTGCCAATCCGTAATAGACCTTTTTCATTTTTATTAAGTACCTGGTACTTGTTGACAGGCCTGCACTGTCCTCCTATAACTATTAACACAGTAATTTGAAAACATTGTAAAAGCCAATCATTTCTAAAAGAGTAACCGTGCAGTTTCTTGCCGGCTCTTCTCAATAAGAAACGACTAATTGGAACCGTGCACCTAGCTTCTGACGTTTCATAAGTGCCCATGTGAAATAAAATATTCTGATTTTGATTTTGAATCGCAAAATAAATTTCCACTCAGACTGTGATAAACAACAATATTAAGTATTGTTATCGGTTCCAGACCGCAGTTGTGTAAGAGATACATTCCTTTAATTTATATTATGGTGTTCAATTAACTAACTTCGTAGAAAGTAGAGTAAGTACTGCAATATACAGGACTTAAATAATAAAATGGATACTACTCAATAATACTGTAGTACCGTGATATTTACAGAGTAAGCGGAATTTTTATTTGAAAGGTAGAGGTGTGTCATTTATTTCAAGTTGGCCATTAAAAGGCACTTTTGATGTCAACATTTACAAAATTGATTCTAGTCGCCCCTTGCAAAAGGTAGTTTCGTATGGAGAAGAATGGAGAATTACTCTTTAAAAATGTTTTGTATACACTACTTATAATTATTATGTAAAGACGATGTACAGACGCCAGTACATTAAGCTACCCGAAACTTTCAAATTTTCCCAATCAACCTTGAACCTAATGCTTTAGCAATAAAGTCGAAAATCTATTAAAGAAATTTGACAGATTGTAGTAGCTTGATGTGCTGGTTGATAGCGGATGTTATATCCATACCTAGAACAAAAAAAAATACGAAGTATACTATGCAACATAAACATTACATAACATCAAGCCTTGTTTCCCCGAAGGGTTAGGCAGGCGTGTACCTTTAGTTCACCCACATTTCGCGAGTTATGTTTAAATCCCATGTAATATGGGGCGAGCCTATTGCCATCTACCGGGCACAAATCTAGACTCCGAGCTGCTACTGAGAAATTCCAGATAGAAAAACCCAATAACACATTGCCCGACCGCAAAGCAAATAAGTACAAAATTTTGTATACTATGCAAATAAGTACAAAATAGTAAACATTTTTCATTGACTCGTGATCGTTTTTGTTTTGTTTTGTAGTTGTTAAGTAGGTACTTATACCTACTTAAGAGGCAGATATATGCCAACGGCCTGGAGTGCATAGCTTGCGTGTTCTGTGCTGAGCTCACGCAACGCGCCGTACGTCCACCTAGTAATAGAATTCGCCCATCAAGGAGTGCTGGTGTGATAAAACAAATGCTAATATATTAAAACACGTATACTTAAAGATAAATAATGAAATTATCCTAAAAATGGTGAAGGTTTCATAAAAATACGCTTGATAGTTTTTGCGCGATTCTTAGTTTTTTATCCGCGTTAGACATAACTTTACAAATTAATTACACTATGTAATATAAACATAATCTAAAATATGCACATACAAAGTTATTAGGAAACTGCTCTCATTTAACATATATTTTTTCAAGTCATTAACACTACTCGTTTAGACGTGATCTTCAGTTTAAAATCATTAAAAGTCTGTTATCGTCGCCTTAAAATCCAACAACAGTATCAGATGCTCAATGATAGTGAAAAAGGACGAATATGTTCAGAACGGTTTTGATAAGAAACTGAACTGTTAATCGATTTTCGTTGCCATCTAAGCACTTAATTCTACACTAATTTCTAAACAGACTTAAGTCTTGCAGAAAACATCCAAGATTTTCCGGGAACTCAGCTATAAAAGGGAAAGAATACGGACACCGTTTATCTTAAATTTTCTTCTGCAATATTACGGTAACAGCAATTTCCTGCAGTAAATCCCAGCCTATTTCTTTACGATTTTAATAAAGTAAGAGAAATAAAGATGTTTTTTTTTAAACGTAATTTTCACAGCATAAGCCCTTAATTAAACCTGCGTTGCATTTTATCTGTACACCTACAACGTATTTTTGAAAGCGTTTTCATTAAAATAACAGTCTTAAGAGGTGAGCTTCTTTATAATTAGATGGCTGTTCAAAACTGTCGTCAAGTTAAAGTTGGAAGATTTTTTTGAGACTATCATACGGTATGGTAGGAATGCAGAGCAAAACAACTGCAGTTGAGCTTTTCTTCTTTTCGTGCCAATGGTACTCTTTCGTTGGCCACGTTGATTGCAGCATCATCAAGAGGAGCAGGAGCTAAAGTTTTTTTCCGAACCTTGTCCCATGTTAGGTACTTGAGGACGACGCATAATTTTATCTTCCGTTCTCCTCTTGCAACCGTCGCGCTATCATTCACCAATCATGATTTATAATCAACAATTGAATTTCCCACATTCTCAAAAGCAATAAACCAACTAATTATCCCTAATGTTCGCATCTTACAATGAAAACCTCATCTTGAAAGGGTTAAAGTACGTAAACGATTTCAAAGGAGATAAGGAGTGTTTAGGCCTATTTCTCCCGGGCCCTTATTACCCAAGGCTGGGTTCTAAGGCCCACTCTGCCACAATTAGCCGCGGTACGGTTAACTTTTGGGCCTAATTTAATTACTCGGCCAATTACGGCTCATATCGTGTTACGGGTTATGGTCGACGGTATAAAAAAGGGCAAGAAATTTATTACTGTGTTCACGATGTGTTTTCGGTGATTTTGAAGGTTTGTTAACAGATTTCAATTAAATTAAATTTTGTTTTGATTTAGTAGTTACTTACAGGGCAGTCAGTTTTACATACAACGTACTGACTAGTAAATATTTCACGATGGCAGGACATGAGCTATCCTCATGTAATTTAAAAGACAACATACATTAGGTATCTATTGATAAACTTCCAACCAAATCAAATAATTGATGTTTAATATTATTTTTTGTCTGTGAGACTGTGACTATAGAATCCTGAAGTTAACAAATAACCTCTTTGGTATAAACTATTATCAAATCCAACGACTACACTAGCAATCGATACCATCAAAACTTCAATAGTTTCCAAGATTTATCACCAACGACCAAACTGACACGACCGTGTTCAGTTGAAGTAACAAAAACGATTATCACAGAGTTATTGTTCCGCTAACATCTGACTTCAAAACTTCTACGACTAACTTTAGAGAATTATTTCTCTATAGAGAAACTTTTATTGAAAAATCAAACTTCAGTTACTTTCTCGAAGTAGCGGAGTAAACTGCAGCACTTGCATTTAAAGCTAAGTTCAGACTATGCTTAGATCCAGAGATCGGAACCGAAAATTATTTTGATAAAAGATGGTGGATAAAGTTTTAGTACATGTAAGTAGTTTCATGACTACTAATGTTCTTTATTACACGGTGAAGACTCTTGCATAAAATTTAAAATGCATATTATCGCAGACATCACTTGAAGACTTCTGCAAACAGGCCTGACACATGACGCAACACAAAGGCATCGCGTGTCGCGTGCGATTCGCGTCGCGTATTGCATCTGTTTCCTTGAAAGGTTTGCGAAGTGTTTTTCCTGTTGGACATGGCAAACAAAGATGACAATAATAAATACTGAATACCGAAAGCCCCTTAAAACATCGTCTCGGTGACTAGTGCATGCTCTAACAACCTCTTTCATTTGTCTTCTCAACAAGGGAAACAATTCAAAAAACATATTAAGAAAACGTTTTTATGCAGAGAGTTGGTTTTTTACAATTAAAATAAGGATTATGACTACTTTTTTTTGTCCGTCAGGTAGGTTATTAAAAAATATTGGACAAGTATTTTTTCTTTATTACGTAATCAAAGGATTACGGCGATACATTGCGTTAAAATGTGGCATGACGTCACGCCTGGCTAGATTTTATACTGAGTTGTGACGTAGCGATCCCCCACTCCCTAACTTTAACTCGATTTATCTAAGTATTTTTTTTTATTATTTTGATATAGCAAAAAACACGTGTCTAATATTTTTTTTATTATCTTACTGTCGGACTAAATAGAATTTCTTTTTTTTACCCAGGCATCATCCCTATTACAACAAAAAAAAAATCAAACCCCAGAAAGGCAAGCTCCAACATTATAGACATAAGGAAAGAATGTAAATTAATCATTAATGTAACCGCAAAGGAAACATTGTCGGTTATGAGGATATCCGCAACCCTTTAATCATAATACCTCAGCGTGTTTAAATGATAAATGAAAAGGGGTGGCCGCCGCTATTTATGTGGTGTATCTATGGGCGGTGAGAGATCGAGGAGGCACACATAACTTTGTGGAGGTCACGGTTGCGTTAATGGGCCTCTGGTACATTTTGTAGTTAAAGTTTGTTTTGTAGTTAGTTTTGATTTATAGCCAAGCAAATAGCCAGTCAATCGACTTCATGGTCATGTAAGAGCTCGCACAGGTTTGTGACGTTTTGTTCTAGGCGTGATTCTAGAGAATTAAAATGTAACGCCTCCAGATAATGATGAATAAATATGGTATTGTTTGTTCCTACATCTTATACAGTCTAGTTCACAGTAAATATATGTTTTTGTAATGCGTCAAATAATTTGTCGGGGAAAAATTTTTTTCGTATTTTATATAGAAAGAAAGAAAGACAAAAAGACAGATAGGTTTATTTGTCACAGAAACACGTGCATATAAAAAGAAAAGAGTAATCAGAAAAATAAACCAAAATAGATACAAATACAAACAAACATCAATCAATCAGTCTAGCCTTTTCCCAACTATGTTGGGGTCGGCTTCCAGTCTAACCGGATGCAGCTGAATACCAGTATTTTAGATGGAGCGACTGTCTATCTGACCTCCACAACCCAAGTTACTGAGTAATTACGATACCCCTTGGTAAGACTGGTTGTCAGACTTTCGAGCCTCTGACGACCCGTAACGACTGTCAAAGATCTACGAATGACAGCCGGGACCAACGGCTTAACGTGTTTTCCGAGGCACGGAGGAGTCTCGGTAAGTAAAGATGATCACCCATCCACGGACAACCGTGGCAAGCGTAGCTTAACCTGATAGATCGACCCGTGCGGCTGTTATTACTTAGCCACGAGCTCCTCTATACAAACAAACATACAAAACAAAAAAAGGCAAACATAAAACAAATTCAATACATTTATTTGTATAGTTTATATACATTTGATTATAATATATACATAAATGTTCCATTGGGTCAAAACTGTTTTGTGGTCAACCTCTAACTTTTCACCTATGTCATAACTATTAATATTCCGATCTTGCTCCACCTTTTCAAAAATGGCATCGCTCTTACTTGCATAGTTAACATCTATACAAGATGTAACATAAATATCGAACAACCTCTTAAGCGGTCTTTGTACTCATCATTATGAACAACTTTTACTATGGGACCAAACCTGAAATCGCGAAAAAAAAATCAGCTGTTCCTTACATTTTGACGAGATATGCGAACATAAATGTAGGGAGCAGCTGATTTTTTTTCGCGATTTCAAATTTGGTCCTATAGTAAAAGTTGATCATAATGATGAGTACAATGACCCCTTAAGAGGATGTGCGTTAATTATGTTACACCTTGTATATGTCAGTTAATATCATATGTACCTATGTATGTGGTGTGTATATGAGCGATCAGAGACCGAGTGGGCACATATGTGTAACTATGTGGAGGTCATGGTTGCTTGAATGTAGGGACTTTGCCAGTCTGGTTTTAGTAGTTAATAGAAGGCCTTTTAGGGGAGTCAATAGAAGGGTCTTTTGTAGCGTTAAAAGATTAAATGGAAGACAAGTCGAGCATTCAAAATGTTTGCCTGGTTCAAGTGATATAGTTCAAAGACATACCCGCGTGTGGTTGGATGTGTATGTACTGCGGATTCAATCACGTACTTAAACCAAGAACTCACTTTTGTAATAAAGCTCCTTTTTGTTACGGAAATGACCTTTATTTATTTATCTTATTATTTATGTATACACAGTAAAATATAGACAGATACGACACACCACCTTTATTTATTTTTAACTTTAATGTTAGGTATATTGTTCTAATATAATTTGCTTACTGCCTCGTTGGTCTAGTGGTCGCAATCGCTACTACTGAGCATAGGGTCCTGGTTCGATACCCAGATCGGGCAGTGTTATTGGGTTTTTCCATCAGGATTTTTTCAGTAGCAGCCCGGAGTCTAGAGTTGTGCCCGGTTGATGGCAATAGGCTCGCACCCTATTATATGAGGCTTAAACATAACTGACGAAATGTGGGTGTACTGTACACTGTTCAGGGTACAACTCTGCTTAACCCTTTGGGAATGACAAGCGTGATGTTATGTTATAATTTACTTAATTTCCAGTTGTTTGTTGGGTTAACCATTTTACTAAAGGAGAGTATACTGACGGATTGCATTCCAACTGTGGTTTACCAGGCAGTCGACTCAATGCTTAAGGCAAACCAACTACACTACAATGTCTTGACAGCTTAAGACGTGCGGTTACAGGTGGGTGCTTTACATTATAGTGAAGACTCTCCCTAAGTCTGTGAACATAATGCATTCGTGAGCAGATAGATAATTACACTTTAATTATGGCATTGTATGACCAACCTTGTCTTAACGATGATAGGTCGCCTTCCAGTGTTATGCGTGTCCGTTTTTGACCCTAAGCAATTTTGAGCGTTACTATACATTTTTTGGGCAATAGTTCTACTGATACCCTTTCTAAGTGGAGTTAGTAACCGTCTTTCAGAATTAAACTATGTGCAACAACGTGCGGCTCTTATGATAGCCAGAACAGTGCTTTAAAAGCCAAAAAGAAGGAATTCGTACACGGAATTCCTGTTTATGAGCCATGGTTTAAGTCTCAAGTACTCAAACATTTCACTAATTGCACACTACATTAACAAAACTAATCGCACTGAACGTTCCAATCATAGCCAATACTAATGATCATTATCAAGTGACATTAACACAAATGTATATAAAATTCAATTTTCCGTAGTCATCCGTTTTGGCGTCGACATGTGTTCATTGTGTGTCGCGGATATGGAGCGCAGGGTTAGCACAATACTTCGTTAAATTGATTTGATTTCAGTGTAGGTTACTGCTACTGAATCAAAATCAAACCAATATTTGAGTAGATTGGTAGTCTGTGAAGCTGAAACGGCAGACGCTTTGTAAGATACTAGGGTGGGGTTCCATGTTTAAGCACAATGAAAAAAATTGCTCAGCAGTGGGTGAGATCAGGCTATGGATGATGATGATGAAAAAAAAATTAAACAACTTATCAGGCAGTGTTTTAGGCACTTTATCTTTTAGATGTGTAACCATATTAAAGTTATTGCGAAAGTGAGAATGGACATAATTATGTCTCTCTGTGAAGTACCATTTCACGTTTAAAACACTGCTCTGGTTTTAGTCAAATTCCGTTTACTTAGCAGCAGCTGGCTGGAAAGCACAGATCCGTAATTATGGTTACGTTACCAGATGAAACACTATTTCCCATTTCCTGCTTTTAAATAATCCCGGCTCGTATTCCTACACAACGTTTTTCTTCGAAAATCTCATCTACAATACATAACCATATCAGTTACCACCACAATGGTTTACCTGACACCACAGCCTAACAATTCTCCGTTGCCGCACTAAAATCAACGCCTCCAGTACAACTACAGCACCATTTAACACCTTACCCACTGTGAATATTAAATCAACACGTCGGTAGCCCTGTACTCTGTGGCATGGACACATATCTGGGTCGACGTCACGCTCACGTCGTCCCACACAATAGATCGGAAAATGTGCGTCGTTTCATATAGTCGTCATACGTACATTAGTAAAGTGAAGCGTATTCCTCTGTTGTGTTAATCCGACACTGGCAGTGCTGACAATAGAGATGTCGGCTCTGTAATTAGGTTTTGCGTACTTATATAAAGATGTTATTGATATTACATGTAGATATCAATAACTCTGATTTTTAATTTGCTAGACCAAAATGACAGCTGCGATCGACCTTTTTTGCCTTTTTGACGTTTTAGTCATATTATGTTATGTTATTTTAGTCTATTAAATAAAATTATAACATAGATTTTTTTTAAAGCAAGGCCGTTAGATCGAACCTTATCCGTTGTAGTCAATATTATGTAAATATCTTCAGTTAGCTGAGTAGCCCATCTATTAATATAATATAAGTTATCTTGCATTTAATACAAGGAACGATCCATCTGTTTCTATAAAAATCCGTCGTAAAAATGAGTACAAAATAAAAAAACAAAAAACTCAATTCATTTAAAAAAGGTGAGCGAGAGATAGAGAGATCAACAAACGAAAGCTAATTTGGAAAAGTAAACTAATTTATGTTATGAAACGCAAACAACTCGAAGTGATAACAAATATATAAACTGCAATTTAATTACCTGCCTTGTCGTTTTATATGACCTTGTTTATAATAAAAATACAAATGAGCATATAGGTAAGTAGGAAGTTGTTGATAGATTACATAATTGCAAAATAATTAACAAATGTGATGAAACTGAGGTCTTAGGCCTTACAGTCATCGATAGGACCTGAAGAAGCATGTAACAAGACTGGCCTGTAAGGGTCAGTCTCATTCAATTCACTTGATGTCTGCGTCGAATTTTATACTTAAAGTCAATATTGATACAGTTACTTATTCAGTGAAATTTAAAAAGTGCTCGAGCATCCGCGAGGATTTTTCCGCTTGGTGGAGACTGACCCAAAGAAGTAAGTAAGTCTTACAACATGCAAAAAGTGTTTCATGAACAACTGGCGACGGAATTAGAGGGTATTAAATAATCAGCATCGTTCTCAAACTAATGACAACATATAGTTCGATCTTTAATCTTATTCCAAGTGCTAGCTATCATTATAGAGTTCCATGTGTGATCTATATTCACTAGTCTGAGATTGACATGATGAGACAAGGTTCTCTCAAGCGACGCCATATTTCCAAACAAGTAAATTCAAGCCCATCCCGGCTGTCCACATAAAAGATGTGATCGTTTCATATTTAAATTACGAATTATAAGCTACAGTGATCACACGCGGTAGCGCGGTCGTAATAAGTTACCCATATCATCCCGAGGGCATTTCTAAATAGATCTAACATTAATTTGCATTCCTATGTGTTTATAGGAAACCAGCTGTCTGTGTGGGATGTGTACTCGTAGGGATGCGAATTTAGGGAGTAGACGAGACACTAAAATGAAGAAATTGTCGACGCGAAAGGTTACAAGTTTGAATGACGTAATCTCGTGAAATAATTAAAAGTATATAATTTATGGAAGTACAGGCCCGAAAGTCGAGAGGTTCGCTTCTTAAGCACGAGGTTTTGAGTTGATAACCTAGCAAGCAACAAATGACCCGTGTCGATTTAAAGGAAAATGTTGAGGAAAACTGCACTTATAAGTCAGAAAACGTAAACACGCAGTGACCGAAGGTGAACGGAAGGGTCTGCTTTGCGATGGAATAATGCCTCGTGACCACGTCATGGTTTCATGACCTCCTCTTGATGATGTTCCTTCATCTGCTCCTAGTTTGATGCCTTTGATGTTTAGCTGGAATAATAACAGACCCGTAAATTGAGCAAAAAAATAAATCATCAGAAATAAGTATTTTAAAAACAAAGTATGTGTCCTACATTATTATTGTCTTCATTATTCCGTAGGTACCACTCCCCAAACACGAGTTTCTCTCGTCACTAAAATCGTAAAATGTCAGCAACCAGCCCGCTATCTCTTCACATTCACAGTTTTCTTTGTAAACGTAAAAACATATGAAACATTTATGTCTCATTTGTTTTTTATGATGCACTCATGTACCAAAACGAGAAAAATACTCTTTTTTATTAAGTTCATGAACGTGTAAAGATGTTTTAGAAGTACTGATTAATGTTTATATTTTTTTTGTTTCACACAATTTTATAAAAATTCTTTTAATCAAGGAAATTAATTGTTTGGCAAATTGACTTCAAACTGAAATTGTTTGCTTATTCAAATCTCAACTGTCATTCTTTGACAGTTGTAAAAAATGGCACGGCAAAATGGACGTAGGGTGTTCATTTTAAATTAATTCAATAATTTTCTCTGATTGTGCCTACCTACTTAATACGTTAGAGAAGCGGCGTTTATTACCAGCTGCAAAACCTTCAATATGAGCATTTCAACAGACACATTCTCTATATAATCGTGTTATTCCCGCCTAAGAATAGGAATTTATTTACACATGCTTGAACGTTCTAGTTTCCATAAGGAGCTTTTGCAAAATGCAAAAAGCTTGAGCACGTAAACGTTACATGCGCAGACTACATGCTCCCACGCATTTTTACAAGCTATGTACTGATGTAGCGGCATGTCATAACATCGAGATTTCTGAGCTATATCAAAAATAAATATTAATGTTTTATACACACAAACCTTCCGGAATAAATTCTCTAAACGATGGTGAAAACTGCATCAAAATCCGTTGCGTGGTTTAGGAGGAGTTTATTTATTATTTGTTTAAAGCGACTTTATTTTATACTATGTAGATATTTGTCCATAGTGTCCATCACCTGAACTTGGGCAAGGCATCATAATATACAAGTATCAAAAGTTTTGCACTTAAAGTAAGATGCTTTCTGTAAAGGTATGAGAAAATTGTGGTTAAATCTTCTATTTACTATATTGCTCTCGATCTTTATTGCTAGGGATCGAGTAAATTATGTACAATATACATATGATGGCATGCTCAGAAATCAGTTTACTTTGATATGTTCTCATAAAGATAAATAACGTCATCAACAAAATCATGCCCCAACATGTTGGGGTCGGCTTCAGTCTAACCGGATGCAGTTGAATATCCGCATTTTATATGGAGCGACTGCCCATCGGACCTCCACAACTCAGTTACTGGGTAACACGATACCCTTGGTAAGACTGGTTGTCAGACTTTCAGGCTTCTGACTACCCGTAACTGCTGTCAAAAATGTACAAAAGACAGCCGGGACCAACGGTTTGACATGCTTTCTGAGGCACGTAGAGGTTTTCGTATGTAATTTATGGTCACCCATCCACGGATCGACCTCGACAAGCGTTCCTTACCTTGAAAATCGACCCGTGCGGCTGTGATTATTTAACCACGAGCTCCTCTTAAGAAGAAAGTTAAATAACGTATAGGTAATTAGTTACTTTTTTTACTGTTTGTGATAATAAAGCAATGTTTTTCCACAACATTTTACCACACTAGCTGTAAAACTTCCACACATATTATATCTTCGTACGTTTTGAAAGTATTAGGGTCAGAATGACGTCAAGCTAGCAAGTTGGTCGAGAGTCGCCGTGCCTTCGCATAACAATTTGAGCTTATGCAAGTCTAAAGTAGGTATTGGTTTGACCTATATACATACCATACAGCAATAGGTTTTATGTCTTTAGATCTTTGCTTGACTTGTAAGCTGAAAAGCTAAGAATATACGATGTTATATATTCTATATCTATGCATATTATAGAATAGCAGCGCCCCGTGGTTTCACCCGCATAAGTCTCGATCCCGTAAAAATATCGAGATAAAAATTATCCTATATGTTAATCCAGGTTATAAACTATCTGGGTGGCAAATTTCATCTAAATCCGTTTGGTAGTTTTTGCGTGAAAGAGTAACAAACATCCATCCATCCATCCATCCTCACAAACTTTTGTATATGATTAGTAGTAATAGGATTAAAGTCGCTTCTCGTGTCTGTCTTTGTGACCGCGTTGTTCTTCTTACCTAACTACGCAACGTATTTTGACGTATTTTTTTTTTAATTTGAGATAGGTTTGCTCTTGACTCTAGTCTAGGTCAGAGATGACAGACAAAATCGACGATGGAGCGAGCTTACCCAGAAGAAGCCTGTTCACTCTCACTTTGAAGAGATCGGGGTTTTAATCATAATTTTGAGAATTGATTCTGGAAAGTTTATGAGTCAAAAAATCAATCAATCAACTGAGTCTATCGTAGTCCTGCCGGACATCCTCCAGCCTCTCTCAGGCTGCGCCACAACACCCTGTCCTCCGCCTTCCGCATCCAGTCTGTCCCAGCCACCTTCTTAATGTCGTTGGTCCATCTAGCTGGGGGGCATCTCACACTACGCTTGCTTGCGGTCTCCACTCCAGAATTCATCTGCTCCATCGGCCATCGGTCCTTAGTTTATGAATATAAAAAAATAATTTTAAACTTACATATAATATAATGAAGAAATGTATATGTTTCTTTTCAAATCGTAAATTTATGCGAAGCAGGGGCGGGTCGCTAGTTCTAAATATGTGTGTGTTTAGACAATATGACAAGAACATAATTGAATGAGACTGAATTAAATAAAATTTTACCATTAAGTGACAATCCCTAGTCACTCCCAGATAAAATAAAAATCACAGGCCGAATAAAGTAAAAATTTAAGGTTTATTTAAGGAGAACATTTGGTTAGAAATGATTACATTTTATTTGTTGCCAGTACCGTACTGCGACCCCGCGTGTTTTTTGATATGCCTATAAACCTTCGCGCAAGTTCTAGCAATACGTTGACAAAGTTTTATCGCTATCGGATTAACGGTATTGCAGCGCATAGAGAACAAACATGCAAACATTCATTTTTATTTATATAGATGAAATTCAGCCATCAAAAACAGCAGAAAATATTAGATTAAGTATCTCATGACATTTTACTCGAAATTAATTGATCTTAAAAACTTCTTACAAGTTATTATTACTAAACTGAATAATCTAATCCTAAGAAATAAACAGAATATTCCTTAAACTTCAAGACATATTGATAAAGTAATACCAACGAAGTACCATCTTGACGTCGAAGTAATTAAAGTTAGCAGATATGATCAAATATCGTACGCACAACTTTTACGGATTCATAATATACTTAATCATATTATGTTGTAGGAATATTTTATTTATACGTACTTATAGCAGTACAAGAAAGAACTCGAAAGAACTAATCAGTTGTTTAGGTATATCGTGAAGTTATAAAATAAATATTGATTTTATTTAGCGAAAAGATGTACCTACACTATTTTTCTTCAATAAAATATATTCTTTATTTACACTATACAATTACTAATTTTAACAATTTTTACAATTACTAATTACTGCATCAGGTCAATGTGCGGTCTTAAGACAACTGATAGCTGTGTTCCCTATTTTAAATCGTTAAAAATTTTAACTTTGCCTTGTTTATATATAATAGAAACGGCTTTGTTTGTGAAATGTAACCCACATCTATTTAAAAAATTATCAGAGGTTAAGAAAAATCCAATACGGACTCAATACATCAATCAATTATGTCAAGTAAAATGTAAAACCGCACTAATGACAAAAAGTTTTTATGGTATTGCCCCACTGATATATAATAAAGTACCTAATATTGTAAAAAATATGACCACATTAAAATTTAAAAGGGCGCTAACTGATTTTTTAATTATGAAAACTTATTACACGATTGATGATTTTCTTAATGATGATTCACTGACTGATTGACATCCTGTTACTCTGTTTGACATAATTATTGTGATCCTCTCATTGTATTTTCTTATTATTTTTATTTCTGTAATCACGCTGACATGTTTTTAGTATTTTAGTATAGTTTCCAATGAATTGACATTTATTTTTCATTTTTTATTTGTATTGTAAACCTTTGCATGCCCATGTGACGGTAAAATATGGAGAACTTATTATAAAAAACACCTATGTACTATACCCATGTTTGCAAAGAAATAAATGATTTGATTTGATTTGATTTGACTAACTAATGAACTACAAACTAACTATACAAATAAATATACAAAACAAAAGGAATCTTAGGCGTCGAAGTACTCGTCCGCATTGCTGTCATCCGGAAACGTGCCCAGAAGACTGGCAGCATTGCCACGTTGAATGGCAATGCTAATTCTTAGGCCAAAGAACGAGCCAGCCCTCTGGTCACGTGAAGTGTCGACCAGTCGGCGAGAAATTTCCTTAAAAAGGAGACGCGCACTCGGGCCCCATGACCCGAGCGTTTCGACTCCAAACAGCTCAAAACTGTAGTTACCGATAAGGTTACAATATTTGCGCCGCTTTAGGGTCTCAGCAGCCGCAGCAGCACTTTTCTTCGATATTTTATTCTGTAGGGACTATCAATTTAATAAATTTCAACCGTTTTATGTTTTACTAGCTGTTATCAGATTTCTTGAAACCTGAATTTTATTGTACACCCAATATTTAGCAACGGGCCATCAGCAAGTGCAAAACTGTTCAATCTTGATTTCAGACATTACTTACCTGTCTCAATAAACTGCTACCAAACCTAAAAACCGGCCAAGAGCGTGTCGTACCGGGCATAATGAAGAGTTTTGTAGTTGGGATGAAGAAAGAAGAGAAATAATTATGCCAAGAACAAACCTAAAAATGTAGTTGAAAAACATGTTCTCCCATACATTCCAACTGCAAATGTAAGTTTGTACGCATAATATTGAGAGATTTACTGTGTTATGTTAAGATTATAGACTTTTTATAGCAAACGAACACATAAGATCACGCCTTTTTCCCATGTTTGTCAGAACGCCATCTGCTACGATCCTTACATACTCGCCTCGTTTGCCTCGTTTACGTTCATACATCTGGTCATACACCCACGCCGGTTGCGCGCATGACCTATCTGAAGAACATTACCAATAAGGTCACTATATGTCTTTTCCTAGGACGTCCCCTCCCGGCGTCCCGGATCCGGGCGACTTCTTATAGGTTTTCCTGTAATCTATAAGTATAGAACTATTTTCTGTATTTTTTTCAAAATTTTAGACTCAGTAGTTTCGGAGATACCCCCCCTTATCTCCGAAACCACTGAGCCTAAAATTTGGTATGGTCAATTTTTGGCTATTTTCAAATAACTTTAAAACTATACATAACATAACATAAACATAACATCACGCCTTGTTTCCCTGAAGGGTTAGGCAGAGGTGTACCTATAGTAACACCCACATTTCGCCAGTTATGTTTAAGCCCCATGTAATAGGGGGGCGAGCCTATTGCCATCCACCGAGAACGAATCCAGACTCCGGGCTGCTACTGAGAAATTCCAGATAGAAAAACCCAATAACACTTTGTCCGACCTGAGAATCGAACCCAGGACCTCATGCTCAGCAGTAGCGCTTGCGACCACTAGACCAACGAGGCAGTCACAACTATACATAAATATTTTAAAATTATAAAAAAAACATATTTGAGACCCTCAAAGTACGCCCCATTTGATATGTCACACGGTACAGTTTGCAAAAGTTTTTTTTTCTTATTGGCCCCCCAAACGTGACCCGCCCTCCATATTCAAAATTCATTTATTTATGTTACACTTCCGTGTTTGGGTCACAGAAATTCATATGTGTACCAAATTTCAAGTTAATCGGCCCATTAGATTCGGAGCTAATTGGCCGTGGCAGATGGATGGACAGACAGACAGACGCACGAGTAATCCTATAATGGTTCCGTATTTTTCCTTTTGAGTTACGGAATCCTAAAAACGCAAACTGTCTTGATAATCTCAACAAAGCCTACAAGGCATTCATTTTAAAAATAAACTTCAATTACATTTAAATGAAGATAAATCTCTCTTATTTATAAAAGATCAAGCGACATCTCGTCTAAATAGCATCTTCAAAAAAACATTTGCACAAAGCCGATGAATATCAAAGTACCAAGAATTCATAACATAGAGAGGGGCGATTTTTCTTTTCACCGTCCCGGCTTCCTTCAGATTTGTACCCTTCATTTCCAAAATGGGCTTTTGTTTGATTTAACGACGGCGAGCACGCATTTGGCCCTTGTACCGGGGATCCGGAGTTCCGGACGTCCGAGACACAGCCGTGTATTTTTTTCTTTACATTTAAAGTGTTTCCATCAAGCCTTGTTAGACACCTGTACCTCGGAAATCCTCACTTTACCCTGATGTAATGACACCTTCCTAATCCCAAGTTTAAACAAAGAATGTTTGAATAGAGCTCAATCACGGACAAACTTGTTTTCTTTCAGTGGGCGCTACAGGGAATTATTGTCCCGTACAAGAGAGTAATGCGAGCGATCATCGCGCGCGGGCTGGCAACGTGGCATTTTTAGAGGTTTTTCGTGATTATTTTATTAAATTTAAATCAAAGGACAATTAGAAAATGACATATTGTGAATTATTTTTTATTTTCCAAAAGTAAATACCAAAATAACTGTAAAAAATAGCATACGTACTCGTACTTATAAAATACTAACAGTCTAAGTATTTGTCAGAGAAAATTATCCTTTGATTTAAATTGAATAAAATAATGAAGAAAAACTTCTAGAAACGCGACGTTGCCAACCCGCGCGCGACGAACGCTCTTAAAACTGTGAAAAAAATATATTTAAAGATGAAAAGGGTAGCTAGATAGCTAAGGTTTTATTTGCGGGCTACCGAATACGTATTAAATGTTCATATCACAGTATTATCGAAGGGACGCACGTCAGTACACATCCATATTCTATTTAAAACAGATCTATTTTAGGCCACTTAGAGTACAGAGTTAAAGATAACATTTATCTCCAGTCCCAAACCCCACGCGTTCTTAGAAACTATAACCCCAGACAGAAATAAATTAACTTCATTTAGACACTCGAGTATTGAACTGCCTGAAGCTCTAATCATAACTGGCAGGCAAAGGTCACAGGTCATATACAGGCTGACTTTGGGTTAATTGGCAATCTTTTTGAGGGTAAAACTATTCATGAATAGAAGTAACATTTACATTATGACATCAGATTTTTTTTTCTAGATATTTCTGTGTACCTTGAAAAATATGTGATTTTTTACATAAAAATGCAAAACATTAATTTAGTTAGTAACACTTAGTTATATTTATGAGAACGGGCTGTTGCGCTATGTCTTTTTCAGGGTCCAACGCTACCTATCTGACAAATCAATCGGCTCAATAGTTTAAGTAAGAAAAGGTGACAGAAAGACTGACTGATCGACAGACAGTTACTTTTGCATCTAAACATACAAATAAATAAAATTGAAGTGTCTGTTTGTAATGTCAAAATAACAACTTTTTAATAAATGCATAGGAAAGTATAAACGGTTCTTATAACAAAAAGCAATTTTTAACATTTTTGTCTGTCTGTCTGTCTGTTTGTTCCGGCTTATCTCCGAAACGGTTGAACCGATTTTGACGGGACTTTCACTGGCAGATAGCTGATATTACGGCGGGTAACTTAAGCTACTTTTATTTTAGAAAAATAATTAGGGTTCCGCGCAAAAAAACGAAAACCCTTGAAATTATGAACAAAAAGTCGGATTTAAAAAATTCTTTTTGCATTTGGTAGCCCAATTCTCAAAGATAGTTATAGGCTATTTCACATCACGCTACGACCCTTAGGAGCCGAGCAAAAAGAAAAAAATCAGAAAGAACACTAAGCGAAAACGAAGTCTTATTAGCGCGGGCGGGTGATTCAACGAGACTGTTGGCGACGGGTTAGGGGATGAGGGCGTTTTATTAAAATGTGGCTGTTATTTTAGTATATTATGTATCTCACGACATCCACGCAAACGAAGTCGCAGGACTCAGCTAGTTTATAATATTAGTATGTAAGTACGTGCATGAAACTGTATAAAATCGTTGCATTTTAAAACGACTTTTTACTATTTTCAGGGTTTCGTCAACTTTGCAGCTGACGAAAGAAAAAAACTGGATGAAGAACTAATAATTCAGAATGTAAGGAAAATATGTTCATAATAGAAGCACTTGAGTACTTTCACCCCCTGAAAGATTACCAATAAATTCAACCGCCTATTAGTTAATCCAAACGTATATATGATTTAGATATCAATGAGCATATTGACAGGCACAAACAAATTGAGTATTACAGCCGAACGTGATGGGTGTCGATTCCGATGGGCCACTGATTAATTTCAATTGGCTTATTACGAATAATCGAATTGGTAGTGTTTTGGGTAATGGGATTAGCTTTTAATAGGTACAGATTTTGATAATATTGATAAGTTATTTTCTGCATACGCTCCAATGGATAGTTGTAGGTTGTCTTTAAAGGTAATTTTGTTGCATCTGACTGACTGCGTTTTGGTCAGTTATGATTACAATAAAGAAAAAAAAATTACTTAGAAGTAAAGGTACGGTTTCGTAGAAGAGTGGTGGCTGCAACATAATGGCTGCAGTGATGGCTGTCATAAAAATGACGGCAGCGGGGTTTGACTTTAGTGTCAAAAACGCTTTCTAGGAAAACACATTTGCCGGTAAATTATCCGGACACTATGTGGCCCCAATACTGTCCCTAATAATGCTTTGCAACTTGAGTTAAAAAGTGAAGTAATTTTTTATATATTTCAAAAGGAAAACTGAAGTACAACACAAACACGTAAAATTATACTTTACACAAAACGATTACCCCGTTTATTACTCAGAGTGAAATCCAGTTGAAAAGTCGTTGGCAGTCGTTTGTAAAAAGTAACGAACAGAACATTTCTCTTGTAACATGGCAAAGTGCTTTGACTAAACCGGCCCCCAGCCGGTAGCCTCAGGGATTAGAGACGCTTCTTGAAAAATACGTTCCTGGTTTGAATTTTTGTTTTTTTTTTTTCCACTAAAAAGTATGAAGGCGTTTGTATGACTTTTTATCGATAAATTAAAAAGTAATTGCAATTTAAAATGAGAACGCTCGTGTTTATTCGTTATTCGAACGATGGTTCACGTTTCCCAGCCTCCAGTGTTGCTTTTGGTATGCAAAATGAAGAGTAAAAAATATTTTTCCATTCCCATTTCAGCTTAAAAGGAAAACATGGATGAATCAATAATTATTTTAACGAGTTTATATTGAAAGGAACGTAAACAATGCTTAAACAAACTGTACTGTTGCTGCAGCTTCTGCTGTATTGACGAAGTATCGACATTGTTTTAACGGATACTACCTATACAGAACTTTAGTGAATACTGTGATAGTCTTTTCAGTTCGCTCGGGGGGTTCAGCTTTTGTTTAGCTTTTTTTTCATTTTCTTACTTTCGTCGGTAATTTAAACCTACAGTTAATCCTAATAAAAATCTTAAAAATAAACCGTTAACGACAAGTCACTTTAACCATATTATAATTTTACCTAAAATATAACATTATACGTTTTCGTTTTCCCAAATTTCGCTCAGAATTTCAGCGGGAAGGCATGCCGATACATACATTAGCAGCCTCAGCTCGCGACATCGCTAATTTCTCCACGACCATCCCGTCACCATTAATGATAAACGACGCTTCGAATAGTCAAGGAAAATTGATTTTACATTGAAGACGGTTCTCAAGCTGCGCAACACTAGCAATCTTTTCAGCAACATTTTTTTCCGGAAATAATAGCTTGAGGTAGTAGAAAAAATATTATTAATTGCCTAGAATTATAATGCAATTAATGGAATTGTAATTGTGTCGGCTAAATTGCTTCTAATAGTTCCATAATCCACGCAGTCTGTATTGTTAAATATCGCCACATTTAATTTATTGCGTTTTTCCTTCCGTTTATAGCTCCATATGGTGGCAGAATCTCTATCAAAAATTGCTACCATCTTGGAATTGCCATACATTCCTCAGTATTGCCGTAACGTCATCATAGCTCAACACAATTGCCAAGAATTGCGCTATTTTAGTTGCCCATGCGCGTGTACCTTCTTGTTTGTTTATCCTCGCGTTGGGAATACGTGACGGATATGAACTAGGACACGATAGATTTATGTGCTTATTTACATAATGACGTTTGTGGAAGTGAATAGTGTAACAACTTTATGTAGCTGTTTGTGTACATATGTAGCTGTTTGTGTAGGTACATTGAGTTGTGTGAGGTAATGTATTTATAAGAGATACGTTATTTGTTGGTAGAGACTGAGTAGTGACAATACCCGAATAGCGCTACAAGGTTATTTTTAAAATTGGAACTAAGGCCACCATCTTGTTTTTTGAATACATAATCAAGTGACATTTCACAAATCAATTGCGTAAATGTTTGCCAACAGCGCTCCTCTGTCAACGTCATTTGAGCGTCAAAAGTTCCTTGTTTATTTATTTATTTAAACTTTTCACACTTAAAAAAGTACAAAGGCGGACTTAATGCCTTAGGCATTCTCTACCAGTCAACCAAGGGTGGTGAAGAGATTAGATGGCAGGTGCTCGGTTAGAAATGGAACAATTTGTACATAAATAAGTTATAAACTTATAATACACATACATAACAAGTAAAAAAAAAAGTCCGAAAAAAATATTATTTTCGACACATTTGCTCAAAAAATGCATTTACGAAGCTGTTTTTGCGATTACTAACTTACATTTTCAGTTGGAGAATTGACCGTGATGTATATCGATCTATGAGAGGACCTTTTGTCAACTACAAAGTTAAGTTTGTTCTTGGTATAAATTCATCCTAAATACGGAACCCTTCATTTTGCGTGGTCCGACACGCATTTGGCCGGTTTTTTAACATATTTAGGTCTGATTTGATTAACGAAATCCAACGAAACGCTCTTCTACATACGTTTAGAATAAATTAAGCCTTGATTTCCAGAAGAAATTACAAAAGCTAACTAAGGATAACGTAAAACATGACTTGTCGCTTAAGCTACCGTTCCTAGAAGAGCGGTTCCGTCATATTTTATCAGCCGTCATGAACATCTGTCATTTTCACAAGTTGGTGTCAAAAAACGCTCTGTATTTGGACACCGCGCGCGCACAGTGGCGCCCTCGTCGTTTGTTTGGTTATTTCTTTTATTTTAGAATGAAAATGCAGAAAATAAGCATTTTACGTTATGCTCAACAAGACCATAGCTCCGTCATTATTATTAAAAACAATTATAGTTTTACATTGTTAAGATTCATTATAATCCTTATAACGGAGCTTATTGGCCACCAATAATAAGAATGAAGCTCTAAGGTAGCCCACGAAATTCAAGTTTTCTTACGATTTTTGCAATTCGCAGCTCAGTGTCTGTGTATATATGTTAATTAAAGTATGATTTGCGACCGTAAAAACATTTATTTACATAATTATAAACACTAAAATCAGTAATACAACTCCTTAAGTTAATAATAATCCTCAAATATTATGATTTCATGAAATAGTAATTCAATAAGATTCCTAAGTCTTGGAGAGTTGTATTGCTGACTTTAATAATTATAATTCTGTAAATACATATTTGTTACAGATAGAAAAGAATTCAGAGGAATTTCTTAGTAGCAGCCCGGAGTCTGGATTTGTGCCCGGTAGATGGCAATAGGCTCGCCCCCTATTACTTGGGACATAAACATAACTGGCGAAATGTGGGTGTACTATAGGTACACCCCTGCCTAACCCTTCGGGGAAACAAGGCGTGATGTTTATGTTACTTATGTTTTATATTTGTTAAAGTCAAGATTCATATTTTAATCAACATACCTACAACCTAATACTGACCTGCAAATTGCAAAAAACGTAAGAAGATTTCAATTTCGCGAGCTACCCTGGCACTTTCGCCTTAGCAATGTAAAACTACAGGTTGTAATAATAATAACGTATAGTCTTGTGGAGCACAACGTAACATGCATATTTTCTGCATTTTCATTCTAAAATAAAAGAAATAACCAAACAAAAGATGAGGGCGCCACTGCGCACGTGGTGTCGTCTTAAGAAACCAAAGCTTTTCCCCTTTTGCCCTTTCAATAATGCGGTGATTATGGAAATTATACTAAGATAGGTTATGATTATGATGATCAACAGTTAGTAGGTCGCTCAGGATAATGTAAACTATTATTTCTCTGATTATATATTAGTATGACAAAGTTGTTATTGTTTTTGAATCGGATCGCGCAATGATATACCTACATTTCCATCCATTTCAGCCATTATTTCTATACACACCGAAACTCCAACAAAACTCATCATCTGCCTAGCCTTTTCCCAACTATATTGGGGTCGGCTTCCAGTCAAACCGGACGCAGCTGAATACCCGTATTTTACATGGAGCGACTGCCTATCTGACCTCCACAACCCAAGTTACTGAGTAATTACGATATGTACCCCTTGGTAAGACTGGTTTTCAGACTTTCGGGCTTCTGGCGACCCGTAACGAGTGAAAGATACATGAATGATAGCCGGGATCAGCGGTTTAACGTGCTTTCCGAGGCATGGAGGGGTCTTGATATGTAAAGATGGTCACCCATCCACGGACCAACCGCAGCAAGCATAGCTTAATCTGATCGATCGACCCATGCGACTGTTATTTCTTAGCCACAAGCCCCTACTCCAACAAAACTACCAAAATAAAAAGAAAATGTTGTTTTTTTTCACTAAAATGTCAATTGACAAGTTTAACTATTTAATTGTATCAGGAAACTTTTATGTAGGTAGGTTAAGAGCCATGTCCGATACTTGCCGTCGATAACGTTTCAAAGGTTGTATACGATAATGGTACGATAGTTCTAACCATTTTGTGCCTTATCTATTCCGATGTTGTTTGTAAATTCAATGTAAAAGTTGTATAGATATTTTATAAAGACTCATTTTTTTATAGAAGCGTAGGGTGAGTATGTTGTAAGGAAGGGTAATGCTTTATCCCCGTTTTTTTATTAATAACTAATGTGGTTAAGTAAAAATTATTTAGTGTAGCCAATTAGCTCTTTTTGAAGGTAAACAAAAAAATATTAATTAAGGGGAAGCGCTAAGGTAGACTGCGAAATTCAAATTTTCTTACGATATTTGCAATTTGCAGCTCAGTGTCTAAGTGTGTGTTGATTAAAGTATGATTCGCGACCGTAACAAATATGTACTTACAGAATTATAATCATGAGAATCAGTAATACAATTCCTTAAGTTAGTATAATCCTGAAATATTAAGATTTCACGAAATAGTCATTCAACAGAATTACTTGGTCTTAGAGAGCTGTATTGATGACTTTAATGATTATAACACTGTAAATACATATTTGTTACGGTCGCGAATCATATTTTAATCAACATACAACCTAATACTGACCTGCAAATTGCAAAAAACGAATGAAAATTTGAATTTCGCGGGCTACCCTGGCGCTTTCGACTTAACAAAAACTAATGTTCGTACAGTCGCATTTCTCATAATTTTGGTTTTTGCTCTCAGGGTTCGATCTCAATACAGATATTCCTTATTATTCGAGGAAAACTCTCTTAGCATGCCATTATAAAAAAAAACCTGAAACAATCACTGTAATTGACTAAATATTTAAAATCAATCTGCCTAGCTTTTTCCAAATTATGTTAGGGTCGGCTTTCAGTCTAACCGGATATAGCTGAATATCAGTATTTTACATGGAGCGACTGCCTATCTGACCTCCACAACCCAGTAATTGGGTAATACGATACCCCTTGATAAGACTGGTTGTCATACTTTCGGGCTTCTGACGAACCGTAACGACTGTCAAAGATTGACGAATGACACCTGGGACAAACCGAGGCATGGAGGAGTCTCGGTATGTAAAGGTGGTCACCCATCCTCGGAACACTCCCGGAAAGCGTAGCTAATCCTGATAGATCGACCCGTGCAGCTGTTAATACTTAGCCACGAGCTCCTTTTTATTATTGGCTAACTATTTATTAAGGTGGCGCATTTGTGTCGGTTTTTTTTATATTGTTGATCAATTCTCTTTATTGCTCGCTAAAAACTTAATTGGATGTGTTTTTGAAATTAAATAAGTTCGTTGATGGCGCTAGATTTTCAAACAGTGTCGATGATTAGCGTGTCACATTCTTCGTGGATGGATGGCACTGTGTATGTGCGAGGTGACCGGGTGAGCTCAGGGAGACCAGGGAGCTGCCCGCGGCGCGTGACTCGCGAACAAGACATTGGCGGTTATGTTGAGCGCTGATACATTCGGATCATTAATATCCGCCTTGAGCCGGTGGCAGCGCCGCGGGGCTCCGCGCCCTCCTTAAATAACATATTAGTCTCCAAATTAATATTTTATACATATATTAATATTTTGGCTATTATTGACTAACAAATTATTAATTATTCACGCCTTCCTCCCATGGGGGTAAGCAGGAACTACAGAACGCCACCTGCTACGGTCCATACAATAATACATACTATTCATTATATTTACATAAATAATATAAATACTAAATGAATAAATGTAGCTCATCATACGAGCTCTCCAAACCATAATAAACCTATCAAATTCAGCATATCAGCTAATGTTATGAGTCAAACAGCAATATGATTGCCATTGTCTACTAAACGGTACTTTGGAACGGAGACTAAATCAGTATGGGTTATACAGGGTGTCCAGTAAATAGTACGATATAGTGCAGAGGGTGATAGCTTGGGTCAATACCTACCAAACAATACAACATATGTTCCGCAAAATGTTACGGATTTTTTTTCACCACTATAGATTTTCTTATCTAAACAAAACTAAAAGTAGTAGTATAGTCGTTGTGCCGAATCGTTGACAGCTGGCTCAAGCACCTGAAAAAGAGAGAGCATCCGAACACGGTACGCGGTCAGATTGTTTCCCCCCTCTGTAGTCCCTTAGTATGACCACATGACGTTTTCGTTGATGGATCGTGTCCATCTCATGCGCTGCTCACATCCGCCGGGAGCTGGGACCCATCAGAGGCCGGTGGGCCTCGAGGCCCTAAGCCGTCCGGCGGCCGGCGTCCTCCCCGTCGACGAGCAGGTTGTGTCGACGTCGGCGGGGAAAAATATTCGTCGCTCGAGCTCGATGCAACTGCCATGGCCGGTGTCACAGCACTCTCGATAGGGCTGGGTACCGGTGGCGGGGCGGAGCTGAGCGACGAGTCCGGAGGTAATAGACATGCGCGGCGAGCTGCTGATCTTGTAAACATTCCGTTTTCTATTTGGTTTTACTTCTATGAACTCTTCTATGAATTTAATATTATTATTGAGATGGGATATTCATAGAGCATATTTCTGTCCCACTGCAGACAAAGGCCTGTCTCATACAGAGAAGGTGTGAACAATGATCACCATGCTTATGAGAAGAGTCCAAAAACTTAATTAACGATTTCTTTATAGCCTTGCTTTCTGAATTGTCTTTGATTGTAGAGAAAGTTTAAAAAAAAAATAATACGGCCATGCCTTTTTAAAATTGGCTTTGACAATAAAGGAGGAACTTATAGGTACTCTTCCACTCCGTAGTAGTAATACCAATATGATAAAATAGTTATTATCAGTTTTTGTCCGAGTATTTTGCCATTACAACGTATGCTTTTCATTCTTAAAAGGTAAGGGAAAGGCAAAGGGAAAATATAATACTCATGGAAATATTTTATTTCTTGCACGGTTTATCAGTCAGTAAAAAAATAATTAATATCTTAAAGAATTCTATGGATTTACCTTTTTCAAGCTATTCATTATTGAAGGTTTTTATAACTTGGATCATTTCACACATTATTATACCACATATAATAATATATGGGGTAAAATAATGTGTTTTAATTTTAGCGTTTGCTTACATTTCAATTAAAGGTATTAAGACTTCCTGAAAATTTACTTGTAAATAACTCAACGATAATTTATAATTATATCGGTATTTCCTGTGTTCTAACTCCAACTCAAAGTAAATTAATCAGACAAATAAAAAATCTATACTAAGTTCTTATCAAGTATCTTATCGTAGTTATATTTTATGTGTATATATAATTCTTCTGTACGTTTGTATGTCATTGAACTCCTTCGAAACGGCTGGACCGATTTTGATGAAATTTTTTGCGTGTGTTTAACTGGGCCCCTGGATGGTTTAGATTCACAATTGAACCCGGTAGATGGCGCTGCAATCGAGTTCTAGAAAACAGGACAATGTCTGTCCGGTCAGCTAATATTTTTTTTTTATAAAATCCAAGATAGCTACTTTTCCTTTCCTAAAGGTAAACTCTATCAAGAGCCTCGATTATTATGTTTTAACGTTATACGTACAGAAGCATCAACATATAGATTTAAATTATATACAAGTGACAATACAATCCGATGACAATTACTGTGCAGTTCTCCGTAATTCAATCTCTATCTGTAAAAGGTTTATTTTAAAAGCTTTTCACAAAGGCAATACTTATGTATGCTAACTGTACGGTAACGGGTTCAAGCTCAGATTGAAATCAACAGATTTTAGTCTGAGTAAAATAAATTGTAAAATTCAGCAATCGACGCCTATAGCAATAAACTGAAACAAAATATTTACCAATATATGTTATTGTATGATGTATGTGATGTATGATATTTAACACAAAAGCAAGAAAAAACTACTATTTAGTTTGATGTGCACAAACATTAGTCATTATAAAATTTAAAAAACCTTTGACAGATAACATTTGAATGAAAACCGAACCCTATTCTGGACACGCTTATGCGTTAATATTATCTATACATATATAACCGCGAAAGCCCCACCGGCGCCTTTTCGGTGCCGCTTGTCGACTTACCGTCAAGCCCCACCGGCGCCTTTTCGGCGCCGGTGACTCGCGCGTTTCACGCACGGATAAAATTACTATAATTCAGTCTTATATCGGTTGTGGGTAGTTTTACTTTATGACATGGAAGATATTCTCGTCAAATAAATAATTCTAAACCAAAAATAATCGTATGGCAATTTTTGTGAGCGCGGTCACAAACGTACCGTGCCATCTGAATTCTCCCGGGGCTTGAGCGTCGTTGACGTCATCGCGTATTAGGCTTAGCCGGATAAATACATACAAATAAATAAAATTAAAGTGTCTGTTTGTTATATCAAAATTACAGCTTTTTATTAGCTTTTTAACGATGCTAGCTCTATTTATGTAACAAAAAAAAAAACAATTTTTAAAATTTTTGTCTATCTGTCTGTTTCTTCCGGTTAATCTCCAAAACGGCTAGACCGATTTTGACGGGACTTTCACTGGCACATAGCTGATATTATAAGGCTTACTTTTATTTTAGAAAACGAATTAGGCTTCCGCGCAAAAAAAATGAAAACCCATGAAATTGTGAACAAAATCCGATTCAAATAGGGAAGTTGTTTTCCGACATCCACGCGAACGAAGTCGCGGGCACAGCTAGACTAAAGATTTGCGTTCATCGGCTTCGCAATGCCAGCATTTCTCGCACTCGAAAGTCGGAATGTTAGCAGATGTCTTTTATTGCGTCATTGGGCGTGAAACCTATAGTTGTCTGCAGGCACTACAGAAATGTGAAAATCTTACGTAGAGAAGGTTACAAGATATTGATTTCAGTTTTGTAGGTCGCGTAGCCGTTGCTGAATGCATTAAGGCAGTCTGGAAAGAATTTATGTATGAAGTAACAAGTTATTTTTCTGTACCTACTTACCAATAGTTAACTGTTTCCTACTTGAATAAAAAAAATGGAAATCAATGTTATTGGTCGAGTGTATTAAACATTTACAACAGTTTTCTGTTGCACATAAGCGTCTCCAATCATTACGACATTCAGCTCGATTCTCGGCAACTCTCATCCAGTTGCCACCAGCCACTCTGCGAAGATCGTCGCTCCACCTAGCCTGAGCGGGATTTTTTAAAATTATTTTTGGGATATGGGCCTGCTCTTGACCTCAATCTTGCCTGTATTAGTCCTTTTCAAGTTTATTATACACAGTGGTCCGAATAGTAACATCCAAAAGCATAATCTGAATTCCTCATACCAAGGGGTATTCGAAAATACCCCATGCACGTACCGCGATTTTTTGTAGTTTTCGAGTGATATTTTTTTTGTTTTGTATATTTTTAGTTTTCTGCCGGGGTGGAGCTTCAAAAATTCATATCTTTTTTGTAGTGGATACTTTTCAGATGTTTTTAGTGACATAATTGTCTTGAACGTTACTTTCATACTTATCTTTCAATGTGTTAAAAATGAATGTGTGTGTATTTGAATGGGTTTGTGTATTATCTTTGCTTGTGTGTGTTTTTTTGTTCCCAATAAACGATTATTATTATTATTACTTAAAATTATAAACTTCCTAACATTCCTGCAAGTTACTTAAAAAAGCATCGATAGCAAAGATTTTTGTATTTAGTGGGATAGACTCAAATTTTAAATAACTCGAAAACCACGAAAAATCGCGGAACATACATGGGGTATTTTTGAATACCCTTAGGTATGAGGAATTCAGATTTTTCTTTTGGATGTCACTATTTGGACCACCCTGTATAGGTTATGTATACTTTTGCACCACAAAGAAGCTACTCAAGGCGACATTGCATTATACTGCATATTACATCCTCGTTACATTCCAACCTTTAAAACCACTGAAAAGACAAACAAGGTAAATACGAATGCTGTTATTTTATGCTATCCCTGTTTGCAACAGATAGAAGATAGAATACCTAATAAATAATCAGCAATCTCTGCCGCCAGTCAAGTATTCGTCCTCTGTGAACAAAGCTTTAATATGAATGGTATACAGTAATCCACTAAGGTTCACCAGGTATATATACTAGTTATCCAATCTGGAATTGATAGGTTATTTTGTATTGGCATTGTCTATTGTTTAAATACCTTTGCAATACCTAACTGATAATTATTTCGTAGATATTAATTATTGGATGTCAGCTATGTTGAATTAAGTCTAATAATTTAAAGAAGTTCTATTTCATCAAGTTATATTTTCATCAAGAGGTGACGTGTAGAACTTAATTTTTGGCTACCTATCCATTCTTATAATCATTTATAAATTTCGTACTGTAGCGGGTACAATTGAAACGTAAGGTCGATATAAACAATTAGTATATTCCAGTTCACAATGTTGTTTATAAACTAGTCTTATGTAGATACGACGGTAAATAATATTACACGGTACGTTCCCAGCGAGTTCGTGATGCGAGGTGCGTCACGAAACAAGTAGGATGCGTCACCGCGGGGCGCGAGGGGAGGGAACGTCTAGACTAGGCGAGCTCTTCCAATGCGTGGAAACAGCGGCGCGCTAGCGCAGACTGACTGCTTTACTTTTTTTTTTTTTTCCTAACAATGGCATCTCGTAGTTGGCCAAGAGTGGCCGTGACTACTTAACCGGTCAATCCTGTGGCTGCCTTAAGCTAACTCAAAGCCTCCAGCCAGGGGCGTGTTACTTACAATACTAAGTGACTGCGCGCTAAGGGCACCCCCTGTGGGGTACGAACCTCGGCTTAGGGCGTCACTGGGGGGACAGCTAGTTGGGACAGGCTGGATCAAACTTGGGGTGCATGTTGAAGAGCCTCCCCGTGGCGCACCCTGGGCAACGTCGGTTCCAGCTGCCCACCCGCCTTTGGTGGACAGCTGGGGCCGGCGGCGAATCTTCAACCAACGGGGAAGGGTTCGGTTCCAATCGCCAATCATCGTTGTTGGTCGGTGAAGGGAACCGGGCTTGGGGACGGTCAGTCCGTCGTGGGGGTAGGCCTGGTGGCCATTTAACGTCCACTCCCCCCTCTGCTTACAGAGGGTTGGTCGAGTGGACGAAGAGGGGAAGTCTCAATGATCTTGGGGCTCTGCCGGTAGAGTTACTCATGCCGGAAAGGTCCAAATGAGAGACCAGTCCAAGAAAGACACCGGGATGGGGTCGCTCTTGATCAATCGACGATAGTCGATTGACAGAAGACGCGACCATGCCGCTGAGGTGCAGGCGCACCAAAGCGACGCGTGTTTCTCTCCTTGCGGAGTAGTCTTCAAGGAGAGAACTTTCGGCGGGCTCGCTGAGTCGGGTTGGCCGGACAGCGAGCGGAGGCATGTTTAATGCCGCCGCCGGGGGCTTGGCTTAATTGCCTGGCCCAGAGGAAGGATACCTCTAAGATAAAAAACCACCCAATCCTAAACTTTGAAGCGTGGTGAGAGGATGAATGGCTGGAGGGAGTCCAGTCGCGAGCGCTTCACCTGCAGAGCACCTGCCGCACTCTGCAGTATGTAGGCTTACCGGGCATCTAGGCTCTGCCCGGTGGACATTTTTTACCTATATCTACTCGTGGGATTAATATGGAAGAAGAAAATAAAAAATATAAAACTAAGGAATTGTCGATCGTGTTGGTCGAGCAGATGGGTGTGGGTGCGGCGTCAGATTCTGACACCACATCTGACAAGATGAGTGTGGTGAGCGTGGCGAGCGTAAACTCAAAGCGCTCGCGGACTGAAGATGAGAAGGTTGGGCGCCCTTCCAAATTTTGGAGGACGCGCTCACGTAAAGAGGATGAGAGGCACGCGGAGTTGACAGGCCTCTCTTCTAGCGAGGAGAACCTATCGGCCGTCAGAGTGCCGGCGGGCAGGAGAGGGCGAGGTCACGCAATTAGAGGAGCGTCAGCTCTTTCGACGTCGCGCGACTCTCTAGGGCGCTTTCTCAAGCGCCCTGACACGCCGGTACCCAGCGGAGGAAGTGACTCGGGGACCAAGCAAGCGGAGGGCGCTTGCTCACAATACTCCACCTCTCTAGTAAGCACAAAGGGGGAGATCAACTCCGCTAGGAGAGAGGAGAGACGGGCAGTGGCTCTAGACGAGGTGGCTGAAATGGCCCGTCAGACCAGAGAGCGGCAGTCTGCTCGCTTGACCGCTGCCGAGGACCTGTCAGCGGCGGCTCTTAACCGCCAAGTAATGGACAGCGTGGACGTGGTCCTAAAAGTTGCCACCAAGTCTGGCAACTTGAAGGGCACGTTCACGCGAGCGCTAAAAGAGGCGGCGGAAGAGATTAAGGAGGCGGTGGGAGTCCTCCTTAATCGCACGGCCTCAGAGGAGACGGCAAAGCTACAGGAGGAGAACAGCCGTCTCCAAACCGAGATGGAGGTCATTCGGCGGGAACTTGCCGCTCTAAGGGCCGACTTTTGTCAGCAGCAAAAGCGTGTGACCCCTGCACCTTCTGCGTCCACTCCGGCACTGCAAGCCGAGTTGGTTGCAGAAATAGCCCGGACCATCATGATCCAAGTTGGAGACATGATGAATGCCCGCCTTGAGGGGTTAGAGTCGAGGCTCCTCCCAGCCCAGATCCTCCGGCCACCTCTCGCAGCGGACAATCGGGGGAAAGAGGTGACCTCAAAGGTGGGGCTCTCTCAGGTAGCCAAAGAATCAGCGGCTGGGGCCAAAAAGCCAGCGGAGGTGGCCAAAAAGCCAGTGGTTGGGGCCAAAAAGCCCGTGGCTGAGGCCAAAAAGACATCGCAGGTGGTCAATAAACCTGTGGCTGGGACCAAAAAGTCAGTAGAGGGGGGCGAAAAATCCCCTGAAAGGACTTCCCGCCTAGAGGGAGCCGCAGAACTTGCGACCGCAGCCAGGCCAGACGCCGAGGCCTGGTCAACGGTCGTAAAAAAGAAGAAGGGCCGCCAGAGCAAGGAGGTGCCGGAGCCAAAGGGCTGGGCCGCCTCAAAAAGTGTGAAGCCGCCCAAGGTTCGCATCCCACGCTCTGCGGCTGTAGCAGTCACGCTGCAGCCTGGAGCCGCGGAAAGGGGCGTCACCTACAAGGCGGTCCTATCGGAGGCGAGAACCAAGTTCAAGTTATCTGAACTTGGCATACCGTCCATCCGCTATAAAATAGCAGCCACGGGAGGGCGGCTAATCGAGGTGACGGGTGCCTCAAATGGCGAAAAAGCGGACGCCCTGGCCGCTAAACTGAGGGAAGTCCTCAATTCGGAGGACATCCGGATCTCCAGGCCCATGAAAACGGCTGAAGTGCGCGTTGGTAGGCTGGACGACTCGGTGACCTCAGAGGAAGTGATGGCGGCTATTGCCAAAATCGGAGAGTGCCCGCCTGAAAATCTGCGGGTAGGCGAAATTCGCCACGACGTTGGCGGGCTGGGCACGATCTGGGTGCGGTGTCCGGTAGCTGTGGCGAAGAAGGTTGCCGACGAGGGGCGTTTGCAGGTGGGGTGGGTTGCGGCGAGGGTTAGGCTGCTGCAACCCAGAGCTATGCGGTGCTACCGATGCCTGGGTATTGGGCATGTCCGAGCACAGTGCACTGCCGAAATTGATCGCAGCGATCAGTGCTATCGATGCGGTCAGCCCGGCCATAAGGCGGCCCAGTGCTTCGCAGCACCAAACTGCAGTCTCTGTGCGGCTGCAGGAAAGCCCGCGGGGCATATAGCCGGTGGCAAGGCCTGCGCCGCGCCCCCCACTAAGGGGACCAAACAAAAATTTGTTGAGAGGACCATGGCTGCCGGGGGATCCGCACCCCCCTCGCGGTCTAATTGCCTGTCGGTCGACTCCCGACCCCAGGAAGAGGTGGCCGAGGAAATGGAGTACCAATAATGGCAAACTACCATTTCCTCCAGGGCAATATCAACCACTCTGCCAGAGCTCAAGATCTTTTGCTCCAGAGCATGGCGGAGTGGTCGATTCACGTGGCAGTGGTCGCTGAGCCGTATTTTGTCCCTCCCCGTGATAACTGGGTGGGGGACCTCGACGGTTTAGTGGCTATCATTGGCGGGACTCTTGTCAACCCGTCCCGAGGTCACGGCTGGGTTGCCGCCCTTGTGGACGGCGTGGTCGTCATTGGGGCATACTTCTCGCCCAACAGGAGTCTCGCCAACTTTGAGAGTTTCCTTGTCGAGTTAGGTGCCGTCGTGGGCCGGTACCACCCTCACCCCGCATTACTACTCGGTGACCTAAATGCCAAATCGGCGGCTTGGGGATCGCCGGTCACTAATGCCAGGGGAGTGGTGCTGGAAGAGTGGGCAATCACGACGGGTCTGGCCGTCCTAAATCGGGGCTCGGAATACACGTGCGTGCGGCAGCGGGGCGGGTCCATAGTGGACGTCTCGTTCGCTAGCCCCGTGGTCGCGCGCCGTGTCCGGGATTGGCATGTCGCGGTGGAGGTGGAGACGTTATCGGACCACCGATATATTCGTTTCGACGTCTCCACCCGGACCGCGGGCGGCCGCGGTCCACCGGCCCCGCGAAGGGACGGTCCACCGGCCCCGCGAAGGGACGGTCCACCGGCCCCGCGAAGGGACGGTCCACGCTGGGCGCTCAAGCGCATTGACAGGGAGGCTCTCGAGGAGGCCGCTATTGTCCAGGCCTGGAACAGGGAGTCGACGACGGACGGGCCCGTTGACGTCGAAGCGGAGGCTCTGTGGTTCCGTGGGGCGATGACGCTAATCTGCGATGCGTCCATGCCCCGGGTCCGCAAACAGTCCGCAAGGCGCCAAGTGTACTGGTGGTCTGCCGAGATCGCTCAGCTGCGCATCATGTGCGTAGCGGTTAGGCGCCGGTACACTCGCTACCGAAGGAGACGTCGACGGGATCCTGAAGAAGAAGCAACGCGGTATGAGGTGTACCGCGCGGCTAGGAAGACTCTGCAGCTGGCCATCGGCGAAGCCAAGACACGAAGCAGGGAAGAGTTGCTGGAGACCTTGGACGGGGATCCGTAGGGGCGTCCTTACCGTATGGTACGAGGAAAACTTCGTCCCTGGGCCCCCCCACTTACGGAGGGTCTCCAACCTCAGCTGCTAGAAGAAGTAGTTGCGGCACTCTTCTCTGCAAGAGCGGAACACGTTCCACCATCAATGGCTCCGCCTGCTACTGCAGAGTCGGAAGAAGTCGTCAGCGCGGGCGTCCCTGAGGTGACAGAAGTCGACATGAGGGCAGCCGTGATGCGACTCCGGGCGAAAAACACTGCCCCGGGGCCCGACGGAGTACCCGGCCGCGCCCTAGTTCTCGCCCTAAAGGCCCTAGAGCCCCGACTAAGAGGACTCTATTCAGCGTGCCTCGAGCAGGGCCAGTTTCCCAATCACAAGTTGTTCGAGCGGATTGTCGCGGACCGCCTCGTCAGCCACTTGTGCAGAGATGGGCCGGACCTGGACGACAATCAGTTCGGTTTTCGGCATGGGCGCTCCACCATAGACGCAATTATGCGGGTGAGAGTCCTGGCGGAGGAAGCGGTGTCTCGGGGGCAGCGGAAAGGGAGAGGGAGATTTCAAGTGCTCTCCCGGCCCGCAGCAGGCGCACCGGGCGTCGGCAGAGGGCTGACAATGCCCTCTTCCGGCCCCCCTAAATGGGTCCAAGGGCGGCGGACTCGGGGACGTCTGCCGCCCCCCACTCCACAGGACCCGAGGTGGTGGCGCGTAGTGTTCCACGCGCGCCCCTCTCAGACGTCGCGGGGGGAGTCAAACACCTCACTCCCCTCGCTCGACAAGACGGAGCCCGCAGACGCGGGCTAGCACCAGTCGGGGACTGCGTTGAAGAGTGCTTAAGTGCCCCCGTAGCCCCCGGTGCAAGTGTGCGAGGGAACACCGGGGTGGTTTTAGTCAGTAAGAGTCTGACAGACCCCTCTGTCCACCCCAGGGCAGAGGACATCCATGAGGATTTCCACCCCGTCACCAAAAAAAAAAAAAAAGGCTGGATCAAACTTGGGTGATTATTATTAACAGGGGAATTTAAAGCTACAGGCTCAGCTTCGGCGCGGGCTGGCGCTTCTTCGAGCAAGGGACGGGGGGAATTATTAATTCGGGGTTTTCGCGATGGACCTCGGCGGCGGGGTCGGAATGTCGGTCTTTTGTTCTTGTAAACTGTACTAGAAGCCCTATTGCTTTCTTGGAGGAGAGTAATGGGGTCGTCTGGGTCAAGAAGAGTATGCCTCGGACGGCGAACTTTACTGATGTTGGTGGGGGTATAATTTGCGGCCTCGACAACTAGGGGGTTGCGATGTTTGGCGGCGGTATCAAAGAAACGCTTGGAGTTACGTTTCATGAATTGGAGGATGGTGGGGATTTTGAGATCGAGGTGGAGGATCTCGTTCCGGACATAATAGGGGGATCCCGTGATCATTCGGAGGGCACGGTTCTGGAGGGTCTGCATCCTATGGATGTGGTGGGGTTTTGCGTGTGCAAGGACTGCACAGGCGTACGTCATAATAGGGCGTATGCACGCCGTGTAAATGCGCAACTTGCACTTTAGTGACAATTTGCTTTTTGCATTCATTATGGAGTGGAGTCTACCGAGAGCGAAAGCGGCGCGCGAACGAACCTGCTTTATGTGCTCTGCGAAGGTGAGGTGCTCATCGAGAATCACACCTAGGTATTTGGCTCGCTTCTCCCAAGGGATAGGCTTACCGAACATGGTGAGTGGTCGGGGGGGGGGGGGGGGGGGGTGGGCTTAAGGCGCGGTTTGGAGTAAAGAACCGCATGGCTTTTGTCAGGATTCACTTCGATTCTCCACTTCCTGAACCAGTCGCCAAGTTTGTTGACTGCTCTTTGGAGAGTGAGAGAGATCGGGGCTTGTTTGAAGCCTGAGCAGTAAATGGCCGTGTCGTCTGCGAACAGAGCCAACTGTGCCTTTTTGCTCCTGGGTATGTCGCTGGTGAACAGCGTGAAGATGAGGGGGGCAAGCACAGAGCCCTGGGGGACGCCTGCGCGGATAGGGTGGGGGGAGGATAGTGCTCCTTCGATGCGATAGCGGAAGGTGCGGTTCGACAAGAAGTCTCGTAAGATGAGTACGAGACGGTCCGGCACACCGAGTTGGTAGAGCTTATATAATAAGCCGTTGTGCCAGACTCTGTCGAACGCTTTCGCTATGTCGAAGTATATAACACCCGTCATCATGCCACGCTGGAAGCCAGCGTTTATGTGTTCGATGATGCGGTGGGCCTGATGCACACAAGAGTGCTGGGTTCGAAAACCAAACTGTTCGTTTGGGATGAGGCCTTTTGTTTCGGCATAGTCTCTGAGACGCTTATAAATAAGTTTCTCATAGACTTTGCCGAGGACATTGAGCAGACTGATGGGGCGGTAGCTCGAGGGCTCAGATTTGGGCTTTCCAGGCTTGGGGATGCCGATGACAGTGGCCTTTTTCCATGCATCTGGGAAGATGTTATTGCTAATGGCACCATTGAAGATGGTGGTCAGTAGCATTATAAGGTGGGCAGGGAATAGTTGTATTACCCTGTTTGTGATACCGTCTGAGCCGGGAGCTTTACGGGGCTTTAAAACCTTGATGATATCGTGCACTTCGTCTGGAGTGACAGGAGGCAGAGGATAGTCAGGGTTTTCAACAGGGGGAAGGGAGGCTCTACGTTCGACTTCAGCGTCAACTTTTGACAAGTGAGCTTGGTCTACTGGTTGAGAGCTGGGAGAGCATTGGGCCTCAAGGCTATCGGCCAGGGATTCAGCCTTGTCGGCATCGTCGAAAGCGATAGTCTTGTCAGGGCGGAGTAGGGGGGGCATGGAGACTACTTCTTTGGACTTTAGTTTCCTTTGGAGTTCCCAGAAGGCCTGATGAGTGGGCTCTAGGTCATTGAGCATCCTGTCCCAGCCAGCGGTACGCAGCTCCGCTAGGCGTGTCTTTACAGCTCGCTGTAAATGGCGCATATGGGCTTTGTTCGCAAGGCAGGTCTTTAGGACGGGGGCAGTCAGAAGTGCCGTGCTCGCCCAGGCACTTGACGCACCTGGGTTTGGCGTGGCAGTTCTTCTGCGCGTGGCCGTATAGCTGGCATCGGTGGCACTGACCGATGAAGCCATATTTATTGGGCTTCTGGATCTCAAAGCCCATGAGGTGGCATATGGTTTTTACACCAAAAATAGGGTGATGCCCTTCAGTCGGGGGACAGACGACAAGGACCATGTCGAATGCATGACCGCCTCTGGCGCGGTGCATTCGGTGGACCTCCGAAACTGGGATATTTTGGGCCTCTAAGTCGGCCTTGATGGCGTCAGTAGGGATTTCCTTCGGAATCCTACGAATTACCACTCGGGTCTGGCGCTCTTCGGGAAGAGTGTAGGTGTGGAAGGACACACCTCTCGCCCGAAGGAGCCTGGTGAGCTCCCTATAGTCCTTGGACGTAGGGATGCTCACTTTGATACCCTACTGGGTGGAGCGGGCATTGGTGAAGCCGATCTTTTGCTCGGTGCACCATTGGGACACATCTGTCCACTTTGCCTTGTCCTGAATGAACACAGGCGGGGGGGGGTGCCAGCTTCTTGGGGGCAGAAGAAGCAGGAGTCGGGGCGGGGGGGGCATCCTGCGAGGAGGATGTGAGGGCGCTATTTTTTGCCGCGGAGGCAGGGGTAGAAGATCCAGGCTTACTGGCCTGGGAAGGACTGGCTGAGATGGGTGCCGTGGGGACAGGGGCAGAGGAGGAGGTGGAGGCAGGGGCGGCGGGGATGGCTGCCGCCAGAGGCTTTTTGGCCTTGCCGGCCTTTGAGGAGGCGCTCTTCTTCCTCTTCCCTCCCTTTCCGACGACTTGATAGTCGTCTGAGGAGGAGGAGGAGGAAGTGAGAGAAATGGCGTCTTCGGACTCTGAGTCCGAAGGAGGGGTGGAGGTGTCCATCACCTCGGGCTGGGGGGAGGCTACAGACGGCGTTGAATCCGCCGTAAGAGGGGTGCCCCTGTCTGCTACAGGGGGGGAAAGCGGGCTCTCTAGAGCCTCGCTTGGGTCGAGGTGGCGACTACGCCAAGCCTTCCCATATTTGAGCAAGAAGTCTGGGTCCTTGAAAAGGACCTCCCTTGCGAAGGCTGCGATGTCGGCGTCCGACATCGCAGCAATATTGAAGTTTAAAAATGGGAACAAAATAAGGGGACCTAAAAGATCCTACTCCCCGGGTGGATGGGCCCGGGGGTGTGTGGCCCTCCCTGTCGGGTGCAGACAGGGAGGTGAGTGCCTACTTGTGAGCCCTAGAGCTGAAACCTGTCGCCAATCTTAATGTGCGACAGGGCCCTGACCAGTCTAGCGCGAAGGGTGTAGACACACCCTAAAGACGCTAGGTGTGTCGCTGTGGAAGCAAAACTGTCACCAGAGCCGACTAGGAGACCCCCCAAGGCCGGTTAACTCTGGGACCCGTCCAATTAACTGCCTTACCCTGAAGGGGCTCAGCGGGTGTGTTGGGTCAACACCCCCTTGACTTGGTTGTCACCGTGAGGTATCCGTCAAGGACCACAAAACTGTGGTTTTTACCCTGAGGGGGTCAAGGTCAAATAATTCTATCCAACCAGTAGCAATGTCTTCAGCTATCAGTATCCATGTCTTACCGCTAGTCGTTGTCGGTAAAGGTCCAAACAAGTCAAAAGCGAGGGTTTCGAAACGTTGGTTGACAGGCGTGGTTTGGAGCAAACCAGCTGGTTTCAGGTTGGACGGCTTAAACCTCTGGCATGCAACACAGTTCTTAACATATGCTTCGATATATTTTCTCATACCCTTCCAATGATATCGCTTCGAGATGCGTTGATATGTCTTATCAGCGCCGTAATGTCCCGCCAGAGGGTCATCGTGGTATGCTGAAAGTACGTTTGCCCATTCATGTTGAGGAACTACGAGTTGAGCCTCATCTGAGTCATCCGACGGGTGATATCGGTACAACAATCCGTTGTTCATGACGTACCCTTTATTACTCCAGTATACGGCATTATCTTTACGATCTGCATCTTCTAAGGCAGTTACGATGCTGGCGATATTTTCATCCTTAAGCTGTTCTGCCCTAATTTCGGATGACGGTCTCTGCGGCATATCCACGGCTACGCTGCATACTTCACAGATGTCTTCGGTGCTTTCACCGCAAATAGGCCTGGACAGCGTGTCTGCAACCACATTCGTCCTTCCAGGTACATACTGGATGGTAATATCATACGCCTGTATCTGCAAAGCCCATCTAGCCAATCGACCAGTTGGAGACCGTAACGACATCAACCACTTCAGGGCTTGATGGTCCGTAACCACTGTTACTGGGAGGCCTTCAATGTATCCACGGAATTTTTTAATTGCCCAAACTACTGCGAGAGCCTCCCTCTCGGTTGTAGAATAATTGCGTTCTGCAGGGGTCATCAGCCTACTGGTATATTCGACGGGATGCTCGTCTTGTCGCTCCCCCTGCACTAGAACTGCTCCAAGTGCATAGTTGCTTGCATCACATTTAATAATGTAACCTCTCGTCTCGTCGGCTTGTCGTAGCACAGGGGTGGATGTGAGACGTATTTTGAGCTCTTGATAAGCCGCCTCCTGTTCCGCTGACCAAGTCCATACATAGTTTTTCCTAGTTAAACGGGAGAGTGGTTCACTGATTGCGGCAAAGTTTGGTATGAATCGCCTGTACCAAGAACAGGTCTGCAGGAACGTCATCAGATGCTTCAGATTCTTGGGTGCTGGATAGGCCAGTATGGCTGCTACCTTCTCGGGATCAGCCTTCAGACCCTCTGGAGTAATAATGTGCCCTAAATACTTAATTGTTGAGCAACAAAATCGGCACTTACTAAAGTTTACATGAAGGTTGCTTTCTTTCAGCTTACTTAGTACCTTACCCAAATCTGATAGATGTGCTTGATAGGTAGCCGAAAAAATTATGACGTCATCTAAGTATGCTAGCATCTTTACATTCTCCAAGCTAACTCGAATCCTGTCTATCAGACGCTGGAATGTAGAGGGTGCATTGCGAAGTCCAAATGGCATCCTCTTAAAACGGTACATACCGAATGGAGTTATGAATGCAGTCTTGTCTTGATCCTCAAGCTTTACTTTCACTTGCCAGTAGCCAGCGCGTAAATCCAGGGTCGACATGAAAGGCGTTGGCTTAGCAGCATGAAGCAGATCATCCATGCGAGGTATAGGATACTTGTCGGGGACCGTTATGGCATTAAGTCTACGGTAGTCAACGCAAACTCGTACTGAACCGTTTTTCTTTGGTACCATTACAATGGGTGCGGACCAGGGTGATGAGCATGCTTCAATTACTCCACCGTCCAACATCTTCTTTACTTCTTTCTTTAGCACAGCCATGCGTGGCGGTGAGAGGCGGTATGGAGGTACAGAGACGGGGTTATGCTCACCCGTGTCGATGCAGTGTTCAGCGAGGGTAGTCGGTTCTCCACCTTCATCGAAAACTTCTTGATAATCCCATAGCACTTCCATCAGCTGTGACTTTTGAGTTGCGTCTAGCGTGTCCGATGAGACCTCTTCCACTTCCAAAGATCCAATTTCGACATCATTGCTGCTATTACTATGGTCGCTAGGAAAGAGCGTCTTGGAGTGTGGAGATAGTTCACACGGAGCATCGTGAAGCTGCATTTGGGCATCACGGACCATAAAGTCTACGAACCTTGAAGAATACCCATCGAATAATGGTCGGGATCGCTTTCTTGGAATAGGGGACACCTCGATTGGCACTACGCGGTATGGCATCGTGTTTGTGGTGCAGGCACTCGTTTCCGGGAGTGCTGGTTCTCCGCTGGATAACGGACTGCCAGTTGCTGGAGTGCATGCACTGGATTGTGGCAGCGCTGGTACCAATTCGCCTCCGTTTCGTGGAGTTATCGACAAAGGAGAAACATATTCAGGCAGCTGTCGAGCTGTCATCTCGAGATGTCGATCTTTGAGCATAAGCCGTAACCGAGGATTAAAATAAACGGGCGTAGCCTCTACCATGGCCATTGATATCTCCTCAGCATCTTCATCTTGGAGGTCGAAGATGTCATCAGGGCAATCCTCGAAATGCCATGTCTTCTGTGGAACGTTAAGTACCATCTTAGCATCCTGGATAAAGCCGACATCCAACAGTGTGCGAGATTCTCGAGCTTCCGGGAACACGATAAAAGATGTTTCCACAACACGGTAACAGACACTGACGGGGGCTTTTACGGTCAAAACCTCTCTCGTCGTCCTCGTGCCATCAGCCAGTTTCACTACAAGCTGTTGTGTCTGGAATGCAAATCCGAGTCTTCGTAAACATTTATATAGCGTGTATGATGCGACGCTCGTTTTTGCGCAAGTATCCACGTAGGCGCTACCGGATATTTTACCTATGGCAATACCAATAACCGGCCTAAGACGTACATCTGCTTGAGTGTTGATGGAACAAAAACTTACTTCAGCCTTTTCCTCCTTTGGCACAGCCTTGGCGCAAGTTGTGCATTTTGATCGGACCACTCCTGGTGCACCACATCCGTAACATGCAAACCTTGGTGTAGAAGGTGATGGCGCTTGGGTGCCTATAGCAGCATTTGTAGGCGCAGGTTTCGCGGCAGAAGTACCACTACCAGAAGCGAGATCCTTCTTCTCCTTCTTCCGACATGTCTCAATTGAATGTCCAGGCAATCGACAGTACGTGCAACGTTTCTTTTTAAATGAAACCTTTTCTGTCTCTTTTCCCTTTTCTGTCCCTTCTTCCGGCCTTTCTTTTTCAACCAGGAGCTCTTCCACTCCTCTGGCTGCCTTCACTAGGTCTTCAAAAGTATTGACAGTCTCGCGTGCCATTTTTACCCTTATCTTGTACTTCAATTGCCCGTAGATCATATCGATTTGTTGGGTCTCTGTGTGTGGCTCCGGCATTTGTGCAATAAGAGCCCTCTTCTTAGCCACAAACACTTCTGTTAATTCCTCCTCACCTTGTTTAATGTTCACAACGTTCTGGTACAGCTGGTAGGCTGGTCTCTTCGGAGCAAAGGCGTGGCGAACTCTTGACTCAAACTCTTTCCATGTTGTCACCTGGTCCTTTATCCCATTCCACCAGGTGGCTGCCTCTGCCCTCAAGATTAAGGGCATGCTCATGATAGCATCTTCGTCGGAGATTTGTTCTACGGACTTGAATACTGAAGCCGCAGCAAGAAAAGATTCTACCGATTCAGTGTCTCTGGCACCATTAAAAGTAATCTTGCAAGTGGTGAAAGAACCTCGTCGCTGTTGGTTACCAATCACTGACAGTAACTTCTCGAATTGCTCAGTAGACAAATTTATGGTAGTTACCGGTTCCTCCTTTATTTTCCTTCGTGATCTTGTTTTCGGGCTAGCCTGCTTTGGGGCCTCTACGTTGGACGCCAGATTGTAGCGGGTACAATTGAAACGTAAGGTCGATATAAACAATTAGTATTCCAGTTCACAATGTTGTTTATAAACTAGTCTTATGTAGATACGACGGTAAATAATATTACACGGTACGTTCCCAGCGAGTTCGTGATGCGAGGTGCGTCACGAAACAAGTAGGATGCGTCACCGCGGGGCGCGAGGGGAGGGAACGTCTAGACTAAGCGAGCTCTTCCAATGCGTGGAAACAGCGGCGCGCTAGCGCAGACTGACTGCTTTACTTTTTTTTTTTTTTTTCCTAACAATGGCATCTCGTAGTTGGCCAAGAGTGGCCGTGACTACTTAACCGGTCAATCCTGTGGCTGCCTTAAGCTAACTCAAAGCCTCCAGCCAGGGGCGTGTTACTTACAATACTAAGTGACTGCGCGCTAAGGGCACCCCCTGTGGGGTACGAACCTCGGCTTAGGGCGTCACTGGGGGGACAGCTAGTTGGGACAGGCTGGATCATACTTGGGTGATTATTATTAACAGGGGAATTTAAAGCTACAGGCTCAGCTTCGGCGCGGGCTGGCGCTTCTTCGAGCAAGGGACGGGGGGAATTATCAATTCGGGATTTTTGCGATGGACCTCGGCGGCGGGGTCGGAATGTCGGTCTTTTGTTTTTGAGAACTGTACTAGAAGCCCTATTGCTTTCGGACTGCTTGACGCCGCGTCGGCTCCTTATATACGCGAGACGGCCTAACGTTGTGTGCGTGAGGCACGTCCCGATACAGCGGTGTTGTGTGGCGCGTAGCTGTAGACGTTCGGTGGTGCTACAGTACTGTATTTAGTACAAACCGAAGAATTTTTAAGTAATATTTCTTACAGCAATTCTCTTCAAAAGCCGTCATAAAAACTCCACAATAACTTCATAATGAATAGTTTTACGGTAGCTTTCAAAGAAAAGAACATGTGTATCTTCGTGGGTAGGCATAAAAAGAATTATGATCTTAAGCAGGCGATAAACTTAGTATATTTATATATTTTCTTTTTCCCCATAATAAAATTTATCGAAGAATGAGACGGGGTGTTATTGTAGATGCACGTTGAATTATGAGCGATAACAACTAAGTGCGAGCCGAATGAATTATTCAGCGATTCGTCAATCGATATGTCGCGGGATTCTTGCCTACTTTCTCGTCTTTTCACATTAATTCTAAAAAATTATGAGAATCGGGAATTTGGATATTTTTTCTCCAGTTTCGAAAAAAGTGGGGTTTTTTCTACACATATATCATGTAAAATAGAGAATTTTATGAGATTTTCTGAAGTAATGAGCGATATCTTTACTTATTATAAAATCATAGCGAAGTCAAAACTGTACATTAAATATTTTAGAACAAAAAAAGTAATTGCCACGAGCTCTGGGAAAATAAAATCGTAGCGAAGTCAAAACTCTACATTAAATTAAAACAAAAAAGTAATTGCCCCGAGGTCTGGGAAAATAAAATCGTAGCGAAGTCAAAACTGTATATTCAATTTTTTGAAAAAAAAAAGTAATTGCCACGAGGTCTGGGAAAATAAAATCGTAGTGAAGTCAAAACTGTACATTAAATTTTTTGAAAAAAAAAGTAATTGCCACGAGGTCTGGGAAAATAAAATCGTAGCGAAGTCAAAACTGTACATTAAATTTTTTGAAAAAAAAAGTAATTGCCACGAGGTCTGGAAAAATAAAATCGTAGTGAAGTCAAAACTCTACATTAAATTTATTGAAAAAAAAAAAGTTATTGCCACGAGGTCTGGGAAAATAAAGTCATAGCGAAGTCAAAATTGTACATTAAATATTTTTGAAAAAAAAAGTAATTGCTACAAGGTCTGGAAAAATAAAATTATAGCGAAGTCAAAACTGTATATTCAATATTATAAAAAGTAATTGCTACGAGGTCTGGGAAAATAAAATTCATAGCGAAGTCAAAACTGTACATTAAATATTTTTGAAAAAAAAAAGTAATTGCTACAAGGTCTGGGAAAATAAAATCGCAGCGAAGTCAAAAGTGTACATTAAATATTTTTGGCAAAAAAGTAATTGCTATGAGGTCTGGGAAAATAAAATCGTAGCGAAGTCAAAACTGTACATTAAATATTTTTGAAGAAAAAATTAATTGCTACGAGGTCTGGGATAATAAAATCGTAGCGAAGTCAAAACTGTACATTAAATATTTTTGAAGAAAAAAGTAATTGCTACGAGGTCTGGGATAATAAAATCGTAGCGAAGTCAAAACTGTACATTAAATATTTTTGAAGAAAAAAGTAATTGCTACGAGGTCTGGGATAGTAAAATCGTAGCGAAGTCAAAACTGTACATTAAATATTTTTGAAGAAAAAAGTAATTGCTACGAGGTCTGGGATAATAAAATCGTAGCGAAGTCAAAACTGTACATTAAATATTTTTTGAAGAAAAAAGTAATTGCTACGAGGTCTGGGATAATAAAATCGTAGCGAAGTCAAAACTGTACATTAAATATTTTTGAAGAAAAAAGTAATTGCTACGAGGTCTGGGATAGTAAAATCGTAGCGAAGTCAAAACTGTACATTAAATATTTTTTGAAGAAAAAAGTAATTGCTACGAGGTCTGGGATAATAAAATCGTAGCGAAGTCAAAACTGTACATTAAATATTTTTGAAGAAAAAAGTAATTGCTACGAGGTCTGGGATAATAAAATCGTAGCGAAGTCAAAACTGTACATTAAATATTTTTGAAGAAAAAAGTAATTGCTACGATGTCTGGGATAATAAAATCGTAGCGAAGTCAAAACTCTACATTAAATTTTTTGGAAAAAAAAAAGTTATTGCCACGAGGTCTGAGAAAATAAAATCGTCGCGAAGTCAAAACTATACATTAAATATTTTTGAAAAAAGAAAGTAATTACTACGAGGTCTGGGAACGATTCTAATGCCGAAAATATAGTTTTTAGAATTTTTCTATTGTCTGTCGTCTGTTTGTCTGAATTTATGTTCCATCATCACTCAAATACTCCTTGATAGATTTTATTCAAATTATGCATAGATATTCCCTATAAGTCTGGTCAGTCTATATACTATAAATTCTCACGCTATTTGCTATGGGGGATGAGCAATATTGCTTTATGTTTTATTCGTATACTTCTGTAGTTTACCGCAAATTGTAAAAGACGAGCCAAATATTGCAGATACTTACAGATTTAACCTTTTAAATGGTAATCATCACGCTATACAGGGCGTCCCACGGATATGCCACATGGAGGGAAAGTACCTTGAATAGATGGAACATTTTACTGAAAGAAGACATTATTTGAATTTAAAAAACAATTTAAACTGCATTCATAGATATTTAAATAATTACATGGTTGAATCGGAAATCGAACCCGTTACACGAGAAAAATAATCAACCTGTAGCTTTATCATACCGATCGAAAGGCTTCATCATAAGGATTATTTTTTGCTTAATAACATAGTGTCAAAAATAAAAGGAAGACCATAAATTTTAACATTTTTAATACAAAATTAATCAATTTATCAAATGCTCAAAATGAGTCCCTTCCTGTTGAAATAAAAAGAATAATCAAAAGAGTGCGACTTTGTAGTCGCATTCTTTTGATTATTTCGCTCTCTGTCGATTTTTTGATCTCATTGTGGTGGATATTTAGAATAATACGTCTAAGTTCTGCTTGTAGCTCGTGGACACTTTCATACTGGTTCTTGTAAACTAAATTTTTTACATAACCCCATAAAAAAAAAATCAAACGGGGCTAGATCTGGGGATCTCGGCGGCCATCTTATTTGTCCATATATCCCGATCCAGGGAAGAGAGTGTTCATTGAGATAGTCCCTTGTTCTGTGACTGTTATGAGCCGGAGCCCCATCTTTCTGAAAAGTAAGGTTTTGTCGTTCTGTAACCGGAAGATTATTTATCTCATTTCTCAAAATCTCAAGTATTTCTAAATACCCTTCCGTGTTCAAATGCCCTTCGTAAAACTGATAATATCAGTTGTATGTCCTTACGGCAATGTCAGCTTTTCATTTTTCTGAACAAAATTTCACATCAAATGTTAAAATTCATGGTCTTCCTTTTATTTGTGATACATGTTATTTCGCAAAAAATAATTCTTATGATGAAGCCTTGCGATCGGTATGATAAAGCTACAGGCTGATTATTTTTCTCATGTAACGGGTTCGATTCCCGGTTCAACCATGTAATTATTTAAATATGTATGAATGCAGTTTAAATTGTTTTTTAAATTCAAATAATGTCTTCTTTCAGTAAAATCTTCCATCTACAATATTCAAGGTACTTTGGTACTCCATATGGCATATCCGTGAGACGCCCTGTATACCTTTATGGAGCTAAGTAGTCAATCATGACATATACAGGCTGGATTTTTGAGATGGACAATAGGGGCAGGTATCACCGCAAATGTCCGCGATGGTACCTTAACCGTTGTCATTACAAGTAAACGGTCTTTGGTGACTGTCCTTAACTTTTAGAAACAGTTTGATCTGCATTCACAAATTTTGACAAAAAGTGTCAAAAAAACGAATATAGCAGATACGTTACAGAATTTACATTTAAAGTTATTATCATATCTTTATCGAGCTAAGCATTCAATCATTAACTATATAAGTACGGGTATTTTAGTCAACTTTCAACAAAGCAAATAGCTTAGTGGTTCAGCGACTGCTTTGCAAACCTAAGTTCCATTCCCAATATTATAGTTGCTACATTTAGTGCTTTTTATATTTTGTACCTAATAATATTATTCCGTAGAACGTACATAGAAACACATTAAGTATAGGCCAAAAAAAACTTTTTTGCAAAAAAAAAAAAACTGCAAGGTGAAAAATAACTTTTATATCGGAAGTCGGTGTCTTTGGTTCTGTATTTTAGGTTTTTGCCACCGACTTCCAAAATTAAAGTTATTTTTCACTTTGCGGTGTTTTTTCGGAAGTCGGTTGTTTTTTTTTTGCAATTTTGTTTTATTTTTCACTTTTTAGTGGGTTGGTTTGTAATTTACCTAAGTTACAATAGCCTAATGACAGCACCCCATCACCTTTTTCAAAATATTGCTTTTCCAGATGCAGGGACATTAATTGTTGAGGAGTTCTTCTGATACTTCACCATCAGCTACACTTCACCATATGCATTGTGACGAGCTTATATTGCTTAGCAATCATTTTAAAGTAATCGAATCGCAACCCGTGAAATACTTATTATTGAGTTGTTTCGGTGGCCATCTGTTGTTTTCATCATCAGTTCCACTTCACCAAATGGTGCTTTCCAAGAGCAAATGCACATGTAACTATAAAAAATACCCAGATCGCTATAGGTGTGCCTATAATATTTGAAAAGATCTCTCTATTTCTCCAGGATCCCATCATCAGATCCTGACCTGATGACAATGAGACTACCTGGAAAGTATACCCTTTCAAACAAAAAATAATTTTCCAAATCGGTCTAGCCGTAGGTTGTGTAATCGGGGAACACACATAAAAAAGAGATTCCGATGAACTGACAGCCTCCTCCTTTTTTATTAACCGACTACAACACACACACAAGAAAACACAAAAAACACAAGATTCCTTATTAACAGTCACCTGTGACTGTTAATAAGGAATCTTGTGTTTTTACAATCTACTGTTATATACAATATTATTTTAGCGACAGCTGTTCATTAGGAATAATCTGTAAGAATGCAACAGTCAGTGTATCCGTGTTGTGCCATTTGATAGTATACGCAGGAACGGAACGCATGCGTTCATTAATTCACTAAAAACAAAAAACTTTGCTAGCAATGAGATATTGCTACTGAAGGCTGCGGGTGTTGACCTCAGGACGTACTGCTTCTCACACGGACAACTAATTCGTCTGTTGCTCCTGCGTCACCAGTCCTGATTCTCTGTATGGCTGCTGAGACCAAAACTACAGATGTATTATATTATACATACATATATACAGAGAAGTTTTATAAAAATGTGGCTATTAACTATTGTTCTTATAATTTTAGTATATTGTGGCGTCGTACGACTTCCATGCGAACGAAGTCGCGGGCCAAAGTTAGTTAAAAATAAGTCGAGGAATAAGTTGGTATTTTCATTATTTTTCTTTTCCAACAAAATTATATTTATCGCAGATATTTGTGGCTCCAACATTTGCGGTGTAATTTTCAGTATTTATTTTTTTTGACATAGGTTTTCTCTTGACTCTAGTCTAGGTCAGAGATGACAGAGACAAAGTCGACGATGGAGCGAGCTTACCCAGAAGAAGCCTGTTCACTCTCACTATAATTCCAAATTAAAATTAATTTTATTTTATTATCAGTATAATTTCGATACCGAAATATAATTTAATAACCTTATTTTTATATTTGATTAAAGATTACAGATCCTACATTAAATAGGCAGAAACTTACTACCTATTAAAATTAATTAACCATACAGACACTAACGAAACAGGACAGGACAGTTAAATAGGTAGGAACCATAATTATAATAATTAATTTGAAAAAATAAAACATTCGGAACTACTCCATAAGAAAAGCTTCAGGTACTTAAGTTCAGAGTCAAAGAAAATACTAGTCTACTATCTTAATAGTAAGAACTGGCGCATAATAATATTTATATAAGATGTAAAACCGCCTTTTGTGTTCTAGAAAAGTCTAACGCAGTCGTTTGCATTATAAATGTTGGTAGATTTTATCTTCGTTCCTTTTGAAGACTCGCGCACATGTGGTCGGGCACCGCACTGCAACACAACACATTAAAATCTTCCTACATCACTTTCGTACACTTTGTATGAACCATCGGGCGGCACCGGGCCGCAGCGCAACGCACTGGCGGATCGCTCGCCAGGCGTATTTTTGCGGCCACTATTTTGCGTTGCGATGCGGTTCGCCTGTAGTTAGCGATGGTTCATACAAAACGTACAAAGGTGATCTAGGAGGACTTTTGCAATGCGATTCGTTGCGACAACAAGGCGTGATGTTATGTCTTAAACAATAACTGCGTTGCGGTGCGGCCCGCTGCGGTTCTTAATGTGCTTTGGCGCATTTTTGCAATGCAGCGCGCTGCGACCCGCACCGCGGCTCTAATGTGCGCTTAGCTTAATACAACTATCTAAAGTTATTATATTGCCGTAACAGCTTTTCTGTGAAGTAGGTAGAATGCTGAGCAATTTAAGAGAAACTTCTGAAGGAGCCTCTTGAGACATATTGTCGTGGTGTGGCTTTTGATAAAATCGTTTTTAGAAATAATATTAAAACGGAACCCTTATAGGATCACTTGTGTGTCTGTCCGTCTGTCACAGCCAATTCGCTCCGGACCTACTGGACCAATTAAATTTAGGTACTAATATGAATTCCTGTGACCTGAACACGGTCATGTAACGTAAATAAATGAATTTAACATAAATTAAGGAAGCAGGTATTTTAATATCAGTCATCATTCTTGTTCTCCTGCAGTTCAAAGACCTTTTTCTCATACAAAGATGACCCAGGGTCACTGATGACCGAGTCACTACGCTTACTAATTTGTGATCGCGATTTTAGACGCTTCCTCACATAGAGAGGAGGCCTTAGTCCCGGCAGTGGGAATTTCATAGGCTGATTAAGATTTCAAGACTATAGTTTTTTTTAACGCAGAAAAATATACAGGACTCTTCTCCTCATAGAGAATAGAGTTCTTAAGACTGCCTTTGTCTTCTTATAAAAATCCAAATTTTTTGATTAGCAGCAACATCTAAAGACATCTAGCGACAACACAATCACAGGCGCATTTCTTCAAGTAAATAAATTTCAATTCGGGCCTCTTCTGCGAAACTCCTTTAAGGTGCTGTCAATATAGATAATAAGTACATTATGATATACGGGATGGGCGCAGTTTCTAAGAAGGAGCAAATTGAATTCCTTAGCAATTTCCTTTCATAGTTCGTCATCGGATTAGGTTCTCTTTTGACGGGAGGGAAATGATGGTAATATATTCAGTCTTTTGTAGAATAACGACCGCATTTTCAAGGCTATTCTGCAAGCGGTTCTGTTTGCGCACAGATTCATATCGAAATAGCATTTTGACGAAACTTGACGTTTCAATCTAGATGCATTGAACGCCTTGAACGTGTCACGAGAAGACTAAAATAATTCAAAGGGTGGGATAGTTCTGAAGACGGTGCCACGTCATCAGAATACTTAAAAAGTTAGTATTTAATTTGTATACTTTACCTTATTGTGTAAGGGTAATAAAAAATAAAAAATTAATTCAGACTACAAATATCCTTATTTTGTTAGTACCACATTATCCAAAAACTATGATAGTAATGAGGAGATCACTAAAATGAATATATTTACCTACGTAAAATTAAAATTAAAAAAAAAACGAACTAAATCATTAAAATAAATTAAAATTTGAATACTGCAATAATTGAAAATAGTTTAAAATTAAAACTTAAATAATTAATGAAAAATAGAAACTAAAATTTTAATAAAATTGTAATAAACCATTAAATTAAAAATGTGTGTGTTTGTAATTTGCGCTTTCAGAATTTATAACGTGACGATATTATCGTAGACGTCCACGTCACGGGATCACGACACAGAGAAGTAAAACGTATGGAAATATATGAAGACAATTTTCCTTCCACGATAACGTTTTAACGTGCACATAATAAACGTATTATAAACGATATATAAACGTTGCCATGTTTATAATTGTTTTAGTAGTAAGTAAGTCCTTGTAATTTTGCTTACAGGTAATTTTATTTTTATGAACTGTAAACATTTTGACTTAATATAAGTTATACCATCGCCTTGGATGATTCTGTAAGGCTCACTTGCATGTTTAGATGTTTAGTCAGGTTAAATGAATAAATGTAGAGTTTGTAATCTCCGAGATAAGTAACTAACATTTTAAGGCCCACTTGCGTGTTCTTGGGTTATCCTATATAACTCGGAGTTAACAGCTAACTCAGGTATAATCAAATAATTCATCTTGTGCCACCAAGAGTTAGAGGTAAACCTAGAGTTAAACTTTTTAATATTAAACCTACCGATGTGGAAGAGTTACGTGGCTAAACTCTGGGTTAGTGATCAGCGGGACCTCATAACGTCAATTTATTTTGACATTACTTACACTAACCCAGAGTTTAGTGACGTAACTTTCCCAAATCAGTGGGTTTAACTCTTGATGGTGCAAGATTAATTATTTGACTATCCCTGAGTTAGCTGACTATCTCTGAGTTTTACAGGATAACCTGTGAACACGCAAGTGGGCCTTAATTGTGGTTTGAATAAATAATATACTTCCATAAATTATAAGGACGTGGTCCACGATAACGTCAAGTTAGAAATGATAAAAGCGCATATTGTGTAAATCATATTATTATGTAGGTCATACGTGTAAATATTCACAGTCCAACTAGTTTTGAAATAAAAACTGGTCAGATCATGAGCTTATCAGCAGGTTTAGTATCCTCTTGTTTGTTAAAGCTGATATCAGACTCCTCACTCGAGTGAACGCTTCAGTCAAGTGAAGGTTCATTTCTGGTGCCGTGTGAACATGAAATACGTCCACACCGCACCGACAAAATAACATAGAAATTAATGTTCGTGGAGTATGTTAGAATCGTAGCAGGTGACGTTCTGTAGTTTCTGCCAACCCCCTTGGGAAGAAGGCGTGAGTTTATGTGTGTATGAACGTTCATCTGCTCACTTTATTTTCGGTAGGCGAGTGAAAAATGGCGAGTGCCGATTTCCAACAACGTTGGATCGGTTCACTAATGAATTCATTTTTCTCTTTTGATTCATGTTGTGTTCAGACGTTTCACTTCGAGTGAAAGATATCTGCCTAAGGTTAAACTGTGATCACTTAAATTTAAACACAGTTGTATTGTAGGTACTCTCATATTGTAAACGTTTTATGTCTAAAGGCAAAAATAATGTAGATGTCACTATTCACTTTAATTTAGGGGGTCTTAGAAAAGATCTATTTTAATTAGTCAATTGCCATCAATTTCTATTGTATTAATATTGTCAATCGCTTCAACTGTATTTGGTAGATGATCAATTTGCGCATCAATGTTTATCAATCACATAAAAATTGACAATTGCAATTGATCGTTTCGGGGACCCTTTAAAGTGGGCATTCACGTCAGTCCATCGAGCCAAATGGCGTGATGTGCATCCAAAATTTGATCATAAATGTTAAAATCTGTTAGTCGTGATGTAAAACTTTGGATGTGCAATCGCTCCATTTGACTTGTCTTGATCTTTGTCGTTTGGAGTCACGCCAAATGGACCTATCGTGAATGCCCACTTTTAAGGTTTGAAAAGATAATAAAAACACAAAAGAGGCTTAAATTAAGCTTTTATTAATCATTCACATTGTACGACCATGTAGGTACATAAAACATTTTAATTTTAAAATGGCCAGAGGACTAAAGAAAGTTATTAATGCCGACAATCGCTTCTTGAATGGAAAACAATTACAACAAATTGTTGATGATAATTGGAATACGTACTTTTATTACATAAATAATTAAGTACCTATGTTTTCTGTGAAATTGTTTTCTTTTCAACACCCATACAGAAGACACGGAAAAAATAAATACTTTATTTGGTAAGGGTAGTCCAGAGGACGATGGGGTAGAAAAGGCAATGTAATTGTTACGAAAGAATTTAATTTTCCTTATTAATTCATTCAAAGTTGTCGACAAAGCTGGTTATTATAGTCCTAAACCGCACTTGCGTGTAAAAGGAAATTAAACTTTTTTTTTAATTAGTTTTATTAGTTTTGTACCTATTCAAAATATACTTTCATGGGATTTTACAGGAAACGGCACTGTTTACGGTATAATAATAGATCTTTTCACTGCAATTTTACAATACTTTAAATAATTTCAATAAAACATTTGTAAATCAAACGTAAACGTAACGTACGTTATTCTAATAATTACTGTTACAACTGAAAATACAAAATAAGTTTCCATTAAAAATTTCAGCGGAGTCCTAAGTAGGTTTACATTTTGATATTATACTTTATTTTCAGGCAATACATTAATCATATTATTCAAATTAAACAATGGTCTTGTTAACATTTTCATACAATAAAATTGTTTAAATTTACATGAATAAACGACATGTTCAAACAATAAAACAAGATTTACAAATCTGCCTCGTTGGCCTTGTCGCTAATGCTGAGCCTATTCTAAATTCGATCCTCAGCGTGTGGAGAGTTATCCAGTGTTTTTCTTTTCGGAATTCTTAGTAAAATCTCGGTGTCTGGATTTGTGCCTGATTAATGACTTTAGACTCACTTCCTATTACATATGGGACTTGTAGCATAGCTGACGAAATCGGGCTGTACTAATTCCCCCTGCCCACCCCTTAAAGCGGTTGCAAATTTGGACGAGCAAGAATGGTCGCGCATCACTTTCGTACATTTTGTAAGAACTATCGCATACTACGGGCAAGCCGTAGCGCGCTATTTTGTATTGAAATGCGATACTACGCACTTGACTGACCTTTCGAAGAACATCAGAAAATTCAGGTGACGCCGGAGGTCGTTACACGACAAAATAGCGCAGCTCAGTGGCGGCGTTTTGTGGCTGTGACGTGTGGCCCGTGTGCGGCAAGGTTAAGCATCGTAGCAGGTGGCGTTTTGTAGTTTCATGGGAAGAAGGCGTGAGTTTATGAGTGGGAAATGCTATGAACTGCGTCCAGATGTGGCTGTTTGCAACTTTACAATTTGTGCGTAAATCATAAGAAATTTAAAAAGAAAAATGGGTTTATTTGTCACAGAAACACGTGCATACAAAAAGATAAGAATAATCAGAGAAATAAAACAAAATAGATCCACATTATAATCACGAGCTTAAAACAGAAATAGTCGACAACTGCACGTCATGGCTGTGACAAGAAGGCCACTCAGCATGATGCTGTGCTATGAGGGACCTACAGCACAGCCCTGATATTCAATGGTCACCCGAAAAGGACTTACGGAAATCAATTTGTACATATATAGTTACTTAACAAAACAAAACAAAAAATAACTACTTAAAATATGCTGCAAGTATACAACCAAATATATGAATAAATATTATGAAATAAACTAAAAATTACTTCGCAGGCATCATCGTGCAAGCATAAACAATGTACCTACCTGAAACAAAAATTATTGCAATAGAATTACAAGTGTGTTTTGTCTCGCTCCCACCCTCACCTTTGCGTCTCCTGCGCGCGCGCTCACAATATTATAATAAATGAATAGTACACACTCACGACCGCGTCTATAAGCGTGATGATGTGTGTGAGCCAGGCAGCGCAAATATCGACAGTGTGTGTTACTTTCGGTTGGACTGAATTTCTACAATTTAACCGGATGAACAAGCCGTGTACACAATTATTAGAAAACGGTTTGTTGTTCGCTCTTGTATTGCATGCAATGTGAGTTTTATTGGGCAAACTCGCGGTTTTGATTCTAATTTTTTTTGTACAATACATTGTGTTTTAAAATATATTAGAGAAAACTGTCGTAAATTAATGACCTGGTTTTTAACGGCTAATGAATCGAATTCGGAACGGCAACTTATGATATTTTTAATTTATGTATTTATTTATCATGCCAGTTACAATCACCTTAAAATTTTGTTGTGTTGAAAGTACATGTTATGAGAATTATAAATAAATGTGTGAATTTATAAGTTGATCGCATCTGGAGTTGTGAAAATCACATTAGGTACAACGGTCCTTTCGTGTATTCGAGTGGTGCTTAAAATAAAAACAGCACAACGAGGTCGTAAACATTTTCCGTCATAAAGGGAAACATGTGAATAAACAAATTTAATGGCTTATACTTAAAACTGAAGCGATTGTCAGTTACGTTTCATGGATGTTACCTAATACGCCTAAATGTATCTATTTTACAATTATTCATATTATACTTTCATCTATACAATAGCACATAAATAATTAATCTATTTTTTAAATATATTTCGCTTCAATATACATTTTTTCTTAACTTATCACATCTTTTAGCCTAACAAATAAACTTTCTACAATAGTCAGTGTAAAGAGCTGCAGGAAGACTTTCAACACCAATTTGGGAGACGGAACCTTGTCACGAAACCCTTAATTCAATTTGCCCCAAACAGGTTTTTTTATTGGGCTAGCGAAATCAAACAATAATATTGGGTTTATTCCTCCCTGATGTGTAATTCCCTTTTCCCCGAGTTTACCGGAAGGGGCTAATCGAATTGCTCTGATAACAAGTCGTCTCCCGCATGGCAATTACGATTAAATACCATAACCTCTGCTTTACAGCGTAACACTAATCATATCGAAAATATTCTGCTGAAATATTTAGACAATAATTTAATTCTCAAAATACGTTCTCACTTTGAAAATCACCTACCAACATGAAATATTCTGATTACAAACGAGAGAAAAAAAAGAACGTCGTTATAATTTTCTATTATTCTATAATCTTAGATCTAGAATGATTAAAAATAAAGAATTCAAATTATAGAGGTAGAGATGAAACAGGAATTACGAAGACGCACATATGATAACACCCGGAGAACTTAGTTCTGAATATTTTATGGTTCTCTTTAACCTAGGGTAATACAACACTTAAAGCAGCAGCGAGAAGGATTTTACTCCACAATGTTCTATTACATCTGTACTTATTTTTATTTATTCTGATGATGCATATCAAATGGAACATTGGAGAAAATTCAGTTATACAAAGTACCGATTCAAGATCTACCTTATTTTAATTATTGTTTTTTATTTTATATGATTATTCGTTAACATGGTACCTATTCAAACGCAGTTAGGTAGAAATAGCCTTTTTATGCGATATCGTAATAAAAATAGCGATAGTTTGGTTAATCCTTGGAACCCTGTAGTAACTAGATCAGATAAGTATAATTGACATACAAAAGCTCAGGAAGAAAAAGGACACATTCGAAGGTTGTGAAATATGCAATAATTACATCATCTTAAAATTAATATAAACTGTAACAATAAACTCTAGTAACATTATAATATTAATGTATGAACGCAGTAAAATTATATTTATACTTCATTTTATTTTATTTAAAATATTGAATCTCAAGCAAGATGCTTTTAAGAATGACATCAGAAGAGATGTTCATACGAGTATAATAAATATATTAAGGGTGTAAAATGTAAAATATATATTTAGCAAAACAAAGTTTAGGACAACCTTATTCCTTGAAAGTGAGACGAGGAAAAGCTTAAAGTTACACAACATTGTATAGTAGTGTATAAATAAAGGGTAAGTACCTAAGAAATATGAAACTACATACTATAAGCCGCTTCGCAGGTAAAATATTTGATCTGGGAAAGGAGAGATTCATAGAGTCATTCAATTTAATTGAAGGGTAAATTCACGAAGTATGAGACCGCAGCCGAGGAGCCACAACGGGTACTTTTGTAGGCAGCTTGATGTGGCGTTAGCGTGGCTTGTGTCAGAATGTGGCTTCTTCAAACTTAGTTCGTTGACCGCCACTGTAAAGATTTATTAGCTTGAAACACAACTGGAGAGGAAGTAAACACCAAAGCACATTATGGTAAGGTAACAAAAGATTCAGAGGCCCTAGCAAGAACGCGCGATTTAAACGTTACGTAAATTAAAACGCTCTTTGAATCGAAATTACAATTATCCTACAGAATTTTGGTTTAACGTATGCGGCAAGCACAATTAGTTTCACACATAGATATGAATAAAGTCTTTAAACTATAAATAATGATGTGCGAAACGAGTATTTTCAATTTTAAAACCGTTGGATTTTACGTCAGTTTACTCCGCCCATTTGTGCTGTGCCACATATCAAAATGTATGAAAAACCAATGTCAGCCGCCGACTGACGTTGTTTTTCATACATTCTTACAGTTGGCAGCCGACTATACATTTGGTCTGAACACGGCCTTATGTGTGAAAGCCATAATAATTATAATCATTCCGGCAAGGTAACTATCAATCTTTCGCTAAAAAGATTGAGTTGAATTTCGAATGTCATAAAACCGACATGCTAATTTATTGTTCCTAATAGGATACACAATACTTTCATTAAAAAAAATATAAAGTGTTAAACCTATGCCATCGCTCTTGATGAGTTCTCGCTTCAATGAAAGTTGTTGCACATTGTTCACACGACGGTAACTAGAGTAGGAAATAGTTTTTCCCGAACATTCCATCGTAGAAAAAACTCATCAGTATGAGATACTCGTAAGTTGAGGTGTAGTTAATAAGGCTCGCACATAATCAGAAAGCCGTCTAGCTTAGCTTTATACATTGGAGTATTTACTTAGGAAGACCTTCCAAGATTCTCATAAATGAACACTGATTAAAAATAAATGGTATCCCTCTTACAAGTTCTATTTCGTTAGCCGTAATTTCGTGAACCGCGCTGAGATCAGACTTTTGCTTATTTTGAGCTGAAACTTCACTCACTTGCCAAGTTTCTTTAGGGATCCACATTAACGTAAATTAAAGTTAGTTTCGCAGTTCATTTTTAAGTTTAGCGAAGTTCTTTCAAACAGAATAATAGACAGCATTTAAGTTTTTTGGTAAGAAGTTGGAAAAAGCAACGTTTAGTGAAGTAAGAAATAACTTGGTATAATTAAGTTTGCTTTAGGAAAAAGCATGATACTTTGGTAAAACAAAACAAACTTTAGAATTGTTTACTTTTCATTTGTTGTTAAAAGTAACATTTAGCTGGTTGGTGAATGCTAATAATGTCTAGCTGGTTTGCGAACATTAATATCTATTAACAAATACAATGAAAATAATAAAGTCTTCGCACTTTACATAGGCGTTGAAATCGCGTTGACGCCACGAAGACCCTATGTAAAGGCATGCCACGCATAGGAACACCGTTTGTGTCTTGTTTGCACAGCGTCTACGCTGCGTTTACGTTCAACGAACGCCTTCTATAAGCCGATACCAGATGCGTAAGCAACTAACGTAACGTAACTAGATCTTAACTCACCAGTAACAGTCTGCTTCTTTATATCAGCGAACTTTTCCCCTGGACCCACTTCATCGGGTATAGTAGCAGTACATGTCAATTGAAGTCTACCGTGCGCTGGCGCCTTAAGCTCTGCTATAGATACCCATAGAGATATGGGTATCACGGGTGGCACTCGTGGCCTTTCTTGAATCTAGAGGGAGAGGTATAAGATCGTTAGTGAAGAAGACGATGAAGATTTAGAGAAGGTAGATAAACTTAGAGATAGGGACATTGTTGATGTTGGGATGTTTGATTAAAAATATTTGAAAGACGAACAAAGAGTCAAGGATTGATTTGATTTGAACTGAATCTATTTGGATTAACTGAAGTAGAAATAAAATAGAATCAGTCAAACATTTACAATAACAGGGTATAATAAAATTTGCTTAACATCATATTCAATTGATTCCACGAAATCAACATGAGGAATCATACCATCGCATACTAAGCAAACCCCTTGGGTAAAGCATACTTTAATAAAGCATGTAACTTTGAAAACATTTCTTAAGAAGGTTCTAAAACAATTAAATATTCCTCAAGTGCCTTAAGTTGGGTGAAATTATTAACGTAATCCCAGCTCAGCTGCCAAACTTGGCTAATTTTCCGTTCTTACAAGTACGTCACGGATGTCAAAGAAAAGGAAATTGGAAATGTATGGGATCGGCTAAAATTCGATTCGAACAAAATGACGAGGTTGGGAATTTGAATTACGATAAAAGTATTGGAGAAACAGGAAAAGGGAACGAGTTTTGGCCGGAATAAAATTTTCCCAAAGTAAATGTTTAGTTTGACATCGTTTCAATGATTGTAAGAATCAATATTATTGAACATCAATGGAACTAATAAAAATAATGGAAAGAAAATAACTATGAAACAAAATGTTCTTAAAAGGAACAAATACTTCTGATTGTATGGATTTGAAAAGTAACTTGATGAATTACTTACTTTAGTCACATAAATAGAAATCAAAAAGCTTCATAAAATCTATAAATACAAACCACAATTGAATCAAACAAAGTGGCAAAACTAATAATCATCCTAAAGTTACAATAACTGTAACATTTCAGACCACAAAACATTGTAACATTAATGTAACAGGACAATAATGTACATAATACAGAGAGATTTGAAAATGTTACCACCACAAAATAATGTTTTTACGTCAAAAGCGTTTGTGCTTGAAACGTCTGTCGCCCGACCGTTTTCATTTCGATTGAAGATGGTTGTCAATTTAAACAGGAAGGATGAAAAGAGTAATATTGAGATACACAATCCCTTGTAGTTGAGCCCAATCGACTTCAAAATGAGATTGTCTTTTGTTATTTATTGTAACGGGGGTCTTACAATAAATAACAATCTTTGATTTGTTCTTTATCTGGTACATTCATTGCGATCTTTCAATTTGTTCCTCTTAATTGAGAGATTAAAAGATGTTCGTGCAATAAATACTCGTAGTTACGAGAAGAGATCCGTTTTCTTTGCAAACAATCGGATAATCGTTGTCTTTAATCATTTGTCTTATTTATTTTCGCTATAGGACTTTTGAATAGAGGGGGGTTGTGGCTAAGTAATATTATAACAGCCGCACAAGTCGATTGATCTGGTGCCTACGCTTGCCGCGGTTGGTTCGTGGATGAGTGACCATCTTTACGTACGAATACCCCTCCGTGCCTCGGAAAGCACGTATAAGCCGTTGGTCCCGGCTGTCATTCCTGGATCTTGGACAGTAGTTACGGGTCGTCAGAAGCCCGAAAGTCTGCCAATCTGTTTTACCAAGGGGTATTACCTAGTAACTGGGTTGTGGAGGTCAGATAGGCCGTCGCTCCATGTAAAATATTCTTTATCCATGTAAAATATTCAGCTGCATCCGGTTTGACTAGAAGCCGACCCCAGCATAGTTGGGAAAAGGCAGACAGATGAAATTATATTATTATTTTATTTCGGACTTTACAATAACAAGATTCAATATAAAATGTGATCGCCAGAATTCGTTACCACATTGCTTCATAATGCTCGACAGTTAATTAATACGGGAGCGTTAGAATTCTTGTAAATTAATATTAACAACGAATTGTTTGACCGACCGCCGCTTGACCCTTACAATTTGATGAATGCCAGCTTATCATAATTTTGTCCTTCGATATGAAAATTCAATTCCATGTAACCAACTTCTTTTGTTTTATTTTTCGGGGTGAAAATGGGGAGGATTATACTTATTTGCTATCTATAGTACCAATTTAAGAAAATGGGAGAAGGCGCTGACTCCTGACATACAGGTTTTTACCTAGTTTGGGTTTCAGAGGCTTCATTTGATTCTGTAACCTCATATTATGTCAATAAAGATTATTCTTATTCTTAATTTACAAACATATATGCACGTGTTTATGTAGCTATTAAACTATTAATTATTATGGTATGATAGGTAAAACATGGTTATTTTACCTTCAAAGCAATTATTCCTTAGACTTTCCTTTAATCCGTATAGAACTATAAACAGACTGGCTCGTTGGTCTAGTGGTCGCAAGCGCTACTGCTGAGCATGAGCTCCTGGGTTCGATTCCTAGGTCCAGCAAAGTGTTATTGGGTTTTCTCAATAGCAGACCAGAGTCTGGATTTGTGCCCGGTTGATGGCAATAGGCTCGCCCCCTATTACATGGGACTTAAACATAGCTGGCGAAATGGGGGTGTTCTATTGGTACACCTCTGCCTAACCCTTCGGGGAAACAAAGCGTGATATTATGTTACTATAAATAGACCTATAGACCAACCTTAGCCATTTCCTCGCTCTGCTGATCCTTCAAAGTGCACTTATGATGCTTGGTTATGTTCACAGGTGGCGCCACAGTGGTTTCACTGACAAGCGCCCAGTATTTGGCCGTGTAGTTAAATTCCGGTGCGATGTAGCGATGCTGATGCTTCCTGCTCCGGTAACCGCCACCCCCCTTCGTGCGGGTGGAACTTGAAACGCGGTAGGAGAAGTATTTCACTGATTCTTCATCGACCTAGACGGAACGTAAGATTTATAAGAATAAAGTCCGTTTAATTTAGTTTTCAATACACATGTTACGGCTCTCGCCAACAGGCGCGACATGCGACCCAACAAAAGGCACCGCTCGTCGCGCGACACGCAGTTCCTTTGCGTTGCGTCGCGTGTCGCGCCTGTTTGCAGGAGCCTTTAATCTTTCATAAAGGGTAAATGCACACAGGTTTTGTTTTCTAAATAGGTATAAGTTGAATTAGTCAGTACCTAGGGTTGTCCGAGATTGAATTATTAATTTGGAAAGTTGCTAACAGATTTCTCTGAACTTTTATGTTTGTAGACTTTAAACATCTAGGTAATAGTAATAATCATTTATTTGGGTCACGCCCGCCACGCTTTTCCCAACCACTTTTACTCTGAGCCCGACGAGTCCCGGTGAAAACGGCGTAATATTTTTCATATAATACAGTAACAATAATAACCTTACGTACCTTTTCATTGTCAATGTACCATGTGAGCCGCGGCGCAGGCGCAGCGGGCGCGCTCGTGCAGTTAGCACGCAGCAACCCCCCCACCACCACGTCCGGCTTACCGAACGTAATGATTGGCGGGTGCTTTTGAGAATCTAGAAAAAAGTTATGTTGATCGTTAATAATATGGAAAAGAAGTACTAAGTTCATGGTTTATCCTGGAAATCCATCACTGACATCGGTAATGGAAACCGTTCTGAGGAAACCTGGACCCAACATTAATTATGTCCGAAATCGCCAGTCCGCAATGAACAAACATGGTTATTAATGCACATACCTTCTCTGTGCAGCAAGAGATCTTTATCCTGCAGAATAACAGAATAGGCTGTTATTGGAGTAAGAAAAAAGTTATAGTAATGATATGTTTAATTTGCCAAACAGTTGGAAGAAGCTTGAGAAATATTTCAGCGGCTGTAGCTTAAATGCTAAGAACTGACATCAACCCATTTGCCAAACATTTGGTTGGATTTCGATGTTATGTTATATTCTATAGTATACCTACACCGCAATGGTTGTGGCTAAATTGTGGCTTTTAAATAGGCTTATTTTCAGCACTAAAAGTTGATAAGCGACCATAACGATGATAAAATTGTCATTTAAAGTGAAGGCACGTGAGCATACACGCAAGAAATTGGCAGAAACATCCCAGAGCTGATTTGCTGGATTCGTTTTCTACTCTTTTGATCGTTATTTCTCCCGACGGAGTTTATTTTGTTTCAAAGTATGTTGGTATATAATGTATATATCTATGTATTTATTCTAGTATTTTATAGTTATTTACGTATTATCTATCCATTATTTTGTACCTTCCATGTTTTCTCTCTGCATCACCCTAAGGTTGACTGGTAGAAAATGCCTCAGACATTAAGGCCACCTTTGTACGGTATCTTTTTACTTGTGCATAAAGTTTTAATAAATAAATAAATAAAATAAACATTAAAATAATAATACTTACAACAAGTTAAGTGTATATAGCTGACGATTCATTTAATTTAACTGCTGTTACGTTACCAAATTGTTTAAACTGAGAGTCTACCTCTACTGAATTTATGTACTGTAATCATTTTAATGTGACATGACATTTAACTTAATTTAGTGGTTTTATCTACAGTGGTAGAAAATCTTCACAATTCCTGTCTCTATTAGAGAGCTCCATTTTAAATTTTGATTTAGACTTCATTGGACAAAACGAAAATGCGTGTGTTATAAAATATAGTACATTACTGCAGCGGCCTGCAAAAGAGGCACTGATGTGCGAACGTGAAAATGTGTGGCTCGGCTTGGCCTCGGACCACATTTTCACGTCCGTCCATCAATACCTGGTTGCGCCCACGGCTTGTATAATAGTTTTATCAAGTATGTAATGCGCGGAAATTAAATCTAAGTAAATAAATTATAAATTCCAGAATCAGTGAGGAAAGACAATAATTTTTCACGTGCCAATATGTTCATTTGTTTCTTTTTTACTTTAAACAGCGCTATTTGCAAACCAGTTTGACATTTAAATAAAATCTTTGGTAAGTAAACTCCTTGGTTGCCATGTTATGAAGTAAAACGTTCATTCCATTTTTAAATTACACTATAGATATGAGTTTTCAATTTTATTCGGCCGCTAAACTTGACAGATATGGATTTTCATATTAAAACTGCCGGCCGCAGTTACCTGCTCCGCATGTATTTGACTAGTACTTAAAGCATTTTCGACTTATCTCGAAGAAGGTTGTCAAAATAATGCTCGAATTTCCAAGCATGTTTGAGAAAAGTAGGTAACTATTTTTGCCCTTTTCAATAGAAATAGAAATTTATTTATTTTCGAAGAAGGTAATACAGTTACATATATACACAGGTACATGGATGAATAACATTCTTATAGTTAAACACTTAAAACAGTAAAAAAATTACCTACGGCTATTTTACACAATTAATATTGTCAGTGAGCCTTGGGTCGACAGTTAGTCTGTACCTCGCTCGTGGCGCTCAGGATGTGATTTTAATGTATTTAATATAAACACAGCTTATTTGAGTAACAATATATGACTTAGCTACAATTTGTAGATAAATTGGTATTACGAAAACAAATCGATACCAATTTACTAATAAGTCTTATAACAATATCCTCAGAACTAACACAGGTATCCAGGGTCCGATATCTCACAATACATGTAATAATATGGCATTAATCGGAGTGGCTTTAACTCAAAAAGAATAGGTACCTCACGGTACAGGTCACACGGTATAGGTACTTCTCACGTCATCTACGTGAACATCAAATCTAATAATAGAGTTCACATTTTCAGATAGGTATTTTGTGTTAATGGCGATGGGTGGCGAAATGTGAACACAGACAATAGAGAGGATATAACAAGTATTTTTACTCAAACGCTCGCAAACATACAAGTGCCACTTCATTATTCGAGTTCAATGCTTACTTAGTGTACAAAATCTCCAAACGGCTGGTTGACACTTCCCGTGACCCAAGGGCTGGCTTTTACCTTGGCCAGAGGCTAAGCATTGCCATACAACGTGGCAATACCACCAATATCTTGGGTACGTTACCAGTCGACAGCGATGCGGAGGAATTTTTCGACGCCATATTTTAGTTTGTGAATAGTTTTAGTTAAGTTAGGTTAATATGTATTTATTTTAATAGTTTGTTAGTTAATTTAGTAAGTACCTATAAGAAGTTTATTGAATGAAATTATATCCCCATGCTTAGTCTTATTTAATATTCTTCTCATAAAAATTGAGAAAACGGATACTTTCTTAAAAACTCACTCAATCGCCCGCAAATATACCACAACACTATTCTAGTTAAATGCATAGTTTAATTATTTTGCTTTAAAAAAAGAACAACAAAAATAAGAATTTTTGAGAAAGAGGTCTGTGACAGACCGACTGCAAGGTAAATAAATAAATAAAAATAAATAAATAATAATCTTTATTACGAAACACAAAAGATTCATGATTCACAAAAAAACAGATGTACATGTGTAACATGGTATATCTACATAAATCTACACAGATTATGTAACCCTGTCTCCTAAACTAGGTAGTCCTGTATCTTAGGAGACAGTGTTAGGCCATACAGGGCGATCAGTCATGTAGGTATAGCAGCAGCCAGGGTATTTAGCGCAAGGGTTACAAGGGTTAAGTAATCCATTTGTGTGCCGGTGTGTAAATGTGTTTGAGTGAACTGTGTGAGTGAGTGATAATATGTATAGTGAGTGTAAGTGTATGAGTGGTGAGTATGGGAGTGAGTGCATACCTCTTTTTTTTTTCTTTTTTTTTTTTGTGGATGGGAAATCATCAAATGACTTCTCCCGCTCTGGGCGGAGCGGGAGGGCATGTCAGACTTTTACTGACTAAAACCCACCCGTGTTCCTTCTGTTGCCTGTGCCGGGGCCACGGTAACTCTTTCGAACATCCCGCAACCCTAGCTGGCATCGGCCCTAGCGGACCCCGTCAATAGTGCTGACATCTCTTTGAGGCGCGCGTGGAACACGACGCGCCGTCGACTCGGGCTTGGTCCTTACCGGACGGCGAGCTACCCATTGCTCGCCATCCGCAAGCCCGCGCCTACGGTGGCCGGGAATCAGCTGCCAATTCCCGACGCCCAGGGCGTCTCCTGCGGCGACTAGGGGCGTGAGGGTGCAAAGCTTGCCTCTCCCTCACGCGTCCCGCCTCCTCCTTCACGAGCATTACTGCTTCGCAGAAGGAGATAATGGCTTCCCATGCACTCTCGCTCCGTACTATGGCCTGGACCAGGGCCGGACGCGAGAGATCGCCGCCGCCGATCGCTTCCGCGAGGACACGGCGGTGCTCCGCCCAAGCCGGGCAGACCTCCACCGTATGCTCCACCGTGTCCTCCGGGCGATCCACACAGTGGTGACACCCGGGCGTTTCCTCCCGCCTTATCCGGAACAGGTACCTCCCGAAGCACCCGTGTCCGGTGAGGACCTGCGTCAGGCGGAAGGTGAGGACGCCGTGGCGCCTCTCCAGCCACTCCTCAAAGAGGGAGTGCATACCTCTAAGGGTGCATGTGAGAGAGAGTGTGTGTATGCATAAATATATATAAATGTAGCTTAAAGCAGATAGTTTAAAGTTACCGTTTTCTTTTTTAAATTAGTATGAAACCCTAATTACTAAAGAACCTGAAAGATTACAAGGTTCCTCTTCTATGAAACTTCCTAGCTTATAGTAGGCTCGTTGCCCATAACATAATCGTTTTCTTCAACCATTTTGCTTCATACATGACACAGGAACGTTCCACTCGCTACAAGAAACAGCTGCAGATAATATAACCAAACTAATAACAAGTACCTAACATCACAGAAAACAAATTGTCATTATTAATGACATTTTCTTATCTCCTGCTTATTTTCTCATCATATTATCCCCTACCATTATTCGCTGTCATTTTATCTACCGGCAAAGTCTAGGAGCTTCTTACAAAATAACTATTATCTTCTGAAGCGTTCAAGATTGAACAATTTATATTCATGACTAGTATAGGAGCTGTATACAAAATGGAAGTGTCATTGTATAATTTTGAGCTGTAGGTATTATTAGGCTAGATTAGAAGTTATACAATGTGGATCTGGACGTACGACATTAAATTAAAATGAGCACAGCATTAGTCCATCGAAACATTTTAAAACACGAGGATTAGTAGTTAATGGAAAATTAAAAAAATGCAATTTTCAAACAAAATAAATATCAGAATCAACTGCATAAAAAGTAAACACGCTTTATCTACGAAAGTCACCAACGGTGCGGTGCGGGGTGCGGGGCGCGGCGGCGGCAATGTTTACCTATTATTACGGACTCAGATATACATCATGTTGAAAAATAAGAAAATGAAAAATAATTTCCTGTGACTAAAGTATTCATTGCATTTTATTGTTTTTTTTTAAAGAACATGATTCTCTTTACGTAGTTTAAAGGAATGTCAATCGTCCTGTTCCAGCTTGTATAATCTAATCTAGTGTATTATTATCTTCTATGATTTCATGGAACGTTTTCTATATGCTTTTCTTTAAAATTGTTTGGTTCGTGATTTGTTCCACATCATCTAGCTACCACTCTTATGGTGTCCCGAACCCCAATAACAACACACTGTAACATATTTTTTTTCACAATCTGAAGGATTTTGAAAGAAATTCCTAACCCATTGCTTCATATGTTTGAAAAATTCTTCTGCTCGACAGCGTAAATAACGCAATGAATGTGGTTGAATTGTCAAAATGAAATAATACTGAAAATTTTCGTATATTCACATTTCCTACAGTTATTGCGGTTAATGTGAGAAACTTTAGAAGCAGTCTACAGTTATAAAAAGGGACTTGGTAATTCGTAAGGCCTACATCCGCGATCTAGTGATTCTGAACAATATTGGGCTGATGTTATGAATATAGTAATTTACGTAAGTGCTTGTTCACGTTAACTCGCGGGTGCAGTGGCGGGCGCGGTCACGAAATATCAAACACATATCATAATATACAAGTCTTCACGTACAAAACGCAGGTGCGGTGGAAGTAGCGGGCATGCTCGCGACTGGCGCTTGCGGCGCGCTTGCGGCACTATCAAACGTGTGAAGTTGCTTGTGTGTGTTCACGTCGAACTAGCGGCTGCGCATGCGATCTACGCGTAGCGTCAGGTAAGATCAACCAGTTCGAACTTGCACACTCGCGCAAACGCTTGGCGGCCAATCTGAACACGAGCTCGCCCAGACCATCGCGCCCACTGCCGCCTCCGCACCCGCGTGTTCTACGTGAACAAGCACTTATGCATCAAACACAATAATTTGGAACATCGACGCCAAATATTAATAAAGTAAATAAATATTTTATTAAAATAAAGGTAATTTTATTTCACTGTCAACACATCGAAGCTTAACTTTCCAGCTCAGCGCAAATATTTATTTACACATAATTAATATAAATATGTACACATATCAGTTAATTAACAATTACACACTGTCCAAAAATAACACAGTTATTTTTGCGAATAATTTATCATGTTTTCAAGAATTCCCACGGGTATTCCGATAATTTTCAACCGCATAGTATTTACAGTAATAAATAAAAAGCATAACCTGTCTTTACTGTTGCTCAGTTAACTAATTAAGCTAGATATTTTAATATAAATAAATAACTTTCCTGATATTTGTACGGTCAATAGTCTTATAGTCTCTTGGCTCTTACCTTGACCAACTTCTGAAGAATCTCTCGTTAGGCGGTTGGGTCAAGAACTTGATAGTTGATACAAAATGAGACATTTCTAGACACGACCTGTTTTGTTACATGATTCTTCTTTTTTAGAGCTCTGATACCAGTAGCTTCAGTTTATATTCCATATGTGATAATACTGTTTAATAATACCTATATAAAATAATATGGTACCTATTTGTTCTGACATCACTGTTAGTAAGTCGTAGACTAGCCACTTTTTTTTAATAATTTAAAATCAACTATATCAGTTTTGTCAGAAACGGCTGTATAATTTTTTTTAAAGTTAATCTTAAATATTAAGTGTGCAACGTGTTTGTTTAAATCTTCACCAAAAATCGAATCAATTTTTGGGACAATTCTTGTATACCTTACCTATCAGCACTTTTACAAATATCATAATAAGACACACCACGGTACAATTTTCATTAAATAACATTACACAATTTCCTAACTCATTTTCACCGTGCGTAATGCTAAAACAATTGGGTTAGACGGATATCTCGGCTAACGCTCGAACATAAAGGAGTTCAACCGTCCTCTGAAATGACTTATTCATTGTAATGTATGTATTCTGTATTCAGAGCACGTGTACGCACGATTAGTGTGGCCAGATGTGTCGGGGTTTGTGGGAGGTCCCGATTTTCTAGTTTAAGGAAAATGGCAGATTGCTTATGCGAAGTGATGGGGAAAGAAACTTGTATCGTGTAAATAAGGCTTAAGACTCACGTTCAGTGCAGTCGTGTCAGCTACCAAATTATAGGCTCTAGTGACTCATAAGACAGTTAAACACAGTTCCTAAGTAATAGTGGTCTACAAGGAATATTGTAATAGAATTTTGTAATAAAAATTACATAGTCGTGTCATCTTTCTGAACCGTTTACCATTCATTCAATATTCCGCCAAATAGAATAACGAATGTATGTTGGTTTCTCAAAAGAAACCAAGTATTTTTACATACAAATTTTTAGAGTTATGATGTGCTTCGTGACAGAGTTTTCTACACCGCAATTTCCTAAGCGTCAAGATTAAAATACTTGTAATATCTCTTTTACAATAGTGTCAAAATGTACTTACATACGACAGTCAGCTGTCGTGGATTCGAGGCAGCTGTGAAGATAGGTGTCTCTAACGATACCTCGCACCAGTACAGCCCAGAAGCCGATGGGTCCAAGTTGTCGATTGTTATTGAATTCTCTGTTGATAACGTCATCTGTAACAAGGATTTTTTTAAATTAATTAATACCATAACAGCACTTCAGTATTTTCTGAACGGAAAACAGTGATAATACAACAATATATTGCCTGTTATCTTATGTAACAATGAGAGGGTCAGTCTTTGCAATCAATCGAGCGCAAATTCGGACTCTCGGTTGTTCCTAGGACATGGAAACACTCGGATCCTGGGGATCAAACCAACCAAGATTCTTTGCTCAGCAGTCGCGCTTGTAACAAATAAACATTTAGCTCCTTAAATAACTTAGTTTTTTGTGAAAATACTTAGCTCATAAAAATAAAATTCATAATTTATCATCTCATCTGTTCTTGAACTCACAAAAGAGATAAGAAATCCCAAACACATAATTTACCTGTCACCTGTACCAGAAACCTTATAAATCCAACACAATATACATTTCAGTCTGTCATAACAGGACATAAAATACGAGAAACATCCCTAGTACCTATTTATGTATAGGTTATGTATATGATTCTAACGAATAAAAGGGTCCTTCAAAACCTATTCTGTGCAAACTAGTTCCATTGTCATGGAAATTACCGCCCTAATCAGCTGGGTTTTACGAACTGGGATGTTTTTCTTGAGTATACATGTATAGATAGATGTATTGTGTGTTGTGTAGGTAGGTATAGCTATATTGGAGTCAAGTTCTGTATGCTTTTCTTTAGCGAACTTTTGACAGCAGTCTTAGTATAATATCAAGGGTTATTATTGAAAAAAATGCAAAGAAAAATTTTCTCGAGGTTTCGTAAAGATTGAAAATTAAAGTTTGCGGTTTCTGTGCCTGATTCTTTTTGAATATTTAAGTTAATGTACTTAAATTAAAAAATTAAATTTAAATTTTAATTGTGTGTGTATTTAAATTTTATTAATTTTTTAATTGCGAAATGAGCCAGCTCTTGACCTCGATCTTGCCCGGTGGAAAGCGATAGATGATGTATATGATGGAACGAGCATGTCCAGAAGATGCCTGTTCACTCTTCATTTAAAGGCTGATGGGTTATTATGTGAAATAGACGCACACAGACGCTGCCAGAGAGTTCCACACTCTGGCCATGCGCATAATAAATGTGGAGGAGAAGCACTGAGTACGACTAGTTGGTACATCGACCAAGTGCGGATAGTAAAGTGCAGGACGTCTGGTAGTCCGGTAGGGAAAGGGACATCGTGAGATTATCCTACTGAAGCCAATTATAAAATAAAAAAAATAATAGTTTTGAATACATTGTCTAAAACAATATGTATCTATCACATGTTTTTTTTCACTTTGTCAATTCTTGGCATGCTAGTGATACTTCAAATACTTACATTAACCTTCCCGCCTGGGAAGGTATAGCTGGTAAAAGGCGGGACCCTCTCCCGGACATACTGGAGCAGCTTCGTCCCGGTCCGTAAGAACTCGACCTTGTACAGCAACTGTGGTGGCACCTGATGAAGGCACCGTAGCATGGCTGAGCCACCCCGAGCCACCCACGCGGGCGACACCAGCCGGACATCCACGTCCGTCGCCTGACCACTTCCTGGGAGGGTAATTTTAATTTATAACAGACTTTTGAAATGTTAATGAGGAGGATGACCTAATTTGACGTAATTATGATGTAATTATAGCTGATTGTTTGAAATCGACACGCATGCAAAGTGTGGCGATCGATGTTCCTAGGCTTCTCTGTATGAGAAAACGTTTGTCCTGACAGTTATGGGCTCATGTTTTTTTATGTTTTATGAAGCCATCCACTCGGGTTGCTTCCTCAAACATTGGCGAGATAACCCACAACAGCGTCAGAAGTGGAAGAAATGGGGGAAGACTTCGCCTAAGACTGAAATTGTTATAGTTTATGCTGGTAAAAAATAATCTTAAGAGATCGAGTACTTAGATGCAATGCAAAAATTACATTTTATTAATCCGAGTTACTGTTCTGCTGACTTCTGCTATTGTGCCTCCAACTAAAGAAAACTAAGAATATCAACAGGTCAGAAACCACCAAGGCCCTTACACACAAGTCACCGTAAAAACAGTTTCTTTGAAAGCAGTATATAGTATAATACATAGTTAAGGCCATCAAAACGATAAGGTACTGCAGATGGGTGTCTTTTACGTTAATTTCCATGATGACAGGTTTACAGCCAGTCTTTTTCGAGAACTTCTTCTATAAATTATTTACTTCAGGTGACTTTTACAGCCTGTAACCGAGGTGACAAGTTGCCTGTGGAAATAATATTTCCGTTTTTTTTTGGCAAACGATAAGGATTTTAGGCATCTTACAAGTACTTATACCTCCTTTATATCCTATGACATGAGCACGTTGACGATTTGGATTATTTACAATGGACTGAAGTAACATTCACAGCTTCGAAAACTACTCTATATTGTATGCTGAGCACGAAAGATTTTTTTTATCGCCGGTACAAACAAATTCAGTCGGGATTAGAAACATATAAGGACCTAAACGATTTGAAATTTATTAAGGGTCTAAATGGACTTGATCCTAAAAAAAAAACTGATAAAAAAATTTTTACTGAATAGCAATCTGATTCGTACCTGCCCCTAACTTACCGACTTAAAATAAATAAACTGGCAAAAATATGTACAAAGGGAATGACTAAAAAAAGCCTTTTGCGGGTTCTTTAATAACGACACAAAAATTAACATTTTAAGATAAAAAAGAGAAATTTTGAAAACAATAAAGTCTTTGAAGTTAGTGCACATTTTCACCAGGTCCATTATGTCTATAGTTCCCAGAGGTGACAACTAAACGTACTTGTTTGCAGCTAGACAACGCCGTTAGCTGTTTGCCTATTTATCTCAAGACCTTTTCGTTTTCCTTATTTCTTGTAGATTTAGGTGGAAATTCAATTCCCTTGGAATACACAAGGCGTGTGTACATAATAAGGTCCCGCCTCCCCTAATGTTATTAACATACGACTGAAACGCGTCTCGGGCTGTTTGCTCGGCAAACTAAAGAACAAGGGATTCTTTAACAAACTTCATGCTATACGGGATTTCCTTTGGAGAAGCGAAATTTGATGAAAATGATTCTTTTTATATTTTTTTTCCGCTTTGATGATGTAGTCTTGATTATTCAGAAGCAAATTGTTTCAGGAGTTTTTTAAATATACCGGGAAAACGTTTGTGTATCTGAGCCCAACATTAATTAATTAATAGCTCTATTTGTTTTGACATAAACATAAAACTGTTTACTGTACCAATCAAAGTCCTTTGAGTTGTTTTTACGAAAACAAGAGCGCAGGTGAGACTCCTAATGAAAACATTACTGTTGTCATTACTCCAAAATTCGCAAACGGTGTTTATTTTTCACAGCAACAAATTAGCTCTTTGTACTACAGCCATTTGGGTAAAATATAGCTCAGTATTGTTGGTATAAGGTTCAAAATTGTTTGTCGAGATTAATATTCACGGATTGCCAGTATCATTTCCATGCAAACACACGAACATCCGTGATGTCACGACTTGTTGCGATACTGCGAATACAGCGATATACTGAGGTTAGATAGCGGCAAATGTCTTGAGGGTTGCAAAGACGTGTATACACGACACAGCTTCCCTGTAGGGGGTGACATCCGGGAACGTGCATCCGGTGTACGCATCACCGACATCGGACAATGAACGTGTCGTGCAAGGTTGCCAGATTGTGCACATTTGATTACGGGGCTACATTTGAAAGTAGGACAGTAGAATACCTCTATTGTTTTGATCAGACGTCTTTTGTTTGACAGTTAAGCGCGTTATTTCGGGTGTAGATTAATGGGGATGCAACTGGGTTTTTGGGTAAATTAAACCTTCTCAGGTTTGTTTAAAATAAATGTCATACTTAATTAATGGTTACAAAATCAACGCAACCATGCGTTTTTATTTTCATCCTTTCACTGTGTCAACTTTCAACAATAAGTGCACAATGTATACCTAACTTCTCAAAAGATTCGTCTGCATTTTCCGATTTTCCTTAATCAATAATTATTTTAAGTGAAATACAGAGCTCTATTTCATAATTTCACTAAGAAATAATTTATTAAGAAATTAATCAAAACAGCGAAATATTTTTGACAGCTATTTGTAACGTTGCCAACATTCCAAATGGGTTGCATTCAGAAATTTCTTAAAACAGACAAGCCCAAACCACAAATAACAAAAAAAAAACATGATCAGAAGAATACCTTTACTTCCCCTAATCTCAGAACTTGTGAAACGCAAGCCTTCGTACTGAAAACCCGTAAATTACCTAAATATAAAGAAGCGACTAGTGGCTGGGTGAGAAACCCCGGTCGCACGTGCGTGAGGTTTGGGATAAGGCCCCACACTCCAGCTTAATGGATTTTTAAGTGTTTAAAGGATTTTACTACGCCACAGCCCGTTTTTTCGTTATCCACCTGTAAGTGTTTATTCATGTTTGATGCGATGGTGTGCGGAAAGAAGTTTTGGAAACTGGTGCGATAATTCTATACTGAGAGAGAGTTTTTTGAATGGTACATATTTTTAATGAAATAAACAAACATTATGTTTGTTTTGATTTTAAATAGCATAACATCACGCCTGTACCGAAAGATTAAGCAAAGGTGTACCTATAGTACACATTTCGCCAGTTATGTTTAAGTCCGAGCCTATTGCCAACAACCGGGCACAAATCTTGACTCCGGGCTGGTACTGAGAAATTCTAGATGAAAATACCCAATAACACTTTGCCCGACCCTTGAATTAGACCCAGGACCTTATGCTCAGCAGTAGCGCTAGCGATTACTAGACCAACGAGGCAGTCAATGAATTTAACTAATCTATAAGATAATTTCAGGCCCCCGGGTCTCACAACAGTAGATAATTAATTGTGTTTCATTTCAAGATAAATAAGCTATCTGTTGAATAGGGATGATGACTAAACATTTTTTTTTGTCTGTCGGGTAGATTATTAAAAAATATTGGACATGTATTTTTCTTTTTTACGTTATCAAAAGATTACGGTAATACATTGAGTTAAAATGTGGCATGACGTCACGCCTTGCTAGATTTTATACGTAGTTTTGATGCAGCGAGCCCCCACTCCCCAACATTAATGCGTTTTATCTAAGTAATTTTTGAATAATATGATAAAGCAAAAAATACGTGTCCAATATTTTTTTTTATTATCTGAATGACGGATTAAATAGAATTTCTTTTTTTTTACCCAGACATCATGGCTATTGCTAGTAATATTAAAAAAATACTATCAAAAAAGCAGTCTAGACCGTAATATAGAAGTAAATTGAAGATTGTAGAGATTATTTCAGACTAGACGAAAATCTCGCAACAAAAAAACCTTTTCAAAAATAATCAGCCGTTTCACTTTCTCTGAATAAAAATCTTTTTTCGGAAGCCAGAAGCTACTTAAAATTTATGAAGACCCTTTTATTGAGCTAGCTCAGATATTTTTTCACATAAACCCTGAATGCGTAATCTCGGATACCGTTGAAAGTTTCATTTGAACATCCACATAAATACATTTCCACAGTGGACGTCACAAAAAAGCGGATAAATGTGAATCACACTCGCGCACTGAGGTTTCCGTACCTACTATCAAAACCATTATTTATTTATTTCCTCATAACAATTAGAAAAAGAAAGAAGAAAATAAAATACGTATATATTTATTTAGCACAGACTAAAAGGCTCTGCAAATAAAAATCAAATAATATGTGCAAAGTGCGTTGTCAGAAATTAGCAGGAATATCTGCCTTACGGCTGTTCCAAATAGGCCCAACTGTCTTTACAGGTATATTATGGTAAATAACTAAATACAAATAACACAGTACTTAACGCCTGTATTCCCGAAAGGGTGGGCAGAGGTGTACCTATAGTACACTCACATTTCACCAGTTTTGTTTAAGTCCCATGTAATAGGAGGCGAGTCTATTGCCACCAACCGGTCACAAATCCAGACTCCGGGCTGCTCCGGGCTGGTATAAATAAATAATACGAGCCTATTATTATCTCACAGCTGGGAAATGGCCTCTTCTCATACAGAGAATGCACGAGCATTGATCACCACGCTAGCAAGACGGGTTGGCGATTACAGACTTATAAGTCTCATACTGATACTTTATAGTGTTTACTATAAAGTCCAGGTTTCCTCACGATGTTTTCCTTCACCGATGTGAGTAATGTTTAAAATAAAGTCAGAAAGTACCTACATATGAATTGAAAAAGTCACATTGGTACTTGCCCGGATTTGAACCCACAACATCGTGCATGAGAGGTGAGGCCTATTAGTATTAAGGAGTCAGATGTTATATTTAGAACAGTTATAGGTAACATTCCATAATAACATTGTACCAGACTTTTACTACTTAAACAGGAATGCTCAACTGAAATAAAAGTAGATTAGTTACCTAACTACAGGTGCATAGACTGTTAAACATAATAGAACAACACAATAATAACAACTAAAAAACATATCTCTCTTATTAACTAAATACAGGCACTGTAAACAGGCGCGACACAAAGACACCGAGTGTCGCGAGCGATTCGCGTCGCGAGTCGCGCCTGTTTGAAGGAGCTTTAAACAAAAGCCTTGAAATTTACCTTACACAACTAACTACCCCCTTTTTTAGAACTTTTGCGAATTCACTCAAAAAAACGCACGCAAATAATATAAATTCACTCATGAACTTCATTCACTATGCGGATTGTTCGGGTGAAGGGGGTTCTTGCTATTAGATATAGTTAACCTTTTTTTATTATCTGTCAATTTGCCATGATAGAGGCTATAGTAACAAGTACTCTGAACATTTCAACTGGCTAGGCAGCTATTGCGGTTTTAACGGCGTGGGCAAATAGGAACCGCGGGGGAATTGCGTAACACACTACAGTAGGAATTCGTTTCATTTTGACATTTCAACAACATTCATTGCGTTATTTACGTTGTTGAGCAGACAAATTTTTCGAACATATGAAGCAATGGATCAGCAATATGCTTCAAAATCATTCAGATTGTGATTGATAGTGTGTTACGCAATTAGGTGCTGATCTGTTTTAGGCTAAGCTATTTTGTTACTAACATTGTAGACCTCACTGCAGTCTGAATAAATAAAGATAAACACAAAATATTGATACAGCCCAGTGACAGAGAGATGGAGGAACGCATAGACAGACAGATGGGGCGGTGGCTTACTAATAGGATCCAGTTTTCACCCATTCGGTACGGGGCTCCGATGACCGTTGACACAACAATGATGGCAGAGTATGCATAAATGATACGACTCGTAGATTGTACTGGGAAATTAAAGCATAGGTAGTTTTTATTACTCTTATGAATGTTAGTAGTTTGAGATAGTAATCAAGCATGTTTCTGTTGGATTGTTGCAGTGGTTCATTGTTCTATCAGCTTGTCAATGGACATTGCCAAGCGCTGTATCAAAGTACCAGAACGTAACATTGTTATGACAGTAGTGCTAGCGGTATGTATAATATAAATCAGTGTGTGTACAACGATTCAAAATCTTTAATGGATGAACAATTTTACACTGAAAACTGATTTTTTGAAAAATAATAAATAAAAATTAAAACATAAATGTAAAGTGATTATTAAGAATCCATGAATCTGTGAAATTCACACTGGTTAAATCATAGTGACTTTCTAGTTTCGATTTTAAAATCATATTTTCTAAATTATCGTTTATTGCGTTGTGGTCGATTATTTCGATGTTCACGTCGACGGTTAAAAGGTGATAGGACATAAGCGACATTTTGGTCGAAAATTAGTTATGAATGCCTACTTAAAATTTGCTGCTTTTTAGGATGACCTTTCAACCGTCGACACCAGTCACCACACATAACTAAATCTTATAACCTTCTAACATTATAGTTACAACCTCATGACCACAATCAAAGCAGCAACCACCTGCTGCCAGGCTAACAAGATTATTACATGCTCATACGTTGGCTACACGGTGTAGTCTCCTGAGGATCGCTACGCACTCGACATGCTTCATGCATCAGGTACTCCCGGGAGGGAAATAAAGTTACCTGGCGTGGAGGGCCGGAAAATATGCGATGGGGTTGGAATATTAGTGTAGCGTTTCCAACGCTTAGTGCGAATTGGTGGAATAGCAATTAGGTAGGGATGGTAGGTAACCTGCAGTGCGTCTAGATGTCCGATGGTAGAAGGGGGCAGGCGGGGCATTGGACATAGTGTATTTGTCTTTTAAGTGTTAGGACAAGATTAAAAAATCCACGTAATGTGTAATTAAGATCTTTATGAAATGATCACAAAAAATCAAGTTACATTCATCTGCACTCGTGTCAAAAGCTAGTAATTTTTAATTAGTGTCATTAATTTGCCAGTCAGCAAACTTCATAACAGGTCTCGAACAATTTAGGGCGCTCGGACGAACACCTTAATAGAACTGAACCAAGAAAACAAACAACAACAAAAACTTGCAACTTAATAAAAGTCCAAGTCAATAGGTACTAATTTTAACACGCTGTCGGTTCAAAATCGCTTATTTCATAGCCTGAATATAAGATTTCCCAGTATTAAAGAGAAATAAACGGAATAGTTCCCAACCTAATAAAGTGTGCTCAAGAACAATAATTTTTATTCGAACTTATACCCTTACCTTCCAAACTCCGGAGTAAAATTTGTAAAGTTTGAAAGCAAAATCTTTCCAGTGTTTTAAATTAAGCTTCGGTCAAACTGGAGCGTCAGTGACAGCGGAATGGAGTGTTGAGTTTCATTGTGTATCCCTATGCCCGGACTCCACCAAACAAGCGGAGATGTGCGGAGATGTCCGAAATGGAGACGAGAAGAGGTGTTTTTCAGTCAGGGTGTATCCACCGAAGCTGTGTGGAGATGCGGACTGGCTAGACTGGAGCGGAGATGTGTGCTGGCTAGAGCGGATAGCAGGTTGTGCGACGTGGGGGGAACTAGCGGCGCCGCTCGCTGCACGTCGCACACATTTCTTCTCATCTCCGCTGCGCGTCATCGCCAGCTTGCGAGGCACAGCTCACATCTACGCTTCGATCGCGCCATACAAATATGATACATCTCCGCTCAGTGGTATCCACTGAAGACGAGGAGACGTGGAGACGAGATGTGTGACTATCGAAATTCTATTCGTTGTTTAAAAGACATCTCCTCTCCTCTCGTCTCGTCTCTACTTTGGTGGAGTTCGGGCCTTAGACGCTGCGTCGCCCTTTGCTGTAACTTTCTTCCTATGTCAAAATCAAAAAATCAAAATCGTTTCCTATGGAGAAGTACCGGCAAGAAACTCCACGGTTTAAAAGTAATTGGCTTTCACAATGTTTTCAAATTACAGTGTTATGGGAGGACAGTGTAGGCCTGTCAATAAGTACCAGGTACTTAACAAAATAGAAAATGGTCTACAAATCTAGAGTCTATTAAGCCTACAACGTTCTCACATTCACAAAATATAAAAGAATCTATTTAAAAGACAAGACTATATAATGTAAAATAATTTTATTTATTTATAATGAAAAGATGGAAGTATATAAAGACAAATTAAATTAAAGTAATTTGGGAGCAGTTATGAGACCTTTACATAGACAGTTATGCTGTTAATGAGGTACCTGGGAAGCCACATGTGCAGACGGAATTAGCGCCAAACTTCCCTGTCGGAAACGAGCAGGGGTGAATAACCATAAATTTTGTGTATCTTGATGATGTTAAAAAACTTCCTGTCACTGTTGTTTACGTAGCAAGTAGTAGTTTACGAATAGGAAATATTACGCAAAGCTGAGACAGCAGATGGTGCCACATAAACACGAAGTAAACAAAGCAAATTGCCAAATGCAAGCGCCAACATTTTTCGGCGTTTTTCAATAGAATTTCAGGTTTATCTCATCCTTATTACTATAATTGTAGCTTAAAATAATACGAAAAGGTTAAAAAACATGCTTATAAGAGTTTCAAATATATTTGCTTTTGTGATATTGAACTATTTTACAATAAACTTTTAAGGTTACATTCAAGTAAATAGCACTCAAAATATTGTGTTTTTACATTAGGCTAATACTCTGACCTGTAAAATATCTTTCATTCTTATAGTTTTCAGCTCTAAAATGTTCAGGTAACAACCTTTAATGTTTTGTGACTGTAAAATGCTTGCAACGTAGCAATTTACCACTGCTTGCGAAGTTATCCGTTTTTAGTGAATTTAATGAACACCTTCGTTCCTGCATATACTACCTAATGGCACAACACTTATTCACTGACTGATGCATTGTTATTATCTATTACAGAATATTCCTGACGAACGGATATCACTAAAATAATATATCAGTAGATTGTAAACACACTGGATTTCTAATTAACAGTCATCTAACCATAGATATTTTTTTTTATAGCCATAGATGAAAAAGGAGGCATAAACATTAAGTTTGTTTTTCTGTTTACGTTATTTATTTATTTATTTATTCCCCTTATAACTATCATTACAGATAGCATTACCTAACGCAATTGTACGGTCTCATAAAATGAATTTATTATTAAAATTATGTACAATTTAAAATTATTAAGACTTAACCTCTTTACTACAACCTTTTTGCTAGTCTTACCATAGACGGACACCATGTTGTTTTGTTTACTACACTTTTCGGGTGCGCCCTCTACCGGGATAAATTGTCAATAAGATTCCCTATTGGTATGGGGTAAGTACCATAGCTAAAAAGTGAAAAATTACTTTAATTTTGTAAGTCGGTAGCCAAAAACTAAAATATAGATCCAAAGACATCGACTTCCGACATTAAAGTTATTTTTCACTATGAAGTGTTTTTTTGGAAGTCGGTTTTTTTTTTATAAAAAAGTTTTTTTTCATTACAACTTCACAAAACAATAATAGAAATGTTTACCAACAACGCCCCCTTGTCAATGTCATTCAAGCGCCAAAAGATCCTTTTAGTACAGTAAGTACTTGTGTGATAGAGTACAGTAAGTACCTGTGTGACAGAGTACAGTAAGTACCTGTGTGACAGAGTACAGTAAGTACCTGTGTGACAGAGTACAGTAAGTACCTGTGTGACAGAGTACAATAAGTACCTGTGTGACAGAGTACAGTACCTGTGTGACAGAGTACAGTAAGTACCTGTGAGACAGAGTACAGTAAGTACCTGTGTGACAGAGTACAGTAAGTACCTGTGAGATAAAGTACAATAAGTACCTGTGTGACAGAGTGCATAAGTACCTGTGTGACAGAGTACAGTAAGTACCTGTGAGACAGAGTACAATAAGTATCTGTGAGACAGAGTACAGTAAGTACCTGTGAGACAGAGTACAATAAGTACTTGTGTGACAGAGTACAGTAAGTACCTGTGAGACAGAGTACAATAAGTACCTGTGAGACAGAGTACAGTAAGTACCTGTGTGACAGAATACAGTAAGTACCTATGTGACAGAGTACAGTAAGTACCTGTGAGACAGAGTACAGTAAATACCTGTGTGATAGAGTACAGTAAGTACCTGTGTGACAGAGTACAGTAAGTCCCTTTGTGGTAGAGTCTGTTTCTAAAGCTCGCTTGCTATATCATTTTAAAGCCTGGGTACTCACAAAGGGGGGCCGGTGGTTCTTCGCAGTCGCTTTGGTCGCGTATGACCAAAGCCTCATAGTAGGAAGCGTGTTTTTACGACAAAATGACCTAGTTTTAACTAGTATTCGCGTATCGTACAATGGGGCTATTAAGACCTAGGAGGCTAATTGGAAATATTATTTATTGCTCTTGTGTAGATAAAATTGTTTACGGGCCGTATTTAACATAACTTTTAATGAACAAGTAGATTAAATCGTAAGTCGTTTTAATAAAAGGTTGAAGCTTGTGGCTTTATTGGTAATATAAGACCTAAGTAATATTTGTTGTACAAAATGTACCTTTGAATATGTTTGGTTGTATTTCGTACGGTGAATAAAAGTTAATGTACTGTTTATGTTAGGAGCCCTGACAGCAGCATGGATCATCAAGTTCAATGAGATTAACTAAAACAAGCAAGTCATTTCTTATAAACAGTATCCGCTTTTATAGCAAATTGCCAAATTCGGTTAGAGAACTCAGCGATAGAAAGTTCGAAACCCACATCAAACGTGTCCTTATTTAAAAAGCATGTTATAAGATTAAAGACTACGTTGATGACAGGGAAGTTTGGCGCTAATTCCTTCTGCACATGTGGCTTCCCTGGTACCTCATTAACAGCATCACTATTTATGTAAATGTCTCCCAAATTACTTTATTTTTTTTTTATATGCTTCCATGATATTATAATCTTTTCATTATTTTACATTATACAGTCTTGTCTTTTAGATAGATTCGTGTATGTGAAATAAAATGTTTTGAATTTGAATGCAACATTTAAAAAATACAAAATAGGCGTACATGTTAAACTAAGATTTTTATTTTGTTTATACAATATACGTATTTAAGTATTATTCGTAAATTGTAAAGATTTTTGATGACCTTTTAGCTAAGTATTTTAAAATACCTGTCAACTCACTTAAGATAATGCTAACAGGCATTAAAAGATTTACGGGGAAACGTGACTTTCCTTAAAAAAGTTGTATTATGATACCAAAGAAGCTTAATCTACGTAGGTAGTTAGTTTGGTATCGAAATCAAAAATCTTGAAAATAAGATAATCTCGACTTACTTTTCGAGCCAAGTTTATTAGTCGTATAAATGAGACCTACTTTTTAAAGGTCACTCCACTCAAAGAATAATAACCGTTACTACGCAATAGTGCTCGATTGAGCATGGATTAAAAAAAAATAGAAAACTATCCATTGGAAAAAGTGTTTAAGATTTAGCAAACTAGTAATCTTATTGAATTATTAAAATTCATGTCACTAGCCAAAGAACCGATGGCAGTTGGAGTAGACGTGTTCTTGAGTGGAGACCGCGAATCGGCAAACGTAATGCTGTGGTCTCACGGCCCGCTTTCTCGCAGGCCAGATTACGCCGGCCGTGGGAACCAGCGATCCGATGAAGCCTGTGGTGGGAATGCTCGGCACGGGCCGCGACAGGCCTCGAAATGCCGTGGGACCGCGGCATTAGGTGGATGCCCTCAAGCTAGGTGGATGAGAGTTGCCGATAATCGACTTGAATGGCGTGCTATTGGAGAGGCCTATATTTAGCATTGAACTGCTGTAGCCTAATGATGACGATGGAGCCGAGTGCTCGATGAGATTTCTCTTCGGCAAGACTGATGAACTTCCATACAAACTTTTATCCCCAATTTAACCCCATTTATGTGATGAATTTTCAAAAATTCATCCTTATTTCTCACTTTCATTATTTAAGGAACTCTAGTGCAAAATTGAATGCCTCTAGACCCAGTGGCTTAGGATGTGCATTGTCAATCAGTTTTTTATGATTTTTATGAAGTCGGAGAGTACATATCTATATAGATAACCTTAAGATTTGAATATTATCCACAATAATAAACAAATGAAGGCCGAGAAACGTTATTAATAGAAGTGTCGTTACTTTCCCAATAGTGATTGAAACCTGGCCACAGCTAATATCTTGACCGAAATCCAATTTGTTTGAAAGCAAATCCGTGTTACCAGTTAAATAATTCATTACCTGCTACTGTTCTATGTTTACTGGCAACAAATGTTTTTGGAGATGATAAATGATAATGGAATTTGATTATAGGTAATCTGATAAAGTGTTATGCATTGTTTGTGTAGCATTCTATTGGTAGTGGGACATGAGTTATGTAATATGTTTACGTCCGAAACATGTACGAGTTAGCTAAACCATATCATTTAGGTTCAAGTGCAGTGGTGGAGTGGTTTCTTTACGTTATCTTTATTCAGTTTTGCGTTTAGAAAAGTGTGAATTAATCAAACTCTTATAAGGATCGAATCGACATCAAAGAGCGTAATTTAACAACTTCCCTGTCCCATACAACGCATTTTTCACAGTTTTTTCTTCTGATGAGTTATATATAACATTCTTATATACCATAAAATATAATTTTCATAATTACATGTAGATTTATCCTATTTTGGTTATTTTATGACTCATATGTGACTCATGGACGTAGGGCGAAAACTTCTCTCGTGAGTCATATATGACTCATTGGACAGGGAAGTTGTTAAAGAAACTTAACGCGAATAAAATGTCAACCAATGAGAAGAAGAATACTTAAAACAAAACTGAATGTCCTTGTACAATTTTCAAAAGCCGACTTCAAAGAATTATGAAATGTCCTGCTTATTAATAGGCCCTGGTCTGGCACTAGTTAGTAATTTTTTCTACATTTTAAAATCTTCCCTAATTTTAACTTTTTAAAGTTCAGTTTTTGAACGGTTTCCAGACTAGGTGCACAGAACCGACGAAACTGTATCGTATTTTTCATGATACGTCTGCCATCTGACCTTTGTCACTCAATTAATTTTAGATTCCAATATTCCAGTTGTTGTTGTTACCCATCTCCATGTATTTAACCTTTACTGACACAAAAATCCAACTAATACATAAAAGCACAATAGCCAATCAATTGTCAGGATTAGACAGGGGCCCACAAACAAATCGTAGACATTTCGCCCTTTATTAGAAATAGTGTATCAAGTAAAGTCCATCCGCTTAGATACTGCAGCTCTTTCAAAACTATCGCGAGGCTTGTGCGGCCAAACAACTTGCCACTGACATATCCATAAGAAATTATTATCCTCTCATATAATATGTTTTTATTGTAAGTTGAATGTCTAACTGGACACTAAGGCCTAGCACGCACTGCTGTGCGTTTTTTTACCGCATGATCTATGAAGTATGGAATGCGCGCATTGCGATGAAAAAACGCACGCGGTTTACTCACAGTGGGCCTTCCGCTGCAAATTTGCGGTGCATCACCGCACGTATTTTGGTATCGCATAGAGTAAGTACCGCACACTGCAGTGAAAAAAAAAACGCACCAAGACACCGACCAAGCAGTGAATTCCTTTTTTTTGGATACGTCCGTAAATCTTCATATTTTATGAAAAAGAAGACCTTATTAGGCCTTAGGCCATCAAGGGATGCACCCACAACCGTTCGGGAACTCTTTTTTCATGCAACAATAAATATATGCGGAGAGTCATCGTGCATTTTTTTCACCACCAGTGCGCGAACCCGTGACTGTGTTTGTTACACCGTACGGCAGAATAACGCACCCCATTTCACCGCACCACAGTGCGCGTGAACCCTTAAAGATTTCGTTGTCATTTTTCATTTCCTTTTCCTATCGGTGCACCAAAATTAAAAGTAAATTATTTTATTAAATATTTCTATAACTTTAATTTCCTACACGCTGTTTGATTGCAGCGTCACTATTTTTAAGCGCGTAGACTGTACCCAGTGTACCGAGTAGCTGGCCACGTAATATATTTTTCCAGCCGAGCTCGATTTGGGTCGGGTGATATGGCTCGCGGTTCGGTTGTTCGCTGCAACTGACACGCAACTTACTGTATCGGGGATTTGGGAACCTTCTGCTAGGTTTAGTGCGACAGGACATTAGGCTCAGACTAATGTGTGGTTGGATAAATCATTCTGGATTCGTAAATGCTATATTGTAGATAGGTTGCTGATATATTCCAACTGAACTAACTACTTATAACGATTAGTTGTTGTTGACTACATTAAAATTTCTCATGAGACGTCAATTCGCAACATGAAACTGGTTAAATCGAATGTAACATGAAAAGAAAATAGCACATTTTAATAAAGTTAAACCAAGAGCTTTCAAACTGAACTAGGCATTTCCTGAAAAGCTTGAAAAAAAAAACCCAACTACGACAAAAACGTCAACTATACACGTGTCAAATCAAAATCAAAAGTCACTTATTCGAACTAGGCTGAGAATCAGCACTTTACGAACGTCAAAAATAACATAAGACAGTCCCCCAAATCTCCCGCCCTTCATCACTTCCTAGTGCTTTAGCTGGGAAGAAGAAGCGGCGCAACAAATTCCCCAGCAGGATATGATATCTATGATTATTTATACATAAACCCTAAATTTAAAATAATTATGTTAATTAAAAATAAAAGTTTAAAACTGAAACCAAACTACGGCAAAAATGCCAACTAAAAAAGTATAAACAAGAGATCACAGACAGGCATCCGGAGCAAATCCGGAGTCACACGTCATGTTAGGGTATTAATTGAACAGATAGCGTGTGAGTCCGGATTTTTAATTTGTCTATCTGAGATGTTTTGTTTATACTTTTTAGTTGGCGTTTTTGTCATAGTTTGGTTTTAGTTTTTAACTTTTATTTTTATTTCAATTATTTTGGGGTTTAGGATCATTGTAGGTAGATTACCTACCCAATTCTTTGGTTTGGGAAAATTCAAAAAAAAAATTAAAATAATTATTTAAAATTTGGGGTTTATGTATAAATAATCATAGATAACCAAAATATTTTCAGAAAGTACTCCTTAAAACCTTTCATTAGATACCAAACGCGATATATTAACCTTATTTTTTTTCGGTGACACATTGCATCCGCTATAAGCCACCATGTTAGATTTTTGTGACATCATTTATATAACCTTTAACCCGCAGAACAATTTGACGCTTCCAACGTTCCCTCGTTTGTCAAAATACGACGAGTAGTTTAGGAGTTATGAGGGAAAATATGAACATACATAATTTTTTTCTTCTTAGCCTAAAAAAGTAGTCTTAGTAGTGGGCAAAAGAGTTCCTGCTAGGACTTGGAGGAGCCCAAGTCGTACCTTATATCGTACCTTTTGCCACGCCACCTCGAACCAGGCCTCACGGTACACGTCCAGGTCATCCCGCCACCTCTTTCTGGGCCGGCCTCGGCGACGCCGTCAAATCATATCAAATCAAATCATTTATTTTGTTGCAAACGTGGGTGTTTTTATAATAAGGTTCTCTATATATAACCGTCTCATAGGCATGCAAAGGTTTACAATACCAAATAAAAAATAAGTTGCAGATCATTGCAAAAAAAATCAGCTGTTCCCTACATTTTGACGCATGCGAACACAAATGTAGGGAAAATTCATTAATTTTTTTGCGATTTCAGGTTTGGTCCCATAGTAAAAGTGGTTCATAATGATGAGTGCCATGACCCCTTAAGAGGTTGTGTGTTAATTATGTTACACCTTGTATATAAACAAGGCAGAGTTAAAATTTTTAACGATTTAAAATACACATAGCCGACATAGCCGTCCATCTTCAGGTACCCATTGTGTGGAGACTTTTGCCCAGCAGTCATCGTGCATGCGGCTGACGTGACCCGTCCGATCCCATTTTAGCCTGACAACCTTCTTGCCTACGTCCATTATACCCGTTTTGGAATGCAGTGTGGTGTTCCGAATCCTGTCCTGTCTTTTTACGCCTAGGATGCTGCGTTCCATCGCTCTTTGGCAGACTCCAAGGCGGAACTTTTGCGACTCGGTGAGCGACTATGTCTAAGCACCATAGGTTAGGACGGGCAGGATACACATGTCGATGAGTTTGCGCTTCAGGGAGATCTGCAGATCACTCTTCATAAGCGTCTTCATGGACCAGTAGTTTTTCTAGACGTTTTCGATTCGGCGGTCAATTTCCCTTACCTGCCTGTTTTCGAAAGAAACTAAAACATAATGTATTTGCTGCCCATATGCCTTGACTCTACGCTTAGTGCTGTTGGTCATTAGTTGGGTTTTAGACCGATTCATCGCAAGTCCCACCATGAAGCTAGCCGTGCTCAATTCTTGGACCATGGTCTGGAGTAGCTGTGGGGGCAAAAATGACTATATCATCGGCAAATCGTAGGTTTGTCAGCCTCTGCTTGCGGACGTCAATGCCCTTGGCTTTTCATGAGGCTGCCAGTGACTTAAATATCTCCTCAAGTCCTCTGCTAATAAACAAATTGGGAGAGGGTGGGTCCTTTGTTTAACACCTTTTTGGATTCTGAATGATGGTCCAGCAGTATTTAGTTTAATGTTTGCGGAGATATTGTTGTATATATTTTTTAAGAGGTCGATATATGTGTTTTCAAGTTCCTGGTGTTCTAGGGATGTGAATATTTCATTGTGTTTAATACTGTCAAAGGCCTTCGTGTAATCTACGACTGCACGACATAAAGGTTTCTTAAATTCTGTGTATTTTTCTAGAGTCTGGTTTAGTGTTTGAAGGTCGTTGAAAAACTTAGGCGAAATCCGGCTTGTTCTGGTGGCTAAGGTTTATCCAGTTTCCCATCTGTACGAGTGTGTATCACTTTAATAAAAGCCTTATAAATATGAGATGTCAGACTTTTTGGGCGGTAATTACCGGTATCGCTATTATCGCCTTTTTTGTGCAGAAGGACTATATTTGAATGGCACATTGAATAAGGCACTTTCCCTGATGTTACTATTGTGTTAAATAGGTTGGTTAGGGGAGGCAACAGTGTTGGAGAACTAATTTTTAAAGCCTCGGTAATGATTCCATCCTCTCCAGGACTTGTATTATAGCGCATAATAGTAAGTGCTCTGTATACTTCATAACCACTTATTAAGGGAATGGAATCTGGGAGACTGTATTCTGTGTTGATCAGGGGTGGGGAGTCATCTGAATACAACGCTTTATAGAATTTGGTTGCTATTTCCATGATTTTATCCGTACTGTGGTGTTTCATTCCGTTATTGTCTTTTAGAGTATTGATCCAGGTTTTTCCCTTTGTGACTCTATGTTTCAAAACCCTCGGAGATGTGTGTTTTTCTAGAGCGGTTTTGACTAAATGTAATTCATAATTCACAATTCATAATCATTTATTTGCTAATATGGGTAATTACACAAAGTTATTGAGAGTAAAGCACAGTCCGACCATATTACACCTTGAGGCATGCAAATCACAAGCTTATTGTTATAATACATTTTCTTGCAAAAAAAAATTACAATTAATAGTACAATTTGCTTTTGTAAATGTGTGCTAATATTTCTCAGATCTTTCCTAATACTCCTCCTAATCTTTTCTAATATTTCCTTTTGACTTCTCTGTCTATTGTTTTGTATTCTGCTGTACCCATTTATTCTTCTGTTCGTTTTTCGATCAAATGTATACTATGAGCTGATAATTTAGTTTTATTTCTGGTTGTGTTATTTAACTTTCTATTGCTTTTGATTATTCCGGTAACTAATGAATTATATTGTTCTTTAGGGTCTGTTTCATCAACTTTTAGTTCCTCAAAGTAATTTGATTTTTCAAGATTAAAATGTTCTAGGTTATTGATAAGCGTCTCTTTTGAAAGCCGCCTGGTTTGTTTTGTGAACAATTTGGCTCGGTGGATTTTGAACTCGAATCGATTTTTTGCGCAGATTGGTCTATAATCGGAGCTGTATTTAATTCTATTGATAACTCTAACACTCTTGATTACATGTTTATCTGATGCCAAGATATATTATAGTCGATTTCATTTCGCGTGGAACCAATTAGTGCGACCCACGACCATCGCCGTTGCGGTTTTTCTTTAAAAATAAGCTGTTAGTTATGTGCAAGCTCTGTCCAAAGGCAAACTGCATTAGACGAACACCTCGTTCGTTGCGATCCCCTAAGCCAAAGTGACCGAGAATATCCTTGCTGTCTGGTGCTTGCCTCCTTCCTATCTTAGCGTTAAAGTCCCCAATGACTATGTTCCAGGTGCCCCTATTTTCATCACATGCTCAGTTGACAAGATCATAGAAATCTTCCACGTCTTCATCGGTATGTGCAGATGTCTGTGTATAAACTTGTACAAGAGTTAGCGTTTTGTTCTGTGTAAGTTGGAATTTGAGCACAGCAACACGTTCAGAATAGCCTACGAATACACACAACATAGCATGTTAAAATCATAACCCTCCTTTGGATTTGCTGTAGTCGGATAAAAATAAAATGTGCCTTTCGGGTTCCCCTTTTTCCAAAATGTACAACTCATATACTATTCCAAATATACGAGTAAACAGACAAAGTTTCGATAACGAAAAGGAAACAATTTCTGGCCAGATAAGGCATTTAACAATTCATATACTATAACCAAACATGAGAGTAAACAGACAAAGTTTCGATATCGAAAAGGAAATAATTTCTGGCCAGATAAGGCAGTGTAGCGAGCCATGGTTCGAAGGTTCGTATCGGGAATTTATATGTGTTCTAACTCGCCATGGGGATTTCCTTTGTGAGCAAGAATTTTCAATAACTCTTTCCTTTTTATCAATTTATGGAAAATTTGCAGTGTCATTGTTTATTGAAAGAAGGTTACATTACATTCAAAAAGTCGCGTTACAAATTATGTGAAGTTGTTTTAAATAAATTCTCTCCGAACTCTATTCCTGCTAAAGTCAAGGGCAGAAACATTTTCTGTCATAGGCATCACTTAACCTACGTGACACCAAATTGGAATCCTAAAGTCCCTGAATATTTAACAAGGCCAACACTAAAGGTCACTCCAACCCGAACGGAGTCCACGCACAAAAATAAAAACAATTTACCGTCAATCTGATTCTGGGACCCTAAAATCAAAATGTGAATCTGTCGCCCGGTAAATGGACATCATCGATTTGAGTCTAGGGACCGTCAATTACTGAGGAATGGGACTGACCTACTGTGGCTTAATCGTTTTCGTCTTCACATTCCAACGATGTCAATGGAACTTAATTTACTAAAATGGAAATTAGGACAATCCCGTACTAATTTCCATTTTAGTGCTGGGACAACCCTAATGCAAGTTCGTATCGAAACGCTCGAGATAAGTCCTCACTCGGGGGAAATTGTATCTAAGTCGGTGAACGTATCAAAATTGCTATCGTAACTTGGTGACATCGGAAAAATTGAGAAATATGTTCATTTTTATATTTCTGTACCGCTTAACGTGGACTTTAAAATAAAAATATTATGGGATACTTGTATTTGTGGCAAAAGTTAATTTTATCTCAATTTGTGGAAATTTTTGTCTTTTATGTAGATCATTAAAGTAATTAAAATTAAATAAATTATTAGGTCTGATTTTTAAAGAGCAGATTTTAGATAGATAGATAAAATATTTAGTCAGTGCACACAAAAAAATAGCACAACACACAAAAGCAACAAAAACAAAACCAAACGAACGAATGATGACAACAAATAACATGAATATACAATATATAAAAACAATTTGCCAATATACAATCAGAAAAATAAGTATTTAAAGAAATAGATTGACACGATGACATAATTTCAAATTAAATAACGAAACAAGGTGCGGTGTGCGTCTCAAGGTTGCACCAAATGGGACTCCAGCTCAGCACGTGTCAGGCAAATATACCTGACGCTGACGCTTTTCAGCAGTGAATATGGGTTAGGGTTGAAATGTGAAAATGAATAAAACTAAAGCTGATAATAATGTAGATACAGTATTCTATTGTAAACTTCACTGATCAAAGTGGAATAGGGATGATGATTATTTTTTTTTATCCGTCAGGTAGATTATTAAAAAATAATGCCACGTTAATTAATAGTGAACCGTATTTTTTCTTTTTTGGTGGCATGGGTGGCATGTTGTCACGCGTTGCTAGATTTTATACTGAGTTGTGACGTAGCGAGCCCCCACTCCCCAACTTTAAAATGCGTTTGAACTAAGTCATTTTTATTTATATGATAAAGCAAAAAATACGTGTCTAATATTTATTTATTATCTGACTGACGGACTAAATATAATTTCTGTTTTCACCCATGCATCATCCCTATTAAGCAAGCGGTACTACATGCGCTTGTGACAGCTTACTAATTATTAAAATATAGCTAACAGACCGTTCACAGTTTTACCTATGATTTTGCATTATTGTCAAAATCAAAATTATCTTTATTGTTGACGCCATAAGGTTGCCCTTAGGTTGCTGCTTAGGTTATAGTTTGTCAAAATCTTAGTGATCCTTATTTTCGTTGTAATAAAGTTGCTTTTGGGTTGCTGCTGTCAGAGCTCTCAGAGGTTAAATGACTGTGTACGGTCTGCAGCTAGACCACCACCTCTTAAAGCAGTGTTATTGTAATCTTACTTGAGTGTGGGAAAGAGATGGAGCTAGACGTCCTGTATAGCTTCATCTCTTTCTCACACTGAAGTAACATTAAAATAATACTGCTTTAAGAGATGGTGGTTAGCCCCCTGAACACATTCGATAACTTTTATTTACAGCGGTACGTCATTTTTGCGGCCCGTACGACAATGTGGTATGACATCTGTTTCCTCACATTTAGCAGGACGCACTGCTGGAACTAAACTTTATCGTAATAATAAATTTTATAAATTTGAGTTTCAGCGATACGTCATTACGGTGGTACCTACAACCATGTATGTACTGGCACAGGGGCGTAGCCTTCATACAACCCGATTCCTATCGGCTTCCCTACGGAACACCCGCTCTTCTTAACGTCTACTATTGCAAATAATACCGTACACCTGTGTAACTGTGTCTCATTACATTATTATATTATTTTAATACCAATTTAATACTTCATACGATTAAAAACCTACAGATTTTGGTCTGAGTTTATGAGAACTGAACAATTTTTTCTTCGGCTTCCCTCTAATGATAATTGTAGCTGCGCCACTTTTAGCACTAAATATCAACGAGTAATTTATAAAAAACTTGCAAACGTGATGATAACTATTAAATGCCTGTGTAACCTATGTTTTTTTGGGTTTTGGTACCCTCAAAATAAACGTACAGTAGGAATGTAAAAGAAAAAGTTTGAAGTGGAATATATAATGCACTACTTTAGTAAAGAAAACTTGTTAAAGTCTGCATACCTTCACACAATATTGTCATAAGCATACCTAAGTAACCACGTTCTGTTGATAGTTAATTCATTAGATTCATTATAAATTCAAATTAACTACCGTATCATCCGATTTGCATCGCAAACTGAGTACTTTTAACATTATTTCAGAAGTACAATAATTGAAAATAAAGTAAGTAGGTACCTACCTAAAATATTATTCTTCTCTATGTAGTTAACAAGAGGCTTTTGTCTTGTACTGAGCCAATGAAAGACTGCAATTTGATTAACCCTTAGGGTTCTCACACAAAACCGCGATGCAACGCGAATTCGCAGTTTTGTGTGGGAGCCAATTGACCTGCTGATTTCGCTGAAGTCAAAAGGTGTCCCGGGGTTCAACAGGTAACCTCTCAAACGTCGTATGAACACCTATAGGTATATACTCTCGAAACGACATTAAATATAATCGTGAAAACCGTTGAGTGCTCACATGCAAACGGTTTCTAGTAGGCGGACGTTTGACGGGTCTAGAATACACTGCTAATATGAATGATACCTACATTAATCACAACACTTAATTACCGACAGATCGCAGCTATGTCGTTATCATTTGCAGCTCGTTTTATTATCTTATCTATATTACTACATAACATAACATAACATAACATAACATAACATAACATAACATAACATAACATAACATAACATAACATAACATAACATAACATAACATCACATAACATAACATAACATAACATAACATCACATAACATAACATAACATAACATAACATAACATAACATAACATAACATAACATAACATAACATAACATAACATAACATAACATAACATAACATAACATAACATAACATAACATAACATAACATAACATAACATAACATAACATAACATAACATAACATAACATAACATCACATAACATAACATAACATCACACCTGTATTGCCCGAAGGGTTAGGCATAGGTGTACTTAGTACACCCACGCTGCGCCAGTTATGTTTAAGTCCCATGTAATAGAAGGCGAGCCTATTGCCATCAACCAGGCACAAATATAGACTCCGGGCTGTTATTGAGAAATTCCTGATGGAAAAATCCAATAACACTGCCCGATCTGGGAATCGAACCCAAGACCTCATGCTAAGCAGTATCGCTTGCTATCACTAGAGCAACGGGACAGTCATCTATATCATCTAGTGTTATCTATATTATGGGCTCTTAAAATCTTAAAAAATATTAAGAGTAGTCAAAAACAAACTTACCTAGTTTTAAACCATAAAACAGGAGTAGAATCGAAAGCCATGACGTCACCAAAGACCGCACCATCGCCCAAACGTTCCTTATCACATCACTTAAACCATCACTCAAGTTCTATGTTATCACTTATTAGCACTATTTTATCACAATTTCATTTTTAAAAACATATTTAATGTACTTTCACGTTTACTAGTTTATTGTCATGGCGGGCACTGAAAATAAAAAGAAATATAAAGGTAAAAACAGTTTCGTGGCTGACAGCCTGTGACAGATAAACTTACATAAACTATAGAATATTAAAGAAATATATATTTATTCCTGAGGGGGTGAACTGTGGCAGGGGTCAAACTTCAATCCTAATAAAAAATTCAACCCGCTCGGTTCAATTTTTCATGGTAACGAAGTCGCGAATTGTCAGTTAAAAAAATACGGACAGTTAGCCGAATAAAAAAATAGGAAATAAGCAAAAATATTAAATTCAAGCCGCTTTTGTTTATTAACTGTTGATATTTTTCTTTCTGTGAACATCGAGGAGATTTCTTTTAATAAACCATTAGTAAAATGCTTGATTATACCTACAATGTAATTTTTCATGAATGCGGTGGTAGATCTAAAGGAAAATAACTAACTCAGTTAAATAGTACGCAAATTATTGAACGTTCAAATACTTAGGAAGTTTATTTTAATTTATTATGATTTAATTAGGTTTCAATATGCATAAAGACTGGGTCGCTACGTTTAATTTGCCGTGAGCCCGGCGCAAAGTTATTACAAAGAAAACAGTTTAATTTTGTTCAACAACATTATCTCTTATCTGTATTTAAGTTTTCATTATAGCCAAGAAAATAATGAGCAAACTTATTTAATAATTTATAAATGCTCCCATGCAACGTACTTGCATGAAATTGCAAATATGCAAATCAGTACCCGGGCCGATCACGCAAAACCGTGAAAGAATTTTGTTAATGTTCATGAGCATAAATACTATATAAAAATACTACATTAAACCTAAGGCAATTCACTTAAAAAATTTAAGTAGAACAGTAAGTACCTCCCAAGTCTACTATCTACTAAAGAAACTGCCAACACAGCGAAGAAAACTCACAACAATCTGTCAAATCATCAAAAAATATCCTTCGTCAGGCGTGCGCAGTATCAACAAAACGCTTGTTCAAAACTTGTCACGACGGCACATACGCCTAGGTATTTGTCTAATACTCTGGGACAGTCCCTTTATCGGCCCACATCAGTCCGTACACGATAGTAAAGGGCTCGACCGAAGCGTCCCCTGCCGGCCAACATTTTATTCAATGAACCTTCAATATATCTCCACGTGTGCGTGGGGTTCTCCTAAAATATTTATTGTTCAGTCCGCTTGACTGATTTGATTCAGTTTGGGATGGTGCTTGTTATCAAAGATACAAATGCGTGTAAATCAAAAGGATGCTGTTGGGGATTCTTGAGTATTGTTTGGATGGAGGAAAACATTTTAAGGATTTTGTGAAGTGAAAGAGTAGAGGAAAATATAGGAAATAAAAGGCTGTAACATCAGCTAAAGCAAATCTGTATGAATGAGGTTTATTTATCTTTGGACTGTTTACGAAATAAAGATAACGATAGCTGAATCAAAAGCAAATATACACATGAAACATGTTACGAAATAGAGATGAATTTGTACAAACCTTTACCCATTTTATGCTATTATTTATACTGTACAATAGGCATTTTGTATCTACTTACCTAACTACAAAACAACTATAGGTATCTTTATATAAATACCCACTAAAAGTAAGTATCTAAACTGTCACTCTACCGGTAGTATATTCATTTTGAATAAGGATGCCTAACGTGCCATTTGTCTAACCCGTTGTTGTCTCTAAACGTGAAAGGGTTCACCTCCATCAATTCTACTAAACTGTTTTCCGTTCGATTTGTAACTAAGTAGGTACCTAACTGTCGTTTGTCGACGACAATATTGATGACACTAGTTTTGGAAGAAATAAAGATATCAAGATTACATAGTTGTTAACACGCTCTTTATAACTTGTCCTTTAAATATTTAATCGTTGTCAATGTTATCATGATTATTTTTCATTTGTTTTATGTTAAAAGGAAGTATACAACAGAATTTAAAAAGCATTATAGCTTTTTCTGACGATAAAAATCTGCGATGGCTTGAAGTGGTACATTAGTAAAGCATTAGGTAAAAAGATGCCCAAACCTTCCATCACAAAATAGAATGCAGACCGGACAATCATAAGAATCGATCACATAAAAAGTCCGTCATCTATTAAAAAGTTTGTGTGTGTGTCAGCTCCGACGTACGACTGGACTCCGTGAAAGATTCACAAGGTACGTTACGCAGAAAAACGTAACGCTTGTACTAATTTCACTCCTCATAAAATTTCCATACTGCTGGCCTTATATGAAAATCGATTCTTAAGGAGTAAACTCCAAAAAGCCTTTAAAAACTATGTCTAACTAAAATCGTCGAAAATCCCAGAATAAATATCAACACCTCTTAGATTTACATCAAAGCAAACTAAACTATGTCCACACTATCATTTTGTACTAAAACTTGATATTCATAAGTGTCGAGGTGTCTTGATCGTGGGCCGGTGATCCATCAAGTGGTGTAGCGCATACAACAGTGATAAATGACGCAAGTTGTCCTACACGCTGACTTTGCGTTTGGTTGCTGACAAGCCTGGGAGCTTGCATCTCTGGGGACTGGATTTTTGTTTTAGCTTACTAGCATTTATTGCGACTAAGACACACAACGCTTCAGCGTATGACAGTGCTCTACTCTCTATATTATTGTCACCTTATCAAAATTTTCCAACATAAAATCGTTTCAATACTCTCAATTATATAATACATAGCATTCATATTAGCAGGGAAGTTTTAAAAACTAGAGATTTGAAATTATAATTAATATATTTTTAGATATACAAGGTGTAACATAAATAACGCACAACCTCTTAAGGGGTCATTGTTTAGTATTGTCGCGAAACAAAATCAGCTGCTCTCTATATTTTGACGAGTTATGCGAACATAAATGTAGGGAACCGCTGATTTTTTTTTCGCAATTTCAGGTTTAGTCCCGTAGTAATAGTTGTTCATAATGATGAGCACAATGACCCCTTAAGAGATTGTGCGTTATTTATGTTGCATCTTGTATATATCTTAATATAACAAAGAATGTACATAATTAAAACATTGCGTGTCTGCTTGTCGTCACGATTCACGTCGTCACACACAGTGGATTAATCTAAATCTTCTTCTATAAGTTTTCTTTCATCCTTCGGATGAGCCCTATTGATGTTCGTTCTCAAACTCGTAACCGTTCTAAAGATATTACAAGAATCGATCAATTTTCTTAGATTTTTTTTTCGTAAAATTTATCATCAACATGTCGTCTGTGAGGCGTGCACTTTTGGATTTTCTAAACTTTTTAATTAAACCATTCGCCTAGTTTATTTGTGAATTATCTCTTGGAATGATTTGAAGATTAATTACCTACTTACCTGTATAGAGGCATGAGAAACAGGGTGTAAAGTTCACTCATCCTCTATAGTACTATCTTTAATGTACAACACCACATTGCAGAGCTAAACAAATGACTATCCCAAGTACCAAACAGTCCATTGGCCTTTTCTATTCATAACCCTATTCATCAGTTTTCCAAGCTTAGTTCTTTATGTTGTCTCTCAACAGGGCTTATAATCTACACAACTTTTTATTAAATGACGTGACACACTCACGCAATCTTGGAAAAGTTACGAGGTTACTAGTCAGATTATAATTAAGTATAAGCATTATAAAAAAAAACGTTACACAAAAACAAATATTCAACGTAAACAACGTACAAGATAATATACTAATATAGCAACCTTAAGCTCCGCCGCAGCTGTTACTCGTACTAATTAACTTCTGCTAAGCTAAATACTTGAGACTGCCGCGTAATTATTTCTTAAGATAGACTCTCTCACTCTTTAAACAAGAAGCAATAAGGGATGGTTAATTGAACAGCAAGTACCCCGTCTATGCCAGACACGTTTTAAAGCGAACATTGGAGGCAGTAGAGTTAATAAGCCAGGAAGCTAAAGTGTTTGTCGAAGAGGTTTTCAATTAGGTAGGAATTTTGAAAATGTTCGTGCTCAATAAGTTGGGTGGTTCACTTTGGGTTTTGAGGAGACTGTCTTTGATGTGTGATTTTTATATGGATCTTTTGCGTGTCTAAGTTAAGGGATTTTTTGTATTTTATTTTCCCTGAAGCTTGTTTTTGGAGTTTTTTCTATAAGAATCTATTTTCATATAAGGCCCTCGGTATGGAAATTTTATGAGGAGTGAAATTTATATAAGCGTTAAGTCAAAAGCTTTACGTTTTTCTACGCAACATACCTTGCGCACCTTTCACGATTACTACGCCAGTCGTGCGTCGGAGCTGACACAAACACATTTTTTCTTTGATTAAATTATTTCTGAAATAATTTACTTCATATCCAACCTGTATTATAATAAACATTTATTGCCTACAGCTCAATGAAATAATTTACACGTACACAACTCTTTAAAATATTTCTACACACACACTTTCAAGCTGTGAAAAATGCAAGTTTTTCTCAGAGATCCTCAATAGCGACAAGGATAATGCTGGTTACGATAAGTTAACGAGGTAAAAACTCGTGCACTCACGGTAATAGCTTGTGACGACACTTCGCATTACTCAACGTTATGGCACGAAAAGTACCATAAAACTGTGATTGAAAAATGTGGAAGTAAACGAAAAGATCACTTTTTGTAAGGGAACCATTTTTCAAACTACATGTAAAAATAAAGATGCTTTGTCGACCAAAAAGTTTTGGAAAGTAAGGATGATTCGTCAAATTTATTTATTATTTATTTATTTCATAAGTGTGGTACAGTCTGTTACATAATGAATATAGTTTAACAATTTTCGGATAAAATCGTAATTAGTAACAAATAACAGAATTGAATCTGGCGTCCTAGCTAGGTTACAAGGTAACCTGTATTAAGGTTCGCCAGCCCAGCTTCCCACAGAAGGAGTACAACATTTTAATAGACTGTCTAAGACTAAAAGCTACAAACTAACTTGTTAACTTAACTATGTGTGTGAAGTGTAAATATATGAGTGTGTTTTCCGATGCAAGTGTGGTGTGAGTGTGTTTTATGATGTAGATGTGGTGAGTGTGTGTGTGTTTTGTGATGTAGGTGTGATGTGTGTGTGTAAACGGAAGGAAAAGAGAATGAGTTCAGCTACGGAGTGTTAAAGAAGTGACTATGATTGTGCAGTAAGCAGACATTCAGTGTCGTCGTAGTTTAAATCAGTTAGTAGGCGCGTTATCTGTTTTTTTACACATTTCGTAAGAGGATTGATGTACAGGGGTAGTTTTGTTTATTTTGTTATATAAAAATGGCCCAAGGTAGAAAAAGAAACGTTTAGCAAAGGCAAATCGTGTGAAGGGAACTGTACAAATGTCGTTCTTTCGCCTAATCTACTGTACTCTTAAATAATAGGTAGCTATTAAAAATAATTTATAGGTTTTGTTGATACGAAAAGAAGATATTAGAAGCAAATATAGATCCAGAGAATATAAATAAATCCTAGTGTTTTTAAAAATCTTAGTGAAGCTACACTAAATTGTGTACCTATCTGGAACATAACATATTCTAATTCTGTAAATGGTTACAGAATACTAATGGTTATAGAATGTTTATGGAAACAAATGAGTATCAAATGAGTATGTGATCTCCGTAGGTCTGTACTTTTAATGAGTTTTGTTAAACCAACATAAAATTAATGTTACTATCTAGTCTATTTGAATTTGATTGCGAGAATTTCTCGGAAACTCAGAACTCAATTAACGTTACCAAGAGAGTTATAAAAAAATGTTTCATGATTTACTTACACAAACAAAGTTGAAGCAACAACTGTGAAAATATGCGGAGAGTTTTTCCAATGAATGTAAAGTTAATACTCGATCATTTAATATGGTTCCTCATATCGATATTACTGGTTTGTAAATGGTGAAATGAGGGTGTTAATTATATTAGCTTACTATAAGGGTCAATTTAGCATACACTGATTCTGTAGGCCTGCCTGTAGGGAGAGGTGAATATAGGTACACCTCTGCCTAACCCTTCGGGGATTACAGACGTGATGTGATGTTATGTTATATCGATATATGTCATCGAAAAGTGCTTTCGATAGTCACCCAGAATCAGTGTATGCTAAATTGACCCTTATAGAAAGCTATTATAATGTCTCTGTTAGAAAATACTAACATATGGCATTGTTTTAGTGTTCATAATATGTATAGAGAGATTTGAGAATGTTACCACTAAAAATAAATGTTCTTACATTATAAGCGTTTGTCCTTGTAACGCCTGTGGCCCGACCGTTTTCATTTCGATTGAAGATGGTTGTCAATTTAAACAGGAAGGAAGAAAAGAGTAATTATTGAAATATAGAATCCCCTGTACTTGAACCCAATCGAGTTTAGAGGAAACTATACGTTACTTTTCATTTTACCAGTACAGACCTACTTTCAAGCAAACCATAATGTTATACACGAGAGTTATATTCATCCATATCTGCCTGTAAAGGTGTACTTTTGCCTCGTTTACAACGAACGATCCTGGGGGGATAGTGACTACGTGATTATGTACCTCAATTACTATATCAGCAAGTATCGATTTTGGTTTTACATAAGCTTTCAGGCGGAGTACTTAATCTTATGACGCAAATTTAAAGACTCTTCTGTTTAGTTTTAAGTAGGACTGCGATAGCAATAGATTTTATTTAATGTTGAAACCTTTGGTTTTTCTTTGCTGCCTGTTCGTGCATTACATGAGAAGCGACGTAAAGAGGAGCTCGATGCTAAACGAGACGAGCTCAAGGCCCGACCACCCGCGGCCATCCAATATAATTAGATCGCAGGGGTGCTGACTTGCCGTGAATGTGGACGCACTTTCACGGCAAAAATTGGTTATATCAGTCGCCTGAGGGCACACCAGCGATGTCATCAATAGGCAGATCCAAGTCGCTGTGGCCGAAATCGGCCAGGATCATATATATATATATATATACATGAGAAGGGGTAGCCAAAGTAATTGTAGTAAAGGGTAATGATTTGTAAAGCTGGTTTAGGCTAGATATATGTACATTATAGGCATATATAATTCCTAATGATGGTGCAGTAGTGTGGTTGAGGTTTGCCGTTAGCATAGTTAATATCCCTGCAGTAATTTACACTGTGAAATACAATATTTTAAAATTTAGGAAAATACTAAGATATTCAAACTTTTTCTAAGTTTGGTAATCGCAATTCTGAGATGTCGCATACCTAATACATTACTCGTACGTCGGACATGAATTGGTTTGTAAAGCATATTATTATATAACGGGTGATTTTTTTGCTGGTATCTTTTTGGCAACACTGTTTTTGACAGATCACGCGTGAATCGTGTCTTGTGTCATTGTCAAACTTGTTCAGTTTGGTCTATAATTTAACCATGAATCGACTTACGAACGAACAACGCTTGCAAATTATTGAATTTTACTATCAAAATGCATGCTCGGTTAAGAGAGTGCATCGCGCACTTCTTCCAATTTATGGGCAGTTTGGTCGGCCTACTGAGGCAGCTATTCGGAAGCTTGTGACTAAATTTCGAACCCAGTTTACATTATTGGACATTAAACCACGAACACGCATACGTAGAGTGAGGACCGAAGAAAATATTGCGGCTGTATCCGCCAGTGTTAGTGATGACCGTGAAATGACGATTCGCCGCCGTTCGCAGCAATTGGGCCTCTGTTACTCCACTACGTGGAAAATTTTGCGAAAGGATTTGGGTGTAAAACCTTACAAGATACAGCTGGTGCAAGAATTGAAGTCACACGGCCTCCCACAACGTCTAACATTTGGTGAATGGGCATTGGCAAAGTTGGAGGAAGATCCACTTTTTTATCGAAAAATTGTGTTCAGCGACGAAGCTCATTTCTGGTTGAATGGATATGTCAATAAGCATAATTGCCGCATCTGGAGTGAAGACCAGCCAGAAGCATTGCAAGAGCTACCACTGCATCCCGAAAAATGTACTGTTTGGTGTGGATTATGGGCCGGTGGCATCATCGGGCCGTACTTTTTCAAAGACGACAATGGCCGAAACGTTACTGTGAATGGCGAGCGCTACCGTGTGATGATTGGCGATTTTTTTTTGCCCAAAATGGAAGAATTGGACATGCCTGACATGTGGTTTCAACAAGACGATGCCACATGCCACACGGCACGCGAAACAATGGCCCAATTGAGAGCCGCCTTCGGTGAACAGTTTATCTCACGTTTTGGGCCGTCAATTGGCCGCCTAGATCGTGTGATCTAACGCCTTTGGACTATTTTTTGTGGGGCCATGTTAAGGCTCATGTCTACATGGATAAACCAGCAAAGATTGACGCACTGGGAGCAAATATTGAAGCATTTATTCGTGATATACCGGCTGATATGTTGGAGAGAGTGTGCAGAAATTGGGCCTTGCGAATGGGCCATCTAAACCGGAGCCGCGGCCAGCATTTGCATGAAATCATCTTCAAACATTAAATTATATTGATCGTTCTATCGATTCCAATAAAGATTTCATCAAATTTTTCAAATTTTTTGTGTTTTTTTTGAAAATCAAATCCTATACCTCTTAAAAAATCACCATATTTACCACTTCACTTAGTCCTTGTGCAACAGCGTGACAACATTCCCAGGTATCCCACTAACAACTAAGTACTACCCAGAAGTAATTAAACACATACAAGGTAAGATGGAACTCTTAACAGCCCCATAACATTATCTATAGTAATTTCGTTTTAGGGTGATGACTAAATTGTGACCCCGGAGTATATAATATATTACGAGGCGTCAGGGTGAGCACACACTTGACTTTTGATGATGGCACGGAATGTGATAAATTGAATTATTATTCTTTTTGAAGTGGCTCTTTTATGAGTTCAGTGAGTGTGTAAGAGGTTTTATGTTAATTAGTTTTGCTATTGTTTAAAAATGAGTGAGGGTCGGGCATGTTCGTGAATGGTAATGGAAGTTTTCGACATCAACAAGACAGGTAATTCGAATTTCGAAAATAATTTTCTAAACAAAATACTGTCTGTCATTTTTCATATGTCTTTCATTTGCAATTTTTCCATCGGGATGGCCATGTTCACCCACGAAAATTAACGACTTTGATAAGAAAAAGTCAGACAACAAAATCAAGATTCTTTGATCAGATCTTTTGATACATCTCTCTTTTATTCATCAGCAATAAATAAACAATGAAAAATATAACGAAAAATAAAAATAATCTTGTATTTCACAACCTTAGACTTGTTTTTATATGTTTGATTTATCATTTCTAGCGTGCAAAGTTATTTCGGGCCTCCGTGTTTCCATAGCCCTACCTTAATGAGTTGTCAAAAGGAGCCAAACAAAGGATTTTGTTTGTACTCTAGAAAAAACAAAATTAACAGGCAAAATGTTTAGAAAGACAGACATACAATACGGGCCAATTATTACAGGAACATAACGATTTATAAAAGCAAAGGCAAACAATGATAACATTGTACATTGTGAGCTATGGGAGACAAGCAGTGTTGTAATTGAAATAAAAAGTCTTTCGCTTTGAAGGCTGTCAATTCTTTAAGGTTTCGTACCTGAAAAGGTAAAACTAAAACCTTATAGGATCACTCGTGTGTCTATCTGTCTGTCTGTCACAGCCAATTTGCTCCGAATCTAATGGACCGATTAAGTTGAAATTTGGTACATATATGAATTTCTGTGACCCAAACACGGACGGATAAATGAATTTTTAATAAGGGGGTCACTTTTTCCCCCAAAAGTTACCTCCATACTCAAAATTAATTTATTTACGTACCTACAAATAAGAAAATTAAAAAAAAGTTTTGAAACTATACCTAGCGTGTGACATATCAAATGAAAAGGCTTACTGTGGAGATCTCAAATATATATTTTTTTATAATTTTAAAATAAAAAGTTTTCAAAAAAAGTTCAGAAAAAAATAAAAGTAAAAGTTTCAGTTATAAAACATGTCGAAAATTAACCATACCACCTTATCCCTGAAGCTACTGAGCCTAAAATAAAAATAAAACACAAATACAGAAAATAGTTCTATACTTACAGATTACAGGAAAACCTATAAGAAGTCTATGGTTTTAAAATAACACGGTAAATCGCTCAATATTGTGCGTGCAAACTTACATTTGCAGTTGGAATGTATGGGAGAACATGTTTTTCAACTACAAGGTTATGTTTGTTCTTGGGATAATTCTGTCTCTTCCTTCTTCATCCCAACTACGGATCCCTTCATTGTGCGTATTAATTTATTAATACTTATTATGTGTATGTGTGTGTTTTAGTTAGATTATTCTTTCACAAATGCTACACAACAGTATTTTTCGTTAAATTCTCGAATCGAGCTGTTTTGTTTCGTAATTCCATTTGTAAATTCCCAATGTCTGGCAAGAATTTGGAATTGTGCCTAATAATGAGCAACAGGCTTGCCCCATTACTTTGAACAAAACACCATCGATGAAAATTGCGAGTGTCTGTAGGCTACATTTGTACCTACCCTTGTAAGTATTTATTTCTACAACATGTCCCATAATTAACGAACAACCTCTTAAGGAGTCATTGTACTCATCATTATGAACAAATTTTACTATGGGACTAAACCTGAAATCGCGAAAAAAAAAAAAAAATCAGCACTTCCCTACATTTTGACGAGTTATGCAAATATTGGGAGCAGCTGATTAGATTTTAGCGATTTCAGGTTTGGCCTCATAGTAAAAGTTGTTCATAATGTGACTACAATGACCCCTTAACAGGTTGTGCGTTAATTTCGGGACATCATACTATATTAATAAAAAGCAAAGTCCTGACTGACTGATTGACTGACTGACTGTCTGACTCAACAACGCCCAGCCCAAACCCTTGAACCTAAAAAGCTGAAATTTTGCAATGAGGTTCCCCCTTATAATGCAGACAAGGAATAAGGAAGGATTTTTTGAAATTCAACCCATAAGGGAGTAAAATAGGGGATGAAAGTTTGTATGAATAATCATTATTTTTGTAGTTTAAACCATGAAAATTAGTATTTAGCATTCTGGTTAAAAATTAAAAACCACGTGTTTTGGCGTTTTTGGAAAATCATCCCCTAAGGGGGAAAATAGGGGATGAAAGTTTGTACGCAAGAAATTGGTATTAAGCTTTTTGTTTAGAAATTACGACTGACTTGTTTTGGCGTTTTTGGAAAATCATCCCCTAGGGGGTTAAAAATCCTTACTAACTCATCATCGGTCAGCCTAACTTTCGCCATCGCCAAAGACACTTTAGTAATTCAGAGAACAATAACTTTACTATGTTCCGCAACTGTAATTATTTAAGTAACTATTTTTTTCGAAATTCTTACGGGATAAGGATTAAAGAGGATTTATATTTTTGCTTTAAAGTTGCCTTCAAGGCATGCAATCAATCTGCTCAGCCTTTTCCCAACTATGTTGGGGTCGGCTTCCAGTCTAACCGGATGCAGCTGAATACCAGTATTTTACATGGAGCGACTGCCTATCTGACGTCCACAACCCAGTTACTGGGTAATACGATACCCCTTGGTAAGACTGGTTGTCAGACTTTCGGTCTTCTGACGACCCGTAACGACTGTCAAAGATCTACGAATGACAGCCGGGACCAACGGCTTAACGTGCTTTCCGAGGCACGGAGGAGTCTCGGTATGTAAAGATGGTCACCCATCCACGGACAACCCTGGCCAGCGTAGCTTAACCTGATGGATCGACCCGTGCGGCTGTTATTACTTAGCCACGAGCTCCTCAGCCTCTGCCTTCAAGGCATGCAAGGAGGTAATTTTCCCTTCCGTTATATATTCCGTTACTATTGTTAGGTTTTAGGATTTTTGGAACGAAGTTCTTTTACAAGGCTTGCAGTAGGAGTAAACTGGCAGATATAGTTTACAAACGAAAAAGCGTTCATAATTGTATGCACCCTCTATGCGACTTTCTTCTTTCGAATTCTTCAATAGGATCTATTTTTCGAATTCTTCGATTTTTTTTCGAATTTCTTTCGAATTGGTCAAAATGAAAATCTAAGATGGCGGCTGCGGATATTTTAAAGTTTTTCGTCATGGGTGTCGTTATCACGGTTTTTGAGGATGCTAAAGCCGATAGTAAAGTCAGAATGATAATCCAAGATGGTGGCTGCGAAAATTTTTTAATTTTTCATCATGGGTGTCGTTTTCATGGTTTTCGAGGGTGCTAAAGCCGATAGTGACGTCAAAATGAAAATCCAAGATGGCGGCTGCGATCAAACTTTTCATCATGGGTGTCGTTTTCATAGTTTTCGAGGGTCCTTAAGTCGATTGTGAGGTCAAAATGTAAATCCAAGATGACGGCAGCGAAAATTTTGTTTTTGTTTTAATTTTAAATCATATGTGAGAAGAAACTTCGTTCCTGACGGGGTTTCGCGATCGCACAGGTTTTTTATCCTCCAGCAATCATATCAATCCGCGCGCCGCTCCTTAGATACTACGAGTATACAGTGCGAGAAGACATGGTTTACCTGGATTAACACATAGGGTACTTTTAATCCCGGTAGTACGTTCCCGTGGGATATTTTCCGACATCCACGCGGGCGAAGCCGTGGGCAAAAGCTAGTTTTGTAAATAACAAAAATCTTAAATTCATTCGTACCGTGACAGACAACGCACAGCCTAAACCACTGAAAGCGGAGCAGGAAATTTTTCATGAGTTTCTTAAAGTGAGCACTAAGGAAGGATGTTTGGAAATTCATCCTCTAAAGGGGTTATATAGGGGATGAAAGTTTGTATGGAAGTTCGTCTTTTTTTGCTGATGGGAAATCCCATAGGGTGCATGTTGCTATATAAAAATATTCGTACCTACCTATATTTTTCATGTAGATACTTCCTCTAAGGCAATACTATCGGATTTCTTTCCATCAATCTTTTTTACGCCAGTGATTTATTGATGAATGACTCACGAGTGTCGCGTTACGTACCAAAGGATATTTATTTATAGATTCACAAATATTAAAATATTATGATGATAAAAAATAATGGTAAAAGCATTAGTAAATTGGCAAGGTTGAATTTACTGAAACGTGCATAGCAACAGGTTAAGGTTATTTTAAGTAGTCAGGTAACCCTAATGTTCGTTTTACCATCACTTATATAACATCACAACAATATTAGTGCTTTGAGAATTTCAAGTACAACATAACCCTACCATAAAGGATCACCACCACACGTGGCAATACATTTCAAGTCAATACCACCACAGTGGCTGACTGACATACATCTATACAAACAAACAAATAAAATTGAAGTGTCTGTTTTTTATGTCAAAATAACAGCATTTTACTAAATGCATATAAAAGAATATACTGTACTTATAACGAAAAAACTATTTTTAACATTTTTGTCTGTCTGTTTGTTTCGGCTAATCTCCGAAATGGCTGGACCGATTTTGTTGGGACTTTCACTGGCAGATAGCTGATGTTATAAGAAGTAACTTAGGCTACTTTTATTTTAGAAAAGGAATTAGGTTACCGCGCTATAAAATTAAAACCCATGAAATTGGGAACAAGGAGCTCGTGGCTAAGTAATAACAGCCGCATGGGTCGATCCATCAGGTTAAGCTACGCTTGCCGAGGTTGGTCCGTGGATGGGTGACCATCTTTACATACCGAGACTCCTCCGTGCCTCGGAAAGCACGTTAAGCCGTTGGTCCCGGCTGTCATTCGTGGATCTTTGACAGTCGTTACGGGTCGTCAGAAGCCCGAAAGTCTGACAACCAGTCTTACCAAGGGGTATCGTGTTACCCAGTAACTGGGTTGTGGAGGTCAGATAGGCAGTCGCTCCATGTAAAATACTGGTATTCAGTTGCATCCGGTTAGACTGGAAGCCGACCCCAATATAGTTGGGAAAAGGCTAGGCAGATGATGATGATGAAATTGGGAACAAAATCCGATTCAAATAGGGAAGTCTTTATCCGACATCCAAGCGTACTAAGTCACGGGCACAGCTAGTATAATAAGCATAAGCATAATCAGCCTATATTCCCACTGCTGGGACACAGGCCTCCTCTCTGTGAGAGGGAGTGGGCCGTAATCCACCACGCAGGCCCAGTGCGGGTTGGTTGGTGGATGTCAAAGGTCTTTGAAGTTTTGGCTCTAAGACATTCCGGTTTCCTCACAATGTTTTCCTTCACCGTTTGAGAGTAGGGGTGATGAAATAATTTACATAAAGTCCTTGGGTTCGAACCTGCGACCTACAACTCGTAAGTCGCGGCCGTTTCCACGGGCCACCACTACTCTACTGACTGTCATATAGACTGACGACTACGTTTATGTATCCAGGAGTAGACATTTGCCCTTGAACTTTGAACGCCTTTACTCACTAAGCCGGGTGTTACTACACAGGTGGATCTTCCCACTCGCCTTGCTAATTTAATCCTTAGTATCCTCTTACGTCACCCGCACTTAATCACAGCTTGCTCTTCTTTTTGCCAACATCAGAAACTTGGTGGCGGGGAAACTATAAATAGTTTTTATTGGCATATTTTGTCGACGCTTGGGATAACTGTTTACGATTTTACGTGCAATTTTCAAGTTACAGATATCATCAATAGGTACTTACTTCTTTATTAGCATTTCTAAACATTTTGCAGTCACGGATTACTTTCACAATTTAGACAATTCCACGGACCCCTGTCAAAGAATGTTTTAAGAAAAGAAAACAAGCTTTATTTATATTAAAAATCACTTTTATTGGTAGTTGTATTACACTTTATTTTACTCTTTAGTATAGAGGAAAACGAAAGGAATAGGGTGTAAAGTTCACTCATCCTCTATAGAAAAGGAGGATCCTCCGACCAGACGCGTGTTGTGTCTGGTGGGTAACAACTGCCCGACGATTGATGTCAGGACGTTATAATTATATGCTAGTCGCCCGGTAAACTCTGATTGCGCGATGCAGTATTTTGCGTGACGTCAGTATGAAGCGTTCGCATGTGGCGATGTAGATATAAAATAAAATGTAAAATTAAATAGTGTTACAAGCTGTAACACTATATTTTACGAAAATGTTCTTAACTAACTTTTTAGACCTATGTATCCTGCTTATGCGTATGAAGTTTCATTAAAATCAGTTCATTCATTTCGAAAAACAAGGATTTGAAACTTTGTATGAAATGCCGTACGTCGTAAACGCTCTTTATATGCGAATATTTTAGATTATGTTTATGTTGCATAGTGTAATTAATTTGCAAAGTTATGTGCAGAAACTATCAAGCTTATTTTTGTGAAACCTTCACCATATTCAAGGTAATTTAATTAATTGTCATAAACGTGTTTTCATATGATACCTTTTTATGCATAATAAATTAATAATGCGTCTAATTTGGGACAGCGCTCCTTGATGGGCGAGTTCTACTACTCGGTGGACGTACGACGCGTTAAGTGAGCTTAGCACAGAACACGTAAGCTATGCACTCAAGGCTGTTGGCATATCTGTGTCTTAAGGTCAAAGCACTGATGTGCGGCCTACTGTAAAAAATGTATTTACCGTAATAGAATAAAACATCTAAATTGTCGACAAGCACTTTACAATTTCCATTTGAATGAATAGTTCACAATTATTCCAGCCAGCAAAATAACGAGGCACGTAATGAGGCGCCTTTTGAGAATCATTCCTCATCTAAACCCTGATTACGCTGCAACGCAAAACAAAAATGGAGCCCCGGGATTATTTCCGCTCATTGCTTTCTTGTTCCTTTGCTTTAAGATGTGGCTATTAGAACAGAGAAAACTATAGAATAGGTTACGCTAAGAAATTCTTTCATTACCGCAAAAAATTAATAAATTTGTCAAAAACGTTTCTATATTATGTAAATTATAAGCATGTTTCTTGTAGATTCTAAGATACACATTTTTTTTACATTTGTTTTATAATCGCGGTTTTCATAGCCTAAACTTAAGACAAAAATTAAACATTTTCATTACGGAAGCTACAAATTGCTGTCCGTGTTTTCGTCACTAGGACAAAAGATAACATTTTAGCGTTTTACATTACGTTTAAAATGTTAATAATTTTCTAGACACTGGCATTTCCTTCATTAGATTTCTCATTTACAAAAATTTTGTAACAGAAATCAAATTGTATTTTAAGTAGGCCATAAGAAAAAACATGCTGTAGGTGTACGTAATAATATCTACATTATTTTGTACAGTGAAACAATGTATGATTACCAGATACACGAACAGTAATTTCCTCTAGCAGATACCTACATACAATTATCATAACATTGCTGCAATTAAACGACACTGTTGCGTTACGTCATCAACATAGTTACGACACCCTGTACCCACGATTGTATCGCAAAATATTCGGACGGTGTCATGCAAAACTAAATGAGGTTTTAATTTCGCTACCCACGCTTTGTGTGATAGTGGAATATATTCTGGAACAACATTTTATGTCGCTACGTGTTTCGACTTTTGGTACAATTTTGTTTTTGTTTGTTACGATAAAAATACATTTTGCAAATAGACTGGTTTGTTACTTTGTTTTGTTTCGATATAGAACAAACAGGTACTCGTTTATGTTTATTTGAAAAGGTAGAGAAGATTTTATATTTTATCGACAAACCTTCTATCCAATCAAGCTTCTATGACAAAAGGAGCAATCATAGTTCATGTAACATAAGGATCAACCATTGTTCCTGTACATTAGGACAAAGTACACATACATAAATAAACTCACGCCTTCTTCCCATGGGGATCGGCAGAAACTACAGAATCCTTACATACTCCTTTTGAATCGTTTACGTTCATCCTTCTGATCACACACGCACGCTGGCTGCGAGTACTACGCACCTGACCTTTCTGAAGCACATCATCAATAAGGTCTTCCTAGTGCGTTGCCGGCGTTTCCACTCACATCTGCCATGTAAATATCTTTTGTTAGTCGCCTTTCATTCATCCTCTCAACATGACCAAACCATGTAAGCATACTCTTTTCAATTGTTGTCACTACATCTTCTTTTAAACCGCACCGTTGCCTTATCACATCATTCCTCAGTCTATCATTCATAGTCACACAACACATGCTTCGTAAAGAGCGCATTCCCACAGCATTTATTCTACTTTCATGCTTCTTTTGCCACACCCAACATTCACCTCCATACATAAGCGAAGGCACACTATGGTGAATAGCCAGTCGGGCCTTTTTGGACATCAACTGGCTGGTCACAATCGCATGTATAGCACCATTCACTAGGACTAAGTATTTCTTTGCAATATTTTTATTAGCAAGCAAAAACATTACTGACGCTTTTCTATCTTAAAAAAAAAACGGCCAAATGCGTGTTGGATCACGCACAATGAAGGGTTCCGTAGTTGGGATGAGTTTATACCTAGAACAAACTTAAAGTTGTAGTTGAAAAACATGTTGTCTCATACATTCCAACTTCAAATGTAAGTTGGTCGACTATTACACGTTAACTTGTAAAGCCTACTTAGTTGTGATAGTTTTCCTTTTAACTTCGTTGTTTATACTTATACTACTACCATGAATTTTTTCACATATCGAAAACTAAACCTATCCTACAACACCCCACACCATGAGGTAGACGAGAAAAAAAAAACATCTCCACTTTACGTGTACAGGAAGTACCCTATAAATATTTTTTTTCGTGATTTTATTTTACTACTTTATCGGCGTAATTAATATGTATATTAATGTCAAATTATAGCTTTCTAGTACTAAGAGTCTCTGAGCTAAGCTGCGGACGGTTGAACATGGCGAAACTATAAGGGTTCCTTGTTGACTACGGAACCCTAAAAAATTAATGCTGAAACAATAGCTACCAAATCGTAAGTACCAATGATAGACCCATGAAAACTTCTACAAACATTATTCGTTCCCTCTAACAACGATCCTAAAATGCCCGTCTCTAAGGACCAATTTGAAGTAGATACTGTCTGTGTGGGGACAAAGTTTCAGCACATGAGACACGTCTTGCTAACGAGCGGATGGCGGACGAAGGAAACAGGACGAAGTAAGAGCTCGTTTCCACCCGCCACACTTTTTCGCCAATTTGTTGCTGATTCTTCTTCACTTATTTTTATCTTTCTTTAAGTTTCTTTTAAGGAAAGTAAGTTTGAATCAATTAATTTGAGGTTACAGAATAATATGCTGTATGTTTTAACCAATACTATAAATACTATAACTATCTCTGCCTCTGTCTAACACGTCTTGAAAAACAGACGTGATGTCATGTTATATGTTCTTACTTTGACTACCTCCCTCAGACACGTGACTTAAAAATAATAAATTATTATCTTTAAAAAAAATACAGATTGAGAACATTCCAATTTTGTTGACATTGCTAAGATATGCTGGTCAATAAAAGTTTTTGATTGATTCTTTTTTTTAACTGACGTGTGTGAGTCTGGCTATAAGTCTTGTAAACTAATAATTTATTAGTATTGGGTAGGTATCTCACGCCTACACCTATTTCATTACAGCTGAAAATCCAAGGTAGAAATGTAGGTAGTTCTACACACCTGCGTTTTGCCAGAAAGGTATTAAATCTTAAAAGATAAGGGTGAGAGCATTTTCATTTATCATAACTGCAATCCCGTAATGGGCATTTTATGACAAATGTCCGAATATACTGCCTTGTCGGTTCCGATATCTTTTTATGAAAGGACTGATGAGGTAGGTACTCAGTCAAATGGAAGCCCATTAATGTTTTAATGATGAATGCTTGATTTATTTTATTCAAAATTATATAAAACGTGCCGCTACAATGGCGAAATTAATTTAACACATGTGTAGAGCTAGTGGCCACTGGCCAGTGAGCATAAAAATTATAATAAAATAAAATAAAATAATTCGTACATTGAAAAATTATAATTTTCATCCAAACTAAATAATACCTAAAGCTCTCTCTTCTTTTCAATTCGTCTACTAGACTCTTTGCTCGTTATTCATTTTATTTTCATTGATGCGATGTTATGATCCGTGACCCCGGGAAATGCAAATACAGGTTACTCCAAGATGTTATTTTAGAAAATTGTAATTAGATCTGTAAATAATAACGTTTAATGGAATTAAAATATCTTCACAAAACGAAAACGCAAAACCGTATACCTGTGTTAAATAAATGTCGCCATTAAAGCTGCACGTTGCATTTTTTAAACAACAGAATATTTCCGTGACTCTTAATAATTATTTCAAGCCAATCAAAGTGAAACCATCGTTATCCGCGATTTAAAATCAATTTACAATACTAGACAGCCTGTGCTTAGTGGCCAAAGATAATCTTCTCTAGTATGAGATAAGATAATTAACCACCAACCACCAACAAGCAATTTAGGTGCAATATTAAGCTGGCACAAATCAACTGTGTTCAGCATATCTGCTTTGTATTTGAATAAAAATGGTCACCACGACAAAGGTGATGCACGAAGCGCAGTTGGTGCGCAAACAGTGGATACTCGTATAATTGCGTGTTTGCAGCCTTCACATGCAGTTAGTACTTGCACATAGTTTTACTTTTACATTTTTTACCCTTACATTCTTTTTACGCTAGCATGCGTACGACACGTAAAACAACGCATATTCATGACTCCAACACAAACAGCTAATTTACATAAAGTACTAAATACTATTCTCTACGTACATAATAATATGCGTACTTTTGTATGTAAATTACAGTGAAACGTGTAAAGCCGCAACTTTGTAAAAGCAAAATTCGTGTTATTAAAGGATTATTGTTATAAAATTGTTGTTGGTTGTTTTGTTGTGTGTTAATTGTTTTTATCATGTTGTAATCATATTGGATTTTACATGTCAAGTTTTCAACAAAATAGTGTTGAAATTCTTGATTAAAATAACGAAGTGTTGTATTTTAGGGCAGAAACGAAAATACAGCGCCTTTAACCACCCAACTTGCCTAACTTTAAGGTCGATTTTTTATTGATAAGCTCGGCTTTAAAGTTGATTTGGCAACTACAAATTTCGTGTTTAATTAAGGGTTAAGTTAGTGTTTGCTCAAAATCGAATAATACAGAAAGGCATTTAGCTTTCGAATCTTCTGCTTAGTAAAAATCTTAAATTCATTCATTCACTGACTGACAAGGCACAGCCTAAACCGCGGAGTCTAACTCTAGAAGCATGAAATTTTACACAAGAGTTCTTGAAGTAGGTATCGAAGGTGAACACTAAGAAAGGCGTTAAAAAGAGGATGAAAGTATGTATGGAAGTTCGTCACTTTTGCCGACGGGAAATCTCATCAAGTGCACGTTTAGAATAATTCAGATGAATCAAATTTTGGTCTCATTATTATGGTATTAGAAGCTGCATGAAACTACTGATTTTTCTGATTTATTAATCAGAAAAATCAGTAGTTTCATGCAGCTTCTGAACGAAAATTAATATAAGAAAAAAGATCGTTTATGTAAGCTCAACCTCATAATAGACTCTCCCGCCATTAAACCTTCTTTTATCCTTATCTGTGGCATAGTAAAATATTCAGGAGAGGGTACTTATACATTCAAGGAAAAATTGCAGTATTCATAGCTGCTGACTTTTAATGAGGTGCTAATAATGATAATTACTGCGAGAGCTTTGTCTTTATTTCAGTAGCCAAGTAGCCTGCGAAGCACCAGTTCTGCTAAAATGGTCTTTTAAGTTTATTGTTTATTTTTTAGTACGCTTTTGATGTTATTTTGTTAAATATTATAAAATTTAAACATTTTCGAAAGAAAAGAAGAAATCTAGTTTAACATTTTTATGTTCCTTTATATAAATGAGAGGTGTAATAATATCAGATTGTTTTCCTGAGTTGAGCGGACCCCAAATTGGTCAGTCTAAATATTATTTATAATCTAAAGGCCTTAGATTACAGAACAAATGCATGCGTATTATTCTGTCACGTTTAATGGATCTGTGTCCAAATATATTCTTATCTCTACCAACTTTACCTTTCAAATCGTATACCCAAACATATCCAGCTTAAAAACTGTTAGTTTTGTCACTCACTGAATTTTCCAGTTTTTTCCTACATACAACCTGAATGTTCAGGAGTTTCCACGAAAATTCTTTTTTTTTTCTGTGTAAAACGAAAAGGTGAGGGCACTGAGACTACATGACGCTACCATACATCGTGCACCGCAGAAAAATGTGAGGCTATCTAGATTCATCGCTCGCAAGTGCGGCGGGAGCGTAAAGACCTAAGCTGGCTCATTTCTCGCTTAGTTGCCCTCGCTTTCGTTAAATTGTAGTTAGAGGGAAGCGGAGATCGGAAAGGCTTGTTGATGATATATTTTTGTCTCCTATATACGTGCTTACAAAAAATTAAACATCATTTTAATTATATATAAAAAAATTATTTAGTTTAATATATACTTGTAGGTGATACCTATTTTTTATAATCGGTAAATGGGTATAAATGGCTAAATTCTTCTAAATTAAAAACACACGGGTATTCATGAAGTTGACCTTATTTTGGATGGAATATTTTTGCTTGCGTTTTGTAAACTCAAACTTACGGCATTTATTTAAGTTAAACCAATTATAGGCAATATTCAATTTTCAAGGAGTCAGTCAGTCAGAAAAATGAAGCTAGCTGCCCAATCCAAAGCGTAGTAGGTTCCTAGGTAGATAAATAGTAGCTTCCTTCCAAATACCATTTTTAATACGAATACGAAAGCCTTCTCCTTCTATGCTCATTTCTCGCACATCTCCGTTCAGCCTTACCAGCAGCTCACTCATTTGCCCGCCTTCCGGCTATTAAACACGGTTAGGTGGACGTTTCCAGCATGATGACGCTAAACTTTCTCGTTTGTTTCCATTTTTTCCTCTTTTGTTTTGGAAGTTTCGGACTTGTTTCTAGTTTGACGAGCTGTTACAGTGTTGCTACAATTGAATAGTTGGACAACTGAGCAGAACGAGGGGACAACTATGTTTAGGAACCGTTTGTTTTAATTAATTACTTTCTTTCCTGTTTAAAGTGATACTCATAGACTGTTAAGTTTTTAGGAAATATTGCCCAAATAATTTGACAAGACTTTCGATACGAAAGAGGACTTTAACCGACTTCAAAAAAATGAGGAGGTTCTCAGTTCGTCGGAATCTTTTTTTTATGTGTGTTCCCGATTACTCGAAGATGGCTGGACCGATTTGGAAAATTATTTTTTTGGTTAAAAGGTAGTCCCATTGTCCTCCTCCTAATCCTGGAGTAATCGAGGCACACCTGTAGCGATTTGGGTATTTTTTATAGCAACTCGTGTCTTTGTTTTCGGAAAGCACCATTTGGTGAAATGGAACTGATGATGAAGAACACAGATGGCCACCTGAACTACTCAGTAATAAGTATTTCATGAGTTGCGATTCGATTACTTTAATATTGTTGCTAAGCAATTTATGCTCGTCACAATGCATATGGTTAAATGGAATTGATGGTGAAGTACCTCTGGAGAACTCCTCAACAATTAACGTCCCAGCATCAGGAAAAGAAATATTTCGTAAAAAGGTGATGAGCAATTGATATTAGGCTATTGTTACTTAGATAAATTACAAACCGACCCACTAAAAAGTGAAAAATAAAAAACTTGTTCACAAAAATAAACAACCGACTTCCAAAAGAAGAAACACTACAAAGTGAAAAATAACTTTAATTTCGGAAGTCGGTGGCAATAAACTAAAATATAGATCCAAAGACACCGACTTCCAAAATTAAAGTTATTTTTCATTTTGTGGTATTTTTTTTTTGTAAGTCGGTTGTTTTTTTTTTTTTTTTTTTTTTGTAAAAAAAGGTTTTTTTATTTAATTAAGTCTTAACAACCGTAAACCGTAGATCGAGTGTTAAACGAAGAAAAAAATGCATTTTACTTTAGTAGCAGTAGCATAATTAATTTAAAATGTTTACTTAATTAAAACCACTATCACTTATCAACTGGCATACCTAACTACCGTTTACTTTTGATGGCACTAAATTATTCAAAAAGAGATATAGCATACAAGAAAATGACTTCGAGCGCCATGATGAGAAATAAATCAGTATCCGTCAGATGCATAAGACATAACTTATTTGCTCGAGATTATTCCAGCAACTGTTTATTAAGACATTTCCTTTTATATTTTTATTAAATATTCAATATTGTCTCTCAAGAGATTTCTTTCATATTTTTATGCGCCACCTGAGATTATGATCCCGCTTGTCAAATTATCTCGGTTTAAAAGAGGTTTTATTTATTCATGAGATATTTTAACATACCCTGACCTCTGGGAAAGGACGTAACCCCGGTTTTTGTATTTATGGGATGTTTGAAATTACTGTATTTTTTTCTTTTGTCCTTTATTTCGGCGAAATTGTCATCAACGACCACTCAGAGGGGAACGTTTTCATTAAAAGTATTCATTCATTTTGGTGGTTATTTTATTCTTATTGTTTATAAATTCCCTCTAGCTTGAGCTTAATGTGAATGAAGTGTGCTACCATTTTTTCAAAAATAGATTCCCAGTTTACCTGCCAATCAATGCTTCTTAGTGTTTAACATAAATTAAAACTTTAAATTCATAAAAAAAAAACACCCTTAAACGCCAAAATCTAAAGTCAGTTAACAGAATAAGACATCAAAGTACAAAATCCCATCGTATCAAAACGACATAGTTACGCAACAATATGTAACCATAGACGAACCCATTCTCGAGATTATAGGATTAAAACAATGCAAGTATGTGGCGCAAAGCGAGTGGATAAGTGTAGCAGGTTCACTTCACACACACACATCGACAACTTGGAAAAAAACATCGAATGTCATTGCTACCATCTATTGAGGTATGAGGAACGTGGAACATGGACGTGTTGGAGGCATGTGGAAAGTTTCATCCTTCATAGAAAAAGGGGGGATCCTCTAACCGGTCGGGTGTTGTGTCTGGTGGGCTACTGCCCGACGGTTGATGTCGGGATTTTGTTCGCCACGCACGTTTTGCCACGGTAAAGATACACTACGTGTGAGGTAATACAACAAATCAGGTTTGTTGGATTCCCATAACGTTCCTAAAATAATTTCATGTACCGGTCATCTTAGATGTACTGAATTCACTCCATCGATTTGCGGAGGGCTGTCCCTTACACCCTGTGTTCTATAACACATAAACCTTCCGAAATAAATAAAATTCTCTAAATGATGGTAAAAACTGCACCGAAATTCGTTGCATAGTTTAGTTAGAAGAACAATTCGTTCAAACAGACAGACACGAAAAACGACTTTATATAGCTTTCCATACAATTTTTGTGATACCATATTTAATTGAGATTCTTCCAGTTTTGACCAATCATTCATGTGTGGCTGACTTTAAAAAAAAAGCCTTCTGCTATTTTCTGTCTTATGCACGTAGAGTGAATGGTTCCACACGCTCGTTCTTGTAGCTGAAGCTAATATAATTTAATACGTCGCTAGCGAAAGGGTCTTTTGTTATAGCGTTAAAGGTACTTTAGTTTCATGGCAGTTTTATGGGATTGGGAGGGGAAACTTATGACAAGCTGCTTGACATATTTCTTTTTTCTCGCTGACTTAAGTTTGTCCGTTGGTAAGTATTATTATGACAATATTTTTTGGGATACGTTCCAGCGTAATTCAACTTTTTCTTAGAAAAGTTCAAGTAAGACAACTTTGGGGGCTTTTTATGTGATTGGGCACATAACAAGCAAGTATGCGGTCAACCTGATAGGGATGGGCGTTATTTCACGTCACTATTTACAATAACTAGCTCGAATAGCTAGTTTCAAGTCAAACGGTAAACTAGTGATTGAAACAGAAGTTTCAATTGAATTTTCACCAGTGTTTAAGTCCAGAAGTCAGCCCTAAGCCTGAATAAAATATGAAGGGAAATTTATTTGTGTTAGTATTACGTTAACCATGTAACTGCATAGACTAAAACTCATTCGCTAAACATAACATAACATCACGCCTTGTTTCCCCGAAGGGTTAGGCAGAGGTGAACCCATATAGTACACCCACATTTCGCCAGTTATGTTTAAGTCTCAACTTATTCGCTTCAAAAACTTAAAGCTTGTTATTACGTTGGTAATCATTTAATATTTTCGTTTCGTATATAACTGTAATACTACGATAGATTCAGCATGTTGAATCACTGAACCGAATTTAAAAAAATAACTAGTTACTAAAATCGCGTGTTTTCAAAACAGGTGACGCCTTCGAAGTCAGTAGTTACGTTACGTTTCGCAAAAATCACGTTACGTCACTTACGACCCATGCCTACAACCTGATGGTTAGGGCCCGCTTATCTGCGTAGTTACTAGAGGTATCGCAATTGCGTTATCATTCCAGAAACAAAGCTGACATGTATTTATTCTGGAACGCCAGCAATTAAAATCAATCCAATTACAAGCTCAATTTATTCTGGGGGTCTACTACGAAGCGTAAGTCAGAAGTTTCGGCCGAATATTCGGAAGTTTTCTACTACACCTCTTTATTTTATTTCGTTCGGTCGGTTTCGATCCGACCGAACTTCATTTTGACGTTTGGTCGGATCCGAACCGACCGGACGAAGTAGAAAATGTGTAGTAAAAAACTTGCGAACATTCGGCCGATACTTCGGATTTTCGCTTCGTAGAAGACCCTGACGAAAAGATTACTTTAAAGTATTAGCATGTAATGTTAAATAAATCTACAATATGTATTACCCTTGTTGTGTAATCACACCTCTAAATCCCTTATAAACCCTACATAATTTTCTCTCCCCAACAACACAAATCGACTTCATCAAATATATGTACTTAAAGGTTGTCTTGAAAACCCACAAGCTCTTTGTTAAGATTAATGCCCATTTCCACTAACAGTATCTAGGCGACACCTATATATAAGCGTGCTGTTGGATTTTCAACATTCAGCTCAGTTCTGAAAGTGGAAAATCCAACGACGCACTTTTATTTAGGTGTCGCCTAGTGTTAGTGAAAACGGGTATTAGTCTCCGGTAATCTTAGGATATTACCGTTGGAGCTCTTTTAACCGGCTGGATATGCTCCGTAAGCCTCATTGGGTATTCCCCTAAAGGCCTTACTAGATAAAATACGGAGTAATCAGGACTGTTCCTGTTACGTAAAACGTTAGCGTGGTTTTAGTAGATAGAGCCTTGCGTGTTTAATGTAGTATGTAAATGATAGGTCTGTAGTTTAATTAATGGTATGTCAAGTTATAAGATGGCAATGGTCTTATACCGTTATTTTCTTGGAATATTTTAGTGAACCAGCTGATGAAAGTTCAATTAATGTTAATTGGGAAGTAGATCGTAGCAAAAATGTCTGTCGAGAGAAGTCTTGCGTACGTACTATCGAAGAAATTAACATCTGACCAATTTTAAAACAAAATCCCGTGCACACGATGACCACATCTGTTAGCAAGCGTTAGTATAGCGGCCGAGCGCTGCGATGAAGAATAGTCCTTAAGGTGTATAGATGTTCGTTTCTCCCATGGTACATAAATACATAGTTCTATTTCTACCACTAATTTTAATTGCTGTGTTCCAGCTTTAGAAATAGGATACCGATTACAAACAGAATAGAAACACAATACCTATTTAAGTTATGCTAATATCACTTTGCAATACATTTCTTTAAAGAATGGTAAATAATTTTTAAAATACAAAATGTTGTTTTGGTCTGATGTTAAGCTTATAACTGGGGCACCTTTTGTTAGAGTTCTGCAAAATACACAATAAAAAACTTTAATAAAAGACCCAAGAAAACTTGAAGTAATTCAATGAAGCTTTACATTAATTCTTTCTTTTTCCATAGTATACAAAACATTAAGATGTTAGAATAAAAATATATACAGAAAAATGTTTTCAGAATGTATCAGTCTATTTTTTTTATTTCAGGCGAACTTAAAGTGTTCGGTATAATAAACAGTGCTCAGCTTTATAGTCTTTTATCCCTACTTGTCGAAAAATATTGATGTTATAAAGAACGGCTGTGCCCCACGACTTCGTTCGCATGGAAGTCGTAAGGTACACAGTATACTAAAATAACAGCCACATTTTAATAAAACTCCCTCGTCCTCCGACCCGCCCGTTGCATCGCCTGCCCGCGCTATTTATTACTTCGTTTTCACTTAGCGTTGTTTTTGACTTTTTTTTCTTTTTGCTCGGTTCCTGAGGGTCATATCGTGATGTTATAATATAATCATCCTCGAGAATTGGGCTACCAAATCCAAAAAGAATTTTTCAAATCCGACTTTTGTTCACAATTTCATGGGTTTTATTTTTTTAGCGCGGATCTCTAATTATTTTTCTAAAATAAAAGCAACATAAATAACTCCCCTTAACATCAGCTATCTGTTATTGAAAGTCCCGTCAAAATCGGTCCAGCCGTTTTGGAGATTAGCCGGAACAAACAAATAGACAGACAGACAAAAATTTAAAAATAGGTTTTTTTGTTATATATGTAAGTATCGTACATTCAATGCATTAGTAAAAAGTTGTTTTTTTTAATATTACAAACAGACACTTCAGTTTTATTTATTTGTATAGATGTATAGATGATGGACATAAGTTATTAACTCAAAGAAAGCCATGTTGCGTGGATGCTACGTTTTCGTAGCACAGTGCAAGCTACGCCGTAGCATAGTGTGAGTTACGCCGTAGCACAGTGAGAGCTACGCCGTAGCACCGTGCGAGCTACGCCGCTCAGCGTGTAGCGAAAAATGAACAACATGCCGCCACTAGCACTCTTTGATCTTCTGAACATACGATTTTTAACACGAAGAAAGGAAGGAATATTTTTATCACTAACACGCACTTTGTTTACAAAGAAGCCAATCCTAAGCGGAAGACATCGCGGGTAAAAGTTTACCGGCCGTAAAATTATAATCATGCAAAAGTATCCAAACAAACAACCCCAAAGTAACTTAAACAAACTCCCAATTGCTTTCTTCCTGCAGAAAGATAAATAAGCAACCTTTTATTATTATTTACTTTCAGGCCAGCAGGAAAATAAACAACATTTATTTGAAATAAACGATACCAATATCACAATCATCTCAATTCCTTAAAAGCCGATGTTTAAGTCTTTTGAAATAAAATCGGTAAACAATCATATAAAAGAAGGAACGTAGTTAACAGAGCGGAAATATAAAGTCAAATTATACAAAACTGATCCAATTTAAAAGCTTAACCATTCACATTTTTATTTCAGTAATACAAGTTAATTGCAATGCGAATTAAAGTAACATCGATACGGGATTAACGGAATCGATTATCGATACATAAAATAAAAGATGCATCTATGAAAATGGGGATTAAAAAGTGAGAATGTGAAACCTTTTAGTCTAAAGCAAACACTATCAACTGGTCGAGGCACTCGTCATCCGATTTTGCATCGGAGATTGGGTGCGAAAAAATTCATGTCATGGAGAGCACTAAAGCCGAATCAAAAGGCGTTGGAAGTGAACAAACTGTGTGAGCGCTTAGCACGCGTTCGTGTCGGACTGGAGTGCAGTCGGTCGGGTGTAGTGGCCCACACAAAGGTCTTGTCGGCCGCAAGTCCGTGACGGTACGATGACGCGCGTTTTTCGCCTATTACGTGCCTGAAACAAACTTCCATGCCTACGCCTCGCAGGCAGGCGTAGAATTTATTTTTACCTAGGGCTGCCACCCGTAAAATTACGCCTGGACACAGCGGACCGTAGCGGTGGACAGAATTTTCTCTTTGATATCACCTAAGGTTTTTACATAGCTATCTTTTTAATGAATATTGTGAAAGCCTGGGGGTTAAGGGACCTGCTTTTTGCCAGCAAAGTTGTGAATTTGAGCTTGGCAAGTACCGGAGTGTAACTTTCAGTTTAATATTGTATGTACTTTCTAAGCTCATCGTGACTGACGGTGACTTACGGTGAAAAAAAAACGTCGTGAGCACTGAAGTGTATTTTTCTATTACTTGAAAAATTCAGTGAACAATATTGACTTGCAGAGAAATTGATTTGGAAAAATAAAATCAACTCGTGTAGCAAATGCGCGTTTCTTCTTTGTATGACTAGTTGCAAGCATAATCAGCTTATAATAATTATTCCCAATGCTCGGACACAGGCGTCTTCTCTTTGAGAGGGAGTGAGCTATAATCGACCACGCGGGGCCAGTGCGGGTTGGTAGATGTGACATCTTCGAATTTTTGATACCAGTACATGCCGATTTCCTTACGATATTTTCCTTCACCGTTTTGAGAGCAGTGGTGATGAAATTATTTACACAAAGTAACTAGTTGCAAGAATTGTGATAATCACAAGCCAGATTAATCCTCTTAATGAGCTTCAAAGACGTGCAGTATGAGAGAAAATTCAAGGAAATGGATGCAAATGCCACCCTTGTTATTACGCCTGCTCGACGTAAGCACCTTCGGCTGTATTTTAAATGGTTTTTGTGGAGAAAAAAATCTTGAGATGCCTTATTTGGAATCAAGTGCGACTTGAATGGGGTTAAGAAGTTGATTGGATGGTTTAATTTGAAAATGTTGAAGTTGTCATGAGGAATTTAGACGTTCTTACTTAACAAGATTGAATGAAAAAAAATATAAATAAAAATATATATATATAAATATATATTATAATATTATTATTTATTTGTTATTATCATTATTTTTTATTATTATATTATTCATATAAATATAAATTGGGATAAGGTTCATCGGATCGAATCATTCTAATTTTTACCATGGCATCTACCTTAAGGAGTATAAAACAAAGTCGATTTTCGTGTCTGTCTGTGTGACCACGTTATTCTTCTAAGCTACGCATCGTTTTTTAAATTTATTTCGTGAAGTTATATTTGTATATTTTATAATATTTATTAGATACTTTTATGATACTTTTTTTATATACTTGTACATATTATTATTATTATTTTAAGACTGTTAGTTTTTAAATTATGTAAATAGTAAATAGTTAGCTATGAGTTATAATAATAAAATTAAATTAAGAGATCATTAAATACTAAAAAAAAGTATGATAAATAAATTTGTTACTAGGAAAGCTATAAGTAGGGACAGAAGAAGTTGACGTAACATTTACGAGCACGTTAGAAACATGTTTGTGAAGTAATAGTGCGTGATAGTAGTAAGAACTAGTACGAGTAGTATTTAAGTCACTAGTATGTGTTGACAACAGAAAACGTATGCGGTCGGGGGACCCCCGTCAGGAACGAGTTCCTTCTCACGTATGATTTAAAACAAAAACAAAATTTTCGCAGCCGCCATCTTGAATTTACATTTTGACGTTACTATCGGCTTGAGCACCCTTGAAAACCACGAAATCGACACCCATGACGAAAAATTTGAAAATTTTCGCTGCCGCCATCTTGGATTTACATTTTAACCTCACTTTCGGCTTTAACACCCTCGTAAAATTTGAAATCGATACTCATGACGGGACATTTTTAAATTTTCGCAGCTGCCATCTTTGATTTTCATTTTGACCAAATTCTTTCTCTCGTCCTCTGTCTAGAGAGAGAGAGAGAGAAAGTGTAAAAAAAGGCGCGTAAAAGAACTTCATTCCAAAAATTATTAGGCGAATTTCTCTTCGCCCCAAAATAGATATTAGTTTACGTACGCACTACGTAAACTAATATCTATTTTGAGCCCTTGAGTAGAACGAAGAATTCTTATTATTTTATTATAAGGTACTATTGGTATAATAACCACAATTTAATGTATCGTAATAACTTTAACATTTGAGTTACCAAAATGAACTTCCAACTATTCTTAATCAAAACCAATAAAATATGTATTTACACTCATAAATCAACACGTTACATTTGGCTCTACCGACAAACCAGAAAATACAGCGCTCCTGTAATTAGATGTGTCACAGTGTAATAATTATGAGCTCTACCGCACCTGGGCTACGATCGGCACGACTCTGTCACAGAATAGATAGATACAGAAGGTCGGCTCGATTATATAATTACATGATGCATTTCAAAGATTCAAAAATATAACATAACTCATAACGCCTGTTTCCCAGAAGTGTTAGACCGAGATGTACCTACATAACACCTACGTTTTGTAAAAGGGGGCGAGCCTATCGCCCTACAGCCATCAAAAATGTAATTGGAAAAATACCCATAGCACCTAATATACCTACTTCACACCATAGCTACCTAAACCTGTTACCACAAAAAAGATAGATACAGAAGGTTGGCTCTAAACAACGAGCAAAAACGCACGCAGACATAGCCACGCTTCATGTCAGTGACTTCTCAGTGAGTGCAAGCACACTCGCGACTGGCGTTCGTCCGAGATTGCTGTTCGTAAAGATATCCCGATACGGAGCTGTTATAAACCTGGATGTACTGGACGTATTATCATGATTAAAAAAATATGGATTAACAACTCTATGCCATTCCAATAAAATTTTAAAAACTTTTGAGTGACAGATGACGATCTGCGCACGGAATACGTAACCCGACAGAGAGGAAACTTCACTACAAACGCGAAGTGATAGGTACACTACAAAGCACGGCAGTACAAAACTTAGAAGCTTTGCCTCTGTGGGGAGCCACTCTGTGGCGCGACGTTCTAATGCGGAAACACGAACATTACCGAAGCACATACCTTTTCTGGTTAATCTGTACGCGTCTACGAGCCAACCTTCTGTACTTATTAATTTTGCGACTCTACCTAGCTCTATGTAGAGATGTAGAGCGACCGCTAATTTGTGGAGATAAATACCTTTAGAAGGTGTGAGTAATGTGTGTTTATTTTGTGTGAATGTGAAGTAAAGTTGTAATTAAGTATGAGTGAATATGAAGGTAGAAATGAATCAATGAAAATAACATGTATAACTAGATTATAGGCTCGCCCCTTGTTATATGGGACTTGAACATAACTGGCGAAATGGGCGTGTACTATATGTAAGTCTCTGCCTAACCTTTCGGGGATTACAGGCGTGACGTTTTGTTTGTGTACGTTATTCAAAGATTATTAAAATCTTTTCATAATAACAATAATTACGTATTGTAACATACAGAATCCGGGGAAGCGCCAGGTAGCCCGCAAAATTCAAAATTTCTAAAGTTTTTTTGCAATTTGCAAATCAGTATTAAGTTGTTTGTTGATTAAGAATCATTCGCGACCGTAACAAATATGCATTTACAGAATTATAATCATCAACATCAATCATACAACTCCATAAGTTTGTATAATCATAATTGTCAAGATTTCATTCAATAGAATTACCTGGTCTTAAAGAGTTGTATTGATGACTTAAATTATTATAATTTTGTAAATACATACTGTTTACGGTCGCGAATCATATTTTGATCAACATACAACCCTAATGGGTAATACGGGCTGGTGTCCGCAACTCCACGTCAATGCGCGTATTTCGCGTAATGGGTGGGAAAATCGATTATTCGATCCACCCCAGCTCCTCAAGGAAGGCCAGCAACGCCTTGGTGTTACTGACAATCTCATGTAGGGTACCTGGGTTACCGAAGTACTTTGCCCTGTATGTGGCGAGCACTGGGCAGTTTAGTAGCACATGAGCTGCTGTCTCGTCATCCTCCATGCAGGTCCTGCACAGCGGACTGTCTGTGACTCCTATGACAAAGAGGTGTTTATTAAATGACCCGTGGCCAGTTATAGCTTCTGTAACGGTGCTGTTTAGTTAGTCGGAGAAGCGGCTTCCTGAGGCGGCCATCAATTGCAGGGACCGCTTTCTTGGCCTGCCTACACTCACCCTGCTCCAACCATTGCTTGTGGTGTTGTTCACTGGTGCGTTTCCTTACCAGAGTGCGTATAACCCTAATATTGACTTGCAAATTGCAAAAACGTAAGAAAATTTGAACTTCCCGGGCTACCTGCCGCTTTCGCCTTAAGTTGTAATGCTTCATTAACACTTCGCGGGACGCAAATGACACAATATAAGTTTTATTGTTATTACTGGTATAGCCGTAGGAAACTATGTAGATTATAAGTCCTTTAACCTCAATTAAAATTTAATTATATATTAAACTGTTGTAATTAGTCTAGAATTTTATGTACACCGCTTAGTAAGCGAACACTAGATAATTTCACCAAAATGCCCAAGCTTAGCAAACACACCAGAAAATTTAACAGCGGTCAAGGCCACAATGATTAAAACCTCAATCAATCAACTTAATAATAAAGCCGTTTGTACACTAAACTTTGGCTAACAAAAACGATACATTTTAGCGACAAAGTGAACCTACAGCTGCCTAAATAAACAACGTACTCAAATGTTATTCATTGGAAGGCTAGTGTAAACACTACCTAATAGGGTTGTTGCAAAGAAAAAATATGCTTGCTTTTAGTTAGGAGCTTGTTTAAAGTTATGAAAAAAAAATGTAGATTTATTGAGCTTGCGTAGGCGTCGGTGTAGGTTTCAATGCTATCTACACAAATAAATAAAATTGAAGTGTATGTTTGTAATGTCAAAATAACAGCTTTTTACTAAATGCATATTACTATTATGAAAGTACTTACGGTACTTATAACAAAATACCAACTGTTAAAATTTTTGTCTGTCTGTCTATCTGTTTGTTCCAGCTAATCTCCGAAACGGCTAGACCGATTTTGACGGCACTTTCACTGGCAGATAGCTGATGTTATAAGGAGTAATGAAGGTTATTTTAGAAAAAGAATTAGAGTTCTACGCAATAAAAATAAAACCCATGAAATTGTGAACAAAAAGTCGGATTTGAAAAATTCTCTTTGTATTTGATAGCCCAATTTTCGAGGGTGGTTATAGCCTGTTTAACATCACGCTCCTATCCTTAGGAGCCGAGTAAAAAGAAAAAGTCAGAAAGAACGCTAAGCGAAAACGAAATAATAACACAGGCGAGCTATGCAACGCGGTGGGTCGAGAGACGAGGAAGTTTCATTAAAATGTTGCTGTCATTTTAGTATATTGTGTATCTTACGACTTCCACGTGAACGAAGTCACGGGGCACAGCTAGTATGAAAATATGATTGTATTGAATAAAAGAAAACTTATTACTTTATTCATGTTAAACGTAGGCATTTAATTTGATGACCAATTGGAACCGTGCACCTAGCTTCTGACGTTTCATAAGTGCCCATGTGGGTTTATGTGAAGTAAAATATTTTGAATTTGAATTTTGAATTTGATGCTACCTGTTATATAATATGAATTTTACAAAAATAAGAAAACTTCTTATTAATATTTGAAGTACCAAGGTAAACAGAAAATAGAACATTTAAAAAAGGAATAAACTAGAAAATTAAAGTAAAAAAATTACTGTGCACCTAAATTTTAACTCTTCATAATTTTATGTGTGCAAAAATAAAAATATTAAGTACATCTTTCATAAGAATTTCGCATAAAGTAGTAGTAGTATATTCATATATAGTGACAAAAAGGTATGCACCTCAAAAAAGGTTCAGCTATCGTAGTAAAAACGCGAGTAAGCTCAGTAATAAAGCGAAGAATAAAATATTCCGAACCTGCATGGTTGCATGAAAATAGATAAAAAAAAGTATTAAAACTAGACATTATGTGCAGGACCGTTGCTTGCACTCATTTTCACCCTGAAATAAAAAGATAATATGTACGGTATAATACGTGTCACTAAAGATGAGACTGACACACCATGTGGAATGAAATATTGAACCATACAAAACAATAATATATTATAAATATATCCAGAGAGTAGCGGTTTAATTTTTTTGCGCGAATCCCTAATTCTTTTTCTACAATAAAATAAAATAGGCCTAAGTTACTCATTATAACTGCCAGTAAAAGTTCCGTCAAAATCGGTCTAGTCGTTTCGGAGGTTATCGGGAACAAACAGACAGGCAGACAATTTTTTTTAAATGGTTTTTTATCATTAGTACCGTATATACTTTAATATGCATTGAGTAAAAAGCTGCTATTTTGACTTTACAAATAGACACTTCAAAATTTCATTTATTTCTATAGATGTATTTATTTATTTATTTATTTAACAGTTTATGTACACACATATAAACAAACAAGAAGAAAGGAACAGAAAAATACGTACAAAGGTGATGCTTATTTCTAAAGAAATCTCTTCCAGCATACCTGCGATAGGAAAGTAGATAAAGAGATGTAGACAACGTGTGTAAGAGTAAAAGAGAAAACAAAATACATAATTAGAATAGAAGATGTTAATATAGATTGAAACTTCATTATACGTTTATTAAAGTTCTATATTACAAGTCATGGGTTCCTATAGCAACAATCTGTAATTTATAAGCAAGCAAAACCATTCTTCGAACCAGCTTTTCTTCCTCACTTTCTAGAAAGAGTTTCCCCTTCCCTGATTGTTATATCGCGCGTGTGAAAAGTTTAGTACTTGAACAGCAATATGAAAGAGAATTATGGTCGTAAACAGTTTTAAATCTCGTGAACATAAGTTTTGAGTTTACGTAAGAACATAATGTTTTTTCTGTCAATTCAATTATAAAAGAATATAATCGTCTTATGCTCAACATGGGGCCTTAGGGCCTTTTCGCTGTCTCCGAACAGGTGCTATCCACTAGACAATTTAAATTTAATTAAATGATTAATGCCCAGTTTTTAAGGACGACGGATAACTCGTACTAATAACAAAGATACATCATCTGCCTAGCCTTTTCCCAACTATATTGGGGTCGGCTTCCAGTCTAACCGGATGCAGCTGAATACCAGTATTTTACATGGAGCGACTGCCTATCTGACCTCCACAACCCAGTTACTGGGTAATACGATACCCCTTGGTAAGACTGGTTGTCAGACTTTCGGGCTTCTGACGACCCGTATCGACTGTCAAAGATCCACGAATGACAGCCGGGACCAACGGTTTAACGTGCTTTCCGAGGCACGGAGGAGTCTCGGTATGTAAAGATGGTCACCCATCCACGGACCAACCCCGGCAAGCGTAGCTTAACCTGATGGATCGACCCATGCGGCTGTTATTACTTAGCCACGAGCTCCAAGAACTAATAACAAAGATACATCATATAAATAAGCGACGTTTTTGCTTAAGTTTTGCGAAACATACTGGGCCAAGAAACTGAACAATGTACTACTTATCGAAAAGACAAACCTTGAGTTCATCATTAAATTTCAGAAACGGATGTGTCGAAATATCAAACCAATTAAAAAACAAAAAAAAAACCCGGGAAATGGCACAGAAACCATAGACAGTTATAAAGTATTCACCATTGACACAAGGACAGACCAGTAACCGCAATATAATTTTGGTCGCATAACATCATTAACGTCGAACATTGAATGCTAGAATGAAGTACTTATTGTTCACTCCAAGAGTGGAAATTCTAAGTTAATGAGACGATAAATGAATCAACAGGGTACCAAACTGCTTCGGTTTAAAGAGGATTGTATTTACCCTTTTATCGACTTATTTGACATTCACAGACGCCTGTCTAAGAGAATACGACTCTTAAATAATGAGTGCCGTAATGTCAGCTGTCGGTAGCCTTATTTAAGGCGGCGAATGTATGATATAATACGATTAAAGATTTCCATTAACTAAAAAGGTTTTCTTAAGAAAAAAATAAGAAAAGCATTTTAAGAATAGCTCTTGAGATTACAGTCCGGGTCGAGAGAATGCGTTCCTGATACCTGTCAGTTGGACAAATTCTAGTGACTATAAGGATCAAATTTGCAAAACATATATTCGTTAGCTCATGCTGACAGGTGTCAAGAACGCATACTCTCGACGAGACAGCCAGACTGTAACGTTATCAGTTATATTTGACATGTAGGAACGTAGTGAAGTGTCGCTCTATGCGACTTGCCAGATAAATGAAATCAATTTCCACCTGGTTAAGAACTAAGAAACCAGTAAACTGTTAAGTGGCTACCATAATTATTTAACATAAGAACAGACCAGTTATATTTTAAATTGTTTTAATTATCTATTTTTTACATTGTTCTCACATATAGAAGCAACAAGAACAATAACAATGTACCTACCCAGGATTTTGTAACAATTTTGATTTAAAAGAGTGTCCATGGAGTTTCTTGCCCATTCTTCTCCATAGAGATTTACGTTTTGGAATGGGCGACTAGCTTCAATTTTCTGACTAACTGACCGACTCTTTGACAATTCAAAAGTGCCTGTAATTGGTTTAATTGAAATAAATGCTTTGAGTTTGAGTTTTGAGTTTGAGTTATCGAGACAGCGGTTACTGGTCTGTTGATTGCTTAAGATCACCATTAAATGTCGAACGTTGAACGCTATAATGAAGTACCGCTCACGTCCAACAGTGGTCATTCCAAGCTAGAATAATGATAAATTAATCAACAAAGACCAAACTGCTACGCAATACAACCCTTTTAATCGATTTATTTCACACTCACGGAAAGCTAAAGCCCTTTGTACACACACGTTTTTCTTGCTGTGAAAAACTACAGTTTATTTGCCATGTGTAGAAACGGTCATCAGTGTTGTATGGATAACTATGGAAGCTTGTTGACAGACACGTTTTTTCTACGACGCGGTTTGTACACCTTACCGTATAGAAACCGTGCCTTGAACAAAGTAAATGTAATGTATGTGTGTATTTATTGTAAACAAGATGTAACATAAATAACGCACAACCTCTTAAGGGATCATCGTACTCATCATTATGAACAACTTTTACTATGGGACCAAACCTGAAATCGCGAAAAAAAAATCAGCTGTTCCCTACATTTTTACGAGTTATACGAACATATGTAAATGTAGGGAACCGCTGATTTTTTTTTGCGATTTCAGGTATAATCTCATAGTAAAAGTTGTTCATAATGATGAGTACAATGACCCCTTAAGAGGTTGTGCGTTAATTATATTACACCTTGTATATGTAATTGGTACACCACAGACTACCTACAGTACTGTCTCTCCTTTCTCCCTTAATCCATCCAAAGGTGTCTTTAAAAGATCACTCCTAGCGATAAGGCCGCCCATTGTGTCACCCCTTGTAAAATTTCTACTTTATATTTGTTATATTTATGGTATGCATAATAAAGCGTAATCTATCTATCTATCTATCTACAAAGGGCCTAAAGCTTTGGTCTCCTAAGAAAGCGGTCAATGATCATATAATAACCGCTGTCTAAATACAGAGCATTTGTTGAACCATAATGTCAAATACTGGTGAACATTACAGATTTTGATCATGGCCGTTATAATAATACAAAGGAACCGCTTTCCTAGGAAACCCTAGTGAATACGACCCTTAAATAATGAGTGCCGTAATGTCAGCTGTCGGTAGCCTTATTTAAGGCAGCGAAGGTATCACGTAATACGATTAAAGATTTCCATTAACTCAAAAGGTTTTCTAAAGAAAAAATATCTTGTAATATTTTAAGAAAGCATCTTTGGAGGTGTCAAGCTCAAAAGATTAACGTAATCAGAAATATTTTATATACCGGAGAGTAGTCGGGACTGGTTTCTAAGCAAGTTTGCATGATGAGTGAAATCAATTTTTAAATAAAATTGCTTCTAATATTAATCATATTCTCGTACCTACTCAAGAAAATCATTCTAAGAAAATCGCTACTGAAAATTCTATCAATCTGCTTCAAGTCTAACGTATTTTACACGGAGCGACTGCCAAATTGACCTCTACAAACCAGTTACTGGTTCACACGATACCCCTTGGTAAGACTGGTTGTCAAAATTTTCGGCTTCTGACTACCTAACGATTGTCAAAGATCTACTAAAGACAGCCGGGAAAATCGCCACTCAAAATTAAAGTAACGAAATCCATTTTCCAATTCCCATTATAAAAAATAAACAGCTCGTTTACTTTGTATTATGAACGCTAGTTAGTCAAAACAGAAACTCAGAACGTGCTAGATAAAAAGTTTTTGACTAAAATTTATATTAAAATTTTCCGCTTCAATTTCAGATTCTGAAATTGAAGGGGCTTCGAACCAAACAACCATTCCGATGTGATTTTGAAGAGTTTTTGTGGCATTGAGTGTTTTCATGCTATTTGTGTCTAGGTTTAATTAATTAGAATTCTTATTAGTCATATATGGATCAGTGGAAGACATATGTCGTTAGGTTAATGTATTTTACTATGGGCCTGTGTCGCCTGAAATAAATGGTATTATTATTATTATCTTAACATAATATCTCGGGACCCTGGGGTCTCGGACCTTTGGAAGGCGTACGAGGGGCCGAAGTCAACTCGCAGAGGCCCCTTAGATAATGTTAAATGATGAGCAGGCACCATTATAAAAAGTTAAATGTTTTTTAACCCCATTCTCAGAAAAGCTTTTTCAAGCGAAAATGTTAATAACCCTAAACTAAATTGTAAGTTTGATGATGATACACGCCGTAAACTATGATCTAAAAATGAAGAAACAAAAAACCAGACCGCAAGATGAATTAAAAAAAACTTAATGCAAGAAAATGCAAAGTAGGAAAGGTACATGTATTATTTCTCCAAGTAAAAATGTTATACTTATTCGTTTAAAATAAAATTTGTAAAATATCTTTAGGTAAAAATATTGAAGTACCACCGCATCTTATGATAGATTACTTCCCCAAAAGATTCTGTGCAACATCGTAAAATAAAATCTAGGTCACAGGAAATTCTGCCTTAACCATGTTACGTATATCAATACAGGTGATATAGTTTATAGATAGGCAGGTACTTTAGTACCTCCTGCGCAGGTCATGCGCAATGAGCCGATGCGCGAAAATCACCCTTAACGACATTAAACTTTTCACTTAACTTTTAATGAGAATCCTGTCAAACGTCAACGTTAAATTCAAAACGGAATCGTATCGCGACTACGCAATTCAAATAAGATATACCAAACAAAATGACTGACGGAAATAGGTACGTCATTACATGTTTAATAGAACAAAAGTTAACTAAACGTAATTTACTAGAAAACTATCCACTTACGTAACGGTCAACAAAAAACGCGAGCGAGGAAGCTCTAAAGTACGAGTCTATGGGAACAAAAAAAAATAAAAACAAAAGTTGTTTATTTATTCGTACCACCTATTTCCTACCACTCAACTCGTCGGGCGCGGCTGTCGGGTCGAAAAAACACTGTCATTTATCATGTGGCTGGCGATTAGGGCACCTGTAGCGTGTTGCCTGTTTTTTGCAACATACCGCGTGTTTGGGAGCCGCGGTACGGAGAGCGCGCGGAGCTGCCAGCGCGACTAGAGGCACACTGAGCGTCTCCCCGCCCTCTGCCATCGACCGTCGCGCCTCGGCCCCGCTCCGACTAACAAAAAGCCTTGTTATTCGCGGGACAATTAATACGATTGAGCCTTTTTCGTGAATTGCCTCTCGACGGTCAAGTTTGCCTTTGCAAGTTTTTTTTTACGCTCAATTCTGAATAGTTGGCGTGACTTTGATTGTGATTTTTATTTGATCAATTTTGGAGGCGTTATTGCGAAAATATTTTCTTTACAAAATCTGGGGAAATAATAAAATAAGAATGAAAAAGATAGAAAAACTTTTATGCTAACGGAATAATATCGGACCCGAAAACAGTTTTAACTTTCAGCTCCTAGCATTTAAAATAGAAAACTTAGAACAAAGCTCTCGGGATATAAAGTACACCTTTAAAATAGGAAGCTTGTATCCATAAAATACAGCTTTGTTTCATTATAAATGATTTCCAAAGTAAGCGCAGACTTCGGAATATAAATTATAGGGGCAGCTTGCCAACACCTAGGTGTGGGTAAAATGTGAAATTAATTTTCGCACTATTGTACCTGTTGCGATTATTCTAGCGTTTGTAGGAAATAAGGGGAATGTCGAACTGTTTAATTGAAGTGCAACGAGATGCGAACTCTGTTCGTGGAACGGCGAATGTAATGCATAATTATGTGGTTATATTAAGCGTGTATGTTGTGGAAGTATCTTGATGTAAATTTCAAGAAGGAATCCTGCCTGTGTTGGCTTTAGTATGGAAAACCTATTTGTGTTGTAAGTGCCTGTAGGTTTGTATCAAGGGGATGAAGAGTCTTATCGATCGCCGTTTTACAAGACCGCTTGCTGAGCATGGCTATAATATCCCTCAAGATTCTTCGCTGCATGAATCCAAGCGAGCAGATAGGTACACAGCCGACGACAACCGATTAATATTTTAATAACTTCGATGATTTTCATTGATCAAAACATGACTGTATGTCAAATAATTGCAAACTTTTATTTATGACCATTTAATAATTTACAGTCGATTATTATACAAGCTTTCATACAAGTAGTTACAATATTACAGCCAGCGTTAAGAGGGTGCTTTTGAAAGTTTGACAACGTCGCTTACAGCGGTCAAATATTTCGTGGTTTATGTCTCAATATTACTAAAAGTTATTATTACATGAAGTTTCGCTCTGTGGTGAACTGAAATATTGATTATGAATTCCAACAATGAATATCGAAACACTGAACTGATCAGTACAAACCAATGATGATGTTATAAACAAAAGCTTTATCTTCATACAGACCTGTGCAGGTTACATCCAATAAAACAGACTCACGTTGTATTGCAAACGGAAACAAACAACAGCAAAACAAAGGTATTTCTACATAGGAACCATCGAATTAAGTTCACCGAAAATAGCCCGAAACTCAGTAACCACCTACACTGTACTACCCACTGCCGGTTTTCGTCGAAATGGCAACTACCCCACACAAAACCACTCCTCGTGTCGACAGATTGACAAAACAGTGGAAATAAATTTCTATTGTTGCTTGCTTCAGGGTGAAGTACTACCAATTCTGGCTGGACAAGATTAATGATTGGACGAAAGAGGTGTACCTAAACATGAAGGTTTCGTTAACCTTTCGAGGGAAATATAAGAAGCGTTTTTGTTACGCAAATCACCTGAAAGTTGGTTGAAGCAACATATTTCATAACCCTGTCTTTGCTGTCACGCAGTCGGGTAATAAGGTTATCTTTAACTGTCTTATATCAGGGTACTCTAAACCACTTTTGGGTAGGAGCATAGAAATCATTTTCCGAATATTATTGTTAGTATCACAATTCAAAAGGAACACTGTTCAAAATTAAAACACAGTTAAGTAATAATGTGCCTAGTCTTTAGCGAATATGTTGGGGTCAGCCTATCTGACTTCCACAACCCAGTAACTTGGTAACACGATATCCCTTGGCAAGACTGAATCTTAGACTCAATTAATCAATCAATTAGAATGGATGGTCATCAATCCACGGACCGACCTCGGCAAGCGTTGCTTAACCTTGAAGATTGATCCGTGCGGCTATTATTATTTAGCCATGAGCCTAATTAAGTGTCGTGGTTTAATTTGGTTGACCTGGACATGAGTCTCGTAACGTGATATTTATTAAACAACAACATTTAACTTTATGTGGTCAACAAATTCATTTGCATTTCAACATTTTCCAGGTTTTTCCATTAGAAATTTCTCAGTAGTAGCGGCTCTAGATTTGTGCCTGGTTGATGGCCGTAGGCTCGACCTCAATTTCTTGAGGCTTAGATACAACGGATAAAGTGTGGCAAAGGCTGTATACACTTCTACCTACCCCTTTAAGAAATACAAGTGTCATGTTACGTAGTTGTTACTTTTGACCGACTTCCAAAAAAAAGGAGGAGCTTTCAGTTCGTCGGAATCTTTTTTTAATGGGTGTTCCCCGATTACTCGAAGACGGCTGGACCGATTTGGAAAATTATTTTATTTTTGTTTGAGGGTATACTTTCCAGGTGGTCACATTGTTATCACGTCAGGATCTGATGATGGGATCCTGGAGAAATCGAGGGAACTCTTCAAATAATTATTATAGGCACACCTATAAGCAAATTGGATATTTTTATAGTAACTTGTGCATTTGCTCTCGGAAAGCACCATTTCGTGAAGTGGAACTGATGATGAAGACCACAGATGGCCACCAGAAGAACTCAATAATAAGTATTTCACGGGTTGCGATTCGATTACTTTAAAATTATTGCTAAGCAATATAAGCTCGTCACAATGCATATGGTGAAGTGTAGCTGATGGTACCAGGAGAACTCCTCAACTGCCAACTGCTCAACATCCCTGCGGGAAAAGCAAATTTTGTAAAAGGTGATGAGCAGTTGTCATTAGTCTATTGTAACTTAGATAAATTACAAACTGTAGCGTTGTATTGCTTCTACAGTAGCAATTAGTAGAGTGAGCTATTTCACAAATTAACAGTAAAGTGTTACAACTCTAAAAGCAAGGTACAACACTAGTTGTTTAGACAACAATGAACGAGTGATCCTTAGGGATCACTCGTTCATTTCAATCGCTGACCGCCTCACTGGCAGGAGTAAATCCGTGGCCCTCAGGATTCTTCGTGCCCCAATCTAGGGGTTCCACGTCCAGGCTGAGGGCAGAACCTCTTAACCATACAAGCTACCCCAGACCAGACTGCACGCTGCACGTGCTGACGCTGCAAGCCGTCATGCGGGACCTACAGCCCGCTATCAACGCAGCGCCGCTGAGCCGTCTGACGAGGGCCTCTCACTGAGCCTGTCCTATAGGCCCTTACATCTGCCAGCTACAGCCAAGGACGGTACCATTCCAACCTATCCTAGTGTGCGAGTGCTCAGAACAGTACAGTGACTACCCACGACCTAGCCGTGTTACTTTTAGTTATCCTATTATATGTATTAAACCTACCGTCTTGGTTTTATTCAACTCTACTACCTAACTCAGAGGTTCCCAGACTTTTTTTCTCATAGACCACTTACAAAATTTAGCTGTTTCCGGTGGGCCCCCTGCAGCTACATTTCTACCATATTCCCCATAACTTGACAAAAAATGTGAAGATAGACCCCAACGTAGACCCTCGTCGAGTCTCCCGCGGACCCCTGGGTCCACCTGGACCACTTTGGGAACTAAGGACCTAACTTGTTAACGACCTCCGCAGCCTACCTGCGAAGCCCTAGCCGTTACAAAACCGACTAACTAAAAAGTAAAATATAATAAACTTGTTTGCAAAAAAACCGACTTCCAAAAAAAAAACACTACAAAGTGAAAAATAACTTTAATTTCGGAAGTTGGTGGCAATAACTTAAAATACAGACCCAAAGATGGACTGATAGGTTGAGCTCAGCGGGGCCGGTGTCGGTTGTTCAGTGCACGGTGTCGAGCCCATCTGTCAGAGCCCTTAACATCCTAATAGGGATCTGTGAGAGGTACGCGGGGCCACATGGCCTCAGGTATAACTGTAAGAAGAACTACTTATATTCAAGGCGAGTAATAAGAGTCCGAAAACCGTTCGAACGGTCAGACTTGGAAGAATTGCTATAAGTATGGTCACCAAATTCAAGTACCTGGGGCACTGGGTCACCGAGGTCCTCTCAGATAACTTGGATATTGAGCGGAAACATAGGGCGTTGGCAGTGAGATGCAATATATATTGCTGGCGCGCAGGTTTGCCAGGTGCACAAAAGAGATAAAAATAGCTCTTTTTAAGGCTTTCTGTCAGACATTTTCTACCTGCACCCTGTGGGTCTGGTTTACGCGTAGGTCTTTCAATGCCCTACGGGTCCTGTACAGGTTTTAGGATGTTGTTGGGGTTGCCTCGCCTTTGCAGTGCATGAAGTATGTTTGCTAAGGCCAGTACTGACTACTTTACGGCAATAGTTCGGAAAAGAGTGGCCTCCCTGATGCGCCACGTGCGGGGCAACACCAACAGACTTCTGAATACTACCTATATATTGGGACGGGTTAATTGCCCGGTTGTGCGGCACTGGAATACTGTCCACGGATCTGGAGGGGCCCTGTATAATAAAATAGCGCAATGTTATAAATAATAATAATTAATAAAGAAATAAATAATTGATAATTTTACTAACATAGGTATAAGTATTTTTACTAACAAAGTATGAAATGTAGACTGTTTCTGAAATTAAATGTTTAATGAATTAAAGTTCATTTTCACTTTGTAGCGTTTTTTTTGGAGGCGGTTGTTTTTTTTTTTGCAAAAAAGTTTTTATAGAATTTGTTTTTAAGATATTGTCCCAGTATATGACAAAAAATTCTCAGCGCACAATTATTAGTTTTAAAACTACAAATAAAGCAGGTGAAGAACTATTCGAGCGCGCTAATAAGCGAACTATGATAGTTTGATAGTTAGTTGAAGATAGCTAAGAGTATCCAGGCAGAAACACGCCTGGATGAAACAGATAATATTACTTTTGAGTTCAGCCAATTGAAATTAAACTGTATTAAGAAGATAGGGAGTAGAAGATCGGTAGTAACAGTGACTAAGGCTGAGGTGCATTAAGGCGACGATAACCGACTTTTAATGATTTTATACTGAACATTACATCCAAACGAGCGGTGTTAATGATTTGGAAAAAATATATGTTAAATAAGTTCATATTCTTAATAACTTAATATGTGAACATTTTAGATTACGTTTATATTACATAGTGTAATTAATTTATAAAGTTATGTCTAACGCGGATAAAAAACTGATAGTGACGCAAAAACTATCTACTATAATAATAATATGTACAAGTATATAAAAAAGGAGGGGAAATAATCAGAGGGCATCAAAAAATTCATCCGCATCGCTGTCAACAGGAAAAGTGCCCAGAAGGCTGGCAGCATTGCCACGTTGTATGGCAATGCTGATTCTTTGGCCAAAAATAGGCCAGCCCTCTGGTCACATGTGGAGTCGACCAACCGCCTGGCGATGTCTCGAAAAACTAAGTGGGCACTCGGACCCCACGGCCCAAGTGTTTTAACCCCACACGGCTCGAATATATAAGTCCCGATAAGATTGGAGTATTTGCGCCGTTTGAGGTTTTCCGCACCCGCAGCAGCCACCCCAGCACAGCCTGTCGTGCTAGGAAGATGGGATGGTGCAAGGGTGTCGACACACGTTGCATCCCACACCAAAGGCCTGCCTACCTTCCAAGGCATTATGGTCATTCCGTCTGGTCTCTTCCCATCGTCGCGTGCTAAGCCATTGGGTTCTAAAACAGCTGGCACCCCGGCGGTGACAAGAGCACGACGGATGATGTCATTGATGCTGGCGTGCCGTGCTATCCGGCCTGCGCTCTTACTGCAGAATAGGCCATGTTGCCAACTTTTAACTAAATCGAAATCAATCGCGTATTGAATTTGAGTTGATCAAATAAATACACATACATAAACTCACGCTTTCTTCCCTTGGTGGTAGGCAGAAACTACAGAACGCAGCCTGCTATGATTCTTACATACTACGTTTGCCTCGTTTATGTTCACGCACGCTGGTTGCAAGTACTACGCACCTGACCTTTCTAAAGAACATCACCAATAAGGATGAAATAGAAAATAGATCAAATAGATTTCAGCTTTCTCGTTTTTAATATTACATTAAACACTATCAATATAATTATGTTTTTTTTTTTTACTTTACGATTCGCAGAACACAATCCCACATGCATAAAAAAGTAATAGGTATTCGTCTGATTGATGCTACTAGATCTCACATTGTTTCTAATTCAGAAAAGTACATAAAATCACAATTAATTAGAAACTAGATATCATTAAAGACTTCTAAACGAACACAGCAGTGGGTACGCGCTGCCATCAGACCCGTAAGCTGAGCGTGGCAATTACGGCTATTGCCCTAATTATGAAGACTTGCGTTCAGCAGCGACACAGAATAGATAAGTATAGAAGGCCGGCTCCCTACAACGAACGAAAATAGGCGCACGCATACATAGACGCGTATATCAACTCAGCCTATCGCAGTCCAATGCTGGACATAGGCCTCTCCCAGACTACGCCACGACACCCTGTCCTCAGCCTTCCGCATCCAGTCTGTCCCAGCCCTACCTTTTTAAGGTCGTCAGTCCATCTAGCTGGGGGAAGTCCCACACTACGCTTGCCGATACGCGGTCTCCACCCTAGGACTCGTCTGCTCCACTGGCCATCGGTCCTTCGACAAACATGGCCGCCAGGCCACTGCTACTTCAGTGTGCTTACTCTGCAGGCTATGTCGGTTACACCGGTTCTTTTCCGGATAACTTCATTACTTCATTCCTAATTTTATCCATCAAAGGAACTCCAAGCATAGCCCGTTCAGCCGGGGTTGCGGGATGTTCGAAAGAGTTACTGTGGCCCCGGCACAGGCAACAGAAGGAACACGGGTAGGTTTTAGTCAGTAAAAGTCTGACAGTCAACAAAAGACAAGTCTGACTTCTCCCGCTCCGCCCAGAGCAGGAGAAGTTATTTGATGATTTCCCATCCACAAAAAAAAAGCATAGCCCGCTCCATAGCGCGCTGAGCGCTCTTGAATTTGTGGACCAGCCCAACTATCAGTATCCGCGTTTTGGCATCGTATGTCATAACGAGCAGGACGCACTGCTTGAAGACCTTAGCCTTCAAACATCACGGAACAGGTGACGAAAAGACTTGGCGAAGTTTTCCAAACGCTGCCCAACCAAACTGGATCCTTCTATCGGCTTCTGTCTCAAAATTGTGTCTACCGAGCTGGCTGACTTGACCTAGGTAGACATACTCTTTCACAACGCATATATACGTGCGGAGAACTCAAACTATCTCAAGGTCTGTTTAGACAAAACGAGCAAATGCATATTCTGTCCCTCCACTACCAAATTATTTTTGTGTAAACAGGGACGTAGCATTCTTTCGTTGGTATATCGATAGCAAAATTTCAAGAATATCAAGAAAATAATCCACGCTTTCTTTTTCTGGTTTATGTTTGTTTCGCCTAAACCCACCTTCAAGCAAATGCTAGTCGCGAGTGCGCTTGCACTCATTGTGCGTGAAGCGTGTCTATGTGTGCATGTGTTTTCGCTCGTTTCATGAAGTCCATCATCTCTATCTATATTTTTGTGGTAGCAGGCTGTAGGTATGTATAATTAGTTACACAGTGTGAAGTAGGTATTGGAGGTATTAATGTGATGACGATTCTGATTGGTTAAGGAAAGTAATAATCAGTGAGTGTCTTAATAGGTTGTTACCTAGCTCCCTCCATCGGAGATATCTACTATGCAACATGCGGGAACTCGTGAATTATAATTATTTTCCAAGAACAGAGATCTTGGCTTTTTCTACACAAATATCAGGTAGAACATATTTGGATGATATAAAAACCTTCCAGCAACAGACTTTTTCATTGAATTTGCTTTTTATAGGAGTATTAAAAAGCTCAGTATAATTTTGAGTATTATTTTCAAGCTATTATTTAAATTAATACTCCTCTACAAGCGGCTGGTTTGCAATCGCATGTAAATACGTAGTTTCGTAGCGCTCTCGTAGCACGTAATGAGCATCTCGTAGTGAGTCGTAGCAGATTCGTAGCAGTTTGTAGCTTTATTTACAGAAAGTTGCATGTTTTCGGTTAACCACGCGAATTAAAGTAATCTTGCTAATGTTTGCACTAAATAAATGAGTTTTAACTAGTCTCACTTAGTTTTAATGTTAGAACTATGTAAAAAAAGTTTAGATTTGTACTTCTATAGTTTTTAAAACAGTCAGCAGATGTGCTGCTTATAATAATTTTAATTTATGTAGTTCGTGAACTGAAGCTTTAATTCATGCAGTGGATTCAGTATTCTAAAGCTCATTTTGTTAGTTTTGCAATTACTATTGACCAGAGGAGAAATTATTTTTTTAATGAAAAAAAAACTATAATGAACATTTAACCTTATATTGAAACAACAAACACATGTTAATAATCCTATGTCTTTAAACAATAACAACCGCGAACATAACGAAGTAACAGTATACTTTACAAAATTTATAATAATGCATCGAAAACCACAGAATCGTTTTACAGTTTCATTTAAAACCACACGAAATCGGCTCATGCATTACATCCGATGTTTATATACATTTTGTATAAATATTATTGCATTCCATTCGGAAGTCAGATGGCTGTCGTTCTATACAAAATACTGATATTCAACCGCATCTGGTCGGATGGCGCTGACCCCAATATACTTTGTTAGAGTTCTGAAACAGAAACGATGAAATTATTGAATTCTTTCCTTGCAATTTTTTAATTGCTTGGCAGATTTAACTTTTTCCAAATTTTAACCAAGTTTTATTAATATTTTAACTTTGTTAGCTTAATTGTTAACTTCATCTTGCATGCTGTGGTCTCCTATAAGTGAAGGAGTACACCTACTTAATACCTGATGTTGCCCTTTTATATGTCTACATCTTTTGTTGGAGATCCTAAATAAATAAATAGATTACGTCGTTGGTCTAGTGGTCACAAGGTGCTACAGCTGAGCATGAGGTTCTGAGTTCGATTCCTAGGTCGGCCAAAGTGTGATTGGGTTTTTCCATGATGAGTATTTCAGTAGTGTACTATAATCCTACTTATAGTACACCTTTGCCTAACTCTTCTGGGATTACAGACGTGACGTTATCAAGCTAATTTTTTTATTTTTTTATTTGAGATGGGTTTGTTCTTGACTCTAGTCTAGGTCAGAAGTGACAGAGACAAAGTCGACGATGTAGCGAGCTTACCCAGAAGAAGCATGTTCACTCTCACTTTGAAGAGATCGGGGTTGTATGCGTTCGGGAACACAGACGTAGGCAGAGAGTTCCACTCCTTTGCTGTGCGCATCACAAAAGACATTTGGAAACACTTAGTGCGAATTGGTGGAATAGCAACAAGGCAGGGATGGTAACTTGCAGTGCGTCTTGATGTCCGATGGTAGAAGGGGGTCGGAATAGCATTCAATTGGGAAGTCAGACGACTGTCGCTCTATACAAAATACTGATAATCAACCGTATCACACACTGACTTATTACTTGTTAAAATTTTAGCAAAATCGTCTACTTTTACAATGTTTATAAATATGTGAGCACCATGTATCTATCACATAATTAATTTGTCAGTCATGGCTTCATTTTTAATTCATTTTACCTATTGTGGTATAGTAATTTTATTCTAGGTGCATCGTCTTTACAAATGATTATATAATTAATGTAATACAAAATATTGTGAAACATTTTAAAAGAGGAGGTGGAGTTGCTTGGCCATTATTTTCAATACAAAACTACAAGGAAGGGGCAACTAGAATCAATTCTTTGTTGTAAATTTTGACGTTCAAAAGTGCCTTTTATGTGGCTATTTGAATCCCCTGAGATACAGGTTACCACCTAGTTCAGGGGATAGGGTCAAATCTTCTTGGCAACTATCACGGCCACCAAATGATATTGTTTATGCATAAAATGTAATTTTAGATATTAAGTATTTCGAAATAAGTTACTTATAATTGTAAATTTTTAGTGGTGAGAAAATAAATAAATAAATGATTTGATTTTGACTTTGCATATGGTCGATGGGCGCTGACCCTAATATACTTTGTAAGACATCTGAAACAGAAATGCTGAAATCATTGAATTCTTTCCTTGCATTTTTATTGCTTTTGTGACTGACGGTCTCCTAAAACTCAAACGTTACTCAAATTCAACAAATGTTTTAAAATGTATTTCTGGTACAACTAAAAATTACTGATAGGTACAGCATGATTCATTAAAATTGAGCTACATTTAATTATTCTATCCAAAGAGCTTCGAATTATGGACTCGAAACTATCCCAATCCTAAGAGCTCTCACACAAAACTACGATGCGATGCAAATTCGCAGTTTTGTGTAGGAGCCCTAAAACAGATGTGAAATACTTTAACTTCCAATTTAAAATAACCCCGTGTCATAATTGCACCATTCAAATTATGATAAAAAACTATTTATTAACGTTCATGGAAATCTAGGACAGCGATAGTTAACCTTGATAAATATTAGTGCTTCAACAAAACCTAATACTATTACTACATCCAATTTACTTTTATACCCTTCAAGTGGGCCCTCGAGCAATTATGAAGAAAGTAGTCTGCCTGAAAAATATTAACTTTCAATTAGGTAATTGATAAAATCCGTCATCTTATAATACTTAAGTCGAGTATCATAGTACAAGATCCCAACGAACATCGACATTCACTCATCTGCTTACCAAATAAAAAGTATACTTTATTTAAATTTAAAAAATCAATCTTCCCAACCTTTCAGTCAGCCTTTTCCCAACTATGTTGCGGTCGACTTCCATACCAGTCGGATGCAGACTCTATCGATCTGACTTACACAACCCAGTTACTGGGTAACACCCTGGGTAACCCCTTGGTAAGACTGTCAAAGGTCTACAAATGACAACCGGGACCAATGGCTTAACGTGCTTTCTGAGGCACGAAGGTGTCTCGATATGTGACGGATGGTTTTTTATTATTTAGCCACGAGCATAGTACAAGATCGCGGCTAACTTAAAAATATTTTAACATTATCAACCATAATGTTATGAATGAACATTCCATCAGTGGGTTGCCTAATGAAATCAGGCCAAGGCTACCTTTAATTAAAATTATGGTCCCAATAACCGGGTTGCCTGTAAGGACGAGAAAAACAGTTAAGGCATCCTAACTTTTTTTGTCCTTTTTGTGGTTAGTTACGAAATCGTGCAGTAAAAAAGAAAGAAATTAATAAATAAAGTCATTTATCATCCATTTTTAATTAAGGGTATGCTTAGCTTGATTTAATTTTCTTTTCTTTTGTAATTTTTGTTATTTCAGTATGCTTTTTGTGACTTTGATATTCAGTCCAACCATTCGCAGTTTGTGTAAAAATTGTTTTTTTTTTTTTTAATAAAAAAAATGATGTGTGAAGGTAGGCGTGCTCTTAGACTATAATAAAACGGCTCAAATCGTAAACCCAGTCGCTATGGCATCGAAAATTCAATTTAAACAAAGCCCGGACAGGTGCCTCCTGATTGATCGACCGATCCGACGATAAGACGACTAAGGGCTAATGAGCTTATAACTGTTTGGTCGATAACAGGGATTTATCTATCTGTTTGATCATGTGTTTTTGAAACATATTAAGTTTAATTTAACTAAATTTCAGTGGCAGAGCAGTGGTGGCCCAGTGGTAACGGCCGCGACATAGAAGTTGTAAGTCATAGATTCGAACCCAAGCAAGCACTTTACTTTGTGTAAATTATTTCATCACTACCTGCTCTCAAACTGGTGAAAGAAAATATCGTGAGGAAACCGGCATGTCCTAGAATAAAAAATTTGAAGACATGTGACATCTAACCCGCACTCTGGGCCCGCGTGGTGGAATACGGCCCACTTCTCTCACAGAGAGGAGGCCTGTGTCCCAGCAGTGGGAACATTATAGGCTGATTATGCTTATGCTACGGTGGCTTGAATGTTTAGTGTACTTCATAAAGTATTAAATAGCCATGAACAAAATGGACTCAGCCTTTCTTGAACTGGGTAGGTACAGTCACGAGAATAAATGTATTACTATGGACAGCTCGGCAATAATATCTGATTTCATGATTCATCCATTACCTGTCATCAAGATGACGGCAAATTTATGTGATCATTAATGGAAGGCATATGCAAGTGGCAGCACAAATGTGTAACATCGAAGGAACACCAAAACTATGAGAGGAGACAAGCGACGCCAAATTATAAGATGCTGCATCGGCTTCAAAAAGATGTGTCAACTCTTAGAATGCTATAGCTACTAACCAATAATGCCCATTATCCCAGCATATCATGCCCGCAAATATGCATGTGTATATCATTTACGATTTTATCTTCAAAAAATATTTTTTGTCACTAGAATTATAAAAGATTATTATCCGTTGCCATCCTTCCGACCGTAAATACGAATTAATATTAATGCCTATATGTATACATACAACAAAGCAAAATTAAGCAAGCCAAATATATTATTATCCTTCATAAAACATTTGCAGCTATCTATTTTCTTTGAAATAATAACTTAATATACAGTTTCCTTAGTGCAGACAAAATTAATTTTAAAGCGGACAGAACCACGGGTGATGGCGAATTTGTTAATAAGAAGAGATTGCGTTCGTGTCGCTGCTGTATTAACTTTTTGGTCTGATTCAGACGAAATTGTAGAAGGAAAATATATCGGTATTGTTTAGATGTCGCTGCGATTATAATATAAAAGGAGAAAACTATGTATACTGGGTCAAACTAAATTATTATTTTATTATGATTTGTTTTCAATACCAGTCCCGACTATGAAGTTTTGCTAGTTAATTTAATTTGACCCTGTAATAAAACTTTCTGGAAGCATTTATGTGTGGTGTTAAATTATTTTTAATGATTTATCAATATTGGTTGATCGGATTTTTTGTGCAAAAACATTGGCCAACTCAATTTAGATTGTCATCGACTCGTTAAGAAGTACTCAAAACTACATTTACGTATATTTATACATATCATTAAAAATGATTCTAAAATAATTGGTCTGCAGCAAGTTTCAAGCGTTTCCAATGTCGAGGATTGGTTACGTCAGTGTTAGAATTGTGTGTTTTTATAAACGCAACCTATAATGACAACAAGTACCTAATATGTCATCTGTCATTTGAGTTTGACATATTCTATGTCGGTTCCTTTTCTTGTTCCTTTTGCAAGTGAGCATGTTTTTTTTGTCGTCTTACAGTCGTAATCACTAATAAATCTCTTGAAATCTCCATTCATTGTTTTCGTTACTGCCGAAATATCCAACTGTAAGTTATATTGTTTTTGAAACCCATCCCTCGTCTATCGCATAGCTAATAAGTACCTATAATGCTGGAAAGTGTGAATTTTAAAACATAACTAATTAATTGGACTTGAATAATTTGTTTTCTAAATAGTAACACGCCAATACAGAACAAACTCTTACCAAATAAAATACCTGGTATTCTCTATTTAATAAAGTTTCCCAACAAAATATTTAAAGAACGACGGATATAAATATTGTTTCCGGCTGATGGCAGGCCATTATTCATAACCCAGCTGTAAAAATAGCCTGTTTTGCTAGTATATAGGTCTAGGCATAAAAATATAGCCAACTACCCTATTATAATCTTACGGAGTCAGTGGGGTTAAAATAGTATAAATTGTGCACCCCACGGCTGCACAAAATAGGTCCAGTTCAGCATAAATGCCAGACAACTAGTGCCTGGCGCTGGTTTTCAACTGTACCTTATGTTACTAGGACGTCTGGTAAGATTGGTTGTCAGACTTTCGGGCTTCTGACAACCCGTAACGACTGTCAAAGATCCACGAATGACAGGACCAACGGCTTAACGTGCTTTCCGAGGCACGGAGGGGTCTTGGTATGTAAAGATGGTCACCCATCTATGGACCAACCGCGGCTAGCGCAACTTAACCTGATCGATCGACACGTCTGGCTTCTGCGAACAAAAAGACCAATAAACAAATGCCAATGAATAAAGGACCAAACTTGTGATTCCTGCTAAACCGAAGTAACCTTTTACTAGCCACAAGTCTAAAACAACACATAAAACATATTTTATGCCAACTTCTATAAAAAAAAGTGTCACTTTAATAAATTCTTGCGTTAATTTCTCCCAATTGCGCCGTTTTTCTCTGAATAACGTGACAGGGATCTACCTGTCCCCTTTATTTATTAGTTAAGAAAGGTCTAAGGCATTCTCAGTGTCTACTTCGGTCTTATAAATGTGTCTCAGAAGTACCATGATTTAATGCTGATTATAGATTTAAAGTTTATTGTCTTTGTATGTAATGGAAAGTAAAAATAACTCCAACGAAACCCTAAAATCTAACAAAATAAAATACTCCTGTATGATGATGTCATGAAAGCTCCGAAGACTAGCAGCATTGCCATGTTGAATGTCAATACGTGAAACAACGTCCAATTTCCAAGAAATTTCCATGAAAAGGAAAGACAAACTTGGACCCCAAAAACCGTTCCTTCTCAGTATCAGATCGAAAGTAATCCAAAAGACCTTAATTACATTGTAGTTTTAGTTCGTGTAACTTTAAATGTAAGTACACTCACGAGCATAAATACCTTACAGTTACGCAAAAATTAAAAGCGTTTGTCTCGTAAAATAAAAATTGCATCATTGAGAATTTAATTATTTCATAATAGTATGGTTTCGCTATTACTATATTTGTAACAGCGTAAAATAGTTATCAACACTTTAGCTGAAATTCGCTTTTGAATCTTGCGTAACTGAAATGTATTTATGCTCATGATCGTACACTTCAATTTACACACACACACAGACCAAAACCCAGTACCTAACATAATATTAGTTTCCCAAAAAGCCAGTACCTAAAGATTTATAACATCAGACTAGCTACTGCGCCTATTCAACAAGTCAACTTATGCAAAATATTTCAGCTGAGTTATTGTTTTATCTCTCTCTGTTTTGCTATCTTAAGCGTCAATATCTTTGCCCAAAACTTTGTTTTACGCCATTCATGACTTTACGACAACACTTTGAGACGTTGGCTCGGTTTCATTGAATTATGTATGTTGGTATATACTGAGTTATATCTCTGTTTATACAGTTTTCTAAGATAGTATTTAAGTTGTGAACATTGAAGTTGGGAGCATGTTTATGCATAGTGCTTCATTTTGGTTATAGTTTTGGGTTTCCTAAAAGTAGATTGTGGGAGAGGTTTATTTATGATGTAAGCTGCCACACTGAGGCAAATCCCACGCGGGATGCTGGACGCGACTGCATGGGTTGATTGTTTCAATGACTAACGGCCAAACCCAATAAACCTATCTATCACCAGTTTTGGCATACTGGAGATAGAAAAACCTATCTATCTATGGTTTAACGTCCTAATAATCTTTATGAGATTATAGAATCTTACCGGCCTAACATAAGGACAGATAGAATTATACTGTCTACCATCAATAGCGATCTGTCTTTTACTGAAAATAGGTTATTGGGTTCGGCCGTAAGAAGTCAGGTGATTATTCGCGGCAGTTTAAATACCTTAATACAGGTTTAGTAGCATGGGCAGAGCTTTGACCACTTCACATCATGGTAAATCAGTCGGTGCATTGGTACAGTTCTTCTATGGCCGCGGGTTCGATTCCCTCTCGGAGTCTTTTTTTTTTATTAATTAATTAATTAATATTTACGATTTTCCTTTATTTCATTTTCTAAACATATTATTTACATTTCCAAATATTTTTATTAAAACAAAAAACATTAAAAATATAAAAAATAGGAGACCATCGGCATCGGGAACAGGGTCCATGGTGCCGGTGGTCAGGGCTCTAGAGAGAGGAACCTCTTCACTATGCATTCCGTGTCCAGGAGTACTGCTTTCTGGATCAAGCCCATGACCCAGCCGCGCAATGAGAGCCTCCTGAGATGTTGGTCGAGGCTCTTCGCTATTAAGCCATTAACCGTAACGATTATCGGTACAATGATTGCAGACTCCACGTCCCCCATGTCGACAACTTCGTCTGCTAAGTCAATATACTTGATTTTTTTATCTTTCTCAGCTTTCACGAGATTCTCGTCATGAGGAATAGCGATATCAACAATCATTGCGCAGCGCTCTCGTCGATCTATCACCGAAATATCAGGCTTATTGGCTACAATAGTCCTGTCAGTGATGATAGATCAACCCCTGTACAGTGTGGCGTGACCATTCTCGAGAACTGGGTCGGGCACATATTATTATTTATTATTAATTCATTAGTTAGTAATATTATTTTTATTATACAAAAATAAAACAACAATCTCCACAATGGTGTTTGTCGGACTCGTTGTTATTCTACACAATGGTGACTCCACAGCGTTCAACACTAAACAATACTTAGAATACAGTTCTGTGCAAACAATAAACAATAACAGCTCACAAAGTCAAGTTAAGCACACAAAAGAGGTTAAGGTGCATGCTTGTGAATCATTTATAGCTAAAATGTTCTCAAAATGCAGTAACGAAACATTTAGTCTGTGGTTATTCAGTAACAGAGCTCTAATAGGTATTAGTAATTCATTAGTTGCATTCATACTGCTTAATTAACAAGTTTAGTTACAGACCACTTGTGCCTAAATAAATTATCGCCTTTTACAGTTAATTTGTTTGGTAAAACGATGTTGTTAAGGCAATTTGTTGTTATAATAAGTAGAGACTAACTTATTTCATTACATATTCTGAAAAATATTTACTCATTAAAATAAATAGATTTGTTCGACAGCGGCGTTTCTTAGCCCGAAGTAATGTACTATGAGAGAAACGAACATTTATACCTACACCGTAAGGACTATTCTTGCTTGCAGCGCTTGGCCGCTATAGTGACGCTTGCTGACAGATGTGGTCATCGTGTGCACGGGATTTAGTTTTCAAATTGGTCAGATGTAAGTTTCCTCGATAGTACATACCTACTGTAACCAAATCAAAAATTAAAAATTCCACCACTTCGTCACGTCATAATTTATTGATAAAAAAATTCGCACCAAATAAAAAAAATAAAAAGGTTAATATTTGACTGTTACATAAAAAAGTTGCAGAGTAGGCAGTTTGTCTTAAATGAAATGATAGCACGAGAAAACTTAGACGTATCTGATGGTAATTTCTTAATCATGCATTTGGTTTACGACCTAGAGAATCGATTGCAATCGCTTTTTAGGTTCGCGCCCGCAAATTCACGAAAACTTTCTAAAGAATAATATTATAATATAAAGATGAAGGTCAGTAATCCCGATGGAAAGAGTCTGGGTTAAAAAAAAAACAACTTCAATTAATATGCTAAGGCAAAAGTAGTAGATAATTAAAATAGTAAAATGCGATGGTCTAAATAATACGTCAATCCTGACAAAACGCTGGCTCGAGACGTAACACGCCTCTACATCATGGCAGGTAATCTCTACGCAGACAAAAGGACCACGTGCAGATCTCGGAGTAGGAAGATTCAATGTGGCTGGAAATAGCTTCCCATAAGTACGCAGGTCAGGTGAACAGTTCGGTGCAAAAAGGCCGAAAACAGCCCTTTTATACTGGTTCCATACCTACGACAAATAAAATTCGATATTATACCAGGATAAAAGGCTGAAACTACCGCTGAGAGAGAAAATAAAGGGCAAACATACCAAGTTTCAAATATGTAAACATATTTTGACTGACCGACGAGAAACAAGATACTGACTCGGCTGCACTACATCATCCACAATAGCTTTCCGTTCATAGCATATAGCTTCAACACCTGCACCCTAATTGCGTAACACACTATCAATCACAATCTGAATCATTTTGAAGCAAATTGCTAATCCATTGCTTCACATGTTCGAAAAATTTGCCTATGCAACAACGTAAATAACGCAATGAATGTTATTGAAGTGTCAAAATGAAACCGATTCCTACTGTAAGTGTGTTTCGCAATTGCCCCGCAGAGATATAATTTAATTAGGGATTAGCGTAAAGCATCATAATTAAGATAAACTTGGGCAAAATTAAAAATCTCGACTAGATTCAATTCCTCTTGTGATCTTATCTTGCAGCTGAATACAAGTATTTTACATGGAGCGACTGCCTATCTGACCTCCACAACCTAGTTACTTGGTCACACTGGTAAGACTGGTTGTCAGACTTTCGGGTTTCTGACTACTTGTAACGACTGTCAAAGATCTACGAATGAGAGTCTAAGTAAATAGTACACACCACGGTATTTATTCAATGCTTAAGTTATAAATTATAACATGTAGGATGCTGTCGCAGTAAATCTCTCTAAGTATTCGACATAGCTCCCGTCTTCGCGATGAATGAAATATTTGTGAACTCCTTAGCACCGGCCATGATTATTGTGGAAAAAAGCACCTTAATCTTGAGACATGTATGCAACATTTCACCAGCATTCACACATTTTCAAAAAAGGAGGAGGTTATCAATTCAGTCGTATGTTTTTTTTTAATGTTTGTTACCTCAGTACTCCGTCATTTATAAACCAATTTGGAAAATTATTTTTTTTATTTGAAAGGACATACTTCCAGATTGGTCCCATTTTTATCAAAGTCCAGTTCTGATAACAAGATCCATGAGGAATTGAGGGAACTCCTCAAATAATATAGGCAAACACATAGTGAGTTTAATATTTTCAACAACAAGTCAAGCATTTTCATTCAGAAAGTATCATTTGGTGAAGTGAAACTGATGGAGAAGACCACAGATGGCCACGGGAACTCCTCAATGATAAGTATTTCACGGGTGGTGATTAGATATCACGATTAAGATAGTTAAGCGACAATGAAGAAGCCAATTTAAATAAATAGTGCTGATGAAAATGGTACCATCGAACTGATCTGATGATGAAGCCGGAAGGTAGGCACTGGAACTCCGTAATAAAACAATGTATCCTAGCCGTGTTTGGGCTTATTGGAATTGTCATGAGATGCACTCTGGCTATTGATTATTTTTAACCGACTTCGAAAAAGGAGGAGGTTCTCACTCAGTTCGTTGAATCTTTTTTTTTTTAAGTGTGTTCCCCGATTACTCGAAGACGGCTGCACCGATTTGAAAAATTCTTTTTTGTTTGAACGGTTATACTCTCCAGGTGGCCCCATAGTCATCAGGTCAGGATCTGATGATGGGATCCAGGAGAAATCGAGGGAACTCTGTCTATTATATGCACACCTATAGCGATTTGGGTATTTTTTATAGTAACTTGTGCATTTGCCATCGGAAAGTACCAATTGGTGAAGTGAAACTGATGACGAAAACCACAGATGGTAAGGTGGCCACCGGAACAACTCAATAATAAGTATTTCACGGGTTGCGATTCGATTACTTTAACATTATTGCTAAGCAATAGAAGCTCGTCACAATGCATATGGTGAAGTGGAGCTGAAGGTGAAGTACCTGGAGAACTCCTTAACAATTAAGATCCCTGCATCGGGAAAAGCAATGTTTTGTAAAAGGTGATGAGCAGTTGTCATCAGGCTATTGTAACATAGATAAATTAAAAACCGACCCACTAAAAAGTGAAAAATAAAAAACTTTTTACAAAAAAACAACCGACCTCCAAAAAAAACACTACAAAATGAAAAATAACTTTAATTTCGGAAGTCGGTGGTAAAAACCGAAGGATCCAAAGACACCGACTTCCGAAATTAAAGTTATTTTTCACTTTTTTGTGTTTTGTTTTGGAGGTCGGTTTTTTTTTTTTGTAAAAAAGTTTTTTTTATAACAAAGTTTGGAGATTCAATAAATTAAAAAAGTATTAAAAAAAACTAAATCGACTACAAGAAGAAAATAACTCAAAATTATGAAATAACTTTAATTTCGGAAGTTGGTGTCTTGAGATCTTTATTCTGTGTTTTTGCCACCGTCTTCCGAAATTAAAGTTATGTCATAATTTTAAGTTAATTTCTTTTTGAAGTCAATTTAATTTTTTTAAATTACTTTTTTATTTCGTAATTTTTAGTTTTAATAGTTTTGTTGTAAATATTGTACTAGAATTTGACCAAGGGTTTGAAATGTTTTCCCTTTGATACCCGTAGCTCGTATCAATAAACCAGGCCGTCACACTACAGCTAGGGTCGCGGGATATTCGAAAGAGTTACCGTCACCCCGGCACAGGCAACTAAAGGAGCATGGGAACATGGAACATGGGTCAGTAAAAGTCTTCGCTTTGGGTTCACCATTGTGTGGATCGCCCGGAGGACACGGCGGTGCTCCGCCCAAGCCGGGCAGATCTCCACCGTATACTCCACCGTATCCTCCGGGCGATCCACACAATGGTGAACCCGGGCGTTTCCTCCCGCCTTATCCGGAACAGGTACCTCCCGAAGCACCCGTGTCAGTTGAGGACCTGCGTCAGGCGGAAGGTGAGGATACCGTGGCACCTCTCCAGCTACTCCTCAAAGAGAGGACTTATCGCCACAATTGTGGTGTGCCCAACATTACATACATACGTGTCGAATTGATAACCTCCTTCTTTTTGTGAAGTCGGTTAAAAATAGGATTTTTCTCTGATTAAGAATCACATTCTATCAGCCTGGAAACTTCTAATACGTACGTGACAGGCAGTTTAGTTATAAGTTTAGTTATTGATCATTCTCTTGAAGTACAGCTCTTCACCTGTTCTGATACCCAGTAAAATCAATAAAAAAATATATACCTACTTCAATGAAGGAAAAGTCGCGACATAAATAAACAGAAAACAGAAAGTTTTAAGAAGGTAAAACTGTTCGATTTAGCCAACCATGTATCCGATTACTAACGCTACCTGCAAAGGCTTTTTTTAACCCCAAGCCTTGCCAGAAACCGCGTAATCCTTAAAAAGCCTTTCCTTACTTCGTAACTTTATACTGTATCTGTAATTCAGTGTAAACCAGAGGTTCCTAGACTTTTTTCTCACTTTCAAAATTTAGCTGGTTCCGTTGGACCCCCTTTTCTTTCCCTCTTCTTTTCTTTTCGTTGGAGATTTCGAGTTTGGATTATATATTTATAGTGTATTAGAAATATACCTACTATTCATTGTATACGTTTTGAGAACACATTTATATTTTAACTAGCTTTTTCCCGCGGCTTGTCTCGCATGGAGCCTGGAAATTAATTCACGGGAACGTACTACCGGGATAAAACGTACCCTAAAGGTATGCTAACTCAGGTCATGGTCTACCTGTCTGTCAAATTTCATGGAAATCTATTCAGCCGTTAAGGCGTGTAAAGGTAGCAGACAGACAGAGTTACTTTCGCTTTTTTGAAATTAATATGGATGACAAAGTGAACGGCAAAGAATTTTGCACAACACACTGTGAAGTGTCTCAAAACCAATCTATTAAACTTCCGCCTATATCAAGTACGTACTTCTGACAAAATCTCCGAGTTCGTATAAAGACGAAGTTCGCTTAGTTTACGTAAACATTTCGAACTTCCATATTAATAGGTGACTTTCGTGAAATATCGGTACTTAACATTGATTTATTGTAAAACTTTGGACCGTGTACCGTTTGAAAATGAATTTTACAACCACTTTTGGTATTACAATAGACTGGGAATCTACCTCAAATCGTGTCTCGTTCTTTTTATTTATGTTCTGATATCGTTAAAAGAACGGCAGCAGTTCTTAAAATTATGCTTTTTCTCTTTTTCTTTTTTTAAAGTACCTTGGCTAATAGTATTTTCTTAAGTTCTGGATTATCGTGCATGCTATAATATTACTGTTAGTGTTAAAATGAAGTAGGTGTTTATATATAGTGATGTTGGACACGATTTAATGTAAAAAATCATGAGAACTCACTTCAGTCGATTCTAATTATTTAACTCTGACATTTCAGTATGCACGATAACACAGAACTTAAGAAAATACTATTGCCAACCTATCCTAAAATCAGGAGGAATGATTCAATGGAATATACTTTAATAATCTATTTTGTTAACAGTTTTCTCGATAGTCCAAACACAATACTAGAAAGATAACGCTGTAGCAACAGCTGTTGGCTTCCGCTACGAATGACTACGATTTTGCTACGCGCCACGTAGCCGGTACCTTGTTACGTAGCACATTTGCTACGTGGCTTTTATTGCAAACTTTTTAGTAGCAAAGAACCATGATTAGCCATTTTTGTTAGGATGTTGTTTTTAATTTCTTTTAATATTATTTTTAAAAGATCAAATACCTATTGGCAACGTTCAGTTTCGAACGTTTTATGTAAAATAAAATAATTTATTTCGGAAATATTTTCATACATTGTTAGCAATAATAATGACAACTTCATTTTATAATAATTATACCCGCGTATATAAGAGGCATTTCTAAAGAAGAATAGAAATAAAACGTATGGTTATTTGAATTCGAGCCACAATTTCAACCCACAATTTCAACCTCACTTCTAGTTTGCTAAGTTAACATTGCGTTGAATGAAGTTTTAGAACTCCTTCAAGATATCGGACATTGATTAAGCTTTATTAAGCCAGTAGAGGGATAGACTAACTTTAACTTACTGTAAAATTCAGTATATTTACTTACACAATTGGGTGTTCATAGAATACTTTGTTCCCAAAAATGGTCTATAAAGTGTACCCAATAGGAATGATGCCTGGATAAAAAAAAGAAATTCTATTTAATCCGTCAGTCAGATAATAAAAATTGACACAAATTTTTGCTTTATTATATAATATTAATTAAAAATTACTTAGATAAAACGCATTAAAGTTGGCGAGTGGGGGCTCGCTACGTCACAACTAAGTATTTAAAGTCTAGCAAGGCGTGACGTCATGCCACATTATAAATCAATGTATCGCCGTAAGCTTTAGATTACGTAAAAAAAGAAAAAAATACGTGTCGATTTTTTTTTAATAATCTAACTGACGGACAAAAAAAATTAGTCATCATCCCTAAATTATAAAATTTTTCCTTAGGTCTTTACATTAAATTATTTATTATTTTGCTTCTATATTTTTAAATGTAAATAGAATATGACGTAAGTGAGCAGAATCATCGGTTTAAGTCATAAATATCAGCTTTATTGTAATTACTAGTTTACTAGCCAACAGAGGTGATGCTGCCCGATGATAGCCTATCAAAAGATTTTTGTTACTCGTTCGTCCTAATTCATTTTAAAACAGTACAAATAAATATAGTGCAACAAAAACAAAGGTCTTTGGGTCTGGAAAGACGGAAATAAAGTTAATGAAAGGTCGAAGACAATCCAGACAAGTAAACCCTTATCAAATACAGCTAAACACCGAAAACGATTTAATCAGTCCTTAAACTGTAACAAGAACGACCCATCCTCATTAATACTTGATTGGCTCCAGCAGATTTATTTGTGCATCGAGAAAATTGTTCACGCAAAGAAAGAGCGGTCGATGGGTTGTTTTAATTGACGTACAGTGTACACAGTGGACCGATAACTGCACGAAATTAACCTATTGATTTCCTTTTACAGGCGGTGCAAAATTATGGGGACAGTTTCGAGTTGACAATACAATCACTGCGAAAGACTTTTATTTTAGCTCATGGCTTGATATCGAGCTCCGAATGCGGAAAGTTGAGAAAGGTAAGTAGATTTTTTTTTCATATGTGTTCCCCGATTAGTCGAAGATGGCTGGACCGATTTGGAAAATTCTTTTTTGTTTGAAAGGGTATAGTTTTCAAGTGGTCCCATTGTCATCAGGTCAGGATTTGATGATGGGATCCTGGAGAAATCGAGGGAAGTCTTCAAATATTATAGGCACAGCTATAGCGATTTTGGTATTTTTTTATAGCAACCCGTGCATTTGTTCTCGGAAAGCACCATTTGGTGAAGTCGAACTGATGATGAAGACCACAGATGGCCACCGAAACTACTCAATAATAAATATTTCACGGGTTGCGATTCGATTACTATAATATGGTTGCTAAGCAATTTATGCTCGTCACAATGCATATGGTGAAATGCAGCTGATGGTATACCAGGAGAACTCAACTATTAACATCCCTGCATCGGGAAAATCAATATTTTGTAAAAGATGATGAGCAGTTGACATTAGGCTATTGTAACTTAGATAAATTACAAACCTACCCACTAAAAAGTGAAAAATAAAAAAACTTTTTTACAAAAAAAAAAAACAACCGACTTTCAAAAAACCACTACAAAGTGAAAAATAACTACAATTCCTTTCCGTAAGAACCTGTTTCGGACTATTACGAACATTTTAAAATAAAAATTTGCCAAATCGGACCAGCCGTTCTGAAGAGATGCGCTTACCAACTAACAATATCTCATTTTTATTACTCTTATTATTCCTAGAGTTCGATCTACATATTCATTACGCGCTCTCTGTCAGCTCTCCAAGCTGAATCTCAATTAATTTCTATCTTCTAAATAATGAAATGGTGTTTATCTCATAATGAGATTGACTGCTTCAATCAGTGAATTCACACGGGCCGCATTTTGTAAAATTACTCTTGTCATGGGCGCAGGTAGGGGGGTGCCAGGGGGTGCACTTGCACCCCTTGGGAATCTCGGGATCAACAGGAATTATTGAAATAAAAAGCCGTCTGTTGGAAATCATTTTTTTATACTCCTGGCCCACCAACTTAGAATTTTTAAATTTCGATCGTCGTGAACAAATAGGTGTGAGCCGTGACGACTGGGTACCTATATAATAAATTCATAATGAATAGTCAGAAATTTGTAAATGTCTCGAACATTCAGACTAAAATTTCATCTTTTTATTAACAATCATATACGGCAAAGATTGTAAGAAAAATAAAATCTGCACCACCTGGAAATTATTTCTGCCGGCGCCCATGCTCTTGGTGGTTCATAATAATATATAAATTGTAAGTCTAGTCTTTGAACTCTATTATAACTATAGCTACACTATTGTATTAGGTAAGCCTGTGATGATAGTTGTATGTGTTTTTAAATAAATAAATAAAATTATGCCACTTATAAAAGGCTTATTATTTTCCAGGCGACTAACAACTTAAAGACTCACCTAGAGCATCCTCGTACCTCATGTTAGTCTCATCGCACAGAACTGATGCATTTCGTGGAAGCTTTAAATTCGTTGCCGCCCCCTGCTGGAATGACTTGCCACCACCACCTTTTTGTGCTATTAAAACAGTTGATACTTTTAGACACAAATATAAACAACACTTGCTACGACAACAAAAGGAAACCAGTCAATAAACTCAACCCGGGACTGCACGCAGTTAGTATTGGTGACCTAAGCGGAGTATTATAAAAATAATAATAAAAAATAAAAATCGTTTATTAACCAAATAATGTTCTTACATTTCCTTAAAACAAAAGTATAAGTAAATTATTCATAAAATTATTATTACAAGGGAAACATAATTTTAATATTTTAACTTGTGGACTCCACACTAGGTCGAGCCTATCTCGTGGAGTCCTTGAGAGTTTTAAACAATTTGAAATTTCAGGGTCGATACTGTATTGTACATTTATTTAATATATTGAAAGTTTGACGTAAAACAAAATCAATATATAAGACTAGAAGAAATAAAAGAAGATCGTGAACACGACTATGTTTGAAATAGGGTGCGTCGTAAATGTAGGAATTTATTATTAGCAATTTAGCAAGGGTGAGTCCAAAAGAATGTTAAAGTATGAATGTATGTTTTTTGGGAGACAGTGTAAGAGTGATGAATGAGGAAGAGAGTGAGGTAATGTGATAAGTATGTTATGACATTACTCTAACGAATGCTTCCGTTTCTGAGTAGGACTGGACTAACAGCCATTGTTTAATTTTTTTTTTAACTTGGTTGGTTCTACAATTTTTTATGCCACTGATTTTTGCAATTTTATTATAAACGAAACTGAGCATAAATTATATGTTGTGCAAAAGCGGTTTTTACTACAGTAAATGGACATTTGTAAATTCGTTGTTTAAGTAGTTGTTGATATTCTGTAGATTGGATTGTTATTTTATGTTGTTTTAGTACTAATTTATGGATGTATAACTTCTTTATACAAGTGATCAGTGGCATAACGAAACTGTTTTCTATACATAACCTTTAGCACTGATCTTTGGGCTCTTTCCAATTGTATCATTGAGGTTATGCCGACTCCGCCCCATACTGTAATGCAGTAGCAGAGAACTGACTCACATAATGTCACATACACCTGTGATGCTATTCTGCAAAGATCCCACCGTGAAAATTTAGGTGAAGTGAGCGTGAAGTGAACTGTCATCCCACCTTACTCTACTAGGAATTGAGCTCACTTCAAACTCACTTCACCTAAGTGCTTACGGTGTGATGTTTACAGAATAGATCGGCAGGTGTAAAATCTTTTTGTTGGGCGAGTTACGTAATAGTTCCATTACGTGAATCAGTTTTCTGATTCGCTTAGCTACTAAATCGATATGGGGTTTGAATGAAAGCCGTTGATCTAACAGAACCCCTAAGTATTTTAGAGATTCGACCTTTTTCATTTCCTCACAGGGGCTGTGCTGCAAGTTGAGGGGTGGATTTTAAGCAGTAAAGGAAGTTTTGGTGCTGATGAGAGAGTTTAATGGAAACAGATGAAGTTAGTTTTTTTATATATTAAGTGACAGAAGGTTAAGGTCGAGTCTTTTTTTTGATACTAGTTAAGCCGTTTTGGGCTTCTTCGCGGACGGATCCCCAAGGTTTGCTGTGGAAAATAATAGCCGTGTCATCTGCGTAACAGATGACTTCTGCATTTTGGGTAATGGCGTATTGAATATCATTAATAAAGATGATAAATAGTGTCAAGCCCAGGACACTACCTTGAGGCACTCCGAATTCTACGCTGCTGTGACAACTGGTGGTGACCCCAATTTTCACACATTGCCTCCTGTTAGAAAGGTAGGTCTCAAACCATTTGAGTAGCAGTCCTCTTATACCAATTGTCTCGAGCTTTTTTAGTAGTATTGGAATGGTAACGGTGTCGAAAGCTTTTGCAAGGTCGAGGAATATTCCTATGCATTTTTCATTCTCATCTAAATAAGACGTTATAAGATTGGCTAAGAGACTTACTGCATCTTCTATGGATTTTCCCTGTCTGAAACCAAACTGCTTGCTGGATAATATACAGGGCGTCCCACGGATATGCCACATGGAGGGAAAGTACCTTGAATATTGTAGATGGAACATTTTACTGACAAAAGACATTATTTTAATTTAAAAAAACAATTTAAACTGCATTCATAGATATTTAAATAATTATATGGTTGAACCGGGAATCGAACCCGTTACATGAGAAAAATAATCAGCCTGTAGCTTTATCATACCGATCGAAAGGCTTTATCATAAGGATTATTTTTTACTAAATAACATAGTATCACAAATAAAAAGAAGACCATGAATTTTAACATTTGATGTGAAATTTTGTTCAATGAATAATCAAAAGAGTGCGACTTTGTTTTCAACAGGAAGGGACTCATTTTGAGCATTTGATAAATTGATTAATTTTGTGTAAAAAAATGTTAAAATTCATGGTCTATAATTAGTTGGGTTTTGTTTTGAACCGCTCTTATGTACTGGAGTGACCTGTGCCTCTTTCCATATGTTAGGAAATATGCCTATGTGTAAGCTAAGGTTAATAATATGGGTTAATGGAATTATGATTAGCATTCGAAAATATTGTTGGAGCTGCTGAAGATTGCAAAAACTATCTTTGCATTATATAGATTCAATCTCTTAGTATTGTATAATTGCATAGCACATGTGTGAGCACTATGTACTTACCTACCTACTATAAAGCTACCATTAACTGGGTACGTCTTTCATTGACTTGAATTTGCCCTGACGACTGAGAGTATGTCATGCTCACTCAAATGTCTCGCTGGTGGTGGCGTGTGTGTTGGATCATTAAGTTCCCTTCAAAATGGTTGAGCTGAATGGTGCTGATCCATGCGTCATGTTCGTGAACGGGCGCCGTCAGTAGGGACTGGTCATCTCTTAGCTGCCACGGCTTATTTTAATTTTTGAATCGTTTTTGGTTTTAGTGTCCGTGGAGTTTATTGCCCGTTCTTCTCCATAGAGATTTACGCTTTGGAATCGGCAACTAGCTGGAACTTTCTGACTAACTGACCGACCGACCGACTCTTCGACAGTTCAAAAGTGCCTGTAATTGGTTTATTTGAAATAAATGCTTTGAGTTTATGATTTTGATTTTTATTTGTTTGATAAGTGTTGGTGTAAAATTATCTGGGCCTGGGGCACCGTCATTTCTCAGATTTATGATTAGCTTTTCTATCTCAAAAACGTCAGTAGGTTGCATAAAGAAATTTGTGCTTTGAGGCTCTCCTAGCAGTAGTTTGTTTATAACTGATTCCTGTTTCATTAATGTCTGCGAGAATTTTACTGGCTAGGTTTTTTCAAACGGAGGAGAAGTAATCGTTATAGTTGTTTATCGAAGTTTGTGCCGAAGATTCACTTTTAAGCTGTTCATTAGGAGCACTTCTGTTGTAAATCTGTTCACTAATATTTCTGATAGCTTTCCATAGGCCTTTAAAGTTGTTTTTTTATCTTCTAATTTTTGATTGTCGTGTTTGTGTACGATATTTGTGAAGAAGTTCCTGTAACGATTGTACATTAATTTTTTCGTTTGGTCATTAGGGTGTTTATTCGAATCACAATGAAGTTTTGCCCTGTGGTTCATACATCTAATAAGTTCGGGTCTAGTCTAGGGTTTTTTGATGAATTTAGAGCGGCTAATTGTCTTTTCTATCGTGTGTTTTTGTACTGCGCTGGTTAGAATGTTGTGTAAATTATTGGTTGCATAGTTTACATTTGGTTCGGACACCACTCCAGACCAGTCCACATCTTTAAGTTCCTCTATCAGTGCAGGGAAATTGATTTTATTTATTTTGCGTTGTTGATATTTTGAGCCGGTAGGCGTGAGCATGTTGTACCCCATCATTATCATACGGCGATCGGTGATATCTATATCACAAACTAATCCTATAGCAGTCTTATATTTCGATTTAAGGAATATGTGATCTAAGCACGAGTTTTGACGAATTGGTTTCGAAATAACCTGTTTAAGTCCGTGTTCGGACAATGTCCGAACTATTTGTATAATCCGACTTTGAAACGTCTGTCGTCGATAAAAGTTTGATATTGATATCTCCGGTCAAAATAATTGTTTGATATTTGCTTATTGAGGGAAGTATTTGATCTAGAGAGGAAATAAAGCTATCCGGTTTGCGTGATGGGGAACGATAGATGGCAATTAGAGAAATGTTATTAGAGAGTTCTACTAAAAAAAATTCAGCTTCTTGAAGCAAGGGTTCTGAAACTGTCGCGTTCCAGCAGTCCCTTATATACGTAACAACACAAATTGCTAAATTATCACTTCCCAAATAATTTTCCGCATAATTTCATTTGCCAAATATAATTGTAACGCAAACATAATGTTTGGCAAGTGAACGTTTGAACAATAACTTGTTTACAACTAGTACTTTAACCAGCTTTTATATAGTCAAATATTTCAGTTGGAATAACACATTTTACGAAAAATAAATTAAGCCAAATATTTAGTATCGTCGTTATTTATATCGTTTTTTTTTTCTATATAATCTAGTCGCTTCTGGCACTCGCCGGCCGCTGCCGCGGCACCGCTCGGTTTGCTCGCTCGGCTCGTGCGTAGAAGGTCACAGTTTTGACCTAACCTATCCATTTTCTTTAATAATTAACCTTAATTTTTAATTATATAATTCCCAAAAAATCTTATTTTTGCCTTTATATTTTTTGTCATAACAAATAATTTGACCAAACGTTTATTGTCTAAATATATTTTCAGATTGTTTGTTGCAATACATCATTTGATTAAAGACAAAATGCCTTAATTACATTATCCTTGGTAATATTCTGTCAAGTAAAAATTTGACCAAATGAAAATGTACATACTAAAATCATTGCAAATATTGCATTGGTATAAAAAAAGGTTGCTAAATGTTTGGGTAGTGAAATTTTGGCAAAATCTTTTCGGCAAAACGGCAGGATCCCGTTCATGATATTGTTAGTTTTAATGTTCTTTTTATTGTTGTATTTCCTGTGCGTGTCCCAAATAAAATATTTTTCTTTTCTTTTCTTTCTTTCTAAAGAGCGACTAAATATTTGCTACTAAAAAGTAACTTGGCAGGGATTAAACATTTTAGCAATAATTATATTAGCTTCAAAATGCACGGAATTATAAAAACTAAATAATGGCTGCATCTTTAAGGTAGCGAACATATTAAACAGGGCCAATTGAAATCATAGGCGAGGTACTATAAATAATGACATGGCGACTAATATTAACATGAAATTCATTACTGTTAGCCTGCTTTGCTAAATCAAGCTTCGACTTAGTAAGGCAATGAGATCTTTGTATGCTTGCATCGCTCTTGAGCGAGCGAAGCGAGCTCGGGACTTACGGCACCTCGACTCGGACAGGTTAGGGTAGAATGGTACGACGGGGTCGAGAGAGAGAGCGAGCGCAGCGAGCGAACAGACCCCGCAGTCCCTTTCGTGGTTATTTTTTTTTTAACCATTCAGAAGTAGGAGGTCACCGAAGTGGGGCTCTGTCGACCGGGTCCGTCGACTACCACCACGTCGATTGTGACCAAGTCGAGTACAAAACAAAAACTCGAATCCAGTTTAAATTAAAACGGCTAACCACTGATTATTAAACTGCGACTTTCTACTTAAAATTATCCTTCGCTGTAGTTGCCAACCTACTATCTTTACTGTCAGCTTTAATTCTTTTTAATCCCAAATTCAGATTAATTTGTCGCCGCGTTAAATACACGCCCTTATAAAATATTCGGGAAGGTCGGTTGTCACAGCCCACTGGACATACCTACTCTATTAAAGCTTTTCATCACATTACTCCTAAATCCCTACCTAATTAGAAATTATATTCATAATTTAGAAAAAAGGTTAAATTCCTTCATCCAAATTCTTCGAAAATTTGAAGTCCCATTCATTGGAAAGAAAATTTAATTTAAGCCCGAACCATCCGCCAACAAAAGAGTTAAATAGATCGCGCCTCTTTAGGTCAGCGGCTTTCTATAAATTAAGTCTATTATAACTATTTTATAGCGCTAATCTCGTGAATTTTAATGGAAGGCATAATTTATCGAGATTATGCTAATAATTTTTCATCTTAAAGAATACAAGGGTTTTTTTCGTTCAAACAAGCAATATTTGTGATAAAAACTAAGTAGTTCACAGTTCTGTGGGCATATTTTATAAGTTCTCCGCTAGTTTCAGACTCTAATGGGTTTCATGAGTTAATCATGTAGAGAAGACGTACCCAATAACAGTCTTAAATCTATACTTAATATTATAAAGCTGAAGAGTTTGTTTGTTTGGTTGGTTGAACGCGCTAATCTCAGGAACTACTAGTTCTTTTAGTATTGGATAGCTCATGTACCGAGGAAGGCTATATGCTATAAAACATCACGCTACGACTAATAGGAGCGGAGCATCAATGAAAAATGTTGCAAAAACAGGGAAAATTTATTCCTTTTGCGAGCTTCCGTTGCGTGCGCTGCATAAACGGTTAAAGTTACGCAAAAATCATGTATGACGGGATTGTTCCTCTTAAAAAGTTCTAAAAAAAGTCCGCGATAGCTTATGTCTATATTTTAAGGTTGGCTCACTATAACATTTTTAATGGTAATCAAATTTGTTATAAAATAATGCATTACTTGCGAAGGTGTTTTCATAAACATGGTATTAATCCTTATCCAAATAAATAGTTTCATCATCAAGATTGATTAAGTACATGTAAATTCCTTTTTGGATTATTCAATTCGGACCTTTATAAAAATTCTTAAAGTAAGAAAAATGCGCTTAGTCTATTAGTTACCTACACATTTTATTTTTTATTGAATGTTTGAACGCGCTAATCTCTGTCACTACCAGCCGGATTTGAAAAATTATTTCTGCATTATAAAGTCCAATTCTTGAGGAAGGCTATAGGGTATATAACATTACGCTAGGACCTTTAGAAGCCGAGCAAAAACAAAAAAAAAGGAAGAACGAGCGCTAAGCAAAAACGAAATAACAGCGCGGGCAGGCGATGCGATGTGACGGGGTGGGCGAGAGGAACAAGAAATTTTACGCGGACGAAGTTGCGGGTGTAAGCTAGTGTGTATCATAAAGTCATAAAGTGTCGCACAAAATAAAAGTAAAATAAACATTATCCGAGTATAAGTAGGTAGAGCTGTGGTGGTCCTAGTGGTAAATAAAAGCCGCGACTTATGACTTGTAGGTCGTAGGTTCGAACCCAGACAGACGCTTTACTTTGTGTAAATTATTTCATCACCACTGCTCTCGAAACGGTGAAGGAAAACATCGTGAGGAAACCGGCATATCCTAGAACCAAAAAGTTTAAAGCGTGTGACATCTACCAACCCGCCCTGGGCCCACGTGGTGGATTACGGGCCACTCCCTCTCACCGAAAGGAGGCCTGTCTCCCAGCAGTGGGAACCTTATAGGCTGATTATGCTATTATGTTAAGTAGGTACTAGTCTGTTTGGTATTTTGGTCCAAGATGCACTCATCAAACATCAGGTCACTGTCATTAACTCTCAAATGTAATACTAATAAGTTAAGTAACATTTACTCAAACCAGTTCTACGGATCTCTCATTTTTATAGCAGAAATTATAGTACATGATTTGCACGAAAACGGCTCTAAAAATGTTTTATTTTGCTTAGTGCCCATATAAAATCGTTTGAATTAAGTAGTCAGTATCCATTAGAATTTTACGATTTAGCTTTGATGGATTTACGAGGCTTTGGAAGTAGACTTACCGAGGAACTCAATTAAAAAATCTGTTATCGGATATGAAGTTACAATATTCATGAATCGAATGTTTTCTCTTAAATTGATGCTGGCTTTATGGGGTGTTATTAAAGTGATCATTTTGCTATAATTATTGAGAAGTTTTTGAATGATTGAAATTACTTTGAACATAACTTGTAATGGACGACTTTTGTCAGCTCAACACTAGAACAAAAGCTGTCATCATAAAGTATCAAGATTTGAAGGATGGATGCCAAAATAGACGTTAGAGTATTTTTTTCCAGTTTAGCCACAACCCCTTAAAAGGAGATCAACGTAGTCAGTACGAAGTTCTGTAGTATATCTGTTTAGATCTATCTAATCACACACGAAATCTCTTAAGGAGTCATCATTATGAACAACTTTTACTACGGGCTAAACCTGAAATCACGAAAAGAAACCAGCTGTTCCCTATATTTATGTTCGCATAACTCGTCAAAATATAGGGAACAGCAGATTTTTTTTTCGGGATTTCATATTTGGCCTCATAGTAAAAGTTGTTCATAGTGATGACCCCTTAAGAGTCGTGTATGAATAGATAGACTTTATTATATTATTGACATTTTTTACATAAAACTGTTCTATGTAAATAACAAGTTACCAGACCTCTACCCGACCATATCCAGTAAGTGCAACAGTACCCTTTCCGACGATAGACATTTACGACTTGCGCCGGATGAAAAACACCTGGTACGCTACACAGTTTACCTTTCATTCTAAAATATTATTAGGAAAATATACATATTTTTTTTTAGAAAAGTAGTCATAATGTTTATAGAATATTTTTGACTACTAATTCTTTGGAGCAGGGACTAAACTTGACACTTGCCTATCTAGCATTCCGGTCTGTATTTCGGCCTACTTGAACAGTGTTTTTGGTCCTTGTGTTTGTGCCTGACTTCAGTGTCTGATTGATAAAGGTCCTATAAAAAATATATACATATATCCTAATGGGATATCTTTCGTAGTATTGAATCATCAACCAGTAAAATTACCTCACAATAAGTAGATACCGAAGTACTACCAATTTTAGGAAGTATTCTACTTTGTTTTAACTTTTAAATATAGCACACATCATGCCTGTTTTTCCCGAAGAATGGTGTACCTATATAATAGTACACCCATATTTCATCAGTTATGTTTAAGTTCTATGTAATAGGGGGCGAGCCTATTGCCATCAACCGGGCACAAATCCAGGCAGCTACCTACTGAGAAATTCCTGAAAGAACCTCTGTTAATTATCCTAGTATGTTTATAAATGTTATGTATTATATTACTTTATATTATAAATAGATTATAAATCCGAAGGTTTGTATGTTTAGATGTTTGTTAGTTAATCACACAAAATCTGCTAAACGGATTTGGATGAAATTTGGCTCACAGACAGTTTATAACCTGGATTAACACATGTCACATAGGATACCTATATAATGTTTATCCCGATAGTACGTTCCCGTGGGATAATTTCCGATATCCACGCGGGCGAAGCCGATGCCAAAGCTAGTAAATAAATAATTAAGTTCGTACCTCATTATTTTTCTCACAACAATGCACTATCTACACGACCATTTCAACCATAACAGGCACAAGACGACAAAGCATGAAAAGCACATTATTCCGCGTCAAACGATCGCAGGGAACCCCATTCAATAAGCGCTGCGCAATCAATCTCAATCAAGTTCAGGCAAGGAAATATCTTTACAAATTCGAACGTCAATAGTTAGCCTTTTCAGGAAACGTGAGGACCCTGCACGATTATTCTGTTATGGAGAACTTTCACCATGTAAGTGGCCATTGAAATTGTGGATAGAGATATTATTGGGGGGAAAAAAAAACGAGTGATTAGTCAAGTGATTTGATTGTACTGACGCGCGACGATTGTGTGATTAGGGTACCCCGGACGCATTTAAATAGATTCAAGAAAAGACATTATATGTATATGTATAATATAGACATAATATATTATAGCCTGTAAATACCTTAACAGTGACAGCTTTAAAAGTGTCTAACAAGTCAATCTGCCAGGCAAAATGTGGTTATGGTAAGATATTTATTTAGGTCTAGGTTTAGGTTTAGGTATTTGTTAGGTCTAAACATTCCATAAGTTTCATAAGTAGCTATGACATATGTAATAGTGTTTTTGAATCACTTTCAATTCTATTCCAAGAACAATTCGATAGTTAAGCTTTTCAAGGAAAACTCAAGTAACGGATTTCTTCAAACTTCATTCTTTGAAAGGAGAATTTTATAATAGTGAGACACCTTTTGTGAGACAGATAGAGGGCCGAATCCTTGTAGAAACCACATTAAGTAGTTTATAAAAACAACACGGCTAGTTACCCTAAAGGCTTAGGCAGAGGTGTACACCCATATTTCGCCAGTTATGTTTAAGTCCTATGTAATAGGGGGCGAGCCTGTTACCATCAACCGGGCACAAATCCAGAATCCGGGCTGCTATTGAGTAGTTTATCTCCAAGACAGTCTAAGTGTATTACTGTATCACCCTCAAAATCGTAACATAATTTTATAGGTATAAAGATTTGGCCAAACTTTTATTTTTATACATAGAAACATTCCATACAAACCGTGATCGCTGGCTTAACGCACTCTCCAAGACAAGTTAGCAACACTTCTTCTTCTGTATATTCATTATTCACCTAAACTAACGGTTAGTTTAATTAAATAATAAATATAAAGGTAACACACGATCTCCAGAATAGTTTATATAACCAATTAAACTTTAAATCCAAACGCTTAAAACCAATACACTGAAAGACTTAACTCGAGACGAAGTTGTTTATATTTAGATTAACGTCTGGAAACGTAGTTAAGTTTTAGTAAAGACTTGCCGTATAATCTAAGTGTTATTGCTCAATTTAAAGTCTAACCTTAACGAGTTTTCATAGCTTAATAAGTTTACTCTAAGCTTCATTTTAATACCAGTTATTAAAAAAAAATAACTTGAAAAATGTCACACTGCGCCAGAAGACGGACGTTGTCGCAAAGGCAGACCTAAACGGGATTAATTAGAAGTTTCATGATGGATTGGTGCGATAAAGCAACACACAGAGAAATATGGAACTTTGTCCAGCAGTGGGAAGTTAAAATAAACAACGCTTAAATGTAGTCGTAGTACCCTCAGAAATAGTTTCCCATACAATGTCCTCAATACTCAATTTGTTATTGCGTTCCATATGTTACAGAGATGGTAAAAAACAAGTTACAGATCAATATAGACCCTGTCGGGCACGTAAAAATTTAGGAGAGAAGAAGAGGGTTGAATAGCAATTTAATCAAATCAATATAAATTATTAGATGTTTATCATCGTGTATATAATTATATACATATGTATATATTATTATGTTTGTGTACATACGGGTAGCATATTATTTATGTTTAATTATTTTGTATTGCATAAGAATAGGTAATATCATGAAAATCTTAGAAGTATTTGCTATAATATACATATTACTCAATTAGATTAATTATAAGTATATTATATTAAATTAATTATATACTTTATTTTATTAAAGTATGTAGATATATTATTTGTGTATTCATATTTTCATATTTTATACTTGGATTACTGTATTCCATATCGTTTTATCATCTAGAAACTCCTTTACTGCGTAATATGACTTTTTGTTTTTTGTGGATCATCAAATGACTTCTCCCGCTCTGGGCGGAGCGGGAGGGCGTGTCAGACTTTTACTGACTAAAACCCACCCGTGTTCCTTCTGTTGCCCGTGCCGGGGCCACGGTAACTCTTTCGAACATCCCGCAAGTGTAATATGCCTTGGATTCTAGAAATCGCTTCAATTTATTTATAAATATGTTTGTTTTGCTTACTTCTCTAATTTAATTTGGCAATTTATTATAGATTTTGATGGACATAATTAAAGGGCTGGTTGAGTGCATTGTGATTCGAGATTGAGGTTTGTTTATTTTGTCTTTTTTATGTCTAAAATTGTATCTTTTTTGTGTATCTTCGCAAGTGGTGTAGTAATCTTGATGTTTTCTGATAAATATACATAATTCTAAAATATATAAACAGGGAAGTGTGAGTATTTTATGTTTTTGGAAGTGTGGTTTACAGCTGTCTGTTTGTTCTGTGTTGGTTATTATTCTGATTAACTTTTTTTGTAAGATAAATATGGTTTGTGGGTCTGTACTGTTACCCCACAGCATAACCCCATAGCTGAGCCATGCTTGGGCGTATGCGTAGTAAGTAACAAGTGCAGTTTGAAGGTTTGTAGTTTTTTTAATTTCGCGTAAGGCGTATGAGAATTTTGATAGTTTTGCTCTTATTTTCTGTATGTGGGATTTCCAAATAATGTGGGTATGTATAGATAAACCGAGTAGAGTAAATTCGTTGACTTGTTCTATTTTTGTGTTATTAAACGTGAAATTTAGTTTTAATGAGGACTTTTAGTGGGGATGAAATGTAATTAATTTAGTTTTTGTGAAGTTAATTTCTAGATTATGATTGTCCATCCAGTTTACAGCTGTAGAAAGAAGAGAGTTTAATTTGGCGTTTATATTCTCTTCAGTTTGGCATGAGGTAAGCAAAGAGATATCGTCTGCGAAGAGGACACAAGGTCCGTTTATAGTTTTAGGAAGGTCGTTTATATAGATAAGGAACAAAAGGCAACCTATTACACTACCTTGGGGAATTGACGCCTTAACTGGTTTGCTGTCGGATCTCATTTTAGTTATTTCGTTTGTGTTGTGATCGAAGTATTCGATTTCTACCAGTTGTATCCTATCTTTCAGATATGAAGCAAACCATTCATGAGCTTTTCCTCGTATTCCTATCCCATGTAGTTTGTCTAATAAAATGTTAAATTTCACCTTATGAATAGGCTTTGGTCGTGTGTTATTTAGTTTAATCTTCTGTTAAAATATTAACGGGACATCAAGAGTAGCGAGTGTTTCACTATGCGCTAATCGGTCTTAATCAGGCATTAAATTTTATTGCTTCCCTAGAGGTCTATTAACTTGCTTACTGACATTTAGTTAGTTGTCAACAACATCGAAATAAAAAACGCGAGTCTATACTATACGGCTAACTACAATGATGCATTGTCACTGAACACTGACGTGTGACATTGCGATTTTATATTTTGGTTGCTTTGACAACTGACTGATATAAGAGTGAATGATACATCCTAACGCCAGGTTTCTTATTATTTTCTGGTGGAACGTAATAACGTTCATAATTATGAACAGTTTGGTGAAACTAGGCTTAAATGTTAACATTTAAGTAAAGTCTGTTAATAAAAACTAATTAACAACGAACAAACGTGGTCTTTTGATCCTTAATGAACTTTAGAAACTGACCTACATAGATACACGAGTTAGTCAATGACGTTCGCTGGTTTGAACCCTTGGCATTTAAACTTGAGTGTGGGTGGAATAGAAAACATGCGCAAGTGTAGTTAAATGTTGTCTTAAGTAAATGTTATGATACACATTAAGAACCGTAATTAAGGTGAGCAGTTAGCAGAGGGTATCGTTCCACGCATATTGTAAACTAGCTTTTGCCCGCGGCTTCGCCCGCGTGGATGTTGGAAAATACCCCACGGGAACGTACTACCGGGATTAAAAGTATCTTAAGTGTTAATCCAGGTAAACAGTGTCTTCTCGCACTACTTATACAGTATGTTAGGTTAAACGAGGGACTTATTGAGGGAACCCTCCCTCAATAAGTCCCTCGCTTAACCTAACATACTTTTCGATTTCGATTTCGATTCTTGTCCCAAATATGTAAAAAACTAATGACCTTAATTTGTGACGTAATTGCCAATAAAATATATTATTAATGAACACTAAGCGGGCAAGAAGTGAACTCGTAAGCAGTAAAGTAATCACGCGACAAAACACGTGCAGATACTGCCAAAAGAGAATCCCGTTCGCAAACCCCGCCCCTTTCCTTTGTGTTGTCTCCGATGCACCGACAGGACACTCCCGCGCTGACGGCAGTCTATTAGAGTGCGCCGCTTTTTCCGCATCTCTAATTGCGCTTCCGCGAATCGCTTAAACAAGCCCGCTTACTTCGCGATAAAGGTATCCTGTAAACGTGTTGTTGAGTAAACAATAATGACGTCTTATCAATATTCCAATGAAGAATATTGAGATATGGTTCGTGCCTACGCGTTATCCAATGATAGTGTGCGAGTGGCCATTAATTTGTACAGAGAGATGTTTCCCAACCGCCAGATTCCGTCGTAAAATTTTATGTTAGGTGTCAACCAATGATTGCGAATATTTGGTCAATTCATCGTACCAACGCATGGCCAAGGACGAGAAAGGAAGCGCAGTGCACCTACAAGAAGCCATTTTTGAATACTTCGAGCATCACCCACAAGAGAGGACTCAAAAAGGCGGTTCGGTGTATCGCATTGGACTGTGTGGAAGCTGCTGCATGAAGAAGGAATGCACTTATACCATTTTAGACCCGTTCAAGAACTCGGGGTCAACGGCCACGAACCACGCGTGAGTTTTTGCCAATGGTTTTTGTGTAGCGCAAGGGTGCATACACGTTGCGAGACTTTTTGCGAAATTTTAGGAATGGTTCTGTCTGTTATTTATCAGTGTTTTTTTTTTTGTTCATATTTTTATTAATATCAATAAAAAGTGGTGAAATACCTGCTAGGGTCGCGGGTATGTTTGAAAGAGTTATCGTGGCCCCTGGCATAGGCAACTGAAGGAACACAGGTAGGTTTTAGTCAGTAAAAGTCTGACACGCTCTCCCGCTCCGCCCAGAGCGGAAGAAGTTATTTGATGATTTCCCACCTAAAAACAAAAGGTTGTGAAATACCGGACAAAAATAGCTTTGGGTCGGATGGGCTGTCCAAAGTTTAGGATATCAATGGTAATCAGTACATTGATTTTCATTATTAAGTGCATCAATTTGTATTCAAGCCATACACTCTGGGGGTCGTGCGGTCCATGGCCCTTTACGGAGCTCCGGTGTGGGCGCGTTCCGTGAGGCGGCGACCGGTCCGTCGGTTGAACGCGTCCCAGAGGGTCATGGCCATCCGGTTAGCCCGGGGATACCGCACGGTTTCCGGGGAGGCGGCGAACCTCCTTGCCGGATTACCGCCATGGGATCTGGAGGCAAAAGTCCTCGCGCACATGTGGGAGTGGCGCGAGGAGGCAGGACGCCGAGGCGTAACTCCGTTGCCGCGAGAAATCGCGGCACGGTGGACAGAGCTCCGGCAGGATCTCATGGCGGCATGGAGAGTGCGATTGTCGCAACCCAGCGCTGGGCACGCCACAATTGCGGCGATAAGTCCCCTCTTTGAGGAGTGGCTGGAGAGGCGCCACGGTGTCCTCACCTTCCACCTGACGCAGGTCCTCACCGGACACGGGTGCTTCGGGAGGTACCTGTTCCGGATAAGGCGGGAGGAAACGCCCGGGTGTCACCACTGTGTGGATCGCCCGGAGGACACGGTGGAGCATACGGTGGAGGTCTGCCTGGCTTGGGCGGAGCACCGCCCTGTCCTCGCAGAAGCGATCGGTGGCGGCGATCTCTCGCGTCCTGCCTTGGTCCAGGCCATGGTACGGAGCGAGAGTACATGGGAAGCCATTACCTCCTTCTGCGAAGCAGTAATGCTCGCGAAGGAGGAGGCGGGACGCGTGAGGGAGAGGCAAGCTTTGTGCCCTCACGCCCCTAGTCGCCGCAGGAGACGCCCTGGGCGTCGGGAATTGGCAGCCGATTCCCGGCCACCGTAGGCGCGGGCTTGCGGACGGCGAGCAATGGGTAGCTCGCCGTCCGGTAAGGACCAAGCCCGAGTCGACGGCGCGTTGTGTTCCACGCGCGCCTCAAAGAGATGTCAGCACTATTGACGGGGTCCGCTAGGGTCGATGCCAGCTAGGGTTGCGGGATGTTCGAAAGAGTTACCGTGGCCCCGGCACGGGCAACAGAAGGAACACGGGTGGGTTTTAGTCAGTAAAAGTCTGACACGCCCTACCGCTCCGCCCAGAGCGGGAGAAGTCATTTGATGATTTCCCAATCTACAAAAAAAAAGCCATACACTCTATTTTTAATAATTTCACGACTAACCTCAAAGTAACCTCACACTACAAGTTCAGTGGTTTAGCTACTTTACCCATAAAACCAGATATTATGAACAGAAAACCAGTTTAGTACACCATCTGTCATAACATAACATTGTTACGAGTATCTTTATGGATTAATACTTGCTTCTTATGAAAAGAACGAGACAGTCCCCGACATTTAAGGGCTCTTTTGAGTGTTATAGACTCTAATCAAAACGTTTAGAGCATCCGGCTCGAAGGACCAAAAGATGGCGGGCGTCAGTTGTAATACTTATACTTGAATATCATGGGCGAAGGTGAAGAGCAAACATGGGTACATTATTTATAAGTACAGTTAGAAAATAAAGTCGTCTATTAATAAATAAATAGCAATACAAAACAAATGTTGACAGTTATTATAGAAGGTAAAAAAAAACTTTGCATTTTATACATGTCCGACACTTTATACAAAATATTATTTATTCAAGAAAATTTATTTGAATTTCCTTTTAACGTTTTTGATCAGAAATGTTCCTGCCATTTCCCTAAAAATATCCAAATGTGTTTAACATTCACAGTCTTAGAACTACTCTGTACTAGCCTAACGGTTTCAAGCTGGCAATCGATTTGATGTGCGGTTTTCACACTTCTAGCGCAACCTTATTCAGGTCAGTTCAAAATGTAGAGTAAACTTATAACGTAGGTTAGTAGGTACTTATAGCAGCTTAAACATGATTTTTATTTATTTATTTATTTAGCACAGCTTAAACTACTATACATAGAGGCATGAGGAACAGGGTGTAAAGTTCACTCATTCTCTATGAAAAGGGAGGATCCTCCGACCAGACGGGTGTTGTGTCTGGTGGGCTACTGCCCGACGGTTGATGTCGGGATGTTGTATATATGCTAGTCGCGCGGTAAACTCTGATTGCGCGATGCAGGATTTTGTGTGACGTCAGTGTGACGCGTTCCATTGTGGCGATGTAGATATGCCGCCACATCACTCCCCTCCGGAGACCGGAAGTCGATAGTGGGCTGAGTCGTGTATCTTGCGATGCTTGCCAGGGCTAGATGAGGTTCCAGTGAGTCGGAACCGGGTGCCGCATAGTTCGCAGTGAGTCGGAACTGTCTGCGGAGTTGCCCCCAGTGAGTAGGGGTGGCGCTGCGTTATGCTCCAGTGCGTTGCATGTGGTACAGCGCCGGGTTGAGGCTGACTGCTGGCGTCGACCAGGAGAGGTTTGAAGGGCTCTGCTTGTTGACCGGCCGAGAGTGCAGTGTGCTGTGCCAAAGTTGCTGATGAGGCTGAGGGTGATGACCAGGTATGCGCGGTCGCTGCATGCTGGTGGTCAGGATACCTGTTGAAGCCGTGGGTGCTGGCTGGCTGTGTGACTCGCCACTCGAAAGCTCGAGGAAGTGATGCTGATGACGTCACGCTGTAGTAGTTGCACGAAGGCTGCGCTGACGTTCATGCTCGAGGTCACCAGTATAGAGGCATGAGGAACAGGGTGTAAAGTTCACTCATCCTCTATGAAAAGGGAGGATCCTCCGACCAGACGGGTGTTGTGTCTGGTGGGCTACTGCCCGACGGTTGATGTCGGGATGTTGTTTATATGCTAGTCGCGCGGTAAACTCTGATTGCGCGATGCAGGATTTTGTGTGACGTCAGTGTGACGAGTTCCATTGTGGCGATGTAGATATGCCACCACACTACCATTACAGGGTTTACCCTAATGCGACAGTTAAGAACTTAAACTAATAACCTAAGCTATATACTTACAATAACCAAATTAGAAAAAATTAAAACTAACAACATTATTAAATTATTACACCATTAAAAGCATAAAACATAGTATAACATAATACTTACATCACATAGTACAAACATAACATAGTACAACATACTTTACTTACATTCATCATCTTCCTGCCCTTGTCCCATGTTACTTGGGGTCGGCGCAACACGTTTTCTCTTTCCATTTTCCCCTGTCAAAAGTCACGCTATCATTCACTCCCTTCTCTTTCATATCATTCCTCATACAATCCATCCATCTTTTCTTTGGCCTTCCTCTCCCTTTCCATCCATCAACATTTATATTCATCACTCTTTTAGTCACATGCGTTTCCTCCCTCCTCTTCACATGTCCATACCAAACCAAACGATTTCCTTTCAACTTTTTTGTCACTGGCGCCACTTTCAAACTTCCCCTTATACTCATTTTTTACTTTATCCAATTTCGTCACTCCACACATCCATCTCAAGATTCTCATCTCAACATACTTTACTTACATTATGAAAAAATTATGTATTATTTTGCTTGTAGCATAATATAAATAGTAATACCCTTGCGAATTCACTCACACAACATGTAAATACATCAATCTGAGTTTGAAGGTCGTTGATGTTACGGATAGCTCTGGTGAGGGGTACCTTGGCAAGCAGGTTAGTTCTCGCTGTAGGCACCAGTAGCAGTGGCGGGCTGCGCCGCCTCCACACGTAGCGGATATGATGATATGATAATACAATAGTTAATCAAAATGGTAGTTTACATACAGTACTCCAGCAAAAACATAGGTAGGTTCATCTATCATCAAATCTTTGATCAGACTCAGCTCTCATAATTCTTCAAAAACCACGTACAATACATAGTTTCTGCATTCACTGTTCCTTTTGACTGATAATATTATTTCCTAGAAAAATACCTAGGTATAATACAACCCACAAAGCAAAATTCTCAGAAACACTCAGCAGTTGTCGCGTCCGGCAGAAAGTGGTTGCATTCCGAGCCCGAGGCGGTGACATGACGAGAAAAGGATTTTCTATTGAACGAAACTGGCTTGTTGCTACATACGATCGCATTCAAATAATACCTACATAATATAAGATAGGTACTTCAACCGCAAAATTAAAATACAGTCCCGGACTCAATCGAGCCACCGTGCATATTTACGTGTAGATGTAAAGTTCGAAAACATCAAAATACGTATAATTCGTAATAAGAAAAAGTTTTTATGCAGTTTTGAAGTCGACATACTAGTCATCATTTTAGTGTCATCATTGTTCCAAATTTGAACTCACGAACCTATCCAAAAGTCACAAACCTATGTAACAAAAATGCTTGGCTCGATTCAGGTGTCCGGAAATTTACGGTAACAACTGTGGTGAGAAATATTCTTGTTTATGACAGTTAAAAACTGGGCATTTGATGATGATGGGTTAAGAAACCGTTTCACTTTCGCTCGTTATTTAGTATTTTTTCATTGGCTTAAAATTATCAACAATGTTGGTGATAGTTTAAAAAAAAATTAAAGTATCTGTCTGTAATGTCAAACTAACAGCTTTTTACTAAATACTAAAGAAAGTATTTAGTAAAAAGCTGTGATACGGTACTTAAAACAAAAACACACCAACACTGTAATTTGAAATCATTGTAAAAGCCAATTCTTTTTAAACGAGTGACCATGGAGTTTCTTACCGGATCTTCTCAATTGGAAACGGCCAATTGGAACCGTGCACCTAGCTTCTGACGTTTCATAAGTGCCCATGTAGGTTTATGTGAAATAAAATAATTTGATTTTGATGATTTTAAAAAATCATCAAAATCAAAATATTTTATTATAAACAAATAGCAATACAAAACAGAATAGAAAAAAAGATTTAAAAAATATATAAAATTAATTTATTGTCTGTCTGTCTGTCTGTTCCAGCTAATTGCCGAAACGGCCGGACCGATTTTGACGGGCCTTTCACTGGCAGATAGCTGATGTTACTTTTATTTTAATAGGCTACTTTTATTTTAGAAAAAGAATTAGTTTTCCGCACAAAAATTTAAAACCCCTGAAATTGTGAACAAAATCCGATTCAAATAGGGAAGTAATGACATCCACGCGGGCGAAGCCGCGTGAAACAGCTAGTCATTAATAATCATGAACAAAACTCAATTTATTTCTGTTATACAAATAACAGAAATAAACCGAGTAAAACCGGCATCAAAAAGCAAGTAATCTATAAAAGGCTCCCCACATGTGGGGTGTATTTGATGTTCTTTGGTTTCATCTGGTACGGTCCGATAAAAATAATGGCTTGTAATGTTGAAAGACGGCCTCACTTTATGAAAGTACGTGTATTTTTTATGAAATTTCTATTTGATTACATTCTGTACTAAAAATGATTCATGCGTGGGAGTGATCGCTGAAAATGAGTTAAATAGCCTCATTTTACCGTTCGTAGCCTGTCAAAGAGATTAATCTTTTTAATTGTATCCTGTACCTCCCTACTTGCCCTATTATTCCACAGGTACCTATTAATAAGAGTTGTTTTTTTTTTAATTAAAACAAATTTTTAACTTTAATCAAAATCATAAAACAAACAACTCAACTCTCTAACCTTATCAACAATTTAACTACAAAAATGTTCCCCAAAAATAACAAAACAAAATATCTGACACGAAATTCGTTTCTAAAAATTTAAACTTAAAATTCACATTTATAAGATTTTAAAAGGCAAACAGTGTTCCAAAGTTAAGATTGAAAAAGTAAAAGTAATGTCTAATATAATATTTTCATAAAACATGACTGGTTATAGAAAAAAGGCGTCTGGGTGTACGTAATAAAGCTTTCAACGTATTTTGGTACGTACCAGCAGGCGAATCTATTCGTGAAAAGGGTTTGCGAACCTTCGTCGATACTAAGGTGCGTTATGTTGCCACTACTTATTATTCTATTCGAAGAAATACGAACCAATAAAGATTTTATTTATAAAAATAATAAAATAGAAGTATTTTATTTAATAACTACCTGTTGCCCGCGGCTTCGCCCGCGTGTATGTCAATACTTTCATATTTTAATCGAATTTTACTCACAATTTCATGGATTTTCATTTTTTTTTTGCGCGGAACCCTAATTATTTTTCTAAAATTATTGTAGCGTCAATTACTCCTTATAACATCATTAACTTGCCAGTGAAAATCCCTTCAAAATCGGTTCAGCCGTTTCGGAAATTAGCCGGAAGAAACAAACAGATAAAAAATTTAAAAAATATATTTGTTGTAAGTACCGTATATACTTTCATGTGCATTAGTAAGAAGCCGTTATTTTGACATTACAAACAAATACTTCAATTTTATTTATTACTTATTTATGGATTTTATTTACTTGTATAGATATAGTTCAAAATAATATGTTTATTTCGTCTGTTTAGTCATAAGAAAGTTTACATTTGAATAAAAAATAGAGAGGGAAATAAAGTCAGGTTTTTTTTGATAAAATTATATTATTATGAATAATGAATGTGTTTGTGCATACAAAATGAATTTGGATTTTGGTTTGTTGGAAACGGGGTTGAAATTATTATAATAAAATATAAATTGAAAAAAATTCCAAATAACAGACGTCTTCTTTTTATCCGACTGCGCAACGTCAAAGACGGGGTTATTTTTTTCACGCATAGGTACCTGTATCTGGATACCTACCTACCTACCTACCAAAGTTATTAAAAATATACCAACAACTTGTAACAAAACCGCAACCATCAGAAATATGTGTAACAAGACGTCTTTCAATTTTTCATACAAAAAGCCTTCAATTTATTAACACATCCCATCTACCAATATTTTTTTCAACCATGGTAACCCAGCGGCGCGCCCCACACACTCATTACGAAATAGATAGATACAGAAGGTCAGCTCTATACAACGAGCAAAAACAGCCGCATGCACATAATAGACACGACGCGTAAATACAGTTACCAGCATATGTAAATATATTGCAATGGCCAGTTTGGCAATAAAATGATTTCAGGATTCATTGATAAACACATGTACTCAAGAAGATAACAAATATATGTGATCATCTGTGGAATGCATATATAGGTACATACAAGTAGCGACACAAATATCTGACATCAAAGAAACACCAAAACTCTCTGACAAGGCAAGTGACGCCCAAATATAGTATACCGCATGGGCTTCAAAAATATGTGTCACCTTCCAGAATGTTTAAATATCGGACATGTCTTGCGTTATAAATATTTGCTTACTCATTTCAGTTCAGAGGAATGCGATATCTTATATGGCAATATATTATATTTATCGTTTTTAATAGGTATATGTATGTATTTATATTTAAATAACTATTTATTCCTCAATTCTCGCTATTGCACCTACCACTGTTTGTCTCTGCATCACCCAAAGGTTGACTGGTAGAAAATGCCTATGGCATTAAATCTGCCTCTGTACATTTGGGTGCTTAAAGTATTAAATAAATAATGCACAGATGTGACCAAAAATATCTAACATCACTTTGGCAGCATAAAAACCTGAGAGTATCAGTGGCGCTCATATTGCAAAAATATGTGACATCCCACTGGAAGCATAAATATCTGATAAGCGTCTGGGTTCGCTGAACAAAATGAACGCGACGATTGCGCGTTCGCACGTCTATCACCAGTTAGGACACGGCCTGTGAATTAGGTAGGTACGGTGTTTTCGTTCATTATATGGAGCTGACATTCTGTATCTACTTATCTATTTGGTGCTTTCATACACGGAACATAAGTGCCTTGCGTGAGCAATCTATTGACTGTGTAATTTATATATCTGCAGGGGAATTTTCATGCTGACATTTTATTAAGATAATGATGAAAGTCTTGGGAGCTCTACAAGAAAGTTCACAAAATATCTGACACAAGAAGGTGTACCTAAATCAAAAAAAAAATATTTGCTCCACGTGTAATATAGGAGAATTGAAAGATACACACCCACCCACTTATACATAACATAACATCACGCCTGTATTCCCCAAAAGGTTAAGCAAAGGTGTAACTATAGTACACCCACACCCACTTATCTGCAGTCTATTTTAGGCCCGGACACCACCAAAGCTGAGATATGCGGAGATGTCCGAAGCGGAGACGGAAAGAGATGTTTTTCAGCTAGGGTGTATCCACCGAAGCTGTGCGGAGATGTGTGCTGGCTAGAGTGGCTGGTGGGTGGTGTGACGCGGGGGGAACTAGTGGCGCTGCTCAATGCACACCGTTCACATCTCTTCTCGTCTCTGCGCGCCGTCGCTATCTTGCGAGGCACAGCTCACATCTCCGCTTTGATTCCACCATACAAATATGATACATCTTCGCTCAGTGGTATCCACTGAAGGTGAATGGAGACGAGATGTGTGAATAACGAAACTCTACCGGTTGTCACCTTCTTTCCTCTCGTCTCCGTTTTGGTGGAGTCCGGGCCTAAATCCTTCTTTCCAATTGATACAGCTGAACTTTGAGAATGGGAATCAAAGTTGTTTTTTCCAAAAAAGACATAGGTACACCTGCGTACAGGTGTATGTTTCCATGTTTGTAACTTAATTACGAATGCACTATAAATATGACGGAGAAGGTATATCTCTCTATTTATCGTCAGCCATATTTTAACTACTGTGGGCGTGCTATGGGTAGTATTGGTTATTGCGCAATAGAAAAACCGTTTGCAGTTCAAATCAAATTATAATTCATCATCAAATTAATCACACTATAATAGCTATGCACACACTGTAGGTACATGACACAACTACACGGAATGAGGGACAGTTTCTGTGTTCACTGCTCGACAGCCACTGACAAACTCTGCTTAACTCCGGTGGACGAGCGTTATGTTTCAGACTCTGTCGAGCGCCGCTTGGTGGCGCTGGCGTCCCAATTAGTCAAATGACGACTAACGTATTTCCGACAAATATATGCCTCCATTGAAACTAGTTTACCTACTTAGGTACACTCGTGGTCATGAAAAATCTGAATAACAAATTGATGCATTTAGCTCGAGTTCCTATGAAATAAAACTTTTATAGTTCGGCAGCAGGGTAAATTATAAATTCTGATGTAGGATATTCATCAGAAAAAGGGTAGGAACTGAAACACTTATAAGCTGCTAAGGCAACAATAAAACGAACCAATCTCCCTAGCCTCTTTCCAGTTATGTTGAGGTCGGCTTCCAGTGTAACTGGAAGCAACTGAATACTAGTATTTTACATGGAGCGACTGCCTATATAAACTCCACAACCCAGTTACTGGGTAACACGATACCACTTGGTAAGACTGGTTCTCAGACTTTTGGGCTTCTTCCTGTAACGAGTGTCAAACATCTACGAATGACAGCCGGGACGGATGCCTTAATGTGCTTTCCAAGGCGCGGAGAGGTCTCATATACGCGTGTTCGTTCGACGTTCACACTAACGTGAATATATCGCGGCGGAATTTTTTCGCGCACTGGATTGTCAACTCTCGATGTTGATCCGAGCATTGAGAATCCAACAGAGCGCATCCCAGCGCGTTAAAAAAACAAACTGTTGGATTTTCAACTCTCGGCGCTAAGCAGTAAGTTGAAAATCCAGTGCGCGAAAAAAAATCACCGCGGGAAAAAATCGCCCGTGCTTTCTTGGGCTAAGTGGGTATTATTGTCACCCGTCCAATTATTCCTCCTTCCTTCCTTCTTTTTATTATTTATTACAAATAGAAGCATTTTATTACTGTTATTTTTTCTTTTGCTGTTTCCTAAAGCATTGACAAAAAACTCCTCTAACGGTCGAACCCAATAACCTATCTATCCCCAGTTTTGGCATACTGGAGATAAGAAACATATCTATCTATCAGGGGCGCAGCATTCATACAACCCGATTCCTATCCGCTTCACTTCGTAATAACCACTCTTCCTAGTGTCTACTATTGCCAAATAATATGGTACACCTGTGTGTGTAACTGTGTATCACATCACATTGCAGATATTTAATACCAGTTTTAATACCCCATAAGACTAAAAATTACAAAACTGCTTGCAATGTTTTGTCTAAACAAAGAATTCCGATATAACATCAGTGTTAAAATAAGCTGGCCCTCGCAGCAGTCCACAACACCGCTTTGTACGTAGGTAACTAAGGAAGCCGAACTACAGTGAGTTATCAGGGCTTTAATTCTTGAGGTTATCTAGAGTTTATGAGAACTGAACATTTTTTCTTCGGTTTCCCTCTAACGATAATTGTAGCTGCGCCACTGCTAGCTATGGCTTGAACGTCCCAATAATCTGTAAGAGATTATGGAACCTTATCGGCCTGACATTTTATTTTATTATATTCGGGAAACTTACAGCTAGCTTATACAGTGTTCTTAAACACTATAAAATTGATGGCCATTTACAAGTTTCCACTGATAGACACTACAAACTAAAAAAGGAAAAAAAACAAAAGGTCGGCACAAAAAATCTATGACATAAACTAGGAAATAAATTTTAAACAAACTAAAAATCATTTAGACGCAAACAATTACCTTTCCGAAAAGCAGCTTCTCACCAACAACCGTTTAAGCTGAGAAACACTGGTATTGAATATAAGTAAATATATCCAAATCATGTTCACCAGACAGTTTATTAAAACGTCCGCTCGCACGGATTAAAAACGAATACGACATAAGGACAGATAGAATTATACTTTCTACCATTAATAGCGATCTGTCTTTTACTGAAAATAGGTTATTGGGTTCGGCCGTAAGATACCAGTACTGAATCCAACTCACCCTAGAAATACAGAAACCTATCTCAGACGCTTCCTGAATAATAAACTTGTAACCTTATGATTACGCAAAAGCTTATCAATTTTCAGCCACCATTTTCAAAGTCAGCCCAAAGCCGAATCTTTTCTTATCACTCTTTACCCAAGAAGGGACTGCCACCGTCTTGAACTAATCGAAAGTTGCTTTGAATATCTTTTAGGTCCTACAATCTAGATAAAGAAACACGAAGACTTATGCCCGTTTTCACTAACACGAGGCGACACTTAAATAAAAGCGCGCCGTCAGATTTTCAACGTTCGGCTTAGCGTCGAAAAGTTGAAAATCAAACAGCGCTATTTTTTTAGCTTTCGCCTAGTGTAAGTGAAAACGGGTACAAGACTTATAGTTCTTTGCGAAGCCACATTTAAGAATCAAGGCCTGTTTAAATACTGAGATAAGGAGTATCTAAAAGACATTTGCCTACTTTGGAAGGGAGATCTGCCTGTAGATTAACGCGAATAAGTAGAACGCCAAAGAAATTAATTAGTGGAGGGACGTATTTATGTTCTGACCTGAAAGTTATTACTTTGTGCGTGCTGTAATTTTTTACGAGTTGTCATACCAAGATATTGTAAGAACTTGGAATCTACATAAATTATTTATTTATCCTCCCACTGAAACGCCATACAGCAATTACACCAACGGAGCAAAAATACTTCATGTGCTGCTTTCCATCCATTCTGTGACATGGACCATGGACATAGAATGGGCGGCGATGGATTACGCACGTTTACACAGCGTCGAGACACTTCTCTATAGTTCCATAACTCTACATTGGGCACATTCTTTACGATATTTATGAGGCTCAATAAATGTTAAAATAAATACATTAAAATTGAAAAAACGGAAAATTTTGATGTGCTCCTGCTTGACAGATGAAAAAACGATAAGTACCTATAATCGGATATTGGAAAATAACAGAACATCGAATCCTTCCTGGTTGTCGCAAAAGGCTTAAAGGTTGTCTGAAGAACGCATGGGCAGAAATAGTTAATTATACACTTAGCAGTTCTCAGGCCCCCGAAATGATCAATTGTGATTGATCAAGTGCCATCAATTTCTATTGTACTAATATTGACAATCGTTTCAATTGCACTTAGTAGAAGGTCAATTTGCGCGTCAATGTGTATCTATCACGTAAAAATTTACAATTGCTAATGATCGTTACGGGGACTCTTAAGACATAGTGCGAAGAAAGGTTGCCAAACGTGGGTCCAGTAAAAATTAAAGTCAATTATCTCCGTCTATGGAAAACCACTGATGAACAAAGCCCTCATAGCACCATGCACCTACTATCATATTTCTACTTCGACAGATTATCAGAGACTTGGTAAGTGTTTATGTTAGTGTAAACGGCAATCCCGGGTTTTCCCGATGCAATGAGTAGATACGTAGAAATAGACAGTACATGAAGACCACAACTGCTCTGATAAGAGTTCTCTACCAAGAAGAAAAAGAAGATGTTTTTTAATATAAAAACAATTATACAATTTTATAAAAACTAAGTTTAGTCCTAACAGAGGCTGCAGAACGTGGACGTGTCTCCATGTTTCTGCCAGATAAAGCATGAGGCAAATGAATTAAAAAGTATATTAGTTTGCCTATGAGGCAGCTTCGGTTAATTAAGCGGCGGCATGGAATACTAAATTAGATTTTTTCTAAAAGCTCGGGAGAATCATTAAACCATTTATAAACAGAAACATGAAATCTAAAGATTTCCTACGTGCGCTTAAAGATTTCATTTTATAATGTACCTATAGTCTAGAGTCATACGAGTTCAGACTAAGATAGATACACGAAGATACCTAAGTACTGTAGAGGTCTTAGTTGAGCTTGCCTTCCGCATGAATCCTCTTTGGATTATGACATTGGCTGATGAGACAAACACTGGTTTTAATTGGAATTTAGAATAGGTATAAATTATGACGTATAGTCATATTGTTTTATGTCGAGTCAGTGTAATACTAGCCCTACTGATATAAATATGAAATATATGATATGTGTTATATGATGATATGTATTGTGCTTTCATATAAGCAAATAAATCCCATCGAAAGTGTTGCCGCGTTCATATTTATACGTAGATTCTCCAAACACACCTCGAAGTCGAGACCCGACAGATAATCTACGTAGTGACCTGCCTGTGTATCGTGGCAGGTCACTACAGTACCTACTGTTACAGATTAATAAGCACGTTAGCACAGACACAAGTAGTACGGAAAACCACCAAAATATGCAAACCCGTTTGCACCAGCATGCAACAATAATGTACCGAGTTTATTACAATATTGCGCAGTCAGATACTAAGTAATGTTCCAAGTTCCAACAGTGCCTTCAAGTCAATATACGAGTTTAATAGAATATGTTGCGATATCAGTTCAAACAATGCTTTGAAAGCAAAGCAGGATATTCAGGCAAAATAGATACAAAACAGATTTACATTTATACAAAGGTATTTTTACGATCCAGGTCTTATTTTGTAATGAACGATAGGCTAAGTTGATGGACAGTATTTTTATTACAAAGATTCATTTTTATAGACGGTCTTGTATGATAGGCAGTGGAAACGACAGGCTTTTCAGTCCAATCTTTTTATCTTTTATACAAGTAGTTACCTATGTAGGGTACCGTTGATATCTCTACCTTCCTTTTCCCGATAGCCTTTCGCTATAGGTCCCATAACGATATCTTAAAGATACTCGTATATAACTAACAAACAGAATTAATTTTTGCGGTAGGTACATAAGTAGGTGCTTGCTCCATCTCTTTCTCTCTCTCTCTCTCTCTATGGCCCCTTTTTATCTAGGTCAGAGATGATATAAACAAAGTTGACGATGGAGCGAGCTTACCCAAAAGAAGCCTGTTCACTATCACTTTGAAGAGATCGGGGTTGTATGCGTTCGGAAACACAGACGCAGGCAGAGAGTTCCACTCCTTTGCTGTGCGCATCATAAAAGACATTTGGAAACGCTTAGTGCGAATTGGTGGAATAGCAAATAGGTAGGGATGGTAACCTGCAGTGCGTCTATATGCCCGATGATAGAATGGGGCCGGCGGAATGAGGCCGTGGAGTTCTTGAGCACACTCACCGAAGTATAATCTGTAGAAGACCGACAAGCAGGCAACCTTGCGCCGATGAGCCAAGCTGTAAAGCTTGGCATCCACCAATCATACGTCACTAATGAGCCTCTTAGCTCTGTGTTCCACCGAGTCAAGCGCGGCAAGTTGGTATTTAGCTGAGCCATCCCAAAGGTGTTAAAAGTTAAAAGCTTAAGTTAAAAGCTGTCCAGGCGTAAAGTATCGCTTACCCTATTTAGGATGCCCAGTTTCTTGGCCGCAGACCACCTTGCCGCGCCACCATTTCTGGCCATCGTAGGTACTAAAATAATTTATTCTTTTGTTCATCTGCTTGCAAAGACTAGCTTTATTTAGGTACTTCCGAGACAAGCATGCAAATCATGAGAAACTTTCTATCCAATTTTTCTTGTTAGTAGTTAGGCCATTAAAGCCAGAAAATAATTACTCAAAAACTCAACAAAATATTCAGTTTGAAACAAGGAAGGTTATTCTCCCGAATCTGACATGTATACCTGTTTTGTTGAAGCATCTAATAATTATGCATGGGTCCCACCCAGCTGCAGGCCATCCTAACTGTGCGACGTCAAGATGTTCACTGCTCAGATAACTGTGCAAAATATTCATAGGGAAATTGTTTGATGGCGCAGCGAACGAATATGGCGAAATCTTTAAAACTCCATCTTTAGTGGAAACTTTAACTTTCCCAAACTTTAATGGTTTCGCCATTAAAGTTTATTACTGAAGTATAAAAGTTTGAGTTTTATTAGAAGACTTTGGTTAGCCAACCATTATCGCAACCTCTAATCGACTTTTAATGTAACAGGGTGTAGGTACCTATCAAAGAATATACTAGTCCCTAACGAGAGGTACCTATATTATTAGTGTATCCTAATTTCAATGACGAGTTAGTATGGTAACCGCACGCGTATAGGTTTTATAACGACAGCCAACATACAAAATAATAGACACTACCTTCTGGTGCCGCTGAAAAAGAAGCAAAAATTCCGCTACTGTACCCTGCAGGTAGCTAAGTAGGGGTATTTGTAGCCTATAAGATAATGTAGGAAGAAAAAATTCACAATAAAACAGGATACCTAAATCCATAACCACAAACATACCTACTGACTTACCAACACCTCACTTACCATCCTTATCCTCTTCAGCTTCAAACCAAAAAGGTATCCGAAAGTTTGACCGTGTACGTCTGTTTCATCCGCTGTAAGTAATTACATAGATTTAAATCTGGCCGGCGGCGTATTCCGGTGCAGTTCAATTTCCTCAGGAGACAATCGGGAGCGTAACGGCTAAAGTTTCGCTCGGCTGGACGGAGCGCGTATAATAACCGCTATGATGTAACGCAATTATTGGCCTTTGTTGCGTTGGACGCTTTGTTTTTTGTAATTGATGCGGTTCAATGATATAATAGCCTCTCTATCTTGTTGTAGGTTGGTAACTGTAATTTCAACTGAGAATTTTTTTACAGAAAAATTCTGTGTTTTTGGATCTAGAATGAGCCGATTTCAGAATTATCAGACGAGTTTTCGATAACGTTGGTTTAAAATCTGGCCAGATTTGAACTAATATATTTTTGTAATGCGCTTCAATTTCCTCAGGAGACAGTCGGGAGCTGGACGGAGCGGCTATAAGAAGCGCTATGATGTTACGCAATTATAGGCCTTTGTTGCGCTGGGCGCTTTTTTTAGATTAATGTGGTTCAATAATACAATGATCTGTCGTTTTTGTATCTACCGTCTTGTATATACCCTCCCAGGTCACCAATTTTCTAACAGAAAAATGCAATTTCTCAGATAGCCAAACAACCAAATTCAAAGCTCCAAAGATTATTGAAGGAAAAAGCTACCTATGCTACTTCTAGCTGGGCAGCTGTTAAGCTGAATGCCTACTTGGCGCTAACTTGAGACATTTACATACATAGAGAAATCATTTCTATCCAATCCCATGTTTCGGATAAAGTGACACCCACATCTATTTTTATATTGATGATGTGGCATAACGCTGCCTACGCTCAAGGTGGGTAAATATTTTCAACGAAATGGAAATGTATGAGGGTAAACAGGAAGATATTATTACACATGTAATTTAAATAGTCGATGGAACATATCGGAAGCTTTCTCAGCCGTGATGATTGTTTTGGCGTAACACAAATATACGAATGACGTTACTAGGCAAGTAGGTAGGTACTTATTTCTCTTTGGATATCACTGTTTGCATGTAAGGGAATGGCACATTAATAATTTATAAGTTAGGTATATGTCACATACACTAGCTTTTGTCAGCCGAGGTCGGTCGATATTAACTCACGGAAACGTACTACGGGGATAAAAGTATCCCATGTGTTAATCCCGGTTATATACTATCTGTGTGCCGAAATCCGTTCAGCCGTTTTTGCATGATTGAGTAACAAGAGTGTACGACTAAACGCCGACAGACACAACGCTGACAGACTGAACACCGACAAGACTTTACTTCGACGGGACTCTTCGCCAACAGGACACTTCGCCAACAGGGCATAATATAATAAACATACATAAGCTAGGCACATTAATACCTTATGTCTGATAGCAAGTCAACGGAGCCTCGCTGCGCGGGGCTCCTATTTCTGTGTGCAGGGTTTAAAGGAACCTAACCAAACCGAACCTTGAAGTGCCCCGAAGTAAAGTCTTGTCGGTGTTCAGTCTGTCGGCGTAGTGTCTGTCGGCGTTTAGTCGTACACTGGAATAACTAACATCCAAACATACAAACGTTCACATTTATAATATTAGTAGGATGACAGCCTACAAAAATACATAACATCACTCACGCATGTTTCGCCGAAGAGTTAAGTAGCTGTGTACCTATAGTAGGTACACCCACATTTCGCCAGTTATGTTTCGAATCCAATGTAATAGGGGGCGAGCCTATTGCCATCAAACGGGAACCAGAAATCCATATTCCGGGCTGCTACTGAGAAGTTCCTACTCGAAAAACCCAGTAACACTTTGCCCGACCTGAGAATCGGAACACTAGACCAACGATGCAGTTATGTTCTGCGGAACCAACTCGCCTGCAGTTACTAATTTGTTAAGTGTTATTGTTGTACTCTACTTACGCTTTATTATTTTACTAGCTGTGCCCCGCGACTTCGTTCTCGTGGAAGTCACATTTTTATAAAACTCCCTCGTCCCCCGACCCGCCGCGTTGCATATCTCGAGACTGCTATTCTCGAGAATTGGGCTACCAAATGCAAAAAGAATTTTTCAAATCCGACTATTTGTTCACAATTTTATGAGTTTTTATTTTTTGCGCAGAACCCTAATTATTAAAAAAAAAATAAAAGTAGCCTAAGTTACTACCCGTAACAACAGCTATCGGCCAGAGAAAGTCCCGTCAAAATCGGTCCAGCCGTTTCGGAGATTAACCGGAAAAAACAGAGAGACAGACAAAAATTGCTTTTTTGTTATAAGTACCGTTTATACTTTCTTATGCATTTAGTAAAAAGTTGTTATTTTGACATTACAAACAGACACTTCAATTTTATTTATTTGTAAAGAGTACAGATTTGAATAATTGTAACCTTTTTAGGATAACCTTTTTAGATTACTTACCAAGTATTAAAAGAGCTCCCAAAACATCATATTGTCAGTATGTTGAATACCTACGGCACGAAAGAATGAATACCGACGTTCATAGACACACACTGGAAATCAGTTAAGCCTTTTGTAATCTACAGCTGGCTAGGGACATCTTCGAACTTCACAAATTAAAGTAAAAGCTAATGTAACATTGCGTTTATTCGCCTGCAACAAAACACCAGCAAGCCAACACAGCATTCAAGGAAATAATTGCACTAAGAAAACGGTTAGGTGGTTTCTATCGAATAGATATTATTTTAGATGTTTTCCCCGCAAGATATCGTTTACTAAAGAGGTTATGTGAAAGCTAGAAAACTTTCCGCCAACATTACCTACGTTAAGATTCGGAACACGATCTGCTTGACATAAAAACGCTTTAACCATACCTAATGCTTCCAAATGTGCTTATTTGTGCCTCAAGTAAAGTTATAAATATTATTATGTACGTATGAATGCGGAGTATTACGTTTGTCGTTGCTTCAGTGATAAAACGCTTGCAAATGTACGAATTTTTTCTTGTATTTTGTGTTAGAAAGCTTTTTATTTGTTTTGTTTGAGGAGCTGGGGAGACACGTTTTTACATTAACACGTTTAATTCAGTTTTCAACAGGTAACGCCTCCATCTCGTTAAGGTGATACGTAAAAACTGGGAAACCCGAACTGAGCTAAGAAAAATTCTTTAAAAATAAATTAAGCTATGTATCAAAAATATTTTCAGTCAGCTTTCAATTACCTAATACGCACATTTTGAATGGAATTTTGCAATTAAATTACTTAGGATTTTAGAATTACAGAAAGAAATATAAAAAGTAGAGGTATTTTCGGAATAAAATTCTATCAAGGAAATTTAATCCAGTTGAGTATTCCTTCAGTCAGAGTATTAATCAAACAGTCAATAAACATTTATCCAATAATTTAATCCATTCATGCTGTAATCCTACTTCCTACTATTCTACTAATTAGGTAAATGCGAAAGTTTATGAGGATGGATGGATGTTTATTACTCTTTCACGCAAAAACTACTGAACGGATAAGGATGAAATTTAGCTCACAGATAGTATACAACGTGTTTCTGGATGTACGACGTTAAATGAAAACGAGCACAGTACTAATCCATTGAAACATTTTAAAACACGAAGATTAGTAGTTAATGGAAAATTTTAAAAATGCAGTTTTCAAACAAAATAAATAGTAGAATCAACTGCATAAAAGTAAACACGCTTTATCTACGAAAAGTCACTGACCAACAGCGCGGTACGGGGTGCGGGGCGCGGCGGCGGCAATGTTTACCTATTATTACGGACTCAAATCTACATCATGTTGAAAAATAAGAAATGATAAATAATTTCCTGTGGCTAAAGTATTCATTGAATTTGATGGATTTTTTGTATACTGGTAAAGAACATGATTTCCTTTACGTGGTTTAAAGGAATGTCAATCCTCTTGTTCCACGTGGTATAACCTGGATTAAAACATAGGATACTTTTTATCTCGATATCCTTACAGGATCGAGACTTATGCAGGTGAAACCACGGGGTGCTGCTAGTAATTAAATAAATGGTATCGCCGTAAACAATTTCTGCTACAATTTCAGAAATGATTACCAACAATTTCCCCCTGTTAATGTAATTTAGGCGCCAAAATATTCTTGTAGCCCTCTGCCCTGCCCATGCTAACGTAAATATGGAATGGTAAAATAATTTTTACATTCGCTGTGTCTAAGTACAGATAGGTAGGTAATTTTTCCGCGTTTATATGTTTCCGAACGTATACAACCCTGATCTCTTCAAATTGAGAGTGAACAGGCTTCTTAGCTAACAACCACATTTTATGTAACCACTACCTGTGCCCCGCGACTTCGTTCGCGTGTAAGTCGTAAGATACACAATATAATAAAATAACAGCCACATTTCAATAAAACTCCTTCGTCCCCGACCTTCCGCGTTGCATCACCCGCCCGCGCTTATTGTTCACAATTTAATGGGTTTTATTTTATGCGTGGAATCCTAATTCTTTTTTTTTTTTTAATAAAAGTAGCCTAAGTTACTCCTTATAACATCAGCTACCTATCTGCCAGTGAAAGTCCCGTCAAAATCGTTCCAGCCGTTTCGGAGATTAGCCGGAAAAAACAGACAGACAGACAACAATTTTAAAATGTGTTTTTTAACACGCTTTTATTAGCTTCACTTGTAACTAACTAACTAACAATGTAAAAAAATCTTGGAAGTCAATTTTAACCTACTTATAATTGTAGTATCGGCATAGTTCGGAAGACAATACTATGATTTGGTATCTTGTATCAGCTAGGTAGCTTGTATTTCATTGTGCGTACTTCTAATTAATCTAAACAAAGCGCTCTACACTTTTTGAATTAATCATTGGACATAAAATAAGTGACAAGCTGCATAGGTACTTATATCTTAACTAACACAAGTTAATTATTTTATAATTTTTAGTACTTGTTATAACGTGTTTTTAGTTTTTTAAACTAATTTTTTTTTTTGTTGTAAATACCGTATATACTTTCATTCATTTAATAAAAAGCTGATATTTTGACATTACAAACAGACACTTCAATTTCATTTATTTGTATAGATTACCAAAGTGGACGTCTTAAAAAAAAATCCTTTAACAATCTAGTAGTTTCTATGGCACCATTTTCAAATCACTTTAGACCGGTCCAAGGCGGTTAACAATCAATGCCGTAATAGCCGATAGGGTGCCTGCCTTCGAGCCGGACGCTATTTCGTTTCACTGCTGGATATAACACTTTATACGACCAAAGCTCATAGTAGCAAGTACTTGTGAGCTTGCACGGGACATTTGACGAGAATTTTAAATTGAATTATGAAAATTGTTTTAAATAAACAGGTAGGTACTGTAGAGGTTTAATGCCGGTGGCAACCTCAGGACAGGCCGCTAAGTATTTGCCTATGGAAACATTCGAACGCCAAGTAGCAAATAGAATAGTTTAAATATGACATATTGTAAGTTTGATTTATATTGTTACTATATTTTATATATACTAAAATAACAGCCAAATTTTAATAAAACTCCCTCGTTCCCCGACTCGTCGCGTCGCCAACCGTCGCGTTGAATCGCCCACCCGCGCTATTACTTCGTTTTCTTTCTGACTTTTTCTTTTTGCTCGACTCCTAAGTGTCTTAGCGTGATGTTAAATAGCCTATAACTATCTTCGACAATAGGGTTACCAAATGCAAAAAGAATTTTTTAAATCCGACTTTTTGTTCATAATTTCATGGGTTTTATTTTTTTTTGCACGGAACCCTAATTATTTTTCTAAAATAAAAGTAGCCTAAGTTACCCGCCGTAATATCAGCTATCTGCCAGTAAAATCGGTCTAGCCATTTCGGAGACAGACAAAAATGTTAAAAATTGCTTTTTTTTATAAGCACCGTTTATACTTTCTTATGGATTTAGTAAAAAGTTGTTATTTTGACATTACATTGATTATTAAATAGTTAGGTACTACACGTTGCGTACGATGTGTGCCTTACTTGTCTAACAACTGCAATTTCGGGGTGTGGTCAATACTAAATAGTTACCACGCATAAAAATATTCCTCGGTCTTTCATAAGTAAGTATTTTTAACAAATAAACATGCTAAAACATTGAAAAGCATTTCATTTTATTTTATATTATTTCATAAAGTCTACTGCAAATACCTACCGACATCTTTATCGAAAAAGGCAGCCCTGGCAATTCACAATAACCACGCGGCGGCGCGCAGCTACAAAGCAAAACTCATTTTACGTTTGTAAGATTAGGTACATTTTTCTTTCGCAGCGTCTAGCGACTCGAAGGTGTAGGCTATTATAGTAGTAGGTGATTTATCTGGTAATCTGTGCCGTCACGTTGAATCGCCCGCCCGCGCTATTACTTCGTATTCGCTTAATGTTCTTTCGGACTTTTTTCTTTCTGCTCGAGTCCTAAGGGTCGTAGCGTGATGTTAAATAGCCTATAACTATCTTCAAGAATTGGGCTACCAAATGCAAAAAGAATTTTTCAAATCCGACTTTGTTCATAATTCTGACTTTTTTCTTTCTGCTCGAGTCCTAAGGATCGTAGCGTAATGTTAAATAGCCTATAACCATCTTCAAGAATTGGGCTACCAAATGCAAAAAGAATTTTTCAAATCAGACTTTTTGTTAAAAATTTCATGGGTTTTAGTTTGTTTGTGCGGAACCCCAATTATTTTTCTAAAATAAAAGTAGCCTAAGCTACCCACCGTTACATCAGCTATCTGCCAGTGAAAGTCCCGTCAAAATCAGTCTAGCCGTTTCGGAGATTAGCCGGAACAAACAGACAGACAGACAAACATTTTAAAAATTGCTGTTTTGTTATAAGAACCGTTTACACTTTCCTATGCATTTAGTAAAAAGTTGTTATTTTGACATTACAAACAGACACTTCAATTTTATTTATTTGTATGTATGTATGTATAGACTAATGCATTGTTTTCGTGTGTCATTTCATGTTATACAAGACACATCGGACGCGGCAGGGAGAGCCAGTGAGAGATCACGCCTCTCAGCCCTCCTCCGAGCCTGAGGGAGAACTTCATCTGCGCTTCGTCTTCTATGTTTAACATTCGCGCGGCCCAGAGTAGGATGGTCATCCTCCAGATTTATGAAGGCGTATTAGAAGAGAGGAATAATTATTTAAAACTGTGGTTCCATCCTAGAACGGGGGGGTAAGCAGTCTGATTTGAAACCAATCTTGCTGACGGGACATAGTCCTCGCGAGGCGTGTCAGGTTGACACAACTGATCCAACTGACGATTGTGCACCCACAGTTTGGTCAGAATTATCTGAAAATTCGCAATATTTTGAGACTTTTCCTCTGAAGTGTGGCCATGAGTTAGGACTTCGTATTAACTATTGCTCTTGAGCTATTGCCTCCCTCACGCTCATTAACGTCCGGTGTGGTAAAAGTTTGTGATGCAAGATTCATTATTGTTCTTCCTTAAGCCCCCCCCCCCCCCCCCCTCTGGGCAGAAGTGAAGTTGTCACATCATATTATTTGATATTAAGAGACTATGTTGGACCTTTTGCGCTAGATTTGGCCAACGAGCCTGGAATGATTGGGCGTCTTTGTTTGTGGGTGTGCGCAGTGACGCATTTTAATGTTTAACTTTTAACTGCCTCTAATCATAGCGGCGGTTCTTCGCGTTTCGTCCCTTTTACGTCCAGCCTTCTCTTGCAAGGGATAGATCTCACATCGTAAGTTATAACTCTGGCGTTAGGTCCTTATTCTGTCAGGTTTAGGTAGGTCACACTTAGTGTTCGAATGTCGCGAATAAAAGTATCCCTGAGACATGGGGCTGCGCCGATCCTTTAATTCAAGGGTGGGCGTAGCTCATGTAGAGGTTTAATGCCGGTGGCAACCTCACGTGGGACAGGCCGCTAAGTATTTGCCTATGGATACATTCGAACGCCTAGTAGCAAATAGAATAATTTAAATATGACATATTGTACGTTTGATTTATATTGAGGCATTCCTGGTTTTACGTTGAAAATTGTAACGAGCTAGCCATAAGCCAATAGAATAATATTATGGGACTTCGGTGTGTGATTTGGTAGATAATCGCCCCATAAACACCACACGCATAGCGATCTGCCGTGGCATCCTGGCAGATTGCTACAGTACACAGGCCTACACTGTCCTCCTATACTGAATAACACTGTAATTTGAAAACATTGTAAAAGCCAATTAGTTTTACAAGAGTAACCGTGGAGTTTCTTGCCGGTTCTTCTCCATAGGAAACGACCAATTGGAACCGTGCACCTAGCTTCTAACGCTTCATAAGTGCCCATGTAGGCTTATGTGAAGTAAAATATTTTGAATTTGAATTTGAGATAGATAGTGTACTCGTACAAGGTGTCCGTATTCTTTTTTGAACACAAACAGGAAAAAATAAACGAACGAAAAAACATTGATGATCGGTTCTCAATTTCTCATTAAGTAGAAGTAGCTTCAGCCGGGGTTGCGGGATGTTCGAAAGAGTTACCGTGGCTCCGGCACAGGCAACTGAAGGAACACGGGTGGGTTTTAGTCAGTAAAAGTCTGACACGCCCTCCCGCTCCACCCAGAGCGGGAGAAGTCATTTGATGATTTCCCATCCAAAAAAAAACTGTCGTTGGTCTGGCGGTTGCAAACGCTACTGCTGAGCATGATGTCCTGGGCTTGATTCCCGGGGCGGGCAAAATGTTATTTTGTTTTTCCATCTAGAATTTCTTAGGAGCAGCCCGAAGTCTGGATTTGTGCCCGGTTGATAGCAATAGGCTCGCCCCCTATTACTTGGGACTTACAACATAACTGGCCAAATGTAGGTGTGCTATAGCTACACCTCTGCCTAACCGTTCGGGGATTACAGGCGTGATGTTATAATTAAATAAATAGTTTTCTACTTTCATTATAAACCTCATTGGTGCCATGGTTGCAACCGAGCGTGGGTGCCCTGGGTTCTTTATCAGAGTCTGGCGAAGTTGTTAGGTGTAAGCATTACAATTTTTTTAATAGCAGTTCAGATCCTGGATTTGTGCTTGACTAATGGATGGTTTTTAACACAAATCAGTCTATGTTGCTTTGCTCTCTATTTCACGGGATAAATTACACAAAGCTGCAAAAGTGTGGGTGTAATTACGATAACTACCTACATTTCTATCTTCCCGAATTATAGCGCGGGTGTTTTTATCATCCAAGCCTTTTTCGAATGCTATGGCTACATTGTCGCGATAACGCGAACTTCACTTCGCACGCTCTCTGTTATACAACGAGACGTCGAGCGGTGTGTGAGAGAGAGCGCGCGAAGTTTAGTTCGCGTTATCGCGACAATGTAGCCGTAGCATAACAAAATCAGCGTGGGGGATGCAACTTCAAATTGGGGCTGTGAAATAATGGCATGCCTCACAGCATTTACTATTTTAAAAGGAGCGAAAACTTGGCCAAAAATAAAATTGTTCTCTCTAAATTTACGTCCGTATTTTAAAAGACGTCTAAATTAAAGGTACGCTATAGATACCTACAATATAAGACAGTGCACACACCAAAGTAAAAACATTATTGTCTGTTTTAGACAGAATAGGTTGATCTATAAAAAGAAAAACTGTTTTTTACGTGCCATCACGGTCTGTATAGATAGAACGATATTTATTTTCAACACAGTATTGTCTCCGGTCTGCTGTCTGCGCACAGCCAAGCCCTTATACGCACGGGTGATTTTTTAACGCGAATATTTTTTTTTTCGCCCACTGGTTTTCAACGCACTGTTTTGCGCCGAGAGTTGAAAATCCAACAGTGCTCTTTTTAACGCGCTGGGATGCGCTCTGTTGGATTCTCAATTGAAAATACAATGCGCTATAAAAAAAAAATCACCTATGTGTACGGGCACTTAAAGTTTTAAACCGAATCACGATATGAATAACTATTTACGCACAACTGTCCAATAAAGCCCACTTGCATGAAAAACTTAACGTTAAATTGACAGTTTGTCATACAATATTGTCAATTTAACCTCGTGTTAGCAACTAACTCTGAGTTAAGTTTTTCACGCAAGAGGGCCTAAGCGTCCTATCACATACAAATCCATCTCAAATAAAGATTACGTACGTATTCATGAACATTCCTAAAATACAACCAATGACAAAAACCTTTTCTATCCAAAAATACGGTATCTCAATCATATATTTAGGATGTACTCGTACCTACCCGCAGGTATGGAACACCTTTCGCTTTTAGAACTGATGTGTAGGAGTATAAGGCTGCCTTTCCACCTGAGATGTCTGGGTAGTAGTGAAGCTAAGCTACAGATTTCCCAATTTTCGAAAACACGAACGAGCGATGAACACGAACAAGAACGAACGATATCTAGGTAATATAGAGCTGCCACAACCTGAGAAGTGCTGCTTATCTATTTTGTATTACCATGCTTCTTCACAGATTACTTATTTTAATAACCTGTTAATTATACGTGAAGACTTGTCTGCCAGTAACATTTTTCAATTTCTTAGTCTGTTTTGTTTATCTGTGCGTCTTCCAAAGGAAATAAATAAATAAAATTAAAGATTATAAACACTATGCAATTCCAAAAAACTTTTTAAACCTTTTGAGTGACATATGACGATCTACGACTGGATTAGATAACCTGACAGAGAGAAAACTTATGAGATACAAACGTGTAATGATACACTGGCTAGGATAAAGCGCGGCAGTACAAAACTTAAAAACCTGGCCTCTGTTGCTGCTGCTTAAGCCCCGTTTTTAGGGTAAACATTTGTTTATAAACAATGTGTATAAACACAGACACTGCGTGTTGCAGAGTTGATCACGGCATGTTGAAAAAGTTCTCGCTCAACGAGCGACCACATCTGTTTATCAACAATTGTTGACGTGTGTGGACGTGTTTACAACCAGTTTATAAACATGGCAGTAGTGTGGAGCAATTATATAATAGTACAGTTAATCAAGAGCTCTTTCAATCAAAACTATTACTATGGGATACTTCAAGAAAAGAATCTAATCTAACTAGCCTGTATTGTCCCACTGCTGGGCAAAGGCCTCCCTCTCCCTTTTCCACATAAGTCTGTCTTTTGCTTGTATCGGCCAGTCCTTTCGATAGGAGTCAAGCTCGTCCCGCCATCTTCGTCTCGGCCTTCCGCGATGTCGTCGTGCGTTTAGTGGGACACAATCGGTGGGTCTCTTAACCCATTTGTCGTCTGACAAGAAAATAATACAAAGATGAAAACAAAAAAAAAGATGCATATGTAGATGTTTGTCAAGCCCTAAATATATCCGAAAAAGATTTGGAAATTAAAATACATGTACTGCGTACGCCATTTTGTAGGGAGAAAATAAAACACAACAACACTACTTCCTCGGGAAACATTTTGACGCAGACTGGCGTGTGGACAAGATATATTGATATAAACTTTATTTCCAGCAACTTTGTCGTTGTTCATCATCAATGTTGATCATCTTTTGCTCAACAAAGGTTTACCATGAGTTCCTGGCTTTACTCATTGGCGCGACGTTGGTACTAATTCGGAAACACGAACGTTACCGAAGCGCACACATTTTCTGGTTTACCTGTACATATGTGTCTATATCCAGCAGAGTTAAGTGGTGTAGCAGAGGAAGATGCGCTATGAAGATGCGCTTTGCGCGTTTTTAAAAAACTTAGCAACGTTAAACCATTTTCCACCACAGCTTATACAAGCAACTCTATGAAAATCAAACGATCCTATCGGTTGACAAGTCGTGTGACTGATGGGATTACCTATTTAACTCCCTTAGGGGACGAATTTTCAAAAATCCTTCCCTAGTGCTCACTTTTGTTACATAAAAGAACTCTTGTGCAAAATTTCATGCTTCTAGACCCTATAGGCTGTGCGTTGTCTGTCAGTGAATGTAGGAATGAATGAATGTAAGATTTTAATTAAGTAGATATCATACACATCCATCGCTACGCAGTTTAGTATCGGTGGAAAGTCAGTCTAAAGCTCGTATTTGCTGGCAATTTATTCGGTTCTCGCCATGCGTATGCATCGATAATGGGTGTTCCACTTCCCGTTCCTGAGAATATAATGGGGATAATACGCGGCGTGTGCACATTGGAAAATTCATTATTATAGCAGTTGAACAAGTGAACTGAGTGGTAATTTTATAATGAAGAGAAATTTAATTGAATAAAAGCTTAAAATGTTGTTCATTTTGTCTTTTGGTGCACAATTAACCGGTCTTAATGACAGACGACTAGGTACCTATTACGTACATCGGTCTTTGTGGATGATTTCGTAAATTATATATTATGGCATCATTGTACTTAAGGGCCTATACTACCTCAGCTAAAATTCACTCTTTATCTCGCTCGCACGATACTGCGCGCGAACTGAGTGAGAGCGGGACTGAGTGCGGTGCTGGGCGGCAGGGAGCGCCGAAAGTTAAGGTAATTGCTTTTTACGGTGAAAATAATAGTAATTTAAAAAAAATAAAAACATAAAACCTGCTTTATAGTTAGTTCAGTTAGAATGCAAAGTTTCATGATCTAATTTAAAGTATTTTTTGAATAGCAGCGGTTTATTGTTCGGTTTGGAGGTAACTTTGGAATTTTTTTCTATCGAGAAAATTTTATGGAATCGTGTTTTCGGCAAACATAGTACTTAACATTAACCCTCAACTTTACCATATATTTATTTCAAAATTAATGCTGCAGTATTTTCGACATAACCGAGGATCATGCTAAGCCATTTGAGTAGTATAGGCCCTTAACGGAGGCAAGTAGGTAGTATCAAAGATGGATAATATGACAACTCATCATCTGCCTGCCTTTTCCCAACTATGTTGGAGTCGGCTGCCAGTCTAACTGGACGCAGCTGAATACCAGTGTTTACATGGAGCGACTGCCCATCTGACCTCCACAACCCAGTTTCTGGGTAATACGATACCCCTTGGTAAGACTGGTTGTCAGACTTTCGGGCTTCTGACTACCCGTAACGACTGTCAAAGATCTGTATATGACAGCCGAGACCAACGGCGTAACGTGCTTACCTAACTCGATATATAATGGATAGTCACCCATCCACGGACTAACCTCGGCAAGCGCAGCTTAACGTTCGACGATAATAATTAGGATAAGGATAATATAACAACTAATGGATAATAATAATTTTAACCGTACTTCATAAACAAACTAAAACGTATTAAAATCGTATTTTAGTTACAGTGTTTTGTCTTCTTCTTTCAAATTCAAATCGTAATTTTAACTAAAATAGGTTTGTTAACCGTTTGAGTTTTTTTATAATTAATACGGTTAGTATTTATTTAAGCCTACGCACACTGATACCTCAAACAACTTTAGCCCTTCCCTACCTACATTACCTATATCTGTTTTAAAATGCTTTAATATTCATTTAACGTCTAAGTTCAATCCAGACTTAATCCCATACAGCATTCTATCTACCTACGTAAGACAGTACCTAGGTGTTTATTTAATTAGTAAACTAATGGAATGACGTTGATATTTTCGTTGTAAGATTTAAAACTGTTGACAACGTGGGACGTGTGGTGGACGTGGGCGGTTGAACTGATAATTACATTATATTATATCTCGAAGCAAACCCACAACTTACTGCGTCATTTAAAACTGAAGGTGTGCATAATACCTACAAGGTGAGAAAATCACCGCGGGATGTTCAAGAGTTACCGTGGCCCCGGCACAGGCAACTGAAGGAACACGGGTGGGTTTTAGTCAGTAAAAGTCTGACACGCCCTCCCGCTCCGCCCAGAGCGGGAGAAGTAATTTTATGATTTCCCATCCAAGAAAAAAAAAGGGAGAGAAAACCTAGGTAGATACGTTTTTTCGACGTAGGTGCGTTTTTAGTCAGAATATAAATATATATATAGTAGGTACCGATTTAAATTAGGTAGGTACTTAAGTTTTGCAGGACAATAGGTACACTAAACTCATCAATTCTAATGATAACCCTTATCTAGCTTTATTAATCTCGGACTATACAAGGGCTCGCCTGCCACTCAACGTTGTCCTTTCCAAAATAACTATACAAATAGATAATCCATTAACAGAAATACTAAATGGATCGCTAAAATGACATTAATAACACTTATTAGGAAATAGGTACCTAGCAGATGCTAAACTACGTACTCCCGATAAACTAACAAGAAAAAAATGTAATAAACCAAGATTGAATTTTGTAACATTAGGTACCTACATCATTATCATCATTATCATCATTTTTATGGTTTACATAATAAAGAGTATTCTATCTATATATATACATCATCAATTGAGAATGATGATGAGAATTGGACCCTGGAGCTAGACCACCACCTCACGCACATTACGCAGTATTATTGTAATCTTACTTCAGTGTGGAAAAGAGATGGAGCTAGACGTCCTGTACAGCTCCATCTCTTTCTCACACTGAAGTAACATTAACCGATTCGTTGCGATGCCTAATTTCACTAACTTCTAGCCGTGGCGTCGAACAAAAATAACGTGACACTGATCAGTGCCCAACGCCATACGATTAAATGACACTCATCTGTGTCTTCAGCCATGCGGAAAAGAAAACAGTGTTTTGACAGTTTGGTTTCAGGTAAAACTTCCATAAAACTTAATTGAAGGAGTTATCATCGATTTCAAAATGACACATATCCGTGCCTGACGCCACACTTAAAAAGAAGTGATGGCACTGAAACGTGCCATCCGCAACGAATCGGTTAAAATAATGTTGAGTCGACAATTTTTCTTGGAATAACTATTGACTGTAAATTACAATGGGGCTCACGCGTAGAAAAATTGTCAGGAAGGCTTAGTTCGGCCGCCGATGCTGTTATAAAAATTCGACAGATAACTGATGTGGGTAGATACAGCCAGAATTGTTTATTTTAGTTATTTTCATAGTCTTACGGGATTCTTCTCTGGGGAACCTGTGTGGACATTAATACCTACTTACAATCTTTGTTTTACAGAAAAGGGCTGTTTGAGTCATTTACAACCTAGGTCCAAGAGATTCTCTTCGAGAAAAATTCAAAGAAATTGATATTATTCTGACTTTAATCACTAAAAAAAAATTTAAAAAAAATCTGATTATTTAGAAGACAAAAAAGCTTGGGACTGAGCTGCTCGTTTTGCTAATCTTTGTGATAAAACCGTAAAACATGTTAAGCAAAATCATCAATATGTACCATTTTATGTAAAAATTGATTGTGTTTATTATATCCAAAATTACAAGAATAGTTACTTTAAAAAATAATTACACTTGCGGTCAAATAATACGGGTCGATGACAAAAATCCCTGTAACTTGCAAATTAATAATGGTACATGCATGAAACTAACTTTATATTACTTACAGAGAATTTTAATATCGTATGAAATAAAATCTTAAATGATCTACAGCGTAATTAAAAAAATTAAAATTTTAAAAACCTCGTATTTGGAAATAAATTAAATTCGCGGTTGTTTAAGGCCCGTATTACAGAACGTCACTCAATAGGTACTCAAGCATTACTTAAAACTAGATTCAAGCCATTTGATTGATTGAAACTAGTTTTAAGTAATGCTTGAGTATTGAATGAGGTTCTGTAATACGTGCCTTACTGTTGCTTGTTTTCTCACTTTTGTTTTCGATCTGTCAAATCAAAATGATAAAAGGCGGTTATTGTCGTCTCAGTAATTTAATAATGATGGTAATCATTATTAAATATTGAATTACTGTCATTTCACTAACACCAGAAGAATGTACAGTATTGTCACTATGTTAGAAGAAAGCAGAAGTCAGCGAAATACAGCAAGAACAATAGGCGTGTCACTTTGTACAGTTCAGCAAGTCGTCCAACGTTTCTGAGAAACTGGGCAGAACATAAGAAGACCAGGAACCGGCAGACCGAGATGTACTATGGCTCGAGAGGATCGACTTATTGTTACAACCATGCTCCGAAATCGGCACCTCACGGCAGTTGAAGTAACAAATAACTTCGGGAGCCCCGTAGAGACGACGTAACTGAGCGGAATGTAAGGCGGCGGTCCCTTGAAGCTAATTTGACCCCACATAGACCCGCAAATGGTCCAAAACTTGGAAGGGAACATAATTATGCCCGCGAACACGAACGAAAATGACGAAGAATGGGCAAGAATAATGTTTTCTGACGAATCCAGATTTATGCTGTATGCACATGATGGGTGGCGAAGAGTCTACCGACGGCTAGGGGAACGTTTTATTCCAGCTTATTTGGAGGAAAAAGTGTCGTTCGGCGATGGGTCTGTACCTAATGTTAAACTAATAATGTTTCCAACATTTGGTGTTGTTTTATTAACTGGTAAATTATCTACAACATACAGTTTCATTCATGCCGCTAGCTCTATTACTTTAAGAGTCATTTTAATTTTTCGTACTGACCCGTATTCTTTGTCCGCGAGTGTATAATATTTTAATTATTGTGAATGTGAGCACTATGTGGCTATTTTTTTTATTTCTTTTCTCTCTGTTTTAATGATGGGCTGGCTTTTTGAGTAGGTACTTTATGAGGCCTACCCAATTGTTCTTTCTTTGGTATTGTTCGTTCAGTCGTTGAGCTCCTTAAGTCCTGAGTTGAGCTACACGATTACTGACAAATGCGTGCACTGACTGGACAGGTCCACTCAAATTTGTGTGGTTCTTTCCTCAACAGACTATTTCAGACACGGATCTACATGGTCCTCACATGATTTGACCACGACTATGTCTAGACTTTAAAAGAGACTTGGGCCCCTGAGTTTGTTTCGCCATTTATATTCAGGGGTAGTCTCAGATAGGCAATGTCGACTCCATCTACCTTATTTTTTTTTAATATGATGTGTAAAAGTGATTCCGATGATATCCTAATTGCATTTCAATTACCCAGTACCTATCTAGTAAATAGAGCGTCACTCTAAAATCACAAACGTAAATTTTCAACAGCCTGTATAATCAACCAAAGCAATTCTTATTAACACGTTAACTGCCATGTCAGTCACCGGTGCCTGACAGAGTCACTATCTGTTCAGGCCACGTCAGCCACCGGTGACTGACAGTTTTTTTATTTTCAATTATCTATTAAAATAAACAAAAGGGAACACTTTTTATACATAATTATTCATATTAAACCATTTGGAATCAATACTCAAGAAATTAAATTTGAAGAATATAGAAAATATACCTTGGCAGTTAACGTGTTAAAAAGCTCGACAGTGTAAACAAAGGATTCTCTTATTGCCCGTCAAATCTAACTAAAAAGATTATTTCATGTAATAACGGTTGGTGATAACGGTTATACGGTTACGGTTTAACGGTAGGAACCTACTTGAAACTGGTTGAAGTTTAGTAATTAAATTTTAACGCCAACGCGCTCGGTAGGATAGAAACTGATTTAAATCATTACAGGTTTGTTTAGGTGTTATGTAAATATAGATGCTTAATTTAGTGTCAATATAGAAGCACCTACTTAGGGATTAATGGAATAGGTGCTCTAGATTCTGTAGATCAGTGTTTGAGTAGGTACTAAAATAACCGAAGTGGGGCTGTGCCTAACGATGATTTTTGAGTAATTTTAGCTTGTCTGAAAATCTTTAGAGTAAGTACGTTGAATAAATTATGTTCGGGTATAACATTATTCTGGTCTTTGTTGTACCTACCTACCTTCCCATATGAAAAATAACTATGATTTTTGAGAACATGCTAATTAACACCACAAGCAAAAGGATCTGTTCATAAACCTGTCTAGAATAAGGGATTTGAAAGTAATTAGGTAAACAGATTTTCGCCTCTATAAGTATAATGTAGGAACCTACCTACCTATTAATTTTCAAATAACATCTATCCCCATCTACCCACACATTCATCTCAATTAGGAACTTAAAACTACTGAATCAAATGCCACAAACTCATTTTCGAATCAAAAATTACACAGATACACAACAACATAACTAGAACCGTCATTACAACACCCATAACCATAATCTACGCTCAATAAGGAACTACCCACATTCATACACACAAAAATGATATCTATGGACGCAATATTAGGGATGCCACAACGTCGTTTCGAAGCTGACCTTTGTATCGCGAAAGCTAAAAGCTTTATTCCCCACTAAGGGGTTAGCTACCTTATTCTATTGAATTGTTATACCCTGCGAGACGGCCCTGTTTTGTATCTACGCCCGATATTGTATGGACCATAAAGCTTGGCTTTCAAACTTTCCGCTGACTTGATATTTTGCCAAGGACTTTTAATATTTTGACTTGCCGGGTTGTATAATAAGAAAGGGGTATCTGTTGTAGCCATAGTTATGTCCGTCATAACTATGGCTACCGGGGTTGTAGCCTTCATACAACCCGATTCCTATCGACTTCCCTTCGGAATAACCACACTTCTTAATGTCTACTGTTGCCAAATAATATGGTACACCTGTGTGTGTAACTGTGTATCACATCACATTAGATATCATAATTATATTTAATACCAGTTTAATACATCATAAAATTACAAACCTACAGTTTTTTGTCTGAGTTTATGAGAACTGAACAATTTTTTCTTCGGCTTCCCTCTAATGGTACTTGTAGCTGCGCCACTGATGACTACATACGTTTTTATTAGATTTGTGTAGAACAGGTCAGCAATAATAATAATTTGTAAAATTTTACGTCACGTTCAAAGCAATTCCTTCAGTTCCTTGTTTTAGATAGATACTTACTACGAACTCACTAGGGCTAACCTGTTTATGGCAACACAAGGTTAATATTTTTTTGTCTGTGTAAAATGAAACGTCCAAGATCTCATGTCAAGGACTTGTCTCTCGCTACCTAACGAGCGTGTTTTTTATCTGTATCAGTGAATAATAAAAGAGTTATTAAAGCAAGTCGTTTTAATCAAGCTACCGGCGATAATACAGTCCAACGAAAAGAATTCAAGAAGTAAACAACCAACCTGAAAAGTTAAGCCAAATACAGCTACCTATTTTAATTGCAAAATTCTACCAAATACAGTAGAACGGATGACTTCAAAGGGATTCCGAGTTCTAAGATACAGTTAATTTAATATCTTACACATTTCTTAGTTAATTGGTACGCCCCGGGCACCCGTAACGTGTACCAACATAACTGGTTAATTGAATATCTATCTAATCTTCGCCTAAAATGTACCTACATATGTAACTAAATTGAAACCCGAATGCCTAATTATCTAAATAACTCTAGGGTTAAATTTTCTGTGAAGGTACATAATATGTATATAAGTAGGTACTTAGATACTGTTGTTGTACCTACGCACGCCTACGTTTTGTTTTGTCGAAGACAACGGGAATACATCAGAAAATATTTTAGAATCAATATTATTATGTAGGCATTTACTTTACTTATTCATTCTGTTGTCAAGGCAACGACGGCATCGAAGAGATGGATGACCCATAAATAATAACTGCCAATACCAGGTTATCATTTTTAGGGTTTCGTACCCTAGGGGTGAAAACGCCTATATTACTTGGGGGAATATCACCAATGAAACTGAATGCGATTAGCACATCTAATGGCCGCTTTCAATATTCGATCGTGAATTTAAGATTTTTATGGGTCCTGATTTTATCTGATCCCTCGATTGATGCTGAATCTGCATTTCAATATGTCGATCTCGTCTCCAAATCCATAAAAAAAGATATTGGTAATAATTTAAGTGTCCTCCGTTTTATTTCACGCATTTACACTATAAGTACATCAGTCATATTAATGAGTAAAAAGGTGGTTGTTTTATTAAAGCTTATCTATTTTATGTATAAATACAAGAAATTGCATACACAATAACAATTGATGATTGTGTCGTCGCACCAGTAAAGTATTTTAACTATACGTCGAGATTAGTAAAACTTAAATGTTTTGTTGAAGTGGAACGGAACGTCAGTCAATCAAAACCGAGCATCAGTTCAGCGTTGCCAGAATAGGGGTTTTTTCGGGATTGTGGAGAAACATTTGGTATTTGGGAAAGCTTGGGGAACACAATATCATTGAAGTAACTGAATACCAAATTTCGACTTGATTGGACCTGTGCAAGATGCTCACATCCATTCTTCAACTAGAAAAGAGCTAATATAATAATCTTCAGACTGCTGAATAGATTTTCTTGAATCATAGCTAAGAACACTCTCGATCAAGTCACCTTTCAAACAAAACAAAAAATAATCGAAACCGGTTCAGTCGTTTAGGAGTTACGATGCCACGGACAGACACATAGATACACACGTTAAACTTATAACACCCCTGTGTTCCCGTTGGGGGTTAAAAACAAATTCAATTAAGAACACACATTAAATTAAAAAAACAAAATTGTTTACTTATTAACTTTTTTCTTAAGAATATCGATTTCTAATTTCAGTTTCTCTATTTCTAGCGTATACTTGACTTCATTGTGTTGCTTTTATTACCGATGAAGCTCTAGCTCTAAAGTATGCTTTTCTTTGTTATGTTGCATCAATTGCCGATGAAGCTCATTTTGGTTTCGAATGCTTGATCTGATTTATTCCGTTTCAATTTCGTTAAGTTCTTTTAACACAGATTGTTTTTGTTCTCACAATGCCCTCTTTACAATATTGTCATCCTGTCTTTTCTGTATTCTCTCTGAAACAAAAATAATGAATAAGATACATTAGCTACATATACTCTTAGCTCCCATTTTGTTTGCTTCTAATGATAAAAGCAGAACACCATCCCGATTAAATGTTCAGGTTTGAACATTATGTGGTTAGGAAATTTAATGAATAAGAAATCAAACAAAACAGAAATGACTTACTCCTGAGTGGTTGTGCCATTGGTTTCCTCAGAGGAGAATGCGGTGTACTGCAGTCAAAGGGTGTTTCAATAATTAGATCATTAGGCTTTTCTACATCCATCTCTGCTTTCTGTAAGTAACCAATAAATATACTAATAGGTTGTCATGGGCAGTATGACATTCTTTTCTATAGAAAAAATGCTTTTTAATTCCTACGTACCTGGGGTAAATTATAAGTTGCATAATCATCATCCGTTAAAACAATCACATTATTATCTAGCTTTGGTTTCTGAAATAAAATTTTCATTCCCAAATATTTAAAGAAATCAAATTGACTTATGATTATGACCAGTGATCGGAATAGGTAGAGCTATTTAGGTTCATTGACCGCAAACATTGATGTTAATATGGATATTCCACGGGATTCCGACTGATACTACGGGATTTTATTGAATTTCATTATTTTTGTCAATATGTATAAAAATAGTTTATGTAAGCCAATAAGCGCATGAGCGACGTTGTAAATGTTACGTCAACAGCACGCTATAAAACTTTTTGCCAAGCGCGCGACGTTGCCGCTTTGTTGAGACGCGTAATGTCGCCGCATTATGGAAACAAAAGAAAACAATAGCGGGGTGTTTCTGTCGCTAGAGCGACACACCTTTTTGTGTCTCCTTCTGCGCCACTAGAATTCAATTCTTTACCAACAGTAACTTGTTGTCTCACTCGATTACTTCGGTTCTTAGAGTGCGCTTGCTTCCTGTTGTGTTTTGTTGTGTGGTGAATATCTTCTGACCCTGGCTTATTTACTGGATTCTGGAACCTTCTTGCTACTACGATTTTGGCTAGCATTTACGGACTCTGATTTGACCTTATTGGATTGGACGTTTGGAGTTATTTTATTGGATACTGATTACTTTAACTGTGATCATACTCAGTCTTCTAGTGAAGCTGAAGACGAACCAGACCAATGACATTTTTTGTTTAAATAAGTGAATTATTGTTGAAGCGTATTGATTATTTTAATTAAGATTTTATTGTAAATACAAATTGTTCTATTTGATAATGTTTTGATTTTCTGAGGAACAAATAATTTGTATGGTAATATGTTTTTGTACAACTTCAGAATAAAAATGTTTAAATGATTGTTGATTCTTGAATAAGAAATTGTTACGTAAAAAAATATATGTGGTTTAATGAATCAAGTTTATCTATTTATTATATTATCCTTAATCCCGTCCTTCTTATATTTACCCGTCAGAAAGGAAGTGTAATATTTCATTAGTCCCGAAGGCGAGAATAGTTTTTTTATGATTTTACTACTTAAAAACCAAATCCCGGGACTCGGGGAATATCCATATTATTCTAACCTGTGGCAAGTACATAAAACAGCTCTACCTATTCCGATCTCTGATTATGACTTATGATAGTTATATGGTAGCACAAAGAAACCCATGAGCAACAAATAGTAAAACATGATCAAACAAGGTACCTTTAGTGTTAGTGAAACTTCATCAATATCAGAATTAATTATGGTCAAGTTGTTGTCATTATTTTGACCCTGAAACAATTAAGTACAAATAAATTTATTTATATACTCTCAATTACCTACAGACGTCTAATTAATCAGAATAGTAACTCACAGAAACTAAATTTGGAGCTATCACATCATCGTCATAAAGTGCTTCATTTCCATCTATTGAGGTCGACATCATTGATCTTAACCAGTCTGTAGCATCTTCTGATGCTGGAGGTAGAGCGGGAGGTTTGCCTCCTCCTGTAAGTCTCATTTCCTGGCGCTCCCTTGTGGCCACCTGCAAACAAATTTTATCCTAAAATTACTATAACAGTAATATAACATCACATACATCCAAGTAGGTGCAAGTGTTTAGAAGTAGTGGTGGAATAAAGAAACAAGCACACGCATACATGATGCACCCTGAAAATATAACACTAAGGGCATTCAAGTAAAAATATATGGTGTAGGGAAAAAATGTTTTGGTATTTTTACCTTTTTCACACTTCTTTTCATGTTTTCAAATTTATATTTTAGTTGCTTTGTCGTCCTTGGTATTTGCCCAGTAGCATTAAATTCATTTTCAATGTTTTTCTATATTAATTATTTTTGTTTAGTGCTAGTACCGTCTGTTTTTTTGCACATCAAAATATTCTTGTATTTTTCTACAAGGATTTTCAATCTCGTAACTTCTACCTTGCTAAAATAACAACTTCTTTCTCTGAAACACATGTCAATTATCTAATTATGGAATGGAGTCTTATCAGGCAGGACGCACTGACTGAAGACCTTAGTAGACTGATTGAAGGCCCTGTGGAATACGTGACGAGAAGACTCGACGAAGCTTCTCAAATGCTGCCCAGCCTAACTGAATTCTTCTGTTAGCCTCCCTCTGAAAATTGTTCTTACCAAAATGCAGAGTTTGCCCGAGATAAAAGTATTCTCGAACAACCTTGAGAGCACCGCCGTTAACAGTAATCGGTCAGCAATAACCTGGGTTTTGTCTAAGTTCATACGGAGACCAATGCGTATAGAATATACACATATAATCAACTAGGCCGTCCAGCATCTGCTGCAAGTCATGCAGCGATTCAGCCAGTATGACGATGTCATCTGCAAATCTCAAGTGTAATATGTACATACTAGCCGTTGATGTTAATGCCACGTCCTTCCCAAATCAGCATCTTAAACACATCCTCTAATGCGTTAAAGAACCCTTTCGGGGAAATTACGTTCCCTTGTCCCACCTCTCGATGCTGTGGGATATGTTTAGTTCGCTGGTCCTGAGTTTGGACGGCCATTGTCGCGTTTCCATTAAGACGTCTCAGCACTTGGATGTATCGCCAGTCGACTTAGCATCGCTGCAGAGACTCCAAAACAAACCAGGTCTCGATAACATAGATAATTAAGTAATAATAAAATTAATTCGCATACGTCTGTGTGTAATAACTAACTTATTTTTATTATTTAGAAGGAGCGAGGAACCGAAGAAACCTATACTAATATTATAAAGAGGAAGAGTTTGTTTATTTGTTTGTTTGGTTGGTTGAACGCGCTAATATCTGGAACTTCTGGTTCGAATTGAAAAATTCTTTTAATTTTGGTTAGCTCATTTATCGAAGAAGGCTATAGGCTATATAACATCACGCTACGACCAATAGGAGCGGAGCATCAATGAAAAGTGTTGCAAAAACGGGGAAAATTTATTCCTTTTGCGAGCTTCCGTTGCGTGCGCTGTGTAAACGGTTAAAGTTACGCAAAAATCCTGTATAACGGGATTGTTTCTCTTAAAAAGTTATAAGAAAAAAGTCCGCGATAGCATATGTCTATCTTTTAAGGTGGGCTCACTATAACATTTTTAATGGTAATCAAATTTGTTATAAAATAATGCATTACTTTCGAAGGTGTTTTCATAAACATGTTATTAATCCTTATCCAAATAAATAGTTTCATCATCAAGGTTGATTAAGCACATGTAAATTCCTTTTTGAATTATTCAATTCGGACCTTGCGTTTAGAAATCACGACGGGTATAAAAATGCATAAAGTAATAAAAATGCGCTTAGTCTATTAGTTACCGACACATTTTGTTTTTTATTGACTGTTTGAGCGCGCTAATTTCTATCACAACCAGTCGGATTTGAAAAATTCTCTTTGCATTATAAAGTCCGATTCTTGAGGAAGACTATGGAGTATTTAACATGACAGTAGGACCCTCAGAAGCCGAGCAAAAACAAAAAAAGGAAGAACGAGTGCTAAGCGAAAACAAAGTAACAGCGCGGGCAGGCGATGCGATGTGATGGGGTGGTCAGGGGAACAAGAAATATATACTTACGTATATATTATAAAGCTGAAGAGTTTGTTTGTTTGGTTGGTTGAACGCGCTAATCTCAGGAACTACTGGTTCGAATTGAAAAATTATTTTAGTGTTGGATAGCCAGCCTATTTATCGAGGAAGGCTATAGGCTATAACATCATGCTACGACCAATAGGAGCGGAGCATCAATGAAAAATGTTGCAAAAACGGGGAAAATTTATTCCTTTTGAGAGCTTCCGTTGCGTGCGCTGCGTAAACGGTTAAAGTTACGCAAAAATCATGTATAACGGAAATGTTCCTCATAAAAAGTTCTAAAAAAGTCCGCGATAGCATATTTATGTCTATCTTTTAAGGTTAGCTCACTATAACTTTTTTAATGGTAATCTAATTTGTTATAAAATAATGCATTATTTGCGAAGGTGTTTTCATAAACATGGTGTTAATCCTTATCCAAGTAAATAGTTTCATATTCAAGGTTGATTAAGTACATGTAAATTCCTTTTTAAATTATTCGATTCGGACCTTCGGTTTAGAAATTACGACGAGTATAAAAATGCTTAAAGTAAGAAATGCGCTTAGTCTATTAGTTGCCTACACATTTTATTTTTTATTGACTGTTTGATCGCGCTAATCTCGGTCGCTTCCAGTCGGATTTGAAAAATTCTTTTTGCATTTTATGGTCAAATTCTTGAGGAAGGTTTTAATGTATGTAACATTACGCTAGGACCCTTAGAAGCCGAGCAAAAAGAAAAAAAGTAAGAACGAGCGCTAAGCGAAAACGAAGTAACACCACGGGAAGGCGATGCGATGCGACGGGGTGGGTTGGGGGAAAAAAAATTTCACGCGGACGAAGTCGCGGGCGGAAGCTAGTAATATAATAAAAATTGTGAAAGCTATACTCACTTTGTATTGAAGTTGTGGAGCAAATTGAATTCTCCATATTTTCACTTAACTTTTGTTAACTTAAAATATTTTACAGCAGAATAATAATACCACGCCATTGATTAATCCCGTTGAAAAAAAACCTGGAACTGATGCTCTGTGAATTTGAACTTGGCGGCTGTCTTCGAAAGCGTGATGGCGGCAAACTTGAAGTGTTATCATTGCTAAAAAAATTACCCACGTGCATTTCGGGAAATAAGACGTCTTGTCACTTGTCACCTTTATAACTTTAACGTTTACATTTTACATGATAGTGCAACAGTAGGTAGTCACATTCTATGGTCATTGTTAATGTTACTGTTAAAATTAACTTTGACGGAAACTATAACGCAGCACTTGATGCAGCCCACCCTTAGAGTGAGTTGCACCAACTAACTTTAACGATAGGTAACCAACGGCTTGTCAGCTGTCAAATCTCCGGTTATGCAAAATACGCGTTGCACCATTTTGAATTCCCACCACCATTCAGAATGTGGATAGATTATAATTTTACATAAAGTTCAACAGGAAGTTACAGGAAGTTCACTCTTGTGGTATTTTTAAGTAGTGGATATAGGTATTATAAAACATAGGTACTTACCTATTTAAGTAATACATAACATAACATCAAGCCTTGTTTCCCCGAAGGGTTAAGTAATAATAACATTAAATTCGCGTAAGACTGCTGTGTAAGACCTAATGTTGTATTTTATTACGTAGGAAGGAGGAACCGAAGAAATAAGTACCAAATATTTTAAAAACTGAAAGCTATCGCTTGGTACCTACTCACTTTGTATAGTTGTGCAGCAATGGAGATAGTTTTTTTGGTGATTAGGCCCACCGATAATTGTTGCGTCTATTAATAAAACGCATGTTGATTTGATCTTCTTCAGTGTATTATCTGTTATTTGATCTCTAAATTACAGTGGTAGTAATAAATTATACTTCTCTAACGGGAATACCTACTGAGAATTACGAACATAACCTAAAAATTCACTAAAGAGCTACCATTGTTTAGTGAGTAGGTTGGCCTCATCGGTATTACAATGAAAATAGTGCATTGTTTAGTAATAAATAGTAAGGATAGGATAGAGTATTTTGAACAGTTTATGAAATCAAAAATCACATAATTATGTTACAAAGTATTTTTATTACTGTAGGTAAGTAAGTATATCAATTTCAACGTCAGATGACTTAGACGTAGATAGTATTTTATCTAAAAAAGATGCAGGTCGCTCCACCTCTCATCTTGATGTCGTGTCCAACATAAAAATACTGAAATACCGCACACTCAACATTACATGTGCACAACAGCCAACAGTACCAACGTCTGCCCACCAAACAGTTGCAACAGTATCCAGCAAGAGCAGCTCTAGTGTTAGAAATTGTTGTTGTAGGTACCTACTTAAATAATGCACTTAAAATAATAGAAAGATTTTCGTTAGAAAATAAACGTATTCTAACTAGTATTATTATTGTTCTCTTGGGTGTGCTGGAATCCACTGCAAAATGATCTTCTTTTCCGCAAAGTCAACAGGCACAGTACCTATGCGTTGGTTGTGCAGATCGACATGGAATGTAAAAATATTCCTGTATCCAAATCTCCAATCATTTTACATGATGGTGCAACAGTAGTTAGTCACATTCTATGGTCATTGTTAATGTTACTGTTAAAATTAACTTTGACGGAAACTATAACGCAGCACTTGATGCAGCCCACCCTTAGTGTAGTCATTATTATTGGTACTGACAAGTGACAGCTCTTGATATTGGTTTAGATGTGCCGATCGCGTTTAGTTTACCTTATCTATCAACTTCACCCTTAGTCTATGCCGTTTATTAGTCAATCCGTCTACCTCCGACTCGCACGTGCCCGGTTTTTATATAAAAAGTAATACACTACACTGCGATACTTATACTCAAATGGTACCTAAAAATAACAAAGAGTCCTAAACTACTTCTCTTCCAGGTACTTGGAAAAATACTTTATATAAAATACTCTTACATCTTAGGACCCCTCCTCATTATAGATTCACGCCAGAGACGACGCCGCGCGCCGCCGTGCGTGACGTCATTTGTTAACAAATTGATAGGCACCAATATCCTACGACATAATAATATACCTTCCCACGTACCTCTCTCGTAAATAACATTCCAGGTGCTTGTACGAGGTACAAAACACGGTGTGACTTGTGTGATCATAAGAAATATCTTAGAAATAGAATATTTGAGGCTTCAAAATTTTCATTACTCAACGATTTCCTGGAATAACAACTCTCCAAATAGTTTTTTTTTTTATGATCTGCACCCTAAGTAGGTACAATTTGTATCGTCAAGCTAATGTTGGAAATCAAAACGCTTTGTACAGTCATAATGGAAGAAAACTAATGAAAATTTGACCCTCCGCAGACCTCTACAATAAAGAGTTTTAGGACTTACAAGGCAAGCTGATTTTAGGTGTCCAACGATGTTTGTTTCAAAGCGAAGTAGTTAGAACTGTGAATCCTTTATCTATTGTTTCAGTCACCCAAAAGCAAGTACATTTTCAACCAAAGGCTGTGCAACACAAACAAAACATGTATGAAAACGACACCTCGAAAAATAGCGTGAAAACATTGTGGCTTCATAAAATGTTTACACACAGTACAAATTGCCTGTAGTATCTACTGGCGGCGTGCCACCGAGTACGCGACAACGGGAGCTTTCGGCACTTAGCGGGAACAAAACAGAGTGTCAACCGCGACGCTGCGACGTGAGCCGCTTGTGTGAACGGGCTCTTATGTCTACTGGCAATTGAAAACGGTTCATTGAATCAAACTATTACGGGGGCTATCAAGGTTAATTAGATTGTTGGTGTTTGCGTATCTCGTAATTAGACAGCAAACAGTAATTAGGACTGTTTATGAAACTACGGCCCGTGAAGCTGTGCATTCGGTGTTTGAGTGGAAATCAATTTAGAGGATTGATCAGTTTTGACATGGTGAGAATATTATTAAAGTAATAAAAAACCGGCCAGCGCGAGGCGGACTGTTACACAAAGGGTACCACCGTACAATATTTAACACTATCTACATATTTTTTAAACACGTTTCTTCTTTTTGAGATGAGTATGTTCTTGACTCTAGTCTAGGTTAGAGGTGACAGAGACAAACTCGACGATGAAGAGAGCTTACCCAGAAGAAGCCAGTTCCTCCTCAATTTGAAGAGATCGGGGTTGTATGCGTTCGGAAACACAGACGCAGGTAGAGAGTTCCACTTCTATGCTGTGCGCATCACAAAATTCATTTGGAAACGCTTAGTGCGAATTGGTGGAATAGCAACTATGCAAGGATGGTAACTTGCAGTGCGTCTAGATGTCCGATGGTAGAAGAGAGCCGGTGGAATGAGGTCGTGTAGTTCTTGATCACACTCACCGAAGTACAATCTGTAGAAGACCGACAAGCAAGAAACCTTGGGGGGATGAACCAAGCTGTGAAGCTTGGCATCCACCAGTTTTACGTCGCCAATGAGCCTCTTAGCACTGCGTTCCACCGAGTCAAGCGCGGCAAGTTGGTATTTAGCTGAGCCATCCCAAAGGTGGCTGAAGTACTCAATACAGGACCGGACCTGCGTTTTGTAAAGGGTTAAAAGCTGTCCAGGCGTAAAGTATCGCTTCACCTTATTTGGGATGCCCAGTTCCTTGGCCGCTGTTTGGGCCTTGTACTCGATGGTGGCTCGAGATTACGGCCCTTAGTATATTATTGACATTGTAGCTCTTACTTTAGCTCTATCTTTAATAATTGTATCGACTGTGGGGAGTTTCCTGACCTTATGACAAATAGTTAAAATAATACTTTTGTTTAAATAGGTAGTACATCCGACCCCACAATTTATAGACCTATTTCAGTAGTACCTATCCTTAGTAAAATTTTTGAAAAATTAATGTTAGTCCATTTGCAAAGATTTTCAAATAAAGGACAATGCCAGAGACTATAGAGCTTTGACCCATCAAATAAATGTTGGTTTACAAGTATGCCAAATGTAGCATTCTATTGCTGCTTTATTAGTGATAATTAAAACACGTTTAAATGTATTTAGATTTTGCTGATTCTATTTAAATCTAAGAACAGTTATTACATTTAGGTTAGGTACCTTAAGTTTAGGTTAATTGCAGTTATAATTGTAGAAATAATTAAATAAGTGCTGTATATTGTTACAACGCTATCCTAGGATGTTTGGCTATGAAAGGAAGGAATGACATAACACCGACATCAACCTTAGTAATAGTTTTGACTTAGGACATAATTGTAGTACCTACATAGTAGTACGTAGTACCTACATACCTGTTGCAAGGATTTCCATTTTACGAGAAGTATTTGCAGTGCAAATTGTAATGAAGACACAACATGTCTTTGCATCCTGTCGACGCACAAGTGCCAATTTAAGCACCTCAACATCGTTAACCAAGTCGAAAGCAATGGTCAGAATCCGTAGCAAATAGCACAAAGTCGGCGAGTAGGCGAGAGCGAGTCCGTGTACAAAAGCGAAAATCGTCGTGAAAATATAACAGTAATATGATCACAGAGAGATTAAAAAAACAAACAACAATGCAAACAGCCGATCTATTCTGTAAACATCACACCGTGAGCACTTAGGTGAAGTGAGTTTGAAGTGAGCTCAATCCCTAGTAGAGTAAGGTGGGATGACAATTCACATCACGCTCACTTCACCTAAATTTTCACGGTGGGATCTTTCCAGAATAGCACCACAGAACAGAGCGAATGTCAATGAATGACTTTTTGACATAGCTAATATTAGCACGTCAATGACGTTTCATTACACCTAATCACCTACTAGGGCTCAAATGCGAAATAATGATGAGAATATACATTCATAATAATATATAATATTATTAAAAAACGCATTATTTTCATGAACTATGTGTATTTAAACCAAATCCATATTAAAATCCATTCATAATACATTAATAGATGTTATTTTTTTATGAAATAACTCGTTTGGTTCCACGTGTATACGTACTAAGTAACGCAGATAGTCGCGATCGATATAAACAGGAAATGGGCCTTGGGTTTTTAAATTCCTTTTATCATTAACTTTTTAGCCGCATCATTAAAAGAATAATAGTTAAGTAACCAAGGGTCATATTTTCATGCGATAATTTTGATAAATTTACATTTCTTGGAAATTAATGTAAGGGTGGGGCAGGATCTGGCATTGTCATTTAAATTACTAGCTTTTGCCCGCGGCTTCGCCCGCGTGGATGTCAGAAAATATTCCACGGGAATGTACTACTGGGAATAAAAGTAGGTACCCTATGTTCCGTAATACTCTATTGGTTTACGCGGCGAACGCCAGAAAGCTCCCAGTCGCCAAGATTTTTTCCGTCATCTTCAACAATTATCATCTTATTTCAGCCAATTTATACAAAACGAAAATAAATTATACACCTAAACCTTCCTCATGACATCATTCCGTCTATTGGTGAACACCGGACGAAAATCCGTTTGGAAGTTTTTGAGTTTATCGCGTTCAGACAGATAGACACGGCGACGGGAAGAGTTTGTTTAGTTAAAATTAATCGGTGACACAATCTCATTTCAGGCAGCAAGGTCAGATCATGTGGAGCACGGTCTCCACATGATTTGACCAAGATTATGTCTGGACTTTAAAAGAGACTGTGACCTCTGAGTTTGTTTCGACCTTTCTTCTCAGAGTAGTCATATAAGAAACGCCGGTCTCATCTAGTTTTAAAAAAAAGGGTTGACGTGTAAAAGTATTTGTACATACAAACCTACTTATAGAAATAAATTTATTTATCTTTAATTACGGTTAAGAATAATTTAAAAAAATTTAAAAACACGACTACAATGACAATATTATTTATCTGTTTAGTCCCCTGACTAAACAGATAAATAATATTGTCATTGTCGCTTCGTATATAAAGATTAACTAATACAATTTGTTTTTTACTTTTTAGTTCGTTGTTGGCAAGGCAGTCGTGTTTTTTATTTTTTTAAATAATTTATTTTTATTTTATACATTTTAGTGACAAGTTTTTTTTTTTGTTTTGTAATGTGCTCATCGAGGCCTTCAATTTGATACCCATATTGTAATAATTGATGAAAAAATATTTTTTCACATTTTGAAAATGAAGCCATACTGCCGCCATATTGAATTTTATCAAAAAAAAAATTATTGTCAGCGTCACTTGGGAGGATGTAAGGATTCTAAAGATACCCCACCCCATACATCCAAATTTGTTCAGGCGTTTATAAGTTATGATGGAATAAAGAAACTCACAAACATACATGAACCCTGAAAATATTACACTCCTTTTTTGGGGCAGTCGTGTAAAAAGATACCGCCCTGTGACCGACGGACGGACGGACGTGCGGACGGATAGCGAAGGTCCCGTCGGCTCCCTTTGGGTACAGAACCCTAAAAAAGACACTTGAGACTACAACTTGACAAGTCTTAAAACATCAAGGTAACAGCTACGTATAGCATATTAACACAAATTGCAAAGCTCAGATAGAAAATGAGTGCTATAAACAGCCATGGCGTGGTCGCAGCACCGTCGAAATGTCACGACTATGAGCCACTAATTCATTATGCTAATGAGACGCGTTGCCTCCGACGGTGATGGATTAGCCTTTCTCCCCTTCGCATAAACGCGACGACGAGAGGAAATGCGTAAAAAATGGACCAATAACAGTGTATGCAAAAGTTTTGGCGCTCCCTCGACGTAAAATATTAGGTTATTGAAATTTTCCAGATCCGTAGAGCGAAGTAGACAAGACTGCTAACACGGCTCCTTCTTACGTAGAGAAAATAGCATTTCGCTGTAACTTTGCGACGTTTCCTAGGAAAATATTATAGAAGTGCTGAATTAATAATGAACTGTTCTTGATTCTTGGTTAAAGCGATTTCGCGCAGGAGTTTGTAGGTTGGGATTTTATGAATTCGTAGGTCTGTACGTGTGCTAATGTACATATCAGATTTCAGTAAATAACAAGATTAATAAAATACACTGTGTAAGGGACACCGACGCGCAAACTGTTAGGTACCAACCATGAATTTAGGAGGCACCGCACGCATTCTAGACCCCCAGCGTACAAAATCAGTCAATTATTTAAAAAAAAAATCTGTTGTTTCATACAAAAGTGCAATACTAGTAGATTTTTGTTTTTAATAACCGACAAGAATTTTCAATGTTGGTGGGACACTTCGCAGTCGATATTCCGTATACCGCATGTAATGCCAAGTTTTGCACACCAAAATAATACACCTTCATTTCATCGAGTTTTTCAATTTTAATTATATCTTTTTTTCATTAAATCACAAAATCTTCTCATCTTCATCAATGACCATTACTGATTCCACAAACTTATCAACTGATAATTTCTCATCAATCTCATTGATGTTTTCTCTCACTTATTTCCACCATTTTCAACTTTGTGACGTAGTTCGCAATGCTCCAACATTAGTTTCTTCGAATGGAAAGTCCTGAAGCAGTTTGGGACGCTACAACTGTACTGCCGAACGCCCGTATGGACTGAAGAATGCCTTTTTAATGACATCGAGTTCGCGAACGTTTTCGTACAGATCGAACATTGCGGCAAAAACCCATAGTGCTTTAGGTGGTGATGCTTCAGCTGAGATTTATATTTGTAACTGTCAAAGAAAAATAAATTAATGTTCCTTTTCCCGTTTTAATTATTTAGGTCGGCGAACAAGCTGATAGCTAATGGTCCCCGCGCACATGTCAGATCAGAATCGGAACGGCATCACCTCGTTGGCTTCTTGCCGAAGCTGCGCCGTCACCTCAGGGGTGCTCAGCCCCTTGGCGTAACTACGTTGCCGCGAGAAATCGCGGCACGGCGGACAGAGCTCCGGCAGGATCTCATGGCAGCATGGAGAGTGCGATTGTCGCAACCCAGCGCTGGGCACGCCACAATTGCAGCGATAAGTCCCCTCTTTGAGGAGTGGCTGGAGAGGCGCCACGGCGTCCTCACCTTCCGCCTGACGCAGGTCCTCACCGGACACGGGTGCTTCGGGAGGTACCTGTTCCGGATAAGGCGGGAGGAAACGCCCGGGTGTCACCACTGTGTGGATCGCCCGGAGGACACGGTGGAGCATACGGTGGAGGTCTGCCCGGCTTGGGCGGAGCACCGCCGTGTCCTCGCGGAAGCGATCGGCGGCGGCGATCTCTCACGTCCGGCCCTGGTCCAGGCCATGGTACGGAGCGAGAGTACATGGGAAGCCATTACCTCCTTCTGCGAAGCAGTAATGCTCGTGAAGGAGGAGGCGGGACGCGTGAGGGAGAGGCAAGCTTTGCGCCCTCACGCCCCTAGTCGCCGCAGGAGACGCCCTGGGCGTCGGAAATTGGCAGCCGATTCCCGGCCACCATAGGCGCGGGCTTGCGGACGGCGAGCAATGGGTAGCTCGCCGTCCGGTAAGGACCAAGCCCGAGTCGACGGCGCGTCGTGTTCCACGCGCGCCTCAAAGAGATGTCAGCACTATTGACGGGGTCCGCTAGGGCCGATGCCAGCTAGGGTTGCGGGATGTTCGAAAGAGTTACCGTGGCCCCGGCACAGGCAACAGAAAGAACACGGGTGGGTTTTAGTCAGTAAAAGTCTGACACGCCCTCCCGCTCCGCCCAGAGCGGGAGAAGTCATTTGATGATTTCCCATCCACAAAAAAAAAGGGGTGCTCAGCCGCTCAGTGCCTACGTTGGGTTACAACCAGCCGATGAGGATAGGTGATGCCGATCCGGCGCGAAGCTGATATGTGTGCGATGACCTTAGTGACTGTGTGCGGTGGAAAGTGGGCCCTCATTTCACAAACACCAATCTTAGTATATGCGTTTATCGACCATAGGTCATGTAACTTCTATGTCATTGACATAAGGTTAAAATTGCAACGATTGATGCACGCGTGCTCGTAAAATGCAACAACTCTAGTACTTACCTGCTTTTAAGTAAGTAAATAAATAAGCGATGTGGCTTTTTTACTTACTTAAAAGCGAAGTGGGAACCGAAAGCTATTTGTCTTTTAATTGTACGGTCAACTGCACGTCAGTGCTTACACTTGAAAGACGAAAATCTAGTGCTGCTTATGGGGTCCCCGAAACGATCAATTGCCATCAATTTCTATTGTAGTTATATTGACAATCGCTGCAATTGCACTTGGTAGACGGTTAATTTGCGCATCAATGTGTATCACTCACGTAAAAATGGATAATTGCAATTGATCGTTACGGGGACCCTTAAAAACCACTGTCAATGTTAAATTATTAACACGGACGTGCGGGTGACTGTACAGTACCAGAGCATAAATATGACTCACTTCACTTCAAGTATTAGAAAGAGACCGTCACACAGATATGAGTGACAGAGACAAAATCTACAAAGCCAAACTTTTTCTAAAATTCGATGTGCCACATTTAGCCCAGGTGCGCACGGGCGAATTTTTATCGCGCATTGGAATTTCAACTCCCGGTGTCGAGCCGAGCATTGAAAATCCAACTGAGTTTCAAAAAATACACTGTTGGATTTTCATCTCTCGGCGCCAAGCAGTGCGTTGAAAGTCCAGTGCCCGATAAAAAATCGCCGCGTGATAGATAAATTATTTTTATTACAATGAGCTTGTTATCAACTTACCTGCAGCCACAAATATCACAGCCATAGGGCCGTTCATCGCTATGCATCACCATATGCAGCTTCAACGTATTTGGCGTGATAAAGGCCTTATGGCACACCTCGCATTTTAAGGTTTTCTGCCTGATGACCATATTTTTCCGATGCTTGTTTAGAGAGAACTCACTCTTAAATTTTCGGTTGCAATGAGTACATTCTAATGGCCCCGATTTACAGTGAACTGTTTCTTTGTGTAACTAGAAATTAGATGGAAAAAAGAAAGTTAAGAACTGATACCCAACTACGAAAAAAACATCAACTTAAATGGTAGAAACAAGACATCGTAAAAAACAACATGTCAAAATACGACGAGTAGTTTAGGAGTTATGAGGGAACAGATTAACATACATACATAATAGCCTGTTAAAATCATAACAATCCTTTTGTTTAGCCGTAGTCTGGTAAATACAACATAATATTTAAATCAAATATTTGCAAAATTAGGTCCTATCCGGCAGTGTTATTGGGTTTTTCCATCAGGAATTTCTCAGTAGCAGTCCGGAGTACGGATTTGACCAGTTGAGGGCATTAGGCTCGCCCCTATTCCATGGGACTTAAACATAACTGGCGAAATGTGCACACATTTCGCCAGGCAGTGGCCTAAACCTTCAGAGGAAACAAACATGTCATGTTATTTGGTAATGACTAACTGATCCAAATATGTTGAATAAATTGCTGATACATGTAATTTGAAAAGACGGTTAAACTAACGTTTCGAAAATATTGATTCTGTTTTCACCACTAGGTACTGATCTACGTGCCGCTGCAATGGCGACATTAATTTAACACACGGGTAGGGCTAGCGGCTAGTAAACATAAACATTATAATATGATAAAATAATTCGTAAATTGAAACAATGAAATTTTCAAACAAACTAAATTATTATTATTTATTTTACTTCAGATACAGTGATCCATATTTTTGTTAGTATACTTATGAATTATGTTAGTAACCAAGATTCAATACACACCACAATCATACTATCATACTTTTATAACTAAAATTAAAAACATTGCATTGGGTACTCACATAAATAAAATTACAATTATCTTTAAATTCATTAAAATGCTTAAAATCATCAATATTATTTAAAATCAAGAAATCAACTAAACTCTTTAAATTAATTAAAATCATACAACAACAAAACAAATAAATAAATAAAATAATTTCATCAGTTGCTGTTTAAAATTACAATTACATATCTTTAAATTCTTTAAATAACAAAGCTCTCTCATTCTGTTGTGGCGTGGCATATCTTTAAATAACAAAGCTCTCTCTTTCCTTCAATTCGCCTACCTACTCTTTGCACGTTATTCGTTTTAATTTCATTGGTGCGATGTTACAATACGTGACCCCGGCAAATGACCTCTGCGCTACAGTTCTTTAAGTACAGGTTGCTCCAAAATGCTATTTTAGAAAATTGTAAATAAATCAATAAATAATAACATTTAATGAAATTAAAACATGTTCATAAAACGAAAACGCGAAACCGTATAGGTACGTGTGTTAAATTAATATCGCCATTAAAGCAGCACGCTGTATAAATAAATACTGTTCCCTGGTAATCGCATCACTTCTGAACGGGTGGACCGACTTGGTGATTGTATTTGGAAAACTTGGCCGGAAAATCTAATAATTCGGGAAAAACTGAGTGCTTTTGTCTTTGGAATATTTGTATGAACTAAAGACGATATTGTAATTTTGTCAGGGCGTATGTCGGGTCAGCTAGTCTTAAATAAATATGTAGGAAGTACATAAAGTATCTATGTACCTACCTTCATATACCTTTGACGGCTGAAAGTTTTACCGCAAATGTCACAGATACTCTTATTTAGCTGCATATGATTTACAACGTGTTCCCTTATAGAATGTTTAAAATGAAACCTGAAAAATAGATAAATAGTGTAGGTAATAAGATGATTTTAATGTACACATAAAATTGAACAATATAAGTACCTAGTATAGTTGTACTGCGTAGTGTGAAAAAAGAAAGAAATATATTTTACTTAGGACACGCACAGGAAATACAAACTCGTATCTCAGCATAATGCTATTTAAATAATAAATACCGCAGCGTTGGTATTCTGATAGGGCCTGCTGTGTTACCACGGACACATCTACGGACATCTATAAATCCCACTAGGAGAATAAAAAAATAAGTGTGGTTCGCCCCCCCAGCTAGTAGACCAACGACCTTAAAAAGGTGGTTGGGACAGACTGGATGCGGAAGACGGAGGACAGGGTGTTGTGGCATAGCCTGGGAGAGGCCAATGTTGATTGAAGATGATTTTCATACAAAATAAATTAGTATAATGGCCTTTCTTAGGGCAGATACGATACCTACTAACACCAGAATTCTGAATTGAATTTGAAGTTAAGAACGTACGAAAATGCTGGTTACGTTGTAATCGTATCAATGTTTCCAGAGATTACCTTTTACAAACGTACAAAACAAAAACTTTAAGTACATCTTTATCATATTAGTATAGAAGTATAGTGGTACTAAAATGTACACCTCTGCCGAACCCTTCGGCGAAAACAGTCGTTATGTTCTGTTATAAATAGTATAGATTACACTGCCTTGTTGCCTTGTTGGTCTAGTGGTCGCAAGTGCTACTGCTAAGCATGAGGTCCTGGGTTCTATTCCCAGTACGGGCAAAGTGAATTAATTATTCCCAATAGTCCCCTCTAGCCCTGTCCACCGGGGTGACAGCTGGGAATTGTCTACCCAGATGTCACCGGGGTGACAATTTGTGCCGACTGTTCCCTTTGAAAACTGACTAGAGGGGACAAATGGGAAGTCTGTTTCCCAGTTGTCACCTTGGGTGACATTTGCTACGATTCCTTCCTTCCCAGAAAAAAATATAATTACCATAGATTTCAGCTTTTTTATTTCTTATGCTACATAGAATCAAATAAAAAAATTAACACAATGTCAACACGCTTACAACATTAGAAAAATATTAACTATTGAGTAAGTAAATAAAAATGTCAAAAAAGTTATAAACAATCAAATAAAAAAAATCAACATTATGTGTATCGACTCGAATCGATCTCATTCCTCCATCTCTCTCTAAGCACTCTTGAAATAAGCAAGTACAAATGAGATCGACGGACGTTCTATTTTGTGTCATGACATCTGCAGCGCAGGGCACAAAGTCAATGAGCAAGATTTCAAATAAGCATGCGACTAATAAGCACGTGTAACGTTACCCTTAGTTATTATCTGTGATTATACGATTAGTATTAATTAAAGTTAATAATCTGTGATCGTACCTATTAAAGGAAACATAATGTTGATTTTTTTTTATTTGATTCTATATAACTTTTTTGACATTTTTATTTACTTACTTAATAGTTAATATTTTTCTAATGTTGTAAGCGTGTTGACATTGTGTTATTTTTTTATTTGATTCTATGTAGCATAAGAAATAAAAAAGCTAAAATCTATGGTAATTACATTTTTTTTTCTGGGAAGGAAGGAATCGTAGCAAATGTCACCCAAGGTGACAACTGAGAAACAGACTTCCCATTTGTCCCCTCTAGTCAGTTTTCAAAGGGAACAGTCGACACAAATTGTCACCCCGGTGTCATCTGGGAAGACAATTCCCAGCTGTCACCCCGGAGGACAGGGCTAGAGGGGACTATTGGGAATAAGTCGGCAAAGTGTACAATAAAATGCTTGTAGATTTTTAGCAGTAACCTGTATGTCCAAAATTGTTATGTTAATTTTACACAAGAGCAAAAGTACATGGCACAGAGAAGATTATAGAGACTAAGATGTTACCAGTACATAAAAACTAGTGCTAAAAATATAAACTATTTATTTATGTTTCGATTATTCTTAAACACAAAGTGTTATTGGATTGTTCTAGCAGCCCGGAGTCTAGATTTATGCCCGGTTAATGGCAATAGGCTCGCCCCCTAATACATGGGACTTAAACATAACTGGCGAAATGTGCGTGTACTATAGGTGCATATGGCTACATATATTTCCAGTATAAGCTGGCAATGAGAGCATTGTACGGAAATCCTATAAAATGTGAGTTCAGCTTATACTGGAAATGTATTACTTGATGTGTAGCCGTGTGTACACCTCTGCCTAACCCTTGGCGAAAACCGGCGTGATGTTCTGTTGTAGATTACACTCACCCTTTTCCACAAATATCACATATATGCCTAGGAGCACAATGAGTCAACTCATGTTTCTTCCAGAGGCGCAACTTGTGGTATTCCTTATAGCACCTCGAGCAATAACCACCGCACTTTTTCAAATGCTCTTTTCGATAGTGAAAATGCAATGCCAACAATGATTGTTTATTCTTGTTACAAATATGGCATGAAAAACGCATTACATCATTGCGCGAAAAGTGCGAATACCTGAAAATATTTTGGATACATAATACAGGCTATATTTCGCGGCGGGATTTTATCGCGCACTGAATTTTCAACGCTCGGTGTTGAGCCGAGCATTGAGAATCCAACAGAGTGCATTCCAGCGCGTCGAAAAAACACATTGTTGGATTTTTAACTCTCGCCGCTAAGCAGAGCGTTGAAAATTCAGTGCGCGAAAATCGCCGCGATATTTTTACGTCCACGGGAACGTAGGCTAAGTAAGTACATTTATAATATATAGTCAACCACGTAATTGCTTTAACATCATGGTTTAATGCCACTTCAATCTGCCAAGCCTTTTCCCAACTATGTTGGGATCGGCTTCCAGTCTAACCAGATGCAACTGAATACCAGTATTTTTCATGGAGCGAGACTGCCTATCTGACTTCCACAACCCAGTTACTCAATACAACGATAGCCCTTGGTAAGACTGGTTGTCAGACTTTCGGGCATCTGACGACCCGTAACAACTGTCAAAGATCCACAAATGACAGCCGGTACCAACAGCTTAACGTGCTTTCCGAAGCACGAAGGGGTTTCAGTATGTAAAGATAGTCACCCATCCACGGATCAACCGCGGCAAGCGTAGCTTAACCTGAGCGATCGACCCGTGCGGCTGTTATTACTTAGCCACGCCTTAGTGCCACTTGCACGTTATAAAACGTCAAGGTTTATTAACCGACGAAAAAAGGCGGAGGTTCTCAAGTCGACGCGTAGGTATTTATATATTTCTTTTACGCATAACTTTTAACACAGAGTAGTCCGATTTGAATAATTCTTGTTTTAAACGGCGATACATTGAGTCAAAATGTGGCATGACGTCACGCCTTGTTAGATTTTATACTTAGTTATGACGTAGCGAGCCCCCACTCTCCAAGTTTAATACGTTTTATCTAAGTAATTTTTTTTATTAATAGGATAAAGCAAAAAATACGTGTCTAATATTTTTTATTATCTGACTGACGGACTATATAGATTTTTTTTTACCCAGGAATTTTTGTCAAAGGCGATTACGAGGTCGAATATATTTAGGCCTGAAAAAAAATGGCTTACCTATGTGCAACAATAGCAGCCAGGTCGATGCCTATGAAATCACACAATTTGCACGCTAAATCATTATTTGACCAATGATCATTCAGATGTACGCAAACCTCTTTAGTAGTGGCGAAACTGAGCCTGCAGAGACCTACAATATCAAATAAAGAATTAAGTGAACCCTGTTTGTAAGAAATTCTAATCATACCGAGATTTTTCTAGTAACAAAATAACCAAACAATGAAATATATTCAAAAACAATCCTTATCATAAATCAATAAGCTTCATTTTGCACCGACCTCAAGTGACATGGGACAAGATTAGGCAGAAGTCACTAAAATATACCTAAATCAATCAATGTGCCTAGCCTTTTCCCAACTGTTTTGGGGTGGGCGGTCTAGCCAGGTCCAGCTGGTTACCAGTATTTTATATAGAGCAACTGCCTGACCTCCATAACCCAGTTATTGGGAAATACGATACCCCTTGGCAAGACTGGTGGTCAGACTTTCCGCCTTTTGACTACCTGTAACGACTGTCAAAGATCTACGAATGACAGCCGGGACCAACTGGTTAACATGATATCCGAGGCACGGACGGGTCTCGGTATTATGGATTGTCAGCCATTCACTTGAAGATCGACTCGAGCGGCTGTTTATAGCCGTTTAACCCTCAGTAGCAAAATAGCCTACCATTGAAATATAATAAAAACGATCCTTATCATAATATCAATAAGATTCATTTTGCACCGATCCCAAGTAAGCCCACGTACGCATCATGCTCTGGATTTTCAACTCTCGGTGTTGAGCCGAGCGCTGAGAATCCAACAGAGTGCATCCCAGCGCGTCGAAAAAACACTAGGATTTTCAGCTCTCAGCGCTAAGCAGCGAAAAAAATCGCCCCCGCGAACCTGGGCTAACATGGGGCAAGAAGACACTAAATATCTATACAAATAAATAAAAGTGAAGTGTCTGTTTGTAATGACAAAATAACAACTTTTTACTAATTACTAAACGCATATACGGAACTCGTAACAAAAAAGCAATTTTTAAATTTTTTGTCTATCTGTCTATTTGTTTGTTCCGGCGAATCTCCGAAATGGCTGGACCGATTTTGACGGGACTCACTGGCAGGTAGCTGATGTTACGTGGGGTAACTTAGGTTACTTTTATTTTAGAAAAATATTGGGTTTCACGAAAAAAAAATTAAACACCCATGAAATTGTGAACAAAAAGTCGGATTTGAAAAATTCTTTTTTCATTTGGCAGCCCAATTCTCGAGGATAGTTATAGGCTATTTAACATCACGCTACGACCCTTAGGAGCCGAGCAAAAATAAAAAGTCAGAAAGAACACTAAGCGAAAACGAAGTAATAGCGCGGGCGGGCGAGGCAACGCAACGGGTCGGGGGACGAGGGAGTTTTATTAAAATGTGTGTATTTTAGTACATTGTGTATCTTATGACTTCCACGCGAACGAATTCGCGGGGCACAGCTAATACCTAAATATATTAAGCTATTACCACATGAAGATAAAGAGACGTCTTTATTTCGGTTTCCAATAATTTCAACTTCAATTTGTGATTCGTGTTTTACCTTGTCAATATTTTGACCATTATATTTTCTACCTGAAAAAATGGAGGAATATTAAATACAGACGGCGGCGGTGTAAGCTGGATAGTACGTTCAACCACACATCAGTGGTAACAATTTGACATTGAGAGCGCTTTTATGCCGAAGCAGTAAGGGCGTTTTTCGTAGTGCTACAGTCCGGCCGTCGAGAGAATGCGTTCTTGACACCTGTCAGTTTCACACTAACGATTATGTGATTTGCGAGTTTGATCCTTATTACATTTAGAAAATGTTCAACTGGCAGGTGTCGCATTCTCTCGACAGCCGGACTGTAGTGTTACCAAGTCACATGATCTGACCAAGATTATGTCTGGACTTTAGAAGAGAACGTGACCTCTGAGTTTGTTTCGGTCTTTCTTATCACAGTAGTCAGATAGAAAACACCGAACTCGTTTAGTTTTAAAGCATAATTTATTTTTGATCTGTAAAAGTGTTTGTACAAACCTACTTACAGAAATAAAATCATTTATCATTTACCACTGATTTGCGGTTGCCTGTACATGTACAGCTAATCAAGACTTTTTGGCAGCCAGCACAATATATTCTTACGGAACCCTATGAGTTGAAATCCTTACCCAAGTCATAAGCATAATCCTGATCGAAAATCCGCCTTTTTGATGTTTTTGTTTTACATATCTTTATATGTTTGAGATAGCATACTTTCATCTCTGAAACATGAACTTGTGCTATTATTTGACCATTTCGGTAATAATGAAAACTAAAGACACAACAAAAAAATACACACATAAATAACATAACATAAAATTACGCCTGTAAAGTAAAGAATTAGGCAGAGGTGTAGTCACACCCACATTTCGCCAGTTATGTTTACGTCATAGACACAAATCCAGACTTCGTGCAGACCTGTGCTGCTACTGAGAAATCACTGATGGAAAAACCCAATAACACTTTACTCAACCTGGAAATTGAACTCAGGACCTCATAATCAGCGGTAGCGCTTGCGGTCACTAGGCCAACAAGGCAGTAAAAAAAAAACAATATTACTGCATTATAAACAGAATAATTGGGTTGTTCCACAACCCAGTTACTGAATAACACGATACTCCTTGGTAAGACTGGTTGTCAGACTTTCGGGCATCTGACGACCCGTAACAACTCTCAAAGATCCACAAATGACAACCAGGACCAGCAGCTTAACAGGGGATGAAGGGGTCTCAGTATGTAAAAATGGTCACCCATCCACGGATCGACCGCGGCAAGCGTAGCTTAACCTGATCGATCGACCCGTGAGACTGTTATTACTTAGCCACAAGCCCCTAATGCCAGACTATCAACAATATAAAAAAGGCTTGTTCCACCAGTAACTAAGTAACCCCAAATAATGTACACAACCTAACATCATGCCTGTAATCCCCGAAGGGTTAGGCAGAGATACAATGGCGAAAGCAGCATGTAACACGATTCTTACCGGCTTCCTTTCGGAGGTTCGCATCAGCAACTCTACCGCTACTAAAAAATGGCACAGTCAATAGTGCCTACTATTGCCAACCACTACAGCGTGTAAGGGCTGTCCCTTACACCGTCTTTCAAGTCTGCGGAGGGAATTCAGTATATCATACTAAGACCACCAGCACGTGAAATTTCTATTTCAATGAGTAGCTGACACCTTCCCCCGTAACAGACGTGACAATTATCAACTGTCTTCGCATACGTAAAAGAATGAATGAATGAATGAAATGCACCGACCCCAGCGTGGTTTAACCAGACTCGATTACTCGAATGAACCCAAAGATTCACACTAGCCCCTGTAGCCTCATGTTTCATGGGGCTACATAAGCCATTGCATGTCAAGGAGTAGACCGGGGGGCGCGGTAATGGTAGGGAAGACGTGCCCTTAGGATATGGAAAGATTATTAGTCTACCGAGTATGCACCCTAGAGTAAACATTGGAATATTGGAGAGACGGGTAATATTTATCCATGGATGGACATCTTTTAACGACGTCGCCGCCAGGTTGTTTCAAATCCAGCTTCATCGGTGAATCTTATGCTATGCTGTATTACGTGTTGCTGTTTCCAAAGTCTTCGTTTGAGGTCTCGCTGCTATCCGTTTCAGGTTTATGTAGATCTCGCTAGCAGCCTTCTTAATCTTATCTCGTTCATCAGCCGTGTCCATCCAAAAATTGATGTCCTTATTGAAGTAAGTCATGTCCTGTTTTAGGTTGTCATTCCATGTGTAAATAGGTCGACCGACTTTTTTGCATTTGGCCTTATACTGCATTGCTGCATGTAACAGGTGCGGTTCGCGGCGCCTGTGAACAGGTGCGAGATAGCACATCCTGTGGTTCTTGATTCTTTTAGTTTAGTATTGGTTTATTTCTAGCGTGGTTAATCGTCTCTCATGATACCTCTCTCATATTTTCTGTCTTGACCTGTTAGCTTCAGTGAGTGCCGACACTTTCAAACCGTGTATCATACAAGGCACGATCACCATTCGGTAAATAAGTCTGGCTAATTTACAGTCCATCTTTGAGTTTATTATGAATGGTAGTAGTGACTTCGTGTTTCTAGTGGCTTGTTAACGTTTTTTAATTGTGCTATTCTTGCTTAATGCAGATGTTATGTATGTGCCTAGATATTTAATTTCCTCAACTGTGGGTATATTTATTCCATTACTGCTGTCTTCGCATACGTCAAAGACTGCATTAATGGGAAAAGGCGTTTTCTGTATGGCTCCTAAAATTTATAATAATAAAAACCACAGTCATATAAAGCATTGCCGGTAAATTTGTTTATAAAAAGATTCGAGATTTATTAGTAGACAAGTGTTATTATAATATTATACGAGGAGGGATCAAAAAGTAGTGAGAATGAGATAGAATATAATGACTATTGATAACATAATAATTTATTTTTCTACATAGTCTCCGAGTCTCTCTACACACCGAGTCCAGCACTATTCCAAGGCTTCAATCCCTTTAAAAAAAAAGTTTTGTCTTGGTCGTGCAAAAAGCTCTCCACGGCATCCATCACCTCGTTATCATCTTCGTACCTGTTTCCCCTTAAGTATTCTTTCAATTAGGGGAACCGATAAAAATCGCTAGGCGCCAGATCTGGTCAATAAGGGGGGTGGTCAGCCAATTCGAAGCCAGCTTGCTAAATGGCAGCCATCGCAACTGCCAACCTGTGCACGGGTGCGTTGTCGTGATGAAACAGCACGCCCCTTCGAAGTTTCCCTCTCCTTTTCTCTTTGATGTCATTCCTCAACTTGGGAATTAAAGCTGCATAATATTGGCCTGTAATAGTGGTTCCACGCTCCAGGTAATCAATCAACAATATCCCTTCTGAGTTCCAAAATATTGAGGCCATAACCTTGCCAGCCGATGCCACGGCACGAAACTTCTTCGGGGTCGGTGATGATGGCCGTTTCCATTGCGAAGATTGCTGTTTTGTCTCGGGATCAAAATGATAGACCCATGTTTCGTCCATTGTTACGAAACGAGACAAAAAGTTTTCAGAATCTTCTTGAAACTTGTCCAACAATATCTTTGAAATGTCAAGTCGATTTTGTTTCTGACTGTCGGTTAACATTCTCGGCACCCATCTTGCGGAGACTTTTCTCATATTCAAAGATTGTTTCAATATGGATTGAATATGAAATGCCCGTTTCTTGAATTAAGTATCGGATGGTAACTCTTCGATCGCTCAATACAATTTTCTCGACTTTCGCAACATTTTCTTGGGTGACTGACGTCGATGGACGGCCGCAACGATGTTCGTCTTCCGTGCTCGTTCTCCCTACTCGAAATTGAGAAGCCCACCTTGCGACAGTGGAATACGGCGGAGCAGACTCTCCTAATGTTGCCTCCAAATCGCAATGAATCTCTTGCGTCGTTAACTTTATTAAACAGAGGTATTTAATAACGGCTCGCACTTCGTTTTTCTCCATTTTTGAGAACACGTTCCGACACGAAGCAAACAAATGACTACATTCAGAAAAAAACAAAAGAGAATCGAAGATTTTTCTCTTTATTAATATTACAAATATGTATCTGAGCTATGCCTGCCAATATTATTTTTTTTTCTTACCAAGGAGTATGTCGTTCTCACTACTTTTTGATCCCTCCTTTTGATATATAAGACTTTTTGAATGACACTATTTGACATTTTTTATTTTTCTTTTATTTTATTAGTCGTTAATTTTTGTGACTTTTATAATTTATTTATTTTACTGATTCTGTTTATTGCTGACTATTATGTACTTGTATTGAAGTGTCTTTAGTACTTTAGTTTTTATTTTGTAATTCAGTTTTTTATTTTTTGTAAATATAAAGTACGCCTTACGGGTAAAACGTACGTACGAAATATTAATATTGTGACATCCTGCATACTTAATTTGCATGTATACACATGTTTTAACAAATAAAATTATTATCTTTATTTCTCTAAAACATCGAAAGTTTTGTTTGTGTAGTGATTGCGTCTTTCTGGTTCTGCTATTTGACGATAGATGGTGTTAAATTCAGTAACGAAAATACTTTTATTTTTAAGTTAATAAATTAATTTTTACTTTATTAATAAGTAAGTAAGTTAAAACCGGATTCGCTTCGGCTTCTCTCTTGCAAAAGTTCGCACCTCGCCGCTGGAGAGGTATACTTAAGTACACCCACATTTTGACAGTAGTGTGCAAGTCCCATGTAATAGGGGGGCGAGCCTATCCACTGGGCACACTTACAAATTTTTTAATTTTTTTTTATTTGAGATAAGTTTGCTCTTGACTCTAGTCTAGTCTAGACAAATATTATGTTCCATACTACCTCTGCTGCAATTGTCTCACTATGATAAAAATTGATACCAAAAATCAATAAAATTAAAAAATTCTTACCATAGATAACATTACACTTTGCACAAGTGTAAATTTGTTTTACCTTACTTTTTACACCACCTTTCCTGGTACTATTTTTGCAATTAATCGAACTAAGTTTACTTCTAAGAGAATCCTTCTTTTTCTTGTTGCTACTTTCATCATCCCTTGATTTAGTATCATATTCATCACGAGTCTCAGTTTTAATTTCAGTAGGTGACAAATTAACCATTTCATTGTCATCGTCGTTAGAATAATGAATATCACCGTCGAAAAATGGATCAAATGTTTCATCTTTAATTTCTGTTTTACTTGTAATAGGATCATTGGCATTTTCATTGGTATTTTCACCATTTTGATGTTTAACTACGTAACATTTCTAAAAAAAACAAACATAGTTAATTAGGTACTAAATTAAATTAAAAACTACAACCCGTGCGAGTTAAGTAAGCACCTGGCGCTGTGACGTCACGCATACATAAATACTGTTCAGAACAGTATGGGACCACTTTCCAGCGAGGTGCCTAGTTAACTCGCACGGGTTGTACATAGGTACTGTAGAGATTTTAACCAAGCGTGCCAGTAACATGCAACCTTCGCAAAATTAAACGTTTATTAGTTTATGAAGACAAGCTTTGATTTAAATAGAGAAGAGTGAAAAAACAAGGTAGGTTGACAGTCAACGGTGTTGATGTAAAAAGATGTAATAGATTATTTTATGAATAGAAGTGTACTGAAAAGTCCTAAAGTGTATCATCATATCATAGTAATCCGCCATAACGTCCATGCGGGTTACTACAGTACTTACTTAATACAAAAACAAAAATGTGTGTAATGTACATTAATGTTAACTATTTAACTTATGATTGTACACACTCTGTGATGGTTAGTATCCATTTCTGGTACCTACTTTTCTACACGTCTAATTCACAGTTTGCACTTTTCTCATGACCACACAATAATTATTATGCTGATGTTCTTCTTTACAGGGAATATTATTAAGAATATTATCTATCAATGTAATTTGGCTATTTGTACTGAGTCAGTGTGGTCAAGATAATTAAAAAAAGTCTCATTTCTATTTATGCAGGTCAAATACAGTGATTTATGAGAACCATAAATAAATGTTTACCCAACCTGTGCAATAACATGCCATATTTTTCAGAAAAACTCAAATGCTTAATAAACCTATTTTAGTTAAAATAGTGTGTTGACAATTTCTTTCCAATTATGATTTGAATTTGAAAGAAGAAGACAAAACACTCTGTAACTAAAATAGATTTATAATACATTTTAGTTTTTTTTTATGAATAAGGGGATAATTGATAAATTAATAAGTTGACTTACCACATCAGAAATCACAGATTTCCAAAGACTATGGGATTTATGGCATTTCTCCTTGAACTTAACATAACTTTGGACCTTTTCGGCACATATTTTACACAGCAACCGTGGTTCATCTTGGGTAGTTAACTAAAATTAATTAGTTACACAAACTATTAGAGACTTTTTGGCAATCGAAATGATTGAAAGATTGAAACTTTAGTTAATTGAGAGGAGTTAAAAAATGTAAAATAACCTAACGCTAAGCTTGTGAATTGAGAGCAATAATCCAAAAAAAACTAATGAAACATTAGGTCCGATAAATAATTATCTATAAAATGAACTATAAAACATTAAAAAAAACTTACAGTAAATCCAAAACAAAACTCGAAAAGTTTCAACCATCCATTCTGCTCTTCCATTAACACCATGTCAGCTCTATTTGCGTCAAGACATATTCGACACGTACGTATTTTAATTGTGTTACCCCTTTTACTAATTAAAGACATCTTTTCAATCTTACATTACGAAATTAAAACTATTTTGATTCAAATAACCTTACTAAGTTACTACTGACAAGACATTGACAACAACAAAGCTGAATGACGTTTCATTGACACATTACGTTTGGGATTGGCTCTTTTTGCTATATTGTCAAGCATGGCGTTTCAGATCGCCTGCAATGTTACAATTCATAGCATCTGCAATCTCACGTAAAACTAATAAAATACGCCATACAATACTGCCGTCCTAGAAAGCCGTTAACCCTCAAACGATTTAGATACTGTCAAATTCCATTATAATTATATACACACATCAAAAGTGTCTAGGGATCAAGGTATTTTTTTAAATATTTTATTGCCACATTGAAACTAAAAGAAAATCTATTTAGATTGATTATATAAAATATTTTCGTATGTGTAGAGCGAGGAAGTACTCTCTACTTTTGCATCAATAAAGACTTCTCGCAATTTTTACTTATGCTGATTTTTTCAGCTTAATCCTGACATTAAAATGTGATAAAAGATAAAAATAAATGTTTTTAAAGGTTTTTATCCGTGTCGGTCCCGGAGAAAAAATAGACCACCCCATCTCATCCCGTGGGTGTCGTAGGAGGCGACTAAGGGAGCTCAAGACCCAGTGCATACCATAAAGCACTTTCGGTCACCCGCGCGATGGCGGGTAAACCATCAACAATCGCATTCCCAAGGAGGGTTGGTGTCAGGCTGGCGGCCGACTGTAAAACTGTGCCAAAACCCTAAGCAACATGAGTGAAAATGATATGATGCGCGATATGGCTAGGGCGTACCCCACAGGCGACGCGCAGGGGCAGCACCCGGCTCCTGCGGAAAGTGGACAAGGGTTGTTGCACCACCTCGGGCGGGGGCAACGTAAGAAGCGAGCCCGGGAAGTGAGACTGAGGTATGCAAGTTGGAATGTTGGGAAGTTGACTGGAAGAGCCAGAGAATTATCGGATGTATTAAAAAGAAGACGAATAAATGTGGCGTGTCTGCAAGAAACAAAATGGAAAGGAACGAAAGCGAGGGAAATTGGTGAAGGATACAAGTTTTTCTACTGTTGAAGTGACGGGAAAAGAAATGGCGTGGGAATAATATTAGATAGTAATTTGAAAGGAGGCGTGATGGAGGTCAAAATAATTAATGATAGATTGATAGTTGTAAAAGTGATGTTAGAAAATGTAATACTAAATGTAATTAGCGTATATGCAGTGCAGGTAGGATGTGATGAAAGAGAAGTTTTGGGAGGACTTTGACACAGTTTTGATGAACATCCCGGTGTATGAGGAATTGATAGTTGGAGGTTATTTTAATGGACATGTGGGAAGAATGAAAGGGGTTTATGGAAGAGTGCATGGAGGGTGAGGATTTGGTAACCTAAATAATGAGGGAGAGACACTGCTGAAATCCGCTTCCACACTTGACCTGGCAGTAGCCAACACCTGGTTTCAGAAGAACGATGGACACCTAATTACGTACAAAAGTGGCAATCACAAGACACAAATTGATTATTTTCTAGTACGACGCAACAACTTAAAGTACATCAAAGACTGCAAAGTACTATCGGGAGAAGATTTAGTCTCACAGCATAGACTCTCTCTCTTTATTTTAAAGACCATTACCATAATTAGGAAATTATGGTAATGGTCTTTAAAATAAAGCTCAATCAAAACAAAGAGCGACCTCCCCCTAAAATAAAATGGTATATGCTGGAGAAGAATGATTGTGCGAAGAAATTTAAAGAGTGAGTATTGGATAACTGATAGATAAGGGGGACATGAATGATCGAAGCGTAAATGAATGTTGGAGTGAAATGGCGGGGGATATTAGGAGTGCAGCGACATATATTTTGGGAGAGACTAAAGGAAAGGGTACGATAGATAGGGATACATGGTGGTGGTCGACAGAAATACAGAATGTGTTGCAGGATAAGAAGAGAAAGTTCAAGGAGCGGCAGAGTGTTGAAGATGAGAATGTTAGTTTGAAAACAGAAAAAAAGTGTCAGTATGATGCTCTAAAGAAAAAAGCCAAAAAAGCTGTGGCGGTAGCGAGAGCAAAAGCCCAGGACAAGCTTTATGACACACTGGATAGTCCAGCAGGCCAAAAAAACCTATACCGGCTTGCTAGAGCTAGAGCGAGAAAGATGAGGGATGTTTGTCAGATAAATGTATGCATAAGGAAATAATTATAAGGAATGAAATTGGAGTAGTGCTTTCGGATGATCAGAAAATTAAGGATAGGTGGAAGGGATATTTTGAAAGACTGATGAATGAGGAGAATGGCTGGAGTGGTGTGCTTGAGAATAAACAAGTAAATGAGGGGTTAGTGAGAATGATTAGTATGGATGAAGTGAGAATAGCAGTAAATGAAATGAAGAATGGTAAAGCAGTAGGTCCGGACGGAATACCAGTTGAAGTATGGAAGTTATTACGGGTAGATGGATGGACGTGGTTAGCTTTATTCTTCAATAAATTGTTGCTGGAAGAAGCCATACCTGACGAATGGTGTAACAGTTCACTGGTGCCCATCTTTAAAAACAACGGTGATGTGCTGGAGTGCAACAACTATAGATGAATAAAACTAATATCACATAGTATGAAGGTTTGGGAAAAAGTTATTGAAAGGCGACTGAGAGAAGAGAGTGGAATTTCGCAAAACCAATTCGGTTTTTTGCCTGGTCGGGGAACAACAGATGCCATCTTTGCTATCCGCCAGCTGTGCGAGAAATACAGAGGTGCGCATAAAAACCTGCACATGGTATTCATTGACCTCGAAAAGGCATACGACCGAGTGCCTCGTGAAGTTTTGTGGTGGGCCCTTAAGGAGAAATGTGTGCCAGGGAAGTATGTGCAATTGATTCGAGCGATGTACAGTCGATGCAGTACCCAAGTCCGGTCTACAGTGGGCACTACCGGCAGGTTCAATGTGGCTGTCAGCTTGCACCAAGGGTCAGCACTCAGCCCTTACCTCTTCGTGATGATAATGGATGCTCTTACGTCGGATATCCACGAAGAGGCGCTCTGGTGTATGCTGTTCGCTGATGACATTGTGCTGGTTGCTGAGAGCGGCTTAGAGATCCAGAGCAGATTGGAGGTGTGGTGGCCAAAACTGGAGACCGCTGGCCTGAGATTAAGTCGGACCAAAACAGAATATTTGTTTTGTGGTTTTGGCGATTTCTCCAGTCCTGTGCCCATATCTCTCGCCGGAACGCCCGTACCGAGCTGCTCCGACTTCCGGTACCTCGGGTCGTTTGTCCAAGGGGATGGCGAAGTAGACCGAGACGTAGCGCACCGGATCAACTCAGGATGGATGAAATGGCGACAGGTCACAGGAACAACTTGCGTCCCACGGATGCCCCTCAAATTGAAGGGAAAAATTTATAAGTCCGTGATAAGGCCTGTCGTACTGTATGGATCGGAATGCTGGGCCGTGAAGAAGACGGATGAAAAAGATTGCATGCAGCGGAGATGAGAATGTTGAGATGTATGTGTGGAGTGACGAAAATGGATAAAGTAAAAAATGGGTATATAAGGGGAAGTTTGAAAGTGGCACCAGTGACAGAAAAGTTGAAAGGAAATCGTTTGGCTTGGTATGGACATGTGAAGAGGAGCGAGGAAACGCATGTGACTAAAAGATTGATGAATATAAATGTTGATGGATGGAGAGGGAGAGGAAGGCCAAAGAAAAGATGGATGGATTTTGTGAGGAATGATATGAAAGAGAAGGGAGTGAATGATAGCGTGACTTTTGACAGGGGAAAATGGAAAGAGAAAACGTGTTGCGCCGACCCCAAGTAACATGGGACAAGGGCAGGAAGATGATGATGATTGCGTTAAATATACAATTAGTTGTCTGTATTTCCGTCGTTAACGTGTATAACACGCGTGTATCAAAATAGGGGCAGAAGTGAGGCGCTTCTTCAGCTCTTCAAAAGCATTTGCTTGCTCTGACTGCCAAACCCAAGGCTGGTTCCTTTTAGTCAGGTGCGTTAGTGGCTCAGCGATAGCGGAGAAGTTAGGCATAAACTTCTGAAACCGGGAACACGTTTGCAGGTAAGTTTTTAACTGTTTAAGATTTTGTGGTGGCTTCATGTCTACTATAGCTTGACCTTGTCGTAATCAGGAGACACGCCATCCTGTGGATGTCCAAGGTCCAATTTACTTTACCTATTTCTTACAGAAGACACACTTATCACGATGCTCCCTCAAACTAAAAGTGCGCAGCTTCTCAAAAACGGCGTGCAGAGCTGCTACGTGACATGAATACGTTACAGTACTATGGAGCAGGTCGTTTTGATAAGCCAATATCGTAACATTTTCTCCTTCAATTTGACAGAAATCGCGGTTCAACGATGAACGAAGCTTATCAATCAGCCACTGGAACGTCGAGGCCAAGAGGCCAAACGACATGTGTACTTGTACCAAAAAGTGTTTAGAAAGCTGTTTTATCTTTGTCGCTCTCTTTCATTATTACCTGTCAAAAGCCACTCCGCAAATCTAGCGTGGACATGAAGCAGTTGCGCATAGTCGACTCGACTAAGTCATCGATGTGCGGCATGGGGTAAGCATCTGTTTTTATAACTGCATTTAATTTACGATAATCGAAAGACTCACACTCTTCGATCACGCCTTCCGCGAGCATCTTCTCCAACTCAGCCTTCACAAGCTCCTTTTTGGCGGGCAGGAGCCTATGCGGCGGAACTGATATTGGCGGATGATCGCCCGTGTCGATGTGGTCCTCTGCATAAGGAGTCGGCCTCCCCTGTTCTGCAAAAATACCACTGTTTTGCTGCAACATATCAGACAACTGCTGTCTTTGATCAAAGGATCAGGATCCAGCTTAGGCCCTTTATCATCACGAAAAAAGTCAGCAGCAAATATATTAGTGTATGGGCTTGGATGCTCATACTCAATGTCAAATAAAACTTGCTCACCTGAAAACTCACAATCAAAGGTTGAAGAAGCAAAATCAAGCACAGTGCCCGCTGTCACCAAGAAATCCATTCCAAGTAGGGTCTCATTATTTTCAGCATAGGAAAATTGATAAACTGAAGTTTTACTGACCTTTCCGGGGTTATAAGGATAACCCCGGAAAGGTCAGTAAAACTTCAGTCAGAAGCAAGGACTTCTAAAGAGGCAAGTAGAAATTGTCGAGTATGGATGGAGCCGTCTGCAAGTCGTCTCGTCTGCAACCCATCAAGTCGTCTCCTCGCATGGATGCTGGTGCGTCAGCACCAGCTTGTGAAGCAGGTCTCCGGCAACACTGCTCTTAGCGCCTGAATCCGATAAGGCTCTTCCTCGAACTCCTAAAATCTGGATACTAAAAGTTGCCTTAACAGAGTCACTCCGGGAACCATTTTGTCAACAATATTAACTGTGGAAAATCGTCTGAAATTTTCCACTTACACCTATCTTCGTTCCTTGAGGTCACCCTACTCAATGAAGAAATAATATTTATATGACAAAAAATATAATTATCTATGGAAAAATGTCCTGGACCTTTCATGGACACTCTACCATCTATTGTCGTGTTCACTCTACTCGGTGCTATAGAAATGTTTTTATCATGAAAACTATCAACGGAATAATGTTCACCAAAGTAATGCATAGGCATCCCACGATTACTATAATTGTAAGTAACAGACCTACCATTGGAATTATTTACATTACTAGGTTTGAATTCGGAGAACCCTATGACATCTATGGCATGTGGTCTGCATTACACTTAGAACATTGTGACCTAGTAACACCTTTCGCATTACAACCATAACATGTCGGAATCCAATCAGTTTCTTGCGTATCATCGTTCACTTTTAGCTTAAAATAGTTCACGGTTGCGTCCGTTCCGCTTGCAAAATGAACAAAACTTTTACTTCGATGACTATGAAGCAGCGTCGCTCGCAGGACGTGTGGTGGCGCCGGTGCTGTTGCTAGGCGTGACAGGGTCCTTGCTAGGCGGGCCGCCGGCGTTCGACGCATTTTCTCTGCGGGGCTCTCGTGGCGCGCGTCGTCGTTTTCTTCGAAGGTGCTTCTCCCATGGTTGCGGATGAACGCTGCGGCGTCCTCGGGCGTCGACGCTGGTATTCATTTGGGACTTCGTCAGTCGCGTCTTCAATATGTCTCGCCTTGTGTAATAACATTTCGTATGACGTAATTCCATCACGACGTTGTCGCTCGCGGACACGATGGTATAGAAGTCCATAGACCATATCCAATTACACTTTTGTGCTGAGGTCGCCGACTGGAAGCCGAGCGTTTCCATCCACATGTGGCCGAAGCGACTGAAGGTCACGTTCTTACCAAGATACAACAAGGTTCTTACTGCGTAACATAATATAAGCAACTCAAATTCAACCGATTCTTTGTTTGAAAATCATAACACTGTAATGATTTTACCTAAGAATTTAGACTGTAATCTAGCCTTAAGACACAGAGTAATCGTCGAATAATCGTCTATCGCTCCCTTTGTGAACTAGCAGTCCATTAAAGTAATTAGTAATCTATCAAAAGACCTAGAGTCTTTCGCGTAGCTATATGTACCTACCTTGATATCAAGTGCCTACCTACCGCGCCCTAATATTTCAAAATCAGTTTCAAATCACCCAATTTTATGATATATAGCTGATTCTGCGAATTATTCAAGGAGCATGAAGCAAAAGTGAGATAAAATTGCTCAATTTATCAAACTAGTCAGTTTTTGCGTTCACTGGAGGGAAACATTAGATCCCTTTAAGCGTTCGCATTATTCTGAAGGGCAAACACAGATACCTAACCCGTTCTTTCTGACTCGTTGAGTGAAAGCACTTAGGTTTCATTTCTATTTTTGTAAAGAAGGTTTTAAACTCCATTCTATTAGGTATTTAGGTTTTCATTTGAAGTAATGTGGGCTTGAATTTGCTGTCTGATCTTTGGCTTTTTAGGGGATAACCTAAATTGCTATGCCGCTGGCGTAAATACGTACCTACCTACTTGCTTTAAACCTTCAACTGTCAAGTTATGAGACACAATTAAACTATTGTAATCGACCTCTAGGAGGTCGGTCAATAGTAGAGAAGATTTAGTAAATTAGAATTAATTAATTACGTACTGCGTGGTAGGAGTTATACCAACCAATAACTTACCACAGTTCTCACTACCGTACCTATCTGCGTATCTGCATTTAAAAAGCAAAATAAACATTAAGAAAATCACGTAAACGTTAATGACCTTAAATAAAATTATAACACAGCAAATTGTATCAAAATTAACGAACAACCCCGCTCACAAAATAAAAGACGAACGATAATTTATATCGGCAAACTGCTAGCTCCGGGGGCGATGATAATCTTCAAATTCAAAGGGAAAGGTGAATATTCAGTGCACGTAGTACCCTCGTACGTCTGCCCGTACCGTACGTGCCTCTAGTTGCTATAACTATTCCTACATTATAAGCAGATACTTCAGATATAAGAGAAATCGAACAGACGCGAATGTTCTTTGAATTTATTGACTTGTGTGTACGTAGGAAAAAAATGTTTAGGTTACTAACTTCTTTTGAGAATATTTTCCGACTGCATTGTGACTTCACCCTTTTTCTTAATTTGGACAGTTTTTTTCTTGTTTAAAACAAGTTTAGAAGACATGAATATTGAATAAATGGATGCTAATGACTTTTTAGCGTTTAGTCAAAGTCTGGCTGAATACCTAAAGTTCTAGAAAAGAAAAAGTTGTAGAAAGCGGGAGGTCAAAACAGTAAATCAACTACGTTTATTAGTAATTGATTAGCTGTTTTGACCTCGCACTTTATATAAGATAGAAAGCAAAGATAGATTTTACATTAATGTCTACAGTAATTTAATTCAAAGTAGCCATCTCATGTAACATTACGGTTATTTTTCAGCACCCTAATTGCGTACTTATGACACTTACAGTAGGAATCGGTTTCATTTTGACAGTTCAACAACATTCATTACGTCATTTACGTTGTTGTGCGGACAAATTTTTCGAACTTAAGAAGCAATGGATTAGCAATATGCTTCAAAATCATTCAGATTGTGGTTGATAGTGTGTTACGCAATTAGGGTACAGGTTTAACTCCTAAAGGACCCAAGTTAGTTATAAGTAAGTTGTCCGGTTGCGAAAATTGAAAACAAGTGCCCTGCCCACTTACGAACTGAAAGAAATACATTTCAAGGATAAAAGGAATGAAAGAAAAACAGGGATTTTTCAGGTTCAGGGATCTCTGCGAGAAAATTGTGAGAGTCAACTAAAACAAATGGGTTAGTGTACTCATGCTGACGGTCATGAAATCTGTCACTATATTAATATGTGAGTATGTCTATATTATTGAGAAGTACTTTGAATAGAAAGATATTATGAGCACTAAGACACGGAATTTACAGTGTGTGTCAAATAATTAGACCCAAGATGGCGTCGCGTCGACTGCGCATAAACAGTCGCTGTAAAAAAAACGTCACTGCGCCCGTTCAATTTATTTGATGCGCACTATTACTGAAGACATTCTGAAGATCGAGAATGACTGTAATGAAAACTTTCTGTGCTAAACTATGTATAATACCCTGGAAAAAATACTAAGAAGATGTTTTAATATTAATGACGATCTTCTTTTATTAAACCCATTTTTACTTATCTTCTAAATCCCCAATGCATAGAGAATCTTCTGGGTAAAGACAAAATGTTGCTTAGCACCTACACAAAGTGGCCCCGGTTCTCATTAACCCAAAACAATACCGCTGCTACAAAAGCTACATAAACATTTAATTTCGTCACCGCTGTCTATATTATGCATACAGTCGAAATATTGTAGAGGCCGTAATGGAACGCAAAACGAAACCCGAGACTCCCCGTATTTTAGCGGGCCCCAAGGTTCTCATTAAAGAGTTTTTGGCCGCGTTAATGGAATAAGTGTAGATGCATTAAAAATAACTTTACACAAAGGCATGGGGGAGGACTCCATAAATCTCATAGGTAATGCTTTTAAATTGGAGCAGGTAGACTCTGATGTCAACGTTGGCCGTCAAAGCGTTGCGGAAGGCAATAAATTCGGATATTAAATAAAATTACGAGGGTACTGCAATATCTCGTAAAGTTGCAGTCGGTTTAATGACTCGTTTCACTGTGTAGATGAAAAACTGCGTATTTTTCGGGTGTCTGTTTTCTTGGGAACGAGACGCTTGATTGAAATGTGTAAAATGTGCATTTCATGAGTGTTTTATGTTTCGTTTTGAAACGTTCATGACGCAGCTGTTAGAGTTCAGCTACTTGGTGAATTTTCGGTAGATGGAAATTATATTTTAAATTTGTAAATACGTGGACGTATGTAAGATAGCTGACTTAAAATTATATTTTAAATGTTTCAAGAAATAGATGGATGTCTGGCCTTGCTCCTACTTTTTTCTCATAATTTAAATCTTAGCAGTACGGTAAAGAATTTTAAGAGCTTGAGTCAAAGGAAGTTTATTTCCGAGATAGTCATTAGAGTCGTTTATAAGATCAATTGATATGGGTCACTGCTTGCTGCGGTTAATCAACAAGTTGGCAACCTATCAAGTACAAGCCTGTTGTTTACCTATAAAAACTGTTGTTTACTTGCTGTTGTTTACTTGTTTCTTTTTTGTGTTTGTGTTCTTTCTTTGCGTCATGTTTACCGCAAATAAACGTATTTTGTTTCATCTTCCTTTCTTTCTACTGCCTCTTGTGTAACTTGACCTTACCTTTTAAATTACGGCAGTGAGCAACGGTTATTGATTCGAATTCGATTTTTTTGTTTATTTATTTTAGTTACTGATTTCTGGGGCTCCGTACGTCCGAATGAAAAAACGAAACCCTTATAGGATCACTCGTGTCTATGCGTCTGTTACAGCCAAGTTTCTCCCAATCTACTGGACCGATTAAGTTGAAATTTGGTACACATTATGAATATCTGTAACCTAAACACGGACGTGTATTATAAATAAACGAACTTTGAATAGGGGGTCACTTTTGGAGGGCTAATCAGAAAATGTAAAGACAGAAAATAGGTCTTTGGTTATAGATTACAGGAAAACCTATGAGAAGTCTATGGTCTTAAAGTAACATGGTAAATCGCTCAATATTGTGTGTACAAACTTACATTTGCAGTTGGAGTGTATGGGAGAACATGTTTTTCAACTGCAATGTTAAGTTCCTTCAAGGGATAGATACATGCAAACAACGCATGGCCAGTTTTTTATTTATTTATTTATTGAAGTCTCCCTTATAAATAACAGTGTCCTTGCGAATTCACTAAAACGACATGGGAACATCAATTTTGCCATGAAGTTCGTTAGCGATACAAACTCCTCGGGTCCCAGGTGTTTTGGCGAGTAACCCAAACACTACTACTGTACTGTACTGTGTGTGTGTGTGTGTGTGTGTGTGTGTGTGTGTGTGTGTGGGTGTGTGTGTGTGTGTGTGCGTGTGTGTGTGTGTGTGTGTGTGTGTGTGTGTGTACTGTTTAGTAGTCCTTAGTTAATTAGAAACGTTTCTACGTTTCAGTAAAAACTTAAAAGTTAACCTACCTAACCCTGGCATAGGTAGGTACTTACTTGTTGCGGGATATTTTCGAAAGAGTTACCGTGGCCCCGGCACAGGCAACTGAAGGAACACGGGTGGGTTTTAGTCAGTAAAAGTCTGATACGCCCTCCCGCTACGCCCAGAGCGGGAGAAGTCATTTGATGATTTCCCATCAAAAAAAAAAAAAAGGTAGGTACTTACTTACCTAACGAGGCCTGCTTCAATTATTGGAGGTAACTACAATATTCTTCAGAAATGATTTGGAAAAGGTAACATTAGGAACATTGCATGCTATTTTGAACCCAAATGGCTCATTTCTAAAAGTGTCTACAATGGGGACACTTAGGTACTCAGTAGGACATATTGCCTTCCAGTCACGACGTGCAGCTGCCGACTGTACCTACTCTGTGCTCGTAGATCTTTTTTGTTTAGTTATCGTTAATAGGTATTAGATTTAACTTATTGTTTGCACTTGTTTCTGTAACAAATACTCCTATGTATTTTTCTTTCTTTCTTTCCTAAGCTCACAATCAAAAGTACGATATGACTACGATTTTTTCCAAAGTCCCAACGTGTCATCGTGACCAATCTTTTAATCCCACTTGTTGCTCCAGCTTAGCGAAGTGGAACCAATGCTTGCACAGATAAGTGAATAAAATAAACTGAAAAATATTGTCTTAGTTAATGTAATGATCGTAGTAATTAGTTAGTGAACTTGAATTTGAAAACAAGTATGAAATTGTGTTTCTAGTGATATCAACAGGAAACATTTAATTTATACAAAAGAATTTTCAGTACTGCACTGATTTTCAAACGCCAATAAAGCGATTATACAAAATTGTTTTTCTGTTATTAAAGGGTTTATTAAAAAAAGAAACTTTAATAAAAGTAATTAAGTATTTACTCCTATTTCGGAAAATCGTTACACGCTACATTGGGTATTAATAACACAGATCCCGATGAAAAACTAAAAATATTGAGGCTGTAGCCTCCCGAATAATCCGCTTACCTACTTTCTAAATATTCATTATGCTTGGCTGAAAGGCCTGGTAATATTAAGGATTAGTATTTTGTATTACGAAGCAAACCTTCATAGTAGCGCTTATCTCCTGGTACTACTACACTTCTGGACACATCTATTGGCCCACCTTAGAGTTTAGGTTTCGATGGCCCCTACCGAAATATGATTGCTAGATTGAACAAAAACTGTTGATGCAGTTTTAAACCTGATACATTTTACCATCTTTTTCGATCGTATTGTTTTAAATTTGAATTCAGAATACCATACGACATGGAGCTACGCCTAACAAGTCGGATATGCGCCTTGTTAAAGGCAATTGATTTTTGAATAAAAAACATGTTTTATCAAATAAAGGTTTAATTTAATAACGCGTGTTGCCTCCATGGGCATCTACCACAGCTCTCATACGATTAGGCATAGAGTTTATCAACCGCTCTATGAAATTTTGAGGGATCATCTCCCATTCCTCTTCTATGGCAGTTTTCAACTCCTGCATCGTCTGGGCAACTGGCTGACGAGCCCTAACACGTCTTTTTAGCTCGTCCCACATGTGCTCAATGGGGTTCATGTCTGGGCTTCTGGCTGGCCAGTCCATAACTGTGATGTTCACATCCCGAAGATATTCCCTGACGATGCCGGCCGCATGGGCTCTTGCATTATCATGCATAAAAAGGAAATTTGGGCCCACATAGTCCGCGTATGGTATCACGTGAGGTTCTAAGCACTCACGAATGTACCTTTCAGCATTTAATGTTGGCAGCCGTGGTCCTGTAACAACCTCAAGTTGAGTTTTGCCGCTCGCGGATATACCGCCCCAGACAGTCCATGAGCCACCGCCATAAGCAACCCTCTCTTCAAAGCAGCATTGTGCGAAACGCTCTCCCTTACGTCGGTAGACCTTCTTCCTTCCATCATTGCCATGTAACACAATTTTAGACTCATCAGAAAAGAGTACACGGCTCCAATCTTGCTGTGTCCAATTTAAATGACTACGTGCGAAATGAAGGCACGCTGTTCGGTGGGCTCGCGTTAGTTTGGGCCCATTAGCTGGCTTGTGTGGTACCATATCGCGTTCTTTTAACCTTCTCCGAACAGTTCGAGCGCTCACAGATACTCCGTGGAAGTCGCGAAGTTGGTTTTGTATCTCAATGGAGGTAAGGTGACGATTTCTCAAGCTGGTCGTCACGATGAATCGATCCTGCCTCTCAGTTGTGACCCGAGATCGTGGCCTTCCTTGGCGACGAACAAAGCCGCCAGTCTCTAGGTACCTCCGATAAACATTTCGGACCGCAGATCGACTTAAATTAAGTTGAGCACTCACGTTTCTTTGGCTGTGTCCGGCCTGAATAAGTGCCATAGCTTGGGCGGCGACTTCAGGTGAAGTATCCATAGGTTATTGATAGAACCTCACCTTAATGTTAAGAATAAGTAATGTTTGTTGCAAAACCAAAGATATCAATCACTTTTTTAAGAATTAAATCCAAGTAAACCAATAAAACCAAGTTTTCTTAGTAATCGATTGTTTGATATCAACAAACAGGCTCCAAATTGTCTTTTGTTTCTTTAAATTCTGTGTTCGAAATTCAAAAAAAGACTATTGAATGAAATTGTGAATGTGCCAGGTTCAAAACTGCATAAAAACTTTTTGCTCGACCTAATATAAAATTTTAGCTAGGACCAAACGAAACTGAAAATACAAGGTGGGCCAATAGATGTGTCCAGAAGTGTATTATTGCGTAGTCAACTTTATAAAGCTAGTTTCTACTAACTTATGCTCGCGGTTTTTCTCACATCCCAGGAAAAATCTTCCTGTACCCGAATAAAAAGTATCCTATGTAATTTTTCAAGGTTCAAGCTATCTTGGCACCAAATTGCATCAAAATCGGTTCAGTAGTTTAGCTGTGAAACCGTTACATTCAGACATGGGTAGAAAAAGTTCCTCCTGCATTTACTTACATGTATGGATATGGATGTCGAGAGCTTGAACCGACGATGTTCTAAATGGGATGGCTTTGTCAGCTACAGTATTCTCTATTCTTAGGCGAAGCGACAGCTTGGTCGTGCCGATAATTTATTTTGTGTAGGTAGGTACCTATCCATCTACTACCTATCTATAGGGACACTGCATCTATGACAGTATCTCGGTCGGGTGTGTTTAAACCATCGATCAAAGTGTAGTTCGATAGATATTGTCGAAAATTTATGGTTTATATAAAGCTTTTGTTGTGATATTATTCTGGATAGAGATACTATGGGTTGAGTGAATTCGTGATAATATTTTAGTTCAGGAGCTAGACCACTACCTCTTAAAGCAGTATTATTGTAATCTTGCTTCAGTGTGGGAAAGAGATGGAGCTAAACGTCCTGTATAGCTCCATCTCTTTCTCACACTGAAGTAACATTAAAATAATACTGCTTTAAGAGGTGGTGGTTGGCCCCCTGGTATCTAGTCGAGTTAGTTATGCTTTGGGATTATTTGTACTAAATGAAATCCAGCATCCACGCAATAATACTTTATTGTCCAACTGCAGAAAAACCTTCTAAGAATACTCTTTATTATGTATGGATGCCAGCACATCAAGCTACCCGAAACTGTCAAATTTTCCCAATCAACCTTGAACCTAATGCTTTAGCAATAAAGTCGAAAATCTATTAAAGAAATTTGACAGATTGTAGTAGCTTGATGTGCGTGCTGGCGTCTGTACATCATACAATTTACAGATATAAATGTAGAAATTTTACGTAGGGTGACACAATGGGCAGCCTTATCTCTAAAAGCGATATTTTACAGACACTCTTTGAATGGATTAAAGCGAGAAGGAGAGACGACACTACTGGTCAGTGGTGTACCATTTACAACTCTACAATAAATACATAAGTACCAATATACATATACAATAATAAACATGAAACCAGAGCAAGGAACTATAAATAATTATGTAATGATGATGTTTAAGAAGAGAGGAAGTGTTTTTTTAAACAGAATTTTAAAAGTGGATAAAGATTGAGCACGCCTTATCGACACGGGCAAGGCATTCCATAACCGCACTGCTTGAACTGTAAAAGACTTGTCATAAAAGCTGGTGGAACGGCATCTCTAGTCTTAAGTTTTCCGATGACCTCAGATATATATTGTGTGCCATGAACGAACTTAAAACGTTCTTTAACATAAGAGTGGGTTGTAGGATTGAACAGAATACTGTAGAGCTGAAATAAGATGATGAAAATTCCGGCGAAGATGTATGGGAAGCCACTTGAACTTTATACGAAATTCCGAAATGTGATCATATTTGCGTAGGCGAAATATAAATCTTATGCAAAAGTTTGGAAGTCACTCAAGTTTATCTAGTTGTGCCTCAGTGAGATCGAGATAACTGACATCAGCGTAGTCAAGGATGGGAACTAAAAGAGATTGTGCAGGCGCAGTTTTAGTGTCAGTTGGAATAAAGTTCCGCACCTCTTAACACACCATTCTTCTCCTTCGTGTCGCGGGCACGACTGTACTTTTAGATCTTGTTGGCCAAAAACTTCGCCACTTTCACGCGTCATCGGTGGCAGCGCAGAGGTCGCTTTGACTGCAAGTTTTGGGGCACAGCGAGCAGGATAGAAGGTAAAGCAAAGTTTGCGACAGAGCTTCATATCCACCTGCTGCCGTTCCGTCGAGGCAGCTCCACTTTACCAGGTTGGAGTTACATCACTTTTGTCCGGAGACGGTTCAGGGGCTTCCAAGTAGACCACGAAAGGTACCTTAGGAGGGGAAAAAGTATCCAGCCGCAGTTTGCAATGGGCGTTGGCCAGCTTTCCTGGTAGAGACGCTCGCAATGAAACGATCATTCATCAGCAAGTTTGCAAGTGCCGATCGATTCTGTAAAAATATCACCGCGAACACTAAGGTGCTTGAAGTGAGCTGTCAATAGTGTCAATCTCCAGCATTAGCTCACTTTACCTATATTGTCACGTTAAGTTTTTTTTACTTTTTGCAGAATAGAATGTTACGAGTCATCATCTGCCTAGCCTTTTCCCAACTATGTTTGGGCCGGCTTACTATTACGAGACTATTCCGAGACTATTACGAGTATACTCTATATATACGAGTTTACGTGCGGTGTTTTCTTTCAGTGCAAGTCAGTGGCCAGCCACCACTTGATGGAGGTTTACATCACGAACTATTTAGTTCATTTAATTCTAAAAGTAGGAACCAATTTCTTGAGCTCTATCAAAAACATAAGTCCCTAATACTTAACACAGTCATAAACTTAAATCTGAACGTATACAAATGGGTTTTTAAAACGCATCCACAAAGTTTAACTTAAACATTAGCTCAAAGCGGTAAACGTATCGCGCGAAACCCGCGTTTTAATAATAAATTATTTTAAACGTGAAAATAACCACTGTATGAGGAAGATGAGAAATCCTACTCAAAACAATTAGCAATGTGGAACTTGACAAATATGTGTAACTAGATTTTGCCCGTGGCTTCGCCCGCGTGGAGGTCGGAAATTATCCCCCGGAAACGTACTACCGAGATAAAAAGTATCCTCTGTGTTAATCTACCTAGGTTATAAAATATATGTGTGCCAAGTTTCATCTAAATCCTATTAGAAGCGTAATAATATACTAATGATTGAAATATTATCGTGGATTCATGCTAGCTTTGTGCTTTATGTTAGGTTGCTGCTCAGAAATTGCGCACAACGTGTCGAGAACAGAATACCGTCTTGTGTGCATGCAAAGTACTACCGGGATAAAAAAGTATCCTATGTCTATCCATATGCCAAATTTCATCCAAATCCGTTCAGCCGTTTTTGCGTGAAAGCGTAACAAACAAACAAATTCACTTTCGCATTATTTTATAATATTAGTTAGGATTACTGCAATGCAGGGTGTAACTTTCTAAATACCTTACCTACTGCATACCTTACAGTTTACCAATATCTTAAATTGTTAAACTCCTTCCACCTTTTTCCGCTTTCTGCCGTATTCTTTACAATTGCAATGGCGCAGACTACATTAGGTATGTACAACCATAATCTTCCATTTCCTAACTTTGTCAAGTCCATGTTTGTCTATCCAGGACTGAAAGTCTTTCAGCTGGTATGAAGGTGATGATATCTATCTGCTAACCTATGGACAGCATTAATTCCTTTTAAAGTTCTGACCCTTCTCTTCACCATTCGTTTAGTTTCTCCATCGCCATGTTTGAGAACTATTTCGTCACACGTTTTCCAAAGTGGTCCTTCTTCATCCATCTGTCCTGTGTCTCAGTGAAGACAGCACCGGGTAGCTATTCCCGTAAGAGACTTAGCGTCATTACATTGTGTTTTTATTTTTTTATTGTGGTCTTCCAAGTAACGCCTTTGAATGCCAGGAATACTAAAATTTAAAGAGAAGTTAGCTCCGAAACATAATTTTACAAAACTCTCGTTAGATTGCAATGAGACATAATTGGTAGATAGCTAGATTGTTATTAGTGACTTTGTATGATTTATATATTTTTCTGTTATTTTTGTCAAAGAATTTGTTCTAAATTATTACTTATCATATTTTTATATGCACGTGTTTCTGTGACAAATACACGTAGTTTTCTTTCTCTCTTTCTAAGTGATTATAAAATGTCGTGAAGACGAACTCATCCATGGCTGATTGACCGGAAAAGAAAACGGAGTCATGAGATAAACTATGGGGTAGACCTTTGACTTGTAGTAGGACAGTATCGATAGGTTTATGAAAAACTATTTACACAACAAGATACTTTTACAAACCAGTACCTAAAATAGTCGTAAATATGAATATTTGGTTGCAAAGTTTTTTCAGAACGTTGATATTTTAAACACAATGAACAAGTTTAATTTAAAAAAAAAAAACCAACATTTGTTTTCATGTTCTGAAAAGGAAATGTTTATTTTGTGACTATATTTTATGAAATGATATACAGTTGCGATTTTTACCGCGATAGCGAGATTTTTGCGATAAACGAGATTCAATAAAACAAAAATAACATACTCGCATTGAAAAATATCATGTTGCATAAAGAAAATAAAGCATTCAAAAAAACAAGAGAATAGCTACATATCCAAACATGTATTTAATTATAAGCAATTCCGAAACTCATGATCAAAATATATCATTAAAACGTTTACTCGTTCATCAGTTCTTCAATGATATAGATGCGGCTTCTCACGATACTTAATGTTATTAACCAGATCTAATAATAATAATATAGTTACATATGGCATTCCAATCGTCATCAGCATCAAGAAAAATAATAAAACGGTTCAAATATCGAATCAATCTTCGTTCAAAACCAAATCATCATCATCTGCCTAGCCTTTTCCCAACTATATTGGGGTTGGCTTCCAGTCAAACCGGATGCAGCTGAATACCAGTATTTTACATGGAGCGACTGCCTATCTGACCTCCACAACCCAGTTACTGGGTAATACGATACCCCTTGGTAAGACTGGTTGTCAGACTCGGGCTCCTGACGACCCGTAACGACTGTCAAAGATACACGAATGACAGCCGGGACCAACGGCTTAACGTGCTTTCCGAGGCACGGAGGGGTCTTGATATGTAAAGATGGTCACCCATCCACAGACCAACCGCGGCAAGCGTAGCTTAACCTGATCGATTGACCCGTGCGGCTGTTATTTCTTAGCCACAAGCCCCTCCTTTGGTTCGTTCAAAACCAAATATTTTAGAAAAAAAAAATATCTTTTGTTTCTTACTTTTATAATACTTTTGAACAATTGAATCAATGAATAAAGGATTACATTAAAAAGAAATGACAATGAGTTGACTGAAGTTTATCTTTCAATCTATTGTCTAACATTTCTAAAGAGCTATTAATAATTTCGGTCGTTGCAAAAGTTTAATTATGAATGATTCGAAAGTTATCAGTACCAGATGGACTGGCTTAACTTGATCGCATTTAATTTTATTAATTTCGTACCTAAACTTTTACAAGGTAGGTACCTAAATATTTTCGTTCATAAATGTCAGATTTTGAACGAAAGCCCAATTAACAGATAAAAAAGTCGAAGTTCTTCGTTACTTTGCGATTGCGATTGCGAATTGCGATTTAAGTACAATATTAGTAATTTATTGTACTTAGTATTCATTTTATTATTTTTGTCGGATTTCATCTGTTATTTTAAAATAATTTAAACAATTCTCACATAAGTATTATACATAAGTTCGGATCTATTGCAATTATTTTATAACCTCGCTCTACATATAGTAGCTGTAATTTTTTTATCGATTTTTGAAGTCTGTTTTAGAAGTCAAAATAAAAACCACTAACGATAACCGATTACTGAAAAAGTGCAGCTCTTTTTTTCACTTTTCCCGACCACACTAAAACCGAACCCTCAAACTTATCGAAGTCTTGAACTTTAATGTTGGAATCACCCCCAAAGATAGCCATAACAATGTCTGTGCGTACGTCATTATAGGCCAGGTGTTCACTGCTATTTACCGCCCTACTTACTCGAGTGCTCACTGTGGGGGCGTAGTTCCACGCTTATGGATCGAGGGGAACCCGACCAGTGAGTACCGAAGTGCCGGCCCGCGCGGACGCCTTGCACTCAGACCCTTACACCGACGAAACGAGACACACATACGTAATCATCAACGCTAGAAAGAGACAACAGCAGCTCCCTTTTCAACAGGTCGTTATTGTAACTTCCACTAAATGGTGATTCCGTGCAATAATTCTTACTTCTGTTGTACTTTTATTAAATCGTTCGCTTAAACTTTTATGAGTTTGCAGTTATGCTTCGGAAGTTACTTTTGCTAACAAAATTTATGATTATTTGATTTTAGTGGGGTTCTGTGTTTATTTTTTTTTTCTAAGTTTAGGGCTTGTTGTGTTTTTAAATGGTGACACCATAAAGTTTTGGTAACACCCTTTTATATTCAAAAGGTACGCAGTTATGAACGTAACAAAAATATTACGCGCTGAAAACCGAATTTAAAAAATACGGTTACAATTTCCAAAAGGTAGGTACGCTTTTAAAAAACAAATTAAAACTCTGGACCCTATTCATAGTGTTGATGTCGTAAGCAGTTTGTTAGACACGAGTAGTACCTCCGCCACCCACCTGATGATATGTGGCTACAGTCGCCTATTTATATCAATGAGGCGCGTATTCTGACATTTATCCGTTTGTTTTCTCCACACACTTTAACATTATCGCAGAATAAAATCTAACGAGGTTTTATTCCTGAAAATTCTTGATAAATTACGGTCCTTTAGTAGACGTGATTGTGGATTCCGTAAGTGTCCAACCTATCATTTTTGTACTACAATCTTAGACAATTTTCTTTGACCTGTTTGACCTATTTCTGATAGTGAGTCTTGAAAAATAACGTTGTACGGAAATCGATGCGTCATTATTCTTCATTTATAATAGGGTTTTCTGTAATGTATGCCTGAAAAAAGGTTGAATGGAATAGTTTTATTGAAAGAGGTTATCAATATATGATATTAATCTGGTTACCTTAATTTTAAAGAGCATTATTATAATCGGTGTAATTTAAAATATTTTATGCACTACTAATATTTTGTATATTTATTGATATTATTGTTTATACAACTGTAAATTTCGCGAATAATTAATTATGAAAGCGTAGGTTTATTTAACAGTGCGTTCAGCATGAGCTTCATTCAAATTTCAGTTATTTGTCGAATATTAATAATATTATTAGAAAATAATAATAATAAAGGACAGTAAAAATTAAAGATAAAGATAAAGATAAAGATCATTTATTTGTCAAACCTGCGTTTACATAAACTGACTAATCAGGCATACAAGGTATTCAATTAATAGATGTTGTGTGCGTCCATGTTTTGCCAATAAAGGCGTACAAATTTTGTAGGTATTTAATAAAAATAATACATTTAATTGCATTTTACATTACAGTCATTCTAAATTTCAATACAAAACACAAAACAAATAAATAATAATTGATGCCAAGATATTATAGTCCAAATAAATTAAAATTATGTCAAGAATATACATTATTAAGCAGTCAAACGCCAATTGATTTAAGATTCACTTTATTAAATTGTTATTCTTAACTATGTATATTAGAAGTCGGAATAGAAAAGTCCTTTTCATTTAAAAAATCTATAACATTGTAATACACTATAGACTATATGTAAAAAACTAGAATATGAGTAAAACCAAGTGCTCGGTGGTCATAAGTTCTAATCGAGGAACGCAGTGCATCTTTTAATTACACTGGAATTAAACACATAGAGAATTTTATTTTACGAGCGCTCTTTGCGCTCATAAAAATGACGAAGATTTATTTGCCTGCTTTAATTTAGTTTTATTTTATTACTTGGTATTTTTATTACAAAAGTATAGTGGTGTACAACGAAAAGTATTAAAATTTTCCAATAAGTTGCTATACAAAAAAAAAACGTACAAACTGCTCGAATAAACTTAATAGTCTCTCAATGTATTCCCTGTATTCAGTGCACCAAGCATTGTACTTAATTAATCAATTGAAACATGCTACGAGCCTCTACGAACCTCTACGGGCTTGCTACGAGCACACATTTCTGTAGCACTGCTACGCGGTCTATTCATTGGAAGCAATGGATCTATTAACTGTAGTTGAAGCACGTCGGAAAGTAGTGTAAAACCTCTTTACTGAAATTAGTGATGCAATAAGTGGTGAAAGGAGGTTCGTGTCTAATAGATTTGTGACGGAGTCTTCTTTGCATGTGGAGTATAAGTTAAGTAATGAAATCTTGATGTTACTTTAGTTTCGATTTATACGAGGGCTACGAAAAATGTTACGTTCTTATTATGGAACACTTTATCATCGTCAATACGTCAACATTATGATAATAAAAGGAGAATACTGGCATAGGTCATCATCTGCCTAGCCTTTTCTCAACTAAGTTGGGGTCGGCTTCTAGTCTAACCGGATGCAGCTGAATACCAGTATTTTACATGGACCGACTGCCTATCTGACCTCCACAACCCAGTTACTGATGTAAAGATGCTCACCCATCAACGGACGTAGTTTAACATAAGGGATCGACCCGTGCGGCTGTTATTACTTAGTCATAAGTCCCTGCTGTTGAGCATAGGTATCTTATAAAAATGGAAGCCGTGTCCTAATCGTAAGGCGGGTAAAAGCAAGGTTATCATTAAAATTATATCTTTGTATTCTGTCATTGTATTCGGAACCAGTAATTATTTTAATACCTACGTTATAATACTTGAATTCAAAACCCATTATTTTAAATCGATTCTACATTATTTGGCGGTCACGCGATAATCGATTAACGAAACCAAACTACGAATTTGTTTCATGTTAAAATACAGTTTTACAAACTTTGAACATTATGGGTGTTTGTTTGGGTTTTGTGAAGGTGGAAAACACGGATATCAGACTTTGGGGTAATGCCAAACAATACACGGATTTCTAAATTGAGAAAAAAAAAAACATTTTTAAACCCATCAGTAATTATTCTAGATTTATTTATAGTCTCAAACAACAGTTAAGTAGTCACTGCGTTCACGAGAAACGCTCGATGTGCTGGATGAAATATAAAATCAGTTCCATGAAACATCACGCTGCATGTCGGAATTACCCATATAACTAGAATCTAACTAAAAATAGTGCTTCGCTAACAATAGTCTTGACAGAATTAAACAGACAAAAAGGTGCACAAGGTATAATAATCTATTAGGCCATTATGGGAGCTAAGCAGACTATTACGTGTTTCGTGTATTGTCTCGATTGTAAAGTGTGCGGGGGATAATGAATCTACTGGAACATAAACTCAGCAAAGCAGTATTTTACTATATTGACTTCACTCTTTAAAGGCACATACAAGCCACTCCTATTTTTTTTTCTATATGTACATCAGTCAGGGCCGGGAGGCCGACTGTCAATTGTTTTTCTTCTCTTATTCGAACTTTAAAAATCAATGTTTGTCTTCTTAAATTAATCAACGTTTAAACTTGCGAAGGTTGCATGCTAATGGCACGCCCGGTTAAAACCTCTTTAGTTCGTTGCACAGAAAAACGTAACGCTTTTGAGTTAACGCTTGTATTAATTTCACTCCTTATAAAATTTCCATATCGGGGGCCTTATATAAAAATCGATAAAAGTATTTAGTTCCACGTGGGATTTAAACTTGCTACTCTGAGCGTAGAAGTAAATGGCTCAGTCACTGCTCCAACAGCACCATCACTATTTCAACAGTTGAAGAGTTGTACTGACGTTCGGGAGCTTACGTCCAAATCCCGCAGGCTGCACCGTGTGTCTCAATCCTTATAGCTCCAGCATAGCATCTTCGTTCTCCAATTATTGGAAAGAAGTTCATTAAATCGGCTTGCGGAAGGAGTAAACTGGTAGAAATCGTCACGTAACGAAAAAGGGTTATGCTCGAAAAAGTCAGTTTCAAGTGTCAAAAGTTTTTGTTTTTTAATACAGAGCCATCTAGTATGTTTTCAGCTTGCTAAAATCTGTAGTAAAAAACAAAAATTTTTGACACTTGAAACTTGAGACCATACTAGATGGCTCTGTATTAATACAAATAAATAGAATGGAAGTGTCTGTTTGTAATGTCAAAATAACAGTTTTTTACTAAATGCATATGACAGTTTAGACGGTACTTATACCGAAAATGCAATTTTTTAAATTTTTGTCTGTATTTTTGTTCCGGCTAATCTCCAAAACGGCTGAACCGATTTTGACGGGACTTTCATTGGCAGATAGCTGATGTTATAAGGAGTAACTAAGGGTACCTTTATTTAAAAAAAGAATTAAGGTTCCACGCAAAAAATTAAAACCCATGAAATTCGAAACGGCCAGACCGATTCTGATGGGACTTTCAATGGCAGATAGTTGATGTTATAAGGAGTAACTTAGGCTTCTTTTATTTTAGAAAAATAATTAGGATTTCGCGCAAAAAAAAATTAAAAGCCATGAAATTGTGAACAAAATCCGATTCAAATAGGGAAGTATTGACATCCACGCGGGCGAAGCCGCGGGCATCATCTAGTACATAATATAGAGCGAAAGGAACTTCGCTTCGAAACCGGGTATCCCATGACACCTCCCGACTTTTATTTTTTTATACCCACCAGTGCACAGTTATACTAGATCTACTTTTTGTGACCGTAGTTACGAAGTTTCTAAGACGTTGTTGGTTGTGCTGCAATCATTCTTGTTGTCATGGACATGTGGTGTAGCAACAAAAAGCAGTGACACTTCTAGTAGTGCTACAGTGACGTTTGGTAAATGAAGGTGCAACTTCGTTGGACAGTCACATGTGTCGTCTTTACAAGTAAATCAAATTGAATTGTCTGTTTGTAATGTCAAAATCACAGTTTTTTTAGTAAATGGACATGAAAGTTTATACGGTACTTATAACAAAAAAAAAAAAAATTGTTAAAACTTTTGTCTGTCTGGCTGTCCGTCTGTTTGTTCCAGCTAATCTCCGAAATGGCTTGACCGATTTTGACGGGACTTTCACTGGCAGTTATCTGATGTTATAAGGAGTAACTTAAGGTACCTTTATTTTAGAAAACGAATTAGGGTTCCATGCAAAAAAAAATAAAACCCATGAAATTGTGAACAAAATCCAATTTGAATAGGGAAGTATTGACATCCACGCGGGTGAAGCCGCGGGGAACAGCTAAAAAAATAAATAAACAATAAATGATACTGTATTGGTGTTAGAACGTGTTATTTTTATTTACGGGAAATCATTTGGGATTTTGCAATAATCCGGATTAGAGGCTTTGAGATAGGGTAAAGTAATCGTACTACTAAATAGAATGGTAATCTTCAAAATCAGGTAATGGTCAGACAGTTCTGAAAACCTGAATTCTAAGTGAGAAAATCTACTCTAGAATTTTCTTTTCTCTGATGTGATTGGGCAACTAAAAATGTAACTTCCAATCAGTAAGTTGTAGCTCTCTTTGAAACTAAATAGGCTTTTGAAAAACTGGAAATGGACATATGGTAAAAGATGTATACAAAATATCTTTAAAAAAATCCATTAATGGAGTTAGGCTCATGCAGACTGGCGCGATGCGACGGCACGTCTCTACACCGGTTGAACAATTTCTATGAAAACGGCGTCGCATCGCGCCAGTCTACACGAGCCTTTACGGGCTCACTTCTTATTGCAAAATGAGCTTGAAAATGCCAGATTATTTTTTTGCATTAAGCCAATGAGCCAAGAAATCTATTGATCAAATCCTTCTGATTTGAGACATCCCTTTCAGAAAAGGCTTCATAATATATGATGTAGGTACTCGTAGATAATAATTATATATTAACGGATTGAGGGGCCACAATTTGTTGGCCACCTTTTGCCATTTTTGGGCCTAGTCCCATCCTGAATAAATAATATTTTATTACCTACCTGCATAGCAATATGTAGTGAAATAAATCTCTAAATGCGATTCACAAAAAACTTTTATTTTTCCAGAAGTCGTAAAGCACTAGTTATAAAAATCCTTTCAATTTGACAGTTCTACAATATCCATTACGTCGTATGGTTTATAAAACTGGTTGATAGCAACCAGCATAAAGCAATGAACATCATTGAAATATGAAAGCGAAACCTTTTTCATCGTGTTATAAACATTCATTGCGCGAGCTATTGTTACGTTATTCGCGATTTGTGTTCTGTGTTTAGAATCACGTACCTACTCACCAACTTGTTCATTTCACGAAAAACAATCGCGTAACTGAAGCTCGCACAACGAATGTTTGCAAAACAAATTCGTGAAGCGAATGCTCGCGGTGAGAACGATCCTTGCACAATATAAATGCCGAATGCACGTACTTGAAGTTCAAAACTATGATTGCCGTCAAAATCTCTTTTATAGCCATGCATTACACGCTTTTACATTTTTTATGACTAAGCGTGCGAGCTTGCTCAAAAGGTTTCCATTGCAGTTGGAAACTGATTACAAATTTAAATGGGATTCGTATGGCAACGCGTATCGAGTGTGGTCTTAGCGATCCTTGTTTTTGAACTGATTTTGCGTTCTTAAATATATTTATTTTAGGTACGGCTGTATTTAGATGCCACGGTCTATTTTTGTACTAATGCGGTGTCCTTCAATCAATCACTACTTAGCTTGATTAATTTATAGTGACGGACTAAAATACCTGGCTACACATGTCAAATTAATCAAGTATTTTTTTGCAAACTTGGAAATGATCACTCTTTGTTCGTGCCTCTTTCATATACGAGCTTGTGTATAAATAATACAGTTAATAAATATTTATCTCTGATGTACAGTAACCGTAAAATATTAATAAAATAAGTAAACATAATCCTCCACGCTTCGCCATTTCCCGCATCAGCAAACATTTATTCTGCGGGGTACGTCAGAAAAAAATAGCATTAACACACTTGTACTTGTTGAATACGTCGGCAAACATTGATAACGTATGCTAAACATATTCATACTCTCACCGACGTCTCTAGAACAGGGAAGTCGCACGGTGCACAAATTAAGAAGAAGCTCCTCCTGTATATGTTTTCCTGGTACTTTGAGTTCTTCCAGCGAATTTGTTCTTTGAGAATTATATTAGAATTTATCTTTTACTTTGCCTCGTTATAAAAGAAAACCTACTAAAGGTTTCTTTATCTAGGCGTATAGGCGTCCTTTGAATCTAATTTGTAAACAATTTCTCATGTTGCCTACTAACTACTACATTTTCAAACCAGATAATATTTAAGTATGCTAGCGATGTTAAAATAATAATAACTATGTACATATATATATAAAGAAGGAGAGGGAACGAATGAAAAAAATTGCAATGATTGGAATGAAAAAACATCATCCACATCGCTGTAAACAGGAAAGTACCCAAGACGCTGTCGACTAGGTACTTAATTATGAGTGGTTGTGATACAAAGAAAAAAAAAAGAAAGAAAGAAAATACGTTTATTTGTGCTAAACATGACGCAAAAAAAAGAACACAAACACAAAAGAAACAAGTACCTACCTACCCGCCCCTACCTACCTACCCCCCCCTACCTACCCCCCCCTACCTACCTACCTACCTACCGTACCGTGCCGTAGGTAGGATACCTACTTAGTTGTTACTTGGTTTGATCAACAGGTTGGTTCCAACATCCAATACAGTATTATTACAATTAATTTTGACAGCAGATTTTTATTAATCAAAGTCTTGATCGGACTTCAAAAGGTAGTGGATACTTTTTGCTAATAGCGATTAAAATAATGTATTTATCTATTATTAAAAATCTCAAGTTAAAAAAACCTTTTTCCAAAAAAAAAAAACACTACAAAGTGAAAAATAACTTTAATTTCGAAAGTCGGTGTCTGGATCTATTTTAGTTTTTTGCCACCGACTTCCGAAATTAAAGTTATTTTTCACTTTGTAGTATGTTTTTTGGAAGTCGGTTGTTTTTTTTAAATTTTTTACTTTTCAGTTATTTATTTATTTACGTAGGAAGCTTGTTCTATCAAGTAAAAAAAAAATTCTAAATCGGTTCACAATTGACGAAAATATAGTTGAACATAATTGAAAAAAAAAAACATACAGACGAACATAATATAACCTCCTCCTTTTTTGAAGTCTGTTAAAAATCACACATTACGATTGTCACCTCTAAGCGATAGCCCTTGAAAGAATTAGTTTCTTTTTTATATTTACTGTCTGTGACCTTTAACCTTCTAAAAACCCTACGTGAAGGCTAATAATGCCACCACTCCAATATGTCTACGGGTGCCATAATGACTCGGATACATTTGATAACGACCAACACTTTGATGTTCCATTTACGTACATCTAATTATGTCCATTGTATGAGCATTATAGGAAACAAAAGAACAATGCCGTGAAAAAGTAACACCATTAATCTGTGCACCTAATGATGACGTCACGGTGGCCGCGAACTACCCTCATAGAAAACTCTTGCTGCCATCGTTAAGGCAAAATGGTATCGTAACGGGGTCGGGAACTTTGGTATGGCCAAACGGAGCATATAGAATTTCCTTTTTTTTTAAATTATGTATGCTCTGTTACATTAAAATAAACCCATAATCCCCTAATGTCTTAAAGGTGAACGTGTAGACGAGATTTTATCGAAACTGCTTTATTTAAAATCGAATAAAACAGTTTTTCCTCTTATAAAATGCTAATTTTGAGGAAACTGTGATTTTTTATATCGAGTCAAATGGTGTCAATCGTGTTGTGGCCCTCATAATAATAACTTACTAAAGACAATCCTAAAATTGTGTAATCATGAAAAAAAAAATTGAGCAATTTTGTAGTTTTTGAGAAAAAAAAATAGTTTTGCGTGCAGCCGAAATGCGTCAAAATGGCGAAATGAGTCTTTGGGACCCATTTCGCCTTAAGATAAAGCAAAGTTACAGAGTTGACTTTATAGTATCGATGTTGGAGATGAATCGTACACATTATAACTAAAAAGAATTTAATTAACTTTTGAATGCAGTCAAAGAGCATGATTTATAAAAATCGCTTCTGCCCGCGACTTCGTGTATAGCGCGTATAATATCGTGTATAGCTTTGATTGCCATGAAATTTTCAGAGATATCAAATAAATAATTGTGTCTATTATAGTAGAATAATATAATGGTGTGGATTAATAATATATTATATGTCACGCACTTACAGACATCAATTAACGGCAAGGCTGCAAACTGCTTGTATGTCTAGTTTATGAAAAATTTATAAGTTTCGATCTTTGATTTTAGTCTGTCACTAACTGTTACTTACCTATATGAATCGGATTTTGTTCACTATTTCAAAAATCTAAATCTTTTTCTCAAATAAAAGTAGCTTAAGTTGCTTCTTATAACATCTGCCAGTGAAAGTCCCGTCGAAATCGGTCCAGCCGTTTTGGAGATTAGCGGGAATAAACAAACAGAGAGACAAAAATTTTAAAAATTGTTTTTTTGTTATAAGTATCGTATAAACTTTCATATGAATTTAGTAAAAAGCTGTTATTTTGACATTACAAACAGACACAACGAATCCGTAAATAAAGTTCCTTCTTCTCTAATTTATTTACGGACTGGTTGTTCTCAAAATTTAATTTCCTTGACATTTAACTGGCATTCATTCACCTGTAGGTATTGTATCAAATGATACAATAAACGTCACTTAGATGGAAATCTATATCAATCAACTCAGCCTCTCGCAGTCTCTGCTGGACACAGGCCTCTCCCAAGCTGCGCCTCAACACACTGTCCTTCGCCTTCCGCATCCAGTCTGTACCAGCCACCTTCTTAAGGTCGTCGGTCCATCTAGCTGGGGGGCGTCCCACACTACGCTTGCCGATACGTGGTCTCCACTCCAGGACTCGTCTGCTCCACCGGCCATCGGTCCTTCGACAAACATTGCTTACTCTGCAAGCTATATCGGTAACTCCGGTTCTTTTCCGTATAATTTCATTTCAATCAAAGTGACGTTTATTTCTTCTTTATGATTTTTGATAAAGTAACCATTTTGTCGGAGAAGATCGTAGCATGTCTATTACTGCAATATCATTTTGCCAACGTAAACATGCGGTATCAATACAGAAGAGAGTGCCCCTCCCACGCCGATAACAAAATGTTTTTATCGAGTATACCGTTTATTCTTAAAAATACCCTTAGAAAAACTAATAAATCTTATTCCATATTCTTTTCATTATACAGACGGCCATCGATTCATAGAGTGAAGTGGCTATAGATAGAACTGAAGAACTTTTATGAATTATTTTGTTTACAGAAAATACAAAGTAATTATCAAAGTGTTAAGTGTTCAAGTTGAATGACTGAAGTTTTGTCAATGTCATAGTCTAGTTTTTGCATCTAAAAGTTCACCATTTTCAACATTTCAGCCCGGAACTATCCAATGCCGACAGACGGAGTGTTTTTTTTAAACCAACTTCAAAAAAAGAAGGTTATCAATTCGACACGTACGTATGTAATATTATTGGAACTGCATTATATTGACATACCATAATCTTTTAGGGCTTCCAATCAAAGATACAAAATTCAATTAGGTGTAGGTATGTTTGTATGTATGTTTGTCCACGCATTTCTCCAAAACTATTAATCGGATTGTGTCTATTTATTTTTTATTGGCTTACATTTACTTCAATGTAGGCAACAGTACCTGCTCCATATCTTGACAACTACTGAAGCCAGTAATTTTCAAGATATGGACTAATACCTGTAAGTGTGACGGCCTTGCTTATTGAGACAAGCTACGGGTGTGGGCGTCAAAACCTTGTTAAATTCTAGTGCACTATTTACAACAAAACTAGTCCCAGCATTAATACAGTACGGGTGACTTTCCAACAAATACTTCAGATTTGTCGAAATAACTCTGCAACTTTAGATAAAGGGTGGCTGTAGTTGTGTATCAGCCCTGTGAGCTCGTAATTTAATTAGAATTTCTGAAATGGAATCTCACGAACGACTTTTGTTTCTGATGTTGCTACTTATAACAAACAATTTTCCAGTTTTTACTTAAAACTAAAAATTACGAAATAAAAAGTAAAATTAAATCGACTTCAAAAAGAAATTAAAAAAACTAAAATACAGACCCCAAGATTCCCCCCAAGATTGGTTTTTCAATTGATAAGAGATAGCAATGCAATGTGTGGTCGCATATTTAATGCTATACCTGACAGCATTAATATCTTATCAGTTAATAATTTTGCAAAGTGTCTTAAAATATGATTAAGGGAAAAGGTTTTCTACTCAGTAAACGGCATATTTAATAAGAGGTTGAATAAATAACATTCGCAATAATTTACCCTCGGACATTATTAGTATTTTTTTTTAATGTAATAAATATAATAATATTGCTACTCAATTTTAATTTATATTGAATAATAATAACTATAAACCCAAATGTTTGCGTGGCACATAATATGACTAAGTGTTATGGATCTGTATGATTATTAATGTTAAGACCGAAATTGTCCCAACAATTATGGCGAATAAATTGATTTGACTTGAAGATAAGCAGTTGCAGACTTAGGGCAGACTTCACCAATGAAACTAAACGCGATCAGCACATCTAAACTGCATTCAAGAACAGTCAGTGTCATTATTCCAAAGAAAATAATGACACTGACAGCCCTTAAACGTGGTTTATGTGCTGATCGCGTTAAGTTTCATTGGTGAAATCAGCCCGTACAGTTCCGCATTTGGCACTGTGCCCGATCAAAGGTAGCTCGTATCATAATCATCTAGGTATTCCATACAAGACAATTCTGCCTACCGACACATAACATCACGCCTGTTATCCCCAAAGGGTTAGGCAGAGGGGTACCCATAATAACATCCACATTTCGCCAGTGATGTTTAAGTCCCATGTAATATGGGGCGAGTCTATTGCCATCAATCAGGCACAAAGCACTGCACTGTTAATAATACAACCTAATAAACCAAACCACATAAAGTAACCAGAATTTCCGTCTAAGATTAATTAATTAATATTGAAAGTATTTAAAAACGAATACGTTATTAGTTTGTAAGCGATAGGTACTCAAGATTCAACTCGAATGTAATTTAGCGATAATATTATTTCGAACAAGCAACTCATTACAATGCTCTTTCCAATTACTGTTGCCCTGATATACAGAGCTTTTAGCTGGAATACTGGTTATCTTAACCAAGCTTTAAATTAAAGTGGTTTGAACTGGTTTGGACGCTAGTTTGTTTTCATTTCATGCTGTGTAGTTACTCTACTATCACGCCTTTTTACCCGACTGCCCCAGAAGAAGGGTAATGTTTTTCGAGAGTATGTATGTATGTCTATTTTTTTGGCACGCTCTGTAGTCTAAAAGTCTTGATGGATTTTAACATATGAGGTGTCGTTAGATTCGCCTTAATTGTGGGAGTGACACAGGCTATATAATATTTATATATTGCATCTGGAAATACAAAAAAAGGGAGGGGAAGGTTTTTTAAAATAAATTGCAACAATATTGGTATCAAATAAAAACTAGTAGGTAATTAGTCAATTCCAATTATATTTACATTAATAAAACTAACATAACATAACAATAACATCACGCCTTGTTTCCCCAAAGGGTTAGGCAGAGGTGTACCTATAGTAGGTACACCCACATTTCATAATAAAACTAAAAGGCTTAAAATAAAGCAAGTTATTAGAAAAGCAAAAACCCGTATGCAAAAACACATAGTAACTGAAAAGAGAATAAAAAGCATTCATATCACGATTGATCCACCACTGTATGCACGGACTTCCTGGCATGAATTTAAACGTTCTTGGCGTCCAGGGGTCCTTCAATACTATGTACGTCTACCTATAGAATTTTGGTATTGCAGGCCCGAACAAACCAATAACCAGACATATGGTGTAACTTTTGTTTGTGGCCTGTAATACCAAAATTCTATAGATTATAATCTATAACATAACATTAGCTACATTAACATTATTCCTTAAAGCATTATAATGCTTGTTTTTCTCTTCTCAGTCAGGTGTTTTTGCAGCCGAGTTTTTTTATTTTTTTGATAATTTGCGTTATTACAAGCTTTTTTTTCGTATTCCTGCTACGGTTCTCACAAAAGACACGTTAATTTGAATATCCTTTGATTTGTCTACTCTAAATTCACACATCTGGTAATCCATGCGTGCCGGTTACCAAAAAGGAACCTATTTTATAGTATCAATTTGATATAAATAAATCAATCAATTAGTTACTGTTACAATAAAGATACAAATTGAGGGGCTTGTGGCTAACAACATGGAGGATAGATCGAAAGCTTAACCGATGAATTTGTCTGTCCCTGTCAATCCGTGAAAGGGTGTGATTCACTTCGAAACCCTTTCGTGGTTCAGAAGCTATGGTAAACTGTCGGTCCCGGTTGTCTTTACTTTATTAACAGCTCCCTAACTCTCGAGCGACGCTTATCTTTAAGATGTCCCTAAAGATCTTGCTATCATTCATTCCACTTGAAGAGACGATGACAGCTTGAGATTTTAAAGCGATACAAAATTCAGTTACGTTTGAGAATTCGTCTGTATTAATTGCAAAGGGCAGACAAAGTCCGAAAGCCCAACGGAATAGTTTTATGATATCAGTTTTGCCGATATAAATGGGCTTTGGAGGTCATGGAAAAGTGCCGCTCTATGTAAAATAACAATTTGTTTGGTCAGGCTCTAGTTGCCATAGCAGATGTTACCATGGTTTAGCTCAAGCAAAGCAAATAATAACCTATTCTTTTTCTTTATTTTTGGTGATCAACTGTCTAAGGGCTGATTTCACCAATGAAACTGAACGCGATCAGCACATAAGCACTGTCAGTGTCATTATTTTCTTTGGAAAAATGAGGACTGATAGCTCTTAAACGTAGTTTAGATGTACTGATCGCGTTCAGTTTCATTGATGAAATCCACTCTTAATCAGTTAGCATTAAAAATATGTATTTTACGGAAATTGTACAAAGTTTCGTTTTCAAAATAAAGTCGAAAGACATGTGCTGTTGACAGATACAATTTAAAATTAAACACTCCTTAAAATAGAGGGTAAAGTCAAAGTTAAAGTCAAAACTTTTATTTGTTAAACATAAGTGTTATAAATAAAATATCAAATACGAAATTTTTACAATTTAACAAAATGTTTGTTAAAATTTAATGACAAGAATAATCACAGCTAAAGTATATCCTAAAACTAAGTTAACAATATTGCAAATAAAATGTATTTCAAACATATAAATTGTTAGAAACATAACATTAGAAACTTATGTATTAAGTAAATATAAATATTAAATTTAAAATATATTTGCAAATGACAAACATAATCATAAATTAAAAACTAGGAATTAAACAAACTCGCACATATTTATCCACATTTCTTGCATTATCTTCTAGGTATTCTTTAATGGATTACACATAATATGTCTTTTGTGTATTAGGTAATATAAATAGGTAATCTACTTAATAAAAACATTAAAGTAATTAATTCATTCACTGACAGACAACTCACAGCCTAAATCACTGGGTAAGCATAATTAGAAAACACAAGAGTTCTTTAAATATGGAAGATGAGCACTAAGGAAGGATTTTTGAAATTTCATCCCCTAAAGGGGTTTATAGGGGATGAAAGTTTTTATGGAAGGTCGTCATTTTTACGGGTGGGAATCCTCATCGAGCATGTGGATTGTCAATCTCTATATAACTAATATCTTCCGCCCGCGACTTCGTCCGCGTGAAATTTCTTGTTCCCCCAACCCACCCTGTCGCATCGCATCGCCTGTCCGCGCTGTTACTTCGTTTTCTGGCTACCCAACACTAAAATATTTTTTTAATTCGAACCAGTAGTTCCTGCTAATAACGCGTTCAACCAACCAAACAAACTCTTCAGCTTTATAATATTAGTATAGATATAGTGTAGATACATCTATACAAATAAATAAACTTGAAGTGTCTGTTTGTAATTTCAAAAAAACAACTTTTTATTAAATGCATAAGAAAGTATATACGGTACATCAAAAAAGCAATTTTTAAATATCTTGTCTATCTGTCTGTCTGTCTGTCTGTTTGTTCCGGATAATTTCCGAAATGGCTGGACCGATTTTGACGAGACTTTCACTGGCAGATAGCTGATGTTACGGAAAGTAAGTTAGGCTACTTTTATTTTTTAGTTTTTTCTTACGGTGACACCTGCGTCAGTGGTACAACGCCCTTTGGTGAAACCATACTGTTGTTCATGAAAGATGGATTTTTTTATTAAATTGATGTAACAGTTGATTGAGCATCAACTTTTCAAACACCTTACTGAGAACTGACACAGGCCTATAATTGTTAGGTTCTTTACTACCACCGGTTTTTAAGAAAAGAACTACTTTACTTTGGTCTACACAGTGTTAAATATGAAAGTTGATTAGGGCTCAATGGTTTCGATGATAGATCTACAGAATTTTACAGACATTCCCCAAAAATCTTCTGTTGATTTAATTTTAAGATCTTTAAAAGCGTTTATAACAGCCTGGGGGTTTGTATGCTGAAACCTAAACTCCAAAGGGCATGTTTTTACATTCTTTCTAAGTAGGGCAATAGAAAGGACGGGTGAGGAATTTAAAGCTTCAGTAGTTTTAACAGGAACATTAGCAAAACAGTTTTCGAATTCCTGAGATATTTCTACATCCGAGTTGATGGGGCCATTTGCAGTCTTTTTTCCTACCTGTTTCATTATCTTTGTTATTTGCCAGGTAGTTTTTATTCTATCATCAGCTGATATTTTTATTTTATTGCTAATATATAAAGAGATTTAGCTACTTTGCACACACTTTTAAAAGTTCTAGAATATTTTGCAACATACTGATGAAAGCTTGTATTATTCATTTATGTTGATTTAGGCCATATAGTTAAAAAGTTTTTCCCTGTTTTTTACGAATACCTGGAGTCACTCAGTCACTAAATAAGAACTTTGTGTAAATACTTTTACTTTTTAGTGGGAAAGTGTCATTAAATTGTATTTGCCTTGTGAAAAGAACTCGGCGTAGAACTCATTTTAGTCATTTATAGTAATAAAACGCTGAACACATAATTTACTGGCCAAGGAATTATTTAATTTCTCTAAATTTTTGCATGTAATTGGCCTAACCCTTATTTGAATTTTTTGTAAAGGCATGTAGGACATCCAAGATGATGTAAATGCAAGATGGCGACAGCGAAAATTTTGTTTTTGTTTTAAATCATATGTGAGAAGTAACTTCGTTCCCGGCTGTCATTCGAGGATTCCAGGATACGGGTCGTCAGAAGCCCGAAAGTCAGTCTTACCACGAGGTATCGTATTCCAAGTAACTGGGTTGTGGAGGTCAGATAGGTAGTCGCTCCATGTAAAATACTGGTATTCAGCTGCATCCGGTTAGACTGGAAGCCAACCCCAAGATAATTGGGAAAAGGCAAGGCAGGTGATGATTTGTATTTTTAACCAGCCAGTAGGTATTATTACAAATAAAATGAAATGCGGAATATTTTCCCAGCCCAGGAATTCGGGAAAATGCAGTCCTGACTGGTTATTTGCATTTCGAAAATACGCATAATTTCCTGTAGTAGGTAGGTTGCGTTTGTAATTTAAATTCTCACGCTGAGCGGCCGTATTACCATTCGGCGAAATCATTCGAAGCGACCTGTTACTATGTCGGGAGTATTCCCTAACGAATGAAAGTTCACTAACTACTGATAGTTTCATACGTGATGTATGAATGTCCCGATTGGTTTACATAACAAACATTATGGTAGATCAAATAACAGCTAACGAATAAATGTATACAGAACTCACAATAAACAAAACAATCGTTACTATCGAAAGACGAAATCGAGTCGAATTGAATCAAATAATAGCAATATTTTGTTTGCCAAACATGATAGAATAGACACAAATATCGGCTTACATGTTTTCATTGACAGTGAAATCTAGGTATTGTGTATACCTATATAAAATTGCTCTATATCTGATCCGTTTGACATCCCTCAAAGACTTTGTTTCACATGAATTATTCAACAAAAACAAATAAATATATTCTCACGAGTCCCAAAGGAACATGCGGTACAATAAATGTAACAAACAGATATTTTTTTTAGATTGAACGCAGGATACGCACGCCATGTCGCCATAATGTGGGATTCTTGATAGATGGGTATCATGACCCATAGGTATGCGAAGGGTATTGTGTGTAGAGGTTATTAAAGCTAAGCGCACATAAAGGCGCGGCGGGACGCAGCGCGCCGCATTGCAAAAATGCATCAAAGTACTACGACGGGCCGCACCGCAACGCAGTAATTGTTTCAGACATTCAAATTTCGAATTTGAGTTGTTTCCACGCCAGTGCAATGAGTCATCGCACACTACAGGCGGACCGCATCGCAACGCGAAAAGTAGCCGAAAAATATGCCTGGCGTGCGATCCGCCAGTGCGTTGCGCTGCGGCCCGGTACGGCCCGCCTGTAGTTATTATGCGATGGTTCATACAAAATGTACTAATGTGATCTAGGAGAACTTTAGCAATACGAGCCTTAAGGGTGCAAAATATCCATTGCGGGTTGTGTCAATGAATGTATGAAGGGCAATAACCCTCGCGCGGGTGTTGCTTCGTACCTACTTGATTTTTGTTTTAGATGTTCTGTCGATTATTTAATTAAAATTTAAAATTATTTTAATGAATATGAAAATATTACAGTTTTGAACCAATTAAATGATTTCATTTAATTGGTTCAAAACTGTATTATTTTCATATTCATTAAAATAATTTTTTTACTCGTCAAAAGAAAAAAAATGCCTGCGTGAATCGGAAAATTAATTAGTTGAACATAGAAATATGACTTAGCTAAAAGTCTCACAAAGTTAAAATAATTCAATTATCAAAGCCCTGTCTTGTCGTACATAGTTCTGTGGGTGAGCAACAAGTAAGGTCGTAACGACCTACATTTTGAGCACGCCCTTTCGATATAAAATGTCACCCCGAGTTACATTCGAAGCCAGTGCTTTATAACCTGAGCAAACGGCGACGGGCCAAGTAAACATCTTGCCTAATTAAATGGCCGTAATTTGTTTGTACAGACAGAATAAACTTCTTGGCGAATAATGGTATTATTGTTAAAGTAATTTGTGTGAAATGTCTAAGATTGAAAATGAGGAATAGGGAGTTGAAGAAGTTGATGTTGAGATGTTCCCAAGATAATGTTCCAATCGGGATGGTGGCTGGCTAAAAAAAAATCTATTTAGTCCGTCAGTCAGATACTAAAAAATATTAGACACGTTTTTTTTTTGCTTTATCATATTAACACATTCGCTGCGTTACGGGAAGTATTTGGCCGTAATTGAGTTTCGCCGTGTGCGGCAGCTAGTTTTCCCTGTCTGGCCCCCCCGGTGCGGAGGTTATAAAACTAAGTTCCCGGATGCCTATACATATTGCCGACGTTCTTGCTTTAAGTGTATTCAAATTTAGAAGGAAAAATGTACGGGAAGTATTTTTGCGTAACGCACAGAAGGTAAGTTGGCTTCTAGCGCTGCCGCAGCGAATGTGTTAATAAAAAAGGATAGATAAAACGCATTAAAGTTGGGGAGGGGGGGCTCGCTACATCACAACTCAGTATAAAATCTAGCAAGACGTGACGTCATGCCACGTTTTGACTCAATGTATCGCCGTAATCACGTAAAAAAAACATAAAAAAACGTACATAAAAAAAGAAAAAATACGTGTTTAATATTTTTTAATAAATACTTGACGGACAAAAAAGATTTTAGTCACTATCCCTATTCTGATTGTTTAACTTGATATACGAGTCTCTTGATAACCCACTGTAAGAAGCAGTTACCACCTTTGTCACGGTACAAACTAATAGGGTCATAACAAGTATAGTGAAAATACTTTAAACCAATACGTATCTAATAATATGACTAGAAAAGGAGTGATGGCTGTCAGGCATCTTTGTAAGAACCAGAAATGCTGAGCCCAATCCAAAGGATGACGATAATATTGCTATTAAACTTAGTATCTACTCAATAAAAACGTATTAACAAAAAAATATATACCTATAAATGTTGATGGATGGAGAGGGAGAGGAAGCCAAAGAAAAGTTGGATGGATTGTGTAAGGAATGAAATGAAAGAGAAGGGATTAAATGATAGCGTGACGGTTGGCAGGGGAAAATGGAAAGAGAAAACGTGTTGCGCCGACCCCAAGTAACATGAGACAAAGGCAGGGAAATGATAATGAAAAATGTTATAACATCAACTAATTAAATCCACTAATTAGTTATTAACGCAACATTTTTATCCAGCTACGCCTACATGCAATGATGGAGCGTTAAACTCTTAACAAGGTAGTATGAAGTTAATTAGCAAAGTTACTTATATCAGGCACAGGGTTGTTCGCAGGTGGAGGCTGTGGAGCTTCACTGTACACCGCATCGAGTTGCAAACAAACTTCACATTCATGTTTTGAATATGCATGAAATGTGCGTAAATTATGCATTGAAAAGAGAGTTTCTGATGTTTATTTTGATATTAGTGAGTTGGAAAATGTTTTTCAGTTTGTGCAGGGCATTAGTGCAGCATTTAATGTTTATTTGTGAGATCTATGTTCAGAAGTAGATGTATTAGGTTGGTGATGATGTTAAAGGAAGTATTGTCACGATCTTTGTGGCTCTTAAAACATTGCCGTTTTGTAGTGTTCTGACACTTTTTCCCAGTGCTATTGGTTAGTTTACAAGTGCTAGTGCACTTTTGTCAATTTTTGCTATTTTATGTGACGCAGTAATACCCTGCCAGTGGTCTGTGCTAAAATTACTATCCGTGTGCCAAGCGTTACGATTATGGCAGAATTAGATCATCCCTTTATTTTTTGATCATACCTTTTTTTTTTGGTGGGAAATCATCAAACGACTTCTCCCGCTCTGGGTGGAGCGGGAGGATCTGTTAGACTTTTACTGACTAAACCCCACTCGTGTTCCTTCAGTTGCCTGTGCCAGGGGCCACGGTAACCCTTTCGAACATCCCGCGACCCCATCGGCTAGTGCTGACATCTCTTTGAGACACGCGTGTAAGACAACGCACCGTCGACCCGGACCTGGTCCTTACCGGACGGCGAGCTATCCATTGCTCGCCGTCCGCAAGCCCGCGCCTACGGTGCCCTGGATTCGGCTCTTGATTCTCGACGCCCAGGGCGTCTCCCGTGGCGACTAGGGGCATGAGAGCGCAAAGATTGCCTCTCCCTCACGCGTTCCGCCTCCTCCTTCGCGAGCATTACTGCTTCGCAATCTCGCTCCGTACCATGGCCTGGACTAGGGCTGGATGTGAGAGATTGCCGCCGCCGATCGCCTCCGCGAGGATACGGCAGTACTCCGCCCAAGCCGGGTAGATCTCCACCGTATGTTCCACTTTGTCCTCCAGGCGATCCACACAGTGGTAACACCCGGGTGTTTCCTCCCGCCTTATCCGAAACAGAAACCTCCCGAAGCCACCATGTCCGGTGAGGACCTACGTCAGGCAGAAGGTGAGGACAGCCACTCCTCAATGAGGGGACTTATCGCCGCAATTGTGGCGTGCCTATCCTCACATATACCTCAGCATTGTAACGTGAAATCTCGAAAGGCTGATGAAAGGTTTTTATCATGTCTGTAAAATGATGTAGGTACCTACCTACTCTATCTACCTAAACATTTATTAACCTTTACTAATACATGTCAGAACACAAAATAAATATAGATTAAATTAAGTTTAACGTTAGCCATCGATTTTACTTTAGTTGTACTTTAGCTTACCCAAGTAACCTTACAACTTTTGGGCACACGTAGCTAAAGGTAACCCTTGATCCTGCTGGGCAAAACTTTTCTCCATAAATTATTTATTTATCGTTTGTGTCCAACTTTTAAAAAGGGTTAGGCGTATGTTTTGTTTGTATTTTGTAGTCGAAATTATGTCAATGTTTATGGTATCATCGTGTGATGGTACCATCGTTTAATTTTGGTCAACGTGGTTTGCATAAAAAAGCAATTTTCGGACCAAACATTTTTTTTTCCTAAATAAATTCCATACCCATACCGCCTGTATGCAGGTACATGTACTCGTATGTACAGTCAGCCTCAGATGTATTATACATCGACAAGAATTCATTTAATTTGCCACAAAACATCTTACACATTTGGTCCTTAATTGAAGAGCAGCTACACATTGATACAATATTATGGAACACAGGTTGTAGACAATGAAATGAATTCTTGTCGATGTAATCATCTTTTTAAGGCAGACAATATGAGAATTTACAATATTCTTAATTTGTCGTGTGAAATAAAATAACTGTAGAAAAATACGACGTACCGACATGATTGAAGGGCATGGAAAAAAAAGGGAAACATCTTTGGAAATGCTATCAAATGGAAGTCAAACGAAATGTCGACTCGATAACGAAAAAAAAAAATTGTCTGGAACGTTTTAGCTACGCCATCGGCACCGGCTATGTTTACGTTAGCTGTATGTTGCACAAAGTCTAGTTCAGGGATGGCAAACACATGATGCGTGAAAAATGTAGGGAGAAAAATTGTACGAAAAAATACATGAATTTTTGTTAATTTATTTTGCCTGCCTCGTTGGTCCAGTGGTCGTATAGAGGCATGAGGAACAGGGTATAAAGTTCACTTACCCTCTATAAAAAAGGAGGATCCACTGACTGACCAGGTGGGTGTTGTGTATCGTGGGCAACTGCTCGACGGTTGATGTTGGGATGTTGTATATATGCCAGTCGCGCGGTAAACTCTGCTTGCGCGATGTAGGATTTGTGTGACGCTAGGACTTTGATACGTAGTTAGCATGTGGCGTTGTAAATGCCGCTACAGTCGCAAATGCTACTGCTGAGCATGAGTTCCTGGGTTTTATTCTCATGTCAGGCAAAGTGTGGGTTTTTCCATCAGGAATGTCTCAGGTACATCCTGGAGTCTGTATTTGTACTCGACTGATAGCTATAAGCTCGCCCCCTATTACATAAGACTTCAACATAACTGGCGAAATGTGGGTGTACTATAGTTCACCTCTGCCTAACCCTTCAGGGAAAAAAGGCTTGATGTTATGTTATGTATTTTGAGGATGAAGTTTATAGACGTCCTTGGTATCGTCAAGGACGTCGTCAGCTTCAACTTAAAAACGTTTTTATTATTGTCCCCACTTGGGTGAAATAGGTTGTTGATACGATACGCGTCGACAACAAAGTAAAATTGGCACATTGACGTCGTTTGTCATCCCTAGTCAAGTAATGACAGTAAATTATTGCGTTTTAATACGACAATGAGTATTATCGCCCACTTGCACTTTATTACTAAATGATCTTGTTACAATTGCGCAGGATAAAAATAAGTTAAATGACGGTCAAGGTCTTCTCGCGGGCTTACTTCAATAAAACTGGAAAAAAATATGTTCTGTTTTCTGTAAATAAAGCTTTTTTGCAAAAAAAAAAAAACAACCATCTTCCAAATTGCCACCGACTTCTGAAATTAAAGTTATTTTTCACTTTGCAGTGTTTTTTTTTTGAAGTCGGTTGTTTTTTTTTTGCAAAAAAGTTTTTTTATTTTTCACTTTTTAGTGGGTCGGTTTGTAATTTATCTAAGTTAGAATAACCTAATGACAACTGCTCATCACGTTTTACAAAACATTGCCTTTCCCGATGCAGACTATTTTACATTGTTTTTTAGTTAAAGGATATATTTTTAGGATATGATTTATTTTGTTGTACAAATGGCCAAAAAAGAACTTGAAAAATCTCTGTGCAAAATGAGTGTGGCATGATTTATATACGCAGACTGTATGTTTTCTACGTTTCTGTTGAAAAGATGTAGGGTTATACGTCAGTAAGCCATGCATTTTTAGGATAGTGTGAAGTATGAAAAGCTGACTTGCTGTTAATACATTACAGGTTTTGTAAAGGTCGGTAGTGGGATAAAAGAATGGGAGGAACGCACTAACTTTAAGCAGCGCTCTTTGAGCGCGTTCAAGTTTCAACATTATTGTTTTACACGCACCGCCCCAGGAAGTTATACAATAGACTAATAGTGACTGACATAAGGCGAAGTATACAGTTTTTAGTACCTTAGGACTAGCTAAACGTCTGAGATTTTAAAAAAATATAAATTAATTCCCGAACCCTCCTTCCCTTCACACCAAAAAAACTTTTTTACAAAAACAACCACGGAATTCCAAAAAAAACACCACAAAGTGAAAAATAACTTTAATTTCGGAAGTCGGTGTCTTTTGATCTGTATTTTAGGTTTTTGCCACCGACATCCGAAATTAAAGTTATTTTTCACTTTGTAGTGTGTTTGAAGTCAGATGTTTTTTTTTTTTTTTTTTTTTTTTTTGTAAAAAAGTTTTTTATTTTTCACTTTTTAGTGGGTCGCTTTGTAATTTATCTAAGTTATAATAGCCTAGTGACCACTTCTCATTACCTTTTACAAAACATTGCTTTTCCCGACGCAGGGACGTTAATTGTTGAGGAGTTCTCCTGGTACTTCACCATCAGCTTCACTTGACCATTCGCACTGTGACGAGCTTATATTGCTTAGCAATAATTTTAAAGTGCTAGAAACGCAACCCGTGAAATAGTTATTATTGAGTTGTTCCGGTGGCCATCTTACCATCTGTGGTCTTCGTCATCAGTTCCACTTCACCAAATGGTGCTTTCCGAGAGCAAATTTATTTATTTATTTGGGACAAACAAACAGTAACACATTATATCTGCGCAAATTATAAACAAGGATATTATATAAATGTGAAACTCGCACCGTTATCCACAGCATATACATTTCATATAACTTTACTAATGAACAATCTATGCGAGTAAAACTACAAGACTGTTCAAATAACTATATATCGGAATCCTTAAGTTTCTTTAACAAAGCAGAACGAAATCTATTTGCTTACACTGAGAATAAATCTAATTCTGATCAAAAATTATTATAGTTTTTGCACAAGCGACGTAGAGGCGCCCGCAGACCAGCATTGGTGCGGCAATGGGACACAGTAAAAAGAGGACGTGCGCGCACCTCTCGTCTAATAACAATTCTTGGGACACAGTAGCATATTTTATTAGTAATCTCAGAGCAGTTATACCTGTTATAGCATACGTCGAAAAGAAACATAATTTCTAGATATAAACGTCTAGACTGCAGACTCATTAGATTGTATTTATTAAGTAGATTTTTATAGTTTGGGAAATTGTGGGAGCACCTATAGTGCATCGATCTGAGGAATTTGCGCTGCACTTTTTCTAGCATCTCAACATATATTACAAAAAGGGTTCCACACTACCACTGCATATTCGAGTTGAGATCTAACTAGTGCTTTATAGAGATGAGAATAAGTGCTTGCGTGTTTAAATTCAGTAGTTGATCTTATAACGAACCCGTCCATACGATAAGTCTTTTCAAATGCACAAGTTACTATGAAAAATACCCAAATCGCTATAGGTGTGCCTATAATATTTGAAAAGTTTCCTCGATTTCTCCAGGATTTCATCATCAGATCTTGACTTGATGATAATGGGACCACCTGGAAAGTATACCTTTTCAAACGAAATAAGAATTTTCCAAATCAGTCCAGCCGTCTTCGAGTAATCGGGGAACACACATAAAAAAAAGATTCCGACGAACTGAGAACCTCCTCCTTCTTTGAAGCCGGTTAAAAATAAAATCATTTATAGTCAGAGTGAATCTCATGACAGCAAGCCCAAAGACGGCTAGGATACATTGTTTTATTACGGAGTTCCGGTGCCTACCTTCCGGCTTCATCATCAGATCAGTTCAATGGTACCATTTTCATCGGAACCAAATATTTAGATTTGCGTCGTCATAGTCGCTTAACTAAGTGCGTGACTTAAGTGCGGGGTTAGGTCAAACAGTGCTATAAAAAAAACAACCTACTACCTAAAAAAAAACACTACAAAGTAAAAAATAACTTTAATTTCGGATGTCGGTAGCAAAAAACGAAAATACAAAACCAGACACCGACTTCCGAAATTAAAGTTATTTTTTACTTTGTACTGTTTTTTTTTTGGAAGTCGGTTTTTTTATAGCACTGTGTGACCTAAACCAGCACTTAAAAGTCACACTTCTCCGTGACTTAAGTAGGTAGTCCATTTTACACCATGCGAAAATGAATCTACTAATTTCACAGATGCATAATAAACGACAAAGTAATTCATTGCCTTCTTAGCTCCTCGTAGGTGTTTGGTTTTTATAACCTCGTTCGTATTTTTTCAAAGCTTCCTCCCTGCGGTTAGTTGCTATAAAAACCCCATTCCTTCTGAATTTGAAGTTCTATAGGATGACTGGTAATCAGTGACCGATACTGAAACACATGATTTTACACATGATAACAAGCAACTTTTACTATGGCACCAATCCTGAAATCGCGAAAAAAAAATCAGCTGGTCCCTACATTTGACGAGTTATGCTAACATAAATGTAAGCAAGAGCTGATTTTTTTTTCGCGATTTCAGGATTAGTGCCATAGTAAAAGTTGCTTGTTATCATGTGTAAAATCATGTGTTTAAGTATCGGTCACCAATTACCAGTCACCCTATATATTTATGTAAATTATTAAGTAGATAGGTATCTAAAAAAAAAAACAAAAAAAAGGTACAACCAAGTAGGTATCATTAAGGTGCCAACAGATTTGTTTGACTTTGACGATCGTCATTGTCGCTCGATTTGCTGTGTTTTGACGATCTTACAGATTTACTCGATTTTATCGATCGTTATTATCGCCTGTTAATGATTGGTAAATAATAAGGTTAAAATAGACATCACTTGTTGACTTATCGATCGACAAAAACTATCCACAGTGACGATCGACAAAAACACGGCTTCGATCATCTGATGCTTACACATTTACTTGATTGTGTTTGATCAGAATGATCACACATGTCGATCGTCAAAAATTGAGCAAATCTGTAGGCTTCTTAAGTACCCAATAGCAATAAGTCTTGAAAAATGTTAAATATCTATAATTTGTTACAGTTGTCGAGTTGTCGTAGATGGCGGGTTTCTTATGTCACACGAGCTGTTATATAAAATAGGATACGATACTCGAGACTCTATTTTAATGCACGGCGTTTAGCACCCTCGCTCCGCTCGGGCGCTAACCTAGTGCGGTGCAATAATGGGCTACTTAAGTCACACGTATCGTAATGTACTATTTTCGAAATAATTTCATTTTGCCTTGCTTGTTTCACCGCACCTGTTGATGATCGTGGTGCTGAGTAATGCTGACTAACTCCCAGAAATCCTTCGATTATTGACTGACAAACGAGACAGAACAGCCGATCATGGTGAAAAAGGTTATTTTGAGAAACCTTTTTGTGGATGTTTTATATTGTTTTCGCCTATAATTCTTATCCCCAACTTCACCCAATTACGTCACAAGCATCTCTTGGCGCGTGACCAGAATTGGAACTAACGTCGCCATCTTTTTTTTTTCAATACAATTTTTATGACAATAGGGATGATGCCTGGCATTGCTTGGGTAAAAAACAAGAAATAAATATTAGACACGTATTTTTTGCTTTACCATATTAATAAAAAATGACTTAGATAAAACGCATTAAAGTTGGGGAGTGAGGGCTCACTACGTCACAACTAAAAAAATCATAAAAACACAAAAAAAATCACACACCTGTAATAAAACCTACAAAGATGTGGCGTCATGCCATATTTAAACTCAATGTATCACCGTCATCGTTTAATTACGTAAAAAAAGAAAAAATACGTGTCGTGTGTATTTTTATAATCTACCTGACGGACAAAATAAAATTTTTAGTCAACCTTATTTTGCAAAAGTGCAGCACTCTAGTTTTTACAGATAACATAACATCACATCTCGCCTGTAATCACCGAAGGGTTAGGCAGAGGTGTACCTATAGTACCTACACCCACATTTCGCCAGTTTTGTTTAAGTCCCATGCAATAGGCGGCGAGCCTATTGCCATCAACCGTGCACAAATCCAGAGTCCAGGCAGCTACTGAGAAATTCCAGATGAAAAAACCCAATAGCACTGCCCGACCTGGGAATCAAACTCAGGACCTCATGCTCATCAGTAGCGCTTGCGACCACTAGACCAACGAGGCAGCGAGGCGGTTTTTATCTCTTTGTCAAACATTAGAATACGTTCGATATCACTAATGTAAAAGTCGTAAAGAATAACTTTCAGTCTGCCAAAGTCACTTTCTCATCTTATGTATAACAATATTAAAGGGATTATAACACCCACAATTGCTTAGTTGATCTATCCCGTTCTCACAACACATTTCAATTAATGAATCATAAAACGGAATCACATGACATTGATTGACGGAAACACGCGTGACCTCCCTTCTGATTGAGGTGGATCATTTTAACGGCCCTTGTCCCAATGAGGACATTACTGTCCATTTCTTCATTAAATATGTATTGCGAAGAGATCAATAAAATTATAGACGCAAGTAAAAATAGAAAGGGAAAAAATATCAGTAGGTTTTTGTTAGTTTTTTATTTTAAAACGCCCTAATATTACTCATTATGATCTATGCAGCAGCTGCAGCGCTGATGCCACGCTGTTTTGTAAATCCGTACCGAGCATGCAGCGCTGTAATTGTTCTAAGTTTGCGTGACGGTTTAAACAACTTAACTTAGCGCAGTCCAGTGCTGAAAAAAGGCCTCCTCCGTGTTAGTCCTTGTTCTCTGCCATTTATAGCCATGCCGTATCGCCTGCCCGTTACACTGAGAAGACTTTAAACATTGTCACATAGGCGGCGACAAGGAGATTTGAGTAGGTACAAAGTTTACAAAAAGCTGCCCTAAACTATCATACCGAAATAATGACTATATCTAATTTTCTCGACTCTTAAAGAGGTCATTGTCTTTTTAACTGACTTCAAAAAAGGAGGAGGTTCTCAATTCGGTTGTATCTTTTTTAATGTTTGTTATCTCAGAACTCCGTCATTTATAAATCGATTTGAAAAAATCTCTTTTTATTTGAAAGGATAAACTTCTAAATTGGTCCCATATAAATTTGGTCAAGTTCTGATGAGTGGTTTTTGAATTAGATTCAGTAATACGTATTTTTTCCACTTATGGCTGATTTTTCAATCGTCAGATAACTTTTATCTGGGGAATAAGTTTGACGTTTTGACAGCTTTTGTATAGAAAATATGTCAAACCGTGAGTATGTTATGCAATTATCACGCTTGTGTATGTAGCGTACTTAATAGAAATCAGGTTATGTTAGGTAGTATTTATGTAACCACTTCATTGGCAAATGCTGAGCTGAAAAAAAAGTTAAAAAACAAAAGTCGCCTGTACGTTTCGAAGGCGTTTTTGAACCCATTGTAGAGGAAAAGTGCGTCTAGTAATCAGTAAAAAAAAGTGAAATTCAAGATGGCATCGCTTACACTCCCACTGCACCTTTAGGTACCAAGTACTGACAATGAAAACGGTACCTTATTTATTTTTCATCATAAAACGGCATATTAAAATGTTTGTTTATTAACACCCTTGGATCTGTCATTTCGCCGAATTTATGTTTCTGCTGAGTTTAGACGAATGTTTCGTTTACCTTCAATGTACGTTTGTTTGTTTTCATTGAAATGAAATACGGACAGGGAAATTGATTGTTTATCAAATTGACACTCTACGCCAATTTACGTGTTGTAGGCATTTCATACAACTGTCAAAGAATGACACTTGTGATTTGAATACATAGGTAGTCAATTTGCTTAACAATTGTTTTCCAAACTTTACATTAAAAAAAATGTCTATGTGGAATCTATCACGCGTAATATAACTGCATATCCATACACCTAATGATTCAGTCTACCTTGATATCAGGCTAGATTAATTCGGAAAATTGTTTCAGATGTGTAAAGGGTACTTAAACGAGGAGTTTGTTTTCATGACTGAGTGAGGACTGCCTAGCCAGTGAAGTCCATGAATACTTACTAATCTCATGAATTGAGGAAGATATAGAAAGACAATGTATGATCTACAAAAGAAGACTAGAGCGACACAAAAACCAACTCGCTGTTATCTTACTAAACAGTAAAAACTCCATATTCCGCCTAAAAAGGAAACGAATAGCCTCAATTTAATTACCGCTTAAAATTAAATTTTAATGAGGAGACACGTCACAGGATGCATCAGCTTCTAACTGCCACAACATCGTACGCCAACAGATCTGATTATAGCTCAAAAGCTGATTGCAGATGGAAGAGAGAGAAAAAAAAAACGTGTAAAGGGAGCTTTTGTTTTTGGAGCCGAAAAAAATAATAATAACTACCATTCATATTCAACGTGTTGATTTTGGCGCGATTAAAACTTTATAGCAGTTTAAGCGCTTTACTACGTTGGATGCGAAACAATAAAACAATTCATGAGGCTGCTGCAGCGGCTTTGTAGCTTGTGTTAAGCGTAGGTTACATTGATAGCGGGTCGTGTGGTATCGAAGGGATTTAAGGACCCAAGGGCTGATTGTTTGGAGAAACATAACTCTGGCACGCGTAGTATTTGTTATACGGCTTAGTCAATCCATATATACTAATATTATAAACGAGAAAGTAACTCTGTCTGTCTATCTGTCTGTGGACTCTTCACGCCTAAACCAGTGAACTGATCGTTATGAAATTTGTCAGAATAAGTAGGTAATTTGGGACATGCGCTACTTTTCATCCAGGATATATATTTGCGTCATAAAAATACAGACAAAATTGCGGGCTTGTAATATAACATATAACATCACGCCTGTATTCCTCGAAGGGATGGGCAGAGGTGTATCTATAGTACACCCACATTTCGCCAGTTATGTTTTAAGTCTCATGTAATAGGGGGCTCGCATGACCATTAGCCTAACGAGGCAGTCACAAGTAATTCTTTGATCCGGGCACATGAAGTTCCCCTTGAAATAAACAGCAACCGCGGGCAACGGTAAGTCTGTCATAAAAATATTTGAAAAGATTGTCGCTCCATTACTCTCTATTTCGCTAAGATAAGCACTGAGAAAATGCAGCTTTTTTTTTTGTTGAAGTTTAAAAGCCGTCAAAAGTTCAGTTCGTTGTACATTTTAAATGTGAAATTGAAACTACAGCTGTTTGTGGTTTGTTGAAGAAGTCTTTTAAAATGGAAATCCCTATAAAAATATTAGTAGATGTATTTTTTTTAATAAGCGTGAATTTGCCGTGTTATAGTCATGTTAAACAACTGTCAAAGAATGACAGTAGTGGTTTGAGTAAACGGACAGTTTAACTTACTTATTTCCCTGACTTTACCTACCTAGGTACTTGTAATCATTTTCAAATAAATAACCTTGTTTTTTCCCGATTTTGTTCATTATTGTTAGTATCAGGCTATTTCAGCTTGGTATCCAAAATATATTTTTTTACGAACAAAAACACTGTAACCTAAACATGCAAAAAAAAGAAAAAAAATAATCGATAATTAAAACAAGAATTTGTAATTACCGTCAAAATCAATCCCTAAAGTACCTATGTATAGCGGCTAAAATAAAATAATCTAAAATAAATCAAGACACAAAAGCTAAGATATAACTTCTTTTCTAAGTACTATAAATAATGACAGCTTCATATTTTGATCCAATGTTTTCATGTTTTTCTATAAGGCAAAAAATCTTCAAAAGATAATACTTTCTTTTACTTTCATCGTCTCAGTAAATATTACGCGTAACGAGATTAGTTCGATCCATTTTTGTTAGAGCCAAGCATCAATCTCTTACTAGCATTAGGTACTTGGTCCACTTCAGGCGAGGAAGCTATCTATCTACAAGTAACTCTTCCTTTGACAACGTGCTTGTTTGCCGTTTCAGGCCCTGTGGAAGATTTTAGTTGATTATATTGACAATCCAAAAAAGCTCGACTGGCTATTCACAATGATGTGCTGGTGCCTACGCTTAGAACTATGTATGAAAGTGAATGTTGGGTATAGCAAAAGAGGCATGAAAGTAGATTAAATGCTCTGGAATTGCGTTCCTTGCGAAGAATGAGTGATGTAACTATGAATTGGATGAGGAATGATGTAATAAGGCAACGTTGCGCTTTAAAAGAAGATGTAGTGACAAAAATTGAAAAGAGTATGCTTAGATGGTTTGGTCATGTTGAGAGGATGAATGCAAGGCGACTAACAAAAGGTATTTACAAGGAAGATGTGAGTGGAAACACTAGACGGGGACGCCCTAGAAGGACATAATATACTGAACTAATTGGTGATGTTCTTCAGAAAGGTCAGGTGCGTAGTACTCGCAACCGTTGTGGGACTATGACCAGATGTATGAACGTAAACGAAGCAAAAGGAGTAAGTAAGAATCGTAGCAGGTGGCGTTCTGTAGTTTCTGCCTAACTTCATCGCGTGACTTTATGTATGTATGTATATATGTCATCATCTGCCTAGCCTTTTCCCAACTATGTTGGGGTCGGCTTCCAGTCTAACCGGACGCAGCTGAATACCAGTATTTTACATGGAGCGACTGCCTATCTGACCTCCACAACCCAGTAACTGGGTAATACGATACCCCTTGGTAAGACTGGTTGTCAGACTTTCGAGCTTCTGACGACCCGTAACGACTGTCAAAGATCCACAAATGACAGCCGGGACCAACAGCTTAACGTGCTTTCCGAGGCACGGAGGAGTCTCGGTATGTAAAGATGGTCACCCATCCACGAACCAACCCCGGCAAGCGTAGCTTAACCTGATGGATCGACCCGTGCGGCTGTTATTACTTAGCCTCGAGTATGTATGTATGTATGTATTAATTGGCAATTGCTAGCGGGAAGCCTTATTTTATACGATGAGGCTTTCCGCTTCTTGTTCAACAAGCAGGTAAATAGAAATGAGTAGATCTTTCAAAGCACACTGAATAGACACCAATCTTATATTGTTTCTTTGCTAACTTTGAAAACTTGCAGAGTCATATTTCGTGTTCATAAGATACAGTATAAACTCTTTATAACGTCTTTCTATAACGTTCGTCGCTCTATAACGTAAAAAAATGCTCGGTCTCTTGAGTTTCGTCATAAAGATTTTTCAGTGGATGTAAAATTTTTAGTTGACGGTGGTTTTTTCTATTGAAGTTATCACATTAATTGTTTACACAATTAATTGGTTGCCCGGTACAGATCGGTGAAACTTAACATTAAATGTAACATACTTTGAAACAAATTCGCATAGTTATTATGTTACATTTCATGTTGCATTACATAAGTTTGGACGGCTCATTCGTGTTACATTTAATGTTACGTTTCGCCAATCTGTACCGGGTATGAGATGAATTTAAATAGTAGGTAGCATGCACAATAGCATGGGAGGAACGAAACTCCTTGATTGTTTATGATAAACTCTCTGGCCAGCGAGTAAAAAAAAACATTTTGTAAATGGAACGCAATGTTCTAATTTCCACAAACATTTATAAACTACTCGCTCACCTCGCTATTCGCTGTCAGTGTAACATCAACACAACATAGCAAGGAGTACATCACCGTGGTGGTATCTAGCTAATAAACCGGGGTTAGCCGGGTAAGATTGGATCGCACGTAACGACTGGGTTCGCACGGTTATATAGCTGGTAGGCTTAACCAGTTTGATCTCCGTCTGATTGGGGTGTTCTTGACCGAGTGGTTACTTACTAAGTAAGTAAGACGTACTACGTCTGGGTAGGAATGTGGTATTATCTACGCGGTATACATACACATTGGTAGTAGATTAAAATTCTTTGTCTGAGACCCCTGAAGGATTAACCCTTTTCCTAAATTGACTTTTGTTTTCTTGAATAGTAAACGCATTGCCTAAGGCCGTATCCTAATATAAACGATCGTCATGCGAACACGAACTCGTCACGTTCATTTGTCACTAATTTGTTCGGAAAACCGGAAGGTGCCCTCTGTCGATGCAACGACGTGTCCGGCTTCGCCGCAAATAACGAACGCGACGATGACTTACATTAGGACACGGGGTCAAAACTTCAAAAGAATGAATATTATTAAGTATTTAATCTTTGCAAATCGCTGATCGATTTTTCAGTATCTACACAGCCATAGTTTAACAACGATTATGTATTTTTCATACAATAGGAGCAAGACAAAACTATCTAGTTCTATCTGGAAATTCCCTACAGAAATATTCAATTTCCCTTTGTAGAAACTCGCTTGCAACCACAAACTAAATGATTTTATTTGAGACGAGATATTTAATGAGCACATCATTATGTAACCCTATGATTTTCTTTTGCTACCTGCTCTAAAACATGTGCTTTTATGGCTTATGTGTGTGTGAGTAAATGTGTAATTTATCAACCCGAACACGATTGGAAGAGAACCCCAAAACTTTGATTATTGGTCGTATTCTTTGACGCGCGTGGTTGAAATTTCAATTGTATGTTACGTTTAGTAAATTGAAAGGGAGGAATATCTGGAGAATTGCACTGGGTTTGAAAATAAAAATATTTAATTAACCTATGTTTAAATGATGAGGTTATCAAATAATAATCCAATTAAGTACTTACACATGTACAGTAAAAATAAGGTCAAATTAAATTACCTGGTGAAACCTCACAGATTTCTGTATAAAATTTTAAAACCTTTGTAGTTGAACCAATACACTATCAAAAAAAAAGTAAATTAAAAAAATCAAAAAATCCGACTGCGTAAAAAGTGAACTTTAAAAAAGATGGAAACAACTCCAAACAATCTCATGCAGTCGGAGGCTGGCGGGTCTTTATTGTTAAATTTAAGAAGATGCCTCCGACTGCATGAGCTTGTTTGGAGGCAAAATACGTCATCTTATTTCCATCTTTTTTAAAAGTCACTTTTTACGCAATCGGGTTTTTAGATTTTTTTTAATTTAGTTTTTGTATTTTATACTTTTTAATAAGGATTATTTTTCTCACGCTGTATCAAATAACGCTTTAGGTAACGGTCGTAAATACCATACCTCTAATGATTTATTTATTTCATATAAGGTAGCTTCACAGCTGACAGTAAGAATAACATAATATGATAATGGTCTCTTACTCACTCACTCCAAAAGTTCCTCTGCCCAACTCTTCGGGGAAACAAGGCGTGATGTTATGTGTTATCTCCAAAAGTTCGGGTTAGTTGCTGTCATCATTTCTCATTCATATATTTGTAGTCATTCATATATATATATTTTTTAAAACATACATTTAGGAGCCAAAATCCGCCATTTTGATTTTTTTATAATTTTAATATACCCAGTGACACTCGTATAATAAAGACGAACTTAACGACATATCATTCATCAAAATCGGTTTAGCCATTTAGTAGTTACGAGGGAACATAGGGACAGACATACACACATACATATACATAGGTCAAACAAATAACTCTCCTTTTTTGGCTTTGCCGCAGTCGGGTAAAAAGGCATTAATAAAATGGTTATATCACTGTGAATTACCAAATCAAGTATAAAATTAATAGGTACGTCAGTCGCCGTAGACACAAAAATTGTGTTAGGTCGTAAAAAATTGCACTGGAGGTACTGATTTTTTGGTGTGTTGTTAGGATAGATACCAATAGTGTAAAACCAATATTGCAACTACAAAAGGATTGTGCTAACTGCGTGGTGCTCGAATAACCTCGTAATTTTCGGACTTCTTTCAGTTTTTGACTTATAACTTCTAAAAGGTGCATCCTACGGGAAAAGTCATCATATACATACATTTCCAAGCATCACGCAGTTACCACAGGTCTTTTGAAGCTGCATCAGCATCATCATCATTGGCTGCCTTGTTCCACCCACTGCTGAGTATAGGCTCCCCCCTTTTGTGCCATGCTTCCCTAGTCTGTGCGAGTCTCATCGAGGTTTTCCTCCTGATCTTCTGTAGGTCGTCGCTATTGGTCTGCCAACGCTGCTTCTACGAAATGTGTTTTTTCATCATTACCTTCATCATCGGCAGTCTTGTTCCACCCACTGCTGAGTATAGGCCTCCCTCCTTTTGTGCCATGCTTCCCTAGTCTGTGCGAGTCTCATCCAGGTCTTCCCTGCTAACTTCTTCTTCTTCTTATTTATTATTTTGCGACCTACGATGTTTTAAATGACTAGCCTATTATAAACATACACAGTTTCACATGAGCTATTTCAGCACAGCTGGCAGCTGGTCATAGTATTAGATTAGTAAGATTAATATAATTAAACAATACACCGCTGTAGAACATCGAGCAGCACCTGTTCCTTGCTACCAAGATGTATCGCCCACAACACCCGTCACTGTAATCTCTTAATTTATCTTATCTACTTCAAGATATACCGTATCAGGTGTAGCAGAAATAAGGAAATTATTTTGATGGTTGAACAACACCTTAATTGCGATTTTGACGATTCAACATTGTCGGATTCGTTTTTTTTTATTTTTTTGTTTAATATTGCTGTACTTATACACATATTTATATATGAAATAAAGAACGAACAGAAAACTTAACTGTTGTAGTGATGATGGTAGTGTAGGATCGACATTTCAAATTCTAAATTCGTTTCATTATTTATTAAAACAGTAAAATTATAATTGTATAGGATAGAGGAAACAAAATAATAAAGTAATATTTCAGAACAATTTCTGTCGTTTACAACTTGTGTGGGAAGACAAACATATGACACTCCCATGTGGCAAGACAACAAATATACATATTTTCCATTACCCACCCCTTCTTTCCTTTAGAACAAATAAGTACTAATAAAATTGTATACATTTTTTAGAGCTCATATTTTTTCACTACTTATTTTTTCTCACGAGGTTTAGCGATATTAACTTTAAATTGGCATTTCAACCTAACTTTTTAAATGAAGACGGTTCAAGCTTCAAGCTCGAATTCTAGAGAAAAGTCTTAAAGCTTGCTACAAAAGGGGAAATATTTTAAAATACTTCGTTTCTTAGAACATATTTCACGACATATCGGTACGAAAATCAATGAACTATATGCTATACTTATGTATATCTCTGTTGTGTGACACGCTTAAGGTTGACTGACGATGTGATTTTGTGAGCTCAAATCATGTGCCTTTGTACTGCTCTTATCGTGGTACATAGATTTGTAAACAACATAAATCAATGAGGGTTCAAGGTACAGTTTGACATCGTTCAAAAGTTCCATCGTTAACTTCGGAATAACCGAATATCTATATCTATACAAATAAATACAATAGAAGTGTCTGTTTGTAATGTCAAAATAACAACTTGTTACTAACTAAATGCATAAGAAAGTATAAACGGTACTTATAACAAAATGTGTCTATCAACTAATAGAAATTGATCTAAATTACCTAAATTATTATAGATTGACGCACTAATCCCGTCACTCCCATAATGGACCAGTCACAATTTATTCGCTTTATTTCGGTTTTTTCCGAAGATAAACGAAGGAATCTTTATTTGACGTCTTTTATGAAATAGAAAATAAGACCGACCTGAAAATAGTTGGGAAAGGCTAGGCAGGCTGATGTCTAACGTATTTATGCCTGTCACAATCATGTTGTCGTGAAGAATTTAGTTATAAATACGTTAGTTAGTTCATTGATTGCAGTCATTAAAATAGGACATTCAATTAAATTGATGATAATAAATCACAAAAAGTATTTTTTCCACCGTAAAGCGAGTCAGCAAGGGATCTTTTATCTAAAAATTCGTTGGCATCACTTATTTACCTAATCTGTTTACAATGTGTAGTTTTAGCAGGTAAGTAATAATTAATTACTTACGTTGGTACGTTACATTGGGCTAGCCAGATCTATTTCATCAAATCGCAATATTTTTGTACCGTTTAATAACAAAGAGTCAAACGGCCAGATCGCAGCCATGAATTGGTTAATACGTACCCGTGACGTCATGTTCTGCGATCGCATGATCAGACACATTATAGGATCATACCTGCGCTGGGACTTTACCAAGGCCAGTTGAGGTACTGTTCCTATATACTTTCGAAACAACAGTTGTAGATCCTTCCTTGTTGTATTTCACTCTTAACGTACGCGCGAGCAATGAATCAATGTCAGTCACAGTAATGTTGATATCTGCGAAACTATAAATACTAACTATTAAAAAACAAATCTATTTAATAACAACAATTAGTTTTACACTTCTCTTTTTAAGATAATCAATGCATAGAATTCAAATATTGTTATGTCATTGACAGCCAGCATTTTTAGTCTCGGAGATAGTAAGATTTTTATAGCCGATTCGCAATAATTACTCGATGGTGTTTTGTTATTGTGTCCCCATATTTACGTAAGTTTTCTTTTGTTTTCAGATAGTGCACACGAAGGATTGGAGCCATGTGTTACTTCAGCATAATAGTGATAATATTCGATAGTTCTGTGTTGTGAAGTGGTCGTGAATTCTCCGACATGCATTGGAGGCGTGACGTTCATTTGTTGCTGCTAATCACCCAACTGTCTGGTGTCATTTTAGGTGAGTTTTTGTAACATTATTTACGGGAACAGTGAATTCAAGAAGACTATTACAATATTCGTGTCGGATTATGTTTACCTTTTTTATTTCAGTGACATATTAATACGGAAAATTTCGGAAATATCGTTTTCATGTACTCACTTAAAACCTATCGGTATCTTTAAATGCCTCAGACTTACTTTAGTGCTTTGTTGTTGAGTAAAATATAGATAATTGCGTCTCTTTTAGTTATTTAATTTGAAGAATATTACACCGTCATGCCTGTTTGAATAAGTCAAGCTCAGATAAACTACCAATAATTTATCAGGATCAAGTTTAAAATTAATAAAGCATGCAGGTTTTTAAATGATATTATGTAATATCAAATTTTTTAATTTATAAAACTGACATTAATTGGCTATCGTGGTGTTGACATGTTTTAATACCACATGAGTTTAATTGACACATTAACAATCTCTTTAACCATTTTTTTTTGATAATTTTTCTTTATCAGAAATCTAAGTTGCTGTTTTTTATAAGTTGCTATTAATTTTAAATAGTAAAATAGGTATATAGATTTACAGACCGCATTAGGTACAAAAACCTGTAATGACAGTTGTAACTTGTAAAGGAGATTTTAATAAATAAAAAATAAATCAATCAATCAGTTAACGGAAACAAAACCTTAGCTTCTTCCAATCAACGTCACCTTAATCAAAGAAACCAGTTCTTTAATAGCACTTAGCCCTAGTTCCTTCTCAATTACCTACCTCAATACTAATTGAACACACATAGGTTCTAAATACAGGTCCTATTAAGTCCTATTACTAGATTAATCGCAGCCTACACCTGTTGACCGTGGTAATAACTTACGAATGGGTAGAGTTTACACGATGAATACAATAATACTGGTGTTAACCCTGGTGATAGACTCAGAAAATAATTTTGTGATTATTGCAGCTGGTGTTATGTTAACACACACAATAATAGAACATCACACCGGTATTCCCCGACGAATTAGATTAAATACTAACACCAGTTTCAGAAGTTTTACTGTACTAACATTCTGTGGATTCTGTAAGTCCGAATTAAAAAGTTTTTATTTTATTTTTTATTAGTAGGCAGAAGTGTACATAGCAGTGACGAGGCTTGACATTTCGTAGAAGGGAAGCCGAAGAAGAAATTGTTCAGTTATAAATAGTCATACAAATACGATTATCACGTTGTGGCGCCGGCTTATTTAGAACAATGTGTGTTGTTGTTGAAATAGATATTATTTTGCAATCGTAGACATTACTGAATGTACTAGTTTTCAATGGTGGTAGGTGAAGTTATTCTTTCGATCCTCCAAAGGGAAGACGGTAGGAAAAGAGTTGTTAGCGCACTTCGCCTCTGGTATATAGGTACACCCGCATTTTGTCAGTTATTTTTAAGTCCCATGTAATAATGGGCGAGCTTATTGTCATAAACCAGGCACAAATCCATACTCCGAGCTGCTACTGATAAATTCCTGATGGAAAAACCCAATAGCGGTGGCGGACCTGGGAATCGAACCTAAGACCTCATGCTCAGCAGTAGTGTTTGCGACCACTAGACCAACGAGGCAGGTAGAAATGGTTCCATGTTCATCCGAATAAATTTATTCCCTATGTACGTAATACATTAAGGACATTTTTCACCAAATGTTGGGGTTAGGTAAAATAATCACCACGTTTCATTTATTTATTTATATATACACTTCTGGACACATCTATTGGCCCACCTTGTATTTTCAGTTTCGTTTGGTCCTAGCTAAAATTTTATATTAGGTCGAGCAAAAAGTTTTTATGCAGTTTTGAACCTGGCACATTCACAATTTCATTCAATAGTCTTTTTTTTTGAATTTCGAACACAGAATTTAAAGAAACAAAAGACAATTTGGAGCCTGTTTGTTGATATCAAACAATCGAATAACCGAAAACTTGGTTTTATTGGTTTACTTGGATGTAATTCTTGAAAAAGTGATTGATATCTTTGGTTTTGCAACAAACATTACTTATTCTTAACATTAAGGTGAGGTTCTATCAATAATCTATGGATACTTCACCTGAAGTCGCCGCCCAAGCTGTGGCACTTATTCAGGCCGGACACAGCCAAAGAAACGTGAGTGCTCAACTTAATTTAAGTCGATCTGCGGTCCGAAATGTTTATCGGAGGTACCTAGAGACTGGCGGCTTTGTTCGTCGCCAAGGAAGGCCACGATCTCGGGTCACAACTGAAAGGCAGGATCGATTCATCGTGACGACCAGCTTGAGAAATCGTCACCTTACCTCCATTGAGATACAAAACCAACTTCGCGACTTCCACGGAGTATCTGTGAGCGCTCGAACTGTTCGGAGAAGGTTAAAAGAACGCGATATGGTACCACACAAGCCAGCTAATGGGCCCAAACTAACGCGAGCCCACCGAACAGCGCGCCTTCATTTCGCACGCAGTCATTTAAATTGGACACAGCAAGATTGGAGCCGTGTACTCTTTTCTGATGAGTCTAAAATTGTGTTACATGGCAATGATGGAAGGAAGAAGGTCTACCGACGTAAGGGAGAGCGTTTCGCACAATGCTGCTTTGAAGAGAGGGTTGCTTATGGCGGTGGCTCATGGACTGTCTGGGGCGGTATATCCGCGAGCGGTAAAACTCAACTTGAGGTTGTTACAGGACCACGGCTGCCAACATTAAATGCTGAAAGGTACATTCGTGAGTGCTTAGAACCTCACGTGATACCATACGCGGACTATGTGGGCCCAAATTTCCTTTTTATGCATGATAATGCAAGAGCCCATGCGGCCGGCATCGTCAGGGAATATCTTCGGGATGTGAACATCACAGTTATGGACTGGCCAGCCAGAAGCCCAGACATGAACCCCATTGAGCACATGTGGGACGAGCTAAAAAGATGTGTTAGGGCTGGTCAGCCAGTTGCCCAGACGATGCAGGAGTTGAAAACTGCCATAGAAGAGGAATGGGAGATGATCCCTTAAAATTTCATAGAGCGGTTGATAAACTCTATGCCTAATCGTATGAGAGCTGTGGTAGATGCCCATGGAGGCAACACGCGTTATTAAATTAAACCTTTATTTGATAAAACATGTTTTTTATTCAAAAATCAATTGCCTTTAACAAGGCGCATATCCGACTTGTTAGGCGTAGCTCCATGTCGTATGGTATTCTGAATTAAAATTTAAAACAATACGATCGAAAAAGATGGTAAAATGTATCAGGTTTAAAACTGCATCAACAGTTTTTGTTCAATCTAGCAATCATATTTCGGTAGGGGCCATCGAAACCTAAACTCTAAGGTGGGCCAATAGATGTGTCCAGAAGTGTATATATAGGAATATATACTTTATTTTATATCAGGAAATATATAACAGAAAAAATAAATGTAACACTACAAAACATACAATGGGCGGCCTTATCGCTTCCTGTGATCTCTTCCAGGCAACCTTGGAATTGGAATTTGATTTGCTTTGGTTGTAGTATTGTTCTACCTACCAGTATACAGAAATGTGTATATTTGTAGCTGCTAAGATTTTCTGTCATTGTTATTATTATAATGTTAGTTACATTATCACGCATAAGCAGTTGAACAGATTAGGATACAATTAAGCACACAGATGCAGATTCTAAATCCCAGAGGAATGAACACAGTTTTGAGTATGAATGTGATAATAGGTAGGGTTTTTTTTTTGTGGATGGGAAATCATCAAATGACTTCTCCCGCTCTGGGCGGAGCGGGAGGGCGTGTCAGACTTTTACTGACTAAAACCCACCCGTGTTCCTTCTGTTGCCTGTGCCGGGGTCATGATAACTCTTTCGAACATCCCGCAACCCCGGCTGGCATCGGTCCTAGCGGACCCCTTCAATGCTGCTGACATCTTTTTGAAGCGCGCGTGGAACACAACGCGCCATCGACTCGGGCCTGGTCCTTACCGGACGGCCCATTGCTCACCGTCCGCAAGCCCGCGCCTACAGTGGCCGGGAATCGGCTGCCAATTCCCGACGCCCAGGGCGTCTCCTGCGGCGACTACGGGCGTGAGGGCGCAAAGCTTGCCTCTCCCTCACGCGTCCCGCCTCCTCCTTCGCGAACATTACTGCTTCGCAGAAGGAGGTAATGGCTTCCCATGTACTGTCGCTCCGTACCATGGCCTGGACCAGGGCCGGAGGCGAGAGATCGCTGCTGCCGATCGCTTCCGCGAGGACACGGCGGTGCTCCGCCCAAGCCGGGCAGACCTCCACCGTATGATCCACAGTGTCCTCCGGGCGATCCACACAGTGGTGACACCCGGGCGTTTCCTCCCACCTTATCCGGAACAGGTACCTCCCGAAGTACCCGTGTCCGGTGAGGACCTGCGTCAGGCGGAAGGTGAGGACGCCGTGGCGCCTCTCCAGCCACTCCTCAAAGAGGGGACTTATCGCCGCAATTGTGGCGTGCCCAGCGCTGGGTTGCGACAATCGCACTCTCCATGCCACCATGAGATCCTGCCGGAGCTCTGTCCGCCGTGCCGCGATTTCTCGCAGCAACGGAGTTACGCCCCGGCGTCCTGCCTCCTCGCGCCACTCCCACATGTGCGCGAGGAGGTAGGGTAAGACCAAAAAAAAAACAGTAGATAGACTGTGTAAGAACGATATTGCTCGAAAAGGGGTGACTACTGAGATGACGACTGACAACGAAATCGAATAAAACTGTCGCGCCATCGATTAAACGAAAAAGAAGATTAACTAATATTATAAAGAGGTCAAATTTGTGAGTTTTTATGTAGGGGTAATTTAAACTCAAACTCAAAGCATTTATTTCAATTAAACCAATTACAGGTACTTTTGAATTGTTAAAGAGTCAGTCAGTTAGTCAGAAAATTGAAACTAGTCGCCCATTCCAAAACGTAAATCTCTATGGAGAAGAATGGGCAAGAAACTCCATGGACACTCTTTTAAATCAAAATTATTACTAAATCCTGGGTACATTGTTCTGGGTACAATCTTCGGTACTTCACTAATGGGAAGCTATAGTATTGCCATGTGTCATCATAGCATATTTTTTAAGACGACACCACGTGCGCAGTGGCGCCCTCATCGTTTGTTTGGTTATTTCTTTTATTTTAGAACGAAAATGCAGAAAATAAGCATGTTACGTTGTGCTCCACAAGACTATATGTTATTATTAATACAAACGGTAGATTTACATTGTTAAGTTTTATTATAATCCTTAAAACGGAAAATAGTGGCCACTAAGCTCCGTTTTAAGAATTATAATAAAACTGAATAATGTAAAACTACTGTTTGTAATAATAATAACGGGTACATATTTAAACGTCAAAAATTAAAATACCTACAGGTAAAATGTCAATGTTCAAAACATCGAAAACTTAAATATCGAATGACCATATAACCGAAAATTTAGATAACGTAAGTTTATAATGTCGATTGTTAGATAACCTACGTCCAATATATCTAATATCCAATTATCTACAAAAGTGACATCAAAATACCTAAATATCCAAAGTACAGAGTATCGAATGTCCTAAATATCGATATTTATTTATTATGTATGTCACAGGGTAATTTGATAATTCGGATATTGCGAAAACCCGGATAATTAGAAAATGGTGAAATAAAATCTGCGAACAACTTGGACGTATCGTTCGCCGGCCGCTACCGCGGCACCGCTCGCTTCACTCGCTCGGCTCACGCGCGGTTGGTCACAGTTCTAACCTAACCTAACCTAACCTATTTCATCCAGTTCAAAATGATGAATCATACAATCTGCCTGCGACTAGATAATTAGACAACGGTGACAACATTTCTGCGGGAGATTGTAGGTATGATTCGTCATTTTGAACTGGGTGAAATAGGTTAGGTTAGGTTAGAACTGTGACCAACCGCGCGCAAGCCGAGCGAGCGAAGCGAGCGGTGCCACGGCAGCGGCCGGCGAGCGCTACTTCTTAAAATAAATCAGATTTGTACACAAATGAAAAAATACATTTCTTGTAATCAATATCAATGGACAATACAATATATTAAACAAAATAATCCTTCTCTTTGTTGAATAATCAAAAATATAAGTAAAAATCAACTATAGAAAATACCAGTACCACTAAAGATTTGAAGCAATGGCTATTAACAATTCCACAGAACTCTGTAATATTTTCTCTGTTATATTTTGTTCGTTTGTGTATTAAATATTGACATTTTGAACTTAGGTACTCGTATATTGACTACTGACATTTTTAATTAGTCGCTATTTTAATCACTCGGCATTTTAATCTTAGACATATTAAGCTTAGGTATAACAATTTTCGATATTTCGATACAATCCATATTTAAATTTTCGATATTTTGAACAGTGATATTTTACCCGTAGGTATTTTAACTTTCGACGTTCAAATATGTAGGTACCCATAATAACGTATAACAGAACGTAACGTGGAACACAACCATGCTTGGTTTATGCATTTTCATCTATACATATAAATAAAAAGAAAAGTTCTGACTGACTGACTGACTTATCAACGCCCAGCCTAAATCCTTGGACCTAGAAAGCTGAACTTTTGCACAGAGGTTTGCTTTATAATGTAGACAAGGAATAAGGAGGAATTATACGAAATTCAACATCTAAGGAAGTAAAATGGGGATGAAAGTTTGTATGGAAAATTATCATTTTTATATCATTTTTTTTTCATTAAACCATGAAAATTGGTATTTAGCATTCTGGTTAAAAATTAAAAACCACGTGTTTCAGCTTTTTTAAAAATCAACTCCTAAGTGGAAAAAATAGGAGATGAAAGTTTGTAAAGAAAAAAATTATATTAAGCCTTTTATCCCATTGACCGCTTGGTTTTATATCAATTACCGTGCCCCCAGAGCCTAGCTCAAAAATCGACGAATCGTCGATTTAAGATAATAACGGGTTGTGCAATTAAATAAAAAAAACGATCATAGGTTCTCAGTCATATAAATAAGAGTCGAGGTGGCACGGGCACGAAAGATTTCTAAGAACAATATTTATTTTGTTATTTTAATTTTAGGAAGTTATTATAATAATTATATGTCAAAAAAAACTTAAAATATCTTTTTCTACTAACTAACGAACTAACTAACTATACAAATAAATATACAAAACAAAAGGAAACTTAGGCGTCGAAGTACTCGTCCGCATCGCTGTCATCCGGAAACGTGCCCAGAAGACTGGCAGCATTGCCACGTTGAATGGCAATGCTAATTCTTTGGCCAAAGAACGAGCCAGCCCTCTGGTCACGTGAAGTGTCGACCAGTCGGCGAGAAATTTCCTTAAAAAGGAGACGCGCACTCGGGCCCCATGACCCGAGCGTTTCGACCCCAAACGGCTCAAAACTGTAGTTACCGATAAGGTTACAGTATTTGCGCCGCTTAAGGGTCTCAGCAGCCGCAGCAGCGGCGCCAGCACAGCTCGCCGTGCTTGGAACATGAGATGGCGCAAGGGTGTCGACACAGGTTGCGTCCCACACCAGAGGTCTACCCACCTTCCAAGGCAACAACGTCATGCCGTCTGGTCTCTTCCCATCGTCACGTACCAAGCCGCTTGGTTCTAATATCGCTGGTACGCCGGCGGTGACAAGAGCTCGACGAATAATATCGTTAATGCTGGCGTGTCGTGCTATGCGGCCTGCACTCCTGCAGCAGGACAGGCCATGGTGTCCGAGGTTGTCGACAGCTTCACCGCAGTGACACCGATGCGGAGCAACACAAGGTGCGCCTAAGCGGAGACACGTAGCAAGCCGAAACGAAGAGTCATCCATCATAGTGCCTATGGTGGATGACGGAAGCGCTTGAAGCCACAAGCCTGACTCCCATTCTCCCACAGCCAGCAGACGGGCACGCTCAGCAGTATTAAATGACGTATTTACTAGGGTATTCCGTATAATACTGCAGAGCGGCACGTCCCACCGTTTCTGGGAGGCTGGGTTGTCAGGTAAATCCGTATTGGGACAAGCCATCTTCCACGCGTTCAACGCATCGGTCAAACACGGTACCTCAAAATCGACCAGTGAGGAAGATAAAATTTTCCTGGTTAATTTGTCGGTACCGTGGACCGAAGAGAGGAAGGCCGGTAAACTTATACTTGAAATTTTGCGGACGCCGAGACCACCCAGGCGAATGGGAAGTGTAGCTTGCTGCCACGCTCGGTCGTCCAGGGCCACATTTAGAATAGAAGTTAGTGTGTTTCTAATAATTTGGTCTACTTTTTCTAAAAGTTGTGGATGCTTCCATAGATGGGAGGAGCGAAGGCTATACGTAAATTTTGGTCCAAAGCAGCAGTATCGAATTAGTGTGAAGGCCGAATGGATGTTAATTTTGAATAGTCTTTCCGAGACGTCATGAAAATTTTGAATTTTTTCCTCAACAAACGTTGGAAAGGATTCGTCAAAAATTGGGGACCCTAGGAGGTGAAGAGAGTTTCTTTCCGTAATTTTGATATTTGGTGCTATTGTATTAAATTTTGCTATGGTAGTCTGTCTGTCAGTGGTTTGGGGAAGATGAATTTCACATTTTGAAAGGTTAAGGTCTAGGCCGATGGAACTAAATTTTTCTTTTATAAAAGCTAAATCTTTTAAGACTGTGTCTACATTACCTCCTAGGGTTCCGTCATCCAAATACCATACGTTGAATTCAGAATTTAGTTGTCGAATAATTGGATTTATTGCCAAACTAAAAATGACAGGCCCAAGAGGGTCACCCTGTTGACATCCAACGGCTGATTTCAAAAGGTTGTCTTTATAAAGTAATTTAGAGGGGTGCCTGTAACATTGATATAGGAAACTGTAAATTTTGGGTATTTCTTTTTGGACTTCTGTCAACAAGGTGTCCCTGTTTACGGAATTGAAGGCATTTTTAATGTCAACCTTAAGGATGACCTCACCTTTACCGCTGTTGAGGTAAGTCGATAATGCATGTACCGCAGCCTCACAGCCCCCTTTCGACCCGAAGCCCAGCTGTAGGGGCTGGAATTTGCTGGCCAGTGTTTCGCTGTAGAAAGCACAGCAAATTTTGGCTGCGGTACGACGGTAAGTGGACCCTACGGCAATGGGACGAATGCCGCCATCCTTCTTGCGCAGGGCACACAGACTTGCCCCATACAAGATATCAATGACGGATTCTTTCACATTGCCGGAGAGCATGAGATTGATGAGGGCCGTCAGCTCCTTCAGAAGAGACTCACCAGCTTCCCCGGCGCCTGAACACATTAGGTCCTTCAAATGTTGAGGTGTCAGGCCGTCGAGACCGCCGGCGGAGCCACTTCGAAAGGAGCACACGGCCGCACACACTTGTTGAGCTGTAATTTCAAGTGTGTTGGATTCCGGATCGGGAGGGACAGGGAAGGAGAGGTCATCTGCCGGGGCGGGATGTTTGCTCTCCAGGGCTGTAAGTGTCTCTGGAGAGTACGGCGCAACCACATCGCTGCTAAAGATGATCCTAGCTGCACCACTGATATCACCTTCGCCTAGTTTAGATTCCACATGGTGCAATAGGCCTCTTTGGGGGAGGTGCGCTGTTAATTTAGAGTCGAAACTTTGGGCCGAAATGTTACAATTATCCTTGATTTGTGCTGTTAAAGATTTTTTATTTGCCAAACTTTTTGCACATGTAGAATTCTAAACGGGAAGGTGAGTAGTTGCTCCCAAGCACTTTGAGAGTTCTCTCGGGCGGCGAGGCGAACACAACGCGCTAAACTTGAAGCCACGGATGGTCTCGCGCCACGAGGAACTCTCTTTAAAACTGGGGTTGAAGTTTTTAATTTTGCAAGTGTTTTCCAAAAGGGTTGAGCGGGTGAAATAGGTGTAAGGGAAGTGGGTATTGTCGGGCAGGATGAAGGCACATTGTGGAGCTTGTGTTTCTTACCCCAATGTACCTTCAAGCCACGTTCACCTTTAAAAAAGCGTGCTTGGGGGCAATGAGGGCATCTTACTAGGACATCCAACGATGTGGCAGGTTGACTGGCGCTTCGTACGGCGTTACTACTGTCGTCATTGTTCAGCATTAATAATAAAAAAGACTACTTACACGATTTTTAGCAAAACAACACAAAAATAACAAAAATGACGTAATAAAGAAATCTGTCAAAAGCCAACTGAAGCACGATGACAGCTGCGCAGTCGCGCTGGCGACCTGGGGCGCCGCGCCGCCGTATGTCATTTTGGCGCAGCCCCGGCAACCGTTGCCGTGAGACAGCGTCGGCGTCGCGTCAAAAAGTCAGTTGGCGTTGCTTTAAATTATGTCTGGATCTCCAACTGAGCTTCGAGAATCGCAGTTTGCACTTAGTGCCACGGTATATGGTGTGGAACTGTAGGAATCGGCAGGAAATGCCGATACTGATCCGCTTCTGTATCGCACAGATTTTTTCAATGCGCTCTTATACTGGTAGCAGCGTGACGTGTTTAATTCTCCATATTTTGTTTTTGAGTTCAATTTAATAGTGGAATGGCTAATATTCACATGCTAATCAATTTTTATCAAATCTTGATAAAAAATTTATATTATAATTATTTATATTTTAATTTGGAAAAAATAATTATTTCATTGTCAAGTTGACAGCTTCAAAAATCACGAAATAATTTGTGGTATTAATCAGACTGGGGCGATCAATTTAGAAATTACGAATGACGTGTTTTGGCATTTTTGTAAAATCGTCCCCTAGGGGGTTATCATCATTCAGTCCGACTGTCACCATCGTCAAAGTCACTTTAGTAATTCAAAAAACAATAGCTTTATTAAGTTCCATAACTGGCGAAATTTGGGTGTTACTATAGGTACACCTCTGCCTAACTCTTCGGGGAAACAAGGCGTGATGTTATGTTATGTTATGTTCCGTACCTGTAATTATTTATGTAGGTAACAATTTTTCACACAAAAACAAAAAAAAAACGAAAAACGTACACGAACGAAACGTTACGTTTTGAAATTCCCACGGGATAGAGAATAAAGAGGATTTATATTTTCGCTTTAAAGTTGTCATCTTTGGAATGCAAGTAGGTAATTTCCCGTTCCGATACTCCGTGACTATTGTTAAGTTTCAGAATGTTCTATCCTCCAGCAATCATATATCAATTCACGCGCCGCTCCTCGGATACTACATAAGCAGTGCGAGAAGACATCCTGGATTAATACATAGGGTACTTTTAATCCCGGTAGTACGACCCCGTGCGATATTATCCGACATCCACGCGGGTGAAGTCGCGAGCAAAAGCTAGTTCTAAAATAAAATAAATAAGATATCAAACGATGAGGGTGCCACTGTGCGCGCGGTGTCGTCTTAAGTTAAAACAAGAAATTTCACACGGACGAAGTCGCGGGCATAAACTATAATAGATTCTTATATTTCGTAAAATACAAATAAAAGCGAAAAACACTTTTTCCTTCCACGTTTTCCTTCAATTCCCAGACGAATTTATAAATAAAAGTAGACAAAAACACGGGGTCAATGAACAGCTTTATTTCAGTACATTCACTATAAAGTACATGCTTTTAATTATTACTTTTTGTAACTTCAGCGCTTTAAGTTTATTTGTTTCTGAGGATCAGTATACATTAAGTTCAAGATAAACACTAGTTAAGAAACTAGTGATTTAGTTTGCGGTTCTTGCAATCGTAAATGTCTATGTTTTTGTATTGCAATTTGAGCTCTATACAATATAGCTCTATGCTCTATTGTTGTAGGATTTAACCATAGTTCTAAGCAATAAGAATGGGTTCGGAAGCTGTTCATTAAGCCCTAAAAACAGTCATTAGTTTTGAAAGAACCGTGTTACTAATTAAAATAAACAACACCTTTGTGTGAATATTTTTTTAAGCTTCCTGTTGAAACCGAAGCTAAGAAAATACGTACCTACCTAATCTCTATTTTCACGTAAAACCAGCGGTGTTATGGTCGAATTCCTGAATACAAACTCGACCATAATACCGCTTATTTTTGGGAGAATTTTTGTAGATAAGTAACCTACAATTACTTATCTACGAAAATTATCCCAAAAATGAGCTAGACAATGACAAGTATTCTATGAAAGAAAACAATTTTAAATAACGAATATACCGTTTCGTTTCATCATTTCCATAGACAATCGAAAAAAAAAACAAAGACCTCGGGATAAATAGTTATAATCCCACCAAAACTTCAATTTCGCCTACATCGTTATATAAATAGCTTAAGAGACAAACAAACGAACACATTGCAAACGTGTTCACGTTTACCGATAGACAAACTTGACACTCACGTACATTCGTCCATGCAAACTTTGCTGAGCTTCTAATAAAATTTATTCGTACATCTGGACCATTAGTAAGTTTAGCGACTTTCTGCTTAGTACATAAGCTAATCTTCTAAGTAAGGTGATGTCGAAAGATCTTAACGATTTCGAGGAGGACATTGAGAATTAATTATATTAGGTATTTCAAAATGAACCCGACAAACTTTAAGGAGTGCTTTAGACCATCGAAATGAATAACTTTTACAATGGGACCAACTTTGAAATCGCGAAAAAAAATCAGCTGTTTCATACTACACTACTTTATGGGATACCTGTATTATTTTTCACGATTATTGGGTTTTTTCATCTGGAATTTGTCAGTAGCAGCCCGGAGTCTGGATCTGTGCCCGGTTGATGGCAACAGGCTTGCCCCCTATTAAATGGGACATAAACATAACTGGCGCAATGTGGGTGTGTTATAGGTACATCTCTGCGCAACCCGTCGGGAAATCAAGGCGTGATGTTATGTGGATGTGACCTATGTATAGATATAGATATGGCTGGCTAAGTAATCACGACTACGACCTATGTTGAAAGTTTCGAACCCATCACAACGACATTAAAGAAATTGCCTATAACTTGAATTTTGTTACGTAAGTTTCTATTTATCTCCTAAACACTCGGTAAGAAAAGTTTTTTCTAAATACCTACCACTAAGGGGATTTAACGGTCAGTTGGAGATTTTGTGCGAACGAAGTTACGTGAATCATCATCTAATACTTATAGTAAGTTATAAACACGGGTACATTGTTTATGCACGCATGGTAATGCCTGCGGAATAATTTATAGGTTATTTCGTAATACAATATTTATCCATATATTTGGTTGTTTTGTTATGTAAATATTTATGTACTGATCACTGAAGCTGAATTGATTTTCGTACGTCTTTTTCGGGTGACCACTGAAAATCAGCGCTGTGCTGTGGGTTTCTCATAGCACAGCATCATGCTGAGTGGAAACCTTGTCACAGTCATGACGTGCAGCTGCCGACTGTTTTGAGCTCGTGATTATAATGTGGATCTATTTTGTTTTGTTTTTCTAATTATTCTTATCTTTTTGTATGTACGGGTTTCTGTGACAAACCTATTTTTCTTTTCTTTTCTTTTCTTTTCTTTATAAACATATTTATACATAGTGTAGCGAAAAGAAAATAAAAGAAGGAGAAGCACTTTTTTGCTACAACACGTTTAATTTTGTTTAAAATAAAAGTAGAAAAAAACATTAAAAGGTAAAAAAAAAATAATATTATGGTATCAAAAGAGTTGCAGTTTGATTTTGTGTGAAGGAAAAATAATTAGAGAACTTTGGTCCGATAGGTACGCGAATAACGAAAGAGGAATAAAACGTACTAACTAGTCGATTGCAATCGCTTTGTAAGTAACGCTACCAAAATATAACGTTATGGAAAAAAGATCAGAGAACCAAGGTATCTCGCATTTTACAGATTTGAAAATAAAATTAAGTAGGTAGTCAATGAATTAAAAAATCCGCAGAGGGTTACTAACTACACTGTTAAATTAGTACGTAAAAATATCATAAAAAACCATGGCATAACGTAATTGCGTCCGGCGAGGTGACGTAGACTGTAGGGAGTTGTAGTTCTTTGTTCAGGAGCTGGCGTTGGTTGCAAGACCTTCCGCGGTCAAGATGCAGTCCAACTCTCGACGTTGGCCAAGGACGTCCAGCGTTATTTTAGGCCAAAACCTGGAGGCCGAAAGGCGGCCTGTTCAAAGCTGTTCAATCCTAAGACAAAATGAATTAGGGTTAGACCAGCATGATCAGACTGAACTTCCGATTGAGGAAAACTGTTAAAAGATACGTACTAGGAAAAATAAAGATGAAATCACCAGACACGTACTTAATACAATACTCAATATTCCTTTACCATAATGTACTAATAGGAAGGCACGGATATAGTGTGCTTCACTTGAAAATAACTCGTTAATTTTCCACAATCTGGGTCAGTATCAATTGATTCAACTTTTGCAACTCAAGAAAAAATGGGGACCCATCTGTCAGAAGAAAAATAATTCGAATCACGAAATAAAAAGATAAAAATCGACCAGGCTCAAATACAAACGGAAAAAAGGTTGACCATAAAGAACCAAAAAGTTTTGACATGCAGTGTTATGCTGCAATAGGTACTTTTAAAACCAGACAAAGGTGCTGTCGTACTACGTAAAATCAAGGAAACTTAACCAACTTGACTCCCAACTTAAATTGTTCGTATATTCAAATGACAATTATCTTTCTTTGACAGTTGTATGAAATGGCTATAACACGGCAAATTCACGTAGGGTGTAAAATTGACTAACAATTAATTTCCATGACTCTACATCGCCGTCGCTGACAAAATGAGGTCCCATGTGCAGACGACTTTATCTCCCAAATGGGCACTATTCCAAGCCTGAGGCTAAGAAGTATTCCACTCGAAAAATCCCTTTAAACCCGAATCTCATGTTTTGTATCGAATATCTCCTCCCGTTTTCCTGGTCAAATGTATAATTAAAGAAGTTTTATCTTTTAGTAGCCAGACGCCGTCATTGCGCATGCTCGTTAGTGCCTGTTTAGTGTTTAGTAGTCAGTAAGCCAGAGACGCTGGCTGGAGCAGACGGCTCGTGCGCTTATTTGGTTTATTCCATAATTAAATATTACACCCACGGAACCGATGACATTGTGAAGACCACAGGAATCCGCTGGGTACGAGAAGCACAGAACCGGCCGAAGTGGCGATACTTGGGGGAGGCCTAATATCCAGCTGGTGGACGTCTTTCGGCAGAAATGACACCCAGATGAGATAACACCGGCGTAAAAATATTTTGAGATATGAATTGGTACCTATGGTGTAATTGAAATAACTGAAAATCTCTTAAGGGGTCATTGTTCTCACCATTACGAACAACTTTTACTATTATATACAAGGTGTAACATAATTAACGCACAACCTCTTAAGGAGTCATTGTACTCATCATTATGAACAACTTTTATTATGGGACCAAACCTGAAATCGCAAAAAAAAAATCAGCTGCTCCCTACATGTATGTTCGCATAACTCGTCAAATTGTAGGGAACAGCTGATTTTTTTTTGCGATTTCAGTTTTGTTCCCATAGTAACAGTTGTTCATAATGATGAGTACAACCCCTCAAAAGGTTTTCAATTGTTTCAATTACACTTAGTGTAAGTAATATTTTTGGCAGGAATTCCGTTTAGACGTAGGTAATTAGGTATCGCCTTGAAAGGCAAAGCTGCGCCAGTGGTCGGGTATTGGATTTGTTCAAACGCTTCTGGCATTCAAGCTTCGTGCATTTTATAGTAGGAGCTTTCCAGTAGTAATTCACCTAGTCGGAGGAAAAGTTTTACAATCAGTCTTAGCTCAGAAAATTTGGTTTCAGTAAGTAGGTCGGATGAAAGTTTTCTCTGTGACAGTACAGAAATTAACCGTATCTGACTGGCAATAGAATTAACCATGTTGTCGATTTTTGACGATTTTTAGGACTCCGTACCTCAAAAGGAAAAAATGGAACCCTTATAGGATCACTCGTCTGTCTGTCTGTCCGTCTGTCTGTCAGTCTGTCTAGAGCCTTTTCTCAGGAACTCGTGGAGGTATCAAGTTGAAATTAATATAAAATACGTATAGATAGGTCTACGTTCCCTTCCAGCTCTCAAAAAATCAAGCTTCTAAGTCAACGCAATAAAAAATACGGCCATTTTGCGACGTATTTTGATACTCGCAGATAAATTAAAACCTGTAGGGTACTTTCCGTTGACCTAGAATCAAGAAATTTGGCAAGAAGCAAGCTCTCACAGCACAAATAAAGGAAAAAGTTCGAAAACCGTTAATTTGTAGTTTTATCACATAACTTTTTTTTATTTTTTTTTTGTGTTTACATAGGTTTGTATTTGCAGTTGGAGAACTGAACGTGACACACTGATGTACGGGAGAACATGTTTTTCAACTACAATGTTAAGTTGGTTTTTGAGATAAATTCATCCCAACTACGGAACCCTTTATTGGTCGTGGTCCGACACGCACTTGGCCGGTTTTTTAGGTATTTACTCTATATAAGGAAGGAATTGTATGGTATTTTTTCTGAACAAGGGAAAAGTGAAGCCAATGCAACTAATTTTAGCTCAACTTTGGAAAGAAGAAGAAACCAAATTAATTACCCAACTTTTCTACCAACTCTGCAAATGAAACGCATTTTTCTCTTTTATGGGTAAACTTGGAGAAAATCAATGGACTTCCCGAAACTGTTTGCGATGTCAATGTGAAGCAAAGTTGTAATTAATTGGCTACCTGAGACGGGTTTCCCCTAGCAACGAATAATGCTATTAAGGCACAAACACCATGGTAATCTCTTGGGACCTCTTAAGACTTCCTCAAGATTAAATTATAAGCGGGTAATATAATATCGATCCTTGATTGTCAGATCTTTTGCAGTCATACGGCCGAACCCTATCAGTCACCGCGGTTTTGTCATCTACACCATCTAATATTTTCACAAACATTGTACACTAGAAAAGCAATTCCCACAGTCACCCAATACATCCTTTGTTATCCCTCGTTAGAGAGTAGTATATTATTTGTTTGTTATTGACATAATCCCATCTTACAACATTCATTACACAATGCGCCATGCTAATTAATTTATGTAACCAGTATGTCAAAAGATAGTCAAACAAATAGTTTTTTGACAGCTGCGCGCACAGATAACACAAATTCGGCGGCGCGCGGCGTGCGAGTCGATGCCGATGGAACGCAATGTTGCCATTCTTAATATTGTACTTAAATAATCATTTTAGATTTAGATATTGTTTTTATTTTGTTTCTTTTTTAAATTACATTGCGTGCTGCAGCGGCTGACGTCATCACGTCAACGCCGGCTGTCGCTGAAAACCAGCGCTGAGGCTCTGTCTCGCATATGGTTGCAGCATTATGCTGAGCGATGGCCGTTTTGCGTGGATGTGACGCATATTTTCCCCAACTTGTTTCTTTTTGTGTTTGTGTTCTTTTTTTTTGCGTCATGTTTACCGCAAATAAACGTATTTTCTTTCTTGTTTCTTTCTAACCCAATAACTTATCTGTCACCAGTTTTGGCATACTGGAGATAGAAAAACCTATCTATCTATGATGTTACCGTCCATTAACAACTAATCTTTGTAGCCTATCACAGTCGTACCAAAATCATACTGTTTAATAAGCTTATTAAGAATAAGCTCTGAATTTCATTTAACTGTTTAGTTTATGCATTATAAAAAAAATATTGTAATTGTATTTAAAAAAATCGACCGTTGTAGGAAAGGGACCTAGTTTCACCATACCATGTTAGTTAGTTTAATTTTCTGTTAAAATGTTAACGGGACATTAAGAATAGCGAGTGTTTCACCATGCGCTAATCCATGATTAAATGTCTAAATCAGGCGTTAAATTTAATTGCTGCCCTAGAGGTCCGTTAACCGACATTTAGTCAATGGTCAAAGTCATCGAAATTAAAAACGCGAGTCTATACTATACGCTAGCTAAAATGATGCATTGTCAGTGAACATTGACATGTGACAGTGCGACTTTTTATTTTGGTTGCTTCCGATATAAGAGTGAACGATACATCCTAACGCCAGGTTTGTTATTTTTTTCTGGTGGAACGTACATACCATTAAAATCGATGTTCATTTTAATGGCTGATTTACTAATGTCCGATTATGAACAGTTTGGTGAAATTAGCTCTAAAAGAATATTTTACCACCAACGTTAATTTAAATGGGAATTATTTTGTATTCATTTAATTACCTAGTCATCAGCGGGGTACAAACAAACTGTCAAAGACGAAAGATAGTGAAGGTTGTCTGTAAAAGATCGCTTGTAGCACGATTATAAGACCGCCCGTTGTGTCACCCCTTGTAAAATTTCTACTTTTATATCTGTAATATTTATGGTGTACATAATAATTACCGTGGCCCCGGCACAGGCAACTGAATGAATACGGGTGGGTTTTAGTCAGTAAAAGTCTGACGTGCCCACCCGCTCCGCGCAGAGCGGGAGAAGATGATTTCCCACCCAAAAAAAAAAAATTGGTGTACTTAATAAAGAGTATTTTACCTATCTATCTAAAGACGATGAGAATAATTATTCTGTCATCAACATTTTCTTTTCCATCTTAAAACTTATCATGTAAATCTCAAGACTTCCCAAAACATAATTTCCCCACATTTTCGAATTTTGAGTTCTTGTGTGTTCACACTAGAACTTTGCCTGCGGGTGATAAAATTACCCGCAATTTATTCTCTGAGACTGGCCATTTGCAACAGCCGCGCAATGCCTTCAAGAAGAGATTTCGGAGAATCTTCAAGAATAATAAAGGCTTCAGGAATTTAAAGCAGTTTGCATCGTATTAGTCTTGCATATCTAATTAATCTTGTGGATGGAAACAGGTACTTAATAACTGCCATGTGTTCGTTTTCAAATCATGCTTTAGAAAACGTCCTTCTTTGAAGCTGCAGAATTTTGAAGTATAAATAATATGGGTAGGTACGTATGACTCGTAGGTCTAACTTACTAAGTCTGGTCTTTATTTAGTAAAGGTATGCTATTATGCGCAATTGCTTCATAGGAGTGAGGTTAGTGTAGAGGTATGAAGAACAGAGTGTAAAGTTCACTCATCCTTCATAGAAAAGGGAGGTGTTGTGTCTGATGGGCTACCTACTGCCCGAGGATTGATGTTGGGACATTGTATATTACAGGATTTTGTGTGACGTCAGTGTGATGCGTAGTTCGCATGTGGCGATGTCGATGCCACCACAGGAAATATGTGTGAGACCAATGATATTACTAAAGATGCTAATGTATACCAGAGAAGACCTTACCAGATAAGCATGCTCATAATCCTGCTCATTATAAGCTTGACTTTTGCCTTGTCTTACAAAACCCATTACATAAGTACATACACTTAATCTTAGCTATTACGTACTGCTATTAGTTTCCATGAAATATAAAACTACCTGTTGCTAGAAAAGCGAGCCAAAGTTTGAGTCAGCTCGTTCCGCCCTTTGACGTTTCAGATTAAAATTTTGCAAACTATACTTCAAAGTTAGCCCCGAAGGATTGAGCTTCAATTAATAACATATGTTCATCGATTTATCGTGGACTCAAGATAAGTTTTTTGCTGCGTTTATGAAGTAGTAATTTTACAATTAATGATCGTTTAAAAATTCGTCGAGTCTCCCTCGGAAATACACTCGGACAACTGAATCGAGCCACCTCGCTATCTTTTTAAATAATGATAGTACAAAGAAAAGAAATGTGGTTTTGAAGCCAGCCACTCACCATCATATTCGTTTGACATTGTTTCAAATTTGAAATCGGAGTAAATAATCGGAGGAGTAATCAGAGTACCGGCCAAGTGCAGGACAGACCACGCACAATGAAGGATTCCGTAGTTGGGATGAATTTATCACAAGAACAAACTTAACATTTTAGTTGAAAACAATGTTTCATTGAAAAACATTCCAACTGCAAATGTCAGTTTGTACGCACAATATTGAGTGATTTACCATGTTATTTTAAGACCATAGACTTCTTATAGGTTTCTCTGTAATCTAAGTATAGGGGGAATGGTCAATTTTCATAAATTTTCCGTAATAACTTTAAAACTATTTAGTTTAAAATTTAAAAAAAAATATATATTTGAAATACTTATAGCAAGCCTTTTTATCTGTAATTTCACGTGGTACAATTTGCAAAACTTTTTTTTTAATTTTCTAATTTTCCCCCAAAAGTGAACCCCATATTCAAAATTAATTTATTTACGTTACACGTTCATGTTTGAGGAGCTCGTGGCTAAATAATAACAGCCGCACGGGTTGACCAATAAGGTTAAGCTACGCTTGCCGTGGTTGTCCGTAGATGGGTGACCATCTTTACATACCGAGACTCCTCCATGCCTCGAAAAGCACGTTAAGGCGTTGGTCCCGGCTGTCATTCGTAGATCTTTAACAGTCGTTATGGGTCGTCAGAAGCCCGAAAGTCTGACAACCAGTCTTACCAAGGGGTATCGTATTACCCAGTAACTGGGTTGTGGAGGTCAGATATGCAGTCACTCCATGTGAAATACTGGTATTCAGCTGCATCCGGTTAGACTGGAAGCCGACCCCAACATAGTTGGGAATAGGCTAGGCAGACACGTTCATGTGTGGGTCACAGAAATTCATATGTGTACCAAGTAGTAACTTGTGTTATCTCCAAGAGCATTTACGACGGCCGTCATGAGGTTCGGCATGGAATTAATTAATGCCACTATGACGTGCTGTGGAATGTTCTCCCATACTTCCAAGATGACAGTTTTCAGCTCGTGCAAAGTTTCTGGAGCTGGTTATAACCAATCAGCTCCAGAAACTGAGCTGATGAGGTGAATAAGTCGTTTGTATTGATTCCACTTAGAAGATGGCAGAAATTTTACTGATTTTGCCTAAAACCCGTTGCATTGCAGGATTGTAAAGGAATACGACTTGAAAAAAGATTTTTTTCTTTTAACCAAAATTCAAAAACTATTCCCTTTTCAAAAGACGAAATTTACTAAAAAGTATCTATAGGATTTACAAAAAAATATAATTAAAAAACCTGATTCTAAGTAACTAGCAAAAATGTGCTTGATTCCTACACACTTTTGATGTGTGTATTTTGAAACAAAAAGCGAATCACTTGAATCAGCCTTTGACATTCCACTCAAAAAACACTTTGAGGTAACCGAACTCTCTGCGGGACCGAACGCCTTTCTGTATTCCATGTGAAACAAACATATTGACTGGAGTAGCTCGCCACTCGTTTTTGTGGTCGTCCTGTCGATGTCGTATGGTAGCCCTGATAATATATACAAGGCCGATTTTGAAATGAAAACAAGAAACACTTTATCAAGTTCTAATTGGTTCTAATTGTACGTCATTCTCATTTAATGACACAACAATATTTATTTAGTTAAGTACAGGAGAACTGACAGCACAACGGATGTATATGTAACACAGAGCGAATGAAATTACAGGTTCTCAAAACTAAAATTTAATTCTTTGTGTTCTTAATGAGCCGTGGTCAAAAGCTAGTCAAATATAAATTATCCGTATTATGAAAAAGTTTTGTTTTTTTTCAAAATCTTTCCTCACATTGCTTAGAACTTCGGAGAAAAACAAATGATTAAACAGCAGAAAAGCCACTTTGCATCATAATGAGAAAACATACGTAGAACCTTTTATATAACGACATTTATACTGAAAACAAGATGCAAGCTCCATCAACAATCCAATTTCCGTCACATACTGCTCACGGAATAAACAATGCATGAAATACCTTTAGCTAAGGAATTTTTAACTTTAAAATAAGGGAAGCGCATGCATTTTCACAGAAATTTCATTGAAATGAAATATTTAGTTCTGTGAATACGTATTCTGGAACTCTTTTTGTGTCATTTGGTGAATCTATACATACCATAATCAGCTTATAATTTTCCCACTGCTGGGACTCAGCCCTTTTCACTTCGAGAGAGAGTGGGCTGTAATCTACCACGCGGGCCCAGTGCGGGTTGGTAGATGTCATATGTCTTCGGTTTTTTTTTTTGGTTCTAGGACATACCGGTTTCCTCACGATGTTTTTCATCACCATTTTGAGAGCAGTAGTAATGAAATAATTTACACAAAGTAAAGAGCCTATACCTGGGTTCGCTAGTATCTATTATGATTGTTTGTCTGAATTTTCTTTAGATCACTTCGAACATTCGATATAATTATTCAATCAGTCATTGACCTTTTTAGTCTGCACTCTTGGGAAAATATTATGTCATACATACATACATAAACTCAGGCCTTCTTCCCATGTGGGTAGGCAGAAACTACAGAACGCCACCTGCTACGATCCTTACATACTCCTTTTGCCTCGTTTACATTCATAAATCTGGTCATACACGCACGCCGGTTGCGAGTACTACGCACCTGACCTTTCTGAAGAACATCACCAATAAGATCATTATATGTCTTCCTAGCGCGTCCCCTTCCGGCGTTTCCACTCACATCTGCCGTGTAAATACCTTTTGTTAGTCAACTTTCATTCATCCTCTCAACATGACCAAACTATCTAAGCATACTCTTTTCAATTTTTGTCACTACATCTTCTTTTAAACCGCACCGTTGCCTTATCACATCATTTCTCAGTCTATCATAGTCACACCACACATGCTTCGCAAGGAACGCATTTCCACAGCATTTATTCTACTTTCATGCTTCTTTTGCCATACCCAACATTCACTTCCATACATAAGCGTAGGCACCAGCACACCATTGTGAACAGCCAGTCGGGCCTTTTTGGACATTAACTGGTTGGTCACAACTGCATGTATAGCACCATTCACTTTATTCCCCGCATTTACTCTCCTTTCCACATCTTCATCTATCTTTCCATCCCTTGTAAACAGAATATAATGTCAATGTAATATTATGTCAATCTGAAATAATGATTGATACTATTATCGATATACGAGTAGGTACCGGAAAACACCGAAAATTGAAGCATATCATAAATAGGTAAATAAACATTATGTTACATACATTATCGCGTTATTATGTGTCGTTGTAACTTATACAGGGTGTAAGGGACAGCCCTCCGCAAACTAACAGGATGCATTCAGCTACTTATTTTGAATCCTATTCCACTGGAAATATCCTGAGGAAAATTGTCATGTTTTTTTAACGTATTTTCAGTTACTATTCCTTTCTTTCCATGTAAAATTACATTTTCTGTACGCAGCACTCCATTTATACCGTTTATATAAAACAGCTAAAATTAAAAAAAATCAGTAATGGATGTTGAAATATAGAGAATATAATTCTGTACAGATTTTGCAACATAAACTATAAATGTATTTTCTAAGCTAAATATCAAACTGTATTTCAAACTGTATGTTTTTGGTTAAATAAAGATTTTATTATTATTTCATATTTCTCGGGACCCTAGGGTCCCGGACCTATTATTATTATTAAATACTCGCCGGCCAAAGGCTCGCTGCGCTGCCGTTCGCTACGTGCGTTTTGCCACGTTAACGATACATTGCGTGTCAGGTAATAAAACAAATCAGGCTTATTGGAATCCCATAACGTTTCTGAAATAATGTCATGTACCGGTCATCTTAGTATGATATATTGAACTCACCTCATCAGTTTGCGGAGGGTTGTCCCTTACACCCTGTATATTCGGTTTAAAGAATTTTATTCTCATAAGAACAATACATAGGTTCACTTACAATGAGATACAAAGTAATTGTTTATATCTAAATAAATACATTTTGCCTCCGATGCATGTTGGTGAAGTTTTACAAAACAAATACTTAAGAAGTGTGTAAATTGCTAACATTTAATATGCGGTTTGACTACATTTCATAAACGTAATTTCTCAGTTTTAGTTTAAATCTGTTAATATTATCACAATCTTTTACGTCATTTGGTAGGTCGTTAAACAGCTGTGCTCCTTCGAACAATATGGTTTTTTTACCGTAGTTTGTGCGAGCTTGTCTTCGTTGTAATTTATTTTTATTTCTTAGGTTGTGTGATATTGTTTTTTTTTTATGTAGTTGTAGCTTTGATTGTACACTGTTTGTGGTGATTTTTTTTATTAGAATGCAGGTACCGTATGTGTATAGTTGTTTGAGATTTAATAATTTGGTTTTTTCAAATAGTGTTTTAGTTGGAGTAAGGTAGTGATAATGGAATAATGTTTTTATAATTTTGTTCTGGTTTCGTTGTAAAGGCACTAGGATAGTTTTTGCGGCGGATCCCCATATTTCAACAAGATACTCGAGATGCGATTTTACTAATGAGTTATAAATAATAGTAGGTATTTTCCTTGGAATACAATTTGAGATTTTGCGTAATGATATTGACCTGACATACTAAACAAATAACAAAGTATTGATATTACGCGGCAAAGTAGGTCACGGTATAATTTTCACAAGTAAACACATATATTTTTTGTGAATATTATTTTATGTAGTTGAATATTCATATCAATAAATTATAGAATAATAATAATAAATGTGGTTACGATTACCAAACATAGTGTAAAAAATTCTTCATAACTGCTGCGAAATTTATTCCTACCTACATTAATATACGAGTAAGTACCTATCTGACAGCTTCTAACAAAACTAAGGGTTGATTATTCCAACACCAGGTTCCATATTATGACGTTCTAATGCCATAATTCGGGGGAGTTTGTTGCGCCACTTCTTCCCAGCACTAGGAAGTGGTGAAGGGCGGGCGTGCCGGGGGACTGTCTTAATGTAATTTTTGACGTTCGAAAAGTGCTGATTCTTAGCCTAGTTTGAATAAATGACTTTTGATTTTTGATTTTGATGATTCCAGTGCAAGAGAGACCTAGCTATACATGACCGCTATCAACATCCCTTTTTCGGACTGGAATCATGATGGCATTAATACTTCATAATACCCTGGTGTCTTTATCCGACTAATAATTTGGGATTTTGTCAGTTTTTTCATACAAGTTCTGTTAAACGTCAATTTTATACCACGAATATAAAATATCTGATTTTGGAAATATCAGCAACTGGCTCTTTTTAATGTCTTCAACTTCAACTTTGATAAAAATGTTGTTGTAATGCATAAAAAAAATTCCCAAGTGTGAGCTGGGGGCCAACCACCGAGGTGGTGTAACAGTGTGAGAAAGAGATGGCGCTATACAGGACGTCTAGCTCCATCTCTTACCGATACTGAAGTAAAATTACAATAATACTGCTTTAAGAAGTGATGGTCTAGCTCCTAGACTCGCACACGAAGGGTTCCGTACCACCGTACAATATTTAGCTACTTTTTTTACTTTAGTAAAGACAAACATGTTACTTGTATGGGAACCCCCTTTAATGTTTAACTTTATTTTATTTTAATTATTTGTTGTTATAGCAGCAATACAAATACACAATGTTTGAAAATTTCAACTATCTACCTTTTACGGTTCATGAGATTCAGCTCGCTGACAGACAGACGGATGGACGGATGGACGGACAGCGGAAGCTTAGCAATAGGGTTCCGTTTGGCATCCTTCGGGTACGGAACCCTAAAAATAAGTACTTATGTTAAGAAAAGAAGCAGTAGAAGTTATCGAAATAAAAATTTCCAACATAAAAGCCGTATTACGTCACCGTTAAAAACTAACGAAAGAAAAGCTTTATCAGATTATTCGCAAATTCCCCACGCTCACGAATTTTCTTTTTATTTTTTCTTACTTATCAACTCCCTAAGTACCGAATAAAGAGTTCATATTTCGAACAAAAGTTAATCCAGACATTTTTTATTCTCTTTTGAAACCGTATTCTCATTTCAATTAGAGTGAAAAGATACTGTTTTAATTGTCCGCCCGCGTCAAGGAAATTGGGTACCTGTTATAAAAGAAGGTATTGTGAGCAAATGGGTGACATTTGCTTAATTATTTTTCTAATTATAAAAGAACTGTTGTGTATTTTTGTAATGTGAAATGTTTGTTTTATGAAGCGCGAAATTATGCGCGTTCTTTTCTGAGAATTTGTTTATTTGAGTTTGCTTTACCTATACTTTTTATTCTTTATTAGAAATACCTGTTTTTGTGAAGCTTTGATTCTCCGTAGCAGCAGTCAGGATTAGTGCCCGGTTGATGTCAAGAGGATTCCCCCTATTACATGGGACTTATAACTGACGAAATGTCGGTGTACTATTTGTAATCTGTGGTACTATTTTGTAATCTGTGGTACTATTACGTAGTGGCCTAACTCTTCGGGGAATACAGGCGTGATATACAACATGTCACGGAATTAACGCACAACCTCTTAAGGGGTCATTATACTCATCACTATGAATAACTTTTAATATGGGACCAAACCTGAAATCTCGAAAAAAAAATTGGCTGTTCCCTAAATTTTGATGAACATAAATATAAGGAACAGCTGATTTTTTTTCGCGATTTCAAGTTAAGTCCCATAGTAAAAGTTGTTCATAATTATAAGTACAATGACTCCTCAAGAGGTTGAGCGTTAATTCCTGGACATGTATATTATGTTACGTTGAGTTCAACAAACAATGTTTTTGGAAAATATTTTATTCTGGCTCCTGAAATTCTCGTTTATTATATTGAAAAACGATACTGAACATTTCGTCCTCAAAACAAAAACCCGGTCTGTTTCAACTGAAACAGCTAAACATCTTAGAAGTGCAACACTGAATCTGATAGTCCCTTTAGCTACGGAGAGTTCCGATCTCTTTGCGCCAGACTCTCAGACGGTAATTAGATTTTCCGAATTACTTCCACAGAAGACTACAAGTTGCTCGAAGGCCGCAGGTGGGGTTCGCTTTCAAACTTTATTTTCGCATTCCGCGTTTCTAATGGAGAGACGGATCTGTTTAACAATATGCTCAAGATGTTCGGGAAGCTCTAGTTGTTCCTTGATGGTAATGGTAAAAGTTTAGTGGAATTCTTGGATGTTACGGGTTTTGGGTTCTCGTCAATTTATTTGGGCCTTTAAAGTGTCTGTTTGGGTGTTTTAAGAGGCAACTAGAGATTGTATCAAAAGGATGGGGTCTCGTTTGCGTACCTATATAACATATATTCAGCAACATATCTTTAAAAAAAAACATTATTGTTAGTTTATTAGTGTTGGTTTATAACTCATTTGTAACAACAGGGAACTGTCTAGAGTGTTAAGTCAAAAGAGTATATCTACTTTATATCCTACAAAGAATCAATCGTATTCATGAACCGACTTCAAAAACGGAGAAGGTTCTCAATTCGGTTGTATGTTTTCTTTTTAATGTTTGTTACTTCTGAACTCCGTCAATTTTATAAACCGACAGAATTTTAAAAACCAATTTTATAAACCGATTTGAAAAAAATATTTTTTTATTTGAAAGAATTTACTTCCGGATTGTTCCCATATAAATTTGGTCAAGTTCTGACGAGTGGTTTTTGAGCTAGCTTCAATAGTACGTATTTTTTCCATTTAGTGTAGGTTGATGATATTATAATATTTTTTTGTCACTGGTCATTTACATTGCAAGTAGTACAACTTTGTGTGGGGTAGGCACCACAACTAAAAAGTTAAAAATAAAAACTATTTGCAGAAAAAATCAACCGACTTCCAAAAAAAAACACTACAAAATGAAAAATAACTTTAATTTTGGAAGCCGGTGGCAAAAAACGAAAATACAAAACCAGACACTAACTTCCGAAATCAAAGTTATTTTTCACTTTGTAGTGTTTTTTTTGGACGTCGGTTGTAATTTTTGCAAAAAAGTTTTTTTTCTAGAGCTTTAATACATAACATAACTGCGTGACTTTATTCCCCGATGAGACGGGCAGAGTTGTACGAACCTATAGGTACACGCACATTTCACCAGTTATGTTTAAATCCCATGTAATAGGGGGCGAGCCTATTGCCATCTACCGGGCACACATTCAAACACCGGGCTGCTTCAGAGAAATTCATAATGGAAAGACTCAAAAATTTGCTTTAACACCTACAAAAATAAATACCTAATTAAACGCGCTCATCAAGCTCGCTCAGTACCTACCACAAAGACTTAAAATTAATAGTTAAACCAGAATTGTTCTTGACAAACGTTCCAAGTCGCTCTAACGCCTTGAAACCCATTCGAAATCTACTCATTAGTAAGCCCAAACATAGAGAGACGTGGAGCTTTAGGAACTAGCGCACACTTCGTTATATTGACTTACTCGAAGTTGCGGTACCGCCTGCACAATCGTTGGGGGACACTATCAAGGTATGGCACAATGTTTCAGGAGTTTAAGATTGTGAAGACGTTATGAACAGGCAAAACACTTCTGTATCTTTAGAATATAAAACATTTCTTTCACTGACAGACAAAAGGATTGAATATTGGCAAATAGAGGCACAATGCTTGCCACGGTTGGTTCGTGGATGGGTGACTGTCTTTACATACCAAGACCTTTCCGTGCCTCGGAAAGCACGTTAAGCTGTTGGTCCCGGCTGTCATTCATGGATCTTTGACAGTCGTTGCGGGTCATAAGAAGATCGAAAGTCTGACAACCAGTTTTACCAAGGGGTATCGTGTTATCCAGTAATTGGGTTATGGAGGTCAGATAGGCAGTCAATCCATGTAAAATATTGGTATTCAGCTGCATCCGGTTAGACTGGAATCCGACCTCAACATAGTTGGGAAAAAGTCTAGGCAGATGATGACGAGAGGCACAACGGAACTGATTTTAGTATCTACTATATGTAAGTACATATATAAAAATACAGTCTGATATATAAAATATATAAAAGTATGTACACCCTTATCATACAGGGACCTAAAGCCTTCATTCATTAGGGAGCAGATCCTTTAATCTCTCGTGGATGGTGACGATATAATCTTGTAGGTAGATATAACATATATGATAAACAGCGGACGCAATACGTTAAATATAAGCTCGGAACCTACAAAATAAGGGTAATTTAAAACTTCCCCTGTTTCATGAGCAAGCTCAACAACTTGTTAAGATTTTAGCGAAACGTAGGAAGGTTATGTTTATGTAAATAAATCTGATACAGTCTAATGATTGTTACACACGCGAACTTCTGAAATTCAGAGTTATTGTGAACCATATTAACGTGACGGTTCTCCTGTTTAAATATTTTATGTCTAGTTTAATATAATCAGCTTTAATAGACTCTAAATTCCTGGAAGCTCTTTTAAGCACTAAGAAAGTTCGTCGTTCTTGTTACTTTCTAGTTGTTTGTAAGGTAATTACCGGTTTGCGTTCTGTAAATTAGATCCCGTCACGAGTTAAATAACATTACTGAAATTCGAAAGCGACTTTTTTTTTCTTTTGTTCTTGCTTTTGTTTTTCCGTGTGTAGAAACTAAAAAATATATTTGTTTGTTGCTTCCGCATTGTGCTATACCTCAATAGTTGATTTCACTTCGACAGTATTATTATTTACTAGGCGTTGCCCGCGGCTTCGCCCGCGTGAATGTCAATACTTCCAGTATTTGAATCGGATTTTGTTCACAAATTCATGAGTTTTATTTTTTTTTGCGCGGAACCCTAATTATTTTTAAAAAATAAAAGTAGCTTATGTTACTCCCTAGAACATCAGCTATCTGCCAGTGATGTCCCGTTAAAATCGGTTTAGCTGTTCCGGAGATTAGCCGGAATAAGCAGACAGACCGACAGACAGATAGACAAATTTTATTTAAAATATTTTTTGTTAACACTCCTAAAATTAGCGAAAAAACCATAAGAGTACTTTCAATATAGATTATTGAGGAGAGCACATTGGCATCATTTGTTTTTCAAAAATCTTGAAATTATATTTTTATAGTCCTATGTCCGCCAGTTTGTATGGAGTCGATTCACTGTGGTCGGGGGAACAAGAAATCTCACGCGGACGAAGTCGCGGGCGGAAACTAGTACGCAAGTACCGTATATACTTTCATACGCATTTAGTAAAAAGCTGTTATTTTGACAGTACGTGTAAACAGACACTTCAAGTTTATTTATTTGTATAAATTTATTTGGGATCTTCAACAAAAGATAAGTACATTGATACAATAGCAATCACAATAATAGAAAAGTTCTATTAAGTGTGCTCCTTCAATTACAGGAGACCACACTATGCACATTATATAACTAAATGTAAACAGGATAAAATACAAATACATGGCTGATGATACCTTCGTTCTCTTAAAAGAAAAGCTCACTTTTTATTTACGTTTCTTCTTCAACGCAGACAGAACTTCCGCCTTCGTAACGAAACCAGTCTTCTAAGTAATTTTAGTTCGCTTGCAGCGAGTTTAATAATAAAATGCATCCGTTTGGAAAACTTAGGACCTTACTATCTCTACAAGGTTTTAGAAACCATAATTATCAGCCGGCAAGAAAACGACGGTTTCAGTGCAAATCAATAAGCTTACAAGTTTTACTACCTTCGCGATTAGATAACACACCGTTAAGGCTTACAACACACGAAATACTTTCGGTAGCCATTTCTGTGGCTAGTTGTGTTGCTGGAACGTTTTTAGATCTGGATATATATGGAAAACCATGATTTTCCGCTACGCGTCTGACCGTTGCAGTTATATGTATCAAGCACAGTCGGAAACATGACAAAACATATACGTACGATAATCGTACCAAATACAATACAAGAAAGTTGATTAGTTTGGGACTGTGTTAAATTAAACTCATTAGTTGTACAGACGCAAGCACATCAAGCTACTATAATCTGTCAAATTTCTTTAATAGATTTTCAACTTTATCGCTAAAGCATTAGGTTCAAGGTTGATTGGGAAAATTTGACAGTTTCAGGTAGCTTGATGTACTGGCGCCTGTACATTGAAGCACAATTTGGCAACGTTCAAAGGTTCCATCGTTTAACTTCGGAAAAACCGAAATATAGCGAATAAAATGTGACTATCGACCCATAGAAATTGATTTAAATTGCCACCTAAATTATTAGAGATTGACGCACTAATCACACCCTTCCATCACACCCATCATCCGTCACACCCTTTATTGGACCAGTCACATTTAATTCGGCAAAGTTCGGTTTTTCCGAAATAACCGATGGAATTTTTGAACGTTGTCTAACTGCTAGGATAAAATAATGATTTTTTGGCGCTCGAATGACGTTGATAGGGGTAAACATTTATGCAATTAGGGTTTTCTGAAATGACGTTCACTACGTGACAGCACTGAGACGTCCGGTCCGGGCACCTGTCAAAAGTGTCAAAGCGCCTATTTTTTTTTACTCGTGACTGAATGATGAACGAATGAATGAAACGAGGGTTGAACGTCATCATATTATTATATATTATGTTCATTGTCGAAATGCAAGGCCTCTTGACAAAGTGGCGCCAACTGGTGTCGGGAATGTTAACGAAAACCATCTTTGTTTTGTGAAATGTCACTTGAAATGTATTCGAAAAAACAAGTTGGTGGTTAGTTCCGATTTTGGCTATACGCGCCAAAATAACTTTGTGGCGCTTTAGAAAGAAAAAGAAAGTAAGAATAATGTTTATTTGGACACAGTTCGTGAAACACAAAATACAAAATAAAAAAGTGAATATAATGTTTTAACAACAATAGTGTGTGCCTTCTTTAGCTGTCTTTAACATAGGTATAGGGTAGGTATTACGCCGTTGACGCGTCATTTATATCAATATGAAAAGGGTCTACTTACAACAGGTGGTACACTTGAGGTACACTGGAGGAGAATACTTATTCTCAAGGTGACTGTACCAGTGTACCTACCATTATATTTAGGCTTTTAAAATTTTATGTACATACTTACATAAAAGTACTTTAAAATGGTCTTCAAAAGAGATACCTATCTACCAATCCATAGTCACAAGACTATACCAAGTGGGTTGATAATCACGGAACAGCCTTCGCGTGGCGGGTTGTCGCCGTCCGGCACCGCTGTGGAATATTAATGCTGCAAACTTGGATCTAGCCATCCGATAGTGGTCAAAGTGGCACGCACTGCGAGGAGATTGGCGTCTTGGGAAACTGTTTTAATATCAGCTGCGATCTTACCTAATCTAGATAAAGGGAAGACTAGGCTTCAAACAGCGATTCTGGTAGGTACTTGATTTGGAAGCGTCGGTGACAAGTCACGCAAAGATTAGAAAGATAGAAAGGTATACGTACTTTCATGTATTATACAACAGGTCCCGGAATTAAGGTACAACTTCTTAAGGGGTCATTGTACTCATCATTATGAACAACTTTTACTATGGAACCAAACTTAAAATCGCGAAAAAATCAGTTGTTTCCTAGATTTTGACGAGTTATACGAAAATAAACGTAATTATGTAGGAAACCCTTAGTAGGTTAACATGGTAGTGTTACCCAGTAACTGGGTTGTGGAGGTCAGATAGGCAGTCGCTCCATGTAAATCGGTTAGGTATAATCTAACCACCCGGCTAAAATACTTAGTTGGGAAAAGGCTAGGCAGATGATGATAAAGGGAGGATTAAGCCCGATTTTGTATCTAGGGGGCTACCTATCCAACACACGTAGCATGTCCACCATAGAAACGGGTTTTGTCGACGGAAGAATAGACAGAATGATACATCGCCATGCGTTAGAAATATTTCTACAATCTGTCATTTTGTCTATTCTTCCGTCGACAAAACTTGTTTCTATGGTGGTCATGCTACGCATGCGTCCTATGAAGCTTTGTCTCTTTTGGACACATACCTAATATACCTACATGATATATTCATGTGGACGAAACGCTTCGTTCACATAAAATTATGGCGTGTGCTTTGAGCCTAAACACATTTGCAACTAGATAGGGCAGACGCATCGGATAACCATTTGTTTTTCAAACAAAACAGCCCTGTATTCAAGGCTGCGCACAAACATTTTAGTGAGCTGTACAAACTAGAGGCAATTTGTATCTAATTTGTGAGCTATACGCTGTGTGACGTGTTAGGTTTGGGGTAGAATGTCTAATGTATTTTCACACCTGCGAGTACTTACGTACGTATTTAGTGCATGTCGTTTTTGGAAACGTTCGTGTGTGATTTGTTGAGTTTTCTTGAAAGATACATAAACACAAAAATAATATGATTTTATCCCAATGAAACAGAAGAGAATGCTCGTATCCTAATTATCATTCCAAATCTATCATTGTAACACAGATAAGGCTATCGTTGCCGGTTTGTAGGTCAAATAGAAAGGTGTTTCCCTGCAATACCTGCTAGTTTGGCCGAGAACCTTTTATGGCTAGGCTGTCATAATGTTTGATAGAAAGTTTGGAAACAACAAAACCTAAGGATTAACATGATTATCAACAAGAAACCTAACAAAAACACGAATTTAAAATTCACACCCTTAATTTCCACGTGCACAAAAAGGGTTGTATCCACGCACAATATCTGGGTACAAGAATTATTAAAATCACGCGGGCTAGCCGGCAAAGTCGGACAAACAACGCAAACAAAAAGTGAAGAGAAGATAACATTTTTTGCTTTAGCCCCACGGTGACCCGAATATATAATGACTTGTGAAACGAGAAATAATCCCGTTCAGTTTTTATCATACCTATATAAATATCACACGTGTGTGTAGCTAATCTAAATGTAACCTGCTAAAAACAGAGTCCCTACCACGAACTCGTGATGTGCCTAAACGTGATGTAAATTCGAACGATTTTTGAATCGGAAATACGACTATCTTATAGCATTTAGGTTTAAATGTTTGCGCCAAGCTCAGTTAATATCCCCATAGATATGATTAAAGTCTTAAAACGTATTTTTAATTTTAAAATAGTTACGTGACGTTTTCTCCGCATGTTCATCCTAGGCACACAGGTTCTCGGGTGTTACCATTGTGTGGATTACCCGGAGGACACGGTGGAGCATACAGTGAAGGTCTGCCCGGCTTGGGCGGAGCACCGCTGCGTCCTCGCGGAGGCGATCGGCGGCGGCGATCTCTCACGTCTGGCCCTGGTCTAGGCCATGGTATGGAGCGCGAGTACATGGGAAGAAGCCATCACCTCCTTCTTCGAAGCAGTAATGCTCGCGAAGAAGGAGGCGAAACGTGTGAGGAAGAGGCAATCTTTGCGCCCTCACGCCCCTAGTCGCCGTAGGAGACGCCCTGGGCGTCGGGAATTGAGATGCGATTCCCGGCCACCGTAGGCGCGGGCTTGCGGACGGCGAGTAATTGGTAGCTCGCCGTCCGGTACTCGCGCTCTATGAGGCGCGGTCCACGTGCGTCTCAAAGAGATCTCAGCACTAACTGATGGGGTCCGCTTAAGCTGATGCCTGCCAGGGTCACGGGATGTTCGAAAGAGATACCGTGGCCCCTGGCACAGGCAACTGTAGGAACACGGGAGGGTTTTAGTCAGTAAAAGTCCGGGATCCAGAGCGGGAGAAGTTATTTGATGGTTTCCTACCTAAAAAAGAAGGGTTGTGTGAACAGCTTCCTAACCAATTCTCATCGCTTAGAACCATTTATATCAAACAAAAAATACACGTCTGTAGCAGTTGCACACAGGTTATTTTTTGTGACGACCTTCGTTTTTCTTACAATATTATTGGAGAATACAGAACGGAACTTTTCTATCCGGGAATATACAAAGATTGTAAGATCTGTAGGCAACCAGTGGAATTTTTAATCTAAAATCTGTGGACGTCGATCGGGTCCTCCCAATTCAGATATAGGTAGTAGGTACATACAGACTAGATATTTGAAACGGCGAAGAGCCAAAATATTCACAATTGAATCGCCGCGAGTACCTTGCTACCAAGGGTGGTCCCCACATGTTATAAGTGGTTTCTTAGCCTGAAACCGTAACGGTGGTGTTGTTTTAGTTTTAAATCATAATTTATTTTTGATGTGTATAAGTGTTTTTTCTAACGAAACAGAAGTATGTACGATTTATCATAAGGTAGCCTCTTTTCTACCTGCGCGTAAAAGGCGACTAAAAAGTAGTCAGTATAGTCTTCCTCAGTCAATCAACTCAGGCTATCGCAGACCACTGCTGGACATAGGCCTCTCCCAGGCTGCGCCACAACACCCTGTCCTCCGCATTCCATATCCAGTCTGTCCCAGCCACCTTCTCAAGGTCGTCAGTCCATCTGGATAGGGGGCGTCCCACAAAGCTTGCCGATACGCGGTCTCCACGCCAGGAATCGTCTGCTCCACCGGTCATTGGTCCTTCGACAAACATGGCCAGCCCAAGGTCTTCCTAACTACCAGTAAAAACAACCTATAGCAAGCCAGGACCTAAAGCTCGTTAGCTGGAACCGTTACCACTAGGTCACCTGATCCCTGACTACTGTGATGTAGACGTTTGCAACTGATAAAACCATTTAATCTTCTTTATAGGTAGAATGTTTGAAAAGATAGGTAATATTCACATTCTACTAATTAAACTCACGTCATTGCATAACTTAACAGCCCACAATTGCTCTATTCAAAAAGAAGAGAAAGAAAAATAAGTTTATTTGTTAAAGAAACACGTAGGTACATACAAAAAATAAGAGTAATCAGAAAAATAAAACAAATAGATCTGCATAATACAAAAAAAAATATCACGAGCATAGAACAGAAATAGTCGGCAGCTGCACGTTACGATTGTGACAAAAAGGCTTCCACTCAGCATGAACACACAGAATTGGGCAACACATAACGCACTGCCGCGCCAGCGCACAATACAACTCCGTGAGGTAATTGTCGAAATTATTCAACGTCAATTATGGATCCGTTGCAGATATTAGGTAATTGGACGTAAACAAAGGCCGACAATCTGTCATTCGATACCTATTATAGTAATGAGTAATTTTTTACTACATTTCATTTTTATATTATCAATTTTTTGAGATGATATTATATATCATTATAATTCATTAGTGGCCATGAATTTTTATTCAGGAAGAACTGTTAAAATTGCTTAAAGTTAAACAACGATTAGCGTCTGTTTAACAATAAATTTTCGACGTCTCATAACCTAGCAACGTTTATAAATTAGTAGGTACATGTTTTGTACAATATTACTCAATGTTCGACCATGAACCACGAAGGTTATAATTTATTCGTTCTTATTTAAATATATTCTTTGTTCCAATTTTAAAAGATAGTCGATGCAGTTCCCGTTAATTACAACAGCAAATTGGTCAATGGTGTCACGATATTTCTTTTCTATCAATTTTGTACCATAGATTACATAATGTAGCGAAATTAAAATAAAAATTCACCAATTTAACACGTACCTATAATAATGTAGTAATATTTTAAAGAGTATCGCACCAAAAATATATTAAGCTAAAATTAGAAATCATTAAAACAGTTGCGGAACAGGTAATTCACACAAACACTCAGATGAGTGTAATTTTTTGTTACGCGTTTGGTAAAACCGATTTTCTAAGTCGGAAACCAAACGCGTTGCGGTGAATTTTCATTTTCATTTAACACTTTACAATAGGCACTTACTCGTAATAATATTCGATATTCCTATACACACCAGATTAAACAAAGAAACATAAAATTCAATACCATTTGTTGAAACTAGAATCGAATAGCTAGTCTAGCCTACTCTATTAGATTCTAGTTTTTTTCAGACTAGTCTAGTGAGAAACTAGACTTTTTGCAGGACAGTTTCGTTTTCATTTGCGAAAATATTTGATATTCAGCGGACATTTTATACTACTTCAGCTTGGTTTTATTGTTCCAACGTGATTGGCGTGGCAGATCACTTCGAGCGCCATGACATTTTAATTACTTTCTTTCGTTTAATAGTTTTACACTGCCGCTGTCGCCGCTGATGTTGATGTTGATTCATGATTCATTTTATACTTTTATGTTGGTTGCGTTTCATGAATAAACATAGTCATTAATAAATAAATGTCAAAAATTGTTATATACAAAATGTAAATAATTTACGAATTATCTCTTGAAAGTACACTACAGTTCTATTTATTATAACTCCGCCTATATTGACCGATCGCTTAATATGAAGTAATTGCAGTGCTAAGTTTGTTTTTTCTTATAAAATTCTTTCTAACAAAGTTCGGATATAAGTAATGACTTCGCTTATAGTGACATGTTACAAACAAACAAATATAACATCACGTCTCTATTCCCCGAAGGGTTAGGCAGAGGTATACCTATAATACACCCACATTTCGCCAGTTATGTTTAAGTCCCATGTAATAGGGGGCGAGCCTGTTGCCATTAATCGGGCACAAAATGTGACGTGGGGTGGGTATGCTCCATTTTTAAGAAATAGGTAATAAGCGAAATGACATACAAAAAAAAAATATGTATTATATAATAATATAAATATAATATAAATAATTATATAAATATGTATATGTATTACAATTTTTATTATATGTTTTTAACATGTTTTTTTTTTGTCAGTTCTTGTTTCTTTTTCTGTTATTTATTAACACCTATATATACATGCAATTTGTAGTTTTTCTCTCTATTAAACTAAATACCTAACAAAAATAGGAAGTTTTTTATTTTCTAAGACAATGCTTAGTATGACGTGTTTGTCACTTCCCTTAGATGTCATTATAAGCGAATTCTATTGTAGTCTGAGCCGACATAACTTCAAGAACTACAATCCTTACCTACACAATACTGATTTTATCTATTTATCAATATTATAATTAGGTACGGCTTATCCATCAACTGTCGTACACTTTTATTACTTAACCTTTTGAACGCCATTGTCACATATACGTGACAAGCAAGCGCGTGCCCAGTACGCCAACGACACAAATATGTGACAAAAAATGCGGTGCACTTTATCACGAAATAAACAATTAAATCATTACTTTTGTGTGTTTTTATTTGTATACCTTAAATATTTAAGCTCTTGTCCATATTTAATTGCTTGAAACGAATTAAATTATACCATGGATATAGAGAAATTTGATGACAAAAAAGAGAAATTAAACGCGGTGAAATTGTGGCTTGGCGTGGAGGGCACGCGCGTGCGCTTATGCTCTGACGTTCAAAAGGTTAAAAACGTTGATGATTTTTACTTGAGGTGGCCGGAACATCAAATCCAAACAGCTGATCGAGACATGTTAATTTAAACACTCCCGCTGTATAGATGATTGAATGAAATTAATTACGTAAATAGAACATTTTCATATTTATCTGACACCACAATACTGTGTTGTCTTTATAACCTCATAGTTTTCAACTTTATTTGATACAGGAAAGTTGTTAAAAATCGATTCAAAATTTTTTAATATGATTAAAAATAGATTAGTTACGGAATCAGGGGGCCAACCACCACCTCTTAAAGCAGTATTATTTTCTCTTTCCCACACTAAAGTAAAATTACAATAATACTGCGTTAAGAGGTGGTGGTCTAGCTCCCGGTGTTACTTTGCGGAAATCCATGACGGTAAAATGTTATGTAAAAGTATTTAGTTTTATTTCCGCAATAACTAGATCAAACCTGGATCTAGTTATTACTTTTTAGTCAATAAAAATAGATAAAAAAACGAGTCTAACACCACAACACCTAGTAGTTATGGTCCTATGTAACTTTATTAATTTGGTGATGACGTAACATAGGTTCACTTATACCCTTCATAGACGGTACACAATTAGTGCTAATAGGCCCATCACTATCCGTCGCATTGTTTGCGCTGATCATGTTTGTTGGGTATATACTTTAATTAAGTGATCCTTCAACGAAATTGTACGTATTTTATTGCTGATGTGATGGAACAATTAGGATTATTTTTGCGGCGAATAAACTGAGTCTAAGGTGGCTAAGAAATCTCGTGGTTAGGAAAGGCTATGGGGTCACTTTTGGGGGGCCAAATAAGAAAAAAAAAAAAAAAAGTTTTGCATTTTTTTTTTATTAAAAAAAACTAGACCGTGTGACATATCAAATGAAAGGGCTTACTGCGGGGGTCTCGAATAGATTATTTTTTTTATAATTTTTAAATAAATCTTTCCAAATTATTTAAGAAAATATACGAAAATTGACCATACCTCCCCCTTATCTCCGAAACTACATAACATTATATCACGCTTTGTTTCACCGAAGGTTTAGGCAGAGGTGTACACCCAAACCCCCGAAACCACTGAGAAATCTGCTGAAATCTCTGAAACGATTAAACTTAAAATTTTGAAAAAGATATAGAAAATAGTTGTATACATATAAATTACAGGAAAACTAAAAGAAGGCTATGGTCTTAAAATAACATGGTAAATCTCTCAATATTGTGCGTACAAACTTACATTTGCAGTTGGAATGTATGGGAGAACATGTTTTTCAACTACAATATTAAGGTTGTTCTTCGGATAATTCTGTCTCTTCTTTCTTCGACTACGGAACTCTTCATTGTGCGTGGTCCGACATGCACTTGACCGGTTTTTGTTCTTTTTTGTACCTACTGGACCATACCTGGGAACCTTCTGGCGACGGAGATATTGAAGGTCGACAATCAAAATTTATTACTTTTTTGCACGAAAACGTGTTTTAAATGTTACAACTTAATTTTAAATATTTATGCACAATGTTTTGCGTTAATTACATTGCGCGCTGTCGTAAACTGCGATTTCTCACCTCAAAAATTATTTTTTTTCTTTCCAAGCAACAACTATTGCTCTATATTACTTTGTTTGATGTACAGAATACATAGATAACGGCTATGTGATCGGTCTTACACCCTGTTTAAACATTCTTATCGAAGATACTACGTGTAAACGTATTACACTTTAACTAGCTAAAGTAAAATAACTCACTTAGTTCGAAAGTACAACCCGGATAACTGAAAATAACGATAGAATCCACATGCCAGAAAATGTATCGTATTCACGTTTAAAATATACGAAACAATATATTCGTAAGGCCAGACAAACGCAGAAACAGGAAGCAAACTACCTGCCGCCGTATATTTAAAAATGCCATTATAATTTCACTCTGTATAAATACCGTAGGGAGAGGTTATTAGTGCTCGCACAGACGGCAACATTTGCGCGAAGTGCGACGTTTTCTTGAGACGCATTTGTGCATCAGCGCGCGTAGCAGGCTCCGCTACGCTCGTAGCAAGCTCGGCTACACTCGTAGTTTACCGTAGCGTGCCGTAGACACCTGTCGTAGCTTTAAGACGCTTACTTACAATGTCAAATTTAATGTTTTATTTTTTGAATTTGTTTTTTTTTGTTTTAGTCATATACATTTATGATGCGCGGTAAGCTTCTTTGTAAACTAATTCTAGAGTCAGCTCATATTTAATTAGGGTTTTAGATGTTTCTTCTTTAACTAATTTATTATCTTCAAATATTTTGTTTTTTTTTTATGCAATTGAAACATTGCTAACTAGTATAGCTTTAGGATAAGAAAATAACATCAACATCAGAAATAAGAGAATTACTTTCAAGATTAGGTTTAAGAAGGTAAAACCAAATGTATTTCTTCTTCTGCACTCCATGCATCCATTTCTTCAGCACGTGACAAATACACAAACTACCGTAAGACTTTCAACTTTTCGAAATACATTGTAAAAATAACAAATAACATTTTGAACAAAATAAAAGAGTAAAGTTCTGTCTCAGCATTTTTCAACGACACATCTTATCAAAAATATTCTAGTAAATTCGAAGTACAGGTACACTCGTGCTGTGTTCTGCTTTATTGTAGTCTATAGGGGATTGCAATTGTCCTTTTGGCAACGAAACTTTACTTTACGGACTTTGTCTTAATATTACGAGTCTTCTAACTTTCGCAGGACAAAATGTTTCCAAAGAGCCTGTTCTTAGTTTTGGCGACTTTTTAAAATCTTTTTTTCTTTTCTTGGGTTTATCCTCCTATATGACCATGACAACTACGTCTAGAAGAAACAAGGGTAGCTTCTCCTCATTGCGTCATCTTCCCAATGCTGGGAGTCGTGACCACGTCATTATTTTAAGACCTTCTCTTTGATGATATTCCTCCACCTGTTCCTACTTTCAGCAACTTGCACGGCTTCTGAGGCTTTGATGTTTAGCGAGGTGCGGATTTCGTCTGGCCACCGTATACGACTCCTTCCTCTTAACCTTTTGCTCGGAAGTTTTTGGAACGGAAAATGATGTCGATCTTTTACTGACTAAAACCCCTTCATGTTCTATCCACTGCCATGCAAGCATGCATACTCAAGCATAGCTATTCACAACAGTTCGATACGCTTCCGTGCCGAATCGAACATCAAATAATGTTATCAAAAGAGTCCTCTAAAGTATAAGCATAGCATAATCAGCCTGCAATGTTCCCACCTCAGGCATCCTCTCGATGAAAGGGAACGGGCAGTAATCCACCACGCGGGCCGAGTGCGGGTTGATAGATGTCACATGTCTTCTAATTTTTGGTTCTAGGACATGCCAGTTTCCTTACGATGTTTTCCTTTACCGTTTTGAGAGCAGTGGTGATGAAATAATTTACACAAAGTAAAGTGCCTGCTTGGGATCAAACCCACGACCTACAAGTCATAAGTCTCGGCCGTATCCACTGGGCCACCACTGCTCTCAAGACTGATCACAAATCTAAAACTCGAAAATTTTGTCAGTTTAAATCAAATAGACGACCATTCTTCCGACAGCTATTTTCTATCGGAGGCAAGGAAAATTAGTAATTGAAAATATGCAATTTTCGATTTGACAACCTGTCGAATGGTGGTTGGAATGCAGGACTCCAAAGATTATTTTAGGCACAATCTATACTTATTTTGTGGTAAAATCATATAATTAAGTAAAAACTCGTGTTTTGTTTTATATTATAACCTATGGTTTTGTATTTCAATAATTACGGTTCTTATTTATTCCCTGAACAAAATCTAAAGCGTTGTATTTAATTATACAGCTTGTTGTTATTTTAGAGCCTGTTAAAAACCACTTGAATTTCAGAAACCAAATAAGTTTCCAGAAATAAACGTAAATTACTCGGACGCGATATTATCAAAACTACTAAATCTGGAATTGTTCGTGGCATTTTATGGCTTTAAAGCATTTAATAACATAAATGCGATTGCTTAACCGGAGCAATTTATAGCTTTACGTTATATATTTTTACACGAACAGTATTTATAACAATTTTTTTTACGCTAGTAGGAATGAAAATATGGTGTGGGAGAGAACACTGTATTTTTTATTTTTCTACCAATACGATAACAATAGTGCGTAAGAATCAATTAAAGATGATCAAACTTATCACAGACATCAAACGCAAAATTAATAATAACAAAAGAGCTCTACTAACATAATTCTCAGTACCTAACAATAAATAAAACAGTTCTCAGAAAACAAAACAAAAACGTATGTTTATTCAACACGTAATAAATGCTAAACAAATAATATAGAAACGTACCGAAGTGAAAACAATTCGAGCTGATAATTAGGAACGCGGGTAAACATGTTTTTTAATTAACTCCTCCTACGCTGATGATCCACAAATTGGATTACCTACGCACGCCTCTGTAACTGTCTCGTTGCTTTGATATATTTCAGGTAAGTTGAGTATTATTGTGCTCAAGATAACAGTACTTAATGGGGTTGTTACTCTTATTAACATAAATTGCATACGATTAAGAATTGGATGACGTGAAGGCAAATTGTAGCTTTCTTAGCAAACATTACAATACTTCGGGAACTGCGCAGTCATATCGCGAAAACATTGGTGGGATGCAATTTTAGAGACGCAATTTGATTGTCAGTCAAAAAGGCTACCGAATTAAAAGGCGCCTGTTTAAAATATGTACGTTCAACATTGTTAAAATTGATGCGAAACAAACAGAAAAATCCTTTTTCCATACTACTGCTAGGAAAAAGGATATTCCGCAATTTTCAAAAGTAGCACCCATTAAAATCGAGACCCGAGCTATCGCGGAGATCTTGAGACCTGAATTGGTTCATATTCTTACGTGAGCGATCTACTCTGATGTCAAGCTTTTTGTCAGTCATACTCTGACACTCTGCCTTACGAACAAACTATTGACAGTTAAAATTGCAGACAGTTAGCTATTTTCAAGATTTCCACGCGAACACTGCTATTTTTCATCAACATTACTTCTGAACTGAAGTAATGTTAATGATGTTGTTGTTGTTCTGATGTTGTGAACTGTGGGTGTACTATAGGTACACCTCTATGTACATAAAGTACACCCACATTTCACCAGTTTTGTTTAAGATACATTTAATAGGGAGCGAGCTTATTGCCATCAACTGGACATAAATCCAGACTCCGAGCTGCTACAGATCCTGACAATGATCTACAAAAAAGAATGATGGTAAAATGTCCAATTAAACCCACTAGAAACCTACACAATAGCCTTACTCCACGTACATGTCTGTATTGATTGTGTGGCGGCTGGCTACTGAATCGGAGTCGTGTAATGATACACGAGTTTTCCGCCCGTTAGCAAACTGTCAGTTGCAGTCAGCCACGGAACTACGAAACATTTTGGATGAAACATTAAGCGAAGATACATTGGTTTTTTGAGAAATTATATGGTAAATTATGGATAGTGTAATCTTAGTATTTTGTAATGGGGTGGAGATCGTATAGACACCAACTAACTTACATTATTCAATGGTGAAAATGGATGACTAATTTATTATGGACCCCTTTTTGATAGATCGATTCAAAATAAAAAATAAAAATGGAAAATCCAAAAGTGTTACGGAGAAAAACCTAAGAAAGTTCATAGATTTTTGTTAATATCTTTTGCGAAAACAATAGGGCTCATCCGAAGGATGAAAGAAAACTTATAGAAGAAGATTTAGGTAGACTGGTAGACTAATCCACTGTGTGTGACGACGTGAATCGTGAAGACAAACAGACACACTTCCCAACGGAAAGCTCTACATGTATTGTTTTTTAATTTCATTTTTTGATAAATTAATATTTATAAGTACCTTGCTAAAATATATTACTTAATCTTATAATTTCAAGTTTTTAAAACTTTCCTGCTAATATGAATTCCATGGATAATTGAGAGTTTATAAACGATTTTATTTTGTAAAATTTTGACAAGGCGACAAATCGAGAGTAAATCACTCTCACACGCTGAAGCGTTGTGAGGTGCGTAATATTCTAATTTTTTTTTTTTAATTGAAAACCTCGTTTCCACTCCCAAAGAAATTGGCTTTGCCTTCCTACTCCTAGTTTTCTCCGATAACCAGCATTGTGAGCTCATCCATGGAATTACATCATAAAACTCACCCGATTAATAATATTTCTGGAATTGGTCTGAGTCCTCAACGTTCAATTTTAGACGATTCACTGTTAAACATATGTAAATGCATTACGCAGCAGGCAGTCAGGCTGAGTTGCGAGCAATCAAACATGTTGACCAATCAGACTGCGCTACGTCACCTTTGTTGACGATTGATTGGGACGGCCTTGCTGCCACCGTTTACCTTAGTTATTTGTTTCGTATTTCAGACAACCGAATACTTAGAATTCAAAGTCCCTGTATAATAATGGAATTTCGCATATACAAGGTGTAACATAAATAACTAATAAGCTCTTAAGAGGACATTGTACTCATCATTATTAACAACTTTTACTATGGGACCAAACCTGAAATCGCGAAAAAAAGTAAGCGGTTCCCTACATTTATGTTCGCGTAAATCGTCAAAGTGTAGGGAACAGCTGATTTTTTTTCGCGATTTCAGGTTTGGTCCCATAGTAAAAGTTGTTCATAATGATGAGTACAATGACCCCTTAAGAGGTTGTGCGTTATTTATGCTACACCTTGTATATACGGACGCAAACTGGATGTTTTTTTTTTTTATTGAGTACAGTAATAATTTCGCCTTTTCTACAGGACTCTTCCACTAGTTTCAGAATCAAACTGTATTCGCAATCATAAAATCAAACACACGAAGAATATCAACTTTATCAAACACTAGCATCTGCCTGTGACTTCATACGCGTGATATTTCTTATTTTATCATAAAATATAAATCTAATACACTTGGCAATACTGTAATGGGAAGCCATTGGTGATATAATTATCAGAATCGGATCAGTAGTTTCGAAGATTACACGCTCACAAATTACCTCTGTATAATATTAATATATGTAGTATAGAATGTATAGATGAATACAGGTAGGACTTGGTAGGAGGATCTCATAAAAGGTAAAATCGAAAAATATAAGATATGAAAATTCTTATCCCACAGAACGCTGCCAGACTGTCCACCAGTAATGAAATCAAAACCGTACACCGGAATGAGTCTGACAAAATGAAACCTGAATTTCAGTATCGAATATAAATAAAAGTATCGGGAATAGAATTGTCCGTTCACTGCAATTCCTCGTTTCCGTAAGACGATTCGGAATCTCCATTTGCGAATAAAGGAAGAAGAGAAGAATTTACATTCTGTCGGGTTAGGGACGTCCACTTCATAGAACAAACAACTCCAATCTAAGTCACCATTTTTATTAAGGGGGAAGCGCAAAGGTAGTCCGCGAAATTCAAATTTTCTTACGATTTATGCAATTTGCAGCTCAGTGTCTGAGTGTATGTTGATTAAAGTATGATTCGCGAACGTAACAAATATGTATTTTATAGAATTATAATCATTAGCATCAGTAATACAAATTCTTTAGTCAGTGTAATCGTCAAATGTCAAGATTTCATGAAATAGTAATATAATAGGATTACTTGGACTTGGAGAGTTACATTGATGACATTAATGATTATAATTCTGTAAATACATATTTTTATGGTTGCCAATCATATTTTAATCAACATACAATCTAATACTGACCTGTAATTCGCAAAAAACGTAAGAAAATTTAAACTTTTCGCGGGCTATCCTGGCGCTTTGGCCTTAACTGTCGCACTTGACAGTGTTTTTCATTCGACATGGCAAGGACAACGGCTTTTACAGCCTATCTTTGAGTATTTATTCTATAATCTCACTTGAAGTTTCCGTGGAATTTTGTTACAATCTTGTATCTACAGTTGCGCTTGGACGGAATCGTAAAACACGATGACCTTTTGCCCACGGTTTTGCCACGAAATAATTGAAACAATAATAAAATGTAACAAGCAAACTGTTATGACGTCTATTTCTAACTCCATTTAAAATTAATTTATTTTGAGCCACTCTTTAAATTAATTGAACCAGTAACCAACAATTTTTCATTTTCTGTTATTGCTTATTTTAGTATTTTTAGCGTAGCTTAATAAAGTTCCAGGTCACAGACATACCTTTTTATACATTACCATAACGCCTCTGCGATGTCATGTCCTTTATTACTACTTTATTTAAAAAACCCTCTTCGTAAGTACTGTGCTACGTACCCCGAACATGTTAAATTAGAAGACAGAACCAAGTTTTTACTTTTCCCGTAATAATTTAATATACTATAAAGTCACGTGTATGCTCGCTGCAATTCGTGACTCCTAACATGAAATGTGGTTGCCTTCCATTAATTCTGTCTAGCCTCTGCATCTACAGAATGTATGTAGTTTGTGGATATTATGGCTGGGGATTACAAATTAAATATTTTAGGCGACCACATGTAGGTATGTGTGTATTAATTATTATGTAGGTACAATTTCGGTTAGTTGTATAGTTTTGAATGTTTGATGTGATTTTTTTTATTTGAGATAGGTTTGCTCTTGACTCTAGTCTAGGTCAGAGATGACAGAGACAAAGTCGACGATGGATTTAGCATGCCTGCTTTTACTTCAATTTGCTTGAAGGGATTTTTAGGATTTAATGTTTCTAAAAGCGTGTAAAATAACATACGGCTAAGTGGTAACAGTTAAGTGGTCCGGAGTGAGCAATAGCTCTGAGTTTTCTTAGATAGGTTTTTTTTAGTGCCTCTCTTTCAGATATCGTCACTGAGAAAGGAGAGCCTCTTAGAAATAAGAAAAACAAAGCAAAGAAGGGAATTTATTATAAATACATACTTAACTTACAGAAAAATATTACATTTATTACAACTTGTCTCAAGCTAAACATTGACACAATTCGACAAAGACAGTCACTAAATTCACTAGACATTTAAACTGTCAACACATTTAATTTACCATCCCATCTTCACTACAAGACATCAACAAGAATTATGTACTCCTTAATTACTAGTATATTACATAATAATGAAACCGTTGCCTGCTAGCGTGGGTGACATTAGGTGACAACCCTCTTAGTGATAACCTTCAAGGTGACGAAAGACTGCTGTAACTTTAAAATATTACAAGTGTAACACTTGTAATATTCTAAGGTTACAGCAATGTTTCGTAACCAGGAATGGGTTAATTTATAAAGCAGGTGTGTTGTTTCGAGAAGTAACATAATAATGTAACAGGAAAGTTCTTTGGATTATTTTATGTTGACAGGGTAAACAATGGCTGTAAAATGTCATGAATGCTTGAAAGGAGTAAATCCTTACTCTCGAGTAAAACCAAGTGGTAATTCCACTTTTGGCTCTTAAGAGTCAAAATTTAAGTAATTATTTTAATAGGATTATAATTTTACGTATAAAATGTGTGTATGTGTTTTGTTTTGTGTTAATTTATGTAATTGTTTCATCTCTTTAGAGGACGTGTGTGATATTAAGTGACAGCCTTTAATGTTAACCATTGGAGTATTTACACATATTACAGTACCTGTTACATACCTGTACCATATTACATACCTGTTACAGTATTTACACGTATTTGTAACAGGGATCATGTTTTTATTCAAGTTTTTGCTTTATATTGAGTTATATTTCGAGTCTTTTAAAATACCCAGTTTGATAAATAGAATTTGAAAACGAGCAGTTTTGGCACTACTATAATTTTAGATACCTATTATTATGTTTTTAATCCTCCATGACTGATTACAGTAAATCAGCTCTTTTGGAAGCTTAATAATATGGTTCTAAATAACAGCACTACGACCCACCCTCCTCTTCAACAAAGTATTTAGCACTGCTCTGAAAAGTTTCGTCGAGCTAGTTAAAAAAAAAAAAAAACCTTTTATTTTGTGTCACACGCAATACTTTACAGTACAGAAAATATTAACATATTTTTAATACAAACGTGTTTATTACGTGTGGCTAATGTTGTGTGACAATTTTTTAGCTAGTTAAAGTAGGTGCTTGTAAATTAATTAAAAAATAACCCTTCTAACACATACCTAGACATCGCAATGAAAAAAAAAAGGTAGTACTGTCGGTATTATAAGTATGTCCATAGCCATGATTTCGTTATGAAAAAGAATGGTGATATAAGCCAAGTATAGCTCCGCCTCTCTCTGACACTGGAGAAATGATAGCATTAATTCGTCATAATACGGCCCCACGTCCATTTTATATTGGGGAATTATAATAGTTTTCTGATTAGATACTAACTCACACACCACTCTGAAAACTTAGAATAAAGCTTTATCTGGGTGCTATTTTAGAGAATTATCTTTTACTTAGCACAGTAGGTTTACATTTTTGAAAAATATCCACCATATCGAATTTCAGCCATGGCGGCCAACCTCAGCAGTCATTGGCCCGGGAGATATTATATTACACAAGTGTGTGCACAGACACAGGTATTTCTTCCCTTAGACTCATAGTCCGATGGGACGGCAATCCGGTGCGACCGGAGAGCGGTCAGGCGAAGGACCAACAGCTTTCCCCAGGCACAAGGGTGTCACACCGCCAACTTCAAACTACGGGCTGTTGGCGACTGAGAAGTTCCGAATGAAAAAGCCCAATAACAGTTTGCCCGACCTAGGAATCGAACAGGACCCCACCCTCCACAGTCGCGCTTGCGGAGCAGTAAGATAAATTAGTATTCCATCGAAGCTAAGCTGGTAAGCATTTAAAAGTTTTTTGATATCTTTATTTTGTAAATAATAGCAATCTAATCTGTATCAGCTCCTAACTCAGATCACAAAAATTAAGGTTAAAAGTTCAATACTTTTTTTTCTGTAAGTAGGTTTATACAAACACTTTTACACGTCAAACATTTTTTTTTAAACTAGATGAGGCCGGCGTTTCCTATCTGACTACTCTGAGAAGAAAGGCCGAAACAAACTCAGAGGTCACAGTCTCTTTTAAAGTCCAGACATAATCTTGGTCAGATTATATGAAGACCATGTAGGTTGGTGTCTGAAATGATCTTTTGAGGAAAGAACCACACAGATTGAGTGGACCTGTCCAGTCAGTGCAAGCATCTGTCAGTAATCGTACAGCTCAACATAAAAGTTAAGGAGCTCAATGATTCTACGAACAATACCCAAAGGTTGACTGGGAGAAAATGCCTATGGCATTAAGTCCGCCTCTGTACTTTTCTGTGCATGAAGTATTAAATAAATCAATAAATCAATAAATACCAAAGAAAGGACATTTTGGGTAGGCCGCATAATTTACTCAAACTGGCAAACTATGATTAAAGCTGAAAGAAAAAAAAAACAAGGATCCACATAGTCTTTAAATAACTTTTCGAAATCTGTTAATTCGGTCTCAATATGAAAAGAAAAGAAAATTTAATAGATATTAACTGCGTTTCGTAAGTCTTAGCATGAAATCCAATACTGAAATCATAGACTAAGGCTAAGAGGCTGAAACTTTTTCTAGCTTATTACGCAACGCCAAATTAATAAGACAAAAAAATAAACATAATATATTATTATAATACGCTACGGGCCCAAATGTATCGTAGAATATCTTATTAGTAACATTAATTGATATAAACATCTTCTGTTGGATGAAGCATGTACTCAATTAAGACCAGGGCAAGAGAATGATGATGATGTTGGATTGCTAAAGATAATGCTGCCTAATAATTACCATAACCTTTTCATAATCAAATCCACAATTCAAAACCCATAACGGCCTGTTTCTCCTTCCCTTTTACTCATTTCAAAAGGCTATCTAGGCCCTTGCACAAAGGAACACAGTAGACACTAAGCAATTTCATCGCAGGTTTCTAAACAGAACTTCACCCTCATTTCATTAGGCTAGCTAACTGGACCCTTTTACAGCCGCAGGCACTTGGGACAGCACTACGTAATTAAGAAATAATATTTTATCTATGAAATAACGCTATTTAAAATTTTATTCAAAGCGAAACAAAGTTAGTTTTGTAGTTATGCCTAAGGCTCCGTTGTCTTTAGTGAGAAAATGTTACATGATTTCATGGTTCATAGTTTCATTTTCATGCTCACGGTTAGATAGAATTTAGTTTTATTTTGGAATGGAAACAGGATCTTCCTTGGTTTTTTAATTCACCACTTTAACACATATAATAATTTATTAATATTTAAAAAAAAAATAATCGCACCAAAAATATAATAAGCTAAAATTAAACATCATTAAAACTGTTGCGGAACAGGTAATTTGAGCCAAATGAAAAGATATTACAAAAAAAACTTTAGAAACATCGGATTTTGTTACGCATTTGGTTTCTGAATTAGAAAATCGATTGCAATTGGTTTTAGGTTCGTGACCACTAAATTACGTAAACTTTCAAATGAACATTGTCGTTGAGCTCCTTAACTTTTATGTTGAGCTGTACGATTACTGACAGATGCTTGCACTGACTGGACAGGTCCACTCAATCTGTGTGGTTCTTTCCTCAAAAGACCATTTCAGACACCAACCTACATGGTCTTCACATGATCTGACCAAAATTATGTCTGGACTTTAAAAGAGACTGTGACCTCTGAGTTTGTTTCGGCCTTTCTTCTCAGAGTAGTCAGATAGGAAACGCCGGCCTCATCTAGTTTAAAAAAAAATGTTTGACGTGTAAAAGTGTTTGTATAAACCTACTTACAGAAATAAAATCATTTATCATTTATAAAGATGAAACTAAGTTATCCCGATAGAAACAGTCTTAGTTAAAGATCAACTAGTATTAAAATGATAGCCTTGAAAGTACAAGTAACTAGAATACAAGTGTGATGGTTTAAATAACACGTCGATCCTGTTGAACCGCATCCTCACGTAGCACGCCTCGACGGAATAGTAGGTGACACGACGATCATGTGTCGCGGACCAAAACTGACTTGCCGGTCTTGAACTCCGAGGATTCTACACGGCTGAAACAAACAAACCAAAAGCTTGCAAGCCTGGTGCATGAATAGTCCGGTACCCGGAACAAAAGCCGGCCGCATCTGCATGCGGCCCTTTTTGAAGAGCTGCCCCTTTTTAACTGGTTACCTACGACAAATAAAATATGGTATAACACCGATCATCCACCGAGATGATTTATCCAAAGCCAACAGCCAGTCTTTATAACTACATACATAGAAACCCAAACTCAAAACTGTGACATTATTGAGACGTTCTACATGTTTTACAGAATACTGAGAACATCTTTTATCGCTCTTCAGTATGTTTGAGATACCAATCTCAAACATATTGAAGACCTATAAAAGAAGTAAAGCACATAAAAGTGTCTGTCGTGAACGAAACGAAAGTGATTTCCAAACAAATGTGTGATTTTCATCACGAGTTTTATTCGAAGAATAAAACATTGCAAAGAAATTCACATGTTCGACGATTTTAAAACATGTGTGCTTCTTAGTGCTACGTTTTAAACTGCTAAAGCAGAAAAAGCAACGTGTCTGTTTTGGTTTTTCTTTGAAGCTTATTTTAACATGAATCGTACCAAAACTACATGATGTCAATATAAATAAACTAATTACTATTTTGGTGTAACTGCGAATTGTGATGTACCTAATAATAATATTATTAGGAATATCACAACTCACAGTAATCCGACGCGACGTTCGCACGGACGTAAAAATATCGCGGCGATTTTTTTCCTCGCACTGTATTTTCAACGCTCTGCTTAATGCCGAGAGATGAAGATCCAACAGTGTTTTTTTAACGCGCTGGAGTGCACTCTGATGGATTCTCAATGCTCGGCTCAGCACCGAGAGTTGAAAATGCACTGCGCGATAAAATCGTTTATATAAATTTTTACGTCCATGCGAAGGTTGGATTACACCTAAATAGTAATCAGTTTATTTCTTTATTTATTAGATATATCATGAAGATGTTTACCACTACTTATAATAAAAGCAGAAAACTCGTTTCCTTTTGCAGTTAAATTTAAGTAGAAGTCGTAGGTATTCACCAAAATATCCTTATATTAGCTAAAATAACTCAACGTAGACATTTCGATGAGACTTGAAATAACGAGCAGTGTAGGGCTGCTGGCGTCCATTGACTCACGCGATTTCCACTTCCCCGAATCGACTTTAATCTGCGACTTACCTACATATGTTGTGTTTTTTCTCATTATTGTCCTGATTTCCAAGATTTGTAGTGATTTTAGATAATAAATATAAAATTGAAAGTATGTGATTTGACTCAAATGTTTGTTTCGGCCTTTCTTCTCAGAGTAGTCAGATAGGAAACGCCAGCCTCATCTAGTTTAAAAAAAAAAATGTTTGACATGTAAAAGTGTTTGTATAAACCTACTTACAGAAATAAAATCATTTATCATTTATCATTTAATGATTTTTATATCAGTGTAGTCAGGAAGTTTAAAAGTATCTCATTTGACAGTTATCGTAAAAGTACTGGTTTTTTAACGAAAGGGAAATGGAAGCATGATATTTGGAGCGTGGCGCCTGTTTTGCTAAGTTAGTTCTCTTCGAGCCTCAGATTCAAAAGGTTATCTTTAAGAAGTCTAAAATATATACTGTTAAATTGAGTAGTAAATAGTACCAAGTTAATATATTTATATGTGTGAGAATATAAATACAGCAATATTTGTACTGAAAAGGTTTATCATTTCATTATGAATATCTGAAAATGTTCTCGTGTAGGTAAATATTTTTTTAAACAAATTGACTTCTAACCTCAATTGAGTCCGTATATTCAAATCATAACTGTCATTCTTTGGTAGATATATGAAATGGCTACAACACGGCGAATTGATGTAGGGTGTCTTAACAATTAATTTTCCTAGTCGCACCTAATACACAAAAATACTTTAAATAAAAAATGCTGCGACTAAAAAAGAATATTGAAAACAATGGAATCCTTTGATTAACATTAACCTTGTCCCTTTTAAAATGCTTTGAAAATATTTAATTAATTCGATCGAGGCCAACTGATCATGCTATGATACCTTAATGATTTCTTCAACAATCCAAACGACTTTTTTTTAAATATTTATTTATTTAGAGGCTTTTGGTTATCATACATAACCATGTCAGCCCCATCATAACTCATAACAACAATATTTTTACGAACTAAGAGACAATATAAATTATTCTTTTAAATGAATAGAATTGTATTTAATTTTAATTTTATTAATTGCATTGTAATCTAAATTTAAATTATGAAATGTGTACTGCGTGCTATAAGTATAACCAAGATGTAAAATCTAAATATTTGTACGGCGGAAATGCCGAATATAGTGAAACCCATATATCTTAAGAACTTATGTTAGCTACCTATATTCTTACAAATAAATTCATTCATTCATTCATTCATTCATTCAAGAGACGCTCTGTTAGCTAAATAGCTGCAAACAAAACTATAAATTTTCTTAGCCTCCTCACTACAGGGTTTAGACAAAAAACATTGAACAGCACCTAAATCTAACTTACAAATTTTTTACTCTGCCAATAAGGCATCTCTTTCTCTGCGATTACGGACACATTCCACCAACAAGTGATGGACATCCTCCACAGACTCGCAGTATTGACAATTTGGACTACTCACTTTTTTCATTAGGAAGCCAAACTTGTTGAGTGGCATGTGTCCAGTCCTTAACCTATGTGCTATTACAATATATTTTCGACAAATTCTCATATCGGCAAACCAGGGAATATGGATTGTGACCGGTGACACTGTGGACGCAATCGAAGTCTTTGAAAGTGTTATAAGTAACCATCATCGTTATTGCTTGGTTAATAAGGTATAATTTAAATAATTGCCAACGTCTTGAGGGGTCATTGTAGTCATCATTATAAACAACTTTTACTATGGGAACAAATCTGAAATTGCAAAAAAAAATCATCTGTTCCCTATATTCTGACGAGTTATGGGATCATAAGTGTTCGCTCATGTTCGCTCTACGGTGCACGAGTTTTTTGTTTCAGGACGAGTTCTAGACAGGATGCAACATAATTTGTACTCGGACACGTCTGCGTCCTGTTCGTGCTCCATTGCCTCCTAGTAGATTGCGCAATTTAGTGTCGTATTTTTAGGAAGCCTGTGAGCACTGGGCCAGCGGTAAATCGCTTTCTAGGAAAGATGCATGGACTGGACCGACGCAAAATCTGCCCCTTTCCTATCTTTTGTTCAGTTCTCGTCCTTATGCAGTTGGCCTCTGGATCTTCTAACGCTTAATATGTATTACATACTCTTCACCATTTGGTGGCCACCGTAGCTTAATAAACCCAGAGGTATCGAATCGTAATCATTAACCCAGATACTTTAATGCCTAAAATAACTAAAATCCGAGTATTTCAAGGTAATCATTCCATTTTAATAGTATGTTTTGTACCAAATAGGGGAAAGGAATAATGTAATAAGTATAATTAATAGGTAGTACAAGTCGTGGGTGGAGCGATGCGTTCCGTGACGCAATTTTGACCAAACATTGGTCAATTAACGCAAATTACGCAGTAATGGTTTTTGATACTCTATCTATAAGGTTTGATGCTTAGTTACATGGTTTTGGATTTCAGTAGGTGAAGTCCCTTTTTGCCTCATTGGTCTACCTGTTGATGGTACGTGAAGATAATATATGGGATTGATTTCAAGTTTAAAATAAAAAATTATAAATTACTATGGCATTGTGTTTTTTAGTTAACTAAACTGTACCCATATCATAGTTAAATAGTCTGGAGCAATGTTTTTATTATGTTTAGACGGGCGTTGATAGCTGTGACACAGTTTTTTACTTTTGTAGCTATCATCGTTTCCATTGTTGACATCGCTGATTACATTTGCACGCCATGTTATGGCAGGATATGCTGAAATAAAATTACTATAACACCTTACGAACCATATTCTGACAAATAAATATTTTTGATTTAATTTTGATTTGATTTGTAATTATGTCTATTTGTTGTTGTTCCAAAATAACATAAAAAATACTTTTTTTTTTTTACTTTTATTAATTTTTTTCACTTCCGGGCAAAGGCCACCCTCGCAAACCACAAACATTATATTTTTTTTTAATTCTGGACAATCCATTTGAAATGAGTAGATGTCTTCACACCACCGCTTTCTATATAGGTTTCCAGTGCGTGGCGATCCTAATGCATACGAATGATAGGTTCACTTTTTATGAAATAAGTTTGCGTTCGATGCGCAGTGGTGTGTCTCCTAGCTTCATAAGGTATCTAGCCGTGATGTTATTCATACAAAAACTGAAAGATATAACCCAACTGATCCAAGAACAGTTTTAAATCAACATTTCAACACAGTTTCCTTTATCAAAACCGTGGTTACCACCAAACAGACCGTAGTCAGGTCATAGTTCACACAAGAATCTGGGTCAGTGAGCGACCTGACACTAAGTACGCATTACTTATGTTGGAAGTTAAACTTCTGTCAGCCAGCTGTCCGGACGAGCTCGGTTGCAATCGGGAAAACGATTAATTTTAACGACTTCCTCTATGAATATAGGGTGCAATTTGGATTGGCCATTGGTGTTACTAGTTTATGGTGATTAATAAAAGGTGCGGTTGTTAGCATGGTATTGCCACATACATGTATATATTATAATTCTGCCTCCCTCGTCTAGTAGTCGCAAGCGCTACTGCTGAGCATGAGGTCCTGGGTTCGATACTCAGGTTAGGCAAAGTATTATTGGGTTTTTTCATCAGGAATTTCTCAGTAGCAGCCCGGAGTCTGGATTTGTGCCCGGTTGATGGCAATATCCTGGCCCCTATGACATGGGAATTAAACATAAAAAAAACAACACGGAACGTGGGTGTACTAATAATTATGAAGGTACACCTCTACCCTTTGGAGAAAACCAAGCGTGATGTTATTTTGTATGTTCCCACGAAAAAGGAGGTGGATTGTATGCTTCTTGCCAAGTCGGGCTCAGTGGTTTATTTGGAGACAATTTTGACCAATAAGTCTTTAGTTTTTAATTTTTATTTCTGCTTGAGTATAGTTTCGATGTTTTTTTTATGTATTTTTTTATTGGTATATTGGCATGTGCTAGCTGACACATGGCAAATAATTTTATTTAATGTTTTTGTGTTGCGTAATGTAAATAATTTTGCATACTATTGTATTGTATAGAATCATGTTTTACTAAACAGACAGCTGTGCTGCTGGGGAGTTTGTTGCGCCGCTTCTTCTTCCCAGCTAAATAACTAGTAAGTGGTGAAGGGCGGGTGTTTTGGGGGACTGTCTTATGTAATTTTTGACGTTCGAAAAGTGCTAATTCTCCGCCTAGTTTGGATAAATGACTTTTGATTTTGAATATTTTGTAAAGCCATGTTCATAGTTACTGTTTGCCTGTATCATCACACTGCTGGGCAAAGGCCTCTCCCCATGACTTGCAGTTCATAGTTAATACAGAAAAAAATAGGCAGTATGGGCAGTACGACAGAAGTGAAAACTTAAAACATTAACATGTACATACACAGGCCGCTGCGCATCGCTAGTCCGGCGCAACACGTCACATTAGCATGTCGTGAACCCATAAGATTTTCCGCTACCAAAAAGCGCTCAACGCGCCTAAAGAAGTATTCACTTCAAAAATGAAGTAAGCTTACTGGAAAATGTAAATCTGAGATTAATAAAAGTACTAAATATCATACATAACATAACATAACATAACATAACATAACATAACATAACATAACATAACATAACATAACATAACATAACATAACATAACATAACATAACATAACATAAAATAACATAACATAACATAACATAACATAACATAACATAACATAACATAACATAACATAACATAACATAACATAACATAACATAACATAACATAACATAACATAACATAACATAACATAACATAACATAACATAACATAACATAACATAACATAACATAACATAACATAACATAACATAACATAACATAACATAACATAACATAACATAACATAACATCACGCCTTGTTTCCCCGAAGGGTTGGGCAGAGGTGTACCTATAGTACACCCACTTTTAGCCAGTTATGTTTAAGTCCCATGTAATAGGGGGCGAGCCTATTGCCATCTACCGGGCACAAATCCAGACTCCGGGCTGCTACTGAGAAATTCCAGATAGAAAAACCCAATAACACTGCCCGACCTGGGAATCGAACCCAAGACCTCATGCTCAGCAGTAGCGCTTGCGACCACTAGACCAACGAGGCAGGTACTAAATAACAATGGCTTAAAACATTAAAAATACTTAGGTACTACTTGGAATACCTATAGCATGATTTTCTTTCATAATAATTTGGCTAAGAAAACCGTGAACATAACTACCGACTTATAAATAATTATAATTACGGATATTTATAAGCATAATGAGTATTTCAAATAATTTTCGTTGTTGATTGATTATGAATAATGGCGGTCGGCGTGGCACGCGGCTCTGAACACGAATCTTAAAACATTATGTTTTGTGTGTCACGATCCATTAAGTTTCGCCGTATTTATTTATTATTTTCTTTATTTCTTAGACTACTATTGCCGCATGAAATAAAAGCTGTTGATTTTATTTATTTTTCGTTTAGTGACAGTGATACATCTTTACAAATAAATACAATTGAAGTGTCTGTTTGTTATGTCAAAATAACAATTTTTTACTAAATGCTTAAGAAAGTATAAACGGAACTTATAACAAAAAAGCAATTTTTAACATTTTTCTCTGTCTGTCTGTTTGTTCGGGCTAATCTCCGGCTGGACCGATTTTAACGGGAATTTCATTGGCAGATAGCTGATGTTACGGCGGGTAACTTAGGTTACTTTCAGAAAAATAATTAGGGTACCGCGCAAAATAATTACAACTCATTAAATTATGAACAAAGTGTCGGATTTAAAAAATTATTTTTGCATTTGGTAGCCTAATTCTCCAGGCTAGTTATGGGTTATTTAAAATTACGCTACGATCCTTAGGAGCCGAGCAAAACGAAAAAGTCAGAAAGAACACTAAGCGAAAACGAAGTAATAACGCGGAGGGGCGATTCAACGTGACGGTTGACAACAGGTCGGGGGACGAGGGAGGTTTATTAAAATGTGGCTGTTATTTTAGTATATTGTATATCTTACGACATCCACGCGATCGAAGTCGCGGGGCACAGCTAGGCAATAATATAAAACAAAAAAATATATATCGTAAGTCGTAACTGAACTTGACCCCGAATATAGAGAAATCACAAAAAAAAAAAAGTTGCATCGATATTAGCGTCAAGTTTGCGCAAAAAATACAAATAGTTCTCAGATTATAACAAATGTATCGAATAATTAATCTTCCTTGCTTGCCATCTGTTGCTCGGGTTTTTGTATGGCGTTTCTCCAAGGAAATTCTGTAACGACAAGTGTTCATGATGTTTTTATTACTTTAGTGACGTACATAGTAGATGTTCTAACGTTTCTCTAAGGTTTGCTTAGCCCGCCTTGGGAAGTCAGTTCCTGACTTTCTAATAAGTATTTTAATCTCGGCATGAGCTAATTAGAGAACAATAATATGACTGTTTTTGTGCATAATTATGTACTTTAGTCGTTGCTTCTCTTGTAGCAACATTTAATGTACATAGTTCATGTTTGTTAAGTATTTAATTGCATCGTAATTATTGAGAAGTTTTAACGAACGTATCATGTGCTGAAAACGATCGTTTCACAACAACTTCCACTAACTAATACTTAAATACTTAGCCAACCTACTCACACATCGGAAACACGACGTATGTACCAACTACTAAATCAATATCTTAGCTAAACGAAATTACCTTCGAAATTATCTTCAATCCAACGAAAATCGAGATTAAGCAGGGGTTGTAATTTAGATAGAGATTAAATTTACACCGGTTTTACGGCTCCCGATCTCAGGGGGCGAGGTAAAATATAGCGTCATTTAGAGACGCTAGGCTGGCGACAGAAAGTGATCATCATAAAGTCGCTTCTAGCCGGCTGAAGCTTGCGTCACTTGGTACTGTTAGCAGGGGACCTGACACGATTTGGAGACATAAATATTAAGTTCGCACCTTTTGAAGTCAGCTGAAACTTTTTTCTTAGCCGTTTTCTTGGATTAAAACTTCTACACTTTTGATAGGTGATAAGCTACAGTATACAAGATAGGCCTATCACCTGAATTATCCCATTGTACTTATATATTTATGGCCGAACCCAATAACCTATTTTCAGTAAAAGACATCACGATCGGTCTTTTACATAACAATAGATACAATTATTGTATCTGTTGTTATGTCAAGCCAGTAAGATTCCATAATCTTTTAAAGATTATTGGGACGATAAAACCATAGATAGATAGATTTTTCTATCTATCTTTTGGAGCTAGATGTTTTCTTTTTTTTGAGTTTACATCGGTGTACACATGATACCATGTTCCGTGAAGCAATCGAACTAGCGATCGGTATAGCAAAAATATTTATACAAATAAATAAATAATAATAATAAATATAATATTTTTTTTCGGTTGCTTAAATATTTATACTTACCTCGTTGAGTAGACACAAATTGCGTATACCTTCTTACTACTCGTAATTAACTTGAAAAGAATTGAAACTATTGCACAATAAGGGTCTTAAGTTCCCCGTCCACTAAGATAGAGGAAACCGGGTAGTAATTTTGTGCAGTATGTCGCAGGCTTAACTTTAAAGCTTAGTGTTCATGTGACTCGTTACCTCGAGGGGCGAAGCACCTCATTGTCTCGTTTATTAGTGCATATGTTTTCTTAGAAAATATTCATATGCAACCGTCTGGTCTGGCCTTATAATTGGGAGCAAGAATAATTTTGTTTGGGTAAGCTGTAATTGTAGATTCAGTACGTTTATTTATTATGTGCTTTCTGTGCTGTTTTCAGTTTATGTGAATGAGAATATTATTTTTCTCAAACATGCTTGGAAATTCGAGCATTATTTTGACAACCTTAATGGTCACTGGTCACATACATGCAGGCAGCAGGCGGAAATGTTAGTATGAAAATCCATATCTGGCGAGTTTAGCGACCGAATAAATTATTAAGAAAACTCATATCTGTCGTGTAGGTAATTTAAAAACGGAACGAACTTTTTAATTCGGCACATGGCAACCAAGGAGGTAACTTATCAAAGGTTTTATTTAAATTTCGATTTCGCTTGTAAATTGTCGTTGTTCGTCATTGATTCTGGAATTTAATATAAATTTATTTAGTTTGAATTTCCATTATTTGAAAAAAGTACTATACAAGCCTTGGCCGCAACCAGGCATTGATGGACACACGTCGTATGTGTGCCTCGTTCGTCCATCAATGTCCCTTTTGCAGGCCGTGGCAGTAATGTTTGCAAGAATACGAGTACAATACGTTGATAAATATATTTACATAGTAAGTTTCCATAATATTCTACCAGAGGAGCAATTCTCGTAATTTTAAGAACGTTCACAGTCTGATCTCAATCTCATTATGTCAAAAACACCTCTAATTTCCTAACATTTTTGACAAGTTTTCGACATTTGATTTTCGCTGAAATGAGATTGCGACTAGATTTTGAGCGTTTTTAGTTACGGGTATTGGGCTTCAGGTATCTGGTATGCAAATCTTAATTGAAGGTTGGTAGTAAAATAATAAGTAGTACCTTTTTTTTTGGATGGGAAATCATCAAAGGACTTCTCCCGCTCTGGGTGGAGCGGGAGGGCGTGTCAGACATTTACTGGCTAAAACCCAGCCGTGTTCCTTCATTTGCCTATGCCGCGGCCACGGTAACTCTTTCGAACATCCCGCGACCCTGGCTGGCATCGGCCCTAGCGGACCCCGTCAATGGTGCTGACATCTCTTTTGAGACGCGCGTAGAATACAACGCGCCGTCGACCCGGGCCTGTGGTGCTATTCTGTAAAGATCCCACCGTGAAAATTTAGGTGAAGTGAGCGTGATGTGAACTGTCATCCCACCTTACTCTACTAGGAATCGAGCTCACTTCAAACTCACTTCACCTAAGTACTCACGGTGTGATGTTTACAGAATAGATCGGCTGGTCCTTACCGGACGGCGAGTTACCCATTGCTCGCAGTCCGCAAGCCCGCACCTACGGTGATCGGTAATTGACTGTCAATTCCCGACGCTCAGGGCGTCTCCTGCGGTGACTAGAGGCGTGAGGGCGCATAGCTTGCCTCTCCCTCACGCGTTCCGCCTCCTCCATCGCGAGCATTACTGCTTCGCAGAAGGAGGTGATGGCTTCCAATGTACTCTCGCTCCGTACCATGTCCTGGACCAGGGCTAGACGCGAGAGATCGCCTCCACCGATCGCTTCCGTGAGGACACGGCGGTGCTCCGCCCAAGCCGGGCAGACCTCCGCCGTATGCTCCACTGTGTCCTCCGGGCGATCCACACAATGGTGATACCGGGGCAATAAGTAGTACCTACAGTATTTATTTTTAACCCAACAACGGTGCAGTCGTGTTGTCATTTCATTTTCCAATATTAAATGAAGTAGATAGCTCAGAATCGTCATGATGAGAGCTGAGCCAACTCGGACAGTTCTTTAGGGTCCAGTTCCATCTGATGGGAATCCGTTTAGAATCAATAACAGATGTTCGGACAAAATCCAACGAATTTGTGAAATAGGATCCCGACTTACCGCCTCGAGCACTTCGGGCATAACAGTCGTATCAAGAATTTTCGATAGATACGACGAAATGATTTTCGGAAATACTTTATGACGTCACAAGTTAGTGGTTAATAGGATGTCTACAAGGACTGATAACAAAGAAGTACTAAAAAGAAATTATATCTTCTACAAGATGGAACAGGACGATAGACATTCCTTTAAACCACGTAAAGAGAATCATGTTCTTTACCCGTATACAAAAAAACAGTCAAAATCGATTGAATACTTTAGCCACAGGAAATTATTTTTCATTTTCTTATTTTTCAACATGATGTAGATCTGAGTCCGTAATAATAGGTAAACATTGCCGTCGCCGCGCCGCGCACCCCGCACCGCACCGTTGGTCAGTGACTTTTCGTAAATAAAGCGTGTTGTCAGACTTTCGGGCTTCTGGCGATCCGTAACGACTGTCAGAGATCCAAGAATGACAGCCGGGACCAACGGTTTAACGTGTTTTTCGAGCCAAGGAGGGGTCTCGGTATGTTGAGACGGTCCATCCACGGACCGACCGCGGCAAGCGTAGCTTAACCTGATCGATCGACCCGTGCGGCTGTTAAAACTAAGCCACAGGCCCCACTTACTAATAATAACAATATATCTATACTAATAATAAAGTTGAAGAGTTTGTTTGTTTGAACGCGCTAATCTCTGGAACTACCAGTTGGATTTGAAATTATTTTTGCATTTGTTAGCCCAATTCTTAAGGAAGGTAAAGTATGCTGTTAAAAATCACGCTATGACCTTTAGAAGCATAGCAAAAAGAAAAAATGTCAGAACGAATGCTAAGCAAAAACGAAGTAACGGCGTGGATCCAATTATAATAGGTATAACTATAAAAAAAATTATAATAAAAGCATGAGCTGTAACAATAGTATTATAAATTTGATCATCTCCAATTAAAGATCCAGGATTTCCTAATTCAGCACGAATTAATAATCTTAATGAAGTTCCTACTATCCCTGCTCAAATTCCAAAAATAAAATATAACGTTCCAATATCTTTATGATTTGTTGAATAAAGTCATTTTCGCTTAATAAATACAAAAAATTAAATGGCTGAGGTTTAAGCGATAAATTGTAAATTTATTAACGAGAAATTCTCTTTTATTAAAAATAATTAGCTTTATATTCATAAATGATATAAAATTGCAAATTTGCGTGGATCTATTATTATTGGATTGGTTGTATTTAATGTTAAAACGAGAAAATTTACGCGGACGAAGTCATGGGCTAGTTCACTATAATTTATGTCTCAAAAGTTCACTCTAGTACTAAGCTTTTATTTTCGGATCACAACAAGGCAGTAAACGTTCTTGACAAAATATTCCCAAAAACACGGTAAGCACAATTTACCGCACACCTTAAAACCTAATTAGCCCAAAGATAAACCAATAACAAATGCGACTATTATCCAAGTATTCGTTTTCCAATAGCCTTCGATTCCTTTACAACCCGTTTACTTGCCAATGCTTGTTTCGATTTATTTTACCACTAATGTTACATCATTGCAACATTAGTTATTACCTGCGAATTCGACTGCGTGTTTTTTTTTTAATACAAATATTCATGAGTGTCCGAGTCCATGGAGTTTCTTGCCAGTTCTTCTCCATAGGTACCTACTACGCTTTGGAATGGGTAGCTAGCTTCATATTTCTGACTGAACAATTTCTTTAACAATTCAAAAGAGTCTGTAAAAGGTTTAATTGAAATAAATTCTTTGAGTTTGAATTTATGATAAAAAATAGCAGAGGCGAAGCGCGCTGACAACTGCATTCCTAACTGGCTTTCCTTTGGAGGATCGGAAGAGTAACTTCACCTACCACTATTAAAAAATAGCACATTCAGTAATGTCTACGATTGCCAAGTAATATATGTTCCAACAACAACACAAATTGTTTTAAATAAGCCGGCGCCACAACGTGATAATCGTATTTGTATGACTATTTATATATAAACAATTTGTTCTTCGACTTCCCTCCTACGAAATGTCAAGCATCGCCACTGAAAAATAGCCCATGTCCTTCTATAGGTCCCAGATAACCTATAATACCTATGTTAAATTTCGTAACAATCGGTTCAGTAGTTTAAGATTTTGGTGTGAAAAGGTAAGACAGGCACACAGGCAGAGTAACTTTTGCATTAAACCTACTTAATCCCATAGTTAGGAAAATATCGCAGAAAAGAATTTGAAGACCAGAGACAAAGCTTTGTGTATGAGAATAGTTATAATGATATAAGAAAAAGCTTTTACAAGCAAAGTAGAGGACAATGTTATTATTTTGGTCTCGTCTTGGGATAGTAAATATTGTTCTGTTGTCAAAGTTGTTTTGCTTTTTCTACCAACACCACAGATACCATCAGATGTACTGGAATTTAGAACGAACAGTTTTTATCATTAAAAATATTTTGTACCAGGCCTTTTGTTAGAGTCTATCCATCAGCGTTCAGACGCCTGCTAAAAACAACAAACATATTTTAGTCACCATTCTTTTATCTATATAAATAAAAATTAAATGCTATTTCATTGGTAAGCGCATCACTATTGAGAACAGTTGGACTGATTTTTTTTTTTATTAATGTTCATAATAGTCTGAATAAGGTTTTGAGGGATACAAAAAAAGTTATCCCGAAAATTCGGGAATAACTGTAACTGAAGTGTGTTTTCTATGGATTGAAATTTGGCCAAGACAACGTCTGTCGAGTCAGCTAGTTAACGGCGGCGAGGTATCAATTTTTGTAAGAGAGAAGCCGAAGCGAAGCCGGTTTTAACTTCCTTACATCAATAAAGTATTTTTTTTTTAAATAAAAGTCTTTCCTTGACTGAATTTAACATTATCTATAGTCATGTAGTAGAACCAAAAATACGCTATCACTACACAAACAAAACTATCAATGTTTTACAAAAATAAACTCAACGATATTAGGTACTATCATTCTAAAATTATTGGAGGAATATATAGAATCGAATACAATACATTTGAACAGGTGAAAACTAAATAAAATGTGCAATATTCCTCCATCTCGTTCTCGCTGACGCATTTTTTTCTATATCTGTCTCTATCGTAACGCGTTTTACAGCGGCTTGATCTAGTCCATATCAAGCGGTGCCACGTAACTAAACGTTACATCATGACGGGATCGCTATTGTATGAGTGCTTAGTTTCCGATTATGACATTTTGGTGCCGGTTTACTTAAGAACATTTTTTGTTGTTGTAATTCAAAACTAAAAATAGGCGTCTTTGTTGTTTGAATGTTATGGTGACTTAAATACCCATAGTGTACCCATATTTTTTGCCAATAGTAGACACTTGACTGCCATTTTTCAATAGCGGTAGATTTGCTGATGAGAACCTCCGAAGGGAAGCCGGCAGGAATGGTGCTGTATGGTGGTTTCGCCACTGCTGGTTGATAATAATTGTTCTTTATTTGTCCACAGTTGCAGGCATGTCCGAGGTGTGGGTGGAGCTTCGTGCGCCTCGCTTTGTGGTGCATCGCCACAGCGCCGTGCTTCGCTGCGACCACAATGTTGACCCTGAATCACTCTACAAGGTATGACACTCAGGCACATTGCTGAAAAGAACAACTTCGGCCTCGTGTAGTCCACATGTTGAGCAAACATTCACCATTTATCGATCAGATCAATGCTTTTTCGTTAAGGAGCCAGCTGATAAGTTTTGGTATAACTTTTCTTTTGGGACATTCCCTATTCGTACCTGTGAGATCTGGAATGCAATCTTAAGATTACCTTACTCACTCGCACTTATACAAGATGTAACATAGATAACGCACAACCTCTTAAAGGGTCATTGTACTCATCATTATGAACAACTTTTACTAGGGGAACCAAACCCGAAATCGCGAAAAAAAAATCTGCTTTTCCCTACATTTTGACGAGTTATGCGAACATAAATGTAGGGAGCAGCTGATTTTTTTTCGCGATTTCAAGTTTGGTCCCTTAGTAAAAGTTGTTCATAATGATGAGTACAATGACCCCTTAAGAGGTTGTACGTTAATTATGTTACACCTTGTATATATCTGTCGCTCTTTACATTTACCGTAGCATGTATTGCTCTGTACTGAATAAATACTGATTAATTAATTTAAGCGTTTATTTGAGATACAACAGTACGTAAACCAAAATCAAAAGCCAACAAGAGAAGAAAAGAAAAGAAGCTTGGTAGAAAAGAAGCTTGGTAGAAAAGGAAACAACCATAAATTCCAATGAACCACCCGTTATGAATTTGTACTGACCGTGAAACTCAGAAGGTACATAGAAACATTCTAACTTATTATCCACTAAAAAATTGTATTTCAGAGTAATTTTAGAATGGAGGTATTTCAGTACAACACTTGAGACTACTTAAAAAACTGTACATTCGAAGGAATTCTATTTCCACCATGAAACTACAGGCTTAAAATAGAACCTCTAAAATGGTCACGACTTAAAACAAGAACGAAAGCTGCTTACGTCTTTGTCTACACAAGTGCACAATTGTCTAAGTAGACATGGCTATATATCAAGCTATACATTTCCAGTATAAATTAATCTCGCATTGTATAAGATTTCCGTACAATGAGAGGTCAGCTTATACTGGAAATGTATACCTTGGTATGTAGCCGTTTGTACCTATAGTTGTATATAACGTAGGAAGGTATAGGTACAGTCGGCAACAGCGGTCACTTAACGCTTTACAGAACACCGTAGCACTAAAGATTTTAATTAAGTTACTGATGAAACTTAAATACCTACCTATTGATTTAACATGCAGGCTGTCAATAGAGTTGTCCATCTTAAAGGCTTTTTCGACGGCGAAGTGCCAATACCTCCTAACTAACTTCTTATAAACATGCGAATAACGACTTTAAATTCAAAACGATAAGGCGTTATTCGCATGTTTGTTAGGAGTCAGTTAGGAGGTATTGGCACTTCGCCACACACGCACAGGCCGCACCGCAACGCAAAATTCCTCCCATATCACTCTAGTACAGTTTGTATGACCCACGCACACTTTTTAGCGTTCCGTACTTCAAAAGGAAAAAACGGAACCCTTATAGGTTCACTCGTGTGTCTGTCTATTCGCCTGTCACAGACAATTTGTTCCGAATCTAATGGACTAATTTAGTTGAAATTTGGTACACAATACATATCAATTTCTGTGACCCAAACACGGACGTATTACGTAAATAAATGTATTTTGAATATGGGAGGCACTTTTGGGGGGCAAATGAGAAGATTTAAAAAAAAAGTTTGCAAACTATACCGTGTGACATATCAAATGAAAGTGAGGGTCTTGAATAGATTTTTTTTTTTATAATTTTAAATATTTTTAAAGTTATTTAAGAAAATAGACGAAAATTGACCATGCCTCCCAGATCTCCGAAACCACTGAGCCTAAAATTTTGAAAAAAAAAATATACAGAAAATAGTTCTATACTTATAGATTACAGGCAAACCTATAAGAAGTCTATGGTCATAAAATAACATGGTAAATTGCTCAATATTGTGCGTACATAGTTACATTTGCAGTTGGAATGTATGGGTTCGGGAAAACATGTTTTTCAACTACAATGTTAAGTTTGTTCTTGGGATAATTCTGTCTTTCTTCATCCCAACTACGGAATCCTTCCTTGTGCGTGGTCCGACACGCACTTGGCCGGTTTTTTCCATTGAAATGCGTTGCGCTGCGACTCGCCGCAGCTGTAATGTGCGTTAGAGTTAAAGGTTAAATTTAAACCCTTATTTTAACTCTGAGCGTCTTTTTTTGCGTATTTTTCTATCATCAGGCTTCCCAAATTTCACGACATTTACTTGTATCTCGGTCCTCGGCCTCTCTCGTCCAGCAACTCATGTCACCTTGCGAAGTTTGTTGTTCCTAACAACCTAACCTGAGGGCCTCCTACCCAACAGCTGATTCACGGTTTCCAGACAGGAACAAGAGTCTAGTCATCAGTTCTACGGACAATAATATTATCGGTCATTGCCAGTTCAGCACCCCTATTGCGAGCACACTTTTAATCACAACCCGACTGATTTTGAAGGATGTTGCTAATCCATTGCTTCATATGTTTGAAAAATTCGTCTGCTCGACAGCGTAAATCACGCAATGAATGTTTTTGAATTGTCAAAATAAATGTCATAGTCATTATCTGCCTAGCCTTTTCCCAACTATTGGGTTCGGTTTTCAGTCTGACCGGCTGCAGCTGAGTAGCAATATTTTATAGGAAGCAACTACCTGTCTGACCTCCACAACCCATTACTACCTAGGTAATACGATACCCCTTGGTAAGACTGGTTGTCAAATTTTCGGGCTTCTGACGACCCGTAACGACTATCAAAGAGCCGGGAACAACGGTGCTTTCCGAGACATGTATGTAAAGATGGTCACCCATCCACGGACTGACCGCGGCAAGCGTAGCTTAACGTGATCAATCGAACCGTGTGGCTGTTATTACTTATCCACGAGCCTCTTGTTAGTGTGTTACGCAATCACATTGTGGGATTTTTCGAAAACTCTAGTTTTATTTCTAATCTGTATAATAATTCTGAATTCGTACCCTCTCAGATTTTTTCCATGGCCCTTTAATCGAAACTGGCGTTTAGGTATGTTGTAAAAGTGGTGCCTTTGTGTCGCGCGCGATTCATGTTGCGATTCCTGTGTAAAGGAACATTTAAGCCACTTATGTTGCTAACTGTACATCTTAATGCTGCACGCAATTCCTTAACCTTCAACATTTAGAATATAAATTCTCTAATTACAGCGTGGCCTTTGTCTAGCTTTATCTAATATCTCTTCGAACAAATGTATAGGAAAGTTGTTCATACATTTTGTATCTATAGACATGCTTAGATACAGATTTAAAAAATAGTCATAATTACGAAACATACATGTTGTAATGGTCGATTACTTCTATGTATCTGCTGAACGGTTGAGAGTGAAAAATCTAAAATACTCGCAGCTCACGAATTAGTTTCAAGCCAATTTTTTTAGTTAAAAGTATTGCCATATTTAAGCTTAACATAGTCATTTTTTTATTTCCTTTTCAATGCAATTTATTTTATTTAATGGCTTCAGCTAATGGCTGAAGCCGCTGTCCAACACAATGTAACAAAAGCTAAAAACCAACCGCACATTGTAAATTAAGAAACAAGAAACAAGCACAGCACTCAGGGCGCTAATAGCGAAAACACCAAGTGCACTAACACAACACCCGTTAAATCGGCCTAGAACGGATTGTTCAAGGCGGATTTGCGTATACGACCTATCTGAATCCGAAATTCAAATCGTATTTGAAATTCGGAATTCCAAGTTGAGCCCGACACTATCGAACACTGCGCGAAAATCCTTTGCAGGTGAAGTCTTAATGGGAAATAAATTATATATTACTACCTTCCGCCCGCGACTTCGTCCGCGTGAAATTTCTTGTTCCCACCCTGTCGCATCGCATCGCCTGCCCGCGCTGTTACTTCATTTTCACTTAGCGCTCTTTCTTACTTTTTTTCTTTTTGCTCGGCTTCTAAGGGTCCTAGCGTAATATTACATACCTATAGCCTTCCTCAAGAATTGAGCTATAAAATACAAAAAGAATTTTTCAAATTCGGCTGGTAGTGACAGAGATTATCGCGTTCAAACAGTCAATAAAAAATAAAATGTGTAGGTAACTAATAGACTGAGCGCATTTTTCTTACTTAGAGCATTTTTATACTCGTCGTAATTTTTAAACGAAAGATTCGATTCGAATAATTTAAAAAGGAATTTAGATGTACTTAATGAACCTTGATTCTGAAACTATTTACTTGGATAAGGATTATTACCGTGATTATGAAAACACCTTCGCAAATAATGCATTATTTTATAACAAATTTGATTACCATTAATAAATTTATAGTGAGCCAACCTTAATAGATAGACATATGCACTGTAGTGACATTTTTTAGAACTTTTTAAAAGAAACAATTCCGTCATACATGATTTTTGCGTAACCTTAACCGTTTACGCAACGTATGCAACGGAAGCTCTCAAAAGGAATAAATTTTCCCTGTTTTTGCAACATGTTTCATTGATGCTCTGCTCCTATTGGTCGTAGCGTGATGTTAGCCTATATAGCCTTCCTCGATAAATGGGCTAAAGGAATTTTCCAATTCGAACCAGTAGTTCCTGAAATTAGCGCGTTCAAAAAACAAACTCTTCAGCTTTATAATATAGAAGATATACTGTGCGTGTTTTACATAGTGATGGTACATGGTGTTTTACATAGTGGATTTCATTATTACTTTAGATATTAGGATGATTTCTAAAAGGTCTGCTTTAATGGATTCTAAATTTCAGTTAAACATGAATAATCTATAGATATCATCATCCCAACCTACAACCCAACCCAACCCTTTCCCAACTACATAGTTGGGACCGACCCCAACATTGGGGTCGGCTTCCAGTCTAACCGGACGCAGCTGAATACCAGTATTTTACATGGAGCGACTGCCTATCTGACCTCCACAATCCAGTAACTGGGTAAGTAAGACTGGTTGTCAGACTTTCCGGCTACTGACGACCCGTAACGACTGTCAAAGATCTACGAATGACAGCCGGGACCAACGGCTTAACGTGCTTTCCGAGGCACGGAGGAGTCTCGGTATGCAAAGATGGTCACCCATCCACGAACGAACCCCGGCAAGCGTAGCTTAACCTGATGGATCTATAGATATACGGTATAATTATTATAAAGAGGTAAAATTTGTGAGTTTGTATGTAGGGGGGTAATCTTCGGAACTGCAGATCCGATCCCGAAAATTTAACACAAGAACAGTATTGTCTAATGTCATAGGATATATTTTATGTTAAATCAAGAAATTTCACGCGGATGAAGTCGCGGGCAAAAGCTAGTACATATATTCAGCAATGCCAGCACTTCTAACTTAAAACTCTTCGCACCAAGGTTTACCAACTAAATAATTACAAGCAGACTATTCCCTAAACATTTCAAATCATAAGCACTAACAGTTAAAATCACTTAACAGAAACATACGATGAACTAACTCCGTGACTAATAAGGACATTCGCATGTACCACGCACATACAGACCGAAATCGATGGCTATTAGCCGAAGACCCGAAGTTCTCCGAATTAATACGATCAGGTTTAACGAGGGTTTCTCCAGTACCAATTCTCTTCGGGAAATTGATTAAAAACATACAAACTGAGACGTAAACTGTCGCGGTTTCGTTGTTTAGTGCCACGACTTGGGCCTTTGTATGAATAATAATACTGTTGGTACTTTTTTGGTAGGTTACTGATAGGCTGATGTTCAGGTGTTTTTATCAGTCTGTATTTGGGAGTTTTTTACCAGATCTTTTTTCTAGAGCCGAAAAAAATATAAACTGTTTGTCGAAATTCATGTGCTAGATACCTAATTTATAGTACCTACTTTTAAAACAAATAATATATTGTAGGTACCTATCTCACTGTTTAATTAAAACAATGCTAGATTTCTCAGAAATATTTTAAAAATTAACCACTATCGGCGTAGGAAAGAAGTCAAAAGGAAAAAATGTATACAAAATAGTAGGTATTGTTTCCAAGGGAGCAAACAACTGTTTTAAAGGCGAGTGTTTCTTTGAATCCAAAGCGGAGCGAAGGATTCTGGAGTAGATTCTGGAGCATAGCGAGGGATTCTAAAGTAGAATCCTGAGCGCAGCGAGGGATTCAAAGTACGTCACTCGAGCTTGAAATAGCGTTGCTCCCGAGGTGGACACTACTTTTTATCACCCTCTATGAGAAAATAATTAAGTGCAACTTATTAATAACAGTAGGACGTTTATTTATTACATACAATTACGAACAATAAGAAATCATAGAAATAATATTTTTTTTTATAAAACTATAAGTAAAATCCGAATTTGAGTAAACAATTACGAACGAAGGCGGAATGCATTTCACGCGTTTTTTTTATTTTTTCACAAACTTTACATAAAATCACGCCTACAATCCCCGAAGGGTTAGGCAGTGGTGTACCTATAATAAACCCACATTTCGCCAGTTGTGTGTTGTGTTTCCACAAACTTTCTTTTTTAATTTGGCTCGCGCGCGGTTTATTTTATCATACAGCCTGTTACTTGTAACACAATGTTCGTGATTCATCTATTTGATGATTGGATCTTTTACTAACAATATCCACGTTCTAAATTTTAAGGGATTAAAGAGCTATTTTAGTTTCCATTTACGAAGAATAGTCTAGCTCTTTTTGAATGGATGTGATGAAAATATAATTAAAGAAACGTCTGCATTAAAAGTTACCAAAGCTAAAACAAGCCTTTCCATTAGCGACGATCTACATAATCGAAACTGACTAAAACATACAAAAATAAACTCACTCATGTTGCAGACGAGACGACTTACAGTTACTTTTACGACATCATTTATATTGTATAGGTACATCTGTCACAGTTAATTTTGGGTCCTCTAACTTTATTCTAGGAATCTATCTTCTAGCTATCTATCTTTTAAATACAGGCGTATAAGGTACAGTCCTACGCAGACTGATAGGGTGAAGTCAGTATATCATACTAAGATGACCGGTACATGAAATAATTTAAGGAGCGTTATGGGAATCCAATAAACCTGATTTGTTTTATGACCTCAGACGCAATATACCTATCGTTACTGAGGCAAAATGCGCGTAGCGAACGGCAGCGCAGCGAGTCTTCGGCCGCCGAGTATTTCAACATCCATTGCTGATTTTTTTATTTTAGCTGTTTTATTTACATAAATGGAGTGCTGCGTACAAAGAATGTAATTTTACATTGAAATTAAGGAATAGCAACTGAAAAACGGTAAAAAAAATGAAAATTTTTGAGAAAATTTCCGATGGAATATGGTTTAAAATAAGGAGCTGAATGCACCCTGTTAGTTTGCGGAGGGCTGTCCCTTACACCCTGTATATAAAAAGAAAACTCCTGACTGACTGACTCATCAACGCCCTGCCCAAACCCTTGGATCTAGAAAGTTGAAATTTTTCACAGAGGTGTCCTTTATAATGTAGACAAGAAATAAGGAAGAATTTTTCGAAATTTAACCTCTAAGAGGGTAAAACAAAGGAGGAAAGTTTTTATGGAAAATCGTAATTTTTGTAGATTAAACCATGAAAATTGATATTTAGCATTCTGGTTAAAAAATTTAAAACTACGTTATTCAGCGTTTTTGGAAAATCATCCTCTAAGGGGGGTGGGGGAAATAGAAGATGAATGTTTGTAAGGAAAAAATTGGTATTAAGCCTTTTGTTTAGGAATTACTATGGACGTGTTTTGGCGTTTTTGGAACATCACCCCCTAGGGGGTTAAAAATCCTTACTTACTCATCATCGCTCAGCCCGCCTTTCGCCATCACCAAAGACACTTTCGTATTTCAGAGAATAATATTTTTACTAAGTTCCGTAGGTACCTGTTAATTAATTAGGCAACTATTTTTTCGAAATTCCCACGGGACAGGGATTATATTTATATTTAGATGAGGGTTTATATTTTCGCTTTAAAGTTGCCTTCAAATTTGGCATACAAGTAGGTAATTTTCCGTTCCGTTATATACAGGGTGTAAAAAGACACATCACATACCCTTTACCTACGCATACCGCCCATCGAACTAAGTAACATAGGGCAAAAATTATTGCTGGGAAACGACTTTCTTTTTTGGTGTGAAAAATCACTTTTTATGGTAACACGCAATGTAACGCGCGCAAAACGTAGTGCTTACTGTTGCATACAACAGTATAGGGGTTGTGCCGGTATTTAAAGTACAGTTATAACATTTAAAACAACTTTCATCAAAAAACGTAAGTAATAAAGTTGGAACTTTGACCTTAAATATTTCCGAAACCAGAAGGTTCCCAGGTACAGTCCAGAACAAAAAAAATCGCAATGATGGGAAGAACATGTAACTTTCGGCTTCGTTAAGCGTCTTTTTACACCCGATATTCCGTTACTATTGTTAGGTTTTAGGATTTTTATCCTCCAGAAATCATAATCAATTCGCGCTCCGCTCGCGAAAAAAAAATCTGCTGTTCCCTATATTTTGACGAGTTATGCGAACATAAATGTAGGGAGCAGCAAATTTTTTTTTCGCGATTTCTGGTTTGGTCCCATAGTAAAAGTTGTTCATAATGATGAGTACAATGACCCCTTAAGAGGTTGTGCGTTAATTATGCTACACCTTGCATAATCAGTACGAGAAGACATTGTTTACCTGGATCAACAGATAGGGTACTTTTAACCCTTTACTGCATGATTTTTTACTTATGTTAGAAAAAAATATATGTGGTAGGATACACTAAATAAATAGACACGTATTTCAGGATTTTTCTTTTTATTGAATAGTTTCAGAAAATTTTCCACTTTTCCACTTTGGATCACATTTGGTACATTGAGCAGAAAATGAACTTTTATACTTTTAAAACAATAAAAACTTACCTTAGTACCAATATTTAGATAACTTTCTTTCCTGGAGTATTTATTTGCAAGCACTAACACTGAGATTTGTATTTTTTACACAATTTCGAAAATCAAAAACTCGCTCCGCACCGGTTCGTACCTGTTCACTGACTTTGATGAAGGATGTAGTTCACACAACTTGCTCATAGATGACGGTTTTATAAATAAAATGAAGCTTGTCTGAGACGAATTTGACAGTGTGCATAAAATAAGAAAATCAGTTTGAAACTTAAAAATATTTAAGATAATATGGTTTGGTTCATTTATGAACCACGATGCGGTAAAGGGTTAATCCCGGTAGGACGTTCCCGTGAGATATTTTCCGACATCCACGCGGGCGAAGCCGCGGGTAAAAGCTAGCCACTATTATAATGGAAACAGCAGTATACAGTGTGGGGCGACCATGACAAAAATTTAAAATTCGGATATCTATTGACGTCCCTAGTCTGTATTACTCTGTATACAAAAATTAAATCAAATAATATCCAATAGTTTAGTTACTACTTATAGCTACTTAAAGATCGGCAAAACCTATAGTCGGCCCATCAGTACTACCTAGGCCCCCCATCCCACTCCACTCCACCCCACCCCACCTTACCTACCTACCAAAAAAACCACTATTTTATTTCGACGTTAGAATTTATTCGATAGTTTCAAAATACTCTTATGCATTAGGATTACCAGTGTTTTCATGTATTATCGTTTTGTCGTCTCCACATTGTATACTAAACTTTCTCTTTCTTTTCTTTGTTTATTCTAAACCAGAAGTTCCCAGACTTTTTTTCTCTTAACCGAACAATCAAAATTTAGCTGGTTTCGATGGTCCCTCTGCAGCTACATTTCTACCATATTCCCAAAACTCGACAAAAAATATGAAGATTAGATCTAACAATAGAAATTTGCATTAGCTGCATTGACCCCTGGGAGGCCACCTGGACCACTTTGGGAACTAAGGTTCTAAACATATCACAGTATATAGTATATCTTTTCTAGACACCATCACTTTAAGTTACACTGCAATGTGTCTCTAAGAAAGACAAGAGAAGTTGCTTTAAGTTAAACCAAATATATTGCATGGACGCTTAAAGTCAGCAGTAAATGCATTACACTGAAAGAAAACAAAGAACGAAAGAAGGAAAATTAATTTACCTATTTGACCCAGGTTAAGGCACATAATATTCACAAAAAAAAAAAAAACTTAAAGTAGTATTGTGTTACTGAATAAGGCTTGTTTTTTTTTTTCTACGAGTTACAATACGTCTAATGTGCCAAGCTTGCTAGTTTTCGTCAAGGTCGTGAACTATTTACCTAGGATAGCACAAAGCAAACGGAACAGAATGAGTACCTAGTTTTCTGATAATTTTATTGATCTTGAATCTTTTTTTATTTTCTTAGTGACTCTTATAGACCTAAAAATATAAAAAAAGGCATCTACATAAAACTTGATGTTAATATATATGGGATTAATAAACTCCAACACTGTTTGTTTGACAAATATGTATTTTCTAATTGAGATAGTTTTATAGGTGTTTTTCCCTACCTCCACACGGGCGATGCCGCAACCAAAAGCTAGTATAATCCAAAATTTAATAACAACTCGTCATGACGGATTTATGTGTAGACCGTAAAAGCGCGACAAATCATCATCTGCCTAGCCATTTCCTATGCCTAGCCATATCTAGCTATGTTAGGGTCGGCTTCCTGTCTAACCGGGTGCAGTTGAATACCAGTATTTTACATGGACCGCCTGCCTATCTGACCTCTACAACCCAGTTACTTGGTAATACGATACCCCTTGGTAAGACTGGTTGTCAGACTTTCGGGCTTCTGACAACCCGTAACGACTGTTAATGATCTACGAATGACAGCTCCAACGGCTTAACGTGTTAACGTGTTTTGCGAGGCACGGAGGGGTCTTGGCATGTAAAGATGGTAACCCATCCACGGACCAACCGCAGCAAGCATAGCTTAACCTGATGATCAATCCGTGCGGCTGTTATTACTTAGCCACAATCCCTTCCGAAAAAAAGAGCGACAAATAATAGAAAAAAGAAAAAAAAAAGTAAATAAATTATACTTACTCCCTTACCCCCTACCTTATTTACTCCAAAATGTTATTTGCAGGTGGTGTTCTTCAAGAACGGTCAACGCATCATGAAGTTTGTCCGAGGAAGGGACCCTCCCTTCGAACTTTATAACGTCACCGGTGCTGAGATTAATGTAAGTAAAATTCTACTTAATATCTCTCATTGTCCATGGGTCGCCAAACTTTATAGCCCAAGGGTGAGACTAACTCTTATACTAAAGCCCCCAAGGGACAGGACCTAGCTAGCTTATCATAGCAACATACTGTTTATTATATATGTTTTAATTGGTAGTTAAATAAAAAAAAAATTAAATCGTTTGCCCGCTTCCGCGGACCTGATTGTTGGTGCTCGCGGGCCGTAGTTTGGAGACCTCTGGTTTATAGCTATATCTAAACACAGTATTAAACAAAGTCGCGTCTCGTGTCTGCCTGTGTAACCACTTAGTTTGGATTTTGATGCGGTTTTCACTTTTTTTGACATCACTTTGGCAGCATAAAAACCTTACAGTATAATGTTTCGAGTTTTGTTCTATATCGCAATCAGTGCCGAAGATATTTCATATGCCACTGGAAGCATAAATATCTGGCAGTAATGTTTAGAAGTAGAAATGTCAATAACAAACTTTTTTTTTTAAAGAGCAAAGGCATTCGGGCTTTGACATCTACATGCGAACTACGCATCAAAGACCTGACGTCACACAAATCCTGCATCGCACAAGCAGAGTTTACTGCACGACTGGTATATAATCAGGGTGTTTGGCGCATGGACCGACACAAATTTTAGGGGGGTTGGGGGGCATCATTTGCTAGGTTTGACCCAAATACCCCATTATAAGTGTCACGGTAATTGGGATATGTTTTTTTTTTGTTTCTTCTTTAAATTACCCAAAATCTCGCCTTTAAGTCGTCATTATTTTTTTTGTTTATGGTTGTAATAAAACGAAATAACTTTTATTGTATTCTGTAATGTATTTTTATTCTTAATAAATCATTATTTGATGCAATTGGTCCCATCTTTTTCTATGGAGGATGAATGACCTTACACCCTGTTCCTCATACCTCTTTATGGCCTAGATAGGACTCAATACCGTCTAAATTCAATGGAGAATCATATCAAATAGTGAATGAAAAATATCTAATATTGTTGTAGACATTGCAATATTCATACCTACATATTATACTTCTCTAACAAAAACCTCTATTTTTAAGCGTGTACCATTTTATTTGGACTCACCAAATAAAACGGTACACAATTTATTTAAATTGCTGATTAACCTTTATATAAAAGGTTACAAAACTCCAGCTAATGTTAAAATTCGTGCCTAGATTATCGTTCTAATTTTCTAGCGGCATAAATTAATTACCACAATAATTACCTAGTACAAGACAACTTAGTAAAGTTAGGTAGACCAAGCCAATTAACTCCTGCGGCAAGTCTATAATTAGCCCACTAACCTAGGCCTTAATAAATAAAATAAGTAACTTAGTGCTTACTTACTTATTTTGGTCTAAAAAAGTTAAAAGGAAACTCAATTGAGTTCATTAAATTGATTCAGCACTTCAGTACTAGCTAGATTGTAGTGATAAAATGAAAATGTTTACGAAACATTTTTGGGGAGAAAAATATTGGAGCTAGTTTTGATTTGGGTTTTAGTAGCTAGATAAATAAATAATGAAGGTAACTGTACAGTATTTTTCCAGTCACGTATTATGAAAAATAATTATTATAGAACACAAATGATTTTCTGCTTCTTCAGCCCATCTTCAGACTTTGTTTCAGGTTTTGACGTAGTACCAATGGCTTTCACTGCATCGAACCAATCTACGTAGGTCTTTCATCTAACTCTCACTCCTGCTAAGAAGCTATAAAAACATGATGTAATAATCTAAGTCCATTTAAAATAAGAAACAATCGGTACAGACAAACAATACTGCAGTGTGTTTACAAAATCACGTTAACAAAACATCCCAAATTAAATACATCAGTCTGTATCCAGCAGTTCTATTAAACCTTCAACAATACAAATTGAATAACCAGTACATGCAGTACATCATCATTTATCTACAAACACAATAAGATTGTCCGTTTCCCGAAGTCGGTTGCAAATATATCCCCAACGGACGTAGCAATGTATTATTATAACAAGGAATGAGAATCACGCAGGGTAAACATCATTGCTGTTTCAGCAGTATGCAGGCACGCGGGAAATACAACGCTGGCAGTTGGTAATCCACATAGTATTGTTGTACAAAAATATGGGTTTTGGATTGCGTAAGAGATTTTCGATATAAAAAAGAAAGTAATTATGTTATTTATTTCTGAGGCCTTGCTTTGTAGGTATCTGTAGATAAATCCTGTTATCGCATTATCATCCTCTTGTTCATATTATTATTTATTTTTTAAGGATACTTATTCAGAATTCCTTTTCTTCAATTCATTCATCTTTATCAGACGTCATCTCAGCTTTTACTTCCTTCTTAAACGTGTCATCTTTCACACAAAGTTCATCCATCTTATCTCGAGTTTTCCACCCAAATTCTTATTTGTGACTGCTAACTAGCCAAAAAAAATATAAGCATAATAATATTCAAAACTCATTTTCCAATAAACTATCCACAATATTGATTAATTTGTTGCCCATTCTTCTCCACACGAAACTATCTTTTGTAAGTGAATAGAATCAATTACATTTTCTTGTACATTACATTTTTTTGTGCGTGTGTGACCAGATGTATGAATGTAAACGAGGCAAAAGGAAAGGTAAGGATCGTAGCAGGTGGCGTTCTGTAGTTTCTGCCTACCCCCATGTGAAGAAGGCGTGAGTTTATGTGTGTATGTATGTATGTTTCTTGTACATTTTGACGTCCAATGGTACCTTTTGCCTACATAAAAAAAAATATATATTTACACTTCATTTTCTAATTTGAGCAGCTAAAGTTAAATAATTTCAGCATTAGTTCCCTGATATTTACGTCAGCCCCATTAATTAAAACATTAATAAATAAACAAGTTTAAGGGATTATTCTCGTATATTGTTTGTCCCATTTGGAGCATTTCAGAGCACTTGTGGTCGACCCGAGAGGAAGGCTTGTAGAGGTCCCTAAACTCGGAGAAAATAATATTTACGGTAGTTCAACTAACGTGAAATATACCGCAAATTGTTTGTTTATTTTGATTTATTTATATTTATTGTTTTGTTGTGGTATAGCCATTATTTCCTGGGAGTTTTGTTTAGATTTTAAGGGTAAAGGATTTGTTTGTATTAATGATAAGATTAAAATACTCGTACGTTATGTATTGTATTTTCTAAAATCATTTTCTGAAGTACATACTTATTCTGGAACAGACTTACAGTGACAGGAATAAATAAATAAATCGATCCTGAGACGATGGTCAAAACGGAGCCATTCGTATATCAGAAACTTGGCTTGCCTGTCCATTTTTGTCATGAAATTAATTTCTAGAGGTACGTCATTTATAAAACCTTCAATCTTAGGCCAGTGGAAGTTTCTTTAAAACAGTGCTGACACAAAACAACCAAATCCATGTTATCTATCTCTCTATCTATATAAATATCCAACCCCTTGGACCTAGCAAGCTGAAATTTTGCAAAGAGGTTCCCTTTGTAATGCAGACAAGGAATAAGGACAGATTTTTTTAAAACTCAACCCCTAAGGGTGTAAAATAGGGGATGAAATTTTGTATGGAAAAACGTCATTTTTGTAGTTTAAACCATGAAAATTGGTATTTAGCATTCTGGTTAAAAATTAAAAACTACACGTTTCAGCATTTTTAGAAAATCATTCTCTAATGGGGGAAAATAGGGGATGAAAGTTTGTAAGGAAAAAATTTGTATTAAGAAAAAATTGGTTTAGAAATTACGAATGACGTGTTTTGGCGTTTTTGGAAAAAGATCCGCTAAGGGGTACTTATCATCGCTCAGGCTGACTTTCACCATCGCCAAAGACACATTAGTAATTCAGAGAACAATAGCTTTACTAAGTTCCGTACCTGTAATTATTTAATCTCGGTAGTACGTTCCCGTGGGATATTTTCCGACACCCACGCGGGCAAAGCCGCGGGCAAAGGCTAGTTATTAATCGTGAACCTTTGCGAGATTGACTTATTCTTTTAACAAAATAAAAACAAGATTTTATTAGTTGTTAATAAAAATAACTAAAAGTTAAAAATAATTTAATTAAAAAATAATTATTTTTAACTTTAATATAAATAAATAAATTTTTAAATAATTTAATCACACCCTCTTTTTTCTTACTTGCTGTTAAAATGTAACACGCTTTTATTTTAAAACAATTCGTCTATTTTGTCCAATCGCATTTAAATATTTATTAAGTTTTTAGTTATTTTTATTAACAACTAGCTTTTGCCCGCGGCTTCGCCCGCGTGTATGTCGGAATATATCAAATTAGTACCTACCCTACGTGTTAATCCAGGTTCTAAAACATCTGTATGCCAAAATTTCCTCTAAATTCAATAAACCGTTTTTGTGCCAATCCGGAACACACATCCCGACAAACAACAAACGGACAAAAATTCTAAAAACTATAGTGTGCGCAACAGACTCGTTCAATCACTTCTTTCCAAATATATGCAATGCACAGTTCTGAGTTCGTTACTATTTTTGACCGACTTCCAAAAAAGGAGGAGGTTATCAATTCGGTTGAATGTTTTTTTTAATGTTTGTTACCGTTACTCTGTCATTTATAAACCGATTTGAATAATTATTTTTTATTTGAAAGTATTGGACTTCCAGATTGGTCCCATTTTTATCCAAATCCAGTTCTGATGATAGGATCCATGAGGAAGTGAGGGAACTCCTCAAATATTATTGGAAAACACATAGTGATTTTGCTATTTTCGTCAACAAATCAAGCATTTGCATTCAGAAAGTATGATTTGGTGAAGTGGAATTGACGAAGAAAACCATAGATGGCCACAAGAACTCATCAATGATAAATATTTTACGGGTGGCGATAAGATATCTCGATTATTGGTTAAACGACTATGACGAAGCAAATTTAAATAAATGCTTCTGATGAAAATGGTACCATTGAACTCAGATCAGTAATAAAACAATGTATCCTAGCCGTGTTGGGACTTATTGGAAATGTCATGGAGATGCACTCTGGCTATAAATTATTTTTAACCGGTTTCAAAAAAGGAGGAGGTTCTCAGTTCTTCGGAATCTTTTTTGTGTGGTTCCCCGATTACTCAAAGACGGCTGGACCGATTTGGAAAATTCTTTTTTTGTTTGAAAGGGTATACTTTCCAGGTGGTCCCATTGTCATCAGGTCAGGATCTGATGATGGGATCCTGGAGAAATCGAGGGAACTCTTCAATATAGGCACACCTATAGCGATTTTGGTGTTTTTTATAGTAACTTGTGCATTTGTTCTCGAAAAACAACATTTGGTGAAGTGGAACTGATGACGAAGACCACAGATGGTAAGATGGCCACTGGAACAACTCAATAATAAGTATTTCACGGGTTGCGATTCCATTATTTTAAAATTATTGCTAAGCAATAGAAGTTCGTCACAATGCATATGGTGAAGTGGAGCTGATGGTGAAGTACCAAGAGAACTCCTCAACAATTAACGTCCCTCCATCGGGAAAAGCAAGGTTTTGTAAAGGTGATGAGCAGTTGTCATTAGGCTATTGTAACTCAGATAAATTACAAACAGACCCAGTAAAAAGTGAAAAATAAAAACAACCGACTTCCAAAACAAACTCTACAAAGTGAAAAATTACTTCAATTTCGGAAGTCAGTGGCAAAAACCTAAAATACAGATCCAAAGACACCGACTTCCGAAAAAGTATTAGTACCTACCGAGTTTCGAGTTAATATGACAGCGCGTTAAAATATTTCCTTACTGTTCTTCCTTACTTATTTTAAAAAACTAAGAGTCAATTTTTATTATTTCCTGAGGTAAATATTGCCAAGTTTCAAGTGTATTAACCAAAGGAATAAGATTTTTCATATAATCTGTATCCCCTCTTTTCAACCCCACAGGGGTGGAATTTTAAAAAATCGTTTCGGATTTTTCCATAACTGAAATCAAAGATTTCTTATATCAATTTTTGAGTTAATCAAGCCACACAGTAAAATCCTCCTCTTAAAAATCTAATTACCCCTTCTCACCACGTCAGGGGTAGTCTTAAAAAACCAATAGTAAGAAACTTTATTGCTTATTTAGGCAAATATTCGTGCCAAGTTTCAAGTTTATTAACCAAATGAATAAGATTTTTCGTCTAAACTATATCCCTGGTTTTCACCCCCACAGGGGTGGAATTTAAAAACATCGTTTAACACATTTCCATAACTTGAATCAAAGTTTTCTTATACCAATTTTTGAGTTAATCAAGTCACACAGTAAAATCTTCCTCTTAAAAATCTAATTACCCCTTTTCATCCCGTCAGGGGTAGTTTTGAAAAACCAATTGTTAGAAACTTGATTGCTTATTTAGGCAAATATTTGTGCCAAGTTTCAAGTTTATAAACCAAATGAATAAGATTTTTCATCTAAACTATATCCCCGGTTTTCACCCCCTCAGGGGTGGAATTTTAAAAAATCGTTTAGGATATTTCCAAAACTTGACTCAAAGATTATTCATACCAATTTTCGAGTTAATCAAGCTACGCAGTAAAATTCTCCCCTGTAAAATTGAAAACCCCTTTTCACCTCGTCCGGGGTAGATTTTCGAAAAACCTTGATACAGGTTATTCTTTATTTTTGGACTTAAGTATAAATACTGAGTTTCGAGTTAATCGGACTGCATGTTAAAATTCTTCCATACAAATTTTGACACCCCCCAGTTAAGAAAAACCAAAAATGACAAAGTTCATAATTTACTTAGATAAGTATTTGGGCCAAGTTTCAAGTTTAGTAATTCTAGGAATAAGATTTTTCAAACAAACGAAATCCCCCTTTTCACCCCCTTAAAAGTCGAATTTCCAAAAACCCCTTCTTAGTGCTCCCCTACATTATAAAAGGAAGCCGTGTGCAAAATTTTACGTTCCTAGTCCCAGTAGTTTCGGCTGTGCATTGATATGTCAGTCAGTCAGTCAGTCGGTCAGTCAGTTTCTCCTTTTATATACAGTGTGAGTCTTTATAATCTGCACATATCGAAATGAGGGAATCTATGCTTAATTTTATCGACGGAAAAAATGTTAAAAAAAATCTAAATATTTATTAATATTTTTTATGGATTTTTAAAAAAAATTGTTTGCTTTTGTGACCCCAGTGTATACAAAACTGTGTAACTTTTAAACTAAACGATTTATCACGATGAAACAAACTCCATAATGTTTGGAAGTAATTAGGTGTCGTCATAAAATAAAAATTATGGAAAAAAAATAGCCATAATCAAATATAAACATTTTTTTTTGGCAAAAATCTGATTTTTTTTCATTAATTTTTACAAAAATTGTAAAATTTCTCAATAACATGCCCCCATCACCTTCTTTTTTTATAACTTTAAGTTATGCTTCATTGTATTAGGAACCTAACGGTAAAAATTGCATGTTTTTTAACTCAACCCCAACATTTTTTATCAAATGTCAAAGAAAGGCCCAACGCATAGCTACGCACATTGTTTAGCAGGTAGATAAACTTTTTTTTGTTAACTTTGTTGTGAATGCGCGCGGGTCGTTTCAAAGATGGCACTCCGAACGCGGAATCGTATTGTTCTCATAAGGGTTGTTTGTTTGGGATGATAATTAATGCAAAAGAGTTCAATTGAAACCCATTTATTATTAAATACAAAATTTAATGCATCAGGTTCTCAAAATGTCCACCTCGTTGTTGTAAACACAAAGCCGCGCGAATTAGAATTTGGTGTGTCGCTCTCCTTATCATTTCGGGATCATTGCGAATATCATTCGCACAGTTTATTATGCGGTCACGCAAATCGGCCTCACTGTTGATGGGGGTACTGTAGACGCGTTGCTTCATGGACCCCCATAGGAAATAATCAAGGGGCGTCAAATCGGGTGAACGCGCAGGCCACCCTACAGGTCCTTGCCGGCCGATCCATTTGTTATGATAATTTTCGTTTAAAAATCTTCTTACATTTGTAGCGTAATGGGCAGGACATCCGTCCATCTGAAGAAACATCCTTTGACGCACAGCCAGTGGGACATCTTCCAATAACTGAGGCATATCATCTCTCAATAGACTTAAAAATCTTTCACCAGTCAACGTTCTCGGCAATATGACTGGTCCAATCAACATGTTATCGATAAGACCAGCCCAAACATTTATCGAAAATCTTACTTGGAAAGTAGATGACCGTTTCAGTTTCGGGTTTTCACCTGCGCGGCACCATCTGTGTAAATTTCGACAGTTAGTAATACCGTCTCTAGTGAATGTCGCTTCGTCCATCCATAGTATTTTTCTTGGAAAGTTTGGGTTTGCTCTGGTTTTTCTTTGAATCCATGTGGACATCACACACCTTGGACGCCAGTCTACGTCTTCATGTAGATGTTGCACCCTTTGATAGTGATAAGGATGCAATCCTTCTTTCTTTAAAATACGCCACAATGATTTTTGGGATATTCCGTGACGAAGAGCCAGTCGTCTATTACTTATGGATGGATCAGCAAACAAATCACTTAATACTGCTTGTTCAGTAGCCGCATCAATAATTACTTGAGGTGGCTCGCGACGATCTCTACTTGATCCAAGTCCAGTGATCGACAACCTTCTGTGAACTTCCTGGAAGTTTCGGGCAGATGGCACTGGTTGCCTGTTAGGATACGCAGCTATGTAAGCCGCGCGCGCAGCTCTGGCACTTCCTTGTCCCACTCCATAATAAAAATGTATGTCGGCGATGTGTGCCGGGGAAAATTCACTTAAACGCGGCATCATGTAGCAGCGAACGAAAGTTATGAAAGTCCAGCGAACGAAAGTACCGAAACACATGTAGCAGCGGCGAATAATTCGGAGCGACTGCCAGTCTGACATCTGTCATAATTCAAGTTCCTTTGGCTGGCCCTACCTCCCCGACCTGCGCACATTCAAAAGAAAGTTTATCTACCTGCTAAACAATAGCTATGCGTTGGGCCTTTCTTTGACAGTTGATAAAAAATGTTGGGGTTGAGTTAAAAACATGCAATTTTTACCGTTAGGTTCCTAATACAATGAAGAATAACTTAAAGTTATAAAAAAAGAAGGTGATGGGGGCATGTTATTGAGAAATTTTACAATTTTTGTAAAAATTAATGAAAAAAAATCAGATTTTTGCCAAACAAAAATGTTTATTTTTAAATGTGGCTATTTTTTTTCCATAATTTTTATTTTATGACGACACCTAATTACTTCCAAACATTATAGAGTTTGTTTCATCGTGATAAATCGTTTAGTTTAAAAGTTACACAGTTTTGTATACACTGGGGTCACAAAAGCAAACAATTTTTTTTAAAAATCCATAAAAAATATAAATAAATATTTAGATTTTTTTTAACATTTTTTCCGTCGATAAAATTAAGCATAGATTCCCTCATTTCGATATGTGCACATTATAAAGACTCACACTGTATATGTTACGGCTAAAACCCGAAGTGCGGCTACAACTAGTTTTAGCCGGCTACAACTAGGTGTGTTGTGTAGTCACAGTACTAACCTAACCTAACCTACCTTTCAGTCCACACCTAGTTGTAGCCGGCTAAAACTAGTTGTAGCCGCACTTCGGGTTTTAGCCGTAACACATAGACTAATAAAAACTTGATTTGAAAATAAATCGATGGGGTTGCGTCGTTTTATTACAGAGTTCCCATGGCCACCTTCCGGCTCCATAATCAGATCAGCTCTATGTCATAATAATATTGCATTGTCAACCGATTTATATGTATAAGCACACACAGCTCAATCGGCAACCGGGAAGTGGGTCAAATTTAACTTGCTAGATTTCATTACAGACAGACAGACTCCAGGGCAGGTGAAACTAAATAAAAGCTTTTAATTAAAGTAAAATAAAAGAAATAAAGAAGCTGAAGTCGTAAAACTATCAGAAAAAAAAATGCTATACCTCCTACGTAAAACATATATTATATTCATATTCTTTATTGTGGATCATAGGTAGGTAAGTACACAATAGATACAATGTTCTTATGCTCGTAACTTAAACTAGGATCAGCCATGTCTCGCCGCTTAGGCATACATAAAAGCAATATATGTTTTTATTAAGGTTTCACTTCAGTCATATCAATAGCTCTGAGATGTGCCAGCAAGAACTTATTTTTGCAAGTTTTTTTTATATTCTTTTATTATTTATGAAGTAATAAGATGAAGAGCATCAAGAGTGGCATTTTGGTGGAATAAAAATACACGTATAAGTAAGTTTTTTGTTGTTTGGTATTGGTATAACATTCACTCACTTTTATAATATCTATACTATTGTAATACAATAAAGCTGAAGAGTTTGTTTTTTTTTTGTTTAAACGCGGTAATCTCTGGTAATCCAGTCGATTTTAAAAATTATTTTTGCATTTGATAGTCTAATTATTGATGAAGGGCTTAGAAGACCCTTAGGAGCCGAGCAAAGATAAAAAGTCAGAAAGAACACTAGGTAAAAACGAAGTAACAGCACGGGCGGGTGATGAGACGCGACGCGGTGGGTCGGGGAAACAAGAAATTTGACACTGACAAAGTCATGAGCAGAAGCTAGTTGGATATAAAAGTGAGTGAATGTTATAACACTAACAAAAATACCTGCATGGAAATTAAGTACTTTAGTGAATGAAAAAGTAAGATTTTCTAACTAAACAGAATTGAATCGAATTAGTTTCGATTTATTGCAAAATTGACAAGAAATAAGTTTACGTTTGACACTAAGTTGGTTTGATTTGATAAAGTAGAAGTAGGTCAGAAATAATACAGCAGAATTTTTGAATTAGGTTTGGAATTCTTGTTTTATTATTAGTATTGAAACATATTTAGTAAAAGGAGTATGCAAGGATCGTAGCAGATGGCGTTCTGTAATTTCTCCGTACACCCATGGAAAGAAGGCATGAGCTTATGTACTATTTAGATATGTGCATATTTTCAGAAATTATATTAATTTAATCAGCGATTTGTGTAAGCATGAACAACTTCCCGTAAAACGTCCAAAAAAAAAAGGATTTTCTTTATTCTCTTTGTAAACGGAACAAAACCTAAATTCCAGTGTAGCTAGTGCTATTGTGCGGATTACGGTAGAATCCCGGGACTCCAACCCGTCTGTATGCACACTGCATACTGTACCAACAGAGAGTACGGGACGTGATTACATTCCCTGTTATATTTGCTGAACAGTTATACCTATCAATGAGACTGGTAGTAACAGCCTTGTTCAACATTTTATATGACAATTCGTGATATTTTCCTACAAAGAATAAGCCAACCTTTTCTGATAAGAAGCTGCCGTTAAATAAGTTTTCCTTTCTATTAAGCATCATCATACTGATTTAAGTCAAATCTTTTGGGACAGCAAAGCATAAGCTTCTTCTTCTGTACGTCTTTATCAACGGTCATCTCAGTATTCACCCCCTTTCCAGCCTTATCGTCTTTCATATAATCCATCAGACGTTTCTTTGATCCTCCACAACTTTGATAGTCCTACGTTTATTCATACTCAAAATTTTCCTTATTATTCCTCATTTTGCCCTCGTCTTGTCAACTTCAATAATTGACTAAAGTTAAGATACCCATCTTTTTAAAAATATGCACCTAATCTAATAACACGCATTTAATGCATTTAGTTTAGAAGCATCAAACACATCGTCAGTAAAGAGCTACCTGTTGAATCAGATCTTAACATTATAAATGGTGCAACACAGCTTTACAAATCAGAGAAATAAATCATGTTTTCACAATATTCCGGCTAAGTGTCCTTCCAATTTATACAAGGCCAAAAGGCAGCTATAGGAAACTGCTCGCGTATACATTGTAATGCTATTTTAAAATCTGTGGTTACAATGTATACACAAATTTTGCGTACTGCTCATGTATAGTTTGTAACGTGCACGCGCGCGTCCTGGTTCCAAACTATACTACATCACTTACGCCTGTTAAGAGTTTTAAAGATGTAGTTTAATAAAATCATATATGGAATGATATTTAAACGTTATTATTGTAGGATTAAATAAATAACAACAATATTGACGTCCGAAACAAAAATAAATAAAACGAGTGTTATGAGTATATATATAGTAGATAGTATAATCAACTCGAGTGAAAACAGTGATTGGACAAATTTAATCAAGTTTTCAGTTTTATGAATCAGTCCTAAAAACTAAATAGGCAAATAACTACGACCAACTTGGAAATAGCGCTCGCCGGTCGCTGCCGCAGCATCGCTCGTTTCGCTCGCTCGGCTCGCGCGTTGTTTGTCACAGTTCTAACCTAACCTAAAGCAATTGGTCTGTGCGCCCTACCTTAGTTATTGCTGCCGATTCGGCATTAGAAGCCATCAAGCCGAACACTTATTGTGACGCCGAATACGCCGTATTATACAATTCGGCTGCGGCATATCTTACACGATTAGTCCGTATGCGTACTGGCACTATATATGTTATTAGCGAATAAGGTAATAAATTAGGTCACTACAAAGTATACGCGAGTATTCGCGTACTACTCTTGTATAGATTGGAAGACTTAGTAAAAAAGTGATTTCCAATCAATACGCGATTAATTTCACATCCTTGCGTTCTGGCCTTATACAGAATGGAAAGACGCGATGGCTAAAATGCTATCTGAGTTGAAATTGTTTTGAATTCAGAACCAGATAGTTACGCAATAATCTTGTAGCAGCTCGCTTGTTTTCAAAACATCGTCTACTAAAGATAATTTAATGAATCAAGTCTACTTAATGTAAATTGAATTCCAAACTACATTTATAAAGTTAAAGCATATTTAATTTTAAGAGCTTTATTCGTTAAGATAACAACAATATTATGATTTTTTTAGTTCAAGTGAAATTACTTTTAAGTCAATTATTTTTTCTCTGAATTTTATCGAATATTTATACACTATTAAATTACCTAATAGACTATTTATAGACTTTCGAATTTAACAAGCACTTAGTGTTAAAAGGCCAATTATGTATTATGGATTTTATATTGCTTTTTTTTGTTAACCTGGAGCTAGACCACCACCTCTTAAAGCAGTATTGTTGTAATCTTACTTTAGTGTGGGAAAGAGATCGAGCTAGACGTCCTGTATAGCTCCATCTCTTTCTCACACTGAAGTAACATTAAAATAATACTGCTTTAAGAGGTGGTGGTTGGCGCCCTGTACTGTGTCTCGCTGCTGGGTAAAGGCCTCTCGTTTTTAATTCCAAACCTCCCAGTCTTTTTTTTTTTTTTTTTTTTGGATAGGAAATCATCAAATGACTTCTCCTGCTCTGGGCGGAGCGGGAGGGCGTGTCAGACTTTTACTGACTAAAAACCACCAGTCTTCCTTCTGTTGCCTGTGCCGGGGCCACGGTAACTCTTTCGAATATCCCGCAACACCGACTGGCAAACCTTCCAGTCTTGAGCGATCTTTGGCCATGTTAGCCCTGTAAACATTATCAGATTGTCACACCACCTCGGTCATGGTCTAGCTCGACAGCGATGACCTCCCTCAGACGTCAAGCTTTATATTGCTTAGGTACTATAAAATAATAAGTAATTGTATGTTTCGAAACGATACAATATCTAATTATTCGTTTATGTACCATGTTCAAATGTGAATGATACCATCTTTAATATAGTTCTGATTATGTATATCATTAAACTATATATGGTGTAAGGGACAGCCCTCCGCAAACTAACAGGGTGCATTCAGCTCCTTATTTCGAATCATATTCCACCGGAAATATTCTCAGGAAAATTTTCATTTTTTTAATCATATTTTCAGTTACTATTCCTTTATTTCAATGTAAAATTACATTCTCTGTACGCAGCACTCCATGTAACTACTACTACTGTACTACTACTGTACTTACTACTGTGCTACTACTAGTACTGTACTGTACTACTGTACTTTATGTAACTAAAACAGCTAAAATCAAAACATCAGCAATGGATGTTGAAATACTCGGCGGCCGATGGCTCGCTTCGCTACCGTTCGCTACGCGCGTTTTGCCACGGTAACGATACATTGCATGTGAGGTAATAAAACAATTCAGGTTTATTGGATTCCCATAACGTTCCTGAAATAATTTAATGTACCGGTCATCTTAGTATGATATACTGAATTCACCCCATCAATCTGCGGAGGGCTGTCCCTTACACACTTTATATGACCTATATAAACGGCAATCCCAAGGTTTTTAGAGTTCCGTACCTAAAAAGGAAAATACGGAATCCCAAAAGGATCACTCGTGTTTCTGTCTGTCTGTCTGTCTATCAGTCTGTACGTCTGTCACAGCCCATTTGCTCCGGATCTACAATAATAGACCGATTAAGTTCAAAGGTACACATATCAATTTCTGTGACCCAAACCCGGACGTGTTACGTAAATAAATGAATTTTGAATATGGGGGTAACTTTTAGGGGCAAATAAGAAAATGAAAAAAAAATAGTTTTGCAAACTATACCAGTGTGACATATCAAATGAAAGGGCTTACAATGGGGGAATCAATGGGGGACAAATATATATTTTTTTATAATTTTAAATTAGATAGTTATAAAGTTATTAAGAAAATTAAAGTGGACTGGTAGAAAATGCCTCAGGCATTAAGTCCGCCTTAATTTGTACGGCATTTTATTTTTTACTTGTGCATGAAGTTTTAATAATTAAATAAATAAAATTGACTATACATCAAATTTTTGGCTCAGTAATTTCGGAAATAAGGGGGCTTATTTCCGAAACTACTGAGCCAAAATTTTTGAAACAAAATACCGAAAATAGTCCTACACCTTACAGGAAAACCATAAGAAGTCTATGGTCTTAGAATAACACGGTAAATCTCTTAATATTGTGCGTACAAAATTACATTTGCAGTTTAATTATTTATTAAATTTTTCTGAACATAATATTTACATAATATATAAGCTAACAGACTTAAAATAATAATTATAATATGTACAAATGTAAAAAAAAATTTAATCATAGGGCATCAAAAAATTCGTCCGCATCGCTGTCAACAGGAAAAGTGCCCAAAAGGCTGGCAGCATTGCCACGTTGTATGGCGATGCTGATTCTTTGGCCAAAGAATAGGCCAGTCCTTTGGTCACGTGAAGAGTCGACCAACCGCTTGGCGATTTCTCGGAAAACCAAGTGGGCACTCGGACCCTATGGCCCTAGTGTTCCAACCCCAAACGGCTCGAACATATAACTCCCAAAAAGATCGGAATATTTTCGCCGTTTGAAGTTTTCCGCACCTGCAGCAGCTGCCCCAGCACAGCCTGCCGTACTAGGAAGATGGGATGGCGCAAGGGTGTCGACACATGTTGCATCCCACACCAAAGGCCTGCCTAACTTCCAAGGCATTATGGTCATTCCGTCTGGTCTCTTGCCATCGTCGCGTGCCAAGCCGTTGGGTTCTAAAACAGCTGGTATCCCGGCGGTGACAAGAGCACGACGGATAATGTCATTAATGCTGGCGTGCCGTGCCATCCGGCCTGCATTTGCAGTTGGAATATATGTTTTTCAACTACAGTGTTAAGTGGTTCTTGGGGTAATTCTGTCTCTTTTTTCTTCATCCCAACTAAGGAACCCTTCGTTGTGCGTGGTTCGACACGCACTTGGCCGGTTTTTATTTTTTTATTTTTCAGAGAGGATGCTTAATATCTTTTTCTTTTCAGCCTGTAAATAACACCAGCCTGTTACTGTCCCACTGCAGGGCAAATACCTTTTCTCATTCAGAGATGGCACGAGCATTAATCACCACCCTTCAGCCTATTAACCAGACCTCAAATGTTTGATATTACTTCAATCAATCAATCAATCAATCAACTCAGCCTATACACTGCTGGACATAGGCTTACTGTACTGCCTTCTACACCTGCAGCCTGTGGGCTAGATATACACAAAGATCGTACAGTGCCCTCCGCGTCCAATATAACAACGCGTTTAGGATACTGGTGGGGCTGCCCCGTTTCTGTAGTGCGTCGGGGATGTTCGCAGATGCGCATGTGGATTGTTTTTACACAACAATGCGTAAAAGGTGCGCTTCCCTGGTGCGCAGGGTATGGGGCAGCTCCAATAGTGTCTTAGACATGGTAGTGAGTCGCCTGGACTGTTTGTATGTGGGTCGCTGTTGTGCCGTTTCTCATGGGATGTCACAGCAATGATCGGCCATTATTTAATGTTTTGTTTTGTTTTTCCTTGTTTCTTTAATGTCTGTATTTACTAACATAGTCGTAAGTTTTACTAACAGTCTTGTTGAGTCTTGGTTACTTGAATAAAGAGAAATTCTATTCTATTCTATTCTATAGGCATCTCCCAGGCTGCGCCACAACACCCTATCCTCCGCCTTCCGCATCCAGTCTGTCCCAGGCACCTTCTTAAGGTCGTCGGTCCATCTAGCTGGGGGGCGTCCCACACTACGCATGCCAATACGTGGTCTCCAATCCAGGACTCGTCTGCTCCACTCCAGGACTCGTCTGCTCCACCGACAGATATCTCTTGTTAATAAATAATTAATCAATTGTCCACAGCTAATAAAGCTGTCCCCAACGTCCATTACGTTAGAGCGGCTGGACTTCTCTGCGTCGGGCCCCTACGCCTGCGAGATTGCGCTAGAGACGCCTCTCTATTCCAAAGTGTCCAAGATACATGAACTGAATGTCATTGGTGAGTATTTTAGTAAGAGACATTAATTTTAAAGATAACTTATAGCAGATTTAGTCATTTTAGGTAGTCGTAGAGCTCTTTATAAACAGCCTCATCCTAGGATGAATTACCATTGTATCTATTTCTACGCCACGCAGCGTTGCTGCGGTTGCTGCTATGTTGCTGCATTCCGGGTTGATAGAATCGGTGTGAATACAGGCACATAAGACATTTAAGCTTCTCTGGTATGACATCGCAATTGTGATGCCAACTTCGTGGTGATACCAATATTATGTCTGTAGTAAAATGCTGAAAGTCTGAAATATAGTCTTAGTTAATTAATGAGGCAAGAAGGTAAATAACAACAAGTTTTGTTTAAAAGTATCACGTGCTGATCTATTTGAGATAGCTTTTTCAAGACAGTGAATAAAGAATGAGCACATTTTTGTTTTCAAATATTTATAACAGCACGTCTCAAAAATTTCTCTTAAACAATATCTAACGCCATAAATATTGTTTCAGTACGTCAGAAATTCCGTCCAAAGATAAAAATAAAGCACAAAAAGTTGTCTTCGAGCGATCACCTGGAAGCGACGTGTCAGAGCGCGCCAGCGCACCCGGCGCCCCACCTCACCTGGTTTATAAATAATAACAAGGTAAGTTCCAGTTTTGAGCTGAAGAAATAAGTAGAAATAAGACGTCTGTCGGTGGAAGTTACCTACTGATATGAGAGTTGTTTTTTTTTTGAGTTGGTGTGACTTCAGCCGATTGTGAAAAGATTTGCTACTTAACTTAGGACCAGATCTACAACGTGCCGCTACAATGTCGACATTAATTTAACACACAAGTAGGGCTAGTGGGCAGTAATCATAAAAATTATAATAAGATAAAATAATTCGTAATTTTTTTTTTTTGACAAACTAAATAATAAAGCTCTCTTTTTCCTTCAATTCGCCAACTCTTTGCACGTTATTCGTTTTAATTTAATTGATGCGATATTATGATCCGTGACCCCGGCAAATGCCCTCTGCGCTACAGTTCTTTAAGTACAGGTTGCTCCAAGATGCTATTTTAGAAAATTGTAAATAAATAAATAAAAACGTGTAAATTAAAATATCTTCATAAAACGAAAACGCGAAATCGTGTACGTGTGATAAATTATTGTCGCCATTGAAGCGGCACGCTGTATAATTATTACTTTGCTCGTGCTTTGACTTAGACATTTCCCTGTCTCTATCTTGCACTTGTAATTTCGCAGTTGTGCGACAGTGACAGGAATAACGCTTAGCCAAAGTACGTGCTAAGTAATGTATATAGATTTCGGCCTTAGTAGCAGAGCAGCAAGGATACTAGGTCGGCAGAACTTATCTACACACTGTTGTTGGATGTTGACTGTTAAACATGGACTCTTGTATAATAGGTTTAATATTAATTTTTCTTTCTGAAAAATCAGTGCAACTCATAGTGTACCTCGTGCAATTGTGCGCTTGAATGAGGAAACTGAAAAAGCATACACGCGACTAACTAGAAATAACTCTTTTTGAAAACCACATTCCAGCAGTCTGCTACCATAACAAAAAACAGTTGTTTCAACTTTTAACTCAATTTTTACTGAACGTGGAATTTCACAGTCTTACAGAATTTTATTAAATTAGGTAACCCTGTATTATGGTCAGCACAGACAGGTTCACAAAACTGCTCGAGCATGTTTTTACCCGACTGTGGTGGAACCGAAAAGCAGCGTATTGTTTTTTGCTTTGAGTGAAAACATGTGCGAGCATGCCATGAACACAAGTCTCAGGAATAGTCTCTTGTTCGCTATTTTCATCTTTATTTAAGCAGTGATTTAGTTCATTATTATATAGTTATATTTTGTTCATTGGAAGATATGCTCGAGCATTTCGCTGCTCGGTCTGTGCGGCCCCTTATTCTGCTCCTTATTCTCAAACGTGTCATATAAATATGCCTACAGAGATATTATAGGAAAGTTATATGAATACTTGAAACTGGCGGAGTATCCAACTCAAATGAAGCACGTTTTGTATTAGTGGTTATTGCGTGGATGAAACAGAACACGGAAAAATGGGATTACACGAAACCCAATTTTTTACATTTTCATATTAGCTGCCTCTTGTTAAAATCCCGAAGTTTTATTGTAGTGGACCGCTGAAACGTGGTTATCCATACGAATTTGTCATCTAGGTATTCGTGTATTCTTTTTCAGTTCACATAAAATCTGGTGTATTTGAAAGACAGCAACAGACAGGTACTAGTGGTCTGGCATGTATGCTGAACTGGTCCTGTTTGGTGCAGCAGTGAGGCACACAATGCTATTTCAAAGTTTTTTTCTGTTTTTTTTTTTTTGTGAATAATGTGTGCTACCTGGGTCAATTAAATTTATTTTCTTTATTTTACATTTGCACTAGCTACACGATGATTTGCAACGTTTTTATTTATTATTAGTGAAATAATTTCAAAGATATTTACTTAGTGGTTAAGATAATGTTTTGAAGGGACTTAGTCGTAGTAATAAAATGGCCAGCTAATTATGAACTGAAAGTAACAAAACTAAAAGCGAAAACTAATCCTCCGCGTGGTAATTGTATTAGAATTCCGTGAAAAGATCATTATTTTATAATACTAGTCTCAAACGATTCTCGAAATTTCAGAATAATTTACAACGCTATACCCGTATATGTTTTAGCGAAAATGGTAGTAACTAGTAAAAACAACACTTTAAAAGAGTTTGAATGCTTTAAGTTTGATTAAGGATTAAATTGACAAATATGTTTTGATTCGACCTAAGCCTTGAAAGCTACATTATGAAAGATCAATCCAATCTTTTATATAAGGTGTATCTATTCATACACAAAATCTCTTAAGGGGTCATTGTACTCATCAATACGAACATCTTTTACTATGGGACCAAACTCAAACTCAACTCAAACTCAAAGCATTTATTTCAAATAAACAAATTATAGGCACTTTTGAATTGTCAAAGAGTCGGTCAGTTAGTCAAAAAGTTGAAACTAGTTGCCCATTCCAAGGCGTAGATCTCTATGGAGAAGAACGGGCAAGAAACTCCACGGACACTCTTTTAAATCAAAATATTGTTACAAAATATTGGATACATCACTCATGTTGAAATTAGGTATGTGAGAACAATGTAGAAAGACGTGCACGTTAAAAACGTCCGCAACAAAAAGGTAAAAACCAAAAACGATTCAAAAATTAAAATAAGCCATGGCAGCTAAGAGATGTCCAGTCCCTACTATCGGCGCCCGTTCACGAACATGACGCATGGATTAGCACCATTCAGTTCAACCATTTTGAAGGGAACTTAATGATCCAACACACACGCCACCACCAGCGAGACATTTGAGTGAGCATGAAATACTCTCAGTCACCAGGGCAATTTCAAGTCAATGAAAGACGTACCCAGTTAATGGTAGCTTTATAGTAGGTAAGTACATAGTGCTCACACATGTGCTATGCAATTATACAATACTAAGAGATTGAATCTATATGCAAAGATACTTTTTACAATCTTCAGCAGCTCCAACAATATTTTCGAATGCTAATCAATTAGTTTCTGCGCCCTTGTGGAGCAGGACCAGCATTGAGCCAAGTATTTTTGTCTGCGATGTAGTCCCCCAACTTATAATATGCTTGGCTGCGTAGTGTGCGTTTTACAGAAGATTTAAATTTAGTTTCATCCAGTTGGAGAATATGCGGAGGTATTTTATTGTAACACTTTAAACAGTACCCCATGAAGGATGACCAAACCTGGAATCGCTAAAAAAAAAACATCTGTTCCGTACATTTATGTTCGCATAACTCGTCAAAATGTAGGGAACAGCTGATTTTTATTTAGCGATTTCAGGGTTGGTCCCATAGTAAAAGTTGTTCATATTGATGAGTACAATGACCCCTTAATAGATTTCGTGTATGAATAGATACACTTTATATATCTATACAAATAAATAAAATTGAAGTGTCTGTTTGTAATGTCAAAATAACAGTTTTTAACTTAATGCATATGACAGTATACAAGGTGCAACTTTAAATAGTGTTAATCTCTTAAGTGGTCATAAATGTAGGGAGAAGCTGGTTTTTTTTTCGCGATTTATAGTAAAAGTTGTTCATAATGATGAGTACAATGACCCCTTAAGAGATTAACACTGTTTAAAATTACACCTTGTATACGGTACTTAAAACAAAAACAATTTTTAAAATATTTGTCTATCGGTCTGTCTGTCTGTTTATTTGTTCCGGCTAATCTCCGAAATGGCTGGACGGATTTTGACGGGACTTTCCTTGGCAGATAGCTGATGTTATAAGGAGTAACTAGGCTACTTTTACTTTAAAAAAAGAATTATGGTTCCGCGCCAAAAAAAATCCCATGGAATTGTGAACAAATACCACGCGCGGGCGATACAACAGTGCGGGTCTGGGGAGTTCTATTAAAATGTGGTGTTATTTTAGTATATTGTGTATCTTACGACATCCACACGTACGAAGGCGCGGGGCACAGCTAAATTCAACATAAACTCCATGAATATTCCGTTGCTAAGTAGGCATAATTTCACCGTCCTCCTAGCAATAATTTCAAGCTTCTTCTACGAAACACTACGCTCCGAAACTCCAATCGATTTTATTAGTATTCAAAAACTCGATCATACCTGTACAGATGATCGAATGGAATGAATATTTATGAAATCAAACTGCGAATTCAATAAAGCTACTTCAGTGAATGATTTTGAATATTGAAACCATTCAATAGATTTGTTGTAACTTTTCAGATGATTTGATTCAATTCAAATTCAAAATATTTTATTTTACATAAGCCTACATGGGCACCTAGGAAACGTCAGAAGCTAGGTGCACGGTTCCAATTGGTCGTCTTCTATGGCGAAGAAGAAGAAGCAAGAAACTCCACGGTTACTCTTTAAAAAATAATTGGCTTTTACAATGTTTTCAAATTACAGTGTTATTAAGCATGGACAGTGTAGTCTACCAGGTACTTAACAAAATAGAAAATGGTCTACAAATCTACAGTCTTTTATAAGCCTACAACGTTCTCGCATTCACAAAATATAAAAGAACCTATTTAAAAGACAACACTATATAATCTAAAATAATGACAAGATTATGTCATGGAAGCATGTAAAAAAAACAATAAATTAAATTAAAATAATTTGGGAGCAGTTAATAGACATTTACATAAACAGTTATGCTGTTAATGAGGTACCAGGGAAGCCACATTTGCAGAAAGAATTGGCGCCAAACTTCCCTGTCTTCAACGTAGTCTTTACTCTTATAATATGCTTTTTTAATAAGGACACGTTTGATGTGGGTTTTGAACTTTCCATCACTAAGTTCTGTAACCGACTTTAGCAACTTGTTATAAAAGCGGATACTGTTTATAAGAAATGACTTGCTTGTTTTAGTTAATCAAAATTTGGGTATCACAATTTCATGTTTACTACGTGTATTTATATTATGGAAATCGCTTCTTATTTTGAAAATTCCTAAGTTTTTGCGAACATACAAAATACTTTCTAAGATATAAAGAGAAGGCAGAGTTAGTATATCAATTTCTTTGATTTTGTTTCTAAGGGACTCACGAGGACCTATTTCATAGATTGCGCGGATTGCCCTCTTTTGTAAAATGAAAACTGAATCTACGTCAGCTGCCGATCCCCACAGCAGAACGCCATAAGACATAATACTGTGGAAATAAGCGAAGTATACTAACCTAGCTGTGGCTATATCAGTCAACTGCCTTATTTTTCGTACTGCATACGCAGCTGAACTTAATCTACCTGAAATAGCTCTACTGTGGGCGCCCCATTGCAATTTCAAATCTATAGTAAATCCTAGAAATACAGTTTCCGTAATAGCACTAGTTTCTTGTCATCAAGTTTTAAATTTAGACCCACTTGGGGTACTTTTTGTAATGAGAACTTAAGACATTTAGTTTTATTCGCATTAAGTAAAATATGCAAACCATTTCGAAAGAATAGCCAGACACACATGACAAATGAATGAATGATGATGATGATGGTTGACATGTAAGACATCCATATCTTTTTTATCTATTTTAAAATAAGCGAGGTGTCATTAGCGAATAGAATTATATCCGATAAGTTAGCCATCATGTAGGGAAGGTCAATAATATAAACTAGAAATAGGAAAGGGCCAAGAATTGAACCTTGAGGCACGCCCATCTTAACTAGAGATCCCGAGGAAGTCGCTCCGTTAATGTTTACTTTTTGCTGCCTGTTTGATAGATAGGAAAGGATAAGATCAGCAGCTCGTCCATGAAATCCGTAATGGTGTAATTTACAGATTAGTGTATTGTGGTCAACGCAGTCAAAGGCTTTAGAGAGGTCACAGAAAATGCCAATTGCATCCTGGGACTTCTCCCAGGATTCCAAAATGTGACTGATGAGTTTTACTCCTGCGTCAGTCATCGACCTACCTTTTGTGAAACCAAACTGGCGACTATACGAATCCCATTTGAATTAAAATATGATAACATCTGGTTTAGCATTATTTTTTCATATATTTTACTCAATGCTGGCAGCACAGATATAGGTCTATAGGTAGAGGATCACTCTTACTACCTGATTTGAAAATTGGTACTACTTTACTATACATACATAAACTCACGCCTTCTTCCCATGGGGGTAGGCAGAAACTACAGAACGCCACGTGCTACGATCCTTACATACTCCTTTTGCCTCGTTTACATTCATACATCTGGTCATACACGCACGCCGATTGCGAGTACTACTCACCTGACCTTTCTGATGAACATCACCAATTAGATCACTATATGTCTTCTTAGGGCGTCCCCTCCCGGCGTTTCCACTCACATCTGCCGTGTAAATATCTTTTGTTAGTCGACTTTCATTCATCCTATCAACATAACTAAACCATCTAAGCATACTCTTTTCAATTTTTGTCACTACTCTTCTTTTAAACCGCACCGTTTCCTTATCACATCATTCCTCAGTCTATCATTTATAGTCAGACCACACATGCTTCGCAAGGAACGCATTTCCACAGCATTTATTTACTATGTTTTATTAAATCTGGGAACGTACCGCTGTCTAAACATTGATTAAATATGCCTGTTAGGACAGGGGCAATTGTGTCAATAATATCTCCAATAACCTTAACAGAAATCCCCAATAAGTCTTCAGTGTTTTTTTATGTTAAGCCTTTTGAATGCTTTTTTAATTGTGGCAATAGAAATGGGCTTGAATTCAAAACTTGGAATGTCCTTACTGAAGTTTTGTTTGAGAAGGGATTCAGCCAATAAAGATGATGAGGGGAGAGATTTTGTAACCTCGATTGAGATGCTGGTAAAGAAATTATCTAGTGTCTCAGCAACTTTTAACTTAGCTGAAATGGTTTCATTCTGAATTTTTAAAGACAATTAATTCTGATCTCACTGTTTTGTGTTTCCTGTTTCTTTGTTATTTACCAGCCACACCGCTTTTATTATATTATTAGAAATACTGATTTTGTTACTTATTAATTTCGATTTAGCTTGAGCACAGACTCTTTTGAATATCTTAGAATAGTTTTTGACATAATTATGAAGAGCTTGATCTGAAGTCAGTGATTTCTTATGGTACAAATTATATAAAATTTATCTGCTTTTTCTAATGCCAGCAGTGGCATATTCATTAAATTTAGGTGTGGTATTGTTTGTAATGTTTTTACAGAACACGCTTTATTGAATTCTTGGCATACTGTAGAAAATAATGTACCGTAGTTTATATTGGGGTCTTGTCAAAAGTAGCTGTTGAAATATTGCTAAGAACATTATTTTTAAACATTTTCAACTTATTTTTAGTAAGAGGTCTCAATTCAATGGTTCTATCTAAGTGTAACTTTTTATGTAAGTCAAATGATACAAGTTGACCAGTATGGTCAGACCTGACGCCAGTAATTAAGGACGAATCTCTTATTTTACCATTAGTAAATACATTGTCTATGCATGAAACTGAGGTCATAATCCTCATCATTTTAGCCTGGTTTATCAACTACTGGGTATAGCGTATACGTCTCCTTTCTTTCCTGCCAGTTGCCATAACTCCTGGTAAAGGTAAAATCAGTGTACGTATTAATGGAACTCAACGAATTTTCAAATCAATTAATTATGTGTTGGTTGTCTAGACAACCAACTTTTTTTGTTACACACGAAACAATTACAACAGCCAGCAGGTGACAGGAATACTTGCAATTATTGTGTTGGATAATTACACGAATCCAACATACATTTATGGATATTTAAAAACAATAACGTATTATTGAAAACACGCCATGTCACTTTAGTCAAACACTGTAATTTGAGTCTGAAATATTTAAGTAATTACATGTATTGTTAATTTTATCATATAACTCATGATTCTCCCCTGCTTCGTACGGAGCGCCACATATCGAGTTCAAAACTATCCTATCTTTCAAGCTGGAACCAACCATACACATTCATAAAATTTCATTGAAATCGCTTGGGTTGTTTCGGAGATTAGCGTGTAAGAACATAGTGACACGTGATTTTTGGAACGAAATTCTTCAACGCGGCTTGCGGTAGGAGCAAACTGGCAGAAATCGTCACGCGAAAAAGCGTTCATACTTGTATGCCACCTCCATGCGACTTTCTTCTTTCGAATTCACACTCTCTCTCGATCATACAAATATAATAAACATATATGCTCTCGATAGAGAAAGAGGGAAAGTGTAAATTTGGTCAAAATGAAAATCCAAGATGGCGACTGTGGAAAATTTCAAATTTTTGTCAAGGATATCGTTTTCATAGTTTTCGAGGGGGCTAAAATGATAGTGAGGTCAAAATGTAAATCCAAGATGGCGGCTGCGACAATTTTGTTATTGTTTCAAATCATACGAGAGAAGGAACTTCGTTCCTAACAGGGGTCCTCCGACCGCACACGTTTTTATATAATAGGTCTTTACCTATGTAATTGGAAATTCTATAACCAGCATTTTCAGATTTAATTATTTGTGGATTGGCGCGCAATTCGAAATTCAAATAAAGTATTCGAAAGCCACGTTAACTTAATTTCAAATTCAGTCATTTTTTTTAGATAGCTTTTTGTTTCTGTGAAATTGTGGTAGTTTTTGGCGCCATGGATAAACTGAAAATTCGTACAATTTTCGAATATGAGTTCCTACGTAGAATACCGCTGCGCAAACAACACGAAACATTAACGACGTATACAGGCGTAACACTGCTTGCATAAACACGGCCCATAATTGGTTCAATCGTTTTAAATCTGAAAATTTTGAGTTGAAGAACGTGCCTCGCGGTCGGCCGGTAACTCTTGTCGACAACGACGAACTGAAGGCGATAGTAGAAGCGGATCCTGCGGGCCATGGAGTTAGTGTCAAAACAACATTGAAGCACTTGCGTCAAATCGGAAAGAATAAAAAGCTAGATAAGTGGGTGCCACACGAACTAAGCGACCAACAGCGAGACTTGCGCGTCGAAGCATGCAAAGCACTACTGAATTGGCATAGAAACGAGGGAATTCTAAATCGAATTGTTACCTGCGATGAAAAGTGGATCCTGTACGACAACCGTAAGCGTTCGTCTCAGTGGGTGGACCCTGGTACAGCACCTAATCAGTGCGCTAAAAAAAAGATTACTCATAGGTAGATGATGGTGACTGTCTGGTGGACCAGTGCCGGACTTGTACATCACAGCTTCTTACCGAATGGCACAACAGTGACGGCAGATGTCTATTGCCAAGAATTGCAAACAATGATGGAGAAGCTCGCAATTATGCAATCAATACAGGTCAATCACTCTTCCCCATTGCTTCTCCACGACAACGCGCGAGCTCACACTTCACGACAGACCATCGCAAAGCTACAAGAGTTACAGCTGGAAGCTCTTCGTCACCCATCATACTCACCGGACCTTGCCCCAACAGATTTCTACTTTTTTTCAAAATTTAGACAATTTTTTAAGTGGGAAAAATTTCAACACCCGAGAGGCAGTACAAAATGCTTTCATTTTTTTACATACTTCCATGATATAATCTATTCATTATTTAACATTATATAATGTTGTCTTTTAAACAGAATCTATTATATTTTGTGAATGTGAGAACGTTGTAGGCTTAATAGACTGTAGATCTGTAGAACATTTTGTTTTCTGTTAAGTACCTGGGTACTTGTTGACAGGCCTACACTGTCCTCCCATACTTTTATTATCAGAGTAATTTGAAAATATTGTAAAAACCATTTTTTTCATTTTTTTTTTTATTTGAGATAGGTTTGCTCTTGACTCTAGTCTAGATCAGAGATGACAGAAACAAAATCGACGATGGAGCGAGCTTACCCAGAAGAAGCCTGTTAACTCTCACTTTGATGAGATCGGGGTTGTATGCGGTTGGAAACAGACGCAGGCAGCGAGTTCCACTCCTTTGCTGTGCGCATCACAAAAGACGTTTGGAAACGCTTAGTGCAAATTGGTGGAATAGCAACTTGGTAGGGATGGTAACCTGCAGTGCGTCTAGATGACCGATGGTAGAAGGGGCCGGCGGAATGAGGTCGTCGAGTTCTTGAGCACACTCACCGAAGTACAATCTATAGAAGACCGACAAACAAGCCACCTTGCGGTGATGAGCCAAGCTGTAAAGCTTGGCATCCACCAGTCTTACGTCGCCAATGAGCCTCTTAGCTCTGCGTTCCACCGAGTCAAGCGCGGCAATTACATATATATTTATTTTTAAAAGAGTAACCGTGGAGTTTCTTGCCGGTTTTTCTCCATAGGAAACGATCAATTGGAACCGTGCACCTAGCTTCTGACGTTTCATAAGTGCCAATGTAGGCTTATGTGAAATAAAATATTTTGAATTTGAATTGGTGGCAAAAACTGTCAGATGGAGAACAGTGTAGACTGTGCTCTAGGGAACTAGGGAGCATGTTAAATGATTCTAAGTGGGGAGTGGGGGGTAGGAGTTGAATAGTTCTCTATATGACTCTTCGACTTACTACTTTTGCTGGGGTTTTGATAAGTTGTTATTATATTAATAAGTCAAAAAAATTGTTTTTTAATTCACCGCTAAAACTTGCGAAAAGCAAACATTTAAAAAAAAACAACGAAAACGATAAGTTGTGTCATTGATTGTGCTTTAAATTCTGTACAAATGAAAACTATTTCAGGATCTTCAGCTAAATCCAAATTTCTACCCGGGTCGACCTGCATGTATGTATTTGTGTAACCTTGTTACAATAGATTTCCCGCTGCTCGACGAGTGTCACGTATCGCTGCCATATTTGGGTACATTGAAATCTATTCGAGTCAACAGCAAAGTTTGTTGTTAAATGGATATCATTGTTTATATACAACTCACATACTCTTGTAAAAGTTTCTTAAAATACATTCATTCTCAAGACGTTGGTAGGTCCTCTTCTTCCCCTGTATAACTATATTTTGTTTGTTACACTAACAGTATAGTTTTTTGGAACGCCCTACGCCCTGCGATATAAATACTATTAAGAAGCAAATAAACTTGACTTCAAGGCCGCATTTTTTTTTCTTTTCCAACTTGTCTTCCGTCATATGGAAATAAGACAAAATCTTCTGAAGATTATTATTATTAAAAATCCATATCAAAGATAGTCATCACATGCTCCTACCAAGAGGCACTCATAATGGAGCATAAACGATCAAAGTCGTTCATTTTTACAACCCATGGAAGAGGTAAAAATACAGCACTAGTACGCCATGCCCATACGATTATATTGTATCGAATTTCTTCACCAGCATTTCCATAGGCTGTTTCAAATGTATCTCATGAGAATGTAAAAGTAAAATGTGAGAAATAACACAGATAATAGTATAATATTCATTTAATAGCACATAGGTACATGTTATCAAAATACATAAAGAATCACATCTCAAAGACACACACACACACACACACCGGTTAATTTACAAAATAGGACTTATGCACACGTTTATACTTGTTACCCTTTTTCACAGACTGTAGGTACTTGTAGATAGTGGTTAACTCATTGAAAAATGCACGCAGACTTGGGGCAATCCACTCGTAAAACGCCGTTTTAACCGACTTCAAAAAAAGGAGGAGGTTCTCAGTTCATCGGAATCTTTTGTTTTTTTATGTGTTCCCCGATTACTCGAAGATGGCTGAACCGATTTGGAAAATTCTTTTATTTTTAAAGGGTATACTTTCCAGGTAGTCCCATTGTGATCAGGTCAGATTATGATGATGGGATCCTGGAGATATCGAGGGAATTCTTCAAATATTATAGGCACACTTATAGCGATTTGAGTATTTTTTATAGCAACTTGTGCATTTGCTCTTGGAAAGCACCATTTAGTGAAGTGGAACTGACGATGAAGACCACAGATGGCCACCGGAACTACTCAATAGTATTTCACGGGTTGCTATTCGATTACTTTAATATGGTTGCTGCAAGAAACTTATGCTCGTCATAATGCAAATGGTGAAGTGGAGCTGATGGTGAAGTACCAGGAGAACTCCTCAATCATTAACGTCCCAATCACCCAATCAATCATTAGTAGTTGACATTAGGCTATTGTGACTTAGATGAATTACAAACCGACCCACTAAAAGTGAAAAATACAAAAAAAAAACAACCTAATTCCAAAAAAAACACTACGAAGTGAAAAATAAATTTAAATTCGGAAGCCGGTGGCAAAAAACTAAAATACAGATCCAAAGACACGGACTTCCGAATTTAAATTTATTTTCACATTGTAGTGTTTTTTTTGGAAAACGGTTGTTTTTTTTTGTGAAAAAGTTTTTTTTTCTAAATTCGATCGCTGTGCAACGGGCTGTCACTGGGCGGACGTGACATCATGCAGCCTTGTCCAAGTACAGCAGTAACCGCTGTCGATAACAAAAGGATCAGAAAACGTACCGGTGGATGCCAATTTGTACTGCCACTTACAAATTGAGTGCTTCGATTTAATTATTTGAATACTTAAACCCGCAATTCTAATTTAGTTTAATATACATGATATTTACATGATATATAAGCTTAAAATAATAATTATAATTTGTACATATGCAAAAAAAAAACGTATAATCATAGGGCATCAAAAAATTCGTCCGCATCGCTGTCAACAGGAAAAGTGCCCAAAAGGCTGGCAGCGTTGCCACGTTGTATGGCAATGCTGATTCTTTGGCCAAAGAATAGGCCAGCCCTTTGGTCACGTGAAGAGTCGACCAACCGCTTGGCGATGTCTCGGAAAACCAAGTGGGCACTCGGACTCCATGGCCCTAGTGTTTCAACCCCAAACGGCTCGAACATATAACTCCCAAAAAGATTGGAATATTTTCGCCGTTTGAGGTTTTTCGCACCTGCAGCAGCCGCCCCAGCACAGCCCGCCGTACTAGGAAGATGGGATGGCGCAAGGATTTCGACACATGTTGCATCCCACACCAAAGGCCTGCCTAACTTCCAAGGCATTATGGTCATTCCGTCTGGTCTCTTGCCATCGTCGCGTGCCAAGCCGTTGGGTTCTAAAACAGCTGGCACCCCTGGCGGTGACAAGAGCACGACGGATAATGTCATTAATGCTGGCGTGCCGTGCTATCCGGCCTGTGCTCTTACTACAAGACAGGCCATGAAGTCCGAGGCAGTCGACAGCTTTGCCGCACTGGCAGTGGTGTGGAACCCCGTAAAGAGCGCCCAGACGCAGACAAGTAGCGAGCCGGAAGGTGGAGTCACCCAGCAAAGTGCCTATGTTGGGTGACGGTAGTGCTTGAAGCCAGAGGCCCGACTTCTATTCACCCACAGCCAGCAGGCGGGCATGCTCAGCAGTATTGGTGGACGTATTGATAAGATTATTCCGTACCAACCTGCAGAGCGGCTCATCCCAGTCTCTGGGAAGATGGGTTCATGGGCCGATTCATTCTAATTTTAAATTACCATAAAGATGTTTAATTTTCGTCAATGAAATTTTTCAGTTACAATTTAATAATGATATTCTAACAATAATTTTTGGAAAAGGTGGTGAGAGACTTTCTAAATACAGATGTATGTGTTACTAATTCTCTTTAGTGAGAGATTACGTAAGAAGTTAACTTGGACAGGGTTTGTTTACACTTTCGTGAGATACTTTTGGAACAAACCATATGTTTCTGAATACAAAAGATAGGTAGGTTCTAGTTTATCGATTGACAGATCCATCAATAACTACCAAGTTACTGTTGTATAAGCCAGTTTGTAAAGGGTATCGCGTGCTTAGTTATATTAACCTTGATCCGTGGGCAAAGGGACCGCTTAGCCACACTAAGAACGGCTAAATTTGAGGCTGACCGTTTCCATAAAAAATAGTAATATGTTCATTAAGTAGTATTTATAGGCACTTTGTTTTGTTTAGGGTTCAGTATAGAAAACATGGTGCTTTTCTCCTGTTAACAATAAAAATTATCTGCTCGTAAGGACATAATTCATTTTGGACCAAAAACTGAAAGTCAGGCCATGATAAAAATGTGTAATATTCAGATAGAACACAAAATTCCTACCATTTTTTACTACAACACCAAATCTATGCGCCCTTTGGGTACGGTGTTACATACTTTTAAAATACAATAAAAATGTTATTATGATTTTGTTATTTTCATATATTTAATCAAGTATATTTAACTATTCATACTGTGTATGTCCTTTTGATGTGCAATAAAGTGAATTCTATTCTCTATTAAGAAAGTATTTTCATCATTGATACTCTACGCGCCGCACAGACAGAGCGTCACAATTCACAAGTCCAAACCTGTTTTAAGCAGGTACCTGGAAAATCACCGGTTTGTCCTTTCCCGTCGCGCCGCAACTACTGTACCCCGCGTCGCCCGTTCTTTTGTTTTGTTCAGTTATCTATGCGACTCTTGTTACATCGGACGGCTACTTAAATCGCGACTTGCACTCCTCAGTTAGTATTGTTATTCTTGTTTGTTGTTATTTGTTTGTAGTTTTTTTTTTGTTATTGTTATTGTTTTAACTGACATTATGAGTGCACAATTGTGTATTTCGTGTCGTACGCCTGTCGGTGATCGTCGAAGTTATACTTAGACTTCTCGAGAATCACAGCATACAGAGGTTGCACAGTTTGTTATTGAAGATCTATTAGTTCGACAGGTATGTATGAATAATTATTATTTTATTTCATTCTATATATAGACCTTTACCTACCTATCATTTATATGATTTTGGCAATTTATTTCATTATTTCCTTGCCCGTATCCCAGTTTATCTGAAGTCGGTGCAGTATGTTTTTTTTTTCAAAATAATTCGGACACTTGCCATCAACTCATTCATTTTGACCATGTATTTATTAAGCATTATTTATTTCTCACGTTTTTGTTTCTTTATATAAGTACACCTTTATACTTAACTAATCATTATATCACCTTGTATGTATACACCGTGAAATCGAACCCTTCTTGCTTAGGAAACAAAACGTTTAAACAAATAATACATGTTTCTTGTTTTACAGGAAGAACCTACAGAGGTTATTTGTCGACCTTGTTGGCAACGGGCTAAGCGTCGGTATCTCCGACACCAACGTGAAGTGGATCATGACGTTGCAGACGAAGAAGTCAACGCTGAGCCTCATGCTTCACCAACCGTTTTACCTGGGTTCAGCCGTACCGGTAATTCGGCGAATACATGTGTATTAATTTCAAGACTGTCAAAATACAACGAGGCGCAGAATACCCGAAGATATCATACTACGAATGTTATGCCGCTACAGCCTATTCATAATCGAAAATAGCCGTGTATGCAGTGAACACCTTGAGCAAGGTGAATGGCATTTACTTGCTTTGCAAGACATTTTAATCGGAGGATTCAGTGCAACTCATATTTTTAGTGCTCTAAGATTATTAATGAGCCATATCAGCACAGAAGTTTTAGATTTTGAACATTATGAACTAATAAATGATAAAGAATTTCATGACTGGACTGGCCTGACTATTGAACAGTTTACTGATTTATTAGCCAACACACCTATCCTAAACCAAAGAAGAAACAAAAGAACTATTCTAGCAGCTTTGTTAGCAAAAATCCGAACCGGCGAATCAAATGCACGGCTAGCATCGATTTTTAAAACCAGCGAAGCCACTTACTCGCGAATGCTCCATACTGGCAGAGAAGCACTACTGCAGGACTTTGTTCCTATTCACTTAGGCTTTGACCATATGACCCGGGAAGATGTAGCACGGAGGAACCTTATGATTCCTGAAAGAATTTTTGGAAACCCGGAAAGTCCTACCGACGAAAGAAAAGCCATAACAATTGTAGATGGCACTTACATATATATTTAAAAGAGTTCAAACTACTTTTTTCAAAGGAAATCCTACAGCAGCCACAAGTTCAGAAACGTATTAACGCCATTTCTGTGTGTCTGTTGTGACGGGCACATCATAGAAGTTTCTGGTCCACACGCTGCTACTTCTTCAGATGCGCAAATAATGCTTAATATTGTACAAAATGAAAATGATCATGGCGACGGATTATTTCAATGGTTTTACCGAAATGGGGACGTATTTATTTTGGACCGTGGCTTCAGAGATGCAATTTCCACCCTTGAAGTATATGGATACACCGCTAAGATGCCCGCGACTAAGCTCCCTGGGGAAACGCAACTTACAAGAGAACAAGCTAATAAGTCGCGACTTTTATTATTTGCCGATGGGTCGTGGAAGTCGTAAATGGCCGATTTAAAAGAGATTTCCGGCTGCTGAGACACGTCCACATCAATATAACACTGCACAATATGATGGATTATTTTAGAATTGCTGCCGCATTAATAAATGCCTATCACGTTTTGATAGTGGATAACGTTCATGCTACTGATATCCTTCAAATAATAGGTGAAAGAATAAACATGCCCAGTACACTGGGAGATCTTGTGAATAGACACAATTTAACCCGAAGGCGAGCACAGTTCCAACCCATGGCTGCAGATATGGCAGATTTCAATGATTTTCCAACATTGACAGAAGAAGATTTAAAATTATTCAGCCTTGGTGTATATCAGCTCAAACAAGCAAAAAGCTATTACGGAGAGCGCCTTCAATCCGACGGAGCTTTTATCATTGAGCTTGGTGGTGGGATTCCTCTGGAAATAGTCAGGGAACTTGAAGGGGAAGACTTGTGAATTATAAGAGGACGAATACAATCCCGCCACATCCAAGCCAAAAAATACTATGTGTACATTGCACTAGATCGGGCAGCAAATGGTCGTCGAGCTCATTATTATTGTACATGCAATATCGGCAAGAGGACCATTGGATGCTGCTCTCATACCATGACCATAGTCTGGTACATGGGTTATGCTAGACATGACCCATTGCTCACCCCACCTGCAATAGGATTAGATGATGTATATGTTAGATTAGGACAAATATAAATGAATTCATTTTGCTCTTTTTTACCTAAATGAAAGGTACTGAATCTAAATGAGGCGCTGTTGGTATTGTTGTTTGTTTTCTTCATATTTAATTATATTTGACCAAATGTATTAAAATAACACATCTTAATAACATTTTATTTCACATTGTATTTTAAAAGCATGTAACAACATAACTATAGGGTGCACAGGTTTGGTGTCATAGTAAAAAATAATAGGAATTTTGTGATCTATCCGAATATTACGCTTTTATTTCTGGCACTACTTTCAGATTTGGCCCAAAAATATATGGAACGTGAATGATGTCCTTTGTCCAACTGCTCGCCAGAAGCATCTTCTCGTACCTGGAAGGAACAATGTTTTATTTACAAATAGCTATTACGTTCCTGTAAATAATCTGTTCGTAATTCATTATCTTTAATTTTATCCAAGAATATTATCATCTTCTCATACTTAGCAAAGAACAGAAAACAGAAATAGAACAGGAAAATACAAATTGTTGTGAAATATTCGAAAATAACAGCGTTTAAGTACTGGCTGAACGAATTTTCGTGTAAATTGTGAAACCAACTTTTTGCGATAAAATCCGCGGTGTTTATTATTTATCGGTGCACTTAGTTTTATTCCGATTTTTCATACTTTTTAGGACTTTTTTTTGTACCTATAAGCTGGCATACCTATGTACTACGAAACCAACTATAATTTTTAAAATAACTAATTTAGTTAAGTCTTAATGTATTGTTATTATTAATTAGAATAAAGCTCCACTATTTGTTGGTTTTACCGTCAAAGTGATAATTTCCAAGTCACTAAAATAATACCTAGTGACAAGGTCATCTATGTGTGTGTGTGTGTGTGTGTGTGTGTTCGAGTTATGAACTATTAATTCAAAATAATACCTAAACAAGGTGTAATGGACAAGTCTCAATCTGCGTAGCCTTTTCCCAACTATGTTCGGGTCGGCCACCAGACTAACCGGATGTAGCTGAATACAAAGTAATTGACATAACTAATACCTCTTAATAGATCATTGTACTCATCATTATTAACAAGTTATACTTAGAGCTTGTCCAGATGACGCGATTTAAGCGTATGTCGAGTCGCGCGTAGACAATGGCGTAATTGTGAGGTACATACATTCCGTCCACATGCAGTCACGCGTTTTGCTATTCGCGAGTGAATCGCATGCAAGTCGCCGACTCTCGATTACGCGCGAGTCGAGATACTAGGGACGCCATTGCTCCGTCCAGTACACGCGCGATAGTACCTATATAGAATAGAGTTATCACGCTACATTTTTAAAAATGGAGCATGATAACTTCGATACGGAACTTTTTGTTGACGATGTGGAAAATAAGGCGGCGTGGCGATGTGGGACATGGAATCTCCAAATTGGGTGCACTCTATATTGTGGTTTTCTCTTTGCTTGCGTCGTTTCTATCGACGGTACGCAAGCCACAACACAACCGCTTTGTCCGAATCCACTGCGACCATATGCGTCATATGGTCGCGGAGCAAATTTTTACGTGCAAGTTGACTCGCGCGTAAGAATTGCGTCATCTGGACAAGCTCTTAGACACCAAGATTTTTTTTTTCAACTATCGACGTATTAAAAGATAATAATAATATAGATAATTTCCATCAGCTACGACATATTTTAATATTTTTAAAAATTCGGTACAGACATCATCATTTAAATATACTGGTGCTCCCACACTGCTGTTAAATATACAATTTACAAACATTTTCTAACACTAATACATTTACTAATAAATGTTAGGAATTGTTACATCATGTTAGGAATTTTTAGATGTTTTGAGTGCTCCTACACTGATGGAAAATGTTTTCAAACATTTTATAACATTTAAAAACATGACATCGAGCAGTTTGGATTTAGGTACGTTCCGAAGCGTTTACACGAAAATGGAAGAAAATTTGCTCATTGGAAAAAGCGCATATTATTTTTTGTTAAAAAAAAAAAACGAAAAAGCGCTCGCTCTAACTGGATGCGCCAAACACTACGAGTTAGAGAAAAGTATAGTGCCACAGACTATCTCAAGGATTTGGGCATTGACGGTTGCTTAAATGATTTTTTAAGAATGAACAGTTCTGAATTTGAATACAGAATATAACTGGGACGAAAATAGGTAAACAGGACACGAATTTTAGAAAATCTATAAGTTTTAAGGCAAGGCTTGCTGTAACGTTAAGATTTTTGGCAATTGGTAGCAGTTATAAAAGTCTTGGAAATGTGTTTAAGGACAAAACAAATGATAACAAATGTTTTATTTGTTACAATTTGTTAACTAACAATTTTGTTTAGAAATGTACATTAAATTAAATTTAATTAATTATTTAATTTAATTTAATTTAATGTATATTTAAATGTAAATTAACATTACCTATAATATGTATGTATTTATAAATTATATAAGTATGTATATCAGTTGTCTGGTTACCATAACACAAGCTCTGCTTAACTTGGGATCAGATGGCCGTGTGTGAGTTGTCCCAAGATATTTATTATTATTATTATTACCTAACATGAAACATTTCTTAACATTGTGATTCTGAACATTTTCTAAACAAACATTTGGTTTGTTTAGAGAATGATTACAAATGTTTGTAATCATTTTTAACAGCAGTGTGGGAGCACCATACCACCCACATACTATCATAATTTAATCTAAACAAAACAAAACGCTAAAAGTTTTGGTAACTTTGTGAATATTTTAGTTATAACGTAATTTTAAGCAGCTTCCAAAAATAAGGCAGGCGAAAATAAATCTATTAATAGTTAGTTTTACTTAAATTGCTATGAAAGCCGTACAATAAAGGCATAGGTGTGGCTCATTTATTCAAGTTATTTATAGAACTGTGCCTTAATGAAATGGTTTCAGTTGTTATGTAAATTAAGTCTATTTTGAAGTTTCTGGTCTAGTACTTTGATCTTAGATAAAACCTTAAGCTTCGTGTTAGTTTTGTTACTTTTTTTTATACATTTGAAATAAATAAAACAAATTTTTAAATATTAAAAAACAAAACACAAGCTGGGGTACCCGGCTTCGCACAGAGAGTTGTTCCAGAATATTCCACAACATTCGAGAGTATTCTGGAATATTCCACAACGATCTGGGATGTTCCCGAACATTTCACAACATTCCAGAATGTTGTGGAATGCTCTCGAATACTCTCGAATGTTCTGGACTGTTCTAGAATTTTCTAGAGGACGAAACTTCCAGCCCTTATATCTTCAAAAGCACGCCGATCAGGTAAAAACAGGAACCTTCTTCATGAATGAGAGACAGAGGGCTACCACAACATATAACTCCCTAGATCGTGCCGGACTCATTTCTGTGTTTTAGCAGCATTGTACCCTTTCTTTTATAATATATATCGATTATTGTTCAACAATATTATTATCTAAAATGAATCTTTAAAATGTATAGTTAACAATGTCATACATCAACACCATATAAAGTCATTATTTTAACTTAGAACCCCCTACGGCTTACTTGGCGTAAATTGACGAACATCGACGTTAGCTAGATGTTTCTGCAAAAAGTATGATTCCTCGTTAGAAGGCGCATGCGAGATCACCAATTCTAGCCACACACGTTACGATTTACTTGCGCAAATTTAGGCTTGCACAAGTCTGCGTGACACCAAATTGTTCAGATACTTGGGCTAATTTATCCCACACACGTAACGATTTACTTGCGCAAGCCTAAATTTGCGCAAGTAAATCGTTACGTGTGTGTCTAGCAATAGAAGCTCGACTTGCGACGCGTGTTCGTACGCCGAGCTCTTTATTTTGTCATTAAATGGCATAGGTTTTGCACATTTTATGATTACGTATATCGATATCAGATGCTTCACTTAAGTAAATGATTTATAATTTTTGTTTCATTCCACGTTCAAACAACACCGACAAAATTATATAGGAATGAATATTCATCTGCTCGTTTCATTGCATTTTCGATCATTCGGTAGGCGAGTGAAAGATGCCGAGTGTCGGCATCCACCATCGTAGGATCGGTTCACTAATGAATTTCATTTTTCACTTTTGACTCATTTTTGTGTTCAGACGTTTCACTTCCAGTGAAAGATGCCGAATGAAGGGTAAGAATGAACAAAAAGTGAAACGTCTGATAGCAGCTTTAGAGATAAAACTAAACAGACAGAAAATGTAATCCGATAGGTTCGTCCGGATCACCGGATGCCCATACCCGAAAAGATTGGCGTTTTTTTTTCAATGATTTGTTTGTAATGGCTGTTTTCGTAACTGCTGTCGGTCGTAAGCTATCGACTTTGAGACCGTAACAGCCACACACAGTGCGGATTTTTGTTCAGAACAGACAGACTAACGGATTTCCTTCAGATCCGTCTGACCCGGAACCAAAATCCGTAACTAGTCTGAAATATCTCTTTTTGATAACAGTCGCGTATAAAAACTCGCATAACAAAGTTGAGAGTCGCTTGTTCTTTCCGTCATTGTGTTCTTGGTACTAGATCATACCTGGTTTGTGGAACCTTCTGGTTACTAAGATATTGAAGGTCGAAGTCCCAACTTTTTCTGTTTTTTTTTTTAATGAAAACAAGTTTTAAATGTTATTTCTTAGCTTGAAGTACCCCCACAACCCCTGTGCCGTTGCATGGGTACATGGAATGGTACAGGGGTTCACATGCACACATAATCACAAAGTTTTGCGTGCGTAACACTGAGCCCTACCGTCAACAGCGTTTTTTCACACCAAAAATAAAAGTCGCTTCCCAGCAATTAATTTTGTGCAATGTTACTTAGATTTAAGTAAGAATGCGTAGTTGACAGCTATTATGATGGGTCTTTTTTACACACTGTATTGAACTTCACCCTAAACGCTTACTCTTATTCAACAGGTAGACGAAAGTCACACTATCCCTTTTGGTACGATGAAAGTCCATCGTCACCACCACGGCATCCCGCTGTCCATGACCAACACGTCACTGCACTTCCCGCTGACCAACCTGCAGCTGTACCCCAACCAGACCGTGGACATCACCTGCCTGAGCACCATACCTAGTTACGCTAGCATGGGCGAGGGGTTCGCTGATGTGCAGAATAGTACTGTTACAGGTATGTTGAATAGATTTTTATTTAAGAACGTAAATTATTTTGGGTTGGTGTCCGGTCATCTGGCCGTGATTCGGTTGTGTGCCAACTAAACTTAACTTATCCTATTGCAGTCTCTTTATGGATATAAAATAAGAAAGAGACGCAATATGTAAACTACTTATCTACCTAAAGGTAATGGTGACAGCTTTAGACCACAACCGACTGTTCTAAAGTCAAATATTTACTTTATTTATAAATAAATTTTAATGGAGTTAAGCAGTAAATGGCAAGTAAGGCTTCTCATTTTGTAAGCGTAACCGCAATATCTATACAGAGTGCTGAAAAGCTCAAAGAGAAATTCTAATTTCAAACTCCAATTTTTAAAAGACTCTAATTTTAAACCTCCGTTACTTGCTTATTTAATAATTTTACAGGCATCATTATTAAAAAATATATTTTACTTTAAAAGTAATGGTGACAATTTCATTTATTATTTAGTATCAATCCCTGTTTAAACCCGATTCCTCGGAATTTTTCCTCTAAAAATGAAATGTCAGAATGTGACTTTGTATTTTGTATTCAACACATACTTTTCGCCGCTTGGGAAATAAAACAAGGATGTGCGTTAATCGATATAAGTACTTAATTCTTAATTCGAGACGTAATCAAAATTCGATCACGTGTGACAAATTCGAATTAGATACGTCACGGGGGCATGCCAATATATCACTCGTCAGAAGGGTTGATTGTAAAAACAATACAGAGGGGCAATTCTCGTAATTTTAAGAACATTCACAGTCTGATCTCAGTCTCAATATGTCATAAATACTCGTACATATAATTTCCCTACATTTTTGACATTTGATTGTCGCTGAGATGAGATTGTGACTAGATTTTGAACGTTTTTAATTACGAGAATTGGGCTTCAGATATATTTTATATTTGTACATAAGATGAAAACTTGACTACGCAAGAATTTATTCATAAGCAAGCGTAATAAAAAAATCCTTAGGAAAAAATTCTATCAAAAAACTTCAACACGGGAATTATACCGGTTGGAGCACCCCTCAAAATCAAGTCCTGAGGCGTATGTAAGCACAAATTCCAGCCAGAATAAATTATCCTCGTTTCCAGCGGTGAAAAATTTCCGTCATCATTTTTGTTTTAAAAACGTTTTTCTTTTTCAGTCAACGTGGTCCGGATTGAACCAGCGCCAACTCAGTTGCCCGTCAAAATCGTTAGTTCCCAACTAAATTTATCGGCTCGATGTCATGTAGAACATGTATTGGTTGTTTTCCTCATATTTGTGTGCCATATTTACTCCTAAACTCGGATGTCACGTTTGTATATTGTAACATAACATCTGTCAAATTTGTTCTCATGTAATGTAAGGTAACATCGGCTTTGTAATGCCGCGTAGTAAATGTTTCATAAAGGCTGATCCATATTATTACGGGGGCAAGTTGGACTAACGCGCGGTGGTTCCAAATGGGTCCAATTCGCCGTAGATTGCGTTGCATTAAAACCCGTCGAGCAATAATATGTGGAAGCCTTTATAACGCTTGCACATCAACTCCTGATATTTGGTATTTGAAATGTCGTCCCAAGCGAATGTTACTAGTACGTATTTTATGAGCTTAGTAATGTATAGTATGGTAACTGGGTACATATAGTTTGTTGTGAGGAGTTTGTTGACTGAGGTGCTAAAATGCTGAAATTATTATGATTTCATGTGTGTGTATGCAGAGTTGTATTTCCGGAAAATAAATGATCAAGACCTATCATTTGTCATCTAGTTGGTGGCATTGAAGAGTTAGTTAAGTTTGTCCTTTCATAATACAAAGCATACATACCACTTTTAATAACAAACTATAATTTTTAAGGTTCCGTAGTCAACAAGGAATTCTTATAGTTTCGCCATGTCCGTCTGTCTGTCCACAGCTTAGCTCAGAGACTCTTAGTACTAGAAAGCTGTAATTTGGCACGGGTATACATATTAATCACGCAGACAAAGTGGTAAAATAAAATCATGAAAAAAATTACCCCCTGCACGTAAAGTGGGGATGACTTTTTTTGCTCGTCTATCCCATGGTGTGGGATGTCGTTGGATAGGCCGTTCAAAAATATTGCGGGTATGTGAAAACCATTTTTCGATTCAGGGATCCGTTTGCGAAATATTAAACTTTAAAGTGCTATTTTTTGTTAGAGACAAGCGTGTGTCAAAGTTGATTTTGGATATGTGAAAAAATTCTCGGCAGTAGTATACATATTATATATAACGAAAATACAAGAAAAACTATCACAGCTAAAAAGTAGGCAGCAGGCTTTACAAGTTAACGAGTAATAGTCGACCAACTTACATTTGCAGTTGGAATGTATGGGACAACGTTTTTTAGCTACAATGTTAAGTTTTTTCTTGGGCTAAATTCATCCCAACTACGAAACCCTTCATTGTGCGAAGTCCGACATGCAATTGGCCGGTTTTTATAAAAATTCCGATTGATAATTTTCATTTACTACAGAAAATACAGTGTTTGATTGCGTGTAACTAATAACTTGCTTCGTGCGTTACAATTTGACAGGTGTTATAAAAAAATCATGAAGAAACATGTCGATATTAATCTATTTTTAATTGGTGTAATACATCATAAGGATTTCAGTAGAATATTGTTTTGGCCCATTATTTTAGAAACACGTCCTTCTTTTATTAAAGCCTCAATAGCAACGCTTCAGCTATTTCAAACAGACTTACCAATTTGAATAAAATACCTTAGTATTTACATTTCACAGACCAAGCAAATCTTTCAGATAAAATTGTATATCGACCAACAATTTCATTCTAATTTTCCGAACAATAAACTTTGGTAACAACTCAATTGCCGGTAATAGTCGCCCGAATTCGCTTAATCGCTATTAGAATCTGTTGAAATGACTTCAAATGACGTGATTCCCTTTGCAAACAATTATTAATTTGATCAATGTTGGTTATATTCTTATTAAGGACGTTTAAAGTAAATCCCTTCAAAATAAAGGACCCGAGGGAACGTTTATGTGAGTCGCCAATATCGGAATGGATTCTCTTATGAATAATGGCAAGGAAAGATTCTGAAACTTTGCTTCTTTCATGCTGAATTTTGTAGATACACTAAATCCAACGTCTTTTAATACAGACTTTAAATGACGTTTTTATTATACATCTGGTTAATAAAGATTATCTACAAAATCTTAAACCACAACCCGTGTTTTATTATATTATATTATTATTACTATATACACGCAACTATACAGTGAACAATAAAAGCAAGCTCGGAACGTTACTGGGCGCCAGCTAATGGTGTTATTTAACGTTAAAAATACAGCGCGAATTGAACATGGAATAAATGTGAATTTTATATCAAACTTTATTGCCATGTTATTTTTAACTGCACGTTTTAATTATGTTCAAGCGATTTTGAAATAAGAATCCATGACCAAACATTTGTCCATTCATATTTTTTACAAGATGGCTGACATTTTCGACGCGGTTTTACTTTTTGATTTGATCTTTATCGATGAGCTTCTCAGCGCTTCTTTGTATCCTTTGTATATTTACCTTTTAACTTTTGTATGCGCAATTATGAGACTGAATTAGAAAGTTAGATATGTAAATGACCCGATTTGACACCCACCTATCAATTGCTAGAGAGCCCATGTCCATTTTGTAATATAATATAATGTAATGGCTAAGCCAGAGACAGTAAAAGCATGTTATGAGTCACATACATTATGAGTAATTGCGTGACTTTAAAAATTAATGCAATGGCTTTTACATATCAGTAAAAAAAATATCTAAACGAGAGTGATCTTTTTGTGTTTTCTAATTTCTAAACTTAGATACTTAAGAAATTCATGAACATAGAATCGTAGTAAATGTAAATAAAAATCAATACTAGAGAACTGAAAAATCTTTATTTCCCATATCTTTGATATATTTGTGTACTGCTTGTAGAGTAGAAAACTTATGTCAGACAAGGTGAAATTGATAAAAGTTGTAAGTTGCTCTTCGAGTATTTGTGGTTTACTTAGTAAAGTATGACTTCAACATGAGCTACCAAATTAGTTTATTAGATTGAATTTCTGTTTTTATTGTGAATTTGGTTTTAAGGAAAATTGTAATGTTGCAGATCTCTACCTAGATTGACAAATCAATCAAAAATATTCTCATTCGTGGTAGATAACGTACACAATGAAGTTAAAGCTTATTTGACACACATTGCAAAGTCATTAAGTTTTATATAAAAATGTCGACAAAGTGAAGTGAATTTGAATTGAAATATGATGCTCGTGAGTACATGATATGGTGGATAAGATAACATCGTGCAATAATGCCTCTATGTGGGACTTGTCCTAAAAAACGATAGCAAGATATTAAAAGCTATCAGCGTAATATCTAGTAGGCCAACTAAGAGCTGAATGGTAATTAGGCTGACGGTTATTGCATTATTCATGAGATATGTGTATAATGTAAGGCACCTCTTATCTTATTAGTAATCTTTAGGATGCTACTGCATTAGCTCTTGTAAAATATCTCAATTATTGTCCCAGTTTAACAATTTTTTGCGTGAAAAATCGTTTCTTATTCGTCTCTCAAAATATTCCCCATACAATAATATTCTACGAGTATATTTGCACAATGGTGCAATCCGTGCTAGCAAAGACAAAGCCGTGTGAAAGCCCTTTGGGACTCATAGTGCCCATTCGAGTTGGCACACTCAACACTACGGCTGACATTCAGTACAATAAATAATAATATTAAGTATTACAATGATTAACGATCACTTAGGTACTCAAATTCTAGTGTGGGGATATATCAATTTGATACTTAAATTATTCTTTCATTTGACGGTTTCACATTTGAGCGTTATTTTAAACAAATATCCATTTGAAATTCTCCAATCTGCATTGCACTTAATGTTTCAGTAGATATAGTGCTCCACTCCCAGTATTCGCTCAGTGCTGAAATCCGTGTTAGCGTAGACAAAGCCGGGCCGGAGCGTTGTGGGACGTGTGGTGTTACCCGTGTCTGCATACAGTGCACAGTGAGGCACACGACGCGTCGCCTAATGATCTAGCAATCATTGTACTCTCGATTGAATGTGGCCAGTATTCTGAGCGGAAGAATTTAGAACGATTTTTGAAACATGTTCTGATTTGAAATACAAATACGTTTTTAAGCCTTGAATAAAAACATTTTGATGCAGCAATAATGATCGTATTAAATAAACGTTTCATGCACAGTATAAGCATAAATTTCACATAAATTCAAGGCATATTTTGCAAAGGCATTTGCATAACACCATGTAGCAGGCATGTTGCGCGATTGAATATTTTATTAATGAGAATACTTAGGAGCAATTGTGTAACAAAAACATATCATGATTAGGAGTGAGTATTTATAAACAATTTTATAAATGTTGTCAATATGGAGAGGCTTACATATCGTTTGGTTCGTATGGTAAATGTTTAACATTGATTAATTAACTGTATCTCAATGTTTCCTAAAGCTAAAATAAAAGGTTTTAGAAAACAAGATTAAATGTATTGTATAGATAATATAATCTGAATGACTTAATTTTTGAACGTAATCTCGTAAATTAGCAAAGCTTAAAGCGTAATTAAGGTAGATAATTATAATTGTGTGTAAAACTTATAAAATGTAAGTAAATGCTAATTTTCGTAGGCTAATAAACATTATGTGGATATATCAATGGAAAATATGTACTGTGTTTACTCTTAATATTTTTTTTCAATATTAGTAATATCGAATTCCGTAAATAACTGATCGATGTTATGTTAGAGTTTGTATTTCAGATGTATATAACTGTATTTCCAAGAATGCTGGGATATAATTATGTATGTGTTCTATGACGTAATAAAATACTTAAGTTACCTGTTTATTAAAAAAAAATAGACTAATATCATCACTCTTATATATATATTTTTTTAAATATGACCATACATTCGTTTTGAATGTATTTCGTATTCATTGTTATCATTTTCAATCATTAAAATATTGAAAATGTTTTATTCTTCAACAAAAGTAAAATAGTTTTTGTTAAATGTGAAACGAGATCCCGAACCTCGGCTTTCTGAAGTAATGCGGCAGGTCATTATCGGAATGATTCTGTCGATAAATGGAACTAATTACAATGGAGATTAAATTAAAGATTTTAATCAGTTCGTAGTGTCCGCGAATAAAATATAATCCACTTGAATAAAAGGTAGACAATTCTGTGGATTTAAAGATAATTTATTAACAATACCTGTGTTTATTTTCTTAAAAAAAGTATATTGTCAATACTGTTTTGATTACAGTTGCTCGAACATTGCTCGGGCTACAGCCTCTAATCATAATGAGTACGCGATCGCTTTTTGTTTTCTTTTATTACATCATTTTTGTATGATTATGGTACTAATCTGACGTCTCCATTTTTGGCTACAAACAATATACATAAAAGGACTGTCGCATTTTGTCACTTTTAAATGAAAAGATGCTTTTTTGAAAAATGTAATCAATTGGCGAACAAATAAAAAATATTAATTTAATAGGTAGTTATTGAAAAAAAACATTGTGGCATTTATTTAACTCATCTCAAAAACAGATTATAATACAAAAAGGGCCACTTGCATGTTTAGCCGGGTTAAATGAATAAATTTAGAGTTTGTAAACTCCGAGTTAAGTAACTAACATTTTAACTCTTCTTACGCGGTGCGCCACTAAAAAGTAACACCGGGTTAGATAACCTGACAATAACCTGGATGACCTAGATTTTTGAGTTGGAAACATTGGCAGTTCAATCGACGAAACATAAAACAGGATTGCAGTGTCTGTGGCTTGATATGTAGGTAATCCGACCAAAGATGAATTAACGAACAAAGAACTCTCTACATCGGCGTCTACCGATCGCACAGCGATGACCAGGAGACAACAGCGCTCTTTAACTTCCTCGTGGAGTCGACTGACGTAGCCCAGCAGCGGTACCCAACAGCGAAGCTCATCTTTCTGGGGAATTTCAATGCCCATCATAAAGAGTGGTTGTTCCCGTACCAGAAAACTGACCATGCCGGGTTAGAGGCGCGCAAGTTTGCTTTAACGCTAGATCTAACCCAGATGGTGAATGTGGCAACGCGGGTACTGGATGTTGATGGCCATACACCCAATTGCTTGGACCTTCTGCTGGCATCTGATCCGGACAGTCATTCAGTATCGGACTCAGCCCCGCTGGGAACGTCTGACCACTGTCTGGTGAAATCCTTATCGACCTGCTCTCCTCCAGATGAGAGTCCTAGAGGCACGAGGCGAGTATGGCGATACAAGTCAGCAGACTGGGATGAGATGCGGCACTTTTTTGCGTCTTATTCTTGGCGGCAAGTGTGCTTCTCCTCGGGTGACCCCTCGTGCTGTGCTGATGTGGTTGCGGATGTGATTCTGCAGGGGATGGAGTATTTTATTCCATTCTCCGACATCCCGCTCGGTCACAAATCTCGGCCTTGGTATAATGTAGAATGCGCCCACGCTGACCACGCTGAGGCTCGTAAAGAGTCTGTCTACCAAGCCTGGGTCAAGGCCCGCGACCGCAAAGTTATAGCGCGTAGGGTTCGCGCGAGGAAAAGAGCTTTTAATTCTGCCGCCAGGTTTTGCAAGCGGGTTTTACGTGGGGCACGTTTTGACCATGTCGGACGTATTGGGGACAAGCTGGCTTCGCACCCTCCGGGTAGTAAACAGTTCTGGTCCCTGTCCAAAGCGGCTGAAGCGAATTTCTGTCTACCCACTTTACCTCCAATGATGAAACCTGATGGGTCGCTGGCTCACTCTGCAGGTGAGAAAGCAAATCTATTTGCATCTCTCTTTGCAAGCAATTCACGTCTGGACGCTGGCTCCAAGCAACCACCTACTGTGCCTCATTGTGACTCCTCGATGCCGGAAATCGCAGTTCACATTAAAGAGGTCCGTAGAGTATTGTGCAGTCTAGACGTGAACAAGGCCAGCGGGCCTGACGGCATTCCAGCGAGAGTGTTGAGGCAGTGTGCGCCTGAACTGTCTCCTGTGTTGACACGTTTGTTCCGCCTTTCTCTTAAAAAAAGGACGGTACCAAAATCCTGGAAGCTCGCAAATGTGCAACCAGTGCCCAAAAAGGGCGACCGTGCAGACCCTGCCCATTACCGTCCGATCGCCATTACCTCCATTCTGTGCAAGGTTATGGAAAGGGTACTGAACAGTAAGTTGCTGACCTACCTTGAAAACAATGATCTCCTCAGTGACCGTCAGTATGGCTTTCGCCGGGGACGGTCAACTGGCGATCTTCTTGTGTATGTCACGCACTGCTGGGGCGAGGCCATCGAGAAACAAGGTGAAGCACTTGCTGTATCGCTTGATATCTCGAAGGCCTTTGACAGGGTCTGGCACGCTGGTCTACTCAGCAAGCTTCCTGCTTATGGCATCCCTGCTGATTTTTGTAGCTGGATATCAGACTTCCTTAGTGAACGGTCTATCAGGGTAGTCGTTGACGGCTGCTCTTCCGACCTTATGGCTATTGATGCCGGAGTTCCTCAGGGGTCTGTTCTCTCTGCAACTCTTTTCCTGCTGCACATCAATGACCTACTTCAACCTGGTATTGTTGGGTACGCAGATGACAGTACAGTTTCAGAGAGATACTTGTCCAGCGCAAAAACCAGCGGGGCCGAAGTTCGTTCCTTGAGAGAGGCCATGGTAGAGCGGACAGATTTGACCTTAAGCCTTGTCTCCCAGTGGGGTGATGATAATCTGGTCTCTTTTAATGCCACCAAAACACAGGCGTGTCTTTTTACCGCTTTTTAGCGGTAAAAAGAAACGACTCCTTTAGGAGTCGTTTCGATCAAACTCCTACTTTTCGGGGTATATCTGTTCCTGTAACAAATCGGCTCGAGCTCCTAGGCATGGAGTTGACATCATGTCTCAACTTCGGTGCCACCATCGAGTACAAAGCTCAAACTGCGGCCAAGAAGCTGGGCATCCTGAATAGGGTGAAGCGATACTTTACGCCTGGACAGCTTTTAATTCTCTACAAAGCGCAAGTCCGATCCTGCATGGAGCCACCTTTGGGATGACTCGGCCAAATACCAACTTGCCGCGCTTGACTCGGTGGAACGCAGAGCTAAGAGGCTCATTGGCGACGTAAGACTGGTGGATGCCAAGCTTCACAGCTTGGCTCATCGCCGCAAGGTTGCCTGCTTGTCGGTCTTCTACAGATTATACGTCGGGGAGTGTGCTCAAGAACTCCACGACCTCATTCCGCCGGCCCCTTCTATCAGCGGACATCTAGACGCACTGCAGGTTACCATCCTTACCTAGTTGCTATTCCACCAATTCGCACTAAGCGTTTCCAAATGTCTTTTGTGATGCACACAGCAAAGGAGTGGAACTCTCTGCCTGCGTCTGTGTTTCCGAACGCATACAGCCCCGATCTCTTCAAAGTGAGAGTGAACAGGCTTCTTCTGGGTAAGCTCGCTCCATCGTCGACTTTGTCTCTGTCATCTCTGACCTAGACTAGAGTCAAGAGCAAACCTATCTCAAATAAAAAAAAAATAAAAAAGAACGGAAATTTAGTTCCCATCTCTTTTACACTAGGTACATTACGATACGTAATACTTTCATAACTTTAAATTTTATAACATGACATTTCATTTTAATCGATTGTATGTGGTTCCCATAGATACTTAGTTTATTGATTGACAAAAACGTCAGGTATGGAAAATATGTTTTAAGTTTTTTTTTATAATTTATATTTATTTTTATATGAGTTCATGAATATATTGACAGGCCTGTTGGTCTAGTGGTTAGTGACCCTGACTGCAAAGCCGGAGGTCGTGGGTTCGATCCCACCCAGGACAAACTTTGTGTGATGAGCATATTGTTTGTTCTGTGTCTGGGTGTAATTTATCTATAATATGTATGTATTTATAAATTATATAAGTATGTATATCAGTTGTCTGATTACCATAACACAAGCTCTGCTTAACTTGGGATCAGATGGCCGTGTGTAAGTTGTCCCAAGATATTTATTTATTATTATTCGTTTATTTATTTTCTTTCTTATCTATTTACATTTTTAAATATTTCTAATAAAAATATATACAAAAAAAACATTTCGGTTTCGGTTTAAAGAAACTTTATTCCCAATAAAGACATAAGTCACTTACTTGAGAACAATACTAAAAATATAGATTACAATAATGTTCGTCATCAGTATTACAATTTAATAGTTACCCATACAATGCATTCATTTCTCCAGAAGTGATCGATCCGCAATTATGTGCTGGCTAAGTTGAGTTTTGAATGCATTGTAAGAGTGTACATTTCTTATACAGGACGGTAATTTGTTATAAAGCTGTGCTCCTTCAAAAGTTAGCATTTTTTGCCATAGTTAGTTCTTGTTTTTGGTAAAACTAGCAAGCTAGCTCGCCGTGTACTGCGTTTACTAACTTGTTTATATTGAGAGAGTGTTATGTTTGAGTGAACGCTTTTGTTGAGAATATTTCTGATGAAAATGCATGTGTTGTAAATATATAGTTGTTTTATGTTCATTATTTTTGTGTCTTGATAAATTTTGCTGGTAGATGTTAGATATGGGTAGTTGAATATTATTTTTATGATTTTATTTTGGGTAGTTTGAAGTTCTGATAATTTTGTTTTAGCAGCACTGCCCCAAATTTCGATTAAATTAAGTAGATGTGGCTTTACTAGGGAGTTGTAAATAGTATACCGCAATTTTGGTGGAATACAACGAACAATGTTACGCAGTGACCCGGAGGGTACCGAGAGTTTACTTTTTATATGATTAATATGAGCGTTCCACGTTAGTGAGCTGTCCATTCTTAGACCGAGGTATTTTTCGCATGGTTTTGGCTGTAGCGGGATATCATTTATTGTTAGAGGGTCATATGAGGGAATTGATTTATTTTTAGCCTTAAATTTATTATATAACATGTTTTAGAGATATTTATTGTTAGAAGATTTAACTGAAACCATGCTAATAGGGTATTTAAATCTTCTTGTGCTTGTGAGATAATGTGATGGATGGAAGATCCGAAGTAAAATAAACAAGTGTCGTCGGCGTATAAGGTAAGGTGACCATGTAGTTTAATTTCGTTTATATTATTTATATATATTAAAAAGAGTAAGGGACCCAGGATAAATCCCTGTGGGACGCCACATGTAGGGCAAAACTTGGCTAATTCGTGATATGCAGCTATTCGGTGATAGATAATTGTGTTTTATTACCAAGTTACTACTGACTTGATAAATGTACATTTTTCAATCATTATAGTATTTGCCACATTTTTAGATATAAGTTAGCAAAACTTATTTTGTCTACTATATCACAGTAAATTTAAAAAATAGTCTGATCAATGAATCGAATTGTACAAGTAAAAAACAAAACTATCACCGATTACCCAAGTTTTGCCCTAATAGGTAATGCATCACTTTGGTGATTACCAAGTTTGACCACTTGCGAACGATTTTTTAAGTACGACTCGAGCATTTTTAGAGCTTTTCCCGTGATTTTTATTGATTCCAGTTTTTTTTAGGAGTAGTTTGTGGCTTACATTTAAAAATATAAAAAATAGAGGTCCGCCGGTATCGGGAGCAGTGTCCAAGCTACCGGTGGTTAGGGCTGCAGAGACAGGAACCTTCTCACAATACGAGCCGTATCGAGGGGTACTGCCTTCTGGATCAGGCTCTTGATCCAACCGCCTAACGACAGCCTCGAGAGATGTTGGTCGAGGCTTTCGGCCATCAGGCCATTGGCCGTTACAACAATCGGCACAATGACAGCCGAGGTCGCATTCCACATGTCAACAACCTCGTGTGCTAAGTCGAGATATTTTATTTGTTTCTCTTTCTCAGCTTTCACGAGGTTCGCGTCATGTGGAATGGTAACATCGATAATCATTGCGCGGCGCGCTAATCGATCTATCACCACTATATCAGGCTTATTGGCGACAATAGTCCTGTCAGTGATGATAGACCGATCCCAGTACAACGTGACATGGTCATTTTCAAGAACTGGGTCGGGCACATACTTGTAATACGGTACCTCAGAGTCCACAAGTTTGTATTTCAAAACAAGTTGCTGGTGAATAATCCTGGCCACTTGGTTATGCCTGTGCAAGTACTCTCCGTTAGCCAGACGAGAACAACCAGAGATAATATGTCTGATGGACTCACCCGGACGGTGACATGCCCGACACACGTCAACCGTCCCGTCCTTCATAATATGTCTCCGGTAGTTATTCGTCAAAATAACTTCGTCCATAATTGCACAAACAAAACCTTCAGTTTCCCCAAAGAGGTCACCGAAACGTAGCCAGGATACGGACGTTAAGAAATCTACACCGGGCTCGTGTAGAGCCCGATAGAAGCGTCCGTGAAGCTCCTTGCTTTGCCATACCTGCTTGCGGTCATCTGTAGTAAGTACTACAGGTTTGCGCCAGTTCTCTTTAGCCATGGAGAGCGGGGTGAGCCCGTTGTCCACTGCGACCACATCACGGTGCATACCCACGTCGGCGTTTAAAAAATATTCCCTGAGGTTGCACACCTCGCGGTTGTGGAGGGTCTTCGCATTTAAAAAACCTCGACCCCCGCACTTCCGCGGGATGTACAGTCTCATCACCGATGATCGTGGGTGATGCATCCGGTTTGCGGTCAGCAGTGTACGGACCCTCCAATCCAGGGCGTCTAGTTCGGTCTGAGTCCATTTGAGTATGCCGAAAGAGTATATCAAAACCGGCATGACCCAACCGTTGAAGGCGCGCACCTTGTTTCCGCCCGAAAGAAAACTAATTAATACCTTCTTCAGGCGACCAAAGAAGCGCTCCTTCAACGATTGCTTCATGTCAGCACCATTGATGCCTAACGCTTCCGACATACCCAAATACTTATAGCTTTCGGATGAGGAGAGGGATCTGAGGTGTATGGAATCCGAAAGTTGAATTCCCTCGGATTCCATAATCTCGCCTCGCGTTACATGCATGACTGCACATTTGTCTACACCAAATTCCATCCTGATGGCGTTACTGAAAGTTTCAGTTACCTTCAGTAGCTCCATCAATCGCAATTTGTTGGGGGCAAAGAGTTTCAAGTCATCCATGTAAAGGAGGTGAGATATGACCTGACCACCTCTCCTCAACCGATAGCCCAGACCTGAATCCTCCAGCAATGTGCTTAGAGGATTCAGGGCTAAGCAGAACCAAAGTGGACTCAAACTGTCGCCCTGAAATATTCCTCGTTTAATCCATACAGGTTCATCATTCCTCTGGATCTGTCCACACCCTGGGTAGCGAAGGACCGTCCTCCATTGCCCCATACATGACTCAAGGAAGGTGCGTAGAGTTGCATCAATCTTGTACAACTCCAGCACCCTCATGAGCCATGTATGTGGCACCGAGTCGTAGGCCTTCTTATAATCTTCTTATCCAGCATGTCGACAGATCCTTGCGGGATCGACGAACCTGTTGGCTAATGGCCATGTCGATGAGGAGTAGCTCCTTAGTACCGCGGGACCCGTTCCTGCATCCATTTTGAGAGGCATCCATAATTTTTTTTTTTTTATATTTTAGGAAAGCTTACAGACTAATGACATCATAATAACAAAATATAAACTTAAATTGCTAATAATAAGCCTCCACAGATAAATACGAAAATAAATTATTAGTTCTTTAAATCAAAGTTACTTCTTAAATTATGTAAATCACAAACTATACTAAACAAAAATCTAACAGTATAGTACGAGTATTGTCGAATTATTGACTATTTAAAAAGAAAGAAGAAAAGTTGGTTCATTATTTTAAACTTAATTTAAGAAGGTGCCTCCTGTACAAAAAATGGCTTCGCTAAAAGTCTCCTTACTGTGCTTGCACTAGTGCAGAATAGGTCAATACCTGGTAATAGGTCAATAATCAGATTACTCTCAATGTGTATATTAATTTTCGCTCTCAAAATGGATGTAAGAAGTTTATAGACCGTCGACAAACACGTGATCGGTCTATAATTCTTGGGTTCCGCGGGACTACCTGACTTATGGAGCAGGTGGGTAACGCCTGTTGTTAGAAACTGCGGTAGCGACCCAGACTCTAAGGCTGACTGGAACTGGGATGCCAGGCAAGTGTGTGAACTAGTTAGCCATTTATTATTATTATTATTATATTGCCTGCTGATATAGTACCGAATTTTCACTTACTATAAAGTCGAACAATATAAAATACAAAATAAGTTATCAGCGGGACTTCATAACGTCAATTTATTTTGACATTACTTATACTAACCCAGAGTTAGCGACGTAACTCTCCCATATCGGTGGGTTTAATATATAAAAGTTTAACTCTAGGGTTACCTCTAACTCTTGGTGGCGCAAGATGAATTAATTGATTAACCCTGAGTTAGGTGTTAACTTCGAGTTATAAATGATAACCTATAAACACGCAAATGGGCCTTATTGAGCTGAGTTTTTTAGATAACACAATAGAAAAGTGTTATTAATAATTTTATCTATTAAATTAGTATTATTTATTAGTTCGCCACTTTATTACATTTTTCAAAAAAGAATCTTTTCATTTAACATAATTAAAAATTTGGTCCCGTGTGAGCGAGAAATATGACAAAATGTGACAGTCTTCTTAAGTTCGAAAAATCGGGCAGACAAACCACAGGGGTAAATACAACTAGACATATTTACATTCTGAGCAAAGACACACTGATAAAAATGCCTCAAATTTTCCTTTCGCCGACGGTTCTGTTCAAATACGAATAAGATTACCATGATCACTGGGATGTAAGTCGATTTGTTTGTCCCTAGCGGTTCTCTAGTCTCATTGTTCATGTTCACTCCTGTGACTTTACATAGGTTAGAAACTGCATTGAAATCAAAAGATAATTTACTGTATTTTCTATATTGACGATGTAATTCATGCAGGCTATCGATGTCTTCCTTATTGCTATACACTCTTTATATAAACTTTAAGTCCTATTGTAAGTTAGATTTTATATCGTAATAGTTTTAATGGAATTACTGAGAAACCAGATATTTCTTTGATCCTAGACATAACCAGCACCTAATTGCGTAACACACTTGCAATCACAATCCGAAGGTATTCAAGGAAATGCCTAATCCATTGCTTCAGGGCTTTAGTACACCTCCGCCGCGAAACCGCAACACCGCATGATGAACGTCATGCGAATCATTTGAATAAAACTACTGCAGTTTCGCTGTTATAATTTCGCGGCGGAGGTGTGCTAGAGCCCTCATAGGTTTCAAAAATTCGTCTGCTGGCCCTGGCCTTAACACATCTCCGACGCGAAAATAATGATGCGAAACCGCTTAACTAATTCTGCTGCGACTATACATTATGGACCTTAGCACACCACCACGAACCCGCATAATGTTCCGCTACTCGCATCGCAATTCAATTAACGAAACATCATGCGAGTTAGTTAAATTGAACTACTGCGGTTTTGCTGCCATAGCAGCCAAACCGCAGTAGTTCACACACCACCGCTGCGAAACCATGGTTTCGCAGCGGTGGTGTGCTAAGGCCCTCGTTACGATTCGAGTAGTGGAACATCATGCGAGTCAGTTGAATTGTACCAATGGGAGCAAAATGTCGTCATTTTCGAATGAGAAAATACAATATACGTTTACTTTGAACCTCTTTGATTAGTTTTTCTTAAAATAAATATACATTTTACAATAAAATTGAAGTTTCGCTTTATAAATTTGTCGACTGTCACAGATACATGCGAAACAAACGTACCGCAACAAAATGGCAAGCTAAGCGCGGAGGTGTAACCGGCTTAAAAGCAGATCGGCGAAATTACGCGGGAAAGAGATAGAATCATAATCAAATCTGTACGTTAGAACAGGCAATTTCGTTTCTGTTTCGCTTGTCAACAAGTTATGGCGGAACTACTGTGGTTTCGCTGCTATGGTTTCGCGGCGGAGGTGTGATACCCGCCTCAACAAAGTAAATACGCAATGAACGTAGCGGAACTGTCAAAATGAAAGGGCATTGCGGTCGATTGCCTTTGTATGTGTTACGCAATTATCCCGCAGTCTTTGTCGCTTCATAGTCATTGCCACTAATAAGACTATCAAGTATTGTCAATTTCGCATTTTTGTAAACAAAAAACACTGCGTAATGATAGGTTGTACTCATATCATTTACCCTCCCTGTAGGATAAGTTGTATATAAATGTGAGATGTATATTTCGAATGTAATTTATTTGTGAAGACATTTTATTCGATTCACTCTAGCTGATAATTTAACTTCCTCGACCACCTTATTTATGGATTCTGAGATATTACCCGGAGAGGCATAAATAACTGTTTTTAATACAACTTACTGTTAAATACAGTGCTATCAAAATGTGAGTATATAACAGATTCAGGTAATCAAACACATGAAACTCTACCACTGTTCGGGCACAATAACAAATCATTCATACATCATATTATTCTTACCAATTAAACCAAAGGTACGTTTACTCTCCGTGCAATGTATCCAAGCCCTTAGAAAAGTAACGCACTAGGCAGTTTAACTGCCACAGACAGCCAAGTCTGTGAACCATACAGCTGTGACTGAGCCGTTTTGACAACATTACTGTACATAAGATTGGGTGACGCGGTTTTCATGCCCAGTGCGTTTCTCCTTATTCCTTCTATGTTGAAATCAAACACTATGTGGAGTTAGCTGAGCCGATAGTAGTTAATGAATAAATGTTAATATATCGTGTGTTTCATGTAACAGTCTGTTGCGCTGAATTTGTATGGAAAATTATGTCTAATATTTACAAGATGTGAAATTTTATCTCTTTATAATATAAATGTATTACACGTTGGTTTACACATAATGATTTCTTGTTTTCTTTCTCGCTCTAGCCTTAAAACTTGGCATCTAGATTCTTGGCGTCAAAGTTTGAAAAATTCTACGTTGCATCTTCCTTCATTTATATTCTAGCTTAAAACAGGGCGCCACTGGCTAGCCAGGGGCCTGTAAATCCATGGATTTGGTTCACATGCCCTAGAGATGTTGCCTTACGATTGTGGTCGGTCGACGACTTTTCAATTTGCTAAAATAATACAGTTTCATTTTACAGTTTTCATAACGGAAAATGAAAACACACATAATGAGTAATATTTGCATAGCTAATGAATTCACGTTATAATGCATGTTTTTAAAATGTTTCAACATAAATAATTTCGTGCATAGTTGCAAATTAATTCAAATAATACTGGTTTTAAATACAAAGACAAAATAAATAGCTACGTGTTCGCTCTGTGGCGCAAGTAGTGCCCAGACAAACTTGGTGAGGAAAATAACACCATTAAGTATTCTCGTCTTCTTTGCGATAACACAGCGGACAGAGCTACTTCGCCTGCCGTCCTAAAATATCAGTTCACTCAAGGCAATTTTAAAGGATAGTAAAAAGTTAGTGTTCGCAAACTACGAAGCTATACTTTTCTGTTTATGATAATTATTTATGAGAAGATATTTCCTTTTATTCATATAACTGATGACCTACCTACTGAAAACTTCACTGTTCTTGAATAGATAGAGATAATGATGGAAGTATACCGAATATCATAATTAAATTATGAAGGTCGAAAAAAAATACAACAACACAGAGAACGACGCTGTTAATTAATTTATCTTCCTTATACATATTTCAGAACTTTGACACAAAATTCGATACTCTCTTACATTAACTAACGAACCGTATTAAATTACAAATAAATTCATGTTGCCTAAATAAACAAGCAGTTCAAAACTCTAAACGATGTCGCTTAACTAAATCAAAAGCTCTAAGTAAGAGTTAACAGACTCTAAAACAACTTAACCGTCGAACGTTTTAGCTACAAAATGAAGAAACAAAAGGGCGGAATTGTGTTTTAACTAAATAGCTTTTTTAACGCAGACAGTAAAAAACATTGCGAGAGAGAAGTTAATAAAATAGGTAGAAAGTTTCCGCGACCCATTTGACGATAAACGTTTGTCGACCTACGGCCGTTTACAACACCCGAGGGCTTAACTCATTACCCAACTTTTAAAACGAGTGTACCACTTGAACAGGTTATAGGGACAGGCCTATTATATAGGAAGAAAGGCACATTTCTAAGGCAAAGTTTGATAGCCTACATTAATAGTTTCCGAAATGGCTCGCGTTTAGGAGCTCTCAGGATGTTTGGAAGAAATAAATCCAAAACAATTGAGAGTCGAACAGTAAAGTTGTTACTTCGCGTCGTTAACTCGCGCTCGGCCGACCTTCATCGACGACCGTCCCAGCAGATTTGAACTGATATAAACACTCGAATTTTGTGAGATTTGGTCTATAGGATAATGCTGGGGATCAGTCAAGCGCGACCGGAGGGCAAATTGCGCCTTTTGTTTTTATCCCTCGGCTCGACTCGGCGAAAATCTTGTTATACCCACTGTTATGGACTTTTTATATTCACTACGCACCCAAGCAAATAACTGTAGGTATATTTGAAAATTGCAAAATATCGAATGTATCAGGGAAGGATATCGAGTTTTCTGAGAAGTGTATTAAACGTAATAGAGCGACGGCTTTGCCTGCTAACAAAGTAGCTCATAAAAAGTTACGCTTATGCTCCCCATTCTGAGTTAAAGACATACCTCGATCGAATGAGAGCCATCATGGATAATGTTTGCTCAATTTTTCCTGATACAATGGTGAATTTAGTTTCTGGTTATATCGTATCGGTATTCATTTTCATGCCCATAATTTGCAATTTTGACAATAATAGGTACCTAGGTATGTGTACCTATAAATATCAACTATTATATTTCAGTAAAACCTGCAAACTTTAACGAGGCTAGACTAATAACAAAGCCATCCTTCTATTACTGAAAAAACCTAATTTCCGATATACTATCAAAACAAAACTGTATTTGAATATCAAAAAGTAATCTAAACTTCCAAATTCACGGTGAAAATTTAGAGGAAAGTCTCAAAAACTTTTATATTAAACAAACGTATAAGATTGTTCTTCGTAGAAAACACAGGGTCGTTAGTAAACGGTCTAAAATGTGAGATTGAAGCAACACTGTTCGAATTTCAAAATGGCTTCTTTTCCAAACACGAGGCCGGTGATTACTGGCTGATAAAACATGCGAGTGAATGCGCTTTAGTTTATTTACCACAGAGTGCCAATAAGTGAACTGAGTCGGGAGATTGGAACGAGGCAGCTCTAGTTTCGTTAAGGTCGACGTTTTCTATATAATGCTTAGTGTAGTTCTGATGAAACACGACTTAAAATGCTTTACTTTAGAAACGTTAAAGAAAATCTTGCTATCGTATTTCGCCAAACTTTGTTTAGTAGGTCTTGTCTTTTGACAACTACCTCCAAAATTTTCCTCCGTCCTTTGTCCACTCTGTGCGTCTGTGAAGATTATAGCCAAATAAAGTAAAACTTTGCTTATCATCTTTTGGCATTTTTGCTAAGATCGGACCCCATAGCAACTGAAAACAGAGAAAAAAAAAAGGAAATATTATTATAATTTCTCCCATTTATCATCGGGCAAAAAAATGGGGTACTTACCTCCGTAGTTTTTCCTCCAGCTCTCTCCCCATGGCTTGCACCCTGCACGTTCCCTTGAACCAGTTGTAACCCTTTGTTTAGTTAAGTGCCTTAAGCGTTCCTTCCCTTATCGCAACGCTATAAATATGTAAGTAACATCTGCGAACGACGGTGTTCTTTCCTGATAAAGATTTTAAAAAATCTAAGAAAATCTTTGAAGATAATGTTTGCAAAAAAAAAAACACTTAAAACATGTGACAAAGTTAAAAAGACCGAACAATGATGATGTTAGGTAGGTTTCTAATACATTAATAACAACAGACCAGTAGAAGAGGTCAATTCTAAGCCTTCACGCTTTTAGTTTTTTAAATCCTTTAGACCGTGTATAATCTGTAGTTGGATTTAAATTATCAGTCCAAGACATAAACCACCTGCCACACCTAGATTCTAGACGACCTTACATCTTCATAGCAACAGAGCCATAAGGAACATTCCACCTAATCCCATCTCATTAGTCTCTTTGACAACAACACATTACCAAGGCTGAGCAATCAATATACAGGAATAGAACAACGGAATGGTTGGATCCCATATAAGATAGATTCAAGAGTACCTAGGCTTCGTTTCATTATGAAAGCGCTGGGTGTATGATAATGTAATATAGTTATCTCACTTTTTACAGAAAATTATGACATACCGCAAATATATATTCTACTTTTTACAGATTATTTTTTAATTTGAAACGAGTAAGTTTGATTGATGACGAATGATTAATAGACAATAATAAATTATAGAAAAATATCTTTCTGCAACAAAATTTCAGCAAGGTGCCGACTCACGACTGCCAACTAGATGGTGCACTTGACTGCAGGATGTAAGTCAATAAGGTAAGTACCTACTGCAAATAAAAGAGACAAACCAAACCAAAAAAGACTGCAAGACTGTGATCACTAAACGTTACTAAATCACATCTGGACATAGATTTAATTCCAACGTAGAGCTGAAAGTCTAATTGGATTTTTCTGTTGCAAAAATTCTCTGCTCGGGATATTGGTCCGATCAATGGCTACAAAGCTCCGCACATGGGACCAGACGATTACGATTATTAAATGTACTGCAAGCACCAATGGCTCCATTACTCTGTAACTTGGACTTTATTGAGATTATCGCATGATATTGATGATTTTGTGAAAGGCAAATTTCACTTTCAGTATCGTGATAAATGGCTTCAATGCTCATAGTAGGTGTTGCTTCAAGTGTTAGACTGGCTTGTCATGGGAATGAATATGGTTATGTTTATGTAAAAATATAACTAGTATCTACATAGCTAATGGCACACATAGTCAAACTCGCGATCCGTATCGTTAAATAAATGTATTTTCTTCTTTTAGCGTATATAATTGTAAGGTTTACTGCCAGAGTCAACCTTTGAGGTTTAGGCCACCTGGTACTTAAAATATACAAAAAAGAAAAAAAATATGTTACGTGTACTGTTTGTAAAGGATAAGAAAGGGCACCAAATATTTTCAAATAAGCTTCTACTCATAAATAATCTATGATAATTTCACCCACACGTCCTTCAAAACGTGTACGCCTTGGGGTCGTAACGAAATCACAAATGTTCCGTCTTACATGTACTAGGTAAATACATCGATGTACGTCGGTACGGGAATGAATTGAAGTCAAGGGTCCGGAAACGTTCCTGACTCCGGAGGGGCTCGCTGTTTTTATCCGGTTTTAGTTCAAATATTACAAACCTTGTTATTCCGAAGTTATGAACTTGTTTGCATTCAGAGAGGGGACGAAATAATCCGTTGGGTTGTAGGGTAGCACTGAACAACAGGTGTGGGTAAATGTATCTTGTAGTTTAGGATATTACGCGTCACATCACACAGATTCTATTCATGACTCTATTAGTAGAATCTTTAATGTTTTATTTATGATGAAGTTTTAGCTAGTTTCGGTAAACTTGTCTTTCAAAGCCTAATTAAAAAGCAGACCATTTAATACAAGAAATTTTCTTAGAATCTTAATCGGGGTTTTAATCCCAAGAATTTTGCATGCCAGCAAATTTTTAGAAATTCTTAAAACACGATTAGATCCCAGAAAGAAGGTCTCTATCATCATCTTTCGCTAATTACTGAAGTTTTACAACTAAAACATTAATTTCTCTGTAGATTGTAACTTTTATATGATTTAATGCGAGTCCCAAAATTATTTGACGTTAACTAATAGCAATTAAAAACTTATTGTGAAATTAAGTAAAAGGTTAGTGAGGGAGCTCGGGTTGAGACTGGGCCATCCGAAACTGTCTTGCCGGGAGCTATAATTATGTAAAAGTTTCGACTTTCCAACTTAGAAACTTTGTAGGGGCAAAAGGTCAGAAGGACATAAATATAGAAGTGTTCGTTTTCAGGGTTCCGTACCCGAAGGGTGCCAAACGGAACACTGTTACTAAGCCTCCGATGTCCGTCCATCCGTCCGTCCGTCAGCAGGCTGTATCTTATGAACCGTAATAGCTAGACAGTTGAAATTTTCACAGATTGTGTATTTCTATTGCCGCTATAACAAAGAACAATAAAAATTAAATTAAAGTTAAAAATTAAAAGGGGTCCCCCATACCAACTTCCAACTTTTTCAAATTCACAATATCATTATGAAATATCATATCATTGTTATCTTTGCAGTTGTTAAAATTTAAGATGAAAAGTATTCTTCATTTAGTTTTTTTTTAATATGTAGTGTTAAATATTGTACGGAACCCTTCGTTTGCGAGTCCTACTCATACTTGGCCGGTTATTTACTTACATAAGTCGTGATTTCTTTGATCGATTTTTTTTTAATGTATTATTTGAATACCAGAATATAGAATTATAATGTCCACTGTGGCAACACTGTCAAAGTACAAATTATTAATATTGTAACAAACGTTTAAATGTATTTTCGTTATGGCAACTGAATGTATTATTTTAATTTGGCAACACTTAGAAATAACGATTATGATATTATCGTTAGGTATTTCTGAGTGGAGCAAAAGTCTTATTAAATGGTAAAATGTAGTGCAGAGCCAGTCGTTTTTGGATTGTGAAAGAGTAGGTACAGTTGTGTGATTAAATAGTATTAGCAAGAAAATAGTGTTTTCTTACATACATACATACATAAACTCACGCCTTCTTCCCATGGGGGTAGGCAGAAACTACAGAACGCCACCTGCTACGATCATTACATACTCTTTTTGCCTCGTTTACATTCATACTCGTACATCTGGTCATACACGCACGCCGGTTGCGAGTACTACGCACCTGACATTTCTGAAGAACATCACTAATAAGATCACTATATGTCTTCCTAGGGCGTCCCCTCCCGGCGTTTCCACTCACATCTGCCGTGTACATACCTTTTGTTAGTCGACTTTCATTCATCCTCTCAACATGACCAAACCATCTAAGCATACTCTTTTCAATTTTTGTCACTACATCTTCTTTTAAGCCGCACCGTTGCCTTGTCACATCATTCCTCAGTATATCATTCATAGTCACACCACACATGCTTCGCAAGGAACTCATTTCCACACTATTTATTCTACTTTCATGCTTCTTTTGCCACACCCAACATTCACTTTCATACATAAGCGTAGGCACACCATTGTGAACAGCCAGTCGGGCCTTTTTGGACTGGTTGGTCACAACTGCATGTATAGCACCATTCACTTTATTTCCTGAATTTACTCTCCTTTCCACATCTTCATCTATCTTTCCATTCTTAATACCTACATATGTCTCAATAAAGGAGCTAATTAATCGATTACACGTGCCGAAAGTTTATATGATTTTATGAAATTAAAATAACAGATTGATGTATACTATTGATATTGCTAATAATTTTATTAATATTTAACTGCCTCGTTGGTTTAATGGTCGCAAGCGCTAATGCTGAGCGTGAGGTCCTGGGTCCTATTCCCGGGTTGGGCAAAGTGTTATAGAGTTTTCCTATCTGTAATTTCTCAGTAACAACACGGAGTCTGGTTTTATGCCTTGTTAGTGGAAAAAGCTCGCTCTCTTTTACATGGGACTTGTTTAAGTCCCATGTAAAAGAGAGCGAGCTTTTTCCACCAACAAGCAGTCGCAGTTATGTTTATAACTGGCGAAATATCCGTGTATTAAAGGTACACCTCTGCCTAACACTTAAGGGAATACAGGCGTGATGTTATGTTATGTAAACACTAAGAATGGAATTAATTAGAAGGTAAGTAAGAAATGTTGACAATACTCTAGTGTTATTTCAAATTAAATACCTATCCCTAAATGTTTTTCTTTCTGCTTCTCTGTAACTAAATTAAATTAAATTATTTACGTGAGAATGTAAGTTGATTTAATTAAGCTCCTTGAAGTTTTTATCGTATTCAACACTACATGAATAGGTATTCTAATTAATCTTATTTTCTTACCAACCAAGGTTGCCCTAAATACGGATATATTATCAAGATTTCCCTTATCGAGTGACAGCGGAATTTATGAACACGAAAAAGCGTGACGTAAAAGTAAATAGCCGACACGACTCTAGGTTTTCATTAATTTGATATAAGTAACCTACATACCTATTTCATTTCATGAAAAAGTTATGTTATGTGATCAGATACTCGTAAAATACCTTGACAATAATAATTGTTAAAGTTCAACACAGGCTGGAAAAGCAAATGAAATATTATAGAAAATACAACGCACCCGTAGGCCATTACTATGCTATTCAATTTTTTTATGCCCAATTTAAGGCCCAATTTTTATGGTCTACGGTGGCCTGCGGTATACCGTAGACCATAAAAAATTATCGGTTTGGAAATCGAACACGAGACTCAAAACACCATAGTTTTGCCACTGCGTCACCAATGCTGTCAACTAAATAGTTAATGTATTACATATAAAGTAAACATTGTCCCAAAACATTTAACAGAGGTATCAGCATACAATGTGAAACAAAAGTACTAAAATACAAGTATACAGACCGTGATAATTTGCGTAGAAACAATTCAACAATGTTGTATATTTTATTATGGTTGCTTGTACGTAAAACGTTTTATATTTCCACGTAGTAGGAACATTAGGCGAGTTAATTATCAACTTTCTATGGAACCTCGCAAACATTTATTATCATATTTTTGTTTTGTTTATAACACTTTTGTTTCAGTAACTTTAGTAGACTGCCAGCTGTATCATATTAACATTCATATTATTATATTTTCACAGGAACTTACTTTTTCATCATTTAATAATGCTTTAACAATCATAATAATTTTGAAGAATTTTTTATGTAAAAACCATTTTTGTAACTTAGTACCTACAGTGAGAAAAACTCTGGTAACTTTGAATTTATTCATATTGGATTCCGAAATTTTATAAAGTTTTAGAGTACCTGTTTAATAGCCGGAGGCTATAAGGCTCTGGAAAACCAAGTCCAATTTGGAAGTAGGTACACCTTTTTTGAAGTCGGGTCCTTTGATCCTCGAAATAGAATCACCCACCCCAGCTTTTTTTTGCGTCATCGATTAATAGTACCTTCACGTCTGCCCACCCTCTAGATAATTAATTTCCAAATTACATATGTTACCATAAACTATTTGCTTTTGTTCGTAAGCTCATACCTGAAACACAGGCTATAAACCTATTTTGGCAGCAGCACCCTAATTGCGTATCACACTATCAATCACAATCTTAATGATTTTGAAGCTTAATGCTAATCCATTGCTTTATATGTTAGAAAAATGTTTCTTGTCAACAACGTAAATAACGCAATGAATGTTGTTGAACTGTCAAAATGAAACCGATTCCTACTCTAAAAAATATCTATATTATTAAATTACCTGTAACTTGGAGGGCTTGCACTTAAATAAATGTAATGTAAATTAAATGGGTACCTATGTTTTTAATTACTAGCTTTTCCCGCGTCGAATTTTATTAGCTTTCTCTTTGAACGCTGAATAACGACGTCTATTACAAAGATGATCATGTATTCATTCTATTTTATTCTTCTTTTAGGTAATTTCTTGGTATTATTTGTAAGAGAACTGTTTATATTATTTATTTAGCGGGTCCTCCTAGCACAGGTATATATTTTACTTAAAACGAGGTCCTTATGTAAGATTTACTGTAAATGTTGTACAAGTTTCTGCAATAAACCTTTTTATTTATTTATTTATCCAGCTAAATTATCATGACCTTTGTGTTATTAAAACTGAATAGGTATAAATCTACATAATTACCATCATTAAGCTCGTTTAACTCAGTTTGACCAAATAAGCAATTCTACAACGTCTCACACACACTTTGAGCTCAAATACAATTGCGGTGTTTCTAAAGAATTAAAAACTTTCACGTTAAGCAGCATATCTAGAAATCTGAGCTACTTATACGTATAATTTATCATTGCATAATTATAAAACCAAACTTATGTATAAACACAGACCATGCTTAGACTTCTTTCCTATATTTCCAACTTAACAGATTACCCTATTGATATTTTCGCCATGAGTTTCGCTTCAAACAGACGTTCCTTATACAAGGTGGAGCAGGACGGTTGACATTCCTTTAAACCACGTAATGAGAATCATGTTCTTTACCCGTATACAAAAAAAAATCAATCAAATCCAATGAATACTTTAGCCACAGGAAATTATTTTTCATTTTGTTATTTTTTAACATAATGTAGACCTCGTCGGCAACAATTCACAAAAAAAAATGCAAAAAAAAGAAAACCAAATTTAAATAAAAATTAAATCTAATCTAATCTAAATTTAAATTAAATCTAGAACAATATTTCTAGATTTAGGTCTACTAGACACACTTTTTATTATTCTCCTTTGTCTCTAATATTCATATGTCAATTTCACGCAGCCTGTTATTTGTATGGTTACTGAAATACCAATTTTAAGAGCTCGTGGCTAAGTAATAACAGCCGCATGGGTCGATCCATCAGGTTAAGCTACGCTTGCCGGGGTTGGTCCGTGGATGGGTGACCATCTTTACATACCGAGACTCCTCCGTGCCTCGGAAAGCACGTTAAACCGTTGGTCCCGGCTGTCATTCGTGGATCTTTGACAGTCGTTACGGGACGTCAAAAGCCCGAAAGTCTGACAACCAGTCTTACCAAGGGGTATCGTATTACCCAGTAACTGGGTTGTGGAGGTCAGATAGGCAGTCGCTCCATATAAAATACTGGTATTCAGCTGCATCCGGTTAGACTGGAAGCCGACCCCAATATAGTTGGGAAAAGGCTAGGCAGATGATGATGACTGAAATACCAATTTTAGCCGTTATTTAATTTGAATTGTAAGTGACTGTGCTGTTGGTGTGCTTATTATAAATAAATAAATAAACAGTATATTTTCAGATACCTATCCCTAGCACACACGAATGTTATCTACGAGTAGCTGACAAGGAAAACATCCGCATTCATTTCCTCTCCGCCTGTAACACGAACACTACACTCACAACCATAATATGAACCAGTATCAAAAACTATAGGAAAGGCAGTTACATTTTTCGTATGTATTGCAACAAGCCTTGTCGATTAGCGCTCCTCGATCCTTGCTATATCTGTGAAACAACATCTACTGAACTTCCAGCTCTATCTTCTAATGACAACGAATTGCAATCACTATGACTGATTGATATTAATGAATATTGTACAGCACACAAAGGTACAAGGTAAAGGTAGTCCAGCCATGTGATTCGAAGGACCGATGGCTGTTGGAGTAGAGGAGTCCTCTAAAGGAGATCGTGAATGAGAGTTTTCATGAAAATTCACGGCACCAGTTGGCGCCACTTTGACAAGAGGTCTGCCATTCCGACCATGAATATAAAATATATGATGACGTTCATCATTCGTTTCATTCATTCGTTCATCATTCAGTCACGACTAAAGAAAATGTAGGCGCTTTGACACTTTTGACAGGTACCCAGACCTGACCTCTCAGTGCTGTTATCTAGTGAACGTCATTTCAGAAAACCCTCCGTAACTTTCAGAAGCCTGTGCCCAGCAGTGGACTGCGAAAGTTGGAGTTGATTAATAGACGCAAAGGTAACATATCAACTAATATATGTACATACAGTACATACGGGATATCAACGCGCAAACTGACACCATCAATTCAGAACATTATTCTAGACCCACCAGCGCCAACGTTGGAATATATATTTTTCTAAGTTTATTAAAAAAAAAAAAACAGCGGTTCCATACAATTCATGGTTAATGTCCCGTGTACATACATACACGGTGTAAGGGACATCAACGCACGAACTGTTTTGTTCTGTTTTGTTTTTTGTGTTGTTCTGTATTTTGCTTGTATAATTAATATTATATAAGCAAAATACAGAACTCCATACAAATGTAGGCACACATATGTACATACCCATAGGCCGCCGGGCCGGGGGTGGGTTGCTTGAAAGTCCAGTCCAAAATATGTTCAGAATAACTCCGCAACTCGTCTACTTTACTTAAAACTGGTTATTTCGTGAACAAAGAGCGGGAATGTAGTTACTTTTAGTTTCACTGACATGCAATTTACTTTAATTCTTTTATTGCACTCGTACAATTGTAGGAATAAAAATATTCTTTACCTTTGTCCGTTATTTTATTTAAATGGTATTTTCTATTACTGTCAGTAGCAGGTTCTTTCTATTTTTATTTGCAGATGGCATCCATTTTGTTATTGTTTCTATCTATATTTATATCTATATAAACTAATATTAAGGCTGAAGAGTTTGTTTGTTTGTTTGAACGTGCTCTTGAACTTACAGTCTAGTCGGATTAAAAAAAAATTGGCTTTGATAGCCCAATTCTTGAGAAAGGTTATAGGCTTTTTAACATCACGCTACGATCCTTAGGAGCCGAGTAAAAAGAAAAGAAGTTAGAAAACAAAGTAATAGCGCGGGCGGGCGATAGGACGCGACGTGGAGGGTCGATTGCGAACGAAGTCACGAGCAGCAGTTAGTTTAAAATATAATTATTCTAGCTAGTTATTTTCCCACTGCTGGAAAAATGCCTTCTGCCAACAAAGACGAGCATTGATCATCATGCTTGATTAGATCTTTGGTTAAGTCCAGTTTTCTTCTAAAACTAAACATAATCTGCATAATGATAAAGTAGGTTCTACTCAGCCTACTTAGTCGAGAAAATGGAAAATAACACAATCTTTGCTAGCAAGTGTCCTAAATGAAGAGCCCAATTTTAATTAACCCATAATCATAATAATGACCGCCTCGTTGGGCTGGTGGTTGCAAGCGCTACTGCTGAGCATGAGGTCCTGGGTTCGATTCCCAGGTTGGACAAAGTGTTATTGAGTTTTTCCATCTGGAATTTCCCAGTAGCAGCCTGGAGTTTGCATATGTGCCTGGTTGATGGGAATAGGCTCGCCCCCTATTACATGAGACTTAAACATAACTGGCGAAATGTGGGTGTACTATAGGTACACCTCTGCCCCTTCGGGGATTACAGACGTGATGTTATAAAATATTTTATGTCATAATAATGATGAAATAATACGTTTTTCATTTAGATACCTAATTTACACTCAAAAACAATCTTCGCTTCGCAGCCAACAGTTGGTTATCTACACCGCGTCCATTCGACTCAGTGTTTAATCAATCAACAGTTCTGTTGTACCTATATAAATAATCTTGTGTACACGCGCCCTTACTAATGAGTTCTGACGTGGAGTTCCGTGTGTAATGCTGCTTTAGGCTCAATGACAGTAGAAACATAATTAATTTTGGCACAAACAAAATTCATCAAAAAAATCTAAGTAGGTTTTGAACTTTTTAACGATTTTTACTATTGTAATATATTTATATTTCTTTTATAAATAATAACTAAACATTTTTTGATGCATTAGTGACTAAAGCAACAAAATCCTTCACTCAATTGTGCATTTAATCACAATAATAAATTAACAATATGTGTACCGTAACATAATATATGTAGTATAAAATAAAGTTAAAACGAAATTAAACTTTTCATGTTTTACAAAATTAAATAACGACATTTTTTATTATTATTTGGTTATTCAATACAAAGTGTGACAGCCTCTGTTGTTTAAAACTTGTCGGCAACGTTTTTTCAATGAACAGGTTCTCTAGAACACGTCTCTGGAGCATGTCCCATGCGTGCTCGATGGGAATGAGGTCTGGCGATTGTACAGGCCACGGCAATACCCGGATGTTTTCCATTGCCAAGTACTCTCTGGTCCTCCGAGCTGTGTGCAAACGTGCATTGTCATGCATCAGCGTGAAGTCTGAGCCAAGACTATGTCCAAATGGGTAAACATAAGGCCCGAGGACATCTTCAACGTAACTTTCAGCGTTCATATTGCCATCTACAAATACGAGCTCAGTTCGTCTGTTCTTCATAATACCCGCCCATACCATCACTGTGGAGCCACTGTAAGGGTGCACTTCCTGGACGCATCTCAGCCGTTCGGCATTTCCGTGATGACGATACACTCTTACCCTTCTCATAACAGGCCTAAATTCAAACCGGGACTCATCGCAAAATAAAATGTTATACTATTGCTCCTGGGTCTATGTCAAGTGTTCCTTAGTCCCTACATCATTAGTTTCGACGGGCGCGATTCCCATGGCGTATAGGTGGGCAACTAATTGGGCATCGTGCTCGTAGGCCGTATTCATGCAGCCTATTTCTGACGGTTTGGTGGCTAACAACAACACCGCTTGAGAATTGTAGCTTTAAACCTATCTTCCGGGCGGATGACATCGGCTGACGTCTTACAGTCAGTTGTATGGATCGGTCCTGTCGAGCAGTTATACTCCTTCCACGTCCTGGGTGCTGCTCAGCAGGATCCCCTGTATTAATGTAACGCTGCCAAAGACGAGAAATCACGCTCCTATTGACACCAAAATGCCGAGATACCTGGGACTGATTTCTTCCCGCTTGTAGCATTCCTACTAACAGCTCTCTGCATTTCATCAGCAGTCAAATGGCGTCGCGTCATGACATAAAAACTGTATATCTCAGAATGATAAAAGTGAGATAAACACTAAAATCAAGCAACAAAAACACATGAAATCGGGAAAAAATAATTTGCTTTTATTTTAATGAAAACAAAATACAATTGAAAAGTATATATTTTTTAAATCAGCCAGTATAATATGTTCCCGACAGCAAAATGATTGTAAGTATACCAATCTACTATGTTAAGAAAAAACTAAAGTATCAATTAATAAAACTTGCAGTTTCTGTAAATTATGCGTGTTGCTTAGACTTTTTTGAAGTGTGTATTACAAATTTAGGTGTAACAACTGTCAACTGCGACTGCCTCGTTGGTCTAGAGGTAGCAAGCGCTACTGTTGAGCATGAGGTCCTGGGTTCGATTCCTAGGTCGGGCAAAGTGTTATTGGGTTTTTCCATCTGGAATTTCTCAGTAGCAACCCGGAGTCTGGATTTGTGCCCGGTAGATGGCAATAGGCTCACCCCCTATTACATGGGACTTACACATAACTGGCAAAATGTGGGTATACTATAGGTACACCTCTGCCCAACCCTTCGGGGAAACAAGGCGTGATGTCATGTTTTATTTTAGCTGTAACAATTCACACCAATAGACCCCTCTGCATTCCATTAAAATGAAAACATAACTTTTCATTGGTATAACACTATTGTCAATACATATACTTTAATTAAAACGGTCAAAACCCAATTAAGCTAATTAAATACCTACCTATTATAAAAGGGAAAACCCTTTATAATACAAGTACTCTTACACATTAGTAGCCAGTATGTAAGGATTAAAAGCATCTCACCGTGTAAAACTGATTTTTCAAAGCGATTTTAAAATCAAAGTCAAAAAGCCAAATAAAAACTTCAGAACGTAGAAAAAGTTTGCTATAAGCTGTTATTTCTCAGGCAGTAAGTACGTTATGGCTAAAGAGTTTACGCGTTCAAGTAAGCCCGACAGGTATGCCTCGAAGCTTTGCCGAGCTATTGCTCGGACAGGCAAGGCCGCTGGCTATTTCCAACGAGTCCAGCGAGCAAGTGGAAAAAAACATGGAAAACTGCATTCTAGCTACAGGTACAAGTTCGTCTCGTTAAACCTTAAAGCCGACGTTCGCGCGAACGTAAAAGTATCGCGGCGGGATTTTATTACGCACTGGATTTTCATCTCTTGGTGTTGAGCCGAGCATTGAGAATCCAACAGAACGCATTCCAGCGCGACGAAAAAAGACACTGTTGGATTTTCAACTCTCGGCGCTAAGCAGAGCGTTGAAAATCCAGTGCGCGAAACAAAATCGCCGCGATATTTTTACGTCCATACGAACGTTGGCTAACAATCCAAGTACCCTCTTTCAATCCAACATCAGTGTCATCTCTACAATTTCAAAGTATTCTTATACCAGCGGCATGAGTCCTATTTGACCGTGATAAATGACCTGTCATCTCTCTAGTATTGTACCTATTCAAAATACCCCACAAGTACCACCAAATTGAAAAGCAAAGCACCTTAAATTACTTAGTGAATAAATTTCAATAAAAAAAAAGTATTTTTCTCAACGCCGTAAGCCGTGTAATCTGCACAATCTGTGGAGTGTCACTACTTTTAGATTAATGGCTGTGTTAATTATAATAAAATGAAGTCCAGGCGATGAGTGGCAGTAGACAAATTGTTCCTTAACAATGTAATAAGGCATGATGGACGTTTACAAGAAGACTTGGATAGTGATGACGATGAGCCTCAGAGAAGAACATAGCCCAAGATACAACAAGAACATAGACAAGGCTGCCATCTGTTTAACAACTTGACTAAACTATCAACTTTAATTATACGTAGGTAGGGATAATATTTAAATCACAACTGTCATTTTAAGACTAGCAGCGCCCCGCGGTTTCACCCGCATAAGTCTCGATACCGTGGGGATATCGGGATAAAAAGTATCCTAGATGTGTTAATCCAGGTTATAAACTACATATCTGTGTGCCAAATTTCATCCAAATCCATTCAGTAGTTTTTGCGTGAAAGAGTAACAAACAAACATCCGACCATCCACACAAACTATCGCATTTATAATATTAGTAGGAAGGAGGATGTAAAAAAACGCTAAATGGAGTAGTGTCAATTTAAAAAAAAGGTGTCTGGGACAGATTGGATACGGAAGGCGGAGGACAGGATGTTGTGGCGCAGCCTGGGTGAGGTCTATGTCCAGTGGGTACTGCGATAGGCTGAGTTGATTGATTAATTGTGTCTATTTGATTAACAATTTATTTCCCTGAATTCAATTAGCTATTGCATTGAGTCATGGGAGCTGTTAAGGTTTATACGCAGTTACACACATCAAAAAAGTCTAAGCAACACGCATAATTTACAGAAACTGCATGTTTTATTAATTGATACTTTATTTTTTCTTAACAAAAGTAGATTGGTATACAATCTTTTTGTTCTCAGAAACATAATATACTGGCTGATTTTAAAAAAAGAAACTTCGATTGTGTTTTGTTTTCATTAAAAATAAAAGCTAATTATTTTTACCTATTTCATGTGTTTAAGTTGCTTGATAAATTTGGTATTTATCTCGCTTTTATCATTTTAAGATATACAGTTCTTGGAAAAATTGAGTGGTGAGTCATTTTTTATGTCGTGGAGCGACGCCATTTGACTTCTGATGAAATGTAGAGAGCTGTAGGAATGCTACAAGCGGGAAGAAATCAATCCCAGGTATCTCGGAATTTTTGTGTCAATATGAGCGTGATTTGTCGTCTTTGGCAGCGTGTTACGTTAATACAGGGGATCCTGCTGAGCAGCACCCAGGACGTGGAAGGAGTACAACTGCTCGACAGGACCGATACATAATAGGGGGAGGGCCTATTGCGATCAACCGGGCATAAATCCAGACTCCAGGCTGCTACTGAGAAATTTCAGATGGGAAAACCCAATAACACTTTTCCTGACCTGGGAATCGAACCCAGGACCAGCGCTCAGCAGTAGTACTAGACCAACTAGAGCAACGAGGCAGTCTTCGTTCCTTTATATACTTGTTATTTATATTCTAGTGTTAGATTGTATAATGGTGTATATTACAATAAACAGATGTTAATATAAATAAAATATATACGATACTCGTACATTCGATCAGATCTGATATATCTGGCAAAATGAGCCAAACATAAGGTCCAATATTTTATATTCATGGGATGTGTGTGTCGTTAGTTTCATTTAGAAAATTTTCAGTGGCCGAAGTTTGTCGTGACAACCGCTAAACGGAATTAGGCTCACCCGTAGGGAGTTGTCTAATAGGTAACATGGGTAAAACCGTCATCAGCAAAATTTGGAAACGCAAAACACCTCTACTTCATCCTTTGGGAAGTAGAGGTTTATGTTGTCAATGATTTACATTATGTGATGCGTTTATGAAATTAATGTTATTTTTAATGTAGGTAAATCATTTAGGTCATGTGACCTAATTAATTAATAACTTCACAGAAGTGTAAATTATCAGTCCCCTGTTGTTTACTGTAATATAATATCAGAATAACAACGGGTATTGTTTTTGTTTTCCTTCAAGCGGAGAATTGAAACAGCGTGTTTACTTTTTTCCCAGTTTATTTTTCTAACATTTAAACAATCTGCATTATGTTGTTTATTCTATCAACGCTGTTATGAATCTGTTAACTCTGTTTGTTGTAATTAACTGTATGAGTTAGAGTTTTCTCACAACAAAAGTAAAAACCAGATAAATACAGTTTAAAAGTTACTGGAAAAGCATAGATTTGTTTGTCATCAATTTTATTCTGAATAGTGTCCTTCCTTTAACTCATGACATGGTACTGTATTATTGATGTTTCTTTGACACATTACCCCTGCCTATGTCTGGCACAATCTGGTAAGTCCTTCAGGGTAAGAATCCTGCTGACTGACGAACTTAACCTCTGCATCAGCTATTATGGTTTAGCTCGCACTGTCTCAAAGGTATGTAAGTTAAACGCTAATCACTAACCCTAACTTGCAGTGCCACCGTGCAGGTCTTCAGCCTTTTCCAAAAATGGTTCATACACGAAACAGAAACACGAAATTTACATACATAGGCACTAGCGCGATCGCGCGATTAAAAACGTTAGGTACATAAATACGAACGATTTTTGAATCAAAAATACAACTATTCTATAGCATTTTGGTTAACATTTTTGCGACAAGCTAGTAAATAGAACTAAGTACACCTTTATGTGATAAGTTCGCTGTAGTAGGTACTTATACATTTAGGCTAAGCTCTCTATTAATGTCCATGTGAACTAGTCGTTGGAGTGTCATAATAAATAAATAATTAAATATTTTGCGCAAAACGAGTTTTTAATTTCCTAATTTTATAATCGTTCGTTTATAAGTTACGTTTACCACGCACATCCGTACTAGGCCCAGTGATCCTGTTGCTTGTTACCACGCACATCCGTGCTAGGCCCAGTGATCCTGTTGCTTATTACCACGCACATCCGTGCTAGGCCCAGTGATCCTGTTGCTTGTTACCACGCACATCCGTGCTAGGCCCAGTGATCCTGTTGCTTGTTACCACGCACATCCGTGATAGGCCCAGTGATCCTGTTGCTTGTTACCACGCACATCCGTGCTAGGCCCAGTGATCCTGTTGCTTGTTACCACGCACATCCGTGCTAGGCCCAGTGATCCTGTTGCTTGTTTACAACAATATTATCTTCCTATGTGAAAATTTAGAGGATAACGAGAACAGTATTTTATTAGGGTATCCCGTTTTATTCCACATACTGGGAAGGGTTTCACAAAATTAATTGCCGATTACTAGGAGCCGAACACGCTCGAAACAGATGAGGTTACGAGAAAATTATATAATTGAATACCCTCCAATAGCTATTCCACGCGGAGTGAATGGTCTATTAAATTGGTGTCGTAAATAATCTATTTAGGGTGCTCAATTATTTTCTGTTGCCTATTTTTTTCAATTTGGCTTTGATGGCACTGTTATACGTTGGTTTTGGTGGTTTTACAAATCATTTTTCTTTGTTCTCCTTTGTCCTTTTGTCAAATTTTAATGGATTTAGCCCAGTTTAGCGCAGTCAGTCCAAGCCTCGAACAAGACATCTTTCGAAAAGCGCCACAGCATCCTGATCATTACCTATATCAGCAGCTTGCAAAAGAAAATGTATCTAGATATTAAGAACCCAAATAAGAATTCAAAAAAAAAAAGCTTTGTAAAATTACAACTATTACAAGAGTATTACATCACACTCATTATAATTCAATGTTACAGGCGTAAAGCTCTGGCCACACCGAGGCGAATCCAGCGTGAAGCGTGGGACTGTTCGCGACGATTGTTTTATTGATTACGAAGTCACGCGACTATTCGTGACAGTTTGAACACCTCCGTCCAAGTTGGTTGATACAATCGGCACGAGCGACTTTCATCCCGCGTACCGCACGGGATTCGCTTCAGTTTGGCCAGAGCTTTATCCTTTTCACAGTAACATTGCGCTATGTCAGTGCAACGGACAAGCTTTCCACAGATACCACCAAAATATTGGTGTAAACAACGAAAGAAATCTGGGTGGATTACATTTGACAGGCGGGCTTTGACACGGGTGCGAGGCCGAAAGAGGAATAATATAAATAGACTTTATTGCGAACACCTTCGTCGATTCTGATCCTATGTAATGCCCTCAGTATGCATGGTAGGGTTAGACCTACCTCTGCACATAAACCGTTGCTTTTCATTCTCTGAATTTCGCGCCTAACCATACTCAGTAGCTGGCCGTTAAGAATCGCTAGACGCCCTCCGCCCACTACCTCAGTCCGGAGCACGCTCCCATAGTCGAAGGACGTGCGTTTATTTTTAAGAGTATGTTATAAGTCTAATCTAAGTAATAAGAGTAACGAAGTCTAATTTTATGTTAAAAAAAACTCTACCAGAGTTTAATTATAAAAATAATTAATAAAAGTTGTTGATTTGTAATTTTTTGTTTTTTAACTCCTATTATACACCCCTAGTAAAAACATTAGTACATTATAATAACTTACTTATCAAACATTATTTGAGAAATATCAAGGTAAAAATCCGGATCTAGCAGCCTATATCGTGAACTTTTTGCCTCCAGGCATCAGGTTTAAACACCCAACCGATAAGAATTGAACGCGATCGGTATTAATAAAGGTTAACTAGAAATTCTAAAGTTTTAGATCTTAAATCTATGAATTTGTGCTTCATTTATTTAGAATATTGTTTAGTATTATTAATACTTGAAAACTTCTCAGAATTTTATTAATTGAAACAAACGCAAAAAGAACTTTATATAGACCTTAGTAAGATAACTAAGTAAAGTCAGTCAAGATGTTGAAAGGTGCCAAGATGATCAAGGCTCTCCTGGAAGCGAAATATCAAGGGAATGTCAAAATCAGTATCTCCGAACCACATCAAATAGAAGTTAAAGAACGTTTTTATTTAAAAAAGTTGCTATTAAACAAAAACATGTCTAAAAGTTACTCATTACAACTTAACTCTCGTGTATTTGCGCCCAGTTTCTGGAACGAAAATTATCGACGCGTCAAAATTAAACGCAAGTCAAGTGATGCTATTGGCGGTGGATAAATCATTCAACCAATCACAGCAGGTAACGCGCGCTTTACAATTTGTCAGCTAATTTTTGTGTTGATTTTAGTTCCAGAAACCGGGTGTAAGGTACATGTTTTTCTACGGAAAATCTACGGTTTAATCGCCGTGTGGTCGTCAGTGTTGTAGGGATCACTAGTGAAACTTGTTCACATACACGTTTTTTCTACGGCGCGATTTATACACCGTACCGTAAAGAAACCGTGCCGTGTACAAAGGGCCTTACTCTTTAACTGCCTCGTTGGTCTAATCTAGTGTTCTGCTTGGTGGGGCTTTTGGGTTCGATCCTCAAGTGTTATTGGTTTTTCCAATAGGAAATTCTCAGTAGCCTCCCAGTCTGGGTTGGGGCACAATGACAATACTGTGAGTATTGCCATTGTCTGGGACAACCCTACAACTAAGAACTAAAATCTTAGTAATTATTACCTATTGTCTATTTATTTTCTAAGACTACGAGGCTGATATAGAATCCTGGCGTTAAATATGATACTTTTTTCCAAATTTATACTAATAATAAAGCTAAAGGGTTTGTTTGAACGCGCTAATGTCTGGAACTACCAGTCGGATTTAAATAATTATTTTTTAATTTGATAACCCAATTCTTGAAGAAGTCTATAGGCTATTTAACATCACGTTAGGACGCCTAGGAGCCCAGCAAAAATAAAAATAAAAGTCAGAAAGAACGCTAAGCGATAACGAAGTACTCGCGGGCAGGCGATGCAATGCGACGAGGTGGGTTGGAGACTCGGGGGAACAAGAAATTTCACGAGGCCTATCACAAAGTGGCGTTCTGATAGATTAGGTGTATTGAAGTACGCCGATGCATCGCATTATGTACCACTTTGGTAGTTGTAATTACATTTATTTTGAGTCTTATATTATTTTGTCCTTTATTTATTTTTCTTTCTTATTATTTACATTTTTAAATATTTCTTAAAATAAAAGATATTAAAAAAACATTTAAAAATATAAAAAATAGAGTTCCACCGGTGTCGGGAGCAGTGTCCAAGCTACCGGTGGTTAGGGCTGCAGAGACAGGAACCTCCTCACAATACGAGCCGTGTCAAGGAGTACTGCCTTCTGAATCAGGCTCTTGATCCAACCGCCTAACGAGAGCCTCGAAAGATGTTGGTCGAGGCTTTCGGCTATCAGGCCGTTGGCCGTTACGACAATCGGCACAATGACAGCCGAGCTCACATTCCACATGCCAACAACCTCGTGTGCTAAGTCGAGATATTTTATTTGTTTCTCTTTCTCAGCTTTCACGAGGTTCTCGTCATGTGGGATGGTAACATCGATTATCATTGCGCGGCGCGCTAATCGATCTATCACCACTATATCAGGCTTATTGGCGACAATGGTCCTGTCAGTAATGATAGACCGATCCCAGTACAACGTGACATGGTCATTTTCGAGAATTGGGTCTATTATTTTTATTTTTGTTGTTGTTTAAAGTATGGAATTGTAATTTCTTATGAACTAACGTTTATTCTGATATAAATATATTACGTAATAATATTAATGTAGTAAGGAGAAATGTATAGTTTATTCTGAGTGTTTTAAGCAGTTTTATGGTTTTGAATGGGATTTTTTTATAAATATTCGATATGACGGAGAAAGTACATCTCTCTAGTTATCGTCAGTTATATTTCAACAACTGTGGGCGTGCTACGGGTAGTTTTGCTATTGCGCAATAGAAAAACTTTGCAGTTCAAATCAAATATAATTCACGATCAAATTAATCACACTATAATAGCTATTCACACACTGGTAGGCACACGACACAACTATACGGAACGCGTGACAGTTTCTAAACGTGTTCACTGCTCGATAGCCACTGACAAACTCTGCTTAACTCCGGTCAACGAGCGTTATGTTGTAGACTCTGTCGAGCGCCGCTTGGTGGCGCTGGCGTCCCGATTAGTCAAACGACGACTAACGTATCCGACACATACATATTTGAAAATTATGCGGCTGCTTTGAACTAAACCACTATTTAAGAGATATTATTATATTCATTTCATTTGCTTACGACAATAGTTCATTCCACGAGCTAGAAAAAATGCCGTCGCGCATCTTGTTTCCGAATTTTGGCTCTATTTAATTAAATAGATAAGAAAACATTGCCAAAAGCGAGGCCGCTATAAACAATACTAATAACTATTCTCCAGCACTCCATAACTCAGTTGGCGAAGTATTGCAGTTTCTCAGAATAAGAACGCCAAAATTGGCCATTCAACGCGAAAGTCATGGTCGAAATGTAATTAGGCCTCTTAAGATATAAAAAATAACATAATAACTAAGAACATAACAGAGGACATGTTGGTGTACTGTTATATAAAAGCCCACTTCTCTCCCCTCGGACTATGTAGGCGTGATGTTATGTCTAAGCCCACATTAATCAATTACTAAAAGACCCACAAACACAGATTAACACAGACACTACGCACATACCTACGTCAGCTGATAGACAATCTTCCTCCTATCCGCTTACACCGACATATTTATATCCAAAGGCCTATCGTAAACTACGTTTATAGCCCGTCAAGCGCACGAAATTATTTTACTTGTTCCAGATAAGGTTGAAATACTCCCGTGGTTCCGAAAAAACATCGCCAAGCCCGTAATGTTAGATATTTTGCGAATCAAGTGAATGTTGGACCGACATAAACTGCAGTTGTTTTGATACTGGTTGTTCTAGTCCTATTGTTTAGTTGACCTCGGAAGATTGCGAACCAGCCTAAGGTTGAATGTCACGTGTATATCATAAAAGGTCAAGGTCGAGGTCTATTTTTGCTAAAGTCATCCAGCTCGGTAGACACAACTTTGAGAAAGAAGCCGACAGACGGATCCAGTTGGGTTGGGCAGCGTTTGGAAAACTTCGTCAAGTCTTCTCGTCACCTATCCCGCAATGTTTGAAGACTAAAGTATTCAACCAGTGCGTCCTGCCCGTTATGACATACGGTACTGAAACGTGCACACTGACAGTTGGGCTGGTCCACAAATTCAAGGTCGCTCAGCGCGCTATGGGGCGGGCTATGCTTGGAGTTTCTTTGATGGATAAAATCAGGAATTAAGTTAACCGGAAAAGAATCGGAGTAACCGACATAGCCTGCAGAGTAAGCAAACTGAAGTGGCAGTGGGCTGGCCATGTTTATCGAAGGACCGATGGCCGGTGGAGCAGACGAGTCCTGGAGTGGGGACCGCGTATCGGCAAGCGTAGTGTGGGACGCCCCCCAGGTAGATGGACCGACGACCTTAAGAAGGTGGCTGGGACAAACTGGATGCGGAAGGCAGAGGACAGAGTGTTGTGGCGCAGCCTGGGAGAGGCCTATATCCAGCAGTGGACTGCGATAAGTTGAGTTGATATTTTAGCTGGACCGAAAAGGTAGTAGTTTGGTGTAGGATGCAAAGTGTTTTGACACCCTTGCACCATCCCATCTTCCTAGCACGGTGGGCTGTGCTGGGGCGGCTGCTGTGAGTGCGGTAAACCTCAAACCGCGGAAATACTCCAATCTTAATAGGACTTATAAATATTTTCGAGCCGTTTGGGGTTGAAACATGCCATGGGCCATGGTCATGGGCTCCGAGGCCCACTTAAATTTTAGAGACATCGCCAAGTGGTCGGTCGACTCTTCACGTGACCAGAGGGCTGGCCTATTTTTTGGTCAAAGATTGAGCATTGCCATACAACGCGGCAATGCTGCCAGCCTTTTGGGCACTTTCATAACATATCATAAATCTCATAATGTTATCTTGGTTGTTTTTTCAATTAGTTAAAATGGTGAAACGATACGATCTGTTCCTTTCCCACAGCACTTCATAAACTAGCCATAAATCTAAAATCTTTATTAGCTCTCATGTTGTTTTGTAAACTTTAATTTTTTTTAGAAAATACTTAGGCAAACATGCAGAGGCGGGCATCATTTTTTGTTGTCATTCGTGGTCATGGGGCGACGGGTGGGATTCGGGAAGTAGGGCCCTAGGCTCTTGACGGGGTCCGCTAAAGCCGATGCCAGCTAGGGTTGCGGGATGTTCGAAAGAGTTACCGTGATCCCGGCACAGGTAACTGAAGGAACACGGGTGGGTTTTAGTCAGTAAAAGTCTGACACGCCCTCCCGCTACGCCCAGAGCGGGAGAAGTCATTTGATGATTTCCCATCCAAAAAAAAGGGCCCAAGGCTCAGTGGTGAAGGGTTTGGAATTTGGACATTCTATTTTTGGCAGTGAACCATACGGTCGCGCAACGAACTATTAGCTCACACGTATGTACTTACCGATTGACCGAGCCCCGTGAACTTGTGAACGCCTCTTCTCATATTTAGACGTAACTAAAACTTAGTGTGTAATTCACGTAAGACTTTAAGACTGTCAATTACAATTTTCCATCTTACTGGTGCGTGTTACTTTCGCCTACATAAGTGTCTTCTCTGACAACCTGATCCCTGACAATGAAAACTCGTAGAAAACAGCTCAAGTCAGCTCCCATTATGACAGTATCGCAAATCATCAGTGTGCGCTGGCCTGTGGCAAATCCTCCTCGATGCCGTCCCTCGCCATTCGACAGTGTGCGCTGGCCTATGTCCTCTATTTGTATGTATCAACTAATGCAAAATCATATTTAGTGTAAAACTCACATTAAGTTTTCTTTTCATTAATAGCTTACAGTTAGAACCCGTTTTCCCTGACCACTTTATATCCTTCTTGCGACTTATTTGTTCCAACTAAGTCAGAAGTGCAGGTGCACATCTGACGAAATGAAAAAGGTCTCAGCATAAGAAAGTAACAGTAGGTGTCGTGGATACTGAAATAAGAAGATTTATAATTCGTTTTAATGTTTCCTTTCTGCAACATATTCATGAGACTCGTATCATAAAATAGTCATTAAAATCACATAGGAACATGCTGGTAATTACACTTTTATTACATTATTGGAATGTAACGCTATTAATAATGTTAGAATCTATGATAGTTTAGGTGCTAATATTAGCTATTAAACTGGGACCTATTAGGCTATTAGCTAGGTTTAATGCCTAGATAAATTCAGCAGAGATTTCGTCGGGTCGTATAATTATGACAAGGAATATTTCATCTCCTCCCCACCCGTTATGTGCAGTCAGGAAATTATTTTAGTGAAATTGACACCCTACGTAAATTTCCCGTGTTATAGCCACTTCAAACAACTGTCAAAGAATGACAGTTGTGATTTCAATATACGGGCAATTTAAGTTGGTACTTAGTCAATTTGCTAAACAATTAATTTCCTTGACTTTACTTATCTAAGCATGACTGAGCTTAGTTCCTATCATAATGACATAAAAATTCAATCACCAATTTATATACCCAAGCTAATTGGCAATCGCTTTTAAAACGTTTCATATTTCTTCAATAACTGATGTATACATAAGCTATCCAATACCTTATGTCAATTCAATTTGACTTTCCATCATCGTTATCGCTGGTACAATGTTATTAACCATATCTCAATCCCAATCTTGATCCCAATCCTTGTCTGTAACCAATCAACGGCCGGGTTGTCAATCCGAGTCTTTGAGAGAGCAAATCACAAGCAGCCGTCAAAGACTTCGAATCAAGATTGGGATCGAGATACATTATAGAATTCTGGCTTTAGTCTAGGCCCTCAGGTGTGGTGATTTAAGCTATTCCGCTCTAATTATGTAGAAATCGTTTAGCAGTGTTCATTTATGGACAAGTATTTCATTACTAGCATCAATAGAGATCCCTGCTGGTGTCTGTTTTCCCGATAGTTATAACCTGATATAGCCTTTCAAATACAAAAATACCAGAACATACAAGAAAACTTCTGCAGTTTCCTTACAAATCGTACAGTATCGTATACTTAATAGATTGTAGCTTTGTAGACCATTTTCTATTTTGTTAAGTACCTGGTACTTGTTGACAGGCCTACACTGTCCTCATATACTTAATAACACTGTAATTGTAAAATATTGTAAAAGCCAATTATTTTTAAGAGAGTAACCGTGGAGTTTCTTGCTGGTTCTTCTCCATAGGAAACGACCAATTGGAACCGTGCACCTAGCTTCTGACGTTTCATAAGTGCGCATGTAGGCTTATGTGAAATAAAAATATTTAGAAATTGAAGTACCAAACTTGCATATTAATCGTACTAATATTAGAAATGTGTAAGTTCGTATGTTTGGATGTTTGGATTTTTATTACTCAATCACGCTAAAATGGCTAAACGGATTTTGATGAAAGGCACACAGATAGTTTGTAACCTAGATTAACATATAGGATACTTTTTTATCCCGGTAGTACGTTGCATGCATACAAGACGGTATTTTGTTCTCGACACGTTGTGCGCAATTTCTGAGCAGTAACCTAACAAAAACTACTAGGCTTGCATGAATTCAAGATAGTATTTCAATGATTAGTACTATCCCACTGATATGATTTGTATTAAATTTGGCACACAGATAGTTTATAACCTGGATTAACACATAGGATACTTTTTATCTCGGTAGTTCGTTCCCGTGGGTTAATTTCCGACATCCCCGCAAGCGAAGCCGCTGGCAAAAGCTAGTTTACAATAGCTTTTTTAGAAGTTAGTATCGGATAGTCTATCGCATATTTCCTAAGTCCAACGCAAAGTTAAACAACTTTTCCTGTAATAAAAGAAAACCCAACAATTGAAAGGCAACCTGTTGCTAGCTATTGTAGCGTAATAACGATATTACATACCTAAAAACTTCATTTAATATAATGGAGGGTAAAATTTAGTCTACGCTACTTCCTTTGGGCCCTAAAGTACCTACCTCCCTAATAATAATTATGTTGCTATTAGGACTAAGCAAATAAGTCTTAGATATGACTTGGTAGGTACCAAACTTTATTAAACAGGTCACCTTTGCTAATAACTAATTTAAGTTAGCATTTCTTATCTTTTTGGATTTGTATGGTTTTACTAGGAAGAGAGGAGCTCGTGGCTAAATAATAGCAGCCGCACGGGTCGATCCATCGGGTTAAGCTACGCTTGCCGGGGTTGTCCGTGGATGGGTGACCATCTTTACATACCGAGACTCCTCCGTGCCTCGGAAAGCACGTTAAGCCGTTGGTCCCGGCTGTCATTCGTAGATCTTTGACAGTCGTTACGGGTCGTCAGAAACCCGAAAGTCTGACAACCAGTCTTACCAAGGGGTATCGTATTACCCAGTTACTGGGTTGTGGAGGTCAGATAGGCAGTCGCTCCATGTAAAATACTGGTATTCAGCTACATCTGGTTAGACTGGAAGCCGACCCCAACATAGTTGGGAAAAGGCTAGGCAGATTGATATGGTTTTATTAGGAAGAGAACTAATTCAATAATAACATAACGGGCGAAATTTGTATACTATAGGTACACCTCTGCCTAACCCTTCGTGGAAAACAGGCGTGATGTTATGTTGTGTAAAACTAATTCAGATCTGGTTTCTGCAATAGGTATCCTTTAGTACTGCAATAAAACAAAATGATTATTAGCATAGTAAAGAAATTACTTCTTTGTTCAATAAATGCGATATTTTTTGAGGAAAGATTTTGTAAGTCAGCCTCCCTGAAAACTGAACCTCGTATCACATCAAACTTCTTACGACTTTTCCGCATCCATAGTTTTCTAAGCTTGGAAACTTTTGCTGTATTCACCTGCCTACCTACTTTCAAGATTTTTACACTTTAATATTATGAAGGTACAATTATATTTTGATTTGTTTTGCAACGCGATGGTATTAAAAAAGGGTAGGTGTTGATGCAGCAATTGTTACTTTTAGCAAATATTATAAACTGGCTCGTAGAACTCAAAGAATTCAACGGAATACGCTAAGGTACCCCGTGATGTTCAAATTTTCTTAGTTTTTTTGCAATTTGCCGGTCAGTGTCAGGTTGCTTGTTGATCAAAATATGATTCGCTACCGTAGCAAATATCGATCAAAATATAACGGAAATATAATCATTAGAATCATCAATACAACTCTCTAAGTTAGAATTGGCCTAAAATGTCACGATTTCATGAAATAGTCATTCAATAGGGTAATAATTTCAAGTTAATAAAAGAGAGTTGCATTGAATTTTTTTAAATCTTTTATTATAGGGACTTTTATTTTAAGAACATGCCAGCCCCGTTCAGAGTTGCATTGATGATTTTAATGATTATAATTCTCTAGATACATATTTGTCACGATTACGAATCTTATTTTTATCAACATAAAAGCTGATATAGACCTGCAAATTGCAAAAAAACTTCGGCCTAAGGTAGTAACTTACATATTATATAGCTGCCCAGGTTAAATTAAATTCCATCCCACAACGTTCTAATCTCGACCAAGTCATTACCATCTCTCAGTAACGACAAGACCCATTATATAGACATCTATTACGTGGCCATGTAGTTATAATTACACTCGCTTAATGTTACACGACGCCTATTATCATATTGAGTACCAAACTATTAACCCCAGCTCAGGCGTCATCGGCTTTAATTAATTAATTGTTGCCAGCTTCCAGTTAAACACAACATACTCCATTTACAAGGTACATAGGTAGGTAGACCACAAAGTAAATGCTGAAACGGAAAAAATAAAAAAAAGGTTTAATTCCTACGGAGAAAAGTAACGTATAATTGATATGGTGAACTGTAAGGTTTTTTTTTTTTCATAAAACAAAAAACAAGACCATCGTTACTTTTTATAAGAAATGTCTATTCATAAAAATACTGAAAATTATATTAAATTTATTGCTTTAAAGATAGTGCAGAATTGCACTCCCAATTATTTCATTCCAAATCATCATAATTGGCCTCAAAATTAGTATACCTCAAAAATGTTACCTGTACACAAGGCACTGTTAAAAAAAGTACAAGACGAGACAGGCTTCTTTGAAACGAAACGATACTAACATGAAACCTAATTAGTAAGTAACTTATTGTTAGTATGGTATAAATCCTACCAACCGACTAAAGTACCTACATACCATTATTTAGAACTTTTAGGCCGTTTGTCCACCGGCACCGTCAACGGGACATCAACGAGAACGAGATGACGATGCCGAAGTAGCGATACATAAATTTACTGCGGCCGCGTGTCCACCGCACACTACTGACGTCACGTTCGGTTCGAATATCTCTTTTCTCGTTGACATCCCGTTGACAGTGGCGGTGGACAAACGACCTTAGGCCGAAAATTACGCCGTCATCAGTCACGTACCAATTTGTATGGACTCACGCTCACTGACCGTTAGCGCTACACATTTCAAACGTCTTGTTACGCGTGACCGACGGTATGCGACCGACGTCAGCGTAACACTATTTCCAGCCTCAATTTTTGGCTAATATTTTGTAGTATTTCTGAAACTTCTCCCCCATTGCTATTAACATTATCAACTATGCCACAGAGCCATTATCCATCTTCTTTATTTCCTCACACAGTTTATCCGGAAAATGGGAGACACGCATTCACTTGAGTATGGCTTAAAATTTATAGCTACAAGTTTAAAGCAAGGGCTACACCACGAGCTAAGCTAACTTAGTTGAGCTTATAAAGCTGAGACGTCTTCTTACAGATTGAGTCACATCGCCAACACAGAGCTATGTGAACGCTGACGCCCTTCTGCCCTCGTGCACCGCCAGCCGCGTCAAGATATTCCTTACATATTTGTGATATAAATATTATCTAACTCACATAACTTAGGGCGAGATCAATAAAAAATAATTAGCACGTACTTTGACTAACCATTACTAAGAATAAATTGAGGGGCTCGTGGCTAAATAATAACAGCCGCACGGGTTGATCTAAGGATAGGCTACGCTTGCCGCGGTCGATTCGTGAAAGGGTGACAATCCGTTATATTTATATCGAGACCTCTCCGAGCCTCGGATAACACGTTAATCCGTTGGTCTCGGCTGGCATTCATAGATCTTTGACAGTCGTTACGGGTAGTCAGATGCCCAAAAGTCTGACAACCAAAGGGTATCGTGTTACCCAGTAACTGGGTTGTGGAGGTCAGATAGACAGTCGCTCCATGTAAAATACTGGTATTCAGCTGCATTCGGTTAGACTGGAAGCCGACTCCAACAGAGTTGGGAAAAGGCTAAGCAGATTGATTTTTTGGCTAAGCATTATGTCACTGTCGCGCATCTACCAAACAACAAGTGCAAGATAGAGACGGAAACATTTATCTAAACCAAAGTACATTTATCAATCTCGGCCTAAGTTTAACTCGCTTACCTGGTTACACGCTAAGCTACGTCAGCTACAGCTAAGCAAAGTTAGCTAAGCTAAGTTAGCTTAGGTCGCGGTGTGGCCTGCTCTTAAGACATGGAACGTTGGCACCCGTTCATTTCAAGTTAGATGAGTTCCCTGAGAGTTCACTTTAAATAAAATTAAGTATTCATCTCGTGTGATTTAGCTAAAAGCGTAAAACATTAATTTATTAACTCTCCTGCTTTGTGGGTTGTATAAAGGTAGCATGTCTTTCGTTATTGTAATTAATTTAAAGTATCGGCTTATGTATCTGAGAATGAAAATCAAAATAAACATAGTACCTGCACGCACTGTTTGGAATAAAACGTTCATTACTACCTACATTTAATTTTAAAATGTAGTGTGAAAATGAACAGTTTTACTTGCAACATACATATGGATATATATGTATGTGGATTATATCTTTTGTATAAAACTGCGCCTCATTGGTCTAGTGATCGCAAGACTACTAGCAATTTCTCAGTAACAGCCCGTAGTCTGGATTTGTTCCTGGTTGATGGCAACAGGCTCGTCCCCTATTACGTGGGAATTAAACTGGCGAAATGTGGGTGTACTATTAAGGTGCACCTCTGCCTAACCCTTCGGGAAAAACAGGCGTGATATGTTATGTTTATGTTATATAAACAGCGTAAAAAAATTAATCTGAAATCTTCCTAGTTCATAAGCCATGCCTCCTACCAACACAACACAAAATACATATTTCATCCTTTGAAAGCACACATAAACGACTATTAATCATTCATCAAGTTTTGCCACCTACTCACACAATTAGATGTCAACGTCAACCTAATGCAGTCCCTAGACGGTCAATATGCTTGACAAGCGTTTACGTGCTTGACGCGCTTGAGGCAACGTCAGGCATGATTGTCAAGCATCCGAACTCATTTTCATTAACAAGCATTGTAAAAATAGTATCTTTCATCAAGCATTGTCAGGCATGTAGTTTGCTTGTCAAGCTCATCAAGCTTCGTTCTAGACGGTCAAAATTGCTTCACGAAAAGATTCACGTGTTGTCAAGCAATTTTGACCATCTAGTGACCGCATAACATTGACTATAATATTATTATCATCTTGACATGTCATACTCATTGCTAAGTTCATTAACATTTATCACATATCAATGGTCTTCTTTCTTATATCTATGACAATGGCATACAGTACCGACTCGGCGGCAGTGTGGGGCAAAAATGAATTGTGTAAACAATTAAAATTAAGTTGCCAGATTTAGTTGCAACTAACAACTAAATTGTAAATGCAAGATAACACAATTAACTGAGCTTGTAAAACTTTGCAATTACAATTAATTAATTGTTAATTGTTTGAAATTTGCAATTACAGTTAATTAACTGTTAATCGTTTAATGCACGTTTACAATTATTACAGTTAACAATTGATAAATATCGGCAACTGAAAAACATAATGCATACATGAGCATTCTCCGTAATATTCTCAAAGGTATGTAAAGCCGGGATTTAATCCAGTACAATACGTAAAGGTGTAGTACAGGTACCTAACTAGAATAATTCAGGATTGGATGATTAAAGGAAACAAGGATAACCGTAGTTCTAAATATAATGAAAATAACTCTTATAAATAAACCTTTATTTAAATTAGTATTCAAATTCATTGCCACAAACAAACAAAAAATCATTTGTTCTTTAAATAGTTAAGGTTGCACTTAAACACGACTCTCTTTTCAAACATTTGGTCTGTTAGTTTATGACTTCTTGGCAAATTTGTCATCGCAGCAAAAGAGAAAAAAAAGTCTTTCCACTGCTGCGGAAGCTGGTAAAGGCGTGTTGTATTTTATGAAAACTCTATTTATTTCAGGGTTCAGCAGATTAAGTTCTTCACTTTCTTCAGCAAAGAAGTCAATAACTCAAATCAATAACTCAACCTTTATTTGTGGGGTGTAAGTATTAGTAGACGCTATAAGTGCTGAATGATTACTATTATCTGAATCAGAATCAGAATGAAAAATAAAATATTTTCTTTATTTTTTTGGTATATTTTGTTGGGGTTCTTTATTGAGTTCTTTTGAAATAAGGGTTTTAAAAAGATTCTGTACTTTATATCGGTCTTGACAGGCTAAGAAAGAGTAGCTACTGTTGCATGTTCGCCTTAGCATTAAGATCAAAATACTGTTTAGTTTCAATGCTTATTCTGTAAGTCTCAATCAAAGGTGCACATTAAACTAAATCGCCTCTTCTTTCAATTATTTATATTTTTCTTCTTAATTCTAAATGACATGGCAGTACAACACCAAAATAGGTATTGTTTTCTTCACCTTGCATTATATCCCATGCTTCTGCTACTGGTGCAGCATACATCAAATATTCTTTTAAGTAATCAAATTCGAAATCTTTTATAGGATTTGTAATATTCAAAGATGTATGCAGCTGCAAATTCTTTTCTTGGATCGACAAAATGTGTTCAAGTGCGTCATACAGGCTGTTCCATCTGGTTTCATCCGGTCGACTTAACGTGTGTTTTAATATGTCTTCTATAAGTTCAGCTGTTTTTGGGCGGCCGGCTGCATTTTATAGAGAGTTGCATTTTTTTAATGTATTAGCATGTATATCACATAATGGAGTCCCTTTGTTAGTCAAAATTTTATTGGCATCAACATTAGCACATAAGCTTAAAGTATGCGCACAGCATCTTAGATGGGCAGGCAAAAAAAATCTTCCAAGTTTCCTTCGTCCAGACGAATCAGATTCAACATCTCTATCTTCAGGCAAAGGATCTTCCGGCTCATTAGTTTCACTACTACTGATGTTCGTAAGTTTAACAAAATTACTGCCATTATCAGTAACTGATTCAACTACTTTAGTACCGCTCAAACCAAAATCTGTGTAAATTTGTTTAATTAAATCAGTAATGCGGTCGTAACTATAAGTTCCTTTGAACCGCTGACCTGCCAACGCTACTGAAAACCGTTTCAAATCTTTTGTGATCCAATGTGCTGTCATACTTAAAAAGTTTATTTTCTTTCCAGACCAATCGCCCGGAGGACACGGTGGAGCATACGGTGCAGGTCTGCTCGGCTTGGGCGGAGCACCGCCGTGTCCTCGCGGAAGTGATCGGCGGTGGCGATCTCTCGCGTCCGGCCCTGGTCCAGGCCATGGTACGGAGCGAGAGTACATGGGAAGCCATCACCTCCTTCTGCGGAAGCAGTAATGCTTGTGAAGGAGGATGCGGGACGCGTGAGGGAGAGGCAAGCTTTGCGCTCTCACGCCCCTAGTCGCCGCAGGAGACGCCCTGGGCGTCGGGAATTGGCAGCCGATTCCCGGCCACCGTAGGCGCGGGCTTGCGGACGGCAAGCAATGGGTAGCTCGCCGTCCGGTAAAGACCAGGCCCGAGTCGACGGCGCGTTGTGTTCCACGCGCGCCTCAAAGAGATGTCAGCAGCATTGAAGGGGTCCGCTAGAACCGATGCCAGCCAGGGTTGCAGGATGTTCGAAAGAGTTACCGTGGCCCCGGCACAGGCAACTGAAGGAACACGGGTGGGTTTTAGTCAGTAAAAGTCTGACACGTCCTCCCGTTCCACCCAGAGCGGGAGAAGTCATTTGATGATTTCCCATCCACAAAAAAAAAAAAGAAAAGACCAGATATCTGTTGTTGTGCACACGAAATCAACATCCAATTCAGATTTAATAGCAGACATTTGATTTTCATAATATATGTTTATACGGCGACTCAAACTTCGACGACTTATAAGTTTTAAACCCTTATCAGATATCTGCAAATTGATGAATATCTTCAAAAAGGGTTGAAGGGTTTTCTACAGCTCTCAATGGGATCATAGAGTGAATAAAGTACTCAATTATATTTTGTACAAAGTCCTCTTGAGTATATGGCTTGACTTCTTCAGCTTTTTTTTTTTAATCTTTCTTCGATTTTTTGCCAGGAACTAATGCATTTCTTTTATCTTCTTTTTTTTTCTTTTTATATATGATTTATATTCATTTATGTAATCTTGTCCATGTTTCCGTTTGAGGTGAGTTAAAAAATTTGATGTACAATTGTCAAATCCCCTGACTTTAGTAGCGCTACTAGGCAAGCATTTAGTACACAGAGCTGTGATTTTATGCGCTGTTGATACCTCTGGTATATATTTAAAAAATGTAACACAAGACGCGGTAGTGAAGTCATCGATGTACTTGAGCCCGGACCCAGAGACTGCAACCCTCGATCCAATGAGTCATTGTTGTCCGTGTCCGAAATGTTAATTGACGCTGACGACATGTTACTATAATCATCTTCATCCATAACTGATAATATTTTTTTAAAGTTGTAGAAATATCCGTTAATTATATGAATTGTTCAAATCACACACAGTATGTACATTCAAAACGCACTGAACGACGTGACTCGTGAGCTCGTGTTGTAACTTCTACCTATGTAGTCGTGCAGCACAACCAAGTTGTGACACGTACAGTGGGAGACTAACACAAGAAATATTGAGGAGATAATTGATCGAGTGATGCGCACAAGACGAAGGGGGAATGCGGGGTGTGCGGTGTGCATGCTACGCACTCGTGCCACTCGTGTTACAGCTCGATTCAAACTTTATGGTGGCTCGGAATATGAGGCGAGTCGCTGGTTGCTGCGCAGTAACGAATTATATGTCAGCGGGGGTGAAGGGTGGGGTACTGCGCAGCGAGCAGCGCACTTCAGAGACGCCATAAAGTTTGACGCGTACTATATTTACATTCATCAAATAATATATGTAATTGTTATAATAAACAATTAAGTTAACTGTGAATAACAATTAAAATTTTAATCGCAATTGAATTATTTGTACACCACAATTAATAGACTTAATTGCAATTGATATTAATTGCATCTCACAATTAAAAAATAATTTAATTAATTTAATTTCAATTAATTTAGTTGGAATAAAAATTGTAACTGTTTGCTTCTACAATCAAAAAATTAATTCAATTATGCCCAAAACTGCTCGGCGGTAAATACGGCACACCGGGACTAAGAAAAACTTTGGTTTTGATGAAAGTCGTCTCTGGCACTCATACCAGCGCTGCAGTCTCTTTCTAAAGTGCGTAATACACATGCTTGTAACTAGCACAAAAATAAGCAAGTCTGCAGTTGCATGCCTTTGTGACATTCACCAATCAGAAGTTGTTATGACTCAATGTAAATTTTAATTTGCATGCATGCGTTAATACAATAAAATTACAAACAGACTTAGCTCCCAAGAGAACTAACCCCCTTATTCATAAAAGTTGTATGTGTTGTTATTGCATGGTTAACCAGATATTGATCATTGCTTAAAGTTAAGTAATGATCAACATCTGGTTAACCATACATTTTTTGAAGTTTAAACATCACTTAACTTTAAGCAACGTTTATGAACAAGGGGGTAAGTTATTTTGGGAGCATCACTTATATACGAATTTCGCCCAGGAAAGTCTTCAGTTTTAAAAAGAATAGCACAAATTCTGGACGAAATATCAGGTTTCCATTTTTTTTCGGAGAGCTACCTCCCACAGTTTTCGTTTTTTAACACCTTTGGCAAATTCATGTGTTCCCGTATTTTTGCGACAACAGCAGAAGTCACTTGCTTACAATAAAAAATGTACGTATTGTGACAGCTAGCTGTCAAATTCTTAGACGCTGGATAGTAGCGACATCTGAAGTGTGCAAGTGGCAGTTTTTACCCCATTGACAAGTTTAATGTGGCAAAGTGAGTGATTGTACAAAGAACCCACGACATTGATGGTGTAAAAGGCTCATTTGTCCCAGGACAGTCATCAGTCATCGTAATGGAGCCGTTTACTAAGTAATTATAGCACTCGGAGGGTCTGAAGCGAAATCTATTGCACGTAGACATTCATCTATTTTCATTATTAGGTTTCTTGAAGATAAGTAGCTTAATGGTTTAGTGGTGGTTAGGGAAATCAGAAATATTTAGATAGGTTCCTTTTTATTTACTCCGTCTTACGGTAGGTAAACAGGGTAGGTACTAAATACAGACGCAGATCTCCGAGTCTTTAGCGTGAAAGTGGGGTTGAAAATGATGATGACCCACCAGGCAAGAGATAACAATAGAAGGCAACCCCATGTTTTTTAAAAGGAGACTTTCTATGTTTCAATATTTACATCTATACAAATAAATAAAATATGCGAGGAGGGATCAAAAAGTAGTGAAAACGACATACTCCTTGGTAAGAAAAAAAATAAATACTGGCAGGCATAGCTCAGATACATATTTGTAATATTAATAAAGAAAAAAATCTTCGATTCTCTTTTGTTTTTTTCTGAATGTAGTCATTTGTTTGCTTCGTGTCGGAACGTGTTCTCGAAAATGGAGAAAAACGAAGTGCGAGCCGTTATTAAATAACTCTGTTTAAAAAAGTTAACGACGCAAGAGATTCATTGCGATTTGGAGGCAACATTAGGAGAGTCTGCTCCGCCGTATTCCACTGTCGCAAGGTGGGCTTCTCAATTTCAAGTAGGGAGAACGAGCACGGAAGACGAACATCGTTGCAGCCGTCCAGCGACGTCAGTCACCCAAGAAAATGTTGCGAAAGTCGAGAAAATTGTATTGAGCGATTGAAGAGTTACCATCCGATACTTAATTCAAGAAACGGGCATTTCTTAGGGAAGTATTCAATCCATATTGAAACAATCTTTGAATATGAGAAAAGTCTCCGCAAGATGGGTGCCGAGAACGTTAACCGATAGTCAGAAACAAAACTGACTTGACATTTCGAAGATATTGTTGGACAAGTTTCAAGAAGATTCTGAAAACTTTTTGTCTCGTTTCGTAAAAATGGACGAAACATGGGTCCATCATTTTGATCTCGAGACAAAACAGCAATCTTCGCAATGGAAATGGCCATCATCACCGACCCCGAAGAAATTTCGTGCCGTGGCATCGGCTGGCAAGGTTATGGCCTCAATATTTTGGGACTCAGAAGGGATATTGTTGATTGATTACCTGGAGCGTGGAACCACTAATACAGGCCAATATTATGCAGCTTTAATTCCCAAGTTGAGGAATGCCATCAAGGAGAAAAGGAGAGGGAAACTACGAAGGGGCGTGCTGTTTCATCACGACAACGCACCCGCGCACAGGTCGGCAGTTGCGATGGCTGCCATTCAGCAAGCTGGCTTCGAATTGGTTGTTATTCACCAGATCTAGCGCCTAGCGATTTTTATCTGTTCCCCAAATTGAAAGAATACTTAAGGGGAAACAGGTACGAAGACGATAATGAGGTGATGGATGCCGTGGAGAGCTTTTTGCAGGACCAAGACAAAACTTTTTATTTGAAAGGGATTGAAGCCTTGGAAAAGCGCTGAACTCAGTGTGTAGAGAGACTCGGAGACTATGTAGAAAAATAAATTATTATGTTATCAATAGTCATTATATTCTATCTCATTCTCACTACTTTTTGATCCCTCCTCGTATATTTGTATATTTAGTTGTATAGTTAGTTACTTAGTAATATTGTATCTATAGTAAAAAGTGATCGATAATGGAATCCAGATTAATAATTACAATAAAAAAAAATTAGTTTAAATAAAATTGAAGTGTGTTTGTAATGTCAAAATAACAGTTTTTTACTAAATGCATAAGAAAGTATAAACGGTACTTACAACAAAAAAGCAATTTTTAACATATTTGTCTGTCTGTCTGTCTGTCTATCTCTTTGTTCCGGCTAATCTCCGAAACGGCTGGACCGATATTGACCGGACTTTCACTGGCAGATATCTGATGTTACGGCGGGTAACTTGGGCTACTTTTATTTTAGAGAAATAATTAGGGTGCCGCGCAAAAAAATTAAAACCCATGAAATTATGAACAAAAAGTTGGATTTGAAAAATTCTTTTTTGCGTTTGGTATCCCAATTCTCGAGGATAGTTATAGGCTATTTAACATAACACTACGACCCTTAGGAGCCGATCAAAAAGAAAAAAGTCAAAAAGAACACTAAGCGAAAACGAAGTAATAGCGCGGGCGGGCCATTCAACGCGACGGTTGGCGACGGGTCGGGGGACGAGAGAGATTCATAAAATGTGGCTGTTATTTTAGTTTATTGTGTATCTTACTACATCCACGCGAACGAAGTCGCGGGGCACAGCTAGTTTTTAATAAATTGGTTATGTATTTTGTTCAGTCTCACGTGAACAAAAAAATTCTAAATCTATTTTCATCCAACAACAACATTGAGAATCTTGCATCACCAAAACATCCCTACTGCCACTTTATGGGAATACTAAATCTAAATGTACCTTTCCACACACCTGTTTCTTCCTACTTCCGTAATAAACCCTATGCCATTATCCATAAAGCCTTCAAACAGGATATTTGTAGCCATCAAAGGGCGTGAGTCGATTTCTCGCCTACAGATCAACTTGTTATAACAAAGTTCGGCTCTATGCTATCGGGTATGCTATCAGGTACTCTCTATGCTATCGGGTACTTCTTCAACCTTTCCATTTATCTTTTGGTAAAACAATAGATTTGAAATAGATACCCTTGTATTAGATGTTTTTGCTATATACATAACCTTACGTGTTCTGTAGGTATTGGTAACGAAATCTGAAATCAGTAGGGTAAATTCGTTAGAGATGGCCGTAAGCGAGAGTTGGCTAATCAATATAATTTGTAAAATTATGTATGCACAAGGTGGTGCTGTATTTGAATCAGTACCCTTCGTGCGCCGCCTTGAATCAACATCTGAACAAAAATTGCGCAAAAATAAATAAAAAAAGTAAGTAAATTGGCCTTAATTTTATTTAGTACTGGTGAAATTTTATAGTAGGATCGTCTACCATCCGGAAATACTAATATTTTTATTACATCATTGTGTCTTTGTGAGTGTATTGTGTTTAGAGTATATTTTTCTTCGTTCTTATCTCAAGTAAATGTTGTTTTTTTTTTAAATTAAAATTGTATGTATGTTCCTTACATTATAAAATATCTTTATGCTTATTTGCTAAAGACTGATTGTTGTGGATTTTCTTAAAAATAAAAGTTTAATTATGATCTCAATATTTTCAGTTTTAATTGATCCTAAAAAGACTATGGCTATCTTTTACGAATTATTATTATTATGTGAAGTCACACCCGAACAAAATCACTTTTTGCGCCCAACTACGTACTTATAGAAAAGTAAATAAAAATGGAAATTTTAATTTTTACACACAAATTTTTATTTTCACTTTAAGACTAAAGTGAAATAGAATGAGACTAGATAAGTAATGTAAATTATCTTTTACGTAATGCATTCCCTAAAAATATTTTTTCGTTTTACACTTCAAAGTACCCATAATACAAATAAATAAAATTGAAGTGTCACTTGTAATGTCAAAATAACAGCTTTTTTGCTGAAAGCATATACGCTACTTTAACAAATGAACCATTTTTAAAATGTTTGTCTGTCTGTCTCTCTGTTTGTTCCGGCTAATCTCCGAAACATCAAGAACGATTTTGACGTGACTATCGTTAGCAGATAGCTGATAATATGAGGAGAAAATTAAACTACTTTTATTTTAGAAAAATAATTTGGGTTCCGCGAAAAAAAATAAAACCCATGAAATTCTGAACAAATAGCGCGGGAGTATTAATAAAATGTGGCTGTTATTTTAGTAGAATATTGTGTATCTTCCGACTTCCATGCGAACGAAGTCGCGGGTCACGGCTATTATAATAGTAAAGTTTCAGAAGGCATTAAAACTTTGAATGTCATATAATTTATTTATTTATATTTATTTTAACAGTCTATTTTTATTTTAACATCTTTTATCACATGTTGGGATACATTTTATGTGTAAGTAATTCACATATTAAAAGGTCATGATTTTTATGGTAGGGTATTTGTGGAAGCCATGACATTGTTTTTATGATTTTTTAATGTTGTCATTTCCACACATACTAGAAAAAACTTTCAACTCATAAATTTTTCAAATGTCACCATATTATGAAAATTATAAAATTAAATATAAACATCCAAAAATTACTTCAGAAAATGAAATAAATTCCCATAAATTCGTCTTCATTTAATTTACACTCACATGACGCACATTGCGTAAAGCGCCAAGTCAATCACAAGATCTCTCTTCCCCCATCCATTTGATTCGTTTACTTCAATATACTTACAGTAAAGGAATAAACCGGTGACTTATTCAGGAGTTAATCTTCCTTCGTAAACCGTAATTTCCGATGTCTTTGCACCCTAAAATAGGAGGCCAAGGCCAAACATAACATTTGTTGATTTTAATGTTCCCCTTCACGTGTTTATTGGAACCAAGGAAGTTAAATTAAAATATCGGGGAAGTTCCACGAGTTTGATTGGATTAGTGGCGAAGGCGAATGTGTGTCAACAACGTTATTAGACTTCATGTTTTGACTCTACCTACACAAAACGTACTGAAACACTAGATTACTTATTTATTATGACTCATCATCTGGCTAGCCTTTTCCCAGCTATGTTGAGGTCGGCTTCCAGTCTAACCGGATGCAGCTGAAAACCGGTATTTTACATGAAGTGACGTCGTCGACTTTGTCTCTGTCATCTCTGACCTAGACTAGAGTCAAGAGCAAACCTATCTCAAATAAAAAAAAATAAAAAAGTGACTGCATATCTGACCTCCACAACCCAGTTACTGGGTAATACGATACCCCTTGGTAAGACTGATTGTCAGACTTTCGGGCTTCAGACGACCCGTAACGACTATCAAAGATCAGACAAGCATGGGAAAACGAGACGTGTGGTCCTGGGTTAAAAATCAAAAGTCATTTATTCAAACTAGGCTATATCAGAATTTTTGAACTTCAAAATTACGTAACTCGGACCCCTAAAACGCCCGCCCTTCACCACTTCCTAGTGCTTTAGCTGGGAAGGAGAAGCGGCGCAACAAACTCCCCAGCAGCACAGCTGTCTGTTAGAAGTTAGAAGATTTGATGTTCGTTCGGATTTTCTATTAGAAAGTTCTCAGTAGCAGAGTTTGGAATTTTGCCTGGTTAAAGGCATTGGCTCGTCTCCAATTAGGATTATTATATGATACTCCTTTGCCTATCCCTTCAGGGAATACAGGTGTTCTTTTATTTTATTCATAGCATTATTATTATAGATGAGAGCAGTTGTGCAGCTCTCAAAACGGAGCAAGAAAACATCATGAGGAAATCGGCATGTCCTAGAACCAAAAATTCGAAGATATGTGATATCGACCAACCCGTACTGGGCCCGCGTGGTGGATTAATGCCCACTGCCTGTCACAGAGAGGAGGCCTGTGTTCCAGCAGTGGGAATATTAAAGGCTGATTATGTATTTTAATTATATTCGTACCATTTCTGGCTTATCAATAACAACTGCTCTGTAAGTATCTATTATTGGTACAAGTTTGACTTTTGCGTTGTTTTTCTTAGTCTGAAGTTTGTATTTCTACGTGGGATTAAAGGTCTTCCGAACGGCTGTTAATACATCGCCCATCATCATTTACTCGTTTATCTATTTCTAAAATGACCTTTACAATTTATGTAGGTGTAATGATAGATAAAACCTGTGGGTTTTTGCCTACAAGGTACCATCTTAATAAGCTGTGAACTTTCTATATTTTTTAGAATTATTTTAATATTCCTCCAACATTTTTAAAGATGGTTCACTAAATGTTGAATGTAAATTTTACATCATTTTGTACTCTTTGTTCATATAAACGTTACGCGTTATGTGAAAGGTACTTCTTATCATTTACATTAGCTTCATTAGCTTTATGTGGAAATAATACTAGAAAAGAAGAGTTCTAGACATCACGCATAACTTTTTTATTATTAAAAAAAAAAAAAATCATGATCAACAGATTCAACGTGTAACTTCATTGATTTCCTACACTCTCTAAAAATATATACCTATCAAAAATTCAAAATATTTTATTTCACATAAACCTACATGGGCACTAATGAAACGCCAGAAGCTAGCTGCACGGTTCCAATTGGTCGTTTCCTATGGAGAAGAACCGGCAAGAAACTCCACGGTTACTCTTTTAAAAATAATTGGCTTTTACAATGTTTTCAAATTACAGTGTTATTTAATATGGGAGGACAGTGTAGGCCTGTCAACAAGTACCAGGCACTTAACAAAGTATAAAATGGTCTACAAATTCTCACATTCACAAAATATAAAAGATTTCATTTCATTTAAAAGACAAGACTATATAATGTAAAATAATGAAAAGATTATATCATGGAAGTGTGTAAAAGAAATAAAATAAATTAAAGTAATTTGAGAGCAATTAATAGTTAGGAACAGTTAATAACAGTACATAAATAGTTATGCTGTTAATGAGGTACCAGGGAAGCCACATGTGCAGAAGGAATTAGCGCCAAACTTCCCTGTCTTCAACGTAGTCTTTCATCTTATAATAAGCTTTATTAATAAGGACACGGTTGATGTGTTTTGAACTTTCCATCGCTAAGTTCTGTAACCGACTTTGGCAACTTGTTATAAAAGCGGATACTGTTTATAAGAAATGACTTTCTTGTTTTAGTTAATCTAAACTTGGGTATCACAATGCCATGTTTACTACGTGAATTTATGATATATTATGGAATTCGCTTCTTATTTTGAAAAGTCCTAAGTATTTGCGAACATACAAAATACTTTCTAAGATATAAAGAATAGGCAGAGTTAGTATATCAATTGTTTTGAATTTGTTTCCAAGGGATTCACGAGGACCCATCATTTTGGCCTCACCCAAGAATCGCCACTTCGACCTGTCCTGTGCTTCTCGCATCCAGCGGATTACTGTGGCCTTCACCAGGTCATCGGTCCACCTTGTGGGAGGTCTTCCAGCTACGCCTTCCGGTACGCGGTCGCCACTCCAGAACATTTAGGGTCCATCGACCAGCTGTTCTGCGAGCAAATTCTTCGGGCTGTGACGAGTACCTTGGTTCTTCTGCGGATATATAAATAGGTAATATTATTATATATGTTTATTTTTTAATTAAACAATATAACAAACAGACCACTATCATTATCATTGGCAGCCTTGTTCCACCCACCGCTCATTTGACTTCCGGATTGAACAGTCTCAGTCTCAAATCACCATTAATAGCCGGAATTAGTTCAAAAACGATTAAAACATTATACGCATTAATTTAAGGTAAATGCCTTTCAAGTGATAAGTGTAACATTAACTATCAGGCGACCCACCAAATTACCCACAATTTATTTAAACATCTGAAATTAAATTACGAGGGACAATTGGGACGGAGCTATTAAGTTAAAAGATTGTTACAAAAACATTTAAAACGGAATGGAAGATCAAGATGGAAGGTTTAGAATCACGAGAATTTTGAGACTTCGTTCTCTGTTTGAAAAATATTATGGTTTTAAATTCTAGCCTCGTAGCCTTTTTAGAAAATAGATAAGTATTCGACTTTCTAAATCTGGTTACCCATTTGAATTTCACACTATAATATGAAATGGTAGATATACCATCATCATCAAGCCTTTTTTAACATAACAAAACATCACGCCTTGTTTCCCCGAAGGGTTGGGCAGAGGTGTACCTATAGTGGGTACACCCACATTTCAACAGCACCCTAATTGCGTAGCACACTATCAATCGAAATCTGAATCATTTTGAAGCAAATTGCTAATCCATTGCTTCATAAGTTTGAAAATTTGTCTGCTCAACACGTAAATAACGGAATGAATGTTGTTGAACTTTCAAAATGAAACCGATTCCGATTGATAATATGTTACGCAATTGCCCCGCGGTTATGTTTATGTCCCATGTAATAGGCGGCGAGCCTACTGCCATCTACCGGACACAAGTCCACACTCCGGGCTGCTACTGAGACAGTCCAGATAGTAAAACCCAATAACATCTTGCCCAACCTGGGAATCGAACCCAGGACCTTGTGATCAGCAGTTGTGCTGGCGAGCACTAGACCAACGAGGCAGCCACAAGAGGACTTGTTCCCTGGACTGGTCAGAAATAGACTGTTTAGAGGCGCCTCTACAGGCACCTCTAAACAGTCTTTTCTGACCCTACGGTCCCTACCCTACGGACCCTACGGTCTATTCCAAAAGTTAGGTGACAATGTAAACAAATGGATCAGAAAACGTACCTGTTGATGCCAAATTACAAATTAAGTACTTTGGTTTGATCTGAAATTCTAATTTTAAACCACCGTACAGATGTGATGAGCTGATGATGAGATGACATTATTAACCTCCAATTTTCGTCGATCATTGTTCAATAACAATTCAATACTGTTATTCATACAATAATTATTGGTAGGATAAAAAGGTGAGCCCTTCTAAATACAGATAAATGTGTTAATAATTCCCTATAATTAGTGATTACGTAAGAATTTAGCACTTTCTTAAGATACTTTTTGGAAAGGACATCTGTAGCGCATCCGGGATGTTAGCTAATGCTCGTGTCGATTGTTTCTACATTACGATGCGGAAAAGATGCGCTTCCCTGGTGCGTGGTGCGCCGGGTGCGGGCCAGCCCCGACAGTATACTGCAGCGTGTCGCGAGCAGACTGGACTGTGTGTGTGTGAATCGTTGCTGCAAGCTTTCTACATCGGTGTTTAGCTTATAGCAGGGATTCTCGTATCTATAAGGCAGTGTTAGGTTAAGTTTACTTACATAAGTCCTGTTACGTGTTAATTAAAAATAAATAAATAAAATAAATATATTTCGTCCGGTCTAACAAAATCCTAGCTTTTCAAGGGAAGTCTAATATATTTGCTAAAACACAAAAGAAGAGTAAGCAACTAGAGTGTAGGGCCCTACTTTGCTAGACTTTAGTACTTAGTTCAAGACCATTACCAAAGACTAACATTACTAATAAATATCAGAAAGAAAAAGCTGTAAGTATCACATGAATGGTTCAAAGGAGGCTGAACATTCTTATCGAGAACGGACTTGAACAACTTGTTGTACAAAGTTATCTCATTAGGAGGAGAGTTCCATTAATTCACTAGATGTAGGACTTACTTTCTTACGGACGCAATAAAGTAATTGATGTTGGGTATACGACTCCATGTGTGCGTACTTGGCTAGTTTATTGTGCCTTACTTGTGTGTATGTATGATGAAATCAAAAATATTGCTAAGCAAAACGTATGTAGGGGCTAAGAATTCTCATCAAACACAACAAACAATCACAACAGTCAATGCTACAATCTATGCTATACCCATACATTCAAAAACTCACACCTTCTTCCCATGAGAGTAGGTAGATCTACAGAAGGCCACCTACAATGCTACAATCTATGCTATACCCATACATTCAAAAACTCACACCTTCTTCCCATGAGAGTAGGTAGATCTACAGAAGGCCACCTACAATGCTACAATCCTTAGATACTCCTGTTGCTTCGTTTACGTTCATACATCTGACGGGCAATCCCCGCAATTTTAATAACATTCACAGTCTGATCTCAGTCTCAATATTATGTCAAAAATACCTATAATTTCCCTACATTTCTGACTAGTTATTGACATTTGACTGTCGCTGAGATGAGATTGCGACTAGATTTTGAACGTTTTTAGCTATGGGAATTGAGCTTCTGATCATACACGCACGCCGGTTGGGAGGACTACGCAACTCATCTTTCTGAAAAACATAACCAACAAGGTCACTATGTGTCGTCTTAGCACGTCCTCTCCCGGCGTTTCCACTCGCATCTACCTCGTAAATACCTTTTGTAAGTCGCCTTTCATTCATCCTCTCAACATGACCAAACCAACTAATCATACCTAGTCTTTTAAATTTTTGTCACTATATCTTCTTTTAAACGGCACCATTGCCTTATTACATCATTCATCAGCCCTTAGTTACACCACACTTGCTTCTACTATCTAGCGTTCTAAATGCCAATAGATTAATGAAAAACTGTTGCAATAGGCAACAGCTTTTAATACCCATGTCATTTTAACAATTGATTTCACATTGGCATTCTTATGACAATTTTTTACAGCGTTGTGCGTTAACGTGTTAAGTATTTTTTATAGCATTTTAGATTTGAAAGTATTTCATGTTTTAAAGCAATTCATTCAGTTTTCTGCAGCCAAAAACATGTATTTTTAGGTCATAAAAATTTTTCTGTGTATAATTTTTGTACGTGGCATAACATAACATAACATCACGCCTTGTTTTCCCCGAAGGGTTAGGCAGAGGTGTACCTAAAGTACACCCACACTTCGCCAGTTATGTTTAAGTCCCACGTAATAGGGAGCAAGCCTATTGCCATCTACCGGGCACAAATCCAGACTCTAGGTTTCTACTGACAAATTCCAGATAGAAAAACCCAATAACACTTTGCCCGACCTGGGAATCGAACCCAGGACCTCATGCTCAGCAGTAGCGCTTGCGACCACTAGACCAACGAGGCAGTAGCAGCAGTGTACGTGACAATATAATAAATATTACAGCTCCTGAAAATGTTCTGTAAAGCTTCCTTTAAAGGAGCGTGACACCCATATATTTCGTAAGGAAAGTGGTAATTTAGCGAAATTGGTGGAGCCCCACGTAACACACCCACGTAGACTCCAATAAATTATGTGTAAATTGTATTGTAAACACCGCCCCTGGGAGCGATTTAATAGAATAAAATTTACATTTCATTATGTAAACTCGATTTGAGTGGAGTCTCCTTCGTCATTCACGTATTAAGAGGCAATATCGAGTGGGAGTGGAAGTACGTAGTGTTGAGAAATAAAAATGTGATGTTATCTTCATAAAAAGAAAATCAGAAAACGTACCTCTTCACTGTTTATCGATTTCATTCCATTAGCACAGCGAGCGACTGAAGACCGCTCAAGGTGTTGAAAAACGTCGTTTGAGACTCGTGAGCATTTGTCATTGCACTCTCGGCTCCATTAAGAGTCCCCAAAACGATCAATGGTAATTGTCAATTTTTACGTGATTGATACACATACATTGATGCGCAAATTGACCGTGCAATTGAAGCGATTGTCAATATTATTAGAACAGAAATTGCTGGCATTTGATCAATCGCAATTGATCGTTTCAGGAGCCCCTTACGCCCTACGGCTCAAGCTGCAATCCGGCCTCGTAAACTTTGCACACTTGCATCAAAATGTAGTTACTCCTGATAAACCTAATAGCAGTGTCACGCTGTAAAATCTGCCTTGTGAAGCGAAGTGATAGCTTGCTGTCATCATCCTTGCTTATGTGATTGAACCTTTCTTTATTAGATAAGTACCAGCTTTTGCCCGCGGCTTCGCCCGCGTGGATATCAGATAATATCCCACGAGAACGTACTAGGTACCGAGATTAAAATATAAATCCTCTTTATTCCCTATCCCGTGGAAATTTCGAAAAAAATAGTTACCTCAATAATTACAGGTACGGAACTTAGTAAAGCTATTGTTCTCTGAATTACTAAAGTGTCCTTGGCGATGGCGAAAGTCGGGCTGAGCGATGATAAAGCCCTTAGGGAATGACTTCCAAAAGCGTTGAAACATATGGTTTTTAATTTTTAACCAGAATGCTAAATACCAATTTTCATGGAACTGCAAAAATGTCAATTTTCCATACAAACTTTCATCCCTTATTTTACTCCCTTGAGGGTAGAATTTCGAAAAATCCTTCCTTATTCCTTGTCTACATTATAAAGCAAACCTCTGTGCAAAATTTCAGCTTTCCAGGTTCAAGGGTTTGGGCTGGGCGTTGATGAGTCAGTCAGTCAGGACTTTTCTTTTTATTTATGTAAACAAACGCCCCGGCTTCTTAATAAGGACCAGTTTCCCTGTCTTCCATTGAAGCGGGAACCGGCCCCTCTCCAAGCATGCGCTTAGGAGCCCCCTTAGTCGAGGCCCGAGACCCTCCAAGGCCAGGACCCAGGCTTTTCCAGGTAAGCCGTCGGGTCCTGGGGCGGTGTTCCTGGCATTCAGTCTGCGCACCGCCACTCTCAGCTCTACCTCGGTCACCTCCGGAGCATCGTCGTCATCGTCGGCTGTGTGGTTCGCATCGGACACCGCAGGAGACGGAGCCATGGGCGGGGGAGTATGTTCCCCTCGCGAAGGGAACAGAGCGCTCACCACGTCCTCCACGAGCTGGGGCCGGAGACTCTGCGTCAGCGGGGGAGCCCATGGGCGGAGTTTGTTCCGCACCATTTTATACGGGCGTCCCCACGGATCCCTGTTCAGAGCCTCCAGCGACTCCTCGCGGGCCAGTCCCTTGGCCCACAGGATCTCCGCTCGGAGGGCGGTCTTCGCCGCTCTGTACCCCTCGTACAGCTCCGCCTGAATGGCTTCCGTATCCGGAGGGTGGATACGGAGCCTGCGGTGCCTGGTGTACCGGCGTCGCGCAGCAACGCACGCGTCGCGCAGAGACGTCAACTCCGGCGATCACCAGCACACCTGGCGCCGGGCGCGTCCGTGCCGGACCCGGGGCATTGCCACGTCGCATACTTCGGACATGGCCTCCCGGAACCACCCCGCCTCGTCATTGATGTCAGCAGGCCTGTCCGGTGGTGACACCCAGGCCTGCACGATCGAGGCTTCCAGGAGGAGCTCCCGGTCCAGCTGCTTCAACGCCCACCGCGGACCACTCGGGGCCTGTCGGACCGGCGCGCTCGAGGTCTGGGCGGAGACGTCAAACCGGATATACCGGTGGTCGGAGTAGGTCTCCACCCCCTCCATGACGCGCCAGTCGACGACACGCGGCGACAGAGCGGGGCTGGCGAACGAAATGTCCACCACTGACTCACCCCGCATCCGGACACACGTGGGGACAGAACTCCGGTTTAGGATGACCAGGCCCGTCTCCAGAGCCCAGTCCTCCACCATCCTGCCCCGTGTGTCCGTAAGCCGGGAACCCCAAGCCACATTCTTGGCATTGAAGTCCCCAAGGACGAGCACAGGCAGGGAACGGAACCCGACGACGACGACTCTCAACTCCGCAAGGGAGTTGTGGAACTCGGCGAGAGTTCGGTTCGGGGAGAAGTATACCCCTACCACGACAATATCCCCGAACCGTGCTGCCACGCAACCCCGTCCCCTCTTGACCGCCTCGAGGGACGGGGTACCGGCGGCGGCCGATGAAATTAGAGTCACTGAGCCGCTCAGGTCCTCCACCCAGTCATCCCTGGGCGGGACAAAGTACGGCTCAGCGACCACGGCGATGTTAATCGACCACTGCGCCATGCTCTGGAGCAACAGATCCTGAGCGGAGGCGCAGTGGTTGATGTTCGCCTGGAGGAGGCGTAATGGGGCCATTATTGGCACTCCATATCAGCCCCCTCCCGAACCCCCTGTGAGGGCCCTGCCGCGGTGGTTGTGGCGGCGGCGACAGTGGAGGCGGCGGCGGCAGCGGTGGCAGTGGCGGCGGCTGCGGCGGTGACGACGGTGGCGGAGGGCTTGCTGGCCCTGGGTTTGGCGGGTAGAGTGCAGGCCTTGCTCCCAGCCCGGTGATTGGCCGGCTTGCCAGCTGCCGCACACGCGAAGCAGTGCGGCGTGGCTTTGCACGAGCCGGCCTTGTGACCGGGCTGACCACAGCAGAAGCAGTGGCTGCTACGATCCACCTCCGAGGTGCATTTAGCTCCCACGTGGTTGCCTACGTGGCAGCGGAAGCACCTCAGAGGTCTGGGCTCCAGCAGTTTCACCTGCGTGGAAACCCAGCCCACCTTGAGCCTTTGGCCCTCACCGGTAATTTTTCGGGCCACCGCCACGGGGCAGCTCACCGTAACGGTTCGCATCCCCGTGAAGTCAGGACGGATGGTGCCTACCCTAACCTGCTCGGCTGAGCACCCTCCAGTCCTAACGACGGCGGCCACCACCTCACCCTCCGTCGCTGAGTCGTCCAAACCCAGTATGCGCATATCAGCGCGCTTGGTGGGTCTGGACACTCGGGCTTCGTCCGCATTTAGGGACGCCCTAAGCCTTTCGGCCAGAGCGTCGGCGGTCGGGCCGCTGGCCGCACCGGGGACCTCCAGCATCCGGACCCCAGTCGCAGTGACCTTTACTCGGACGGCCACTACAAGCACTTAGATTATTAAAAAGGCACTTTTTACATTGTTCATGTTATCTAGAATTCAATAAACAACAAGTGCTTTTATTTTAAAATTTTATTCAATTCTCCAACATGATTCAAGATATTTAGTTTATGTTTTAATAAAATATCAGTTTAGAGTATTAGAGCATGTTTTATTGAAAATTTAGTTTCAAATTCTTTTTGACGACAATTCGTAAAAGATGAAATTCATTCAACATCATAACATCATCATAACATCACGCCTTGTTTCACTGAAGGGTTAGGCAGAGGTGTACCTATAATAACACCCTCATTTCGTCAGTTATGTTTAAGTCCCATGTAATAGGGGGCGAGCCTATTCCCATCAACCGGGCACATATACAGACTCCAGGCTGCTACTGGGAAATTCCAGATGGAAAAATTCTATAACACTTTGTCCAACCTGGGAATCGAACCAAGGACCTCGTAATCAGCAGTTGTGCTGGCGAGCACTAGACCAATTCAATTCATTCGTTAGTAAAAAAAAAATATTTTGTATACATACAAAAAAGTGTCGCACACTTTCGTAGAAACCCAAATGTAGCTTTAAACCACTTTAAAGTTATAAACTTAAGTACAACTTTTAGAAAGTACTTAATACTACAAAAACCTAGGTAAGTACTTGAGCGTTACGCTCTAACTTAGAATTAACTGAATATTTCAGCATTCAACTCCAACATAAAACTACTTAAGTTGGAACAAAGAGTTTTCAGGTATATTCATAGTTTTGTTGTTCTTCGCTTTACAGTTATTAATAAATAAAATTCAATAAAAGTTCTGATGACTTTCAAAAAGAGATGAATAATAAATTCTAAACTTATACTGAAGAAAGAAACTTTTTCGTTATTATCTACAGTCGTTTCATCATTTTCTGTCGACTGCAAATCAAACGGTTTCAGATTCCGAAATTGCAAATAAACACTCCTATATTTTTAGCGCAGCGGATGGCTTTAAAATGGTACTTTTTAAATAAGTTGGAAACTATTATGGCCACTGTAAAATACAGGTATGAGTTTTTACAATAATACTTATCCTGTAATTTATCTGCAAGTAACATCCTTTCATTCACAGACAACCCAATTATTTCTAATATTTTAAACCTTCCCACACAATGAACCATCAAGTCGTCAGAAGTAATCAGAAACCGTCAATTTAAAACAATCTAAAGGATTCAGTTGCCGTCAAAATTAATACAAGACTTTCAGTGGCCGTCGTCAAAGGCCTGGACATCTTAATTGGAAGGATTACTGTTATTTGAACATTATTAAAAAGGCCACCGAACTTTTGTCTCACTCCACTTTAATAAATCCGTTTGAAAAACTTTTCTCGTAAATCAACAGAAGGCACAGATTATTTTTAAGTCGCCCCTAACTTACTTCAGCAGTTTTTTTAATATAACAAAGTGCCAAGATTGCTACAAAGCTTTTTTGCTGTGAAAATTTTATTTAATGTTAGTGTGTTGAAGTAAACTCATAAGCAGACGAATGTCCATATAGTTCATTTATTACGATAATGCTTCATATAAAGTTAATGTTACTTTATTATTTAGATAATGGATACACATTTTGTTGATCTAGACAACATCAAATTGACTTTTCACGAAAACATTTATGTACCTAATATGATTATTATAAGGAATCAACTTTTTATTAATTTTACCGTGTTCTTTGAATCGTTTCAATTAATTTGTCAAAGCACGTAACTTTCATTAAAAAAACTCCATTAAAACAGAAATTACAAGACAAATACTTTTGAACGCTACAAGAATTCCAAATAGATTTCAGTGAGCATCATTTCAACTGACAAGCGGTTTCGTTGCCAGAATAAAATAAAAGAAAGCAAAATAAATTGAATTTACAACGTTGACAACGCCGCAATGTAGTAACTATATATGAATATTATTCAACACAGAAAGGGTTTTTGGGACTCCATGATGTACTGGGATATTTAGATGGTAATATAGTTGTTTCTGCGACACAAATGTGTTGGATATGTTCGTTATGTTGGTGTTTACGTAGAGATATACGAAACTCTCAAAAAATGTGTGTAAACGCTTTACGACTTTATTTTTGCTTAAATATTCTCACTGTATATGTTTGTTTGTAAAAAAAAATGTGAACAAAGATACAAAATGTACGTCCTTTTGCTGAATACCATACCATCATCATCATCCACAGCCCGACTTCACCCACTGTTGAGCATAGGCCTCTCTTTTCTTATGCCAATCCCCATGCTCCTGTGCTTGCCTCATCAAGATTTTATATAGAATATACTAGAAAACCATATTACACCTCACAATTACATAGTTACATAGCATACCCTCTTGAAGAGAGGAGGCCTGTGTCCCAGCAGTGGGCATATTATAGGATTATGCTACATAGAATATCATACGAATTTATTATCACTTAGTGCGCATGTGTCAAATACTTCAGTAATCTTAGCGCCAGTGGTTAACATATCTAATTAATTTTCCTCATAAGAGTCTACAATACCTCAAATTGCTTAGCATGATCCTCCGTTATATCAAAAATACATTAGTTTTGAAATAATTATATGGTAAAGTTGAGGGTTAACGCTAAGTACTATAATTGACGAAAACACGATTCCATAAAATTTTCTCGACGGAAGAAAATTACAATCTCACCTCCAAACCTAACAAAAAACCGCTAGTATTAAAAAAAAACACTTCAAAGTAGGTCATGAAACTTTGCATAATAACTGAACTAAATATAAAGCCGATACTGTGCATATTTTTTTTATTACCATTATTTTCACCGTAAAAAGAAATTACCTAAACTATCGGCGCTTTGGAGCCTTCTCCCGGCCCAGTCTCGCTCTTACTCAGTCCGCGAGCGGTAGTGTGCGAGGGAGATAAAGAATGAATTTGAGCTGAGGTATTATGGACTCTTATGGAATTAATTAATAGCATTATAAAAACTACAATGTAAGTTCCCCCTTACATATCATCTCCGATAATGCTTCATAAATGTCGCTTTAAACTTTGAAAGGACTTAGTTAAAAGTAAATTATTATCGTTGTAAATGTTTGGTAGCAACTAGAATAAAATTACATTTTCTACTTTATTAGAAAATCATCATCATCTGCCTAGCCTTTTCCCAACTATATTGTGGTCGGCTTCCAGTCTAACCGGATACAGCTGAATACCAGTATTTTATATGGAGCGACAGCCTATCTGACCTCCACAAGTCAGTTACTGGGTAACGCGATACCCAGGTTACTCTCCCTTGGTTACTTTATTAGAAAATAATAAACCTTATTAAATTTACTTTAATTTAGTCTAAGTATTTCTTTCTCTATTATAAACATGTAAGTTTTATAAAATTCTTGGAAGAAAAAATTATAATATTTTATCATCCATAATTTATGAATTGGGATGTAAGGAGTCATTAAATTATGTAAATGTAAGTGTTAAGCTGTTTAATATTAATCTTCCTGGTTCAGACATGAAAGCTTGCAGAAATGGGGTGCAAATAAATAAATAAACTTGAGTTGCTATCCCAGCTGTCTTTGACAACAGCTTTAAGATTACTACCCCCATCGCTGCTAGTAGCTGCAGTATATTATGTTGGGTTTGGAATTTAAATAAACGAAAGATTGAAATTTAAATATAATTATATGTCGGAGCGTCAACACTGGTCCGGAAACGTCAAGTATTGTACCTACTTGGGTGAGGTCAATATAGGAAGTGGCAACACTGGGTTAAAGTGACAATACTGGGTTGACGGCTGTCAATTTTCGGTTGACATTTAATTGAAGGTGAAGGTTAGACGTCAGAGTCAACGTAACGAACTAGTAGTATATTATATAGCTTGGTCCTTATTTGTTTCTATTAATACTCACCACCTGTACGTGGACATTATGGATTGCAATAAAGAATAATTGAATTGAACTGATAGTAATCTGTGTAACGGACTTTTGCTGGACGCGCTTGCGAGACAACTATTTAGCCACCCTATATTAAATTCGCCACGTTTCCATATTGTTATCTGATTGCATCTACCTTACCAAGCGATATTTCTGTAATTGTGATTTTTTTGTAACTCTAGTGCATTCACAGACGACTGTTTTTAGAGTTTTGACTGTTATTTCGGTTACTCAAAATGTGCGACCATTATGTTAACGAAGAAATCCAAATGCCTTCGTTATATACATAATTTTACTCTCTTCTACAGCCCAACCATTAGAAAATACGTCTTGAATACGTGATATTCAGCTAACTGACAGATACCTCGCAAAACCCCGAAATATCGCTCTTAGCGATAAGACCGCCCATTGTGAAATTTCTACTTTTATATCTGTAATATGTTTGGTGTACTTATTAAAGAGTATTTTATCTATCTATCTATACCTACCTAGATCATCATCTGCCTAGCGTTTTCCCGACGATGTGGGGATCGGCTTCCAATCTAACCAGATGTAGCTGAATACCAAATGAAAGAAAGTATAATGTATATTTGGACACAGTTCGTGAAACACAAAATACAAACAACAAAATAAAAAAGTGAAAATAATGTTTTAACGACAATAGTGTGCGCCAGTATTATACATGGAGCGACTACCTAGATATTAAGTACCTAGTAAATAATAACCTTCTACAACATGAAAGGCAGCAAAAAGATGGTGACAAACGCAACAACTATAAAGCAGAACCTCTCACTCATAAAAGCCCAAAGACCCTAAAAACCTAAATGTAACATTGTGCAAAAGCCCAGTGGTTACAAAAACTGGCCCATAATTTAGAATTAGGCGTAACACAAGGGACTGCTTATACGTAATTGGTGGGTGTGTCGCGTGTCGCTAAGAGCGAGGAAATTACGCACATTACATGTTACACGGCGGTACAAGACGAGTCCTAGGGGTATGCTTGTTTTAAACGTAGGCTAAGAAGGTAGACGAAACGTAGGCGTAGGTTCACGTGTTTTTGAATTATGATACTCGTTAGTATTGGACTGGGAGACATAAGTGGCTAGATCTAAGGCCTGAAGCAGAACGCGGTTCTCCGACATACGGCACGTATTGAGATAGTTCCTGTCTCCAAAGGAGGTTTAACATTCAACCCTTACATTTTCTATTGAGCAAGACTTGTGCTCGATGGAATTTCTCATCGGCAAAAATTACGAACTTCTTAGATACAAACTTTCGTGTCCCATTTAATCCCTTCAGTGGGTGAATATTCAAAAATCGTTCGTGAAGTTTTATTATAATCCTTAAAGCGGAAAATAGTGGCCCCTAAGCTCCGTTTAAAACGATTATAAACGGATTATAATAAAACTTAACAATGTAAAACTACCATTTGTCATAATAATAACGTATACGTTATTATTACTCTCTCTCTCTCTCTCTATTAAGACTATAGTCTTGTGGAGCACAACGAGACATGCTTATTTTCTGCATTTTCATTTCATTTCATTTATTTGCATACCATAATGTAAATAAAGGTAATTTGCATACCATAATGCAAATAGGCTTAAAGCTAAGATACAGTTAGCCTGGAGCCTGTAAGGGCACAACAACATAAGTAACAAGGATAAATAATCAAATTAAAATTAAATAATAGCATTTAGAACATGAATAATCCTTGTTTATATTAAATGTATTTGTTTATTGTATATGCATGAATGTAATAGGTAAATGTAGAATTAATCTCAATTAAATATTTAAAATTTATTGCAATTCCAGTCACAGTTCGTAAATTCATTTATATCATAGTAGCTTTTGTTTATTAGAAATAGCTATAATTTATTACTAAACATTTTATATTTATTTATATTCTTAAGATGTTCCGGTAGTTTATTAAACTTTCTATGGACATCATAAGTACTTGATGAATGCATTTTAAGTCGTGATGTTGGAATGTTCAGTCAGTTTTTATGTCTTAGAGTAAATCTATTCTGTATGTCTTCTCTTTTTGTGTATAATACGGGATATTTGCGTAAATGTATAAAGGCAAGGCAAGGTCAAATTTTTCAGTTCCCCAAAGTGAGGCTTACAATTGGCAGTTCCATCTATGTTAACTAGAGTTCTTATAAGTTTTTTTCTGTATGCTAAATAATGTAAGTGCGTCAGTACTATTGCCCCCTAAGATGACACCATACTTGATTTCTTATTTTTTTATAATGATGAGGGCGTATTGCTAGAAAGCGTCCGTCCAGTAACCTGTGATATGCAAAGAAGGCCTTTTCAGCTAATTCATTTCTGTGGGTTATGTCGCTGACGGAAATGGCTACTAAGGGAATATGGTCAAGAGGATACAGTACCGATCGTTCTCCAGTGTAGGTATATCAACATCTTGTGATCACCAATCGTTAACTTGTAGCAAGGAAGTTTTGTTGTGCGTGTAGGGTGTGTGAGTAGGGATGTGTGTGTACATGTGTAGATATTACAAACGCAAGATAAACGTAACTAAAAGCCTCACAAGTCTGCAAACAGGAGGGTCTGAAGTGTTCCTTGTTAAACATATTTTACGAACTTTTATGACATTCACGAAGTACACGTGAAGTGGGGCGACACAATTTTGTGTGTATTGTGATAACGGGGTGAGAGAGGGATCATCCCGGTGCTACTCTTGGCGGTTTTGGTGAATAAAAGATTATCTGGAGGCCTTTGTTGCAATATTCAGTTTTGAATGAAGGTGGTGAAAAAATATGGACAGTGGACTTCTTTAAAATAGAATGAAACTTTTTTAATCAGTCGAGTTTACTACGTGATAACGTCAACAACGCTCGAGAACATAACATCACGTCTGTATTCATCGAACACCTAAGCAAAGGTCAGACATCCGTCTGCTAGTGATTCGGGCTACTACTAAGAAGTTTCTGATAGAAAAACCCAATTACACTGCCCGACTTGATCTAAATCAGAATGTCAGGCGCCGTCCTAATACAACGCGACTACGCGATCATCGTAAGTGATAAGTGATGCGACTATCGTGTGGTCGCGCGATAACAAAAACTGGGTGTCCTAATAGAACGCGAATACGCGATCATCGCGCGAATTAAAGACGCGAGCGGATACGCCCGCGCGAATGCAATTAGGACACCTATTCGACACCAATATTTTTGATCACGTGTACGAACTTAGTTCTCGCGAATAGATTACAATCATTTTAGTTACGCAACCGCATCGCGCGAGTGTCAATTAGGACACCTATTCGACATATGTGTGCTTGATCGCGGATTCGTGCGACTAAAATTCGCGCGAACTTGCGATGATCGCGTAGTCGTGTTGTATTAGGACGACGCCTCACGCTCTGCAGTCGTGCTTGCGACATAGAGTAACGAGGTAGTCATTTAGGTAAGTATATATCTGTTTCCTTCTTAGCAAATTAAAACTCTATCCCCCTTAAATAACACTAAGGAACACAACACCCATAGGCGTTATTTATAATAATAAAACTTCTGGTCCAGTGTCCTTGAATGCGTTAATAAACGCGAAGTAAAGTTATGCCAACACTAAACCTCGAAAAATGTATGGTTAATCTGAAGGTTATACTAGTTGTAACTTAACTACACGTTTATTAACAAGTGGGTATAAGTACAAAAACCCGCCAAATGCGTGTTCGCACAATGAAGGGTTCTGTAGTTGGGATGAATTTATCCTAAGAACAAACTTAACATTGTAGTTTAAAAACATGTTCTCTAATACATTCCAACTGCAAATGTAAGTTGGTCGACTATTATTACTCGTAAACTTGTATAGCTTACTTAGCTGTGATAGTTTTTAATTTTAATTTCGTTGTATATACTACTACCGTGAATTTTTTCACATATCCAAAACTAACCGTTTAGCTGGCACACACACTTGACTCTAACAAAAATTAGCACTTTAAAGCTTAATATTTCAGAAACGGATCCCTTAAATCGGAAAATTGTTGTGACAAACCTACAATATTCTTGAAACACCTATCCAACAACACTATGGGGTAGACGAGAAAAAAAAACATCCCAATTTTACGTGTACAGGAGGTAACGTACAATTTTTTTTTTCATGATTTTATTTTACCACTTTAACAGCGTGATTAATACGTACATAATTATATCCATGCCAAATTATAGCTTTCTAGTACTAAGAGTCTCTGAGCTAAGCTGCAGACGGACGGACGGTCGGACATGGCGAAACTATAAGGGTTCCTTGTTGACTACGGAACCCTATAAGAACCTTATCTCTTAGCTAAACAGCGATCTATTTATTACCCCTTTTGTGACGCATTTTTTCTCTTTTTATAATCTCACATTAGCGTTGAAAGCAGTCAGTATAAAAAATGCACCTGTGGCGTAAAAAAATGAACTCAATTGGATGCACTTCACAGCCCGCTTTGATGCGACGATAGTCAGCTAAGCCCTAGCTTACAGCTATGGATTTTATGTTGCATCGAAAGCCGATACCTTATTTTCGTTAATATTTCCACAGTTTAAAATCAGTTTTGTTGAACTTATTATTTGTTGTTTAGAGGGAATGTAGGGTTTATGGTTGGATTGACCAGCGGGGCAATTGCGTAACACACACAGTTGGAATCGGTTTCATTTTGACAGTTCAACAAAATTCATTGCGTTATTTAGGTACATTGTTTAGCAGACAAATTTTTCGAACATACGAAGCAATGGATTAGCAATATGCTTCAAAATAATTCAGATTGTGGTTGATAGTGTGTTACGCAATTAGGGTGCTGTTCCGTACAGTTGGTAGTTTATTTGTCACGCTCTGGCTTTAACGACAGCTTATACAATACACCCAAATATTTTTATTCATCATTATCATCATCATCGGCAGCCTAGTTCCACCCAATGTTGAGTATAGGCTCCTCACTTTTGTGCCATGCTTCCCTGGTCTGTGCGAGTCTCATCCAGGTCTTCCTCGCGATCTTCTGTAGGTCGTCACTATTGATCTGGCAACGCTGCTTCGACTAAATGTTTTTATTAAAAAAAAAAACAATGGTAAAATATTGATTCAGTGAACTGTACAGCTTAAGGGAAAAAAGTTTAGTATTCATATGGTAGCATTAAATACGTTTTTGAAAGATATTTTATCAAAACAAACATTGGACTAACTTTTTTATAAAAACTCCGACGTCAATTAGTTTTCAGGAGAGAATTGTGGTTCTCACGGCTAAGATACACGCATCAAAGGTGTCTAGAAATCAAGTACGTTTTAGAGTATCGCCGCAATTGAGGATTATTATTTTAACTTCTTTGGATCGTTATTGATTCATTTTAGTGAATTTCACTATTTGAAGGGATTCAAAGTACGTGACTCGAGCTTAAAATAGTATAAAATAGTTTGTCTACTTTTTATCCCCCTCTGTGAGAAAATAAGTAAGTGCAACTTATGAATAAGAATAATACGTTTATTTATTTACATATAATTTTCTTTAAATTTTGATTAACTATTCGATTAAAAGTCTACTGTCAATCAGGATTCCTATAAAAGTGTGTAATAGCGTTTTTACAAAACCATTACAATTTCTGCATCAGAACTGAAAAAATTGCATCGATATGGAGCGATGACATCATTTGACACGAGAAGAGATGATGAGAGCCGTCGGAATGTTGCAAGCTGGTTCCAGGCAACGTACTGTGGCTGTCGCTCTTGGCACTACACAGAGCGTCATAAGCCGCCTCTGGACACGCTATCGAATCACTGGCAGCGTGGTCGAGCGACATGGAGGACGATCTCGCATCACCACTCGCAGACAGGACCGGTATATCCAAAATACTGTTCGACGGAATCGTACCATGACCGCCATGATTTACATAAGTGGAAACTTGTAATTGGCCTTCTTCTAGATATTACTTCTAAATACCCGAATGTATTAGCTGTAAGTTTTCTTAAAATTAATAAAATAAAATGATGTCGGCTACGAGGCTCCACAACTCTTCAGGCTTGCTGATAAGCGACCAAACCATCCGAAATCGTTTACGTGAAGTGGGTCTGCGTTCCCGTAGGCCGCTGAGAGTTCCACCTATAGCACCCCGCAGTCGTAGGGCCCGTTTACAATGGGATCGCGAACACAGAAATTGGGAAGAAGTAGACTGGCGTTCTGTTTGCTTTTCCGATGAATCTTGTTTCGGTATGAGACCGGATATAAGACGTACTCGAGTTTGCAGGACCTCTGGACGTCAAGAACGTTTAAAATTTTGTCAGGAAGTTCATTCATATGGGGAACAATAATGGTTTGGGCCGATATTTGGATCGGTGCACGAACCGATCTCATTTGGATCAGGGGCAACCTCAATACTTAGATTTGTGCGGAGAGGATTGTTTCATACGTGATCATCCCTTTGCGAAGCTGGTTGGGTGATTCGTTTCCATTAATGCACGACAATGCACACATGCAATACACATAGCTCAAATCGTAACACGCACTCTTGTCGATGCTCGCATCAACTTTCTGCCGTGGCCTGCTTAATCGCCAGAACTCAACCCAATTGAGCACGCATGAGATATGCTCCAAAGAAGAGCTCTGCTGAGTATGGATGCCGTGCTTTCCCGACAACAACTTTTCGACTTGTTAGAAAGAACGTGCCATTCCTCACAGTGATTTTGATGAACTGATTTTAAGCATGCCAAATCGCTGTGATTGTAGAAACACAGATTATTAATTTTTTATACAAATATTTTACACGGAGCGACTCTCTATCTGATCTCCACAACCCGGTTACTTGGTAATACGATACCCCTTGGTAAGACTGGTTGTCAGACTTACGGGCTTCTGACGATCCGTAACGACTGTCAAAGAGCCACGATCCAGACAGGGACCAACGGCTTAACGTGCTTTTCGGGGCACGGAGGGGTCTCGGTATGTAAAGATGGTCCCCCATCCACGAACCAACCGTGGCAAGCGTAGCTTAACCTGATCTATTAACTCGTGCGGCTGTTATTACTTAGCCACGAGGCCCTCTATTTTTCATATTCAGATAAGAATTAAGCTCCGTGTAAAATAATTTTATTCAAATCCAGATTCACGTTGGCCAATTTTGATTTCTTTGTTTTTCTTGATTTCTCTAAATGGGGATAAACAGCTTTATTCTACCCATAACTAGCAGTTATAAGAAATTGGAGCGGAGTCACGTCTGTTGCAGAATTTCATTGAAATAAGAATTTTTCCGAGAAGAGGAAACCACAACCGTGGTAGCTTTTATAAGATGTATGAAATCATAAACGGCATCCACCAAGTGAGATTTCTCAGCGGCTAATTCCTATTTGTTAATTGCCCACACGTAACTGCTATTTAAAAGCCATTTTATTGCTAAATAGATATTTGAATACCCATTTAAATATTAGTTATGATATGACTCATTTTATTTAGTTTACTGTTCAGATGTTACTACTGAACTTGTTAATAAACATGCATTTTGTAATTTTTAATTTATAAAAACTAAAATAAACAACTGCCGCTTTAAAGCGGGTTGCAGACCAAGAGCTAAGCTAAGGTAGTTTAGCTTAGCTCGCATAGCTGAGGTAATTTTTCATACTTGTATCATAGTTTACGATCTGCACACAAGTATGGAAAACCACGCAAGCTATGTGAGCTAAGCTAAACTAACTTAGCTTAGCTTTTGGTCTGCAACCCGCTTTAATCAGTTCCAATTTAAATGTCTGGGCTAGGCAAGTAGCTAAACGTTATCGATCCAAGTCATTAGCCTAGCTGTTTGATTGAATGGCGGAATATCATCAGGCCGCTAGTGAACGGCGCCGTTTAATAAAAACGCTAGGCTGTTAAGTGAAAGGCTAATTAAACTAGTTGGCTGTGACATATACATCATATTCTTGAGGCTGACACCACCTAACAGAGACCTTAATTAAATAGCACCAAAACCTGCGTGGTGAATCTTCACCTTTCAGAATCATCATCCAGTCTATCAAGGTTGCTTTTATTTATTGAGGTTATTAAGACGACATCCTACTGTTTTCATAAAATGAAGCCAACCAAACCGAACCAATATTCACATCTTTAGATATACAATTTTCCCAAACTACCTGTAGCTTCCCCACAGAACAATGCCGGTAGCAATGTTAAATAATAATTCTGCCAACACAAGCCAGCTGGTTTGATAAAGCGCTAGAAATATAATCCAACTAACAGAATTTGATTACGTGCGTAATGAAATTATGAGGGGAATTCAGGAATTGGGTGAAGGCTGTTTAATGAGGTTACGAAGATGTAGAGCCAGGTGTCAAACTGATGAAGAATGGGGACTGGTCGTTTTCTTTTTTTGTGAATTAAGAATAAATCAAGCCGAGAAACAGATGGCTTTCAAAAGAATTTTGGCAAAAGCGAGAGTTTTGAAGAAAATGTTGGCTGTGTAAAAAAGCTCAAAGAAAACGCAAAAAATGAATCCTCTCATTAAGCCTAATTACTCACTCTAGTACGGTTCTTGCTTACATGATAAAAATAAAGCTGCTGTTTTAGTCATCGTTTGACAAATTTTAGTCATTTTTCACGGAAAAATCGAATGATTTTTTCTTTTTAGTCATTTTTCACGGAAAAATCGAATGATTTTTTCGTGAAAAATGACTAAAATTTGTCACCAAATTCCATCCAGCCTATAAAATAAATGATAGTTTGGTCATTTATTCGTAACTCCTCGGTTCACTTTAATAATAATTTTCCGTGTCTAAATTAAACGATTCAGTCCTTTGAGGAAGCAGAATAAAAGAGCAACAAAACACAAAAGGGTTATAAATGCGCGATTGCTTTTAAAATCTAAATGGAAATATTAAAAAGAACAATCATTTCATCTCTATTTCAAACGTTTCGCACCAATATTCAGACCGCAATAATAATTATTAAATAATAATCAATAGCAAGCAACGCAGCTGCAGCGGTAATTCCCGTATTTTTCAGAACGTTTGCATTCTAAGCTCAGACTGAATCTGTCAAAAATACCTCTAATTTCCTTACATTTTTGACAAGTTTTTGGCATTTGATTGTCGCTGAAATGAGATTGCGACTAGATTTTGAACATTTCCAATTAAGGGAATGGGCCTTCAACCTGCATTGCCCTTGTCTGCTTTTTTTCCTAGAGAAATAAATTCAATCACTCTTTTTAGTCCCCGTCACTTTTTTTTTGTGGATGGGATATCATCAGATGACTTCTCCCGCTCTGGGCGGAGCGGGAGGGCGTGTCAGACTTTTACTGACTAAAACCCACCCGTGTTCCTTCTGTTGCCTGTGCCGAGGCCACGGTAACTCTTTCGAACATCCCGCAACCCCGGCTGGAGTCCCCGTCACTTGTCCCTAAAATTAGAAAACCAGCGTCAGACAGAATCTGTCTAGCATTAATGCTGAAAGGAACCTTTTTGGCGCAGCCGTGAGGCATACACTATTATTTTGTTGTTTAAAACATTACTTTCACTTTTTTTTTTGCTAAAAAAATTTATTTTGTACTTCACGAACTGTGTCCAAATAAACGTCATTCTTTCTACAATCAATGGCTACTCACGTTGAATCTATCTAATAAATAAATGAGTACCTAGATTTCGATTGACCTGCTATTCTCTGTACGAGAATAACTTGTGTTGAGGTTAATAAGATAAGGTATGCAACAGGAGCCCAGGGTGTTACAAGGGTACTTGAATATAGTCACATAAACATAGAGGCCATTTTAAAATAGTGCCCCTCTTCTAGTTAGACATTTTTACATCCGTTGGATCTGTTACTAAGTTTAGTAACAGATCCAACGGATACAAAAATACCCTTAACGAAGCCGAGAGTCACTTGTGCTTCCTGCTATTTTTTTTTGTACCGGACCATACCCGGGAACCTTCTGGTTACGGTAGCTCCGTAACCAGAAGGTTCCCGGGTATGGTCCAGTTAAAGGTCAAAGTTCCACATTTTTTGACGTTTTTTTTTTTAATTCTTGTACCGATGCATGTACCCATAAGCGCAATGTTGCGTTACATTGCGAACGACCGTAATCAGTGAATTTTCACACAAAAAAAAACTATTTTTGCAAAACAAAAACAACCGACTTTAAAAAAAAACCACTACAAAGTGAAAAATAACTTTAATTTCGGAAGTCGGTGTCTTTGGATCTGTATTTTAGGTTTTGCCACCGAAAAAAGTTTTAATTTTTTAATTTTTAGTGGATCGGTTTGTAATTAATCTAAGTTACAAATAGCCTAATGACAATGGCTCATCACATTTTACAAAACATTGCTTTTCCCGATGCAGAGACGTCAATTGTTGAGGAGTTCTCCTGATACTTCACCATCAGCTCCACTTCACCATATACATTGTGACGAGCTTATATTGCTTAGTTATAGAGCTTATTTTAAAGTAATCGAATCGCAACCCGTGAAATACTTATTATTAAATTGTTCCGGTGGCCATCTTACCATCTGCAATCTTCGTCGCCTCTTTACCAAATGGTGCTTTCCGAGAGCAAATGGACAAGTTACTATAAAAATACCCAAATCAATATAGGTGTGCCTATAATATTTAAAGAGTTCCCTCGATTTCTCCAGGATTCCATCAGCAGGTCCTGACTTGATGACAATGAGACCATCTGGAAAGTATACCTTTTCAAATAAAAGAAGAATTTTCCAAATCGGTTTAGCCGTCTTCGAGTAATCGGGGAACACACATAAAAAAAAGTTTCCGATGAACTGAGAACCTCCTCCTTTTTTGAAGTCGGTTAAAAATAATTTATGGCCATAGTACATCTCATGAAAATTCCAATAAGCCCAAACACGGCTAGGATACATTGTTTTATTACGGAGTTCCGGTGCCTACCTTTCAGCTTAATCATCAGATCAGTTCAATGGTACCATTTTCATCAGAATCATTTATTTAAAATTACTTCATCACAGTCGCTTAACTATCTTAATCGAGATATCTTATCGCCACCTATGAAATACTTATCATTGAGGAGTTCCCGTGGCCTTCTGTGGTCTTATTCGTCAGTTCCACTTCACCAAATAATACTTTCTGACTGCAAATGCTTGACTTGTTGATGAAAATACCAAAATCGCTGTGTTTGCCTATAATATTTGAAGGCTTCCCTCAATTTCTCATGGATCCTATCATCAGAACTGGATTTTGATAAAAATGGGACCAATCTTGAAGTACGTCCTTTAAAAAAAAAAAGAATTTTCCAAACCGATTTATAAATGACGGAGTACTGAGGTAACAAACATTAAAAATAAAGTATACATCCAAATTGATAACCTCCTCCTTTTTTTTAAGTCGGTAAAAAATAAAAGTCGTTTCCCAGCAATTAATTTTTCACAAAGTTACTTAGTTTGATGTACATACAGAATGCGTAGACGACAGCTTCATAAAGGGTCTTTTAATACCCTGTATATATACATATATGTGCTTAAAGAAACCGGCCAAGGGCGAGTCGGACTTTAACTTTTAACTGTTTGATGTTTTAGAAAATTTGGTTACATCGAAAGGTTTGTTAAAGTATTAGGTACCAAATGGAGTAGCAATGAAGGCAATTCAGTTTGAGAGTTTAGGGAAAATTTAGTGACAAATTCTAGGAAATTTCCAAAAATACATAAAAACTAGCAGCGCCCCGCGGTTTCACCCGCATAAGTATTGATCCCGTAGGGAAAGGTTATAAACTATTTATGTGCCAAATTTCATCCAAATCCGTTCAGTAGTTTTTGTGCGAAAGAGTAACAAACATCCATCCATCCATCCTCACAAACTTTCGCAATTATAATATTAGTTTTATAATATTAGTTGGATTGAATCCCATGAATTTTCGCATAGGCTGTAGTTAGATCCCTAACTAAAGCCTATGCGAAAATTCATGGCCTATGCTCAATGGTTGCAAATGGGTCACGATGCCACGTCGTAGAAGGAATACGTCAAATTAAAAGTCATCCTGTATATCTATCTCCCTTGAATAAAATACATCTAAATTCTGCTATGGCATTGAATAAATTCTCCTTTTTACTGTCACAGTGTACAATTACATAGGTACATTTAGGTTTACGTCAATGATCTCTTTGTCGAACAAAGTTCAAATACTATTTAACTAGAGCTGTTCAATTAAGGTGATTAGGTATCCAACCAAACCACTGGATCCACAGTCGTTAGCCCCTCCAGTAATTTACTTGGACAAAATGTCCCACTTTTTACTTTGAGTTTGTGTCGCTTTCAACTAAGCTTTTTAATCTACTTATATAGCTTGCTTTTGAAGAGGTAGATAAATTAAACAAATAGGAATAAACCATTTCAAACTCGGTTCGGATTTTATATATGCATTTCACCGAAGTTATTTTACTGTCAGCACTTTTATTATTTAAAAAAAGCTTTTTGATTAGTGTATTCCCAAAAATGTTTTTTTTCCATTTTCCGCACTGCATGTTGTATTTCAGATGGTACGGAAAAGCTATAGTAGGACACTTTATTATCCTGAAAAATATCAGATTAAGAACCCCCTTATGTGAGGTACTAAGTGCGGTTACTAACACGGTTTTCTTTCATAAAAATTCTCTACGAAACTCTCTTTCAATTAGCTCTCCGTTGGCACCATTAAGTGCAAAGTTAGTTGCTATAACTTTTGCAAAATGTCGTTAATTCTTGCTGGTGGTAAAACCACCGGATAGGGATTCGTTTCCGCAAAATCAATGTCTTTTGAAAAGTTTTAAACTTCGTTCAGACTTAGGTATTTATATTGTCGAGATGTCTAAACCTACATGGAACTACCAAGATAAAACTATCTTGGCATTTACATGTACCCACGTTAGGAGATTCATCGGAAAAGTGTTTACTATGTATAGGTATACCATCGAACAAGCTAATATGTATACAGGCTAAAATATATATCTTTCCACAACACTGCCAATATTCATTTCTATTGTGTGTGTAAAAACTTTTAAAGCTAATTGATAAGAGTAGCTTTTTTATTTTATTTGAGATAGGTTTGCTTTTGACTCTAGTCTAGGTCAGAGATGACAGAGACAAAGTCGACGATGGAGCGAGCTTACCCAGAAGAAGCCTGTTCACTCTCACTTTGAAGAGATCGGGGTTGTATGCGTTCGGAAACACAGACGCAGGCAGAGAGTTCCACTCCTTTGCTGTGCGCATCACAAAAGACATTTGGAAACGCTTAGTGCGAATTGGTGGGATAGCAACTAGGTAAGGATGGTAACCTGCAGTGCGTCTAGATGTCCGCTGATAGAGGTATATATCCGGCTGATATAGATCCGGCGGAATGAGGTCGTGGAGTTCTTGAGCACACTCCCCAACCTTGCGGCGATGAGCCAAGCTGTGAAGCTTGGCATCCACCAGTCTTACGTCGCCAATGAGCCTCTTAGCTCTGTATTCCACCGAGTCAAGCGTGGCAAGTTGCTATTTGGCCGAGCCATCCCAAAGGTGGCTGCAATACTCCATGCAGGATCGGACTTGCGCTTTGTAGAGAATTAAAAGCTGTCCAGGCGTAAAGTATCGCTTCACCCTATTTAGGATGCCCAGTTTCTTGGCCGTAGTTTAGGCTTTGTACTCGATGGTGGCACCGAAGTTGAGACATGATGTCAACTCCATGCCTAGGAGCTCGAGCCGATCAATTACAGGAACAGACGTACCCCGAAAAGTAGGAGTTTGATCGAAACGACTCCTTTTATTGGTAAAAAGACACGCCTGTGTTTTGGTCCAAAACACAGGCGACAAAAGAGACCAGATTATCATCACCTCACCCCACTGGGACATATATCGAAATTGAAATTTAGGTGAAGTGAGCGTGATGTGAACTGTCATCCCACCTTACTCTACTAGGGATTGAGCTCACTTCAAACTCACTTCACCTAAGTGCTCACGGTGTGATGTTTACAGAATCGATCAGCTGGTCAAATACGTGCGAGCAGCGGCCGGCAATATTAGTATGAAATTTCATATCTGTCGTGGTGTTTAGCGGCCGAATAAATTACTATGAAAACTCATATCTGTCTTGTAATTTAAAAATAGAACGAAATTTTTGCTTCAACACATGGCAACCAAGGAGTTAAAACCTTATCAACGATTTTATTTAAATCACGAACTGGCTTAGCAATAGGGAATATTACGCAAAGCTGAGACAGCAGATGGTGCCACATAAACACGAAGTAAACAAAGCAAACTGTCAAATGCAAGCGCCAACATTTTCGGCGTTTTTCAATAGAATTTCAGCTTTATCTCATCCTTACTACTATAATTGTAGGTTAAAATAATACGAAAAGGTTAAAAAAACATGCATAAAAGAGTTTCAAATATATTTGTTTTTGTGATATTGAACTACTTTACAAAAATCTTTTAAGGTTACATTCAAGTAAATAGCACTCAAAATATTGTGTTTTTACATTAGGCTAATATTCTGACCTGTAAAATATCTTTCATTCTTATAGTTTGCAGCTCTAAAATGTTCAGTAAACAACCTTTAATGTTTTGTGACTGTAAAATGCTTGCAACGTAGCAATTTACCACTGCTTGCGAAGTTATCCGTTTTTAGTTAATTTAATGAACACCTTCGTTCTTGCATATACTACCTAATGGCACAACACTAATTCACTGACTGATGCATTGTTACTATCTATTACAGAATATTCCTGACGAACGGATATCACTAAATAATATATCAGTTGATTGTAAACACACTAGATTTTTAAATAACACTCATCTAACCATAGATTTTTTTTTTATAACCATAGATGAAAAAGGAGGCATAAACATTAAGTTTGTTTTTCTGTTTACGTTATTTATTTATTCCCCTTATAACTATCATCATAGGTTGCATTACCTAATGCATGCATTACCTAATAAAATGAATTTATTATTAAAATTATGTACAATTTAAAATGATTAAGAACCTTTTTACTGAAACATTTTTGTTAGCTAGTCTTGCCATAGACGAACGCCATGTTATTCTGTTTCCCCAGCGTTTCAGGTGCGCCCTCTAGCGGGATACATTTTTCAGTAAGGTTCCCTATAGAGGTATGAGGAACAGGGTGTACTTAAAGTTCACTCATCCTCCATAGAAAAGGGAGGATCCTCCGACCAGACGGGTGTTGTGTCTGGTGGGCTAGTGCCCGACGGTTGATGTCGGGATGTTGTAAACTGATTGCGCGATTCAGGATTTTGTGTGACGTCAGTGTGACGCGTTCACATGTGGCGATGTAGATATGCCGCCACGTCCCTATTTATAATTAATTGTTGAATTCCCGCGCATTATTTGAGAAAAGTACTATATATGCCTTGGCCGCAACCAGGCATTGATGAATTTTCACGTTCGTCTGTCAATGCTTCTGTTGTGGGCCACTGCAGTAATGTACTATATCCACAGAGTTCAGTATCACAATGCCTTTAGGCACTCTCTTCGTTTTCTTTTTTGCCTTTTGAGAATGAAGAGCGGCATGTCAGAAGCAAATAATGTGAGTACCTAATAAAAAGATACGAGTTTCCTACAAGGTTTCTTGAAACGCTTTAACGACATAGGTACTCGTATGTTTTGTCCACCACTAAACATTATCAACGGATTTGACGTCAAGACAAATACGAAATAATAACGTTTGGGTAATATTTATTTATCTGAAAGTAACAGTACCATCATTGAGACATATTCAGTGAGCCACAAACTAAGCATCGCTTGTATCATATGACACATATGGCTTTCTTTCAAAGGACAAAATCGAAAAGTATATTAACAATGAATTACATAGGTGTGATGTGACACGAGTAAGCCCCGAGGAGGTGACCCAAAACTTTAGATCCCATCATAACATGGACAGGACAAAATAACTTCATTTAACTTTCGCCACAGCCTTCCGTGTCGAAGCTCAACATAAAATAGAAAAGAAAATATCCTCGCTGACTGATTGCCTCATCAACCCAAAAAGCACAACACGAAATCCGCGAATTATTTTCTTATTTTAAACCAAAAACTTTTCTTATGACCGAGGAAAATTGGCCGTAACTTAGTTCCCTTCCCTTTAAAGCTAAAGCAGATCTGGTTAAATATTCACATTATTTACATGAAGTTACACGAAAATCAACAGTTCGTTACAACAGCACAACAATAGCGTTTAGTTTAGTATTCTTATATGAACTTAATTATAATAGAAACATAATATACACAGAGTGAAGGGTTAAAATAACGTCATTAACATAAGGGAGAACGAGCAGATTCGGACTGTGGGCGAGAGATAACTTTTGATAGGTAGTCGGGGAGCCAGTGATCCGTGCCAGTCAGAATAGGCCGGGAGCCGGTCGAGTGTGACTTGTGCCGTGAGCTCGGTCCTTCATAAGCACTTGTCTATACAAAGGGACATTTTCGCATTATTGGTAATTTTGACTTTGCTCTTAATTCGAGTCTGCTTTGTTTGTGTTCGTAATTCGTTTCTTTGGACGTTTGTTTTCTTGACTTTAGTGAAGGATACGAAAAAGTGCGGTGACTAACCTACTAACGTTTAATATTATGTGCTTCATACTTTTCTACGTAGATAGATCTCAATTTTAATCAATATTAATTTACAGAGCCTTAAGTATGTCTTTACGAAATGGAAGGGATGAAGAAACCTGAAATAACCTACCTACAGTTTACCTTCTAACATTCGAAATAAAACGAATATTCAAAAAGCAATTCTGTCGCAGAATACCAACAACCAACATCAAAGCAGAGGCCCCAAAAATAAGTTATTTATAATTCCGAAACCCTAATCCACTGTCCGAAAAAATAAATAAAAGAGGGAAAAAAAGCAAGTTCATCAGCTATAGCATCACAAAGGAATCGTGAATGATGTCAGCATACGCCTCGCAAAATTCCCCAAACGAAGTTTCAAACTCAATTTGCATTTGGAATAGAAATAAAAAAAAATACAATTGTGTTCAGGGAAAAAACGTGAAAATCGAATTAAGAGCGAGAATCCGAGATAGAGAATATTTATTAATCGCATTTTATAATTTATTACGGCATCTCAATGCCATCAGAGCGAGAAATCAAAAAAATATGGAACATAGAACGATGAAATTCAGGTAGAAATTGCTTATTACAGATGAATAAAGTTTTTATTTATTTATTTATTTATTTTCCACCATACAATTATCTTTACAGGTTTTACCACCTAATGCGATAATTTAGTCAACAATTTTTATTAAAACTAAACAATTTAAAACTAACAACTCTCCGTCTTGGTACTTATTGCTAATACAATTATTATGTAACGGCAGGACCGTAACATATCTCAAAGAGAGCTCTCACTATGAACCCACCCAGAGTACAACAAAATAGGTCTATTTCTTCTGCTATACTATTGAGAATACGGAGTGCGCGCGTAAACGGCGCCTCATTCACCAGCTGAGTGCGGCCGCGCGGCACCGCGAGCAGCCGCGGCCGCCGCCGCCGCCACATGTATCCGTCCGGAACACACATGCACACTTGTCGCAAGACGTCTGGATTGTGAACCTTTCCCCTCATCACCTTAAAGATATATGAGACTAGCGCTAAACACCTTCTAACTTTTAACTCATTGTATCCTACCATACCTAATATGAATAAGGTAGGATACTTATTTGGGTAGAATGGGTATACTCCGTAAAATTTCTTATCTATATATCGAATGAATTTATTCTGCACTCTCTCCAACATGATACTATATTTAGTTTCATGTGGAGACCAGATGACTGCGTTAAACTCTAATTGACTCCTCACTAAAGAGTTATACAATGCAATAATCGCCTTGACATTTGTAAAGCTCCTAGCTACCCGCAGCACGAATCTTAAATTTCTGTAGGCTTTCTTAAAGATTTTGGTTACGTAATCCCGAAATTCAAGTTTTGAGGAGAAGTTAACACCTAAATCTCTGACTTCTGACACTTTCACTATTGGTACCCCGTTAATTTGGTACTGGTACGTAACTGAAGAGTGCGCCCGGCTGAAAGTCATAGTCATGCACTTCGAGATATTAAATTGCAAATTATTATGTTCGCTCCAGCTCACCACTCTATCTATATCTTGTTGTAACTTTTGGCAATCCTCTCTATTCCTAACAGCAAGATAAAGTTTCAGATCATCTGCAAATAGAGTGCAATTTGCATCCTTGACAACCGTCGGAAGGTCATTAATCATTAGTATGAATTCCAACGGACCGAGGTTGCTGCCTTGACTTACTCCGGACCTAGTGAAATAAGCTTCTGACCTACACCCCGCATATTCTACATACTGCTGTCTGTCCCGCATGTAACTAGCAAAAAAGGTTAGTAAATGGGGAGTAAACCCTACACTTGCCATTTTTGTGAGCAGTATGTCATTATCCACAAGGTCGAAAGCTTTTTTGTAGTCAAAGAAAGCTACATCTGCCTGTCCTCCAGCATCCACTTCAGGCACAATATAACTCATGTAGTTAATTAGGTTACTGGTGGTGCTTCTGCCGGGTCTAAAACCGTGTTGCTCATCTGAAAGCTGTCCATTAACCTGCGAGAGGATGCTCTTTTGTACTGCAGCCTCTAGTACTTTAGCTGGTATCGACAGCACGGCTACCGGCCTGTATTGGTCCACGTTTGATGCTGACTTTCCTTTGGGTACCGGGACGACCTTAGTTGTTTTCCACCTTTCCGGAAATACGGCCTCCGCCAGGCACTGATTAAAGATGTAGAGAAGTGGCCTACAAATTACTAATCGGCAGTCTTTGAAAATGTAGGGCGGTATGCCATCGGGTCCCGTTGACTTTTTTGGCTTGAGTTTTTGCAGAGCATAAAGTACTTGATCAAGCTTTAGTTGGTCTAAATGTACCCTAGCCGCTCCGTTCTCACCACCCGCCTGTTTCACTGCCGCCTCCACGACCAGCTTGAGTATCTTAGGGCTAAAAACAGAATAAAAATACTTCGCAAACTCAGTAGCACACTGCTCCTCTGTAAGCACCTTATCACCTTTTAAAATCTTGCGTGCACTCCTACTGCATTTTTTAGAGTTAACGTAAGCCCAAAAAGCTTTTGGATTTTCTTGAAACTCACTCTGCATCCGATCTTTATAATTTTTATATGCAGAGTTTATCAAATATTTTACCTTCGCCCTACATTTAGAAAACGCTTCATAATCGGGCCCTGATTTGCTATCCTTATACTGCCTATGAAGCCTAGCCTTTAATTGTATGTTGCGAATAATGTCTATCGTGTACCACTCGGGGTAACTGTACTCCGAGTTTACACGTTTTCGTTTTTTTCTTGGAACGCAGTCATCCATAACCTTGTTTAAAACCTCATAAAAATAATCTAAACTATTATTTACATCTAACCTATACATTGGCGTCCAGTCTATAGCCGCTATTACAGAATACAGTAACGGAAAGTTTGCTTTGTAAAAGTTCCATCCAGTGTGCGTCTGGGTGCTCAGCTCAGACTCCGCCAGTGGCGGCGGCGAAGCGGGCGCGGGCCGCTCGCCGCGGCACGGTCGCCCCCGCTGCGGCACTACAGCAGCAAGTGGCGGATGATATGGGTCGGGCGGTACGATCGGCTCAGCCGCGCGTACCTCCAACCCGTCTTCCCCCGAACGCGTACTCAAAACAAAATCTAATTGACGTTCATTGCAATTTCCTATTTTGTTGTACTGGGTGAATTCACAATATGTGCTAAAGTACTCAAAATAGTTTCGTACATTTGTTGAACTAGAGTATAAATTAAAATCGCCTATCACAATTAAGTTACTGTAGTTATCACGATAATTTTCTATTATACTAAACAAGCACATATATTCATTATCATCACAACTCGGTGGAATGTAAACTACACACAACACAAACATGAACTTATTATGTAAATAAACCGCAGCGCTAACCAGTTCAAATGCATGATCTTCAATACGTACATCGTTCGGTGTGTTAAGTTGCCGTAGCTCGTACCGCGGTGTGGCCACTAAACACGCGCCACCTTGCTTGCGCCCGTCTGCCCGATCACAACGAAGTATCTTGTATCCAGGTGGGATTAGTTCTGAATCATAGATTGAATCGTTGCATCCTGTTTCCGTGATTACGAAAAGATCATAACTATGGGAAGAAACTCCCACATAAAAATCGTGTAATTTTGTTCTCAGTCCTCTCACATTCTGATAGTATATCTCCACATAATTTAGTGTTTTCTTATTAGTTGCTGGGTGATTTACGAAACCACACCCATTCACAAAATTCAATGTTAACTGCCCAACATTCTGGTTTACATAATATCTCGTATGAACTTTCCGGAACTCCTATTATAAACGACGCATAGTCTCTCTCCGTTTTGTGTTTAATTTTGTCCACTGTTATTGCCGTCTCTTTTCCACATATGTTCTTTACATGCATTTCTAAATTTTCAAGTGTGGTATCCTTTTTTAGACGCCAAACATGTAAAAACTTTTTTCTTTCAGTACCTTGAATATTTACTGCACTAGTATTACCTCCTTTTATGACTTGCTTGCCAGGAAATTTCTTTTTCTTTTTCTGTACTGTAGTCCATGATTCTTCCCTTATGCTAGTTTCCATCTGTAGTTCTGTATTATCTGCCAATATTTTTTCTTTATCAAAGCATTCCGTAGTGGTTTCTATAAGACGCGCCGGTTTCGTGGCCACACGCGCCACTACACTGTTATCTTTGTTTACTGATAGATTTTTACTTACTACCCGCTTTTCGTTTTGTGTTAGTACATTCGCAAATGATATAGTATCTTTTCTGCTTTCCTTCACTGTCTCATTTCTTTCTTTTGTAGGCTGCTTTTGGCTCAGACAATTCTGTAATTGCTCGTTTTTTTGCTCCAATGTTTTTATCTGTGCTTCTAACTCATCGACTTTGCTCACCTTTTTCTGCACTACCCTCATCATATCTCGCAACGTATGTAGTTCTTTTTCCGTATCGACAAATCTGCCCTTAAGTAAATTGTACTCTCTTATTTGCTTATCAATTTTAAGGTTCATCTCAGACCGAAATTCTTGCAATTCTTGCAGTATTTTACTACTGATATCCACTTCTATCACTTCTTTTGGAATCCTCCTATTGCCTCGGTCTGTGCTTACATAGCAAGGAGTAAAAGCTATATTCATTACATTCTGGTTACCTCGAACTGGTGTATCCGAATTATCCCGCTTCGGCGCACTGCAAACACATTCTGGGCAACTCCAATTGCACTTGTATTCTTCTGTTAATGCTTCAAATTTATCCTTCGTCAGCGCCAAACACTTCAGATGGTTCAATTTTCTGTATTCACCTCTTGCACATTCCACGTACGAAATGTCGTCTATTACGGCATCGCAGCCGTTACATTTTGTTCCCATTTTTATTTTGAGAAATATACTTTTTCCGCTACTGATTACGTTCCACCGATCACACGTCCGTTCGCTCGCGCTTGTAGTGACGGCGCTTGTAGTTATGGGGTACAGTTCCTTTGGTTCACCCACACAATATTGTAAATACTTGCCAAAGAATAAAAAAACTTTGAATGACAAAGTAAAGTCACCATGCCGTGATGAATCACTGGCCGATAAGTTTTAGAATTACCTACCTAACATCCTACAAATAATTTACCAACGTCTTTTACAATGTTTATCTCATATGCTTAATTTCAACATGAATGATGTAACCAATATTTTGTAACAATATTTTGATTTAAAAGAGTATCCGTGGAGTTTCTTGCCCGTTCTTCTCCATAGAGATCTACGCTTTGGAATGGGCAACTAGCTTCAACTTTCTGACTAACTGACCGACTCTTTGACAATTCAAAAGTGCCTGTAATTGGTTTATTTGAAATAAATGCTTTGAGTTTGAGTTTATAATATGAGAACACAAATCATATCCACCGTTACTTAGGTGGTTTCCGTAATGAAAGTAGATACATTTTGTCATTGGATTGATAGGTGCTTAGTGTACACTTTCTAGAGCAGAAACGCAAAGTTACTTATATGGTACTTCGTTACATGGTGCTGTACGCTTTGATACCTACTGGCGAACGCTGTAGAAAGCGATGGCCGCGTAGAAATATAATTAACTTGCAGCGCCCTGCGGTTTCACCCGCATAATTCTCGATCCCGTAGGAACATCGGGATAAAAAATATCATATGTGTTATCTGTGTGCCAAATTTCATCAAAATCCGTTCAGTAGTTTTTGCGTGAAAGAGTAACAAACATCCATCTATCCATCCATCCATCTCTCCATCCTCACAAACTTTCGCGTTTATAATATAAGTATGAAGTATGATATATGGTTGTACGTTATTTTAAAGCTAATAGTTTTATAGAATTTCGTTTCACATAAAAATTTTCTCGTATTATCATTAAATATGTAGAATAATCAATACGCAGAATACTTACTTTGAAGAAAAAATCATTGATTTTTGTTTCACATAAAGTTTAATGTTATAATAATCATATCTTATAATAACAAATCCAATGTTTATCCATACTTCCATACTAATATTATAAATTCGAAAGTAACTCTGTCTGTCTGTCTGTATGTTACCTTTTCACACCTAATAATAATAACGACTTTACAAAAACGAAGACAGATTTAAATAAATGGTTCTGATGAAAATGGTACATCAAACTGACCTGATGATGGAGCCGAAAGATAGGCACCGGAACTCCGTAATAAAACAATGTATTCTAACCCGTGTTTGGGCTTATTGGAATTGTCATGAGATGCAATATAACTATAAATGATTTTTATGGTAATATGCTTCAAATTGCGCTACTTGAGTCGTATGTTATGTGTGGCCTTGATTGTCAGACGACAGATTACGTCAACGGTCTGTCGTCGAGTGGTTGATTTAATCATTTGCTTGCGACGGCGTCCAAACATGATAAAACTCTGCCTTCCAAACTTCTGACACGACTTAGCGTGACATATATTTGACTTTTTACAAAGTTTTTATTTGATAGGGTGAGGTGGTCGCATATAAATTCGGTCAAATTCTGATGAATGGTTTTTGAGTTAGCTTCAATAATACGTATTTTTTTTTTCATTTAGTGTATGCTGATCTTGATGATGTTATAATAACTTCCTGTCAATGTTATTTACTTAGCAAGTAGTGGTATACGAATTTGGGTGGGGTAGGTAGGTACCACAACTAAAAAGTAGAAAATAAAAATTTATTTATTAAAAAGTAAAACCGACTTCCAAGAAAAACACTACAAAGTGAAAAATAACTTTAATTTCTGAAGTCGGTGGCAAAAAACGAAAATACTAAACCAAAGACACCGATTTCCGAAATAAAAGTTATTTTTCACTTTGTAGTGTTTTTTCTGGAAGTCGGTTGTTTTTTTTTTTGTAAATAAGTTTTTATTAAAATCGATCCACTCGGTCAAAAGTTATTTCTTATTTGTTATTAGAGCGTGACCGACATAATTTTAATTAAACATTCCTCCCACCGCGTCTGTCTGTCTAAACACGATAAACTCAAGAACTACCGAACGGATTTTCATCCGGTTTTCACTAATAGACAGAATGATTCATGAGGAGGGTTTAGGTGTATAATTCATTAAGGTTTTGCATAAATTGGCTGAAATATGATGATATGATGATTTTTGAAGATGTCGGTAAAAATCATGCCGTCTGGGAGCTTTCTGGCGTACGCCGCGTAAACTAATAGAGTGTTACGGAACATAGGGTACTTTTAATCCCAGTAGCACGTTTCCATGGGATATTTCCCGACATCCACGTGGGCGAAGCCGCGGGCAAAAGCTAGTTGAATATAAAACTTATTACCAAGAATAAAATTTTATCGAGTGACAGCTTCTAAACGTTTCAATTCATACCTTTGATAAAATGCATACCCTCCTATAAAATTACAACATCGCGTTCACAAAAATGATGCGGGTAAATTCTCGTCAAGCAGGAAAACAATCTTGTTATTCTCACTAATAGTGACTTCATATGCATATACTAAACAAACACACACCATGCATGCAGCAAGCATGCAAGCGAGCATGCAATATTCAGCGTGCAAACAAGCATGCATCATGCAAGCAAGCATGCAGCATGCAAGCGAGCATGCAATATGCAGTAGGCATGGTTTTTGTCACGGCTCCGGCGCTGTGGGGCTCCGGCGGTCCCACGCGAGCTTATTTTGCCAGCCAGCCTCAGCCGCGGCGGTAAGCGTTAATACCACCTGCTCCTCAGCTCGCAGGCCAGCTCGCCTCTCCGCGCCTAAAATTACACTTTATTACGCGGGCTTAAATTACACTCTAGGGGTAGGTCAGACAAGACTACATGGAGTTGGTTTTGCAGCGATTCGTTTCTGTCACTAACTTTACTCACCAAATTATGGATAACATAACGTCTATTTTTACATTTTCGTTGAAATAAAATACCATGGAAAAATACACCAAACAAACAATATTCGTTTAAAAATAATTCTACTGTTTGATAAGTTTGTTAAATAAAAAAATATGATAATAAAAATCATTGAATTGTGTTTCTGTAAAATATGTTTCATTTATTTATTTATTTAAACTTTTCACACTTAAAAAAGTACAAAGGCGGACTTAATGCCTTAGGCATTCTCTACCAGTCAACCAAGGGTGGTGAAGAGATTAGATGGCAGGTGCTCTCAAGTAAATAGTAGTTGAAACAATAATATTCCAAATAAAAATACAAGGACCAAATATGTATTATATGTAACATTTTCTGGGAAACGAAATTCTATGAAATTTCTGTCTGCGAAGCAAGGGAATACCATGATATATGGTATGATTTCCTGAAAAAAAATCTTTCTATCGACACCATTATAGAAAGTACTTGACCGCCAAGTTTTTGTAAACATCCATTAAACTGCTTGGTAACACCAACAATAGCCAAATTATTATCTAGCATATACTAGATAGATCACCATAAAAATTACAGATATAAATGTAGAAACTTTACACATAGGGTGATACTAGGTACTTATCTGCTTAACAAACAAACATTGTTCCATTGAAAACGACAGTTGATCAGACGCTTATAATTCTTGTTCTACGTTAGCATGCCTAAGTATTCGTAAATGAATAGTTCGTGGCGACAATAGAGCGCTTCTCTCGCAAATGAAAAACACACTTGCAAAGTGAAAGACACTCTTTGTACGTATGGTCTAGGTCTCACTGACAGCGATGCTATAGTTCCTGTAGATAAAACTTTTATTCATAACGTAAAAAGATAAGCTACAAGGAGCTTATCACACTGACGATTGCGAGCGTGTTTCCAGCGAAGCGATTTGTGACCGTGCTCGTTGCGTGTGCGTAGCGCACGCCACGAGTGCGCAACGTGTTCGCCGCGTTTACACTCGCTTGTCTCGCTCTCTCTTGTAGGTACACTGCACTGGCGTCAATCGCTTTCATTACGCAAAAGCGGCGAACACGATGCGCATTCATGGATACTCGCTACGCACACGCAGCAAGCACGTTCACAAACCGCTTCGCTGGAAACACGGTCGCAAATCTTCAGTGTGATAAAGCCCTAAGATGGAAATATAGGTAGGTACGTAATTTAGGTACTATGTGATCGAAAATAATTATTTATGGCAAGTCTTTGAACCAAAGAACTTGAAGATGTAATATTGATGAACGCCTAGCCATTTAATGGGAAAGTAGGTGTTAAATCCTTGAAAAGGTTGCCTAGTTAAGAAAAGTGGGTTGCCATGAAATAAATAAGAAAGCTTTGGAATAGTTGAATCGTAATTCTGGGAAATCTCAGAACGACACGAGACTCGAAAATTAATTAAGAATTCGGAAAAATGATTAAGATGATGTTGATATAATAAATCACATTTAAGCAGGATTACAGTAACATGGCGGCGATATGTGGGTGCACTATAGGTACACCTCTGCCTAACTGTGGGTGCACTATAGGTACACCTCTGCCTAACCCTTCGGATATTACAGGCGTTTTGTTATGGGTATGCACCAATAACATGTAGAGGGATAATCTCTAGAGAAATCCTAACTTTTGTCCCAAAAACATCTCAAAAAGAAAATCGAAAGTGCCTCACCGCTATCACTACGACCACAGACAACGCTGGCACATAGATAACTCCTCGAGCTTTGTACCAAATGACAATACGAGCACTTACAATAAGTACGCACTGCGTTTGTGCACGCGTTTGCGGAAATGATGTTTTCAACATTCTGTAGAAACGCTAAGAATTTGTATGTGCCAGACTTCAATAGTCCTTTGTGGAGGAAGTGTCTGTGTTGAAGCTAGTTCATTGCTCAGTAAAGTTAGGTAGGTACGAGAGTAAAAGGATGAAGGAAACAGAAGGTACAGACTAATATGCAAATACCTATTGATTAAAAGACTAAAAAAACGATATCATTGTTTATTTTAAAATTATTTTATTTACATAGTATTTGAAAGAAAGAAAAATATTTTATTTGGGACACGCACAGGAAATACAACAATAAAAAGAACATTAAAACTAACAATATCTATTTACATAATATATAAGCTAACAGACTAAAAAAATAATAATAACCCCACCGCCGTACATTGACGTCGTCTTGGGGCTTGCGCGCTCCGAACTCTAGGTCTGTGCCGGTAGTTTACTTTACCGAAACAGGCCTAGGGTGAGGAGCCAGACCAAGAAAGACAGATAGATGAACCCACAGAGCAGCATGTGGCGAGCTGTTGGGCAGTAGCGACTCCACGGACCCTATCTCCCGGGACAAGTCTTGTTCCTCACCACTGACTTGCCTTTATTGGCCGGCTGGAGCGAACACTGACGAGGAACAGAGCTCCCACTTCACTCTTGCCTTTATTGGCTGGCTTGAGTGGAGATTCGCAAGAGCAAACGTGCTCGGAGGAAGAAAGTATTCCAGTAAGTTGCTGGTAGGGATCTTGACCATCTTCCAGGCTTTGGGATTATCCTGATAGTCGTGGAATACCTCTCCACTCCTCCAGCACCTCAGGATATGTTGCCCACTTGTCGCTACGTCACTAAGTACTAGCGACTGTTTTCAGGAGCTAGACCACCACCTCTTAAAGCAGTATTATTTTAATCTTACTTGAGTGTGGGGAAGAGATGGAGATAGACGTCCTGTATAGCTTCATCTCTTTCTCACACTGAAGTAACATTAAAATAATACTGCTTTAAGAGGTGGAGGTTGGCCCCCAGGGCCCATTATTGAGTGTGCAAGTCACCCCCTGCCATTTTATCTGTATATTTTATAAAACATTCGTCAGGCAGGAGTCTATCCATAGTTCTGGGTAATTAGTCCACTTTAGCCATCCAAACTCATAATCCAATATCTTTGTTTCCATATCCTGGTTCTTGGGCACTTCCATAGTGCGTACAGGGATAATCGTCGGTTGGTACCTCAATTCATTAAAAGCATCTAACGGGGCTCTGCGAGTTGGCTTCGGCCCCTCGTACGCCTTCCAAAGGTCTGGGACTCCCGGGGTCCCGAGATATGTCAAAGTAACTTAAAATAATAGTAATATGTACATGTATATAAAAAAGGAGTGAAAAGAATCATAGGGCATCAAAAAATTCTTCTGCATCGCTGTCAACAGGAAAAGTGCCCAAAAGGCTGGCAGCATTCCACGTTATATGGAGATACTGTTTCTGTGACCAAAAATAGGCCAGCCCTCTAGTTATGTAAGAGTCGACCGACCGTTTGGTAATAATAAAAAATAATAACTCCATCGCCGTATCTCTAAGTTGACGTCGTGATGGGGCTTGCGCGCTCCGAACTCTAGGTCTGTCCCGGTAGAGGTTACTTTGCCGGAATAGGTCTAGAATGAGGAGCCAGACCAAGAGAGATACAGAAACCCGCAGGGCAGCATGTGGCGAGTACCCTATCTCCCGGGAGAAGTCATGTTCCTCATCTCTGGCTTGCCTTTATTGGCCGGCTGGAATGAACACTGACGAGAACTGACCTCCCACCTCATTCTTGCCTTTATTGGCTGGCTTGAGTAGAGATTCGCAAGAGCAAACGTGCTCGGAGGAAGGAAGTAGTCCAGTAAGATGCTGGTAGGGATCTTGACCGTACTTCCGGGATTGTCCTGATAGCCGTGGAATACCTCTCCACTCCTCTTAAGCACCTCAAGACATGTTGCCCCCTTGTCGCTACGACACTATGTGCTAGCGACCGTTTCCGGGGGCCCATTGTTGAGTGTGCAAGTCACCCCCTGCCTTTTTATCCGTGTATTGTATTTATCAAACATTGGTCAGGCAGGGGCCATAGTTCTTCCATAGTTTTAGATAACCAGTCCACTTTAGCCATCCAAACCCATAGCCCAATATTTTTTTGTCTTCATATCCTGCAATAGTCCTACACCAACCGGGGGTTGTCCTTGGGTGCACTTGCATAGTACGCACAAGGATAATCTTCGGTTGGTGCCTCATTTCCATTGAAAGCGTCTAACGGGCCTCTGCGAGTTGGCTTCGGCCCCTCATATGCCTTTCAAAGGACCCTAGGGTCCCGAGAAATATATAAAAAATATAAAAAATAATACCATTTATTTCAGGCGACACAGGCCCATAGAAAAATACCTTTATCAAAGTATTGTGTTAGTAAATAAGGCTTAAGACTATGTTAGTAGCACTTCACTTTGCATTAGGTTGACTTTGTGCTGTCCTGTGGAACTTGTCCGCGGAAGCGACGGAACACCACGTCCTGCCGACAAAAGTCTTCATCCATGACGAGGGGCAGATGACAGCAATGTCTCGATAAACCAAATGGGCGCTCGGACCATTGCTATGGAACCCTAGTGTTTCAACCCCAAGCGGCTCGAACATATAACTGCCAAAAAGATTGAATAATTGTGTAAAAGATGGTAATATGGTTAAAAGCCACCATCGCAATATTCACCCCCTATAAATACTAAGATGGTGGCTACTAGAGATGTATGGAAGAAAAAGACAGGCCATGGTCACTCCAAATGGCACTAGAATGATGAGGTGATAAAACAGCGCAGCGTTACCCCACAAGGTAGACCGACCACCTGGTGAAGGCCACAGAAATCCGCTGGATACAGGAGGCACAGGACCGGTCGTTGTGACGATGCTTTTGAGATTATCAGTAGCCAGTTATGCAAAAATCAAGCGTTATCCTTGGTATCAGCATTGAACCCTTTTCTGGAAAAATCATTACCAAAAGTGCTCAGTTAATGATCCTTACATTATCTTCATTTCATGCAAAACAAAAGGTCGGGTCAAGCGGAAAGCCATCAAAACAATGGTATTTACAACAAAAGTGTCGCAGAAAGTAAACAACGGTAGAGGGGATGTTACGAGGGAACTTACACAATATCACTTAAGGGCACCTCGCGATGTAGAATGGAGACCAACGTTATTGGTCGAAGTTCGACAGTAAAACGGGAACGGATTAGCATTTTATTTATTTTGAATCCGACCCCGGCGGTGTGAGGGGTGAGGGGGGTTTACTTTACGACCTCATTCTACATTCAAGTCAGCGGACCCGCGGACGAGTTACAACATTCGTGAACTTTGTAGTAATCAAGATGGCTGTCTATCTATCTTTCTGCGTTGGGGACGCGCTTTTATAAAGGAGTTTATTGAACATAGGACTATTTAGTTATGCTGAGGGATATTTTCTACTTCACTTTCATCAAAATGTAGCTGTTATGAATTAATATCTAAATGATTGAAACATTGTCACTTTTCCTTTTTTAGGATTCCGTTCGTCCGAATGAGAAAACGGAACTTATAGGATCACTCGTGTGTCTGTGTGTCTGTTCGTCTGTCACAGTCGATTTTCTCCAAATATACTGGACCGATTAAGTTCAAAGGTACACATACGAATTTCTGTGACCCAAACACGAAAGTGTAAGGAAAATAAATAAATTTTGAATACGGGGTTTCTTTTGCGGGGAAAATTTTAAAATTAAAAAAAAAAATTACAAATTGTACTATGTGACATCTACACTAATCTGCACTAATATTATAAAGCTGAAGAGTTTGTTTGTTTGGTTGAACGCGCTAATCTCAGGAACTACTGGTTCGAATTGAAAAATTATTTTATTGTAGGATAGCCAACAACAACAGGAGCGGAGCATCAATGAAAAATGTAGCAAAAACGGGGAAAAATTATTCCTTTTGAGAGCTTTCGTTGCGTGCGCTGCGTAAACGGTTAAAGTTACGCAACAATTATGTATGACGGAATTGTTCCTCTTAAAAAGTTCTACTAAAAAATCCGCGACAGCATAATAATATGTATCTTTTTTAAGGTTGGCTCACTATAACTTTTTTAATGGTGATCACATTTGTTATAAAATAATTCATTATTTGCGACGGAGTTAACATAAACATCGTATTAATCCTTATCCAAATAAATAGTTTTATAATCAAGGCTGATTAAGTACATGTAAATTCCTTTTTAAATTATTCGAATCGGAGCTTCCGTTTAGAAATTACGACGGGTATAAAAATTCATAAAGTAAGAAAAATGCGCTTAGTCTATTAGTTAACTACGCATTTTATTTTTTATTGACTGTTGGAACGCGCTAATCTCTAACACTTGCAGTTGGATTTGAAAAATTCTTTTTGCATTTTATAGCCTAATTCTTAAGGAAGGCTATAGGTTATTTACCATCAAGCTAAGACCCTTAGAAGCCGAACAAAAAGAAAAAAAAATAAGAAAGAGCGCTAAGCGAAAATGAAGTAACAGCGCGGGCAGGCCAAGCGATGCGACGGGGTGGATCGGGGGAACAAGAAATTTCACGCGGACAGTCGCAGGGCACGGCTAGTTTTCAAATAAATAGTTTTAAACTTATTAAAGAAAATTGATGGAAATTGACCATTCCAATTTTGAAAAAATATAGAGACGAGACGACAACGATATAGAGTGGGTTCTATACTTATAGATTATACACGAAAATTTATAAGAAGTCTGTGGTCTTAAAATAACATGGTAAATGACTTAATATTGTGCGTACAAACTTACATTTGCAGTTGGAATGTATGGGGGCACATGTTTTTCAACTACAATGTCAAGTTTGTTCTTAGGATAAATTAATTCCAATTACGGAACCCTTCATTGTGCGTGGTCCGAAACGCACTTGGCCGGTTTTTTTAGTATTCTGATTTCAAATTTGAATCAATGACAAACGGATATGATGGTGAGTGCCTGACTTCCAAACCACATTTCTTTGTACTACCATTATTTAAAAAGATAGAGAAATGGCTCGATTCAGGTGTTCAAGTGTATGTCCGAGGGAGACACGACGAATTGTTAAACGATCATTAATTGTAAAATTACTACTTCATAAACAGTAGAAAACTCATCTTGAGTGGACGTTAAATAAATGAGCCTATGACAATTAATTGAAGCTCAATCCTTCGGGGCTAACTTTGAAGTATAATTTGCAAAATTTTAATCTGAAACGTCAAAAGGCGGAACGAGCTGACTCAAACTTTGCCTCGCTTTTCTTGCAACAGGTAGTTTTATATTTCATGGAAACTAATAGCAGTAATAGCTAGACTTTGCACGCTTATATCTACTTATAAAATACCTGTACCTACCTATTTTTTATTATGAAATTCGTTTTACGATTACTTTGAAACTGATAATAAATCAATGTCACAAAGCGCCCTCCCCAATTTTACCTAATTCAAGGCCATTTCGTACATCTTATGCCCTAGATATGGTCGATGTAAATCTATTAATTACCCTTACTCCAGAGAGAATTGTTGAGAATAGATTAACGTCTGCTGTAATAATTCAGAGAGATTCCACAATAATATTCATGGACGCATAAATTGTTTATGGATATGACTAGATTAACTTACTGTTTAGTTTACGATAGAATTCATTGTTCGTAAGTTCTAGTAATTTCAAGACATCTATTAAGGCGACGATAACCGACTTTTAATGATTTTAAACTGAATATCACGTCTAAACGAGTAGTGTGATGATTTGGAAAAAAAATCTATGTTAAATTAGAGCATTTTTAATAACTTAATATGTGAATATTTTAGATTATAATTATATTACACAGTGTAATTAATTTGGAAAGTTTTATCTAACGCTGATAAAAAACTGAGAATAACGCAAAAACTGTCAAGCGTATTTTTATGAAACCTTCACCATTTTAAAGATAATTTAATTATTTATCTTTTAGTAGACGTGTTTTATTAAAATACCTTTTGTTTTATGTGTAATAAATTAATAATGCGTTTAACTTGGGACAGCGCTCTGCGCATGGACGTACGGCGCGTTGCGTGAGCTCAGCACAGAATACGCAAGCTATGCACTCAAGGCCGCTGGCCCTTATCTGCGTTTTAACAATAGAATTCAATGTTCTTAGGTTCTATTAATTTCACCAGACATCTATTAATATACCAGCAGGGTATTTACTAATGTATCATATTATATGTACTTCATATAATTTGTAGGTACTATAAACTTAGAAAGCTATTTACGGAATCTATATGTTTTATTCTAATTACAGAAGAGCAAATAAGATTTTCCTGTGATATTTTTGTATGAGAGCAAAATCTTATTTACTGTTAAGGAAGATACTTATTTACTCTGTCATAAAGTTTCCTGAAACTATGTCCTACAGAAATGTTATGAAAAGATAATAATGAAGTACTTATATTACATAAATAGGTGACCCACGCTATAATTACGAATACTCAAATGCTGAATAATAACACTACTCTACAAAAAAACAGTTTTGGTTCGCAACAGAAACGAAAATGTTGTATCCTGGATAAAACGCTAATGCTGAAGCTAAATCTGATAACAGAAGTTCGCCATCACGTCAGGATTTTTAGTTATTGTTATTTTTTATTCCTCAAATATCTACGTACGTCTTGTTGTTTATTGGAAAAATACATTGATATTACGACTAAATTTACAAAAAACTATATTTATTTCAAAAACCATTTCTAAAGAAACAATAAATACTATATTTTAAAAAATCTGGAGAATTAACACAACCACGTTTAGCAATTTTACTCATTTTGTACTTAGGAAGTTTATAAAATAGCCAACAATAGAAAAGCAACAAAATATTGTGTAGTTAAATCAAGCAATAAAACGTAATAAATGACTATAAACATTTAATTTCCTATGTACCCTCAAAAACAAAATTATAAAATACTGCATTGTATGTAACTTAACCATAAACAGCGTATTTTTGTTTTTTTTTTATTATTTAAATTGACGTGATGGCGATATTTGATGATTATATTAGTAATCAGTAATGCCTAATTAACCAAAAAGTATATGCGGTTACTCTGTTGCGAAATTTTGTAAACTAGTGTAATTTCACAACAGTAACGGTTTCCATCAAAAACAGTATTTCGAGACGTAAAACACACAGCCTAACAAACTTGTGAGATACCCAACATTATAGCTAATCTGTGTCATTATCTTGAAAATTAGTATAATGGCGGGCCAGAGTCGTTCCATTCCATGAATTCCTAATTATCGATATCCCTACTTCCCTGGTAGCCTGAGCAATGGCTTTGTTACTGCCGAGGCGGTGCGTAATGAGTCAACCGGACGAATAATGTAACGAAAAAAATCTTGGGTTTGCTTTTCAGGTGACTCGACTGTGGCTAAGGAAAACTTATGAAAACCAATCATCTGCCTAGCCTTTTCCAAACTATGTTGGGGTCGGCTTCCAGTCTAACCGGATGCAGCTGAATACTAGTAATTTAAATGGAGCGACTCCTTATCTGACCTCCACAACCCAGTTACTGGGTAATACGTACCCTTTGGTAAGACTGACGACCCGTAACGACTGTGAAAGGTCCAAGAATTACAGCCGAGACTAACGGCTTAACGAGCTTTCCGAGGCACGGAGGGTTTCAATATGTAAAGATGGTCACCCATCCATAAACCGACAGCAGCAAGCGTAGCTTAACTTGATCGATCGACCTGTGCGGTTGATTACTTAGCCACATTACTTAGCCACTTATGAAAAACAAATGCTTCTCAAAAACATAACATAACAATTGTATACAATTTATTTATTTATTTATTTATTTTCTCACCACTAAAAATTTACAATTTTAAGTAACTTATTTCGAAATACTTAATATCTAAAATTACATTTTATGCATAAACAATATCATTTGGTGGCCGTGATAGTTGCCAAGAAGATTTGACCCTATCCCCTGAACTAGGTGGTAACCTGTATCTCAGGGGGTAGTGTTCAGCCATAAAATTGTACAATATTGACCGAGTGCCACTACTATTTAGATGATTCGGTAGTGAAAGTGTGAGAATATCTGAGGATGTGGTAGATGAAAAAGTGCGATGTGGTGTGAAGTGTATTTGAAAAGTGTGGTGTGTAAGTGTAAGTGAGTATGAAGTTTGTGTAGGTAAGTGGTGATGATTATTAAGGTTACGAAATAAAGGTAATGAGATCTTCAGTTTCCAAGTAATCTAATTCCAGTAACCAACTCCTAACCGCAACTTTTGCATCATAATTGCTAAGTTTAACTATGTTGGTTTTTCTGTTAATTTTATTGTATAGGTAAGAACTTAAAACAAAGTATTGTCTTTTTGCGAAAGTTGTACTGTGTGAAACACTGGGACAGACTGGGAAATTTTTTCGTCTGTCAGCATCGGGCAGAGCAACAGTTCGATGCCTTCTTAAAATGGATTGGAGCACAAAGAGCTTACGAACAGTAAGCACCTTACAGTCCACGTACAATCTGTCGAACAACTGAACCTTTTTGGGAGGCTTGTGGCTAAAGTAATAATAGTCGCATGGATCATTGAGATATTGTTGTCTTCAGCTATTTTCATCCCATTAATCAGATCTAAAGCAGTAACCCCAATCACTCACGAAGTCTTACAAAACTTGTACAAACTTAGACAATAGGAAGCTAGTAAAGGGAAGCAATTATCTCAGACAGTTACTGAACTCAGACTTATCTAATATTATTAACATTTCTGAGTCAGAACCGAACTTTCACAAGATACATTATAAGATCCGAGAAGCTGAAACCCTAATAACGAAGTGACCCGAAACTTAAATTTGTACATATATGTATACCGTGGCCAGATCTTAGAATGTATCATTTCATGGAGTGTTCCGTCAATTCATGAAATAGTTGTGTTTCATTTTCATGAAACACAACTATTTCATAAAATGGCCAGCTAAAATTGACCATACCGATTAAACGTCAACGTTTAATGATATGTCAGTCGACGTTTGGCCATATCAATAATGTAGGATATCTGTCGTGGACTGATCGTAGAAATGGCAATATCGTGATCGAAAGTCTGGCGGATCGAAGAAAACAATCTATTTATCGACATTCCCAGCTGACCACTGAGGATAATCGCAAAGTAGTTGCATTTCACGCCGCTAGTGGCACCCCGACCAAATGGGTTAAGTTAGGTTAGTACTGTGACCAAAAGCGCGCGAGCCGAGCGAGCGAAGCGAAAATAATAAAATAAGAATTATTCGATTAGGAATTTATGCACAACAAAAACAAAGCGACATCAACGCCTCTACCGGTGGATAATTTAACTATTTTACGATATGATTACTAATGTTTGGCCACATCATGAAGTAGTCTTAACCGTTCATATCGTCAAACCACATCATGATGTGACCAGCGGTCGATGTTCATGAAATACATTTCATGAAATGGTCGAAAACTTCATGAAATGACCAATTCTAAGATCTGGCCACGATAATAATATACACAAATTCTTGTTTTCACTAACAAAGGTGACACCTAAACGAATTCCTAAATAAAAGCGCGCCGTTGGATTTTCAACTTTCGCCCCTGAGTCGAGAGGCATTCATTTTCAGTGAAAACGGGCATATGAGTCGGTTCCTACAAATCAAAGCGGGAAAACGCGACGAAAATTCGCGCCTGATATTGAACACTGTAGTTTCTGACTGTACTGGTCGCGTCAATAAAATAACGTAACATTACATATTGATTTAATAATCACGTATAGTTGATAATTGTGCCGTGGTGTATGTAAACCGCGTCATACAAAAATATAAGCCGCGACCACATTCATCATAAGCCACTTTGAACATAGCAAATAGCAGTTGTCAGGAATTCACGAGACAGTGGCATCCGGCCCTAAGACGAATGTATAGGACGATAGGACAAACTGACACTTTCTTTAGACAACACTTGAGAGTTGAAATGAATTTGACAATAGAATTTATAACTTAGTTCAAGAGAGGCTATAACTTGAGAAGACAGAAAAATTACTTGTTAAATTTTTAGGAAAATCGTCTACTTTTACAATGTAAATATGTGAGCTCCATGTGTCTATCACATAGGTAAGTAATTTATCAGTCAGTGCTTCATTTTTTCATTCTTTTACCAACTGTGATACCCATAGTAATGTTATTCTAGTTGCATCGTCGTCTTCACATATAATGAAATAATTATTGTAAAACATTTAAAAAAAGTAACGATAGAGTTTCTTGCTCTTTCTACTCCATACGAAACTACCTTTTGGAAGGGGCGACTAGAATCAATTATATATTCTTGTTAATTTTTGACGTCCAGAAGTGCCTTTTATGTGCCTATTTGAAATAAACGATTTGACTTTGAACTTACTATACTCCATTTGAATTAAGATTAGAAATGAAAACAAACCTTTTTTACAGTCCGTTCAACCGTTTTGAATTCTATTCCGTAGCCCTAAGAATGGCTTTAAAAGCAAAAACGTGGTTTCATTACCAACTATTTACTGCAGGTGCCATTTGTCATGCCACCAAAGCAATAGAAGTTAAAATCGGTTGAACGGACTGTAAAAAAGGTTTAGTTAAATTTCTATTCTTATTACAAATGGAGTTTACGTAAATACAGTAAGGTTGATTGAACCAGGTTGGCTAGTGGCGATGGCCCGATTGACTGCTACAGACTGTAAGTTCGATTACCCACCAACTAAAGTACCTAAGGCTTGCACATTATATAATATTTAATTTCTGAGGAGTTAATTGTTGAGGAGTTCTCCTGGTACCATCAGCTCCGCTTCACCATATGCATTGTGACGAGCTTATATTGCTTAGCAATCATTTTAAAGTAATCGAATCGCAACCGTGAAATACTTACTAGCGAGTTGTTGTAGTGGTCATCTTACCATCTGTGGTCTTCAAGATCAGTTCCACTTCACCAAATGGTGCTTTTCGAGAGCAAATGCACAAGTTACTATAAAAAATACCCAAATCGATATTGATATGCCTATGAAGAGTTCCCTCGATTTCTCCAGGATTCCATCATCAGATCCTGACCTGATGACAATGGGACCACCTGAAAAGTATACCCTTTCAAAACAAAAATCCAAATCGGTCCAGCCGTCTTCGAGTAATCGGGGAACACACATAAAAAAAAGATTCCGACGAACTGAGAACCTCCTCCTTTTTTGAAGTCGGTTAAAATCATTTATAGCTAGAGTGCATCTCATGAAAATTCCAATAAGCCCAAACACGGCTCGAATACATTGTTTTATTACGGAGTTCTGGTGCCTACCTTCCGGCTTCATCATTAGATAAAGTCAATGGTACCATTCTTATCAGAACCATTATATTTAAATTTACTTTGTCATAGTCGCCGCTGACGTCAGCAGAATTCAGCAGGTTAAGGCTCCCACACAAAACTGCGAATTCGCGTTGCATCGTGGTTTTGTGTTAACCGTTAATTCTGCTGACGCCTAAAAGCGTCAGCGGGTTCAATAGGTTAACTATCTTAATCCAGATATATTATCGCCATCCGTGAAATACTTATCACTGAGTATCCCGTGACTATCTGTGGTCTTCTTCGTTAGTTTCACTTCACCAAATGATACTTTCTGAATGCAAATACTTGACTTGTTATGAAGATACCAAAATCCCTATGTGTTTGCCTATAATATTTGAGGAGTTCCCTCAATTCTTCATGGATCCTATCATAAGAACTAGATTTTAATAATAATGGGATCAATCTGGAAGTATTTCCTTTCAGATAAAAAAAGGAATTTTCCAAATCGGTTTATAAATGACTGAGTACTGAGGTAACAAACATAAAAAACATGCAACTGAATTGATAACCTCCTCCTTTTTTGAAGTCGGTTAAAATTGGTACAATCCTATAGCACTTTGGTTTAATTTTTGCGACAAGCAATTAATACACCCACATCTTAAAACTGAGTAAATAATTATGTGCGAAAGGACTATTTTAAATGTTAACATTATGGAATTACTGCGCTCGTTCGTGCTAAGCCCACAAGTACCTACCTATTACTTTATTCTGAAACTATACTACGTCGATATACACGTCTGGATATTACAGAAATTGCTTCCAATTAGCGGTAAAATCTTCATCACTCGTGAGTGAACTGTTCATTTATCGTTCAGTACAGGAGAATAAAGAGCACGTGGAGACGCACCAATGAAAGGGCTACCTACCCATTTATATTCACCATTCATTGGAGCATAATATGGAAGTCTATTATACTCGTATCGATGCATGTACCTATTATTATAATTTTATGAGTAGTAAGGAATATTTCAATCCTTTATTGATTTTGAAAAACTTAAGCTTTGGTTTCTTAAAACGACATCGTGCGCGCACTGGCGCCCTCGTTGTTTCTTTGATTGTTTATTTTATTTAGGAATGAAAATGGAGAAAATAAGCGTGTTACGTTGTGTTCCACAAGACTATACGTTATTATTATTAAAAACGGCAGTTTTATGTTTTAATAATTATAATCCTTAAAACAGAAAAGAGTGGCCACTAAGCTCCGTTTTAAGGATTATAATAAAAATTAACAATGTAAAATTACTATTTGTAATAATAATAACATAAAGTCTTGTGGAGCACAACGTAACATGCTTATTTTCTGCATTTTCATTCTAAAATAAAATAAACAACCAAACAAACGCTGAGGGCGCCACTGCGCGCGCGGTGTCATCAGAAAGCGGCGAACGGTTACACAATAACGGCTGTCCAAATACAGAGCGTTTTTTGACACCTGAATGGCAAATTTGGTGAAGATTTTCATGACGGCCACCGCTCTTCAAAGAAACCGGAGCTTTACCTAATTTGGGTAAACATGATCTAGTTTTCTTATAACTCCAATTATTATAATCTTGACCGCGTTTTCACGACGGCCCATTTCAACACGTTCAGCATGTTTTTACCTAACAACATTTAAGTTCTATACCCAGCCCGATCCCACGTTATTCACGCAACCTTAGTTCCTCGACACAATAAAGTGATTATTTACCAGTTGCTGAACGCAACAATGTCCACGCCGACACGCGGACACAAAGGTCCTGTCTATCTATCCGTATCGTCATTTATCATCGGTATTGATAGCCTTGATAGCCGACGTCTATACCCGGGTGGAGCATGAATTTGCCTGTTTATTGAATTCAATGTTGTTACTAAAATGAAGGCAGGAGAGTAAATGGTTTCGATGGAGATTTCTGGTGATTGCAAAGTTGTAACATTGTTGCTGGTAAATGTGAAGGTTATTGTTTTCGATGTTTTTAATTAGAGTCCCATTTATTTGAGTTCAAGTTAAATAATGGCTTGGCATGGCCATGGCTTCGAATATGTACGTGTGACGTTCACCAAAGCGTGCATAGCCCGCTTAGTGGACTACTGCCTTTCATAGAGAAGAGGCCTGCAATTGGGACATTATAGGGATGTTGGTATAACCAGTCTGTTGTCAGTAAACTGGATATGAAAAGCTGTGTGTTTACACAAACAGCTCTTATTGCTGCTGCTGATAAATGCAGTAGGAGCTACTTGAGAGAACTTTATTACCATACTAGCTGTGCCCTGCGACTTCGTTTACGTGGAAGTCGTAAGAAACACAATATACTAAAATAACAGCCACATTTTAATAAAACTCCCTCGTCCCCCGACCCGTCGCGTTGCATTGCCCGCCCGCGGTATTACTTCGTATTCGCTGAGTGTTCTTTCTGACTTTTTTCTTTTTACTCGGCACCTAAGGGTCGCAGCGTGATGCTTAATAGCCTATAACTATTGATGTTAAATAGCCTATAACTATCCTCGAGAAATGGGCTACCAAATGTAAAAAGAATTTTTCAAAACCGTCTTTTTGTTAACAATTTCATTAGTTTTTTTTTGCGCGGAACCCTGATTATTTTTCTAAAATAAGCTTAAGCTTAACTTAATAGCTTAAGTTACTCCCCATAATATCAGCTATCTGCCAGTTAAGTCCCGTCAAAATTGGTCCAGCCGTTTCGAAGATTAGCCGGAAAAACAGACAGACAGACAAAAATTTTAAAAATTGCTTTTTTGTTATAAGTACCGTATATACTCGTACTTTCTTATGCATTTAGTAAAAAGTTGTAATTTGACATGACAAACAGACACTTCAATTTCATTTATTTGTATAGATTTTTACGCCACTTTTTCATTCCACCTAACGCAAGTAGACAGTGGGATATAATATACGGGTTGTAGTAATAATGCTGACGTCCTGTTATTCAGATCTTCGAAATGGTGCAGGAAAAAATACCTAAAAGAATTGTGAGCAGGTCTTTGCCCAGCAATAGGAGAATTAAAAAAATGTTTAAGACGCAGATATATGACAATGGCCTTGAGTGCATAGCTGGCGTGTTCTGTGCTGAACTCATGGCACGCATTGCGTCGTACGTCCACCCACGACAATAAGACTCGACCATCAAGGAGCGCTGTCCCAAATTAGACGCATTATTAATTTAAACATGTAAACTAAAAGATACATAATTAAATTATCTTTAAAATGGTGAAGGTTTCATAAAAATACGCTTGATAATTTGGCGTGATTCTCAGTTTTTTATCCTTGTTAGACATAAATTTACAAATTAATTACACTTTGTAATATAAACATAATCTAAAATATTCACATATTAAGTTAATGAAGAAATGCTCTTATTTAACATATATTATTTCTAAATCATTAACACTACTCGTTTAGATGTGATCTTCAGTTTAAAATCATTTCAAAAGTCGGTTATCGTCGCCTTAAGCAGAGGGCTGTAATAAGCTCTTCCATGTGATATTTTAATAAACTTTCACACCTTTAAAAAAAACTAATATCTACATTCCACGCCATAAATTAATATCCCACTGCACATCCGACATTTTACGTAGGTACAAAGTAATTTATTACACGTAGGTAATGTAACGTCTAGTAATATGCAGCGCTTGTTGCTACAGGCAGGAAAGGGAGCGTAATTTATGTTCAATACCTACTGATACCGGAGACAGTACGCTACTGCCTGTGATAACTTTATTACATGAGAAGGGCGATAAATTCCCCTATGGGGAAGGGTTAAATCTCAAGACATGTTAAAAATCAGAGGCATTTAAACACCTAATGAACAGGTAACAAAAGCTGAATTTTTTGGATCTTAAAAGAAGGCAAGTATTCAACAGGGATCAGAGAAAACTTTGATATGGATTTCTTACATCATACCTATTTTCCTATCTGTAGCGATTCTTAATCTTATATCTTTCTTATTTATAGAACAATCTCGTATCACGATGTATACGTCCTGAATGAATTTTGAAACTACTGAACCGATCTTGTCACTATGTGTAATTTGGTCCAACTTAAAAGATAGGATAGTTTTTATCTCGATTATTGACCTCAAGTAACAGCGCGGGCAGGCGATGCGATGCGACGGGGTGGGTCGGGGAAACAAGAGATTTCACGCGGACGAAGTCGCGGGCGGAAGCTAGTTTTTATATATAATATCTACCATAATCGCCCTGTAGGTATCTAAGGTACTTATTTAACGTTTTAATGATGCAGCTAAGTTTACAGTATCTAAATATAAACTTAATCTCTTTAAATATTTACCTCAGTTCTTACCCACACTATTCATAACATTAAGAAATACTTATCTACATTTTTACAGTTAAATAATACTACTTATTATTTTTAGGTAATGGGAGTAGATACAAAATATAAACCTTTTCCTTTCCGTGTTCCCAAGATATTGCAGTAAGTGACAGAATTATAGCAATATCCTCTATAAATCGCAATTTGCGACCCAATGGGGAACCCTAGCTTCGGGAGGCATTTAAATAAAATAATGGTATCTTTTCAAATCCATTCTGAATTCTGTGCCATCTATATTTAAGACCTCGGTACTAATTGGAAACTCTAACTACTGAAAATGATGAACTAACATCGTGGAGAACATGAAAATAATTATTCAGAATTTGTATTGATTGCAATCTAGTGGCGCCATCTATTCACTGTATTATAAACGTCGTAAGTAGAGCAAGCTGTTATGTTGGATCCAGTTCAGGCTGATTTAGACAGATGTCGCTTATAATAGTTTGCATTAAATAAAACTAAGGTAGGGCAGTCAGTAATTTGGTGATCACAATCATTTATACCATCAGTCACCATCAGTGTACTTTCAATAATATTGTAATCACCGTGTCCAAACGGGCGATAGTTATTTATGTATTGATTGGTGAGTTCCAGGACAAGCCGGTTTCCTCAAAATGTTTTGTTTCACCGTTTTGATAAGCGTGATATGAGAGAGACGTTAAAGTTCACGAAGCTTACCTAAAATCTGACGGAAGCTACCTGTAATTAATAATTGTAGATAGAAGTAATAGTTGGAAAACACTCAACATAGTTGGGAAATGGCTACTCAGATGAATTAGGTGTCAATAATGCAAATATCTTGCAAACTTTAGAGGACACTGCCTACTAGTAGTGCTATCAATGCAGGAGCTAAATATTTACTTCGTGTACAGTATTTTTAACTCACGAAGTGACACGCGCTTTAGTTGTGGTTACCAAATGTATGCTACAAACACGCTGTGAATGTGTGTGTAAGCGCAGGAGCTCGCGGTACCGTCCGAGACAATGGCGATGTTGGAAGTGTGGGGGTGCGTGTGCGTGTGTGTGTTTTGTGCTAACGCTACTCGTTTTCACGTACACTTGGTTAACACAAGTAAAGCGCGCGTCGCTTCGTGATATAAAAATACTGTAGCATTGTATTGATATGAGAGAAAAATGATGGCTGGCGTGCATCTTTTTGTGCACTAAAAAGCTTACACGAGTGACAATATTTAAATAATGTCATGTAAGTACCTATTTTATCGAACCTCAAATAATTTCCATTTTGCTTTCCCTGTGAATATACAAATAATTCCTATTTTGGGGACCTAAAAATACTAAATAGCCAAGTAACTGCAACCAACTTGGATGTAGCGCTTTTTACTGCGACTAACTGTGAAAAAAGGCCAGGAAGTTAAAAAGATGCTCAATATTTTTTTTTTTAAGTGTGCATCATTAGACGGTCAAAATGTCTTTAGAGGTTCATTCACATAAAAAAGCGTAGGTACCTACCTACATCATTAGAAGGTCAGTAAGTTTTTAGAGGATTAGTTAAATATTCCCTTAAATAATTGGGCGTGATTAGGATATACCAGAGTATGTCCTAATCAGCAGGGCCGTCTCTACCCGCGGGTGCAAGGGGTGCGTAGAACCCGGGCGCAGGGTCTTAGAGGGCGCAAGCCGATCGCCTTATACCTACACAATACACATACCATGCGTAATCACAATCAGTTTTAAAAATTACCAAATATTCATTAAACAAAAATATAGGCACCAATGTTGTTTACAAAAAATACGCCTCATGCAGCTTTCAGCACATTTGCCTTGCGACTTGCGAAGTGCAAGCCAATTTAGATAATACTAGCTGTGCCCCGCGACTTCGTTCGCATGGATGTCGTGAGATACACAAAATAGGTACTAAAATAACAGCCACATTAATAAAACTTCCTCGTCCCTCGACCCGTCGCCAACCGTCGCGTTGAATCGCCCGCCCGCGCTCTTACTTCGTTTTCGTTTCGTGTTCTTTCTGACTTTTTTCTTTTTGCTCGGCTCCTAAGGGCCGTAGCGTGATGCTAAATAGCCTATAACTATCCTCGAGAATTGGGCTACCAAATGCAAAAGAATTTTTCAAATCCGACTTTTTGTTCATAATTTCATGGGTTTTAATTTTTTTTGCGCGGAACCCTAATTATTTTTCTAAAATTAAAGTAGCCTAAGTTACCCACCGTAACATCAGGGGGCCAACCACCAAATCTTAAAGCAGTATTATTTTAATGTTACTTCAGTGTGAGAATGAGATGAAGCTATACAGGACGTCTAGCTCCACCGCTTTCCCACACTCAAGTAAGATTACAGTAATACTGCTTTAAAAAGTGGTGGTCTAGCTCCTGGTATCTGCCAGTGATAGTCCTGTCAAAATCGGTCCAGCCGTTTCGGAGATTAGGTGAAACAAACAGACGGACAGACAGACAGACAAAAATTTTAAAAATTGCTTTTGTTACTTCCTTATGCATTCAGTAAAAAGTTGTTATTTTGACATTACAAACAGATAGTTTAATTTTATTTATATGTATAGATTTAAAATAAGACAAGAGTTGATTCCAACATTTCCAACAAACACGCGGCAAATTCAAAGAGAGCTTGCAGCTACAAGTGAGTGCGCGCGCGCCCGCTTGAAGCGAGTGTCTAGTCACCTTATTTTAATGTACAATACAAACAAAACCACTGACATGGGCGACATAGCTCACTGAAAAGATATTTATTCCAATAATTTTATGTCCGTGTTTCCTAATGTTTCAACATCTTTACGTATATATAAGTATTATTAACACTTCTTGTGACAGTAGCAGAAGGCGGAAGGTCCTTTTCGAGATTGAACGTAATAAAAAATTACTTACGATCAACGATGATCGATGACCCAAGATAGATTGACAAATTTGGCCATAATAAGTACCGATGCTGTGAACGGCTGGAAAGTGGCTTGCCCGGATACAGTTTACCCCGAGAACCCGTCTTCCCAGAGACAGTGGGATGAGCTGCTCGGCAGGTTGGTACAGAATAAACCCATCAATACATCCACCAATACTGCTGAGCGTGCCCGCCTGCTGGCTTTGGGTGAATGGAAGTCGGGCCTCTGGCTGCAAGCGCTACCTTCACCCAACATAGGCACTATGCTGGGTGACATTACATTCCGGCTCGCTACATGTTTGCGTCTGGGCACTCCTTGCGGGGCTCCACATCGCTGTCAATGTGGCGAAGGAGTCGACTGCCTCGGACACCATGGCCTATGCAGCAAGAACGCTGGTCAGATGGCACGACACGCCAGCATTAACGACATCATCCGTCAGGCTCTTGTCATCGCCGGCGTGCCAGCTGTTTTAGAACCCAATGGCTTGGCACGAGACGATGGGAAGAGGCCAGACGGAATGACCATAATGCCTTGGAAGGTGGATAGGCCTTTGATACGGGATGTAACCTGTGTCAACACGCTCGCGCCTTCCCATCTTCTTAGCACGGCGCGGCGGACTGTGCTGGGGCAGCTGCTGCAGGATCAGAAAACTTCAAACGGCCCAAATATCTGATTTGGAGCTATATTTTTGAGCCGTTTGAGGTTGAAACACTAGGGCCTTGGGGTCCGAGTGTTCATCGAGTATTTCGGGACATCGCTAAGCGGTTGGTCGAATCTTCACGTGACCAGAGGGCTGGCCTATTTTTAGCCCAAAGAATCAGCATTGCCATCCTACGTGGCAATGTGAAAGTACTCTGAAAGTAATCTGAAAGTACTCTAAATACTGGAGATAGCAAATGTTAAAGAAAACATTCCTTTATTTTTAAAAAGAAACAAATCTACATTCAAATATTTTTGAAAATTCGCTTACCACACTCGGGAATCGAACCGGCTAAAATCCGAAAAAATAACACCCTGTACTTTTATGGCATCAATCGATAGGATCAATCATAAGGATCAAATCTTTCTAACAAACATGATAGGATATTTAACATTATGCTACTACTATTAGAAGCCGAGCAAAAAGTAAGAAAGAACGCTAAGTGAAAACGAAGTAACAGCATAGGCGGGCGATGCAACGCGGCGGGGACGAGGGAGTTTTGTTAAAATGAGGCTGTTATTTTAGTATATTGTACTTCTTACGACTTCCGCAAAAGAAGAGACTTCGTTCGTAAAAGATATCATCTAAAAAAGTTTGCCTACTTAAAAGCTACAAAAATTGAATTTGATGTTTGAAAATATAAGTACCTAATTTTAGTGTAGAGAATGGAACACAAAGCTTAAGTTTTTTGTTGGCAAGGGGAGCGCAGACGGATTTTCGCACCCTGGCGCTCAATATGGTAAAGATGGCCCTGCTAACCAGTCACTTCAGTCAGCAAGCACCGCTACCAACCTTGCTGCCTTGATAATCTTTGATCGCTCGTTCCGACACGAGGAAATAAATGCGTGGTAAAAATACATTAACCGTTTCAATGTGTACCGACCCTAGCGATGCGATTTGCTGAATTGCATTTTTGATATTGTAAAGGAACGCCAGAGCCGGGCGCGCTAGTCGCTTACATACCTTCGCCCAGCCACGTCCTATATTAATTATAACCGAGTAATTGTTAACCTTCATTAACCTTTTTATCATATTCAGTACAAATCAAAATTGCATATCATTTATTCTGGACCCTGACTATAACACGCACAACAAATGTGACCATTCATAGTGCACAGTATTTCGTTATTTTCCCCATTTCACCCCTAAAGGAAAAAGGGGTGATAAATTGATAACACGAGGTAATTGCGTTACTGGTCACGTTGTCTTTCCGAAAGGGTACCCAGCCCCCAACCCTCATGTGACGGGTATTTCCATGAGTCACGTGGTGGACCAACGTGGTCGTACGATACCAACTTTATTTCAGGAAGTTTTCTATACGAATACGACTTATAAAATAAATGGACTTTTCACAGAAGAACGTGCCTTTTAGGAAACCCTTCAAGCCGGGTCAACTTTGCATGTGGTGCCAATTGCTAAGCAATGTCAAACAACTTCGACCATTCATGGGCGGTCATTGAAATATTCATATCCAACAGAGACTATTGCAGATTGATGAATGATGGCTTTAAAATAATCATCAACGTCATACAGTCAGGGAAACAAATTGTTTATCAACTTGACTCACTACATCAATTTACCGTGTTATGGCAATTTCCGGCTGTCAAAGAATGACAATTGTGATTTTAATATAAGGGCGATTTAAGTTGATAGTTAACTTAGTAAACAATTGATTTCCCTGACTTTACATACTATATGATACGAGCATCGCTGAGCGATGGAAGCTTCGCTGAGCGATAGTTGCATCGCTGAATCCCTGAATGAGGAACAGCTATTTTATACATTTTGAATGAATTCAAACAGGTGCCTTCATGTTCTAAATCAGTGTTGTTCCCTCACGTAAAGTTGTAAAAATCTATGCCTAGTTATCCCTTTTCCTGTAAATTAAAACGTTATCTAACTTTAATAACTAAGCTCGTTACTAGGCTAAAACTTAAGTGTCCTATATACAACAAAATTGGAATAACAAACAAGATTGCTAATCGCAAGTTGATAAAGTATTGTTTCAAAGAGAAATGTCACTTGTTTACGCAATCATACTACAAAAGTAGGTACCTAAGTAATTGGAATGACCTTTAAAATTTTCCTAAGCCCGATCACGTGCCGAACAGTTCATAAAACATTGGGCAACAAAATGTTGTTTTGTAAACTGCGTACCAGTCCTGAGAGTGCGGTGTGTCCCCGACACATTGGCCAAGGAATTTTTTGGTAAATTATGTGACAGAAGTGTCGATTAGGTTCATTTTGCTTTCATTAAGTATGATCTCATCTTTCTTTACAGAAGACTGGTGTGAAATCCAAACCACCCTAACCATATACTTAGTACAGTCACATTCAAAATTACCTGCGTAGTTGGTCGTAGGGCGCTTGCGCGGCGGGATCGACCCGTGGCTTCGTCGACTAGCTCTCATTCGCCCGGTATCTACCAAATCGGTGAGTACGCAAAACATTTACCCGTGTACGGACTATGTGATCAAATTCCATTAAAAAGACGCTTAAAAAGGAGTGCATGTATCTTGCGGTGGCGCTAATCATAATTATAGCAAGTTTGGTCAGATTACATGTAAGTCATTTTTAAATATTAACCTGAGATCTGCTCTTTGCTTACACTTTCTATGTCTGATGTCCTCTCACTGAAGTTCAAGGCACGCATAAATCTTCTTACTTCCAAGGGATATTGTGTTACTGTTATTGATTCCCGCTTATCATGTTCGCACCCACTGATCGCAAAATGGCAAGCCACGCAATCAACCGCAAGTAAAATATTTGAATACGTCACAATGTGTGTCATTGATAACGTTAGATAGACACGTCTGCTTGATACTGAAAATGGAACTTTCTAAAGTTCAGTAAATAAATACGAGTAAATATTTAAATCCCGATTTTAGTGACTTCTGCTAATATAAAATAGTTATTTACATGCTGTGTTTAGAAACGTATTAACCATGAACGAACCACATGTTGCATGCCACCGTATGCCACGTTAACGTACCTTACGTAGCATGCGCACTACGTCTTTGCATAGTGCATTTTACACCGACTGTACAAAAATAACAGAGCAATTTATTGGATTGTCAATTTGTTAAACATTGGATTAATAGGACAGGCTCATGGCTGCCGCAATAACAGCCGCACGGGTCGATCGATCAGTTTAAGCTATGCTTGCCGCGATCAGTCCGTGGATGGACCATCTCAACATACCGAGACCCCTCCTTGCCTCGGAAAACACATTAAGCCGTTGGTCCCGGCTGTCACTCTTGGATCTCTGACAGTCGTTACGGATCGCCAGAAGCCCGAAAGTCTGACAATCAGTCTTACCAAGGGGTATCATGTTACCCAGTAACTGGGTTGTGGATATGTGTCAGATAGGCAGTCGCTCCTTGTAAAATACTGATCCTGCAAAGCTGCATCCGGTTAGTCTGGAAGCCGATCCTATAATAGTTGGGAAAAGGCCAGGCAGATTGATTGAATTTATTGGCCTGTCCACAGTTTAAAATAACTAGGTAGTTACTTGTGTAAAAATTAATAAGTGAAATCAAGGAAATTAATTGTTTATCAAATTGACTACCTACTTGAATTGTCCGTATATTCAAATCACATCTATCATTCTTTGGCAGTTTTATGAAATGATTATATCACGGGAAATTGACGACATGTATATTTTTGTGTGCTATTGGCTGTAGATAAATGTTGTTTTCAGGTTTCCAACAATATTGTTATATAATTGTCAAAGAAAGCCACTTTTTAGATAATTATGATAAATTACAGACAAATATTTTGAAACTGTAAAAAGTCGTTCCCTTTGAGCGCCACGCCACACGTTACATTGTCGCGTCATGTGTTTAAAGTCGAATATCGCGTTACATTTGGCACTTTCGGCAGTGTTTTATTATTGTTGTTTATACGACTAATAACTTAAGGGACACGTTATTGTCTATGTCTATTTCAGACATATTGAAAACAGAGTAAACTTTTACCTACTGAAAAAATATAGCTACATCTTTGTTATTGGGATTAGGAGTAGGAACAACAAATTTATTAGAGTGGATTTATTTGGATGGATGGTTTTTGTTTACGGTCGAAAAAAAATAAAAATATATATATATAATGTACAAGTATACAATAAAAATAAAAGGGGGGGAACAGCTCTCATTGGGTATCAAAAAATTCGTCCGCATCGCTGTCAATGGGAAAAGTGCCCAAAAGGCTGGCAGCATTGCCACGTTGGATGGCAATGCCGATTCTTTGGGCTAAAAATAGGCTAGCCCTCTGGTCCCATAAAGAGTCGACCAACTACTTGGCGTTGTCCCGAAATACTCGATGAGCACTCGGACCCCAAGGCCCTAGTGTTTCAACCCCAAACAGCTCCACATCGCTGTCAGTGCGGTGAAGGAGTCGACTGTCTTGGACACCATGGCATCATGGCAGCAAGAGCGCTGGTCTGATGGCACGGCACGCCAGCATTAACGACAATATCCGTCGGGCTCTTGTCACCGCCGGCTTGCCAGCTATTTTAGAACCCAATGGCTTAGCACGCGACGGTGGGAAGAGGCCAGACGGAATGACCATAATGCCTTGGAAGTTAGGAAGGCCTTTGGTGTGGAGTGAAAACTGTGTCGACACCCTCGCACCATCCCATCTTCCTAGCACGGCGGGCTGTGCTGGAGCGACTGCTGCAGGTGCAGAAGACCTGAAACAGCGCAAATATAACAACCTGATTGGGAGCTATATGTTTGAGCCCCGCAAGGAGTGCCCAGACGCAAACATGTAGCGAGCCGGAATGTGGTGTCACCCAGCATAGTGCCTATGTTAAGCTCATAAACGAAATTCGATTCGTGCACTCATGGGTGAACTACGTCACCAAATGCAACCCACACATTGATCTATACATCTATATAAATAAATAAAATTGAAGTGTCTGTTTGTAATGTCAAAATAACAACTTTTTACTAAATGCATAGGAAAGTATAAACGGTTCTTATAAAAAAAAGCAATTTTTAACATTTTTGTCTGTCTGTTTGTTCCGGCTAATCTCCGAAACGGCTGGACCGATTTTGACGAAACTTTCACTGGGAGATAGCTGATGTAATGGCGGGTAATTTAGGCTACTTTTATTTAAGAAAAATAATTAGAGTTCCGCTCAATAAAATTAAAACCCATAAAATTGTTAACAAAAAGTCGGATTTGAAAAATTATTTTTGCATTTGGTAGCCCAATTCTCGAGAATAGTTATAGGTTATTTAACATCACGATACGACCCTTGGGAGCCGAGCAAAAAGAAAAAAGAAAGAACACTAAGCGAAAACGAAGTAATAGCGCGGGCGGGCGATTCAACGCGACGGGTCGGGGGACGATGGCGTTTTATTAAAATGTGGCTGTTATTGTAGTATATTGTGTATCTTACGACATCCACGCGAACGAAGTCGCGGGACACAGCTAGTAATATTATAAATGTGAAAGTGAGCTTTTTTGTTTATTTGTTTGTTTATTATGCTTTCACGTCTTAGCTACTCAACCGATCATCACGAAGTTTGGCATACACGTTGTCAGGGGTACAGAAAAGGGCATAGGGTACCTTTCATCCAGAAAATGTACTGTTCCCGAGGAATAGAAAAATAATTTTACAAAATCTACATTAACGCGAGTAAAGCCGCGGGCAAAAGCTAGTGATAGGTTCAAACTCAAATTCAAAGCATTTATTTCAAATAAACCAATTACAGGCACTTTTGAACCGTCAAAGAGTCGGTCAGTTAGTCAGAAAGTTGAAAAATGGAAAAGGTAAATTGACAAAAGAAAAGCGATATTATCCTTTTCAGTCCGTTCGATCGTAGACGTGATTACATGCGTAGGCGGCGTAGCGCTACGTCAAGTGCTACGACAAAATTTTCAAGACGATGTTACCGCCCACTGAGTTTTTTGTTTCAGAGCTTCGTACATGGACACTCAAAAACTTGGCCAGTCCTTTAAGATTTCCGTCACGGGTAAAAAACTAGATTCGAAGAAAATTATACCAATTTACTGTAAATAAAGTAAATAGTAGGTACTTAGTCATAGAAAAAAAATATGATTCGGTTTTTCTAAAACGCCGCCGTAACCTTTGTAGTGACCTTGTTTTATTATTTTAGTGGAAAAGCATTTACACTGCGATAGACGTCATACTATCGTTATTGTTATGAACTTTTGGCGAATAAATCTTAGGATTTAACAGAATGATTGTCATAGATAGATAGAATACGTACATCATAAAAACTACAGACATAAATGTAGAAATACACATAGGGTGATACAATGGGCGGTCTTATAGCTAAAAGCGATCTTTTACAGACAACCTTTGAATGGATTAAAGGGAGGAGGAGAGACAATCCTGTAGGTAATGTAATGTAGGTATTCAGTGGTGTACCCGTTACATACACAATAAATACATATGTACATACAATAATCAACATGAAACAGGAGCAAGGAACGTTATGTTCATTTTTAATATTGTTAGAATGTTTACAGTAGGTAGGTATCAATAGAATATTTATGCGGATTTCGATGGCGTTCTCATAAAATGATAAATCATATTTATTTTGTAAATTATTGGTTTTAACAAAGATTTCTCATCAGTTACTTTCAAAAAAAGTAACTTCAAAAAGAAATTAACTCAAAACTAAAAACTAAAATACAGATCCCAAGACACCGATCTTAATAACGGTAGGAGGGGTTCTCATCGGTGTCGAGTCGACGATGAAGTACCTGGGACTCGTCCTCGACAGCCGGTGGAATTTCGTGGAGCATTTCCGACGTTTGGCTCCCAGACTGGAGCGGGCCGGGGCTGCCTTGGGGCGGCTCCTGCCCAATCTGGGGGGTCCAAACGCCTCCTGCCGGAGGCTCTAAGCGGGGGTCGTGCGGTCCATGGCCCTTTACGGAGCTCCGGTGTGGGCGCGTTCCATGAGGCGACGACCGGTACGTCGATTGAACGCGTCCCAGAGGGTCATGGCCATCCGGTTAGCCCGGGGATACCGCACGGTCTCCGGGGAGGAGGCGAACCTCCTTGCCGGATTACCGCCATGGGATCTGGAGGCAAAAGTCCTCGCGCACATGTGGGAGTGGCGCGAGGAGGCAGGACGCCGGGGCGTAACTCTGTTGCCGCGAGAAATCGTGGCACGGCGGACAGAGCTCCGGCAGGATCTCATGGCGGCATGGAGAGTGCGATTGTCGCAACCCAGCGCTGGGCACGCCACAATTGCGGCGATAAGTCCCCTCTTTGAGGAGTGGCTGGAGAGGCGCCACGGCGTCCTCACCTTCCGCCTGACGCAGGTCCTCACCGGACACGGGTGCTTCGGGAGGTACCTGTTCCGGATAAGGCGGGAGGAAACGCCCGGGTGTCACCACTGTGTGGATCGCCCGGAGGACACGGTGGAGCATACGGTGGAGGTCTGCCCGGCTTGGGCGGAGCACCGCCGTGTCCTCGCGGAAGCGATCGGCGGCGGCGATCTCTCGCGTCCGGCCCTGGTCCAGGCCATGGTACGGAGCGAGAGTGCATGGGAAGCCATTACCTCCTTCTGCGAAGCAGTAATGCTCGTGAAGGAGGAGGCGGGACGCGTGAGGGAGAGGCAAGCTTTGCACCCTCACGCCCCTAGTCGCCGCAGGAGACGCCCTGGGCGTCGGGAATTGGCAGCCGATTCCCGGCCACCGTAGGCGCGGGCTTGCGGACGGCGAGCAATGGGTAGCTCGCCGTCTGGTAAGGACCAAGCCCGAGTCGACGGCGCGTCGTGTTCCACGCGCGCCTCAAAGAGATGTCAGCACTATTGACGGGGTCCGCTAGGGCCGATGCCAGCTAGGGTTGCGGGATGTTTGAAAGAGTTACCGTGGCCCCGGCACAGGCAACAGAAGGAACACGGGTGGGTTTTAGTCAGTAAAAGTCTGACACGCCCTCCCGCTCCGCCCAGAGCGGGAGAAGTCATTTGATGATTTCCCATCCACAAAAAAAAAAAAAAAAAAAAAGACACCGATCTTGGGATCTTTATTTTAGTTTTTTGCCACCAACTTCTGAAATTAAAGTTTTTTCATATTTTTGATATAAATTAATTTTGAACACGATATATTTTTTTAAATTACTTTTTTATTTCGTAATTTTTAGTTTTATGTAAAATCTGGAATATTTGTTTGTAATAAGTAGTTAATAGTTTTGTAGTAAATACTGCACTACAATTTGACCAAGATTTTAAGATGTTTTCCCTTTGACACGTAGCTCGTGTCAATAAGCCAGGCCGTCATACTTACACGTATTAGTCCATCTCGTGAAAACTACTGAACCAATTTTGATGAAACTTGCACTGTTCCCTAAGTTGAAGTAAGCGTAAGCCAATAAAAAAAACATAATCACCATTTGATTAATAATTTCGGAGAAATGCGTGGACAAACATACATACACCTATAAAATTTTTGTATATTTGACTAGAAACCCTAATGGATTTATCATATATCAATATATTGCAGTTCCAATAATATTACATACATATACGTGTCGAATTGATAACCTCCTTCTTTTTTGAAGTCCTAGATGGTTCCTATTCTGAGAAGAAAGACCGAAACAAACTCACAGGTCGCAGTATCTTTTAAAGTCCAGATATTATCTTAATAACTAATCTTTATACCAATAATAGTTTGTTTGTATGTTTGAACGCGCTAATCTCTGGAACTACCAGTCGGATTTGAAAAATTCTTTTTGCGTTTGATAGCCTCATTCTTGAGAAAAGTTATAAGCTATATAACATAACGCTATGACCCTTAGAGGAACCGAGTAAAAATTAATAAAATTGAGAAAGAACGCTAAGAGAAAACGAAATAATATCGCGGGCGGGCGACTGAATTTGTAGGAGAAATTTGTAGGATTAAAAAAAAATGCATTTTAAAAAAGCTTATCAAAAATAGCTTATAAACTATTTAACTTCACGCTACGACCCTTAGGAAAGGAGCGAAAAGAAAAAAAAGTCAGAAATAACGCTAAGCGAAAACGAAATAACAGCGCGGCCAGGCGATGGATGCGACGGAGTGGGTCGCGGAGACGAAATTTCACGAGGACAAAGTCGCGGGCAGAAGATAGTTTATAGATAAACCTAACTGGCTGTTATCATTCGAGACGAAACTGTTTGTTATTTTTTGTTTTCAGCGGAGAGAGATGGTCGAATTTTAGGAGTGGTTTAATAAATCCAAACTGTATTTATTATACACGCGGGAAAACGATTTTCCATTCATACGGGTTACTTGGTACCGTTGATGAAAGATCGTCTTACCTAATTTCATATTTCTATGCTCAGTGATATTATGCCGTGCGTCATTTGTCAGTCAGTCAGGAAACAATGTTTATTGAAGTCAGGTAGGAGATCTTCACATTCGGCACTGCGTAAGATGCAGCACTACTTTCTAGACAGGAGCCATGATTAAAGCCCGTATACAGAACCTCACTCACTCAAGCTTTACTTAAAACTAGTTTCAACCAATCAAATGGATTTGCTTTGCAGAGAGCAGTGGTGGCCCAGTGGTAACGGCCGCGTTTTACGAGTAACAGTTAGGTTCGAACCCAGACAGGCAAAAAATTACTTTGTGTAAATTATTTCATCACCACAGCTCTCATAATGGTGAAGGAAAACATCGTGAGGAAACCGGCATGTCCTAGAACCAAAAATTCGGAGACATGTGACATCTACCAACCCGCACTGGACCCGCGTGTTGGATTACGGTCCATTCCCTCTCACAGAGAGGAGGCCTGTGTCCCAGCAGTGGGAACGTTACAGGCTGATTATGCTTATACTAAATGGCTGTATAAATATTAAGTAATCAGTCTGTGTTGTCCTACTGCAAGGTAAAGGCTTCCTTTTTCTTCTTTTACTCAACTCGATCCTACCGGAAGCTAACTAGGTTTAAGTAATGTTTGAGTTTTGAGTGAGGTTCTGTACTACGTGCCTAAATGAGTTTCATGTATATCTAATGATGAGTAGAATCGAGAGTGGTGGTACATAGTCACCCTAAACCGTTATTGGGCACTTATTACATTTTCGTACTGCTTTTACCTAGCTACATGCAATATAAAGTTTGGGTAAATTCCTAGAAGTTAAATTCTTCGTAATTAGTCACTGTTGTCACTCAGTCTTGTAACTGCTGATGAATTTTCTTTTATTTCGGAACATAATATTTACATAATAACTGTTGTCACTGTAATTTTTATGAAATAGGAAACTAAAAATCTAGTAGGTCATCTTGATTATGATTTTTTTTTCAGTGGTCCACCTGAAGACCAATCTTCGTATCTATTTAAAAAAACAATCAATTTCAAATCGCAATCGCGTTGTGGCGACAATCAATGTCAAAAACTTGGCAAAAATGTAGGTGAGGTTTTTTGACAGATCAAAAACCCAAAAACCCTCGAATGCGAACGAGGCTCAGTTATAAACACCGTACGACACCGCTTTCCAACACATATGCCATGCTAATGTTATTTATTACATAACTTATAGCCGAAAATCTACGAAATAATAATTGAAATTAGTCCTATCAATATTACCTTTCCCCAAATATGAAGCTCCCACTCGGCCACCACGCGCCTGCGCTCTACCCACAAGCCTCTAACATAATAACAAATAAAACTGAATTTTATGCGACAGCAATAAGGTCCAATATAGAACGTACACGTCAAACGCATACTCATTTTCATCCCCTTGCACTGAGTCGGCTAGCCCGTGCAACAGTTCCGCGTGCTACTCCGGCCAGTACAGACCCTGTACCCGACAAATAAAACGAGACCTTATTTTCCAAGAAATTAAGCTTAAATTCGATCGCTATCGCGCGTAAAATAATTTTAAATGTCGCATTGGGAATTAATTGAGGAGTTCTTTCCTCCTGTTAATTATTGGAAACATCGATTAACTCAACTACTTATCGTCACATTTCTGCTCGTTATTTCCGTTGCTTTGAAAATATTGTTTTTTGTTGTAAAAAAAATGCAACGTTTTCTCATTGCCAATATGAATTGGCTGTCCTAATTAAAAAAAAAACAAAACCAAATAATCTTTGTCCTTTCATTTTAATAACTGTTCTCATTAAGTTCATATGATGTGTATTCATTATCATAAACCGCATAAAATTCTGAATGATACTGCTGGGGACAAAAAAAAACTAGATTTAGGTGAGTAATTATTATTTATATCAGAAGTTGCACTTTTCCATATTATGTAAACAATCGCGATGATTTGCTTCTTAAAGATAATAAATAAATGTAATTCCTGTACAATATCGAACCTTATTCTCCCCAGGCAAAGGTCTATTTTAAGAATCAACCTAATTCACTGCGCGCCTGCGCGGTTTTCACTAGCTCACAAAAGTAGACTCTACGTAGTTGCAAGAAAGATTGCTGAATTCACTACAACTCCTTAGGTTATCAGGCAAGAAAGCTTCGAGAATATAAAATATATCATGATGTCCTCGTTTTTTTTGTTCTCGTCATACAAAATGCCCCTCACAATGCATATAAGAGCGGAAAAGCTAAAGCTAACACTACAATAGCACGTGCTTTAACTTAGCACTGACGCGCCACTGTCAAAGTTATAATAAGAAAAACTCTATTTTTAATGAATTAGAATACTTTAGTGATAGATACGTACACAGATACTCATAAAACGCTCTTGTAATGATATACAGAGTGGTCCAAATGGTGACATCCAAAAGAAAAATCTGAAATCCTCATACCGATTTTTTGTAGTTTTCATTTTATTTAAAATTTGAATATATCCCACTAAAACTTAAATCCCTCCTATCGAAACTTTTTTGTGTAACTTACAGGAATGTTGGCAGGAAGTTTATTATTTTACGTATGAAAAAAACATTCAAGACGATTATGTCACAAAAAAAAATAGAAAATAGCCACTACAAAAAAATATATGAATTCTTGAAACTACACGGGCAGAAAAAATATATTCGAAAACTATAAAAAATCGCGGAACATACATGGGGTATTTAAGTATGTGTATGGTATGTATATACATGAGGTATGTGTATTGGTCTTAGTGTGAGAAATTTAGATTTTTCTTTTATACGTCACTATTAGGACCTACCAGAGCCTAGACCACCACCTCTTAAAGCAGTATTATTTTAATCTTACTTGAGTGTGGGAAAGAGATGGAGCTAGACGTCCTGTATAGCTCCATCTCTTTCTCACACTGAAGTAACCTTAAAATAAAACTGTTGGCCCCTTGTATATAGGTAAAACAGAAGACCTTATTTATTTATTTAACAGTTTATGTACACACATATAAACAGACAAGAAGAAAGGAACAGAAAAATACGTACAAAGGTGATGCTTATTTCTAAAGAAATATCCTTAGTTTCCGATCAAAACGATTCTATTCTATTCTATTCTAAAACATTAATTTTCAGCAAATAGGTACATTAAAAAACTTATGTGATATCTAGCTTTGTCTAGACCCCAGCTAGAGCTATAATTAGGCTTCAATCGTACTGTGCCTCGCGCCTGCGCGTTGCACATAGGCATCTATCATGCTAGCACACAACATTGAACATAATGCAATAACGTTTAAAGTTTAGAATGGCACGACCGCTAGTTCGATGCGTTTTCAGCCTTTGAAACGAAGCCTTGTGCACTGAACACCAAGTCAGGCGTGCAACAGTTCCGCGTCAGCGTCCAGTTTGTGAAGTCGTAATAAACAACATAGACTTTAACAAACAGTAAATAAAACCTTTAGTTGTTTACACAGTACGCCGTAAAATAGCACCGTAATAGCTAAAGTCATTAAAGATATTGTTGCGCCACTTCATTTGCAATAAGTTTTATCAATTTCGGCATTTTCTTTATCAAAAATTTCTCAGAAAACGAATCAATGTATTTAGCTCTTTGCCTCATCATCATTATAGCGAGCTTGATCAGGATTCATGTAAGTGTTACTTCATAAGCTTCAAGAAATAATATGTTTTCATAATATTTCTTGAAAATACTGGAACTTAATAGCAATCTATCTGCTCTTATTTCATGCGAACATAACAAACAGCGACGCATTTTCACGTCATTTTCTCGAAAGCAGTTTAAACTGCTGAAACAAAGCTTTATCCACAAGTAATAAAGCTCACAATAGACCGGTTTATGTAAATGAGTCTTCACTTACCACGCTTCTGGATAAAGCTTGTTGCGCTGTGCTGAAATACTTAAGTAAGTTTACCTACAATATCAAAAATTCCACGTTCCTTGATTTTAATGTATGTAATGAAACAATTTTTTTTTTACTAGCACTTCCCACGCGACTTCGTCCGCGTGGATTTCGTACTTTAGTACCCCGCTTGGGGGAGAATTTCAAAAAAGCCTGATACACGTTATTCTTTATTTTGGTCTTAAGTACAAATCCTGACTTTCGGGCTAATCGGACCGCTCGTTAAAATTCTTCCATACAAACGTTGACACCTCCCAAACCCCCTTTAAGGGGTAGTTTAGAAAAACAAGAAATGACAAACTTCATAAATTTGCTAAGATTCGTGCCAAGTTTCAAGTTTATTAACTCAAGGAATAAGATTTTTGATACAAACAAAATCCCCCTTTTTCACCCCCTTAAAGAATCCCCTCTTAAGAAATATTCAAAAATCTTTCCTAAGTGGATGCTTACAACATAAACGCTCGTTCAGATAACAATGTATCCGTTTGTATAATAAACTTCCAAGCCCCATTCAAGATCTGAGCCTTAATAAATTCAAATCATTTATTAAACGTAAGTTGTGCCAGAAAGCCTTTTATACCGTTAAAGATTACATTGATGACAAAATAGCGTGGGATTGAGCTGCTCCAACTAATTTTAATTTTTTTTTTAATACACATACTGTTTTTTTTTTTGTTCTTTTCTTTTTACAATTTTTTTTTCTTATATACACATTGTCATTGATGAATTTTTATATATACAATGACATGAATATTTACTTTATAAAATGTAATATTATTTTAATTACTGTCAATGTGAAGACTATGTGGGTCCTTGTTTTTTTTTTTTTTCTCTCAGCTTTAATCATAGTTTGCTAGTTTGAGTAAATTATGCGGCCTACCCAAATGTCCTTTCTTTGGTATTGTTCGTCGAATCGTTGAGCTCCTTAACTTTTATGTTGAGCTGTACGATTACTGACAGATGCTTGCACTGACTGGACAGGTTCACTCAATCTCTGTGGTTCTTTCCTCGAAAGACCATTTCAGACACCAACCTACATGGTCTTCACATAATCTGACCAAGATTATGTCTGGACTTTAAAAGAGACTGTGACCTCTGAGTTTGTTTCGGACTTTCTTCTCAGAGTAGTCAGATAGGTAACGCCGGCCTCATCTAGTTTAAAAAAAAATTTGACATGTAAAAGTGTTTGTATAAACCTACTTACAGAAATAAAATCATTTATCAAAAGGCATCAACAGGCAAAATTTCTAGTTTGTAGCCCCAGCGATTTAAGCTCTGCGTTGATGAATTAGTCGGGACAAGTAATTATAATATATATATTAGCTTATTTATTTATTTTTATAATCTATATATAGATTATAAAAATAAATAAATAAGCTTATAATTATTCCATATCTTACATAGTAGTTGACACTTTAAATAAAGTAAGTATGTGGTTTAGTCACATGAGTTGAGTCGACAGTTTTTCTTGGAATAACTACTGACGGTACATTACAATGGGGCCCACACATGGAAAAAATATCAGGAAGGCTTAGTTAGACAGCCTATGCTGTTAAAAAAATTCAACAGATAACTGATAAAATTACAGCCAGAATTGTTTATTTTAGTTATTTTCATAGTCTTATGTCAATATGGGATTCTTCACTGGGGAACCTGTGCGGACATTAATACTATATTTGTTTTACAGAGAAGGGCTGTTCGAGCCATTTACAACCTAGATCCAAGAGATTCTCTTCGAGAAAAATTCAAAGAAATAGATATTCTAACTGTAGCCTCTCAATATATATACGTATTTGAAAATCTATTGTATGTACACAAAATATATCAAATTTAAAGAAAATGTCCGATATTCATAGTTTAAATACCAGGAATAAACACAATCTTGCTGTACATCGCACTCGCCTCCACAAAGTAGGCAACTCGTTCATGGGTCAATGTATACGCTTTTACAACAAACTTCCCATTGACATTCGAAACTTACCCATTAAACGATTTAAAAGATGTATTAAAACCAAACTTTGTAAAAAAGGGTACTATATTTTTTTTTAGTATTTAGAAGATAAAAAGCTTGAGATTGAGCTGCTCGCTCTGCTAAACCTTGTGGTATGACTTGACATTCTAATTTTAAATTATGCAAAATCATCATTATATTGGTAAAATTTTATATACATATTAACTTTCTTGAATATTATATACAACATGACATGAATATTTTCTTTTAAAAATATTATATTACTTTAATTATTGTGAATCTGAGCATTATGTGGGTCATCTATTTTTTTTCTTTCTCAGTTAGTTTTAATAATGGTCTTGGCATTTGAGTACTTCATGCGGCCTACCCAAATATCCTTTCTTTGGTATTGTTCGTCGAGTCGTTGAGCTCCTTAAGTCCTGGGTTGAGCTACACGATTACTGACAAATGCTTGCATTGACTGGACAGGTCCACTCAAATTTGTGTGGTTCTTTCCTCAAAAGACCATTTCAGACACGGATCTACATGCTCGTCACATGATTTGACCAAGATTATTTCTGGACTTTGACTTTCGCCATTTCTTCTCAGGGGTAGTCAGATAGGAAATGTCGACTCCAACTAGCTATTTTATTTTTAATATGAAGTGTAAAAGTGATTCCGATATCCTATTTACAGAATAAACAATTTCATTTCAGTAAAAAAAGCTTACAATAGTCGTATAATTAGTTTTAAGTTTCAAGATTTGGGTTTGAGATATGAACTCCATTATGGGCGAAGGGCTCCTCTATTTTTGTATTAGTTTGGTTTAATTTGCTCAAACATATACAGTTGTACACACACTTCTCTTTTCTTTATTTAAAGAAGAGAGATTTTAAGAAGCGCCTATTAATGACCTTCTTGAAATAAATGATCTCACTTTGGCTTGGATATGAAAAATATCCAAGCTATGTTATGCAATATTAGTCGAATACAAGAAACCGTCCATCAAGCTAGCAATAAATCAATATTTCCCTCAGGTACCTATTAAAGTCCCAGACAGAGCTCTATTATATTTATTAATCGAGTGCAGTGCACGCCTGCGCGGTGCACAGATGCCTCCAACGTCATAACACAGAATTCTCGAGTTTATGTAAGAGCAGTAAAGTCCAATTTACAACGGGGTTGATAAATGCGTTTTCAGGCTTGTGTAGAAACATTTGGTACTGCGCGGCAACATGACCTCAGCTTCGGAGCACTTTCTGTTGTTGTTTCATAATATTTTTAAACCTACAATATTGTTCAAAATATTTCGATTTCAATAGTTAGTGGCCATTCTTAACTTATCACGTCGCCTGTCATGTCAACAAAACTAGTAATTCTCGTCGTAAAATATTTTTTTCTCCTATTTTGGTAACCAAAGTCAATTGTTTCAAGTAGGCCATTAAAAGACATACAAAAAATCAAATTATACAAGAAAATATAATTGATTCTAATTGTCACTTCCAAAAGGTAGTTTCATATATATGTAGAGAAGAATGGGCAAGAAATTCCATAGTTGTTTTATGTCAATAAATAAATAATTTTTGTATTTTCTAGTTACCTATTCTTTTAATTTTTTTACAATATTTTGTATACATTAATTATATAATTTTGTGTGATGACAATGTACCTGGATAAAGTTACTATACTGCAATAGAAAGTTACTGTCTCAATATTTTAATTTGTAAAAATAGTTTTTTTTCCACATTTCCTTGTTCATAATATACATAATTATGGACACACGGTGTCTACATCTCTTTTTATCCTCTGTCAGAAATAAGCATCACCTTTGTACGTATTTTTCTGTTCTTTTGGTTAAATAAATAATATGAAAATAACTCAAAACTCTGTAAATTGTGTCTTTGTTTATGATAGGTACTTACATGAATTGTAAAATTATATTATTTTATTATTATTGTGTTGTATTGTTGTTGTGTTGTATTTAATAAATTTATTTATTTATTATAATGTGCTGTGATGCTGCATGGCATATGTAATAACAACTTTGACTGCTCTGATATCACCAATAAACTTTGTTATATTGTACCCAGAACTGTATAGCGGCGTGGGGCGCGCGTGCCCCGGCTGTTCCACACTGTAAAGTGCAGAACCAATGCTGGCGCAAGGGCGCCCCTCCGTCGTCTCTTAGAAATATATAACACACACTTTTTCGATCTTGATATATTTTCACTATCTCAAACAAAATTTAAAAGAATGGCTATTCAATTGCTTGCACAATAATTATGTATTCTTCATAACCTAAATCGCCTCCAGTAGATGCGTGGTTTTGTTTTATTTCTCCATAATAGATTATTCCGCGGACATTGGTGTGGGTTACATGTTTACCTCTATTAACCTAGTTTGTTATTTACTAAAATTGTAACGTGTAACTGTTTTATGTCCCAATAAAATAAAATAATCATTTTTGCACTCAGGCTAATCATTGTAACAGCGGTCAACCGAGAAAAGGTGTATTTTTAAAATTTTCGTGAGCACTCAGACCTAGACCCCTTTATTTTCCAACTGTCTTTGTATCATCTAAAGCCGATGTAACAAGAAGGCATAACTATCGCTTCTTCAGTAATTAATCCTATGTAAATAAGGGGGTTGGATATCTTACTTATAAACGGCCGAATCCAATACCAGTTTTACCATACTGGAGATAGGAAAACCTATCTATCTATGGTTTTAACGTCCCAATAATCTATAAGAGATTATTAATATGGAATCTTACCAGCCTGACATTGGACAGATAGAATTATTCTGTCCATCATCAATAGCGAACTACTTACTACGAACGTTTACTAAAAATAGGTTATTGGGTTCGGTCGTAAGACAACATTAAGAAAATCTGAAATTATTTCGTTTATTAATTGTCTGCTGGGTTGTTATTTGAGTTCATTTGGGGGAGCACTCCCTGTTTTCCACGTCTTTTGCACTTAGTTTACGACTCTATTTTATAGCCATAAAGCCTAAAATTGCGAAGCGTTTATTGGCTTGTAGCGCTCAGGGGGCCAACCACCACCTCTTTAAGCAGTGTTATTTTAATGTTACTTCATTGTGAGAAAGAGATGAAGCTATACAGGACGTCTAGCTCCATCTCTTTCCCACGCTCAAGTAAAATTACAATAATATTGCTTTAAAAGGTGGTGGTCTAGCTCCAGATCTGATAACAAATCTTTGAGAATGATTAATGTCGAGCGAAAACTTGTGAGCTTGAACCCATTACTGACACACATAATTATATTCAATACTAAACACCCAGCTTAGTTCATGGGATTAACATACGTCGCATTTAGACAGTTATGAAGGTATTTCTGTAATAATTGTACGTAGAAGTGCTTGCTCGGCATGAATTTTTGCTCTATTATTTTACATTTTCTTTCAAAAATCTTAAGTGCTTGTGATATCTTATGCTGTTAAAATCGCTCTGTTTTTTTTACAATTCAGTAACAAACAAATGGAAAGGATCTTATCGTAAATTAACCAGATTGTGTAGGTATGGGTTGAATGTAAAATCGAAGATGGGTGAAAGCAAGACTAAACGCGTAATAAATACATAGGTTTAAAATATTCACGCAAACAAAAATAATTTCAAATCAATAATCTGACCTTCAGATAACCCACAGTTTCCTAGATACAGCTATATTATTTAACATCCATTGCGGTGCCGCACGCCTGCGCGTTGCACAAAGGCGTCTATCACGGCTGCAAAGAACACTAGACCTTATGATAAAGTGTTAAAGTTCAGTTTGCAACGCGATCGCGCGAATGGGGCTTGTGCACAGAGCAGCCTCGTCCGAGATAATGCATAGTAGTTTCTCGGTCATTTTCACCGAACAATGTCGTTGCGTTTAGTTCAATCAAAAGTCAAGTTTAATTTATTCGGTTTATAGTTCAGTTTCGTTTACGTGCCAGTAGCGTGTTTTCGTTCACGCAATCATTATTTTCACGTCTTTGAAAGCAAAAATTTCGTGACTTTTTCATTTATACATCAATGGAGCTTTATAGTATCGTGTTAAATACGAAACTTGTTCAAACCGGGTTTATGTACTTTACTTTTTGTTTAGTTTTAATACTATTGAGCGTTCTGATTAGGACACATGTGAGTATTTTTTAAGAGAATGATACTAAAAGTTACATAATTATGTACCTTTCGCATTTATCTGCTTTTTTCGTGTTTTTTATAGCACACTATTTTCTCATAACGTATGCAGAAAAATTACTACTATTAATAATAATACCTACATATATATTACTGACGACAAATCGAATTCATCCCCCACGGTCATCAGTGATGAGACTGTAGGTACATCCCGCGGAAGTGTGGGGGTCGACGTTTCTTAAATGCCCAAACCCCTACCCTTCACAACCGCGAGACTTGCAGTCTCAGGGAATATTTTCATCAAACTGACGGGAAGGTCAAGGGATTGATCCAGAAAACCGTACTCCTGGACATGGCACACATAGGGAGGAGGTTTCTCTCTCTAGAGCCCTGACGACCGGTAGGCCGGTGGACCCTGTTGCTGATGCCGATGGGCTACAATTTTTTTTTATTTTTAAATGTTTTTTTTAATGTTTTTTATAAAAATATTTAGAAATGTAAATAATATGTAAGTATTGAAAATGAAATAAAACGAAAGCCAGCAAAGCATGAGTGCTTTGGTGACAAAATTATTCAATCTCCGGTAGTTAATGGAGTTACTACCGAAGTAAAACCTAAACTTACTTCAAACGCACTTACTTAATTGTCAATTTATCTATTTAAAGTAACTTTGTCTTTAACAAAATTGAAAAAATGCAATGCCCAAACACAAAGAATCTTGTTGCACGTCTGTATGAAGATTGTGACCGATGCAAGATTCAATCCCGTAGCTTCAAAGTTCAAAATTGTTAGAATCATTTTAAAATGTTTTATTGATGCGAATTTTTAAAGCATTATTGGCTTAGTTTTTAAATTGCGATAATAAAAAGCTCCACGTAACTGAAATGATAGGAATATTATCGATCGGATGATTGATATAAAAATAAGAGTACCAATATAAAATTTTGTTGACGCGTGCGCATAAATTTTAACATACCTCCTATTAAAAAAACCGCTTGTTCGATGCGTTTTCAAGCTTCGATGAAGCCTTGTTTGTTCACGTCAGGCGCGCAACACTTCCGCGTCAGCGTCCGGTTTGTGAAGTCGTAATAAACAACAATAAACTTTAACAAACAGTAAATAAAACCTTTTATTATTTACACAATGCGCCGTAAAATAGCCCAGTCATACCTAGAGTCATTAAAGATTTTGTTGCGCAATTTCATATGCAATAATTTTGGATAGATTTTGGCATTTTCTTCATCAATCATTTCTATGAAAACGAATCAATGTATTTAGCTCTTTGCCTCATCTTGTCCCAGCTTGATTAGGATTCATGTAAGTAATATTTCATAAGCTTCAAGAAATTAATGCTATGTTTTATTTGCATCATATTTCTTGAAAATACTCGAACATAATAGCAATCTATCGGCTCTTATTTCTTGCGACCGCAACATACAGCGTCGCGTTTTCGCCTCATTTTCACGATCTAATCTCGCAAGCAGTTTGAAAACAAAGCTTTATCCGCAAACAATAAAGCTCCATATAGACCAGTTTATGTAAATGAGTCTTCACTTACCACGCTTCTGGAAGAAGTTCGCTTTGAGATTTCATGCAATCATGTTTTACCTATTTTTTTTTAAGTTTAAATTTCAAAAAAGGCTACGTTCTTTTGTTTTAAGTTTATGAGGTTAGGACATGTACCTAATGAAATAATTATAGTTGTGTGTGAGTTTGGTTTAATTTACTCAAACATGTACAATACATACACTTTTCTTGTATTTGAAAGATATTTGAAAAAGTACCTATTTTTGGTCTTAGTGAAATTAATTATTTCCAATTGACTTAGACATGAAAAATAATTATTCAAACTATAAAAGTCACGCAATGCTATACGAATATATTATATGAAACCTTCCATAAAGCTAGCAATAAATCAATATCTTCCTCAGGTACCTATGTATTACAGTCCGAGCCTGAGCTCTCTATTAATTAATCAAGTGCAGTGCTCGCCGCGTGTTGCACATATGCTTCTAAAGTTGTAGCACAGAATACTCGACTCTATGGGGAAGCGTTAAGGTTCAACATACAGCGCGGTTGATAACTGCTTTTTCAGGCTTGTGGTTGTGTAGAATGCTTCTGTACTACGCGGCTACATGACCTTCACGGTGACATTTAAAGCTTTGGGGGCGCTTTTTGTTGTTGTTACATAATATTTTAAAACCGATAATACAGTTAAATGTATTTAGATCGCAATACTTAATGTCTATTTTAAACTTATCAGTTAATGAACCCAAAAATTGTACGTGTTAATAGACTTTTCCAGCCATTCTGAATTTTGATAATGATAGTTTTAAACGGTCCAACGGTCTGGTTTTAAACACTACTGAGAAGTCTTTGCCGTACTCCCTTTATTAAATTTTTAGGAACCGGAAATGTCGAAAGAATTTTGTCGAACAAACAGTTTTATCTTGAGCTAGGTTTTCTCCTAAACTATAAATAACTGCTTCGGAAAGCACTTGGCGAGAAGTTTTGACCTACTGTAAGCGAGCCATCATGACAAGTGTAAATTAAACTTTTTAAAACCATATCATAAACACCATAAGTACTTTCTACTAGTACCTATTTGCTTTCTTTGTCATGTCGATGTATTAAGAAGGCAATAAATAGCTACGCTCCTTCAGTAGGTAATACCAACCGCTCTTTTATATCAACTTTATTAAACACAGGAATTATCACGTTTTTCAATTGTCTGCTGTGTTGTGAGTTGGTACATTTAGGGCAGCACTCCCTTTGTTCAAAGTATTTTGCACTCGGTTTACGACTCTAATTTATAGCCATAAAGCCTAAAATCGCTAAGCTTTTATTTTCTTGTTACACTCAGAAGTGATAACAAATCTTTGAAAACGGTTAAGTCGAGGAAAAGCTCGTGAGCTTAAACCCACTACTGACGTAACCACCTATCTTGGTTGAAGGGAAGGGAATAGGGATGATGACTAAACATTTTTTTTGTCCGTCAGGTAGTATAAGCATTAAAAAACATTGGACACATATTTTTTTCTTTTTTTGCGTAACCAAAGATTACGGAAATACATTGAGTTAAAATGTGGCATGACGTCATGCCTTGCTAGATTTTATACTGAGTTGTGACGTAGCGAGCCACCACTCCCCAACTTTAATGCGTTTGATTTAAGTCATTTTTATTAACATGATAAAGCAAAAAATACGTCTCAAATATTTTTTATTATCTGTCCCAAGGCATCATCTCTATTAACATGCATCGCATTTGGATAATTAGATATTCTTATATTTTCTCATATTGTACACCCTACGTACGCAGACGACCCCAACATAGTTAGGAAAAGGCTAGTGAGGGAGATTGATTAATTGGACACCCTACTAGAGTTACGCTGTGGAAATATTTTTTTTTTAATTTTGGCCAACTTTACTTGTTAACCACCCACAGAAAAAATAAACAAGGTCCTATTATATTTAAGATAGGTATTTATTTATTTATTTAAACTTTTCGCACTCAAAAAAGTACAAAGGCGGACTTAATGCCTTAGGAATTCTCTACCAGTCAACCAAGGGTGGTGAAGAGATTAGATGGCAGGTGCTCTGTTTGAGAGGAACAAAGCTAAAATAAACTATTAAAAATTTATAATAATGATTTAGGTACAAATAGAATACATACACAAGTGCATAAATAGGTTATAAAATTATAATATACATACATACATATATATTTACTATAATACATATATACCTATATTATATACATATATACAACTTATTTATGTTATAATTGTAGGTACAAAGCAATACTCGAGCGATGCCGAGGCGAAAGCGCCAGGGTAGATTGATAGATATGTAGATAGAATACTCTGTATTATGATGTACACCATAAATATTACAGAATTATTATTATTGTCAGTATGAGGTTTAATGTTGATTAAAATATGATTCACGACCATAACAAATATTTATTTACAGAATTATAACCATTAAAGTCATCAATACAACTCTCTATGACCAAGTAATCCAATTGAATGACTATTTTATGAAATTTTGACATTTGAGGATTATACTAACATAAAGGAGTTGAATTACTTTTTTTTTTGAGATGGGTTTGCTTTTGACTCTAGTCTAGGTCAGAGGTGACAGAGACAATGTCAACGGTGGAGCGAGCTTACCCAGAAGAAGCCTGTTCACTCTCACTTTGAAGAGATCAGGGTTGTATGCGTTCGGAAACACAGACGCAGGCAGAGAGTTCCACTCCTTTGCTGTGCGCATCACAAAATACATTTGGAAACGCTTAGTGCGAATTGCCGGAAAAGCAACTAAGCAGGGATGGTAACCTGCAGTGCGTCTAGATGTCCGATGGTAGAAGGGGGCAGGCGGAATGAGGTCGTGGAGTTCTTGAGCACACTCACCGAAGTACAATCTGTAGAAGACCGACAAGCAGGCAACCGATGAGCCAAGCTGTGAAGCTTGGCATCTACCAGTTTTACGTCGCCAATGAGCCTCTTAGCTCTGCGTTCCACCGAGTCAAGCGCGGCAAGTTGGTATTTAGCTGAGCCATCCCAAAGGCGGCTGCAATACTCCATGCAGGATCGGACTTGCGCTCTGTAAAGGGTGAAAAGCTGTCCTGGCGTAAAGTATCGCTTCATTTTATTTAAGATGCCCAGTTTCTTGGCAGCAGTTTGGGCTTTGTACTCGATGGTGGCACCGAAGTTGAGACATGATGTCAATTCCATGCCTAGGATCTCGAGCCGATCAGTTACAGGAAATGATGATAACTGATTCTAATGATTATAATTCTGTAAATACATATTTGTTAAAGTCGCGAATCATACTTTAATCAACATACACCCAGACACTGAGCTGCAAATTGCAAAAATCGTATGAAATTTTGAATTTCGCGGGCTACCTTAGCGCTTCCTCCTTAAACTAGGTAATTTTAAAACTTTTTCAGTGTTGTGTACATGCGTGTGGTGTCTTATAATTTCAAATGTAAAAACTGCGCGAAGTTTTTTAAATTCGTTAACAAATCAAACGGATCTTATTTTGAGACTTACCAGATTGTGGGTTGAATTAAAAATCGGATATGTGTGAAAACAAGATTAAGCGCGTAATGAATATATGTATGTACCTATAAGAACTAAAATCAACGGCTTTTATAAAATATACACGCATACAAAAAACGTTTCTAATCAATAATTTGACCTTTAGATAACCCACCGTTTCCTAGATACACCTATATTATTTAACATCCATTGCAGTGCCTTACGCTTGCGCGTTGCACAAAGGCGTCTATCACGGCTGTAAAGAACACTCAACCTTATGAAACAGTGTTAAAGTTCAGTTTCAAATGCGATCGCACGAATGGAGCTTGTGCACAGAGCAGCCACGACCGATATAATGCACAATAGTTTCTCGGTCACTTTCACCTAATAATGTCGTTGCGTTTAGTTCAAGCAAAAATGAAGTCTAATTTATTCGGTTTATAATTCAGTTTCATTTACGTGCAAGTAGCGTGTTTTCATTCACGCAATAATTATTTACACGTCATTGTAAGCAAAAATTACGTAAACTTTAATTTATGAATCAATGGAGCTTTATAGTATCGTGTTAAATACAAAACTTGTTCAACACGGGTTTATGTACTTTACTTTTTGTTTAGTTTTAATACTATTGAGTTTTCTGATCAGGACACAAGTAAGTATTTTTTATTAAGAAAATGTTACCTACTTACTATTCAAAACTGCATATGTATAATTAATGTAGCATTCCTTTTATTTTTCTGCATTTTTATAAGTTATGATATGATAAAATAACTCATTCTTTGGTGAATTAAATTTGGTGAAGCTTACTCATGGAGCTACCTACTGAAGTGAAACTTACTTCACACGTATTTATTGCCGATTAACTTTGTGTTAAAAAATTGCAATGCCCGTAAACACGGAGTCATAAAGCACGTCTTTAAACGAGTAAATGTTGTAACTGCTAATGCAAGATTCAATTCCGTAGCTTTACAGTTCAGAATCATTTTCATGCTTTATTGAAGCGCCTTATTTGTAAGGCTTACTAATTAGATCGAGATTAGTGATACAAAAACATTTCACATATCTCTTGTTTTCATTGGTTAGACAATTTAAATAAAAATAAGAGCAGCTAAGTAAGTAAGTGCAATAAGCGTAGGTACCTTAACCAATATAGTTACAGAAAAAGACCGCTGAGGAGACTGTCCTTAAGTTTTTGAGAAATTTTGATCCGCATTTTTTTAAACGGTACAGTCAGCAAGAAATAAAGCAAAAATAGGCAATTTTCACAAAAGCTTTATTTGATGCCAACCGCTTCGGTTTCTTATAATGATCAAAAAATTCTATCGGACCAACTAAGGTTTGAGTGAGTACTAGAAAAGTCAGAAATAGCAAAAAACGTATACATTTTGTAGGAAAAGAGACTCCAACATATTATTTTATGATGGATAGACTGGCTGCTACAAAAGTAAGAAATCGCAAAATATAATCCATATCCAGTCGTTCTAAATTATTTGAGGACATTTTTGTCAGAATTACAGAAGTCACAAGCAACAAAATTCTGTTCTCAAAATAAATAAAATTATAACGTATACAATACACGTTATAATTTTATTTAAAACAAAAAACAAAAATTAAACTTCGTATTTCGAACGAATTATACATACATTCGTTTGAAATTGAATGTTACATTTTTATTTTTTTTTTTGTTGTTCATTTTCGGCCAGTCTTCATTGTTGCGGCCTGTCTCCCAAGATCATTGTTCTGTAACTACAACGGTTAAGGTATGGACGGCAGCACATCAAGCTACTACAATCTGTCAAATTTCTTTAATAGATTTTCAACTTTATTGCTATAGCATTAGGTTCAAGATTGATTGAGAAAATTTGACAGTTTCGGATAACTTGACCTGCTGGCGTCTGTACCTACTCTTACTGCCCTGTCTCAAAACTCCAACCTGTATAAAAATAATATTGTGACACTCTGTTTAAGATTATTTATTTAAGATTTGACTCGTAGGCTTCCATTTTGACATACCAAGTTCAATGTAAAAAAGAATACAAATGAGTACTACACCATAGGGTTAAATGCATTTTATGCGGACCTTAATTTATGTAAAGCATGATGACTACCAGCTCTACTAAAGTACTAGATAAAGCTATCAATCAATACTCTCTCAGGGACACTAGACCCCTGGACAGAGCTCTAAATAACTATCAATCTGGTGCAGTCGGCCACGCCTGCGCGTTGCACACAAGCCTCCATCGAGAAAGCACGCAACACAGAGCTTTATGATGCAGAAAATAAAGTTGAAACTAGAACGCGATCGTTAGTTGCGTTTCCCGACTCCTGAAATAAGGCTGTGCACTGCGCGCGACGTCATTCTGTGCAACAGTTCCGTGTCGGTCTCCGGGTTGTAACGTTGTTGCATACGATTAAGGACTTTATCTTAGAGTGATAGAGATTAATTTATATGTTCTTTAATTACTAAGCTTCTGCACGGTGTTTCACGTTGAAGCACAGTGCTGAACATTTATATGTCATACAGTACTGCAGTCCGCCATTTTGACTTTTCGCGTCCTGTGTTCTTTTATCATTTTGCCGTTAATTATTTCGATTAAACTTACAAAAAAAAAAGGAATTCATGTATTTCGCACTTTGCCTGATCGTGATTATAGCTAGTTTGCTCCGGATACATGTAAGTCTTACTTATTTTAACCTTTCGTAGGGTCATTGTTATGGAAGCCTTTTATAGGTAGGTACAATCCACGGGCGCCATCTTCATCTGTATCATTAATTAATCTTCGGGTGAGTTAGTGATCATGAATAGGAAAGTAATATTTTCTTGGCTATTTTCTTGACAGCAGAAGTGTTATAATTTTTTTTTAAATCCCTGCAGCCTTTGTCGGATATTGTCGATAGGTATTTCATAACATGTAGGTATACGCACCCCCTCCCCCACCTAAGTAGATTTTTTCACTTTGAGTCGTCCTAGATACAGCTATAAATTAGCTATCAATCGAATGCAGCTTCCCGCGCCTGCGCGCTGCCCAAAAACCTCGTTCGTAGCAGTACGCAACACGAAACTCTGTGCAACAGATATAAAGTTGAATATTCAACATTATTGATAGATGCCATCCTTTGTTCCTGTTACAAGGATTGCAAGGTGCGCCCGGTCAGTGCAGCAGTTACTAGACCCGGCTTTCTCGTCACGAGTCGCTTCCGTAAGCGGGAATTTTATATTATAATCACCGTTTAGTACATGCCGTGTGAGTTAACAGCGAAATAATTACATTATTTAAAAATAGTTTTAAATAAAATGGTGTGTTTTCGGACTATTTACTTAAATTAAAACTGAAACGTGAATCATAATGTATCTTGCAGTAGCAATCATCATTATCGTAGCGAGTTTGGTCAGAGTGCGCGTAAGTTTCCACACAAAAGTAATGATTACAACTTTTCTTTTACTATATTTAATTCTTCATTATACTATAGACCCAAAATTACTTCGTCCTTATTTTCTAAAATTGAAGGAACGGCGGTATTAAACTATTCTATTTAAGGTAGTTAAAAAACATAAGTTCTGTACTTATTTTCACGTCGCACATCTTAGCTTCTCGAATACATTGGAAAGCTGTACAAAGTTATCGCTATAAACGATAATAAATATGATTACGCCTCAATAGACCTTCAGATCTGGAATCAACTCAAATGTCACGCGCCTGCGCGTTGCACAGAGGCTTCTGACACTGCAGCGAACAGTATACGACTCTATTGCGTGGGAATAAAGTTCAATATAGCACGTGATCAATAGTCGGAAAAGCTCTGGACCGATGAAAGAGCCTGAAACGAACGTGACGTCTCGAACGCAACAAGTCTCGCCGGGAGCTTCATTGTGATTAATGACCTTGTCTAAGAATATTTTAAAATATAGTGTAGTTTCACTGAACAGACTTTACTTATAGACTATATACTAAACAACGGACAAATACCTAAGGTATGTTAATTCACCTTATATCTATTCACCTAATTGAGCCATTATCAATTCAATATTTGATTTATATGACTACCACGTCAAAAACAACATGAAATAGGCTTTATTCTTGAATAATAAATAATCTAAACGCACTTAACAATGTTTATAAAGTGCTTTTTATCAAGCCTTATTCAAACAGGATTGCTTAATTACAGCAATTTCGTAATTTCAACAAAGTATCTTGAGAACATAGTAGGTTTAATAGCTTAATCGTCAGGGAAATAATGTCAACTTTATGTGCCAATTACGAGAAAACAACCTATCATTATATACATACCTACACACCCATAACAGAGGGGCAATTCCCTGATCTCAGTCTCAATATGTCAAAAATACCTATAATTTCCCGACATTTTTGACATTTGACTTCCGCTGAGATGAGATTGCTAATAGATTTTGAACGTTTTTAGTTACGAGAATTGGGCTTCTGATATTCTATAGAAACTATTAGTTTGCTTCGACACGGGTACCTAGATTATATTGATTGAGTCTAGCCTTGCGCAGTTCGGGCTTTGTTATCGATGTGCGCAGATGAAAATAGAGCTTCCACGGAGTGCCTAGGAATTTCCCGCCCCTCCGCTACCCCCTCAGCCACGGCTACCCTTCCCGCCTAAAGGGGCAGCCATGTTGAATCGATCGATAAATGTCCAATTAGTGGATATGAATTTTATATCGGTTTTTATTCTATGATAGGCACTTGAATGTTAACCTGAAGGAACTGGAAAGAATATCGAGTAGATTTGGAAAGCTTTGTATATATTTACTTAGTACTTCTTTGTTCGGAGATTGATGAGAATAATATTTGTCACTCACTTGTTATTTGCCTTGTCATCTTTTGTTTTTTCATCGTAAACCAGAAAGTCCATGACGTTTTTCCGGCAGTTTTTGATAAGTTGTCCAATAACGGTAAACATTTATTGCAATGATCACTGAAAACATGATAATGCTTAATGTTAGTCGTATGTTTGTTTTATAATCAGCCTATAATGTTCCCACTGCTGAGACACAGGCCTCCTCTCTGTGAGAGGGACTGGGCCGTAACCCACGCGGGCCCAGTGTGGGTTAGTGGATGTAACATGTCTTCGATTTTTTGGTTCTAGGACATGCCGGTTTTCTCACGATGTTTTCTTTCATCGTTTTGAGAGCACTGGCGTTGCAATAATTTACACAAAGTAAAGCGCCTGTCAAGGTTCGAACCTACGAAATACAACTCGTAATGCGCGACCGTTACCACTGGGCCACCACTGCTCTCTCTTCTATATTTGTTTATCACACGCAAAAAAACACAATAAGAACTGTTAGTGATATTTACTGCATAGAAGTGCGTAGTAATAAATATTTTCTTTTTAGATTATCAATTAGTTTTTGCAGAAGCTTAACTAACCTACTGAATTTAAGAGGGTACCTTAGGGTAATTAAAAACCAAAAACAAACGTACCTACCTAACAAAATCAGAGAGTGCAAACTATATCAGCTACACATACCGACCATAAACAAACGTCAATCAGAATCATCTCCCATTCACATTCTTTGTCTATGATCTGTGACTTTGATGACACTAATTAATGGCGAGTAGAAATAGTACAATGGACTGTTAAGTGTTTATAAATCTTAATCAGACGGCTCGAGATTGTCCCTCCCTTTAATTTTCATGCAACGGTCACAAAAGCATCTGTGTCACAACTAATAAACGTTTACAGGACGTAACGGCTATAAATATTTGCTACAATTGCGTTAATGGAAAATGGGAACAAACGTATAACTTACAAATGAAAAAACGTCGATGTTTACAAATCCAATAAATAATAACTTTTGATTTTTGCACTGTGAGTAGGAAATTTCGTGTTTCACTATTACTGTGTTTCTTAGGTGCCTAGCTAGCTGACTGTTTGATAAAATTACTGATTTTGTAACAACAAAATATACACCATAGTTACACGTCTAAAAATGAAAACGTCAATAATCAGCGCTCTCTTTTGTTTTTCCATTTCTTTTTTTAAATAAAAATAATATTAGTGCATTCGGCCAGCATTGTTTAAAAATATCATAAATTACGTCTTTCATAATGACCTCTTTTCATAATTTGGGTCTTTCACAATATTCTAAACAAAACGTTTTACTCTTTTAACAACTTACTAGCGCAAGCTGCAAATAAAGTAAAATTGTTTTACCACCTAATTTGTATTCTCACACAATTTTCGATCATTATTCATCTTATTATTTTTTGTACTAAAGATAACATTTCGTACTCTTCGTTAGTAATCGATTAGAATCAGTGGCCGGATCTCATCACTATTCAGTCCTCGTAATTTACGTTTAGCCATGTTAAGTCCGGGATCCGGGATCAATTGTTAATTTAATTTGTCATTTCTATTTTTACTTGAGTGATGTGTACGGAACTGACTGCTGTATTGAACGTTGGCTTTATCTATGCCTTCGTAATTATTATGGTAGGTATTTATTTCGAAATTTAAATATGTGATACCGACGCGACGGTAAAAAAATCTGTATTTCTATTTGTAAAAATCTCTCAAATGAAAATAAATGTCAATCCCTCCCTAGTACCAGGTGAGATGACAGTTCACGGTAAGCTCACTACACCAAAGTTTTCACTGTGAGTTTTGTGCAGAGACCGGCAGAGGTCAAAGGTTTTCGGCGCACAAAGCATTTCTGTTGCCTTAGTAATTTCTCTAAGAAGAACTTGAAGGTGAAATGATAATACAGACCCTTTTCACGAACTTTAACGAGGCTGACAAAGCTGGCGTTGTCTCAGTGTCGGACATTTACATAAAACAAATAGCAATTAACAACTTCATAGACAAGAAAAATTATACAACAGCACCAACGTAACCACTTAAAGCAACCCAACAATAAGTAGATAGATATAGTTTATAGGTAACTCATAAACCTCCGATTATAATTATTCCAACAAACAGTCTATGCAAATCAATTAGGTAATTCAAAAGCTAGCAGGGTTTCTTATCAGGGATACCGGCTACCGATCATATATACCTGCACAGTTTATTACTAAACCACATCCTTAATCAATAGTATGAGAAAGCATGTGTGTTTATTATAAAGGCCAGTAGAATAAGCTTTTTAGGGTTCCGTAGTCAACAAGGAACCCTTATAGTTTCGCCATGTCCGTCCGTCCGTTCGCAGCTTAGAGCTCAAAGACTCTTAGTGCTAGAAAGCTATAATTTGGCACGGATATACATACTAATCACGCCGACAAAACGGTAAAATAAAATCATGAAACGAAATTTTTTCAAGGTACCTCCTGTACACGTAAAATGGGGATGTTTTTTTTTTCTCGTCTACCCCATAGTATGGGGTGTTGTTCAAAAGGTCTTTCAAAAATATTGCGGGTTTGTGAAAACAATTTTTCGATTAAGGGATCCGTTTCTGAAATATTAAGCTTTAAAGTGCTAATTTTCGTTAGAGTCAAGTGTCCCCCCCCCCCCTTACCAGCTAAACGATTAGTTTCGGATATGTGTGAAAAAATTCACGGAACTAAGTAGGCTTTACAAGTTAACGAGTAATATTCGACCAACTTACATTTGCAGTTGGAATGTATGAGAGAACATGTTTTTCAATTACAATGTTAAGTTTGTTCTCGGGATAAACTCATTCCAACTACGGAACTCTTCATTATGCGTGGTCTGACACGCGCTTGGCCGGTTTAAAAAAAAAGGTTTACTTTATTCATCAACGAAAATATGCATTTCATAACCTTTTATTCAAGTATTGATTATAATTCCTTACTGATTTTATTTGATAACAGTAACAGGGAATTAATTCACTTATGGAACATTCATAATTATCTTTGTATCATCAGATCATTTATAATGAAAGTTTTATTTAAGTATTCTTTTATTTTTCAGATTTCAGTTGTCTAACTCGTAAGTTGTTTATGAATTCTAATTGTAGACTGCTAGACATTTTCTAGATTATTTTGAATTTTAATTTTGTGCCTGACCTGACCTAGTCGTTATTTACATTTTGATCATAACTTAAAGTTTTTGTTAAATATTCACATCTCATTTATTAAATCATCACAGTATTTGCTATAAAATGTGCCGCTGCAATGGTGACATTAATTTAACATACGAGTAGATCTAGTGGCCAGTAACCATAAACATTATAATAGGATAAAATAATTCGTAAATTGAACAATTCTAATTTTCAAACTAAATAATTTAAAAGCTCTCTCTTTACTTCAATTCACCTACTCTTAACACGTTATTCGTTTTAATTTCATTGATGCGATGTTATGATCCGTGACCCCGGCAAATGACCTCTGCGCTACAGTTCTTTAAAAACAGGTTGCTCCAAAATGCTATTTTAGAAAACTGTAAGTAAATCAATAAATAATAACGTTTAATGAAATTAAAATATTATATCTTCGTAAAACGGAAACGCGAACCCGTATAGGTACGTGTGTTAATTTAATGTCGCCATTAAAGCAGCACGCTGTATACGTAACATAACAACACGTATGTAATAGAAAAGAAATAGAAAATAGTTTATTGCCCAGGTAATACAGTAAGCAGGTTTACAGGCTAACATCAAGTTGAGACGACATGAGTACCTTAAAATATTACTTAAAGCTAGGTTATAAAATATGATTTACAAGTGAGCCTCAAACTAGACAGTCTGTGTCTTTCGGCTCGGAGTACGAATTCCAGAGAGGAGACTAGAGAGGTGTTTTCAGGGTTGTATGGTAGTACATCTGGTATGATTATGTACATGTGTAATGAGTGTGTGGTGTGTGTGAGTGTGTCTCTGTGTGTGTGCGTATTGTCCGTTGTTTGATTCAGTGTCAGGTAAATTAATATAAAAATATTAATTTTATTGTCCCGAGTAAGAGTTTTGCAATATTTTTTTTTATTAATTTCTTACAATAATCTCCGAAGGGTTTGGCAGAGGTGTACCATAGTACACCCACGTTTTTCCAGTTAAGTTCTATGTAACAGGGGCCGAGCCTATTGCCGCCAACCAGGCAAATCTAGACTCCGGGCTGCTATTGGGAAATTCCTGATAGAAAAATTCAATAACAATTTGCCCGACCTGGAAAACGAAACCAGGTCCTCATGCTCAGCGGTAGCGCTGGCGATCACTAAACCAATGAAGCAGTCAAGTTGCTAGGTATATGAAACGCTAAATTAACGGCTAGACAGTGAAGTGAAATGTGAAACTTCAAATCAGTAGATAAACTGAAATGTGGAACTTTATTCTATCACTCAAATTACATTCATTGGACCTAATTCCACAGTCCGGTTATATACATGACCATATCAGTTTGAACATAGAATTTATTATGATGGCTTGTTTTCCCTTATTAGGCCCACTTGCGTGTTCATGGGTTATCCTATATAACTCGGAGTTAACAGCTAAATCAGGGATAATCAAATAATTCATCTTGTGCCACCAAGAGTTAGAGGTAACCCTAGAGTTAAACTTTTGAATATTAAACTCACCGATATGGGAGAGTTACGTCGCTAAACTCTGGGTTACTGTAAGTAATGTCAAAATAAATTAACGTAATGAAGTCCCGCTGATAACTTATTTTGTATTTTATATTGTTCGACGTTATAGTAAGTGAAAATTCGGTGCTATAACAGCAGGCAATATATTCATGAACTCATATAAAAATAAATACAAATTATAAAAAACTTAAAAAATATTTGTCCATATCTGACGTTTTTGTCAATCAACAAACTAAGTCTCCATGGAAACCACATACAATCGATTAAAATGAAATGTCATGTTATAAAATTTAAAGACAAGAAGAAGAAAGTATTACGTATCGTAATGTAGTGTAAAAGAGATGGGTATACAATTTCCGTTCATTTTTCGTTAATTCAACTTTGGTCGAATTACATTATCAGGCCATAGACACTGTAATCCTATTTTATGTTTCGTCGATTGAACTGTAATGTTCCAACTCAAAAGTAACTATTGTCAGGTTATCTAACCCAGTGTTACTTTTTAGTGGCGCAACGCGTAAGAAGAGTTAAAATGTCAGTTACTTATCTCGGAGTTTAAAAACCTTAAGTTACACAACATTAATTACTACGACAATAGCTCTACAAGAATCGGTTATTGCCAAATCTATTGTGAAAGGGATCGCTGGAATAAATCATATGAATCTTGACACTAAGAAAAATTACATATCTGCCTACCTACCTACTTAAGGTACACTAAAAATATCAATACAATAATGCAATGATAGCTGGGAGGATGTGTGTGTGTTTACTACTCTTTAGCTTTTGATAACAGGCAAAAGCGCCAGGGTAGCCCGCAAAATTCTAATTTTCTTACGTTTTTTGTAATTTGCAGGACATTATTAGGTTGTATATTGATTAAAAGTATGTTTCGCGACCGTAACAAATATGCATTTACAGAAATATAATCATTAAAGTCATAAATATACTCTCTAAGATGAAGTAATTCTAATGAATTACTATTTCACGAAATCTTGACATTTGAGGAGTATACTAACTATGAAGTTATATTACTGATTCTAATGATTATAATTCTGAAATACATAATTGTTACGGTCGCGAATCATACTTTAATCAACACACAGACACTGAGCTGCAAATTGCAAAAATCGAAAGAAAATTTTAATTTCGTGGGCTACCTTAGTGCTTCCGCCATACTAATGGATCTTCCCTCTTAAGTACCTGCTTTTCAAAGGAGCTCTATAAAAGTTCACCAACACTCACTCATTTAACCTTTCGTATTTAATTACATAAACAGGAGGAGCTCGTGGCTAAGTAATAACAGCCGCACGGGTCGCTCCATCAGGTTAAGCTACGCTTGCCGGGGTTGGTTCGTGGATGGGTGACCATATTTACATACCGAGACTCCTCCGTGCCTCGGAAAGCACGTTAAGCCGTTGGTCCCGGCTGTCATTCGTGGATCTTTGACAGTCGTTACGGGTCGTCAGAAGCCCGAAAGTCTGACAACCAGTCTTACCAAGAGGTATCGTATTGTCCAGTTACTGGGTTGTGGAGGTCAGATAGGCAGTTGCTCCACGTAAAATACTGGTATTCAGCTGCATCCGGTTAGACTAGAAGCCGACCCCAACATAGTTGGGAAAAGGCTAGGCAGATGATGATTTAATTACATAAACAATTAAAAACCATTGTGTCTCGCGTAGATCCGCGTTTCCAGCAGTCGAGTTATTAACGTCAAAGTTTCCCAACACACAGGAATTTTAAGAAACTAAGTAATTATAAAGTGCCATGGAAGTGCCGACTATCTAAATATCACATGATCATAATCAGCTCACTTAGGTACAATCATAAAATGAACCTACACGGTTTACGTCAGCACATAATTATGTACTTCATACATAGTTGCAATGCGTGTGCGTATTGTGCTATCTCTAAATCGATCGCAAATTGGACGCTCCAATCGATTTATCGATTTGACATTGTTGTTGAGTTTATCGACCTGGTTTCCAACACTAAACTACTTTTTGGAAGGGGCAACTAGATTCAATTATATATTCTTGTTAATCTTTGACGTCCAAAAGTGCCTTTTATGTGCCTATTTGAAATAAACGATTATAGTTTGACTTTGAGTGTGAAACTGATATTTTTTGTAAAATTTTACATAATATATATGAGATCACGCCCGTATTCCCCGAAGGGTTAGGCAGAGGTGCACCTTTAGTACATCCGCATTTCACTAGTTATTTAAGTCCCATGTAATAGAGGGTGGGCCTATTGCCATCAATTGGGCACTAATCCAGACTCTGGGCTGCTAATGAGAAATTCCAGATGGAATAACCAACAACAATTTGCCTTTGCACTTGCGACCTACTAGACTAATGAGGCAATCGACTTGTATTATTTTGTGATTGTTAAAATGTTTTATTTACAAATGGCTATTAATTGATTATGTCCACCATATTGCCATAAAATTAACTGCAATTTAGGTATTCTATAAGAATTAAAAGCCTCCCACTCCATGTATGTAGAAGTGTTATATAAACATATTAAAAATCAATAAAATACCCCTTAAAAGTTTCCCTACATTATCTGATGAACAAAACAGTACCAAAGCACTAAAAATTTGCAGTAACAATTTTTATTGTTTTTACATTTATTTACAAAATCATAAAAAGCTAGTATAAGCCCTCGCCCACACGAATAACTTAGAATCTGTTTGCACGATAGCAAAACATACCTTAATTAAGGATGAGTAAATAAAAGAATCAAATTATTTGGAACAATAAATACTTTTATGCGATTTTTATTAGCACTTGATTGGTCATTGATTTTGATTATCATCTTTATAGGATACAAATGCCGGAGTAACTCTTTTTCTTCTTACTGTGATCAGACCGCACAGTATTGATGTTGTTCAATCTTTTAAATTACTTATTAAAAAGCCTATCTACAAGAAACCTCATTAGTTTTAAGAGCATTATTAACAATGTGCCGTAGAAATCTTTTAAAACTCCAGAAGAGGAATCTTTGTACAAACTTCATTTACTTATGTGCATTCTTTTGTTTTCGCAGTTAATTTCAAAATTCACATTCCAGTCATACAAACACACCATTCAAACATAGACAAGATCATCAATGAATATAAGTCGATAAGCAACCTCAGATTCTGGCACAAAAATTCTTAATTAATCATTTGTCCAATTTGCAAAATTGACCAAATATTCTTTTGGGCGAACGTTATTCGGGATAGCGTTCATTCGAGATAAACTGATTTGGGATTACGTTCTTTCGTGATAAAGAAATTCGGGTTTGAGTTCTTTTGGGATACAGATATTCAGGATTTCGGGTTTCGGTCTAATGTATAAGAGTCGAATGTTTTCTATTGGCCACGGATAAGTGAATTCATTCGTCCGTTCGTGTTACTAAATGTAAAACAAAATGCAAGTATACGTTGACAATGATAAAGGTGTAAGAACAAGGTGGATACACGCAGAAGGTTCACTCCTAACAGGCGCTTTAATTAGCTAAATTATCACCATAGCTCATAGGTCTTGAACAAGAGTCACCATCAATGCTCATGCCTTCTCTATATGAGAAGAGGCCTTTGCCCTACAGTAAGAAAATTATAGCCTGGTATTATCATTATTTTTATCACCGTAGTGTGTGCTAGTAACATCACAAATCAGAATGATCATACGACTTCTGGCTAGGTTTTAAGACGGCCGTTCTGACCTTCACCCACCAACCATGCTACTCTAGCAGCAATAAAAAGCTGATTATCCCAGACCAATCAATTTTGAGCCTAATTGGATTTGGCATTTTGGACGAGTTTCATACCATTAGTCAGTCGTCAATTAGGACCGCAATTATAAATAAAGAAGACTTTATTTTATTCAGTGTTTGATCATGTCTTATTACTCGTATATAGAGGTGATGCTCTCAGAGGCTGACATTTGGATGCCCATTGCATCCATCTTTTTATGGCAATTTATCATTTTGTGAGTTTTATCGAGCTTTATTTGACCTTCTGAAACATGTTCTTATACATTATTATCGTGATCCGCGGGCGGGGGAAGCGTGGACGCGCCGACAGATCGTCCGCCCACGAGCGGCGCCCGCGCAGGTGCGCCCCGCCCCCCTACACCCGCAGGGGACATAGACTAAATAGGGATTAATTATTGATTTTTGTGCTTTTTCGATCTTAGAGCGGATGTACCTATTAGCAATTTTTTTTTAAACTTCTTTTTGAAGTCGAAACATTATAGATGTGTAGACTAGGTAGGACCAAATAATTTTCAGTATTAAAATTAGGATTTGTTTTGAAAATCAGGAGAAAATTGAAACAATAAATGATTATAGATCTAAGTAATATTTTTGAATGCATATATTTTTGTGGCAATAACATAAAAAATATTTATTTCTTTCTTTTCTTATCAATTTTTCTTATCAAATTAAAATTTTGACATATAAGATTTCTTACAAATGCACTTGAAAAGAAAACGACCTTTCCTGTTCACAAAATATAAGGTGTAATTTGAATAACTGTCAACCTTTTGATGGGTCATTGTACTCTTCATTATGAACAACTTTTACTATGGGACCAAACCGGAAATCGCGAAAAAAAATCAGCTGGTTCCTACATTTATGTTCGCATAACTCGTCAAAATGTAGGAAACAGATCATTTTTTTTGCGATTTCAGGTTTGGCCCCATAGTAAAAGTTGTTCATAATGATTAGTACAATGACCCTTCAAGAGGTTGGCTGTTATTTAACATGCATACATACATACATAAACTCACGCCTTCTTCCCATGGGGGTAGGCAGAAACTACAGAACGCCACCTGCTACGATCCTTACATACTCCTTTTGCCTCGTTTACATTCATACATCTGGTCATACACGCACGCCGGTTGTGAGTACTACGCACCTGACCTTTCTGAAGAACATCACCAATAAGATCACTATATGTCTTCCTAGGGCGTCCCCTTCCGGCGTTTCCACTCACATCTGCCGTGTAAATACCTTTTGTTAATCGACTTGCATTCATCCTCTCAACATGACCAAACCATCTAAGCATACTCTTTTCAATTTTTGTCACTACATATTACACCTTATTTAAACGAATGGTCATTCTTCATTAAAGGTTAGTAAAATAATTACGTATCTACGTACCTCTCACCTACTCTTTGGTCGTAGAAAGCTTGAATGAATACTAGTGAATGGACATCGTGTATAGCCCTGATTCGAGCCTAGGCCATGTCTGGGCCATGTTCGACCAACTCTGCTCAGACCGGTACTTAATCTACACTTACATAGGCCATATGCATTGATATTATATTACCAGGTTTTCTTGCACTTTGACGCAATTCTACTAACCATTTTGTTTATTCATAGTTTTATATCAGCTATTTGCATTTCCGATGTGTCATTTATTTTGAGTGTGTAAACAATATAATTATCATAACAATCACTTTCACATTTAACACATACGTGAGTAGCTGTTGCTCAAATAAATAATAAATTTTAGAATCACTAATACATAGTTTCTTCGAGCAAAATAGATTGTTTGCAGTAAAAAAAAGTTGTAGATTTTTAATTAAAAACTTTTTATTCCAAACACATTTTTCCATTTCAACACTCATCCTCTTTTAAATAACTAAAAATATATCACATCCATTACACACACATAAACACATATAAATAAACACATTACGAATAGTAAATTGATTTCATTAAGCTAATTGGCCAGACAGATAGTAGGAAGACGAAACCTGAATGAAAATAAGTCAGCAGGTCTCGAGATACAAGCGGACGTAACGACAGACAAACCAATACGTTTAGCATTTTATACGTCAACCCAAGAAAGTCTATAGGATATGCATAAAGGATATTGATCTTTTTATTAAGACGTTGTAAATCAATCTGGAATAAATTAATTTGTCGGCTTTTCCTGCTACAGGATCGACTAATAATAAAAAAGGTTTAAACAAAAATGAAACATCGCGCTTGTAACTAAACGCAATCAATTGTTTCTTGGGTTATTTGTAACCCACAGAAAACAACATAAATATCACGCTTGTTTTCCTAGATGGGCTAGGCAGGTGCAGGTACCAGAGTTCACCCACATTTCCCACAGAATAAATTATAATTTTCCATTTCTACCCTCTATTTTTCCAACGTAATTATGTTCTGATACCTTTATCCATTTACAGGGTGTACCAGAAAAGTGTAGTCAAATTTAAAGTTGTGGTACGCACCATCAAACTGAACAACTTTCCCCATGGAACCAACATCCAAATAATCAACCGTCCCATACATTTTGGTCGAGTAGGTATTGAAGTTTTGTACGAGACAGTTGATATTTTTTTCGCGATTACGATGTTGGTCCCATGGAGAAAGGTGTTCAGTTTGATGGTCTATACCACACGCTTAAATTTGACCACACCTTTCTGGTACACCCTGTGGACACATGATTCATGATAAACAAGCAGATACAAAAATCTAATTAAAACATAATTAAATCAATTATGTACTTGACGCTAAGCGGATCAAAGGACGCCGGTATAAACATTTTGATAGCATCTTAATCTCCCCGCCCACGTCACCTCACACAATGGGCCATGCTGGTTTTTTACCAACAAAATCATCAGACAATGATGTTATGTCATGTATCATTTGATTGATTTGAATTGTACTTCACCGATGAGGATTAATAAAAACCTCCTAATTTGCATTATTATGATGACTAATTGCTAAACATTGATAAATATATGAATGTTTTTATACGATTTCCGAAACATTTAAAAGTCATCTCAGGACATAATGATTAATTTTGTTGATGTTTTTGCTTGATCAGTACGTTTTCCTTCTTTTCAGATTCGCAATGGGCCGGCAAGAAGTGTTAATTATGGCGATAAGCATCGTCGGGGCCATGGGCTTTATCCCCCATGGTTCTATTGGGGAAAAGGTTTGCATACCATTCGTATATTTTAATTTTTTTTTTTTTTTTAGTAGGTCCAATAGATGTACATTACATTCATGCTAAGCCTTTCTGGAGGAGTACACCGGGCAAGAGTTGACCAATGATTTGTTGAAACTCAGCTAAAAAAATGCATAACGACGCCATGAAGAACTTTTTCTCAATAATGCTGACACCTATTCGTAGTCCACATTTTGAACATTAGGTACCTATTCGGCCACAAAAATCTAAACCAAAACCTTCTTCCCACCTCAGGATCATATGCTAACGGAGGCTTTGCTTCGTGAAGTCGTCGAGCGTATGGGCAAGGAGTTCAACGACGCGGCGTCGAGCTACCTAGAGTACCCAGCAAGCGAGCGTCACCTCGCGCTGATGGCTCGCGCGAACAAGGACCTGGAGAACGAACAGCTGGACTACGACTCGCTCATCGACGGCAACCCCAACCCCAGCCTTCGCGACCAAGAGTACATGCAGCACAGGTACGTACCTTCCATTGGCTACTAGTATTTCTACTGGTACTCCTAGCTGCTGGTCTGCTAGTACTACAACTTCTGTTTACTGCTAGGTAATATATGTAACTGTTAATGCTAGTAATTTTGAATACTGGTTACCGGTACTATTGGTAAAAACTACTACTGGTAACAAATACTAGCGGTACTGGTAAATTTAACTACTGATATCTATTAACTGGTAACGCTTACTTCTGGTTATTAGTACTTTGTTACAAGCAGTAAACATACCATATTCAACTGATAATGTTTACTACTCGAAATATTGACCACTGGTAAATGCTACTACTGCTAAATTTTACTACCGATAACTGTTACTACGGGTAACAGTTACTCCTGGTAAAAATTACTACTGGGACGACTATTACTACTGGTCCAAAGTTTTATACGTCTTATTAATGCGGTTCACCTATTTAATACCGCCTTCGAGAACAATTGAAAACCAGCAAACAATTAATGTGCAAACACTCAATAACAATGGAAGTGGTCCATTGTCTACAGCCGTCCTAATTTAAAAAGACAAATCAAGTCTAGACGAGAAATTAGAGCGAATTAACAACATTAAGATTGACGGATAACACGATTAGACAATACGATAGAGGTGTGGCTCAGCCGCACCACAAGCTAAACTATTTATAGCTTACAAGTATCTCCATTTATTTCTCTCCATTGGTAGCGGGTTCATCATACACATTAGACTTTATCGCGTATGAAGCGAAGCGAGATTCTACCGAGAAAGAGGTCAAAGTAGAGTGTTTAAAATCTCTGCGTGTGATTAATCGTGAAATGGCCCGTCAACATTATCACTTAGATGTAGATAACGATAGATTTAATATTTATACAGTCTAGTAATCACTACTGGAGTGAAGCCTTTAAAGCTCCGGGCCAATAGCTTAATCGTGCCAAGTCCCCATTTGATCAATCTAATTCTTCGATGGTTTAAGACAATTGAAGGTTGTTATTTTTACTATTTGGCTACATATGAGCAGCTTGAAAGAGTCCATCAGTGGTCTACAAAAGGCTGTGTTAATTTTCATGGGACCATGTATCTCATGCAAAAAGATTAATTCTACGATGGGTATTTACCTGGCCAGCCATTCAATCACCCCTGGGGATTAATATCCCCAGGGGCGATCGAAGAAGAGGTTGTGAAGAAGGAACTCGATGGATTACTATCTAGTTCCTTCTTCACAACCTCTTCTTCATATCTTCGGCAGCTCGCTGTGGGGGCATCAGTACGTAACCGGTGGTGCTGGAGAGGGTGAGCAGCGCCTACAGCCTTCAGGCGTGCTGCCAAACAGGCAGATGGTGAAGACTGATGCTGTGCTGCCGGCCTACTGCAACCCGCCTAACCCCTGCCCCGTGGGATATACAGGTACTGTGGTTGGAACATTTAGGTCTACATTCAGAGATTCAGGGTTAGGTCTTTCATACTTGTAAATCTGATCTAAATTTTCAATCGAAACAAGGTAATTGGATGGTTAATTGGTATCAATCCTGAAACTTCCGATTTTTTCTCTCCTGTTTTTCGTGATCATCGCTGTTTATGTACGCCATAAATTACTTTACTTTAATTTCTTTTCCAAAAAAAATCTGTTCCATTGTGTGCCATTATGGCATTTAACCTGATACCTTCACCAGAGGAGCAAGGCTGCATCAGCGAGTTCGAGAACACAGCTGCCTTCAGCCGCGAGTACCAGCTGGCGCAGCGCTGCATGTGTGACGGAGAACACATGTTCAGCTGCCCTCCCGACTCCTCCACCCGGCCCCTCGACTTTGTCTACCCGGAGCACCACAAGAGTCTCGTCGCGAAGAAGTATAAACCTACTGTTAGTATGCATGGTTTAATTCTGTAAATTATCTCACGGAAATCTATGTCTTACACAAAATATTTTTAGAATTTTTATGACACAAGAAGATCTTTTCACCATCTTCTATCCTTTGGAAGCGATTTACTGAACTGGAGTTCTTCAAAAATTTATATCTGCAAGGGTCAACACCCTAGTCTTGCGTTAATGATACTAAAACAACCATTTCCGTTTCCAGGTAGAAAATCCTTATTTGACGGGCGAACGCTTACCGATCGCAGCTAAAAAAGGTTTTGATGTTAATGTGTACTAAGTCATTAGTCATAAATAGATGTATACTATATTAGTTAGTGTCTATCTTGTCGGAATGTGGGCATAGTAATATCATCTTCTAGCCCACTCTTTTTGACATAATTATTATCTTTATATAATAGTATTGTAGTTCTGTTACAACCTCATTTAGGGTTAACTGTGTGCCACATATTATTTGCATTGATCTGCATTTGACTAAGTGGATAGCAAAGAGCACCATATTTACACCATCTGCTTGTGACACAAAAACTGATGGATATTTGAGAATGAATTGTTGCGGTAATGGATAGACGGAATTAAAGTAAAAATTAAAATAATATATTTTTGTAATCCCAATAAAATACTGTCTCCTCAATTTCCAATTTCTCCCTTCTAGTTTAAATTTCTTGAAAGTAACAAGAGTTTTTATATACGGGTGATCCGTATATAAACAGTATACATCTTGCAAGTATCGCATAAATGAGACTTATTCATTTGAAATACTTGTAATTTGTGAGAAGCGTCATTTAATATAAACGTTGAAGCTGTGAATTTCGTTAGTTGTAAATACATAAGTATTTAACTCTTTATTAAGCTGTATTATTATATTAGTTTCATACCAATATTTGTTACCAATATTTGTTTTTTCGTACAAATATTATAATAATTATATATTATTCATACGGACGGATGAGGAGCTCGTGGCTAAGTAATAACAGCCGCATGGGTCGATCCATCAGGTTAAGCTACGCTTGCCGGGGTTGGTCCGTGGATGGGTGACCATCTTTACATACCGAGACTCCTCCGTGCCTCGGAAAGCACGTTAAGCCGTTGGTCCCGGCTGTCATTCGTGGATCTTTGACAGTCGTTACGGGTCGTCAGAAGCCCGAAAGTCTGACAACCAGTCTTACCAAGGGGTATCGTGTTACCCAGTAACTGGGTTGTGGAGGTCAGATAGGCAGTCGCTCCATCATGTAAAATACTGGTATTCAGCTGCATCCGGTTAGACTGGAAGCCGACCCCAATATAGTTGGGAAAAGGCTAGGCAGATGATGCAGATGATGATTCATACGGACGGTACGGTCCACATCTGTCGGGCATGCCACCGCCCCGGTGAATCAATCCGACATATTGTTTCCGGTTGTTCTCGTCTTGCTAACGGCGAGTACTTGCACAGGCACAATCTAGTGGCTAGTATTATCAACCAGCAACTTGCCTTGCAGTACAGCCTTGTGGAGTCCGAAGTACTATACTACAGGTATGTGCCCGACCCAGTTCTCGTTAACGGTCATGCCACATTGTACTGAGATCGATCTATCATCACTGACAGGACTATTGTAGCCAATAAGCCTGATATTGTGGTGATAGATCGACGAGAGCGCCGCGCAATGATTGTTGATATCGCTGTTCCTCATGACGAGAATCTCGCGAAGGCTGAGAAACATAAAAAAATCAAGTATCTTGACTAAGCACAAGAGGTTGTTGACATGTGGGACGTGGACTCTGCAATCATTGTACCGATAATCGTTACGGTTAATGGCCTAATAGCGGAGAGCCTCGACCCACACCTCAGGAGGCTCTCATTGCGCGGCTGGGTCAAGGGCTTGATCCAGAAAGCAGTACTCCTGGACACGACACGCATAGTGAGGAGGTTCCTCTCTCTAGAGCCCTGACCACCGGCACCTTGGACGTTGTTCCTGATGCCGATGGGCCACTATTTTTTATATTTTTTTTGTTTTTATAAAAATATTTAAAAATATAAATGTATATAATAAAATGTTAAAGTATTTATAAATGTATATAATATATGTATATAAAGAATGTATTATTCATAATAATTATGTACCAAACACTACCAAGAGTACAATATGTATTGTGTGACATTCCTATTATTTTACCAATTTAATTAGTTAATGAAAAATATTTTGAAATATTATAAAATTATATTTATACTTATTAATATTTAAGAGGTCAGTATGATTATCGCTCTAAAAGCAGTAGAATTTAGAATGATAAGATTAGTCTATAGCGTAAATCCTCTGAAATTGGGCGAGGTAAAATTAGATAAGAGGAAAAGCTGATGATGTAAATATAACAGCTGTCTTGCGGAAACGTGAACATTTTATTAGAATATACAAAGAGTAATAAGAGTAATTAGATAAGTTAGTTCGAAAATCTGTATCCCAGCAATTTAATTGCATTATTTAAAAATAATATTCATTTCATCAATAAACAGTATTATTCAGTCTGGCGCGCAATCTTGTAGTCTATTAATTGCCTGTGATAAGCTTCAAATTCTAAAATAACTGGTACCATGATATAAAAATAAAAATAAACAAAATTTCAGTAAATTGGAAGCAAATAAGCACTTTTGTTTTTTTGCTTTTAAAAGTAAATTTATTAATTTTTCAAAACATTCCAACCGTACTCTCTGTTTCGTTTATGTTTAGCGCGTCAGCTAATACGTGAGCACACTCAAAATAATAGAAATAGGTTTCATATAACTTTATTTATTTTATGGTAATTCCCAATAATTTGAAAACAATACGTCTTAATAATTAAATCAAGAATAAGAGAAAAAAAATTGTACAGGATTAATTTCGCTATAACTGTAAAAATGAAATAAATAACTGTAGGTATTATTCCAATAAATGTCTTCCTTAGTATTTATATTGTAAAGAAATTATTTGAAGCATACTAATTTATTAGCCCAAGTCATAAATATAATAATTAAATTAATAAATTTTTATTTAAAGTTTATCTTCGCATTCCTTGCAGATAATGTCGGTTCTACTTACTAATTAGGTAAAATTATTATAAATTAATTATATACCTATTTTAATATAAAATTACATAGATTTATCGATGGCGCTCTAAAAGCAATCTGTTCGAGATGATAGTGTAATGACGTTAACCAAACCTTCCTAGTACTTAAGGCGAAAGGGACAGGGTAGTCCGCGAAATTCATAGGTTTTTTGCAATTTGTCAATGTTAGGTTAAAATTTTATGTGGATCAAAATAAGATTCCTAATTATGTCCATAACAAATACCTACGTATTCACAGAATATTAACCATTAAAATCATCAATACAATTCTCTCAAGTCAAGCCAGAATTGACCTCAAATGTCCTGATTTCATGAGATAGTCATTCAATTTCAGCATGAACTTCGAGAGTTGTATTGATGATTTTAATTATTATAATCTGTAGATACATATTTGTTACGGTCGCGAATCACATTTCGATCAACAAACAACAGGATACTGACCTGCAAATTGCAAAAAACGTTAAAAAAATATATTTCGTGGACTAATTTCTGACGACTTCAAATTATTAACATTTTCTTTAAATAAATCAAAATTCATTACATTTTAGGCTCTTGAATGCAAAATCTGGATAAAATCGCAGATTTAAAAGACACCTTTCAAATAACCTTTTGAAAAACTACTATTTCTCATATTGTAGGTGAATGGACGGATAGGTAGGTACGTATTATTCCACTCCTTAGTGTTGCTAGAGGCAATAATAACATCTACCGAAAGAAGTAAAAAAACATCTACCTGAAGCCATCGGTAAATACCCTAGGTATGTACATTTAAGTTCATAGGTTCGTAGATGATAGTGATGGTGTAGGCATTCAAAAATGTATATAATATGCATAAAAAGTCAAACAACGCGGACGTAAAAACATAGTAGATTAGTAATTTAATAATAATTTAGTAAGCAACATAGTATGTAAGTAAACAAGGATTTAGTGACAGCTCTGGCACAATCGCCTTTCATTTGATTTTAATTAAGAAAGGAAGCGATTTGAGTACCAAATTAATAAAATTATTTAATTAATTAAGCATTGCTGTGTTCTAGTTTCAATAGTATGAGTGACAGTAACATCACTGTGACTTGTCTCCTAAAGACGGACGTCAGCGCCATGTCACCTTGGAATTTACCTTATGCTACGGGTTTCTAGAAGAGCGGTGCCCGCGACATAACGGCCGCAGTGACGGCTGTCATGAAAATGGCGGCGGGGTTTGACTTTACGGTGTCAAAAAACGCTCTCTATGAAAATACACCAACTTAGTACTTAATTTCATAAATGACGTTTCAGTAACGTTATTCGCCGGTAAATTGCGGATGATATGTGGCGGCTGCCGCTCTTCTAGGAAACCGTAGTTTTATGGATATTCCAGTTATGATATGCCACTGATGGTATGCCACTTCTTGAACAAAACCAAAAAGTTCTAACAAAATCATTGAACATTTGAATGATCAACATTAAATTAGCTTTTTTTTCTGGAACACGCAATGCCTATTTCTAATGAAATCGGACAGCATTTTTTTTTACATAAAATCTGTTTTTTTATTATCTTAAAACTGATAAAAACATATTTTTTCCAAAATAATGCTAAAACTTTAGTTTTTTTTTTTCGTCACCTGAGGTATCTAAATATTCTACTAATTTGAAATTAAAAATATGTGGAGATCCCTTATCCCTTCTGAAGGTTTTTTTTTTCAATTTCGAAAGGTTCTTGATGATGCATCATCCCTTTCTGCGACGGCGACGCACACGACACAGTAGAATAGCATAATCTAATAAAACCATGTGTATGTATTATTAATAAGTATGTAGATAATAATATAGGACGTGGAGGAATATGCCACGAATAATGCTAGTTTTAGGAAAATGAGCCAAATGGCCACAGATGGAGTAACTCTCTAGTCAAAGCAGTAGTGTGTATATAATTAATTTAGGGACAAGTACTATATACCTATCTTAATCATTTATTTATATTTCGATGAGAATAATACGGAAAAGTACTGACAATTTTAAATTACAGTGAAGCCTTTTCAGGTTCTCGTTGTATTTTAAAAAAAATCCAGAACTTTACATGTTATTCGCAAAGACAAATAACATAAGTTAACGAAAATATATTTTTGTAAAAAAAAAACCGGAAAAAATACATAAACACAAGAAATAATTATATTTTTTTATAAATAGATACATATATTTTTCCATGGGGCTGTCTTTAAACTACAGCTCGTTGAGATTTGACTTCCATCTCTTAGATTAGGTAAAGTAATGTAAATATAGGTAAAAAAAAAGCGGAAACATCAGCTGACATTACTCAGAGTCACCTAGTTCCTAGTTGTATCTCAACAAACTACTTAAAATGGCATACATAAAACTAAAATAAACATCACTAGTCAACAAAATAAAATAAAAACCTGTTGAAAGAATAGAAAAGAGGAGGTGGAGGTCTCTAGAATAAATAGGTTTAAACTTACTTTCCGTAATAAGACGTATTTTGAAAAGTAATAATTTATAGTATTACAAGTTTCCTTATATTTGAGTGATTTCAATATAATTGCAATAATTTGAAATATTAATAAGCTTTTATTCGTTCTGGCGTTAAGAATTTGTTAATAATAATTATGCTTTATCTGTTTTGCAATAATTCATAATTAATCTTAATTTAATTGTGTATGTACACCGTGCTTCACTGGTGAGAACTTTCAGGGGTTAATTTTATTCTAACAAACAACTTTTACAAAATTGGAAATAATAAGACAAAACATCTTCCCATTCACACATTACGTCACCTTTTATAGTCTGTACAACTTATTTGTTGACAGAATAATAAAATATAATAATAATAATACCAACTTATTATTATCTCACAGCAGGGCAAAGGCCTGATATCTTACAGAGAAGACATGAGCATTGATCACCACGCTTGCTCAAGACGAGGTTTCCTCACGATGTTTTCCTTCATTTACCTAAAATACCCTGATACAGAAACGCGGTGTACATGTTACATGTCGTGGTCCTTAAACTTACTGAACTCAAATACTACCTCAAAAACTCAATAGTATTACAATTGCAAGCATCGTAACCTGTAGTTAAGACATTTCTGGAACATAGGTTAACTTAATTTATTGAATCCAGTACACTAAGTACGTGTAAGTTTTCTCGGGAAAAGTGACAATAGTAACGTATCACTATAGCAGATAACTTACAATATACGGGCTACATAACCAAGTATTGATAGAACCACGATACCTCTCAAACCAGTTTTTAATGTAGAATTATTAATTATAATTATTAAAATTAATTATGTAATTTTATTGTTTTTTTTTCTGTATTTATATAATAAACAATAATTATTAAAGTTATAATGATTTATACAGGGTGGCAGGGACATCGACGCGCAACCTGTTACAATGGTTTCTGGACCGGGATGTTGAAATTTTTCGTCGATTATTAAAAAAAAAATATGTCCCATACATTTTGACTACGTAGGTTTTGACACGTTTGTAGGAAACAGCAATATTTTTTTAATAACTGAAAAAAATCAACAGGTTGCGCGTCGATGTCCCTGCCAACCTGTATAAAACATATAGTATATAATATATTAAATTATTTCGTATCTAATTCTATGTATTTGTTAATTTCACTTTGATTGGTATCGTTTTCAATTAGTTTATTGGTAACGTCTTTATTATTTTGATAATAAACTATTTTCAGTTATAGTGTATCACTTAAATTATTATTATGTATAGGTGTTTTTATTACCTATTATGAATTGTTACGTTTTTATATTATTATTTTAATAACAAAGTTAAAAAAAAAATTAATACATTGTTAGATTATTGGATGCCGGGTACAAAGACATCTTTTCAAACACGTTTCATAATTTTGATAACCTTTAATTCTATGAACACACATAGAGTTTGACCAACGAAAGCTGACCACGAATTATTTTCAAAAGTTTTATTATGGCAATATTTTAGGACTGTCATAATTGTCAGTTTCCAATTTGGATAATTTTGATATTTCGGCTATAAGAAACAAAATAAACGAATTTTACGGAGTGAAAAAACAAGTCCCAACACTGAGAAGGCTGCATAATGAGCTGAAGGAAGCAATTAAATTTACGGGATGCCGTGAAACCCTTAGAAAAATTTTACACAAGAACGGGTTTGAGTTTCAAAACAATAAAAATGAACGGGCTTTACTTACTTAAATATGATATTGCGGCATGGAGGCAGATTCTTGAGGACAATAAATCAGAAGAGGCTAGAAGGGAAACAAATTGTTTACCTTGATGAGACATATGTACATTAGAACTATAAAGTTAAAAAATCGTAGCAAGGACCTTCAACAAGTGGTGTCACTACTAATACATCGTCAAGGAAAAGAATGAAATACTGATCTAAATATCGCATAATATGTCTTCAATAATAAATAGTATCAACTCCGTTTAAGCACTATATAGCCAGGGTTGACAGCTCTTGATTTTTTTAAATACCCGCCTTTTTTCTTGGACTGCTATCGTTAGTTAGACTCTAAACCATAAAGCTCTAATTTATTGAATTAATAATTTAACGTTTTTTAATCATCTGTAGCCGTAATTTAGCAAGCAAGCTCTAACTTACCTCTTAAGATGGAATAGGATTACCTAGGCCCTAGTATATGTGAAAAAAAAACACAAAAGAAAAACCAAAAAATATGTATATAATACTCCTATGCAAATGTGGATAAAAAAAAGAAAAATGTTAGAAAATTAGTTAGTTTATAAATAATGCTGGACGAAGATCTAATAGGTATATTACTAATTAATGTATTGTAATCTTAAGTATCTTAGTTGTCGATGGAGTATCTCATACATTTAATGCGGTCAAATAAAATGTTCGATTTAGATTGTAACTAAATATGCTAATAATAAATAGAGACTACTCGAGCGGTAAACATATAGTATATTTAGGTATTAATGGAAAGCAACAGTTGCTACATTTACATAAGCTGCATATATGTATTTATCTTTACATAAACCTAATAATATGAATTTATTCGACACTCACGGCAGATTTCATAAATTTCAATCAAAAACTTACCAGTCAAAAATAAATTTATTATAACTCTGGGTAGAAAGTTAGGAAGACCAGCTGACACTGGCAATAAAAAAAAATTGCAAAGGTACGTTAACCAAGACTACACAATTTAACTGAATGTATCAACAAACCATGCAAACAGTTGCAAAATTACTTCTGTAGTAAAGCCAACGAGACGAGATAAATTTCATGCTTTGGGATTAAAAATTTAAAACTTAATTGCGTATGGTATAATTTCCATTGCAAATAAAATTATTTTACGACGTTTATCGATAGTTTTTTCATTCAAAAATCAACTTAGATTATTTGAGAAAAAAGTTGATATTTGTATAAGTTGTAATTTTATGTATTTATCTCGTATCGTTGGCCTGAGAGTACACAAGATCTTTTATATCTTGAAGTAGTAGTAGAGCTTATTGTGAAGAGCTCGTCCGGGGCAGTACTACCACCACACCTACTTCTGCCGCCAAACAGCGTTGCTGTGTTCCGGCTTGAAGGGTGTGGGTGCCGGTGTGTGGTTACAGGCACATGAGGCATAACAGCTCAGTCTCTGGGATGGCAACGCATCTGCAATGTCTCTGGTATTACAGATGTTCTTAAGCAGCGGTGATCGCTTACCATCAGGTGCGCCGTCGTCTTCTTGGCCATCCAATAACATAGAAAAGGTCTGCGCACTTAACCAAATTCCGAAGCGTACTGTTCAAATTCACACATGTGTCGACATCTATACAACCACATAAGAACTATCTGTGAAAGTCCAAACACTACTGAGGTCACTGAATCCTGCATTGTGATATGATACTGCGCGATCCGTAGGTACGTACACAATAGTCCAACAACATCTGTTCAAAACCTGTCTTTTCAGAGGATCCTCCGTTTGGAGTCACAACTTGTTCCCCGATCCCCAAACTGGCGACCCCAAAAATAACAACAAATTGTGGCAAAAACTTCATCGTCATCACTAGAAGTGGTATCTTGATCACCAGCATGTAGCGGACGCGCATACCTGGTCATCCTCCTAAGCCCATCATCAGTGACTAGGCGTAGCCTACTGCACTTCGGGTGATCAGGAGACACCTTTCTCCTGGTTGACACAACAGCCGGCCACCAGCCAGCACTGTACCACTCCGTTACTACTGAACATGCAGTATCACACTCACTGCTGAATCACCGCAGAAAATTCCAACTAACCGTGAACTATCCGAAATCCGGTTAGGACCCATTTGAACCTCCCACCAGATCAACATTCGACTGGTCGGAGAATCCTCCCTTTCCAAAGAAGGTACTTCACACCCTTCTTTCATCTCCAAACGCGATTCAACCGAATGCACCACGACCGTACTTACATCAATATCGAGACACCGCATAACACAAGGCACTCTGCCAGCCTAATTAAAGCTCCATTTGCATAAAAGAATATCATAATATACTTTTCAACCGCTGAACATTCAAGATCAGGCCGACTTGTAAAAAAAAACTGAACCAACACCAAATCATATTGAAATTCGCTAATAACAAGATCATCTCAAGCGCAATAAAGTAGTAGTAGAATTACTTTTGTAATGTTCGTCCGGGGAAGTAATACCACCCTATCAATTTCTGCTACAAAACAGCCTCGCTGTGCTCCGGTTTGAAGAGTGTGGGTGCCGGCCGGTGCGTATTAATTAACATGAGACATGTCAGCTGTGTCTCAGGAGTGCTAACGCATCTGCGATACCACCATTCGAAATATCACCATTCGAAACACAAGGCATACCACAGTCGTTTGGTTGGAACTCATTAAGTTTAATTGTAACTGGGAAGATCCTCCTTTAACAATGGAGGAATACCATTTTGTTCGCTAAACAATCTTGTAGGCTACAGACCATAGTGCCATGCAGTTTAATATAGCAGAGTAGGCGGTCTTGGCTGATGTAGTTACAAGGATTATGACGACCGCCGAACGACTGCAAGCGCATAGGCGCCATTTTTAAATCTTTAATGTGATGCGAGTTACAGGCTGGCAGACGGGTGAAAGTCGCTACACAACCAGCATGACAGAAACTGTGAAAAACGCCGCGTAAATTGCCATACTGTAAATAGTAGTTCAAAAAACTGCAGCAGCCTACTTAAACTAAATCCATTTAAAATAAATCGCCAAGAACCTATTAAAAAAAACTACCTAAAGAAACAGAAAAAGCTCATGAAATGTAGTAAAGATAAGGATTTAGCATTTTTTTCACTTTTAGCTACAAAACAGCAACACCCTGAAAGATGTTATTGCCAAGATGTTGCCAAGCAATATTCTTCAGGTGTTGGTTTCTGGCCAGTTGGTTGCAGGTCATAAAGACACAATACAAAAAGATGAACCATCAGTAGCATATGGTAAATGATCACGTTAGGACGTTAATACCAAACTTTTGTCACTGTCTTTCATCTGTCACCCCTTACGAGTTGTTGTGTCAACATAGTTTACCTTATTTTATTTATCAATTAATTTTTTTGCATTTGGAAAGGTCTGAACCAATTACACCACCAGAGCAACAGATTAAATATCGTCATATTCTATCTCGTGATGGACTTCAGAGCGGGCGGGTGGTGGGTCATATTATACAATCTCAATCGCGTCCAAACCACGAGTATAGACGTCGTCAACTGATTTTTTGGATATACACTACAAAAAAAAGTCATGCAAAACAGACAGGCATAGATTGGCGAGTTCACCTCTCTCTATGAATGATTACAGGTATGCAGACACTTTTAGCAATTAATCATCTTTGTCGTCAAAGTGTTGAGTTTTGACGATTATACACTGTTACGCCTGTATTCACCAAAGAGTGGGCAGTATTCCATTTAAATGAACATCTATCACCAGTAATGTGTGGTGAAAGACTGTGGCAATTGTGGGCTATTAGCAGGAATTAAAAGGAGAAAACGAGAAACTTAAATGCAATCATCTCATTCATTGAGATCAATGGGGTTCGATCCTTGATTCATAAATCCAAATTCAAATAATTTTAATTTGTTGAACCGTAAACGAAAAATGCTGATGTTATATGTAAAAATCAATGTTTATTTGTTCGTATTTCATGTACTGCCAGCTTATTGCTTGCACTTGCGCGGAGGCTATCAGCATAGTACAATTAACTTAAAGGCAGCAACGCGCCAGGTACCAGCTAATTATTGATAAAATTTTAAAAAAAGTTCACGCTATTCGAAATAATTTAAATCTCAATCTTTATACTCGTATTTTTATTAGAATATATGTATTCTATATATTTATACTATACAGGCTTACATAAATGAAGCATACTGTGCAAACAATGCACATAAAGATAAAAAAAAGGATGATCCAAAAAATATATATGCAAGTATAACGAGGCGAATAAGTTCTTGTAAATATGTTGCGATAAAGTACCCAGGAAATTATTAAAGTAGGATAAAATTTATGTGATAGAAAAGGGCAGAGGAAGCGCCAACTACTAGATTAATTAGTATATAATCGGTACATATGCCTGTAACTTTTATTGGAGTATGCGAGTAGCTTGCATGCCAATGTGCCAAAACACCGGCGTAACGTTGCTTTCCTGTCGGTCTTCTACAGACTGTACTTGAGGAGAGTGTGCGCAGAAGCGACCTGATCCCACCATCTCCCTTTCACTACTGGATTACCAGACGTACTGCAGGGTACCATCTGCACTTGGTTGATATCCCGACCAGTCGTACTCAGCGCTTCTCCTCCACATTTATTATGCGCAAGGCCAAAGTGGAGAACTCTCTGCCAGCGCCTGTGTTCCCTTCCACATATAACCCATCAGCCTTCAAAGCAAGAGTGAAGAAACATCTTCTGGACACGCTCGTTCCAGTACATCTCATCCATCGCTTTCCATCAAGCGAGATCGAGGGTAAGAGCAGGCCCATATCCCAATAAAAAAATAACAACAATGTTGGTGAATGTCTTCTTGCATATTATATGTGTGCAAGTTACCAACTTCTAATGTGCGAACACAGCAAGCTACTTGTATATTTTCGTGCAAGTTACCAACTTCTAATGAGTGAATACAGCAAGCTACTTGTATATTTTCGTGCAAGTTACCAACTTCTAATGTGCGAACACAGCAAGCTACTTGTATATTTTCGTGCAAGTTACCAACTTCTAATGAGTGAATACAGCAAGCTCCTTGTATACTTCCGTGCAAGCTACCATCTTCTAATGGATGTATACCGCAAGCTACCTGTATATTTTCGTCGTGCAAGTTACCAACTTCTAATGAGTGAATACAGCAAGCTCCTTGTATACTTTCGTGCAAGTTACCAACTTCTAATGAGTGAATACAACAAGCTCCTTGTATACTTTCGTGCAAGTTACCATCTTCTAATTGGTGTATACAGCAAGCTACCTGTATATTTTCGTGCAAGTTACCAATTTCTAATGGGTGAATACAGCTAGCTACTTGTATACTTTCGTGCAAGTTATAGGCATTTGCGGCTTTAGTCTAAATTAGTGCAATAAGTGTAAATAGTCACCGCACCGCGCCGACATTATGGGAAAACTCTGAACGTGGACTACATGCATAATAGCCTAGTAAGTCTCAAAGACATTAGACTAAGTTAGACTAAAATGGCCCAATCGGCAAAAGAAGCAGTCAACCAAAGAACATTATTATTTGCGAGGGTTGAACGAACGAAAGTATGTCTCTTATGATAACAGCCGAAAGTATCGGCTTGTATTAAGAATTTACTTTATTTACCAATTTTGCCTCATTACCTACCTGGTTTGAATGAAATTAATTACGAAACGAGTTTTCTTTTTTCTAAAAAAAAACAAAAACTCCGTAAATATCCTATTCGTACTTATTACTGTAAATAAAACTAAAAAAAAAAGTATCAACAACACCAACACAATTAGTAGTTCGTACCAATGTTCAATGCGTTTAGTTAATCAGACGGGTGCCAGTTTGCGACCCACTGGGCGCTAATTGCCAGGATTTTTCCTCAACGCTTGTAAAACAATTGATTGCACGTCCATTACTGGACTGCAATACGACAATTGACCTAGCAGTCACTTGATTACAAACACTTGTTTGATGTCCACTTAACTTTGTGCGTTAGGTATTATTTAGGCTGTATATTTTGAGGATCGAGGGACAAAAGTGTTGCAATAATATTAGTGTGGAGTGCATGTGTTTAATGTGAGCGGATTGTATTTGAAATTGATTCTTTTGTTTTCTTGCCTTGCGAGGCAGTCAGGGGCGCACTCTCTAGAAAGAAACTAAAGATTTTCAGCTCGCCCTGATTCCTTATAGGCATTAATCTTATTTTTATTCAAATCTTTTATTTGGCTAATTTTATATTCATGTCTCTTCCCTGACCATACTGATTTTTGTATGGTTCATGAAGGCGGAATAATTATTTATAAATATTTGGTATTGAGATCGTGATTATAATACTGCCAGGGTGTTGAATTCACAATGTATATCTGGTTCTAAAATACTCGTCCCAAATCCTTAGAAAACAACTCCAATACCAGTCTAACTCACTGAATCACTCTTTCCACTACCAGAAGAAGTATGAAGTAAGTTAACTTGCTTTATTCCAATTGGATCATAAAATGATTACTCGATTCCAAATAGAAAGTTTAAAGAAAATAAATACCATTGGAAAAACAAGTTTACTAAACATTATAATTGTTCTGAGTTCATACGGAATATAGTCAAAGATGGTAGAGCTATGAATAACGCCGTATTGGAGACGAACTCCGTCACCATATTATAATATTCCATACACACGAAGGACCAGCCAGGCGCTTCAAAAATACGAAAAAAATCAATTTGAAAAAAGAAGCTTTGCATTCACTTTCCATCTACGAGATCTCAGTACCTTAAGTTTTTTTTTTTTTTTTGTCATATTTAAATTGGGTGAGTGTGAAAGGACTTTTGGTGAACGATTTTCGTTTTTCCGTTTTTCAAAGATTACTATAACTTATCGTTGAGTTTTTCTCTAATTATCTAATTAAAAACAACAAAAATATATATTCCTTTTATGTAAATAAAATTGCGCAATAGTCGGTATGTGTTTGAACAAATAATAATAAAATCTTAATATCTTTTCAAATATTCATGCATTTTCGCAGTTCTGAACAATGATGACTCATAAAATCTATCTATTGAAAGTGTTAGGCGTTTGTGAATACATATTTAAAATTGCGTAGTTGAAACTTATTACATTTGTAGTTATAAAAAAGGCTTTTACGCTTTATAATTACGTCCTGTTACTATTTTATTTGTGTAACCTAATTCGTTATGTACCTATTTAATAATCCCTAATCATAATTTTAGAGGTTTCGCAAAAACGAAAGGTGTTATGAGAGGGTGCCAAAGGCATGAAGTAATTACGTTGTTGTTATTTGTTTATTGTGTTCTTTAAATATATGTTTAAACAGTATATAACGTGTGTCCGTCGTACGTTCGTTAAATTAATAATTTGTATTAAAAAAATTAAATAAGAGCTGTACTTTTTGTAAAGGATATCTTTCATCCCTCGTTGTTAAATGATTAATTTTGTGTTAAGTGTGTTAGTATAATGCTTGTAATGAAGATTCGGAACGACGGTATGTAAAATGCATAATAAAATAGTTTTAACTTAATATATTTGATGTTTAGATATTAAGTAAAGCAACAGCTGTGAGCTATGTGTCATAATTAAATTATAGTTCGGTTCCTTGATAGACGAAGATTTCGAAAGTTCATATTAAAAAAAAAAACATCATTATAAAGAACTTATTTATTGCTTCTTATTAGAATCACGCATAAGTAATTATGTTAACATTTTCTAGTCATCCCCTTTCCTTTTTTCTAGTTATGCTATAACTATAAAATATCATAATACCGTGTTCTTCTTCATTTTTTATATACTAGCTTTTGCCCGCGACTTCGTTCGCGTAGAAGTGGGAGAACATAACAAATACCACCAATAGTTAAGGCTATGAAAAGTAACCAAACAATAATGTATAATAAAATCTTAACTTCACCATCAACAATACTACCTAATTATACATTATTTATAACCATTGGCAGTCGTATACCTTAATATATGTATTGTACATTTTCAAAACAAAGCACACGTACATTATTAGTTAAGTAAAAAAATACATTCTATTAACATCCTAAAATAGTCGTTAATCTCAAAGGTATCATACATTATGTAGTATGTCAACAAAAAACTGTGTCATTGCCATCCTTTTGCAGATGAAGCAGTTTAATTTAAGCCACCGATGATTATATGTATATCAACTCTAAACAATATACTGTGTCCATACTGAGGATGGAGGCAATATTATCAAGTAATGCAACAACTATGAACTTACTAAAACTATTTATTAAGGAAATTAAATTAAAATCAGTCAGCAATCGATAATACCAAAGAACTCAACGAAACCTATCAAACTAGCCAATGAATGAATTTGGTCAACTCTGCAGTGAATAAGGCCCAAAGTCGTTAAAAAGGAAATTGATCAACTTAGTAAATAGAAGCAACTAAGAAATAAAACATAATTTCCATCAGTTAGTACAGAGCAATAACATACTCAGTCAATGAAGAGGTCAACTCAGTAACCCAGGCGTATAAACTCAGTAAAAGAAGTACATCTCAGTCAATGAAGTGGATCAACTTAGTAAAAGACAAAGTCAAGGAAACGGGTCGACTGAGTTACAGAAGAGTTTTAATTTATTGGTAGTCAAAGAATTATACATATATCAACTAGATCGGAACGGAATAACTCAGTCATAGAAGGACATCATCTCAGTCAATGAAGAGGGTCAACTTAATCAACGACATACGACAACTCAGCTAAAGAATCAGCTCAGATAGGATACCATCAATGAAGTCAATAAAACGGAAAAATTCTGTGACAGAAGCGGGTGAACTCCGTCAACGAAGCAGATCAACATAATTATGCAATTTTTAATTAAGTGGATCAACTCAACGAATAACTCCGTAATCAAAAAACACCAACAACGTCAATGAAGCCAAACAACTATGACAACAAAGTGAGTCAACTAACTCAATGAAGCACATCAACTCGGTGAAAAAGACTGATCAACTCAGTTATTGAACCCGATCAACTCTGTCAACCAAGTAGATCAAATCTGTCAATGCAGCGGATAAACTGAAACAATAAATCAGATGAATGAAAAACTTATCATACCATCGTAATCTGAAACTAAATAGTTTGGCGCGTACATTAATTTATCAGGACTTGCCACTGGAATACTGGCCAGCTATGATTCACCAGCTTCTCTAGCAACCAGAATCATTGCAAGTCAAGTTCATCAACAAACCACGATTATAAGACAAAATAATCGACTTACATAATATTACCGTCTTAGAGAAGGCATGTGATCTTATAAACACGGGTTTGACTGGTCTGTGTCTATTGGTAATTCACCATAAGTATAGTGAATCACCAATGAACACAGACCAGAAACAAACGTCACACCAACAACTAATATGAACCAGGAAGATCAGGTTTGTCATCAATACCTTAACAATCTCTTACGGAAATTCAAATTAAATAAGAATAATAGAGGATGAGCTGGTTTTGTGGACAGTTAAAGTGGGAGAAGGACGCTAATGAGACCTGCGATAGTCGAAGACTAGTTGAAATAAATATCCTTGTGCACTAGTTTCTCTTTGGAGCTGGACTCACCTATGGTAGCACACAAAAGAACCACAGGCCGCAGAGGTCAGAACAGTGGACAAAGAATGCGAGGTGTGGAAAATTAGACCTGGAATGGGAGGAAGACGAATTGAAGAGAGGATCTCCATACTCCAAGAACATCCACTCCACGTGCTGAAAACAAGGCATCGATCCCTGAGCACGAGCTTGCAGCAATACACGAGGCAGAAGGCGAACATTACGATGGCATAACGTGCCTGGCAATAACACAGCAACAGCTTTCTTTCGATGATGATTGGGTTGTTGGGGTGAAGATATAAACCAGGATTTCAAAAATATTGCAGTTCGGGATACGCAGTTGTAAATCTTTATAGTTAATCATGTATGTATGTTACCTATGTATGATAAATATTGAGTTCCGTATTCATAAGTTGTAAATTATTGTCATAATGGTGTCAGAAAAAAGTTTTGAATTAAATATTAGATTAAACATTGTCTATATCTGGCTTAAAAAGTCACATTCAACCAGTGGGCATTTACTGCGTCAAACGTAGTTATTAGTTTTACATTTAGCATACCTAAATATCTATATAAAAATTTATATATATATATATATATATATATTTATTATATTTGAAATATTTAGGAATCATGTAAATATGATGAACTCAATGACGCGATGATCTCACAACACGTGTACTTTAGATGTAAATACTAAAGATTAAAATAATATAGGTATGTACATAATAATATAGCTATGTTAAGCAAAGTCACATAAATATCAATGAAATTTTGTGTCGCATAAAATAATAATGTCATGGGTCAAGTCATGTGTCAAGTGAGAAGGAGAAGCATAAAATGTGATCTCAGAAGTACTTAATGTAAATTACCTTATAAGACCTAAAAAAACAGAAGCACGGGGTATATCCCTCGTGAATAATATAACTGCGAATAATAATAACTTAGTTTTAACACGTAATAGTAATTCTATCACACTTATACACTTTTTAACACCTAAAATTATTAACAAGCCAGAAAACGTGAGACGGTATTGGAAAGCAGTAGAAAGAACAGCATAAATGAGGTTGTAACAGAACATTTTATTGATGTCGTTTTAACAAGCGATGCACGGCAATTAACGACTATAGAAGAGAAAACGATTGAAAGATTCAATATCTGAAACCTAAACTATGCAATTCCATAGGAAATATTTTATAAATATTTTGAAGCTAATGAGTGAAAATGTATTTACAAATCATCAAGTTGTTGGTTGGTTACGTGATACCCAATTATGTGTTAACACTTCCAGCACAGCCACTACTGTTATTAAACAGTACAAGATCTATGTCAACCTAGATTAGAGTTTAGAGTTTTCTACACCAATTATAAGTATTTCACTTTTTTAACTTGTATGAAAAGTAGTTTATTTATATTAAAGGCACACATTTGGGTACAACGTTATCGGAGCACATCATTTGATTGTGAAAGCAGTGTTGTTCGTTCATTGGTAAGTCATCATTGTACTCTTGTAACTAGCTGTCCACTGTATATCTGTCTACTGTAGATGTGTGCTGTGATCATTTGTGCTGGTTTTCCGTAGCTTTGTTAAGAGCTGTAAGTTTTCGATCTTGCTTCAGTAATTTTCTTGAATATAACATATTACAATACCAGCATAATAGCTGCTAAGGCCAGATTTTTGTGAGAATTTCTTGTAGGTTTAACAGTATCTTTTTTTTACGAAATTTAACATGTTTTCCATTTGATCTTTGCACTCCTTCGGATAATTTATCAATCTGGACTATGTATTAGTAGACGGTCTGACCTGTCCGGCTTGCCTTAACTGGCCGGCTGGCAGGCTGGAATCAACTTCCAGGCCTATATACAAGATTTCAAACTGGCGCTTGCCTAAGTTGACGTTGCTTGTCTGTACTGTGCCCAACTGCAGTTTTATCTTGAACATGTTAAAAAATTATCTCTAAAAATCCAAAAATGTTAACGCGCAAATGAAATCTCTCTCCAAATTTTCAAACAAACTTTTCCATGTTACTTGCATAACTGAGTCGCTGCTGCCAGGAAGAATAAAACATAAACAACACATTTACTCCATGAATAATTAAATAGAGTCTGTAAAATACAAATAGCCTTACAAAACTAACCTTGTAAAACATAAATTACAATTGCCCGTGCTGTATCCGGCAAATAATCGACCACTCCAGTCCTCCCGAGGGTGTCGTAAAGGCGACTAAGGGATCATGTTAAGAGGATAGCATCATCCTCTGTTACGCTAAACACCACTGCTCTGTGATCACTAATTCTCAAGCCAAGTACTGATATAGCATCTCCTCATCATCAGCCCAGCCTTTTCCCAGCTATGTTGGGGTCAGCTTCCGGGCTAACCGCATCAGAATACCAGTATGTCACATGGCATACCGTGAGTCCCGTGGCCCGTGCTTAGGACTGATTGAATGGGTTATTGAGTAACTAAAACTATGGGGCTAACATCCTATCAATATACTCAGGCTCTTACTTACTATTGTCTAAGAGATAAATCATTTATTATTGGATCTTTGCTGTCACTCAGGTCTTAAGAAGCGATTCGTTCTACGAAAAACAGACTAAATGATTCATAGTCCTTGACATCGGTTTATAATTGACTGGCTTGAACACTCAAGTTCAAAACGTAACTTGCTTATTGCTTTGGATACCAAGAAAAAAAAACAGCCTAATGAAAAAAATCAATGTGTCATGCATGACACAGATGATGCATATGAGAGATGCATGTGTGTGCATGTAAGAGAAAAAATGGTGAACATGGTCATGGCGTCCAGAAGATAATGAAGCACTCAAAAAGACAGAAAAATACATAAGTCAAGGAAAGGTCTATATGGAAATGAAATCTATCTCAATTGAAACACTCCATAATCGATTAGATCCAAAACAGCTCGAATTTCAAACAATACCTAAAGTAGACTCTCATCACGTGTAAGATCTATATCTAAATCTATATAGACTACAGAGGCTCTCATTGGGCGGCTGGACCAAGAGCTTTATGAAGAAAGTATTCCTGTTTACGGCACGTTAATGAAGAAGTTCCTTTCTGTACAGACCTAGCCACCAGTGGATATATTCAACACTTCTAGCAACTTTAATGATGGAACAATAAATGAACTCCAGAATAAACTATTAAAGCATCATGCTAAAACATGCTTAAACATGGCTGGGCAATAAGACAAATGTAAGAATAAGAACGGAACAGTTAAAAAAGCGGAAAGGAAGATGATCACTAAGGAACGCAAAGAGGAACACCACCAAAGCATGAGAAGATGTCCGTTTGCCATGTTTTTTTTCCGGAAGATGGACCGACCGAGATATCCGGATATAACCGGCTTCAGAAGTTGAGTCAGATTGAATCTCCAAGACTAAACATAAAGATCAGTACCATATAATAAATTGTTCCTAGCATTATTTGGGTATGTTGCTAGGATCTGCCGCTGAAAGTTTCTCCGTGCAACATCCTGCTACAGATTAATTTATTGATGGTTAATCAAAGAAGCCAATCATCCAACAAAACTGACGAAGAATTAAGTAGTAGTAGAACTCCATGTGTCAGAGTTCTTCCGGGGAAGTATTATCACCATACCTATTTATGGCGCCTGGAGGGTGTGGGTGCCGGTTCAACTCACAAGCACAAGACACTGTTCACCTATGTCTCTCTATTCCCTGTGATTAAGTTACTGATGTTTGTCACTTTCCATCAAGTATTCCATAGGCATGTATGGACAACAAGATGAAAAAATGAGTGATAAACCAAATAAACTTTATCAGTGCCAACTTAATTTAGGCTTCTCTTGTCTGCAAACATCCGAGTAATTTTCATTATTCAAATGATTTAACACCAAAAGTTAGCGTCCACTTTGACTAACACGTTATTTAGTCGAGTTTCTTAACTGGACGTTAGATACTTGATCAAAGTAGTGTGTCTACGTTGCTATTTATATGACGTCACAAGTCTTGTATATATCTATTTTCTTATGTCTTGTATCTTGTGTGCTTCTCCTTGCTAGATAACGTGCTGCTCGTAGTGTGATGATACTCTTAGCTGATGTGCATTTTGCTGACTTAGATTAAAATTTATCATTGACAAATTCTTGGTTTAAGACCACGAAATCAGAATTCTAACACACTTGTCAATTTAGCCGTTTGCCAAATAGTCGGTTGGTCTTCTGGTCACGCGACTACCATTTTTGTGCACTAAAACCAAATTACAGAGAAAAACCGATGAGTTTTAACCAGTTCTCAGACTTTAGGCTCACCTGACCATTACTTGTTGAGAACTTTACCGTCGATTGATGAAACACGCATTATAATAACTGTGTCTCATCAACTGTCATGTGCTGCATCCACCACCTGAAAATCGCTTTTAAATCGAACTGACAAGAAACCTTTTTTCAAATGACTTCTCCCGCTCTGGGCGGAGCGGGAGGACGTGTCAGACTTTTACTGACTAAAACCCATCCGTGTTCCTTCAGTTGCCTGTGCTGGGGCCACGGTAACTCTTTCGAACATCCCGCGACCCTGGCTGGCATCGGCCCTAGCGGGCACCTTCAATGGTGCCGACATCTATTTGAGGCACGCGTGGAACATAACGCGCCGTCGACTTGGACCTGGTCCTTACCGGACGGCGAGCTATCCATTGCTCGCCGTCCGCAAGCCCGCGCCTATGGTGGCCGGGAATCGGCAGCCAATTCCCGACGCCCAGGGCGTCTCCTGCGGTGACTAGAGGCGTGAGGGCGCAAAGCTTGCCTCTCCCTCACGCGTTCTGACCCCTTCTTCGCGAGCATTACGGCTTCGCAGAAGGAGGTGATGGCTTCCCATGTACTCTCGCTCCATACCATGGCCTGGACCAGAGCCGGAAGCGAGAGATCGCCGCCGACCATCGCTTCCACGAGGACACGGCGGTGCTCCGCCCAAACCGGGCAGACCTCCACCGTATGCTCTACCGTGTCCTCCGGGCGATCCACACAGTGGTGACACCCGGGCGTTTCCTCCCGCCTTATTCGGAACAGGTACCTCCTGAAGCATCCATGTCCGGTGAGGACCTGCGTCAGACGGAAGGTGAGGACGCCATTGCGCTTCTCCAGTCCCTCCTCAAAGAGGGGACTTATCGCTGTAATTGTGGCGTGCCCAGCGCTGGGTTGCGACAATCGCACTCTCCATGCCGCCATGAGATCCCGCTGAAGCTCTGTCCGCCGTGCCGCCATTTCTCGCGGCAGTGGAGTTACGACCCAGCGTTTTGCCTCCTCGCGCCACCATGTGCGCGAGGACTTTTTCCGGCAAGCCCGACAAGAATCCGGCAAGGAGGTTCGCCGCCTCACCGGAGACCGTGCGGTATCCCCAGGCTAGCCGGATGGCCGGATGGCCTTCTGGGACGCATTCAACCGACGGGCTGGTCGACGCCTCACGGGACGCGCCCACACCGGAGCCCCGTAAAGGGCCATGGACCGCACGACCCCCGCGTAGAGCCTCCGGGAGGAGGCGTTTGGAGCCCACTGACAAGAAACCTAACACAAGGAAAACATGTCGTTTCGTGAAAAAAAATAACATCGTAATTTAAGTTCCAGAAATGATGTTCTTTCATGCCGCGAAGGCTATGGAGTAGGCTATAAAATTATAATTGCAGCAAAGCGCAAAAGAATTACGTAGCTAAGATTCTGGGCATGTTACGATGCGGAGAAAGTAAAGTCCCAAAGTACTCAAAGCTATGGTATAACATCCTATCAATATACCAGGTTCTTACCGTCTCTGGGAGATAAATCATTTATTGAACTTTTGTTCTTCAGATCTTAAGGAGCAATTCGTTCTTACGAGTAACAGACTAAATGATAAATTATCGCAGACATCGGTTCATAACAGGCTGACTTGGACATTCAAGTTCTAAATGAAACTTGACCATTGCTTCGGGTACCAAGAAAGAAAATCTGGTCAATCGTTCTTAACGTGGGATAAATAAGTGACATAATAGCACCGTCTTGATATATTACATTCATAAAACGGCTCAAAGACCATAATTATCTTATCAATGATCTCAGGTACGATGATGGTCATGAAATAACATTCTGGAAATAGGGAAAGCCTCTGGAAGCTTGACTAAAACATTCAGATAATGCTAGCTGACCCTACTCTCACATAAGCGAGAGGATATACTGACCTATTATAATCCTGGCTATAAGAGACGATGCGGCAAATGAATTAATGAAATATTCTATACTCGACAAAAACCTGGACAGTGAAAGACTTTGTTGGCGAGAGCTACTATCAAATGTAGACTATAATGTTTTAAAGTTAAATAAATAAAAAACAATTGATGGGGGGCCTCGGGGTCAAATTGACACAATTCCACATTTAGTTTAAAAATGGCTTCAAAAGCTTGGTGGGATTTAAAAAAGACTATACAGGGTGTAAGGGACAGCCCTCCGCAAACTAACAGAGTGCATTCAGCTCCTTATTTTGAATTATATTCCACCGTTAAAGTTCTCAGGAAAATTTTCATTTTTTTTTAATCGTTTTTCGGTTACTATTCATTTATTTCAATGTAAAATTACATTCTCTATACGCAGCACTTCATTTATGTAAATAAAATAGCTAAAATCAAAAAATCAGCAATGGATGTTGAAATACTCGGCGGCCGAAGGCTCGCCGCGCTGCCGATCGCTACGCGCGTTTTGCCACGGTAACGATACATTGCGTGTGAGGTATCAGGTTTATTGGATTCCCATAACGTTCCTGAAATAATTTCATGTACCGGTCATCTTAGTATGATATACTGAATTCACCCCATCAGTCTGCGGGGGGCTGTCCCTTACACACTGTATAAGGATAAAAACCACCAACTAAACAACTACTTACATGACTATACAGAAAGTAAGGAAAGTGCTAGGTTTCAAAACTGACCATCTAGATAAATTAGGACAGGCGACAGTTTTAATAATAATACAGACCTGTGAGGGTCCGTATGGTAAAGAACTCTTCTCAAACAAAGAAAGAAAGAGCATGTTGATTATTGATGACAAAAAAATAATAACCAAAAACCCCTTGTGAACTGCTTGTTACAATAATGCTATCAAATAACTTAGTCACAAAGACAATACGCATACTAAGGAATCAATAAACTGTGTGTACCGACAGCAATCTCTGATTCTAGTTTCTACATTCTCTTTTTTATTGTAGTTAAATGCTATGTATATTTGTAGAATGTAGCCAGGCATCTGCAGCCAATATTTGACAGTCAATCAGAGTTACAGGCTTCATAGGAACAACAGCGACTGACGAAACAGCTTTGACTGCTCAGTGCTTTAATAGGCAGTATCTGAATGGTTCCAACAAATATCAATGTCATATAAAATTGTACTCCTAGCGTTATTTCGGCCTGTTGCTAGGGTCTTTTAAAGAAATATTCATCAATATCCAGCCTTACCTATCTCTTCGCGACATATCCAGAAGTTTATATTCAAGGAAGTTAAACATCTCAATAATTGTAAGACACATCCATTCCGACATGAATAAACTTATGAAAAATTAAGAAATCTCGATGGTTTGTCAAGCGAAAAACGTGCGAATCGAGTCGCTAGTTATGTTATGCAAGGTGTAACATAATTAATGCACAACCTCTTAAGGGGTCATTGTACTCATCATTATGAACAACTTTTACTTTGGGACCAACCTGAAATCGCAAAAAAAAAAGCCTGCTGCTCCCTACATTTATGTTAGCATAACTCGTCAAATTGTAGGGAACAGCTGTTTTTTTTTTCGCAATTTCAGGTTTGGTCCCATAGTAAAAGTTGTTCATAATGATGAGTACAATGACCCCTTAAGAGCTTGTGCGTTAATTATGTTACACCTTGTATATGTATATCTTATTACTATCCACCACTGTAATAATCATTCTTCATTCAAGAATCGTTCTTTTCAGTAAATAATTCCAAAATATTTTATTCTAGAAAATATATATGTACCTATGTATACCCGGGATAAAAGCAATTGTTGTCTGGGAAATGATTCAGTTTTTGTACTTTAGGTCCTATTCAGAAATTTAAAGCGATTCTGTTCTGACATTACGATTCATTGCCCCAAATATCAGTTGTCTATACCACGGCTTGAACTATGTAAAAAGGTTTTATTCACTTGGTATTTGAAGCTACGGGTGTTTGAACACCCTTTAAAACTACAATATTGTGTGTATACTAAATATGTAGTGTTCTAACTAAACTATCTATGTACTGTATAAGCTCTGCTCTTGGAAAAAGAGAACGGTGTAAGAAAGCGTAACATTTACATGTAAAGGTTTATCATTGGTAATCGTGCATCGTTTAAATAATCATAAGCTTCTTATTTAATAAACAATATTATCTGTGTACCTGTGTTGTTTTATTTTTATAACTTTGCCTGAAAATGGTCTTGTGTTCAGGTATTTACTGAAATAGTAACGAGATATGCTCATTACCTACGGCATCCAAATTTTTTTTATTCTTACAAATTGCAGTTGGTAGAACTCGGGGCTCGTAGCTAAATGATAACCACCGCACGAGTTGATCGAAGGTAAGCTACGCTTGCTGCAGTCAGTTTGTGGATGAGTGACCATCCATTACGTATTGAAACCCCGCCGTGCCTCGAAAAACATCCCGGCTGTCATTCACAGATCTTTGACAGACGTTACGAGTAGTCAGAAGCCCAAAAGACTGACAACCAGTCTTACCACGGAGTATCGTGTTATCTAGTAACTGGGTTGTGGAGGTCAGATAGGCTGGAAGCCATTATACTGGAACACTCGATTAGACTGGAAGCCGACCCCAACATAGTTGGGAAAAGGCTGGGGAGATTGATTGAAGTAGGAAGAACCACATAACATGTGTGCAAAACAAAAAGAGGATGCCTCTGTGGCTTTAGCGTCCATTTCCATTTTCCTTTTGGTAGAGGCCCATATCCACAGCGAGTAGACTACGACGGGAAATTGAACATACGCTTCCCAGTAACTTACTTTATTTGCTGTTAAGCCAGAGGAACACACATAACATAACATAACATCACGCCTTGTTTCCCCGAAGGGTTAAGCAGAGGTGTACCTATAGTACACCAACACTTCGCCAGTTATGTTTAGCCAGAGGAAGCTAAAGGAAATAGATTACTTACGACTTATTTCTCTGGTTTAGAAAACAAGAATATACATACTCAACACTTTTTCAAGGTTTTCTTTAAAGAAAAACTTACATTTCCGACTGGATACACCACAACTTCATAATTGAGTGATCAACCTTTCATACTGGATTCTTCAAGGCATAGGAGAGGTACATACAAAAATAAAAATATTGAAACGATCTATTGTTTATTTCTGAAAAAAAATGGACGAACATGGCATAAGACAGTGTGAAACATCGACTACATCTTGGTATTATGTTCTAAATAATAAAAATAAGTCGACGTTGTAGCAGATATAAATTTACAGCCGTATAAAACAATCACAACACGGCAGTAACATAATGTTCCTGCTGTTATGGTCTCTACACAGATGTGATAGTGTCGGTAATTGCCTGAACAGTTTCGATAAATAACCGCAATTGTTGCATGTACTTTGTCAAATGGAAAAACAGGTTATTATTTAATCAAGACATGAAATCAGTCTCGTGATTATATTGTGAATGACATAAGAATCTAGTGAGGACATATTATTATTGTTTAGACTTAGTAACAATTCAGATAAATATTTTACCAATTAATTCAGTCAGAGACCAATTCAAGGGTTAGGTACCTACTTATAATCCATTGAAATGAGTACCTACCTCAGTTACATTAAAGTTTTGATTTAATTAAATTATAAAATATGCAATTTAAATGACGAAATACAAACAAATACGCTGTAAGGAAATAAAATCCAAAGCTGCTTATAACCGAGAACTGATGCTAAAAGTATTTGAACAATTTAAAAACACAAAACATTTTGATTTTTAATTGATTAGGGTACCTTTCAAAAAGTCAATTTGTCGGTATTGACATGAAAATTAATAAATATTATGTTTATAAAGAATTTTAATTAATTAATCGCGACTTCACGGCATATCTAATCATGGTACCGTATTGACACTATTGCTACTTTCCAGACATTCTAATAAACACATTCTACTTTTATTATTAATTGAATATACGGCCACAGACAACCAATTACTTGGCGCTGAGCAGATGATGGACAATTTGTCCGCGACGATAGATCGTACATATTGGTAATCTATGCAATAACGCACACGTAGGACAATTAATAGACTCCCAGAATTTCCATAAGATTCCAAATTGTCCATCGTCCGCTCAGCGTTTAAATCCATGTACTTAACATAATGCTCAACTACGTTTTCATACAAAACGTATTGAACAACAAAATGTAATGGCAAGAATTTCTACAACCTACTACAATATTAATTTCTACGTCCAACTATACAATACTACAGTTAACAATCTTTTAGTTTCCCTTAGCGACTTCAACGACTCTAGATTACTACGATAAGTACGTGACATGTTCAGCTATAAACACTCGCTAATTTAGACCTCTACGTAACATGCTACAAGATCTAAGGTAGTAAGTACATATACTCATAATTACCTACACAATACGTGGGTACAGTCCCCTATGACAGATCATATAAATGGATATATTATTTTAATAGATATACAAATAAAACAAATGCATACTTCTTGAGAGCAAACAGAGATCATAATTTTGTTTCGAATTATCATAAAACCTAACGTTACTTTATACTGCTTTGAAATATATTTAAATACATATCGTATAGTGTACACCGCTACCTACTCATATTTATTGCGAGATAACAAGATGAAACTACGATCAACATTAAATTACCAACTTAGTTATAAGCGTATTCAGTTTTAGCTACAATATCTTTATTACGATACAAAATAAATAAATAACACACGTAGACCTGACGTGAATTAAGTCGCTACTTCTAAATCTCGTTTCAAATTCGTGACTCACCGATACGCGCAAAGAAACACAACTAACTGTCAAAACTATAAACTAGTATCACACATTATTCTGCTGACATTAAGAACACAATTTTACTCTCAGAATAATCACTTTTCGATAAACGGACATAATTCACAAGTTTTGTACCAAAACAAATTCTTAGTCGCTTGGAAGGCCACCGCTATTCTAACACACTATCTAATTAGTTTCGCTACGAACAATTAAAGCTTTTGCTCGACGACTTGCAGTCGAAGCCGCTCTATTACAACGTAACTCTAAATAGGCATCTAATCTATGCATCACATTACGTCATCCGCATTGACGTATGAGAGCAAGGCATCTCAATTTATTTGACCAGTTCATACACAGTCTACACACAGGACGTGATCGAAAACAATCAGCGGTAACGATGTGGAGCACCCGAGCGTCTGGGCGCTCGCTCCCGATATCGTCTGTCACCTGTCACCCTGGAGAGCCGGGTGTGCGCACGAGTGCGTCGCAAGCCGGCGGTCACACCGCCTCTGTCACTGCAGGGTCTCTCTCACTACCATCGTCAATTCACTCCCACCGGTAAACACTTGCACTGTTTGACCTTCTGTAACCGCTTGCGTCTGAACGGCGGGTTCTGTCCAGGACAACGCAGAGTCACTGTCACCCAGGTGAACTTCTTAGGCCTACAAAACGAACAAGACTTGAAGGCAGGCTGCGGCCGGTCGGCGTTGTTGTCGCGTCGCCGCGGGCCCTTCGGTATGTAGAACGAGTTGCACTGTCCGTAACAGAATTTGTTTATCACTGTTGTCGGCAGACAGCCCGGTTCTCGGATTTTCTGAACCAAAGGTTCTGTTTTACACCAATCTTCCTTGAGATAATCCTTCTTAGTCACGACCAAGGCATTTTTGGAGGATTTCAATATTTTTCTGAATTCGACTCCTGGGGGCAGTTCCGTGCTGTCTTCTTGCTCCGGCAAGGAGACCACCATGCCTGTTTCAGAACTGCCATCTCCGAGTTCATTTCTTTGCACAAAAGACGTCAATGATGATGCAGTGGCCTGCTCCGCTCGCTGACGCTCCGCGAGGAACCTCTGCACTTGTTCAGTGTCGATGATGTCCAGGATGGAGTCGGTCGGGGTGAACGGCTTCCTGTTGCCGACACCAACGCCGGCGCACACCCCGCTGGCTGCCAGGAGGGCTGCAGCTGCGAGCCAAATATGCGATTTCGATAAGTTCTCCATCTGCAACAATAAAATTGGTCATTAATACAATTATTAAATTCGCAGTAATTAAATTGCTTCCGTTCAAATAAGGCGTCGCGTTAATTTTAGTTCGTAGGCTTCGGCGGAGCGGATGTCGTAGGCTAAACTCACGTTGTATCTAGAGATGGGAGCCAACATGTCGTAGGCAGTGCGTCGGTGTAGTCGGTCCGCGAGCGCGCGCTGTGTGCGTGTGCGCAGGGCCGGCCGGCGGAGCGGTAATGAGCGCAAGCGCGGCTCAATGGACCACCGCTCAATGAACGAGAGATGAGTCACGCACCGCGCCTCCGCCACAGAACCGTTACTACCAGTCGCCGCGCGCAGACGCGACACCTCGCACAGCCACACCACCTGTGTTTCTAGTTACTACGGCCACAATGGAAACGATCCTTTTACAATGTGCTTTCTTTACACTATACAGCCATTTATTTGCAAACAATTGTAAAACCTGCCTTCTCGTTATTCACTGAAGTTATCGATAAACGTGAGCTATTTTAAGTCGATTAAAGTGTCATCTAACGACAGCTGCAAAATACTTGAAAAAATTTTGCTCCTGTTTTATTTTAATTCTACATTTCAGCCAAATAGAAGATTCATTACTCTATCGTTTTACATCAATACAATCAAAATCCCCGCAGAGGTACACAACGTTTAGGCAGAATACACATTGTAGTGATTCTGCCAGGTATGATCGGAGAGATTTCCTCACGTATCGCTGTGCGCGGCGCCTGCCTGCGCCACAAGCTAGGCGCCGGCGCACATGCTGCCCATCTCGAATCAACGCGCTTCCGCCCATTTGTGCGGCCCACAATGCCCATACAAACGTGAACGTTCTCTACTATACCATCCGCAGCCTTCTGCGAACCGTAGGCGCTACGTGTGGGTGCCGATGTTCAATTACAAATTTTTAACAATATATTTTTTTTAATATCTGTGTAGTACCGACGGTATTCTTTACTCAAATGGACAGGAAGTCCGTTGAACTGCATAATGCTTGTGACTTTTTTTTAATTGGCAAAGGTAACTGTCATAGGTAGATAGACTTAAGAGGTTTTATTTTATACACACTATAAATAAATAATGACTACCTAGAAAACTAAACATACACGGATCTAAATAAACATAAACAAATAATTTGATTACACCTTCAATACTAGTAATTGAAAGAAAATATATAAGTATAAGCTACCTACACTTTATTGGAATCTGTGAAGGTTTAATTAGAGGTTTGATTTATAATCAAGGCAATCAATCCATTATAACATTAACATATAACCTGTGCAAATTGTTCGAGCCATTTTAATAAGAATACACAAGTTATGTGAGATGTGGTAGGTAAATAATACATGCATATACCTAATATACTCCTGTACTCTTCAATCGAGCAAACATTTTTTTGTATAAATGTCTATGAATTTTTAAATGGTCTTGAATTCAAATTCGGAACAACAATTGCACCAAAATGACGGCCAGTAATTCCGCTTTAAAACTTCTAAACTTTTTCTTTGAATCATCATTATTTTGATGTTTTAGGCCTTTAAACCTCGAAAATGCACGATGACTGATTAAGAAGTCCGGGAGTGTATATAGGGACAGGTACGGTATATTTCGAAGAAGTATCCCAATATTATAAATAACAGTGGAACTATTAATTGTAAAGGATCTCACATTCTTTGGTGCAAAGGATTTTTTTACGACAAAAGGAAGTCATTTTTAAATCGTTAGTTTATTTTTTCTATTACTACAAGGGCGCTTAGCATACCTTGGCAAAGGAATTTCATTCATTCATTCATTCATGAGCGTTTTGTTCGCTCTGGCTGTCAAAAAAATGAGAGCATAATAGGCGTTAAGACGACCCTTAGCGACAGGCCGTCTACATCGCCCACGCGTATACAGCGGGTTACACTTTAATTCTTTCGTCGATAAAGTGAACTGTATTTCGATCATTTTTTGCTTTTCCATACAAACATTAATGCAGCGTGTTTTTCCCTGGTTTAGATAAGCAGCATGACATGCGCAATATCACAGCATGCTCTTAGCTTGTCTTCCACAAAATCTTTATATCTACGACTATGAAATATTTTTTTTTTCTTCCTTTTGTATACATCTAAGTTACATGGTCGTGTCATAATAATTTATTCGCCCAACTACATTTAATAAAACATACAGCAATTAGCACAAATATTAATATTTAAATCTTCACAATATGAACCAGTTAAAATGACATGAAAATGTCCATAAATTGATATCATGACAAGTTGGAAATATTTTTATTATTCATCATTGCCTAGTTTTACGACAGATGATTATAGGTTTTTATGCAGATGAACACTATTATAATAAATAACTAAAGTAATAAATAAAGTCTAACACTATTATTGACAAATGATAAACACAATTACGATTCACAACTGATTGAGTATTCAAAACAATTATTTGCCTTACCATAAATTTTAATAGTGGGATGCAAAAGCTATGTGTTAGTTCCATTGAAACTGATGCTTTGATATTGACAAAAAAAAACCTACGTTACACAAAAATAAACGATAGGAAAATCTTTTAAGATTTTGTGTTTCTTTTTCTTTACAATAAACGATTGATCGATAAACGTTTTAGTATCAATATAGTTAAGCAACAGCCTGTTTATGTCGGAGTCCTGTGATGTATGGACGACACACCTTTACGTATTTGTGAGACCGAATTCTGAGAAGAATCTCAGGAATTACAACATTTTTGTGTTCCAAAATGATGTCATATTCAATATTGTTCAATCGTAATATGTTATACTTTATGAAACGTCCCGGATGTTATTGTAAATTGTACGTGTCAGTTAATTATTTTATTAATAAGTATGACTGTAGGTAAACACAGGATAGGTAATATTTTCATGATTATTCAGCGAATGTGTAAAATAAGTCCACAGTCTGCACTTGGTCTCACTTGGAGTTAAATAGACTGAATGATTCTACGACTCTACTTTAAAAGCGTTTAACACAAACTATTTTTTTTTCACGTTTTCAAAGTCTTAATAACTGAGTAGATAGGTACATACCTATATTAAGTTTAATTATTGAATACTCTGTAATTCGGCGTTCTTTGTCGCAGACAAATTATAAGTTAAATTGTCTGAAGTTGTTAACTGCACTCATTAATTTGTGTCATTCAGTCATCGGTTACATCATCTCGTGTAGTTTCGTTAGTGTTTCGACAGAAATAGATAAAGTTCGCGTCACAGTCAAATACATAACTATTGTTACGTTTGGTTCGATGCACAACAGGAATGCATTACAAGAAAACCATTTAATCAGCGTAGGAGCATCGTCATTTGAAATGTGTACCGCGCCTGGGAGGCGCCGCGGCGTATTGTTGACCATCTATATATCAAGTAAGTTTAATCGTCTCCAATCGCTTTGATCAGCGCTCGAATCGCGGCGCCGGCGCACCGCTCGCATTATGCCGCGCTCACACAAAAAACGGGATCAGAAAAAGGTAAAGTTCCTCAAACGCCAGGTATCTACAGGCGTTTAATGCGAGCAGACGTATAAATCAAACCGAGGCCTCTAACAACTTATGACATAAAATCCTTTATTATTCACACGGATTCGAATAAAAAAGCATCGACGTTGAATGGCCGGCGCAGGCGCAGCGGAGGCCGACGCGCCACGCATCGAATAACATTATAGGATTAAGAACACTTTTAGCTTATTTTTGAATGGAACAATTAGAGACGGACGTGATAGGTGTGACAAAAAATATCTTAAACTTTTTGCTCCCCTGAGGGATCAGCTTGACATGCCTGCTGCGGCTGCCTAAAATATGTTTCTGGGAAATCGGATTAGGTGATGCGCGAAAACGCTTTTTGTACGTTTTTGTAAAGGTGCGAGGGAATCGATTTAACATTATAATTAATTGAAACTTATGTTACCTGCCTGTGCAGGTATGAAAATAATAAACAAAATTATTTATCGACATCAAATGATTTTATTCGATCCGAAATCCCACGATTGAGTAAGTAGGGCAAAAACGAACATAGCATAATTATTTTTAATTGAAAAATTTTATATTCTGTCTAGAATCAGTTAGCTATGTCTCGATGTAAATTATCTATGCTCAGTAACGCTATATTAAAAACTCTATAAAAACGATTACTTATGCACACTTGTATTTCCTGGGAAATTTGATATGGAGATACGAACAGACAGAGCGAGTCTAGACTGGTCGTCATCTAGTCAATAAAGACAATAGGTACCTATTGGTACATACATAAAGAGCGTTTATTTTTAGTTACACATGTGAACGTACCAATTAGTACGAAACCTAACCTAAAAATACTTATTGACTAGTGGCGCGATTCTGTTTCGCCTGGACGGGAAGACTTATTTTCTCTGAGCACGGTATTTTTACTAATTTTGCCGTTTTTACGTGGGTGGTCCATAAGCCATCCTCTGCAGGTGCCATATTATGACTTTCTAATGTCATAATGATTCCAGTGCGCGAGAGAAACCTAGCTATATTTAAGCGATAGCACCATCTCTTTTTCGGACTGGAATCATGATGGTATCGATACTTCATAATACGGCCCCCGAACGTGGTCGTTCCAAGGGCCTTCACAATAAACAGTCATACTGAAATTGCCCAAACCACAGGCACAAGAGACAAACGGGTTATAATGTAGTCTCTCTCTTGTTATTAGCTAAAACGATGATTCTCCTGCCAATATTTTTGATAGAATGTTTTCGATGCTAGAAGGTTACCTATACAACACTATACTCCCAAGCCTTTTTGCTTGTTTTGAAGAGGTAGAAAGTAACATAAGGCCGAAGCACTCCACATCCCGCGCACGCTGTATTCTCGATCGAGGAAACAGGTTATTGTGGTGCTTCTACGCCAATAATAGTATCACAGCACTTAAGCAGTATTATGATCTCTGCATGCAACACTTTATTGCTTTTCGAAGCTTCCTCCTTACGGAATACCTATTATTCTAAACTACACCATACTGTTACAGAAATGTGTGGTCTTCGAAATCGTGGATAAATAATCAGCCGTCCCATACATTTGGGTCGAGTAGGTATTGAAGTTTTGTATGGGACTGCTGATTATTCATCCGCGATTTCCGTGTTTATTTCATGAAGAAAGTTGTTTAGTTTGATGGTCTTTACCCACATCCATAAATATGACCACACATTTCTGATACACGTTGTACATTACAGTAAGGAAAAATACCTATTTAAATTATTATGTCACGAAATGCATAGGGAATGACACAGGGTAGAATTTTTGTACAATTGTTACAAACAAACGTACGTTTTCCTGTTGTTTTGTTAGATTGTGTAGACGTAACTATGACTGCACAATAATTGATGTACTGTACTACTTGCCAAGACCAATGGCTGATTGTGGATTTGGTAGATGCAATCAACGGTACATGATCACTTTGACCGTGCTAAAGACGTGACCAGTTAGATGTACCATCGACAAACGTCAGGCCATTCCAATTTTGAAACAATTTTGCTTGCAAATGTTTTGAGCCGTTCTGACTTTTTAATTTTGGACTTTATTGATATACTTTTTATTGTTGGAATTATTCAGTGTATACACAAAACAACTTTAAGGTCTAAAGGCGTCCGTTTTGTCGATAGTACATATAAATTCAATAAAGTGCAACATAACTGCAGCCAATATTTTGTCAGATAGAAGAGGTACTAATTACGGTTCTTTAAAAGTATGCTTAGTTCAAAAGTTAAACTAAGAACTTATAGGCCAAGCTTAAAGACACACTAAAAATGTATATCTATATCAAACTATTTTTTTTCACATAAACCTACATATATGGACATGAAACGCCTGGTGCACGGTTCCAATTGGTCGTTTCCTAATGGAGAAGATCCGATAAGAAACTCCTCGGTTACTCCTTTAAAAATAATTGGTTTTTACATTATTTTACAAATAACAGTGTTAATAGGTATGTGAGGACAGTGTAGGCCTATCAACAAGTACCGGGTACATAACAAAATAAAAAATGGTACGTATCAAAGGTGCTTCTAATTTTTTTTCTACCACAACATAACATAATTGTATCACGCTTGTTTTCTCCGAAGGGTTAGGCAGAACTACCTATATATAGTACCACCCACTCTTATTGTTAAATTCATAATTCTTCCATATTATCAGGTTACAGAATTATGCAGCAGACTTAGCGAATGAAGTCGTTTTACTCAAAATTTATCCCAATTACTACTATAAGTATTGTCAGGCTGAAAAATGGGCAAGATATCAACATAATATGTTTAAATTCTTTTTAAGTTCTTCAATTGTTGGAGGTTTGTTAGGGATTTAATCCCAAAAAACCCACCGACTGCGGTGTTCATTAACGTAGGTTGTGTCAATAGGGATTTTTTGAAAACCCTAAACTCGTGTAAATACCGCATGGCATTGAACGAATCATTATATGTTGAATATATCTGTTATGTTGTTACATACGTAAAACTAATTTGGGCGTACGCAAAAACCCATTACGTACGACATTACGCTAACCGCAATTGCAGCTATTAAAATATTATATCTATTAGCTATTAATAAAATATTATATCTATTAGCTATAATCCAAATAATTCAAAACAATCACAGTTTATTTATTAGATATTATTATATTTTAAGTTTTTTTTTTTTTTACTTTTTGTTGTCCTTGATTTGTCGCTCGTTTTGTAACTGTAGGAATGATTACTCTGAATATGTATATGACCACCCGTCAACCGTCAACCGTTTTTGACGAAGATCTGGAGATGTTTCTTTTAAGCACAGGTTATTTCGCAACCTATCTAAGAGAACAGTACGACATCCACTAACTAGAAACTTTATGCCTGTGCCATGCATGCCATACATTGCCATGTAATCTGGTCCTAGCAAATCTTGAGTAGGTACTTATAATTTTAATAAGAGGTAACTAAATAGTCACCTAATAATAGTCACCTGTTTGTCCTGTGTTTTTTTAATAATAAAAACCGCACTTTCCTAGCGGATCTTCCTGTTCCAAGTTAGGTGGAAGACCACCAGGCTTATTATATCGATTAGAATTGACGCAACCGCGGTGGGCGCTAATGCCTAACATAGGCCCATGACGTCACGCGTTATTGATTATTGTTGTATTCATCATACACGAGTAGGTAATTAATTCACTGATGCATTTGATGTGTGTAAGGAAAAAATATGATTTTTATTTTGGACTGATTGAAATCACTGGATAGGTTCAATGAATAATCTTCACATAATCTTTCTGCATCTATTTAGACAAATAAATAAAATTAAAATGTCTCTTTGTTGTTGTTGTAAATGTTTGTTGTCAAAATAACAACTTTTTACTAAATGCATATGACCGTATATATAAAAAAAAGCAATTTTAAACATTTTTGTCGGTCTGTCTGTTTGTTCCGGCTAAACTCCGAAACGGCTGAACCGATTTTGACGGGACTTTCACTGGCAGATAGCTGATCGGGGCGCGGGACGAGGAAGTTTTATTGAAATGTGGCTGTTATTTTAGTGCATTGTGTATCTTACGACTTCAAGGCGAACAAAGTCGCAGGGCACAGCTAGTAGTTAATAAAAATGTATTTAATGGTAAACTAACTAGAGTCATTTAAAAAAGGCAAAAATATATATTATAATATATTTATTCATACAGTGAATAAAACCAACATTAATTTCAATAGATTCACTACAGTTCCAAACTTCCTCACTCTACTCCCTTTCAATCTATTTATTTTTTTCTTGCGAAAATTAAAAGGCATACTTTTACAAATAGGTACAAAATGCCTAAGAAAAAATCTAATACCTAAAGGAAATCACTAAAAACGCTGTGTGAATTACAAAAAAAACATTACATGAGTTACGTCACACAGTAGGTAAAGCCTTCGTGACTGTCGCGACATAAAATAAATCACAAGTTAATCAATTTATTAAGTGGGAACATTTTTCCCAAACTTAGTAAACCACTTTTTATATACTTTGTGTTAACAAAATAAATAATCTGAGTATTGTTCTGTCGACATTACTTATCTTGAAAATAAAAACGAAGCGACCTAGTCTTAACCTTTTTGGCAAAAAGACAATTCAAGGCAAATGCTTTTCAACTGCTTGTGTTGTCTTTCGGAAAGTGAAAATTTCATTTTCAGCTGTCATTGTAGACGGTCCCTTACAAAAAATCGGAGATATTTTTACACGCAATGTAATAATACTTCGGAAATGCCGACACGAATCCTCAAATAAATTGAAGTGGCTCTGAAAAGATGAATGCTCTACCTAATGAACTCTAACGGATATGTATTCAGATCGACAAATTACGAATTCATGGAAAACGAGTGATGTGAGACCTAAATGATGAAGTATTGTCCGTCGCCAGATTCTGGTAGGTATGTCTGGTATGTTTGATATACCTATCATAAAAACTAAATGACTGGTATTGTGGTTAACAGCACCCTAAGTAATTGCGTAACACACTCAATCTGCCTGGCCTTACCCCAGCTATGTTGGGGTCGGCTTCCAGTCTAACCGGATGCAGCTGAATACCAGTATTTTATATGGAGCGTCTGACCTCCACAACCCAGTAACTGGGTTATACGACACCCTTTGGTAAGACGGGTAAACTGGTTGTCAGACTTCCGGGCTTCTAATTACCCGTAACGACTGTCAAAAATCCACGAATGACAGTCGGGACCAACGGTTTAACGTGCTTTCCGAGGCACGGAGGGGTCTGGGTATGTAAAGATAGTCACCCATCCACGGACCAACCCGGCAAGCGTGCGGCTGTTAATACTTAGCCACGAGCTCCTCTAATGCGTAACACACTATCAATCATAATCTTAATGATTTTGAAGCATATTGCTAACCCATTGCTTTATATGTCCGAAAAATTTATCTGCTCAAGAACGTAAATAACGCAATGAATGTTGCTGAACTGTCAAAATGAAACTGCAACAGCTAGGGTTGCGGGATGTTCGAAAGAGTTACCGTGGCCCCGGCATAGGCAACTGAAGGAACACGGGTGGGTTTTAGTCAGTAAAAGTCTGACACGCCCTCCCGCTACGCCTGGAACGAAAGAAGTAATTTGATGATTTCCCATCCAAAAAAAAAAGGTATGGGTATGGGTAGGATACCAAAACTCAAATTCAATAGATAGATACAACAATGCTCAAGTGTGAATATCGATTTAAAACTAATGCTAGACTTTACTCAAATCTAATTTAGGTACCCAATATAAGTTCATGATTAAATTAAAGCCTCGTATTCACTTGTTTTCTAGAGGGGCTCGTGACTAAGTAGTAATAACAGCCGCACGGGTCGATCGATCAAGTTAAGCTACGCTTGCCGCGATCAGTCCGTGGATGGACCATCTCAACATACCGAGACCCCTCCTTGCCTCGGAAAACACGTTAAGCCGTTGGTCCCGGCTGTCACTCTTGGATCTTTGACAGTCGTTACGGGTTATCAGAAGCCCGAAAGTCTGACAACCAGTCTTACCAAGGGGTATCGTGTTACCCAGTAACTGGGTTGTGGAGGTCAGATAGGCAGTCACTACAATGTATGTAAAATACTGGTATTCAGTAGGATCCTATTAGACTGGAAGCCTCCCCAACATAGCTGGGAAAAGGCTAGGCAGATTGACTCACTTGTTTTCTAGTCATCGAGTCTTCAACATCTTCGCGAAGTCGCAGGGGTTGTCACAATGACATTTTTCTGGTAGTGAAAATAGCCTTATCTTTAAAGTGTATAAAACAACGCTATCTATCGTATTTCGTCGTCAAATGACTCCCTAACTAATAATAACACGTGTTTCATTTACCTATAACATATTTACGTCATTATAACTCATATTATTTATTACGTTACCTTTTATTAAACTTACCACAGGAAAGGCTTCATCCAAATTATTTACCCATAAATAAAACTTTATGAATGACGCGTCTTAACAATTTTAGTCCCTACTTCAGACATTAGTCCCATAAGTTAAGGCGCTTCTCACACTAGAAACAAAACAGTTTTGTATATCACATGATGCAGGTGAACAAGTGTTTTCAGTAGGTACTTACATTTTGATAACTTTGTCTATGAAACTGTTTTGTTGCGAGTGTTTGCACCATAATAGAGATGATGCATGGGTAAAAAAATACATTCTACTTATTCCGTCAATCAGATAATAAAAAAAATATTAGATACGTACCTATTTTTTTCTTTGTCATATTAATAAAAAATTACTTAGATAAAATTCATTAAAGTTGGGGAGTGGGGGCTCGCTACGTCACAATTACGTATAAAATCTAGCAAGGCGTGACGTCATGCCATATTTTAACTCATTGTATCTTTTGATTACGTAAATAAAGAAAAAATACGTGTTCAATATGTTTTAATAATCTACATGACAGACAAATATAATGTTTAGCCATCATCCCTATAAATTGTTCTCATAGAGCGAAGTCCGTCTAATATTATAGACTTATCTCAGTCTGTGCACAACCTTAGACTAGTAAAAATGTCGGGAATTTCACACCAAAGCTTGCGGTCAGGTCACATGATTTATTATCAACATTAAAATAAAATAAAACATGAAACTAATTGCGGTGTTAGTCATAAACACGTTCTATAATGTTTAGGAGATCTTACAAGTTGTTTTACAAATGTTTGGTGTCATATTACGTTGTGCCGGTTTTCGCTAAAAATGTGCGCTAAAGTTATGACTAAGTTCCAATGTGAATGGAACGTGACAGTAGTGACTTGTGCAATTAGTTTTGTCAGCATTTTGAATACCGTCAAGGCAGGTTACTTTGACTCTAACTCTAGGGCATAACTTTGGCCCAAATCAAGACAAAAGTTTAGTGTCATTAAATCCACACAACAGTTCCGCAAATACGCGTCTATATCGCCATCTATTAGTTACCGAAGGAATACGACGTTCGGTTGTGTGGTCGCGACACGGCGACGGGCAGGTCAAACAACAAGTCTAGGTTTGGACCAAAGTTAAGCCCTAGAGTCAAAGTAACCCACTTTGACGGTATGTCCTGTCATTACATTATATTTTTTACCGACATTTGCTTATTTCAGGTTCAAACTAGCACCGTGTTTCCTTTTCCAATTCAGTGTAGTCATTAAAAGCGTTTTCAGGAAAGTCGGCATCTCATTTCTGAGTTGAACTTCACAAAAAATTACGATAGGTTACATAAGCAAGCCGTTTACAGACAATAGTAACAGAGCATTTCAAATTTAATGACAGTCATCAATTCATTATAGAGATATCTTATTTACTTCTATCATCGAAGCGCCACATCCCGTCATAGACTAACAATAAGCTCGCACTAGTGATGCGACACTGCTCTTTACACGGGCGTCATAATATCTGCATAATTAGCACTGCCGTCGCCCCACAGACATTAATTCATTATAAACAATTATCGGTTAAATTGCACCTGTAATTTGTACTGTTCAGTCGTGCGTTAACACGACAGAGTGTCATTATGTCATGACATTTAATGCGCCAACTCACGATTTAGCATAACAAATAATAGACGTGTTACATTTTGTAACGAATGCAGAGTATGGAATGTTTCCGCATGGATGTAAGCCGATGGACATCTCTAGCGTTCCATAATTGTGTTTATTATTTAAATTTACAAACACTTGATTATTTAATTTCTTTAAATAATCAAGTGTTTGTGTTGTTATTATAGAATTTGCATACGAATTGACATAACAATGTTAACGATTGACACATGTCTGGTGTGCCAAGAAGACTTAGTTAGTTGTTTGTTTGTAATAAATTAACTGTTGTGTTGTAAGTTGTTGTTTTGATTTAAAAGTTTAGTTGTTCAATCATTTTATGGTTGTAGTCACAGCTGGAGGTTAAGCTTTTCGTGATACTACAGTTTGCAACTTTGCCCAACTTTAGCTTTCGGCTTTCAAGAAGTTTCAGCGTTTTTTTTTTTACAAATAATAAAAATTGATCGCTTGAACAACAGCGATAAATATATGTTAAGTACTTGAAAGTTTTATGTTAAAAATAATGTTTAGTTCCTCTTGTTCTTTAACATAACGATTGGCCCCTTGACCCTATGTGTTACAGAGCAATTACTAAACCTAATGGTTTTCTTATCTACTAACCTAGATTAATCGTTTGTGCCCCATCTTATTTTTTAATAAGAACAACATTTACTGGACCTTTATGTAAATTACCACTTCCGTACCTATTTATTTTCTTTTAATATAAACGGCCATCGGCCAATTAGATAATTAGTAGAAGAACGTAATCAACCTATAATATTCCCACTGCTGGAACACAGGCCTCCTCTCTGTGAGAGGGAGTGGGCTATAATCTACCACGCGGGCCCAGTGCGGGTTGGTAGATGGTCACATGTTTTCGTATTTTTGGTTCTAGGACATGCCGGTTTCCTCACGATGTTTTCCTTCACCGTTTTGAAAGCAGTAGTGTTGAAATGATTTACACAAAGTAAAGCGCCTGTATGGGTTCGAACCTACGACCTACAACTCGTGAGTCGCGGCCGTTACCACTGAGCCACCACTGCTCAAGTTAAAGATCATATTGTACCAAATTCATACACTCATCTCACAGAACCCCAGGCGTACTGATATTCATCCATCGTTACCTACATCTTTTATGGTGCGTCTGTGGCGCTAATTTTAATAAAACTCAAGAGTTTATTAGAATTTCAGGAGTGTTCTTCAGGATGACAGGATGTTGGGGCTGCCTCGTTTCTGTAGTGCATTGGGGATGTTTGCACGGTATCGAACTGATGACTTTCATTTGCAAGAAAACTGTATCCCTGATCTGCAGAATGCGTGGCAGCTGCAACGGAATTCTGAAGACTGTAGCTGATAGGATCTCTTCTCCGATATGGAGATCCTTTATTAAGAGGGTAATTTGAATGTTTTCTTTTTTTATGATTTTATCTTATTTTAATTTGAATATATTTTTATTTTATCTTATTTTAATTTTGAATGTATTTTGATTTTAATGGTTATTTATTTTAATTAATGATTATGTTTTTAATGATAATTTCTTTTATTTTAATGTAAAATGGACTATGGATCAAGTTAGCTGGAATATATATATATATTTTTTATTAGGTATTATTTTAACAGAAAACCCTCTCAATGCGAAATGAGTCCCAAAGAATTTTGACGCATTTAGGCTGCATGCAAAATCAATTTTTGTCCTCAAAAAGCTTACTTTTTTCATGATTATAAAAAGTGAACATTTTCTGTAGTGAATTAGGATGGCCAAAACACGATTGATACTATTTGAATCGATACATAAAAATCGCAAAGTTTCCTCAAAATTAGTATTTTTTTATGAGAAAATGTGTTTTATTCGATTGTAATTAAAGCAATTTCAACAAAATTTCGTCTACACGTTCACCATTAAAGACATAAGGGGATTATGGGTTTATTTTACTGTAACAGATCATATTTTTTAAATTCTATATAAATTAAATTGGCCATACCAATGCTCCAAGCCCCGTTACGATCCATTTCGTCTTAAAGGATAAAAGTATGAACGAAAGGAAAGTATGTACATTTAGATACAAAGGAGGAACTTCAATCTCCATGCTGTATTATGCTTCTAATAATACTTAAATGTTCGCTACAATCCTAATTCATAACATTAGATCTAGACTGAGCTTGTGGTAAGTACATGTTAGTTTTATCATAAACACATTATCTGGCGGATAGCTAGGTGGACCGGCGCCAGTTATCTTATTCTGTATTACTGTTCTAATTCCTAGCAGGCTAAACAAATTGTTCGGGAATTAATATCGGAATTTCAGGTTTTGCTGGCTTGTTTTTGCTTCCTTCGAAAATTTATTTTTTTGTGAATGTGTTGTGGATTTTGTCCATTTCTAAACGTAACTGATAAGTACATACATATATTGATGTGGTTTCTTCATACAGAAGGATTCAGTTATTTTCTATAATTTCTAAGTGAAAAGGGAGCAAAAATAACAATTTGGCAGAAGGTGACTAAAATCAATGACCACTACGCTATTATTCGCATTTTTTTAAATATGTATTACATGAGAAAAGAGAATTACACGAGAAGAGACTGGACCCCACGACCCACACAGGGAATCCAAGTGTGGGGTCCAAAGAATTTGAAAAAACCTAAGGCTCCTTTGTAATTTGATACTAGTATTTTTTTTTCTATTTTTATATTGTATCGTGTTTTTTTTCTGAATTAAATAAAGTTTTTATTTTATTTATTTATTTATACAGCAATAATTAAGATTTAAAAAAATTAAGTGTTTGAGACAATATGTAGATAGATTACAGTTTTTTGAATCTATTCTCAAACGGCCGTTACGGACTTTGAACTACTTTGTTTCACGTTTGACCTACTTAATTCTAACACCAGGGGGCAATTCCCGTATTTTTAATTTAAGATCGGTCGCATTCTAATCTCCGTCTCAGTCTGTCAAAAATTGTATGGAATTTTTGACATTAAATTGTCGCTGCGATGAGATTGCGACTAGATTTTGAACGTTTTTAATTACGAGAATTGGCCTTCTGATGTTTGGATATTGAACCCTCAGCTGTTTCAATGTTTTTTTCCAAAGACAATTCGAGTGTTTATTCTGTGTATAGTCAGCTTATTAGTAGTCGCAAATTACCTTAGCATAATTTTTTCGCAAGGAAGGAACTAAGTAAATAATAATGACAGCTTATATGATACATAGAGACGTGAATAAGAAAACAGTAAACAAATACATTGGAATATCAACAGAAATGTGATAGAGATGATTTATAAAACTACTCCTAAACCTAGAAACTAACTCACAAGGAAACAAACACTTCTGTGAACAAACAACAACATAATCAATATGGGATACGGGTGCAAACAAAATCCACATAGCACGTCCATTTTGCGGTGAGCTGCGTACGATCCGCCGAACAATTTACTATCCATCTGTCCGTTGGAGATCGCACTAAAACGATGGCTGATAACCGAATAAACACAGTGACTCATCCATCCATCCATATGTCGATGTGCTAGCGTGAAATACACCGGGTCCATTGCACTTGAGATTACAAGTCTATCCTGCGTTCGTAATTTAGTTTCCAAACAGGTAAACAAACATGTGTTTTTTAGAAAAAAATACTTTAAAGCGCGCTTAATTTAAATTTGCGCTTAACATTAGGAGCCGTGGCAGGCCGCACCGCAACGCAATAATGGTTTCAGAAAGATTCAAATTAGAATTAGAATTTGAACTGTGTCTAGTCCATTCCAATGAGCCTGCGCAAATTGAACTATGGTGAATATGCGCGAGGCTTCATACATATGTACATATAAAGTTCAGTTATCGCTGAAACTTCAACTTTTAAGACTTTTTCAATAGTACTAGTCATTCTGAAATTAACTTAATTAACACTGACATACAGTTGATATGTGTTTAAGTGAAAATAACATCAATTGGAAACAAGTATTTGAACTTCGAATACCTAGTTAGATGCATTATGTTTGAAATAGAAAAAAACATGAGCTAATAACTAGATGTAAATAGATGCTGGATTACGTTCTGAATCGTGTGATACTGTGATGGAGATTGAATGAATGAAGTCTATAATGTACTCGTAACGGTTATAGGGTATTATTGGCGTGTGTTCATTGTAGCTGTCTTTCGAAGTGATGGAAGTTCAATTGATTAATAAAAATAGTAGAAAGTTTGGGCAGAAGAATAACGCTACTCTGTAAATCGAAAGATTTCTAAAATATCTTTGAATCCTACAAAAATAAAAATTTTGTATAGGTATCATAGACATCTACAAAGACTATAGTAAGATCTAGTGTTTTATTTAGACACACATCTGGTTACATAAGCAGCTGATCCTGCCATAATATGATAGATGTTGAAAAACTACGTCAGAATAACATCAATCAACAAGTAATAAGTAACACTGGCCATGACAAAAAAAAAATTGAAAACACGAAGAAAAAAAAACGTGTTAATTAAAACCGTACCGGATCACACAATGGACACAAACACCAGACGCACGTCATAATGCGCGCAATGAAATTTGGCAGGAGAGCCACTGTTATCAGACCGCCTGTACGATTTATACCTCTAATCTGTTACCCAATACACCCCGTTTGCGAGATATGCACACAGTATGCTAGTGAACATATTATCATATTGCCATCGTCAAAGATAACTGTGAATATATGGACCCTGATTCACCGGTTCCGGGCTTTGGGTAATGGCCGTGAACTGGCTGATGTTTTGGGAGTTACTATGATTTTGTATTATCAAATATTGTTGTCAGCAATTCAGCATCATTCCAGACTACCTATAAATTTCTGTTTAGTGTTTAGATCTATCCTATAATATCACAACATTTCAGCAGGGATTATGATTAATTTCATCTAGATGATCAGTATTTTACTAGATCGTGCAATGACTAATACAGACTGATGTGTGCAAAAATAATGTAGGTAATAATAATAATATTCTTCTTCTCACCGCCGTATCTCTACGTTGACGTCGTGGTGGGCCACGACGTCAACGGCGGTTTGCGCGCTCCTGAACTCTAGGTCTGTGCCGGTACTTTGCTTAAACAGGTCTAGGGTCGGGAGCTGAGAGATATACATAAACCCGCAGGGCAGCATGTCGCGAGCTATTGGGCAGTAGCGACTCCACGGACCCTATCTCCCGGGAGCAGTCATGTTCCTCATCTCTGGCTTGCCTTTATTGGCCGGCTGGAGTGAACACTGACGAGGAACTGACCTCCCACCTCATTCTTGCCTTTATTGGCCGGCTTGAGTGGAGATTCGCAAGAACAAACGTGCTCGGAAGAAGGAAGTATTTCATTAATATGCTGGTAGTGGTCTTGACCGTACTTCCGGGATTATCCTGATAGCCGTGGGATACCTCTCCACTCCTCTTAAGCACCTCAGGACATGTTGCCCCCTTGTCGCTACGACACTATGTGCTAGCGACCGTTTCAGGGACCGTTTTCATTATTGAGTATGCAAGTCACCCCCTGCCATTTTATCCGCGTATTACATAACACTGATCAGGCAGGAGACATAGTCTTCCATAGATCTTGGTAACCAATCCACTATAGCCACCCAAACCCATAGTACAATATGTTTCGTTTCCATGTCCTACAATAGTCCTGTACCAACCGGGGGTTGTCCTTTGGTGCATTTTCATAGTGCATGTAGGGATAATCGTCGGTTGGTGCCTCCTCATCATTTAAAATTGTCTAAGGCAAGGGGCCTCTGCGAGTTGGCTTCGGCCCCTCGTACGCCTTCCAAAGGTCCGGGACCCCAGAGTCCCGAGATATGTAAACATACAAAAATAATATTCTTTATTTCCGACTACACATACAACCCATATAGTATTAGTAACAATGACTTAAAAACTATGTTGGTAAATTTTTACAAACTAAAACAACTAACAATGGCGTGGCCAACACGTTGGTGCGTGCCTCTGTACTCAGCACCTTATAAAGGGACTGTCCACTTTGTTGTACAATGTTCTTAGGATGCTGTTCCGATGCCAGCTAGGGTCGCGGGATGTTCGAAAGAGGTAACCGTGACCCCGGCACAGACAACTGAAGGACGACGGATGGGTTTTAGTCAGTAAAAGTCTGATACGCCCAGAGCGGAAAAGTCATTTGATGATTTCCCACCCAAAAAAAAGGATGCTGTTAGAGCTACCGCGCAACCTACCCATTATTGACGCTTTTCGCTTCCTCATAATGGCATGAAAATGGCCAACATGGGCTTCCGCGAACATCTGCACTGCAGAAGTGCGGAAGCCCCATCAACATCCTAAATTATTATACTGAACGCACAGGACGTTGTATGCTCTCTCCGTATATTTCACCCACTAGCTGCACGTGTAGAAGGTTTGGCAGTATGCCTTGAAAAGCGAGACTAATGTCATGTATCCTCATTGAACAGAAAATGTGCTTCCATGAGTTACTGGCTAATTCACCACGACATAATTTATTCTAGCCGCCCAGCCCGCGTGGTAGATTATGACAGCAGTGGGAACCTTATAGGCTGATTATGTTATGCTTATGCTACAGGCAAACAAAAACCCGATGAAGCTGCCTTATTATTCCCTAATCTCGAGCAGCGGTAGCCCAGTGGTAACGGCCGCGGCTTACGAGTTGTAAGTTCGTAGGTTCGAACCCTGACAGGCGCTTTACTTTGTGTAAATTATTTCATCACCACTGCTCTCAAAACGGTGAAGGAGAACATTGTGAGGAAACCGGCGTGTCCTAGAACCAAAAATTCCAAAACATGTGACATCTGTCAACCCGCACAGGGCCTGCGTGGTGGATTACGGCCCGGTCCCTCTCACAGAGAGAAGGCCTGTGTCCCAGCAGTAGGAACATTATAGGCTGATTATGCTAACCTTTGATACATAGACTTACTTCCTACTTCTATAATAGGAATATTTTTGCTGACTGCACTTAAAATCACAACAGAATTCCATACAGGAAAACCCCTTACGTCTTTTTCTTTAGTCATTTGTCACTCAGGAATAATTTCAACATTCAATTGAAAGCAGTTCTGTGAAGTTCATGCACTATTTATAAATTAATAAGTTATAGGTAAGGCCGTATTTATACATTATGTATTTAATTACCGCCTTTGATTTAAATGTAAACTTGTTGTACCTACATGAAACATGTATGTCATGTACCTAAGATGTATGTATTCTTCTTACTAGTCTAAAGGCTAATTGATGTATTTTATTGGATTTTTATCAGCTATTAATTGCAGATTAGGTTCTGAGGAAAACGAGAGTACCTACATAATATGTTTGTCCTATCCTTGTAATAATAAATCAGTCATTTGTCACAACTTGCCAGAAGCAAATAACTTATAATTACCTAAGTTTGGAATCAAGCTGACTTCACACGCAGCCAGGTATTGAGATGTTGCTTTACTGAAAGCACTTGGTAAGCAGAAAGCCAAAATTACATTACGAAATTAGTGACATAGAATTAGTTTCATGGCATTCATTTCATTACCAATTTCACTTGTAAATTTCCAAAATGCTTTCGTGTCAAGCGCGATTTTATGATATGTAGAAGTAATGTCGCGCAACTAATTTTACGTTCAAATGCGACGTGAAACTAGTGTCGTGAAAGCACCTTTGAACGATAATATTATTGAGCATTGCAAAATAAAACTTTGATGCTGACGGAGCCATGATTTCGGTGATACGGTAGATTTCACGATACTAATTATTTTACGAAACTAGTTGCATTGTTATTGAAACTAGTTTCGTCAAATTAATTTCTTCTCAAACATGCCTGGAAATTCGAGCATTATTTTGACAACCTTCTTCGGGATACATAAAAGCTCCTACAAACAGACGCGACGCGCGACGTGAATTGCGCGCGACACAAAGGCACCGCTCGTTGCGGGACACGTGGTGCCTTTGTGTTGTGTCGCGTGTCCCGCCTGTTTGTAGGAGCCTTTAATCAAAAATGCTAGACTGCCGCTATTCAAGGCAATGTTATTATCAAAATCCATATCTGTCGTGTTTAGCGGCCGAATAAATTACTATGAACACTCATATCTGTCGTGTGATTTGAAAATGGAACGAACTTTTTACTTCGACACATGGCAACCAAGGAGGTAACTTTATCAAAGATTTTATTTATTTAAATTTCGAACTACAAAATGAACATATTGGCGCGTGAAAATTTATTGTTGTTCGTCATTGATTCTGGAATTTATAATTAATTGTTGAGAAAAGATGACTAAAGATGAACTCTCGTATGTGTGCCTTGGCTTCGCTTTGGTCCACGTTTCCACGTTCGTCCATCAATGCCTCTGTTGTCGACCGCTGCAGTAATGTACATATAGTTGCCGGCACAAGTAGTGAGCACAAACTCTTCTCTTAAACCTAACGAATCTTATTTCCTATCACAGCAGGTTGCGGACGGGAGCAATGAAATCACTATATGATCAAGCATATTTCGTTTCGCGATATCCTATAGCGCGTATTTGCTATTTTCTGGCCTCAGGTCAAGCCTTAAAACCCATATTGCAGATGCGTATTCCTTATACATGAGAATTAAAGAGACTAAAATTAAACATAACCTTCGTCAATTCTGGTCATGCGGTCCGCAGGTGGGTTTGAACCGAATATAACATACAAGGGTCTACCTTTTTCGGGTGCTAAGGCGGCAGGGGCTTTTGCTGAATTTGTCTTAGCTGATTTTCTGTCTGACGTTCCGCAGCTTAATGCTGATCATGTCGGTGCGCCTGACCATTCCAATAACAACAGCAATTATATAGATATACCCCCCTTGAGCCATGTAGACATTGTTAAAGGCACAAATAAACTTAAACCGAACAGTTCTATTGACCCCGACAACATTCCCCCTTCATAAGTAATTAAATACTTAAGAAATATTTCCGTTGATCCTCTTCGAGGAAACAAGGCGTGATGTTATGTTATATTTATATACAGATAGAAAACAGAATACAAGAGCACGCTGACGAGGGCAGTTAAAGTTAAGATGGAATTAGTGCTCACGACTCGTGCTTCGGGCTGTACGTATAGTACATGCATACAATTAATGTTGTAATGTAAATTCGGTTTAAAGGGTGCGAAAATTAAGCAGCATCTAGGCATTAGGTACCTACTAACATTTTGACCATGATCTAAATCCTACAAACTCACGCCTTCTTCTCATGGGGCTAAGCAGAAACTACAGAGCACCACCTGACGATCCTTACTTACTCCTTTTGCTTCGTTTACGTTCATGGCAGGCGATGGCCCACCGTTCAGTATTATAGAATTTGCATGGCATAATTATGTGGGTCTCAAGCCAAACATTTTGCTTTTGTCGGCGATTATACTCTTCTAACAGATCCTACACGCGCGCCAGTTATGAGTAGACACTACGCACTTGTCCTTTCTGAAGATTTCACGTTTCAACTCCCCTCTGCCTTGGCATCTAAACCCGATACATAGAACGGGACGAAAGCACAAAAAATAATGTCCAAACAACGGAAACTGCCAATTTCGTAAACTATTGCATACGAGTACCTACATGGTATTTGAACATAAACTATGCAAGTTTTGTCTTAAATCTACGTTACGCAATATCATGATCTTTTATTTTTACAGCACATCGTACATAAAGAAAATTGATTACGACCTTAATCGTATTAAAATCAATTAAACTTTTAAATTATCCTTTTTAATCTGACTTTATCTCGAATTTACAACATTAATAAAGACCATTTTTATTAATAAATGTCATTGGCAGAAAGAAAGTTTTATCTTGAGGAAAAATTCTTGAACCAAAAGCATAAGTTGCTACTCATACATATAATAATTATGTAGATTATCATAATACTATCATCCAACCATACCATACATACATATAGAGTGACCATACGAATTAAGTGCGACTGGCGCACTTGGGCTGGGTTGTCTTGTCGCAGACGCGTTCTACCTTTTTGCGGGCGATAAACCCTGATTTATTTATTTAATTATTTAAACTTTTCACACTTAAAAAAGTACAATGGCGGAGTTAATGCCTTAGGCATTCTCTACCAGTCAACCAAGGGTGGTGAAGAGATTAGATGGCAGGTGATCTGTTTGAGAGGAATAATGCTAAAAAAAAACTGTTAAAAATATATAATAATGAATTAGGTACAAATAGAATATGTACACAAGTACATAAATAGGTTAAAATATAAATAAATAAAACATAACACACATATGTACATACATATTTACTATAATATATACCTATATTATATATACATATATACAAATTCAAGAGAGAGAGGTTTTGAGATGACTCTACGCTATTTATTTTGAAAATAACTCCGCGATCTCCGCTTAAATGCATACCGACTGGTGGCCATCCTGATGTCAAGAGGTAGCGCATTCCAAAGAAGAATGGATTGAATATGAAAGGAAGAATGAACAAAGTCAGAAGTATGAGAAGGACAGAGTAGGAGAAGATTCTAACGTTACTTTCAGCGCCACCATCAGGACATATGTGTCCACTGTACTGGACACTTAACCTAACTTCCTAAATGTCAAATCTTTCCATCATGAAACCAGCTTCAATGAACAGTCGTGAAGGAAGACTGCAATATCATGGTTGACAAACAGTTTCGATCACAGTACCTTTGCGGTCGAATCATTTCAAAGGTGGATGCGAAGAGTTATTTTTAAAGGAAGGGACGGGGATTGTGGATTACTTTTATACCCCTTTGAATCTGTAACTGAGGCCATACGCTTCAAAGGATCCTTCTCTAAGTTACGTTATTGTAAATGTTGTTCTTGTAAAATCATCAGATTTTATCAATATTTAAATTCCGAACTCGGTGACCAACAAAGGTATCACTAGTATGATTAGCCGATTATTTAATTGGATCGATTGCGACATACCTGTCACTCAGGCGCAGGCGGGATTGTTGAACGGTTCGGCACGTTTGTGGCCGGCGAGTTTTTGTCCAGTGAAGTCATAACCCATAATATCGTCCTTGTTAAGGGGAACACCTCATAATAATCGTTAGAAAATTATACATCATTTATCAGAAAGGTATGGTCATATTTAAGGGTGTGGTACAGACCATCAAACTGAACAACTTTCTCCATGGGACCAACATCGTAATCGCGAAAAAATTATCAGCCGTCCCATACATTTGGGTCGAGTAGGTATTGAAGTTTTGTATGGGATAGTTGATATTTTTTTATGTTTGCAGGAGCCTAAGACTATATTAAAATTATGCACAACACACATACATATTATGTATGAAAGAAAAAGACCCTCGAACTACTTATGTGGGATGGATACATCTTGTTGTATTCCAACAGCAGTTTTACTATCTTAATGTTATTGCGTATAAATAAACAATTAAATAAAAATAAATAATTTTCTATTCACACAGTCCTTAATATCGAACACGTTGTGGAAAATTCTCTATAATTTTCATAAAAACTTAACACCAGACATGTGATGCAATGTTCATCAGACAAATGTCTTTATGGACTATTGTTTGACTGTTCCCACAGTTACTGCACTCCTCATAAAAACTAAAGTCATTTGCAAAACAATAAACTTACCTACAAACTAAATTAGGTAAATATTCTTCACCTAAATTGAAAGTGCAAAATTGTTAGATATTAGGTAGCTAGCCTAGGCGGGAATTCAAATACCTCTTCTAGTCTCTGCAGTCGGTTACAAAAGGCGTTTTATCAAGTACTAACAGTGCCCCGCGGTTTCACCCGCATAAGTCTCGATCCCGTAGGGAAATCGCGATAAAAAGTATCCTTTAATTTAATCCAGGTTATATCTGTGTGCCAAATCTCATCCAAATCCATTCAGGATTGTTTGCGTGAAAGAGTAACAAACATCCATCTATCCACCCATCCTCACAAACTTTCGCGTTTATAATATTAGTAAGATATTAGTAGGAAGTAGGATAACTAACTGCCTCTTAAGTAAAAACTAGTTTAGTCCCTAACACTACAGTTAACCGATAGCAGTCAATAATAATTACCTTTTGATGCGAGATAAGGTGCGCGTGAGTGACGGGCATGCTGGCTTAGAACGCACAACTGTGACATATATCACAAATACAGTCGAAAATCTCTTAGAAAAATGTGACAAGATTGGCAACTCGATATTATGTCACGCGCGTGAGTGTGGCTATTAAGATTAATACACACCTTTCAAGACAAATCATGTTTTAAATTCTTTTGACGTAACATTTTTGTGGTGTTATTTATACTGCGTTTTTTGTACGAGATTGTCTTAGACAGTTTGCAACAGGATTAGAATTATATGTTGTTTACCGTATTGCCAATGATTTCGCTCGCATCCTATGTGAACTAGATGGCACTTGTGTGTCAAATTATTTTCAGGGCGTGATTGAGTTACTAACATTCAAGCTGTCTTTTACCTAATGATTATGCGTAAATGAACTTACTCTGGAAAATAGACATATGAGAAAACAAATAGTCATGATACACAGAAAATTTCCCATGCAATCTATTAGAGATTGCACGTGGAATTTTCTTTCCCGAGTAACATCTATGACGAAAGATCACATCAAGTATCATCATCACTCATCACATATTATGACTAAGACATGTAATTGTAATAGTCGTCCAGTCACGGTAAATAAGCATAAAGTTCCCATTGCCGTAGGTTATGAAAATTCCTATTAAACTTAAGAGGCGTTTAATAATTTTCCTCAATTGCGAAGACATGTGCGTATCTTCACGTCAGCAGGTAATCGGACTTACCTACTTAACATAACATCACGCCTTGTTTCCCCGAAGGGTTAGGCAGAGGTGTGCATATAAGTACACCCACAATTTCGCCAGTTATGTTTAAGGGGGAAGCGCCAAGGTAGCCCGCGAAATTCAAATTTTCTTACGATTTTTGCAATTTGCAGCTCAGTGTCTGGGCGTATGTTAATTAAAGTATGATTCGCGAGCATAACAAATATGTATTTACAGAATTATAATCAATAGAATCAGTAATATAATTCCTTAAGTTGTATGTATAATCCTGAAATGTTAATATTTCATGAAATAGTCATTCATTAGAATTACTTGGTCTTAGAGAGTTGTATTGATGACTTTAATGATTATAATTGTGTAAATAATAATAATAGGTAATATAATAGGGGTCGAGCCTATTGCCATCTACCAGGCACAAATCCTGACTCCGGGCTGCTACTGAGAAATTCCAGATAGAAAAACCCAATAACACTTTGCCCGACCTGGGAATCGTACCCAGAACCTCATGCTCAGCAGTAGCGCTTGCGACCACTAGACCAACGAGGCAGTCAGACTTACATACTTATTGATTGTTTTTACGTATCACTAGGAACATAGAATACCTCATATACGAAAACGGTAAGAGTAAACAACACCACCAAATAAGTAGGTAAACAAAAAAAAAAACACCTAAAATAGACGACACACGATACAAATATATCTAAAGAAATCAGGCACATTGAATATAACTTGGCATCACTTGCACGAATTGTGTAAAAATCCATTATTAACCACAAATGAATTGAATTCCAGCCATAATCCAAACCCTCGGATGTAAAATAAAATCGTTACGTAAAAAGTATACCTACAGCTGTTACCAAAACTACGCCCTCACGTTACTTAGATATAACTACAATGTTTACATGCTATAGAATACACGATAAATTAAAATTATCAGCCCACTATACATCAACCGCTGTTACAAACCCGCCTACTACCTCCGCTGGAATCGAACCCACAACCACCTACATTGTGCTGAATGTTGATATCTCAAACTTGAAAACGAACAGCATGCGAGATAAGAAAAGTAACACCGAACCGTTAACTGATGTGACGACTCTAACAAGAGTTTCTTATCCACACTTTTGTAATCCGCGATCACGCTGACCGACCATTTTTGGAAGTGACATCATAACATTGTTTTTCACCATAAATGACGGCATATTAAATTAACACGTGTACACAATCTAAAAGAGAGCACTTTAACGTTTTTGTTGAAGTTTTTATGATCGAATAATTTGAGTGTCGCAAAAAATAATCGAATGTGGTTCTATGAGTCAACGTCGGGAAAACTACTGGGTTTGGGCGCGACAAGAACGCAGACGAAATAATTATATTAACGGATTTTTATTACTTATTCATGATGGCATAACGGTGACTTATGATTGTCAACTATTAAAAGGCTTGGTTAGAATCACGTTATCACGTTTTAATGACATGAAATCTTTATTTTTAACATATCGCATAAAAAAAATAATTGGACATAAAAAACATTTTGTTTTTTACAGGTTTTCCTCTTAATCAGTCTTTTATTAGTGCCCATCTGCCCATAGAACAATATGTGCTCATTAGCTGAATGGTCTACCTACATTTTCTGTTCTATGCATTTCAATTAACAACCTAATGTAATAACAACCTCTTGCAACCACCTCTTGGGTTTTATAAACTTTTATTTCGTGTAAGATTGATAAGTATTGAAGAAGAAACAGATATTCGTAGTAGAGAAGCGAGTCACGTGTATAAGGAAACTCTGAAGAACTGTTTTGCTGACAAGCTAAACTACTCGTTTTATAGGGCAACTTCAATCAACTCAGCCTATCGCAGTCCACTGCTGAACATAAGCCACTCTCAGGCTGCGCCACAACACCCTGTCCTCCACCTTCCGCATCCAGTCTGTCCCAGTCACCTTCTTAAGGTCGTCGATACATCTAGCTGCGGGGCGTCCCACACTACGCAACTAGGGTAACTTATAAGAGATTATTTCAAAAGAATTACCAGTACCATTTTCCAGCATGCTAATAATAGCATGGTACTGCTAATGCTTTTTTAAATAATAGTGTTACAGATAGAAACAATCGATGCGATCACCAATGAGTTTGCTAAGCATAGTGATTGTAAAAGGTTTTCAAAATCAAATCAAAATCGTTTCTTTGCATAAAATATGGTGGGTACAAAAGATGTTAAATAAAATTTAGTGCAAATACACATTCCGCCATGCAGTGGGCAGTTAATATTTAATGTCTGTTAGTCAGTTAAACAGTAACATACCTACAGACAAATTAATCCAGACAGCCTAAAAAAGTGACATTCTCTTAACAGCGATAACAATGAATGATGGAACAGTCAAAAATGTACGGGACTGACAAAAGCCGTCTACTCTTTTGAAAGTCATTGTAGAAAATAATACGAAACGCTTTGAAAGCGATTGCAACTTGTCTGTGCCCTCAGGTATTAGGACCTCCATCTTTAGCCCGAAAACAAATGAAGAGCTAATAAAATATAGACATTCTGAGTACTCCGTTGCCTAGAAGGTTGACTGCCACACCGTCCAACTATTTACTTGTAAAACACCAACGATATCATAACTCAAGAAATTAGTAACTTATCTTAATTATTGATTTATGTTTATTATTATTTAATAATACTGGGTTAGACAAGTCTATCGGTGGCATAATTATTAATGGACTTAAACCTACCTACCTAAATTATTAATTTTAAGAGCTAAACGAAACTGCGCAGGCGATGCCGAGGCGAGTTGAATTTAACAAAGAATCCGCATCTGATATAATTTATGCCTACTCATTCGTTTATTTTAATAGAATTGACATTTATATTATTGTAATCAATAATAATTCTGTAACAATATTATGACATTTTATTTTTAATTTTATTTGATGAAATATGGGTTTTGCCGGAATTAAATGAAGTTTATTTTATTTATTGTACAACCTTACTCCGGTTCTGAAACCACATATTGGGACTCCGATTTCCGGACAGGTTCGACAAGAAAGTCAACAGCCCTATAAATCTCAATAATTTGACTTTAAACGGTGATAATTGTTAATTTGACCCAATTCCCTGAGTGCTGTCCCATGTAGTAGGTAGGCAGTCTTGTAACACGCGCTAAACATGCTAAATTATCATCGTAACTTAGCTCATACAATGGCGCCAATGTAGTTTATATGTAAATAACTTTAATCCGCACAAAGGAGAAACAAGACTCGATACAGTAATGTAAGTGCTTAATAGTTGTTTACATCACTCCTGTATTCCCTAAAATGGGAGTAGATGTGTAATGGTGCGCGAGAGACAAAAGAGATTGGTATGTAGGCAGCTAAGTACCACATAGCTTTGTGGCAAGTTGGGCGTATCAGAATGAGGAGGAAGGAGTGGAACTCTCTGCCTGCGTATGTGTTTCAGCCCCGGTATACAACCCCGATCTCTTCAAAGTAAGAATTAACAGGCTTCTTCTGGGTAAGCTCGCTTCATCGTCGACTTTGTCTCTGTCGTCTCTGACCTAGACTAGAGTCAAGAGCAAACCTATCTCAATAAAAAAAAGGGTTTTCGTGAAAATTCACGCCACCAGTTGGCGCCACTTTGACAAGAAGTCTTCCATTTCGACAATGAATATAAAATAATATGATGACGTTTATCATTCGTTCGTCATTCAGTCACGACTAAAAAAATATAGGCTAGGGTGCGAGCCCCTCTACGCCGACTTTTATAAACCTCACTCACAATTCATGGAGTTTGATATTTTCGCGCTGTCGCAATCTAAATTTAAAAGAATGGTTTCACAATCTCTTGCAAGCCGCCCATAAGACGGGTGCTCTTGTTATCCGCTTTCGTTCGTTTCATTCGTCGGTATAATATAGTGTTTTTCTTCTAAATATGTACTTGTTTTTTCATTTAAATAACATGCGTTCGTAATTATCTCCGATGTCACTTCGTGGACAATAGTGTGGATTATACGTTTTTCGACTGTAATTTAACTACTTTTTGTAAATGCTGTAACTGTAACTGTTTTTGTCCCAAATAAATAAATGAAATAAAAAATAGGCGCTATGACACTATTGACAGGTGCCCGGACCTGACGTCTCAGTGCTGCCACCTAGGAAAAGTCATTTCAGAATGGCCGATGAGAATGACTCTTGCTTTAAAAACAAATTTTATGATCATTGCTTGTGTTATGTGAAGGCATTGGACAAAGAAATTCAGATTTATATGTTGCCTCCAAACGTTAAGCCGTTGGTTCCGGCTGTCACAAGTGGGTCTTTGATAGTCGTTGCATATAGTCAGAAGCCCGAAAGTCTGACAACCAGTCTTACTAAAGGGTATCGTGTTACCCGGTAACAGCTGGGTTGTGGAGGTCAGATAGGCAGTCGCTAAATGTAAAATTTTGGTAATCAGCTGCATCTGGTTAGCCTGGAAGCCGACCTCAATATAGTTGAGAAAGGGCTAATCAGATTGATTTGACCTTGCCTCCGAACCAAACTTTTCTGCTTTGTGTACACATTGCCAAAGACAGTATAATATATTGATCTCACTTAACAAACAAAACGGCATTCAGCTCAACAGAAAGCTCACAAACATAATGACATTTACCGAGTACAAAACCAACACCAGACCAACTTGAATTAAGTTCAATAGAAAGCTTAATAACGCTTTGTTCTACCACCGCAGCCGCGCCTGCTCTGGCCATTGAGGCTATATGCTATAGTGGTGTTAAAATAGACATTACGATAACAATGACTAGAACACAAGCCTAATAAATACCAGAGCGACACGTAACAAGCACCTGAAGTGCAAATCGTTTTAATAGCGACACTATGGCAAGCATAGAGTCTTTAATAAGTGAATAGAGGTGGCATAGGTACTGGCATGAAAAGCATTGAGATTGCATGATATTATTTTGTCATCAAAGGAGTCAAAACCCGCCGATCTATATGCAAAATTCGCACCGTGAAGGTGAAGTGAGCTGTCAATAGTGTCCATTCCTATAGTCTGTTTTAATCTCGGAGACTAAATTGACAAATGTCAAACTGACTTACATTACATTATCGTGTAAGCCAGTTTGACATTCGTTCTTGTCAATTTACATACATACATAAACTCACGCCTTCTTCACATGGGGGTAGGCAGAAACCACAGAACGCCACCTGCTACGATCCTTACATACTCCGAATTTCTTGTCAATTTTGTCACCGAGATTAAAAAACAGACCAAAGCATCAATTGAATAGAGAGCTCACTTCACCAAAGATTTTTACAGACAGAAAGTTCCGAAGGTTCGGGAGGTCAAAAAGGGTATAGGTTAAACGGTGTGTTATAAAATGCGGATAAGTCAAAAGCTGTGATTAATTCTTATCGTGCATCGATTGATTTTCATATCCATTAATAGGTATTTCGGTAAAACGAACTATTTTATTTTCTACTATTCCTAAAGGCGAAAGCGCCAGGGTAGCCGACGAAATTCATATTTTCTTACATTTTTTACAATTTGCAGGTCAGTATTAGGTTGTATGTTAATTAAAATATAATTCGCGACTGTCACAAATATGTATTTACAGAATTATAATCAAGTCATCAATATAACTCTCTAAGACCAAGTAATCCTATTGAATGACTATTTCATAAAATCTTAACATTTGAGGATTATAAAAACTTAAGGAGTTGTATTACTGATTCTGATGATTATAATTCTGTAAATGCATATTTGTTACGGTCGCGAATCATACAACACCCAGACATTGAGCTACAAATTGCAAAAATCGTAAGAAAATTTAAATTTCGCAGGCTACCTTAGCGCTTCCCCCATACTAATGGATAAGGTAGGTGCATACCTACATAGTATTTTAAACCCAGTAGACATTTTCTTAGAACTAAATAAGCAACGCTGATACTAGTTTTCAATTTCACAAAATACGCTCAACGCCATATCTACCAGCTCACTAAGAATCCTATGGCCCCTAAGACAGGTGTTAATTTTATTCGTTATTAATTGAAGTGCGACGTACATAAATACGCCAGATTTATGTGTTCTAGTCCTACAGATACACAGCGAGATACGCACGAACACACCCACTTACCTGTGAGCGTGTAATTGGTTGTTTACTTAATATTGTGCGCTTGTGGCTTGCGGCTAAGTAATAACAGCCGCACGGGTCGATCGATCAGGCTAAGCTACGCTTGCCGGGGTTGGTCCGTGTATGGGTAACCATCTTTACATACCCAGAACCCTCCGTGCCTCAGAAAGCACGTTAAGCCGTTGGTCCCGGCTGTCATTCGTGAATCTTTGACAGTCGTTACGGATCGTCAGAAGTCCGAAAGTCTGACAACCAGTCATACCAAAGGGTACCGTATTGCCCAGTAACTGGGTTGTGGAGGTCAGACAGGAAGTCGTTCCATGTAGAAATCTGATATTCAGCTGCAAACGGTTAGACTGGAAGCCGACCCCAACATAGGTAGGAAAAGGCTAGGCAAATGATGACTTAATATTATGGGCTTATTAGTTGAAAAATTAATAAAGGGTTGAAGGCAAATCAGTTAGGTAGAAACTGCAGCTTCAGTTGGATCAGAATCATAATCTTTTATTTCACATAGGTAAACCTACATGGGCAATTATGAAACGTCAGAAGCTAGGCGCACGGTTCCAATTGGTTGTTTCCTACGGAGAAGAACCGGCAAGAAACTCCACGATTACTCTTTTAAAAATATGTAATTGGCTTTTACAACATAACATAACATAACATAACATAACATAACAACATAACATAACATAACATAACATAACATAACATAACATAACATAACATAACATAACATAACATAACATAACATAACATAACATAACATAACATAACATAACATAACATAACATAACATAACATAACATAACATAACATAACATAACATAACATAACATAACATAACATAACATAACATAACATAACATAACATAACATAACATAACATAACATAACATAACATAACATAACATAACATAACATAACATAACATAACATAACATAACATAACATAACATAACATAACATAACATAACATAACATAACATAACATAACATAACATAACATAACATAACATAACATAACATAACATAACATAACATAACATAACATAACATAACATAACATAACATAACATAACATAACATAACATAACATAACATAACATAACATAACATAACATAACATAACATAACATAACATAACATAACATAACATAACATAACATAACATAACATAACATAACATAACATCACGCCTTGTTTCCCCGAAGGGTTAGGCAGAGGTGTACCTATAGTACACCCACATTTCGCCAGTTATGTTTATTAGTCCCATGTAATAGGGGACGAGCCTATTGCCATCTACCGGGCGCAAATCCAGACTCCAGGCTGCTACTGAGAAATTCCAGATAGAAAAACCCAATAACACTTTGCCCAACCTGGGAATCGAACCCAGGACCTCATGCTCAGCAGTAGAGCTTGCGACCACTAGACCAACGAGGCAGTCAATGGCTGGCTGGGGTGGTGGCTTTTACAATGTTTTCAAAATACAATGTTAATAGGTATGGGAGGACAATGTCGTGTCGGTCTGTCAACAAGTAACTGGTACGAATTTGGAAACCTATTGGGAGCTACAAGTTACCCTGACACTATGAATGTAAATATATCGGGATTTTTTCTACATAATATGTACAACGTTAAAATCATTAGCATCCAAACTTATGGAACACAATAGTTTTTATTTCCAATATAAATTTCAAAAATTGAGAGAAAACTTGTGGAGAAAACAGAAGAAAAGGTTGAGCACTCATAAAAACACAGTACAATATAGAGATAGTTGTCAATTAGAACGAAACCCAAAATGTAGGAAACTTAATAATGAAGTGACCACCACACGTCCTACATCCATATAACCCTTTAACTCCTAGAGGTCACTAAGAATAGAAATTGAATTGTGTCTCATATATCACAGTTAAAGGGATAATCATAATGACGTCACTATGAAACCTGAAAAATCTAAACAAAGTGTGACCAACCATCACTGAATTTACGCCATCAGAAAGCGATCTCCAAGATAAGTGTTATGATATCATTGCTCTTATCTCCGTCCGTTATCTCACGACAATGACGAGGTGACTTGGAACCGACTGCCAGATAACCATTAAGAAACAATCACCATCAGTCATGGTACTGAATGGGATTGGTGACGTCACACAATGGTGATGGGACAATGGGATACGGTTTAGTGGTTTTGGGGTGAAGGTAATGTGATGCAGTTTAGGTTATAGTGTTATTGTGTGTTGAAACAAGACTATGCAGTCTTTCTAGGATTTTCTTTTAGTTAAAAAGTTAAATTTCATGGGCACGATAGTAGAATCGCAAGGGAGGATATCTATGAAATAACATTAAAGGTAAGTAACCTACTTGCTAATTATGAAAAGTCGGAATGAAGAAGATGATGAAAGACTATGTGATTTAGCTCTCATTCAGTTCAAATCTTAACTTATTAAAGGAAGCATATAAAAAGACTACCGAATTGACTCTCAGAATTCATTCAAAAACTATTTCAAATGCAACATATTACGTTTATATCGAAATCACCTGACCGAAGCGAGAGTCAAGCTCCATCTAATACCTAGAAAACAATTAAATGCGTATTATTGACGTGTCTATTACAAGACCCCTCCGTGCCTTGGAAAGCACGTTAAGCCGTCGTTGGTTCATGGCGGCATGGAGAGTGCGATTGTCGCAACCCAGCGCTGGGCACGCCACAATTGCGGCGATAAGTCCCCTCTTTGAGGAGTGGCTGGAGAGGCGCCACGGCGTCCTCACCTTCCGCCTGACGCAGGTCCTCACCGGACACGGGTGCTTCGGGAGGTACCTGTTCCGGATAAGGCGGGAGGAAACGCCCGGGTGTCACCACTGTGTGGATCGCCCGGAGGACACGGTGGAGCATACGGTGGAAGTCTGCCCGGCTTGGGCGGGGCACCGCCGTGTCCTCGCGGAAGCGATCGGCGGCGGCGATCTCTCGCGTCCGGCCCTGGTCCAGGCCATGGTACGGAGCGAGAGTGCATGGGAAGCCATTACCTCCTTCTGCGAAGCAGTAATGCTCGTGAAGGAGGAGGCGGGACGCGTGAGGGAGAGGCAAGCTTTGCACCCTCACGCCCCTAGTCGCCGCAGGAGACGCCCTGGGCGTCGGGAATCGGCAGCCGATTCCCGGCCACCGTAGGCGCGGGCTTGCGGACGGCGAGCAATGGGTAGCTCGCCGTCCGGTAAGGACCAGGCCCGAGTCGACGGCGCGTCGTGTTCCACGCGCGCCTCAAAGAGATGTCAGCACTATTGACGGGGTCCGCTAGGGCCGATGCCAGCTAGGGTTGCGGGATGTTCGAAAGAGTTACCGTGGCCCCGGCACAGGCAACAGAAGGAACACGGGTGGGTTTTAGTCAGTAAAAGTCTGACACGCCCTCCCGCTCCGCCCAGAGCGGGAGAAGTCATTTGATGATTTCCCATCCACAAAAAAAAAAAAAAAAAAAAAAAAAAAAAGCCGTCGTTGGTCCCGGCGGCGGTCATTCGTGGATCTTTGAAAGTCGTTACGGGTCGTTCGAAGCCCGAAAGTCTGACCACCAGTCTTACCAAGGGGTATCGTATTGCCCAGTAACTGGGTTATGGAGGTCAGATAGGCAGTCGCTCCATGTAAAATACCTGTATTCAGCTGCATCCGGTTAGACTGGAAGCCGACCTCAACATAGTTGGGAAAAGGCTAGGCAGATGATGAGTGACTTGTCTGTTGCTATAGGTACTCTGTCTATGATTAAATGATAGGTATACTCTCAGAACTCACTGCTTATACGCATTCAAAGTATGCATTATTATTACTAATTACATGGTACGCAGGAATTTTTAGGTGAAGAGCTGCTCTCCTAGGTAGATCACTGAGTAATCAGTATTTAGGAGGACTAAACAACATTTATTATTCAGCGGTAAGTATTAAACAACATTTGAGGCATCAATTTAATACAGAAGCTACCTATACTGCCACACAATCACAATATTCATTATGCCTATGTACCTTTACATTTTTTTTCTATGTATTTTACATACAGATACCTACCAACCTACATGGTCTTCACATGATCTGACCAAGATTATGTCTGGACTTTAAAAGAGACTGTGACCTCTGAGTTTGTTTCGGCCTTTCTTCTCAGAGTAGCCAGATAGGAAACGCCAGTCTCATCTAGTTTAAAAAAAAATGTTTGACGTGTAAAAGTGTTTATATAAACCTACTTGCAGAAATAAAATCATTTATCATTTACAATGACATGAATATTTTGTAAAGTATTATTTTATTTTAATTATTGTGATTGTGAAGACTACCTATGTTGGTAAATTGTTTTTTTTCTGGCAGTTTGAGTAATTTACGCGGCCTACTCAAATGTCCTTTCTTTGGTATTGTCGTTGGTTTTTCGTCGAATCGTTGAGCTCCTTTAGTTCTGAATTGAGCTGCACGATCTCTGACATATGCGTGCACTGAATTGATGGGTCCACTCAATCTGTGTGGTTCTTTCCTCAAAAGACCATTTCAGATACCATTCCACATTATCTTCACTTGATCTGACCAAGATTGTCTGGACTTTGAAAGAGACCGTGACCTCTGAGTTTGTTTCTTAGAGTAGTCCGATAGGAAACGCCGACCTCATCTAGTTTTTAAAATATGATTGACGTGTAAAAGTGCTTGTACACACCTACTTCCAGAAATATAATCACCATTTATAAAAATCTACAGGAAATAAAGTAACAACTATAATTTGTCATGCGCCGTCATGCGCCGTCATGCGCCGTCACAGCTCCATTAAACAGAAACATCAGGTGACAAATAATTTAATCAATAAGCTACCTTAGCTTATCTATATATTATTTAATCAATAAGCTACCTTAGCTTATCTATATATTATTTAATCAATAAGCTACCTTAGCTTATCTATATATTATTTAATCAATAAGCTACCTTAGCTTATCTATATATGTATTATTTAATCAATAAGCTACCTTAGCTTATCTATATATTATTTAATCAATAAGCTACCTTAGCTTATCTATATATTATTTATTACTATACCGGCTTCCATTTATTTGCATACATCGCATTAAACTAATTAATATTTAAGAGAGCAGAAATTAATATTGAAGTATGCAAGGGGAAGTGCGTAATTATTTTTGTACCGAGTGTTGTGATTTCGTTCTGTATTTTATTACTAGGTCGCCTAGAAGGTGAAATATAGTTAGTCGATATTTAGTGTACAAAACAGGAAATGATTACAATATCTACAGGAATTACGACAATAATAATTTACTTTTTATCTATACTCTATACAAATAAAATTGAAGTATCTGTTTGTAATGTCAACATAACAATTTTTTACTACATGCTTATGAAAGTATATACGGTACTTATAACAAAAAAGCAATTTTTAAAATGTTTGTCTGTCTGTCTGTTTGTTCCAGCTAATCTCCGAAATGGCTGGACCGATTTTGACAGGACTTTTACTGGCAGATAGCTGATGTTACGACGGTTGACTTAGGCTACTTTTATTTTAGAAAAATAATTAGGGTTCCGCACAATAAAATTAAAACCCATGAAATTATGAACAAAAAGTCGGATTTGAAAAATTATTTTTGCATTTGGTAGCCCAATTCTCGAGGATAGTTATAGGCTATTCTCTCCTTCTTTTGATCCTAACTTTAGCAAAGGTAATCACTTTTTATTTACGTAAAGGTAATCACTTTTGTTACTAATTTTGTCCTCATCAGCCGACAGAAAGACGCTGTTGGCTTTTGCCTATTTCTTTGTCGTTTAAATCAAAGCGTTAAATACCTAATTAAATGTCATTATATTAGCTGGCCCAGGAGACGGACAGCGCAGGCTAGAAAAAAAAAACTGAAAAACGTCCTCAGCAGGGGGTATACTCCGAAGCGTAAATCCGAAGTATCGGCCGAATATTCGGACGTTTTCTACTACACTTTTATCTATTTCGTTCGGCCAGTTCGGATCCGACCAAACGTCAAAATGAAGATCGTTGAACAAACGTCAAAATGAAGTTCGGTCGGATCCGAACCGATCGAACGAAATAGAATGAAGTGTAGAAGAAAACTTCCGAACATTCGGATGAAACTTCGGATGTTCGCTTCGGAGTAGGCCCTCTTGGACACTACTCCAGCATCGTCACAACGACCGGTCCTGCGCTACCCTCATGAAAAATACGCACTCAATCCTAAAGCGCCTGCTACACGGTCGCCCACCGCGTCCCGACAGAGGTGACCTTGGTGGTTTACAAGCGTGTAGATGGTGGTTTAAGCCCAAACATTGAAACAGCTCTACCGGTCGCCAACCAAGGTCACCTCTGTCAGGGACGCGGTTGGCGACCATGTAACCGGAACTTAACAGTTCAAAGCTACACAACTTCTTATCACTAGACAAACAGATGACGCGACCCACTAGCCTCAGCATAAATATAAATAAATAATCGATAGAATTAATTTACAATATTTACACCCAAACTAACAAAACTGGCTCCATTATGAAGGCTTCCCCACTGATCGATGAAGATAGAAGCAGATGATAGAAGCAGATGTTATAAATGCAGTTTTGATACCACTGATAGAAGCAGATGTTATAAATGCAGTTTTGGTAATTTTTCAGGAGAGTAGTTTAAAGAAAGTTGAAGGTTTGACAAGCACCAAACATCCACCTGTAATTAAGGGTAAATAATGATTAATATTGGATATTGAGTGCCACCAAGTTGGGTATTATGACCGGAGATAAGTGGTACCATATCCGTGAGTCGTACAATGCTTTTGGGGAAAAGTCACAGATTATCCCCGCACAGGAGGTGGGTTACAACTACCTAGACCTAAACTCTCTTAATGCAATTGAAAACAGAAATATTGGCAAATGCCAAAAATAATAAAAGCGTTTCGATTTTTTGGAAGTTGCAATAATTAATTACAAAAAAACAACCGACTTCCAAAAAAAAACACTACTAAGTGAAAAATTACTTTAATTTCGGAAGTTGGTGTCCATGGATCTGTATTTTAGTTTTTTGCCACCGACTTCCGAAATTAAGGGGGAAGCGCTAAGGTAGCCCGCGAAATTCAAATTTTCTTACGTTTTTTGCAATTTGCTGGTCAGTGTTAAGTTGTACGTTGATGAAAATATGATTCGCGGTCGTAACAAATATGTATTTACAGAATTATAATCATTACAATCAGTAATAAAACTTGTTAAGTTAGTATATTCCCCAAATGTCAAGATTTCATGAAATAGTAATTCTTGGGGTTTACTTGGTCTTAGAGAGTTGTGTTGATGACTTTAATGATTATAATTCTGTAAATACATATTTCGAATCATATTTTAATCAACCTATAACTTAATACTGACCACCAAATTGCAAAAATCGTAAGAAAATTTGAATTTCGCGGGCTACCTTGGCGTTTCCCCTTAAAGTTATTGTTCAGTGTGCAGTGTTTTTTTTAATATTATAATAAAGCTTTTTAAGACATTTGGCAGCAAGGAAGTCGATTATTAACGTTTCACTTATTGTAATTACAGACATAATTAGTAAACAATTGACTTAGTACCTATGGGGTTTAAACGACACGCAAAGACTTCATGGACTTTAGGTCTTATGTCTAGACCGTGATGTTACTTATCATAATGTGTCAACATAATAAAGGTAGAAGGAGACAGAAAATTTGTTTTCCGATGATTGCAAGTGGTGCAGTATAATCAAAAAAAATTTCTTTCAAATCCGCACTTAAAACATCTGTCGTCTAGACCATCGATAAAATATATTATATTATAATAATAATAAATATTTCATGGACAATTAACTAACTTTTTTGTTTGAATAAGTTTTAAACGCTGGCAGATTATGAATCAGTGCTTATTTAGATTAATAAACAAGCAACTGCGCGCCGGCCGCTTAAAAGTTCATAACCTATACAGGATAAGTTTAAAAGGAGTGCGAATATTTCAGGAGGTAATCAGGCGCATAAAACTGGACAACTTCCCCCGAGGAACAGGTCGAAATCATAAAATTGAAAATCGACTTTTCATACCAAATGACTGGTCACGTGACTTATGTTTGTATGAGAAGTTGAATTTTATTTTTTAGATTTCGACCTGTGTTCCTTGGGGAAAGTTGTGTAGTTTTATGCACCTGATTACCTCCTGAAATATCCGCACTGATTTTAAACTTATCCTGTATATTTCAACACTAACGCTGGTCAAGGACAAAACATGTCTGATAATTATAATCTCGTAACGAACTTTGAATATCTTTAATGTTTCTAATTTTCCATTATTACATAGTCTGCGTAAACAAAGGTTACTTTACGCATGCCACGCTTTACAACGTTGCGTCATTTTATTCGTGATGCCTTACGGCAAATTGCAATAAAATATAATAGCAATTAGTGATAGGTATTCAGCGATAAATCTGGAAAATACAATCGTAAAATATATATCATGGTCTAGGCAATTAGGTCATAGCTTCATTCGCTATAATTGTTGTCGAGGTACATACCGGGTAACAATACGATGCGATAATAGTATCAATGGGTATCACAACCTCATTAAACATAACGTAATTTTTAAATATTTATTTTTGTAGTATTTTTTTATTTATATTTTAATTGACATCCTTAAATATTACGTACTTAGGTACCTACTCCTTATTTAAATACCTATTTAAGTAATCTTAAAATTTAATCTTAAAAAAAGCAAACAAAAACTAACCTAGCATAACATTACGTAGAAAAAAAAAATTACCGTCCAAAACCGCACAACCGCGTCAAATTAAATAAAATCAAAATAAATATCGTTTCCACTATGACATCACAAACAATAGGTACTCCTATACTACAAAGCAACGAACAAAACCAATAATCACGCATAAATGCATAATTAATGACCGCATACACTTTATTAGACATAATAATTATGTCACGCGAGGGCGCGCGGCGTCGTTTGATGGCTCGCTTCGAAACCATCACATTACGTCACCTAAAGGCTGGACCACACAGATGCGACTTATCGCGTACTCGCGTTACAATTTACGAAATACCTACAATAATTTACGAGTTGTATCTTGTGAATTCTTGTACGATCTGAAAATAAATGATTATGCGACATGTTGCGATTAACAGCATGATTTCTAAAAGACTACAGCCTAGGCTAGCAGTGGCGCAGCTACAATTATCATTAGAGGGAATCCGAAGAAAAATTGTTCAGTTCTCATAAACTCAGACACAAAACTGTAGGTTTTTAATCTTATGATGTATTAAACTGGTATTAAAAATAATTATGTAATGTGATGTGATACACAGTTACACACAGGTGTACGAGTACCTACCATTTTATTTGGCAATGTCTACCATTAAGAAGAGTGGCTGTTCTGAAGGGAAGCCGATAGGAATCGGGTTGTATGAAGGCTACGCCCCTGTAGGCTAGGCTACAGGACAATATTATGTCAAAGGATTTGATTTGCTGTAGTTATTTCAGTCAGCCAATCACGGTATCTGGAATGAGTTTGACAGATTGTTAATTAATTTTTAGTTACCTTTCAGAAGCCGGATGTCTGATACCTATCGCGATTATTTATTGAGTCATGTCGCGTCTGGCTGAGTACGTGCGACTCATTGAAAATGTACGCGATAAAAATCGCAACGCGAGTTTCTGCGCGATACTTCGTGTCCGTGTGAGAGAGCCTTAACTCTCGTTACCATGACGTACTCTCAATAGTAAAAAACTGTAACAATGCCAATCGTGAAAGATTAAGCGATAGAAGTTAAACAACTTGTAATCCAGCGTAAAATGTGTCAAAAAAAGTTACGCTAAAAAGTTAGGTGACATCATAATTATTTGTAATGCGATGACGTTGTGGTTATCTGTATGATATAATAATATTATTTAATTACTATGTTCGTAAAGTCATCGTAGCTTATGTTAATAAGAAAAGATAATTACAGACAACGCGTGCGGTTTTGCAAGTTTTTTTTTTTAGTTTTCGCTCCTGTTGGACACGTTTAATTTAGTTTTCGATGGTTATTAACTATTTATTTTTAATTGTATTCGTTTAAAATGTTCTTCAATTACGACAGTATAAAATGATACTGGTTTGGAACCAGGTGAATCGGATCCCGGCAGGCCACCGGGAATCAATTTCTGGGTCCAATGGCGAATTGGAAAAAAATCTAAAAATTCTGATCAAAATCTTAGACTTACAACATTAATTTATTTATGAATTCTACATTATGTTTTTCATTTTTTTTTTTCAGAGAAGATGATCCATTTTGTTAATAAAAAATATTGCTTAAAAACTATGTTAGTTCACACATAAACGCATACAGCACCTGTAAATAAAGTTTTTATCTTTCCCACAGTACGGTTCAAGCTATAATCAAAAGAAGTGGCTAACGACCCCATGCATTAACGTTTATAAAGTTCTTTAAAAGAGAGTTTTAAAACTCCGTTGAAACTCAGATAGCGCACATTTTTCCTGTAATTACTTTATATAAGTAAGTGCTGATTCTCAGCCTAGTTTTAATAAATGACTTTTGATTTTGATTTGATGCTGATGTCAGGATAGGATAGTAGGAAGACCAGAATGCCCTGACTGATTTAGTGACCATCCCCATTCTAACTGACTAATACATTGACCACAACATGAGCCTATTTACCCCCAACTTGTTATTTTCGTGTTCTTTCTTTGCGTCATGTTTACCGCAAATAAACGTATTTTCTTTCTTTCCTTGGGAGCCTACACAAAACTGTGAGGCGACGATTGTAGCTACAATTAAATGCGCAGATTTTTGCATTGCGTTGCGAATTCGCAGTTTTGTGTGGAAGCTTCCTTTAGCTGTTCCCACTAGCTCATGACGTGCCGACCTAACTCCGATTTAAAAAAAAAACATTTTAATAATTTTAACAGGTTCACAGTCCACAGCCCATATATGGGCTGCAGGCCGATAGCCTCGCAAGTTCACAGCCCGCATATGGGCTGTAGTAAAAAAACTACCCCCACCCCAAAAATGTACCCCTATTGCTGATAAGCGATCGGTATACACCATATAATCCTCAATTTTATCAAAACTTCTATTGGACTTATGAGATACTTTATACACTAAACTGTTAAAACCCGTTAAAATGGTTATAGTCGGGTGGTATATCTCCTATAGTTGACGATGGCGTCATCTTGTCACCCATGTTTGAAGCCAAAACCTTAGCTAGGATGTAACCTAGACTTAATTCCTTTGTTGAAAAAGGTTGAGTTTAATGATGTCATTTTGTGCAGAAAATTAACGTTCAAAGTATTTCATGCCTTTAAATACAAAGATTCGAAGGGTTTCTGGAATCTGGTGAACTATCGTTGAATCAAAATGGAAGGCGAAAAATAGATTGTTAGGAAAGGCCATTTTTCTTTTGTTCGGCAAACAAACTGACGGGCTCACCCGATGGTAAGTGACCACCGCTGTTTATGGAAGTATGAACATCAGAATTACCATAGGCATTGTAAATACGGTGCCATCCCAGAGACAAAGTTCACATGGGCCTGTAATTACTAGAGCTCAGCTTGAAGAACGCTTCAAGGTTGCAGAAATAGTTATAGAGACAGTACTTCACCTTAAAGTAAAGCACCTTCACAAAATACTCTAATGCCGGCCACACACGTTACGATATACTTGCGCAAAACAGGATTAGCATTTCAGGAATTTTTAATTTTTAAATTAATTATTAATTTTTTATAATTTATATACATTAACGTGTGTGGGATAAATTATCACAAGTATCCGAGCCATTCGGTGTCACGCAGACTTGTCTGCAAGACTAAGCTTGCGCAAGTATATTATCATTACGTCTGTGGCCTGCATAACACTACTAATAAAAGGTGTAATTTAAACGCACGTAGGACATTACAGGATAATCAGGTATAATTTAATTATTTCCAAATAAGTAAGTAAATTGACTTCATCCATATACTATGTAAAATAGATATCAAATATCATAGATACATTATTACTGCAATATACAATCAATTTAATACATTATCTTCATATTACGCGTACTAAACGTCAAATTGCCTTTCAGTAGGCCGTAGCACAAATACATAGTATTTGCGTACATTACATTAAGCTTTATCTTTTATATAATAACCCAGGGCAGTATTTAATATACCCAGGATAATAACATGTCATCAAAATAGTGTGACGTCATCATTGTCACTATTTCATTTAGCTTTTTCTGTGTTGACGTCGCGGGTCGGCTTCTGATCGAATCGTGCCCGATTTCTATTCTTTTTCAAATTTCTTTCCTAAGCTGTTTCATATTCTTTTAATTCACAATAAGTAGCTGTAACCCCTATAAATATAATATCTTCGTTTAATTGTCATATTGACAAGTCATAATCATTAGTAGTATATAATCTAAAATAATCATTTAATGTTTAGGTGTCTTAACATTAACCCCCATTAATTAAACGTTGATTAAAGTTAAATGATGTTTAAACGTTAAAAAATCTATGGAAAACCAGTCGTTAGACATTACGAATAAGGGGGGTAATGATTATTTTAGATTTTCTCTCAATTTTACGGGGAGCAACTATCACCTCGGAAAATTAAACCAGCAATCTTGTCTTCGATATCGAGCTTAAAAAAAGTTACCGATATTGATACTGTCATTCATCATACGAGGGGGGATCAAAAAGTAGTGAGAACGACATACTCCTTGGTAAGAAAAAAAATAAGTAATGGCAGGCATAGCTCAATACATATTTGTAATATTAATAAAGAAAAAAATCTTCGATTCTCTTTTGTTTTTTTCTGAATGTAGTCATTTGTTTGCTTCGTGTCGGAACGTGACCTCTCTCTCGTGTCGTCTCTCTCGGGACCTCTGTTTAAAAAAAGTTAACGACGCAAGAGATTCATTGCGATTTGGAGGCAACATTAGGAGAGTCTGCTCCGCCATATTCCACTGTCGCAAGGTGGGCTTCTCAATTTCGAGTAGGGAGAACGAGCACGGAAGACGAACATCGTTGCGGCCGTCCATCGACGTCAGTCACCCAAGAAAATGTTGCGAAAGTCGAGAAAATTGTATTGAGCGATCGAAGAGTTACCATTCGATACTTAATTCAAGAAACGGGCATTTCATATGGAAGTATTCAATCCATATTGAAACAATCTTTGAATATGAGAAAAGTCTCCGCAAGATGGGTGCCGAGAATGTTAACCGACAGTCAGAAACAAAATCGACTTGACATTTCTAAGATATTGTTGGACACGTTTCAAGAAGATTCTGAAAAGTTTTTGTCTCGTTTCGTAACAATGGACGAAACATGGGTCCATCATTTTGATCCCGAGACAAAACAGCAATCTTCGCAATGGAAATGGCCATCATCACCGACCCCGAAGAAGTTTCGTGCCGTGGCATCGGCTGGCAAGGTTATGGCCTCAATATTTTGGGACTCAGAAGGGATATTCTTGATTGATTACCTGGAGCGTGGAACCACTGTTACAGGCCAATATTATGCAGCTTTAATTCCCAAGTTGAGGAATACCATCAAAGATAAAAGGAGAAGGAAACTTCGAAGGGGCGTGCTGTTTCATCATGACAAAGCACCCGCGCACAGGTCGGCAGTTGCGATGGCTGCCATTCAGCAAGCTGGCTTCGAATTGGTTGACCATCCCCCTTATTCACCAGATCTAGCGCCTAGCGTTCCCCAAATTGGAAGAATACTTAAGGTGAAACTGGTACGAAGACGATAACGAGGTGATGGATGCCGTGGAGAGCTTTTTGCAGGACCAAGACAAAACTTTTTTTTTAAAGGGATTGAAGCCTTGGAAAAGCGCTGGACTCGGTGTGTAGAGAGACTCGGAGACTATGTAGAAAAATAAATTATTATGCTATCAATAGTCATTATATTCTATCTCATTCTCACTACTTTTTGATCCCTCCTCGTAAATGTTAATGACAAAAAAATCGTTGACTTTTTGACAGCAGAAAACCAGAGATCGACAGCAATTTAAGGGAGTACGGAATACTCGAAGGGTGCCAAACGAAACCCTATTACTAAGCTTCCGCTGTCCGTCCGTCCGTCCGTCCGCCTGTCAGCGGGCTGTATCTCATGAACCGTAATAGATAGACAGTTGGAATTTTCACAGATTGTGTATTTCTATTGCCGCTATAACAAAAAATAAAAAACATAAAATAAAGTTAAAAATTAAAGAGCGTTGCCATACAAGAAACGTGTTTTAAAAACAAAAAAATATGTTAAAAATATTGTACGGTGACACGGAACCCGTCGTGTGCGAGCTCGACTCGCACTTGGCCAAATTTTTTTTACCGAAGCACGGAAGCTTTTATTAAAAACCCTATTCAGACATATTACAGTAGCTAACTCTCCACGTGGCACGACAAGAATCTACAATAGTTTGCACAGTCATTTGTTATGGTATTACCTTCCCGTAGGTACTTATCCCGGGGAAATAGCTCCGTATTTTACTGCCGCGTCATTCGATTAATGTCAACCGTCATTTACCGACCGATTTATTGATTGACAAATGAATAAATAAACATTTGTGTTACACATAGCGTTTTCCCCTACTGAGATGTGATATTTATCCTTAATCTATATATGTAACTACACTAATATATTATAATAAAGCTGTAAAATTTGTTTGTTTATTGCTTGAACGCGCTAATCTCTGCAACTACCAGTCAGATTTGAAAAAATCTTTATTGCATTTATTAGCCCAGCTCTTGACGGAGGTTCTATTAAGGCTATTTAACATCAAGTTGCGACCATTAGGAGCCGAGCAAAATGAAAAAAAAGTCCGAAAGAATGCTTATGGAAAACGAAGTAAGAGCGCGGGCGGGCGATACAACGTGACCCGACGCAGTGGGTCGTGGAACAAAAAATTTCACGCGGATAAAGTCGCGGGCAGAAGCTAGTATGTATAACTGATGAGACTGCGTGACTCAATGTTGATATTATTAATATTTGTACAAAACAATTCGGCCGTCGTCGAGAGAATGCATACTTGACAACTTGTCAGTTTCATACTGTAGAATTTATATCTCACGAAGCGACGCGCGCATTACTTGTAGTAACCAAGTGTACAAACACGCTGTGAATGTGTGCGTGAAGATGAGTAGTGTCAGCACATAATACACACAAACACACAAACAAACACTCCCGACTTCGCCATTGTCTCGGACGGTACCGAGAGCTCCTGCGCTTACCCACATATTCACAGCGTGTTTGTACACTTGGTACCTACTTTACCACAAGTAAAGCGCGCGTCGCTTCGTGAGATAAAAATACTGTAACGAATATATGTTTTGCGAATTTGATCCTTATTCCAACTAGAAATTGTCCAACTGACAGGTGTCAGGAACGCATTCTCTCGACGGCCGGACATGATTGATTTCTATAAGATCTGTTTGGTTGTGCTGACAGGAGTCATAAATATGGGTGAATTATGGTACGCTTATGTAATCCTGTATTCAATTACTTATTAAATATGAATTACACTCATCTATAACCTTACTTTTCTTATATTTATTATAATATTTTGATTAAACAACTATTGGTTTTCCAATAAAACCCGTGTGAATCTATCTGAGATAATATTCCCTTATAGAGAACAGGTGCCATATTATGACGTTCTAATGCCATCATGATTCCAGTGCAAGAGCGAGACAAAGCTATACATGACCGATAGCACCATCCCTTTTTTGGACTGGAATCATGATGCATTAATACTTCATAATATGGCTCCAGAGTAGGATCTAGAATGACAACAGTTGCAATGATAACCATTATATTACCAACGTTGGTGAGTACCAACCAGTGGCGCAGCATTCGAGGGAAGCCGAAAAAAAAATTGTTCAGTTCTCATAAACTCAGACAAAAAACTGTAGGTTTTTAATCTTATGATGTATTAAATATAATTGTGTAATGGTAATGTGTTGTGATACACAGTTACACACACAGGTGTAACATATTATTTGGCAATAGTAGACATTAATAAAAGTGGTTGTTCCGAAGGGAAGCCAATAGGAATAGGGTTGTATGAACGCTTCGCCCCTGGTACCAACTACTTACGAAGAATCTTAATAAATGTAGTTTATTTTTCGCAAAACCTGAAACCAAAACCTAAATGTTTACCATTTACAGATTTTGCAAAAAATAAGAACACAACACTAACACAAAAGTAAAATAAACAGCAACTTCATACGTAAGATCCAGCCAAGGAGAAGATCTTACTAAATCAACACCTTAATTTGAAATATCTCAACGGGAACACTATCCTCATAAAGAACGGTTTGTAAACAGCCATTCTTCACCGCAACGTTTAACTCTACTCTACTCTATCGCTATTTACCGAGTAATTTATGTCCCATCTTAGCCCAATTTTTCATAAAACAATTAAGTTTTGTCGGCCATTACCGCCCACCGACCATTACCTTAGCCACTACTGGCACGAATCCAATTTATGATAAATAGCTGTCAAGCACATATAAGTTTTACGCAAAAAAATTTACATAAGTAAAGTCAGGGAAATTAATTGTTTACCAAATTGACTACCAACTTAAATTGACCGTAGGTATATTACAATTACCAGTACCATTCAAGGGGGCCGCTAGGGCCGATGCCAGCCAGGGTTGCGGGATGTTAGAAAGAGATACCGTGGCCCCGGCACAGGCAACTGAAGGAACACTGGTGGGTTTTAGTCAGTAAAAGTCTGACACGCCCTCGGAGCGGGAGAAGTCATTTGATGATTTCCCATTAAAAAAAAATGTATATTACAATCACAACTGTCATTCATTGACAGTTGTATGAAATGGCTATAACACGGCGAACTGACGTAGTGTATCAATTTGATAAACAATTAATTTCCGTGACAGTACAAAGAGTACTTCTTGCCATACAGGGCAAAGTACCTTGACATTGACTTGTGAGAAGTGCAAGTCACCTTTGCTTGCTGGTACATCTTTTTATGCTAAAGAGGGTAGCAACCTGATCTCGATGAGTATGTGGGTTACTAGTACTAGGGCCCCATAAGTACACGGTAGGTGATGTTATCAGTTCATCGTGATCTTCTGAACAAAGGCCTCCCACATAGATCGAGCGAGCTTGGGATTATCACGCTTGACAGGTAGATTTTAGCGCTCTGTATGTTGCTACTTGCCAGTTTGTGAACAAAGTAGGGTCACAGTACAATAAAGTGCTTAGATACTTAGGAAAGCCTTAAGTACACCATTCGCGATGGGCGCTATTAAGCAGTAAAAAAGAGTAAAACACTTACTATTTTTCTTCAATCGTTTAACATGAGATTTTGCGTAGATACCTACACCGTCTAAGAAAACTCTAGAAAACTTCGATACAGCGAATAAAATTTTAAACAAAAAAAAGTTATAGGAAATGAGACAGATTTTTGTATGCTTTTTCCTTGCTTTTCCTCTTTCGTTCATAAATAGGTACAGGACCATATTTTAATCACTGCCCAAATTTTCACAGGGTGTTCTGCTCATGAATATGAACAACCTTTGCTATGGGAGCAACTCTAAAATCACGAAGAAAATCAGCTGTTTCATACATTTTGGTCGAGTAGATACTGAACTTTTGTATGAAACGGCGGATTTTTTTTCGCGATTAAGAGTTGATCCCATAATGAAAGTTGTTCATATTCATTGGTAGAACCTAATTCCTTAAATAATATAGTGCATATCTATTTAATTTAGAGCAGATTGGTCCTATGTCACCTCGATGTTATTTTTTTATTCAAAATCAGAAAACTAGAAACCATCCAGTGTCGCAGACTGTAAAACTTGACAAAACAATGACATCACGAAACAATCAAAGCCTCGCTTTTTACAACTTTATTTCAATAGAATTCTATGATGTACTCAATAATTAAATACCACATATGAATCATCGGGATTACCATTCAGTTAGTCGTCTTCACCGCAAGATGTTGAAGTTCATGTAAAAAATCTGCCAAAACTAATACTTATTGGGTGCAATCGGTTAATGATTGAAGTTTCCGCGTAGGCGAAGTAGGTACGTAGGTAAGCAGTCTGCAGTGACATTACCTACAGCTGCTAGAGATTATCAGCATCTCGACTGCAGATTAGAGAGATAGACAGACGAGGTAAATCAACATTTGGAGATCTGAATAAATGTCTACAGGATTAAATTTTCACGTAAGGAAAATTAAACTTTATTCAGACTAAAATAGAGTACCTAATCTAAGATGAAATGGATGTCAGACATTGTGCATATGTAAAGCTCCTGCAATTCAGGGGCCTACTCCGAAGCATAAATCCGAAGTATCTACCGAATCTTCGGAAGTTTTCTACTATACTTTTTTTTTCTCTTTCGTTCGGTCGGTTCGGATCCGACCAAACATCAAAATGAAGTTCAATCTGATCCGAACCTACCGAACGAAACAGAATAAAGTGTAGTAGAAAACATCGGTTCATTGGCCGATACTTCGGAGTAGGCCCTCAGACTTGGTACAATTCATGTAGGTATAGGTAAGCAAGGAAATAAAGACCAATAATAATCTAGAAGCTGCAAAAGGACCAACAAACAATACAATGTTGTTCAATTAAAAACAAATGATCATCAACACAATGGTACCGAGAATAGAAAGGACACGATTAAAGGTTAATTAATCTGATAAAACAATCCATAAAATCCATTCCGATGCGACCATCGCAAACGGACACTGACAGAAATGTGTAGCAACAATTATGAGAACATAAATAACATGCTTGTTATAATTATCAAGGCGAAATCGTTTAGTGTAGTGCCGAGATTTTATGACTAGAACGAGAGATAAAACGTGTCCAGCTAATTATTATGTTTATTGAAATGAGACAATAATAGTTGAAAGTTGATTGGGTTGGCGCCGCTCATGTTGTGTGAACTACGTACGTGTATATAGACAGCTCGCAGAAATAGAACGATCGTCAAATTCCTGTACGCAATCCTGGACATTAATCTTAACACAATAAGGATGGGAGTTACTTGAAAATGTAAGACATGATTTTGACAGTATGAACCAATCATTCGAGCGAACTTTATTGTAAACACTGCTGATGTTTAGATCTAATCCGTATCAAGAATCTACACTTTTAATCGAGCCTCTTCGTTTTACGTACCACGAACGATCAAACAAGTAGGTACCTACCTACTAGACAAATGATAAAAGAAATTTTTTCCACAAACTATTTAAAAGCTACCCAGGTTACCCCGAAGTGCTATTCAAAATCGTTTGATTCGACAGATTTCGCAAATGGGGCACTTAAGTTTTTGGCGGGAAATACCTCGTAAATAGCACCTGGCAAATTCAGAGCGCCAACCACTGACGGCCCTCAATAAAATTTAAAAATAGAACCATTGATAATGGCGCCATGATTTTGACAGATAAATTAAAACTGTTGAAGTGTGTGGCGTGGTGTCCTTGTAAATCGTAACCAGACGAGTTGCATCATACTGTCCGTTTTTTAAGTAATTTCCAGAACTGATTGATTTGTTTATTTTGCTTATTTACAAAATCTTAACCATGATTGCTGCAATTAGACATAAAAGAAGATCGAATACAGACATAAAACAAAGTGCACGTTTATCTAAAATATCTTATCGAACACCTTGGCATTCGGCAAAACGCTTACAATTTTATTTACTTACCCCATCCAAACGCCTACTCATCAGAGTAGTTTTAAAATAACACACAATAAAACTAATTTGGAACGGATTAATCATCGTTTACATATTGGTTTAAAGTAGAGAATAATATCATCTATCCAATTTCGATGATAGGAAAGATATTGTCAAATTCAAAAGCTACTGAAAATAAGTAACAGAATGAGCATTTTATTTTATTGATTAAATCTTTAATACGATAATTTGCAATACAAATATTGGATCACAAGTTTATTTAACAAATTTTCTGCAATTCCTACGTAAAGTTGAGCCTTCCTACAGTCTCCATTTGGCGTTGTTCGAGGTAGTATCACAAGAAACATATTGACATATCACATTAACATTAACGCGATGATTAGTGTGGAAATATTGCTATTACCTTTTACAGATTACCAAAAAGATGCTAATCTGCAATCTTAACAATGTAACTTGTAAGTGACACTGATGATTTTTATTTAATCCGGTCCCTCACCGATTATTGTAAATATTTATATTATGTGACATAATATTGATGGTTTAGCCAGGTCACTGCAATCTTTGCCGTTAAGCCACGGTTAAAACTATATTTAAGCACTCAAAGATGCAAAATAAGCTTTTGAAAACAGCTCTATTTTAAAATCATCATCTCAAAAACTACTCAGAATAGGAAATGTTATCAATAATAATTTTCAGTCACTTTGATATGGATCAACAAAAACGCATCCATCAAAAAATTCAAAACCGACAACTCACCTTCAAATCTCACTACAATACAGTACAATACACACACCACATCTTCACAAAAAAAGTCCTTTACAACTAAAAACCTTTACAAAATTTTTTGGTTCTAAGTTCCAGAGTGAACGACAGGAGCCAGAAGCAACGCGTTCGCTCCGTGGAGGAGACCGACTCTTTTGACGAGCGCCTCGCATTTCCTGAACGTGAAAGTTTCAGAATAAGCACGCACGTATAGATTACCGAAGTTGGCTCAAAGATAAGTGAAGATCGTGAGACTGTGAGTAAACAATGCTTGTCTGTTGTCAGGCGCGTATGTTTATGTGGGAAGCGTTATTGAATTGTTTTATCGTAAACTTCATAGTAGTTATATTTGAATATAGTAATAGTTTAAAGAACTGAAGAGCTTTCGTTATTTAAGTTGTAGTTAAATGTATGAGTATCAAGGAATATTACATCTTTAATCAAACTCAAACTCAAAGCATTTATTTCAAATAAACCAATTACAGACACTTTTGAATTGTCAAAGAGTCGGCCAGATAGTCAGACAGTTGAAGCTAGTTGCCCATTCCAAAGCGTAGATCTCTATGGAGAAGAACTGGCAAGAAACTCTACGAACACTCTTTTAAATCAAAATATTGTTACAAAATATTTTTCAAAATTGAGTATGTGAGAACAATGTAGAAAGATGTGCACGTTAAAAGCGTCCGCAACAAAAAGATAAGAGTCAAAAACGATTCAAAAATTAAAATAAGCCGTGGCAGCTAAGAGATGACCAGTCCCTACTAACGGCGCCCGTTCACGAACATGACGCATGGATCACCACCATTCAGCTCAACCATTTTGAAGGGAACCTAATGATCCAACACACACGCCACCATCAGCGAGACATTTGAGTGAGCATGACATACTTTCAGTCGCCAGGGCAAATTCAAATCACTAAAAGACGTAACCAGTTGATGGTTACTTTATAGTAGGTATACACACATAGGACATAGTGCTCACACATGTGTTATGAAATTATACAATACTAAGAGATTGAATCTATGTAATGCAAAGATAGTTTTTACAATCTTCAGCAGCTCCAACAATATTTTCGAATGCTAATCAATTAGTTTATGCGCTCTTTTGGCGCAGGACCAGCATTCAGCCAAGCATTTTTGTCTGCGATGTAATCCCCCAACTTATAATATGCTTGGCTGCAGTGGCGAAGCCTTCATACAACCCGATTCCTATCGGCTTCCCTTCAGAACAACCACTCTTCTTAATATCTACTATTGTCAAATAATATGGTACACCTTTGTGTGTAACTGTGTATCACATTACATAAAATAATTATATTTAATACCAGTTTAATACATCATAAAATTAAAAACCTACAGTTTTTGTCTGAGTTTATGAGAAATGAACAATTTTTTCTTCTGCTTCCCTCTAATGATTATTGTATCTGCGCCACTGCTTGGTTGCATAGTGTGCGTTTAGTAGAAGATTTAAATTTCGTTTCATCTAGTTGGAGAATATGGGGAGGTATTTTATTGTAGCACTTTAAACAGTACCCCATGAAGTGTATAATACAGTACACTCAGAATTATTTCATTTCTGTTTTAATAGAAAAGTTTTAGACGAAGCAAGCTCAAACCTACTATATAGGTATATAGTTAGTTTGTAACTATATTTAGTTTAGTTATCGACCAATATATATATATATATACATAGTTACGTTGATTCATGAGTCATGAGAATCCTACTCCTCTTCTGTCTCGCATTATCCCAGAAATGTTGGGATCAGCTGCCAGTCGAAGCAGATGGAACAAAACGTCAATACTTAATTTGGAACGACTACAAGTGCCAATCCGTCGGACCATGCCTGTACCCCAAAGATACCAAATATTCTGTCTTCCGACAGCATTAAACTAAATACATGGAAGATGTGCTTTGTGAAGCATAGAAGACTCTCAGTTCCCGATAAGTAAAACATACTCAACCTCGCAGTTCAATAGATCTTCTCAATGATGTTCTAATACTACCTACACTAAAGAATAAACAAACTACCTTCAACCTACTTAAAAGTCTAAGTATGCACTAACAAACTGCTTACTTGCGTCGACCCACCATCATCGAACGATAAATCACTACGAAATATGTGTAAAAGCATTTGTCAAATTATCATAAAACATGGCTGGCGCATTCGAGACGTTTGATCTGTCCTCATACACTTTGTTTGTACAATCTGTTATCTATTTTAAAGCGTAAGTACGGAGCAATCCGCGGCCGGCGGTAGTTAACTCAAGTTTATCGTAGTAACTGTGATATTTCACCGCCTATTAGCTACATCTCGGAGGCAGTATTGCCAGCGTTGTTGAATTTGCGTCGGTGTGCTTAACTATTGTTACTGAAATTTCAGTTATTAGCTTTCTACTATGAAATAAGTATCAGAGGCTATCGTTTTATCGGAGTGTGTAAATATTCTTGTTCTTCAAATCTTTAAAAAAAATATCAGTTTTGCTTTGCTAGAGGAGAAGCCCTAAATCAATAAGATGTTTCACTGGAAGCCCCTTTTAAATGATACAATATACAACAACATTTAAATAGTTTTAGTATGATATCAACGGATGTTTTCAGGCTTTTTCAGTCGGTAAGGCGAGTAGCAAAGCGACTTAGGTATGAAGAGAAATTGTAATTTACAAGGTGTAATTTAAATAACGCACAAACTCTTAAAGGGTCATTGTATTCATAATTATGAACAACAAACAAAAAAATATGGAACCAACCCTAAAACCGCGAAAAAAAAAATCAGCTGTTCCCTACATTTATATTCGCATACCTAACTCGTCACGTTTACGTTTGCTCAAGACGGGTTGGCGAGTTCAGACCTACATTTACTGCTGACGATTTTCTTCTTCACCGATATCGGTAATGCCCAACTTGTCCATGATAAACTCAAGTATACTTACATGAATTGAAAAAGTCACAATAGATGTAAGCTCATAAAATGCCATTGTTGAAATGTTTTTGAGTCAAATGGGGTCATTTGACGTAAAAGCATGTCTACAATGGCATTTCATCCCGCCTCCATTACATTCAGAGTCACGACAAATGAGAAGACATATGATCTCACAATATAGTGACACTCACATTTACACGCTGATATAATACGATCTAGGTAAATCATAAATAGTCTGCATATCTGGCAACCCGACGCTTGTCTCGTGGCGCCGTCTGCGCGGGCGCCGTCCCCCGAGCGCCGGCGCCTAACGCCAAATTATGTAATAGTAGGTACGCGTAGAATTAATTCTACTTGCGTTGGCGCCATTATATCGCCTTATCAGCATTTTAATTAGCCCACGGATTCATCACTTAGATATTTGTGTTTATCGACTTTTTTTGGAGTTTAGCATCTGTAACTTGGGATGTCTCGTGGAGCCTTAAAATTGGCTGCAGATTTGAGCCCCCAGATGACATGCACAGTGCACACTACAGATAATTTAGAATGAAAGCACTCTTAAGATCACAATCAACACTTTGGTTAGATTCTGGTGTTGACTTTGGCAAAATTATAGTTTACGGTGAAACCATATATAACTATGAAAAACGCTGAAATGAAGAGATGACCGTCAACTAATCCGACGTCAACACCTGCAACAGGCAATAGACCGCAACTTCACCAGAGCAAGAAACGCGATACATGATATGTCGAAGTATTCTGCCAGCATACCCAATAAATATAATTTCAAAGTGCAGCATTGTCCCAATAGTTCCACGCTAAAAGCTTTTATCATGAACATCGGCCTCTTAAAAGTTGCAAGGAAATTCTTTAGCAGCAAGTAGCTAAGAATATTTTATCAAAACCTTAACAATCGGATCACGGATCCCAACAACGGTGACTCATGCATGCATTTTCACGATTACCTATGGTTTTATACATAGAAGTTTACCATAACATTTACCATTTTCATGGTCAAAATGTCACCTTTCTCTAAAAATAATATACGTTCGTCGTTTGTTTAGCCAAAGGAAGTAGCAACATCACCGCTGACGTCATTCGGTACGTCCGCACACCTGCGTACGAGTACATATCTAATGGCAATCAACACTTCGATTCCGTATCGATTGTTAGTCGAGTTGAACGTTCGCACGGTGCTTTCTCTATTTTTACCCTGACCGCAAAATATCATCTCCAACCGACTAGCGTCTCGCTGTACCGATCATGTTTAAACCACAAGGAACCAGAGGTCATTGGGATTACTTGTAAAAATTCAAATTAACTTTGATTTGAAAGCTTTAAGCTCGAGGAATACAAAATTGACCAAGATCTTATTGTTGTAAGTACGTATATTTAAACTTATTTTGAAGAAGCCTTTTGCTTTAGAATTTTGGTCGAGAGAGCCTATCATAAAAGTTGGTAAACAAGTAACTTTAACCCTTTGTATGCCGAGCATAGATATACACGAGACACAATGGCTTTTTTATTTTTTCTGTAATTACTAATTAATTTGTAATTATTGTAATACGAAAGGTTAAGAGGGCTGTCGCATTTTGTCTCCTCTCTCTCACACTGGACCAAATGTTTGAGAATATTAAATTAAATGATGTTTTTTTTTTTAAATGTAATCAGTTGGCGAACTAATAAATAATAATAATTTATTAGGTAATTATTACAAACACATTTTTGTAGTGTTATCTAAAAAACTCAGCTCAATAAGTATTACGATCCATTCTTGAGGAGATAAATTCCATAACAAAAATGTTTTTTTGAGAATTACCTGTTAAATTAATAATATTTATTAGTTCGTAAGTGATTATATTTTTCAAAAAAGCATCTATTCACTTAAAATATTCATTTATAATTTTAAAATTCTTAAAATTTTGGTTCCGTGCTAGCGCGAAAAGTGATAAAATGCGACAGCCCTCTTGATGGAAAAGAAAAAAGACGCGTGACTATAAAAATTTTTTTTTGCAAAAAAAAACAACTGACTTCCAAAAAAACACTACAAAGTGAAAAATAACTTTAATTTTGGAAGTCGGTATCTTTTGTATTGTATTTTCGTTTTTAGCTACCGACTTCCGAAATTCCGAAAATCCTAAAATACAGATTCAAAGACACCGACTTCCGAAATTAAAGTTATTTTTCACTTTGTAATGTTTTTTTTTGGAAGTCGGTTGTTTATTTTATTGCAAAAAAGTTTTTTATTTTTCACTTTTTAGTAGGTCGGTTTGTAATTTATCTAAGCTACAATAGCCTAATGACAGCTACTCATCACCTTTTACAAAACATTGCTTTTCCAGATGCAGGGACGTTAATTGTTGAGGAGTTCTCCTGGTACTTCACCATCAGCTCCACTTCACCATATGCATTGTGACGAGCTTATGCTTATTGCTTAGCACTCACTTTAAGGTAATCGAATCGCGACCCATGAAATACTTATTATTGAGTTGTTCCGGTGGCCATCTCACCATCTGAGGTCTTTGTCATCAGTTCCACTTCACCAAATGGTGCTTTCGGAGAGCAAATGCACAAGTTACTATAAACCATACCCAAATCGCTATACTTAGGTGTGCCTATAATATTTGAAGAGTTCCTTTAACTTCTCTAGGATTCCATCATCAGATCCTGACCTGATGACAATGGGACCACCTGGAAAGTATAGCCTTTCAAACAAAAAAAGAATTTTCCAAATCTGTCCAGCCGTTTTCGAGTAATCGGGGAACATACATAAAAAAAAAAGATTCCGACGAACTGAGAACCTCCCTCTTTTTGAAATCGGTTAAAAATCATTTATAGCCAGAGTGCATTTCATGGCAATTCCAATAAGCCCAAACCCGCCTAGGATACATTTTTTTATTACGGAGTTGCGGTGCCTACCTTTCGGCTTCATCATCAGATCAGTTCGATGGTACCATTTTCATCAGAACTATTTATTTAAATTGATTTAAATTTGTTTCGTGATAGTCGCTTAACTATCTTAAATATCTTATCGCCACTCGTGAAATACTTATCATTGAGGAGTTCCCATGGCCATCTGTGGTCTTCTTCGTCAATTCCACTCAACCAAATGATATTTTCTGAATGTAAATGCTTGACTTGTTGATGAAAATATCAAAATCGCTATATTTTTGCCTATAATATTTCAGGAGTTCCCCCAATTCCTCATGGCTCCTATCATCAGAACTAGATTTTGATAAAAATGGGACCAATCTGGAAGTATGTCCTTTCAAATAATAAAAGAATTTGCCAAATCGGTTTATAAATGACGAAGTACCTGCTGAGGTAAACATTAAAAAAAAACACAACTGAATCTCCTTCTTTTTTTTGAAGTCGTTAAAAATAGAAACTCATGTAACAGCAAGCCTGTAGACCGCTACTTCATTACTTTGTGTAAAAGGTCACTCTACGTGTAATCAATTTTATCATGAACCAAGCCCTACACTAAATAAATTAATACGTAAAATGCATGTATGGAATAATTCCAATTAAAATATTTAACACAGCCTTAAAAGCACTTCTTGTTTACATTCCAGCAAGGAAAAAACTAATTTTCGCTAAGTATGAAGCCAAATCTTTTATATGCCATTTCGACATATTAGTTTTCCGACATCTTTTTTAAGGTGGCGCCAACGAAATTCCAAATGCTGACACGAAGTCTCTTGCGTCCATTTAAAGTCATATATTGCATAAAAGCCTTGTATGCCTTATTAAATTTAAAGAACGCAAGGTTGGTCCCATCGAATCGCTTAAAATACCATATATTGCATTTTACTTCTGAGATCGGTTTTTGTTGGTGTTTAGGCTGTTGTTCTATACAAATAGAATACAAATTAATCATCAACGTCTTTACTTTTCGTATTCAATGTCAGCTTGTACAAGTACAGATATGGCTGACTTTCTCCAGGATACAGAGATTGCTAGTTTATTATCTATTCTGTGCCGTAACCCCAATTCTCTGTCCTATTGGAGGACCAAGATCAGAAGTACCAACTTTTCCTAAAGTAAGGGAAGTTCTAATAGTCCTTCCATAATCTGCTGAGACACCGGCCTCCTCATTGTTAGAGGAAGTGGGCCGTAATACACCACGTGGGCCCAGTGCGGGTTGGTGGATAATGGTCCTTCCGATCGACCTTTCTTTAAGTTGACTTGACCTTTTGTGACAACCGACAGTCATTGTGTCAAGAGCTTTTTGAGGGATCTTCGTACACACAATCATCCTTTCACGGATGTCCGCAGCCGACGCAGCTTAATTTTGCAGATGGTTCGATCGGCGCCAGAGCCATTAAGCCACGACCCTCTCTAATTGAAATTAATTATAAGAACAAATATTAGTGCTGCGATAGTATGCGATTAGTATACGATAAACCAAAAAAAATCTGTTGTATTAAGTACCTGCCTATATTTTGTTTTCCTTATAGATCAGTACAATTGCAGTAGAAGAAAAGAAATACCACCATCTACCTGCTGTTTCGACCGCCAAGAATGCTATGTTCCAAACCGAAGGGAAGTAAATGATTGTTAAAAAAAACTTTTAACCTTTAAACTTACAAATCAACAAAAAACGCATTAACCGTCAAATGGTTGCTGAAAGTCTTCTGAAACTGAAACATTATACCTACTAATGTTCTATTGACTACTTTCAAATCCACAAACTTGAAATTACTGCAAAAAGAAAAACTAATTTTAATACTATAATTTAATTAAGTAAAGATTAAATGTTCGACCATAAAAACTTGTATTAAATGGCATAATATTGCATAACAACGTCACTGGACCGCGTCTGTCTGAGGGAACCGTATTAAATGGTTTGTGGTATGACGCACGGCCGTCAATGCGCGAGGCAATGCGAAAATTTCAGTGCCTATAAACTCCCTATAGGTACGACGTACAATCATACAGACATACATACATACAGACAGATATCACTCAAGCGCCCCACATCGTGCGGTAAACACTTTAACTGATCAATATAAAACGCTTACAAAACTTTTACTGCTTAGAACATTTTTCCTTTTACTAAAACAAAATGGTGAAAACGAATTATGTGGAACTAGCAACCCGCCCTTGCTTCGCATGGTTTTTACGACTTGCACAAAACTTCAAGATTTTTTTATTATATATTAAGTTTAATATTAATGTATTATTCTGACTGCCTCGTTGGTCTAGTGGTCGCAAGCGCTACTGCTGAGCATGAGGTCCTGGGTTCGATTCCCAGGTCGGGCAAAGTGTTATTGGGTTTTCTATCTGGAATTTCTCAGTAGCAGCCTGGAGTCTGGATTTGTGCCCGGTAGATGGCAATAGGCTCGCCTCCTATTAAACGCCTCGACTTAAACATAACTGGCGAAATGTGGGTGTACTATAGGTACACCTCTGCCTAACCCTTCGGGGAAACATGGCGTGTTATTAATGTATTAAACACATAAACCTTCCGGAATAAATTCTCTAAATGATGGTTAAACCGCATCAAAATCCGATGCGTAGTTTGGAAGACATTGGCTCATTGCACACAGACAGACATGAAAAGTGACTTTAATTTGTAATATTTATAATATATGTATTTTCATATTTCTAATCGGTCTCTGTTTATTTATATTAGCAATGATAAATGTGCCAGATAACTTTTGAAACGGATCAAAATATCGATTTATATTATTTAACCTGAACGAGAAGAAAGATGTAGCCGACATTACAATGTTAGCGCCACTAAGAATTTACAAAATAACCGAACCTAATAGCCAGCACTTACTATGAGGCAAAAAAAATAAACAAACACATTTTCTTCTTTGAATTTCGTCTGAATTTAAAAGTTGGTGAAGAATTAAAATGAGTAAAAGGAGACCGTGACCCTGTTTGTTTCGCCGTTTCTTTGAACCAATAAACGCCTGAGCTAGCGAAAATAGCAAATTGCAGAGATATAAATCAACATCGATGGTAAATTGTATTTATGTGATAACTACACATTTATCTTCGATCAAGAATATGACAATAGACACAGTATCACGAACAAAAACTTATTGCACTTATGTTTGCGATAAATGAATGTTTAGGCCTATCTGTCATAGGAGAAAATGTAAAAAAAAATTTGCTTGAAGCTTGAAAATAAAGTAGGTAATTTTGAAATAAGTACAAAAATCTTAATTCTAAAATAAAACTATGCAACTGGGTTGAAATAATATGTTAATGGTAATTGGTGTTTATCTACTTTTGATCTCACACATTTTTCAGGCTGTTTTTGATCGAAGCCATTTACAGATTGAAATCCATTTTACAAAACGTACTACGACAGCATTTTATATTCAGCTGCATCTAAGTTATTCTGCAAATGTAAAACGCAAGGACGCAATCTAATAAATCACAGACAAAACAAAAACGGGACGCAATTGTAAACCGTCAACAAACGGAGTCTTTCCAATCTACGAGTAAATCCAATTCCTTAGACAGCGCCGCTTCGTCAGCACAAATTGAGATAAACCAACGCGGCAGTTGGCAAAGCAAGGCTGTATTATGTAAACCAGTGTATCTATGTACAGTTTAGGGCAAAAATATGTATTGTTCCTACATTGAGCTAAATTCAACAGTGATTTTCTCCTAAAGCTTGCGTATCTGTACCGTCATTTTATGATGTAAGCACTTACTTGAGAACGTTTTCAACACCGTAATGTCAAAACCGGCGAAAATTATGATATGTATTTTCATGACAGCCGTCATTGTGTGGCCGTTATATGGTACCGCTATCTTAGGAAACCCAAGCTTACATACAATGCCTATATTGAGACTTTGCGGCCTAATGCATATAGCGCGTATTATCTATTCTGTGACATAGACATCATAAGCATCTCCACACGTAAACATTTAAACAGTACCTAAGTTGATCTGAAGGCCAATCCCCGTATTTAAAAACGTTCAAATCTAGTAGCAATCTTTTTTTTTTTAAGATAGGTTTGCTCTTGACTAGTCTAGGTCAGAGATGACAGAGACAAAGTCGACGATGGAGCGAGCTTACCCAGAAGAAGCCTGTTAACTCTCACTTTGAAGAGATCGGGGTCGTATACGTTCGGAAACACAGAGGCAGGCAGAGAGCTCCACTCCTTTGCTGTGCGCAGCACAAAAGACATTTGGAAACGCTTAGTGCGAATTGGTGGAATAGTAACTAGGTAGGGATGGTAACCTGCAGTGCGTCTAGATGTCCGATGGTAGAAGGGGGCCGGTGGAATGAGGTCGTGGAGTTCTCGAGCACACTCACCGAAGTACAATCTGTAAAAGACCGACAAGCATGCAACCTTGCGGCGATGAGCCAAGCTGTGAAGCTTGGCATCCACCAGGCTTACGTCGCCAATGAGCCTCTTAGCTCTGCGTTCTACCGAATCAAGCGCGGCAAGTTGGTATTTAGCTAAGCCATCCCAGGATCGGACTTGCAATCTCATCTCTGCAACAATCAATGTCAAAAACTTATAAAAAATGTAGGTAAATTAGAGGTATTTTTGACAGGACTGGGATTAGAACGCGACCGTTACTACAAATAAAGGAATTCCCCTCTAACACTACGAGAAACTCGCGTTTTTTGCTAAGTGTTAACATATTTTTGCCCTCGACTGTACCTACAGATTCAGTGAACACATGTGTAGGTACGTCAACAATGAGCTCATCCATCACTGTCGTCGGCCGGCCTCTGTCAAAAAACTGACGCTGTGACACCCACCAGGTTGAGGATGATACTGCACCGTGATACTGCAGATTCAGAAAGACAATTGTATTAATTAATGATTGAGTCATTCGGTTGTGGTCTGCGGCCATGATCTTGTTGCTAAGGAGTTGTTATTTTTGAAGTGACAACTAAGCGTTTGTTCGGCTTCGCATCCTGGGCACTGGGCAGTCAGTCGCGCTAGCAACCTGCTTTTTTATCGTTTATTAAAAAGAACCAGGTTCTTAATAACTAATTACACCTAGCCGATAAGTATTTTAATCTAACTTATTTTTTTACGTCATAATTATTTTAAAATTTAGAATAGTGTTGATTGTAGGTTACTTCACACAAGTCCGTTCCACTTAAGAGTCTGATATAATAATATAAACACTTTGTTATTGTGTTATATTGAGTATATCTGCTGATTAGCTAATCTTTTTAATAGATATTCTTAATAGAGCTTGTCCGACGCTCGTACTGGAAGGCGTAGTGTGGGTTGGCCCACACAAGGTGGACAGATGACCTGGAGAAGGTCGCGGGAATCCGCGGGATACGAGAAGCATATGACTGGTCTATGTGGCAATGCATGGGGGAGACCTATGTCCAGCAGTGAGCGTATTTCGGCTGAATGAGAATGATGATGATAGCTTTTGAAAATAAAGTTTATAGTTAATGGTTGGAAATATGCAAAAATGAAATTTCCTCAATTCGAGGTCTTAATTTTGAAACGGAATTATTATCTAGATAACCCAATTCAAGTACTATCTAACATGAATCTAACACATGCAAAGTTTGGCACGATTTTCAAGTTAACTCGCTAGAAAACAGATTCGAAATACGTATACGAAAATGTTTGCCAACGTGTCGTGTTCCCTTGAATATTTTCTATTACACGCTAAATTTATTCCAGTGTCGTTTGGCATAACGTGTCACGGAAACCCAGGCTTTTATACCCAGATTTATTTATTTATTTATTTAAACTTTTCACACTTAAAAAAGTACAAAGGCGGACTTAATGCCTTAGGCATTCTCTACCAGTCAACCAAGGGTGGTGAAGAGATTAGGTGGCAGGTGCTCTGTTAGAAATGGAACAATTTGTACATAAATAAGTCATAAACTTATAATATACATACATATTTACTATAATATACATTCATCAACAGATTCTTGGATACATCAGAATGAAAATGTTAGATCTTACGCCCAAACTTTGTCGATCAGGGACGATAAATAAAACCCCCGGACAGAGCCTCGAGCGATGCGACTTGCGTTAAGCGACACGCGCGTTCGTCACCTTTTTCCGTCTGTCGGTCGCTCCGCGCGTCGCATCACGGTGGCTCGTGGCATAGACAACTTCTTTCATTTGTTTTCTCCGCAGTCGCTCTCGCAAGGCGCGTGTAGCGCGTAGCCATTGGGTAAAGTCGAAGCTGCACAGCTAGGTGCTTCGCTTAGTGCTGCGCTGCGTGCTACGTGACATGCTCTAGCGAACAAACGCATGGTTTTACAACTCATTTGTCACTTATTCGTTTTACCTACACGCTACGTACCAAGCGTACCACCAAACTAAGCTCCTAGTGTGTGGCTTCAGAAGTGTCCGACTACTAACACTCATTCATTCCGACAACTATCTTGAAAGAATGCTAAAAAGCAAGATTCTCGCCACAAGGAAAACACTTCCAAGATTTTAAGGCTCGTGCAGACGGGCGCGCCTTGTCGCGCGAAGCGACCTATAAATTGATATCACCTGCTTACAGGAATTAGGTGACGAGGAAGTCCTGAAAAAACATGTTTTCCTGCATTTTTACTGAAAGGGTCCATAAACTCAGCTGTAACGTTCGTATTACACAATATGATTCGGAAACAGTTTCGTTATTGATCAAAAGGTAGTTACTTAGGTGTTTTTCTAATCATCGATATAGATTTAGGTTTTGCAACCGTTTAGAATTATTCACAAAATCTGTAGGTATTGTTTTATTTTTATTCTTCTAAAACAATATTGTATAAAAGACCTTAATCATTTCAGTCACATTGCCTTCTAACATTCACTACTGGACACAGATAGTCTCCTTGGTTACAGATAAGTGTATCAAGTTGGTAGAATCCCAGACATAAAATCAAGGACAAATCGAATCTAACCTACTGCGCTCACCCCTACACTACAACAGTGCTGATTTGCTAAATTTTTAAATACAAAAACCTTTTCGTCACTTCCTCATACATATTCAATTTTATGTCACATTATGATGGCGGTGCGATCCCGTCTGATGTATATCATAGTGACGTAATTATTACGTGGGTGAGACAACCAATGGGCTTGTAGTATTGATAATTAGTTATTGAGCATGCGCTGGTTTCAGTGTTTGAGATCTACGTTTTGGGATGGGCGACTAGCATCAACTTTCTGACTAACTGACCGACTCTTTGACAATTTATTAGTGCCTGTAATTGGTTTAATTAAAATAAATGCTTTGAGTTTGAGTTGCAATAGGCTCGCCCCCGTTACATGGGACTTAAACATGACTAGCGAAATGTGGGTGTACCGGATATCTATGGGGTGTACAGTACACCCCATAGATATTGTGAGCGTGTGAGCGAGAAACGTTGTCTCCTTTCTCGCTCACACGGGACAAAATTTTTGCGACATAAATCATTATTAAAACTCCAATTTGAACTCGATCATCCTTTTGGATGGATCTGCAATCTAACAAAAAGTATATTTTTGACAATGCATGATTGACATAAATAATTAGATATGATCAAAGCGTCTAACAATTGCATGCAGAGATCAGTCGGCCACAAAAGCGAATCAGCTCGATAGATTTATTTGTGTTAAATTAAACAGATTTTTTGTATCACACATCAACCAAATTGCACAACCCATAGAAATAAAGAAAAAACTTATTTCTTATATATAAGGGCACAACCACTAATCAAACGTCTGTTTGAATGAGCCCTAACTAAAGCAAAAAAAAAAACCGGCCAAGTGCGTATTGGACCACGCACAATGAAGGGTTCCGTATTTGGGATGAGCTTATCCCAAGAACAAACTTAACATTGTAGTTGAAAAACATGTTCTCTCATACATTCCAACTGCAAATGTAAGTTGGTCGACTGTTACTTGTTAACTTGTAAAGCCTACTTAGCTGTGATAGTTTTCCTTTTAACTTCGTTGTTTATGTTACTACCTTGTTTTTTTTTGACATAATATCCAAAATGAATCGTTTAGCTGGCAGGGGAGGGGAGGACGACGCAGGTCCTCACCGGACATGGGTGCTTCGGGAGTTACCTGTTCCGGATAAGGCGGGAGGAAACGCCCGGGTGTCACCATTGTGTGGATCGCCCGGAGGACACGGTGGAGGTCTGCCCGGCTTGGGCGGAGCACCGCCGTGTCCTCGCGGAAGCAATCGGCGGCGGCGATCTCTCGCGTCCGGCCCTGGTGCAGGCCATGGTATGGAGCGAGAGTACATGGGAAGCCATTACCTCCTTCTGCGAAGCAGTAATGCTCGCGAAGGAGGAGGCGCCCCTAGTCGCCGCAGGAGACGCCCTGGGCGTCGGGAATTGGCAGCCGATTCCCGGCCACCGTAGGCGCGGGCTTGCGGACGGCGAGCAATGGGTAACTCGCCGTCCGGTAAGGACCAAGCCCGAGTCGACGGCGCGTTGTGTTCCACGCGCGCCTCAAAGAGATGTCAGCACTATTGACGGGGTCCGCTAGGGCCGATGCCAGCTAGGGTTGCGGGATGTTCGAAAGAGTTACCGTGGCCCCGGCACAGGCAACAGAAGGAATTGATGATTTCCCATCCACAAAAAAAAAAAGGGGGAGGGGAGGACACTGACTTGACTCTAGCAAAAATTAGCATTTAAAGCTTAATATTTCAGAAACGGATCCCTTAATCGAAAAATTGTTTTCACAAACCCGCAATATTTTTGAAACACCTATCCAACAACACCCCACACCATGGGGTAGACGAGAAAAAAAAACATCCTCACTTTACGTGTACAGGAGGTACCCTAAAAAAATTTTTTTTCATGACTTTTTTTTCCACTTGGTTGGCGTGATCAATAGTACCTACTTAACTTTCTAGTACCATGAGTCTCTGAGCTAAGCTGCGGACGGACGGACGGACGGACAGACATGTCGAAACTATAAGGGTTCCTTGTTGACTACGGAACGGTTCCGTAGTCAACGTCGGCACCCTAAATCCAAAAAAAAGCAGCAGCCAAGTACGTGTCGTCTCGCACACGAAGGGTTCCGTACCGTATTAAGATAGTGCAAAAAACGCCTGGAAAAAAACATGTTCCTTGCATAGGGGATCCTTACAAGAAACATGTTTTTTTCGGCGTTTTAATGTTTAACTTTATTCTATTTTTATTATTTGTGGTTATAGTGGCCATAGTAGTACGCACTCTGTGAAAATTTCAAGTGTCTACCTATTTTGGTTCAAAAGATACAGCCCTGTGACAGATGGATGGCCGGATGAAGTGGCGGACGGACGGACGGACAGCGGAGCCTTAGTCATAGGGCATCCTGTTGGCATCCTTTGTGTACAGAACCCTAAAAACAAACAATAGCAGTAACTTTGCGTCTGGAACCGCCTGCAAGAGCTCTGTCTACATTGTACTCACATACAAACAACATAAGCTTCATTTATTTATACGTTTATGATTGCACTTCAGAAATAAAGTCGAATCCTCTCCGATACATTCGGATAACGAACACTTACTCCTTAATGGTTTTTAAAATATATTTATGGTCCTTGGACGAAATGGGCAAATGAAAGTACTCTTCGTCTTACACCAAGCAAACGTAGGCAATGTTCCAAAAATTTTATAGACACCAAAGTTGGTAAGTACCGACGTAGTAACAAGAATATCGGCCGCTGCTCACACCGTATACCCTAAGGAACAATGTTAAGGGATGGTGGCTAAAATTTTTTTTGTTCGTCAGATAGATTATTGACTGCCTCGTTGGTCCAGTGGTCGCAAGCGCTACTGCTGAGCATGAGGTCCTAGGTTCGATTCCCAGGTCGGGCAGTGTTATTGGGTTTTTCTATCTGGAATTTCTCAGTAGCAGCCCGGAGTCTGGATTTGTGCCCGGTAGATGGCAATAGGCTCGCCCCCTATTACATGGGACTTAAACATAACTGGCGAAATCTAGTTGTACTATAGGTATGTGTACACCTCTGCCTAACCCTTCGGGGAAACAAGGCGTAATGTTTTGTGTTATGTTATAGATTATAAAAAAATATTGGATACGTAGTTTTTCTTTTTTTACGTAATCAAAAATTTACGGCGATACATTAAGTTAAAATGTGGCATGACGTCACGCCTTGCTAGATTTTATACTTAGTTATGACGTAGCGAGCCCCCACTCCCCAACTTTAATGCTTTTTATCTAAGTCATTTTTAATTAATATGATAAAGCAAAAAATACGTGTCTAATATTTTTTTTTATTATCTGACTGACGGACTAAATCCCGGTGTGGTAACTCCCGGTGTAACTCCGGTGTGGGGAGGAACTCATAAAACTGAGCTATTAAAACTTGAAAGAGCTCAAAGGGCGGTACTAAAAGTAATTCACTTTAAACCACGAGACTACCCTACCTTACGTTATATTCAGAATGCAATGTCCTAACTGTTAGGAAATCGTACATCCTAAGATCCATCCTCCGCAAGCACTCTATGATCTCGTTCAATAAGCAGCGAGTCAGTCAGCGGCGTTGGGGCTTTCTTTTATGTCCAACGGTTTCTTGTAGAACTGCTTTAGCAAGACGACAGTTTGATGGCCTAAGTGCTAGGCTTTATAATAAAGCCCATAAACAAATAAATATCTACGCCTTGACTAAGTATGAGGTAAAACACAAACTTAATTCCTGGCTACAGACGTTAACATATAGTGAAACCGAGGAACTTTTAACCACAGTACAGTAAAGTAAGATAGGTTTACATCCACACTATGGGCTTAAAAACAAACAAACATACACACAGACGCACACGTACACGCACACGTTCACGCGCACGCACATACACACACACACACACACACACACACTACCAAACACACACACACATTTTTCATATTTTTATTTCTGTCCTTAAATATAAGATAAGTACTTTGTTCGCCCACTGCACGTACCAATATTTTTGTAACCGCCACTAAGACTCATTATAAATGGATACTCTTTCCTAAGATACAGACAGTTTTTTCTGCCTAGTTTAGGAAAAGGGAGTCCTATGACCCCTGTTATTGTTGTACTGGATTCACTCTATAACATTTTAATTTATAAGACAACTGTATGCCATGTACAAACTACTTATAAAAAATAACAATTTATTATTTATTAAATTTATTATTACTAAATAGAAATTCTTTTTTTTACCCAGGCATCATCCCTTACTACTAGGTACCAGGGGCGAAGTATTCATACAATCCGATTCCTATCGGTCTTCCTTCGAAACAACCACTCTTCTTAATGTCTACTATTGCCAAATAATATGGTACACCTTTGTGTGTAACTGTGTATCACATCACATTACATAATTATATTTAATACCAGTAATACATGATAAGATTAAAAACCTACAGTTTTTAGTCTGAGTTTATGAGAACTGAACAATTTTTTCTTCGGCTTCCCTCTAATGATAATTGTAGCTGCGCCTCTGCTAGGTACTTATTTCAAATAGATCTTACCTACTTATTTTTTAAGTGAAATCATCTTTAGGCGCACTTTGCACTCTATCTGAACAGTGAACAAAACTGAACCGTCGCGCTCGGATCAGTGACGCTGAATCGGGTATACTCGGCTCAAGTCGGTCGATGACGCTGAATCGCGTAGGTATACTCGGCTCCAGTAGTCATTAGATTTTAAAATTAGAAAATCATATAAGTTTTCACTTCTATTTTTTGGTCATAAGTACATTCCCTCTTTTCATGCAGAAGAAATACGTGGTTTACTACAAGTTTTGTTTAGATCACCATCTCTAAGTTCATGATGAAAAAAAAAACAAACAAGTCTTGTGCTCTTAAAATTGTTGTTAAAATGTGATACGAAAAAGGTGACAGGCAGGTTTCAACGATATTATGAGTTCTATGTTATCTTTATATTCCAAGTATGGAAATAAACGGTATGTAGTTCCTAAACCAATCGTTTATATTAAACGAATTACGTGCGCCACTGCCTCGGCAAATGGTAACGCGTAACTGGTAGTGACAAATAAATTAGACAAGTGACACGCACCACAGAGTAATCCATGGAACCCAAGCAACTATGTACTGGAATTTTATAAAATTACACGTGGAAGACGTGTTACTACTGTTTCTTGTTCTGACTACCAGCAGCCTAACAATAGTACTAAAGTTACCATATCCTGTCGATTTTAAGAACCTAAGTTACGCCAGGTTTGGACCCCCAGCTTAAAAGTACCCAGTTCCGTTTTCCACCAAGAGAAATTTCATCTAAATCCGTTCAACCGTTTAGGCTTGAAAAGGTAACAGACAGGCCGAGTTACTTTCGCATTTAGTAGTAGTAAGTAGTACGGATAGTATGAATTGTGATTGCAAGCACTAGTTCTTATGTCACTAATCAGAATCCAATACCTGGCATATTCTTAATTATTGAAACCCGTACACGACATCTATACAGACGATATATTCAGACGTGTAAAGTGTACCTACCATAGGTATTATTAAACCAATAGGTAATGTCATTATGCCAATGACATTAATTTATAGGGACATGTCTCATGTTTAATGTATATGGGTAAAATATTTGCGAAATTTTACGCGTACCTACACTGTTAGAAATAAGGCGCCAGCTATAAATAATTACGTTGGTAACAAAAAGTCTCCGCGAATATATTTACAACTTTGCCAAATAAGGCGCCAAAATACGTCTTGAGAATACTAAACATTTGTAAAATGAATCCCGTTCCTCAACACGTCATATTGTATTTCACAAACAAATACCTACTTATCTCCATTCTTTACACGTTGGTGTGCAAACAAGGCAATGCTCAATATCTGTTATCGTTGACTTTTACATGCGTTAAAAAAAAACTAATATTTTTGAAAACCTATAAACTTGGTTACCTACTAATTAAGAATTCCATATGCATCAGTCTCGAGGTCGCGAGGTCGCGCACACACCTCCCAAATAAGATATCGAACATCACGTATAACTTACAAAAAAATCTTGGCAATATTATTGATGCGTTACGCATCGGTGTGACACAGTGCCGGTCGCGACCCGCCGTCGCCGCGCAGGTGAAATACGACGGGCGCCGACAGCGACGCGCGACGCCAGCCTCCTCTTGTAAACATCCGTACTCGACTCGTGTAGACGCACACGTACCTAAATTGGAAGGCAACTGTGATCTGATACCTATTGTTTTCTATGTTGCTAAGACTGCTGCAGTTTTTTTCTGGTAGGTATTTCTTTTTAATGAATATAAAAAGAATACAGCGTTAAACCATGAAGTCGTGATCGATGTTCCTGGAAAATAGTCTTCCTCTAGACTGAAAAACTGGCACTTCTGCTGAAAAACTTCATAAAGAATATAGAGTTGTAATTTAAAAAGCGTTAAATTATAATAATAAAAAATTTATTTTAAAAAACTGTAACCTGTACAAAATGGTCAAGGTAAAGCCGTGGTCGCATGCCTGTATAGTTACCATGTGGGTGCCGGGAACATCTACAAAATTATATTGCCATGCAACGACGACTTCTTTACCTTAACCATTTTTGTTCCTATGTTTTGATTTCTGGCGAAATATTTTCTTGTTTCATACGTTTTAGATCATTTTTATTTTTTCCGTAGTCGGGTTACAGTTTTTTAATCTTAATTTTATTTTATACCTCAGCCGCGCCGTACCTACGTAGTGCAGTCCCACTTTTGCTTCTTTTTAACAATTTAAACATATTTATTTACTTAAACAATTTATGATATGAATACATATTTGTGACGTGCTCGTCGAAATCTTTCTTTGCCACGATTGTCTGAATTTAATTTTTCTCGAGGTCAGAATGCCACCATAAAGAAGAATGAGGCCCACCATATTAAATTTAGGGAGAATTTATATAGCCTATATGTCACCCAGACCATTATTACAAATCTATTGATACCTACCTCATTCATCAAAATCAGTTCAGTAGTTTAGGTGCTACGGGAATACACGTAAATACAAACATACATAGATACACAGACTGCTAAAATCATAACCATTCCTTTTGTCTTTGCCGTAGTCGGGTAAAAATATTACTTAAGCCGGTTCCAGCAGCATTTTGAAATTAGAATATCATAAAAATAGTTTTGTAATTCCGAAGCAAAGATTGCTAACCAGATATATTATACAGTGTGAGTCTTTATAATCTGCACATATCGAAATGAGGGAATCTATGCTTAATTTTATCGACGGAAAAAATGTTAAAAAAAATCTAAATATTTATTAATATTTTTTATGGATTTTTAAAAAAAATTGTTTGCTTTTGTGACCCCAGTGTATACAAAACTGTGTAACTTTTAAACTAAACGATTTATCACGATGAAACAAACTCCATAATGTTTGGAAGTAATTAGGTGTCGTCATAAAATAAAAATTATGGAAAAAAAATAGCCATAATCAAATATAAACATTTTTTTTTGGCAAAAATCTGATTTTTTTTCATTAATTTTTACAAAAATTGTAAAATTTCTCAATAACATGCCCCCATCACCTTCTTTTTTTATAACTTTAAGTTATTCTTCATTGTATTAGGAACCTAACGGTAAAAATTGCATGTTTTTAACTCAACCCCAACATTTTTTATCAAATGTCAAAGAAAGGCCCAACGCATAGCTACGCACATTGTTTAGCAGGTAGATAAACTTTTTTTTGTTAACTTTGTTGTGAATGCGCGCGGGTCGTTTCAAAGATGGCACTCCGAACGCGGAATCGTATTGTTCTCATAAGGGTGGTTTGTTTGGGATGATAATTAATGCAAAAGAGTTCAATTGAAACACATTTATTATTAAATACAAAATTTAATGCATCAGGTTCTCAAAATGTCCACCTCGTTGTTGTAAACACAAAGCCGCGCGAATTAGAATTTGGTGTGTCGCTCTCCTTATCATTTCGGGATCATTGCGAATATCATTCGCACAGTTTATTATGCGGTCACGCAAATCGGCCTCACTGTTGATGGGGGTACTGTAGACGCGTTGCTTCATGGTCCCCCATAGGAAATAATCAAGGGGCGTCAAATCGGGTGAACGCGCAGGCCACCCTACAGGTCCTTGCCGGCCGATCCATTTGTCATGATAATTTTCGTTTAAAAATCTTCTTACATTTGTAGCGTAATGGGCAGGACATCCGTCCATCTGAAGAAACATCCTTTGACGCACAGCCAGTGGGACATCTTCCAATAACTGAGGCATATCATCTCTCAATAGACTTAAAAATCTTTCACCAGTCAACGTTCTCGGCAATATGACTGGTCCAATCAACATGTTATCGATAAGACCAGCCCAAACATTTATCGAAAATCTTACTTGGAAAGTAGATGACCGTTTCAGTTTCGGGTTTTCACCTGCGCGGCACCATCTGTGTAAATTTCGACAGTTAGTAATACCGTCTCTAGTGAATGTCGCTTCGTCCATCCATAGTATTTTTCTTGGAAAGTTTGGGTTTGCTCTGGTTTTTCTTTGAATCCATGTGGACATCACACACCTTGGACGCCAGTCTACGTCTTCATGTAGATGTTGCACCCTTTGATAGTGATAAGGATGCAATCCTTCTTTCTTTAAAATACGCCACACTGATTTTTGGGATATTCCGTGATGAAGAGCCAGTCGTCTAGTACTTATGGATGGATCAGCAAACAAATCACTTAATACTGCTTGTTCAGTAGCCGCATCAATAATTACTTGAGGTGGCTCGCGACGATCTCTACTTGATCCAAGTCCAGTGATCGACAACCTTCTGTGAACTTCCTGGAAGTTTCGGGCAGATGGCACTGGTTGCCTGTTAGGATACGCAGCTATGTAAGCCGCGCGCGCAGCTCTGGCACTTCCTTGTCCCACTCCATAATAAAAATGTATGTCGGCGATGTGTGCCGGGGAAAATTCACTTAAACGCGGCATCATGTAGCAGCGAACGAAAGTTATGAAAGTCCAGCGAACGAAAGTACCGAAACACATGTAGCAGCGGCGAATAATTCGGAGCGACTGCCAGTCTGACATCTGTCATAATTCAAGTTCCTTTGGCTGGCCCTACCTCCCCGACCTGCGCACATTCAAAAGAAAGTTTATCTACCTGCTAAACAATAGCTATGCGTTGGGCCTTTCTTTGACAGTTGATAAAAAATGTTGGGGTTGAGTTAAAAACATGCAATTTTTACCGTTAGGTTCCTAATACAATGAAGAATAACTTAAAGTTATAAAAAAAGAAGGTGATGGGGGCATGTTATTGAGAAATTTTACAATTTTTGTAAAAATTAATGAAAAAAAATCAGATTTTTGCCAAACAAAAATGTTTATTTTTAAATGTGGCTATTTTTTTTCCATAATTTTTATTTTATGACGACACCTAATTACTTCCAAACATTATAGAGTTTGTTTCATCGTGATAAATCGTTTAGTTTAAAAGTTACACAGTTTTGTATACACTGGGGTCACAAAAGCAAACAATTTTTTTTAAAAATCCATAAAAAATATAAATAAATATTTAGATTTTTTTTAACATTTTTTCCGTCGATAAAATTAAGCATAGATTCCCTCATTTCGATATGTGCACATTATAAAGACTCACACTGTATTAGTACAGGAGACAAAATGTGAGACAGGCAAAGTTTGTCCCCACACAATGTAATGCTATCAATTGTAAACCCATGGCGGGTAACAAATTGATAGAATCGCATTGTGTCTTCTGCCAAACGTGGCTTCAACTTTAGCAGTTTTGGCACCAATTTGTAGATATAATTACCCTATCGGAGGGGGTATCCTCATGGATACCCCCTCCGTCTGGAAAGATCGGAGGGTTATGTCGGACTCCTACCGACTAAAACCCCACTGTTCCTTCCAGTACCATGAGTCGGGGGCCCCGGAGATACTTGTACATTCACCGCACCCCCGACTGGTATCAGCCCGCCATGCCTAGCGGGCCCCATCATTCGGGCCAATCACATGACCCTACGTCCTGCCATTAAGGCGCGCGTTTAAAACTGCGTGCCACTTCTATGAGCCTGACAGCTCGAGCGACGACACAGCCCCAATTTCGTCACCTGCAGGCCCCTCCTTATGGTGGCCGGAGATCATTAAGCGCCCTTCGACGCCCGGCTGCTCTTCTGATGCGGGTGGAATGAGAGGTATGCTCTCTCTCTCTCTCCGCCGCCTCCTTTACATGCATCACCTCCTCGCAAAAAGAGGCAACAGCATCCCACGCGTTTTCGCTTCCGACCATGGACTGAACCACGGCCGGAAGCGAGAGATCACCCGCACCAAGTGTCGCGACTAGGGCACAGCGCTGTTGGGCCCAAGCTGAGCACTCCTCCAGCGTATATTGCGCCGTGTCCTCGGGGCAGTCCACACAGTGATGACAAGCGGGCGTCCGCTCTCGACCTATGCGACGCACGTACTTCCTGAAACATCCGTGTCCAGTAAGCACCTGCGTTAGCCCTCTGTGCCTCGGAAAGCACGTTAAGCCGTTGGTCCCGGCTGTCATTCGTGGATATTTGACAGTCGTTATGGGTCGTCAGAAGCCCCAAAGTCTGACAACCAGTCTTACCAAGGGGTATCGTATTACCCAGTAACTGAATTGTGGAGGTCAGATAGCCAGTCGCTCCACGTAAAATACTGGTATTCAGCTGCATCCGGTTTGACTGGAAGCCGACCCCAACATAGTTGGGAAAAGTCTAGGCAGATGATGATTACGATGTTGGTCCCATGGAGAAAGTTGTTCAGTTTGATGGTCTATACCACCTCCTTAAATTTGACCACACATTTCGGATACACCCTGTAGAGAATAATACTCTATTTCGCGTAGGCGTACTTTATAATCTACAAAAGCAAAAACAAATCTCTATTTGTATTGTATTGTATGGGATCGCTTTTGATTTGTAACTTTCTTTCATTTTTATTATTTGTTGTTATAGTGGCAATAGAAATACACAAATCTGTGAAAATTTCAACTGTCTTCCTACTACGGTTCATGAGACACAGCCCGCTGACAGACAGACGGATGGACTGACGGACGGATAATAGAATTCCGTTTGACACACTTCGGGTACGGAACCCAAAAATTACTGTTTTAAAAATCACAATAAATAATACTCTTGTACTCTTTTTACCCTCTTCGAAATCAGAAATTCTTTATTTCTTCAAAAAATTGGCAACCCTAACCCCCCCCCCCCCCATTTAATTCTTGGCTACTCCCTGGAGCCAGCAGAGCTCTTCCAACCAGACATTTTGTAACCGAAGTAAGTTCCCGAATGCAAATTCAAATAGAGCTAGTGATATTTTCAATTAGCATCGTAACTTTGTATGTTTCACTGTTCTCTGCAGAACAAAGTTGTCGTAATAAGAGCGTGACCGTCGCTTCGGATATGAAATGCGGAACACGTAAAAGAGATATAACGAGAATGCCAGCGGATCGAGGACGAATTGTATGCGATGTTATTGTATTGTTAGTAGAATTGTAGAAATTCCTAATAGGTAGGTACTGAGTTACACGGGAATATTGCAGTAGACAAGAATAAAAATTATGATAAACTCAAACTCAAAGCATTTATTTCAATTAAACCAGTTACAGGCACTTTTGAATTGTTAAAGAGTCAGTCAGTTAGTCAGAAAATTGAAGCTAGTCGCCCATTCCAAAACGTAGATCTCTATGGAGAAGAATGGACAAGAAACTCCATGGACACTCTTTCAAATCAAAATTATTACAAAATCTTGGGTACATTGTTCTTGTTACTTCTATATGTGAGAACAATGTAAAAAATAAATAATTAAAAACAATTCAAAATATAAGATTAAAAATAAGCCCTGGCAGTTAAGAGATGACCAGTCTCCACTGACGGCGCCCGTTCACGAACATGACGCGTGGATCAGCACCGTCCAGCTCAACCGTTTTGTAGGGAACCGAATGATCCAACACACGCGCCACCATCAGCGAGACATTTAAGTCAGCATGACATACTCTCAACTGCCATACTCTTTCAAGTCAACATACCTACATCATAACTTAAAACCGCTCCATGGTACTCACATTTACCTACTTAAAAAATGCTTCTAATTTATACAAAACTTTAGTTTGCAATGTTTGTATTTAAAAGATTAGTAAACAATAAGGTCTAAATGTCAGAAAAAAAGGAACGCATTTCTTCCAAAAAAATAAAAATAAAAATTTAACAAATCCCAAGTGGCTGTGGAGCAGGACCAGCATTTAGCCAAGCATTTTTATCTTTATCTATGATATAATCATTCAACCTATAATATGCTTGTCTATATAGTGTGCGTTGGGTAGTTTGCGGTCCTTTCTGTAGCCATGGAAAGGCACTTTTTCACGATATGGTCATCCTACGCATAACATGTCCGTACCACCTTAGCCTGGACTTTGCAATCTTCTCAGTAATAATAACTACATATCTAATTATGTTCATGTCGCAAATGTATGTCTACATTGTGATTGTTATTCAATTATATAATAGTCGCTCTCGAAAGAAGGGGTAAAACTGCTAGATTACTAACTACGCTCACATGAGCATTAACAAAATAAATAAGGACATTGCTTAACAATTTACCATCTACATTTAAAGGTCGAGCTTATTGTCTTAAATAAGATTGTTTTTTATCTTGATTAATTGGTTTCGACTTTCGCCTAACCAGCTTTACTTTTGAATAATACAACAAAAGGATAAGCCGCCGTTCAGTATAAAATAACGGGTGCAGATTTAACTATTGTATTTATAAACGTGTTCTTTTGTTAATTCATTGATAGTCACTGAAAATCCTCACAAAAACAAAGTCAAGTATTTACGCAGCGCATTCCACGGCAGCTCAGGGAGTTCCCAAACATTGTTTTGGGAATTCCCTGTACCTAACTTCACGCCTGTATTCCCGAAGGGTTGGGCAGAGGTCCACCTATAGTACACCCACATTTCACCAGTTATGTTTTAGTCCCATGTAATAGGGAATTCCCTGTGATTCGTCAACATTATTTACTTTACATTATTATTATACGCATGTTACGTAGTTCAAAGTATTTTGTTAGATAAACGGTCGACCGCAAATGTTCGCGATAGTATCTACCGGCTACCTTACGTTATTCCCACATAGATCTCCTCAACCTGGTCACCTGGATATTTATGGAAAATACGAAGATAGGACGTCCTATCTATAGTCAGTGAGCGGCACAGGACTAGATTTGATTCCAATAATAACTAGTTATTGCAAAACGTCGAAACGCACTGTAATTAAGCGACTGCACGCCGGTAAAATGAGGGTAATGTTTTTACGCGTAGGTGTTTCCTATGAGTGGTAATCGGATTCTTTGAGAGCAGGACAGGTTTGAATTGAATTAAGATAATATCCCAGGTTATGTTCAACAAACACGTCACGCCGGGACCGATTGCTGTCAATGGCGGTGCTCTCGAGGTTGTTCGAGAGCGCCGGGCAAACTCTGCAGTTTGGTAAGAACAGCTTTTAGAGATAGACTAACAGAAGAATTTAGCTGGGCTCGGCAGCGTTTGGGAAGCTTCGTCGAGTCTTCTCGTCGCGTATTCCGCAGAGCCTAAAGACTAAAGTCTTCAATCAATGCGTCTTACCTGTTATGACTTACGGAGCCGAAACGTGGACACTCACGGTACGGCTGGTCCATAAATTCAAGGTCGCTCAGCAAGCTATGGAACGAGCTATGCTTGGAATCTCTTTGAGGGATAAAATCCGGAACGAGGTGATCCGGCAGAGAACCAAAGTTGTCGACATAGCTCGCAGAATAAGCAAGCTGAAGTAGCAATAGGCCGGCCATATTAGCCGTAGAACCGATGTCCGTTTAAGGTAGACGTGTTCTTGAATGGAGACCGTGAATCGGCAAACGTAAGGTAGGACGCCCTCAGGCTAGGTGGAGCGTCGATCTTCGTAGGGTGGCTGGTAGCAGCTGGATGAAAGTTGCTGAGAATTGAGCTGAATGGCATGCAATTGGAGAGGCCTATGACTGCTGTAGGCTGATGATGATGATAATGATGAAGAATATTAACTAGTTAAGTCTTGGGTTACATAACTACCTATTTCCTTAACCATCCCAATTAAGAAACTACGAGACTACCCTCATCTGACAAAAAAAACAGTCCCACAGCTAGTGAAATGATCATCATTCATCAACGATGATAAAAAAAACTTTTTCATAAAAAAAATATGAAAAAGATTTTTATTATTTTTGTTGTGAGGTCAAAAAATCGTGTATAGTTACCGGCACGAATCGTGAGCACAAATTCCACATGAACTGTTGTTGGCTCTTGTATTCTGTTTTCTACCTGTATATAAATAAGCTTGATCATTTAAAACCTCATTGCGTGTACGAATTGCCGGAAATACCTAAAATTCGTAAGATTTGAAAGAGGAGTTTGTGCTCACGACTCGTGCCGGCCACTATACCACTAGGTTCCTACATGCTCAGCCACTTTATTTCATTTTCCGTATGATTACCCATTCACAACCAGTGTAGGAACTGTTCCTCGATGTGGAGTTCCATGGAATCTCTTCGAAGTCCAATTGACCACGGAATTAAGTAACTAATCAGCAATTTTCTTTGATTTGATTCAGTACAATAATCTAATCACAATACGTGCACTATTCATTATTGAGGAGTTCCATTGTCTATCTCCGAAGGTCTTCCTTCATCAGATCTTCAGCAAATTTAAACGGGACAACCTCTAGAGATTACTCTTCCAAACAAAAAATAAATAATTATCCAAATGAGTTAACAATTAGCGAAGGTATCGCTGAACATACATACAAAAAAAGTGTCGAATTTATAACCTCCTCCTTTTTGAAGTTGGTTAAAAATGTCTCGAAGGAATTGAGAAGTGATAGAGCCAAATTTTTTTTCATCGGACATTTTGTTAAAAGACAGTTTGTTAGTAATGCATCTCATGTACTGTCGGTAGGACCAACATGTGACCCACATACCAGTGGCGAAAGCACCATATAACACGATTCCTGTCAGCTTCCTTTCGGAGACTCGCATCAGCAACTGTACCGCTATTGGAAAATAGCACAGTCAATAGTGTCTACTATTGTCAAAAAAGTTAAAACCGGCTTCGCTTCGACTTATCTCTTACAAAAATTGACACCTCGCTTCTGCCACACACCCAATTGATAAAGTCTGTCAAGGCCGGAGATCCAGGTAGGTATAATTTTTGTTCTTTTATAGGTGTCCCAGAAGTAAATTACATAGTCAATAAAAATTTATAATATAAATAGTATTGATCTACTGGCTGGCGACATCCACATGTTCCCTCTTGCAGCTAGTTACAGTAAAGTACCTATACTTTAGACCTTTTTAACTTCCCCAGCCAAAAATAATAGAGCTAAGTCAAACATGCAATTTACAAAACTCCAAAAAGGGACTAGATACTTCTGACACGCTAGCCTCGGGCTAGTGATTAAAACATGGGGACTGCCGACAGAAGTGAAAACGTTAAAGATTTTGACGAGTTATGCGAACATAAATATAAGGAGCAGCTGATTTTTTTTTTTCGCGATTTCAGGTTTGGTCCCATAGTAAAAGTTGTTCATAATGATGAGTACAATGATCCCTTGAGAGGTTGTGCGTTATTTATGTTACATCTTGTATATTGGTCTATGGTTGTAACGTGAGCATGTCGCATGTCGCGAACTCGTAAGATGTCCCCCTACCAAGAAGCGCTCAAATTTGAGCCGCTTAAAGAAGTTTCACATAAAAATAAATGCAATCAACCAAGCCTACCACACAGTCCACTCGATAAAGGCCTCTCCCTAGTTGCGCCATCACCCGGGTTCCCGTCTTCCGCATTCAGTCTGTGCCAGCCTTTTCAAGGTCGCCGGTCCATCTAGCTGGGCGGCGTCCCTCGATAGGTAAGTAAAGTCAGGGAAATTAATCGTTACGCAAATTGACTACCTACATAAATTGTCTTTATATTCAAATCTCAACTGTCATTCTTTGACCGTTGTATGAATGTCTATAACACGGCCAATTGACGTAGGGTGTCAATTTGCTTAACAATTAATTTCCCTAACTCTACATGCTACTTGCTAATCTAATTTATTGATAACATTTGCAGATGTGTGAATGTTTATAGTTCAGAATAGAGGAAGCTAGCCATTCTCCTGATATAACCCTTAGTCACGACACTCAAAGTGATGATCTGTTCTAATTTGAGACCAGGAGATACAAATATTTATTAATACACTAATACTGCACTTAAATAGAAGGTCTGACATTCATCGTCATGCACATCTGGTGTAAGTCAAAGGTGATCTCAGCTTTGAAAATGGCTGAATAATGACTATGATTTGGTCAGACAAAATAGCATAGAAATCAGAGAGTAAATATAAATCGGCACGAATTATGTCTAAGCTATCATAATGAGGAATGCCGCTTGTGTAACCAAGTAAAGTACGGTTAGCAATGAATGTCCGCTTTTACACCTATAACACAGAATAGTACCAGAAGTTTTGATTTCATGTCCCGAGTTGCAGTATGGCAACTTGGGCCCCTGCATGTTTTCTTGTAATGTCAGACTGAATTGATTATCTAAAAATAATTTGTAGGGTGGCAAGTTCATGGTAGCAATGAGACACTGACTACGTTTTTATATCGTAGAAGTAATGCTACGGCTACATTGTTGCGATAAAGCGAACTACACTTCGCGCGCTTTCCGTTAAACAGCCAGACGTCGAGCGGTGTGCGAGAGAGAGCACGCGAAGTGTAGTTCGCCTTACGCGACAGTGTAGCCGTAGCATTAGAGTGATTTGCGCAGTTCCAGTACTTCATGGTTGACTGTACTAACATGTAAAATGATACAACAAACTCGAAAAGTAATAATTTATGTATAATATAATATTAATAATAGAGTAAAGCTTACAACACAACAGCTCCAAATATTGGAAATGGATCACTAGACTTGTTCAGTTTATACCTAAATCTATTGAGGAGTCCGCTTGCTACAACAACTCCACTGCAAGGCGGATTGGAAACATAGTTTGACACTGGAGTTCTGTGTGGTCTCAACACTTGTGTTCGACAACTTTTGATTTTGATTCTAATACACTTATCACTTTTAAACTTGGTTGGTTCGAAGACTGATTCTCTGTGGACTCCGTTCCTTAGGTTGCTAGGGGTGGGTATCAGCCGGAGTTTGGGCCGCTTCATGACCGGCCGGACCGGCGGGTATGTGAAATCTTCGTCTGATGTTCTCTCGGGTGATGCGTTGTCGTTTATGATTTTATCTGAAAGAATTGGGTGGGATGAGGAACTGTAAAATATTTTTGTGAGAGTTCTGTAGACGAATCCTAGCAAAATAGAACCCTCACTGTTTAGTATTGGCAGAGTTCCTTGTCGTCATCAGCATGATATTATGAGCACCTAAGATATATTTTGCTGTTGGACACATTAATATGTAGGTACTGTAGAGGTTTTAACTAAGCGTGCCTTAAACATGCAACCTTCGCGCGTTTAAAAAATTATTAGTTTATGAAGACAAGCTTTGATTTAAAAAGAGAATAGGAAAAAACAATGGTAGGTTGACAAGTCGGCCTCCCGGCCCTGACTGGTGTTGGTGCTGGTATGTAATTAGATTCCTTCGTGAATAGAAGTTTACTAAAAAGTGTTACGGTGTATTATTTCATACACACAAATCTCGCATTAATTAACGGTTCGTCCAACACACCGGGCGAATCGTTATGCATGCAATTTTTATGCATAAAAGTACGTGTATTTTCAGCTCCTCAAGCATGTTTTAAAAAATAATAGCTTTATTGGCAAAAAAAAACAGGTGATGACAGAAGTTAGCTTTTAATTAACACAATTAAGTTTGTGCGTCACAATATTTTGGTTTGACCACAGACCCCCAAACTAAGCAGGGCTTGTATCTTGGGGGTCGGAGTGTGATTGAGCAGAAAGAAATATTTAGGATAAAAATATGACTGCCTCGTTGATCTAGTAGTCACAAGCGCTACTTCTGAGCATGAGGTCCTGGGTTCCATTCCCTGGTCAGGCAAAGAGTTATTGCGTTTTATCATATGGAATTTCTCAGTTGCCACTGAGGAATTCATTGAGAATTGAGTCTGGATTTGTGCCCGATTGATGGCAACAGGATCGCCCCCTGTTACATGGGACTTAAACATAACTGGCGAAATGTGGGTGTAGTATGGATACACCTCTGCCTAGCCCTTCGCGGATTACACGCGTGATGTTATGTAAATATGTAGGCTAGCTAGTAACGCGTATGTGTTGTGTGTGTGTTTGTGAGGGTGAAAGCGTGAGAGAGGGAATGTTGTGCACTGGCACTTTAAGACTTTTAACTTAAAAGACAACTGAAACCACGACCTTATTTATTGATAAACGCATGTACCCCCGAAGTGTAAGCACTGCAGAGGTGTACACTTATAACTGGCAAAATGTGGATGTACTATTACATCCACATTTTGCCAGTTATGTTTAAGTCTCATGTAGTAGGGCGAACCTGTTGCCATCACCATTGATAAAATATAGGTATTTTTATATCAAATAATCTTACAAGTAAATAAGTGGTTTTTTTTTTCAAGTAAGTAAGTCAAATGTCTAGAACCATTTATATTCAAGACTTTTTTATGTACCATGTTTTATGCAAAATAAAGATATTCTATTATATTCTGTTCAAAACTGTTAAGACATACCTGTGAAAGGGAATAACATCCTCCGCGGCAGCACGGAGTCGCCGAGCATCTCGTACAGCGTGTAGTCCGTCGTCACGTAGTCTTCTATGTACGTCGTCGGTTCAGATCTGAGTAGGCAGGTTGACACGTCCTGCCAACAAGAAATGTTATATTATAACATTTAAAAAAATGTGATCTGTGTTATTTTTTGATTGATGAAGAATTTGTTTTATTTAAGGGGGAAGCGCTAAGGTAGCCCGCGAAATTCAAATTTTCTTACGTTTTTTGCAATTTGCTGGTCAGTGTTAAGTTGTACGTTGATGAAAATATGATTCGCGGTCGTAACAAATATGTATTTACAGAATTATAATCATTACAATCAGTAATAAAACTTGTTAAGTTAGTATAATCCCCAAATGTCAAGATTTCATGAAATAGTAATTCTTGGGGTTTACTTGGTCTTAGAGAGTTGTGTTGATGACTTTAATGATTATAATTCTGTAAATACATATTTGTTACGGCCGCGAATCATATTTTAATCAACCTATAACTTAATACTAACCAGCAAATTGCAAAAATCGTAAGAAAATTTACAGGTCAGTATCAGGTTGTATGTTGATTAAATTATGATTCGCGACCGTAACAAATATGTATTTTCAGAATTATAATCATTAAAGTCATCAAAACAACTCTCCAAGACATGATCTGACATTTCAGGATTATACTAGCTAAGGAGTTCTATTACTGATTCTAATGATTATAATTTTGCAAATACTTATTTGTTACAGTCGCAAATCATACTTTAATCAGCATTCACTTTGACACTGAGCTGTAAATTGAAAAAATCATCAGAAACTTTTAATTTCGCGGGCTACTTTAGCGCTTCCCCCTTAAGTTTTTTTTTTTTTTACTTTGTCTTTAATTTATGGAAGCTTTTAAATGGCAATTGTAAGCGCTAATTGTTTATATTTTACTTATTTTTATATTTGACCAGCTTTCTGAAGAATAAATAAGTAATAAGTTGCTTGAACATTGTGTGGCTGAAATAGTCTTTTTTATTGTTTATTAATTAAGGAACAAAACGAAATAGAAACATCACAAAAACCACAATTAGTTGGTCCTCAGTAGTTCGTATGTGGCGGTATACAGAGTGCTCCGAATAGTGACGTCCAAAAGAAAAATCTGAATCCTCATACCCATGAGTATTCGAAAATACCCCATGTATGTTCCGAGATTTTTTGTAGTCATTATTTTTTTCTGTAATTTTTACTCAAAAAAGTATCGATAGCAGGGATTTAAGTTTTTAGTGGGATAAACTCAAATTTTAAATAACTCGAAAACTACAAAAAATCACGGATCATACCCAGGGGTATTTTCGAATACCCCTGGGTATGAGGAATTATGATTTTTCTTTTGGACGTCACTATTTGGACCAGCCTGTAGATGTGTGACAAGTGATTTTCAGAAACTTAAGTAAAAGGGCGACAGAAAATAATAATTATTTCTAGAATCAAAAGTGGGCATACAGTAGTACGTTATGGATAGTCTATTATTTGTTATAATTTCGGAGCGGGAGTTTCACCTGTATACTAAGTAAGCGTCAAGGCTCGCGCAGACCGGCGCCGAGTTGGTTAGATTATTAGTTCCTTTTTAAGAAAAATCCCAGATTAAATCATTTGAAGCTAATTTAAAAACGATTTACGACGCGACTGTACGAAATTTAAGTTATTATCATAGTTGATGCCGTAGCAGATTTTAATCAATAATTAAAAGTTCCAAAATGCCTAAAACCTTGGCAAATATCATTAATCAATTTTTTTTTTTTTGTAATTTTTGCTATTACTTCATATGTAGCATTGTATTGCTTCTACAATATCAATTAGTCGAGTAAGCTAACTATTTCACTAGTTAACCGTAAAGTGTGACAACTCCAACACTAGCTGTCCTAAGGAAGACTCATTCATTTCGATCGCTGACCGTCTTGCTGACAGGAGTAAATCCTTGAACCTTAAGATTCTTTGTGCCCCAAATCTAGGGTGAGTTCCTCATTAATTAGGATTTATAATGGACCCTATGCGCTGGATAATCTATGTTATTATCATCTCCAATGTGGCATCTGATTTTACAATGGTCCATCTCTGACCATGCGGTTGTCAATTATCCAGTGCGTAGGAGACTGAAATATGTGTGTATTGCTGTTGCATCGGGCTGTGCAAGCCCTTACTGTGTATTATAAGCGATATTGCAAGCCATCTGCTGAGATGCCTGTTGATTTACCTTGTGTTATGCTCGCGTGTCACATACTTAACCTCACATTGCATCTGTCATTGTGACACGCCATCTTTGCAAATTTTCTGCCTAACTGACTGCCTGTAAGCCGCTGCGATGTGTTAAGCTTCCTGCCTACCCTGCTTCCCACACCGTTCCTTGGTTGCTGAATGGGGGAATGGAGCTGAGCACATCACATGCGGCTAGCTGCTTACGCACCGCATCTAACATGCGCACCCTAACGCGCTTTCCAGGTTTCTACGTCCAGGCTGAGGGCCGGTCTTCAATTGCTACAAGCTACCCTAGACCAGACTGCGCGCTGCACGTGCTGACGCTGCAAGCCATCGTGCGGGACCTACAGCCCGCTAGCAATCTGACGAGGACCTCTCACTGAGCCTGTCCTACAGGCCCCTACACCTGCCAGCTACAGCCAAGGACGGTCCCCTCTTACCTAACCTAGTGTGCGAGTGCTCAATTCAAACAGTTCAGTGACTACCTACCCACAACCTAGCCGTGTTACCCTAGAGAAACAATATATGTATTAACCTACCTCCTTGGTTTCATTCTATTTCTACAACCTAACTTGTTAACGGCCTCCGCAGCCTACCTGCGAAGCCCTAGCCGTTACACGTACAAAAAAAAATACTACGCCTAATGTACAAATTAATAGTAAAATATCCTTGTCTTATCAGCTATCCAAAAAGGTATGAAAGGTAATACAAAGTCATGGACTACATTATGAAAATCGTTTTTGATTTAGTACAGGAAGGCGTGCGTCTCACAAAAAGGTGATTATTCAGAAAATCAAATGAAACAATTTCGTGAACATTGTTATTATTTTTAATCAATATCAATTTATAAACTTTAATTACACACATTTCACACGCCTTGTTCGATGTGATGCCCTCGGTTTCGAATACACGTTCTTATTCGCTTCCTCACTTAGGTTTTTGTGATTCTTGATGTTATTGTTGCCCTCATCTGGTCCGCCGCATTTGCTATTCTCTCCCTTAGTTCTTCTATTGAATTTACTGGGGTCACATAAACTATGTCTTTCATATGACCCCAGACGTAAAAGTCTAGCGCAGTGGCGGTACCTTCATAGAAGCCAAAAAGCCGGGCTTGCCCTAATAAAATCATAAATTACAACAACAAACGTAAGCCTATCAATAAAAAAAAATATTCCAAAAAACACCAAGTCAATGAATTTGAACTCAAACATTCATGTCTTAATAATAACATTTCGAATTCCAGTAATTTGCCGCGCGCACTAGCACTCATTGGAACTCGATCATTCATAGGTAAATCATAACTCTGTTGCCGAACTACGCGTTCAAATGCGCCTTCTCGCTCACACTCGTCTCGGCTTGGCATCGGGCTTTTTATACCTGTCTTTGTCTCGCAGTTTTCGCCAACAAATTGCTATAGAAACGTTTACATTTGTTGACATATTGGTAAGTACCATGTAAGTACTTATACGCAGATTTCTATGAAATCAAAAGCCAGCTTGAGAGGCATTAAGTTCGCGCAAATGCACTATCCGCGTTGACCCGCGTAAAGTGAGTAGCGAGAGGGATTCCACGCGAAGACAGTTTGATACACTGAGTTTGTTATTTGTTTTGATAGGTATTTTACGAATAATATTTTTCAAGTGCTGAGGTTATGAATTAGTTTTATTATTTAAAATGATGTGATAGTTAGTGCGGTGCTGTGATTTAGTGATTATATATTTAGTATTTTTATCAAAATGTGAATCCGGAAACTGTCGTCGAAAAGGTATGTAAATACATTAGGTTTTCTGATAATAAGTAACTCTTTACTTCACCGTAACCAACCTTTAATTACTGACTGTATTTCTCCGAAATAAAAACAAGTAAGTATTTTTGTTACTCGAAGAACAGATTAAAATAGGTACCTATTTATTCATTCGATTGTTTACAAGGCATGAATATGTTGCACATGAAATGACATGAATGGTGTTTTTATGGCATTTGTAGTTTTTGTATACCACTGAAAAACTAAATTCTTATCGAGACAAAACACATTAATTTTCGTATCGAAGAGGTTTTTCATAGGTGTTTTGAAATTAAGTATAAATGTTTTAGGGGAACATTTTCAATGCATACGGAAATAGAACAACAAATCGATAATTTGGAGGCCATCTAGTGGCATTTGATTGAAAAATTTTGCATGTGACAAGCGAATTGTGAATTAAGGTGAAAAGGTGCGGGTAAGCAATGTAGTTATGCGTATCCAATAATATAGATGGCGCTTATGTTAATTATGTACCAATAAACATAAGCGCCATCTGATGCTTGAAATATACGTAGTACTCTTCGTATTGTAAAGGTTATGTAACCGACATTTTAATAATGGTTTTAGTATGAACAACGTAAGAAAATCCGTTTTTTTTTTTTTTTAATCGTTGGCTTGCCCTAATTTTCACCCCATTTTAATTTTCGCCACTGGTCTAGCGGCGTCAGATCCGGGCTTTGTGCAGGCTACGGAATCGGCCCACCGCGCCCTATCCATCGGTTTGAATAGTTTTCATCCAGCAATTGTCGAATTGTGATTCGGAAGTGGGCTGGACAACCGTCATGTCGATAAATCATGTTTGCTGTTCTTTCTTCCGGTACACCCGTGAGCAGTGTTGTTAAATGATTTCTTAGGAAATCTTCATAAAGTTCCCCATTTAGTGTTCGGGGTAAAAAATGTGGGCCAATTAACTTATTGTCGGTAATACCCATCCAAACATTAAGCGAGAACCTACGCTGGGATGCGGTTGGTTTCAGTTTCTTAGGGTTTGCTTCTGCCTTCGGTGTGCAGTAATGTAAGTTTAAATTGTAATACGTTTAATTTCTGATACCATCACGGTCAATACATGACTCATCGGTCCATAGAATGTTTTTTAAAAAGTTTTTGTCTTCGGCGTCGGCACTTAACATAAAAGGACAAAATTCAAGCCATCTCGGCGGATCTCCCTCTTCTAATGACTGGACGGGTTAGTAGTGGTATGGATATCGGCCTGACAAGTGAACTACAGACCAGACTTTCCACTGTGACATACCAAGCTCACGCGCTACGATGTTTGTCGATATCTTAGGGTCGTCAATAAAACGTTGAAGAATCAGCTCCTCGTCCTAAGCCGTGTATCTCCGGAAACGACCAGTGTCAATTTGCCTGCTTCTTTGGACGCTGTCAGTTTCAGATAATTGACGATAAGTCGATCCGAAGACAGTAACGTGTGGGAATCGGCGGTTGGGAAAGCGAAGTTAATATTCTCTCCGCGCCTCAGCAGCGTTATCGTCACAAAGTCCGTAACAGTACACTATGTCAGCGTATTCAGGATTAGAATATGCAGCCATAGTCAGCACTTATAAAGGCATAGCACAGCACAAGAGCAAGATACGCGACAACAGTTAGGGAAATAGCCAGATAACAAAACACGAGCTTGCGCGACGTAGAGTTGAAACTAACTAACGCTGACGACCAGATTCTGCGAAGTCGCACCCCGTGTCATGCCGAGAGACTAATAGTGACTAATCAAACAAAGCTTGCCGAGTTTTTGGAGTTCAAGCGCAGGTAAAAAACTACGAATAATACGAATACGAAACAATAGGTTGATCGTCTCGCAATTTTACCTGCTCATAAAACTCTTCTCTTCCCTGTCACACATGCAAAAGTATTGACAATCATACTTTTTTGAATAGCTGATAAGACAAGGATAGGAAAATTCCTAGTAATTTGTACCTACATCAGACGATTTTTTTTTTGCACTAGACAATATTTTTTATGAAGTAATGGCAAAAATTACAAAATAATAAATATTTGATTAGTGATCTTCGCCAAAGTTATAGTAATTTTTTTTAATTTTGTCGAACTTTTAATTATTGACAAAGATCTGCTACGGCATCAACTATGATAATAACTTAAAATTCAGTACAGTCGCGCCATAAATAATTTCTAAATTGGCTTTGAATGACTGAATCTGGGATTTTTCATTAAAAAAAAATGTAACTGACTCAAAAACTACTGAATTTCGGTCGAACATTTGGTGGCTTCATTTGTTGCATTTTAACCCTACTATGACGTCCTGCAAGGAGTACGTCGAGTTACCAGTAACCCTGTATGTTCTATTATGAATGTCCCTGGACTGGCAAAAGGTTAATCCGCGCAGTTCGATTTTCAACGCTCGGCTCAGCGCCGAAAATTGAAAATCCAACACAGTGCTTCCATTTAGGTGTCGCCTAGTGAAAACAGGCATACGTCTCACAACTCACAAGTATGGTCTCCCTAAGGTCTGTCTGCAGATGGTTCCTCCTCGGCGCATGTATGCAGTCATCGAGATGGTCCAGATGATCGGCCAGACACTCCACCAGTGCCCTTCTGCCGAGCGCCATCACACACTTGATCATGGGCGCCGTGAGCCGTTCCTTAGTGCCCTGTGCGAGGTAGTCGAAGAGGATGCCTTTGCCTGGAAGAAAGAATATTATGAAAGAGAGGTCTAATAAGTGTCTTAAATTTATATCTAAACAAAACAAGACCAAATAAAAAATATTTAATAAAATTTTTTTTGGCGTCAACGATCGCTGGAAATGTTGTTACTTGAAGTAGGAGTTAAAAAGTCTGTTTTTTTTTTTTATTTCATTCAGGTACATTCAGGAAGCAATTAATAGTGTCAATATGTGACGAACTGACAAATACATCTAAACGAAATAAATAAATACATGGGGTGGTACAGAAGGTATAAGACAATCACCACACACACACACCGCTATAACATACTCACACACCCACTTTAACTCCTCAGGCACGCACACTCTCACACGCCGTTTTCTTAGCTATGTAAGTATAGATTTAAATTGTAAATCCTTAATTGGCTGTAGGATCAGTTAAAATAGTTTAGGTTAAGATTGTAAAGAGCTGTGGATTTTGTAATAAATAAATAAATAAATTTTTTTTTTCGTGTTTAGATATCGATACCCATCAGAGGCGTAGCCTTCATACAACCCGATTCCAATCGGCTTTCCTTCGGATCAACCACTCTTCTGAATGTCTACTATTGTCAAGTATATGGTACACCTGTGATGTAACTCTGTATCACATCATATTACATAATTATATTTAATACCAGTTTAATTATATGGTACACCTGTGATGTAACTCTGTATCACATCATATTACATAATTATATTTAATACCAGTTTAATACTCATAAGATTAAAAACCTACAGTTTTTTGTCAGAGTTTATGAGAACTGAACTATTTGTTCCTCGGCTTCCCTCTAATGATAATTGTAGCTACGCCACTGATACCCGTCACGTCTGCGCAGTTTCATCAGCTAATTTAATTTGACCCTGTACTTATGTGGACCTTTACTCAAAGAAAGCAACTTTTTTGTTATCATTTTTGTTTGTTTAAAATATATAAAACCGAAAAAAAAACCGTAAAGCATGTAGCGAAAGAAGATTATTGCTTTCGGTAAGTCGCAACGAAAGAACGCGGTTATGCGAAAACTCGTACCGCTAATTAATACCTTCGAATCCGTTACTGGCGATTGTGAACTTTATTCCCTAGACAACAAAATTTAAATTCCTCTAATTCACACAGCATGGAAATTTTGACAGTTTTCGTGTTGTGTACAGGGTTCTTTGCGAAACAAACTATTCCTAAGCCTACGCTTAGGAATAGTTTGTTTCGCAAAGAATCCTGTTTAAAAGTGCTATTAATCGTGATATTCACAGGATTTTTGTAGGGATAGCCCTACAAAGATCCAACGAATGCAACAGTACGAATTGAAATAAAGGTTAATACTAATTCACAATATAAATAACTTGCCTATAGTAATAAACGAGGGCCAGGTACGTGTGATTTTTGTGAGTATTGCGACCATTTTCTCCGCGAGTGATCCATTGCCAAGTATGTTCGATACCATCACTGGAAATAACCTCTGGAACTGGAACAACACATCGATGGTTAATAAACAAATAATATTATAACATGACCCATGTATTATTGTTATTTTATGAGTGCTTGCTCTTATGACAAGGTGCCACTTTCAAAAGGCTTATTATATCCAGTGGTGCGATAGGTGGAATGAAAATTAAAGATTATTTTTAACAGTTTAATGTAATTAGGGTAGTTCAGCGTAATACTGGTGTCTTCTCAAAATAATTTTTCTAACCCACCCACGCCAACAGAAGACAGATGAGAAACCGGAAGCGCATCTATACAAATAAATAAAATTGAAGTGTCTGTTTGTAATGTCAAAATAACGGCTTTTTTCTAAATGCATAAGAAAGTATATACGGTACTGGTAACAAAAAATATATTTTTTAAATTTTTGTCTGTCTGTTCGTTCCGGCTAATTTCCGAAATAGCTGGACCGATTTTGACGGGACTTTCATTTTTTTTAGCTGATGTTTTATGGAGTAACTAAGGCTTTTATTTTAGAAAAAGAATTATTGTTCCGCGCAAAAAAAATTAAAACCCATGATTAGGTCAAACAGACCGTATTACCCAGTAACTGGGTTGTGGAGGTCAGATAGGCAGTTGCTTCATGTAAAATACTGGTATTCAGCTGCATCCGGTTTGACTGGAAGCCGACCTCAATGTAGTTGGGAAAAGGCTAGGCAGATGATGATGTTGATGATCAGGTCAAACAGACGCAGATAGGCCTGGTTAGTTTGACCTCTAAGTATATTGTAGGTTTCCAAAGCCAAAATTCATAATCATTTAAGTTAGGAATTCTTATAATATAGATTTTGGAAAGAAAAACAGGATAGTTTTATCTGACCTAGGACCGTCAAGATCCTATTCTTTATTAATAAGGCAGTCTTATCTTGGTAACTCGCCTTCCTCCGTAATTCCTGAATTGAATATTGAAATAAGTATATTTGAGCAACTAATAATATATTAAACCCACCTGCTGCTGTATATTGGTGTCCAAGCTACAAGGATTAGAACACAGCGCATCGACCATGTCCAACACGTTAGACTGCAGTGGTTTCTTAGCGGGCACATTGAGAGCATTCAGGTTGTCATCGTTTAACACTAGGACAGCCAAGTTGAATAGGTTCGGGAAAATAGGACCGATACGGGTGTTCGTTGTCAGGTCTTCCACTGCTAGCTCTTTTGGTTTCTTCCGAAGGTTTAGTATTGCTGTAAATATTGTGATTGGTTTCAGTTTGTACAAGAAAATAAACAATAAGGAAAAAATAAATGACGAACGTAAGATGCATGAACATAATAATAAGATAAACGATAAGTCCTCATCTTTGCCCACTATCTTTCTTGTGCTGTGCCCGACAGGGTGCACGATTGTTTATTACCTAAGCATATATGTACATTGTGGAATGCAATAAAGTATTGAGTATTAATTGGGTAGAAATAATAATGCACTATAGATATTGAAAAATATTTGGCCATTTTATCTAATAACAATACTGAATACCTGCTAGCTAAAATACTACATAACCAACTACTAACAATTTTTAAAAAAATTACGAGTCAGCTTTTAGGGGTATAAAAAATTCAACTGTCATGTTATGACATATGTCACAATTAAATTTTCATTGTTACTGACTTCTAAGAGGTCGATCGACAACGGAGAGGATATTTAAAGACGAAACAAAAGACTATAAATTTGTTATATTTCGCTTGTTTTACAAAAGATATTTATTTGTTAATTTTGTATTGTAATAAAATCTGTAACACATACCTCTAGCAACTTTGGTATAATAATTCTGCAGGTTTACACTAATGTTACTAGTATTGTTGAGGCTCTTGTCATCTGTGATCCATTCTACTGAGACGGTGGCTGTTGAGCCATACACATAGCTCTGAGGTGTTAGTGCAAAGTCTGTCACATTCAGCAAGTTGTCCTGCAATGAAGACGTAATGCTGTATAGCAAGCATTGTGTTTTAAACATAGATTGCTATGAATTATTGACTGTCTCGTCAGTCTAGACTTCGTTAGCAACTGAGCGTGGGGTCCTGGGTTCTGCGATAGGCACATAATATCCAAATACTCAGCAAAACATACACCGCTAAGAACATACAGGGTGTAAACATTTAAAACTTAGAAAAAAAAAGTTGAAAGTTAGTTCCCAGGTTGTCTTGTGCAAAAAAATATCAGAAGATGGAGGAATAAGAAGTGACTTTAGGCTTTGTTAAGCATCTTTTTACACCACCAGTTAACCCTTTAACCACTTACGTTGGATTAATCCGACAAATATTTTCGTGCCCATTTCGCCAGGGACACGAAAATATTCGCACATTTACGACCAAATGCCACAGCTCGTGTTTTTTTTTTTAACATATTCAATGCCCAGCACCCGATTCCCGGGTCCAACAATAATTCGTTCGTGTGCCCACAACCCGGCTCCCGAGTCGTACATATAGATAGCTATTGTTGACATGTGACCATGCCCAGCACCCGCCTACCGGGTGCAAATCAAAACACGCCAACAAACAAACAACGAATTATTGTTGGACCCGGGAGTCGGATGCTGGGCACTGAATGTGTTAATTTAATTACGCTGTATTCTATCAACAAGATGTTTTTATTAGGTAATTTTTCGATTCACTGAGCCGGGCGCTGCGGGCACGAAAACTGATATAAAGTCGGGTGGTTAAAAGGTTCAAACCACAAATTGTGATATACTTACAATGGGTACGCAAAGCTTTTCTTCACCTAACGTGGAGTACTGTGTGATACAGGATCCCACTACAGGACTAGTGTCAGTCAATGTTAACAGTGTGTTCACGTCCCAGCTATCCACAGATGACTTCTTCATCATCTCACTGTGCAGGGCTAGGGTCTGGAAAAATAATATCATTACAACACACCCCTATTTACTTAATTTGATTTGAAATTAAATTGTAATTTATGGTTTTAATATTTAGCTTGGTTGTAACTACTCATTCATTAACTTTAATTACATTGAAATTTATGTTATTTTATTCTAATCTGTTCTGTTACAATATTGGGAAATTTTATTTCATGTATTATGGGTTTTACATGAATTAAATGAATTTTATTTTATTCATTACTTATCCCTTCAATTGGCATTTCGCGAATTATAAGATGTCTACTGAATTGTTGGTGAACCTCCTCTGCCTACCCTTTTGAGGAATATAGGCAATAAGTTTATTGTTAAAGCTAGTGGTGGGGTTGCATGCTTTTTGTTTGCATGACCACTTCCTGAGTTAGAATCAGCAACAACAATGAAACATGCATTATTTCTGTTATGCCAGCTGTTGGAAAGCACAAAAAGCCAGCTTTGACTACAAAGACTAGCAAAAGCTATTTGAAAATGCCTGTTCTGTTGGGTAGAATAATTAATACTGACCCAATGTAAATCATATTTTTTTAGAATTACAAAGAGGGAAATATTCTAACACTTTGCGGGATGCAAACAAGATATAATAATAGTTTTATTGTTATCACTGCTATAGTCTTATAGTGTCCTTCAAAGTGTTAAGTTTTGAGTTTATTCAAGGCAACATTTGCCTTTAAAAATTAAATAAGATTTATTCAACTGTGTGTTCCCTCTCACGTGGATCGGGCTTCTGTCCCAGCAGTGGGAGCATTATAGGCTGATTATTTTATGTTCCCTCTTGAGTACTGCCTACCCTCTTTAGGCAATACTCAAGATTCTAGTACCTATGCATTTAATGCAAACTAGAATGAATTGCTAAATAATCTACGTAAGTGTAAATTACTTACATTAATAGCCTGTCTGAGTTTATAGCTGACATCCTCAGCCAGTGTGGTGATGGCCTCAGAATTGACCTCATGCCCTGCCTGCTCTGCCATACAAGCCACGGACTCAGGACTGATGCCCGCAAACTTGCCTTGCGGCGAGCTGCCATCCTGAATGATAAAAATTATGTTAAGAGTGAAAACATTAAAGGAGGTGATGAAAGGTTGTCCCTGATACACTTTTAGAAAAAATGATTTATTCAATCAACCAATTAGAACACTGACAAAAGGCCAACCAACAAGTGTTCACACTTTGCTCTTTGTGCTTAAGGATATATGTAGGTAAAAGGCGCCAAGTAAAGGGCTACAAGTTATTATTGAGATAACCTCAACTACGAAAATGTTTTACCTTTTCATTGAGCGGAGGAGTGTCGCACTGACTGGAGCCCCCTGATTCTGATGCTACAGACTTGTTTCTATCACGTTCTCTGCTGCTATTCGCCTTTTTCGAGTGACTTTTATTACTCGAAAGTGAGTTAGACATTTTCATTTGTAATTATCACCTAGAAATACTCACAACATGATATATACGGTTAATAATTTACTTATGATTTAGTCAAAACTGTGCCTGTTAAAGAATAAGCAGTCACGTAAACAATTCTTCAAACAAATTGATAAAATATGAACGGTAACAAGAAATGCGAAGCGCTCACTTTATTTCCCCGAAACTGACGGTTGACACTTAACTGACACTGACAGTCAGTTGACATTGACAAGTGACATGTCACTCGGCAAGATTTCATAGACTATATCACAGACTAGGTAGTACGATGTGGACTATACGAAGCAGCAGCATATTTTATAGATAAACTCCATCTCCAAATAGTTTGTTATTATGTACATGTGAATTGATCAAACTATGCTCATGCGATGAAGATAGGATTAGATAGGACAGGTTTGTACAGCAACTCAAAGTCCATCCATCTCCTACTGATTTGTGTAACTTCGTAAGACGTTCTCAAATTCGCAATTCAGAAACCGGGCATTAGTGTGGGGAAATCTAGAGCGGATATCGTCGGAAATAAACGGAAATAAAGGAAATTCCACAGATGATGTAAGCCAGTGCCGGACTAAGCCAGCGCGGGGCCTGTAGCAATTGCTACTAAGGGGGGCTATGGTAGAAATTGGGAATTGTCTTGAAAATTTTAGCACCTTGGTTTGTTAGGAGAAATGAAAATGCGAGAGCGAGCGAAGCAAGCTGGAAATTTTTTAGCACCCCGCCCCTTCGAGGTTCTTTTGTTAATTCATACAGAAATGGGAATTGCTTTAGAATAAAGAGAAATTAGGATGCAAGAGCGAGCGAAGTGACTGAAAATGTATGGCATCCCTTTGACCTATCGAAAATAATATTTCATTATCTCATTTTCTACCGGTGGTATAGGTAACAAGAGACTTGCTTTTATGTATGTATGTATATCCAAGCGCGAGGCCTGTAGCATTAGCTACAACAGCTACGTGGCTAATCCGGCCCTGGTGTAAGCAGATCTGTGCTGAAATCACTGATTTATACCTCCTTGCCGAGTATATCGCTTACACAGCCATCCACAGGTAATGTATAATGAAAGTGCACCATGATACATTTTACTAAACTTATGTAGAGATCGTTTAAAATGTCGCTCCCCTTGACTAGTTGTTGCATACACATTTCAAAGTTTGTATAGAACGTTTTGTGGAGGGGCGTGCAGTTTTATACGATTTCTACTTACTATAACTTACTGCTGTGTCGTCCGTACGCTTGACGGATTGTAACTTATGTTTATGTTACTGGTACTGCGTCAAGTTTTATAGGTCTTTTTCTTTGCAATATTAATGAGATAAAGATTGTTAAACAGTAAGAGAAACTAAACTAAAAAAAAAAAACTAGTTTCATTTCATATTTTTGTTTATATTCTCATAAGTAAAAAGAGCATGTGGACATATTTGGGTAGGTAACGTCTATCAATATTAGACGACGTAATGATCCAAAATAAATTAGCAATGTAGTTTGCTGAAGGCACACAATCCAGGTTTTGCGAGTTAACACCACAACAACCCTATTATAATATAATTAAGTTCTCTCATATCTATGTACATACAAAACGATTTATATCTCTCGACAAACTATCATGTTCATCATTATATTATATTACAATATTTTATTTTATTCTCGTATCTTCCTGTACAAAGGATTATTGCAATTTTTAGATATTAACTAAATTTAAATAAATGAACATTGCGATAAAATATTATTACCAATCATTACGTACTTACTTAAACCTAACTTTTACAAATATTGGCATAAAATAAAAAAAATATCTATGTTCACATGAGGCACGTTACGATTATTTTTAATTATGTCAACAATACATAACAATTAAGTTCATTTTACTTAAAAATTATGAATAAAATAAATCTGACATAAAAATATTATACTTTAATGTACCATCCATCTCTTACATTACAAAAATATTTCAAAACATGGCAAGTTAACGTGTAACATTAGAGCGAGCGTTGACGTCGGGAATTATACTGTACGAGTCGAGCACTTACACCACATCATAATATTTTACATAAGTTTGTAAACAACCAAAATATTTGTCTTTCCTTGCAAACACCATACACTCCCTGAATAATATCATTTGAACACGGATTAGATTGTAAATGGAGCAATATGGTAATTTCGTGATCGTCATTCATGCAAACATTGATTATTGCCTTGACAGTCTTCTATCATAAACCGCATGCATCCAATAGACATTACATTTCCCTGTCGAATCTCATGAGTTTTAATTCTAGTGAGAAATATTCATATGAATACTCCATTTATTTACAGTTGGGGACATATAATTAGGAACAACTGATAACGAAGTCACTTTTGGATAAACAAGTTGCTTTTACCTTTGTATCAACTTACAGATAACAACTTTGAGCCACATAAAATAGCTAATAACTTAATAACAGCTAATAGCATTTTTTGCAGGTTTACGGCCGAATCCAATAACCTATCTATCACCAGTTTTGGCAACCAGGAGATTTATACTGTCTACCATCAATAGCGATTTATCTTTTACTGTAACTCGGTTATTGGGTTCGGCCGTTAATGATTCATATTCGGTAATCAAAATAATTGCACTTCCCTATAAAAATCAATTTATCATAAATTGGGCGTAAAAAAGTACTGGCCGCTGGACAAATAATTAAGAACACAAAAAAATATGTTTTCAAATTTGAATTTCGAAAACAAACAGCACATTTTTTTATTTCCCGTCTATACTTTGGTTACTTTGTCCTACGTTTTTCCAGTCAAAAGTGCATAATTTATTTCAAAATCATGGGTAAAAAGGAAAGTTGTGATCCATCAACCCGGAAAACGATTATTGCACTGTATGAACGTAATTGGTCGTATAAAAAGATTGCTGATCATATGGAGTACTCTAAAACTAAGGTTTATACTGCTGTAAATCACGTCAAGAAATTCAACACTACCAATAATGTTCTTCGAAAACCTCAATCTACAAAATCAACACCACGTGAAGATACTTTGACTGTTCGTTTAGCGGAGACTGATCCATTTAAGGGTTCTGATATTATAAGAAGGGAAGTTTTTGGCAAGTTTTTTCATTACATAAATTCTAATAATAATAAGAAGTAATTTTACCAATTGCTAATTAACTATCCACAGCTAGGAGGTTTCGAATAGGTTAGTTCAAATGGACCATAGTTAAATTATTAATAGAAGTCCAACTATCTTGTGGGTATCTTATATGTAGTTTTTAAGCCTATTAAAATGTATGTTTAACCATGTTGTTAATAAAAATTATTATGAATAAATTGATACAAAAATAAGAACAACTTGTTTATCGACAAGTGACTTCGGTATCAGTCGTTCCTAATTATATGTCCACAACTGTATCGTTCCGTGCATTAAAAAGTAGGAAGGAGAAGTGTCATGATAGGTGACATACACTTGCCAAGTTTGACGAGTAATCTGTTTTGTGAGGGCGAGTAGAGTAACATTTAAAAAATAAGACACCCAAACCCGATGAAATAAACGTTTTTCGTGAGGTCAGTCGGAGTCGCTGCCGGATTCGGACAGGCAGAGATCATCGTTGAGTACGTCCGCAGGTAACGCGGCCGCCGCTGGGTTGGGGGGCGCAGCGGTACCTGCAAATTTAAATTAACGATTAGCGCACATCCTTCTCAATAGATCATGATAGTCAGGTTAAGTGATTGAGCTGATCATCCCATTGGCTAGATCATTTGCCACACCAGGTTCCTGAAATCCAATCAATTGCCTAGGCTCCAGTCTAGGACGATATAAAGTATCATTGTTTCGTTGAGAAAAAGGAAGTGGGCCATTCTACCTGTATAACTCTTTACATTGGAAAAATGATGACTACAACACTTCTTAGTGCGGCTTCTAAGCAATGAATTTTGATAAAGACGCAGCTTTTGTCAGCATTGTGTGGTAACGAGCAGATAAAATGAGACTATGTCGGCTTCGGTTAGAATGTAATAAAATACTGACCGTTGGGAATAGGGTGGTGTGCACTGGAATCGTTGTCATCACTATCACTGCCGCTGTCCGAATCACTGCCGCTTTCACTCGACGAACTCGAAGAGCTGTCCTCTTGTTGCGGTGGCTGTACAACAGGAATTTCCATTGTTTAGAATTATCCATAAAATACCTGCACACTTCATACTTCGTCTGCATATTTCGTTTTTAATTCGTCATTGTATGTACTTATATACCATTATTGTACTTTTCCGTCCATTTATAGAAGTGTAGAAGAATAAAAATGTGCTGTGTATAGAAGTAAATAAATAATATATACGTATTTATTACTTTGATTGCTCTAACTTTTTAAAGATTCGACTAGACACTTTTATAATCTAAGGGTGCTTACATAAACAAACAGGTTTCCGGTACAGACAAACCCGTGCGGGTCGGTACCGATCGGTGCAGGGCTATTATGGTAGTCGGCACGCCTGTTTCTTTATAAGTGAGCACATAACATGGGAATATTATACCTGCACCAATCGGTACCGACCTGCACAGACTCGGTAGTACCGGAAACCTGCCTCTTTATATAAGCACCTTTTTTTTTGTTTTTTTTTTTTTGTGGATGGGAAATCATCAAATGACTTCTCCCGCTCTGGGCGGAGCGGGAGGGCGTGTCAGACTTTTACTGACTAAAACCCACCCGTGTTCCTTCTGTTGCCTGTGCCGGGGCCACGGTAACTCTTTCGAACATCCCGCAACCCTAGCTGGCATCGGCCCTAGCGGACCCCGTCAATAGTGCTGACATCTCTTTGAGGCGCGCGTGGAACACAACGCGCCGTCGACTCGTGCCTGGTCCTTACCGGACGGCGAGTTACCCATTGCTCGCCGTCCGCAAGCCCGCGCCTACGGTGGCCGGGAATCGGCTGCCAATTCCCGACGCCCTGGGCGTCTCCTGCGGCGACTAGGGCCGTGAGGGCGCAAAGCTTGCCTCTCCCTCACGCGTCCCGCCTCCTCCTTCACGAGCATTACTGCTTCGCAGAAGGAGGTAATGGCTTCCCATGTACTCTCGCTCCGTACCATGGCCTGGACCAGGGCCGGACGCGAGAGATCGCCGCCGCCGATCGCTTCCGCGAGGACACGGCGGTGCTCCGCCCAAGCCGGGCAGACCTCCACCGTATGCTCCACCGTGTCCTCCGGGCGATCCACACAGTGGTGACACCCGGGCGTTTCCTCCCGCCTTATCCGGAACAGGTACCTCCCGAAGCACCCGTGTCCGGTGAGGACCTGCGTCAGGCGGAAGGTGAGGACGCCGTGGCGCCTCTCCAGCCACTCCTCAAAGAGGGGACTTATCGCCGCAATTGTGGCGTGCCCATTTATATAAGCACCCTAAGGGTGCAACAGGACCGTGTTCGATCGAGACATATTTTGGAGACGTACGACATATTTTGTGGCGACGGTCGATGTCAACCGAGCTTGATCTGGTTGCACACTACAGTCGGTCGGTCGAGAGAATGCGTTCCTGACACCTGTCAGTTGGACACTTTCTAGTTGTAGTAGGTATCAATTTCGCAAAACACGTATTCGTTAGTATGAAACTGACAGGAGTCAAAGACGCATTTTCTCGATGACGACCGGACTGTCAGGCCCGCTTGCACCACAAATCACGAAAACCGTTTAGCGCTAAACGTATTTTAAACATCGTCCTGTGTCTGTCAATGGTTTGAAGATGACGAAGACAGAATGATGTTTTAAATATGTTTAGACGTTAAACTCATTTGGTGATTTGTCGTGCAAGCGGGCCTAATATTAAAAGTTGTTCATACCTGATGATGCGGTACGGGCGGTTGATACGCATTGGTATTATGGTGGGGCCTCTCCGGCGGCGGCGCCGGCGCGGGCGCAGGCGCAGGCGCCGGCCGCTCGTACGCGCGCGCGTAGCCGTTGTGTGCGGCGTGCGGCGCGTGCGCGGCGTGTGGGGCGTGAGCCGGAGGCGCGGGCGGCGCGGGCGCGGGAGGCGCAGGCGCGGGGCCGCCCAGTGCGTCGTCAAAACCGATCATCGGAAGAGACGCTAGGGTACTGTTGCCGCCGCCTGACCAACTGTGAACATACAATTGATTAATTTAGGATTTTATTTGAGTTTTAATTCTTCTAAATTTTTAACGTCTTCCTAGCCTTGTCGCGTCTTTCCAATTTAAACAAGGCTAAAACGCAGCCATAGAAAACTGCTCATCCATAAAAAGCCATAAAAAAAAATTCTGCTGTTTTCTAAATTTTGACGAGTTATGCGAACATAAATGTAGGGCGCAGCTGATTTTTTTTCGCGATTTCAGGTTTGGTCCCGTAGTAAAAGTTGTTCATAATGATGAGTACAATGACCCCTTAAGAGGATGTGCGTTCAAAAGCTGCCAGTGTCATCATTGTTGTGTAATATTGACAACGACAACTCTAGAACGCGGTTTACCGTTTAGTTAGAACCCAACTTTTTTCGTCAGTGGAAAAACTGTTCTTATTTACAACGTTTTTAGGGTTCCGTACCCGAAAGGTCCAAACGGAGCCCGTCTTCAAATTTTCACAGTATAAACATCTTTGTCATAAAATATTTTTAAGGTCTCCCATACCATATGGGGGCCCAAAAAATTTTTTTTGACCTACCCCCATCGAGTGGGGTATCGTGCGTTGTTTAGAGCTCGTTGAGTACATAAATACTGTATTTTTTTATATTGGAAAATAAAGGAGTGAGAGGCGACCAAACTCGCCTTTTTTTTAACAAAATTTTGTTCCAAAGATTTTTTTTTTTTTAGCTTTTCTTTGACCTATGAATTTGAAAGATGAAAATGTTTATTATTACGTATATTTTACTAACAAATACCAATATATTGATAAATCAGACTTTTTCTTTGAAATTCCCTCATTTTTCCTATTCCAACCAACTTGATTTTGCTGACAAATACGTAGCACAGAAGGGATGCGGGCGGCGGCACACCACTGATTCGGACGGCTTATATTCTACATTTGGTACGGAACCCTAAATGTGCGGTTTTTATTTTAATCAATAGTAGTTCGCGTAAGTTATGAGCTTACGGCGCAGCCTGTGGCGGCGAGGTCTTCTGTCGCAGCGGAGACCTGACCAGTGTGGGCGGCGGCTTGGCCATGCTGCCGGCCGCGCCGTTGAACCGGGCCGCCGGGGTGTTCGGCTGGGCGATCCCAGGTACTGGAAATAAAACGTTATTGTTAGTTCCTGTGGCAACGATTTTTTTAATTGAATGCCTTTTTTAATTCATTGGACGTCTTTCAACTGCATTATGGTAATCGATGTTATCGTAAATGACCACCAATGTTAGAAATCGAATAATACCGTTTTAGTGTTCATCAAAATCCATCTGTGACCATTTGAGACTCATTTGAATATTTTTGGCTATTTCTATCCACTTTATTTTTATCCACACACATTTGGAAAATTCACCCTGTATAGCTTTCATAGGGAAAATTCAGTATAAGGCCGGCCCCACACACAGTCTGAATTCCAATTCGTAATTCCGTTTCGAAAGCAGCAAATCCATCCATAATAAAGTCTAGTAGTATTATTATATTATGCGTGGATATATTATGCTGCTTTCTAAACGGAATTCCGACTGTGTGTGGCCGGTCTTAGGGATATAATAATCCCCTTAACGACTGCTGCAGGTGACTTGGCTCGTATTACAAAAACTCACTCAAAACAGTCATAACTCAAGCATTACTTAAAACTAGTTTAAAAACTAATTTATTGGTTGAAACTATCACCAGTTCGCCACCCTTTTTTAGTTTGGATGGGAAATCATCAAATGACTTCTCCCGCTCTGGGCGGATCGGGAGGGCGTGTCAGACTTGTACTGACTAAAACCCACCCGTGTTCCTTCAGATGCCTGTACCAGGGCGGCAACTCTTTCGATCCCGCGACCCTGGCAGGCATCGGCTCTAGCAGACCCCATCAGTTGGTGCTGACATCTCTTTGAGGCGCGCGTGGAACACAACGCGCCGTCGACTAGGGCCTGGTCCTTACCGGACGGCGAGCTACAGTTCGCCACCCTGTCTTCTAGTTTTCGTTTCCTACCTGCGTTAGTGGCACTACGTCTGTTGGTGGCGACGCGCGTGCGTGATGTGGAGCGCTGCGTCGTGTTGGTGAAATCTGTCGTCACGGGCGTCAGCGGCCGTGGCTTTTGAGACGTTTCTTGTCTGTGAGAAATAAAATAATACATAATAATTATTACTTCAAATCTAAGATAGTGAAAGAGGAAAATTATCATAATAACTTGGTAAAAGAATGGGTTGAAGCTGAAATGTTAACAGGCCGGGCTGACATTTGCGCACGAGAAGGTTTTGTCCTCTTGTTATTTCATGCCGAAGCAAAACATGGCTATGTCTAAACGATGTTTGTTTATGCATATCCATAAATTTCGTTCCGCCGCCAGATGATGCGACGACAGGATTTTGTCTCATGTTGCGCATGTTGGGTTCAACCCTTACTTATTATTTTCCTGATGCATAAATGTGTGTTGCTGGATTCAGAATTTCTTAGGGGGTCAAAACTTAGTTATCCTACTTACTAGCCTTGCCCCGCGACTTCGATCGCGTGGAAGTTATAAGATACACAATATACTAAAATAACAGTCACATTTTAATAAAACTCCCTCGTCTCCCAACCCGTCGCGTTGCACCGCCCGCCCGCGCTATTACTTCGTTTTCGCTTAGTGTTCTTTCTGACTTTTTTCTTTTTGCTGGTCTCCTAAGGGTCGTAGCTTGATGTTAAATGACTATCCTCGAGAATTGGGCTACCAAATGCAAAAAGAATTTTTCAAATCTGACTTTTTGTTCATAATTTCGTGGGTTTAAATTTTTTGCGCGGAACCCTAATTATTTTTCTTTAAATAAAAGTAGCCTAAGTTACTCCTTGTAACATCAGCTATCTGCCAGTGAAAGTCCCGTCAAAATCGGTCCAGCTGTTTCGGAGATTAGCCGGAACAAACAAACAGACAAAAAATTTAAAAATTGCTTTTTTGTTATAAGTACCGTATAAACTTATATGCATTCAGTAAAAAGTTGTTATTTTGATATTACAAACAGAAACTTCAATTTTATTTATTTGTATAGGTATTTAACCGAAATGAACTTTCGTACCTTGACTTGCCTCGACGTCATAGCGTGAATTTTACAGTTTTATCATATTCATTTATCTAGGGTAGTGAAAAATCGTTCGTAATATTGGCTATGGTGCCTAACCTAGCTTGTGGCCAAATATGTGAGTGTCCTTATTACAATAGCTATTACTACAGTTATTTCTCACTATAACGGATTTTGGGTTTTCACAGCACCTATCTGATTGTATTACACAATGTTTTTTATCTTTTTTCTTTTTAGAGACAGGTATGTACAAGAATGACTAATGGAATACTTCTATTTGCCCTGGTACTTTCTAACTGCGTATTCGTGACGTAATCGTAACTATGACGAACAAAAGAATAAACGGTGCTAACATGGCACTTCTGATTGGAAGAAATGCAAAATTGGGTTGAATTCTCATACCTAACAATATCATTTTTTTTTTAAGATGTGGAGTCGTAAATAAACAAGAAGCCGACCTGTTTATAAGTAGTCACCGCACTCACCGCCTATGGACGCCTGGGGTCGTTTAGGATACAGTCAAAGTAGTCATTCGTCCATTGCATAAAAGAGATGTAGCTATACAGGAAGTATAGCGCCATCTCTGTTTTGCATTGGAATAATGACAACTTCGAAATTCGCCTAGGCGGCCCACGCATCGATCACACAATTAAATCGCCAAAAAGCGATGCTTGTTCCTTCTATTAATGTAAAAACCCGACTGCAAAAACACACAACTGAAAAGAGAAAAGCAAGTTATCTAAGGAATGTTGGTATTGCAGGCGGGGGACAAACCAATAACCAAAAATATGGTGTAGCTTTTGTTTATCTCTGCTTGCAATACCAAAATTCTACAGATTATAATTTTTGCAGTCAAGTTTTTGTTTTTTTAACATTTGCTTTATTGCAAGCTTTTTAGTTTTGTTATAATATATGTATATACTATATTTGGAATTGACTCATTATTAGCTTTATTTGATACCAATATTGTTGTAATTTATTTTTAAAAAAACGAACCGACCCCTCCCTTTTTTTGTATTTCCAGATGCAATATATAAATATTATATAGCCTGTGTCACTTCCACAATTATGGCGAATCTAACGACACCTCATATGTTAATATCCACCAAGCCGTTTAGGCTACAGAGAGTGCCAAAGAAATCGACATACATACATACATACTCTCGAAAAACATTACCCTCCTTCTGGGGCAGTCGGGTAAAAAGAGACACGTTCCCTGCAGAGATCTCTACCACTGCAGGGAACGTGTATAGGCTGGCACAATAATACTGACCTTGTCTTTTTAACTTGAATATTACTAGAGAGCTTCTCTAGTGTAATCTCGCCGGTAACTCTGTCTATGATGAGCACACATTCCTTTGTGTAAGGCCTCTGATTGCCTTTGAATACGGTCTGCGGGACCCCGGCGCCATCTGTCGGAAAAAATAATAAACATTGGTTTAGATAGAGAAGAATTTATAAGGGTAAATAAATTATTAGTTACTTATGGATTAATACAATACAATAAATGATCATAAAAATTAAATAAATGTAATACAGCATTGTGTTTTTCCTCTCTTATTAAGTCTGCGGCGAAAATTAGGCGATTCATTTAGTTGATAACGGAGCTGAATACCTAAGAAGGTGCGAAGATCTTTCTAAAGTATGTAGTGTTCTGCAGCTTACGTCGAGTCATATTGAATGGATGACCTTATTTAAATAGTCTTCATTGTATTCTTTACTAATTTTCCTCCTTATTTGAAATGAAGACTCATTCAAACAATGTAATTTTGTGGAAAAATCAAAAAGTTGCTAGGACATACCGAAATACAGTACCAAGGGTTACCAATTGCATGAAAAGGTTAGTTTTTCGAAATAAAGGATTTAAGTGTATTGTTGTTAATCATTTAATTACAGAACATTCTACAATCCATACTTTGTTAGTAAAAAATACTTATACATAAGTTACTAAAATTATCAATTATTTATTTATTATTATTATTTAGTACTTTGCGCTATTTAATAAATATATGTTTTATATGTTGACAAAATTAATTTTAGTGAGATTTCAGATATAAAAAGCTTCTGAAAATTATGGCTGCAATAAGTATGCTGTTACTAAACTATATTATATTAATCATAGAAAACAATAGATCTATGCAGATCGATCCTAAGAAAAACTTCAAATCAAAGTAGGTACACTATTTTTAAACCTCAGTGGCGTTAATCTCAAAGCCAAATTGCCCACAAAATGCCAATGAAGAACTAAAATTAGATTTTTTTCAAAATTCAACAGCTACAGAAATCATCATCTGCCTAGCCTTTTCCCAACTATATTGGGGTCGGCTTCCAGTCAAACCGGATGCAGCTGAATACCAATATTTTATATGGACCGACTGTCTATCTGACCTCCAAACCCAGTTACTGGGTAATGCTGGTTGTTAGACTTTTCGCCTTCTGACGACCCATAACGACTGTCAAATATCCACGAATGACAACCGGGACCAACGGCTTAACGTGCTTTCCGAGGCACGGAGGGGTCTCGGTATGTAAAGATGGTCACCCATCCACAGACCAACCGCGGCAAGCGTAGCTTAACCCGATCGACCCGTGCGGCTGTTATTACTTAGCCACAAGCCCCACAAGCAGCTACAGAAATATATATAAGAATTTACACATAAACAGTGGTCAGCTGTTTCTTAAGGATTTATTGCTTTATTTCAGAAAACCAGATGAGTACTATTAATGCTAATGTGTTTATTTGGTTGTAAGTTTGGCGCTACCCCATTTATCAAGACTTCAGAATGATCTAGAATAAATGCCGCGATTCAGAGTTAATCTTGGAATGCTAGAAAAGATTCAAAAATATCTTCAGAGATCGAAATAGTTTTTGAACTTCGGATTTGGATGAGAAAATAGAAAAGAAAATAGTTTATTGCCTAGGTAAAACAGTAAGCAGGTTCTCAGATTAACACAAGTTGATACGACATGAGTAATATATTACCTACAGATAAGTTATTATAAAGTATTATTTACCAGTGAGCCCCAAACTAGACAATTACTCTGTATCTTGGGACTCGGGGTACGAATTCCAGAGTGAAGACTAGAGATTTCAGGTATGGTATGGCATGTGTGGTGTGGCAGCCAAGCTTATTTATTTATGTACCGTGAAACGGGGGGAATAGGGATGCAGGGGTGAATCGGGACGAAACTTTAAAATGGATTATAACGTTGAAATAATATAGTTTGTTGCCAACAAGGACACTTAATCGTTAATTATAATACAATAAACACATAAGTGTAATTTTTGCCAACAAACTATATTAATTCAATGTTAAAATCCCTTTTAAAGTTTCGTCCCGATTCAACCCTGCATCCCTATTCACACCGTTTTACGGTACTAGCAGTGCCCCGCGGTTTCACCCGCATAATTCTCGATCCCGTGGGGATATCGGGGTAAAAAGCATCCTGTGTTAATCCAGGTTATAAACTATCTGTGTGCCAAATTTCATCTAAATCCGTTCAGTAATTTTTGCGTGAAAGAGTAACAATCATGCATCCATCCATCCATCCTCACAAACTTTCACGTTTATAATATCAGTAGCAGCGGCGGGGTGTGAATTTTTGTGAGAGAGAAGAGAGAAGCGAAGCCAGTTTTAACTTAGTTATCAATAAAGTAAAAATTAATTTATGAACTGTCTTTACTGAATTTAACATCATTATCGTCAAATAGCAGAACCAAAAAGACGCTGTCACTACAAACAAAACTGTTCCCGATTATGACGTTAAGGCGGCGCCGGGTTATTTTAGATTTTTTTTTTTTTGTAATTGAAAGCGTTTTTGTTGTTAGAAAATTATGGTGAATTAAATACCCGTAGTGTAACTATACAAGGTGTAATTTTAATCACCGTTAATCTCTTAAGAGGTCATTGTACTCATCATTATGAATAACTTTTACCATAGGACCAAACCTGAAATCGCGAAAAAAAAATCAGCTTTTCCCTACATGTATGTACGCATAACTCGTCAAAATGTAGGGAGCACCTGATTTTTCTTCGCGATTTCGGGTTTGGTTCCATAGTAAAAGTTGTTCATAATGATGAGTACAATGACCCCATAAGAGGTTAACGGTGATTAAAATTACACCTTGTATTATTTGGCAATAGTAGACACTATTGACTGTGCCATTTTTCAATAGCGGTAGTGTTGCTGTTGCGAACCCCAGAAGGGAAGTCGGTAGGAATCGTGTTATAGGCTACTTTCACCACTGATCAGTAGGAATAAACACTTCACATGTTTTCAATAGTTGAAAAATGTCCCATGACCTGAATCGTCCCATGTCATCAGCAACAGGCGACGACATCTCTTACATCGTGCATGTGCAACTGCCCAGGTTAGTGAATAGAGGATTGACAGAAGTGGTAACTTGGTTTCTATGCCAGAATTTCGTCATATTCTAGAATTATCATTATAATTATTCATCTAGAGCAATCAGCTTACACCACAATTTATAAAAGTGCAACTTGTGATGCAAATGCAACTGAATTGCGGTTGATCGACGTCGGCCATTCGACATAGGTCAAACATAGTGATATAGAACCAACCACAATTTAGTCACACCTTACTTTTGTTTGTTTAATACCTATTTAATTGATAAACTAAATCGGTTAATGAAGTTTCCTAGTTTCATTATGGTGTATGGCCTGTCCAGCAAGTTCAATTACCACCATCAAACTGAAGAAGGCATTTTGGCAAGGAGCAGAGAGTGTACAATATCAACAAGACAATGAATCATCATCATTTGACTAGCCTTTTCCTAATTATATTGGGGTTGGCTTTCAGTCTAACTAACTGAATACCAGTATTTTACATGGAGAAACTGCCTGTCTGACCTCCACAACTGATTGGGTAACACCCCTGATACCCCTTGGCAAGACTGATTGTCAGAATTTCGTTTTTCTGACTATCTGTAACAACTGCCAAAGATCTAAGATGAACAAGCCAATAAAACAAATAAATACAAACCCAAATGTGGCACAGTGACGGTCACTTGATTATTTGTTCCAACATCCACCGATGCCATTTTGTTAACGTCAACTGACGCCGGCTTGAAATCATCTGGAAAATGTTAACAACATGTCAAGCAATTAATTTAACCACATGTTTAATTATACTTGGCATAAATTATAAGTCAATGACCCTAAAATGTCAGGAATGAATGTAAGTTGAATAGGTTTCTTTAATAAGCAAAGAACACTGGCAGAAAGCCAAGCAAAGGATGCATGTGATCCTTATTACATATTATTCAGAGAAAATAAAACAAATGAACCACAACAGAGTGGAGGCCCCTAATTATTTTTCAAATAGGTAGGTTAAATAATATTTCTCTTGAAAGTGTTTCAATCATTTATTGCGAGACAAGTCAAATATTATCAGCAAACATATTAGATAAGTAATAAACTTTAAATTATAGCCTATCATATGAATACGAACAAATTAAAAATACTCCTAATTCAATTAATTGAAATTTTTAATTCAACTAAATATGTTTTTATTATTATAAAATGAGTGCTCAAGGCGTGCATATTTGGATTTACCAAACTTTTTTTTAAGTATGTACAATTTATGTGCGGGGACCCTTCTCCTGTGGAGGCCCCGGGCAGTTGCCCTGGTTGCCCTCCCTTAAATCCGGCCCTCGTTACCACACCCAATAATTGGCTTGTAATGTTTAGCATTACATGGTTTACATTTCATCATAATGATGATAACAACCAAGTGTTAGTAATTGTCTTACATTTCATCATAAGACACACACACAAACACACAAACACACACACACACACACACACACACACACACACACACACACACACACACTCATTACTAATAGTTATGCACACCAAAACTTTTTTTTAAACCATTGTAATTGTTCAATTAGTACCAACAATTATTGATTCTAAACAGAAAAACTGAATGAAAAAAAGATAATGATGAGAAGACATTGAATGAACTTGTAATTGCTGATCATGACATAGTTTGATTAGCATCAATAAGACAGCAAATTAATACTCTATTCAACATGATATTTGCAAGGAAAAAATGAATGAAAAAAGTTATTGGAATGATTCATATAATTTTAAATCCACAAGAACCTCTTGATTGAATTAATGACAAATAACAGTAGGTATCCTATATTTCCTTTCTTCATATTCAAATTGTTTAGATCAAAATGGCTAACTAAGGGCAGCTCTGCTAACTAAATGAAATACAAAAAGTAAAAAATCTTCTATGAAATTAAATGCAAATCTACAGAACCTTGATTGTGATTGTCCAATGCAATAACTGTTGGCCATTCTAACTAAAAGATCAAACTATGTTTAAAATGGTACTTACATTTAATTGTGTGGTATTGAGATGCCTTGTTATTGGTGAAACTAGCTCCCAACTTTAACTCTCTCACATCATAGTTCAGGCTGTGTTTATCGGCCATTATGACCCACTGGCTATGCCATAAATAGATTTTTTTTCCTAGAAAATAAAATATATAAAATATACATTACATGGAAATCTTTCTTATTTTTTTTTCTGCATAAACTAATATGGGTCAGTCACAGCTGATCACAGCAATAAGGAATAATAACCTACTGTAATATCAACTATTATGTATTTTGATAACAAGGGGCCTTAGGTAATAGGTAATACGGGCTGGTGTCCGCAACTCCACGTCAATGCGCGTATTTTGCGTGATGAACAAGGGGCCTTATAATAACACTATAATAATTGTGTATTGTTTAAGGCTTACCTGTAAGTAATGACAAATAAATAGTACAGGTTAATACACTCCCGGACTCTTAAATCAAGCTATTCTGCTTTTTTTTTTAATAAGTTTATAACTTTCAAAATGGTTGTAGATTCAAATTTGGAACAATGATGACACCAAAATGATGGCCAGCATTCTGGCTTCAAAACTACATCATAACTTTTTCTTTGACTCATCACTATTTTGATGGCCTGTGCCTTTATACCTAACATGGAAATGCATGGTGGCTCAATTTATGAGTTTGGGAGTGTATAATTGTATCCACAAATTCATTGTAAAATGGCTGAAATGGCAAATATCTCTAGTAATAAACTTAATAAAGTTATGCAATGCTTAGTTTACACTACATTCTTATCACTGAATGTCAATTAGATAACAATAATGATTTCAGTCAAGTTATTGAGGTAATCTTGTGCATTTATTCATTAATAAGTCAGTTCAAACCTTGGAGGTGTTTGGTATAAATAAACCTTTCTCTTTTCAGGCTTTATTCAAGTTTAGCTTTGAGAAATTATCACTATGTAGTACTATTACTTTTTGATTCTATCTTCAGGAGTTGAAATCATCAGGATACACCCTTCTAAAATATACAGGGTGTGGCACACAAATTCCAGCTTAAAATTGGAAACTATAACATAGCTGGACGGTGTACTACATACATTAAATAAACTACACTGCTGTAGGCATGTATTTATCATGTAACTGCAATTATTGTGTGCCTACATGTCTACTTCCTAGATTCCTAGAACTTTCTTTAGCATGTGTTTCCTATGAATTCATCTACAAGATTTTGACATTTTATAAATATTAAGAATTAATTGACAGTGAAGATTTGATTGTACAATTTTTATTAGCATGTTTAGTTGAAGATTTATAAACTGTTTGTGTCAAAATGACATGAAATATATTATGCTACTTTAAACTACCAAAAGCTGATAGAAAACAGAATAAGAAATAAACCTTTATTCTCAGGAAATCCAAATCAATTTTATTAGTTAGAATATTTCATATATTTTAGATTTTAATAAATATGCATGGCAGTGTTCAATTTTGGTTTTATTAAATATTCACCTACAACATATCATAAATTATGAATACCTGTAGTACAAGTAAATACACCGACACAGGTACCTATTATGCATACGTATCTCTACATTCACTAGCACAGCTGACAAACTAGGTCTGCATTTTTTTTTTTCGCCACAACACAATTTATTTCACTTAATATGATAGATAAGCAGTTGACCCCTTAAACAATAATATACTGCTTAAATAGCAAAAATATAATGTTAATTGCAACATAAACTCATAAAAGAAAGTTCAAATAGATAAAATATGGCAAACAATTTTAAAGACGGACTAATCCTTACCTTCGATTGATTCTCCACCGATGTTTTAACAAACCCAACTATGTCTCAGAAATAAATGTCATCGTCAGTACGATTTTTAGGCGCACTAATTAGATAATAATTTCATGGAGAAGGGCTCGCTAAAGTAATAAAATAGTCCAATAAGTTAGACATGGACTATTCCTTCGACCTAGTTCCCATGACGTTTAATTTAGAGATGGCGTGTTATCACCATACTAATCGAATAGAGTAGCGCTGAATTATTAACTAACATCACAAATACGGTTAGTTGGAATGTAAAAAATATTGTAATGAAAATCAAATATATTGTAGAAGAATATATTGGCAGATAGGTCGATAATATTTGCTACTTTCTACGTATTTAATAAGTTTCAATCAGCATAGCTATTCACAACTATTCGACAGGATTCCGAGTCAAAAATTACACATTCTCGGTTAACTTATTTACCTGCCTAGTCCCCGACCGCAAATAGCCGTCGGAACTCAAGAAGAACCGAAGAACTGTGGTGGTCGTATAGCAGAGAAACTTACTGCCAATTGCTCCCGCTAGAGGGCACTATTGCCCTAGATTACAAAAAGGTTATATTAGTTCTTAATAATTTTAATTTGTAAATAATAACATAACATCAAGCCTCTGTCAAACTTTAATAGATTTTCAACTTTATCGCTAAAGTATTAAGTTCAAGGTTGATTGGGAAAATTTGACAGTTTCGGGTAGCTTGATGTGCTGGCTCCATACATCAGAACTATAAAGTTAAAAAATCGTGGCAAGGACCTTCAACAAGTGGTGTCACTACTGACTAATATATCGTCAGGAAAAAGACATATTATTGTGCATGCAGGATCGGAGAAAGGGTTTGTGCCAGATGCATTATTGGTATTCAGCACAAAATACAAATCAGCTGACTACCATGATGATATGAATACTACCAACTTTACGAAATGGTTTGAGGAAATGTTGATACCAAATCTCACTAAACCTAGTGTACTTGTGATGGACAATGCAAATTACCATGTGAAACAAGTAAACAAAATCCCTACTATGTCTGATTATAAAGCTAATCTCCGAATATGGCTTCAAGAGAATAATATTAATTTTGAAGAATATCATACCAAAGCTGAATTAATGTGTTTGGTGTAAGATAATAAACCTGCAGTAGTTTACGAAGCAGAAGTACTTCTAAAAAACACAGTCATACCCACAATCACGGCCACGGTGTCATTGTGACCTCAATACAATTGAGCTTGTATGGAGTCAGGCGAAGAGAAAAGTAGCAAGCAAAAATATAGGAATACCAGGGTCTGAAATGCAAAATTTAAAGAATGTTTTCTGTCCATAACTGCTAATGACTGGAAGAAGTACACTGATCACGTACTAAATGTTGAGCATCAGTACAAATTAAGGGACCGTATTGTTGAAAACGAACTTGCACGATTCATAATACATGTTGGGGACAGTAGCAGTAGCAGCGAAGAAAGCGATGAAGCTGATTCAGTATTATCAGGTGTAAAGTTTTTGGAATCCGAGTTCGACTATAACTCATTACCCCATGTTTTGTTTTGATTTTACTGTCATCCTCATCACATCAGTGGTCTCTATTCCATTAAATAAATGTATAGTAATAACTTTTTGTTTAATTCAACCTTTTCTGTATAAGACTGTGCCAGGAAAGTTGAGCTGTGAACTTTAATGTGCAGAAGTTAAAAAATGCCAAGCTAGTTTCGTTTAAAGCTTAACTTTGGTACTGATAATGATCATCCTCACGGCAAAATATTGTAACGCTAACTTGCTTATCCATCATTGCGCGAGTACATAATGGTGGTTTAACAGTTCCAAGTAAATATCAAGGGTAATAAGGTAATTATAATCTAAGTATATTTTTAATAAAACACTGATCTAAATATCGCATAATATGTCTTGAATTATAAATACTCGTAGTATCAACGCCGTTTGAGTAGTGAATAGCCAAGGTTGACAGCTCTTGATTTTTTAAAATTCCCGCCTTTTTTCTTGGACAGCTTTTGTTGGTCAGACTCCTAGCTGCCGACTATTTCTGTTTTGTAGTCGTTAGGCGATTAGTCAGAACTAATCGCCTAATCACTTAGAGAAAAAGAGAAATGTTGGATTTTTACTTAAACCATTTGAAATATTTTCAAATGGTTTAACTAGACTAAGTAATACACTATGCTGTGTTTTTGTGAGCCTTGCCTTGAACCTCGAAACCAAGCTCAAAATGCAGAAATCTATGCGAGTCTTTGGCACAGAGGTTTGTCTCTAGTCCAGTACCTATCTCACTCTACCACATTCACACAATCACACAATCTCCGCTAGGAGTATTAGTGTTCTGTGCACACAATGGTCCAGTCCAGTTAAGTGTCACTGTCAATGTCAGCCGGGTTTAATGACAGAATTGTTTTTGGATCTCTTTGGAAAATAATTTGTTGATTTCGTTGCTATAGCCGAAACTGCCTAAAATAAACAATATGACAAAAAAGTCAATAAGTTTGGACGTTGATCCAACAATCATGGAAAAGAATATGAGAATTATACGGGTAAGTTTGTAGATTACTTACGCTATTTACGCCCAACAATTACCCACAATCCACATTTAATTTAATTTTTATTCATAAGAAAGTGGTTATTAATGGATTAGTTTATGTATCATGTAGCATTTATTACTGACGTAATTATTTATTGCAATTCAGGAGAACCCGGTTGAGGAAGAATTCAACAAGCTTCTAACTAATGTAGAGACAGTACCTTCGAAACTTGTGAAACCTACCCCAGGTAACATAATATTCTTAAATATTTAATATTGCCACGATGTGCACTCGTGCACAGCTCTTCCTTGCAACTAAATCTCCCTGATATGCGCAGAATACATTCCAAGTCTCGACATTCACAAAGTTAATTTGCAACTTTTTCATTGCAGGCTTTTGTGTAAAAACGTTTACAAAGCCAGATAATAAGAAGGTATTTGTAAATATATGCCTCACTGATGCTATCATTTGCCCAAGAGACATCAGCAATGAAGAGCTTATGCAAATCCTCAGTTCTGAAGATCCATCAACTTACAGAGTGCCCATGAGCATTGGTGAAGGTAGAACTGAACCTGACAAGTCTGGAGCCCCAGCTACAGTGTATGATGTTGCTATAAACCCAGAATTTTTCAAGAAAATTGAAAAGGATGATTTGTTCCAAACATTCTTCCTTACTGTTGTCTTTGAAGGTTTACAGGATAAGTATCAGTTTGAAATAGATATGCAAAAGTACACAATTTTGAAAAATAGAAAGTCTATTGGTACTTTGCAGTGTCATAGAATTCAAATAAGAGGAATAAAGACTGGAGGAGGGAATAAGGTAAAACCTCCTTTAATTGAGGAGTTAGATGATAAGGGTGTTGTGCAAAAACCTGGTGTTCCAGCCACTGTCAAGAGGGAACTGGAGTATAGACTGAGACGTGAACCACCGACTGGAGAGATTGAATACTTGCTGGCTGAATTTAAGATTCCTTCTTCTGTAAGACTATTAATTCCTAATTGAAATGAATGCTGTCTAAAACTAAAAAAAATGACTAAAGTAGACAAAAAAGTTATACTATGGAAAATAATCTTTAATATTATGAACTTTCAGGTAAATCTCAAAGATCTGAACTTGGAAGTAGGTGAAGACCGCCTGGTTTTGGACTCTAAAGGACTCTTTGAACTGGTGGATTTCTTCCTGCCATGCAGTGTGGATCAAGAAGTCATTGATGCACAGTTGAATAGAAATGATGATGTAAGTTTTCATTTTTTACATCCCTACTTGTTAAGCCATAATTCGTGTGCGTTACTCCAGCAGGAAAGTAGCTCCTAGAGTGATTTGAATGGAACATATAATTAGTGCGTGTTCTGCTGTCAATGTGCGCTAAATAAAAAATTTGTGTGATTTGTGTGCTTTGTTGTTTTGGAAAAAAACGGAAAAAACGATTTCTGCTGGAGTAACGTTGCTCCAGCGGAAAAATTCTAAACGAATGATCGGAGAGAGAAATATCGTGCATGGGCAGAGAGCTTATATTTATGCAAATTTGTGCACCGAAAATATAATTTGTGCGTCTTCAGGTTTTCGAGATATTACAATTCAAACTCAAACTCAAAGCATTTATTTCAATTAAACCAATTACAGGCACTTTTGAATTGTTAAAGAGTCAGTCAGTTAGTCAGAAAAATTGAAGCTAGTCGCCCATTCCAAAACGTAGATCTCTATGGAGAAGAATGGGCAAGAAACTCCATGGACACTCTTTTAAATCAAAATTGTTACAAAATCCTGGGTAAATTGTTTTTGTTGCTTCTATATGTGAGAACAATGTAAAAATAGATATTTAAAAACAATTCAAAATATAAGATTAAAAATAAGCCCTGGCAGCTAAGAGATGACCAGTCTCCACTGACGGCGCCCATTCACAAACATGACGCGTGGATCAGCACCAATTCCTGCTGGAGTAACGTTTTGCAGAATCGTGTATCTCTAAAACCATTGTATGTGCGCCTGTAGAATAAACATACACGAGTAGCTCTTAATTTGTGCGTATTTGTGAAAGAATTAGATTTAAGAAAATACAGCCTTGGCCAAAAGTATTGAGCACCTTACAAATTTCGCTCGTTCACGGAAAGTATGGGAGTAAACCAAATCTATTGTTGAAGAATTCTTTTGTCGGCCATCTACAAAGGTTTAAACAATGACCCACGCCGCACAGCTAGCAATAAAACACCTGGGTGCAATAAAATGTGTTTTTTACAATTTTTGTATTTATTTATCAGTTCGCTACCATCGCTCGTTGTGAACACATCCAGTGATCTAGTGCGCCTTTTGTATTTTATTTCAGAAGTTTTAAGTGTTATCGTTGCAATATGCCAAAACAAAACGAACTTTCTTTAGAAAAACGTGTGCAGATACAGCTTCTGTATGAGCAAGGGAAATCACAAGTAGAGATTTCTAAAACTGTGAAATGTTCGCGCCGATCCGTGCAATATGCTATTCAGCGATTCTCTACTACCGGATCACATGAAAATAGACCGAGAACCGGGCGCAAACGCATCACCACAGACCGTCAAGATCGTCAGTTACTGAGAGAGTCGTTAAGAAATAGGAAAAAAACATCTTCAGAGCTCGCTGCTGAGTTGTCGGAACAAATTAAGAAGCCAATTTCTGCTCGAACTACTCGCAGAAGACTTCAAGAAGCTGGTCTGAAAGGCTGTAAAGCTAGGAAGAAGCCATGGCTCTCCGATAACAACAAAAAAGCTCGATTGAAATGGGCTTTAAAACACCGAACTTTCACCGCTGAAGATTGGTTAAATGTTGTTTGGTCAGACGAATCAAACTTTGAGGTGAGTAAGTCAATTTAATGCCCTGATACAATTTTATAAAATGTTTTAAAAACCAAACGCATAATTGAATTTATTTTAGTTTTACGGAACTCAATATTTTTCTCTTTATTGCAGATTTTTGGTACACCTGGTGTGACCTTTGTGCGTCGCCGTGTGGGCGAAGAATTTAAGCCAGAGTGTGTGATCCCAACCGTTAAACACGGTGGAGGCAGCATAATGGTCTGGGGTTGCATGACCGATTCTGGAGTTGGCGAATTGTTCGTGTGTGAGGGTCGCATGGACTCTACTAAGTACATAAATGTACTAGAAACTGTATTACTGCCTTCATTCACGAAACTTTTTGGCGACACGAATATGGATGGTGTCAAATTCCAGCAGGATAACGCGCCATGCCACAAATCTGCACGCACTATGAGATGGTTTCGGGAAAATAACACGGAACTGCTTGACTGGCCAGCTCAGTCTCCAGATCTGAACCCCATAGAACATTTATGGGGTTTATTAAAGCGCAGGGTTAGGCGCCACACAATTAACAACAAAGAAGATTTAAAACGCTGCCTGCGCCTAGAATGGAACTCGATTACTGTTGACGACTGTAAAAAACTTGTTAACTCTTTACCAAAAAGAATTTCTGCCGTAATTAAGGCAAAGGGTGGACCCACAAAATATTAATTTTCTATTAATAAATAGTAAAATAAACCCATATAAAACGTTTTGTTTTATTTCTATTTGATACTCCGCATAAAACTGAAAGATATCATGGGTGCTCAATACTTTTGGCCAAGGCTGTATTTATAAATTTTAAGTAATCGCACTTTTTTGAAAACCCGAAAAAATGCCGCAGCGCCTAAATGAGAAAACGTAAAAGCTCGCTGAAAACTGTATTTGGTCCATCTTAACGCTTATAATAACCATAAAAAGTTTCAAAAGTGTACATGCATGCGTAATCAAATAATATTGGTAAAAGTCAAAACGACGGTGTCATAACTTTGACGCCAAAATACAAGAAACCGGCTCAACCCAAGATGTGTAGGTGTAAACCAAAAATTAGTGCGTGTAGTCATAAATATATAGTGAAAATATTCAGCTTGGAATGTTTCGCATTAAGTAGATATAAACAAAAAACAAAATATGTCAAAAACGGCTGGCTATCCGACCAAATTCGAATGACTACAAAAAAGCGACGGATTCATACATATCGATGACCTTCTTAACTTTACTCACGGACCGGTTGACACGTGTTATGCCCGAGTACACTGAAGTAGAAAATAAGTAAAAAAATAAATTTGTTATTGGATTATATTCTACTAGCTGTTTCCGTGACTGCACATGATTAAGTACCTACCTACATTATAAAAAGTAGCATAAGAGCTTTTCCAAGGTATAAGCTATCTTCTTCATTGCAAACATTAAATACATTCAGTATTTTGTGTGTATAAATATAGTTGGGAAAAGGCTAGGCAGATGATGATGAAGGACATACATCCAGACATATATTGCCGGTTATTTAAAAAAAAAATATTCAAGAAATGTGTGATAAATAGGTACTACAAAAAGGAGCCTACAGATACAGTTTATAAATAAGAAGCCAATTAACACAACAGTAAAAAAGGCAAAGTATCTACATACATTGAGTTCAGCCGTGGTTAGATAGATTTTAACATTAAGTTCTTCATCATTAAGAGCCTATACTGCCTCAGCTAAAATTCATTCTATCTCGCTCGCACGATACCTACTGCTGAGCCCGGACTGAGTGAGAGCGGGACTGAGTGTGGTGCTGGGAGGCAGGGAGCGCCGATAGTTTAGGTAAATGCTGTTTACGGTGAAAATAATAGTATTTAAAAATAAAAAGTATCTACTTTATATTTAGTTCAGTTATTATGCAAAGTTTCATGATCTAATTTGGAGTATTTTTGAATACTAGCGGTTTATTGTTCGGTTTGGAGGTAACTTTGTAATTTTTTTCTATCGAGAAAATTTTATGCAATCGTGTTTTTTGGCTAACAAATTACTTAAAATTAATCCTCAACTTTACCATATATTTACTTCAAAATGAATGCTGCAGTATTTTCGATATAACGGAGGATCATGCTAAGCTATTTGAGGTAGTATTGGCCCACAAAACTAAAACATAAAAAACTCGGCTAAAACGACATTTGTCAAAAGAGTCCCGTAAATAAGTGTCTTTGTCACCCATATCATGCCCACAGTGAGTGTTCGTTTCAAGTAATTTCGTAAATTGGTGCCCCAGAGGCATCACGGAATTTTTGTTTGACGCCAGGCACTAGAGATTGCTAAAAAGACCTCCGCACGGAATCGGTTAATAGAAGATTCCCCTTTTCCCCCTCACCACCGCTGCTTACCTCTGGCCCCGCGCCATCCGCTGACGCGCCCCAAAATTAGGTCGTATAATTGCCAACAAACCTTTGTACGCGACTGTATGGACAACATCTAGGTTTAATACGTCCAATAAAGAAGGTCATCGATATGTATGAATCCGTCGCTTTTTTGTAGTCATTCGAATTTGGTCGGATAGCCAGCCGTTTTTGACATATTTTGTTTTTTGTTTATATCTACTTAATGCGAAACATTCCAAGCTGAATATTTTCACTGTATATTTTCACTATATATTTTTGACTACACGCACAAATTTTTGGTTTACATCTACACATCTTGGGTAGAGCCGGTTTCTTGTATTTTGGCGTCAAAGTTATGACACCGTCTTTTGACTTTCACCAATATTATTCGATAACGCATTAATGTACACTTTTGAAACTTTTTGTGGTTATTATAAGAGCTAAGAAGGACCCAATACAGTTTTCAGCGAGCTTATACGTTTTCTCATTTAGGCGCTGCGGCAATTTTTCGGGTTTTCAAAAAAGTGCGATTACTTAAAATTTATAAATATTTTCTTAAATCTAATTCTGTCACAAATACGCATAAATTAAGAGCTACTCGTGTATGTTTATTCTACAGGCGCACATACTCGTATAATGGTTTTAGAGATAGGTACACGATTCTGCAAAACGTTACTCCAGCAGGAATTGCAATATCTCGAAAACCTGAAGACGAACAAATTATATTTTCGGTGCACAATTTTGCACAAATATAAGCTCTCTGCCCATGCATGATATTTCTCCCTCCGATCATTCATTTAGAATTTTCCTGCTGGAGCAACGTTACTCCAGCAGGAATCGATTTTTCCAAAACGACAAAGCGCACAAAATTTTTATTTGGCGCACATTTACAGCAGAACACGCACTAATTATACGTTCTATTCAAATCACTTTAGGAGCTACTTTCCTGCTGGAGTAACGCACACCCGTAATTCTTGGAAGAAGTTGGTAATGTTTAGGGTTGCGTACCCAAAGGGTGCCAAACGGAACCCTATTACTAAGCCTCCATTGTCCGTCCGTCCATCTGTCTGTCAGTGGACTGTAACTCATGAACTAAACACAGTACAGACAGAACACATACACACACACAGATTGTGTATTTCTCTTGCCACTATAATAAAAATAAAGTAAAAAATTAAAGGGACCCCCCTTTAATTTGTTACTTTATTTTATTTTAAGATACAAGAAACATGTTTTTTTAAATATGTAGTGTTAAATATTGTACAGTAGTACGGAACCCTTCGTGCGCGAGTCCGACTTGATTAAGTTAGAATACTCTATCAATTTTATTTGACTAGGAGGCCTGTGCCCTACAGTGGAACAATTTTATTTGACAAGGCCTGTGCCCTACAGTGGAACAATTTTATTTGGCTAGGAGGCCTGTGCCTTACAGCAGAACAATTTTATTTGACTAGGAGGCCTGTGCCATACAGTGGAACAATTTTATTTGACTAGGAGGCCTGTGCCTTACAGCGGAACAATTTTATTTGACTAGGAGGCCTGTGCCCTACAGTGGAACAATTTTATTTGACTAGGAGGCCTGTGCCTTACAGCGGAACAATTTTATTTGACTAGGAGGCCTGTGCCTTACAGCGGAACAATTTTATTTGACTAGGAGGCCTGTGCCCTACAGTGGAACAATTTTATTTGACTAGGAGGCCTTTGCCTTACAGCGGAACAATTTTATTTGACTAGGAGGCCTGTGCCCTACAGTGGAACAATTTTATTTGACTAGGAGGCCTGTGCCCTACAGTGGAACAATTTTATTTGACTAGGAGGCCTGTGCCCTACAGTGGAACAATTTTATTTGACTAGGAGGCCTGTGCCCTACAGTGGAACAATGAATAGGCTTGAAAAAAATACATGTACTGTGTATGTAGGTGGGTACTATTTACATCTCTTGTGTTCTTTGTGGGTTTCAGATGCTGTTTGTGAAGATGCCAGCAATTCATTAGATTATTTTCATGTTGTTATCAAAGCTTAAATAAATAAAACTAAGACTGTAGTATGTTTGTTTTATTGTTGGTTAAGACAATTGTTAGTATGGATTATAAAATTAGATAACCATGTGTCTGACTAGTCCTATCATGGAAAACGGGTTGGTTTAATATACAAACATTGAAATTGACGATTAATAAACAGAAATTGGATACGTACGTGTGTTGGCACAGTACAAAAGGCACTACAGAATACTTAATAATACATTTGTATTTCTTCTAATTATTTAAAAATTAATAATTCACAGTAGCATAATATCACAAAATAATGCCAATATCTCCTAATAATAATAAAAAAAAAACAATTATTACCTGTGTAACAAACAAATAAGATATTATGAGATTGCCGATTATGTAATAAATCACAATTTTAAGAGAATTTACAATAAATAAGTACATAATTAAGATCTAAAATAAATAAAGTAAATGCAGTTAGGTACTATAAAAAGAATAATAACAGAAAGAAGAATAATTATAAAATTTGAACCTACTTAATATTCTACATTATTATACATAATTGGTAAAAAAATAACTGCCATATATTATTAGAAATTAGCATGCGAGTTGTGATTTTGAGTTGTAAGCCTCAATATTAATTCTTAATAGAGTCTACATATGTACTATAATTATGTATTATCTAAACCCCAACGTTCCAGGTATCGCGGTCATAAAAATTGGGATCGAGACCCCACGACGACATCCACTACTAAATATCCAGCGTCCTACTCACACGTTTTATGACCACAATTGGCCCGAGTCTTGGCGTTCAGCAAGTTCTCATTTTCATGTCCAGTCATTACAAAATGCAAATAATAGGCTTGTCCCCAATTTCATCGGACTTGAACATAACTGGCGAAATGTGGGGGTAAGGGCGGATACAGGTAGGTAACTGCTCCCCCCCCCCCCCAAACAGGAAACATAATAGAAAATTATCATTATTATACATGTAATCTTTTCATTACATTTTTATTACAGTTTTTATAGTTATTGTATCTCATTGATAAATAATTAATCCCAAAGACATAGTGCAATACTAGGGGGGGCCCCTACTTGTCTGGCCCTTGTGCCCCTCTCAGAAATAAATCCTGGATCCGCCCTGTGTACTATAGGTACACCTTTGCCTAACTCTTCGGGGAAACACGCGTGAAAAATTTTGATTTTGGACACTTACGAACAATCACTATTTTAAAAGTTTCAGAAACTTTTAAAATAGTGATTGTTAGTCGTGTCCTATCTCTACCCAGAGACAAGACACGAACATACACTCGGCAAAACTGGACACACGGAAACCAAATTACAGAGATTCAACTAAAACTCGTCATGTTTTATATTAAAACTTTTCCGTACACTAGGCTCAATTCCCGCCAGCAGACTCTCATCATACCTCCTCAAAAGAGGTTTTATTTCCTCCAGCATACTCTCATAGTCTCTAACTTGTATGTTTATAACTGTGCTAAATCTTTGGCGTTGGTTCCTGTTGAGGTAAAGTTTTAGAGAGGGATAGCTCATGATCTGTTCGTGTTGGCAGACGCCACGTTCGGTCACGCAGTTCACTTTACCCAGTTGGACGGCGTTGTTTAGTAACTGCGAAAGAGGAAATTTACCTTGATTAATAAGCATGGTAAGTGGTTGTAAGCATAGATAATACGCTTATATTATATAGGTTGTAAGTGCAGGACAGGTCCAGCTGATGGCAACAGTTGCACTGCACATGGTTCAAATTCGCTTAACACTTCAGTTTTTTGTAAAATGTTGAGTGCATGGCAACACCCAAGTTCCTGGATTTAATGCCAGTTATGATACTCACAATACCAGCTACTGCGAAGTCTGTAAACTTTTCGTAGCAGCTGTAACATCTCGGGGAATGGAAGTAGACCAGCCATGGTTTCTTAGTTCTGTAAATGAGATATTATTAAAAAGTTTATAAGCTATTGGTTTTATATTTCATCCGATGATTTTCACATTATTCCATACATCCGATAGACTTTATAGGCAAGCTTGAAACGAAAAAGTGGTTAACAGAGTGGTCATGGTCATCTACAAAATAACTTCAAACTCAAATACTTTATTACACTCATGTGGACCAACCCAAATAAAGCAAACCAACACTAACTGGTCGATCGGACGATCTTAGCAGTAGTTCAATAATAGAAATACATATCATCATAATAGAATAGTTAATATTACCCGGTCGGGTTCAACTCTTCCGCGATGACTTGCTTGGAGAAGGTTTGCCAGTTGAGCTTCTGCACCGAGTCGTCGATGTACCCAAACGCCCATTCCAATATATAGGGCGCTTGCGATAGATGCTGCAGGCTAACACTGAAAAGAAAAGAATCATTAGTAGATAAGCGTCAAAAATTGTGTGAAATGATGTTGTTGGTTAGCCCTTCAACTGGCATGCGCAAATCGTAAAAATTGACAAGTCTGTCAACGGCCTTAGCGAGGCCCCGCCCCCTTTCGGATTACTTGCGTTTAAACCCCGATTTCTCGCTATTTTACTATGAAACCCTATAAAACTGTATCTGATTCGTAATCTGTATAATATTTCCTATTCGTTGTATGACCTTCATCTAATTTCGTTAACAATAAAACGAACATGTTGCAAACTAAAACCAAGTTTTGTTATTATCACCACTTTTTTTCATTCTTGAACGATGATGAACCAAAAAAAAATCGTCAAATTAATTTTTTTTTTTGCTTTATAATGTTTAGATATCGAGAACCATCACGTTTGCGGAGTTTCGCTAGCTAATTTAATTTGTCCCTGTATAAGAAGGGTTGGGACTAGTGCTCCTAATACAAGTTATATTGATAACTTAGCTAGGGTATTTATTTATTTTTCAATAAGCTGTTCTTGGTATGCAAATAAATAATTATATTATTATAAGTGCCCACCAACCTGTAGTGTTGCCCAGAAGCAATGGGATAGAGCCTTGCGGTGGCTGCACGGATGTTTGTACAGAACCCAGTCGGGTTGCTCGCGCAGTTCAGAATGCCCACGCGCACGAAATCTAGCGGGCGAAGCTGTAAATACAAACAATTGTATATTATTTTCGATTCAATCTTTCACCAAAGCCATCTAAGGCAACTAAAACAATCTTATCCCTCTTTACGTTGTAAAGTGACACACGGTACACACGGTTTTTACGATTTGACTAAACATTATCGAGATTTCTTTCCTTCGGGAATAAATTCTCTAAATTATGGTGAAAATCGCATCAAAATTCATGAAGAACTAGCGATCACACAGACAGACACATAATGCGACTTTATACTATACATATATTTATGGATAGTATACAACGTTAATTTATATTAGCTAATGAAAATTCACAAGAGCGATCGTTTGTTAAAAATATGATTAGATATCGATTCCATCAAGTCTGTGAAGTTTCACTTTTAAAATAACGTTGTATTATATAATTATGTATTTTCCACAGGAACAGAGTTATTATAAATTATATTATAATTTCAAGGGCCTAACTCTCGTATATTACCTTCTTAGCGACGATCATCCACTCGTAAGCCAGATCGTCACAGAAGCTGCCGCAGTGCGCCGGCAGATAGGCAACTAGCCACACATGTTCTCGAGACGATGCGTCCAATATCTCTAGTACTTGTTTTTCGTCTAACTCCAAATCTGTTCAAAACGTGCTTGTTTTTATTCGAAATCTCTAAACAATTATTATCTTCTTCTTTACCCTTCGGGGAAACAAGGCGTGATGTTATGTTATCATAACATCACGCCTTGTTTCCCCGAAGGGTTGGGCAGAGGTGTTTCTATAGTACACCCACATTTCGCCAGTTATGTTTAAGTCCCATGTAATAGGGTGCGAGCTTATTGCCATCAACCAGGCTGCTACTGATAAATTCCAGATGGAAAAATCCAATAACACGTTGCCCGCCCGGGAATCGAACCCAGGACCTCATGCTCAGCAGTAGCGCTTGCGAGCACTAGACCAACGAGGCAGTTGGTGTTTATGGACAGACAAAAACGATAAAATAAAGAGACAGATTACCGGTGCATACATAAAGAAACTGGTTTCTGGTACAGTCGAGTCTGTGCGGGTCGGTACCGATCGGTGCAGGTATAGTATCCCCATGTTATTTTATGCGCTCACTTCTAAAGAAACAGGTTTAAACTTGTCGGTGCCGACTACCTGGACCGAGCCTGCACCGATCGGTACCGTCCCGCACATGCTTGCCTAGACCGAAAACCTGTTTCTTTATGTAGCACACTAATGAAATAAATTGTACAAAAATTGACGCGCAAAGCGCATCTGCATCGATTTTTTTTTAAAACCATTGCTTAAAGGCCCACTGGTGAGGCGGCACGGCACAGCCAGAGATTTTTATGCGACGATTAGAAATATAACTTTATAGTATGACAATAAATTCTTAGGCATGCCGCGACGTCCTTAGGCATCATCATTGAAAAATTTCAATCTTACTGCCATACGCATAAGTTATATTTCTATTCGTCGCATAAATATCCCTAGCCGTGCCATGCCGCCAGTGAGCGCCGTCCTTAACTGGCATCAAGCACAACATTACAGGGTGCTTATTATTCTGTTGTTCGAGCCAAGGCAAGAACATCACATTTACGAAAAACTATAATTGTAGGTTTTAGTGTTCAAAATCGAGCCCATGGTTCCTTTGATCCAAAGAGAATTAAACCACTTGAGAGCTGATAGACCGATTTCGTCTAGGCACACGACTCACCACTGCGGGCCGGGGGACGAAGACAATACAGCGGTTGTGATTGGCCGATGTAACAATGTCAGGACGAATGTTGCAAAAATAGTGATTCGCAAGTCAGTTTTGCAACAATAATATCGATAAAAACGACGTCTAATAATTCTGAATTTTTTACAACCATATTGATAGAGTGTTAACTGAATGCAAATAAAACACTGACGTAACACTTCTTTAAGTTTAATTCAATCAATCGGCAAATTTGATCGACTAATTTAAAGTATGTCTAATAAAAATAATAGTAATGTCAATTCCTGTCGGAAAGAACAATACATTCTCATAAATGAAATTCAAATTCTTTCGGTTCCGGAATATTTGGAAACCTAAAATGTAATATTACTTTTTATCATTAGGAAACATCGATAATTTTTTTTATCATCAATTTCGACTTTGTTTTGTCACAACACTACAGCATTAGTACATATATAATGAGACAGATGTATTGACAATACCCTAGTGAGAGAAAAGGACTTTTCAAAAAGACATCAACGCGGTATACTTTTTTGTGCCATTTTACGTAAACAACCAGTTTGGCTTGAGCCCTGCAATTATTCATAGTATTATTAAATTAGAAATATATTTTACTTACCGGTGAAAAGTTATGTCATCATTTTTATAGCTGGATGTTTTAGACGATTTCCCACACCATTTAATTTAACAGGAACTCATAATTGTTTTTATTTGTGCAGAAATGTTTGAATAGGTATCAAAATAACCGCGTGTGCAGAGATCCAATAACTGGTCAAAACTAAAATGGTCATATTGTCATCTAACATAAGTGCAATTTCATTTATGTGTCGTGAGTTTGAGTCGCCTGTATGAGCAGTCAAGAGGCTTTATAGTCATTGCTTTGATCCCTTTGCTCTATATATATATATAGCTTAGGCAGCACACTGAAGTTCTTCCTTAAAAAATAAACCCTGAAAATAATGTTTTAATCTCACCTCCACTCTCTACAATCATATCTATGAAGTCCAAAAGTTGGTTCTCATAGTCCCGTCCGTTGTACGCGCTGCGTTTGGCTCCGTTTTGTACGATTATCACTGGTTGGTTGTACGCCACTTGCCGACAGTACTGGTCTGTGTTCGTTGTGCAAGCCATTATGCCGAACTGTGGAACAAGTTTTTTAAAATTAAACAACACAGGTTACAATGAGCGCAAAATAGGCAGTGGATTAAAAAAATGTAGAAGGCGACGCTACGAAAAAAAGACATATTATAAGATTAAAAGATGTTCGTGGACTGTAGTTTTTATAGTTTGTAGGTCTTTTATAATAGTGAAACACTGCAAGTAATTACCACAAGAACTATTTATTAATATAATTTGCACGGAATACAATGCTTGCACACCGTAATGGTAGACGGAAGTTTTTGGAAGTGAGTTAAGACCGAATGAACAATTGAGTAAGTATAAAAATGGCAGTATTGCCAGTTAATATTGTAGGATTCATACAAAAGACACACATGTGCAGTAGACCGATTCGATTTATGTAGATATAAATGCAATTTCTTGAAAGTAATTTCGTGCGAATTTAGTACTTTATATCGATTATATAAGGTTAATTTTTGTACCAGCCAGCATTTTAGTTTCGTGTCCTAACGTATACAGCTTACCCCTTATATTATAACTTAATTTTGTACTTTTGCATTTATGATAAATACTGTATTTGCTTACATTAACATTTTCATCCACATTATATTCTAAACTGGCTCGTGTGAATGGATCGGCGATGTGGTCCCACGTTGTCCCGTGCGGCGCCACTAACAGAACCCAAACACCCGAGTCCCCTGAAAAGATAAAAGTTGACCTAAAACTCGTGATAAGAAAATATAGATGGTTTGTATGGACGGACTGGCCTTTAGGTGCAGAATGTCCAATTTGCATAATGTCCAGCGGTCACAAAATGTCCAATTCGCAGAATGTACAAATCGCGGAATGTCCAATTCGCAGAAACTCCTAATCGCAGAATGACCAAATAATATGTTATGGCTAAAACTCGCTCGCTCGGCTCGTGCGTTGTGTGGTCACAGCTCTAACCTAACCTACCTTTCAGCCTATACCTATGTTTAACCAACTGCTACCGGCCACACGTAGTTCTAGCCGGCTAGAACTACGTGCTTTAGCTGTAACGAATTGGACATTCTGCGATTTGGACTTTCTGCGAATTGGACATTTTGCGGCCACTGGACATTATGCGAATTGGTCATTTTGCGACCGCTGGACATTATGCGAATTGGACATTATGTACCTAAAGGGAATGGAAGAGAAAGACATTTCCAATCCCAAGTAACAATGGACTTAGGCCATGCAGATGATAGAAGCAACTCCCCCTCCTGAAGGCGTTCAATATCGCGAAATTTGTTTGTAGGTCCGGGCGTATGACGCCCAGTTCGCTTTCAGGCAAAGTATATTTTTTGTTCCATGCTGCTTAGGGCGAGATTCACAAACCGCATATTGACTTTGCTAAGTTAGCGTTTTAAACGAATGTGAACCTTATTTATGGGAATAATATTCATATTCGATTATTCGTATAGGCGAATGTGAACAAGCGTTTCATACGAGTATCAACCTCATGCCTTAACGAAAAAAAATTATATTCGTATGAAACACTTAGGAACATTTCTGGCTAGCTACTTACCACCCTCAAATATTCTTTGAAAATCAGAAGTAGACAACGTATGCAGGTTCAATGCTTCAGAAGCAGTTTCTATGAAGTCTTTCACGTTGACATTAGGTGGGGCCCGCTGGTACCCGCCGCCTCGCTTGAGTACGGCCCACGCCGGGGGAGAATCTACGTGCAAGGATGCGCACAACTCAGACCATTTGTCACAGTCGATCTCGCCTGGAAGAAAAGTATTTGTTATATCAAAAGCGAGGTTGATAAACAGTCTTCATTAATAGATACGTCATGAACGTGTAGCGGCATCTACATCGCCATATGCGAACTACGCATCACACTGACGTCACGCCAAGATCCTGCATCGTGCAAGCAGAGTGTACCGCGCGACTGGCGTATATACAACATCCTGACATCAACCGACGGGCAGTAGCCCACCAGACACAACACCCGTCTGGTCGCAGGATGAGTGAACTTTACACCCTGTTCCTCATCTATACAAATTAATAAAATTGAAGTGTCTGTTTGTAATGTTAAAATAACAACTTATTACTAAATGCATAAGAAAGTATAAACGGAAGTACTGTATATACTTTCTTATGCATTCAGTAATAAGTTGTAAATAACAAAAAAGCAATTTTTAACATTTTTGTCTGTCTGTTTGTTCTGGCTAATCTCAGAAACGGCTGGACCGATTTTGACGGGACTTTCACTAACAGATAGCTGATGTTACGAGGAGCAACGTAGGCTACGTTTATTTTAGAAAAATGATTAGGGTACCGCGCAAAAAATTGTGAACAATAATTCGTATTTGAAAATTTCTTTTTGCATTTGGTAGCCCAATTCTCAAGGATAGTTATAGGCTATTTAATATCACGCAACGGCCCTTAGGAGCCAATCAAAATGAAAAAGTCGGAAAGAACACTAAGCGAAAACGAAGTAATAGCGCAGCGGGTGATGCAACACGACGGGTCGGGGGACGAGGGAGCTTTATTAAAATGTGGCTGTTATTTTAGTATACTATGTATCTTACGACGTCCACGCGTACGTCCTCAATCATTTGGCTGTTTAGTGGTCAATTACGCCTGTGCACATTTGCAATACCAGAAGCATCGCGGGTGCTTTGTCATCATAGGATTCACACACAATGAAATGTTTTGAGTGCATCAATCACCTATGCAATACCCTATAACCCTTTAAACTGAAGCTCATCAATGCTGTTGCACGGCAGAAATAGCTGTGATGTGATGTTCCCGGACGAACTTGAAACACTCAAATATCTCTAGCACTACATAAGTAGAACTTACCAAAGTTCATATAAGGGAACGCAACAATCATCTGATGTAGCTGCAATCTGTTCTCTTCTTTCCATGAGAAGAATAAAACCCACGTCTTTTGTGAGCCCGTACGTAAACTATTCCTTATTTCCTGTAAATAAGACACCACAATAGACCAGCAGACAAGATTTTTTAAAGTAAATTGAAAGTTACTAGGTATAGTCGTTTTATATTAAAATCCTTGTTTCCAACTTTGATGTTATTTCTACTTAAACAAATATCAACCATATGGTAGTGTAAATTAAGTTGATATCAGAAATACTAGTACTATTGCAAAAATCATAAAAATGTTTGAAGTGAAAACTGAACTGAACACAAGTTTGTTTACATATGGAAACTAAATCGCGAACGTAGATAACATAAGGTATAAATTGCAATGATTTATACTCGTGATATGCATCAACCATACTGTGTATTGATTGAACCCTACTTTCGAGGTTTCGAATCACTTAGAAACATTTGATACCTTTAGTTTCTCTGGTCCAATAAGTTCAATCTTGGGCAATGCTTCAACAATCTCTTGCAATATTTCGTTCTCGTCCGTGCTCTCTATTTCTCTCTTGATATTCTTGTACTTGAATACGACAGTCGTATAGTCATCGCTGGCCAGTTTACTGCGAAGATCATCGTCTTCCACTAATGCGACTGTTACTACATCTTTCTGGAAAAAAAAAACATTAAAAAAAATAGAATAAATACTGTGATAATATTCTGAGGCTAACTCCACTTACGACTATGTCACTCGTAGTTTATGGTAATGATATTAATGTTTATTGTAATAATATGATGAAAATTGTTATTAATTGTGTTCACTGAACCAATCATGAGATTTTTCAGAAAATTGAAGAAGTTGCCATGTTATTTTTTGCAGGGTATGGGTATTGGTTTAATAGGCTAGTTGACAGTAAGAAAAATACCTTACGAATTTAGATTAATATTTTTGAGAAATAATTACGTAGAAATATAGCCATTGGTCACGTGACATTGGACTCGAATCAGAGCGCGACACGTCACGATCTTCGATAATGTCACTTTGACAAAATAACATTGTTTCAGGGTATTTCACTTAGGATATTTTCTCCTAAATTTAGGGGATTTTTTAGAAAAAGTAAATAGCTTTCACATGTTTATTTATGGAGCACAGAAAAATACGATTGAAATGTATGATTTTAATAAATATGAAAACGAAAACTTCACATGCGTTTTGAAAAATGACCGATTGAGTGTCCGTTCCACTTGCGTTTTCGATATTTAGATCGCTGTTATCACTTCTTTATTTTGAAATCGCTATTAATCGATTTGATTCGACGAGTAATAATCGATGACATCGATTATTTTACTTTTTTTATATTCATTGATTTAAAAAAAACTTACAAATAAATAATCGATTATTTGGATCGATAACAAACATCACAGCGGAAATCAAAGAGCAATGGTTGGAAACATTGGATTTGTTTTTACTTATTTAACAGCAGGCAACCTGTCACAAATGTCACAGATTTGACGGTTAAAAGATGATGACATCACTCGAGCCACCATTACAGTGTGCCTCGTTTTAACTATGAGAATTAAATTGAGTTTTATGAAAAATTAGTATTGATAATGTTAATATCTTGATGAAATATTCAGGTTTTAAGGAAAATAGATCACAAGGAATGTTTTTAATCGGTTTCCTAAAAACTGTCAACTAGCCTATTACATACACATCAGAACTTCTACGTATGTCTCTGTAGAATTTTAATGACCATTGGTTGGTAGCAGTGACCACTTTTTATCACCTGATAAAAAGCTTGATTGCCACATAATATAACATATTTTTAAGAAACCCAAGGATTAGCTTATACACTACCGCTCAAAAGTATTTGGCCATCTGCATTTTGTTTAAGTAACAAACAATACATTAAAAATATATATATATATATATATTAGGTTTCATTGTTTGTATATCACCGCCAAATACTTATCTACGGTAAAATCGTAAACAACTTATTGTTTTTTGCCGTCTCCTGGTCATAAAACCAAAATAGTGATATTGTCGGAATTTCTTCGAAGTTAATCTTTGAAGTCACAGTTTTGTTTTGACTTAGTTATTGAGAAATGAACATAACTAAAATGTAGTATAACTATTACAAATATTATTACGTTAGTTATCTGATGTCATTTGACCAGAAAACACGCTCTCCGTAGCTCAGTACTTAAAGTCTAATAATATTTTCTTGTTTTTCACTTCTGAGTTTTATTTTTTGAAGAAAATGGGTAAAACGAAGGAATATTCCCAAGAAATCAAAGGCATAATAATCGGCCTTTATAAATCCGGTAAAAGTAATCGTGAGATTTCAAGACTGCAGAAGATACCAAGGCAAACTGTTGACTACATCGTTAAGAAATTTGCGACTGAAGGAACAATTTGCCACAAACGTCGTTCACGCAGACCGAGAGCCACAACTTCGAGTGAAGATTTGAGTACAGTTATTAAAAGCAAACGGAATAGACGACTAACTGCACCGGAAATAGCAGCACAGTTAAATGTGGATGGTGATAAACCAGTCAGTGTGTCCACAATCAAAAGAAGACTCAGTGACGCAGGACTTAAGGGATGCATAGCGGTGTGTTAAAACCACTTCTTAAAACTATTAACAAAAAGAAGAGACTTAATTGGGCTAGAGAAAACAAGAACTGGACAATAGCAGATTAGGAAAAGGTCCTCTGGACGAACGAAAAAATTTGAAATTTTTGGATCCAAACGGAAGAGTTTTCGTACGGCGGCAAGCAAACGAAAGGGTGAATGACGCTTGTACTGTAGCTTCAGTTAAACACGGCGGAGGGTCTGTGATGGTTTGGGGGCTGTTTTTGTGGCTCCGCCGTTGGAGATCTTGTGCGAATACAGGGAATCTTAAAAAATTAAGGTTATAAAAAGATATTGCAGAATAACGCAGTGCCTTCTGGAACCTATTTAATTGATCCGGGATTTATATTTCAACAGGATAATGACCCGAAACACATGTCAAGACTATGCAAGGACTTTTTAAAAGGAAAAGGACAACAACAGGTGTTGAAACTCGTGATATGGCCTCCACAGTCCCCAGACCTAAACCCGATAGAACTATTGTGGGATCAGCTGAATAGACAGGTGCGGAAACGTTGTCCTACATCTCAGGAAGACTTGTTGAGAAAACTGCAAGACGAATGGCAGAAGGTAACCAAGACAGCATTGGAAAAATTTGTAGCTAGGTTGCCGAAGCTTGGTGAGGCTGTCATTAAAAATAAAGCTGGACACATAGATGAGTCCAAAATTGAAAAAGTGTATTTTGATATTTCTTGGGACCCTAGGGTCCCGGACCTTTGGAAGGCATATGAGGGGCCGAAGCCAACTTGCAGAGGCCCGTTAGACGCTTTCAATGGAAATGAGGCGCCAAAAAGTGTATTATTGTTATGTTTAAAAATGCTTAATAAACAGTTTCATTGAATCAAACTTTTACAAAATGTATTTTACTAGGTGGCCAAATGCTTTTGAGCGGTAGTGTAGATACTAAATACTAATACTAACCAAATGAAAAGCGATCCTGGTGAGCGCATTCTTAGCAACCCGATTAGCTCCTAAAACATACGCCATCGGTTTATCCGTGCTCCTGAGCTGCACGATAGTTGGCACGTGGATGGCAGTGCGGAGGAACATCATCACGAACTCGTCCAGAGCATCCAGGGTTCGTTCCCCGCTGTGGTAAACGAAGTTGCCGTTTTTACCCTGATAAGAAATCATCCAGGTTAAAAGATTAGTAAACATAACACTATAACATCACGCCTGTATTCCCCGAAGGGTTGGGCAGAGTTGTATAGTCAGTAACCCACATTTCGCCAGTTATACAAAAGGAATAAAATAATATATTAAATTATGTTGATTGACTACAATTATTACTTTTTTATTGTATTTATAACTTAGTGTTTTTTTAAAATAAATAATTAAATAAAATAGTTAAAGGGAGTAAATATTTGAGAATATAACACTGGAGAAGCCTTACGAATATTCTGTAAAAGTTCTAGTCATCATCATCATCATCATCTACAACCCGTTTTCACCCACTGCTGATCATAGGCCTCTCTTTTCCTGTGCCAATCCCCACGTTCCTGTGCCAACCTCGTCCAGGTTCTACCCGCGATGGTAACAATGTTGTCTGCCCATCTCGCCGCCGGACGGCCGACGCTTCGTCTTCCAGTCCTTGGACGCCACTCAGTGCCTTACTCCACCTGTCATCACTGCGCCTTGCCAGATGTCTTGCCCAGCTCCATTTGAGTTCTATAACTCGTTTTCCGATATCGAAAACTTTCGTTCGTCTTCGGATCTCGACGTTTGGAACTCGGTCTATCAATCTTATGCCGAGCATGGAGCGCTCCATGGCTCTCTGTGCAGCTCTCACCCTGTACACAGCCTCTTGCGTGAGCGTCCACGTCTCAGCACCGTACGTCATAGTACGTTCATAAAAACTACGTACTTTCAAATCAATACTAACGCACTTCGCAAATTGTTTTCACGGAGCTTTTCCGTGATAATGCCTGGCTGTGCTGTTAAATTTTGTAAAAAGCGTTCAAATACGCCAAACTTATTTAAAAAATTTAATAACCTTCCTTAAGTAAATATTTTTTTATAACATTTAGTCATGTTTTTATTGAAATTGAAAATCATTTTGATTTTTCATTCGATTCAACCATGATTCAACATGGCGGACGGCACAAATTGAGTGTCATCGCTTTTGTGACGTCACCGAGTCTCGCTCACCTCGTTTTTATGTTAATAAAGTTCAAACTATTTTTCTTTTGCAGCAAAATTGACATGCTCTTTACATGCGATGGCCATTTAGTAAAAATGCTAGCGAGACTACCGTAGGGTTGGGATCATGTTTGAAACCAGAATTGACATGTCGATGATTTCTTAATACGAATTAGTAATTTTTGTAGTTTAAAAAAAAAGAGTGTAAAATGTTCAAACTTTTATATTTCCATTGTAATGGAATAATGGTTTTATAATTTGAAAATATTTTTTTTTTTTTGTTTTAAGTTAACCTATTTTATCATTGAGAATATTATTAATTTTCTTACTTTTATTTACTGTAGATAAATTTTCTTATTATTAAAATTTAACTATTTTATGCGTCAGTTGTTTTATTTGATGGATTCAAGCAAAATTCCGAATGAATATCGATATCGATAAAAAAATCGATGATACGGAACTACGGACTTCTCTTTGCGGGCGAGCAGATTTTTTTTTTTGTAGTAGCTACCGCATCCCCCGCCAAAAGTGACAGACTTTTTGTTCAGAATATTGTGCTTATGCTTTGTGAGTACGCAATAATTTGAAACTTTCTTTACCGGTAGACCGACAAGTAAACAACACACAAAATAACTTACTTTTTACGAGATAAGGATCCCGTAAAATTAGCGCTAAAAATCTCGACTTTAATTCAACGCAACTAATCATGTTTGAAGAGAAAATAACCCCGTGTCTCGAATATGACTACGCGATCGTTACGTTCATTTTGTTCAGCGAACCGCGTCCCCGCGCCGACATAGGACGCCTTCCGGTTTTCAGAACAAATAACTGAGAAATGAACGCGACGTTCACTTGTATTAAAACTTGTGTTCTTAGTTTAATTTCTTAGAAAAAACTTTTTAATATTATAAAGTTTACAATAGTATAACAACTTACATTAGGGTAGAAAAGTAATGTAGGATAACTGCCTATCCTCATGTTATTGTAACAAAACGAGTTGTGGTATTTACAGTTTACAGCACCAACTTTTACCTGAAATCGAAATAAATAATATTATCATTCATAAACAAATTAACAAATCCATTTTTCACACATTTTTTCGTAAGACAATATTAAAATAATTTGCTTAGTTGCAATAAGGCCGCGTCCTAACAGAAAGCGGTCGTCGCGTACATATGTCACTTATTGTTCGGTGACCCGGAACGCGTGGTCGCGCCGACAGAGGGCGCCTTCCGGTTTCCGAACCAAAAGTGACATATCTATGAAAGCGACGATCGCGTGATCGCGCGACGATCGCTTTCTATTAGAAACAGGGGTAAAACTTACAATTCCTTTATATATTTCAGCCAACTTCTTCCAATGCTCCGCCACATTTTGGCACGGTGGGCAAAATGGTGAATAAAAATTAACAAAATAGAAGCCATCCTTCATGTAGTTTTCTGAAACATTCATTTAAATAATTTATTAGTGGTAATTACAGGTGGCTTCTTTATTAATTTTTAGTATACATGGTGGATTTTTGAGATGGCAATAAGGCAATAAGGGCAAAACCGAGGAATTTTGGTCAGCATAGATTTTGAAAAAAGCTACAGTTAGCAAGAATATGGTCAATTTTCACCAAAACTTTTATGGGTGCCAATCGATCCTGTTTCTCATAAGGATAAAAAAACTTTATCGGACCAAATGAGGTTTGAGTACTAGAAAAGTTACAAATCACAAAAAACTTTTCCCATACATTTCGTAGGAAATGCGGCTCAAACTTACTTTTTTACTATGGATTGTTTGGCCTCTACAAAGTCAGAAGTCACAGACACTTTTCCGATACCAGTCTAAACATTCTAAATTATTTGAGGACAATTGTTCTCAGAATGTCAGAAATCACAAGCAATAAACTATATTAATTGATTACGGCCTATGTAGCAACGGGCGTACATTAAGACTTACGTCGAGGCCATTTACAAGTTACAGTTACGCATTTAAAAAACGATTTTACTCACAACAATAAAATACAAATAAAAAAAACATATTTCGTCTAAGGCATGTATGGCTCAAAATGCTCTAAATGGCGTCAACTATCACCCGCCTTAAGGCTTGCCACCCAGCTTCCAAACACCCGTATACTACTGCCGTGAATTTTTTTCACATATCCAAAAACAACCATTTAACTGACAGGGACAAATCTCTAACAAAAATGAGCACTATAAAGCTTAATATATTATATCGCAAACATATCCCTGAATCGAAAAATGGTTTTGACATACCTACAATATACGAATGGCCTATTCAACAACACCTTATACCATGGAATAGACGAGAAAAAAAAGTCATCCCCACTTTACGAGTAGGGGAGGCACCCTAAAATTTTTTTTTCAAGATTTTTAAGAGACGGAACCCTGAAAAGTAAGTTGTAGTCTCATTTCCTATGAAATGTATGAGTGAAACTTTTTGCGATTTCTGATTTTTCTAGTAGGTACTCAAACTTCATTTTGGTCTGATGAGTTTATGAGATACAGAATCGATTTGCATCAAAAAAAGTTTTTGTTAAAATTAACCATTTTCCTGCTGTATTTTTTTTTTCTAAATCTGTGAACGCAGATCAAAGTTTCCCAAAATGTTAAGGACAGTCTTCTAAGACCGTTTTCCTGTCAGTACAATGGTTACCTACCCTTTCTGCCCCATCACAAATTCAGCCTGTATGGCTTTATAGAGGGATTCTTGGAATAATTTTTACTATTCATATACCACCTACATACAGCCATACATCCATAAAAGTTAAGTATTTTCTGTAGCGAAGGTTTCAGAATTAACCTACATAATATTTGAATAAGGCTCTGATAAAATATGCACGTTTAATTAAGTATGTCAGGCAGCATCTAAAAGAGCCGTTAATATATAAAATTCTTAATAGAATGCAACCATACATAAAGACATTAGACATGGATGTTAGGTATGCAATATTAAGGTTATTTATACATAATATATGTACCTATGTATTTTGTACAAGTTTTATGTTACAGTTGGTTGATAGACATTGATATAAGTAGTTGGTTGTAAATGTGATGTAATGCAACTAGCATTTAATGTTGTGCTGTTTCTCTTTAGAAAAATGCAGTGCAGAGAAGTTTAGCCTATAAATCCTCCTACATTGAGCTTACAACAAGCCACACCAATGCAACACAATGCAGTTTTATATTACAGATACAGGATTTCCAGTCTCATATTACATAAACGAATGTTATAATGCCCTTCCCACCTCAAGAAGAAAATTGAAGTTTTCAAATCAGGAAATAAAGTGATAATACTTACTCCAGCTAGCTCCAGATAATGTGTCAACAAATGGATCATTATGATACAGTCCATTGTAGTATAAATTGTCATACTCCGACTGAGACCGATAGTCATATTTCTTTGAGTATGAGAATGATCCGTACAGGTCATAGTTATTCCTCTTATCTGGGTCCTTCAAGGTCTCATAAGCCTCTGTGATTTTTAAAAACTTTTCCTGTTCATCTTCACCCTGGAAGTTATTATTACAAGAAGATATTAATTGAGAAGTAATAAGACCTATTTGGTAAATAATTAATTATCTAATCAACTTTTTGTCTCCCATACAATTACACCAATGTTGTATGAAAGATTACCATTCCTTACACATGTGATGAGGCAATACTGCTTATCATTGGGAAACCATAATTATGTGATTCAATTTATAGACATGCAAAAGTAATTAACTTCAACAAGAGCTGCTATCACAAGTTTTTTTTTTATATTAACTGGGTTTTTACTGACACCAGTGCTTTTTATTGGGTCTAGTAATAGTTAGTACTTACAGGATTCTTGTCCGGATGATATTTTACAGCTAACTTCTTGTAAGCTTGTCTTATCTCTTGAGCCGAAGCTTTTTTCGTAACCCCTAATATCTCATAGAATGTAACATCTGTTAGGTTAACCGCACCGAGCAGCAAACAACTGATAACTATGAGTTTTAACCTGAAACAATGTATTAATTAAGATCTACTTTTAAAAGAAAGGTTTTTTATTGATAAAATCGAACTTTCAAGTTATCTTACATTTTTAAATTGCCATAAAAAGTTCCTAAAATTAGACGCAGGCACTGGCACTTTTTACTGATAGAGCATTTCACTCATTTAATTAGGCAACTTTAGATAACGCAATTTACACGAGAAAATGAGATAAAACAAATTGTTTACTTTTTGTGTAGGTGTCGGCAAAGTATGTTGAACCCGAATTTCCGATAGTCGAAAAGTCAGATGTCAGTCAGTCACTATATTAGAGAGGCAAGGCAGTTGAAACCGAGCATCGATAATCGATTCACTGTTCATAAACAAAACTAATTACTCGAAACAAGGAAAAGCATGTTGATTTTGATGCTAGTAATATTGAAAAGTAGAAATGTTGTTGATTAAGTTTTTGCTTTTTAGGATTTTGGAAAACTTTGATTGCATAAAATAATTAAAATTTTATTTTAGATCCAGGCGCAGTCAAAATCACAAGACTCAAAAACTTAAGGCTAATATGTAAATGCACCTACTTATACTACTACTTACTATATTTCAAGCTTTGACGGGGCCTAGGCCCGCGAATAGCAGTATTAACTTCAGATTCAGACTTAGCCAGGAATGCAGTCTAACACTTCTTCTTTATGTAGGTATCGATGGTAAAAAAATATTTAGTAAATTCATTGTTAACTGCAATTTTATTACTGTAAATTATATGAGTTTCATCACCAGTGGGAACTTGGTTGGACCCCAGGCATCAGAGCCTCAGAGGATCAGACTAGCGAGCGCCTGAAGTTTTACAAGTTTCTTACGAGTCGTAGTTCGTGGGTTCCAACCCAGGCAGGCGCGCATCATCAGTCTCCTGACCTTATTCCAATTTATTTGGGGTCAGCCCAACATATCTTTTTCTTCCATACTTCTCTATTAGTCGTCGTCTCGGTAGTCACTCCTCTTCTAGCCATATCATCTTTCATACAGTCCATCCATCGTTTCTTTGGTCTTCCCCTACTCGTACTCGTATAGCCATCCACATTCATACTCGGAACTTTCCTGATGACATTTTCCTCATTCCTCCGCATGAAATGCCCATACCATGACAACACATTTCCGCACAACTTTTCAGTCACCAGTGTAACTTTTAGACTTCCTCTTAATACTCATTTCTTATTCTATCCATTCGCGTAACACTACCAACATACCTCGGCTGCATGCAATTGCCTTTTATTCATTTCTTTTGTGGCGCAACATTCTGATCCATGCAAGGCAGCAGGTCTAAACCTTGTTTTATAAATCTTCCTCTTAAGTTTGCGGAATGCGGGAGCCACAGATTGTTCCCGTGACCTGCCGCCATTCCATCCATCCAATGTTAATTCTGTGCTTCGGATCTACTTCGCCATCGCTTTGTACGAGTGAACCGAAATACTAAAGTCGGAGCAGCTGGGAAGAGCGCGCCAACAAGCGCTATGACCCCAAAACTGGAGAGACGGCCGATATCACTGAACATGACATTATATTCGGTTTTGGTTTTGCTGATTTTCAAGTCAACATTCCCAGGCAGGCGCGCACTCTATGCTAATTTTCTTTCTCCACACAGTGCTTTTAAAAATTCGAAGAAACCGTGATTATAATTATTAATTGCGTTGTCGTGAAAACTAAATACATTGGTGCCGATTCTCTTGTCACAAATGCGTCTAGAAACTAGACTAAAAATCACCAAAATTTAGTTTATTCCTGTCAAACGACGATTTCCCATTCTGAAATTGACTAAAGTGACACAACTTAACTATATTTTAGTTTGACAGCACTAAGATGCCACTGAGTTATTTATTAGTTTAGTGAAAATGGTAATTTTGCTATTCTGAATTTGACATTTTTCACCTAAAATTTAGATTTTGTAACTAAATCTGACTAGTTTTAGTCGCGATTTAAATAGGTGTGGAATAAAATTAGTTGGCATGAACTAAAATTCACACCAACACCTCGACTTCAGGTGCAAAAACAGTACCTATTGTATGTTTTTTTCTTTTGCTTATATCTCGAAAACGTTATGTCCTATCGAAAAAATAATGAACATTTCGACCCCCTGTATAGCACTCATAAACCCTTAAAAGTCAACATGTTATTTAATAATTTTTCATATTTTCCTTAGAAAAAGTGAAAAATTCCTTATAAAACACGTTGAGGCTGCCCCCCCTCCCCTGCGCGTCTCCGGCTCAAAAAACATCACGAGGTAGGGCAAACAAGTAATTACCACGTGGAGTCGCGATTGTCAAATTTGATTTAGTACTGTCAGATATTTTTTTACAGAATAGCTTTAAGATTCTCATAGGCAAAAGTAAGTAATTTTAGTGATAGTTTAGTTGGTTTAGTTCGTTGTACAAGAGAATCGGCACCATTGTGTCATCCATATACTAATATAATATAATATGAGTCCCTCACCCGCACTGGACCCGCGTGGTGGATTACAGCCCTTTTCCCATCCCAGGGAAGAGGCACGAGTCACATTATTAGTACAAACATGATGATTATGCTACGAACCGAGCTCTATCTGCTATTTCGAACTCCATTTCGGGTCTTGGGAGCCCCGAGTTGGCACACTCGGGTCTCGTTCACGTGTCTGAAGCTAATGATGATAAACGAGCATTAGATTGCGATTATCGCATCGCCTACAATCGCATAAGTAGTCCAGTGTCTGATTGTTCTAATTTAACCCAAGGCGATAACACAAGCGGTAGGATGACATACTTGTTAACTCTAGTTCTAAGGCCTCTGCCTCGAATTTTGCGGGCAGCGGGGCGGCAGCGGCGGCGGCGCGGGAGCGGCAGGATTTTATGCGTAAAATTAAATGGACCGGACCTCGAAAACAGCGGCGCGGCAGCGGGGCGGGAGAGGGCGACGAGCGGTGCACTTTTGTCAAGCGGTGACCGCCGCGCGTCTGCATTGATAGTGCTGCGCAATTTATTTTTGTGACGTATCGAAATGTCCTCGGACGCGCAGGAACAAATTATTTCAGCTATTTTTGTTAGGACACCGATATGGAACAGCAAAGATGTGAACCACAAAAATAGTAGGCTAATTAATCAGTTATGGGAAGAAATTAAAAACGAACTAAATATTGAAGGCAAATATAAAAATGTTTTATTATGTTAATAAAATAACTAGTAGGTAATTAATGGGATTATCTACAAAATATTCTTGTTGTTCCGACATTTCGTTCGCGAACAAAAACAAATATCTCGACGACACAACACTATGCCGCTATAGTGCCGTGCGATCTGCCCGCTGGTTTCGAGAACGGGTCTGCGTTGCCCGCGCCGCTCCCGCGCCGCCGCCGCCGCCGCCCCGCTGCCCGCAAAATTCGAGGCAGAGGCCTAATACATACAATACCACCTTCCGCTCGAATTCAGGTAAATAGGTAGTTGTAGGTAGGTACTAGCGATAACTGTGTTTTATAGGTTAGGCTCTCGCGTTGAAGAGTGCTTAAGTGCCCCCGTAGCCCCCGGTGCAAGTGTGCGAGGGAACACCGGGGTGGTTTTAGTCAGTAAGAGTCTGACAGACCCCTCTGTCCACCCCAGGACAGAGGACATCCATGAGGATTTCCACCCCGTCACCAAAAAAAAAAAAAGGCTGTTGACCTCCAGCAGCTCAGGTTGGAGACTCTCCGTGAGTGTCTCCAACCTGAGCTGCTGGTTCGGGGGAAACTCAGAGCCGCGGCGCCCCCACTCACGGAGAGTCTCCAACCTGAGCTGCTGGAGGAGGTAGTCGTAGCCCTCTTCCCGGCTAGAGCGGAGCATACCCCGCCGCCGATGGATTTGCCCACAGCCGCAGAGCCTGAAGATGAGAACGCCATCAGCGTCCCAGAGGTGACACAGGCAGAGATGAGGGCGGCCGTGATGCGGCTCCGAGCCAAGAACGTGGCTCCAGGGCCCGACGGGATTCACGGCCAAGTATTAGCCCTCGCTCTGAAAGAGCTGGAGCCCCAGCTGAGAGGTCTCTACACAGCGTGCCTTGAGCGGGGCCAGTTTCCCACTCTGTGGAAAGCTGGTTGTCTGGTCCTGCTCAGGAAGGCGGGGCGCCCTGCCGATTCGCCGTCAGCGTATCGGCCCATAGTGCTGCTCGACGAGGTGGGTAAGCTGTTTGAGCGGATTATCGCAGCCCGCCTCGTCGGCCACTTGTGCGGAGAGGGGCCGGACCTGGACGAGTGTCAGTTCGGGTTTCGGTACGGGCGCTCCACCATACACGCTGTGTCACGGGTGAGAGTCCTGGCGGAGGAAACGGTGTCCCGGGGCGGAGTGATGATGGCGGTGTCGTTGGACATCTCCAACGCCTTCAACACCCTGCCCTGGAGTTGTATCCGACAGGCACTGCGGTATCACCGGGTGCCTCTCTACCTCCGCCGCCTCATTGGGGCTTATCTGTCGGAGAGGTGTGTCACCTACGTGGGATGTGATGGCACAAACCAGCGCCTCATGTCGTGCGGTGTTCCACAGGGCTCGGTCGTAGGCCCCCTCCTGTGGAACATCGGGTACGACTGGGTGCTGAGGGGTGAACTCCAGCCGGGCGTGGACCTGACGTGCTATGCGGACGACACGCTGGTCACGGCCCGGGGGAGTTCGCACAGGGAGGCAGCGTTGCTGGCGACGGCTGCGATCTCACAGGTGGTGGGCCGCATACGGCGCCTCGGCCTGGAGGTGGCCCTCAACAAGTCGGAGGCCATGGTGTTCCATGGTCCCCGGCGGGCGCCGCCGCCCGGATCACACATAATGGTCGGGGGGGTCCGGATCGCTGTCGAGTCTACCATGAAGTACCTGGGATTGGTGCTCGACAGCCGGTGGGACTTCGGACCCCTCTTCCGGCGGCTGGTGCCCAAGTTGATGGGCGCGGCTGGGGCGCTGTCAACGCTGCTTCCCAATCTGGGGGGCCCGAGCGCCGCCTGTAGGCGACTCTACGTGGGGATCGTGCGATCGATGGCTCTGTACGGGGCCCCGATCTGGGCGGCTGACCTGACGGCCGGTAGCATTGCTGTTCTGCGGAGGCCGCAGAGAGCGATGGCCGTCAGAGTCATCAGGGGGTATCGCACGATCTCCTACGAGGCGGCTTGTGCACTGGCCGGATCCCCGCCCTGGGACCTGGAGGCGAAATTACTCGCGTCATTGTATCGGTGGCGCGAGGAAATGCAGGCGCGAGGTGAGCGACCGATGCAGCGACTAATGGAGCAGCGTCGGTTGCTGCTTCGCGAGGTCCTGGTGGCGGAATGGCGGGACAGGCTCTCACGCCCTACCGCCGGCCTCGGCACCATCGAGGCGGTCCGGCCGGTGCTCGATCTTTGGCTCGGGAGGAGGCACGGCTCCTTGTCGTTTCGGGTGACGCAGGTGCTCTCGGGGCATGGTTGCTTCGGGAAGTACCTGTGTCGCATAACCAGGGAGCCAGACGCCCGGTGTCACCACTGCGTCGACTGTCGGGAGGACACGGCGCGGCATACGCTGGCAGAGTGTGCCGCTTGGGAGGAGCCGCGCCGTGCCCTCATCTCTAGAGTAGGCAGTGACCTGTCGCTGCCGGCTGTCGTTAATTCGATGGTCGGCAGCGAGGAGTCCTGGGACGCGGTGGTTTCCTTCTGCGAGACAGTCATCTCGCAGAAGGAGACTGCGGAAAGGGAGAGGGAGATCACATCCTCTCACCCAGCCCGTAGCAGGCGCACTGGGCGTCGGCGGAGGGCGGACAACGCCCTCTTCCAGCCCCCCTAAATGGGTCCCCATACATCGGACCCGAGGTGGCGGCGCGTAGTGTTCCACGCGCGCCCCTCTTAGACGTCGCGGGGGGAGTCAAACACCTCACTCCCCCCCTCGACACGAGGAGAGGCCTGCCGTGTCGGGCCGGCACCAGCCGGGGGTTGCGGAAGGATCGTAAGTTCCCGCGACCCTCGGCGTAGGTGTGAGATGGAACACCGGGGCGGTTTTTAGCCAGTAAGAGTCTGACAGACCCCTCCGCCCGCCCCAGGGCGGAGGACATCCATGAGGATTTTCCACCCCGAAACAAAAAAAAAAAAACAAAAAAAAAAGGCTGTTGACCTCAGGGGAATAATTCCTCCGAGCTGTGAATGACACTGCGTCGTTATATTAATCTATGGCGTCGTGTCGCATACGTGAATAGTAGAGACAAGTACAGGCTTACCTACCCAGCAAAATTGTGAGCATCACAGTTTTTTAATGAAGCGACTTCTTTTTGGTATCGATGGAACGGCAGTTTTTCAAACTTTTTTGGCCCAAAATTTCGCCATATCCGCGGCGTTGTCGGTGGCAGCGCGGAGATCACTTTGCTGGTTTTGGGGCACAGAGGGCAGGATAGGAGGTGTCGTTAGCGACAGCTTGCTTCTGTTATGAGACAAGGGCAAAGAAGAAATTTAGGTATCGTTCACAAGAACACTTGGTGTTCCTTTCTATTGCACAATCAGCCGATAGTGTTTTCACTGCTGGGACACAGGCCTCCTCTCGATGAGAGGGAGTGGACCGTAATCCACCACGCGGGGCCCATTACGGGTTGGTCGATGTCAGTGTCACATGTCTTCGAATTTTTGGTTCCAGGACATGCTGGTTTCCTCACGATATTTTCTCCATCACCGTTTTGAGAGCAGTGATAATGAAATAATTTACACAAAGTAAAGCGCCTGTCTGGGTTCGAACCTACGACATACAACTCGTAAATCACGGTCGTAACTACTGGGCTACCACTGCTCCTTTCTGTTGCACTACGTCCGAAACAAATATCAAATAAGTACAAATATGGAGGTAGTTACTGTAACGATTCGCCCGGTGCTCTGGACGAACCGTTAGGTAACTAGAGGGGGATTTGTGTGTATAAATAATACACCGTAACACTTTTCAGTATACTTCTAATCATAAAATAATCCAATTACATATATCTACATCAACACAAGTCAGGACCGGGAGGCCGACTCTCAACTACATTGTTTTTTCCTTCCCCTAATCTACATTAATCGACATTCAAAATCAACGTTTGTCTTTTTAAGGGCTGATTTTTCAATCGTCAGATAACTTTTACCTGAGGAATAAATATGGCGGTTTGACACATTTTCTATACAAAAGCTATCAAAACGTCAAACATATTCCCCAGATAAAAGTTATCTAATACAGATTGATACAATGATTATGGAAGTAAGATTGTAGGTCGATGTATAGGTACCTACATCTTTTTGAGGCTGAATGTACTGCTGACTTACTATGTGCCAATTTCACCAACGAAATTGCACGCAATCATCACATCTAAACCGAGTTCAAGAGCTGTCAGTGTCTGTATCTGTCATTGTTGTGGAATATTGACACTGACAACTCTTGAACGCAGTTTAAATGTGCTGATCAGGGATTGAAAAGGTTCTTAAAATACCGGTATAGAACCGGTATTAAGTGGTTCCGGGTACAAGAACCCGAACCGGAACCGGAACCTAAATTGGAACCTATAAGAACCTTTATGTTACCGGTTCTTCAAAGCAAGTCCGAATGCCCTTTACTCACACAAATGCATAATGTCTCTAATTGGGCGAAACCAGGAAGGGGTGTAGTTTGTCACTAGCTGCGCTCCCGCAGAAATTTTTTTTGGCGGAAATATTTTGACTCCTCTGTACCTACGAGCGGCCGCCGCGCGGGTGAAAAGGACTACCTTTTGCTGACTGTAAATACTCAAGTATGTCGATATAACACCTAGTCCTGAGACATGGTTTAATATTCTTTAATTCTTTTGTAATCAGTTGAGAAAAAAATTGATTTCTCCCATCATGCTCGTCATCGTCGTTGTGGTGCAAATCACAATCTTTACACTCTATTCTTTGTTGTTTTTCAATATTTGCAGTCTTAGGTTGACATTTTTCTTGAAAATTTCTTCTAAACAATTGCTTCAAATTTAGAGGTAACTCTTGCTCTTGGAGTTGAGTGTCTGTATAGGTATCGGTCACAATACGGGCATGTTTTGTTCCTGAAAGTAAGATACCAAATATAACCAACGTGTAATTGGAATAGCGTAATACCTCGGCGGTAGTACCGTAACCCATGAAACTAAACAACCATAAAACACTGTCCACACATGTTAAAACAAAATAATAATAATTTATATTAAAAAATCCTCCTCCTTTTTAATAATATTATCTAAGTGAATACAATACGATGAAACTTACCTTTGTCCATTTTATATTAATGTATTAACAGTAACTGTAGATTATATAAACCACTAATAATAATTACTGACAATATTTGCTGACACTGTTCAGTACAGACTTCCAATCACCAATAATTCGAAGGCGAACTGAAAGAAAAGATACGCCAGGCACGCGTCAAACATATCCCATCTTTCTTAGAGAACCTTTAAATCGGATGATACGGAACCGGTATATTGGAACCTTTATTTGGAACCGGTACTTTGGAACCAGAACCAAACCGGAACCTGAACCGGAACCGTACCGAAAAGAAGAACCTTTTTAAGAACCGAAATGAAGAACCGGAACCCAAATTCGTACCGGTTTTCAATCCCTGGTGCTGATCGCGTTCAGTTTCATTGGTGAAATCAGCCCTAAGACGGACTGTCTCCCTGAGTGATTATAAATAAATATAGTTTTCAGGATGTTATAAGCGCGACTGCTGAGCGTGGAGTCCACGGTTCGGTCAAGAACAATGCTATAGATTTTTTTCATTAGGATATTCTCTGCGACTGCCCGAAGTCTTGCGTTTGTATTTCGGCAATAAGCTCGCTTTTATTACGTCTTGGGACTGATGTCTACGACATGACATGACACATGATGATGAGGACAAGGCAGAAGTGCATTATGTTCTTACTTTCTACATCCACATGAAGAAAGCAGGTACCTAATGCACTAATTCTGCCTTGCTCTTCGGGTAAAACCGATGATAAATAAAAACACTGATTGGGATTTATTTAAAAAGTATATTTTCATTCTTGGACTATTAAAAAAAAAAACAGTTTCAATATAAAATCATGCAAAACTAGGTATAGTAAAAATTGCATGCTTCTGTTTTATATTAATACGTAATTTACATTATTACAGATGAAAGTGTGCGCCTTATGATTATTTTTTAATTATTACCATCACGTTTGAAATAGCATAAAATTAAATGGTTTAAAATCACAACGCTTTCAATGTAGGTATCTATACCAACAACAAACTGTTGTACATGCTTTGTAAATAGGTACGAAACAAGGTACATAAAAATGTTTTATTTGTGCACATAAAGCTGTCTAAACAATTAATAAGATTCACTTGGTAAAACATTTATTTAAGTACCTACTTATCTCTAAAAGAAAACTTATCACAGGATGGTACAACTTGCTAACATTATTCTTTGACAATGCAATATTCTTATTATTATAACTAATGCTATAATAATAATAAATAATACCTATAAGTACTTATACCTAACCAGATCCTTTTGATCACACCTACTAACACCTAAGGCACTTTTAGTTGCTTCTATAAACGATATCTAAAAGGTAAAATAAAATTAGCAAGCGAAGCTACAGACGTGATGGTATCAAAACATGAAAAATAACGAAGTTTTGCGGTCAAAGACCGCACGTCTAATAACGTAAAAAAAATAACCATCTGATCTGTGAAGTTTCGCTAGCTAATTTACTTAGACCCTGTGTATCAATATATTTATGCAGATAATGTTGCCTGCCATATTCCAAAGCCTTGCTAATGTTATGCTTATAAATCTACCATCTACCTTATATTAATACTTGAAAACAATTAATTTATTACATGCCTAATTAAGGTTTAAAATCCAAACATTTCCATACTGCAGGTGTGAGTGTACAAAATATTTGGATTATATGATACATTGAACCATAGAAAATATCTGTGCATTGAACGCGAGCTAAGTACCTAGTAGATACCTCGTATGTACAGGTATCTACTATTTTAGCTTGCGTTCAATGTATCATTCGTAAAAACAAAAAAAAACATAAAAAGAACGTAAAACGTTTCGTGTAAAAGGTCGTCATTTATTAAAATTTTAATAGGTACTAGATACATAATCTAGTATTAAAATTACTTTTACTAGGTACTTTTAACAACATCCACAGGTACAGGAACGGTAGGTAGATAGGTACAGTTGACCGCACATTAGTGGTAACAATTCGACATTAACAGTTTATGTACACAAAGGAACAGAAAAATACGTACAAAGGTGATGCTTATTTCAAAAGAAATCTCTTCCAGCATACCTGCGATAGGAAAGTAGATAAAGAGATGTAGAAACGTGTGTAAGAGTAAAAGAGAAAACAAAATACATAAAATCAATAACGATACACTAATATGAGTATATACAAATATATAAACATACAATATGAGTGCGTACAAACACATACATACATATTTCCAAAATAAATGTCACTAAAATATAATTAATGTATTAATAACTCCTACTACTACTACTAATATTACTAATGTATTTATATGTCGTAGCAGTAAATATTTTCGTAGTGAAAGTGTTACCACTGTTGTGCGGTGTGCGGTTGACTGTACCTAATGCAAAAGGACCAAAAATGCGGAGCTTGAACTCACACGGAACCCGCTGAAAAGCGTGCGTTCACATAGGATTACATAACATTGCTAAGCTATCAATAAATGCATTTCATAATTAAATTATTAACTTACAATAAACCCATAACGCTATTAAGTCTATCTAAAATCAATTAAAATGATAAATTAAGGCAATTTAAAGTGTCCGCACAGCTGTGCTTTGCTTATTTTTCATAAGAAGCTAATTAAGTAGGTAATATATAAATATCAAATATCATTAAATAAGCTTTTATAATAAGGTTAATAAAATATTAGTATCAGTAGCTATCTTAGGCTTGCCATACGTCCCACGTTCGGACTTTCTTCCGGGCTCGTAATTACGTCCGGATTTTTAATATTTTCTCACACAAATCGGTTACCTTACACCCCCCCGCATCTCCCCCGGCAGCATATTTACGCAGCATAAACCTAAGTATGTTTTTTTTTTATTTTAATAGGTAAATACATATTATATAATTGTTGATTTTGAGTTTTTTTTAAATTTTAGTTTCATTTATTTATTTTATAAATTACAAGCTCCTTACATTTATACAAAGCACACAATGAGACCTCTGGGGTCTGTCCTCGCATGCCATGGCCTGAGATGTGATCAACGCGCTATTAACAGTTGAGTTATAATCTAGTTGATGTTCTTTCAGCTTACGCTTTATGTTTTTACTATTCATTGAGTGTCTAATGTCTACAGGTATTTGGTTTAGTAAACTGGGTATTGCGAAAGAAGCGGTACGCCTGCCATAAAAGTTATTTTTGCGTGGCACTTGAAATGCTAATATCCATCTTAATTTCTCCGAGACTGGAGACTCTCTCATTTCCTGTACACTCAACAGTCTCTACATCTACAGTAGTTTTCCCAATATCTACAACCGATGCTTGAATTAAAATACGAAAAAAAACTGGCCCGTCCGGACTTCACTCTAAAATATTATGGCAAGCCTAACTAATACACCTCTGCCTAACCCTACGGGGAATTCAGGCGTGATGTTATGTGTTTTATGGCTTACTCGGGTAAGTGTGTGCACGGTAGTCCACTGTCAATTAATATTTTGTTATTGTAAATGTAATTCATAAACTTCAAAGTCCAAAGTAACTTAAAATTGAGTCATGGAAAATCAATTCGTTGCGTAGCTCGAATTTGTCTAAAGTTCGATGAACTGCAAAACACCTCGTGGTTACTCTTTAAATAAATAAATACATACTTACATAATGTTTAAGTAAACAATGTTGTTTTACTTCGACATGATGTCGAATTGTCGACATGTATCGTCTCATTTTCAACGGTGTTTTACAAACTAAATTTTATACCGCATTTGTAACGCAAGGTAATTCAAGTGGCAATTCAAGTGGCAATTCAAGTTTGTAAACCCATTTCTGAATAATAAATTACCATAATTAAAATTGTCACTAATGTGTTTCAATAACGAGTTTGTTCAAGAATGCCGCTACCTACGTAAATGTTGGTTAACCGGACGACTTCACGCATCTCTTCAATGTGAAGTAAGCTAATATTCTGACGACGATGAGTTCCACTCCTAAGATTGTGATGTCTGTCCAATAGTTGTCAGGTTCGAGACTGAACTCGTTGATCACTGCTTTGGGATGTCTGGAAATAAGAAATTATCTGACATTGTACGGAACAAAGAATGAAAGAAAATAAAATTATAGAACCCACGTACGTAATAATTAGCGTAAAACTTCATGGCAGCTCTGAAGTGCGCTACTCGCTGCGCAGTACCCCACCCCTCACCCCTGCAGTAACATGAATTTGATACTGCGCAGCAACACGCCTCATGTTCAGAGCCGCCATAAAGTTTGTATCGGGCTGTACCCTATACTGTTTTTGAGTCTATGAGATGGTTCACAGTCAGCAGAGAACTTAATGAATGGACAGTAACTTCAGAGACATAAAACTCTGCATGAAGAGACAGTTCGCACTTCATGTGTGGCTTCACAGAGATGAACGCTGATGCGTGCTTTACCGATCTGAGCCATTGGGATCAAGGAGTAGGATTATACTGGACATCTAGCAGGCGTTCGTGTCTTTCAGCAGTAGCAGGTTTCCAATCGGAGAACCAGCAAGTATGTTGTGTCCCCAACAGATTAAGATATCCCACACCCCTAGAAATAAGTTTGATTAAAGTCTATTCTAGGGCAAAACATATAAAGCATCTCACCTCAAGTGGCAGTACGTCATAGTCTCAGGGCACAGTAGCGGCTGTCGTCCATTCGAGTAGATGGACAACACGAGCGCCTCGAAGGCGTAGCGTAGGAAGGAGGCGTGAGACACGGCGCGCATGACCGGGCTCATATGCGCCAGGAGCACTAGGTAGCCAGCGTACACTATCATAGCACACGTCCAGACTGCCCCCAGGAATGTGCCGTTCTGAATCATAGCAATTAATAATCTACTTAATAAAATCATAAATTTAGTGACACAGACAACGCACAGCCTAAACCGCTGGGTCTAGAAGCATGAAATTTTCCACAAGAGTTCCGTATGTAACGTAGATGACACTAAGAAAGGATTTCTGAAAATTCATACCCTAAAGGAGTTGAATAGGGCATGAAATTTTTTATGGAAGTTCATCATTTTTTAAATAAAAAACGAGGAAGTTGGCACTTAGGCCGGCCACACACATTCGGGATTCCGCTTCGGAATTCCGTGGAAAGCAGCAAATTCATTCATAGCATAATCAGCATATAATGTTCCCACTGCTGGGACACAGGCCTCCTCTCTCTGAGAGGGAGTGGGCTGTAATGCACCACGCGGGCCCAGTGCGGGTATGTAGATGTCACATGTCTTCGAATTCTTAATTCTAAGACACGCCGGTTTGCCGCGAGAAATCGCGGCACAGCAGACAGAGTTTCGGCGGGATCTCATGGCGTCATGGAGAGTGCGATTGTTGCAATCTAGTGCTGGACACGACACAATTGCGGCGATAAGACCCCTCTTTGAGGAGTGGCTGGAGTGGCGCCACGGCGTCTTCACCTTCCGCCTGACGCAGGTCCTCACTGGACACGGGTACTTCGAAAGGTACCTGTTCCGGATAAGGCGGGAGGAAACGGCCAGGTGTTACTATTGTGTGGATCGCCCGGAGGACACGGTGAAGCATACGATGTAGGTCTGCCCGGCTTGGGCAGAGCACCGCCGTGTCCTCGCGGATGCGGTCGGCGGCGGCGATCTCACGCGTTCGGCCCTGGTCCAGGTCATGGTACGGAGCGAGAGTATATGGGAAGCCATCACCTCCTTCTGCGAAGCAGTAATGCTCACGAAGGAGGAGGCAGAACGTGTGAGGCAGAGGCAATCTTTGCGCGCTCACGCCCCTAGTCGCCGCAGGAGACGCCCTGGGCATCGGGAATTGATGGCCGATTCCCGGCCACCGTAGGCTCGGGCTTGCAGACGGCGAGCAATGGATAGCTCGCCGTCAGGTAAGGACCAGGCCCCGGTCGACGGCGCGTTGTGTTCCACGCGCGCCTTAAAGAGACAGCACTATTGACGGGGTCCGCTAGGGCCGATGCCAGCTAGGGGCGCGGAATGTTCGAAAGAGTTACTGTGGTCCCGGCACAGGCAACTGAAGGAATACGGGTGGGTTTTAGTCCGTAAAAGTCTGAGACGCCCTCCCGCTCCGCCCAGAGCGGGAGAAGTCATTTGATGATTTCCCATCCAAAAAAAAGGGCATGCTGGTTTCCTTACGATGTTTTCCATCACCATTTTTGAGAGCAGCGGTGATGAAATTGTTTACAATAAGTAAAGCGCCTGCCTGGGTTCGAGCCCACGACCTCGTAAGTCGGGGCCGTTACTTCTGAGCCACCACTGGTCTCATCCATTTCAAAATCCAGCCATAATCTACTACTACAAATTACTACTAGACTTTGGATGGATTTGCTGCTTTCGAAACGGAATTCCGTGTCAGAATTCCGAATGTGTGTGGCCAGCCTTGGACTTTTGCTTAAAAGTAAAAGCTAGTTGCATTATCGTTTTTTGGAAACTCATCTCCTAAGGTCCTAAGGAGTTGTCGTCGGCACACGGCTTGTAGTTAGTATACATATAATTGGATGGACCGCTGGTAAAGTTCGCGAGAATCCACTGGATGCGAGAAGCACAAGGCGGGTCCGGATCGATTGTGGTGATGGTTGTGGGGAGGCCTTATTCCAGCAGTAGACGTATTTCGAATGAATGATGATAAGATAAATTATTTGAAATGCCATAACTTCCGTGGAAAGGTACATCGAGAATTCCACACCCTTTAATTCTGAGCTAACCAAATACACTATAAATTATTTTCTAGATACCCAATGAAGATTTTATCTACTTTCAACCCTTTTATTTTTTTGTTTACCTACTTTTCAGTCTCAACGCCTCGACTGTCACGTGTAACGAAACATGCGAGAACAAACTACTTACAACATGCCAACAAAGAGATAATACGATGGTTCAAATGGGTTCACTAGGTCCCACATTGTTACCCAACTTCGACCATTAAGGCCGGCCATATACTGTCGGAATTCCGTTTCGTAATATCGATTCGTTTCGGAATTTTCGAACAGAGAAATACTGTACGTGTGAGATAGATCCTTGGTCAGAATCGAAATCTGAATCTTTATTTGTAAACATAAGTAGAGTTACACAGTGTGTGAGATGTTATAACATTTACATAGGTTCTCTATGTGTGTAGGTGTGTATTGTGTGTGTGGTTTTGTATGCATTTGCTGCCTTCGGGAATTCCGAATCGATATTTCAAAACGGAATACTGACTGTATGTGGCCTGCCTAGGTAATTCATTATACTTAATAATGAACTGTTTAATTAATAAAATGTAACAGAAAAGCGGATGTCATTTGGAAATTACGCTAATCATGGTTTTCCTTTTTCTTATGATAGGAACTAATCGTAAGATGATAATACTACACGAAGCTAATTATAATTAAAAAAATATTGAACAATTTTCAAACCAAATGATGAACTATTTATTTGAGTCCTGTGTAAAGCCTTTGTCACGTCCCGCATCCTCGGGACATTAATTTGACGTATTCTAGTCAAAGATCATCAGACAAGCTACCCATTTTTAGCTATGTTGGGATTAACTCGGAAGTCTAGTCAGACGTGGCCGAGTATGAATTCTTCAAAACACAAAATAATAACTCTACGGAAAAACAAAGCGGGAGTACCACAAGGTTCTATTCAAGGGTCCTTTTCTTTTTAAACCCACCTAAGTAGGTAGGTGTAGAGTTTTAATAGGTCGGTACTTACAATGGGGTTAAAGCAGGTCCCGATGACATTGCCCATAGCCTCAGCGAGTAGCGCGACGTTGGCAAGCGTGATGACGAACATAAGAAACCGGACCGGCTCCACAGGCTGACCGGATAGGAAGTACGACGGCACTGAGTACACGAAACTGTAGATTACCTGTTGAATAGGTAAAAAGGTGAGTTATCTACACTACATAAGTACATGCTCTCTGAAGTAATTATTTTACAATTTCTTAATGTCTCTACAAATAGTAAAAAATGTTGGGCCTTACATACGCGTATGTAAGGCCGGAAGTTTGGGTTGACAGCAATAGACAAAATGTAGAGCTTACTGCTTATCTTAATGGTAGTGTACATGAAAGCAAAGTATCGTAAGAAGATTACCGGAGTTAAATATCATATCGCTCGGCTGAGTGTAGGTATTTAACCATTATGAATTAGGTTTTGTAAATACCAAATTACAAAGCAATGCAAGATTATGATTGAAACTGCCCTCGTTATCATTATAATTAATCACTAGCTGTGCCCCGCGACTTCGTTCGCGTGGATGTCGTAAGATACACAATATAGGTACTAAAATCCCGTCGCGTTGTACCGCCCGCCCGCGCTATTACTTCGTTTTCGCTTAGTGTTCTTTCTGACTTTTTTATTTTTGCTTGGCTGCTAAGGGTCATAGCGTGATGTTAAATAGCCTATAACTATCCTCGAGTATCTGGCTACCAAATGCAAAAAGAATTTTCCAAATCCGACTTTTTGTTCATAATTTCATGGGTTTTATTTTTTTTGCGCGGAACCCTAATTTTTTTTCTAAAATAAAAGTAGCCTAAGTTACCCGCCGTAACATCAGCTCAGTGCCAGTGAAAGTCCCGTCAAAATCAAATCGGTCCAGCCGTTTCGGAGATTAGCCGGAACAAACAGACAGACAAAAATGTTAAAAATTGCTTTTTGGTTATACTTATAACGGTACTTCCGTTTATACTTTTTTATGCATTTAGTAAAAAGTTGTTATTTTGACATTACAAACAGACACTTCAATTTTATTTCTTTGTATAGATGTATAGATTTCATTATTATGATGATGTTCCCATGCTTACCGCTTTTTATAAAATAATATTGATCCGTTACTAACAAGTACAGTTTGACAACGTTCAAAGGTTTGATCGTTTATCTTCGGAAAAACCGAAATATAGCGAATAAAATGTGACTGTCGACCAATAGAAATTGATTTATATTCTCACCTAAATTATTATGTAGATCACGCACTAATTCCGTCACTCCCTTATTATATTGGACCATTAATTCGGCAAAGTTCGGTTTTTCCGAAAATAAACGATGGAAACCTTTGAACTTTGTCAAACTGTAACATGTTTTTGCTGCGTTAACATTATTACCTCACATAACCACCGTTTCATATGACCTTCAGACACTTGTACTATAAACCCTGTGACATTTCCCATTACCGTGCACGTGTTCTGTCCACGAGCTCATTATCTCCACAATTATGGCACACTATGATTTAATTACAGTAGTTTATCTGCATAGGCTTGTGGGTTACCGATGACGAGCAGTTCATTATGATTTAATTATAGATCAAAGGTGAAGTCAGGGAAATTAATTCTTTAACAGATTGACACTACTACTAAGTCAATTTACAGTGTTGAATTTCCTATTTCATACGACTGTCAAATATTGTCATTTGTGATATGAATTTAGGGAAATAGGAGTACCTTTAAAGAGTAGTGCGAGTACGTTTACTTAAGTCCATTTGTATGGAATAAAATTGTGTTTCCCATTATTGCTAGACAGTGCTGCTTCAGTTTGAGTACAAATTGAAGTTTAAGTAACGAGATCGAATATGTAAAAAAACTCGCACTAGATCCTCAATCAATCTGCCTGCCTTTTCGCAACTATGTTGGGGTCGGCTTCCAGTGTGACTTGATGCAGCTGACTAGATCTTCTATTGAAGTTTTTCCTGGTTTCAGGAGCGCTATGGCCTATTAGCTTTTCTTCGTTAAATTGGGAAGTTATGTGTATCTACTGGTATTCAGCTGCATCCGGTTAGACTGGAAGCCGACCCCAACATAGTTGGGAAAAGGCTAGGCAGATGATGATGATGTGTATCTATCGATGTAGCTGGGTGTTCGTCAAAGAAAACATAAATGCTAACTTGTGGATTCATCGATAGATAGGTACGATAAATAAGAAAGACATAGTTTACCTGCAAAGGCATGCCAGTGACTAGTAACGCTGCGTAGTACGTTTTCAGGTTGTACCAGTTGTTGAAATTCTCCTTCTTCAGTACTGACATTTCGGTTGGTACTAGAAACAGAGGAAAATACATTATTATATCACTTGGTTGTTGTACGAGCGAGCAACTTTTTTTTATTATTGAATGGTTTTCTGTAAATGTCATTGAAAAACCTGTAAAAAAACGGTGCCCGCTGAAAATGTTATATGTATGTAGGTATATGTATGTTATATAAGTTTTTTAGATGATGTTTAGAATATACAGTTTATGTAATAGTAATTGATATAGGTATTTAATATGGATTAATTTATTGATTTGAAAATATGGGTTAATTTTAGGTTGGGGAAAAAGTCTTTTCGCATTATAGTATGTATGAACTTGTAATAAAATCTCTTTGGCTATACTATTTGTATCTGGCTGGTTTTGGTATTATTGAAAGTTTAAATTTTAAAGAACATAATTCCAAATTCAAATTAGGAAAATGTGTGATTTTTATTTGTTTTTCGTACTGTCAAGATGAGTCAAGAATATCTAATGAAGAAATTCGATACATTTTAAAATTTTACTACAAAAAAGGTAAAAATGCAACGCAAGCCGCGAAAAAAATTTGTGATGTTTATGGACCTGGTGCAGTGTCTGTGAGAGTAGCACAAATTTGGTTTAAGCGTTTTCAATCCGGAAATTTTGATGTTAAAGATGCACGTCGCTCTGGTCGCCCTATTACGGATAAAATGGATGCCATTTTTGAAAAAGTGGAGCAAGATCGGCATATCAGTAGTTACGACGTAGCTGAAGAGCTGGGAATTGACCACAAAACAGTTTTGGCGCATTTGAAAAAAACTGGGTACACAAAAAAGCTTGATATTTGAGTACCTCACGGGCTCACTGAAAGAAACCTAATGAACCGTGTACTCATTTGTGATTCTTTATTACGACGTAATGAAACCGAACCATTTTTAAAGAAGCTGATAACTGGTGATGAACAGTGGATCACGTACGACAAGAACGTGCGAAAAAGGTCGTGGTCAAAGGCCGGTCAGGCTTCACAGACTGTGGCGAAACCCGGGTTAACTCGCAACAAGGTGATGCTGTGTGTGTGGTGGGATTGGAAGGGCATTATTCATTATGAGCTGTTACCACCAGGCAGGACCATCGATTCTGAACTCTACTGCGAACAACTGATGAGATTAACGCAAGAAGTTGAGAGAAAGCGGCCGGAATTAATCAACAGAAGGGGTGTGGTTTTTTATCATGATAACGCTAGACCTCACACATCTTTAGCCACTCAGCAAAAAATAGCAATAGGATCATGTCCCTACCTACAAAATGGCAAAAAGTTATCGAACAAAATGGTACCTACATACTTTAGTTAAATGTGAATAAACTATATTAAAAAATGTTTTGAATTTTCTTAAAAAATGCGAAGAAACTTTTTCCCCTACCTATTATATTTTATAATACCCGTAAATTATAAAAATATGTTTATTAACAGTTAGCAAACTATGATATACATATGAAGACGTTTCAAACTATGATATACATATGAGGACGTTTCAAACTATGATATACATATGAAGACGTTTCAAACTATGATATACATATGAAGACGTTTCAAACTATGATATACATATGAGGACGTTTCAAACTATGATATACATATGAAGACGTTTCAAACTATGATATACATATGAGGACGTTTCAAACTATGATATACATATGAAGACGTTTCAAACTATGATATACATATGAGGACGTTTCAAACTATGATATACATATGAAGACGTTTCAAACTATGATATACATATGAAGACGTTTCAAACTATGATATACATAATTATGAGGACGTTTCAAACTATGATATACATATGAGGACGTTTCAAACTATGATATACATATGAGGACGTTTCAAACTATGATATACATATGAAGACGTTTCAAACTATGATATACATATGAAGACGTTTCAAACTATGATATACATATGAGGACGTTTCAAACAAAATCAATTTTTATTTTTTTCTCTAGTCGCCTGTTTTGCAATTTTTCATTGGATTTAGCTAGGTACCAATACATCTTATTTTATTACAAACATATGTTTGTATTTTGAATAGCTTTTTATTTGGGCATCGTTCGTGGCAAATCATTTGCAAGTTCTATCATAATCGACTCAAACTCATATGTACGTACAAGGTGGAGATGACATAACGACAATAAATTAGTCTTCGTATATCTAATGACGTCTCGTTCCCATTCTGCATACCAAAATTCAACCAAATAACCAACCAAATCAAAAATTTGCTGCTCCATACATTTTTGCCTACCTACGAGGTCAAAATGTACGGAGCAGCAAATTTTTTTTTTAATAACCGACGAACAATTTCAACGCAGCGGGGTCCAGAATCATGTACTGAATACGTGGTTTCAATTAATGCGATAATCTAATCGCCACCCTGTATATCGATACCCATCACGTCTATGAAGTTTACACAAAAAAAATAGATGTTTTAAACTGATACCTATTTCAAGTGACTACAATAACTGCGGCTGATAACCCCACAAAAAAATCATCAAATTAATTATCATGTTTAGATATTGATACCCATCGCGTCTGCGGAGTTTAGCTAGCCAATTTAAAATAACCCTGTATATCCAACAGTTTAGTCCCTAGCTAGTCAATGATTGACAAATCCCATAGTCGGCCCTGCACTGCTAGGTATTTATTTTATTTGAAAAAATCACTTTTTTGTCCCGACGCACAGTGGTCCGGATTTTCAAAAAGGTGGACATAGGATCGAAAATGCATAATTAACTTAACAAAAAATGGTTTCGTATAGGAAATTTAATGCTGATTAATACTTATTACTACAACTTTTCAAAAAAACTGCTCCTTCACGTAAAAAAAAAATACTGAAAATAAAAATGTATGGGAGAAAATCAATTTTATTTTTTTTTCTCCGTTCAGTATCAAAGTATAGCAAGCAAACCTTATATTCTGGTAAGTACCTATTGTTCTTAATACGACAACATATAAATTGCTTGCGTATCCCTGCGGCTTTGACGCCTACGATGCTTCAAAGTTTAAAATTTCAATTGGGATTTTTTAAAATTATTATCGAGTTTTTCAATTAAGCTGAATTCAAAATATCATTTTTTAATTATATAAGAATTAAAACATACGCATTCAAGCATTTGGCAAGTATTTGTTTATTTTATTTTAATAAAAAATAGTAATAAAAGTCTTCAATTGTAGTTATGTAATTAAAGACACGTGCTGATTCGTTGCCTCTTTGTAACTGGCTGAAACGACTCCTGTGATAAAAGAATCATTTACCCCCACCACCGGAGATTTCGACGACGCTGATTGGCTGTTGAAGATGTGGTACTAATTTTGTCAGTCACTACTTGCGAGCGTGTGTTTGTTATTAATATCTGTGCATGAAACAATTAAAGGCACTTAATCCGATCCAGCATGTCCCATTGCTGTCCTCTCCCAGCGACGCCCTAAGCCGAGGTCCGTACCCCACAGGGGGTGCCCTTAGCGTGTAGTCGCTTAGTTTTTAGTCTTAGTTTTAAGCCTGGCTGGAGGCCTTAATTTATTGAGGCATCCACAGGAAAGCCCGGTTAAGCAGTCGACAACCTCCTATAGGTTGAACTGCGAGATGCCATTCCCCAAAAACAAAAACAAAACAATTAAAGGCACTTGTTTCTCAACCCTTGAGGAAGCAACATATCTAATTATCCGTGCTGTGTGAGAGTTTAGTGAGTTTCGTTATGGCTGCATTTGTTACAAACTTGGACATTTTTATGTTCCTCCGTGTTGAAGGAGACATGAAAAATTGGGCACGACTCTATGAAGCTATATATACATATCCCAGCTCAAACATGTTCGGAAGATTTAGAAATATTCAAGACCTTTTTGAAGAACTACATCAGTAAAATCAATCGCAGATGGGCAAGTGCTTCTAGAAATCAGAAGACTTTCATGAATAGACATGCTGCGTGGTTACAATCAAATATTAGTTGGCCAAATTGCACTACTGTTAATTTATCCGAGATTTTTCAAGCCCAAGATGAAGTTATCGAAAACATATCGTCAGACAATACTTCAGTTGACATCGATACTACAGCAGCTGTGATTCCGTCGACATCAAGTACAACAACTGTGGGCACATCTACCGAAGTTCCGATTAGGAAGCCGTTTGTTGACCTCAGCAACAAACAGAAGAAAAGACGTTCAGAGTCTCTTTTGGACTATTCGCTGGAAGAACTTACATTGCATTAGTCGAAAGACTTAGGATAGACAAGAAGAATGACTTAGCTTGTGTTATTGACCATATAATGAAGAACCCTGATAGCGTTGCTATTGTTCAAGCCACATTGTTTAAGAAAAATAGGAAAAAATCTTTTGTGAAGATCATGCTCTTGGTCTTTATACATCATTGAACCTGTCAAAATGGAAATACTTGTGTTTAAGGAAAGCGCTGTCAGATTGTGAAGTACCAGTGTAACCATCGTATCACAAATTCCTTGAAGCTAAAAAGAGATGCTATCCACATGATTTAGAAATTACTGAGAGAGGAGGCAGAGTGAAGCTTCAAGCCTTATTGGATCTGACAGTCCAGAAGATCCTTCAAATTACCGGTACCCAGATTGATTCGTCAACTCCGAATCACTCTGGCGAACCAATCAATCTGGCCAATCCAATGAATCAATCTGGGTACCGGCAATCCTTAGATTGAAGTTAATTAGTAAATGGGGTTTCGATGGAGCTTCTTCACAAAGCACCTACAAGCAAAGGAGTGAAGATGTAGACTTCAGTGATTCATCGGTTTTCATGTCAAGTCTTATCCCTCTTAAATTAGTTTCTAATAATAGCACTATATGGGAAACCCAACACCTTCTTCAACACATTATTGCAGTCCCATTAAGTTCGAGTTTTGTAAAGAGACAGCAGAATACATCAAGCAAGAAGAAGCTGCATTGAAGGAAGAAATAAAAAACATCAATTCTACAAAATGGGCCGGGCTAGAGATTAGTCACGAGCATGACAATGATCGACGGAAAAGTGGCCACTATTATAACGGATACTTCGTCTGCATCTGCCTGCAATATTTGCCTTGCTAAGCTGACTGAGATGAACATGCTGTCAGAAGTATTTCCAAGACCTATTCGAGAAGATGTTTATAAATATGGACTTTCTACTCTTCATATGTGGATTCGTTATACGGAGTGTATTCTACACATATCTTACAACATGGACTTTGAGATGTGAACTGCACGAGGTGCTAACAAGCAACTAAAAGCTGCGAAGAAACATTTGACACAAGAAGAATTCAAACAGCAAATGGGAATACTTGTGGATTTTGTGAAGCAAGGCTTTGGAACCACAAACGACGGAAACACAGCCAGAAGGTTTTTTTAGAGATTATGAGAAATCTGCCGAAATAATCAATATTGACAAAGGCCTACTGAAGCATTTTGCGGTTATTCTTCAAACGATTTCATCAGGATGTGCCGTAGATATTGAAAAATTCAGGACTTATTGCAGAGAAACAGCTGAGCTCTTTGATCATCTATACCCATGGTTTATATTCCCGCAAGTGTGCACAAGCTACTCATACAAGGTGCAGACATTTGTCATCACTTTGGCCTCCTACCAATTGGCATTCTTTCCGAAGAAGCGGGTGAAGCAAGAAATAAAGAATTTCGAAGAGTTCGTGAATATCACACAAGAAAATTTACCAGGATGAAGACCAACGAGGACTTGCTCCATAATTTATTAATTAGTTCAGACCCATATTTATCCCATATTCGACCAAAATACAGCAACTCAAAGCAATTCGATTTTTTTCCAGATGTTAAAGAACTTTTGTTGTTGCCTGAGGTAGTAACAGAAGAAACCGAAAATATGGATCTACAGGAGTTGCAGCCTGAAGATGATCCATTAATGTAAACGTGACAGATTTAGTGATGTTGTTATTGTTAGAATTGAGTTTGTTAGTAGTAGTAGTTCAGTTGTAGTCCTTTTCAGGACTTCAGAAAAAGCCATTTTCAGGGCTACATCTATTTCTAATTGTTTCTTTTAAGATGAGTCACGCTAGTAGTATAACCAACAATATCAACCATGATTTATCAATAGGAAATATCAACAGATGAAAGAATAAACAACAGATGATTATACTACACTATAGTACACTGTCATTTTGCCAGTAGTCCCATGTAATAGGGGGCGAGCCGGATGGGGCGCGCGGGGGGCATGTTTTATTATAAATGATATTTTGGATTAATTTCAATTGAAAAATTCGTTAATAATATTAAGATAATTCGACATTAAAATTTAAACTTTAAAGTATCGTAAGCGCCAAGGCCGCAGGGATACGCAAGCAATTTATATGTTGTCGTATTAAGAACAATAGGTACTTACCAGAATATAAGGTTTGCTTGCTATACTTTGATACTAAACGGAGAAAAAAAAATAAAATTGATTTTCTCCCATACATTTTTATTTTCAATATTTTTTTTTGACGTGAAGTAGCAGTTTTTTTGAAAAGTTGCAAGTATTAATCAGCATTAAATTTCCTATACGAAACAATTTTTTGTTAAGTTAAATATGCATTTTCGATCCTATGTCCACCTTTTTGAAAATCCGGACCACTGTGCGACGCCGACATTAGGATTCATGATAGCTCCAAAATACTCATAAACCAGTGTTGTTTTCATTTAATGTCGCCTCCACATTGTATACTCCCTTTATACCTAAGTAACTTCCTCTACCTAATAAAGTACGTATATAAAGGATCACACGCGTGACATCTAGTCGTCACGTGTGTGATTATTCTTCTACGCGAACTACGTGAACGCTCTAACACCTCTGACCTTTTTTTTAAGTCAGTTTAAAGTAAGCCGTTGCTTTTTGCATTTTAAAGACCACATATGCATATCATAACATACATTTTTATTTAATTGCCTAGCCAAAATATATCCTGTTTGAAATATATGAATGACGCAAATACTAAAGCAGGATATTTTGGCCTATTAGTTGATTCGCACGAATTACCTCGCACGAAACGAGCGAATTGACACTTTAATTTTTTTTTTCTGTAGGCGATTCGCACGAAGTTAATTTATTTGTGGGTGAATCGACAAATCCAGAGATACGTAGGTATTAGGTAATTTACACTAAGTAGGGCACAGAAGTGATAAGAGTAGGTAAAATGTTTTGAAATAAATTGAAACACATAATCAAACATTTATCTATAATAAAACATAATTTTAAGATAACAATTATTAAAAATGTCGAAATTGTACCTCTTGCTTGAAGAATTATAGATTACGTTAAAATTCTAAGAAAATCGCATACTTTTACAATGTTTGTAAATATGTGAGCAGCATGCATACACACGTCATAATTAATTTATCTGTCATTGCTTCATTTTTAATTCCTTTTACCTATTGTGGTATAGTAATTTCATTCTAGGTGTATCGTCTTCACAATGATTAATTAATTAATGTATACAAAATATTGTAAAATGTTTTACAACAGAATAATTGGCAAGAAACACCACCGGGGGGCGCAATTGCGTAACACACAGTAGGAATCGGTTTCATTTTGACAGCTCAACAACATTCATTCCGTTATTTACGTTGTGGAGCAGATACATTTTTCGAACTTATGAGTCCAATGGATTAGCAATTTGCTTCGAAATCATTTAAGACCATTGAAGACCACAGATGATAAGATGGCCACCGGAACAACTCAATAATAAGTATTTCACGGGTTGCGATTCGATTACTTTAAAATTACGTAACATCACGCCTTGTTTCCCCGAAGGGTTGGGCAGAGGTATACCTATAGTACACCCAACATTTCGCTAGATATGTTTAAGTCCCATGTAATAGGGAGTGAGCCTATTGCCATCAACCGCGAACAAAACCAGACTTCAGGCAGCCACTTTGAAATTCCAGATGGAAAAACCCAGTAACACTTTGCCCGACCTGGGAATCGAACCTAGGACCTTATGCTCAGCTACTGCTGAGCTACTGTGCTACTGCGCTTGGTTGCGACCACTAGACCAACGAGGCAGGTTAGAATAAAAAATATAATTACCTATAGTTATAGTACCTATTTATAATAAGTTAAAATTACAGGAAGGTGGAGGTTAAAACTAAGAGGTTAACAAGTCCATTGAGTTAATTATAGTATATATGTATGTGTGTGCGCAATCACATTTACTCATTATTATTTTTCACAATAACGTCGTGAAATAATAACTACAAAGTACTTAATTTAACAGGAAATAACAAGCTGATGACGGTAATTAGCCAATATTCTTTGTTATCATCTTTTTACTTTGTTGCCTGCAGCATCTAAGATTCGAGTCAAGAATTTCCGTTATAGCCAATAGAGAATTGGTGGGAACGGGTTTTAAAAAAGGACTATAGGAGACATACCTATACATAGCCTGAAGATTTAGGTCTCTGATCCTTTACTATTGCCAGTAGTTAAAAACTATCACTTCCCACTTAGGTACCTACTTAAAATGTTGACAAATAGGTAGGTATCTCCTAACTAGAATTTTATCTATATGTACATCTATAAAAATAAATAAAATTGAAGTGTCTGTTTGTAATGTCAAAATAACAATTTTTACTACTTAAATGCATAAGAAAGTATATACAACCTGTTTTTTTATATGTCATACATAACTCTAGGGTTACTTATATTCTTTATGTAAAAATAATACAAAACGTCTTGATGAAAAATAATAAAAAATGCATAGTTTCGAAGATTATCATCAATCTATACAAATAAATAAAATTGAATTGTCTGTTTGTAATGTCAACATAACAACTTTTTACTAAATGCATAAGAAAGTATATACGGTACTTATAACAAAAAAGCAATTTTTAACATTTTTGTCTGTCTGTCTGTTTGTTCCGGCTAATCTCCGAAACGGCTGGACTGATTTTGACGGGATTTTCAATGGCAGATAGCTGATATTACAGGGAGTAACTTAGGCTACTTTTATTTTAGAAAAATAATTAGGGTTCCGCGCAAAAAAATTAAAACCTTTAAAATTGTGAACAAAAAGTCGGATTTGAAAAATTATTTTTGCATTTGATAGCCCAATTCTCGAAGTTAGTTATAGGCTATTTAATATCACGCTACGATCCTTAGGAGCCGAGCAATAAGAAAAGTCAGAAAGAATACTAAGCGAAAACGAAGGACCTAAATAGCGCGGGCGGGCGATGCAACGCGACGGGTCGCGGGACGAGAGAGTTTTTTTTTTTTTATTTGAGATAGGTTTGCTCTTGACTCTAGTCTAGGTCAGAGATGACAGAGACAAAGTCGCCAAAGTCGAGTTTTATTAAAATGTGGCTGCTATTTTAGTATATTGTGTATCTTACCACTTCCACCCGAACGAAGTCGCGGGGCACAGCTTGTTGAGAAATATGTTGGTACTTTATAAACTTTTCAGATAAGATCACGAACAGAAATACATTTAGCGAGGAGGATTCCTTGTCTTTATTTTTTTACTTACAATATCTGCATAGCCTTTCCCCAGCTATGTTGGGGTCGGCTTTCAGTCTAACCGGATGCAGCTGAATACCAGTATTTTACATGGAGCGACTGCCTACCTGACCTCCACAACCCAGTTACTGGGTAATGCGATACCCCTTGGTAAGACTGGTTGTCAGACTTCCGGGCTTCTGACGACCCGTAACGACTGTCAAAGATACACGAATGACAGCTGGGACCAACGGCTTAACGTGCTTTCCGAGGCACGGAGGGGTCTTGATATATAAAGATGGTCACCCATCCACGGACCAACCGCGGAAAGCATAGCTTAACCTTCAATCGATTCGTGCCGATGTTATTATTAAAAGATAAATTAACAGTTGATAGATGTTCAAGATACGCTAAGAAACAAAATGATAAAACATAATAATAAAACAAAGTTGTTGAATTTTTAACAGACTTCAAAAAAATTGTGTCCGTGAATTTGGCTGTAAGGTAGGTACAAAAAACAAAAGCAAACTACTTAGCACACTATTAGAACATTGTATAAGGCTAGCTTGCACTACTAACCACTAAATGTATTTAGCGCTAAACGTATTCAAATCGTCATGCTGGAACGATATTTTTAATACGTTTAGCAATAAATGCTTTAAATGATTTGAGGTGCGATCGGGCCTAAAAGTAGTTGCAGGTCAGCTGCCTCTTTGTTTGACTGTACTTATGTACCTCCCTATTATTTTATGTTAGTAGTTGATGTCAGATGAGCTTGCCTTTTTATTAGGATGTTACATCACATTACAGACGTGCTCGTAGACAACGAAATTGGATACAGTCAAAAAGGTCACATGATAAAACAAGATTAACATACTAGGTAAGTACGAGTATTCATTCTTTTGACTCCTATGTAAAGATAATTTGGCTTTGTAGGAAATAACCTGATTTGCTAGCCCTGACATCCGCACTAAGTCGCTAACCATACAATGTAATTGCCTACGTATGAGTTTGTTACTGGTTAGTTCTATATTATCTGAAGAGCTATGGCTGTGTACCTAATTGAATTTGTCTCATGGTGTCTGCTGGCTGTTTAATATCTCGGTAACTTTCCTACTGTATTTTATAACGAGTGCATACCTTTTACATTGCTGTTTATACAAATAAGGATTAATCGAGATGCAGAGCATATCAGTCTAACCATAATCAAAAATAAAGATTAGGTTAACAACAGACCAACTTTAATGTATGTATCGGTCGTACGCAAATTAAAGCAAAAAGGACAATTTATTTTCGAAGAAATATTAGTGATTTCCTCATAATCCCATACTACCAAATAAAAATAGGTCAACGAAGGACATGCCAATGAAACGGAATTTCTTTTATTATTTTATCCACTGGGCAAAAGTATGGCAAGTTAAGGGTAGACAAAGAGACGATGGGGATGTGGTTAGTATTTTTTAAATTAGGTAATAAGTACCTACACATCATGTAGGTCTCGCTCAAAGATATAAATATGTATGTCTAGATAGACAGTCAAAGCTGTGAACTCGTCGAAAAAAAACTTTTTTGCAAAAAAAAAACACTACGAAGTGAAAAATAACTTTAATTTCGGAAGTCGGTGTCTTTGGATCTGTATTTTAGGTTTTTGTCACCGACTTCCGAAATTAAAGTTATTTTCCACTTTGTAGTGTTTTTTTTTTGGAAGTCGGTTGTTTTTTTTGTAAAAAAGTTTTTTATTTTCACTTTTTGGTGGGTCGGTTTGTAATTTATCTAAGTTACAAGAGCCTAATGTTATCTGCTCATCCCCTTTTACAAAATATTGCTTTTCCCGATGCAGGGGCGTTAATTTTTCAGAAGTTCTCCTGGTACCTACTTTACCATCAGCTCCACATCACCATATGCATTGTGACGAGCGCCGAGCTTATATTGCTTAGCAATCATTTTAAAGTAATCGAATCACAACCCGTGAAATACTTATTATTGAGTTATTCCGGTGGCTATCTGTGGTTTTCATCATCAGTTCCACTTCACCAAATGGTGCTTTTCAAGAGCAAATGCACGAGTTACTATAAAAAAAATACCCAAATCGCTACAGGTGTGCCTATAATATTTCAAGAGTTCCCTCGATTTCATCATTGTCAGATCCTGCCCTAATGACAATGGGACCACCTGTGAAGTTATGCTCTCTTAAACAAAAAAAGAATTTTCCAAATCGGTCTAGCGATCTTCGAGTAATCGGGAAACACAGATTAAAAAAAAAACATTCCGACGAATTGAGAACCTCATCCTTTTTTTGAAGCCGGTTAAAAATAGCGTCCAGCTGTTGGCCACATTTTGCATGTACAACAGAAAAGCAGAATGAGTGGCGCGAGTGTAAGACGTAAGTCTGCTGTCACGCAGGGTTATAGGCTGAGGGGCCCGGTCCCACAGGTACACGTACCGGAAGGCCATGGTTTCTAATTATCTCGATAAACTCGATTAATAAAAAAATCCTAAGAGCTAAACTTGCTTTTGTTTTTTTAAGCTTGCTTAAAAACATACTCGTACCATCAGCAGGAAAAGTCTCAAACCAAATTTTTTAATACTTATTATTATTGCCTTTGGAGTTTTCAAATATTATACACTAAAAAGGTCCATTCTACCCAAAAAAGCAACCTACTATACAAAAAGAGCCGGGTGTTAAACTAGTGATTCCTAAATTATAATTGTTGAAATTATGATTCTATCGGTGATTTTTTTTACCGTCTCGAAATTTTTACAGGGTGTTCTACCAATGAATATGAACAACTCTCACTATGGGACCAACTCTGAAATCACGAAAAAAAAATCAGCTGATTCATACATTTTGGTCGAGTAGGTATTGAACTTTTGAAAACCAAACCAGAAACCAAACAAACACATACCTTTAAGCACTTTTTTATGTCGACGGTACAAGTTATAAAAATAATAGAAACAATAAAAAAGAAAAAATGTGATCAATACAGAAATGTGGCACTCCGGGACGTGTCCCTGCGGGATTGGGTTCCTCAGGCACGAACCCATCGAAAATACCCCATGTATGTTCCGCGATTTTTTTTAGTTTTCTAGTTGTAATTTTTTTTTTTTTGTAAATTTTTAGAGTTTTCTGCCGGTGGAGCTTCAAAAATTCATATCTTTTGTGTACTGTGTGGGTATTTTTTAGGTTTTTTTTCAACTGTCAATCACAATCTGTACGGTTTTGAAGCATATTGCTAATCGAATCCATTGCTTCATATCTTCAAAAAATTTGTCTGCTCAACAATGTAAATAACGCAATGAATGTTGTTGAACTCTCAAAATGAAACCGATTTCTACTGTAGGTGTGTTACGTAATTGCCCCGCTGCTCTGGGCCCGCGTGGTTGGATTACGGCCCACTCCTCTCACAGAGAGGAGGCCTGTGTCCTACCTAGCAGTGGGAACGTTATAGGCTGATTATGCTATGATGCTGTGCTATAGGGGACCCACAGCACAGCGCTGATGGAACACTTACTTTTAAGTACAGCAGGCATGAGCGACGTATAACAGAGGTAGACAGTGCTGACAAGTAGGAAGCTGAGGTTGCTCAGGGTCTTAGAGCCATCGTTGCCAGCTCGCTCGTATAGCAGCCCGAGGAGAACTCCAATCACCATGTGCATTAGTAACTTGAGGTGGGATACTGTCTGTGGAAAAAGGATGGTTGTAAGTAAGTACAGTGATTTTCAAAGCAAAGGCCGTTGATTAGGGCCAAAATGTTGTTTTTGTGCCAGTCAATATTTTTAGGGTACCGTACCTTAAAGGAAAAAATGGGAACCCTTATAGGATCACTTCGTTGTCCGTCTGTCTGTCTGTCAGTCTGTCAAGACCCTTTTTGTTAGGAACGCGTGGAAGAATCAATTTGAAATTAATATCAAATACGTAGATCTACGGTCCCTGGGATCTCTAAAAAATCAAGCTTGTAAGTTAAGCAATAAAAAAATACGGCCATATATGTGACATATTTTGATACTCGCTAATAAATCAAAACCTATAACTCTATATCTATACAGTCTTTAAGGTACTTCCCGTTGACCTAGAATCATGAAATTGGCAAGAAGCAAGGTCTCGCAGCACAAATAAAGAAAAAATTCCGGAAATTGTTAATTTGTAGTTTAATCATATTTTTTTTTGCGATTGCAAGCTTAAATTTGCAGTTGGAGAATTGACTGTGACGTATATGACGTAAGGGAGAACATGTTTTTCAATTACAATGTTAAGTTTGTTTTAGGGATAAATTCTTTTCAACTACGGAACCCTTCCTTGTGCGTAGTTCGACACGCACTTGGCCGGTTTTTTTTCTGTGTTAGGTTTACCTGAAGTCGTACGTAGCATCTTACCAAACATTTTCAAGTTTGGCTTAGCATTGAGCACTGTAGCTCTTCATATTTTAGCTTTACCGACAGGTAACAATTGCGTGTCGAATCATTTCAAAGCATTTCAAAAAGTTGTGATTGGTTGCTACGATCCGTTTATTAGACTCGACGATGATGTCTTCGAGAGAAGCCTACGAAAAAACATAGCCAAATTGGAGTATTACGTGGTTTTTTTGTTCCTAAATTCATGTTTTATTATTAAACTAGCTGTGCCCCGTGACTTCGTTCGCGTGGACGTCGTAAGATACACAATATACTAAAATGACACCCACATTTTAATAAAACTCCCTCGTCCCCCGACCCGTCGCGTAGCATCGCCCGCCCGCGCTATTACTTCGTTTTCGCTCAGTGTTCTTTCTGACTTTTTCTTTTTTGTGATGTTAAATAGCCTATAAATATTATGTGGCCTTGATTGTCAGAAGACAGATTTCGTCAACGGTCTGTCGTCGTGTGATTGATTTAATAATTTGCTTGCTGGCGACGGCGTCCAAACCTGATAAAACTACGCCTTCCAAACTTCTGACACGGCTTAGCGCGACATATATTTGCCTTTTTGCAAAGTTTTTAATTGAAAAGGTATACTCCTGAGCTGGTTGCATATAAATTTGGTCAAAATCTGAGGAGTGGTTTTTGAGTTAGCTTTAATAATACTTATTTTTTTCCATTTAGTGTATGTTAATTATGTTATAATAACTTCCTGTCACTGTTATTTATTTAGCAAGTAGTGGTAGGTATACGAATTTGGGTGAGGTAGGTATCACACCTAAAAAGTGGAAAATAAAAATTTACTTATAAAAACAAAAAACAACCGATTTCCAAAAACAACACTACAAAGTGAAAAATAACTTTAATTTCGGAAGTCGGTGGCAAAAAACGAAAATACTAAACCAAAGACACCGACTAATTATTTTTCACTTTGTAGTGTTTTGTTTTGGAAGTCGGTTGTTTTTTTATTATAAATAAGTTTTTATAGTAAGTATACTGTGTATCTTACGACTTCAACGCGAACGAAGTCGCGGGCACAGGTAGTTATATATATAAAAAAAATCTCGTGTCACGATGTATGTCCTGAATGAACTTCTAAACTACTGAACCGATCTTGATGAAATTTGGTCACTATGTTTAATTTGGTCCAACTTAAAAGATACGATAGTTTTCATCTCGATTATTGATGTTAATAACTTTTATTGCAAATTAAATGTTTAATATACGACAATGGTGCGTATTTATTGGTGAGTTCGCCTCTTTTTTTTTTTCTAAACTCCACCTGTGCGAAGCCGGGGCGGGTCGCTAGTATATAAATAAAAATGAATGTTTGCATGTTTGTCCTCTATGCGTTCCTAAACCATTGATCGGATTGTGATGAAACTTTGGTAGGGTCTTCTGAGGACGCCCACGAGGGTTTCTGGTCCAAAAAATTACAACCTGCTGCTGACTAGACTGCCAGCAAGCGTAGTGAGTGGACGTGCCTACTGATTTGCTTTAATAAATAAATATACGATCGTTCAAGTTAGAACTTAATTACCATTTAGAGACAGTCGATTTTTCAAAGTGCTCAAAAACTGTACGCAATTAGCAAATCACCGACATATAAGTACGAAAGAGAGCGGTGGTGTTATTATAAAGGTGCACGCAGTGCATAAGCGGAGCGATAAGCGGAGTTATTGTTTGTTGACACATCTTTTTTCAACATTGTTATTAACAACAACATGAAGCCTTTCCGCTCGCCAACTAAAACTACTACTACGACGAAAACCACATTTTTGGTAGAAACCAGTACTTCTCAGCCTGATTTGTCAAAAATGAACGAGATATACTCAGAAAATGTGTCTTACCGGAAGAGAAAATCGCCTGACAGCGACTTTGAAAATCAGTTCACTGAATTTAAAAATGAAATAATGAAAGAGATTGTTAGAATACTACAGGATTCTTGTACAAAGCAGAACCAAAATATAAAAACAATATGTGATAATATTTCTTCCATTAACGTAACTTTACAAGACATGAAGATTACAAACGAAGAGCTGATAGCAGAGAATAAAAGTATTAAAACGCAAATTAGTACATTAACGGACACCGTTAAAGAAAACGAAGACAAAATAATATCCCTCCGAACTGACGTCCAGCAGTTAAAATCTGTTTCTTCAGCACCAGTACATACACAGGCAACACAACAGACTATTTATGAAGATCTCTTTCAGGAATTTCACGACCGGGCTGAACGTAGTAAGAACATTATTATTGTAGGTGTTCCTGAGAGACATATAAGTAACAGCGAAGAGAGACGTGAAACAGAAAGGAATGAAGCAGCAAGGATTATAAACACTATATACCCGGATTGTCCTGGAGCAGTAAAAGTGTTACGAGTCGGAAAATATAATGGCAAGAAAACACGACCACTTAAATTATCTTTTTCATCCAAGGAAATTGCGAAGACTATACTGCGAAATAAGGCTAACCTGAAAGTGGATGGTGTGCAAATTTACTCTGATCAGACTCCTCAACAACAAAAGTTCATGAAAAACCTTAGAGACGAACTACAACAGAGGAAAGATAACGGAGAAAAGGATTTAATAATAAAATTTTCAAAGGGAACACCAAAGATAGTTAAAGTACAGTCCAAAAACTAAGTGACTTAGGAAAACCTGTAACAAAGCGAAACTCAATTACATACGAACTAACAAATAACTATGCAAATATCACAACTAAAACTAAATCAATAAGCTTCCTTTACGCAAATGTTCGTAGTATTGTTGCGCCAGGGTAACTTGATGAAATACAGTGTATCATACAAACGTTTAAGTGCACTATACATGTAATATTACTGGTTGAAACCTGGATAAAGGATGAAGATGAAGCCTTGAGGCAAAAATTACCAAACTATACACACTATTACAACTATAGAACGTCTTCAAGGGGCGGTGGAGTGTCAATATATGTGCATAACGAACTTAAACATGAATTAATGGAAGAGCATTGCGAAGATAACAATCACTTTTTATGGATACACCTGGACAAACTTTCTTTAGATATTGGAGTGGTCTATAAACAGCCTGCAGCAAACGTACAAAAGTTTCTTGAAACATATACGAATCACTTAATCAAAAGGAAAAGAATTATCATTTTTGGAGATTTTAACTTGAATCTACTAAGTAAAGAAAAATCTATTAAAGAATATAAGACAGTGCTAAAAGAAAACGGGCTTAGAATACTAAATAAAATTGATAAAACGTACTGCACCCGCATTACTAAAACTAGTAAGACAATATTAGATCATGTATGTACAACTCTAAAAGATAATACTTTTCATATGGCTCTAGTGGAAAGCGCCATGGCAGATCACAAACAAATTTACTTTGAGGTTAACAGAATCACACCGGAAAGACCCAAAAAAGTAACATACGAAGCTATTAATTATGATAATCTATATAAAACTATAAAAGATCATACTTTTTCTGACATGCACAATGATTTCACAACGTTAGAAAAAATACCTATTGGATGCTATTTCTAAAAACAAACCACAAAGACCAAAATACTAAACAGGCCAAAACAAGAATGGATCAACAATCACCTTATAACATCCATAAACAAAAGAAAATAATATTCTGTGGCATAAATTGAAACATTCCTCACCTGAAGACAAAGAGATAGAAGACGAGTTCCTACAGCAGAAGAAAAATGTGTATAAAGAAATCCAATCAACAAAGAATCGATATTATTACAAAGCCTTCAAAGATTGTGAAAAAAATCCTCTTAAAATGTGGCAACTTATTAATAGTCTGGCTAGCAACAAAACAAAACATAACTCTACTCTTGTAAAATTAGACACGCCAACAGGCCAAATTACTGACACAAAGGAAATCTGTGAGTGTTTTAACTTATTTTTCTCTAATATAGGTGCAGAGCTCGCTAGTAAAATTCCAAAATCATATCATAATAATCAAGCTTTACAAATACCCGCTAGCATAAAAGACGGTACGGCTAATCTAATACAATTTGAACCTGCAACTACTGCAGAGGTACTTAAAATAATTGAAAATCTAGATGCAAACACAAGCGCCGGTATCGATGGAATAAGTACAAAAATGATAAGATGTATTAAAGATCAAATAGTGGAAAACTTTACTCTTTGTATTAATAGGTGTCTAACAGAAGGAAATTTTCCAGGATCCCTGAAAGTTGCAAAAGTCAGCCCCATATATAAGCCGGGAAACAAATCAGATCCAGGTAATTACCGACCGATATCTGTATTACCAATATTATCAAAGGTGTTTGAAAAAATATTACACAACCGAGTGTTTGTAGATTTAAAAAAAGCTTTTGATACTGTTAGTCACGATATACTTTTGTTAAAACTAAATCATGTAGGTATCTCAGGATCTGCTTTTAAAATGTTAAAATCATACCTTAGTAACAGATATCAAATTGTGAGAATCGGTGAAGTCCAAAGTGGACCTCGACAAATCACCTACGGAGTCCCCCAGGGCTCAATCCTCGGGCCATTATTATTTCTGATCTACATAAATAGCATCCATGAAATCGGTCTAAGGGGGGATATAGCACTGTACGCTGACGACACGAGTTTATTTTACTCAGGTACCTCAGTATGCTCAATTATAGAACATGCTCAACATGATCTAAACCTCTTACATACTTGGCTTAAATCAAACTTACTGACAATAAATATATCTAAAACCAATTATATTATATTCGAAGCAAAAAACAAAAAGATTGGTCAGCACAGTAACCTACATATTGATGGTCAAGTACTAAAGAGAGTTCATCAAGAAAAATATCTTGGTCTTATACTTGATGATCACTTAACGTGGAAACCACATATAGAGAGTATCAAAAACAAGCTCACATCACTAACAAGTGCGCTCCGTGGTATAGTGCGATGTCTTCCTGGACATGTGCGTTATACTATATATAACTCCATGGTTAAATCGCACTTGGACTACTTGATTGAGGTCTGGGGAACTGCTGCCAAATCAAACCTAAAAATACTCCAAATTGCCCAAAGTAGAATAATCAAAACACTATTTAGGTATAACCTTTTAACTCCTACTGAAAAAGTCTACAAAGAAACACAACTTATGAATCTCCTTCAAATATATAAGTACAACACATGCATACTCGTAAGGAAAATTCTAACTAAAGATATACATTCTCAGATAATATTTACAAAAAGGGCACAAACTTATAAAATTTTAACAAGACAAGCTAATGACATCTGCTTAAACCAGCCTAGGACTAAATATGGAAAAAGGAATATTATGTATGAAGGGGCCAATTTCTATAACCAACTACCTAAAGACATAAAATAAATCAAATCGTCATACATTTACAAGAAAACTTTAAAAATATATATATTAAAAGATCTTTCCCTGAAAATAAATAAACAATGATAGTCTACATAAATATACAAAATCATTATGCACAAATATTAACCCAAAAAATAAAAAAAACATAAAACAATTGAATAAATCGCTTATGTTCGGCACCGTGTAGTAGGCCTTAGTAAATACGCAACGACTGTTAAATTGCACCCTACCCTCATCGCTCAAAATTATGTTGTTTCTTGTGTGTAACCTACCCTCTTCTGTTTTATTTATTTTGTACTTATTATGCTAAAACGATGTATGTTATGTCGAAGTTTTATTGTAATGTTAGTTTTAAGATACATATTTGTTTTTTTATCTGCGCTTACTGGCAGATAACATTGTTCTAAACCTATTTATGTTTTTCTCTATAAGTGAATTGTAATTCTTTTGAGAAAATAAATATCTTTAACCGTAACCAAACACTCTTCTACTTTTTGTGGCATTGCAACACATACTACAACGGTACAGCTAGTCACCTATAAAATTTTGTACTTATATTTGATTGGAAGCCCTACTAGATTATCATAGCATATAACAATTCCAATAATATTTCATATACACTTATCGAATTGATAACCTCCTTCTTTTTTGTTTGAAGTCGGAAAAAAAATATGTAGTGTACGGTGGTACGGAACCTTTCGTGTGCGAATCTGACTCGCACCAGCACCCTAATTGCGAAACATACTTAGAGTAGGAATCGATTTCTTTTTGACAGTTCAACAACATTCATTGCGTTATTTATGTTGTTGAACAGACAAATTATTCAAACGTATGAAGCAATGGATTAGCAATATGCGTCAAAATCATTCACATTGTGATCGATAGTGTGTTACGCAATTAGGGTGCTGGCCGGTTTTTATCTATCGCAATTATAAACCATTTATTTAAAAAAAACGCATTTTATTGTAAGAAGATCGTAATGATTGTGTAGGTACTTCCGAAGGGTTCCAATTAACAGGAACTTATTTTAATATACTTAGAAGTAATTAGCAAGAAACTTGATTGATCGAAGACGTACATGTTTAACTGCACGTTTGCCACTCGTGCATAAACATTACATAGATGCCTATATTAAAATAGTGGAATTTGTACTTCTTATCTTTGTCTACTTTTATATATGTTCTATCCTTTTTCTGATAAAGAAGTTAAGAATTCATTATCCCCTGTAAATAACTGTATCGTAGTCTCAGTCATTTAAAAAAAGTCTAGTAGACGTTTTATGTTTTTTGTACAGCGACTGTCCATGCACAGTTACGCCATCTTGGGTCTAATTATTTGACGTGCACTGTAAATCGTCGCTGCTGGTTTAAGTTATTTGACGGGCACTATTAAGCGGAAATATCAGTAAAAATTATAAATAACTTGCAAAGAAATATTGCGTGTTATTGTTAAAGTTTACTGTGTGACATTTTGACCATTTTACTCTGACGAATATCAAAAAGTCATGGCTGGCTAAGTTGCAGGCAATCACATAACTGAAATGTTGGCCCGAGGCGATGAGAAGTGTCTCGAGCTGTTGAATCACAGAAATGTTATATAGTTCCTGGACTTAATGAATTCTCTACGACTTATTAGCATACCTAATTTATATTGTAGACGATTTAATTAGATATTAAATCTTTATTTCAGCGCCCGGTGCTGATGCAAAGATATCATAGTTTCCATACCGTATGAGAGTGAGGCTTCATGCAGCATTTCAACAGAGCTATTTAGTTATGAAGCTTCATAATAATAGTTACCGAGATATTTAAACAGCAATGTTTATTTGTCGTTTATGTTAGCACTTAGGAGGAGATGCACGTGGGTAAATATACCGTAAACGCAACGCAAATACGTTCTTACGTACATCGATGAGTTAACGTTACGAAAAGTTAATAAGTACTCGTTATACGTACATAATTATGTAGCTCTCGCGATATTACTCAACAGGAAAAGGGCTATAAGATGAGCCATAGGACCCGGCAGGATATTATAAATAGGTATTATCATTGGATGTACCTATGCATGTCTAGGATCTGGGCTAAGGCATAGATAAAGAAATATTACTTCGTGTATGCGAAACTACTGCCACAACACAAGGACCAACAGTATATGAAGGCGTTTGGTCCTTCTGGACCAGTCAGGGTTGCACCGGGTTTAGATACCTAATATTGACTACCTAGATTAAACAACTGGCCAAGTGCGTGTCGGACCACGCACAATGAAGGGTTCCGTAGTAGCCAAGAACAAACTTAACATTGTAGTTTAAAAATACATTCTCTCATAAATTCCAATTGCAAATGTAAGTGAGTACCCACCATATTGAGAGATTTACAATGTTACTTTAAGACCATAGACTTCTTATATATTTTCCCGTAATCTATAAGTATAGAACTGTTTTCTGTACTTTTTCAAAATTTTACGCTTAGTAGTTTCGGAGATAATAATAATAAAACGTTTATTTCAGATACAATCCGTAAAGCATAATAGTAATAAAATAGTCAGCATACAAATATAGAAATTAACAAAATAAAATAATAAAAAAGATAATAGAAAATATAAGAAATAAAAGAAAAATCTAAAACTACCGGTTCTTTATTTAAAGTTTTTCATACAGTTTTAAGTAATTCTGCTAAAGTTAGAGGAAAACCTCTAGGTCGGGGGAGTTGACAGCGCCATTTATTCTATTTAAGTAATTAATAACGCATTATCTATAAAGTAATAAACACGTTTTACACATTGCAACACTCAACATAACCCACTCATTCCGAAGGACATCCGTCGACGTCGTCGTGTCTACCGTCTGTTCTTGTTTATATCTATCTATGTAGTCTAAATATAAGAATCAGATAATAGATAAGGAGCGAATGGTCAATTTTCATCAATTTTCTTAAATAGCTTTATTTATTTTAAAATTACTTAAAAAAAACTGAGACTTTCATAGTAAGCCTTCTCATTTAATATGCCACACGGTACAGTTCGCAAAACCTAAAAAAAAACTGTTTTGCGTCCCAAACACTTTTAGGACGCAAAACAGTTTTTTTAAACCCCATATTCAAAATTCATTTATTTACGTTACACGTCTGTGTTTGGGTCACAGAAATTCATATGTGTACCAAATTTAAACTTAATCGGTCCAGTAGATTCGGAGCAAAATGGCTGTGAAAGTCAGACAGACAGACACACAAGTGATCCTAAAAGGGTTCCGTTTTTTCATTCGGGCGAATGGAACCCTAAAAATCATACTATTAGTATTAATCACCTGCGGGGCAATTGCGTCACACACTTACAGTAGGAATTGGTTTCATTTTGACAGCTCAACAACATTGCGTTCTTTGCGTTGTTGAGCAGACAAATTTTTCGCACATATGAAGCAATGGATTAGCATATGCTTCAAAATCATTCAAACTGTAATTGATAGTGTGTTACGCAATTAAAGTGCTGATTAAAAGCGTAACTTTGAACCGCCACCAGTTTTGTTATAACATCAGTCAGTCAGTATTTCTCTTTCTATTAAGTATGTCTTTTTCTACGGTTACAAGCACCAAAAATTAAAAAAAAAACAAACTTACCCAGTCTCTATATTGCTGCATTATACACCGTTTGAACAGTTTGCCGAATTTGTATAATTCGTGAGGTGGATTGATGATAATGGAAGTGTTCCCGAGAGCTATCACTTCGCTCAATCTTTCGGGGACCGGCAGAATTGCTGGCTTTTCTATCCATTCGTGGTTTGAACATTTCTCTGCTAGGAACTCGTTGAATTTCCCGTATTCACCCGTCGCTATTTCTAAAACTGGAGAAATATTGATTGGGGATATAGTTGGTAATGGTAAACGAATGAATTAACATAAAATAATAAGTATTAATTATTATTTTTAATAGAGCCGTTAATTTATAAATAGGATATTAATATTGTAATGAAAACATAATTTGAAAAAGGGAGATAAATACATGGTAACCTACCTACAAGTGAATAGTTAATAAAATTACATCATCATAATCTGCCTAGCGTTTTCCCAACTATGTTGGGGTCGGCTTCTAGTCTAACCGGATACCGTATTTTACATGGAGCGACTGCCTGTCTGATCTCCATAACATAATTACTGGGTAGCACAATACCTCTTGGTAAGACTGGTTGTTAGACTTTCGGGTTTCTGACTACCTAATGACAATCAAATATTTACAAATGACAGCTGGGGCAAACGATAAAGGTGCGTTTCCATAAGATATGTGCGAGGATGCGTAGCGGCGAATGTGCGTAAAACTAACCAATAACAACACTAGCTTAGGTCAAGCTATGAAAACGAAGCGATGTTATTCGTTAGTTTCACACACATCCCTCACTACGCATTCTCGCTCATTTCTGATGGAAACGCAGCCTAAACGGGCTTAACGTGCTTTCCGAGGCATGAGGGGTCTCGTTATTTAGGTAGTGTATGCTCACCCATCCATGGACCGACCTCGGCAAGCGTAGCTTATCCATCGATCGACCCGTGTGGCTGTTATTACTTAGCCATGATCCTCCTCTAGTTAATAAAATTTATAATGTTTATAAACTTTGTTTATAAGCATGAATTTACAATGTTGTCCGCAATCTGCGGGGTAATTGCGTAACACACATAATGACAATTGACCGCAATGGGTCTCATTTTGACAGTTCAGCCACATTCATTGCGTTATTTACGTCGTTGAGCAGATGAATTTTGCAAACCTATGAAGCAATGGGTAAGCAATATCCTTAAAAACTCTCGGATTGTGATTGAAAGTGTGTTAGGTACGCAACTAGCGCTTCGCGGGTGCTGTTACACGATATGCGTGTGATTAGACAATTTAAATTCTTGAAAACAGTTCACTTCATCAAGTTCGCTCTATTTAATAAAATTCTCTTGTCAGTGTAGCATTATTTTTCTTTGGTGAGCTACAGGACCACCAACGAGATGGGATAACCAAAAGTTATAAATAATGCTCAAAGTATAATTTAAATATTTCAGTTTATAGAGGTCTAGCTAAAGTTTGGCTATGTGAACCGTTGTGCCATCCAACATGAATAATGACTATGTTAATTATTTATATTGTTTAAATAAACGTCTAAATTTAACTGTTCTCACGAGGTTTTAATACATATAATTAACACCTGTGAGTTCTAGCCGATTTAAATAAAATAACTTTCCAGATTAACTAATAAAATAACAATAGTTGAATGAATAGTACCTACCTATACATAATCATTTGGATGTAAACGAGTCGTGCAAAATGATTGTTGAACTATTCATTCAGTGATTTGAATGCTCTTTGTGTTAACAGTAAGTTATGGGAGGTTTGATCCATGCATACCTACGTAACGACTTTAAATACACACACTGGATATAAAAGCTTGATAAAAAAATGCTTGTTTAATTTTAATATACAAGTCTCGTAAATTTAATAAAAAATCGGAACTAAAACGTCGTTCACACTTCGAAATGGGACCATTTTTGTCATTGAGAAATTATTCAAGAAATAGACACAAAATATAACGACCGCAGTGAATAAGATTTGCATAGCTTTATAATTTATGGAATTAATGAGGTCTGTTTCTAGTGAATAAATTCGGTTTAATTAGGTACGATGTCTAAAATACAGGCCATTAATATTATGAGTGGAATCTTCCATTAAAATTTCGTATGCATGTTTTCTTTAAAAAATAATATAATGTTTCAAATTTTAAATGCAGAACCGGTTTGAAATCAGGGCTTTTTAGGCAAGAAGTTTAATCGTAAGGTTTTTAGGCTAAGTATTTTATTTTCAAACTTTTGGGCAATGTAAGCTAAGCTTTACTGGTATTTACAAAAAAAGGATGTTTGTTTAACCCGAATCCTGTAATTGGGTCTAAGGGCCAGCTAAGCCTCTTGCCTGATGCCTGACCTTAAAGATCGTAGCAGACTTCTTATTTATTTTCTGCAAGTAGGCAACCTTACTGAGGAATGGTGATTAGGACTTTAAAGTTTCCAGGCCCAAAAGAGCAGCTATTTTTTAAATGTAGCTAAGTAAGTGATTTCCAGACAAAAATGACCATAAACAAATATTAATTTTTTATTTATATTTATTCTTCAGAAAGCTTACAGTCAGATATCTAAGTTAATGTACAATTAGCGCTTACTTGCCATTTAAAAGCTTCCACAAATTAAAAACTATCTATGTACCTAAAGTTAAAAACAAAAAAAAAATAGACACAAAAATAAAATCTACTCTGAGTCTCGCGCCGCACGCATTAGCGCACGAATGTGAGTTACGCACGGGGTATTTGCTGTCACAATGTCTAAGTTTGTAAAGTGTTCGTCGTGTAATAGTTATCAATGAAGTGCTTGCTTTTATTTGTAATAAGATAGACGTGATGGATGAGGAGAGTATTAGCAGCATATGTATTAGTGCCTTCTCGGAGAGCGAGATAATAGCGGCAAAGCAGTTATTATTTGAATCTCTAGCAGCATTGAAAACAATGAAAACACGAAAGAGATCGGGCAATAGACTATGAGACATCAACGACATAATAATTCTGGTAAAAGGAACAGGAGCTAGACCACCACATCTTAACGCAGTATTATTTTAATTTTACTTGAGTGTGACGTCCTGTATAGCTCCATCTCTTTCTCGTCTTTCCTATCTTCGTCGCACGAGAGCTTCACAAATTACTCGTGTGTTATTTGACCACGTCGACGTCACTCGCCTTCTCAAGGATCTTCTCAAAATGCGTGAGGATATCAATTTTCAGGAAGATTATATAACCAAAGGGGAATTAAAGGACTTAAAAAATGACCTCGAAAACCTTAAAAAAGCGTCCCTAGTAAATAACTTCCCATGTAATGTAAACATGAAGCGTGGCGCAGGTTTGATGAACGGTTTCGAGGGTAACAGTGGTCCTGTGGGTTTGCCAACCATGAGTGCTGAAAGTGAAAGGTCATCACCAATCGTCCACTGTTCTCCACCTTCAGCAACTTCAAACTCACATATTCATCACCGGAACGAGGAAGGTGGCTCGAAAGAAAATATTTCATCATCGCGGGTAGACAATAACTCGCCAACGGCCGATACTGTAACTTCAGCTGTAGATCGCACGGACAGCGAGCTAGCAGCGAGTGATAAGGCGATGAGTCATACCAGCGCTCCTTTGCCGTCGCTTTCGAGACACACGGCCGACCAGAACGTCAGTAATTCAATAATGAAACCTTTTTCTGAAATTGTGCGGGAAGGTCAATGGAAACCAGATGTCCAGGATGAAAAATGGGTTCAGGTACTAAGAAGGAAAGTAAGAAATCTATTTGTAAGCAATAAGGGAAAAGCTATTGCTGATTCGCAAACAAATTTTAAGGCCGCGGATATCAAAATTCCACTATCCACCTCCTGGCTCCAACATCAGATCAGCTCCAAAATACCAAATTATAGTATTGTCCTCCGAACTACATATACTTGTACACACAAAGTTTTATTTCGATACGACAATTATAAGTAGGTTAAAATTGACTTCCAAGTTTTTTTTACATTGTTTGTTATATAGTTAGTTACAAACAAGTGATGAATGCAGATGAATTTTTCGACGCCATATTTTAGTTTTTGAATAGTTTTAGTTAAGTTAGGATATCATTTTGTTATTTTTATTCATTCTTTTGGTATATAATTGTTAAAATAAGCCTTTCAGTTATAAGTGAAGATAATAAAAGCGTGTTATATTATAAAAGATGATTATTAAAAGAAGACTTTTGGCCTGAGAGAAGAGTTGAAGAGTATTACAGACGATGAGTTCGCTTTCACCGGGAAGTTGGCGATTAACACCTCGGTTGGGGTACTCCGAGGAAGACGTTTCGAAGGAATGGTCATTCTTTGGAGAAAGGATATGTTTCCGTGTATGTCAGTGGTTGAAAGTAGCAGTGTGGGCTTAATCGCTATTAAAATAGTGCTCCGTGATCGCTCAGTGTTGATAATCTCTGTGTATATGCCTACAGACTCGGCGGACAATCTAGCGAAATTTATGGGATGTTTAGGCGAAATAAGTACAATTATCGAGAACAACAATATTGACACTTGACATTGTATTTGTGTTGGGTGATTTGAACGCACATCCGAGTGAGCGTTTTGCAAACGAATTATTGGATTTCTGTACTGAACAGTCATGGACCTGCGTTGATTTGGATTTGTTGCCACCCGATACATAATATACTTATGTGAGTGACTCGCATGATAATTGTCTTCGGTGACTTGATCACTGTGTAGTGACATGCGCTGCACGCCAGACAGTTGTAAGTGCCTCAGTTTTATATAACGTGTTTTGGTCTGACCACCGGCCATTAATAGTTGAATGTAATCTAGATTTGATCAAAGCCAAAATTATAAAACCGGTTTTTTCGTGTAATAAAACTATATGGGGTGAAAGGGACAGCGCACAAATAGAGCAATATCATAGTTTTTGTAACTCTAAATTGCGACTCGTAGATTTTGCTAATGATTTTCGTGATTGTGCTGTTAAGCACTGTGATAATGATAGACATAGCTAGTAATAGATGGTTTATATAGACAAGTTATATCCATACTGACAGAAGCTGCAGTAAACAGTTATAGCGAAATAGTTCGTTAAAAATTTAAATATGTAACGGGGTGTTAGTGTCGCTCATAGGGAGGCTCGTTTTTGGTTTCAGCAATGGGTACTTTATAGAAAACCGAAACCAGGGTATTTGTATAATAAAATGTGCGAATCCCGAAAAACTTTAAGGGCAAATTGAAATATTGCCAGTATAATGAAACACAAATAAAAACGGATATAATTACAAAAAATTACGCCGCAACGGACTTTAGCAAATTTTGGAAAAATACGGATAAACATCCCTGTGAGTGTGGGGGATGCGCATGCGCCTGTACACATTGCTAATGCTTTTCAGCGCCATTTATAGGCATATCGCTGGCCACTATTGTAGCTAAGGTGCTGGACGGGCTGCTAGACCAACATCTGAGTAGACATCTGAATTTGCATGACGCTCAGTTTGCCTTCAGGCTGGGTTTGTTAACTGAATCTACAATTTTATGCCTTAAGCAGACTGTTCAGTACTACACAGCGAGGAAAACACCAATCTACGCCTGGTTCTTGGATCTGTCGAAGCAATTTGATCTCGTATCTTATGCTTTTCTGTGGCAAAAATTAAATAGTGAAATGAACCTGCCTCCTCAGTTTTTGAACATTGGTATGGCAATCAAAAGAATAGTGTGAAGTGCGGAGGGGCACAGTCGGACGTGTGCAGGTTGGAGTGCGGGGTGACGCAGGGGGAGTTGAGCTCCCCTAGGCTCTTCAGTATGAACCGACTGATGGGCGAGCTCAGCAGTAGTAATATCGGTTGTCACATGGACGGTGTTTGTGTAAACACTATAAGTTATGCTGACGATATGGTGCTGCTGAGCCCATCGATTGGTGCACTAAGAAAGCTGTTAAAAATATGTGAGCTGTATTCTGCGGCCCATGGACTCAAGTACAATGCATCCAAGAGCGAGCTGATGATATTTAAAGCTGGTAAGAAGTGTTATAATAATTATCCTACTTCACTAACACTAGGCATACCACTGAGGCTTGTTCACCAGCTTAAATACTTGGGTCACTGGGTCACAGACAACTTGGATATTGAGAGGGAGCGAGGGCTTTGTGTGTGCGTTGCAACATGTTGGCCCGTAGATTTGCACGTTGTAGTAAGCAAGATAAGCTTACGCTTTTTAAAGCGTATTGTCAGTCCTTCTACACGTGTAATCTATGGGTAATCTATGGTCGTGGATCTATGGTATCGTGGTATCTACACGCAGTGAATGTACGGAACTCTGCGTGTACGATATAACAACGCGTTTAGGGTGTAATTTGGGCTGCCTCGTTTTTGCAGCGCATCGACTATGTTTGCTGAGGCGCACACGGATTGCTTTTATGCAATCATCCGTAAGCGAAGCGCTTCGCTGCTCAGACGCGTGCGTGGCACTGCAAACGGCATCCTGGACGCGTTGGCAAACAGATGGAATTCTCAATTGTTGAAGCAGTGGATGAGTGTTCATGCGATGGGCGCTCAGCCCGGTGCATGCTTCAATTAAATTATTATTATACCTATGAATAAACTGTACTAACACTAGGCTAAGTTTATTGTTATTAATACCTATGGAAATATTTTTTTAATCCGAAATAAATATATTTGATTTGATTAAACAAATAAAACAACACAAATTCTTCTAAAAAAAAAAATTAAAAAAAAGAACATCTAGGAAGTTAAATATACTTACAGTAGTCAGCTGGGTTGTGGTACTTGGGGCACTGAAGACCAACGGATGCTAGGTAGGGCACCGTGTTCTCGCTCGAACCTTGGTATATGCAAAAACCGTCTGCGAGCATGTACACCTGAATTGGACAAAACAAAGTAGGTATACAGGGTGTACAAGAAAGGTGTGGTCAAATGGGTGTGGTACAGACCATCAAACTGATCTACTTTCTCCATGGGACCAACATCGTAATCGCGAAAAAATTATCAGCCGTCGCATAGAAAACTTCAATACCTACTCGACCCAAATGTATGTGACGGCTTCTGTTCTGTTAGCAATCGGTTTCTGTCTATATGTAGATAAGTTACCTACTATTTCTTTCCTATTTCAAAGTATTTTTGTCAAACATGTTTTCTAAAATTGCTTTGCATTATTACGAGTCTACATAGTTAGCATTTTTTACATAATCTGAGACAAGTTATAATTTTTACAAAACTCGATTACATAAATTATTATTAAGCTTGAATGGGTTGCACTTTAAGTTCAAGGCATTTTTAGGGTTCCGTACCTCAAAAGGAAAAAACGGAACCTTTATATCGTCTGCTTACTGGTAAAACAAGATAAATGCATTTTGAATTATTCTGAGAAAAGGTCATAAATGCATTTTTTGCTGTAGAGAAATTATCAAACCAAGAAGTATGTATATAACTAATAAAATGGAATAAATAACTTTAATATAGTTATGGAGTTTAAATTATAAGGTTCAATAATTACAATAAGCCATTATACAAAACTGAAATGAGCTTTTGAAATCACTGAATTCAGATGATATAATATCACGTAAGTACAGGTAAAACATATTAAATGCGGTCCCCTTTCGATCTTAAATTAATTTTATACAGTTTTTAATACCAAATATATATTATTAAATCTTAAAAACGGGTAGTTAGTGCAATATTTTGCATTTACATTTTTTATATAATGAGTTTGAAATAGATCAAATTAAAACTTAAACTATGAAAAGTCATTTACTCGAATTGACACTAATTGCACTTATTAATTACTTTTTACCAGTAAGCAGATGATAGATAAGATCACTCGTGTGTCCGTCCGTCTGTCAGAGCCAATTTACCTCTGAATCTAATGGACCGATTGAGTTGAAATTTGGTACATATAAATTACTGTGACCCAAACACGGACGTGTAACGTAAATAAATGAATTTTGAATATGGGGGGCAAATAAGAAAATAAAAAAAAAGTTTTGCAGACTGTACCGTGTGACAAATGAAAGAGGGTTTCGAATAGATTTTTTTTATAATTTTAAAATACCTAAACAGTTTTAAAGTTATTTAAGAACTAGCTGTGCCCGGCGACTTCGTTCGCGTGGAAGTCATAAGATACACAATATACTAAAATAACAGCCACATTTTAATAAAACTCCCTGTCGCGTTGCATCGCCTACCCGCGCTAGTACTTCATTTTCGCTTAGTGTTCTTTCTGACTTTTTCTTTTTGCTCGGCTCCTAAGGTTCGTAGCGTGATGTTAAATAGCCTGTAACTATCCTCGAGAATTGGGCTACCAAATTCAAAAAACATTTTTAAATCCGACTTTTTTATCACAAATTCATGGGTTTTAATTTTTTTTTTTGCGTGGAACCCTATTTTTTTTCTAAAATAAAAGTAGTTTAAGTTACTCCCCGTAATATCAGCTATCTGCCAGAGAAAGTCCCGTAAAAATCGGTCCAGCCGTTTTGGAGATTAGCCGGAATAAACAGATGGACAAAAACTTTAAAAATTGCTATTTTGTTATAAGTAGGTACCGTATATACTTTCTTATGCATTTAGTAAAAAGTTAATATTTTGACATTACAAACAGACACTTAAATTTTATTTATTTTAGATGTATGGATAGAGACGAAAATTTACCATATTCCCCTTATCTCCGAAACTACTGACCCTAAAATTTTGAAAAAAAAAATACAGAAAGTACTTAGTTCTATACTTTAGATTTCAGGAAAACCTTTAAGAAGTCTATGGTCTTAAAATAACACGGTAAATCTCTCAATATTGTGCGTACAAACTTACATTTGTAGTTGGAATATATGGGAGAACATGTTTTTCAACTACAATGTTAAGTTTGTTCTTTGGATAATTCTCTCTTCTTTCTTCATCCCAACTACGTAATCATTGTGCCTGGTCCGAACCAACACGCACGTGACCGGTTTATTCCTCACAGATCGGATTGTAATGTCTTGTTTTAAAATACCTACTAGTTTTATGAATAGATTGTATAATAGATTTATGATGCTATTACTCTTCGGAATGGGCAACTAGCTTCAACAATTCAAAAGCTTGACAATTCAAAAGTGCCTGTAAATGATTTATTTGAAATAAATGATTTGAGTTGCAGTTTGAATATGAAGTAGCATCTAATTTTTATATATATGTATATTGTAGGAATAATTGTGATCAAAGGCTCAATAAGGCTGCCTTCCAGCAGTATCATGTTTATTATATATACTGAACATGCCTTTACCATGTTTTCACTTGCAGTCTTTTATTAATAGACAGCGCTCGTTGGTCTAGTGGTCGTATGCGATACTGCTAAGCATGAGGTCCTGGGATCGATTCCCGGTTCGTGCAAAGTGTTATTTGGTTTTTCCATCTGGAATTTCTCAGCCCGGAGTCTGGATTTGTGTGCCTAGTTGATGGCAATAGGCGTACTTCCTATTATATGGGACTTAAACATAACTGGCGAAATGTGGGTGAACTATAGGTACACCTATGCTTAACCCTTCGGAAAATACAGGCGTGATGTTATGTAGCTCGCCGTCCGGTAAGGACCAGGTCCGGGTCGACAGCGCGTTGTGTTCCACGCGCGCCTCAAAGATATGTCAGCACTATTGACGGGGTCCGCTAGGATCGATGCCAGCTAAGGTTGCGGGATGTTCGAAAGAGTTACCGTGGCCCCGGCACAGCAACTGAAGGAACACGGGTGGGTTTTAGTCAGTAAAAGTCTGACACGCCCTCCCGCTCCGCCCAGAGTGGGAGAAGTCATTCGATGATTTCCCATAAAAAAAGGCGTGATGTTGTGTAGACAGCACTACTAAATCACAACATAATATAAATTAGATTGGCAGCGATTTAACTTAATATTTTTATCTTACACGATTTATACTTTATCTTACCTCACGGACTGTGAACGAGAGACAACAAGTTTTCTATAGTAATTACGTCTGTAGAAATCAAGCGCGCGTATAGCTATAAAATCTAGGAAAGGTCACCAGCACTCTAGCTCAATGATAATCATAGCTTAAATTGAATATTAATACGTCGATAGCCTTAACAGTATGTTACTCGCCTTGTGCATAACATTATACAACCTTTTACGTAAACATCACCCGCCTATCGAGAAAAAAAAACCGAGAAAAAACCTTATTGTTTGGTTAGAAGACAAAGTGGCCTAGGTACACGAAATAGGAAGTCGCAAGTGTTGGGAGGTGAAGCCTTGTGTTTGATTCCTGGGTCGTGCTAAGTACCTGTGGGTACTTCTGTTTTTTAGGGTTCCGTAGTCAACAAGGAACCCATGTCCGTCCGTCTGCCCGTCCGTCCGTTCGCAGCTTAGCCTAGAGACTCTTAGTACTAGAAAGTGTTAGATTTTGTATAGGTACCTCGTTATTTAACGACTGAGCTGTAAAAAGAAACTTGTGTCAGTGTCGAGTGAAAAATAACAATTGAGTGCGTCTGACATTGATGTGAGAAAAACTATTAATATAGAACATTGTGGTTGCAAATAAAATAATTAGTGTTAAGACCTGTGTTGTGTAACCATAGGAGACGATCTAATAAATCTGACCCATCCACGCTCTGCTTACTGTAAATATATACATCACTAGCCGTGCCCCGCGACTCCTTCGCGTGGATGTCGTAAGATACACAATATACTAAAATAACAGCCACATTTTAATAAAACTCCCTCGTCCCCCGACTCGTCACAAACCGTCGCGTCGCGTTGAATCGCCCGCCTGCGCTATTACTTCGTTTTCGCTTAGTGTTGTTTCTGACTTTTACTTTTTGCTCGGCTCCTAAGGGTCGTAGCGTGGTGTAAAATAGCCTATAACTATCCTCGAGAATTAGGCTACTAAATGCAAAAAGAATTTTTCAAATCCAACATTTTGTTCATAATATACTGGTTCAAATTTTTTTGCGCGGAACCCTAATTATTTTTCTAAAATAAAGGTAGCCTTAGTTACTTCCCGTAACATAGGCTAACTGCCAGTAAATGTGCCGTCCAAATCGGTCCAGCCGTTTCGGAGATTAGCCGGAACAAACAAACAGACAGACAAAAATGTTAAAAATTGCTTTTTTGTCATAAGTACCGTATATACTTTCTTATGCATTTAGTAAAAAGTTGTTATTTTGACATTACAAACAGACACTTAAATTTTATTTATTTGTATAGATTGCTATAATTAGTTATAATTAGCTATTAGATTGTTATAGTTAGCTATAATTTGGCATGGATATCCATATCAATCACGCCGACAAAGTAGTAAAATCAAATCATAAAAAAAAATTTTTTAGGGTATCTCCAATATACGTAAAGTGGTTATGTTTTTTTTTCTCGTCTACCCCATGGTGTGGGGTGTTGTTGGATAAGTCTTTCAAAAATATTGCGAGTTTATCATAACAATTTTTCGACTAAGGGATCCTTTATTATTAAGCTATAAAGTGCTAATTTTTATTAGAGTCAAGTGTCCACCCTTTTTTTTTTTTTTTTTTTGTGGATGGGAAATCATCAAATGACTTCTCCCGCTCTGGGCGGAGCGGGAGGGCGTGTCAGACTTTTACTGACTAAAACCCACCCGTTCCTTCTGTTGCCTGTGCCGGGGCCACGGTAACTCTTTCGAACATCCCGCAAAAGTGTCCACCCTGCCAGCTAAACGGTCAGTTTTGGATATGTGAAAAAATTCACGGTAGTAGTATATACAACGAAGTTAAAAGAAAAAATATCACAACTAAGGCTTTACAAGTTAACAAGTAATAGTCGACCAACTTACATTTGCAGTTGGAATGTATGAGAGAACATGTTTTTCATTTACAATGTTAAGTTTGTTCTTAGGATAAACTCATCCCAACTACGGAACCCTTCATTGTGCGTGGTCCAACACGCACTTGGCCGGTATTTTAGTTTTTTGTGAAACTTCTGCCTGAGCTAGAAATCGAGACCGATTTTTTTTCAGTTACTGTCCCAAGGTTGAAATAGGGTTATCAGGTCCACCATCGACAAGCATCAAGCATGGTTTGTAGGGCTTGACGTGGTTTTAGCACATTTTCCGAGAAAATGATAAATATCTGTATACATATCTGCCATTTAACCAGAGTTAATGAGATTGTTTACACCATTAGGTACACATACCGTCATCAAAATAAAAAGGTAGAAGCTAAAAAAGGGATTGTGTTCTTGATAGTAATGACTTTGTACGATAATATCATATCGTGTTCGTGACCAATTTTTTGCTACCGTTAAATAAACATTTAACTGAAGTGATAACTGTTCTAAAAAAACAACAAACTGTGGTGTAGTGGAGTTTGATTTACGACTATTTATATGATGAGAGCAAGATATTAAGTATTTGGTAGCAATAAATATTTCAAGTTTATGTTGTTATTATATTATAAACAAACAGTAGTGCTATTCTGTAAAGATCCCACCGTGAAAATTTAGGTGAAGTGAGCGTGATGTGAACTGTCATCCCACCTTACTCTACTAGGGATTGAGCTCACTTCAAACTCACTTCACCTAAGTGCTCACGGTGTGATGTTTACAGAATAGATCGGGTGTTCGGGTTATGTTCAAACAATCCTTTACGTATCTACGAAAATCGTAGAGCGCTGTCATAACAATGCTTAGGTGATTTGGCTGGTTTCTTTTTTATCCAAAAATATTTTTATTGGTCCTTCTTGGAAACTCAAAGCAATTATTTCAATTAAACCATTTACAGCCACTTTTGACGCATGCTGCTCTTGCTCCACAACCAAAACTAATCGATTAACATTTGAAAATACTGTTGGAGCTGCTGGATTGTAAAACTATATAATTGCATGCATAGCACAGTTGTGAGCACTAATTACTAAAGAGCTACCATTTACCGGGTAATGTTTTTCATTGACTTGAACGTGCTCAGGCGGCTGAGAGTACTTATGTCATACTCAATCTAATGTCTCGTTGATGGTGGTGCGTGTGTTGGATCATTTGGTTCCCTACAAAATTGTTTAGTAGGATGGTGCTAATCCATGCGTCATGTTTATGAACAGGCGCCGTCAGTTGGAACTGGTCGTCTCTTAGCTGCCACGGCTTATTTGAATAATTTTATTTTTGAAATGTCTTTTTGTTTCTTGTTGCTGTACTCTGGACGCTTTTAACGTGCACGTCTTTTTTACATCGTTCTCAGTTCACATATAATTCTAATTCAACATTAATCGTGTAACTAATATTTTTTAACAATGTAATTTTAAAAGAGTGTCCACTGGGAATGGTAAATGGTTTCATTCAAATAAATGCTTTGAGTTGAGTTTGAATTGTCAAGGAAAGTCGGTCAGTTAGAAAGTTGAAGCTAATTTCCCGTTTCAAAACGTAGATCTCTATGGAGCAGATCAGCGGGGCAATTGATTACTTACAGTAGGAATCGATGTCATTTTGACAGTTCAATAATATTCATTGCGCTATTTACGTTATTGAGCAGACAAATTTTTCGAACATAAGAAGCAATGGATTAGCAATTTGCTTCAAAATGATTCAGATTCTGATTGCTAGTGTGTTACGCAATTAGGGTGCGGGTAAGAAACTCCAAGGATTCTCTTTTAAATGAAGTTAGGTATTAAGAAATCCTAGGTACATTATTACAAAACTACAATAATAGTACTTGAAACATAATATTTTCTTACCTGGTCAAACATGGAGTAGATTGATGCAGGTGGTTGGTGGATGGTGCAAACTATCGTGCGTCCATTCCGAGCCAAGTTCTTCAGCATGTCCATGCACTGAGCTGACGTTCTGCTGTCCAGACCACTGCACAAAAAAGTGTAAATTAATTAATATTGTTTTCAGACAAAGTCCATTGAATTAAATTAAATTAAAAACATTAAATTGATATAAAAATCAGACTTTTATACAAATAAATAAAATTGAATTGTCTGTTTGTAATTATTGTTTTTAATTATTTATTTTTTACATTGTTCTCACATATAAAGCAACAAGAACAATGTACCCAGGATTTTGTAATAATTTTGATTTAAAAGAGTGTCCATGGAGTTTGTTGCCCATTCTTCTCCATAGAGATCTACGTTTTGGTATGGGCGACTAGCTTTTCTGACTAACTGACTGAATCTATGACAATTCAAAAGTGCCTGTAATTGGTTTAATTGAAATTAATGCTTTGAGTTTGAGTTTAATGTCAAAATAACAACTTTTTACTAAATGCATAGGAAAGTATTAACGGTTCTTATAACAAAAAAGCATTTTTTAACATTTTTGTCTGTCTGTCTGTTTGTTCCGGCTAATCTCCGAAATGACTGGACCGATTTTAACGAGACTTTCACTGGCAGATAGCTGATGTTACGGCGAGGAACTTAGGCAACTTCTATTTTAGAAAAATAATTAGGGTTCCGCGCAAAAAAATTAAAACCCATGAAATTATGAACAAAAAGTCGGATTTGAAAAATTCTTTTTACATTTGGTAGCCCAATTCTCGAGGATAGTTTTGGCTATTTTACACCACGCTATGACCCTTAGGAGCCGAGCAAAAAGTAAAAGTCAGAAACAACACTAAGCGAAAACGAAGTAATAGCGCGGGCGGGCGATTCAACGCGACGCGACGGTTTGTGACGAGTCGGGGGACGAGGGAGTTTTATTAAAATGTGGCTGTTATTTTAGTATATTGTGTATCTTACAACATCCATGCGAACGAAGTCGCGGGGCACAGCTAGTACACAATAAAATAATAATTCGCAAACATTCAAATCAAATAAAAGATTAAATCATGCGACATACATGTGTTGTTTTCAAAAGACCAAGATTTGATTTTGTATTAAAATAATTACAAAAACTGTGTGAATTCTATGATAAATGAGCGTGTGGAGGAAGCGGGACAGAGCGGGTCAAAGCGGCGGGACAGAGAAGGTCCGAACGCTCAAGGTTGTTTGGTTGGGGTAGCGCCTTAATGAAACAAAGTCAGAAATGTATTTTCAAAACTAGTTTTTTCTTGCGGCTTCGGCCGCGTGAGGGCCGGAAATTATCCCATGAGATCATACTACCGGGATAAAAAGTATCCTATTTCCTAACCCAAGTCATGGTGTGCCATACTTATGTAACCGAAATGCGTTGAGCCGTTAAGACGTGAAAATGTAACAAATAGACAGACATACAGAGCTACTTTAACACATCATTCATTCGCATTTTAATATTAAGTATGGAAGTATGTATAAGCCAGTGGCAAGGTGTGACATTTCGTAGGAGGGAAGCCGAAGAAGAAAATGTTCATTTATAAATAGTCATACAAATACGATTATCAAGTTGTGGTGCCGGCTTACTTAGAACAATTTATGTTGTTGTTGGAATCCAAAGCTAAGAATAGGCGTTTCTGTTATTTGAATATTACGGTGTATTATTTGGCAATCGTAGAGATTACAGAATGTGCTATTTACAATGGTGGTAGGTGAAGTTCCTTTTCCGATCCTCCGAAGGGAAGCCGGTAGGGATGGAGTTGTTAGCGCGCTACGCCTCTGGTATAAGCAGGAACAAAACGCAACGTGGAAACATGTCATTGTACAAACTAGGTAGGTAACCGTAAATATTTTTTTAGGGTAGAAGGCTGAACTATCTATCGACAAAGAAAGCAAGTAAACACCAAAAAACATTTACCAAACAATGGGGGCCTTAGCACAAAACAATACACACTTGTTCAACGCGTGTCTTATTTATTTCTTACGTCAAATTCAATATAATATACGAGATGGAGATGACGATAGAACAAAAAATTAAACTTTATATACATAATGACGTTCCCAGTCTGCATACAAAAATTCATTCAAATATATCCAATAGTTTAGCCACTGGACATTATTTTTCATTTTTAAGATTTTCTACATGATGTATCTGTAAACAGGCCAGCACCGACAGGTTAAAGACATCTGCAGTAATGTGCATCTGTATAAACCCAACATGTTACCAGCTCGCTACCCCTTGTTCTTAAGTTTTATTTCTCGATGCGAATTAATGCATATTATACCTTATGCTAGAGGCATAAGAGTCATAATCCTCGTTCAGATCGTTATGTCATTAGATAATAAAAGAATGCATGCGGAAGCTATTACTACAAAGATGTTTCAAAATGTATGGAGCCCCGGCCACGTATTGGTACACCCTACTAAAAAACGGGGAAACACAATTAAAACAGTTTCTAATCATCCAATTACTTTTAATTGGCTTTGTTTGGTAGTAAAGTACAAGAATGTACAATTGAAATTGCAACACACAACAAAAACCCATCATGGCGGTAAGTTGTCATGTTGATTGATTATTGACGTTTGACATGTTTACTTCTGTCATATTACATTGTCAAAGAGAATCATAACATTGTCGTACTTTTAGTCTTTTGCAATATTATTTTAGATCTAATTGTAAAGTCGAAAATCTATTAAAGGAATCTGACAGATTGTAGTAGCTTGATATACTGGCGTCTGTACATAAAGTATAGTACAGTTAAGCAGACGACAACCTCATAGGTTGACCTGCGATATGCCAAGATTTTTACTTATAGCATAAACGTACAGAATACAAACATTCAATAATCGAAATATTAACTCAGACAAAAACAATGTAGCGATAAACGAAAGCCAGGTTGTTAAAAATAACTCGAGAGAACAGAACATCAGAACACGATCGACAACGAAAGCGTCTGAAGTGACAGTAGACAGTTCACGATCTATGATCAATGGTCGATCTATGGTTTACTGTCATTGGTTTTTAACCACAGAGTACCTAAATTGGCGAGACGCCATATTGAAAGTCGATAAAATAATTGATAAATATCAAATTATTACAAGAGAAATACCTATGCATTTATGCAATTTATCAGTATTTTTCCCGAATTCCACGGATTTTTCTCGATTTTTCGAGGTATTGTACATATTCAGGGCCCATTTTGAAACATCTCCTTTTACGCACTCATGTCAATCCAAAAATTAAGTAGTGCGAAAGGGATGACAGATAATAGTTCTTTCTACTTCGCTTTCTTGCCGAAACCCGCAAAAAATGGTGTAGGTCACTGCACTGGTCAGTATGTCGCGGCAATCCTGTGACGTCGTACGCGTCGTTGTTTTGCATCGCAAGCGCACGTATTTCGGCGTAAGATGTATTGTATTGTGCAAAATTGGACGCTTTATTTTATAGTGACAAGACACGTAACGTAGTAATAGGTACATACCTAGTATAAATTGTTAAGTGAATTGTGCGAAATTAGACGCTTAGTACATTGTGTGTAATCGTTTTTTTTTTTAATAACAATGCCTCATTTTAGTTCACAGCTTTTAATTTATGGGGAATGTCACGGAAGCACCGAGGATACGGGAAAATGTACCCTTATTCCCGCACTTAGATAGTGCTACTCTAATCTGTAACAGTGACCTGAGACGAACGAATTTGAAATTATTTTGGACACAACCCAACATTACTAGCTAAGTGATTGAACAGTGATTGTGATTAATAATTACTCGAGGGTGACTGACTATTCGGTTAATAAACTTTGATTCGTAATTGTTTTTATTGAGCATTAATAATATTAAATATGGCACTAAAAGACCACGTCGGCGCACGTCTCATCGACGCGATTCACCACCGATATCAATGTTAATGTCAATTTCAATTTCAATGTTAGTAACTAGTAACACTACAAATCCATGTTTATAAACCTTCGTTATCATTCACACTCGAAAATCCTAACATTGATAGCACAGATATTGTCATAATTATCATTGTATTAAGTTTATTGCAAATAACTATCTACTTTATTTTGTATTCTAATTGTATTAATTTTTTTTCCCGTATTTTTATATTATGTTTTTTTATATAATTACGTCGTTGTCTTTATTGTGAATGCTGCGTATACCTGTAATAGGCATACATACCAGCACTTTTACTTTGTCTTGTTTTATTATTAATTCATTGTATGTATTGCTGTCGGTGTACCAAATAAATAAATGTGTCGGTTAGAAACAAAACTGGTCAAATCCAAAAATAAAGGTTTTGGAACACAGTACGCCATTTTTTTCAATGAAAAATCTTGTTTTTGCTACTGGTTTCAAAAAGAGTCAAATCCGAACCAATTCGTAGAAAAATCGATTCGAAATGACTGCTCAGTATCAAAAAGAGTCAAATCCTTTAAAGCTTAGAAACGAAATCGGTCTAATCCGCGTAGCCAATCAGAAGCCAGAACCATGTATGAAAATGACAGCCGACCGGCGGCCATTTTGCGGAGTGACGAGCGCATGGATCGTGGTTTTGTGTATTCGTCGCCGTTTTTTATTTAAAGTTAGTGTTAAATTACAATAAAATGGATAATTTAATAAAGGAAACTACTCCCCAGTTGTCACGGAAAAGGACACAACAAAAAGCTGATTGGAAATGCAACAAATTGAAGAAGGAAAGGTATGTTTGTACTGCTTTGATTACTCACGCTGCCTTTCGTGGTCAGTGGTGCTAAACATGTGGCGGTTTTATTTTGGATCATCTACTGAATAATTTACGATTTTCTTGCAATTTGTTTGTTTTTTTACTTAGATGACATGAACTATTTTTTATCTGACTATGGTGAAGCCCAAAAGGAGGGTTTTGTGTAGTCAGTATAATAATTGTATGTGTGTTCATTCCTATCTTCCCTCGTAACTATTAAACGGTTGAACCAATTCCGGTAAATTATGCGTCGTTACATTTGTCTTGATAACGCAAGTGTCCATATCTAAACCTAAACTTACAATACTATAGACAAAGCATGTGGGAGTGTGGGACCCATTGAAAGTGCTTAATATACTATTATATATATGTATATATTTTTTTTTTGTAATATTTACTTATTTATGATTGTTTTTATTTTAGGTACACTTCAAAAGAGCCACCAAATTTAAGACTTCCATGTGACCACTACACCAAAGCATATAGGTGCACTTCATTGAGTCATGCTGATATAATAGCATTTAATAAAGCTTTCTACAAAAAACCGGACAAAATTTATCAGGATAATTTTATAATTAATCATACGAAAACTACTACTACTCAGCGACATAGGCCAGTAAATCAACGTGGGAATAAAAAAGAAATGGCGGTAACGTACTTTGCACGACGACGACACAATGTCCTGATTCCAATATGCAAACGCACCTTTCTCTCCATTTTAGCTTTAAAGAAAGGAAGAGTGACAGGCGTAATTAATCGACATTTCAAAGCCATGGGTGAATCTGCACAAGAGAATAGAGGAGGCCGGCGTAAAACTCAAAAATATGCACCTAAGAGACAAAGACTTTATCAAAAAGCTCGAGCCCTTAGAAATACATTACTGTAGAAGTAAAATTAAAAGTAGACAGTATTTGTCATCGGAGCTCAGCATTAGTAAACTTTATAAAATGTTTATCGCAGAAACCGCGGATGAACATAAAGATATTAAGGCATCTTACTTTAGAGAAATTTTCAAAACCGAATTTAACATAGGTTTTGGATCCCCTCGCACAGACATCTGCTCCCCTTGCATAGTTTTACAAGAACGACTAAAACATGAAAAAACCAATGAGGTAAAAAATCAATTAATGATTGAGAGCAGAATTCACAAATTGAGAGCCAAAGCGTTTTATGGTTTATTAAAAGACAGCACCGAAAATATTTTAATTCTAAGTTTTGACTGCCAAAAGAACCAACCGTGTCCAAAAGTTCCCGATCAAAGTGCATATTACTCGAGGCAGTTATATGTGTACAATTTTACGGTGGTAATCGGAAATTCAAAATCTCCATTAACTATTAACAACACGTTCATCTACACCTGGACAGAAGATATTTTGCCGAAAGCATCGAATGAAATTGCTAGCGCTGTTTTTCATTGCTTGAATACCATTTTTCTGAGTCCCGGATTAGACCATATCACAGGTTCGTTTAGTAGCAGATGGGTGCAGCGGCCAAAATAAAAACCAATCTCTTCTTGGTATGACAGCTAAATGGTTACAAGACTATGCACCTGTACACGTTATGGGCCTAGAAATTCTGTTTCCAGTTGTTGGCCATTCATTTTTGCCACCAGATAGAGTTTTCGCAAAAATTGAAAAAGAGATTAAAAGTCGAGAGGTGATGGCTAGCCCTGATGATTATTACGAAATTTTCACCCGTCATGGAACCGTGTATTACTTGGGAATTGATATAAAAGTTTACGACTGGAAATGATCAACATCTGAAGTCTTAAAAACTACAACTAATATGCACTTTTCAATAAAAAAATCGAAAAGATTTTTTCTTAAAAGGACTCGTGACAAGCAAAATGTGTACATTCGAGCGGAAGAGTCTTACCAAAATACTTTAAATAAGTATCAAAATATCTGCAAAGGAAAAAAGAAGGTTTCTGCTATAAACCCAGATGTGATTAAATTATACGTCGATGTTAAACAAGAAAAATTAAATGATATGAAGAAATTATTAATCACACATTTTGGAGAGAAGTGGGATGAAATCTTAGATTTAAAGTATTATAAACAAGTCCTGTCAAGACCTAAATCATCTACTACTCATGAACAGGTTGCTGAAGACTGTGATTTCTCTGAAGAATTACCAGCTATAGTTGTGTAAAAAAATTAAAAATATAATAGCTTTGATTATATACGTGATGTGTGATGATGAATGAAGGATTTCAAATAAAGCAAGATTGTAAAGTACCTACTAAATTGTTTAAATTTATTGTTACTAACCAACCAACCCAAAATATTGAGAACCCCTGACATGATATTGTTTTAGCATCAAAATCAGTCATATCCATGGTGATAAGAATCAAAGCTGGTCAAATCCAACTACATCAATAACAAAACTAGTCAAATCCATAGCTTGGTTTCGAAATAGGTCAAATCCAAAATAATATCCCAATTATTTTGATTTTTTAGTTTTATGGAATGTTTTCTTTTTAATCAAAAATACTAGCCTTAGTGAAGCCATATGGATTCAAACTCTATACACAGCTGGTGCAGGGAGATCAGAACGAAAAGTCGTTGATTCCCATAAATACACCCGAATGGATTTGACCACTTTTGTTTCTAAACGACACAAATATCGATACGCAATACACAATTGACAGCGCGCTGTTGCCATTCTTCTCACATGTTAGTGGACCAATATTTAAATGGTGTTCTATTTTGTTTACACTTTTATGCTATTTAATTTGTTAGAAAAAATCACTTTTTTATTTTCAACATGAGGATTTATTTGATAGTTCCTAAATACTCTTATGCATTAGTATTGCTAGTGTTTTCATTTTTTGTTGTATTGTAGTATCCACCTCGAATATGTCGTGTTGTAAAGTTGTTTAGCCTAAATGTATATCATATACTTACATATAATAAAATCGTAGCAAAGTCAAAACTATACATTGGTCTGGGAACGACTCGCAAGCGTTTATTAATTAATTAAAAATGAAAAACTTCGCTAGCAGTAGGAAATTGCTACTAAAGGCTGCGGGTTTCGACCTCAGGACGAGGGGTTTCTCACACGGACAACCAACGGACAACTGTACTTACGTCGCTTGCTCCCGCGTCCCTAGTCCTAACTCTCTGTACATTTAGCTGCTGAGACCAAAACTACAAACGTACTGTACAGGGAAGTTAAAATTGTATAAAATGTAGCTGTTATTTTAGCATGTTGTGGTGTCTTACGACTTCCACGCGAACCAAGTCGCGGGCAGATGCTAGATTACTGAAAAACATGGTTTTGCAGTAGTAAGGTGACAGTTCAAATTTGCAATGGTGGGTCTACTGGGTATCCCAAAAGTCACGCAAAATGTAATTTTGATAGAAAATACCAAAGTTGTAATTTCATAACATAACATAATTTGTAACTTTCCGTTTATAGCTTATTTTGTTACTACCAGTTTAATTACTTATATGTGCTAAATAGTGCAGCATAACTCTGCATGTCAAAACTTTTTGGTTCTTTAATGTCAACCTTTTTTCCGTTTGTCATTGATTCTTGTCGATATTTTTTTTACCTTTTTATTTCGTGATTCGAATTATTTTTTCTGACAGATGGGTCTTCATTTTTTTCAGTATGGTGCGTCAGTTGCAAAAAGTTGATCTGTCGATACTGACCCAGTTAGTTGAAAATTTACGTGTAATTTGTGAAATCGTATTGTTTGCTGTATAATAAAAGCAAAGTTGCTTTCGACGTCGCCTTTGTACTTTCGGAACGTTTCTTTCAAGTATGAATTCAATACTCCATGGTTTGAGTCAGGAAGTTTCATCTTAATTTTCCTGGATTAATCAGTTTAGAACAGGCCGCCTTTCGGCCTCCAGGTTCTGGCCCAAATAAACGCTTGACATCGTTGGTCAACGCGGAATAATTGGCCGCATCCTGCCGCGAAGGCCACACAACCAAGTGGACCACCCAGCCAGCACCAGCTTCTGAGCCAGAGAGCCAGCTCCTGCAGTCTACGACACCTCGCCGGACGTAATTACTTTGGACAACTATTTTTTACGATATTTTTACATACTAGTTAAGTAACGTAGTTAATAACTCTCTGCAAATTTTTAAGTCGTTCACTATTTTATTTTTTTTCAAACGTCTAAAATGCGAGATACCTTGGTTCTCTGATCTCTTTTCCCTTTACGGTTTATTTTGGGAGCGTTACCTAATAGCGATTGCAATCGACCTGTTAGGACGTTTTTTTTTCTTTCGATATTAGCGTACTTTACCCTATCGGACCAAAGTTCTCTGCTATTTATCTTCTTTTTTTTTATAAATCAACCAGCAACTTTTTGATACCTTAAAATATTCATTTTTTTTACTTTTTATACTAAATTCCAATGTTTTTTCTATTTGTTTTAATATAACAAAATTAAACGTGTTGCGGCGAAAAAGTGTTTTTCCTTTTATTTTTTTCGCTACAATATGCATACCTAACTTTAAAGTATAATAAGTGTGTGACAAATTATTATAATATTATGTGCAGTGCAGTGATTTAGTGTTCTAAAATCATTTGTTTTTGTGAATGCGCATTCTATTTATAGACATCGACATGGACAAGCTTCAAGCGGTCGACTCAGGTAGTACTCAACCCCCTGCAAAAAAGGGTCCGATATTCCTTTTGGTTCGGTGAATTCCGAATAAGACGTCATTTTATTTTGCTAACTTTGACTTGCCAAATCCAAGAAAGTCCCATTTACGCATGGAATGACAACCTAAAACAGGACATGAACAAGGAAATGAATTTTTGGACGGACACGGCTGAACACCGATATAAGATCAAGAAGGCTGCTAGCGAGACTTAGAAGAAACCTGAAACGGATAGTAGCGAGACCAGACGAAGACTGGAAACAGCAACATGTAATACAGCATAGCAGTAACCCCGCCAAAAGACTCACCGGTGAAGCCGGACTTGAAACAGCCTGGCGGCGACGTCGTTAAAAGATGCCCATCCATAGATAAATATTACCCGTCTTTCCACTATTCCATTGCCTACTTTAGGATGCATAGCCGGTACGGCGCTAATGATCCTTCCATATCATAAGGGCACGTCTTCCCTCCCATTACCGCGCCCCCCGGTCTACTCCTTGATATGCATTGGCCTCTGTTGCACTATGAAACATGAGGCTGCAGGGGCTAGTGTGGATCTTTGGGTTCATTCGAGCAATCAAGTCTGGTCAAACCACGCTGGGGTCGGTGCATTTCATTCATTCATTCATTCGTACGTTATAAAAGGAACTGTTGTGTAAAATTTCATTTTTCTAGACCCAGCGGTTTAGGCTGTGTTGTATGTCAGTGAATTTAATAATTTTATCAAGAAAGTGAATTTAAGACAAAAATGGCGAATATTCATACAAACTTTCATCCCTTTAGTGGCAAAATTTTCAAAAATCCTGAATTTAAGTTTTTTATTAGGTAGAACCTAGCCTGGAGTCAGGATCTGTGCCCGGTTGATGGCAATAGGCTCGCCCCCTATTACATGGAACTTAAACATAACTGGCGAAATGTGGGTGTACTATAGACACATGTCTGCCCAACCCTTCGGGGAACAAGGCTTGATGATATGTTATGTATTAGGTAGAATGGGCCAAAAATGGTCTTACTGTTTTATTTATACATACTGTAACCATAATCTTTTGTTTTTGATGTTTGCCACCGTGTTTGACAGCTGCATATGAAGGAACAATTGCTGTACTTTGTTGTCAAGTGACGTTCCCAGTGCTACTACTTATACTATTATGTATTCTGTGCTGCTACGGCTATAATTTATCGATTCTATTATATTAGGACATTAATATTTATTTCGTACCTATATTTTTTAACCGTCCCCGGTCATGTCGGATACAGTGTGCTACACATTGATACAGTATTAAAAGAAGACAAATTGTAGACAATCAAATAAAATTTGGTCGATGTTACACATCTTTTCGACGCTAACTATACATGTAGGTAAGTAATATTATTGTTCGTGATCCACCCAATGTTGCCTTAACATTGTTGACTATTGCAAAACCCGAAGGTCATGCAATGGACATCTATAATTTGATTTGCTGATGAAGACTTACGTCTGTAGCCTTTGTTAGTTGAATGTAGATCAAACGCAATTAATATAACTCGGTAATTAAGAAACGTAGTTTTAATTTTCAAAGTCATGTATTTGCATTTAAACGTTATTTATGTAAATATAAGTTGCTCGATACCTAGCGGAGGAAATAGGTACCATAGTATAGTATGGTGACCATAATGTCGACCATTTAAAATAAACTGTCATGGTAAGTACGCTCCGAACTCTTTAGAATTTATAGAATAAGGCATGGTTTGCGTTAAAAAAAAAAACGCAAATCATTCAGACCAATAAGTCTCTAAAAAACTTCTGTCTATTCTCTATTTATTTTCATTTGGCTTGGTCTTATAGCTAGTCTAGGAATTGCTATCAAAGATTCATAAAAACCGAACTGCGGAGATTTTGGACGGTTTTCATCCAAAAATAATGATGTTAATTACGCTCCATTAATTAATATACTAGTAACTCATTTAAACTAGTAGTAGTAGTAGTATGTCATAATTGATTTTCGTGGATAGCCTTTAAAGATGTCGTATTTTATCGTCGTTAAATTTTAATTAAACCAATCATTTGTTTATTTAAATCACGTATTTTCAATTATTTTTTACTATTCGGTATATTATGATAACCAGTTAGTATAAAAAAGGGGTCGTGGGACACCCGGTTGGAACGAAGTTCCTTTCTCTGTATATTATGTAGGGCCATCTTTAAATAGTCTTAAGTTTCAAGTGTCAAAAGTTTTTGTTTTTTTTTTAATATAGCGATTTCAGGTTTGGTCCCATAGTAAAAGTTGTTCATAATGATGAGTACAATGACCCCTTAAGAGATTAACAATGTTTAAAATTACACCTACCAATTACCTTATTACCTATAGCAGATTTTTTCGACTTACAGATTATTACAACATAACGAGGTTAGTGTTATCGAGATTCCACTGAGGTATGAACGCTTTCCGTTCGGCTTCATAGGGAATATTTATTTTTAGTAACGAAAATATGAACATTTGAAAAAATTACAGATATAATTATATAGTTAATGAAATAGTCTGTTCATACAAAAAAAAAACGTGAAAATATCTTAAGTAGTCTGAAAGTAATATCGTTTTAATGTTTTGGGTAGACATTACTTCCAGGATATTTATTTCATAAAGTATTTTACTACAATACTTAAATATTCACTTAAAGAATTGATGTTATTCTTGTTTAACATTCATTTTTTACCCGACTACGGCGAAGCCAAAAGGAAGGGTAATGATTTTGGCAGACTATGTATGTATGTTTGTATGTTCCACCGTAGCGCCTAAACTACTGAACCGATTTTAATAAATGAGGTGTCAATAGATTCGTAATAATGACCCGGGTAACATAGGCTTTATAAATTTTATCAACATTTTATATGACGGAATTTAAACCTAAGATTAAAATATTATATGTTTAAAATGCGATCGTACAGTTCACACGGCTCAGTCGTTTCAGTTATCTACTCGTTTAAGTAAATAACAAACCAACATTACGTTACAATTTTAGATTATAACGGTATTATATTTATTATACAATACAATACGGGAAACAGAAAAGTATCATATAAAAATAAAGTTAATAAAACTATAACCCGACTGCGTAAAAAAGGGATCTAAAAAGGATGAAACAAGAATTTTCTTGTTTCATCCTTTTTAGTTCCTTTTTTTCAAACCCTTCTTTTTCCCTTTTTTCGACTTCAAATAGAAATCCAGAAATACATTGGTACAAAAATGGTCAAGCTAGAGCCGTGGTCGCACTTACTGTATACCTACTATGATTATGTGGGTGCCAGGAACACCTCCATTAAACAGACATGGTATGTATAATATACAGTGGGTGCGACCACGGCTCTACCTTCACCATTTTTGTATTTTACGTTGTCGGTTTTTTTTTAAATTTTATTTGCATATCTTACTTGCATTATTTGAAGGCGTAGATTTAAAAGTCACTAAAATTTCTACCAGTCTAACGCGCGTTTAAAAGAACTTCGTTCCAAAAACTAGTTTTGCACATACTATTTACTTAAGATTTAAGACTTTATTCATAATATGGGCGATATTTATTGTGCTTGTCGCAAAAACCAAAATGTATGGATAGTTGTATTTTGATTAAAAGTCGTAACGTTTGCGTCACGCATTCGTGCCTCTGTTCAAAATTTATATTAATCTACATAACATTTATATATTACTTACGTAGTAGGTTCGTCAAGAAATAGCACTGGCGGGTTGTCAATCAGTTCCACTGCTATCGACAGTCGTTTCTTTTGTCCCCCAGAGAGATTTGAACATCTCGTGTTTTCTGATCCGGACAATCCTAGTGTGCAGAGAATTTCGGCAATCTATATAGGACACAGGAAAATTACGTACTTAAGAATTTTATATATTGGATTTTTTTTTAAAGAAAATTTGTGAAGATGTCAGTGATTAGACCTGAGGGCCTAGACAAGTGGCGATCGTTTTCAAAGCGTTTCGTATATTTCTACAACGACTTTCACCGGATTGACATCTTTTGGTTAATAATGTCAGTCCCATACATTTTTTATTTTTCCATCATCGTTATCGCTGAAATTATGTTATTTTGTCTAGGCCCTCTGGGTTGTCGGTGTAAAAAAACCTATACCTATAACATGATTTAGAAATATACGGTCTATTGAAAGCTGGCCGACCACACATAAAGTCACGCCTTCTAATCATGGGCGTAGGCTACAGAACGTCACCTGCTACGATCCTTACATACTCCTTTTGCTTCGTTTACGGTCATATGCAGAGTTTTGGGTAATATGTCAGCAATCCATTTAGAGGATGTAGGAGAGGTCGTTTGCAACTAAATGACCCCTTATGACTCCTATGCAAATGACAACCAATTTCGAGTAATTCAGCGTTTTATTTCATTCCTTTTAATTCATTTTAACCCGGTATATCGCACATGACAACATGTACAGTCATAACTCAAAATGAGACATTTCGAGTAAAAGTGATTTGAAAGTTCAAAAAATCATAGAACCAAAACTATTGAAATTACATAAATGTTCATAAACTCATACAAAACTTGACTTTTTTGTATGAGTGTCTTGTCAGTACGTAGATTAAAAATTAGTTGATCCGTAGGTAATTTTAACTCAATTCTGCCATTTTTTGAGTTATGACGGTACATGTTGTCATGTGCGATATGGTCTTATACCCACGCCGCCGGTGGTTGCGAGGGACCACTCTGACCAATTTCAGTAATAATGGGCTTTACACAAAAAATAATCATTAAAGCGTTCATCCTCTCTCCTACTTTTAAAATTTTGCTGTACCCGATAGGGTCCATAATTGTTTCTATAATTATTAATACTCACCACCTTTATTAACCTCTCGAATGTTATATGTTAATGTCTTAAGTTAAAAACATTAGCTTGACATTTCTAGACAGCCGGTTTTAATAGAATAATACTGGCACTGGAAAAATACCAGTCAGATTCTGGTTAGGCATTTAAAGCGTTCGTAGCGACATACTATCGGTGGCCGATTTTTTGTAGGAGCTAAATGAAAAAACAGTAGAGATCAAATGTATCAACGCACACGACCTACAAAACGTAGGTCATACAAAAAAAAAAATAAAAAATCTGACCGGTTGTAGGACTTACAAAAAGTATGACGTGCGCGACAGGTCCACTTAAAATATTTTAACTCGATTATTGCAATAATAAATTATTAATATCATTCGTCTGGTTAGGCATTTAGCTGAAGTGGCGATAATAAATAGTAAAGTACATTTTCAAACTCACCACGCTTAATTTCAGTTTGTCAGTAAGTGTATCTCCTAATTTCATGTCAGCGGCGAACTTCATAAGCTCCGCCACAGTGAAAAGTGGGTTGAGTCTGTCATCCTGTAGGATGTAGCACGATTTCTTTCTATAGGCCTCTAGTGAACGCATCGAGTTTGCAGACCCCAGTTCACATACGGTGTCACCGGCTCTTATGCTGCCCGTAATGCCTCGTGTCCTGAAAGAAATTACATTTGCAGGATGTGCTGAAACTAAAATTACTGTAATATCTATTGTACCATATTCTGGCAAATGCATATTATTGATTTGATTTGCTTTAAATTTTTTGTTTTGTTTTTATTTAATAATGGACATCGACGAAAACAAGTTTCAAGCTATCATTTACTGTTTTTGCTTTTGCTTAAACAAATAAAAATAAATAAAATACAATCTTTTTATTTCAGACATACTTGGCCCATAATAATGTTAGTAAAACGACTTAAAAACTATGTTACATTTAAAAAGTATAAATTAATTTAAGTATTTGCCGCCCACTGGGGCCCCGGGCACACGCACTGTGTTTGAACCCGGTGCCTCAGAAGGGGGCTGTCCAGCTTGTGGCTGAGCACGTTAAATGCAAGCACCTTTAGGCTTCTGAAGTTAAAGTTCATTGTCCTTTTAATTGTTGATTATGCTAACATTTATTGTTATGGTTTCTTACAGAGACAAGATTGATCTATGATTTATGATCTGACGATTATTGACCTTTTTAGAATATTTACTACTAACTAAACTCTACTTACGAAAAACCGGTAAGTGCGTTCATGAGCGAAGATTTTCCGGCGCCAGAGGGACCCATGATGGCGGTCAGCTCCCCAGATTTGAACAGTCCGGAGACACCTTTCAGTACGGTCTTTTTCTCTAGAACAAAAGGATAAAATTATACATGTGTATCGCTCAATTTAGTTATATTTATTTTAATACACCTGTCATGCAAATTACGTAGGTAAGTATTTTGAAACATTTTCTTTACGTCAATGAAAACCCGTTCAAATTAAACAAATAGATGATAAAATATGTACATAATTAAATCGGTATTTTAAAATTGGCATAGCTACGTTGCTACATCGTCATTGTTTTTTTCTTCTGTTGAACCGACCGTCATCTACGGTTTAAGAACAGCAAAAACATCTGTTTAGGAGTTTTCAGTTATTAAACATAGTAATTTAGCTATGATCAAATAACACGCTGAATATTTTACATCTTAAGGCTCCTGCAAACAGATGCGACACGCGACGCGAATCGCACGCGACACAAAGGCACCGCGTGTCGCGTGACGAGCGGTGCCTTTGTATCGCGCGCGATTCGCGTCGCGTGTCTGTCTCCACTGCGTCGACTGTCTGGAGGACACGACGCGGCATACGCTAGCAGAGTGTGCCACTTGGGAGGAGCCGCGCCGTGCCCTCATCTCTGGAGTAGGCAGTGACCTGTTGCTGCCGGCTGTCGTGAATACAGCCGGCGGAATAGGTCGGCAGCGAGGAGTTCTAGGACGCAGTGGTTTCTTTCTGCACGACAGAAATCTCGCAGAAGGAGGCGGTGGAAAGGGAGAGGAACATCACATCCTCTCACCCGGCCCGCAGCAGGCACGCCGGGCGTCGGCGAAGGGCGGACAACCCCCTCCAACCCCCCTAAATGGGTCCAGGGGCGACGGACTCGGGGACGTCCGTCACCCTGGGGGGTCCGTCACCTCGGGTCCAATGTATGGGTACATTGGACACGAGGTGGCGGCGCGTAGTGTTCCACGCGCGCCCCTCTTAGGCGTCGCGTGGGGAGTCAAACACCTCACTACCCCCTCGACACGAGAAGAGGCCCGCCGTGGCGGGCCGGCGGCTCCAGCCGGAGGTTGCGGAAGGATCGTAAGTTCCCGTGACCTCCGGCGTAGGTGTGAGATCGAACACCGGGGTGGTTTTTAGTCAGTAAGAGTCTGACAGACCCCTCCGCCCGCCCCAGGGCGGAGGACATCCATGCGAATTTTCCACCCCGGAACAAAAAAAAAAGGTTAGAACTGTACCAACCGCGCGTGAGCCGAGCGAGCACTACATCCAAGTTGGTCGCAGTTACTTGGCTATTCAGTATTTTTAGGACCCTAAAAAGACATGCACAACCAAAACAAAGCTACATCAACGCCTCTACCGGTGGATAATCTAACTACACTTCTGGACACATCTATTGGCCCACCTTAGAGTTTAGGTTTCGATGGCCCCTACCGAAATATGATTGCTAGATTGAACAAAAACTGTTGATGCAGTTTTAAACCTGATACATTTTACCATCTTTTTCGATCGTATTGTTTTAAATTTGAATTCAGAATACCATACGACATGGAGCTACGCCTAACAAGTCGTATATGCGCCTTGTTAAAGGCAATTGATTTTTGAATAAAAAACATGTTTTATCAAATAAAGGTTTAATTTAATAACGCGTGTTGCCTCCATGGGCATCTACCACAGCTCTCATACGATTAGGCATAGAGTTTATCAACCGCTCTATGAAATTTTGAGGGATCATCTCCCATTCCTCTTCTATGGCAGTTTTCAACTCCTGCATCGTCTGGGCAACTGGCTGACGAGCCCTAATACGTCTTTTTAGCTCGTCCCACATGTGCTCAATGGGGTTCATGTCTGGGCTTCTGGCTGGCCAGTCCATAACTGTGATGTTCACATCCCGAAGATATTCCCTGACGATGCCGGCCGCATGGGCTCTTGCATTATCATGCATAAAAAGGAAATTTGGGCCCACATAGTCCGCGTATGGTATCACGTGAGGTTCTAAGCACTCACGAATGTACCTTTCAGCATTTAATGTTGGCAGCCGTGGTCCTGTAACAACCTCAAGTTGAGTTTTGCCGCTCGCGGATATACCACCCCAGACAGTCCATGAGCCACCGCCATAAGCAACCCTCTCTTCAAAGCAGCATTGTGCGAAACGCTCTCCCTTACGTCCTAGGTAGAACCTCACCTTAATGTTAAGAATAAGTAATGTTTGTTGCAAAACAAAAGATATCAATCACTTTTTCAAGAATTAAATCCAAGTAAACCAATAAAACCAAGTTTTCTTAGTATTCGATTGTTTGATATCAACAAACAGGCTCTAAATTGTCTTTTGTTTCTTTAAATTCTGTGTTCGAAATTCAAAAAAAGACTATTGAATGAAATTGTGAATGTGCCAGGTTCAAAACTGCATAAAAACTTTTTGCTCGACCTAATATAAAATTTTAGCTAGGACCAAACGAAACTGAAAATACAAGGTGGGCCAATAGATGTGTCCAGAAGTGTATTTTATGATATGATCGTTAATGTTTGGCCACATTGGGCCACATCATGAAGTAATCGTGCGTTTAACTGTTTATAACGTCAAGTATTCAGCGATCTGGCCAGACCACATCATGATGTGACCAACGGTCGATGTTCTATTTCTTGAAATACAACCACTTCAGGAAATGATCGAACACTTCATGAAATGATCAATTTTAAGATCTGGTTACGACATAAATACATATTATACAGTAAAACTTGCTTAAAGTGGGACCTGGATAAGTGAGAAATCTCCATAGCTGGTCGATGACCCCACAAAAAAAAATCATCAAACTAATTTATTTTTCGTTTTATCATGTTTAGATATCGATACCCATCGCGTCTGCGGAGTTTAGGTAGCCAATTTAAAATAACCTTGTATCTATACTAATATTATAAAGCTGAAGAGTTCGTTTGTTTGGTTGAACGCACTAATCTCAGGAACTTCTGATTCGAATTGAAAATATATTTTAGTGTTGGATAGCCCATTTATCGAAGAAGGCTATGGGCTATATAACATCACGCTACGACCAATAGTAGTGGAGCATCAATGAAAAATGTTGCAAAAACGGGGAAAATTTATTCCTTTTGAGAGCTTCCGTTGCGTGCGCTGCGTAAACGATTAAAGTTACGTAAAAATCATGTATGACGGAATTGTTTCTCTTAAAAAGTTCTAAAAAAAGTTTGGGATACCATATGTCTATCTTTTAAAGTTGGCTCACTATAACTTTTTTAATGGTTAAATTTGTTACAAAATAATGCATTACTTGCGAAGGTGTTTCCATAAACATGGTATTAATCCTTATCCAAATAAATAATTACATAAACAAGGTTGATTTAGTACATGTAAATTCCTTTTTAAATTATTCGAATCGGACCGTCCGTTTAGAAATTATAAAAATGCTTAAAGTAAGAAAAATGCGCGTAGTATATTAGTTACCGACACGTTTTTATTGGCTGTTTGGACGCGCTAATCTCTGTCACTACAAGTCGGATTTGTAAAACTATTTTTGCATTTTATTAGCGCAATTCTTGAGGAAGGCTATAGGGTATGTAACATTACGCTAGGACCCTTAGAAGCCGCGCAAAAAGAAAAAAAAGTAAGAACGAGCGCTAAGTGAAAACGAAGTAACAGCGCGGGCAGGCGACGATGCGATGCGACGGGGTGGGTCGGGATCAGAAATTTCACGCGGACGAAGTCGCGGGTGGAAGCTAGTCTATACATAAAAATAAAATTTAAGTGTCTGTTTGTAATGTCAAAATAACAACTTTTTACTAAATGCATATGAACGTATATACGGTACTTATAACAGCAAAGCAATTTTTAAAATTATTGTTTGTCTGTCTGTCTGTTTGTTCCGGCTAATCTCCGAAATGGCTGGACCGATTTTGACGAGACTTTCACTGGCAGATAGCTGATGTTACGGCAGGTAACTTAGGCTACTTTTATTTTAGAAAAATAATTAGGGCTCCGCGCGAAAAAAATAAAACCCATGAAATTATGAACCGGATTGTGAGTCGGATTTGAATTTTTTTTTTTGCATTTGGTAGCCCAATTCTCGAGGATAGCTATAGGCTATTTAACATCACGCTACGACCTTTAGGAGCCGAGCAAAAAGAAAAAAGTCATAGAGAACACTAAGCGAAAACTAAGTTATAGCGCGGGCGGGCGATGCAACGCGGCGGGTCGGGAAGGACGAGGGAGTACACATACATACATAAACTCACGCCTTCTTCCCATGGGGGTAGGCAGAGACGAGGACGAGATAGTAGTTTTATTAAAATGTGGCTGTTATTTTTAACCGACTTCAAAATAAGGAGGAGGTTCTCAATTCAGTTGTATTTTTTTTAATGTTTGTCACCTCAGTACTCCGTCATTTATAAACCAATTTGGAAATTGCTTTTTTTATTTGAAAGGGCATACAGATTAGACCCATTTTTATCAAAATCCAGTTCTGATGATAGGATCCATGAGGAATTGAGGGAACTCCTCAAATATTATAGACACACACATAGCGATTTTGATATTTTCATCGACAAGTCAAGCATTTGCATTCAGAAAGTACCACTTGCTGAAGTGGAACTGACGAAGAAGATCACAATTGGCCACGGGAACTCCTCAATGCATTTCACGGGTAGCGATAAAATATCTCGATTGAGATAGTTAAGCGACTATGACGAAGCAAATTTAAATAAATGGTTCTGATGAAACTGGTACCAACGGCCTGATCTGATAATGAAGCCGGAAGTAGCCACCGGAACTCTGTAATAAAACAATGTATCCTAGCCGAGGCTTATTGGAATTGTCATGAGATGCGCTCTGGCTATACATGATTTTAATGGTAATATGCTTCAAATCGCGCTATTTGAGTTGTATGTTATGTGTGGCCTTGATTGTCAGAAGACAGATTTCGTCAACGATCTGTCGTCGTGTGGTTGATTTAATAATTTGTTAGCGACGGCGTCCTAACCTGATAAAACTACGGTTTCCAAACTTCTGACACGACTTTATTTGCCTTTTGCAAAGTTTTTATTTGAAAGGGTATCCAGTGGTCGCATATAAATTTGGTCAAATTCTAATGAGTGGTTTTTGAGTTAGCTTCAATAATAAGTATTTTGTTCCATTTAGTGTACCTATGTTGATGATGTTATAATAATTTCCTGTCAGTGTTACTTACTTAGCAAGTAGTGGATACGAATTCGGGTGGGGTAGGTACCATAACTAAAAAGTGGAAAATAAAAACGTATTAATTAATTCAAGTTATTTTTCACTTCGTAGTGTTTTTTCTTTGGAAATGGGTTATTTTTTTATAAATAAGTTTTAGTGTATTGTGTATCTTACGACTTCCACGCGAACGAAGTCGCGGGCACGGCTAGTAATAAATATAGAAGTGTTGATGTTTTGTCAAGTCGTAAAAACCGTGCGAAGCAGGTCACTACTTCTATATAATAATATATATTGCAGAGAAAACCGTCTGTTGGTCACGTATGGTCAAAGTTACGTACATTACGTAATGTGAAGTGAAATATTATCATTGACAACTAATGACTTGTGAAGGAAAACCTCTTCATTAGATCTTTTCAATGTTTATAAATAGTGTATTAACATTCTGATCATGTACCTACCTTCCCTAGATAAAATCTGAAGTATTTTATTATATTCTAGAGCTAGATCCCTACTTTTCTGTCCTTATCAGATCGTTTTTTTTATTTTGTTTTAATCATAAAATAAATCTCTGGGAAACATAATATGATTGTAGATAACCACCGTAATTACGACAAAACGAATCTAGTATTACATAGAGGTAGTTATGTACTTATGGAATATGATATAGATTAATTAATTAATAACTAAATGTTTTATGGGTCTTAATACCGCATTTTATATGGCAAATTAACTTTGCTAGTCATTTTTATCACTCAAGCGATTAGTCAGATTGTTAAAACGTCACGGTTGCGACCGTAAACTTAAACTGTAAATTAAGTACTATACCATACCTAAATATAAGCAATATACATAGGTCTAAAAAGTTAGTTCAGAACATTTTCGAAGTGTCTTGTTTAAAAAAAGATAATTGGAAAATTTTAAATCGTTCGATTAAGAATTTAACTGTAGCACTATTTTTCGAAAATGTTCTTAACTAACTTTTTAGACCCATGTATCCTGCTTATGCGTATGAAGTTTAATTAAAATCGGTTCATATTCATTTCGAAAAACAAGGACTTGAAAGTTTGTATGAAATGCCGTACGTCGTAAACGCTCTTATTAGTACCGACCGAGTTTCGTGATAATCTGACAGCGCGTTAAAATATTTCCTTACTAACTTCGACCCCCCCTAAATCCCCTCTTGCGGGTAGTTTAGAAAAACAAAAAATTAGAAAGTTTATAATTTACCTAGATCGTGCCAAGTTTCAAGTTTATTAACTCAAGGAATAAGATTTTTTATACAAACCAAATCCCCCTTTTCACCCCGTTAAAGATCGAATTTCTAAAAACCTCTTCGTAGTGTTCCCCTACATTATAAAAGGAAGCCGTCTGCAAAATTTCACATTCCTAGACCCAGTAATTTCGGCTGTGCTGAGTTGATATGTCAGTCAGTCAGTCAGTCAGTTTATCCTTTTATATCTTATACAGGGTGTCCGGTAATTAATGGATAACCTTGCGATAGCATATAATAGACCCTATGGCCGTTCTAAAAAAAAAACAAAAAAAAAATGTATATCCCAAGTAGTAAGTACCCAAGATATATTTTTTTTGGAAAAAAATTCTGTGTAATTTCTAGTCACATTATTTATTGCCTCTCTGTCGGCGGCATAGTCAACGTACAATATTATAACAACAGATAACCGATGGAATTCATTCATTTGTGGTTGTGGTGATGAAAAATGTAAAAAAAGTTAGTATTCTTTTTCAAAAAAATCTTAGTTATTACTTGGGATATATTTTTTTTAGTATTTTTTTTTAGAACAGCCATAAGGTCTGTTATATGCGATTTCAAGGTTATCCATTATTTACCGGACACCCTGTATATATAAAAATCTCGTGTCACGATGTATGTCCTGAATGAACTTCGAAACTACTGAACCGATCTTGATGAAATTTGGTCACTATGTGTAATTTGGTCCAACTTAAAAGATAGGATAGTTTTCATCTCGATTATTGACCTCAAGAACAGCGCGGGCAGGTCGGCGGGTGGGTCAGGGAAACAAGAAATTTCACGCGGACAAAGTCGCGGGCGGAAGCTATATATATATAGATAGATGATAACAGCCATATTTTAATAAAACTCGCGTTGCATCGCCCGCACCGCGCTATTGTAATATTTCGTTTTCGCTTTCTGATTTTTTTCTTTTTTCTCGGCTCGATCGTAGCATGATGTTAAATAGCCTATAACTATCCTCGAGAATTGGGCTACCAAATGCAAAAAGAATTTTTCAAATCGATTTTTTGTTCACATTTTCATGGGTTTTATTTTTTTTGCGCGGAACCCTAATTGTTCTTCTAAAATAAAAGTAGCCTAAGTTACTCCCCGTAACATCCGCTATCTGTCAATGAAAGTCCCGTCAAAATCGGTTGAGCCGTTTCGGAGATTATCCGGAATAAACAGACAGACAGACAAAAATTTTTAAAATTGCTTTTTTGTTCAAAGTAAGTATCGTAACAATTTTATAAAATTGTAGACTTGTAAAGTTTTGTGGTACATGATTCTTATTAAATAAATGACCATGCCAATTGACATGTTCCGAAGTTGAGGATCGTCTACACACCGACATTTTTCGTCCATTTTCATTCTTTCGCTGCTTCAGCTAAGTATAACGTCTTACTCCACACGAAAAGCAAAACTACGATAACCTTTGATTGTAACTTGTAACATTTCAAAATAACGCAACACATTGTTTAATAAAACCTTTAGAACAACTACAAGAATAACTGTAGCCATGGCTGTTCATACAGCATGACATGTATTTCGACATAAGTGAACTCAATAAGTGCCTATCATCATTTATCATTGGAGAATAATAGAAGTATGGTTTTCCTGTAATTAGATAATTTGAGGAAACGCACGAGGATGATCTTTTTTGTGATGATAGAGGACCAACTTAGGTATTTGTTGGTTGTCATATTTTTGAATAATGCAGTTCTTATAATGAAGTAAAACGCCGAGAACCGACGCCGATGTGAGTGGAAACGCCGGGAGGGGACGCCGCCGTTGGAAGACATATAGTGATCTTATTGGTGATGTTCTTCAGAAAGGTCAGGTGCGTAGTACTCGCAACCGGCGTGCGTGTATGACCAGATGTATGAATGTAAACGAGGCAAAAGGAGTACGTAAGGATCGTAGCAGGTGGCGTTCTGTAGTTTCTGCCTACCCCCATGGGAAGAAGGCGTGAGTTTATGTATGTATGTGTATAATGAAGTCATTGTTACCAAAGCGCCTGCTACACGGTCGCCAACCGCGTCCCCGACAGAGGTGACCTTGGTTGGCGACCGGCAGAGACTGTTTTAATCTTTGATCGTAAACCACCATTGACACGGTTGTAATTCACCAAGCTCACCTCCGGGACCCGGTTGGCAACCGTGTAACAGGCGCTATAAATACTAGGTAGCATCTCGGTTGGTCTACCCACTATCTTTATTTTGGCACTGAGTTAACAGGTTTATGTACATAATATATTCTGGCCATTTATTTTTAAGCATAGGTATACCTAAATGACAAGTTTGTACCAAATTCTTCAAATGAGTACGGCTAGCGGTACTCAATGAAGTACAACACAAAAACAAGAATGAAGAACAATAATGCGATTATAATAATAAAAATGTCCTTCCCAGGTATAAAAGGTGATTTGATTTTGAATAACGATTTTATTAGCTGTTGCACTGTCTTTTGCATAATAAAGGAGAAAAACAAGCAAGTGTTGATTTTTTACATTGAAGAGGTAATATGATTTTAATTGCGTCCGATCGGGCGATTGAGCTCTGTTGACCTATCTTAGATAATTATTATTATCGTCTCATGTTTGTTAATCATATTTTTTTGGTTGGAACTTCTGATATATTTTCCTTTAGAGCTTATGTTATTAGATCGTTTACTGCCTAATTAAAGTATAAAAGATGTAGTTTTTTGGTTTACTCATAAAAGCTAATTATTTATATTAATAGCTTGTTTAGTTGCGCCGACCCCAAGTACCATGGGACAAGGATCAACCTGTGATCATGGCGATGACGAGCTTGTAATGCTACGGCTATACTGTCGCGATAACGCGAACACTTCGTGCGGTCGCTGTTTTACAGCGAGTTGTCGAGCGGTGTGCGAAAGAGAACGTGCGAAGTATAGGTCGCGTTATCGCAACAGTGTAGTCGTAGCATTACCTATAATACGGAGAAGTGTGAGGCGAATATAGAGAATAACATTGATAGTCAGTTAACATTAGGTAAACTGTCCACTTAACTTTAAATTAACTTATAATATTCGTAGTTGCGTGCTGTTGATCATAGTCGTTATAATAATAACTAGCATTGCCTTCTTGATAATGACATGCTGACAGTGACTGACTTACCGAAGTTACCGACTTCAAGGAGTTCAAGAGTGCGTATAGATCGGTAGCAAACAATTCATCAATTGATCTTACAAAAAGATGGGTTTGTTTTTATAGGAGGTTGTAGCTTGTAGTATGTTTGTGTTTTTTAATTTTTCCACATTATAGGATGAAATAAAAGTAACCTGCTCATTAGACTAGACGAGGTTATTTAACTGCCTCGTTAGTCTAGTGGTCGCAAGCGCTACTGCTGAGCATGAGGTCCTGGTTTCGATTCCCAGGTCGGGTAACACAGACAACTGAAGGAACACGGGTGGGTTTTAGTCAGTAAAAGTCTGGCACGCCCTCCCACTCCGCCCAGAGCGGGAAAAGTCATTTGATGATTTCCCATCCAAAAAAAAAGGTCGGGTAATCGGGTCCTGGGTTCGATTCCCGTATCGGGCAAAGTGTTATTTGGTTATTCCATCTGAAATTTCTCAGTAGCAGCCCGGAGTCTGGACTTGTGCCCAATTGATGGCAATAGGCTCGCCCCTTGTTACATGGGACTTAAAAACATAACTGGCGAAGTATGGGTGTACTATGGGTGCACCTCTGCCTAACCCCTCGGGGAATATAGGCGTGATGATGTTATGTTATGAGATTTTTAGATAAAATACGCGATTGTGCAGAAATTGCAACACACAATTCTTACTAAGCCCTATGACTAGATTAGATTACCCAAGACCGTTATTACAGGGGAATTCGTATACAACGTGTATCTGGATGTACGACCTTAAATGAAAACGCGCATAGTACTAGTCCATTGGAACATTTTAAAACACGAAGATTAGTCGTTAATGGAAAATTAAAAAATTGCAATTTTTAAACAAAATAAATAGCAGAATCAACTGCATAAAAAGTAAACACGCTATACATACTAAAAGTCACTGACCAACGGTGCGGTGCGGGGTGCGGGGCGCGGTGGCGGCAATGTTTACCTATTATTAAGGACTCAGACCTACATCATGTTGAGAAATAAAAAAATAAAAATAATTTCCTGTGGCTAAAGTATTCTTTGGATTTGATTGATTTTTTGTATACGGGTAAAGAACATGATTCTCTTTACGTGGTTTAAAGGAATGTCAATCGTCCTGTTCCATCTTGTATACTACTTTTTCTTAACACACACTATCGTGCAATACACACCAATAGTATCGTGCAATATCTTAGTGTCCTATGCATGTAACATGCAACCAAATCATTATTTTAACTGGACCGCGCCGAGTGCTGAGTCAATGTCCAAAGGTAACATTGAACAATAGGTATTACATACGTTTTTGGATTATAAATATAGATACTTTTGAGACGGTGAAAAATTTTTTTAATTCTACGTTAATGATGACACTTCAACTACATATTAGTATGACAGTTAATAAATTGAGTAGATTTTCACAAAAAAATATTCTTATCGACGAAGACTATTAATTGCTTGTAATCCTCTTAGCTAAGTAATGTATGAATATGACTTTCCTGTGCTACAAGAAATTTATTTTACACAAATAAATAATACATACGTACAATACTTACTTACAATACATACATACAAATAAATAAAATTGAAGTGTCTGTTTGTAATGTTAATTCAGCATGTCACGTAACACAAAGAGAACAAGGCGCAGACCATATAACAATCTTAGACTTTTATACTATTACTTTTATTGTAAAATGCTAGCATTTAAGAACTCTAATCTAGTGTAACTTGAGGGGATTGGCGCTGTTAGCCGAAGTACAGGTTCCTTCTAGTTCGCCTCCAGATGCTAAAACTTTTGTGTACTTTTGTTTTATCATAGCACTTAACTGTAATGTAATCTACGTACTGTTTTTATGAAATAAAGCTTTATTATTATTATTATAATGTCAAAATAACAGCTTTTCACTAAATGCATATGAAAATATATATATACGGTACCGGCTATCTAAATACGGTACTTATAACAAAAAAACAATTTTTATAATTGTCTGCCGGTCTGTTTGTTCCGGCCAGTTCCGGCTAAATCTCCAAATCGGCTAAACCGATTTTGACAGGACTTTCACTGGCAGATAGCTGATGTTACAAAGAGTATTACCTAGGCTACTTTTATTTTAGAAAAAGAATTAGGATTCCGCGCAAAAAATGAAAACCCATGAAATTGTGAATAAAAAGTCGCATTTCAATTATTTTTTTGCTATTGGTAGCCCAATTCTTGAGGATGGTTATAGGCTACTTGACATAACACTACGATCTATAAAAGCCGAGCTAAAAGACAAAAGTCAGTATGCCAAGTGAAAAATAATAAGCTATTTAGCGCTAATCACCGGAACTACTAGTCGGATTAGAAAAATTCTTTTTGCATTTGGCAGCCCAATTCTCGAGAATAGTTATAGGCTATCATCATGCTACGACCCTTAGGAGCCGAGCAAAAAGAAAAAAGTCAGAAAGAACGCTAAGCGAAAACGAAGTAATAGCGCGGGCGGGCGATACAACGCGACGGGTCGGGGGAGGAGAGAGTTTTACTAAAATGTGACTGTTATTTTAGCATAAATTGTGTATCTTACGACTTCCACAGGAACAAAGTCGCGGGGCACAGCTAGTATAATCGTAGATCGTAGATCGTGGATCTGGATGTACGACATTAAATTAAAACGAGCACAGTACTAGTCCTTCGAAACATTTTAAAACACCAAGATTAGTAGTTAATGGAAAATTAAAAAATTGCAGTTTTCAAACAAACTAAATAGCAGAATCAACTGCATAAAAAGTAAACACACTTTATCTACGAAAAGTCACTGACTAACGGTGTGGTGCGGGGTGCGGGGCGCGGCGGCGGCAATGTTTACCTATTATTACGGACTCAGATCTACATCATGTTGGAAAATAAGAAAATGAAAAATAATTTCCTGTGGCTAAAGTATTCATTGGATTTGATTGATTTTTTGTATAAGAGTTCAGAACATGATTCTCTTTACGAGGTTTAAAGGAATGTCAATCGTCCTGTTCCACCTTGTATACATAGTCTAAAACAAAGTCGCTTAATAGTGTCTGTCTGTGTGATCGGTTAATTCTCATAAGCTACAAAATGGATTTTGCGGTTTAAACCATCATAGAGCATTTACTTTTATGAAGGTTTATATATATGTACATATAATACATTAGTATTTAACTTAGTTATAGCACAGAAAACTGAAGGTTTTGACATGTCCCTATGGCACCCGTGCGAAGCAGGGGCGAATGGCTAGTATTAGTTGTAAGTATTTTGTTTGTCCAATGCGTCAGACAAAGCTGTTTCGACAAAAAATTTCCAGTTTCAAGATCGCAGGCATCCAAGAAACATTATAATTTCTACGTTGCTGTGATAAAACACATGATTAAATGTAAAATTACTGCCACTTAGTAATTATGCTGTTATTCCATCAATCTAAAATCCTTAAGACCAGTCATAGGTTAATTGAAGATGACTCGCTGTGTTTACATCCTTATAAAGTCTCATAAATATTATCTGCAGAAGTTTATCAAGATATTTTATTTAAATACTAGCTATGCCCGAGACTTCGTTCGCGTGGAAGTCGTAAGATACACAATATACTAAAATAACAGCCACATTTTAATAAAACTCCCTCGTCCCCCGACCCGTCGCGTTGTATCGCCTGCCCGCGCTATTACTTCGTTTTCGCTTAGCGTTCTTTCTGACTTTTTTCTTTTTGCTCGGCTCCTAAGGGTCGTAGCATGATGTTAAATAGCCTATAACTATTCTCGAGAATTGGGCTACCAAAAGCAAAAATAATTTTTCAAATCCGCCTGGTAGTTCCAGTGATTAACGCTAAATAGCTTAAATTTCATGGGTTTTAATTTTTTTGCGCGGAACTCTAACTATTTAAAAAAAAATAAACGTAGCTTAAGTTACTCCTCGCAACATCAGCTATCTGACAGTGAAAGTCCCGTCAAAATCGGTCCAGCCGTTTCGGATAGGTATTAACCGGAACAAACAGACAGACAAACATTTTCAAAATATCATACTTTTTTTGTTCTAAGGACCGTATTTAGTTTCATACGTATTTAGAAAAAGCTGTTATTGTGACATTACAAACAGACACTTCAATTTTATTTATTTGTATAGATTATGATGCCTGTATAAAGTGCAAATGATAAGGTAGGTTTCGCTAGTAATGTTTATGCCCCTTGCAATAGAGGGCGAACACAACAGCTGGGTAAAAATTCAGACTCCGAGCTGCTGTATTGCTACTGAGAAACTCCTTACCTATGGAAAAACCAAATAACGCGTTGCCCGGCCCAGGCTGGATATCTACAGCCAGAGTCGCGGGATGTTCGAAAAAGTTACTGTAGCCAATGGCACAGGCAACTGAAGGAACACGGGTGGGTTTTAGTCAGTAAAAGTCTGATACGCCCTCCCGCTCCGCCCAGAGCCACCCAAAAAAAAGGCTGGATATCTAAGACGCCATGGTCGGACCATGGGGACCCTAACTTCAGTAGTTGCGCTTGAGATCACTAGAATAACGAGGCTTTCACTTGCTTATTATGAAGTTTTTTGCCCATTCTTCTCTATGTGAAACTACCTTTTAGAAGGGGAAACTAGAACCAATTCTTTTTTTTTTCTGGGTTTTGACATTCAAAAGTGTCTTTTAATCTCCTAATAGATTTTTTTTTTCAGATTTATGTCACAGAAACATCACATTTATTTCATTTTCCAAAATAATATTTAAATAATTTAAAAAGCTTAAAATAATAATAAATACAAGTATATAAAAAACTGGCCAAGTGCGAGTCGGACTCGCACACGAAGGGTTCCGTACCACACGTACCACAGTACAATATTTAGCACTACATATAAAAAAAAACTAAACGAAGAATGTTTATCATCTTAAATTTTAACAATTGCAAAGATAACTTTGTATTTCATAATGATGCTGTGAATTACAAAGTTATTTTTTGTAGTTGCAGAAAACCGCCCTTAACAAAATATCGAATCGGCGTTTTTAGTATTGGTTGATTAAATAGAGTATACGGTACATGATAATACTTATAGAAGTTTCTAATTCCTAACTTGTTTAGTTGTTGAGATAGAGCTCGTACAAAAATGGTCTAAAACTGACAACTTTTGCGGCTCCCTATTTTTTAATTTTTGAAGATAAAAAAAATGTATATTTGTACTCTACTCGATGAGTAAAGTACAAATATACAATGACACCTCACAGGCCAGGGTAAGAACATTTTTTTTTTCAAAATCAAAAGCTTATTGTATGGGGACTCTTGGATTTGTTGTGTGACGATTTGTTGTTATAGCGGCAATAGAAATACACAATCTGTGAAAATTTCAACAGTCTACCTATTACGGTTCATGAGATACAGCCCGCTGACAGACAGACGGACGGACGGACGGACAGCGGAGGCTTTGTTGGGTTCCGTTTGGCACCCTTTGGGCACGGAACCCTAAAAAGGAGGGAAAATAAATACAAGGCATCAAATTCGTCTGCATCTTTGTCAACAGGAAAAGTGCCCAATCTCCTAATTGAAATAAATTCTTTGACTTTGTCTTGCTATTTACTAGTAGGCTCGAATTACGATTACGAAGGTACCTATTTCACTTAGATTCCTCTTAGCTTTTAGCACTTTGTTACTTCTCTCGTAATATTTATTTATGTGGCCTAGATGTGGCTATTTTCACACCTGGCTATTAAGAAATATTTGCTCAGGGAACGAGTTTTGCTTTCTATAAGACATTGAGACTTCATTAGGAAGAAAACTTTCTATACTTAGTCTGGCCATAAATACTGTTACAATTAAAAATAAACAAAATATTACATTTGAATTTGGAATCTGTCATTTTTATATGATTGTTCATTGAGTTCTCTCATTTTGGCGCCAATACATTGTATAATATTTTGCGATATTAAAATGGAGTGAGGTGATAAAGAGAACCGAATCGCTGTGATTGGATTATACAGCGACCCCACGTACCCTATCTCCCGGGAGAAGTCATGTTCCTCATCTCTGGCTTGCCTTTATTGGCCGGCTGGAGTGAACACTGACGAGAACTGACCTCCCACCTCATTCTTGCCTTTATTGGCTGGCTTGAGTAGAGATTCGCAAGAGCAAACGTGCTCGGGGGAAGGAAGTAGTCCAGTAAGATGCTGGTAGGGATCTTGACCGTACTTCCGAGATTGTCCTGATAGCCGTGGAATAAATACCTCTCCACTCCTCTTAAGCACCTCAAGACATGTTGCCCCCTTGTCGCTACGACACTATGTGCTAGCGACCGTTTCCGGGGGCTCATTGTTAAGTGTGCAAGTCACCCCCTGCCATTTTATCCGTGTATTGTATTTATCAAACATTGGTCAGGCAGGGGCCATAGTCCTTCCATAGTTTTAGATAACCAGTCCACTTTAGCCATCCTAACCCATAGCCCAATATTTTTTTTGTCTCCATATCCTGCAATAGTCCTACACCAACCGGGGGTTGTCCTTGGATGCACTTGCAATAGTATGCACAGGGATAATCGTCGGTTGGTGCCTCATTTCCATTGAAAGCGTTTAACGGGCCTCTGCGAGTTGGCTTCGGCCCCTCATATGCCTTTCAAAGGTCCGGGACCATAGGGTCCAGAGAAATATCAAAAAAAAATAAAAATAATAATAAACATATTTATTTCATAAAACAAGAACACATTGCACTGTATACATTGTAGATTATAAATTTTACATTTTTCACACTATAAGCACAATTATATAGACTCTATCCCTTAAACTAGGTCTAGCCTGTATCTTAAGAGATAGGGTTCAGCCATAGGGTTCACAAAGTAGGTATGGAGCCAAATACAATTTTTAAAACGCTCTATACGCTTGGTATTAGTAAAATGTTTGTGTACCGGGCTATTAATAGGTACAATGAGACCTCCTCTGTTTGTGACAGAAAAAGATCTGGCCGTCCACGTAGTTTTCGTACGAAAAAGGTGGTCAAAGTAGTAAGGGAAAGAATTCGATGAAATCCTGTCGGAAAGCAAAAGATTTTATCTCGGGAGATGAAGATAGCACCTAGAACAATGTCGCGTATTTTAAAAGATGACTTAGGACTTGCAGCCTATAAGAGACGTACTGGTCATTTGTTAACTGATAATTTAAAAAAGAATAGGGTGGTAAAATCGAAACAACTACTGAAGCGGTACGCAAAGGGAGGTCACAGAAATTTTTTTTTTACGGAAGAGAAAATTTTTACAATTGAGCAACATTTTAACAAACAATGTGACCGTAAAAACTGCTTGCACTGCTTGCTTGCTGCTGCTGCTGTGTGCTTTGTGTGTGTGTCAAAGCTCTAAGGAAGCTTCCCAATTAGTCGACAGAGTGCAACGTGGGCACTATCCGACTTCAGTGATGGTTTCGTGGGGTATTAGCTATGAAGGAGTGACTGAGCCATACTTTTGTGAAAAAGGTATTAAAACATCGGCACAAGTGTATCAAGATACCATTCTTGAGAAGGTAGTGAAGCCCCTTAACAACACCATGTTCAATAACCAAGAATGGTCCTTCCAGCAAGACTCGGCGCCGGGTCATAAAGCTCGGTCTACGCAGTCTTGGTTGGAAACGAACGTTTCGGACTTCATCAGAGCTGAAGACTGGCCGTCGTCTAGTCCCGATCTTAATCCGCTGGATTATGATTTATAGTCAGTTTTAGAGAGTACGGCTTGCTCTAAACGCCATGATAATTTGGAGTCCCTAAAACAATCCGTACGATTGGCAGTGAAGAATTTTCCCATGGAAAGAGTGCGTGCTTCTATTGATAACTGGCCTTAACGTTTAAAGAACTGTATTGCAGCCAATGGAGACTACTTCGAATAAGCTTTTTATATTTTAAATTGTTTTATATTTATGTACTAACACACTGTAAAAGTAATAAATGTTATTTGCAATAGAAATTTTTTTTTTCTTTGTTTCAGTATTTATGGCAAGACAATCAATAAAATTGAAGTGTCTGTTTGTAATGTCAAAATAACAGCTTTTTACTAAATGTATGTGAGAGTTTATACAAAAAAAAACAATTTTTAATTTTTTTGTCTGTCTGTCTGTTTGTTCGGGCTAATCTTTGAAATTGCTGGACCGATTTTGATGGGACTTTCACTGACAGATAGCTGAGGTTATTAGGAGTAACCTAAACTACTTTTATTGTAAAAAAAGAATAATAGTTCGCACAGAAAAATTAAAACCCATGAAATTCAACGCAACGCGGTGGGTCGGGACGAGGGAGTTTTATTAATATGTGGTTATTTTAGTATATTGTGTCTATTATTACGACTTCCACGCGAACGAAGTCACGGGGCACAGCTAGTTAGGTATAAGACTAGTCGAGACAAAGATTTTCCATATTACCGCCAATAGAAGTATTTAATTGCAAGGACTTTAATTATACATATAACTAGAATAATGTAGGTAACTTTATGTTAGGGAAGGAAAAGAACGCAGGTGATACTCATAGCAAATATAAAATCTCGAAGCTAAATTAACTTGTATATACTAGTTGTTAGTAGGTACCTTTAGAAGTATCTGTCAGGTTTTTGTCATCCGTGGTTTAAGTAGGTAAATAACTTCCGAGGGTCAAGAGGTATTGTACTCCTTCTACCTTGAAGACAATTTCAAAGAATAACAATGTATTATCAATATAGTCAATATTGACCAACTTGCCTGTTCAATCACAATGATGAAGGAAGTCATTCAGAAGCTGTAGACACAGCCACGCTGACAGCTTGTGGATTTATTAAATAAATACACTAAGTATCCACGCATAGTCAGAAATACTTAATCATTAATAAGTCACTGAATAACTATAGGTAGTTTTACTATAGCTTCTGCCCGTGACTTCGTCCGTGTGAAATTTCTTGTCCCCGACCCACCCCGTCACATCGCATCGCACTCCCGCGCTATTCCTTCGTTTTCGCTTAGCGTTCTTTCCGACTTTTTTTCATTTTCCTTGGGTAATAGCGTGATGTTAAATAGCCACACCATCCACAAGTATTGGGCTAACAAAGGCAAAAAGAATTTTTCAAATCCGACTGGTAGTTCCAGAGATTATCCCCTACATACAAACTTACAAACATTTACCTCTTCATAATATTAGTTTATATAGGTACGTCACCGTCACAGTATAATATAGTTACAGTATTATGTCTTCATAGAAAACGGCCAAAACAACGCGCAACAAAATCTCAGTGTATACCAGTACGCTACAGTCTCGAGTGCGCAGCAATTATGTAACTTTATGCTAGGGAAGGAAAATAACGCAGGTGATACTCATACCCTTCCGCGTCCGTGCGTAATTGCTGCGCATACGTACGTACGTATAAACGTACAGTTATCGACTGTATTGTTCAGTGTATGGATGTTTGAATTCATCAATATCGAAACCAGAATTATGTCATTTTTAGGGTTCCGTACCCGAAGGGTGTCAAACGGAGCCCTATTACTAAGCGTCCGCTGTCCGTCCGTCCGTCCATCTGTCTGACTGTCAGCGGGCTGTAGCGGGCGGCAGTTGCAATTTGTATTTCTATGGCCGCTATAACAACAAATAATTAAGAATAAATAAAGTTCAAAATACAATACAACCAAACCCCACTGTAAACTTTTGATTTTCATTTTTTTTTTCTAGCATATTGATTGTCACTGTTTAGAACTCATCGAGTAGAGTACAGATATACTTTTTTTAGGCAAGCTTTGCACCCTCACGCCCCTAGTCGCCGCAGGAGACGCCCTGGGCGTCGGGAATTGGCAGCCGATTCCCGGCCACCGTAGGCGCGGGCTTGCGGACGGCGAGCAATGGGTAGCTCGCCGTCCGGTAAGGACCAAGCCCGAGTCGACGGCGCGTTGTGTTCCACGCGCGCCTCAAAGAGATGTCAGCACTATTGACGGGGTCCGCTAGGGCCGATGCCAGCTAGGGTTGCGGGATGTTCGAAAGAGTTACCGTGGCCCCGGCACAGGCAACAGAAGGAACACGGGTGGGTTTTAGCCAGTAAAAGTCTGACACGCCCTCCCGCTCCGCCCAGAGCGGGAGAAGTCATTTGATGATTTCCCATCCACAAAAAAAAAAAAAAAAAAAAAAAGATATACTTTTTATTTTTTTATCTTCACAAATGAAGAAATAGGGCCGCAAAAGTTGTCAGGCCGATTCATAAGGTATTTTGTTTAACTATGGGCGACTTTCTGCAACTGCAATAAATACTTTGTAATTCACAGTATCATTTTGAAATACAAAGTTATCTTTGCGATGGTTAAAATTTAAGATGAAAATATTCTTCCTTTAGAATAAAATTATTATAAATAATGTACTTAGTGTTAAATATTGTACAGTGGTACGGAACCCTTCGTGTGCGAGTCCGACTCCCACTTGGCCGGTTTTTTTTTTTAAATTACCAACTCAGTCGGCAAGGTAAGCCTATAAATGACAAAGATTTTAGTTTTTTTTATTTCTGTGTTATGTAGGTATTTGTATATTTATTGAAGCGTAGCAAGCATAACGTCCTTGGCTGGTACTTAGTAGGTGAGTATCTCTCTTTTTCGATGCGATCGGTGCACGAGTTATGGGGGAAGCGCCACGTTGGCCGCGAAATTCAAACGTTATGTTTTTTGGTAATTTGCAAGTCAGTATTAAGTTGTATGTTGATTAAAGTATCATTCGCGACCGTAACAAATATGCATTTACAGAAATATAATCATCAAAATCAGGAATACAACTACATAAGTTGTATAATCCTAATTGTCAAGATTTCATGAAATAGTCATTCAAAAGAATTATCTGGTCTTAAAGAGTTGTATTGATGACTTTAATTATTATGATTCTGTAAATACATATATTTTATGGTCGCGAATCATATTTTGATCAACATACAACCTAAAACTGACTTGCAAATTGCAAAAAAAGTAAGAATATTTGAATTTCCCGGGCTACCTGGAGCTTTCGCCTTAAGGAACAAACAAAATACACCTATACTAGCTTCTGCTCGTGGCTTCGCCCGCGTGTATTTCATTCTGTCACAGAAAGTCTTTATCGTGCGTCCTGTGGTCAAAACCACGTCCGTGAGATTTAAATTATTCAACCCATATTCTTCCAAATGATTTAGTGTAAAATGCAATTTTTATCTACATACAATTTTCCTGACGACAAGCAAATTTATTTCGTTAAGGATTTAACATTACCTACATATTTAAATAACCCTAGACAAATTTTACATATTTTTTCATACCACTGTGTCATATTTTATCAATTTGTGAGGTTAAAATATGATATACACTACACTAGCTTCCGCCCGCGATTTCGTCCACGTGAAATTTCTTGTTCCCCCGACCCACCCCACCCGGTCGCATCGTATCGCCAGCCAGCACTGTTACTTCGTTTTCGCTTAGCGCTCGTTTTTACTTTTTTACTTTTTGCTCGGCTTCTAAGGGGCCTAGCGTAATGTTAACCCTATAGCCTTCATCATGAATTGGGCTATAAAATGCAAAAAGAATTTTTCAAATCGGACTGGAAGTGTCAGAGATTAGCGCGTTCAAACAATAAATCTATATCTATACATACAAATAAATAAAATTGAAGTGTCTGTTTTGTAATGTCAAAATAATAACTTTTTCACTAAATATAACATATACAGCGTGTGTCGTAAATAGTGGTCCAGAGTAAAGGAGTCGATACACTGTATTCTTATGTATAACATACCGAAATTTTAACCATTTTCAGTTAAGGGTCTCCGAAAAAAAAAAAAAACTTTTTTTTTAAATTTCTATACCTTGCTTCACGAATTTGGCTATAATTTCAACAAATATCAATATTTTTTTAGTCTGTTTTTTTATTATTACTCCTGAATATGTGTACTATCATATCCAAACCCTTCTTTCTATTTTAAAGTCAAATATACTTAAAGAAATTAATTTGTTTCCAATTTCAATACTCATCTCCAGCAAATCATATGACTTTAGGGGCATATTGTGTAAAAAAAATGTGCAGCACTGTTAGTGCCCATTAGTTTTAAAAATACCTCATTAAATGCAAATTACAAAATGGTAAAATATTAAGTGGTAAGACTTCAGAAAAAAAAGTTATTAGCATTCAAAACGAAAGACAGCTACATTTTTTACAAAACGACCTCCCAGAGTTATTGAGAGATGTTGATCCAGAATTAAGAGAAGCAATGTGGCTGCAAAATGATGGCTGTCCCGCTCACTACGCAGTTATTGTGCGTGAACATTTAAACCATACTTATCCACAAAGATGGATTGGGCGGCAAGGCCCAATTTTATGGCCACCACGTTCGCCAGACCTTAACCCCCTTGATTTTTTCTACTGGGGGTGTCTGAAAGAAAAAGTTTATAAAGTCCAAATCACTTCAGTTGAACAAGTACGACAAGGAATTCAAGCAACGGCTGAAGAGATAAATACAAGTGGGTTTGCACGCAGACTAAAGCGATCTTTTATTCGGCGGTGCAGAGCATGTATCGCCGCTGGTGGTTGCCACTTTGAACATTTGGTGTAATAACAGTGAAAAAACTTATTAATTTAAAAATAATTGTGATAATTAGTGATTTTTTTTGTTCTGTAAAAACAACATTGTTTTTCTGTAAAACATTAATTGTTCAGTAAAAACATTAATTTGTTCTGTAAAAAACAGGGTAATGAATAATTCATTGTTCGACTTAATTTTAAGTTTGAGTTAAAAATACCAATACTTAAACGCATTTACTGTTTTAGGGTTTATCTTTTCGTATTCTGATTCGTTTCATGTAGTATTGTTTTAGTATTAAAATTGCTGCGCCCTATCTGGGTTCAATGCTGTACCTGTACTGTGCCTGTACTGCCAACAACTTTTGTACAATGACTGCAATAAATGATTGAGTATTGATTATTTTAATAAATGGTTAATTTGAAAAAAATGTTTTATTTTCAAAAGCCAATCAAAGAACTTACAATAAAAAAACTTATTGGTTTAATCCTTAACAGTTTGCAATACTTGTAATTTACTCAACCGAAAAAAATGTTTTTAGCAAATGTAGCTGTCTTTCGTTTTGAATACTAATAACTTTTTTTTCTGAAGTCTTACGACTTAATATTTTCCCATTTTGTAATTTGCATTTAATGAGGTATTTTTAAAACTAATGGGCACTAACAGTGCTGTACATTTTTTTTACACAATATGCCTCTAAAGTCATATGATTTGCTGGAGATGAGTATTGAAATTGGAAACAAATTATTTTCTTTAAGTATCTTTGACTTTAAAATGGAAAAAAGGGTTTGGATATGATAGTACACATATTCAAGAGTAATAATAAAAAAACAGACTAAAAAAATATTGATATTTGTTGAAATTACAGCCAAATTCGTGAAGCAAGGTATAGAAATTAAAAAAAAAAGTTCTTTTTTTGCGGAGACCCTTAACTGAAAATGGTTAACATTTCGGTACGTGATACATAAGAATACAGTGTATCGACTCCTTTACTCTGGACCACTATTTACGACACACCCTGTATACGGTAATTATAACAGAAAAGCAATTTTAAAAAATTTTGCTGTCTGTTTGTTCCGGCTAATCTCCGAAACGGCTGGATCAATTTTGACGGGACTTGCACTGGCAGATAGCTGATGTTACGGCGGGTAACTTGGGCTACTATTAGGGCAAAACTTGGGTAATCGGTGATAGTTTTGTTTTTTACTTGTAAAATTCGATTCATTGATCAGACTATTTTTTAAATTTACTGTGATATAGTAGACAAAATAAGTTTTGCTAACTTATATCTAAAAATGTGGCAAATACTATAATGATTGAAAAATGTACATTTATCAAGTCAGTAGTAACTTGGTAATAAAACACAATTATCTATCACCGAATAGCTGCATATCACGAATTAGCCAAGTTTTGCCCTATATTAGAAAAATAATCAGGGTTCCGCGCAAAAAAATTAAAACCCATGAAATTATGAACAAAAAGTCGAATTTGAAAATTCTCTTTGCATTTGGTAGCCCAATTCTCGAGGATGGTTATAGACTATTTAACATCACGCTACGACCCTTAGGAGCCGAGCAAAAAGAAAAAGTCAGAAACGAAAATTAAACGAACTAAGCGAAAACAAAGTAATAGCGCGGGCGAGTTATTCAACGCGACGGGTTGGGGGACGAGGGAGTTTTAAGTATATTGTGTATCTTACGACATCCTCGCGAACGAAGTCGCGGGACACAACAGCTAGTAAAAAATTAAATGTGTAGGTAACTAATAGACTAAGCGGATTTTTCTTACTTTAAGCATTTTTATACCCATCGTAATTTCTAAACGAAAGGTCCGATTCGAATAATTTAAAAAGGAATTTACATGTAAAGGGTGTCTCAGTAAGAATGCACTTTTTAAAATTGGATTTTTTTTCATGTAAGTGGCAACTCTGAAATTTGACAGCTGTCACCTCTGTTTATTCCGATTATTAAAAATGGAGCGCTTTTAGAAAGAACAACGCGTTATAATTGTGAAAACTCATTACAAAAATGGGGAAAGTTTTTGACAGGAATATGATAACGGACTTCTCGTGGCCTCAACTGGACGGCATGAATCTGGACAACATGTGGTTTCAGCAGGACGGCGCAACCTGCCACACCGCGCATGAAACAATCGACTTATTGCAGCAATGATTTCCAGAACACATTATCTCACGAAATTCTGATGTCAACTGGCCACCAAGATCGTGCGATTTAACGCCGTGCGATTTTTTTCTTTGGGATTTTGTGAAATCTCGGGTTTATGCGAATAAATCCGAAACAATTCCTGAGCTCAAATCGGTAATCCAACGCGTCATCGGTGAGATACAGCCACATCTCTGTGCAAAAGTCATGGAAAATTTCATGAAAAGAGTAATGGCCTGTCATCGGAGCCGTGGGGGTTGTTTGCCGGATATTTTATTCCATACTTAATCGGAACATGTCTTCTTTACAATACAATAAAAATATCACAACTCTGTCATAAAATACTTGTTTTTATTTTAAAATGAAAAAGTGCACTCTTACTGAGACACCCTTTACATAATCAACCTTGACTATGAAACTATTTATTTGGACCATGTGTATGAAAATATCTTCGCAAATAATGCATTATTTTATAACAAATTTGATTACCATTAAAAAAGTTATTTATAGTGAGCCAACCTTAAAAGATAGACATTTTTAAGAGGAACAATTCCGTCATACATGATTTTTGCGTAACTTTAACCGTTTACGCGGCGCACGCAACGGAAGCTCTCAAAAGGAATAATTTTTCCCCGTCTTAGCAACATTTTTCATTGATGCTCCGCTCCTATTGGTCGTAGCGTGGTGTTATATAGCCTATAGCGTTCCTTGATAAATGGGCTATATAACAATAAAACAAATTTTCTATTCAAACCAGCAGTTCCTCAGATTAGCACGTTCAAACAAACAAACAAACTCTTCAGCTTTATAATATTAGTATAGATCAGGGGTTCCCAAACTTATTTTGTCTACTGCCCACTTTGAGAATAAATTATTTTTTAGCGCCCCCATTTTTTTACCTACTTAAAACCACTACCTAGATGAAATTACAAATCGCCCCCTAAGCCTCTACACAACGCTCCCATTTTTTTCTGGGTCTCTTACTGCCCCCCTTTAGGCCTGCAGCGCCCACAAGGGGGCGTTATCGCCCACTCTGGGAAAGGCTGGTATAGATTATGTCATCGCGGACTTTTTCTAGGCCGAGACATAAAACTATTACTTTATTATACTGTGTCACCGTCGAGAAACAATAAACGAAATGAATAATTTCTTATCTAAAATCACTAAAAAAAAACAATGAGTATTGGTGTATCGGAGTCGAAAGAAATGAATACTATTCAAGATCAGTATGCTTACTCTCGACACTCGATCTCAATCGGAATTGGAAATTGGGATCGAGATCTTGTCATTTGGCACTCTTGTCAAATCTCGTCAAGAGTACCGTAAAAGTGCAATCGTTCGAGTTTAATCGATTTCATTTAGTTCCAAAAATATCCACCTAATACGATTCCAATCGTGAGCTAGTGTAGCATTCAAGAGTGCCAAATGACAAGATCTCGATCCTAATTTCCAATTCCGATTGAGATCGAGTGTCGAGAGTAAGCATACAGAATGTCTGAGCCTTGGGTTAATTCTTCTTTTTTTCACCAACTTTATAAGCGCGTTCATATGACATGATTTCAACGTGTACTAATCGCGTTCGGGCAGCCTTTGATAAGAGCACGCATCACACACGCGTCGCGTCCGCTGAGTCAACAGCCGTTATATCGGGTGACCACCAAAAATCCTATCCTGCTCGCATCTAGCACGGAAGCGCCCGGCGTGGAGACGGCGCGGATGCGACGCGGACGCTGAGCGATTGCGACGCGTGTACTACACAACAGGTATTCGGGCGCTGAGCATACGAGCGTACTATAATCGATAAAAAATATATTACGTTAAGACAAGGGACTAACTATTCAATTCCAAAGTTTCTGAGTAGGGAGCAGCTCGTAAGCGCCGCGCGCGCGCTTTCGCGCCGTAAAAAAATCGCGCACATGTGTACGCGCTCTAAAGCCCCCTCAGACAGCTGCGACGCGATTGTGGTAGAACCATTTCCATGAAGTTTTCATAGAAATTGGTATACTAGAGTCGCGTCACGTCTGTTTGCGGGAGCCATCATTCGTAGCTAAAAACATCCAGCTTATAGATCTACCAAGATCATAAGATTAAAGATTTCATTACAACATAATAGTAAGATTTTTGTTTTCTTAAAAAATAAGGTTGTTCCATAGGAATGCATTCCATAGCAATGATAAACCAAAACATAATGGAATGTGTAGGTAGGTGTTCTTATTTAGTCCATAAATGACGAATACATAACCGCTTTGGCCTTCATTCTTTCATTCATGAAATCATGACATGTTGCAATTAACTCAAGCGAAATACGATAAAAAAATGGTAACACAAAAAATCTATAACAGCACATATCTAATATTTATTTTAATAGGTATACTCCATTTAAAATAAGATTAGAAATTTAAATAAACCGTTTTTCAGTCCATTCAACCGATTTTGACTTCTATCCCGTAGGCACAAGGATGGCATTGAAAGCAAAAACGTGGTTACTGCTGCTGCCTTTTGTCATGCTACCAACGCCATAGAAGTCAAAATCGGTTGAACAGACTGTAAAAAGGTTTATTTAAATTTCTAAACTTATTTCAAATGGAGTGTACGTACTTAATAAGAATAACCCCACCGCTGTATCTGTACGTTAACGTCGTGGTGGGCTTGCGCGCTCCGAACTCTAGGTCTGTGCCGGTAGAATTTACTTTGCCGAAAATACCAATCGTTAGAATAATAATAAAGAAAAGGTGCACACTTAGGGTACAGTTAGTGGAGTCGCGCCGTAACGTCAAGTTCGAGGCGTTCGTGGTGCGAGTTTATATTAAAACGTCTAAGGGGCCTCTGCGAGTTGGCTTCAGCCCTTCGTACGCCTTACAAAAGTCCGGGACCCCAGGGTCCCGAGAAATGTCAAAGACGAAAGTTACGGTCCCACTGCAGGGCAAAGGTCTCTTCTCTTACAGAGAAGGCGTGAGCATTGATTACCACCCTTGCTCAAGACGGGTTGGTACACTCATAAAAGAATTAAATATCAACGTATCAAATTATTCAGCAGTTATGTTATTTTTCCCATTTTTTATTTCTTTTCGACGATAGTCCAAAAGAAATATGACTCATTTCTCTTATGGAACCAATACACCCTATAGAGTGGAAATTACCCATATTTCTTTTATTCCTATGCAGATTTGCGACGTTAGGTCTAATCCCAAATTCCAAATTTCATTCAACTCGAGAGTTCTTAAGAACAGCTCTTCTGCATGATTTTGAAGCAATTGCTAATCCATTGTTGCGTCATATGTTCGAAAATGTCTGCTCAACAATGTAAATAACGCAAGGAATGTTGTTGAACTGTCAAAATGAAACCGATTTCTACTGTGTGTTACGCAATTAGGGTGCTGGATTAGAAGTTAAAATTAGTAACAATATTATAGGTACGCTCCTATTTATGAATAACATTTTTACTCGATTCCAGAAATGGCATTCTAGAAAAACAAATGTGATGGTTATGGTTTAAGACCGTACAACTCGCGTTAGGGCGCGTACACATAGAACGTCCGTTTTACAGGATCCTTTTTAACGGATCCGTCTCTCCTGGAGGTAATATTCACACAGCATTTACAGGAAAGATTTTAACGGATCCGACGCTACTGGAAGTAATATTCACACAGCATTTACAGGACCGATTATGCCGACCGAACTGGTCTACTTTCAACAATTTATCAAAACTTCTTGGTTAATGTACTTTTCAAACGCATTGCTTGCCATGATTAAGAGCACATTGGACACGTGTACTCTAGCGAATGAAACCGGCAAATGGTGCCTGTGTGCAGCACACCACACCTCGCGTAGTACACCGCACCCCGCACACCCCCGTGCCAAGCCTCGCGCGGTTTCGATCAGATAAAACGAATCAGTATTTCCGTTGTGTGTGGGATTTTTTACTGGATCCAGAATACTGTCATGTGTGTGAACTAGCTAATACAACTACATACGCCAATAGCGTATACGTTTAAACGGACCTGTAAAACGGACTGCTGCATATTTTGTCGGATCGGTATTTTTTACTGGATCCGGAATATTGTATTATGTCTATGTGTGAACTGGCTCATATAACTACATACGACATCAAATAACGGACCTGCACAACGGATCGCTATGTGTACGCGCCCTTATGGTGTTGGTAAATATGTAATAAATATTGTGCATGTGTGTATTAACTACACGTGACCAAGTGGTTGGTTGAATCATCGCTTCTGACAATATCAAAGTAATTTACCATGAACCACAATTACAAGCTGAAGTAAACCACACTTGATTCATCATTTCTTAAAGATCAGGATATACAGGAATAAATGACGCATGAAAATCCAAAAAACTGTTTATTTTGTCATGCTTACTATAAGTCTTTAGACACAGGTCTTAAAAATATCATCAGTCAGTGTCAAAATGCCGATGTTAGGTACTTTTAACGTTATCATCAATATCACCGTTATTATGTTTGATAGTACAAATAACTTAGGCTTAAATGATTCACCCCAAGATAACTTAGCAAGCGAGTAGATTCATGAATAATTTTCTGTACCAACAATATTTGATTTATTGTTATTAAATTACCGTTGTGACCTTGATCATTATCATTCACAAGCAAAAGCTTGTGAATCTTGAGTTATGAATCTAACCTACTTATTGGTTTATTTTTTAACGTAAAAATATGTACGTTAAAAAATAAAGCAATAAACAGGTTAGATTCATAACTTTTAAAGTTACCACAAATGGTATTTATTAGGTATGGCTATTTTCTCACTATGTAGGAAAATCCCATTGAGTTTTTCACGCGCGTCAATAATTGTCAACAATTAAGTCCACTTAGTGTTACAGTTGCTTACTTAATAGATTTAGTACTTAGTATAAGTAGTTCATGGATAATCAATCTGTTTAATTACAGGATGAAAGACCATCAGTTGCCATTAAAAAAATTAAAATACAATGGCTCTGTAACTATTTAGCAACAACCTTGCAAGATAATACGGATCTAAAGGCGCCTGCACCTTTTATTTACTTTCCGTTAAATAGAATAAGGACATGAACACATGACAGGTCATAATATTTTAGGTAAGAGAGGAAAAAGAGAAATGGACCCCATTAATAACAGAGTGGTACCCAAGGGATGGAAAAAGGCGCAGACGACGACAAGCAAAACGTTGGGAAGGCGACCACATAGGTTGATTTGTAATAATTAGCCGGCCAAGTCAAATTTCAAAAGTGGTGGTAAAATTTAAAAAAAATCGCAGAGCTAAAGTACAGTGCCAGTTTTAGTTATGTATTTACCCTCCAAAAACCGGAAACTGTCAACATGCGCGTACGCAGGTAGTTGAGACTCGATCGTCTCACAAAGTGCACGTCTTGTTTTCAGCACTCTCAGTGTAAAGATTTAAACAAACTGAAATTGTGTTCTGTCCAAGTAATCTAATCTAAGTAACGTGATTGTGATGGATTCTAATAATTTTTTAAAGATTTTTTTTAGATTATTTTTTAATTTGGTTTTAATTCTTATTTTTTAAGCTTTTGGAGGAAAATATATGCTAATTTTATAAAAGGCAGTTATATCCATTAAAATATATGATTTAAAGTCCAAATACAGTATAAAATAATTTAGGCCGCATAAATCCTTTAAATCAACCTATGCCCGACGTCAAAAGAGTAGCTGGTCTAGAGTGGATTCAGAAGGTGAAAGACAGAGAGATATGGAAATCTTAAGGCTGGCCACATACAGTCGGAATTCCGTTTTGGAATCCCGTTTAGAAATATCGATTCGGAATGTCCGAATGCAGCAAATTCATACAAAATCAAGGATACATAAGTAGTTTTTCGTTCGAAAAGTCCGAACGGAGAAATACTGTAGGTACGTGTGTGATGATCCTTGATTTTGTATGAGTTTGCTGCATTCGGACATCCCGAATCGATATTTCGAAACGGGATTCCGAAACGCCTAAGAAGAGGCCTGTGTTAAAGGACAAGCTGTTTAAAAAGAGTGCACCGATCGTCGATATTTAAAGAATTTTTTCGAGTAGGTATAATATAGTTTTTTTTAAAACGTTGTAGAATCAACATATTATTTAAGTAGAATAAGGTTGTGTGCAGACTTAGTCAAAACAGCGTTGTCTGTCGTAGGCAGCACTGTTTTTAGCGATGGTTCACGCTCCATTTTTCTATGATTGGTCATCATTATAGCAATAGGGTTGTCAATAATTATAAACTGATGGATAAACTCAAACTCAAACTCAAAGAATTTATTTAAAATAAACCAATTACAGGCACTTTTGAATTGTCAAATAGTCGGTCAGTTAGTCAGAAAGTTGAAGCTAGTTGCCTATTCCAAAGCGTAGATCTGTATGGAGAAGAACGGGCAAGAAACACCACGGACATTCTTTTAAATCAAAATATTGTTATAAAATATTGGTTACATCACTCATGTTGAAATGAAGTATGTGAGAACAATGTAGAAAGACGTGCACGTTAAAAGCGTCCGCAAAAAAAAAGATAAAGAGTCAAAAACGATTTAAAAATTAAAATAAGCCGTGGCAGCTATGAGATGACCAGTCAGTCCCTACTGACGGCGCCCGTTCACGAACATGATGCATGGATCCATGGATAAGAAGCTTCCTAATAATTATTATTTCATCACTTACTTAATTTCACATCGACATCACGTATTAAAGATGTTTTTCATTTGAAAATTGAGGTTAATTTATTACCTACCTCAGTTTTCGTCAATGATACTTTATAAGTACCTAAACGAGACACGGTTGTTTTATTTCTCAGGAACTATCCCACTGATCAAGTGTGTGTTTCTTTTTACTTGAGGTACTTTTTAGGTACAATTTTTTGGTGTAATTATATTTTATGAGTAATGGTTAAATAATAAAATATTACAGAACACCCGCCATCTTAATGTCAATATGGCGGGTGTACCTTAATTTCGAAATAATTTTGTTCTGAAGGTGGTACAAATTTTTTAGAGCTAGGTACTAAATAGTACTATTTAGGTACATTTTTTTTGGTAATTGGTATAATTTAATTCGCTATGGTACACCCGCCATTTTCACTCTCACAAACATTTGGTAGCTTATAGGATAAAAGAGGAAAAATATTCATTGGGTTAAACAACCTTTTGACCAGAAGGATGAATTCAACAACCCGTGCAGTTAGTTATTTTTTTTTTCAAAGTGCTCCACGCCTGAATTTATGACTTTTTAATGTGGACAATGGACATGCATCAAATATTATAGGTACATCATATCACCATCATTTTCATTTTAAATTTACAATGCCTGTAAATATTATTTCTTACTACTTAGTCAAGATTATATGCAAAAATGATTCATGTGTAAAGGAGGTTCTTGACTCCAAACACGGACATTCAAGCATGGTCCTTTGTGCCAAACTATGGACATAGTGCCTATGCACCTACAGTCGACCGTCCACTGCTTCGTAAGATGTGCACGGAGAGGTTTGCCACGTCAGCTGCGCGGTTCATTTGTTTGCCAGCCACGCATTCGTGTGTATACAGGACAATTTTTTATCACTACCCAAATTTTCACAGGTTGTTCTACCTATAAATATGAACAACTTTCACTACGGGACCAACTCTGAAATCACGAAAAAAAATCTGCTGTTTAATACATTTCGGTCGAGTAGGTATTGAACTTTTGTATGAAGCAGCTGATTTTTGTTTCGTGATTTAAGAGTTGGTCCCGTAGTGAAAGTTGTTCTCATTGATGGGTAGAATATCCTGTTAAAATTTGGGTGGTGATAAAAAAAATTGCCCAGTATTGCGTGGCTTGGTGGGTGAACCCGAAATGACATGAATGTTTACTTTGAAAAGTATTATATTACTTTAATTATTGTGAATGTAAGCACTATGTGGGTAGTCTATTTTTTTAAAATTTTCTTTTTTTTTTCTTTCTCAGTTTTAATGATGGTCTGGCATTTTGAGTACTTTATGCGGCCTACCCAAATGTCCTTTCTTTGGTATTGTTCGTCGAGTCGTTGAGCTCCATAAGTTCTGAGTTGAGCTACACGATTACTGACAAATGCTTGCACTGACTGGACAGGTCCACTCAAATTTGTGTGGTTCTTTCCTCAAAAGAGCATTTCAGACACGGATCTGCATGGTGAGGACCATGTAGATCACATGATTTGACCAAGATTATGTCTAGACTTTAAAAGAGACTTAGACCCTTGAGTTTGTTTCGTCATTTCTTCTCAGATAGGAAATGTCAACTCCATCTAGCATATTTTTTTAATATGACGTGCAAAAGTGATTCCGAATTAAATGAAATTTTTTATATTTACAGTATAAAAAATTTCATTTAATTTCATTTCCCGCTTACATTTTCATACACAGCTAAGCTAAGTAGGAACACGTAAGCACGTGTACTTGACGGCTAAGCTAAGCAGCTTAGTCGTAGGCTGCTGTAGACCAGCGCCTTAAATCAGGTATTATATGCATCTTGATTTGTGTACTATCGCAGAAACTTACATCTGACCAATTTGAAAACAAAATCCCGTGCACACGATGACCACATCTGTCAGCAAGCGTTACTATAGCGGCCGAGCGCTGTAAGCAAGAGTAGTCCTTGGTGTATAGATGTTCGTTTCTCCCATGGACACTGACACTGAGTCACACACTGAGACTCATTTATCTTTTCACCAATTTTTCTTGTGATAGGTAGTAATTATTTGCTAATTAGCTTCTTGCTTACTGTTTAATTACATACATCAATTATTAGTTGTTTATTCGGTGGGAATAGTTTTATAAAAAAACGTTGTTCTAATCTTAGTAGGTGCAGACAATAACAAAAAATAAAAAAGATCAAAATCTGTGTTAGTTAAAAATACATTATTACTTTTTATAAATAAAATTACAAAATTATATCCTAACTTAACTAAAACTATTCACAAACTAAAATATGGCGTCGAAAAATTGCTTCGCTTCACTGTCGACTGGTAATGTACCCAAGAGACTGGCGGCATTGCCACATTGTATGGCAATGCTTAGCCTCTGGCCAAGGTAAAATCCAGTCCTTGGGTCACGGGAAGTGTCAACTAGCCGTTTGAAGATTTCGTTAATCAAACCATTATACTTTCGCTGCTTGAGGGTTTCCGCAGCCGCAGAAGCGCCAGCATAGCACGCCGAGCCAGGAAGATGGGATGGCGCAAGAGTATCGGCACAGGTTGCGTCCCACACTAAAGGCCTACCCACCTTCCATAAAAATAAAGACATACCGTCCGGTCTCTTGCCATCGTCGTGTGCCAAGTCATTGGGTTCTAATACAGCTGGAACGCCAACAGTGACAAGGGCTCGTCGGATGATGTCATTAATGTTCGCGTGTCGCGCTATGCGACCCGCACTTCGGCTGCAAGACAGCCCGTGGTGTCCGAGGCTGTTGACAACTTTGCCACCGTGACAACGATGAGAAGAACAACAAGGGGTTCCTAGTCGCAGGGAAGCAGCGAGGCAGAAAGTAGTGTCGTCGAACAAGTGCCTATGTTCGACGACGGTAGTGCATGAAGCCACAGACCCGACTCCCATTTACCCACAGCCAGCAAACGCGCACGTTCCGCAGTAGTAGCAGACGTGTTTAGTAAATTGTTCTGTACTACTCTACCAAGCGGCTCATCCCACCGTCTCTGGGAAGATGGATTGTCGGGTGGATCTGAAAACTCCAGGCATCCATAGCCTCGGTGAAGCACGGCACATAAAAATTAATCAGTGTGGAGGCTAGGATTTTCCTGATTAAATTCTCAGTGCCGTGGACCGAGGATATGAAAGCCGGTAAACTGATACTAGAAATTTTGCGGACGCTGAGGCCTCCCATACGAATGGGAAGAGTAGCTTGTGCCCAAGCTCGGTCGTCCATGGCCACATTTAAGATGGAAGTTAATTTCGAAGTCGAAGTAAAATCGAAGTTAGTAGTAAGAAGTAACTTAGAATACGCATGTACAGCATGGAACCCGTCTTATGCTGTTCACTGTCAACGCATTGAACGTATACAGCGTATGTCCACACGCTCCTTAGCGTTTAGCACTCGTGGTATTTCTCATATTGTAGCAATATTTTGCCAGCATCATAATCAAAAATCTTTAACTAATTGTTGTAGATTGTATTGGCGCTCATTTGGAAGAAAGTAAATACAATCATATTTTTTAGGGCAAAATTAACATAACATAACATCACGCCTTGTTTCCCCGAAGGGTTAGGCAGAGGTGTACCTATAGTAGGTACACCCACATTTCGCCAGTTATGTTTAAGTCCCATGTAATAGGGGGCGAGCCTATTGCCATCTACCGGGCACAAATCCAGACTCCGGGCTGCTACTGAGAAATTCTAGATAGAAAAACCCAATAACACTTTGCCCGACCTGGGAATCGAACCCAGGACCTCATGCTCAGCAGTAGCACTTGCGACCACTAGACCAACGAGGCAGTCAGTTAGGGCAAAATTAATACATAAAGTATTTTTTCCTTAGTCTAATGTCCACTGAGGGCCTCGAAAGGGCATTTCCCTTTGGGGAAGTGTCAGATGTCTGTCAGTTCTGTCCGCTAAGAATAGTTCACATTCCAATGGAATGAAGTTATTTTTTTAAGAATTGAAGGTCATTTAAAACAGTTTCTACAATACATCGCCTCCCAAGTTTCCATCATCAAGATACCAAACGTTAAATTTGGAATTTAGCCGTCGAATAATTGGGTGAATGGCTAAACTAAAAATCCCTGGCCCGAGGGGAACACCTTGTTGACAGCCAACAGCAGATTCCAGAAGGTAGCCCCGATATAGTAATTTTGAAGGGTGCCTGTAACATTGCCAAAGGAAACTATAAATTTGGGGTATTTCTTCTTAGTTTCAGCCAGCAAGGTGTCCCTACAGCTTACCTCCAGGATGACCTCTTCTTTATTTGTTACTTCTTATTTATGTCCATTATTACTTAATTAAAGTCGCTTTTCGAGTCTGTCTGCGTGCTCACGTTCTTCTAAACTACGCAACGGATAATTTATTTCATTAAAACTTTAATAAAAAATTGCGTTACTTGCGACGCTATTTACTCTTATTCACTATTAATTTCGGTTTCAAAAAAAGAAGGAGTTTATCAATTTGAGACGTATGTATGTAATATTATTGGAACTGCAATATACTGACATAATATATCACAAATTTATCAATTTATCATATATTATGTCAAAAAAAAACAAAATTTACAAAACTTTTTTAATATTTTTTTGTACAATATTTTATAGTTGTATGTTTGTCCACGCATTTCTCCAAAACTATTAATCGGATTGTTATTGTGTTTTATTGGCTTACATTTACTTCAACTTAGGGACAGTGCAAGTTTCATCAAAATCGGTTCAGTAGTTTTCAAGATATAGACTAATACGTGTAAGTGTGACGGCCTGGCTTACACCCGTAGCTCGTATCTGACGAGCTTCGGGTGCGGCGTCAAAGGGAAAGAAAACATCTCAAAACCTTGGTCAAATTCTAGTGCAGTATCTATTTACAACAAAACCATTAACTACTTATTACTAGCACTATTCTAGTTTTTACCTAAAACTAAAAAAATACGAATTAAAAAAATAAATAAAAACAATGAAATCGACTTCAAATATATACATAGAAATTAACTCAAAATTATGAAATAACCTTAATTTCGGAAGTCGGTGGCAAAAAACTAAAATACAGATCCCAAGACACCGACTACTGAGGACTACCGACTACTTTAATTGTTTAATCGTTTAAAGACGTTATAATATTGGCGGGCCTAAAAAGAAAACTATCTCCTTACAATGACATTAAATAAAAATTAAGATACAAATCATATACTTAGTGGCTTTGTCCGTGCGTTTGGTCACGTACCTTTTTTAAGAGGTTGGCAATGTTTCAAATATTTTATTATAAGTATATATGTATATACTCAAAGGAATGCAGTAGTTAGTCCGATGTTAGTCCGTATTTGGGTTTGATTAGAAACGGAAAGAATGTATAAATTCATGAATATTTATAAAACTACTTAAAATTACATTACCCGATTGTTAGCTCGTTTCCTGGATATAATTATTTATTGTCACATTATAAGTAGGAGTGGATACATTACGAGTAACTACTTATTCAAAACAACGCCCATTCCATTTTATTTTATCTTCTTATGGAGAAGTTTTAACAGGCCATTATGGCTGCCCTCGACATTGTAACAAAACAATGTCTGCGTAAGGCCAGTCACACCAGTATGAAAATCTTCATCTTACGTAGATCAACACACATATACTTTGCACGTGGCAAAGTAGTGAACTAAAATTAAACGTAATTTAGGTTTGAGAGGTTTTTGGCATCTCCCCTTTATAAGTTGCGCCGCCAATAAGTAGGTAAATTAATTGCTTATCAAATTGACACGCTTGGTACCTACAGTGGCGCAGCTACAATTATCATTAGTGGGAAGCTGAAGATAAAATTATTCAGTTCTATTAAACTCAGACAAAAATTGTAGGTTTTTAATCTTATGATGTATTAAACTGGTATTAAACATAATTATGTAATGTGATGTGATACACAGTTACACACAAAGGTGTGCCATATTATTTGGCAATGGTAGACACTAAGAAGAGTAGTTGTTCCGAAGGGAAGCCGATAGGAATCGGGTTGTATGAAGGCTACGCTACTGGTACCTACATCAATTTGCCGTGTTGTAGCCATTTCATACAACTGTCAAAGAATAACAGCTGTGATTTGAATATACGGACAATTTATGTTGATAGTCAATTTGATAAACAATTTACCCTGACTTTACATTCACAAAGATGTTCGTCAGACTGTAATGTCATTGTCAGGGGAGCCTGACAATGACAATGCCGGGCGGCACATGCTGGCATTATGCAGGTCCTTTACCTTAGCACGTGTATGTAAGTGTCATCGTCATCACAGAATAATCGGCCTGGTTAAATTGTAAGCGTTTACATTATTATCATTATACGCGATTATTATTGTGTTTATATATGTAATTTTTTGTTGTGGTTCCCGCACGGAGCAAATATTTGTATGATCTACAAGTAGCTGTTTCGGGTCTGGGCGTTTGTGTTTGTGAGTTTCTATGTTTGTAAACGCACCCAAGACACAGGAGAAATTCCTACGTTTGCAACGTTTAAAAAAAAAAAAATTGGTAGGTATTTTGAAATTGGCATACCTACTCTGTGGAGTTGATAGCTTTACCTATTTATTTTATTGTAATTGCAATACAATTGTCGATGAATTGAATACGATAATTACTGCAGTTTTAAAACAATTAATTGGCATTTCAAATATTGCTAAATGAAACGTCTTTGTAAGTCAAACTTTTAAATATTTTTTACTTAAATTATGTGCTTATGTTATTTCAGGACTAGTCCAGAAACACAGAACTCGACATTACAATTTCTACTGCACTCTTTTAGAACAGTAGGATAGCCGAATATAGGTACTTGAGAAGACTAATTTGTTTGTAGTACTTATAGTATAATCTAGGTCGCATATCTCGCAAATCCTCAAGTTTGGTTGAGTAAGACTGACGTATCATTAAGCTAACGGGTGATAACGGTTTGTTTCGGCGTTCATCTACAAACAATTAAATAAGTAACCGCCTCTTCGACAAAGACTTGACCCAAACAAATACAGCTACATTTAGAACTATTAGTAACACCGCACCGGAGCGATATGTGACGGAATAATTTACTTAGCTACCTACTTATATAAAAAAAAATGAAATGCTGTTCGTTGGTAAGCGCAGCACACGGCTGAACCGATTTGAATACTATTTGTTTTAAAATATTCCGAATTAGGTTAGGTTTATAAGGAAAGAACATTTTGAAAAGTCTCCCGATAAACTTCAAATTCGGGAAAAACTGAACGTCCTTTGGCTCCACTGTACTTTATAACCCACTCGTCAGAAGCGTCATCATTTTATAGCGTGTAGATGTCTTCATGTAGAACACTTTTGCAAAATGACAGAGCCAGCAAATGCATAGTTTTCGAGAAAATAAATAGTAAAGTTTCAGAAACTTACACATAATCTATATATATAAAAGGAGAAACTGACTGACTGACTGACTGACTGACATATCAACGCACAGCCGAAACTACTGGGACTGGGAACGTGAAACTTTGCACACGGCCTCCTTTTATAACGTAGGGGAGCACTAAGAAGGGGTTTTTGGAAATTCGACCTTTAAGGGGGTGAAAAGGGGGGATTTCGTTTGTATGAAAAATCTTATTCCTTGAGTTAATAAACTTGAAACTTGGCCCAAATACTTATCTAAGTAAATTATGAACTTTGTCATTTTTGGTTTTTCTAAACTACCCCCACGAGGGGGATTGGGGGATGTCAAAATTTGTATGGAAGAATTTTAACACGCAGTCCGATTAACTCGAAACTCAGTATTTATACTAAAGTCCAAAAATAAAGAATAACCTGTATCAAGGTTTTTCAAAAATCTACCCCGAACGGGGTGAAAAGGGGTTTTCAATGTTACAGGGGAGAATTTTACTGCGTAGCTTGATTAACTCGAAAATTGGTATGAATAATCTTTGAGTCAAGTTTTGGAAATATCCGAAACGATTTTTTTTAAATTCCACCCTTGAGGGGGTGAAAACCGGGGATATATTTTAGATGAAAAATCTTATTCATTTTTTGGTTAATAAACTTGAAACTTGGCACAATTAATATTTGCCTAAATAAGCAATAAAGTTTCTTACTATTGGTTTTTCAAAACTACCCCTGATGGGATGAAAAGGGGTACTTAGATTTTTAAGAGGAAGATTTTACTGTGTGACTTGATTAACTCAAAAATTGGCGTAAGAAATCTTTCATTCAAGTTATGGAAATACGTTAAACGATTTTTTTAAATTCTACCCCTGTGGGGGTGAAAAGCGGGGATATAGTTTAGACGAAAAATCTTATTCATTTGGTTTATAAACTTGAAACTTGGCACGAATATTTGCCTAAATAAGCAATAAAGTTTCTTACTATTGGTTTTTTAAAACTACCCCTGACGGGGTGAGAAGGGGTAATTAGATTTTTAAGAGGAGGATTTTACTGTGTGGCTTGATTAACTCAAAAATTGGTGTAAGAAATCTGTGATTTCAGTTATGGAAAAATCCGAAACGATTTTTCGAAATTCCACCCCTGTGGTGGTGAAAAGAGGGGATACAGATTATATGAAAAATCTTATTCCTTTGGTTAATACACTTGAAACTTGGCAATATTTGCCTCAGGAAATAATAAAAATTGTCACTCTTAGTTTTTTAGAACAAGTAAGGAGCACTAGGACCGTAAGAACAGTAAGGAAAAATTTTAACGCGCTGTCATATTAACTCGAAACTCGGTACTAATACTTTTTCGGAAGTCGGTGTCTTTGGATCTGTATTTTAGGATTTTGCCACTGACTTCCGAAATTGAAGTAATTTGTTTGTTTTGGAAGTCGGTTGTTTTCATTTTTCACTTTTTACTGGGTCTGTTTGTAATTTATCTGAGTTACAATAGCCTAATGACAACTGCTCATCACCTTTACATAACATTGTTTTTCCCGATGCAGGGACGTTAATTGTTGAGTTCTCTTGGTACTTCACCATCAGCTCCACTTCACCATATGCATTGTGACGAGCTTCTATTGCTTAGCAATAATTTTAAAATAATGGAATCGCAACCCGTGAAATACTTATTATTGAATTGTTCCAGTGGCCATCTTACCATCTGTGGTCTTCGTCATCAGTTCCACTTCACCAAATGTTGTTTTTCGAGAACAAATGCACAAGTTACTATAAAAAAATACCAAAATCGCTATAGGTATGCCTATATTGAACAGTTTCCTCGATTTCTCCAGGACCAAAACATCAGATCCTGACCTGATGAAAATGGGACCACCTGGAAAGTATATTCTTTCAAACAAAAAAAGAATTTTCCAAATCGGTCTAGCCGTCTTCGAGTAATCGGGGAACCATAAAAAAAAGATTCCGAAGAACTGAGAACCTCCTCCTTTTTTGAAGTCGGTGGCTATAGCCAGAGTGCATCTCATGACATTTCCAAGTAGCCCCAACACGGCTAGGATACATTGTTTTATTACTGATCTGAGTTCAATGGTACCATTTTCATCAGAAGCATTTATTTAAATTTGCTTCGTCATAGTCGTTTAACTATAATCGAGATATCTTATCGCCACCCGTAAAATATTTATCATTGATGAGTTCCTGTGACCATCTATGGTCTTCTTCTTCAGTTCCACTTCACCAAATCATACTTTCTGAATGCAAATGCTTGATTTGTTGACGAAAATATCAAAATCACTATGTGTTTGCCAATAATATTTGAGGAGTTCCCTCAATTCCTCATAGATCCTATCGTCAGAACTGGATTTGGATAAAAATGGGACCAATCTGGAAGTCCAATCCTTTCAAATAAAAAAATAATTGGTCAGATCGGTTTAATGACAGAGTAACGGTAACAAACATTAAAAAAAAACATACAACCGAATTGATAACCTCCTCCTTTTTTTGAAGTCGGTTAAAAGTAGTAACGAACTCAGAAATGTGCATTGCATATATTTGAAAAGAAGTGATTGAACGAGTCTGTTGCACACACTATAGTTTTTAGATTTTTTGTCCGTCTGTTGTTTGTCGGGTTGTATGTTCCGGATTGGCGCAAAAACGGTTTATTGAATTTAGAGGCAATTTGGCATACAGACGTTTTAGAACCTGGATTAACACGTAGGGTAGGTACTAATTTGAGATATTCCGACATACACGCGGGCGAAGCCGCGGGCAGAAGCTAGTTATGAAATAAAATTGAAATTTTTTGACATTTCACCACAGACATTGAATGAATTTCACTCCTTGGGTGTTCCATGTTACGTTCAGACAAAGTGACATCTCAACTTAGTAAATGGCAATGAAAACTTAGGATGCAAGAGCGAGCGAAGCGAGCTCGGGACTTGGGGCACCCCGACTCGGACAGGTTAGGTTAGGTTAGGCTTTCGTGGTTATTTTTTTTCAAACCAACCAGAAATAGGAGCCCCGCTAAGCGGGGCTCCGTCGATCACGCCTTACTTCGAGAAGTGTCGTTGACATTGAAAATGCTCTTGACCTCAAAACTTGTCACAAGGTAATATTTTACCTTTGGGTTGTTGACCTTGTCCTTTGAAATGTCATTAACCATATTATTGTTGGGAAACCAATTTAGACACGCTACGTGAAGTTTTTTTTTTCTCGACTTATGTATTTGCTGGTTTTGGGGATTTTAAAAATACACTAAGAAGGGTATATTCTGAAAAAAAAAAAAATATAGCTACTATAAAAAAATCGGTGGGTTAGTACAGTGCTTCCCGTCCTTTTTCTGTGGGATTTTTGTATGAATTATACAACGTATATTTAGGACAACGTCTGTCAAGTCAGCTAGTCTGTAATATTACAGTTGCGTTATTTGCATTAATTTTCTATACACGTTATGAAATACGATATGTTTCCCTTTAAAAACTTGTTTTTAGCATAATTGCTGTCGCACTAAGTAATTAAGTTGTTAAATGGATGTGTATGCATTAAACATTGCCAGTGTGTGAGCGAAAAGGATATCAGCCATGTACTAAATACCTAATACATACAGACTGGCCTGAATAGGATCTTAGAAGTTACAAGGAAAAAAGAAAATTAATCGCTACAATATCAAATAGGTAGCTAAAGTTAAAATTATGTACAAGTTACGAAACATTTTTCTTATGCTTCACTGGTTGGTTCAATGGTTGACTGGCAAAGGTATTTGTTATTTGATAACTCGATATGGCAACTTGACATTTACTAGTGGTTGGTCTACATATACAAATAAATATATAATGCATAAGCCGACGTTCGGACGGACGTAATATTATCGCGGCGGGACTTTATCCCGCACTGGATTTTCAACTCTCGGTGTTGACCCGAACATTGAGAATCCACCAGAGTGCGTCGAAAAACCACTGTTGGATTTTTAACTCTCGGCGCTAAGTAGAGCGCGAGCGTTGAAAATCCAGTGAGCGAAAAAACATCGCCGCGATATTTTTACGTCCGTGCGAACGTAGGTAAAGTGTTTGTGTTCATAAAGATCAAAACTCTGATTTATAATGTATCTAATTTATTTATTTGAGATTATCGGAAAGAAAAGGTCGATTGCAGCTGCCATTTTGGTAAATGGCAGCTGCAGTCGACCTTTTTTGAGATTTTGACATTTTAGTCATGTTATGTTACGTCATTTTAGTCTAACAAATAAAAAAATCAGAGTTTAGTAAGATCTCCAATGTCCAATGTTCAAGTCGTCCAAACTGCATTGGTTTACGTCCTCTTCCGACAATATGGTAGGAATATTTTACTATGTGACTAACGATAACAGTATCTACATAAACTCGCCTACTAGTCTGGTGGTCTAGCTGACCCAAATACACATAAAGTAAGACTAAGCTGATAATCATCGGCAAACACACACACATAGTAAATAGTTTTTCATATTTGTACCACAATCATGGAACAAATAAGAAAAAGTATTTACTGTCATCTCCGGAAGACTGCAATAACGCCTCTTCGTCGTGCAATTGTCCAATAAATAAAAGAACTTCTAGCAATGGCTGATGTCACAATTAATCCAAATTTATTAAGGAAATGCAAATAATACCTTCCCACTGATATTTACCTTGACCTCATAAGTCGACGCAGTCAGACCGCTTTCACACAGACTCGAGAGAGATTTCAATACAGTCTCGAATATTTTTGAGTCATCATAAAACATCTCCACTCTTATTTGAGAAAGTTCTAAATTGCATACAGCAGACAGTATTATTTTGTTTGTGTATTTCTACGTTCCATATTTGAATGTACCATCGCGGACATTTGCGGTGGACCGCTTTTCAATCTTATTACATTAGCAATAAGGTCGAAAAGTGGTTCACCGCAAATGTGCGTTATGGTACCAAGACTTAAGTGGTTGTCGAACTCTTTTTGTTTATGAATCTAATTGTTGCGTGGAAAGTACCCAATAGCAAAAAAAAAAAAATCTGATTAAGTTCCTATGCTTTGCGCTTCAATTAATTATTTACTTAGCAGACTAATGAACGTAACGGAAATACTGTTACCTGCTACTTCATAATATCGATCGTGAAGTTAAAAATAATCCTCCCAAACGTTTTCCCTAATCCATTAGTGGTAGATGGGGTCGTTGACGTAGAAGGGACACATTTGTTCAATGTAATAACAAAGTACCTACAGCTAATCCACCAGATGAGACGAATGTTTTCTGTGTCAAAACAAACTGTTATCTCGTCCTTACGGTATGCATTCAGTTCATAATGTAGCTTTATCTTTCGAGTACAGATGATTAAACAAAAACAAAGCTACACTTATCGGTTGGGCTCATAACGCACGAGATTGAGTGGTTACCCACGTTTTAGAGTAATATTGATCCTACCCTGATCCAATATTAATAGAAGGAAACTGGGTAAGCTCGCTCCATCGTCGACTTTGTCTCTGTCATCTCTGACCTAGACTAGAGTCAAGAGCAAACCTATCTCAAATTAAAAAAAAAACTTAATCTCAGTGCTTTATTTTAATGGAATAAAAATGTCCATACTAGCAAGGTACCTTATCAAAACTAACCACGAAGTCAAGAGTTACTGAGATTTAACAAATTATGATTTGTTCCACTTACTTCGCGAGGTCAATCCTTCTGAAACTTTCAGCGTTATGTTGTTAAACTCTAAGTGAACAGGCCTTGGAGATGGCATGTTCACCTGGAGCGTCCGACTTTCAGGCTGTTCCTTCCCGCTCACTTTCTGCCCCAAGCCTTGCAGCACAGCTATAGCTTTCGCCATTTTTGGTCAACACGTGCACTTATTTTGTAATTAGGAAGTTAATAAACAACACCAGTTAATTATTTTCAGCAAGAAAACAAAATCACCACATTACGAGAATTGATTGATATGTAATGGAAAATGTTTTTCAAATAAAAGTTTTTCAAAATTCGAACACCGCTTAGTGGCGTCTCGTTATTTTTTATTTATTTTAGAAGTGTTCAATATTCTTTTTAATTTTTGTTTTTATTTTTTTGTAATTGGAACTCGAAGTCCGTGGCTTACGTGTGTTCGCTCGTGCAGCGTGCTGTGTGAAACAACGCGTGGTCGTCACCAGACTGCCGGCGCACGAAGCGTGGTTGTTTTCATACTTGTTTCATTTCGTGCACTCGTCGGGTAGAAGTACCGTGATGTCTTATAATTAATTAGTGTACCGTGTGAAATGCAGTTCAGAAGTTATTTTTTATGACGAATTAGGAATTACCATAATAAAACTGTATTTGACTGCGTTGGCACTTTGCAATGACATCATCTTAGTAATTTATTGCTAAATTAAGTACTTAGGTATAACTTAAGTCTGCATCTTTGATTAATATATACTTAGTTACGTTTAAAAATTATGAAAAAATCTTAAAAAAAGTATCCCCCATAGTTGGTTACCGGTTCATTCGTATGTAGGTTACACTAGAGGAGGAAATGAAGTTCAATGTTCTAACATTGAAATATCGTTTCTAGCGGAACCTATAAATATTGAATGCCCAATACCGTGTGAAACAGATACTGAAAACGGTAATGTGACCCATACCACCCATACGAAGGCCACTTGTTGCAACGATCAATAATACCAGCTTACTGCTATAGAAATGTACATTTACAAGTACATATGTACGTAGATAAGTAGTTAAATTGATGTTTATCTACTTGAGCTCGAAGACTATAATGTTAACACAAGTGACGCGTGGGCGTGCGTTTACCCGCGTCTGGATTGCGCATATTACCCTTTGGTAGTGGGATGTGCTCGTGGTATGACAATCTGGGTTATCTCATTGGAGCCCTAATCGTTTATGGAAACGCGGGGAACAATGAATACCAACTGATCGTAAAAAGGGGTAGGTACGGTATTGCGGCTTGTGATCAAGAAAGAAATGGTTAGATGTACAAGGAAGATCGGCTAGCAAGTACGAAAGAGAGGATTAGAGTGGGAGGGAGTATCATTACCTACACTCTGTTATCTCTAGTAGTAGGCAAGTTATTTTACACTAGCTTTTGCCCGCGGCTTCGCCTGCGTGCAGTTGGTAAATTATCCCACGGGAACGTACCTACTACCGAGATAAAAAGTATCCTAGGCCTTAACCCAGGTCATGGTCTACCTGTGTGCCAAATTTCATCAAAATCAGACCAGCCGTTAATGCGTGAAAAGGTAACAGATAAATAGATAAAGAGACAGAGCTACTTTTGTATTTATAAAGGCTCCTGCAAATAGGCGCGACACACGGAGCGACACAAAGGGACCGCTCGTCGCGCGACACGCGGTGCTTTTGGGTCAACAATTGTTTACACAGGTTCTTTGCTAAAGGTAACATTCGAAAGGTATATGACCTACAACAGTGCAACAATCACTTACAGACAAATTCCGCATGCGTAATGAAGTTGTACAAAAAATACTTATTAATATACTTAGTTTAAAATTACTCATCTAAAATTGTAAATAATTAATACCTATAACGATATATTAACATGCAACAATATAAGGTACTTATTATATTATCTAAACACACACATTTAGGAAGGAAGTTTATTTTAAATTTGACCACACCTTTCTGGTGCTTACACCCTGTATCATAATAATAATAATAAGGATCAAGGGCCTGATTCAGAAGTCAGTACTTCTTGATACGGCTCGTATTGTGAGGAGGTTCCTGTCTGTGCAGCCCTAACCACCGGTAGCTTGGACCCTGCTCCCGATACCGGTGGAACTCTATTTTTTATATTTTTAAATGTTTTTTTATATCTTTTTATTTTAAGAAATATTTAAAAATGTAAATAAATAAGAATGAAAATTAATAAACGACATAATAATAATAAAAATCGTTTATTAACCAAATAATGTTCTCACATTTCCTTAAAACTAAAGTACAAGTAAACTACTCCTAAATTATTGTTACAAGGGAAACATAATTTTAATATACTGGATGTTTTTTTTTACAGCCTCGAAATTTTTACAGGGTGTTCTACCCATGAACATGAACAACTTTCATTATGGGACCAACTATGAGATCACGAAAAAAAATCAGCTGTTTCATACATTTTGGTCAAGTAGGTTTAAACTTTTCTACTATACCTACAGCAGATTTTTTTTCATGATTTCAGAGTTGGTCCCATAGTGAAAGTTGTTCATATTCATGGGTAGAACACCCTGTAAACATTTCGAGACTGTAAAAAAATCATCCAGTATTTAGTAGTGGACTCCACACTAGGTCGAGCCTGTTTCGTGGAGTCCTTGAGAGTTTTAAACAATTTGAAATTTCAGGGTCGATACTGTATTGTACATTTATTTAATACATATTGTTAAAGATAAAGTTTGACATAAAACAAAATCAATATAAAAGACTAGAAAAAATAAAATAACATCGTGAACACGACTATGTTTGAAATTTGTATCATCATCATCAGCCTACAGCAGTCCACTGCTGGCCTCTCCAATTGCACGCCATTCAGCTCGATTCTCGGCAACTCTCATCCAGCTGCTACCAGCCACCCTGCGAAGATCGTCGCTCCACCTAGTCTGAGGGCGTCCTACCTTACGTTTGCCGATTCGCGGCCTCCACTCAAGAACACATTTACCCCAACGATCATTGTGACACCCTGTATAGTATAATTATATGATGGATGATGAATTATATGATTATTAGACCGTTTCTAAAAACGCATGCGATGATGATGATTATCTCATGCAACGTTACCATTATCTTGCTAATTACCCTGATGAGTTTATCTATAAACTGACATTTTGACCCACTGCATGCAAAATATTATGGTAGGTATAAGCGTTTGTAATTAGTTAAGATTGACCTTTGGTTTACCTATTCAAACGAACATTTTAATTGATTGGTAAGGTAAAATAAATACTTAATATCGTTAAGTTTTCGGCATTCTTACTTTCGTAGGAAACAGTAGCTAAAGAGCTACTTAGCTTAAATGATTAGTTTTTATATACCTACCTACTCTAGGTACTCGGCATTACTCCGCCAAATAATTTATTCTTGGGTGCCAAATTCCAGTGGTGAAGTAACATAATTACGTAATCAATAAGAAGTAATGACGATAACAATTAGCTAATTAAGATTTACAAACTCTTGTATTGTTCTTGACAAAACTAATTTTTCTACAGCTTTGTAGGCACGAACCATAAAATTATCTATATATCTATACAAATAAATAAAATTTAAGTGTCTGTTTGTAATGTCAAAATACCAGCTTTTTACTGAATGCGTATGAAAGTATATACGGTACTTACTTATAAGAAAAAGTCTGTCTGTCTGTTTGTCCGGCTCCGAAACCTCTCCGAAACGGCTGAACCGACTTTGACGGGACATTCACTGGCCGATAAAGCTGATATAATAAGGAGTAATTTAGGCTACTTTTAGAAAAATAGTTAGGGATCTGCGCAAAAAAATTAAAACCCATGAAATTGGGAACAAAATCCGATTCAAATAGGGAATTTGTTTTTCGACATCCACGCGAACTAAGTCCCGGGTACAGCTATTAGGTAATACAATACTTAAGCGAGTCCTAAACGACAATTTATTCGAATCTAATAGAACACGTTTATCGATTCGATACCTAGATAAAAAATATAAGTGAGACGTTTTGACATTGGCGCGTGAAACGCATTTTGATTTTGGCACGAATTCACAAATTGTGGACGTCACGTTCAAAAAGATTTGGTATTTTAATTAAGTTGGTTTGGTTCACCGATCACTTAACACATAACATAACATCACGCCTGTATTCCCCGAAAACGAAAGGTTAGGCAGAGGTGTACCTATAGTACACCCAAATTGTGCTATTGCCATCAACCGGGCACAAATCCAGACTCTGGGCTTGATAATACTTCCAATAAAAATACGGTTTTGCACAGAATTTTGTTTTTTAAAATATATTTTATTGCTTATTTTATTTATTTATTTTATGTCCGTAGGTGTGTCCATGGCATCACAGTGGGCCCTGTCAGAATATCAGCTCTGCGGTATTTGTTTTTGTATTTTCAAATATCGCAGCATCATGCTGAGATAGGAGCCTTTTTGGCCTCGCACAGGTCTTCTTTGTTTTGTTTTTCTTTCCTTTTATTTTATTTGTGTTTATGATATTGTTAGTTTTAATGTTCTTTTTATTGTTGTATTTCCTGTGCGTGTCCCAAATAAAATATTTTTCTTTTCTTTTCTTTTCTTTTCTTTTCTTTTCTTTTCTTTTCTTTTCTTTTCTTTTCTTTTCTTTTCTTTTCTTTTCTTTTCTTTTCTTTTCTTTTCTTTTCTTTTCTTTTCTTTTCTTTTCTTTTCTTTTCTTTTCTTTTCTTTTCTTTTCTTTTCATTAATACCAGTTTGCAGTACCAGTTTTTACGCGGCTTTTAAAACAGGGAGATTAAATTAGTCAATCCTAGTTCCCGAGAAGACGACATTCCTTATAGCGTATGACAGTTTTATATATAGCAATGGATGTAAGGAGTAGGACAGACTATCTCGACCGCTTTATAGGCACTACTTAGCACATCGAATTCTTCACAGGACATAAGCCCCTTACCTGTGCCCTAATTGCGTTACACACTATCAATCACAATCTGAATGATTTTGAAGCAAATTGCTAAACCATTGTTTGTTCGTAAAATGTGTCTGCTCAACAACGTAAATAACGCAATGAATGTTGTTGAACTGTCAAAATGAAACCGATTCCTACTGTTGCTCCGCGCGCAGGTATACTTATTTGCTTCGAGGGCCTTACACTAGAATTTTGTTGAGAAATCAAATGTTTAATAGATACACATAAACTCACGCCTTCTTCCCATGGGGGTCCGGGGTAGGCAGAAACTTCAGATAAATAATTATCAAATAATTCAGTTGATCAATTTTCCGTTATTGCCTGGGAGTTGAACCTCACCATTTTCAAAGTTTTCTTTGGGAGCTTGTGGGCGTTTTATATGTTTTAAATATTGTGATGTTTTTTTAGTCCTGTGTTCTTAGGCTAGCCTTTTTTCCAACGACTAAGAAAACAACGTTCGAATGCCATGGTTAAAAACGAAACTTACTTGGTAAAATGTATGCGTAGGTACACGGAAAAAAAATACTGCGTCTCATGTCGTAACTTTTTATTGTTATGATTAGGTATTTGTTATATTTCTATTATTATTTGATTATATATTTTTGTTTAAAAGTCTCTATCTTTTTATAATGGTATTTATAATGGTAGTACAGAGAAAAACCACGTTGCTGTGAAGCCAGATAGAAGAAACTGTTTAAGATTAGTCGTCTTTTCGCATTTCTCAGAGGCAAAATTAGCGTGGAATTTTAGAAGAAAACAATGGTTTAAATACTTAGAGAAAACGTTTTTTTTGTAACTTGTGTTACCTCGTAGAGCATTTTCGCCGGCCGTTCTGCGTTTCAGCATGGAATTAATTAATGCCACTATTACGTGCTATGGAATGTTCTCCCATGATTTCAAGATGGCAGTTTTCAGCTCCTGTAAAATTTTTGGAGCTGGTTGGTTAGCTTAAACACGCCTCTTCCGCTCATCCCATAAGTGCTCTATTGGATTCATATCATGGCTTTTTGCTGGCCATTCCATTACTGCGATACTAATGTTATGCAGGTATTCTCGAACAACTCTTGCAGTGTGCGCCCTTGCATTATCATTTCATTTTTTCAGGAAATCCTGGCCCAGAAATTCAGCATTATGGCATCACATTGGCAAGCTTCTAGCCATTGACGAATGTATCGATCGCTATTTAGTGGTGGCAACCATGGTCCCGTCACAACCTCAAGACCAGTTTTTCCTTCGGTGGAAATTCCGCCCTAGACTGTTCATGACCCACCGCCATAACTCACCTTCTCTTCAATGCAACATTACTGAAAACGTTCTCCCTGTCTTCGGTAGACTTTCCTACGTCCATCATGGACATACAGCATAATCTTGGTTTCATCCTTAAAAAGAACCTGGCTTTATTGACGTTGAGTCCAATGCATATGTTCGCGTGCAAACTGTAGGCGCGCCATTCCGTGAGCGCGTTTCAGTTTGGGACCATTGTCTGGCTTATGAGCTTTCAGGCCACGTTCTTCGAGTCTCCTTCTAACAGTTCGAGCTCAAACAGTCAGTCGATGAAAGTCGCGAAGCTGTTCTTGGACCTGTACTGCGGTCAGGTGACGGTTACGCAGGCTGGTGGATAAAGATAAATCGATCTTGTCGTGGATGGCGTACGAAGCCGCCTGTCTATGAATGTAAACGAGGCAAAAGTAGCAGGTGGCGTTCTGTAGTTTCTGCCTACCCCCATGGGAAGAAGGTGTGAGTTTATGTGTGTATGTATGTATGAAACAGAAAAGAAAATCGGCTTTGATTAGAGCATCTCTAAATAAGTCAATTATTATTTTGTTATTTGTTTTGTTTTGCATGAAAAGAATATTGAAATTGTTTTTCTTTATTTTTTATCCATTCTCACTTTCAAATTATGGATACTTCATCTGAAGTAGCCGCGCAAGCTTCAGTTCGGGCTTAGTCAGCGAAACGTAAGTGCACAACTTCATGCAAGTCGTAACTGCCGGCCAAAGAATTTGTCTTCGATACCTGCACGCACGCCGGTTGCGAGTACTACGCACCTGACCTTTCTGAAGAACATCACCAACTCGTCAAAATGTAGGGAACAGCTGATTTTTATTTCGCGATTTCAGGTTTGGACCCATAGTAAAAGTTGTTCATAATGATGAGTACAATGATCCCTTAAGAGGTTGTGCGTTATTTATGTGCATCTTGTATATGTTTCTTATCTCACTGAGCGTGTAACTCGTGAGGGTTTACCTCTAAAAACAAAAAGGGTATGCAGAGGTTATGTAAGATGGCTGTAGCCGTCATATAGTTATATCCCAAGGGATATAAGCAGCTATATACCGTAATGTAGTTATTTGAAAGCGGTTCATAACTCTTACTAGGAATATAATTATGATACGAGTACGATCTATAATACAGGGTGTAAGGGACGGCCCTCCGCAGACTGATGGGGTGAATTTAGTATACAGTGTGAGTCTTTATAATGTGCACATATCGAAATGAGGGAATCTATGCTTAATTTTATCGACGGAAAAAATGTTAAAAAAAATCTAAATATTTATTAATATTTTTTATGGATTTTTAAAAAAAATTGTTTGCTTTTGTGACCCCAGTGTATACAAAACTGTGTAACTTTTAAACTAAACGATTTATCACGATGAAACAAACTCCATAATGTTTGGAAGTAATTAGGTGTCGTCATAAAATAAAAATTATGGAAAAAAAATAGCCATAATCAAATATAAACATTTTTTTTTTTGGCAAAAATCTGATTTTTTTTTCATTAATTTTTACAAAAATTGTAAAATTTCTCAATAACATGCCCCCATCACCTTCTTTTTTTATAACTTTAAGTTATTCTCCATTGTATTAGGAACCTAACGGTAAAAATTGCATGTTTTTAACTCAACCCCAACATTTTTTATCAAATGTCAAAGAAAGGCCCAACGCATAGCTACGCACATTGTTTAGCAGGTAGATAAACTTTTTTTTGTTAACTTTGTTGTGAATGCGCGCGGGTCGTTTCAAAGATGGCACTCCGAACGCGGAATCGTATTGTTCTCATAAGGGTGGTTTGTTTGGGATGATAATTAATGCAAAAGAGTTCAATTGAAACCCATTTATTATTAAATACAAAATTTAATGCATCAGGTTCTCAAAATGTCCACCTCGTTGTTGTAAACACAAAGCCGCGCGAATTAGAATTTGGTGTGTCGCTCTCCTTATCATTTCGGGATCATTGCGAATATCATTCGCACAGTTTATTATGCGGTCACGCAAATCGGCCTCACTGTTGATGGGGGTACTGTAGACGCGTTGCTTCATGGTCCCCCATAGGAAATAATCAAGGGGCGTCAAATCGGGTGAACGCGCAGGCCACCCTACAGGTCCTTGCCGGCCGATCCATTTGTCATGATAATTTTCGTTTAAAAATCTTCTTACATTTGTAGCGTAATGGGCAGGACATCCGTCCATCTGAAGAAACATCCTTTGACGCACAGCCAGTGGGACATCTTCCAATAACTGAGGCATATCATCTCTCAATAGACTTAAAAATCTTTCACCAGTCAACGTTCTCGGCAATATGACTGGTCCAATCAACATGTTATCGATAAGACCAGCCCAAACATTTATCGAAAATCTTACTTGGAAAGTAGATGACCGTTTCAGTTTCGGGTTTTCACCTGCGCGGCACCATCTGTGTAAATTTCGACAGTTAGTAATACCGTCTCTAGTGAATGTCGCTTCGTCCATCCATAGTATTTTTCTTGGAAAGTTTGGGTTTGCTCTGGTTTTTCTTTGAATCCATGTGGACATCACACACCTTGGACGCCAGTCTACGTCTTCATGTAGATGTTGCACCCTTTGATAGTGATAAGGATGCAATCCTTCTTTCTTTAAAATACGCCACACTGATTTTTGGGATATTCCGTGACGAAGAGCCAGTCGTCTAGTACTTATGGATGGATCAGCAAACAAATCACTTAATACTGCTTGTTCAGTAGCCGCATCAATAATTACTTGAGGTGGCTCGCGACGATCTCTACTTGATCCAAGTCCAGTGATCGACAACCTTCTGTGAACTTCCTGGAAGTTTCGGGCAGATGGCACTGGTTGCCTGTTAGGATACGCAGCTATGTAAGCCGCGCGCGCAGCTCTGGCACTTCCTTGTCCCACTCCATAATAAAAATGTATGTCGGCGATGTGTGCCGGGGAAAATTCACTTAAACGCGGCATCATGTAGCAGCGAACGAAAGTTATGAAAGTCCAGCGAACGAAAGTACCGAAACACATGTAGCAGCGGCGAATAATTCGGAGCGACTGCCAGTCTGACATCTGTCATAATTCAAGTTCCTTTGGCTGGCCCTACCTCCCCGACCTACGCACATTCAAAAGAAAGTTTATCTACCTGCTAAACAATAGCTATGCGTTGGGCCTTTCTTTGACAGTTGATAAAAAATGTTGGGGTTGAGTTAAAAACATGCAATTTTTACCGTTAGGTTCCTAATACAATGAAGAATAACTTAAAGTTATAAAAAAAGAAGGTGATGGGGGCATGTTATTGAGAAATTTTACAATTTTTGTAAAAATTAATGAAAAAAAATCAGATTTTTGCCAAACAAAAATGTTTATTTTTAAATGTGGCTATTTTTTTTCCATAATTTTTATTTTATGACGACACCTAATTACTTCCAAACATTATAGAGTTTGTTTCATCGTGATAAATCGTTTAGTTTAAAAGTTACACAGTTTTGTATACACTGGGGTCACAAAAGCAAACAATTTTTTTTAAAAATCCATAAAAAATATAAATAAATATTTAGATTTTTTTTAACATTTTTTCCGTCGATAAAATTAAGCATAGATTCCCTCATTTCGATATGTGCACATTATAAAGACTCACACTGTATGATACTAAGATGACCGGTATATGAAACTATTTCAGGAACGTTATGGGAATCCATTAAACCTGATTTAATTTATTACCTCATACGCAATGTATCGTTACCGTGGCAAAACGCGCGTAGAGAACGGCAGCGCAGCGAGCCTTCGGCCGCCGAGTATTTCAACATCCATTGCTGATTTTTTGATTTTAGCTGTTTTATTTACATAAATGAAGTGCTGCGTACAGAAAATGTAATTTTATATTGAAATAAAGGAACAGTAATTGAAAAATGAAAAAAAAAAATGAAAATTTTCCTGAGAATATTTCCGGTGGAATATGATTCAAAATAAGGAGCTGAATGCACCCTGTTAGTTTGCGGAGGGCTGTCCCTTACACCCTGTATAGCTATTTGGGCACTCCGACTAAATGGGTTAGGTATATAGTTATATTCCTAGGGATATAACTATATGATGGCTACAAGAATCTTACTGCGACCTAAATACAGTTGTGGACGTGGACATATAATTAGGAACGACTGATACCAAAGTCACTTGTCGATAAACAAGTTTTCTGTTATTTTTTTATCAATTTAGTGATAATAACTTTTAACAACGCAGTTAAACAACAATTTTAATAGACTTTAATACTACACACAAGATACGCAAAATTGTTGTACTTCTATTAATAATTTAATTATGGTGCATTTGAACTACCTATTCGAAACCTAGCTGTGGAAAAATTATAGCAACGGGTAAAATGACTTCATTTAATAAACGATACTATAATTTATTCAATAAAATTAACAATATTAAATAGGTTTTACCACTGCTTACAAAACTAAGCATTAATATTTTGTGGGATGACTCTTGCTTTTATTAACTGCTCTGCAGCGACGGGGCATGCCATTTATAAAATTTTTACAGGTTTCAACAAAAATAGTGCTCCAAGATTCGACAAAGGCGTCATACAGTTCATTCAATTACTTGCCCTTTTAGCAGCCACACTCTTCTTTACTTCTCCCCATAGATTTTCGATCGGATAATCCGATCTGACCTGATCTGATCTGGGCTGTTTGCAGGCCAATCTAACACAGTGACTAGTTGATCACTAAGAAACTTTTTCACTGAATGAGCAGTGTGTTTGGAGTCATTATCATGTTGAATCCAAACTACAGGCAACGTTCAGCATAAGGAAGCATATAGTTCTCCTCCAATATTTATTTGCCTGTATTGAAATTGGTCTAAAATGCATTCAATCTTTGTAACTGGCCCAACACTGTGCCCTGAGAAAAATCCCCAAACTTTTATGTTTGCACCCTCATACTTAACTACTTTTTACGTGAACTTAGGATTAAATGCCTGCTTAGCCGGTCGACGCACATATGGTTTACCGTCAGAACCTAGTCTATTAATCTTCGTTTCGTAAGAAAACAATATATTTTTCCATTGACTTGCTGTCCAGTCGCCATACTTAAGTATGGTGGCGGTGTACTTAAGTAAGGTGCACCGAAAGCAAGATTAAACTTCGCTAGTAATTACTAGCCAAGTGTAATCTTGCTTTCGGTGCACCGTCTTGAGAAGTAGTACTCTCCGGGCGATTCTTCCAAATAACTTTGCATCCGATAAGCGTCATCGTACTGTACGCGCTGATAGGCCTCTATTGCCAAAACTTCCCTTCTTCTAATTTCAGAACCCAAGTATGGATCAGTCTTCACTGGACGAACAATCAAAGCATCTTTACACGGTGTCGTTTTTCTACATTTAGGTTTTCGAAGAACATTATTGGTAGTATTGAATTTCCTGACGTGACTTACAGCGTTAGTTTTGCAGCACTCCATATGGAGTGCTGCAAAACTAACGCTAAAAAATTGCTGATCATATGATCAGCAATTTTTTATACGACCAATCACGTTCATGTAGTGCCATAATCGTTTTCCGGGTTGATGGATCACAACTTTGCTTTTTACCCATGATTTTGAAATAATTATGTACTTTTGACTGAAAAAACGTTGGAGGAAGTAAACAAAGGATAGGCGGGAAATCTAAAAATGCTATTTGTTTTCGAAATTCAAAATTGTGAACATCATTATTTTTTGCGTTCTTAACTATTTATCCAGCGGGCAGTACTTTTGAAATAGGTACAACCAATTTACGATACATTATTTGTTTATAAAGAAGTGCAATTATTTTGATTATTGAGTATGAACCATTAAAACCTACTAATAATGCTGTATTTTATGTGATTCAAAGTTGTTATCTGAGAGTTGATTCAAAAGTAAAAGCAGAAGGTATTCAAAAGTGACTTCGTTACCAGTCGTTTCGAATTATACAGGTGGCGATTAGGTTATCACATTAATTGAAACCACGTATTCAGTACATGATTCTGGACTCCGCTACGTTAAAATTTTTCGTCTGTTATTAAAAAAACAAAATTTGCTGCTCCATACATTTTTGCCTACCTACGAGGTCAAAATGTATGGAGCAGCAAATTTTTTTTTTAATAACCGACGAAAATTTTCAACGCAGCGGGGTCCAGAATCATGTACTGAATGCGTGGTTTCAATTAATGTGATAACCTAATCGCCACCCTGTATAATATCATGTCTTTGACATATCTCGGGACCCTGGGGTTCCGGGCCTTTGGAAGGCGTACAAGGGGCCGAAGCTAACTCGCAGAGACCCGTTAGACGCTTTCATTGAAAATGATACACCAACCGACGATTATCCCTGTACGCACTATGCAAGTGCACCCAAGGAGAACCCCCGGTTGGTGTAGGACTATTGCAGGATAAGGGAACAAAGATATCGGACTATGGATTGGGGTGGCTGAAGTGGACTGGTTAAATAAAACTATGGAAGGATTATGGCCCCTGCCTAGCCAATGTATACGTACCTACAATACACGGATAAAATGCCACGACTTGCACACTCAATAAGGGGCCCCCGAAAACGGTCGCTAGCACATAGTGTCCACTATTATAGACCGTTAATAAAAAAATATGCATAAATAGCCAGATAATACATCTAAACGTCGTGCCCGTGTACTTATAACCGTGTACTTTTAACCTTCTTCAGTGTAATCGGCTTTTTTGTTTTTTGAGGTAGATCCTCACGCGCTTAGTATGAAGGTAGCATTCGAAGACCTCTGGCAGATTTCTAAGGGTCGCTTGCTTGCGGACGAAGCGTGATGGAGAGGCCATGTTCAGTAGTGGACCGTTGTAGGCTGATGATGATGATGATGATGCTCAACCTATGAAGGTAGCACTCGAAGACCTGTGGCAGAATTCTAAGGGCCGCTTGCTTGCGGACGAAGCGTGATGGAGAGGCCATGTTCAGTAGTGGACCGTTGTAGGCTGATGATGATGATGATGATGCTCAACCTATGAAGGTAGCACTCGAAGACCAGTGGCAGAATTCTAAGGGCCGCTTGCTTGCGGACGAAGCGTGATGGAGAGGCCATGTTCAGTAGTGGACCGTTGTAGGCTGATGATGATGATGATGATGCTCAACCTATGAAGGTAGCACTCGAAGACCTGTGGCAGAATTCTAAGGGCCGCTTGCTTGCGGACGAAGCGTGATGGAGAGGCCATGTTCAGTAGTGGACCGTTGTAGGCTGATGATGATGATGATGATGCTCAACCTATGAAGGTAGCACTCGAAGACCTGTGGCAGAATTCTAAGGGCCGCTTGCTTGCGGACGAAGCGTGATGGAGAGGCCATGTTCAGTAGTGGACCGTTGTAGGCTGATGATGATGATGATGATGCTCAACCTATGAAGGTAGCACTCGAAGACCTGTGGCAGAATTCTAAGGGCCGCTTGCTTGCGGACGAAGCGCGATGGCACGTACGTGCCCGTCAGTTCATGTTCGTCGCGCGGTACAGTATGGTGAATCCTCGGAAATCAATGGGCAAGTCATTGTACTACTCAATTGTCTGTTTTAACAAAGAGCTTACATACTCAAACAATATGATGGCACGTGAATAATGATTCTTAATTGAAATAAGATCATAATGCCGTGACCTCAAAATTAAAAGTTAATAAAATTAAAATTACGCAAACCACATTGATATAACAAACCACTACTTTATCACTTCCGTGAAACGACAGAAGTACATTAAGAAATAACAATGATTTTAAAAATAACCGCACCTGAGTTGACCTGAGTTGTTGGAAACAAAGAAAATAATAAAACTATGTTTCGGTTCAAGGGCAGCGGGCAGGTACACACGCGAAAGGAGATAAGTAAGCAACGCACACTAAAAAACTATTGCTACTGTACGTACTGCTATCAATGACAGCCACGCACACATCGCATTCGTAGAGTGAGTGCGCTAACTTCTTCTAAATGATAGTATAACATAATTTTGCCACAAAAGATAGTTGCTATCGTGGCGCAACAGGTAAGCATACGACCCACAGTGACAAATGAGTTCGAGTCACGAGTTTACTAAAATACTATTTTTGGGATTTTGTAATTTCAAGTTATTATACTAACTGAATAAAGCGATATTCTGACCGATTTGAGAATCTACTACCACAAGTTTCTCGACTACTTATAAGTATTTGTCAGTTTAGAAGCTAACTACCCCCTTTAAAAATATATTCCTGCCTTTAATAATCTAAATATCTTTTTCAGCTTTCAGGAGGTTCTCTTCACGCGGAACCACTATATCAATAATCATTGTGCGACGCTCTAATCGATCTATCACCACTATGCCTGGCTTATTGGCATTGGCAACAATAGTCCTGTCAGTGACGATAGATCTATCCCAATACAACGTGATATTGCCATTTTCGAGAACTGGGTTGGGCACATACCATAGTATATAGTACGGTACATCCGATTCCACAAAACTGTATTTAAGAGCAAGTTGCTAGAGGAAAGACTGGCTACAAGGTTGTGCCTATGCAAGTAATCTCTGTTAGCCAGACGAGAACAGTCGTAATAATGTGTCGGATTGATTCCCCCGGATGGTATGCCCGACAAATGTCAACCGTGCCGTCCTTCACTATATAATTCCGATTTTTGTTCATCATCATAACTTCGTTCATATTTGCAAAGACAAGACCTTCGATTTCCCCAAAGAGATCACCGAATCGCAACCAGGATACGGATGCTAACAGGTCTATAACGGCCCCATGTAGGACTCGGTAAAAGCGCCAGTGAAGCTCTTTGCTCTGCCATACCTCCCTGCGGTCATTAGTATCTAATACTAGGTTTGTGCCAGTTCTCGTTAGCCAAGGAAAGTGGGGTGAGGCCCTTCTCCACTGAGACCACATCTCGATGCATCCTCATGTAGGCTTCTAGAACGTATTCCCTGAGACTGCATACCTCACGGTTGTGCAGGGTCTTAGCATTTAAGAAGCCTCGACCTCCGCACTTTCGCGGGATGTACAGTCTCATCACCAATGTCCTTGGGTGATGCATCCGATTTGCGGTCAGCAGTGTGCGTATTATCCAGGGCGTCAAGTTCCGTTTGAGTCCATTTAAGTATGGCGAAAGAGTACATCAAAACCAGCATGACTCAACCGTTTTTTCCGCCTGATAAAAGACTATTTAATACTTTATTCAGGTGGCCAAAGAAGCGCTCCCTCAGCGATTGTTTCATGTCAGTAGCGTTGATGCGTAACGCTTCCGACATACCGGATTTGGCGGATCTCCTTTAACAAATATTTTTTTTAAATCATTAACACTACTCGTTTAGACGTGATATTCAGTTTAAAATCTTAAAAGTCGGTTATCGTCGCCTTAAGTGGTTTTTTTTAATATCTGCTACTTAAGAGCGTTTACGACTTATGGCATTTCATACAAACTTTCAAGTCCTTTTTTTCGAAATGAATGAAGCGATTTTAATTAAACTTCATACGCATAAGTAGGATACATAGGTCTAAAAAGTTAATAAAATTTAGAACATGTTCGAAAAATAGTGTCACAGCTAAATTTGACCGATTTAAAATTTTCCATAGGAACAGCGATTTCCAATTACTTTTAATTATTTAACAACAACATTCGAAATGTCTTATGACATTTCGAAAATGTTCTTAGCTAACTTTTTAAACCTATGTATCCTGCTTATGTGTACCAAGTTTCATTAAAATCGGTTCATTCATTTAGCTAGTCTGGAAGACTAATTTTTGCAAATGGTGGGAAATTAATCTAATTTAATGTCATCAATTAAGGGGGAAGCGCCAGGTAGCCCGCGAAATTCAATCTTTCTTATGTTTTTTTGTAATTTGTAAGTCAGTATTAAGTTGTATGTTGATTAAAGAATCATTCGCGACCGTAATAAATATGCATTTACAGAATTATAATCATCAAAATCAGTAATACTCTTTGTGAATGACTATTTCATGAAATCTTGACAATTAGGATTATACAAACTTATGGAATTGTATGATGATTGATAAGATCTGAATAGGCCTATCGAGCACAAAAATCCAGCTTCCGGCTACTAAGAATTTCATTTCATCCAAGTCCGTTCAGCCTTTTATGAAAAGAGAAATCTTTCACACAGCACACACACACACACACACCACACACACACAGACAAAAACACAGTACACAGTAAACAGTTTTTCTTTCTTTACAAACTTTCACATTTATTTTCAGTAAGTGTGTAGAAATTGCCACATGGCAGTGCGAAGTCATTTGGCTTTTATAATTCACTAGCTTTTGCCCGTGGCTTCGCTCTCGTGGAGGTCAGATATTATCCCATGGCAACGTACCATCGGGATATATAGTACCTATCCTATGTTCTAACACTTCTAACCCAGGTCATGGTCTACCTGTGTGCGAAATTTAATCAAAATCCGTTCTGCCATTAAGGCATGAAAAGGTAGGTAACAGAGAGAGTTACTGTTGGATTTATAATATTAAAGTATGAATTGGTAAGTTGGTTTTTTCTGATACAGGCTCTCTAATTTCATCCGAGTCTTCATACATCGGTGTTAATAAATAATGTTGCAATCAGCTTTGGCTAATGTGTTAGGCGACAAGTTTCTTCTGAACAGTTTTTGTTGGTTTTGAATAAATAAATAATTATTAAAGTATGCAGAACAAAGACACGGTAATATATAGATAATATTACCGTGACAAAGATGACAAAATTGGCCAAGTGCGTGTCGTACTCGGAACATTACGGGTTCCGTAGCACAAAAACTTAACTTATTTTTATTATTTGCTATGATAAGGGCTAGTAACTCGTAATATTATGTGAAAATGGCACAGCAGTAGCAGTAGTAGTTTTGTCAATAGTGTCAGGGGGCCTACCATCACATCTTAAAGCAGTAGGAGCTAGACCACCACCTCTTATAGCAGTATTATTGTAATCTTACTTCAGTGTGAGAAAGAGATGGAGCTATACAGGACGTCTAGCTCCATCTCTTTCCCACACTGAAGTAAGATTACAATAATACTGCTATAAGAGGTGGTGGTCTAGCTCCTGATTGTCAGTTCCTATAGCATCTGCACGCGTAGCATGCCCAACATAGAAACGGCTTTTGTCGACGGAAAAATAGACAAAATGACACATATCGCCATGCTTAGACGTTAGAAATCTTTCTACAATCTTTCATTTTGTCTATTCTTCTGTAGACAAAACCCGTTTCTATGGCGGTCATGCTACGCGTGCAGGTTGGGATGAAAGCTCACTTCACGGTGAGTTTTTTTTAGAGAATAGACCGGCTTTTACCATGTTGAGCGCAGCCATGTGCAATTCGTTAAAATTATGCTGCTGTTACTTACCTATTCTCTCAAAATTTGTCCTAAATTCGGCTTTTACGAAACTCGTGCCAGTAGAAAGAGTAACTTTTGTTTTGTTTGTAGAGATTGTAACAGTTTATTGACCTATTCTGTAGGTCAATAGAGAGGTCTGTGACCTTAAACTGACCAAATTAACATCGAATGACATCGATTGATGAATGGTTTAGTGCTGCCATCTATGTTCAACTCACGGAACTAATACACAAACATTGATATCCGGTGAACATAAGAGCTACATTGTTGTATGCTATGTAAATAAATATGTTCACAGTTTCTTGAACTGGTCACAGATGACGCTGTGAACAGGAACATTGTTTTCTTCTATATTTTTATTTTGTTTAGTCCGTGTGCTCATATTGTCATCCTGATTACGAGTTTGAGTATATAGGTGTCATATAATATCATCATCATAAGGGTATTATGAAAAATCTCATAACTTAGTCTGCTTTCAGGTCATACTAATCATTAAACTTTTACTAGACCTTAAATTATTTTTATTTTTATTAATAAAGGAAGCTGTTGTTGTTAAATTTAGAAAGACATGCGTATCTTTGTCTCCGCGTACATAAAAATTACGAATAACACAGTAACAGTACAGTACAATAAAGGGTATTGTTCAGTTGTTCACGCGCTACGCACACAGACGTGCGCACGCCCACACCCTCGCTAATAGAGTGTTGTCCAACACTCATACAAATTAACGTGCAATGAAACAAATTCGTATGCAATTATTTACCGGCTACGGACAAAGGGTTCCAATAGTCCACTCCGCGTTGGAGCGAACCGCGGGCGCACTTGAATGCGCGACGTATCGTAGCGCGCACGCGCGGAAGTTTTATTGAAGAAATAGTGTAGTTCACGATCGGCAAGATGTTGGCCGGGGCGCAAATTGTTGATGAAACTAGTGTCGCGTTTACGACGGGAAACACCGGGACCACAAGAGCTAGTCCCGCGATGCCTCCCGTCCAGGGATCCTCCCGGGAAGCCCAGCCGGTTGCCCCGCCACCTGCGCCTGCGCAGGGGCTCCACATGATCCCTAAAGTTGACCCAGTGGACATACATTTCAGCAATATCACATGCACAGTCAAGCTGGGAATAACTAAAGGTAAATTAAACAATTTATGTACATAGTTGTCTGCTGGAAACGGAAGTCAATGTTCATCCCTTACTGTAGGATTCTTTGACAGTCGTTACGGGTCGTCAGAAGCCCGAAAGTCTGACAACCAGTCTTACCAAGGAGTATCGTATTAGCCAGTAACTGGGTTGTGGAAATCAGATAGGCAGTCGCTCCATGTAAAATCAGATGATGATGACTGTAGGATTTTTAATTACTTGGGTATTTTTTCATTTTTACTGTAGTCTAATATTACCTAAAACATAATAATTAAAACTAACTGTTACTGAAAGTAAACCATGGTCGAATTCCTTACCTAGTGATCCCTGCACAATTAAAGGTTCTGAACTGCCCTACTTAGGACACTAGATCCAATTTAAAATTGAACTGTCAAAGCGTTTTAATCTGGATTTAACTATATTTTAGTTTGACAGCACTAAGATGGCACTGAGTTATTAGTTTAGTGAAAATGGTAATTTTGCTATTGTGAATTTGTCGTTTTTCATCTAAAATTTAGATTTTCTAACTAAATCTGACTATTTTTAATCGCGATTAAAAAGGTGTGGAATAAAATTAGTTGGCATGAACTAAAATTCACACCAACACCTCGAGTTCAGGTGCAAAAACAGTACTGTAGCTTTTTTTCTTTTCTTTTGTTTATAATAATATCTCGAAAACGGCTGTGTCCTATCGCAAAAATAATGAAAATTTCGACCCTCTTTATGCAGCCCTTAAACCCCTAAATCTAAACATATAGGTAATCATTTTTCATATTTTCCATACAAAAAGTAAAAAAAAATCATTTAAAACACGTCGAGGCTGCCGCTCTGCGCACCTCCGGCTCTAAAAAAAATTCACGATAAACAAGCACCACGTGGAGTCGCGTGATTGTCAAATTAGATTATAGTTCTGTCAAAATTATTTTTAAATTTAGTGATATTTTTTTGCAGAATAGCTTTAAGATTCTCATAGCCAAAAAAAAGTAAGGAATTTTAGTAAGAGTTTAGTTAGTTTAGTTCGGTGTACAAGAGAATCGGCACCAATGTTGTGATTGGAACTTTTACTAACAATATCCACATTCCAAATTCAAATCACTTTTAGTCCCTAGGGATTAAAGAGCTATTTTAGTCCCTGTTTACAAATAATAAACTAGCTCTTTTTAAATAGATGTGATAAAAAAGAACTTTTTGTATTGTTGTGATTATATTGTATCTGTGTATCCTTTGTTGGTGACCCCAAATAAATAAATACATAAAAATGGGTGCAAGACTATTGAAGAAGTGCACAACAACTCCACAAGTCGTGATAATGTTACTCGATATGCTACTACAAATAACTACGTGTGGATATGATGATTATATCGCCAGTAATCCGATAATAAATACGTATGTAATTAATAACTTAGTCTTTCTGTAAACGCGGTTTACACTCGTGTCTATAAATTTATCTTATATACCTACTTATTATGTTTCTATGTGGTTTTTAGATAATACGCGATGTGAATGTTAATTAACTAACTAATGTTAAGATTTTCATTCGACGCCGGCACAGTTTTTAGGGGTCCGTAGTCAACAAGGAACCCTTATAGTTTCGCCATGCCCGTCCGTCCGCAGCTTAGCTCAGACACTCTTAGTACTAGAAAACAGACTATAATTTGGCATGGATACGCCAATAACGCCAATAAAGTGGCAAAATAAAATCATGCAAAAAAATTTTTTTAGGGTACCTACACGTAAAGTGGGGATGTCTTTTTTTCTCGTCTACCCCATGGTGTGGGGTGTTGTTGGATAGGTGTTTCAATAATATTGCGGGTTTGTGAAAACAATTTTTCGATTAAGGGATCTGTTTCTGAAATATTAAGCTATAAAGTGCTATTTTTTTTTAGAGTCAAGTATCCCCCCTCCCTGCCAGCTAAACAGTTAGTTTTGGATATGTGAAAAAATTCACGGTAGAAGTATATACAACGAAGTTAAAAGGAAAACTATCACAGCTAAGAAGGCTTTACAAGTTTACGAGTAACAATCGACCAACATACATTTGCAGTTGGAATGCATGAGAGAACATGTTTTTATACTACAATGTTAAGTTTGTTCTTGGGAACCCCTCATTGTGCGTGATCCGACACGCACTTGGCTGGTTTTTTTTCTGTATCTAACTTGCTGGCTGCCAGTAGGACCCAAGATATAACCTGTATTGCTAGTAACACCTTCTTTATCGTTCTGATAACAGCTGAAGGTTCTCCTGAATGAACCTGCTTGGTTGTGTTAATACAACAACAACAATATATTGCAAGTCACGAATCTACAAAATATTAATGCAGCCTTCGATTGCAGATTTTTAGGTCTAAGTATAATTTTACAGAAATATCAATCTCTTACAAACTACAGAGAGTTAGATCTATCGTATTAATTGTCACAATATACTTGTACTATCAATGATAAAAGACTTTTCCTGAATCCCTAGAAGATCACCTACTCATGTGGTTGGTAATCAGTTGGCAATCAATCAGAAGCAGGAAATCATGCTTCAATGCAGCTACGTTATGTTAACAACCCATGTCATCCATCCTGGAATGATAGTTTCATAATTGAACAATTTTGTCAATTACTTCTAACCTAGTCTCTCTCTTTCTCTCTCCCGTTTCCCAGCTTTAGTGCCACATTGTTGTGGGGGCTGCTTTTCTTATCTTCAGTCACAAATTTGCCTTGAATTATAAGTATTTAAGCCTCAATCATCTCAGCCTCTCAACTCTCTCTCCCCTCAAAATACTCTACTAAAACCAGTATCGTTCTCTACTTTCTAAATCCCATTTGCTCATAAGGAATCCATTTACTCCTATACAATAGGTCCCGGAATTAACGCACAACCTCTTAAGGGGTCAATATATGCATCATTATGAACAACATTTGCTATGGTACCAAACCTGACATCGTGAAAAAAAATCAGCTGTTGTCATAACTCGTCAAAATGTAGGAAACAGCTGATTTTTTTCGCGATTTCAAGTTTGGTCCCATAGTAAAAGTTATTCATAATGAATACAATGACTCTTTAAGAGGTTGTGCGTTAATTCCGGCGCATGTTGTATGTCATCCTGAAGGTTTATTAGGTTGACGACAATCAGTCTCCTCAAAGCCTATTAGCATATTCTTCAGGACGAATAGCAACCACAAACTTTGTGGAGTGCAGGCTTTGGTAACCATAAACTTATTTGATACCCGTATTCATAGTTGATAGATCATTTGTATTCAAATAACAGCTGCACGGGTCGATCGATCAGGTTAAGCTACGCTTGTCGCAGTTGGTCCGTGGATGGGTGACCATCTTCATATATTTACATACCAAGACGAGAAAGCACGTTAAGCCGTTGGTCCCAGCTGTCATTCGCGGATCTTTGACAGTCGTTACGGGTCGTCAGAAGCCCGAAAGTCTGACAACCAGTCTTACCAAGGGGTATCGTATTACCTAGTAACTGGGTTGTCGAGGTCAGATAAGCAGACGCTCCATGTAAAATGCTGGTATTCAGCTGCATCCGGTTAGACTGGAACCCGACCCCAGCATAGTTGGGAAAAGGCTAGGCAGATGGTGATGATAGTGGTAGGAGCAACAATGCGATTGCATAGATTAGTTCAAGTCTGTAGCAAGGTTACTAATGATGCTTTAATTAATGCGCATAGATGATAGGAAATGTAAAGTGACGTACAACGGCAGTGTAAACAATACAACGGGAGACATAATGCCGGTTACGATCAAGACCAAAACAGTTACCGTATACTTAGGGCGGATTTCACCAATGAAACTAAACGCGTTCAAGCACATCTAAATCACGTTCGAGAGCTGTCAGTGTCATCATTGTTATGGAACATTGATACTGACAGCTCTTGAACGCGATTATGACGTGCTGATCGCGTTCAGTTTCATTGTGAAATGGGCACTTAGTTACTTATTGTGCGTTTGTCTTACTTACAAAAAAGTATCAAAACACTTATTTGGCTATTGCTTTGCGCACTGCGGACAACTCGTTTTATGACCTGAAAACTACAATGATTAATACTACTTAATTATAGTTAACTAGCTTCTGTCCGCGACTTCGTCTGCGTGGAAGCCAACTGTACCTACCGTAAAATATATCCTACGGCACTTGGCAATAGGTAGGTAGTGTAGCTTTCTACCAATGAAATAATTTTTAAAATCCAATGAGTAGTTTCGGAGATTTCCCACTACATTCAAACTTACAAACCTTACCTTTTACCTTACCTTACCTCTTTATAAAATTATTACAGACAAAGCGTTTTTCTATCATCAAAATATAGCAGGAGGTACCTATTGTAAAATCCTGCTTTTTTTTGTTTTTGGGGAATGGCATCTCGCAGTTCAACCTATAGGAGGTTGTCGACTGCTTAACCGGGCTTTCCTGTGGATGCCTCAATAAATTAAGGCCTCCAGCCAGGCTTAAAACTAAGACTAAAAACTAAGCGACTACACGCTAAGGGCACCCCCTGTGGGGTACGGACCTCGGCTTAGGGCGTCGCTGGGAGAGGACAGCAATGGGACATGCTGGATCGGATTATTTGGGGGCAAATTTAGAATTACGGGCTCAGCTGCGCGGGCTGGCTCGAGCAAGGGTCGGGGTGGGTATGGACGGGGGCGTCGCGGTGGCCCTCGGCGGCGAGGACGGAAGCACGGCGGTCTCGATTTGAGTTTCCGGATCGTGCTGGTGGCGGGATTACTCTCCTGGAGGAGAGTTATGGCGTCATCCGGGACGGTTAGGGCGTGCCTAGGACGGCGGATGCGACTTATGCGCGACGGTGTGTAGCGGGCGGCCGCCGCAATCAGGGGATTCGGGTGTTTGGAGGCAGATTCGAAGAAACGCTTGGCGAGGCGTTTCATGAACTGCTGGACGGTTGGGATTTTTAGATCAACGTGAAGAGACTCGTTGCGTACATAATAGGGTGCCCCCGTGACCTTTCTGAGGAAACGGTTCTGTAGGGTCTGCATCCTATGGAGCAAGTGTGGCTTAGCGTGCGCAAATACAACACAAGCATACGTCATGATGGGACGGATGACTGCGGTGTAGATGCGCAGCTTGCACTTAAGAGATAGTTTGCTACGCGCGGTCAGGATGAAATGAAGCCTGCCGAGAGCGCAAGCGGCACGCGAACGCGCCGTCTTGATGTGCTCTCTAAAGGTCAGGTGTTGATCTAAGATCACGCCAAGGTATTTGGCTTGCTTCTCCCAAGGGATCGGCTTGCCATACATGGTGATCGGGCTAGGAAAATCCTGCTTGAACTATCATATCAGCAAATAATTAGAGACCGAAGTGTTTACTGCTTAAAAATATCACAGGGATGGCTTAGTTTTAAGCAGAATTAGAAGATAAATCAACTCTAAGGGTGAATTTCACCAATAAAACTAAACGCGATCAGCACGTCTAAACCGCGTTTAAGAGTTGACAGTGTCATTATTCATGTGGAATATTGACACTGCTAGCTCTTAAACACGGTTTAGATGTCTTGATCGCGTTCAGTTACATTGGTGAAATTGGCACTAAGGTCACTTGTTGGAATCGACCTACAACTTATTCGTAGGTACAAAGTGTTTCTTGCATCGATTGAGCCTCTTATCGATTGAGCCGCAGCTAATAACCAGAATATATATGTACGTCGCCTTGACTCGGTTGCTACATCATAACGATTACGACTTACGAGTCAAGTTCACTTCTTGTTACGTATACGAGTCGACCGAAGAACAAGATGGTAAACATATGTATAAAAACTTTTGCAAAAAAAAAAGCAACTGACTTCCAAAGCAAAGACTACAAAGTGAAAAATTATTTCAGAAGTCGGTGTCTTTGGATCCGATTTTGCCACCGACTTCCAAAATTAAATTTATTTTTCACTTCGTAGTGTTTGTTTTGGAAGTCGGTTGTTTTTTTTTTTAAGTTTTTTATTTTTCACTTTTTGGTGGGTCGGATTGTAATTTATCTAAGTTACAATAGCTGACAACTGCTCATCACCTTTTACAAAACATTGCTTTCCCGATGCAGGGACATTAATTGTTGAGGAGTTCTCCTGGTACTTCACCATCGGCTCCACTTCACCATATGCATTGTGACGAGCTTATATTGCTTAGCAATAATTTTAAAGTAATCGAATTGCAACCCGTGAAATACTTATTTTGAGTTGTTCCGGTGGCCATCTTAGCGTCTGTGGTCTTCGTCATCAGTTCCACTTCACCAAATGGTGCTTTCCGAGAGCAAATGCACAAGTTAGGTACTATAAAAAATACCCAAATCGCTATAGGTGTGCCTATAATATTGAAGAGTTCCCTAGATTTCTCCAGGATCCCATCATCAGATCCTGACCTGATGACAATGGAACCACCTGGAAACTATACCCTTTCAAACAAAAAAATTATTTTCCAAATCGGTCCAGCCGTTTTTGAGTAATCAGGGACCACACATAAAAAAAAAAATTCCGACGAATTGAGTGAGAACCTCCTCCTTTTTTGAAGTCGATTAAAAATCATTTATAACCAGAATGCATCTCATAACAATTCCAATAAGCCCAAACAAGGCTAGGATACATTGTTATATTACGGAGTTTCAGTGCCTACCTTTCGGCTTCATCATCAGATCATTTCAATGATACCATTTTCAACAGAACCATTTATTTAAAGCTTCGTCATAGTCGCTTAACTATCTTAATCGAGGTATCTTATCGCCACCCGTGAAATACTTAAAATACTTATCATTGAGGAGTTCCCGTGGCCATCTGTTCGTAAGCATCAGGAATGTTATGGGGTGGGAGGACTAAGAGGGTTAAAATTTTGGAAGTCAGGTTTACAGCTGTCAGTTTGATCGATGTTTACTAGGATCCTAACTAATTTATTTTGAAGGTTGAAGGGTGTTGGTGCATCTGTGCTATTTCCCCAAAGGGTAGCGCCGTAGCTCAGTCGTGCATAACCATACGCATAGTATGTGGTGAGCGCTGTTTGAAGATTGGTGTTTTTTTTAATTTCACGGAGAGCATACGGAAATCTTGAATGTTTTTATCTAAGTTTTTGTACCTATGTGTATTTTCCAGTTTATACGTTTTTTTTTACTCTAGTCCAATTAATTTAAATAAAATTCTTTACCTAACAATTTCGTCACTTTTATTTTTATTGAAAGAAACAGCAAACAGTTATAATTATTATATGTATTTATGAACTTACAACTAGTTTAACAAATCATGTTTTGGTAATATGTAGGTATAATCCACAACGCTGCCCACAAGTAGACATAGAAGTAAAAAAAAATATCTCGTGTCTTATAAAGTTATAACATAGTGGTAGAGTTTTAATTTGCCGTGAATGTTTAAAACCTTCTGTGCCCAAAGCAGTTTTTTTAATTTAGCAACGTTTCAATTACTTAATTTATTATGAACCTAATTTACGGTACTTACCGGTTAAGGAAACCGGTACTGTAAAGTCGAGAAAGTTATAAAACACAAATCCGCATTTTACCTTGTAAAATACCTAGATACTCAAAAATATAGATAATTTAAGATAATGCATATACCTATAGCAATTATCAAATACCTACCATGATCCAAGTGGCTTTAACACAATCGGTATTTAATCATAAGTTTATAATTACCACGAGTTATTGATTTTATTTTATTGTCTTTTCAAATACAAACTATGTACATATTTACAAGTTCACATAAATGATACTATAATATAGTACTCTGTAATGTAATCATCTCCAGCTTGCGTCAGGTATTGACTTTTAACCTAACGGGGAGAAAATGGTAGAACACGTGGGTAATTATTAAATAATAACTAGCTACTGCCCGCGGCTTCGCCCGCGTGAGCCCTAATTCTTTTCAGCCTAAGTTACTCTTTATGACATCAGCTATCTGCCAGTGAAAGTCCCGTCAAAATCAAACAAATAAATAATAAAAAAAATAAAAATAAAAAATCGATCCAGCCATTTCGGAGATTAGTCGGAAAGAACAGACATTTTTTTTAATAGTTTTTTTTTTTGTTATAAGTACCGTATATACTTGTATGCATTTAGTAAAAGCTCTTATTTTGACTTTACAAACAGGCATTTTAATTTTATTTATTTGTATGTTTAAGTATTGTTAGTAAATGTAGGCGTCCAAGCAAAAAGGGTCCAGTAGTGGGTTATTGAATTAAGACCAGATTCGGTATCTAGAATAGTCAATTGATAATAAGGATTAAAATAATATTCAAAAACTGGCACATTTTTTTATCAGGCATTTGAAGTTGAAACTGAAAAAATTTGATTTGAGAAAAAGCATTTTCAAAGTTTGATTTTTAGTACAATACATTTTCTGATGTTTCTAAGTACATTTTCTGGTACTTAGAAACATCATATACGACTTTATATGATGTTTCTCCGAGATATACGCAGTTTTGTAAAGTTGGGTGAAAAAATTGCATTTATCGATTTTAATTGATTATTAATTAATGCTCAATTAAAACCGAAAAATGCAATTTTTTCACCCAACTTTACAAAACTGCGTATATCTCGGAAAATAAATGCCGAGAACTGGACCCTTTTTGCTTGGATTCCCACATGACATAGATGCTGTTTACAATTTCTTGCTATTGTGACACAAGCAAAATACATAAATGACACGTGACTGTCTGGTAAATTAAACTGAGGTCTCTATCAAAGATAGAGTGCTTGAATACACAAACAATTCTCCAACTATGTTCATCAGAACTCACTCATTAGCCCTCTTCAATCTGGGTTCAGGCCTGGGCACAGCATTATTTCCGCTCTCCTTAAAGTGACTGGCGATATAAAGGCAGGATTGGAAGGCACCAAAATTACTGCTTTAGTGTTGGTTGATTTCTCGAATGCCTTTAATACCATCAGTCACGACATCCTGTTAGCCATTCAGTAATTTGTTATGGTCTCTCCCGAAGCGCTGGAATGGTTCTCCTCTTACATTCGGGAACGTCAGCAGTCCATTCATGTTGGGGATTCTTCTTCATGCTGGTGTGATTTGGAAGCTGGCGTTCCTCAAGGCAGTATACTTTCTCTTCTCCTGTTTTCTATTTTTATTAATCTTATAACTTCCGAACTTCAGTGTGCGTATCATCTGTATGCCGATGACTTGCACTTCTACTGTCAAGGGAAGGTTGATGAATTGCCTGATGCTATGGACAAATTAAATAGGGATTTGATAGCCATAAAAACCTGGGCTGATAGATTTGGTGTAGCTGTAAACCCTACGAAGTGTCAGGCGATCATTATTGGCAATCCTCGTGGTATTAGCAAGGTAGATAGTATACAACCTTGCAACCGGTTCTCTTCAATGGTATGGTCGTTCCTTTAAGCACTAACGTGAAGGACTTCGGCTTGCACATGGATAGTACCCTGAACTGGCGTACTCAAGTAGCTAGGGTAAGCCAGAAGGTCACTAGAACGTTGCGAGCTCTGTACCGATTGAAAAATTTATTAACATCGAGTACGAAGACAATGCTGGTGCAGTCCTTAATTTTCCCTATTATCGATTATAGTGATATGTGCTACTATGACCTGAGTGCGAATCTCCTCGACAAACTTGACCGTCTTAACTGCGTCATAACTGCATTCGATTCGTTTTCATTCTTCGTAAATATGATCATGTCTCTGCGCATCGGTCGCTTCTAAAGTGGTTGCCCAGACGCCAGCGCAGAGAGTAAAGGGCGCTGACTACCTTGTTTTCATTTCTTGACTCTCCCTCTGCCCCTAGTTATCTAGCCCTCCACTTTCAGTACATTTGCGCAGACCACAATAGAAATCTACGTTCATCTCACAATCATAACGTCTTTATCAGTGTCCCACTCACCGCACAGATTTCATTCACTCTTCCTTCTTCATTCAATTTATCTCTCTGTGGAATGGAGTGCATTCAATCCAGGATGGCAACCAACCGATTATCCATTAAAGTTCGCGAGCACATTCGCAAGAAGCTGGCAGTATCAACACAACGATAATGTTTTCCCATTGTTTGTCTTATTTGTTTCAGTATATTTACATTTGTGCTAAAAAACTATTTGTAAATAATTAGGTGTATATATTATATTTATAGTTTTTGATAGGTATATGTACAACTTTATATTTAAATAAATATTTATTCTTCAATTCTCGCTATTGCACCTACCACTGTTTGTCTCTTCATCACCCAAAGGTTGACTGGTAGAAAATGCCTATGCCATTAAGACCGCCTCTGTACATTTGTGTGCGCCTAAGATAGGCGTAAGGCGTACTGTGAGGGACCCCGCCAGATGGACCAGGCTGGGACAGACTTGATGCAGAATGTGGAGGACAAGATGTTGTGGCGCAACCTGGGAGAGGCCCATGTCCAGCAGTGGACATCGATAGGCTGAGTTGATTTATTGCCAAATGTTTAGCTGCCATGTTGTACTGTCACCGACCTTCCAGAAACAATATGTAGTACACCTACAAGAATAAGAATATGCACTGTGAATTTTTCTCTCCCTCATTCGTTTTAATATCTAAACGTTTGTTATACTTAATCGGTTCACGGAGGGTAAATGAGACACAATAAAATTTATTTTATATGACGTCTATAGACGTCAACCGTCCGCCCGCGAAAGTGCTAAGCAACTTCGATAGCTATTGCTTCATTGGTACCTATACATAATTGACCTATTTATATGTACAACTAACTGTGCCCCGCGACTTTGTTCGCGTGGAAGTCGTAAGATACACAATTTATGCTAAAATAACAGTCACATTTTAATAAAACTCCCTCGTCCCCCAATCCGTCGCGTTGCACCGACCGCCCGCGTTATTACTTCGTTTTCGCTTAGTGTTCTTTCTGACTTTTTTCTTTTTGCTCGTCTCCTAAGGATCGTAGCGTGATGTTAAATAGCCTATAACTGTCCTCGAGAATTGGGCTACAAAATGCAGAAATAATTTTTCAAATCCGACTTTCTTGTTCACAATTTCATGGGTTTTAATTTTTTGCGTGGAATTCTAATTATTTTTCTAAAATAAAAGTAGCCTAAGTTACTCCCCGTAATATCAGCTATCTGCCAGTGAAAGTCCCGTGAAAATCGGTACAGCCGTTCCGGAGATTAGCTGGAACAAACAGACAGACAAAAATTATAAAAATTGCTTTTTGTTATAGGTACCATATATACTTTCTTAAGTATTTGGTAAAAAGTTGTTATTTGACATTACAAACAGACACTGCAATTTTATTTATTTGTATAGATTGGACACTTAATCATCTAACATTGAATGATTGCGTACATTCGAACATTTACTTAAGGCGCGGTAAGACGTAAATCTTTAGGTATTTCAGTAGGTAGACAAATACGGTTGAAAATGAAATTTTAGTTGAATCTCGTGTCCGTCAATATGAAAGTTATTTCCCAGTTTTAATTTAATTTAAAAATAAATAAACCAATAAGTTAAAACATTTTTGCATATTTCTTTAGTTGATTAAATTTCCTTTTTTATGGTTACAAAAATATTGTTGCTCAAATTATTGAACATTTCGAGAAGAAATAGTTTTTTCGTGTTCTTTCTTGCATTTTTTTTTCAAGATGCTAGATCATTTCTATAAAACATCTTATTATAATTCTTTTGTTTATGCACTTGACTATACACTGATTTTTTTGGGCTTGTAATATTTAGCAATACCTACGGCTAACTTTGCGACGAAAAAGTGGACGTTTTACGGTGTCCTTGATTGGGCAGCGCCTTAATCTATCCTTATCCATGGATTAACAAAATTATCAACATTATCGTGACATGGATACAAGGGAATTAATACAACGATATTTAAATGTAGGTACTAAATAGCTAAATACCTTAACGTTTTGTCGTGAAACTTTTTTAATGAATTATATTTTCTTGTCATTCTGTTGGTATTCTACCAAAAATGCAAGGTTTATGAAAAGATAGGAACATGTGGTATCCCATCCATACGATACCAGCTCCTACTTGTAAAGTTCATGTTAGAATATATGCATCGAGAGGCGTAAAGTACGATGTAGCATCGGCAAAATTCATAAAACCGATCACCATCCGAACTGAGTGCACCTTCAAAATCACCAATCTTTATAACTGCTTTAGGCGAAAATGATCTTTACGCAAACGCAATAACTTATAAAGTCATATTTATGTAACCAAATACATTCGTAAAATTGAAATTAATGAATGCAAATTTTCAAAGTTATGCTACATTTAAGTTGTGTCGTACTGTACCGGCCTAAGCCAAAAACCTACCGTAGGCGTGCCTACGATAGGTACGTGGTTACGTGTAAAAGGCGAAAGATTTATACGTTTTGAAGGGAAACCAGAGAAATCGCTTCTCGGCCTTTTGGCTAAGATCAAAGTGTAGTGGTTACGTGTAAAACATTGTTACACCTATCTACGAAGGTCACCTACAATCAAGATCATGATCAACATAAAAAGTCCGTACGAAGTCCGATCTCTATAGAGATCGGACTTTGTTCGGTGTCGTTCGTTGGAGTTATAACTACTTAATTAATTGCAAACTTACAATATCACCAAATAAAGCATCACCTTTGTACGTATTTTTCTGTTCCTTTCTTCTTGTCTGTTTATATGTGTGTACATAAACTGTTAAATAAATAAATACCTAAATATCTACATGTACTCTATTATGATACTACTCTCCCGGATATGCGATACTACGGCTCCTTATCAAGATATCGGTGATAACTGCGATAAGAAAACTCACTTGATCGCCTAACAATCGTAGGTATATACTTACAAGTAGTGTTCGATAAAATGCACTGAACAGTTCGTTCAACCCATTTGAATTGTCCAGTTTTCGTGTAGTCCCCTCCAAAATATAGGATGTGGTCAATTTTGAGTGGTAACCGGTCATCATGGGGGATAGAGACCTTGACATTAGACTGGGACGGCATGAGGAAGAAGCGAAAAAGATGGCGATCAAAAGAATTGGGCAATCAGTTGCAGCAGTCATTCCAATTCCATTTTATGCCAACTTTTTTAATCTGGAATGGTCAAAAACATCCATTCAGAAAATCAAATTAATAGCTTGGTGTTTATTTTCTAATTACAATGGTTTACAGTTTTACATAACACACATGGTTTACAGCTTTACACTCATTATACGATGTTACTTCACGCCTACATAAACTTAATACAGCCATAAACTTGTATTATTTCTATTATAGAATTTAGAACAGGTAGGTAACTGAGTTGTCAAACAAGAGGTGAAAAAAAATAAAAAAAGTGATGTCTCCAAAATCCAGGGAAAGAAAAAATCGTCTCATTACAAAGAGTTTTTTTTAATTTAAATACCTCTTGTATTTAAATAAAAATATACACTAGTTTTAGACACCTCTAGCATAACTAAAGCATAACTAATTACGTTAAATTATTGTTATTAACTTGGAACCGTTTGTGTGATACTGATAAGCTAGGTAACGTTATTCGATACGACGTTATCACGGCAAATAGACATTGTTTTTATAACCCCGACACTGACTAGGAAATAATTAACGTGACGAACCTCAAACTATGATTTGAAAATACATAATGTTATGACTAGAAATTGTTAGCCATCTTGTTGTCCGTCTGAGTCCATAAAAACTATAAAGGCATGGCAATGTCTTACCATAGCAAAATGAACTTCATAGCTCATGGGTAGCCATGAGCTATAAAGTTCTTTATGCAGAAGGAATTTATAGAACGCTTGTGCTTGTGCCCAGTTGCAAACTGAAACTAATTATGATGAGAGATAATGATTATTAAAAACTCAAGTCGCAGAATATCTAACACAGTATCATGTGCAAAAATGTTTACAAAAAGAAATACTTAATGTTTTTGTTATTACCTACACATTCTTATCGTTGCTATTCAAAATATAAATATTTGGAGATATACATAAATACTTGTAGACCTACATAACGTTTCTTTTCTCAAATAACTTATTTTCACACGTGACGTTGTTCTTACAAATAAATCTTAGGCTATGTCATTAGGCGGCTTCTGTGGGCGGGAAATAGACAAAGGTTGTCGCACCAGAACGGGCGGGTATGACGTAAAACGCAAGCTCGGAGTATGAGAGTAGTTAGCGCACACACCTCGCGAGCTGGAATGTGGGTACGATGACTGAAAGAGGAAGGGAACTAGCAGATGTTTTAAAAAGGCGACAACTGAATATAGCGTGTCTGCAAGAGACGAAGTGAAAGGCTAGAGAGATAGGAGAAGGATATAAGTTTTATTACTGTGGAAGCGATGGCAAGCGAAATGGTGTGGGTAATCAACAATTCATTTTTCATTCACTCATTCAATTCATTCATGAACAATTTATTTTTGTGTTTGTGTTCTTTTTTGCGTCATGTTTACCGCAAATAAACGTATTTTCTTTCTTTTCTTCTTTCTCTCAACACGCAAGTGGGCCTTAGTCTCACAACACAGACTCATAATAATAGAGGTAAGAGTCAGTGTCTCGTCCAGTAGGAACAAGGAACGACTCCCACCCAAAATCAGATGTCGTATGATAGAAAAATAGGAATGTGCCAGTATGTTTAAGATTCAAGTGGTAGGTAAAATGATTGAAATGGAAGGAAAATCTGTGCATGAATGTTGGAAAGCGATGACGGCTTTTATAAGGAGACTACGAAAAGAAGTATTTGGAGAATCGAAAGGGAAATGTATGATAGAAAAGGATACGTGATGGTGGAATAAAGTCGTGCTAAAGATGCTTAAAGAAAAAAACGCGTTTAAAGAATGGCAGGGTGTAGAAAACGGGAATGATAGTTTGAAAGATGATAAGAAGAAGATTTATAAAGAATAGAAGAGAAAGGCAAAAAAGACGGTAGCCATTTCGAAGGCTAAGGCGCAGAAGAAGTTGACTCACTAGGCAGCCCTAGAGGCCAGAAGGAGCTCTACCGGATTACAAAAGCAAGAGAAAGGAGAACGAGAGATATAATTCACATTCAATATATGAAAGACGACGCCGGTAAGGTCCTGTCCAAAGATGACGAAATAAAAGAACGATGGAAGAATTATTGTCGCGCTTCTGCTCCAACTTTCACTCGTGCAAAGCAATGACGAAGTAGATCGGATGGTAAGCACAGAATTAATACTGGATGGATGAAATGGCGACAGGTCACGGGAATAATCTGCGGCTCCTGCATTCCCCTTAAACCTAAGGAGAAGGTATATAAAACAATGGTTAGACCTGCTGTCTTGCATGGATTCTGATCCATACAAGACAGCAGGTCTAACCATTGTTGCATATTGAATTCTAAGAGGCATATGTGGTGTTACACGAATGGAAAGAATAAGAAATAAGTACATAAGAGGAAGTCTGAAAGTAGCACCGGTGAAAGTTGTGCGGAAATCGGTTGTCATGGTATGGGTATGTGATGCTGGAGGTGAGAGATGTGATGCGGAGGAATGAGGAAAATGTCGTGAGGAAAGTTTTGGGTATGAATGTCGGTGGCTATAAGAGTAGGGAAAGACCAAAGGAATGATGGATGAAAGATGATATGGCTAGAAAGGGGGAGACTACTGAGATGACGACTAATAGAGAAGTATGGAAGAATGGCACATGTTGACCCGGCCCCAAATAAATTGGGATAAGGGCAGGAGAATGATGATGTGCAAGTATGTCGCTTATAGATATTATATATTAACATTAAATATTAACAGCATTTCTTACTGAATTAGATAAAAGTTATGTTTATAAGTTATTGTTTAGAGTTAATATAGGCATGAAGAACCGGGTGTAAAGTTCACTCATCCTCTATTGAAAAGGGAGGATCCCCCAACCAGAAGGATGTTGTATCTGGTGGACTACTGCCCAACGATTGATGTCGGGACGTTGTATATACTAGTCGCACGGTAAACTCTGATTGCGCGATGCAGGATTTTGCGTGACGTCGGTGTGATGCGTTCGCATGTGGCGATGTAGATATGCCGCCATAGTTAGTTAAAAGTAAGCTAAGAGGTGAACTTCATAAACTGTGGGTATATCATACACATAATTATCAGTGAAGTTTAATTTAATGTTGAAGACATTCTGACATGAAATTCCTTCACACCCCTGTCATCTGAAAAAAGAGCACAGCATAATTTTAATTACTCATTGTAAGATGATCATTTAATTGCTAATGATTTGTTACACTTCTTCATGACTATCAAGAACATGTTCAAAGCTATTTAAACACCAGTAAAACGTTCCCAGTGTGTTTGCCGATGATTCACGCTTACCATGCCTTTGTTACTAAACATTTCACTTTGTTAGGCATACTAACTTGGATGGTACAACATTCAGATAACTTGGCGGTCTCTTTGTTACCAAGGCATCTAACATAACATGGACTTTAGACAGTGCAAAGCTTATTAGTCACATAATTATACATATCTAACTACTATGAAATCTGCATTGAGCGCAAGGACTAGTTTAACGACTGTTATAATTTATGCATATCGTAATTTGACAAGCTTCATTATACCCTATTAAATCTAGCATGACATTAGTTGAAAACAAAACATTGTTCAAATCTCTATCTTACTACCCAAAGATTAAAAAAAAAACGCGCTCTGCTTTGAACACAAAACGTAAACAATGAATGATCTACATACATTCTTTACATTTGATATGATTTTTCAATTATTTATTTTTATGATAGGACATTGACAGATTAAAACTATCCTAAAGTAAAGTCAATTCATTTGGGGTCGGTGTGGCGCAGAAGTACTGGCCACACACCGTACAGTTGTGGGTTGTGTCTTTTGTTATGTTGCTCGCTATCATTATCATGTTTTATTGCTCGTACGCAAATATTGGTGGTCATCCACGGGCTCTTTTTCCGTCTCCTATATTCCAATCCATATATCCATTATCCATATCCCATAAATGCCAAAGTAACTCTGTCTGTCTGTCTGTAACCTTTTCACGCCTAAACCACTGAACATAGGCTACTTTTCATCCTGCATAAAAGATGGCATACAAAATACAACAGCTAGTTCGTTTATAAACTTAAAATCAACCTTGCCAGGTCATTGCAAGAAATATCATCTATTCATTGATAACTTAATTATACTGAGGTTAAATTAATGTGTGTCACGTTTAGATACATTTCCACTGCATTACTTATCTTAAACTAGGTATTCCAGTCAATTACGAAGGTGACATTCGGATGACACAAATAAAAACCAAATTAATTTACTAGAGGTTTTAATTTAGACAAAAATACAATATAAACTTATGCTAATGTTAAAGTCTAGATTCGGACGATGCTAGTACCGAAGTGCCCTAAAATTTATTATTCTTAAAATTACAATGCTAGCGATTGCTATGCGGATGTATGAGGATGTGGTATCAGCAGATTTAGAAGTAGGTGAGCGTTCGGCGACACAAGGCGGCGATTCGTTTATTCAGCGAAATCGTGTATTGCGATTTTATGTAAAAACATCAGATTGACGTAATTAGGTTATCATTGCGCTATTCGATTGATTTGGTGTAGACAGGCCACGTAACAAGTCTGTAAACGACATTAATCTGTTTATAATGTGATGTTTATGTATAGGAAGTAAATATGTTACATCTGCTCGTCTATTAATATTCACATCACGCAGTCGGTAAAAAAGAACTATTATGTGTTTGACCTCTGCTTATTGTCTAGATTGTGTTGTCATTCAAATAAAATCGATGAGATTTAATTTAAATTCTTCCTTATTGCATGAATTTGAGAGGAGTTATTTTGCATAATAATATGTTAGATGTTGCTATAAAAAACTTTTTTATAAAAAAAAATAAAAATAACCGACTTCCAACAAAACAACAAAGTGAAAAATAACTTTAATTCGGAAGTCGGTGTCTTTAGTTTTGTATTTTCGTTTTTTGCCACCGACTTCCGAAATTAAAGTAATTTTTCACTTTGTAGTGTTTTTTTTTGGAAATCGGTTGTTTTTTCTTGTGTAAAAATGTTTTTTATTTTTCACTTTTTAGTGGGTCAGTTTGTAATTTATCTAAGTTACAATAGCCTAATGTCAACTGCTCATATCAATATCTTTACAAACTATTGCTTTTCTCGATGCAGGGACGTTAATTGTTGAGTAGGTCTTCTGGTATTTCACCATCAGTTCCACTTCACCATATGCATTGTGACGAGCATAAATTGCTTAGCAACTATATTAAAGTAATCGAATCGCAACCCGTGAAATACTAATATTATATTATTGAGTAGTTCCGGTGGCCATCTGTGGTCTTCATCATCGGTTCCACTTCACCAAATGATACTTTCTGCATGCAAATGATTGACTTATTGATGACAATACCAAAATCGCTATATGTATGACTATAATATTTGAGGAGTTCTCTCCATTCCTCATGGATCCTATCATTGATAAAAATGGGACCAATCTGGAAGTACATCCTTTCAAATAAAAAAAAATCCAAATCGTTTCATTAATGACGGAGGACTGAGGGAACAAACCTAAAAAAAAAATTAAAAAAAAAACAACCGAATTGAGAACTTCCTCCTTTTTTTGAATTCGGTTAAAAAGTCATCGAACTTATCTTAATATTTTTTGGATGTATTTTTTTTTTATATTTTTGACGCAGAACCACATAATTTTATTTTTCGCTAAATATAGTACTATATTCCCAAAAAAATCCCACACGATATAAATAGGACATTTTAGATCTAGTGTAGTGATAAGTACTTTATATCCGCCATGTGAAATAAACATTGACGCACGGACTACCACATGTCAAGGATCTGTCTAGTGATATCATTATCCTATCACGTGTGATATATTTATATAAAAGGAGAAGCTGACTGACTGCTGACTGACTGACATATCAACGCACAGCCGAAACTATTGGGACTAGGAACGTGAAATTTTGCACACGGCTTCCTTTTATAATGTAGGCGAGCACTAAGAAGGGGTTTTTGGAAATTCGACCTTTAAGGGAGTGAAAAGGGGGGATTTCGTTTGTATGAAAAATCTTATTCCTTGAGTTACACTTGAAACTATGCAATATTTGCCTCAGTAAATAATAATGATTGTCGCTTTTTGTTTTTAAAACCACCCCTCACGTAGGATTTTAGGGGGCGTCAAAGTTAGTAAGGAAAACTTTTAACGCGCTCTCAGATTAATTCGAAACTTCGTACCAATACTTAAAAAAAAAATAGAAAAGTACATGTTTCAGGGTCCTTCAAAAATTAACTCCTAACGGGGTGGGAAAGGGTAATAAAATGTAAGGGATGGATTTCACTGCTTGCTTCAATTAACTCGAAAATGACTAAATGAATTAACTTTTCGAAAAAAAATCTTTCAAAGGGGGTGGACGGGGCGTTAGTTTTTTAAAGGATATTGCCTACGTAATCTACGCGGACGAAGTCACGGGCAAAGTGCTAGTCTATCTATACTAATATAATAAAGCTGAAGTGTTTGTTTTTTATCTGAACGCGCTAATCTCTGGAACTATTACTACTACCACTACTATCTCTGGTATTCTGTCTATCTATCTAAGTACTAGTCGGATTTGGAAAATTCTTTTAGCATTTGATAACCCATCTTGAGGAAGGTTATAGGCTATTTAACATTAAGCTACGGCCCCTATGAGCCGAGCAAAAAGAAAAAAAAATCGGAAAGAACGCTAAGCGAAAATGAAGTAATAGCAACGGGGACCAAGGGAGTTTTATAAAAATGTGGCTGTTATTTTACTACTAGCTTCCGCCCGCGACTTCGTCCGCATGAAATTTCTTGTTCCCCCGACTCATTCTGTCGCATCGCATCGCCTGCCCGCGCTGTTACTTCGTTTTCGCTTCTAAGCGTCCTAGCGTAATGTTACATACCCTATAGCCTTCCTCAAGAATTGGGCTTTATACTGCAAAAAGAATTTTTCAAATCCGGCTGGTAGTGACAGAGATTAGCACGTTCAAACAGTCAATAAAAAATAAAATGTGTAGGTAACTAATGGACTAAGCGCATTTTTCTTACTTTAAGCATTTTTATACCCGTCGTAATTTCTAAACGAAAGGTCCGAATTTAATAATTCAAAAATGAATTTACATGTACCTAATTTACCTAATTTATTTGGATAAGGATTAATACCATGTTTATGAAAACACCTTCGCAAATAATGCATTATTTTGTAACAAATTTGATTACCATTAAAAAAGTTATAGTGAGCCAACCTTGAAAGATAAACATATGCTATCTCGGACTTTTTTTTGAACTTTTTAAGAGGAACAATTTCGTCATACATGATTTTTGCGTAACTTTAACCGTTTATGCAGCGCACGCAACGGAAGCTCTCGAAAGGAATACACTTTCCCCGTTTTTGCAATATTTTTCATTGATGCTCCGCTCCTATTAGTCGTAGCGTGATTTTATATAGCCAATAGCATTCTTCGATAAATGAGCTATCCAACAATAAAAGAATTTTTCAATTCGAACTATAAGTTCCTGAGATTAGCGTGTTGTTCAGCAGTAGCGCTTGCGAACACTAGACCAACGAGGCAGTTTTACTAATAAATATAGAAAATTATTTGAGTTCGATTCAGCCAAATAACTATATTCAATAAAGACTTGGGGAAACTGAGTAAAGTTGGGTTTTATAAAATAAATAAAATTAAAATATGCGACTAACGCACGATAAGGTTATGTTGAAATAAGCATTGGAAATTGATATACGAGCCTTTTCATCGAAGGTGGTTTTGTATTCCACCAAAGCTGTAATAAACTTAAATCAACCGAGCCAGCTGGTGACAATCTTAGTAGGTTGTTGTTGTTTCTTCAACCTGCGGTCTTACGGTTCTTCTACCACTTGTATAACATGTCCGTAAAATAATGTTCAAAAACATAAATCTCTTAAATCTTGTAAAGTAGGTGTTCACGTTCATTTTGTAATATTTCGTCATTTTCCACACATTAGCGCGAACCAGCCGCTTAAGGCTCCTCCTTGACTGTATTTTGGAGCTATTTAAAGAAATATCAACTAATAAAAAATACACTAAATCTCTACATAATCCTGATTCCATATTGGTACATTTTTTTTTAAAATTAATCTCCTTACAATGAAACCACAGAATGAGAAAGAATTATTGATAACATGCATCTCCTCGTGAAGTAAACATTATTTTAATTTGATACTGACACTAATGGGTAGACAATTTAATAATGAACATTTTGCTAGAAATATTTTTTTCCAAAGACCAAAATTTGATTATTTATTAAAATAATTCCAAAAATTATGTGAATTCTATGATAAATGGGCGTGTGGAGGGAGCGGGATAGAACGGATCAGAGCGGCATAGGATACTGAGAAGTACTGAACACTCAAGGTTGTTTGGTCGGGGTAGCGCCTTAAGTATTACGTCTGTGGTTATTCCTCGAACGTGAGCAAATAAAAACGTGATCAAAGTCCAACAACTTCGGTTTGTGACGAAAATAATAAAATCAATAACTTTTAATAATATAATATGAGGAATAAGAAATAATTGACACATTGCGTTGTAGCTTGACTATACAGTAAAAAAAATTGCTAGTAACTTATTTTCAAAAATTAAGGTTTTCCTTAGCTTGTCATTGTTAAATTAAAATGTAATTTTGTTATTTTTTGGTTGGTGTTAGTTCTAGTAGTCATTACATTGCTAAAGCTGCATGTTCCTGCTACTACTACCACAGATTAGTGTGTATTATATTCCGCACTACTGACAGACATCAATCAAACAGTGGCAAAGTTTGAAACACCTCATTAATTTATTTAAACTTTTCACACTCAAAAAAGTACTAAGGCGGCCTTAGGCATTCTCTACCAGTCAACCAAGGGTGGTGAAGACATTAGATGGCAGGTGCTCTGTTTGAGAGGAACAATGCTAAAAAAAACTATTATAAATATACAGGGTGTAAGGGACAGCCCTCCGCACACTAACAGGGTGCATTCAGCTCCTTATTTTGAATCATATTCCACCGGAAATATTCTCAGGAAAATTTTCATTTTTTTAAATCGTATATTCAGTTACTAAACCTATATTACAATGTTAAATTAAATTACCTGTACGCAGCACTCCATTTATGTAAATAAAACAGCTAAAATAAAAAAAAAACCTGCAATGGATGTTGAAATACTCGGCAGCCGAAGGCTTGCTGCGCTGCCGTTCGTTACGCGCGTTTTGTCACGGGAACGATACATTGCGTGTGAGGTAATAAAACAAATCAGGTTTATTGGATTCCCATAACATTCCTGAAATAATTTCATGTATCGGTCATCTTAGTATGACATATTGAATTCACCCCATCAGTCTGCGGAGGGCTGTCCCTTACACCCTGTGTAATAATGAATTATGTACAAATAGAAAAGGTACACAAGTACATAAATAGGTTATGAACTTATAATGCACATGCATACATATTTACTATACTATATACCTGTAATATATATAGGTATATAAATGACACATATATACAAATTCAAGAGAGAGGTCTTGAGATGACTCTACGCTATTTATTTTGAAAATAACTCCGCAATCTCCGCTTAAATGTATACCGACTGGTGGCCATTGTGATGTCATGAGGTAGCGCAATCCAAAGAAGAAAGGACTGAATATGAAAGGAAGAATGAACAAAGTCAGAAGTATGAGAAGGACAGAGTAGGAGTAGATTGTTAGAAGAACGCAGCTTCTTAGCGTGAGAAGAACATAGATATTGGAAGTTAGACACAAGATAAGAAGGAGGAATGGGTAGAGTTGAGAAGAGAGAAAAGCGTGATCAAAGCACGCACGCTTCTTCTCTGCCGAATGGACATCCATTTGAGCTCATACCTATAAGCTCGACACATGGTCATATTTTCTGAGGTTGAATATGAACCGGATACAATTGTTAAGCAGTCTGTCAAGCTTGTCAAGCTTATTCAAGTCAAAGTAGCACACGTCACCATAGTCGATGATAGGGAAACTCAAAGTCTCGCCTCATTCGCGTCACTTTAGAAACAATTATCAAACGTTTGAATTAACATCAGCAAATTACTTACAAACACATAAAGGGTTATTTTAAATTGGCTAGCTAAGTTCCGCAGACGCGATGGGTATCGATGTCTTAACACGATAAAATAAAAATAAAAAGATTTGACGGTTTTTTTTGGGAGGTCAACGATCGCTGTTAGTGTTGTTACTTGAAGTATGAGTTGAAAAAAAACTAATTTCTTATGTTTAGATTTACCATCACATTTGTGAAATTTACAAAAAAAAAAAAACAGATTTTTTAAACTGATATTTCATATGACTACAATAAATGCAGTCGATGACCCTCACAAAAAGATCATCAAATTAATTTAGTTTTTGTTTTATCATGTTTAGATATCGATATCCATCGCGTCAGCGGGGTTTAACTAGCCAATTTAAAATAACTCTTTATTCAATAATTGTAAAGTAAAGATCAAGTAAATGCCAAAGTTGTAGTAGGTGCCTAGGTGTGGTAGGTGTAGTAGGTAGACAGGAATGTGTCACTTCTGTGGGTCAACCATGTAGACGACCTTCGGTAAGAGATTACGTAGTATTGAGTGGCTATATACCTACTAGTAGGTACCTATACATTATCGTTGATATACTATTCACACCAGCATGAGTGCGTAAGTCAAGATACTGGATCTGAGAAATAGAAAATACAGGTTCTGCTACAAAACTATGCTGTCTAGCAGAGATGCGCCGAGTACTCGTTTATTATTCGGTACTCGGCATACTCAGCCGTTTTGTTAGTACTCGTAATCGGCCGGATAACTCGGTTTGACTGCCGAAGTACTCGGAAAAGAACTCATAAAGTTATAACCTAACTTCTTTACAATATTAATGTAGAATGTAGCCCACTCATCTCTCAAATAGTTACAAAGAAACTCACAATAGGCAGTACTTTTAATTGAACCCTAAAAACAAATTTTGTAACAACGTAACTCACTCCGTGCGTGTGATATAATAATATGCAAACAAATGACAATAGTGTCTGATGCGAGCGGGGAACGGCGGCGGCGCCGCACGTACTTACCGCTCGCTCGCCGGCCGCATGTTGCGACTGTTGCGTCAACTAAACAAATGGCAAGTGTCTGATGCGTGCGGGGAACGGCGGCGGCGCCGCACGTACTTACCGCTCGCTCGCCGGCCGCATGTTGCGACTGTTGCGTCAACTAAACAAATGGCAAGTGTCTGATGCGTGCGGGGAACGGCGGCGGCGCCGCACGTACTTACCGCTCGCTCGCCGGCCGCATGTTGCGACTGTTGCGTCAACTAAACAAATGGCAAATGTCTGATGCGTGCGGGGAACGGCGGCGGCGCCGTACGTACTTACCGCTCGCTCGCCGGCCGCATGTTGCGACTGTTGCGTCAACTAAACAAATGGCAAGTGTCTGATGCGTGCGGGGAACGGCGGCGGCGCCGCACGTACTTACCGCTCGCTCGCCGGCCGCATGTTGCGACTGTTGCGTCAACTAAACAAATGGCAAGTGTCTGATGCGTGCGGGGAACGGCGGCGGCGCCGCACGTACTTACCGCTCGCTCGCCGGCCGCATGTTGCGACTGTTGCGTCAACTAAACAAATGGCAAGTGTCTGATGCGTGCGGGGAACGGCGGCGGCGCCGCACGTACTTACCGCTCGCTCGCCGGCCGCATGTTGCGACTGTTGCGTCAACTAAACAAATGGCAAATGTCTGATGCGTGCGGGGAACGGCGGCGGCGCCGTACGTACTTACCGCTCGCTCGCCGGCCGCATGTTGCGACTGTTGCGTCAACTAAACAAATGGCAAGTGTCTGATGCGTGCGGGGAACGGCGGCGGCGCCGCACGTACTTACCGCTCGCTCTCCGGCCGCATGTTGCGACTGTTGCGTCAACTAAACAAATGGCAAATGTCTGATGCGTGCGGGGAACGGCGGCGGCGCCGTACGTACTTACCGCTCGCTCGCCGGCCGCATGTTGCGACTGTTGCGTCAACTAAACAAATGGCAAGTGTCTGATGCGTGCGGGGAACGGCGGCGGCGCCGCACGTACTTACCGCTCGCTCGCCGGCCGCATGTTGCGACTGTTGCGTCAACTAAACAAATGGCAAATGTCTGATGCGTGCGGGGAACGGCGGCGGCGCCGTACGTACTTACCGCTCGCTCGCCGGCCGCATGTTGCGACTGTTGCGTCAACTAAACAAATGGCAAGTGTCTGATGCGTGCGGGGAACGGCGGCGGCGCCGCACGTACTTACCGCTCGCTCGCCGGCCGCATGTTGCGACTGTTGCGTCAACTAAACAAATGGCAAATGTCTGATGCGTGCGGGGAACGGCGGCGGCGCCGTACGTACTTACCGCTCGCTCGCCGGCCGCATGTTGCGACTGTTGCGACAACTAAACCGAGTTACTCGAGAGAGTACCCGGTTCGGAAAACATAAAGCCGAGCAATACCTACTCGGTAATCGGTTACTCAGTAAAACTTGTACTCAGCGCATCTCTACTTTCTAGACTGGTTTACTGCTACTTTTCATCGATCTTTTGCAGACAGGTTTAGAGCCTGTGAGGTGAATAGATCTCATTACCCTTACTTAAAGTATAAATATAAAATAGGTCGATACACTTGTAAAACAATTTCACGTGCATTGTTACTTAAACAAGAATGTCAAGATTAAGCAATAAGTACTATTGTACCTACTTATTGTTTAATCATGTCGTTCGACTTTAGGCACTGTGTGTTTGATAAAACACAAAGTACCTCATGCATGTTACAAAAGTTATCAATTATCTTCATCATAAAACATTTTAGAAGTCAAACCACGTAAAATATCAGAGCATAAGTACCTACAGCTTTCCTTAAGTAAGAATAAACAATTCTTGCAAACTCCATGAAAATAAAATATGGCGACAGCATTAACAGCTCCACGGGATGTCCTCATTGGTCTGCTTATCCAGAGTAGGTACCCACAAATACAATAGCGGGACTTATTGACAGGCCATACATCCGGATATTCAATGTTTTCACCCGCACTGAACTTTAAACTAGCGGTTAATTAAGCCGTGGGTGGTTAACAGAGACCCTAACACGAACGCGCGTCCGCGCAGCAAACGTAACGTAAATGGTAAAGTCGTACGACTAGCATTTTGGTTAAAATTCACGGCAAGCATCACCCATAGAAATGAATGAAGTCTTAAAACTAAATGAATATTATGTAATGATCGCATTTCGCGATAAGACCGCCGATTGTGTCACCTTTTGTGTAAAATTTTCTACATTTATATCTGTAATTTTTATGATGTAGATAATAAAGAGTATTCTAATCTATTCTATGTGTGAAACGAATATTTTAAAATCGTCCGAAATTATGTTACCTTGCGTTTACTCCGCGCGTTTGTGCTAGGCCCATTGAACTTCGATCACAAACAAACGAGTATACCTATCATGGTGACCACGAGTGGTAATCATAGAACTATGACTTATCGGTTTCGTCATCGGCCTTCACCTTGTTATTATGATAGATTGACATAATTATGTTTTGACCCTTCGAGTGCGTCAGAGATTAAGGCCCTTTGTACACGGCACGGTTTATTTACGGTACGGCATATAAACCGCGCCGTAGAAAAAACGTGTCTGTCAACAAGCTTCCATAGTGATCCATACAAAAGTGACGACCGTGCCTACACACGGCGAATAAAGCGTAGCTTTTCACGGCAAGAAAAAGTTTGTATATATACAAAATATTGTTGGGTGGAACTGCGGGGTAATTGCATAATATACTTACAGTAGGAATCGGTTTCATTTTGACAGGTCAACAACATTCATTGCGCTATTTACGTTATTGTGCAGACAAATTTTTCGAACTTAAGAAGCAATGGATTAGCAATTTGCTTCAAAATGATTCAGATTCTGATTGATAGTGTGTTACGCAATTCGGGTGCTGGAGTGTGAAGGTACGAACAAATCTCATAATGAAATGAAACCACCACCACCACCATCGCCACCACCGTTGTCTGTCTTCAATAATGATGAGCTAGAGCTTCCAAGTAGTGATTGTTTACACAGCCGCAAGCTAGTGTTTTGATTTTTTTTTTTTAACAGAGCCAATAAAGTTACAGCAACAAAGGTTTTAAATATTCAGTTAGTAAAAAAGTAACATTCCAATATATGATAATTTCTTTGATAAAAGTTGTTATACAGTGGCCGCTTGTAAAGAATTATCTCATAATATGAACAGTAATTCAGTGCTAATTCTACATACTAAGTTATAAACTGTGACTAAACGCAGGAAGTGTTCACATTGATTAGATAACACTATTTATTAGCAGTAATAAAATATATTAAAAACAAAGACAAGGCAAATATAAAAAAATTAAGTTGCTGCATAATTGACAGTTAATTATGATGTAATGTAACATCCTAATTGACACCTTTTGATCGTAAGAAAATATGGATGGATTGTGTGAGGAATGATATGAAAGAGAAGGGAGTGAATGATAGCGTGACGGTTGACAGGGAGAATGGAAGATGAAAACGTGTTGCGTTGACTCCAAGTAACATTGGACAAGGGCAGGAAGATACATAAGCTTAATTTTGTGATTTTAATCAATCAACATTGTAAGTTATTAATTCCTTTCCTTAAAATAATTTTTCCACAGCCACACCCAAATAGATACCTGCCTAAATCTATAATTTTTATGATGGTAACTTCTGACTCAACAATTATCTGGAGAAACTATCATATTTATTTGTAACTATATGTATAACTAGCAAACAAAAAACTTCTTAAAGGTACTAAAATAACTAACAAACTATTAAAACTAAAATATAATAACCTAACCTAACTAAAATTATTAACAAATTAAAATGGCGTTAGAGAGGCATGAGGAACAGGGTGTAAAGTTCACTCATCCTCCATAGAAAAGGGAGGATCCTCCGACCAGACGGGTGTTGTGTTTGGTGGGCTACTGCCCGACGGTTGATGTCGGGATGTTGTAAATATATATGCTAGTCGCGCGGTAAACTTTGATTGCGCGATGCAGGATTTTGCGTGACGTCAGTGCGACGCGTTCCACTGTGGCGATGCCGCCACAGCGTCGAAAAATTTCTCCCCATCGCTGTCAACTGATATAATGTACCAAAGATACTTTCGGCATGGCCACGTCGTATAACAATGCTTAGCCTCTGTCCAAGGTAAAACCCAGCCCTTTTTATAATTGTTATAGATATTTGTAACAAGCAAAAATAATGTTATCAATTTCCAAATCCTTTACTGACGAGGACAGACACGGTGTTGTAACTTGTAACATGCGACCCACATTATTATCAAACTATTGTCACACACACATAGCCATCGCTCTATAATAACATTGTAGCTGAAAATCAGCCTGTTAACTAGCCTATACAAGGTGAAACATAAATAACTACTCATCATACAAAAAAAAAAATCAGCTGCTCCCTACATTTATGTTCGCATAACTCGTCAAAATGTAGGGAACAGCAGATTTTTTTTTCGCGATTTCAGCTTTGGTCCCATAGTAAAAGTTGTTCATAATGATGAGTACAATGCTCCCTTAAGAGGTTGTGCGTTATTTATGTTACATCTTGTATAATAAATGTTTTTACGAATATTATCAGAAACTGGTTCTGTTCTCTTGATTAATTATTAAGGTTATTCCATATTCATCAACATTATGTAGGTATCTAACTGATTGCACGTATAACTTTTTACCCCAGTGTTATTTAAATAGAAGTGATCCTTCCTTAGTATTTATTTTCAAATTGTTACCTCTCAACTCCTTTGTAGCTGAAATACTCTTTACAAGTATTAGCAGAGATCGGTGGCCGAGTGATATCTACCCCGACTTACGGTCGTGGGTTCGACACAATCAGACACTTTACCATGTGTAATTTATTTAATTGACCACACATAAAAATCACTGCATTCCCCAGAGACGAAGCCTTCATACAACCCGATTCCTATCGGCTTCCCTTCGGAACAACCACTCTTTTTAATGTCTACTATTGCCAAATAATATGGTACACTTGTGTGTGCAACTCTGTATCACAACACATTACCATTAGGTACACAATTATATTTAATACCAGTTTAATACTCATAAGATTAAAAACCTACAGTTTTTTGTCTGAGTTTATGAGAACTGAACCATTTTTTTTTCGGTTTCCCTCTAATGATGATTGTATCTGCGCCACTGGAGGTATTCCCTAAGTAAGGTGTACCTATAGTACAGCCACATGTCGCCAGTTATGTTTATTTCATCACCACTGCTCTCAAAACGATGACGGAAAAAATCGTGAGGAAACCGGAACGTTCTAGAACCGACAATTCAAAGACATGTGACATCCACCCAACCGCACAGGGTAGCGTGGTGGATTATGGTCTACTCTCTCTCAAAAAGAGGAGGCTTGTGTCCCAGCAGTGGCTTCATTACAGGCTGATTATGCTGTATAATCTTGTTGTGGATATTTTTAAATGTTTTACTACCCATACTTAATTAATTTGACTTTGAACAATCGGGAAACACGCCCAGGATGAGAAGGTCGTGCAGTGTTGATAACGGATTATGTATTCATTTCCTCGTGCAACTCTACATACTACATCCTCTTTACTTTAGCAGAAGTACATAAGCAGGCACATAGATGCATGCATTTTGTATATGTTTTCTTATTCTTTCTGGCTTATTTTAAGAAGTACATATATGCAAAGTATAGACAAGCAGTCTGATGCTTGTTTGCTGAAAAAAAACCTGTCTGTTTTCAATGTAAAAGTGTATAGTTTACACAAAGCAAATGCCATCTGGCCTATTCAACTCTGTACCCGATCTTTTCCACATTATGCAAATGTGCTGCTTCATTTACATTACCGACATTAAAAATCGACTCACAACTATTTAAACAAACTAAAGGAACTTCGTTAACATTCGGCAGCTGGCAAGTAGCGGCCATTATCTCGGTGTCACCAACCTCGTGACGTCACGCCAGCTGATACCTGCGAATATGGGTCGTTGTATCAAGTTGAATCGCCACCACACGCCAACCTCTGACGTAACACTATATGCGAAACTCACGCCTTTGTTCACGGATTTGAAACAGCTCTTTATTCATTATTGGTCATTGTTTTCTTTTATTTTCACAATAAAAGAAGAATGTGATGTTTTCGTTTAAGAATGGATCGATTTCTTAGGCTACTGCTAGTACGTATAGTAAGGTCAGATAGGCAGTCGCTCCATGTAAAATACTGGTATTCAGCTGCATCCGGTTAGACTGGAAGCCGAGCCCAATATAGTTGGGAAAAAGCTAGACAGATTGATTTTTGCCTAGTAGGTAGGTACTTATAGTAAAGTTTGTTGTGACTTGCCTTATTTATTTTTGTTATGACTGTAATTTCCATTGAAGTCGCGACTCTAATTGCAATTTGTTTCACGCTGCGCCTTATAATTGAAGAAATTCAACTTGAGTTGGTCTTTATTCCAAGTAATAAAATGTGCGATAATCGACAATTACCAAGTAAAAAAAGGGTTTTAAGTATTGTAATCATCAGTTGGTTAGCGTTTACTCAACAACCGTCTCACAGCTTACTGCTCGGCAGATTCAAAGAATGATAAATAATTCATTGATCACGAAAATATTGATTAGCTCTTAATATTTCCGAGCTCTTGTTCTAGACAAAACCTTGTTCTAACTCTTAACCTTTATTTACCATCCGTGATTTCATGCGTAGATTGGTACTGTAGAGGCTTTAATTGGGCCTGCTTTTAGCATGAACCGTCGCGAGTTGTTTGATAGTTTTAAGAAGACAAGCATTGATTTAATTAGATAGAATAGGTTTGAATTTGATAGGTCAGCCGATCTATTCTGTAAACATGACACCGTGAACGCTTAGGTGAAGTGAGTTTGAAGTGAGCTATCAATCCTAGTAGAGTAAGGTGGGATGACAGGTTCTCATCACGCTCACTTCACCTAAATTTTCACGGTGGGATCTTTACAGAATAGCACCACAGGAAATTTGTTTTATAATGAGTCAGTGGTAATATTACGTTTGTGATGTAACGTGCTTTCTATAAGCTATTAAATAATAATAGAGTACACCCATGTGTCTGTGACTGTAGTGTTGAAGCCCTCCTTACACAGTAAAATATACATCTCACCCTACATATCAGACACGAATACACGTAGTGATCTGCTCGGCCTCATAGTACCCCGGCAGATCATTACAGTAACTAAGTATATTCTTTTCCTCAAGAATATTTCAGTAAGAACACTCAACTGTTTCCCGAACCCCTGTCAGTCACTCAGAAAGCTGAGTTATGTAGTGTTTCCGTGAATCAGCTAGCACGTGGAACAATAACGTTCAAACAAAGGTGTTTAACTTCGCCGTCTGCCATGATGCTTGTATGTCTGTCTGTCACTGGCTTTGTTTCCGACACGTGTGTAAAGATTTTATGTATGTATAGTAGATACCTACATCTTGTAGTATCTTGATGACAGTATCATGAATTATTTGAAGATAAAACCATCATCTTTATATGACATCGTTTGAATGAACAAAGGTCAAAATATAAATAGACAAAAAATTACCAAAGCATTCCTAATCAATGAAAATCAATGTTCGATCAAGTTATCAAACTTGATAGTGACTTTGATTGAATTATTTCTTCGTGAAACAGAAACAGGCTGGTATTATTATTAATCAGTGGAAGATTTGCAAGTCATCGCCATATTTAAAAAAAAATAGTTTTTGTCTTAACTTTATAGTTCGCACGTAATTACAGAAACTTAATTCTGGTCCATACAAGGTACGATTAGTTTTAGCACGCTTTTTTATCCCAGAGTTATTATATTCTCGCAAAAAGTAGAAATAAATACATTTCAATCATAAAAAAAAACTTCTTAACAAATAATTGTCCTGTGGTATGATAGTGCCTTCACTTTGGCTTGAAATATTCGTCTTCGAGCAAGTTACATAAAATATTTCAAGTTAATAAATTAATCTAGAACACGTTCAGACAATAAATGAGCATGAGTTGAGCCAGTTACGAACAAATTCCCATTTGTTTGAAGGTAACCGGAAATCAGTTTGCATAAGACTCTGTAATAGACAAGCCTTGTTATTGTTGAAAAATAACTTATGGATCAACAATCTGCAACCTGCTGATCATTGTCACAGTAAATAACTGTCAGTGTCAGTGTGTAGTGTCATTGTTGATTTAAATGTTGTTATTAAAAGTAATTCGTCTGGTCGTAAATAGACCGTCAGAAGTAAGGTCAGAAGATTAGTTTCGCCAACATTTTTATTTATCATTGTTTGTAACTCAATCTAACCGAAACAGTATTCCAATCCGTTTCAGTTATAAACAATGTTATCTAGCGGCGTACGCGCATGTTGATGTATGACTTTGTGTACATATAGATACGTGTGTTTTGTCAATTAACTTGCGAGCTTTTTGCGCAGTACACAGTTGCCAGCCCAATGGTTCCCATGTTTTGTTTTTGCCTGCAAAAGTTATTGTCGTCTACAAAATTATTATTTTATTTATTTTATAAATAAATATTATTTACGTAAGGTTCATTGTTTTCCAACCTTTTAATCAACGCTTGTTGATTAAAAGGTTGGAAAACAATGAAGAATTAATTTTGGTCATTCTGCACATCCCCCGCCACCTAGGGTTCCCACCTCTCCCGGAATTCCGGGACTCTCCCGGAATTCAGCATTGAAAATTTAAAGCTCTCGGCTCCCGGAAGGAATCTCAAATAAACAAACTTCACATGGTATTTAAAATTCACATGCTCTGGCGGAATAATTGTTGCATTTGCATTGAATTAAAGATCACTTTAGATGAAGACATAGTTTATGAAGATTTCTGCGTTTTGAGGGAGTTTCAAGACAGCATTGTTGAGTCAAATGAAAGATTAGATTTGAGGTGGGCAAGGCGAATCTTTTCTCAAGAGTTGAAAACGGAGTTGGAGATACATTGAAGAAAATAGTTTCATACGGTTTGTCCATATCTGTAACAAACGCGGCCTGCGAGCGTGTTTTTAGCAAAGTTTTCGATTGATGAACAAAAGAAAGAAACCGCTTAAGGCGAAAGCGCCAGGTAGCCCGGGAAATTCAAATTTTCTTATGTTTTTTGCAATTTGCAAGTCAGTATTAGGTTGTATGTTGATCAAAATATGATTCGCGACCGTAAAAAGTATGTATTTACAGAATTCCAGAGCCCCAGAGGTGGGTTACTTTTTTTTCCGGAAAACTTCGATTATGCAACGAGTTGTTATTGTAATAAAATGCTAAGTGATCTCACATTTATTTTATTTAACCATGTGCATTCAACGGCAATTAAACTATTCAGAGTTGTTAAAGTCTGAAATAAGAATATCGTTTTACCCAGCTCATCATTTATGATTAGACTCTGACTTCAACTAAGTACTTCGTATTATCTTGCTTTACATACATAATATTATGATATCATACTATAACAATAACAAAAACAAAATAATTATTTTCCATAGTATTTTTATTGGGATTTAATTATGGCCCCATCTGCTTGTAAAGATTTTTGTTTATGTAAAATTCCCTCATTGATTTTCCTATAGGTACTAGCTAGGTTCCCACGACAAACTTGGCAGATTGGACACAGTCGGACAGGACCCATTCTGTGCAAAAGAAAAATATTTTCGAAGAAAATATGCCGAATTGTACCATCGCGGACATTTGCGGAACCACTCTTCAACCCTATTAACCCTCAGCAATAAGGTCGAAAGTGGTTCACCGCAAATGTCCGCGATGGTACATTGGAGTATTGCAAACCTCGTAGTGATAAAATTACTGGGTTTAAGTACGGTTTATTTTCCTTCTATATTTTACCGAGTGTATATATATAAATTAAATAATTTTCTTAGATATTATGTCAAATTATCTGATAGTTAAAGGTTGATGGTTCAAGGGTCAAATAATGTCTAACTTGGCTATTAAGTATGTAATTTGATTATATGGAATGAATACTAGATGGCGTCACTGAGACATGGGATCACAGTTTTTCTATGATTTTTTTCTGATAGCCTCTCTATAGTATCGTATATCTCTTAGCATTTCAATCACATGTTTTGTTCACAACTGAGGACCTTACGCAGATTTTATTGAAAACAGTAACGTAGCAAAGTTATCTTACGTGACATGCAATTATTTATAATATAGTGAATAACTTGTAATTATTTGTATCATGCAGATTGCAGCAAATTCATATTACCTACCAATTTGTAAGCATATAACATTTAGGTACATCACGATCGGACCGTGTTCTTTACTTCTCCTTCACTGTTTTTAATTACACAATAAATGACCTTTTGGTTCTTTTTAGATAGAGATTTTTATTTTTTACTTTCTTTAGGGCCGATTTTTCAATCTTCAAATAACTTTTACCTGAGAAATAAAAATTGCGGTCTGACAGTTTTTGTATAGGAAATATGTATGTCAAACCACCATATTTATTCTGGAAATAAAAGTTATCTGACTTTTGAAAACATAACAATAACATGTTACACATGTAACATGCAATGTTTCCCCGAAGGGTTGGGCAGAGGTGTACCTATAGTACACCCACATTTCGTCAGTTATGTTTAAGTCCCATTGTAATAGGGGGCGAGCCTAATGATTGATATCAATAGGTTCGGTTGATACCGAGCTCAAAAATACAGATTGCGGGCTGCTACTGAGAAATTCCACATAGAAAAACCCTATAACACTTTGCCCGACCTTTTTTTTTTTTTTTGTGGATGGGAAATCATCAAATGACTTCTCCCGCTCTGGGCGGAGCGGGAGGGCGTGTCAGACTTTTACTGACTAAAACCCACCCGTGTTCCTTCTGTTGCCTGTGCCGGGGCCACGGTAACTCTTTCGAACATCCCGCAACCCTAGCTGGCATCGGCCCTAGCGGACCCCGTCAATAGTGCTGACATCTCTTTGAGGCGCGCGTGGAACACGACGCGCCGTCGACTCGGGCTTGGTCCTTACCGGACGGCGAGCTACCCATTGCTCGCCATCCCCAAGCCCGCGCCTACGGTGGCCGGGAATCGGCTGCCAATTCCCGACGCCCAGGGCGTCTCCTGCGGCGACTAGGGGCGTGAGGGCGCAAAGCTTGCCTCTCCCTCACGCGTTCCGCCTCCTCCTTCGCGAGCATTACTGCTTCGCAGAAGGAGGTAATGGCTTCCCATGCACTCTCGCTCCGTACCATGGCCTGGACCAGGGCCGGACGCGAGAGATCGCCGCCGCCGATCGCTTCCGCGAGGACACGGCGGTGCTCCGCCCAAGCCGGGCAGACCTCCACCGTATGCTCCACCGTGTCCTCCGGGCGATCCACACAGTGGTGATACCCGGGCGATTCCTCCCGCCTTATCCGGAACAGGTACCTCCCGAAGCACCCGTGTCCGGTGAGGGCCTGCGTCAGGCGGAAGGTGAGGACGCCGTGGCGCCTCTCTAGCCACTCCTCAAAGAGGGGACTTATCGCCGCAATTGTGGCGTGCCCAGCGCTGGGTTGCGACAATCGCACTCTCCATGCCGCCATGAGATCCTGCCGGAGCTCTGTCCGCTGTGCCGCGATTTCTCGCGGCAACGGAGTTACTCCCCGGCGTCCTGCCTCCTCGCGCCACTCCCACATGTGGGCGAGGACTTTTGCCTCCAGATCCCATGGCGGTAATCCGGCAAGGAGGTTCGCCGCCTCCCCGGAGACCGTGCGGTATCCCCGGGCTAACCGGATGGCCATGACCCTCTGGGACGCGATCAACCGACGGACCGGTCGCCGCCTCACGGAACGCGCCCACACCGGAGCTTCGTAAAGGGCCATGGACTGCACGATCCCCGCGTAGAGCCTCCGGCAGGAGGCGTTTGGACCCCCCAGATTGGGCAGGAGCCGCCCCAAGGCAGCCCCGGCCCGCTCCAGTCTGGGAGCCAAACGTCGGAAATGCTCCACGAAATTCCACCGGCTGTCGAGGACGAGTCCCAGGTACACTTTGCCCGACCTGGGAATCGAACCCAGGACCTCATGCTCAGCCGTACCGCTTGCGAGTCCAACGAGGCAGTCGAGGCTTTTGAAAAATCGACCCGTGTTCACGTAACAGTACTTACAAGTTTTCAAATGACATTTGATAAATATATTTATATATAATATACAGGGTGATTTTGAAAACGTGCGACAAAATTTAAGGGGGTGTTCTACCCATCAATATGAACAACTTTTACTAAGGGACCAACTTAGGATTCGCAAAAAAAAATCGATCCTCCCGTATAAAGGTACAGACCCGATTGGACCATTCTGTATAAGAAGGTCGATTTTTTTTTTGCGAAATCAAGCTGGTCCCATAGTAAAAGTTGTTCATATTGATGGGTAGAACACCCCGTTAAATTTTGTCGCATGTTTTCAAAGTCAGCCTGTATATATTTCATGCTATGGAAGAGGTTAAAGTAGGTACAACTTTACACGAGCCATGCCCATTACTGTAGATTTTAAATTAACGCTGAACAACTGTCTTATTCTACGTTGAATAAAATAAGGTGTTATTATGCAATTATAAAATAATTGTGCATTTGATAAGATTAAATTAAATTGCTTTATTGATAAAACCTCAAGGTCGGTCAAAGGTATTTAAGTCGATCTAGTCGCTACAATGATCGAATTACGATAAGAAACCATATGTTTCAACAGTTTTATCTGTGATTCATTATCACAGATAAAACTGTTGGTAACAAAGGTAGGTTATGTTTGCACTGAATCGAACTATAAAAAAAATTTATTTCAATTACAATGGGCATTTAGATACCTACATGTTTTTTGGAGATCCCCTTTTAAGCAAGAAATTGCTTGTATTAGGAGTCTCCGCACTTCCACTCATCATTAATTACTATGCAATTGAAATGTAGACAAAGTAAACATGCAAGACTAAAAATAAAAAATTAAAATAAAAGCGGTAAATTAACATTATACAAAACTGTCGGCTATTATGTGATCATTCGGAAAAAAACCACATCATTAGTAACTAGAACACGGGCCATAGCACCCAGTAGCAACAGCATTCTGAAAACAGTGACAGAGTGTTTCTATTCAACCATTTTGTAGTGAGGATGACCTAGTGAGAAACTTGTACCTCACTTCTGTCATCTTCTGTGCAAAATGCGTCAACCTCAAATGATAATAATATCACTTACGTCACTAGCTATAAAGCATTACTAACATTAAGAATCTTTGTTGTCCGAATAAATAAATTTTGATTTGATTTTGATATCTACGACTCGTAAGGATTTAACCTCTGTCTGAAATGAATGTCAATTCATCTGTTGTTTGTCCTCGGTTTTTGTAATTTTATCTGCCCGTACCTATCTATTCAAGACTCAAGGGGTTTTCCCAAACACCGTTCAAGAGCATAATCAGCCTATAATGTTCCCACTGCTGGGCTCCTCTCTGTGAGAGAGACTGAGCCGTAATCCACCACGCGGGTCCAGTGCAAGTTGGGAGATATCACATATCTTCGAATTTTTGGTTCTAGGACATGTCGGTTTTGAGAGCAGTGGTGATGAAATTATTTATACAAAGTAAAGCGCAAATACACACACAAAGTAAAGTGCAAGAGCAAATACGCAAATATATAAAGAGGCATTTTGTAAGCAACAAATTGAAGGCAGGTAATGTTACAGCCTAGATAATATAGCATGAAATTTTAAACTCAGATTTTTAAAATATTTCTGTTTTTTTTTGGCCATAATATCCCTAAAACAATTTATAAACTTGTTATGTAAGTCTTATTTTATTTCTAGCCATTATTTAACGATACCATCAAGTAAAAGCAATGCACTGAGAATGTCGAAAATAATCGCAAACTCACAGTGATATAAACCCGCACCCTAATTGCGTAACACACTATCAATCACAATCTGAATGATTTTGAAGCACATTGCTAATCCATGGCTTCATATGTTTGAAAAAGACTACTCAACAGCGTAATTAGCGCAATGAATGTTGAACTGTCTAAATGAAATCGATTCCTACCGCGAGTGTGTTACGCAATTAGGGTGCCCATCCACAGCTATTGGTTCTAAGTACATCGGAATGCTAATTTAACAGACGCGATGACGCGACGGTAGGTAAAGATTTAGATAGATAATAATTAATTTAATTAAATTTTAATTAATAATGTGTTTTAATGTATTTTAATTTTAATGATTGTAATGTATTTTAGTTTATTTTATTTGATAGTAATGAATGTTATGTATTTATGTTTTGTACGTTGGGACTTAGTGCCTTAGTAAATAAATAAATAAACTAAAATACTAAATGAACATAGTAACACACAGTCAGCAGCATGTCCGTGGTAACAGTTTAACTTTGGCATCGCCTTTATACTGGGTCAAATTAAATTAGCTAGCGAAACTCCGTAGACGTGATGAGTATCGATATCTAAACACGATAAAAGAAAAAAACAAAGACTTGATGATTTTTTTTTCTGGGGCCAACGACTGCTAGTAGTGTAGTTACTTGAAGTATGTGTTGAGAAAATCAGTTTTTTTTCTGTATTATCATGTTAGATGTCAATACCAATTACGTCTGCGGAGTTTTGCTAGCTAATTTGATTTGACCCTGTATAGTGGCAGTAAGGGCGGGTTTTCGTAGTTCAAGTGAAACAGTTAACGTGCGGTTGCACTAAGTACATTTTGTTGTAACAAACTCTAGATTAAATTCAGCCTTGAATTTGTAATGACAGGATGTCACAAAGTGTTAATTAAACTACTTACAATTAACTTCGTTCCTTCAAGTGCACCAGAACGCTCTGGGCATAATCTCTGACGTCATTCGGGGTTATCAGAGTTGAGACGAACCGCGGAAACTCTGCGAGCGACCATTATGGGTCAAACTTACAAGTAAATAGGCGGCTGTTGTGCCACCACGCGGAGGCTAGGATCTTTTAAGGAGTTATGGGGAATATGGAGGAAAGGCACTTAAACATAACACAAACAAACAACAAACAAACACAAACAAACAAAAAACAAAATTTCATCATCGGGCTGTGCGTTGTCCGTCAGTGAATGAATGAATTTAAGATTTTAATGTCCCGGAATTAACGCACAACCTCTTAAGAGGTAATTGTACTCATCATTATGTACAACTTTTACTGAAACCAAACTGGAACCAAACCTGAAATCGCGAAAAAAAATCAGCTTTTACCTACATTAATTTAGGTTCGCATATCTCGTCAAAATGTAGGGAACAGCAGATTTTTTTTATTGTATGGGGAAACCCCCTTTAATTTTTAACTTTATTTTTACTATAACGGTAATAGAAATACACAATCTGTGAAAATTTCAACTGTCTACCTATTACGGTTCATGAGATACAGCCCGCTGACAGACGGACGGACGGACAGTGGAGGATTACTAATACGGTTCCGTTTCCCTTTCCTTCGGGTACGGAACTCTAAAAAAGGGGAAAAACTCATTGGGCATCAAAACATTCGTACGCACCGCTGTCAATCGGAAAAACAAACTAGTTAGATATAATTACTTGAATTTCCATGTTCATGTTTCATGTTCCATTCTGTTGTTACAGGCAGCAAAGAGATCCTCCATGGGGTCCACGGCCGACTGCGTCCACGACAGCTGGTGGCCATTATGGGACCCTCGGGGGCTGGCAAGTCTACCCTCCTGGACGTACTATCAGGGTACCGCACCACCGGCGTTGGGGGAGCCGTGTTCATCAATGGAAGAGGGAGGATCATGAGTGAGTAGCACCATTTTTTTAATGGCTTCGAAAGTTGGATAGATTTCTAAAATAATATTAGACACGCATGGAAGGCCGAAATCGGGTATATAATAATAATATTATGTTCTTATGTTTTCTTTTTTTTTGTCTGTAATTATATTTGATTACTAGTTTATTTATTTATTTATAAGTATAAAAATTATGTAATATGTATGTTGAAACTGTTTGCACCTACTCCCCGTCACTAAATGTTCATTAGCAAACCAGCGTCACACAGTATCCGTCTACCTTGTTGGCGCAGCCGTGAGGCACACACTACTTACTCGTATTGTTGTTAAAACCATTATTTTCACTTTTTTATGTTGTTATTTGTATTTTGTGTTTCACGAACTGTGTCCAAATAAACATTATTCTTTCTTTATTTTTATTCTTTGTTGGCTGTTATTTAAAAGTCTCAAACCACAACGGGTTTCAAAATAATAACTTGATATTAATGTTCTAAATAAAAACGTGAACAAAATAAAATCATTAGCTACGCAAAGTAGGTAATCATCAGGTAAAATATATAAAATTCGACAAAAAAAAGTGTTATTACAAATATTTGTTTAAGTAACTAATTACGAAATGCACTACATTAACGTCCTATGTAAATACAATAATAGGTAGCATCAGTAAGCGATTATTAGATTGCGTTCACACAGCCGCGCCGCCGTTATCAGCGGAAAATAATTAGCTATGAACCAAGGACCCGGATTCTAGATGTTAGATAAAATAGGCTAGGTTAGAACTGCATTCATGCTGCCGTGATATAAAGATGCATTCACGTACTGAATGACTGTTGACTACAGATATATTGAAAGGTAGATAACGATAACGTTAGCCAAGCGTCATTGTCTGTCTCTAATCTAAAGGCGCATTCCAATCGTGGAATCTTCGCACTTGCATCGGCAAGTGGCTATGCAGGTTTAGATAGAATAAAAGGATGGATGGATAAAAGCTTCTTTAACACAACCCCCTACGAGGGTAGCTCGGTAGGCATGAAGATTGAAGAAGCACTTGTTTGTTAACACGTTTACGTACAAACAGAATACATTTCCTTCTTCGCCTCAACTCAGCTCCTGTGTTGGGTTAAAGAAGCATAAATAGCTCGTATTTTAAATTTGTTTGCTCGAAAACTTAGCATAACCCCGTACAAGTGTTGGCATGAAGAAGTATTTGTAAATACGCGATACCTATAGTTTTAAACTGCAACTTGTGTCCGAGCATAAATATGTTTTAATTAGACAAGCTTTTCCAGCCAGCTGCAAATTCCTTGCTATCTATCTCAATATTGTTTATTGTATTTGCTTTGACACGGTGAAAGTATGGTGTTGTGCCCCTGTTTTGTGTCTGAGCTAAGGGGGTCCCTGAAACGATCAGTCGCAATTAATCAATTGCCATAATTTTTTTTTTGTTTTTCTTTTCTTTTGTCAATTGCTTCAATTGCATCAATGTGTATCAATCACGTAAAAATTAACAATTGCATTTGATCGTTTCGGTGACCCTTAATATTTTTATTAGACAAGCCACCTTATTATAATGTTCTTCTTTTAAATAGATTATTGCCTTCGACATTTTGATTGTGATTGAAACGTAATCGATTACTGCAATGCAGCAAAAGATTTTGGTATTACGGAGATAGCTATATCTCTGTACTACCATCTCACATTTGAAATGTTGCGGTTACTATCTTTCTAATTATCTGCTAAACATATATTGCTGCTTTAACCATGACCCAAGAAGACTTCTCGGTTCAAGTAGATCGGAACGAAGCAAGTGCAGTGATTGTGTTACGTGTATGTACGCAGTACGTGTCAAACTTGAATGCACGATTTCATATCGAAATGACAGAATCAATGTTAATTTGGTTCGATTATACGATATGCTTATCGAATGTTCATAAATCGAATATATCATAACGAATTAACATAAAAATGGATGAAAATAAAATAAAATTAAATGTCATAAGTAGGAATAATTAAGATATTTTTAACTATAGTCCTTGCAACTCAATGAATTAATGTCATTATAAATCATTCAATTTGTAAACAGCCAAGGCACCTACTGACAATATTGACTTTGACAAGTCTTTGTCCGTCCAGTATAATAAAATTTTGCCTCCTTTATCTTGTGGTCCCAAGCGCGGCTGCTGAACATGGGGCCCTAGGATCGATCCCCAGGTCGGATAAAGTTTTACTGGGTTTTTCCAACCAACGTACCAAGAAATAACTATTACCATTAAATTGTTCATATATCAATTACAGAGAGGTTCAAGAGGATGTCGTGCTACATACAACAAGACGACCGGCTGCAAGGTCTCCTCACGGTTGGAGAGAACATGACGCTGGCAGCAGACCTGAAGCTGCCAACCCATCTAGACAAATACGAGAAGGGAGAAGTTGTAAGTTGATTGAATATAGGTAATACAATAGTTATACATCCAGCAAGACGACTGGCTGCAAAGTCTCCTCACGGTGGGAGAGAACATCATCTGGAGGCAGCTCTCAAGCTGCTAGACTGATACGAGAGGGGAGAAGTTGTAAGTTGATTGAACTTAGTAGAAATTCGGGAAACGTAAAAACTACTAGATAACATATTAAAACTTATATGTTATCTAGTGGTTTTGAATATTTCCGAATTTGACCAGCCTAGGCTGCCGTAGGAAATTCCGTAGTACTTCGTGACTCCTCAAACAAAGTCAATGCGTTTAGCTATTCCTCGGTTTTGCCTCAATTATGTAAATTAGTGTTAATAAAAACAATTCATTCGTCAACAGATTCGCGCTTGCGAAATTATGCTGTCTCAATTTGTAGCGATCATCGTCTTCCTCAATTTTATTTCAATATCCCGCATAATCGCTACTAGCTTAATCAGCGCCATAATCAGAGCTCGGAATTAGGTAGGGTGATTTATGTACTTGCATCGAAATGTTGATATGAATATGGATATTCCCGGGATTTCTAATGGACAATCCCGTGTGGCCAGCAATATTACAAATACATAATAATAAAAACCTCAGAGATAGGCAGACAAATAAAACAAAAATAATTAACATACAATTTTTATTAGTATTTACATTAATTCACAATACGAATTATTAATAGTCTTAAGCAAATTCTCATACTTATACCTCGCCTTTTTTATAAATAAGAAAATACTTTAGCTTCTAGCCTAGACTCGTGAGGGTTTGCTTATTCTAACGGCCCATCAGAATCATTTTCCTTGTCCGATTCATTCAAAGTACCACTAAGATTTGAAGTACCCACTTTATTCTTTCGCTGTATGAAATCAGTGTAAGTAAGTACATAAATAATTCTACCTAATTCCGACCTCTGATGATAATATTATGAATCACGTAGAATCAATAATACTCATGCATGGATATGTTTTGAATATTTACTCTGATATACCTTGTTTGTTCGTGCATTTGGAGTCGGACACGAACAACAAACAAAAAAGAAACACGAAACTACGAAGGCCTTCGTTGTCAACGTTCGTTTTCCACACGTTTCATTATTAAATGACAAAAGCGATGAAACAAAGCATGGATGTGTGCAGTAAAGTAGCTACAGTTAACAAACAAAGTAGGTTAAATCTATCCAAAGTCATACAAGGGGTTTATGAATGAAACATGCTACCAAATTACTTGTTTGTAAGAAGAGAGAGTCATTAAAGAATAAATTAGGTTCTATGATACATATACAACGTGTATCTGGATGTACGACATTAAATGAAAACGAACACAGTACTGATCCATCGAAACATTTTAAAACACGAAGATTAGTAGTTAATGGAAAATTAAATAGCAGAATCAACTGCATAAAAAGTAAACACGCTTTATCTACGAAAAGTCACTGACCAACGCTGCGGTGCGGGGTGCGGGGCGCGGCGGCGGCAATGTTTACCTATTATTACGGACTCAGATCTACATCGTGTTGAAAAATAAGAAGATGAAAAAAAAATCCTATGGCTAAATTTCATTGGATTGGATTTCAAATTCATTGGATTTGATTGATTTTTTGTATACGGGTAAAGAACATGATTCTCTTTACGTGGTTTAAAGGAATGTCAACCGTCCTGTTCTACCTTGTATATGGTTCTTTATGTACTTTGTGCTCTTTTATCTTTACGTATTTTTGTGTGTACATAAATAAATAAATACCTACAAAATAACCAAAATCACCAGCGACTCTTGTAGCTGACTGCACCTGTGCCTGTATCATTATAACAACATGGTATTTATTTCATTGCATGTTATTTGCACAAAATTACGCACAAATGCGTAATGACACGACGAGTACTGTACCTAACGTAATTTTGACAAATTACCAGTTTTGCACAACTCAGCGGTAAAAGTGTGTTGGTATGAAGCTGCATACGTAATCTGTGACATTCATTTTCGAATGCAATATGTATTTTGTTTAAAATGAGTTACAGCCTTATTCTTTTAGGTACCTACCTACTATACTTTCATCGGTATTCTGATATTACCGATGCTTTTTAACATGGAATATACATAGGTACCGAACCTATAGCTTTTTTTAACTCATTAATTATTCTTTAAATTCCTCTTCTTTATAAACTAGAAAATTGTTAAATTACCTACTATTTCTGTGAGCAGAAATAATGGTTGTATATCTTTTTTATTGTGGTGCAATTACGCGTTGAGGTTCGATACACATTATAAAATGTTTTTTTGTGTTCAGATCGAGGACATCCTCACAAACCTGGGTCTGTACGAGCACATGAACACTCGCGGTGCGCAGCTGTCGGGAGGTCAGAGGAAGAGGCTCTCCATCGCGTTGGAGCTTATCAACAACCCGCTTATCATGTTCCTTGATGAGCCTACCACGTAAGCCTAATCCTTCTTTTATTTTCATATCGGCACAGACTACACTTATGAAAAGAGGAATGAATATTGCTAAATGATGATGGATTGAGAGGGAGAGGAAGGCCAGAGAAAGATTGATGGATTGTGTGAGGAATTAATCATGAAAAGCAAAGGGAGCGAATGATAGCGTGACGGTTGCCGGGGAAGAAGAAAGCGTGTTGCATCGACTCGAGTAGTATGGGGTAGGGGCAGGAGGATTATAACAAACAATACTTCTTGCCCGTTCTTCTTCATAGGAACCTACTACGCTTTGGAGTGGGCAACTAGCTTCATATGTATTTCTGAATGACCGACTCCTTGATAATTCAAAAGTGCCTGTTACGATTTAATTGAAATAAGTGCTATGAGTTTGAGTATACTTCTGAGAATAGCTCAGTAAGGTAGCAAGGCTGGCAGCTGAGTTGCCCATTAGTGCACTATATACTCGAAGATTGTGACTTAGAAGACCAATATTATCAGTAAAAGAGCTGATGAGTAACTCCTGCAAAGGCTTTAAGTTTCTTGTTATCATGGCAACATACTTCTCTAAATGATTGTATAAATTATAACAATGACCTACAAATGAAGTTGTGACTTTAAATTTTTTTTATATCGGATTTAATTCTCAAATTGCTTTTTAATCCTTCTCCTAGCTCATGTTATCAGAAGATGGTAAAAACACGTCGATTTACATAAATAGATCAATAGCGGCAAACAAACCAAGTATTTGTTACATAAGGAAACTAGATTAGGTGTCACTTTCCTCTGTACCTTTTTGTATTAAAGTACTTTATATATACTTGCTAAGATAGTGAGAGGTAAGTTTGTTAAAGACTAAGTTGGGTAAGGTTCGTAATCGTAAATAAAACTGCGGGGCAATCGCGTAACACACAGTAGGAATCGGTTTCACATTGACAGTTCAACAACATTCATTGCGTTATTTATGTTGTTGAGCAGACAAATTTTTCGAACGTATGAAGCAGTGGATTAGCAGTATGCTTCAAAATCATTTAGATTGTGATTGACAGTGTGTTACGCAATTAGGGTGCTGATTAACAATATGTTGGAAATTATAAATTATTGATTGATTTTTCCGATACATTGTCTGAACGTTGTGTAAAAATCAGTTATTATGGTATGTAATGCGGATGAATGACAAGCCGTGAGAAAAGTTTTGAGTATGAATGTGGACAGGAGTAAGAGAAGACGAAGGATGATTTGTGTAATAAAAGATATGGATAGAAATATAGTAAATAATACTGAAATGACGGGTGAGTAAAGGAATCCTGAAACCCCAAATAAATTGGAAAATGGAAAGGAGATGTAGATGATGATATTTCTTTCGATACCAGTATTAGCCACATTTAGAACTTAAACCAACTTGCACGTGCGAAGTATTTTGGGCTAATAATAGAATAGTATCCTCAATGCTTGAACTTTTACCCCTGTGTGTTGAACATAACGATAGCAGCAATGTGCACAAACATTGGATGCACGTGACTATAAATTATAATGGCAGTATTGGGGTCATTCTGCCAAGTAAACTGACACAATGTTTACTGATGAGGCTGAACAAAATGTTTGATATTCCTATGATCCTCTTGTTCAGGAAACTATTCATAGATATAGCTCTAGCATACTACAAGATTCAGAGGATGGTTCATTTTGTGTCATCAGCTCTGGCTAATTTGCTGTCACTCTACAAATACGGACAAGTCGATACTTAAGTCAATTCATAAGTACAGAACCCGGTGGTACGCTTGCCTCAGTAAATTGTAAGCTATGCAAATTAAGTTGGTTCATGATCATATATTTAGCAACTAAATTTAACCATTTGTATATTACACAGTATAGAGTAGGAATGCTAGTAGAACATATATGAGGGCTAATGTGGACCGAAGAATAACGTGAAATCCACCCTAACCCTGATGGCGACAATAATTTGTACTTTACAGCTGCTGTGGACTTCTGTTGATTTATCAAAAGCTCTTTGTCTTTTCCAGGGGTCTGGATAGTTCATCATGTTCACAAGTAGTGCAGCTATGCCAGAACCTGGCGCACCAGGGTCGGACCATCGTGTGCACGGTGCATCAACCATCAGCCTCACTGTTCGCTCTGTTTGACCATGTGTATGTGCTTGCGGCCGGTCGATGCATGTACCAGGGGACCACGAAGAATCTGGTGTCTTACCTAGAGCAGAGCGGGATACCCTGCCCCTTGTACCATAACCCTGCTGATTACAGTAAGTGTGAATGAGTTGTGAATTTTTGTAGCCTGTCATGTTTTATTTTCTCCTGGTACTAAATATAGATACTCGAGTTAGTTTAATGCTTCTTGATTTTTGAGACTATTGGACCCACTTGCACATTCATGGGTTATCCTTAATAACTCGGAGTTAACAGCTAACTCAGGGTTAATCAAATAATTCATCACCACCAAGATTTACAGGTAAACCTATGTGTGTGGGCAGGTGAAGTCGCTTAACTTTGGATTATTGTTCTAGTAATGTCAAAATAACTTATTTTGTATTTTATATTGTTCGACGTAACAGTAAGTCAAAATTCGGTACTATATCAGCAGGCAAGATATTCATGAACTCATATAAAAATAAATACACCTTATAAAAAACTGAAAAAAAAAATCTTACCTGACTTTTTCGTCAATCAATAAACTAAATCTCCACGGAAACGACAAATACAATACGATTAAAATGAAATCTCATGTTATAAAAATTCAAAGACAACAAAGTATTACGTTTGAGTGAAAAAGAGATGGGTATATAAGTTCCGTTCATTGTTCGTTCATAAATTGTTGGTCGGATTACATATGAGGGCACAGACATTGCAATTCTATTTTATGTTTCGTCGATTGGACTGCAATGTTCCCAACTCAAAAAACACAAATGTCAGGTTAACTAACCCAGTGCCAAATGTCAGGCAGTTATCCACCAATGTTCAACTTAATGGAATAGAGTTGGACCCTGTTGAGTCGACAGTTTTTCTTAGAATTACTATTGACGGTAAATTACAATGGGGCCCACACATAGGCCCTTAACACATAGCGCCATAACCCTTTTAAAGAATTACAGACCCATTTCGCTCCTAAGCCACGTATATAAGTTGTTTTCAAGAGTCGTCACGAATCGTCTAGCGCAAAGGCTCGACGAGTTTCAGCCACCGGAGCAGGCTGGGTTTCGAGGAGGATACAGCACCACGGACCACAATCGGCAAACGTAATGTAGGACGCCCTCAGACTAGGTGGAGCGACGATCTTCGCAGGGAGGCTGGTAGCAGCTGGATGAGAGTTGCCGAGAATCGAGCTAAATGGCGTGCAATTGGAGAGGCCTATCTATGTCCAGCAGTGGACTGCTGTTGGCTGATGATGATGACACATAGAAAAATTGTCTTGGTTCGGCAGCCTATGCTGTTAAAAAAAATCGACAGATGACTGATGTAGTTACAGCCAGAATTGTTTATTTTAGTTATTTTCATAGTATTATGTCATATGGGATTTTTCTCTAGGGAACCTGTGCGGATATTAATACTATATTTGTTTTACAGAAAAGGGCTGTTTGAGCCATTTACAACCTAGGTCCAAGAGATTCTTTTCGAGAAAAATTCAAGGAAATAGATATTCTAACTGTAGTCTCTCAATATATATTTGAAAATTTATTGTATGTACAAAAAAATATGTAAAATTTTAAGAAAATTTCCGATATTCATAGTTTCACATCGCACTCGCCTCCACAGAGTAGGCAACTCGTTCATGGGTCAATGTATACGCTTTTACAACAAACTTCCCATTGACTTTTGAAACTTCCCCATTTAACGATTTAAAAGCTGTATTAAAACCAAACTTTGCAAAAAAGGGTACTATAAAATTCCTGATTATTTAAAATACAAAAATGCTTGGGATTGCGCCGCTCGCTCTGCTTAACCTTGTGATAAAGCCGTAAAACTTGACATTTTAATTATTATGCATAATCTTCATTATTTAGGTACCATTTTGACATATTATATATTTATTTATATTATTTATTGATTATATTATTATATTTGCCATATTGACATTGCTGAAAATTATGTACAAAATGACATGAATATTATTTACTTTGAAAAGTATTTATTACTTTAATTATTGTGAATGTGAGCACTATGTGGGTCATCATTTTTTTTTTCTTTAACAGTTAGTTTTAATGATGGTCTGGCATTTTGAGTACTCTATGCGGCCTACCCAAATGTCCTTTCTTTGTTATTGTTCGTCGAGTCGTTGAGCTTCTCAAGTCCTGAGATGAGCTACACGATTACTGACGAATGGACAAATCCACTCAAATTTGTGTGGTTCTTTCCTCAAAAGACCATTTCAGACCCGGATCTACATAGTCCTCACATGATTTGACCAAGATTATGTCCAGACATAATCTTGGTTAATCTTGGTCTTGGTCTTGGTTGGTTGGTTGGTAAGTATCTTTTAAAGTCCAGACTTTAAAAGATACTTTGACTCCTGAGTTTGTTTCGCCATTTCTTCTCAGAGGTAGTCAGAGAGGAAATGTCGACTCCATCTAACTTAAAAAAAAATATATATGACGTGTAAAAGTGATTCCGATATCCTATTTACAGAATAACATAACATAACATCACGCCTTGTTTCCCCGAAGGGTTAGGCAGAGGTGTACTTATAGTATAGTAACACCCACATTTCGCCAGTTATGTTTGAGTCCCATGTAATAGGGGGCGAGCCTATTACATGGGACTTACATTTACAGAATAAACAATTGCATTTCATTTCATTTAGTTTTTTTGTGGCGCAACACGTAATAAGAGATAAAATGTTGGTTACTTAACGCCCAGTATATAAATTCTACATTTATTTAATTAACCCGACTTACCGTGAAAGTGGGCCTAAATAACTAGATTCATTAAATATTTACAACGGAACGATTACTTACTCAGCGAACAAATTATTAAATTAATTTGAACTTTGGCCATAGAAGGAAACGAATTAATTCAATAATGCTTGTTCAACTGAATTAAACAACAAAAACGCTAGTAGAGGAAGTCATTATTTTTTCATACAAGATTAAACATAATGACTGCAAGAAATAAAATTATATTTATCTCTGTTATCCATAGTTATCGAGCTGTCCTGTGGTGAATACGGGCAAGACAAAATCGACCTGATGGCCGACAAATCTGAGAACGGTCGGGCGTTGGATTGGTTCGACGACTTCCAGACTATCCCCACGATGGAGGGGCTCCGCAAGCTGCTGCCCCTCAGCGTCCTGAGAGACACCGAGCCCACAGGAGGTGAGGAGGAGACCAGCCAGTCCAACCAGCTCAAAGTGCTCATGAAGAGAGGATTTATGAAGGCTAGGAGAGATGCGGTAAGTGCTGAATTTGCACGATCAAAGAGTATTTTATTTATCAGAGCACGGACGTTGAGTAGCCTCATCAAGTGCCGACTTCTAATAATAAAAGGTAAGCAGCTTAAAAGGTTGTAGATTTGAATCATTTGTATAGGCTTGTAGAACAGAAAGCTTCCATTTCAATCAATGGAATCACTCTATTGCAAACAAGGCATGAAATGTCAGTTTAATAACTGTTAATTTGTTTCCAGACGATGACTCACCTGCGTTTGATCGTTAACGTGGTGGTAGGAATTATGTTAGGCAGTCTCTTCATCAACGCTGGTAACGAGGGTTCCCGCGTGTTGGAGAACTACAACCTTCTGTTTGCCATCCTCATGCACCATATGATGTCTCCTATGATGTTAACCATTCTTACGTGTAAGTATACCATTCTGACTCTTCTGTTTCTTAGCGCAGATGCGATTCTTCTCTGTTTCCTTGTAAAAGTATTAAAAAGAGCTTGCCAAATACTCATCCATACAAATAAATAAAATTGAAGTGTCTGTTTGTATTTTCAAAATAATGGGTCTACCCTTTATAGCAGAATTTTTTATGTCATAATATTATTTTGCATAACAGCGGATAGCATAAACTTCATTTCGCAGAATATCGTCGGGCAAACACTCATTAATCATAAATTCAAAACTCATAATTTTGTAGACATCCACACGGGCGAAGCCGCGGGCAACAGTTAGTTATAAATAAGAAGGTGTCAAGTGATGTGCATAATCAAATCATATTTGTCATCTTGTCCTTAATATGACCTTATCATTGCAGATAATACGATTGCTGTTACATATTATAATATCTAAACATATTTTAACTTTACTATTTTCGAGATAACTACGGTTGATTCACATATATTCATAACGCATATTGATAGACTCAAGTACTGTTTTACTTGCTTAATTTTGATTAAACTAAAGTTAACCGCAGTAACGAACGACTAATCTAATGATTTTTTAAGATATTGGATATTTCAACTATGTACGAAATACCTAATGGACGACTCGCCTACAGTTTACACTGCACGCTGGATTAGTGATGTGAACCGGTTTCATAAAACCTTAAAAAAACCTAATAAAACCGGTTTTTTTAAGGTTTTTATGATGCCGGTTCACATCACTACGCTGGATTGATTTCTAAAGTCGTGGGTAGTTACAATGTCCATGACTTTACGCGTTACGTATAGGTACACATTTTGTGTTAAACTGAGTACAAAGGAAGCACTGTACTTTAACACCCGTCGCATTTTTATACCACATGTCCCGGAGTTAACGCACAACCTCTCAAGGGGTCATTGTATTCATCATTATGAACAACTTTTACTATGGGACCAAACCTGAAATCGCGAAAAAAACAGCTGTTCCCTACATTAACATAAAAATAACGTATAATAAATACATTAACATAATAATAATAAAAGTAACATAATAATACAATAACATAATAATTAACATAATAACCCCATCGCCGTATCTCTACGTTGACGTCGTGATGGGGCTTGCGCGCTTCGAACTCTAGGTCTGTGCCGGTAGAGTTTACTTTGCCGGAACGGGTCTAGGGTGAGGAGCCAGACCAAGAGAGATACAGAAACCCGCAGGGCAGCATGTGGCGAGCTGCTGGGCAGTAGCGACCCCACGTACCCTATCTCCCGGGAGAAGTCATGTTCCTCATCTCTGGCTTGCCTTTATTGGCCGGCTGGAGTGAACACTGACGAGAACTGACCTCCCACCTCATTCTTGCCTTTATTGGCTGGCTTGAGTAGAGATTCGCAAGAGCAAACGTGCTCGGAGGAAGGAAGTAGTCCAGTAAGATGCTGGTAGGGATCTTGACCGTACTTCCGGGATTGTCCTGATAGCCGTGGAATACCTCTCCACTCCTCTTAAGCACCTCAAGACATGTTGCCCCCTTGTCGCTACGACACTATGTGCTAGCGACCGTTTCCGGGGGCCCATTGTTGAGTGTGCAAGTCACCCCCTGCCATTTTATCCGTGTATTGTATTTATCACACATTGGTCAGGCAGGGGCCATAGTCCTTCCATAGTTTTAGATAACCAGTCCACTTTAGCCATCCAAACCCATAGCCCAATTTTTTTTTGTCTCCATATTCTGCAATAGTCCTACACCATCCGGGGGTTGTCCTTGGGTGCACTTGCATAGTACGCACAGGGATAATCGTCGGTTAGTGCCTCATTTCCATTGAAAGCGTCTAACGGACCTCTGCGAGTTGGCTTCGGCCCCTCATATGCCTTCTAAAGGTCCGGGACCCTGGGGTCCCGAGAAATATAAAAAAAAAAAAAAAAAAAAAACATAATAATAATAATTACATATTAATGTAATTATTAATAAATATTAATAATTACATTAATCTTTAACGAATTATGTGAACATAAATGTATGTGTGTGTATTTATGAAAACCCCAAAGTGCGCAAAACCATAGGAACTGAGAAAAAGAAATATAAGGCGCAGTCAAGGGAGCCCCGATTCGCGGGGCTCAAGGGTTAAAAAAAAATAACCACGAAGGGGGTGGCGGGGTATTTGCTCGCTCGCTTCGCTCGCTCTCTAGACCCAGCCATCCCCTTCGGACCTAATCTATCCGAGTCAGGGTGCCCCAAGTCCCGAGCTCACTTCGCTCGCTCTTGCATACTAAGTGTTTAGTGTGTACTGTGAATCGTCCATTACTTCCATAAACCTTAGGTTCTTAATTGTAGTTGAATAAACCGTAGGTGAATTCTCCTTTATGGATTTCGTTCAATAGTTTTTACAAAAATTATATATTTTAAATCGAATAATCGAAAATAGTTAGAATACGTTTAGATATTATAATGTGTAACCGATTGATGTCTTAGTTAGGATTACCTACCTACGTCACAAAAACTGATAATATTTACATTGTTACGTTTGTTTATTTTCAGTTCCCAATGAGATGTCGATTTTATCTAAGGAGCACTTCAACAGATGGTACTCCTTGGGATCTTATTACATATCCATCACGATAGTCGATCTACCTGTATCGGTAAGTGCCTATCCACAACATATTTTTGATTCTATAAAATAATAAAAGATCTGCTCAACGTCAGCACGTGAAGCATTGATATCGACTTCTGAATACATTCACATAACTCGATAAAATCTATGGAAGAGTCGATTTGTTGTTGGTTCCATAGTTCAATAATTGTTCATAATGATGAGTCGAACCTCGTTTCGGGTTTTCAGTTTTTCATTTGCAATTACACCTTGTAGAAAAGATAGATGAAACTAATAGAATTATTTCTTGTTTTCCAGATACTGGGATGTGCGGTGTTCAGTGTGATAGTGTACACGATGTCCTCGCAGCCTCTAGACATCGTCCGCTTTTGCATGTTCTTCGCCATCTCTCTTTACACCGTGTTGGTGGCGCAAAGCTTCGGCCTCATGATCGGTGCCGTCTTCAACGTAGTTGTGAGCACCTATCTTTTATCTATATGTGTGATGCTGGAACGACTCTCCCGAAATTGGAATTGGGAGCATATTAGCTATCAAAATAACCTATACAAGCCTAAAATATGGATTACATTTAGCCACAAATCGGCTACTAGCTTGAGCAGGAGTAGGAGCTAGGAACAGTAGTGGCCCAGTACCAAGGCCCCGACTTACGAGTTGTTAGGTCGTGGGTTCGAACCTAGGCAGGCGCTATACTTTGTGTAATTTATTTCATCACCGCTGCTCTCAAAACGGCGAAGAAAAACGTTGTGAGGAAGTCGGCATGTCCTAGAGCCAAAAATTCGAAGACATGTGACATCTACCAACTAGGCCCGCGTGGTGGATTACGGCCCACTCCCTCTCACAAAGAGGAGGCCTGTGTCCCAGCAGTGGGAAAATTATAGGCTGACTATGTTACTACTAGCATCATGATCTGGAATGTTTTCTCGGCATTTAGCTTGCTGTAAAAGTTTACATTAAAACTAATAAACTCTTTTCCATCCAGAACGGCACCTTCTTGGGCCCAACTCTGTCAGTACCGATGATGATGTTCGCTGGCTTCGGAGTCACCCTCCGGGACTTGCCCAGCTACTTAAGATGGGGCTCCTATGTATCCTACCTGAGATATGGGTTGGAAGGCTTCATCGGCGCTATCTACGGGCTCGACAGGCCAATCCTAGACTGCAACGAGGCCTTGTACTGCCATTACAAGTGAGTTTTTGGTATTTTTAGTTGTTATCTAGGTTACAATACGATAACTGTGTCAAAGTTTCAGTTTTGATTTGATGTCCCTGTTGATTTGATGTCCCTGTTGATTTGATGTCCCTGTTGATTTGATGTCCCTGTTGTTTGATGTCCCTGTTGATTTGATGTCCCTGTTGATTTGATGTCCCTGTTGATTTGATGTCCCTGTTGTTTAATGTCCCTGTTGATTTGATGTCCCTGTTGTTTGATGTCCCTGTTGATTTGATGTCCCTGTTGATTTGATGTCCCTGTTGTTTGATGTCCCTGTTGATTTGATGTCCCTGTTGTTTGATGTCCCTGTTGATTTGATGTCCCTGTTGATTTGATGTCCCTGTTGATTTGATGTCCCTGTTGATTTGATGTCCCTGTTGTTTGATGTCCCCGTTGATTTGATGTCCCTGTTGATTCTAGTTCTTAATAACACGATACTTTGCTTTAGCTTCTGTCCATTTTTTTGCATTATATTCACGAAAGAGATTATTTAGGTCAGTTTTTGTACTATCGGCCAAATTCCTACTAATCACCAGATTTGAGGATACAGTTCAAACGTCAGCCTGTCGGCATAAACTTTTCTGCTTAACATCAACACGTAAAAATCCTAATTAACAATTCGCATAATCTTATAGCGTTAAGATTATGCGAATTTTTAATTAGGATTTTGACTACCAACCTCACCAACCAACCAACCAACCACCCAACCACCAACCAACCCTTTAGCACCACCTTAAATTCTTCATTGTCAACAGACACCCTCGTACGTTCCTCAACGAGGTAGCACAGTCTCCGGACGAGTTTTGGTTCGACGTGATGGCGCTGTCCATCTTCGTGGTGACCCTCAGGATCACGGCCTTCCTCCTGCTCAAATGGAAACTAGATGCCGTGCGGTAAATGTGTTGAGGTGTGAATAAACCGGGAGTTAGGAGTGTAAGTCATCTTCATTAAAGCGAGGGGTGCTTGACTGCTCATTTAAAAAAAAAATAGAAAAGGGGGATATTTTAAGATGAAAATGATATTTGAAAAGATAATCTACACAAATGAAGTCGTTATTATAAATGGTGAAATGATTGGATGTGAAAAAAATTGGAGGCACGCTAACAAAAATCAATAGTCAAACACCCTTAGTCGAAGGAAACCTTCTGCAGTGAACTTCTAGACTTTAGTAGGCGACTAAATAAACAATTAATCAAAGGCTGTGGTAGTAATTCCTGGAGCTAGACCACCACCTCTTAAAGCAGTATTATTGTAATCTTACTTGAGTGTGGGAAAGAGATGGAGCTAGACGTCCTGTATAGCTTCATCTCTTTCTCACATTGAAGTAACATTAAAATAATACTGCTTTAAGAGGTGGTGGTTGGCCCCCTGTGCTACGTATCTGTCTACGATTCGTGGCTTCGTAGCTCGCGCAATCACTATGTCATTGTTCAAGGTACAACTTTTCAATTTGCAAAGAGTTGAAAGTATCACTCGCATTAGATTTAGACTTGTCGCTAAAAAAGTTTTGAAGTACAAAAAAACCTGCTTATGCAGTAATCGCTGAAAAAAAACATTTTTTTTTTTAAATCAAAGGTGTTTTTTTTACATATCTAAAATAAGAAGCATTTAAGTATTTTTTAAATTGTACCTACTGTTTTCACTTACGAAAGTTTCATGTAAACTAAGATTAAAATATAATTTAAGGGTCCAAAGGTAACAAAACTGTGATAAGTTTACAAAATATTTTGTTTCATTTCATGACTTAAGTTCTTTGACACCTTATTACTTATTTTATTTCGTACAAATTCATATAGTTCTTTCGTAAAGTTGCAGATAAGCTTGTATCTTCTCAACTTCCGTGACTATTTTAATCAATATCGACGAAATTCAAGGCTGTGAGGTCTAAGGAGAGCAAGATATGACGTTCAAAAAAATAAAAATAAGTGTGCTTTTTGTTTATTAAGGTCATTTGTATACGTCAAAACATGGGAATATTATGTTTAAAAACACATTTTGATTACAAGCATTAAATCAAAAAGGGAATATTCATGATACTACTTACCATTTATTTAGAGATATCGTATTACCCAGAAACTGAGTTGCGGAGGTCAGATAGGCAGTCACTTCATGTAAAATACTGGTATTCAGCTGCATCCGGTTAGACTGGAAGCCGACCCCAACATAGTTGGAAAAAGGCTGGGCAGATGATGAATACCTTTTAATTTTGTTGCTATTGAACTATCTTTTCGTAAACCTTTAACTAGAGAGACATTTACTGAAATATGCTTGTAATCAAAATCTTTGCTAATCAGCCTTCCTAATTAATAGGGTAACTTAGTGTTGTATGACATGATATCGTACCTACCAGTTAGGACACATAAAGTACACAAATGTTTGTGTTATAGTATACGCCAACGTTCGTGGCAACCGCGGTCTTAAAAAGTGGGAGCGAGATGACAAGAGTGTTTTTAAATATTCGCACGTTTTATGACCGCGTCTGTCACGAGTCTTGGTGTTTATTATGTAGATACTTGCCTATGTTAGTTGCTCAATTAGGTATTTATTTGTAACTAGGAGTAGTTCTATAAACCTGTAGGCTGTACTGAACTATTGTAATATGTAGGTAGATAGAAAACTAAGATTATATATGGTGATAATTTTGTAAATATGTTTTTGTAACATTAAAATTTTTAATTTTTGGTAAATATGTGTTTTGTTATTTTAACGAAGTGCCTACTTATTTGTAGAAATTATGTTCGAGATAGTATTCGCGAAGGTAATAATTTCTACAAATTGGCATGTTGTACGTAGGTATAAATTATCTACAGAAAAAGTTTGAAAGAATGAATGACGACCAAAAAAGAAACATGGAGCAAACTCATTTATTTTATTTTTCTCATAACATCACATAAGTCACATCACTTATACATAGCTAGACCAAACAAACAGGTTTGTACATAACGTAACACCAGCACCACTTCCTGAGTACTATGCCAGTTATCGTCAGGTATAATTATAGGTATAATTAGGTCATACCCACACCGTGACTCCGAACTTGTTTGTAACCGAATAACTACTTACTTACAAAAAGTATTTGATTTTCAAATATAACTAGAATAAACTCAAATTATCTATGGGCGATCTTTCCTCTTTCTTTCTTTCTTTTTTTTTGGGCTTTTTTCCCCTTTCTGTCCCCAAGCAAAGTCGATAAGGTGCCACTGCGCATAGTAGCAGATTGTTAATACAACATGAAAAGTGATATATACAGCGATCAGTAAGGTGTTGCTAGCTGTAGAGAGGAACGCGTACACTGCCTCCCCTTTGAGAAGATTCACGTACACCCTGCAAAGGAAAATATAAGTTTTAGAGGACAGTATCTACTTATCTATGCTCTCTACATAACTATATATCATTCTTGCTCTGTTGCCTCTGCAATGGCGCGATATTCTTGATAATTTGACTGAAGATAACTCAAAAAGATTTCGAAAAGTACTTGGGAAAACAAAAATGTTCTGAACGGGAATGTTTTATTGCCGTAGGTTCACACTTAATTGACATTATATCTAATTACACTAGACAAAATTAATCATACACCATGCTCATTAAGGCAATCTCCTCTAGTAAAGGCAATCAATAGCCATGATATTATGCCATTTTGTGGGATCACAATACTTGCTCCACTGAAGTTGATACGTACCTATAACATTTATCACTTAACTTGGGTTCTCCAATATATTAATTATTTCCAATATATAAATATTCCTAAGTGGTCTACTTCCAAAAACGGAGCTGTATCACCACACTCGAGACATGAGCCCGTAGTTCGACATTTCGCTCTGCTTGTTCGATGAAGGAAGCTAGTAGTAGACTAGATGGTTTGGTTATTCTAAACAAGATAATTTAGTTAACCGCCTCGTTGGTCTAGTGGTCGCAACCGCTACTGCTGAGCATGAGGTTCTGGGTTCAATTCCCGGGTCGGGCAAGGTGTTATTGGGTTTTTTCATCTAGAATTTCTCAGTGGCAGCCCGGAGTATGGATTTGTGCCCGGTTGATGGCAATAAGCTCGCCTCCTATTACATGGCAAAATGTGGGTGTACTTTAGGTAGGTATAGCTACAGCTCTGCCTAACCCTTCGGGAAATACAGGTGTGATGTTATGTTATAATTTAGTTACAATAACCAGTTATCCTTAAACTGAACAATGCGGTTTATGCTTGCGAGAGGCAATTAAGTAGCGAACGTTTAATTTGTCAAAAATATGACCAATCCATCAGGGGCGTAGCCTTCATACAGTCCGATTCCTATCGGCTGCCCTTCGGAAGAACCACTCTTCTTAATGTCTACTATTGCCAAATAATATGGTACACCTGTGTGTGTAACTGAATATCACATCACATTACATTATTATATTTAATACCAGTTGAATACATCATAAGATTAAAAACCTACAGTGTTGTGTCTGAGTTTATGAGAACTGAACAATTTTTTCTTCGGCTTCCCTCTAATGATAATTGTAGCTGCGCCACTGAATCCATGCCAAGCCATGGTTTACCAGCCTAGTAGCGTCAATGATAGGGCACTGCAGCAAAGTAATGATATCGCTGAGAAAAAACACAAAATACTTACATAAGACAATATGCAGATGCGAACCCCAACATCAGAACCAGCCTGGGTTTCATACTGTCCGGCTTCCTTCTAGGAGTGAGGAGTAGATCTCCGATGACTACTACCATGGAGATTGTATGCAAAGAGTGCTGTGCCCAGTGCGGTACGTACGCAAACACCCGAGGGGGCGCTATTATGTTGGAGTGGTACTTGAACAGCATCCAGAATGTCACGTCGGCGAACTGATAATAATAATGAATATAAGTATTTAATATAATTAATATAAATATAAATACAGGCCTTTGCTGAAATGTTTTGGCATGGATCATCTTGCAGATGTCAGACGGTTCACTTTTTGCTCATTTTTTTGTGTCCCTTCGTCCAGCATACTCACCATGGGATCCTGATATTTCATGAATGTCAAAAAACTGTTCTGAAATAGTGCTAAATAGTGCCCAAAGGAAAAAAATAGTGCTCTTGTACTTGCGAAGTTATAGCCATAGTTCGATGAGTATGCTGGACGAAGGTTTCGCCCAGCATACTCACCTCCGTCCGGAGAATCTGTATACGCTTCAAACATAATTCATACTTCAAAAAATAGTTCCCAAATAGTGCCAAACGGTGCCCAAAAAGAAAAAACAGTGCTCGAATAACTTCGGAGTTATAGGCTTCGTTCAGTGAGTATGCTGGGCGTAGGTTCTACGCCCAGCATACTCACCTCAGTGCGCGAATATCGAACGAGCTATAGGTACAATTTACGTCTCAAAAAATTGTGCTTGAAATAGTGCCCAATATCAGTCCAATTTTTGCTTGACTTTTGACTTAGAAAACCATTAAATTTTAATGTAAACTTCTACATACTAACGTAAAATGGGGTACAGTCGTCGACACATGTTTTTGGACAAAAATATTAAACTTTCTAATTGTAGACTTCATGTTATTGGAAATAATTATGGTATTTTCTCACATGTCAAAAACTTTCGATTAAATGCATTATTATATATTTTATAAATAATAATAAATGAATGAAACTTTAAGCGTAAATGAAGTCTATTACTTCATTGCATTGTGTGTTTGTCTGAATAAAAACAGTCATTTGCAGCCAATAAAATTAATATCTTGAAAAATTGTAAAAAGGAAATTATACAGTTTCTTTTTGTATATATGTTGCAGGCAAAACTTATAACCAGTCAAAACTAGTACTGTGACATAGTTATACAAATTTTTAAAACTCTTTCCAATAGTTTCATCAATGAAAGGTTTAGCAATAAAAAACATTTTTAATTACTTACGTTATTTATTACTATTTAAAGGGCCAAAGTAATCAGAATTCTAGTTAACTAGTTCACAGCTTTTGTTAACATTCATAATATAATCAATGTAAATAGAAAAAATTGTAGTTTTAATATTATATATAATATACATATAAAAAAATGTTTAGCCAAATATTGGTAAAACTTTCTAAAATATAACACGTAGGTACTTGTACTTTGTTTTACTGCTACAACGTTTTAATCACAATAAAATTATCTTACAAATAAGTATAAATTGAGCAATCACAGTTTATAATCACGTTTTTTTTATTAATATTAAATACCCTATAGTAATTACAAATTAACAATCACAGTTTATAATCACATTTCTGTAAGTTATTAATAAAATAACTTTTACAAGAACAAAAAAAAACAAACAAACAATAACAAAATAGGAACTAACAAGTTAGGACCGATCTTCATCTTACATTCGCGTATAAATAATGCAGTGTGGTACAGTATATTGGGAATTACTACAAACTTTTTTACTAAGGTCATCATAGCAGTTCCAAGTTCTCTTTAGCAATCGATAGCACTTTGACTTGTAATGCCCCATGCGTCCTGATTCACCATTTGTAAAATCTATTACCGACAGAATTTTAAAGGTGTCACCGTTTATTATGATCTCTTTAGGAATTTCATCAATTTCTATTTCAATTGAAGTATTAATTTCAATAAATACGAAGTCTAGTACTTCATATTTGTATGCGTTTTTACCGTTACGTAATTGGTATTTACATTTCCTTTCAGTATCATTTACTAATAGAGCTTCATTAAGGGCTCCAATACCTTGAGTCGTCAATATGTTTACATTTATTGGAATCCAACTACATTTTGTGCCAGAATCTTTATTGATTTCACAGTTCTGGTTTGTACAATTTAAGTATCTATTAGCACTATAAAAACCATAACTTTGTATGTTATCTATTATAAAAGTTACATTACACTCACAATTTTTGCAACTACTAAAATCGGATTCCACAGTATCATATATTTTAGCCAATACCTTAGAACGAGTAGTGTAAATATCTTTTGGTTTTCTAGCCTTCTTAGTGATTTTCTTTAGATTGTCATACGTGATCAAACTTCTGGTCAGTTGTGAAAGATCGTTTTTTTTATCATTGATATATTTTCTAATATTAGGTCTATCTAAATATGCAATTGAAAAACTTTGGACCACGGAATCAAAAGCACACGTATTAATAAACGTGAATCTGTATGTTCCTGAAGTAGAAACACTGCCGTTTTGTAAAATATGTAATTTTGTACGACGATTGATTCGTTTTTTATTTTTCTTCTGTTTAGACACCAGTCCCCGCCAGTCTTCAATATAATTTGGTTCGCTCCTAAAAATTGAGTTTTCATAAAATGATTCATCATTGACGAGAGTATTTATTTGTGGTGTGTTATGGTCACTTATTTCATTTTTTTCATCGACAATATTTTCAGTTCCTTCTTGAACATCAATCAAGTCACTTTTGGCTAAGCGTATGGAACCGGTTATCAAAGGCTCGTGTTTAATAATAAACTCATCTACGCGGTACTTATTTGAATTTGTTTTAAAAAATAACTTTTTTTCGTCTTTCATTCTGAAATTACTAATTTTTGCGTTTCTAATGAAACCTTTGGTTTAGGCCCTCGTTTTCCTTGCTGATCCATGTCGTTAGATTCACAAGAATTATCACAAATTATTATGCCATTTGTTTTCAATATTAACATAATATGAAATAACAACTAACTAACTAACATATAAATCAACATCAATAACATTATGAACACTTGTGTACTTATACTACCTATATTACCTGAAAATACCAACTATAGATGTAAAAAACATAACGGGCCCCACCGCTCACGCAGTACGAGTCAGAAAAAGTTGTCTTCTAACGTGGTAAACATTGTGTCTTCAAGATAATCTGAAAATAACACGTATTTAAATAATTTAATATAGGTATGACAGGCTCCAGCCTTCCTCTAAAGGTACTGAAGCACTTACGTGTTTTCCATTATTTTAGCGTGATTTCTATTATAAATAGCGAAGGGGCAAAACACGAGGCTGAAGACGATTTCCCGAAGTCACAACTCCCATAGAAAATGTGATGAATAGGTTGACGACACTTAAAAGTTTAAGTGCATTCGCCGGATGACAATCGGTAATAGTCTTCACTTCACGTCATATTATCTAAAAAATACATCTGTGTTAATTCTATAGTTACGTTTATACTTACTACCGACGCTCGCGCTGACTGATTCTACCTATTTCGATATTGAAATGTAACTAACGTGAACTTAAGACGAGAACAGATCCTGACGGGTAACGAGGACAAGCTTGTAATAAAAAAATTGAAGAAAAGTAAATTATATCCTAGCAAATAAGACAGTGTTTCATTTCCAGTAGAATTGGAGGATAAAACCAGGCCTCCGCAGAAGTAGGTATATAAATAGGTATTTGAGATCCAATTAGATAAACAAACAAGTTACATTACGTTATTATGTGTGTACCTACCTACATCAAACCTTTAAAAAAGTAACTAAGTAGGTACCCATTTTTAAAACTTCTTAAGCATGTCCTTAATTTTAAATGTACAGTGTCATATTCAACGAAAAAATGAACGTGTTTTTGTAAAAAACAACTCGCTTGCTACCTAGTTTTACAGTGCAATTAATGAATGAGTGTAAAATCAATTTAGTTAAATGCCACTATTATAAATTGAAATATACTTACTGATTTGGGTGCAGCTCCTATATTGATTACGTACTAGATACACAATTTTATATAGGTAAATAATGACATCACCAACACATTGTTTGGTTTTGCAACCCACTATGTAGTCAAACTCAAAAGCCGGCGTTATTATAATGATGTGCGACGAAGTAAACAAACAAAGAAACTGAGAAGCGCTTGTTCGTTTCGATTGCTTTGTGACACAAAATGGACCCTTATCACCTTCAAAATACAGATCAGTCTTGTCTAATAATCGTAAGATGTTAGGGCAGCGCCATCTAGTATTTAAACATAAACATATTCATTTGCGTCGCGGGCGCCGCGCGTCGTAAGCCCCATACCTATTGACCGTACGTGCATCCATTACTGCCACACTATATTGAACTTTATCACATGAGGAATACAGGTCAATTCCGTAAACGTTGTGGTACCGTCCTTGATCCGGAAAATGATTATTTTGAATAATTTTGTCAGTTGTAATGTAAGCATTAATAACAGCAACTTTATTTTTCATGCATGATTTACTTCATTTGATATCTTAATCCTTCAAGCGCCGTGATCTAGACAAAATATATAAAATCATTGTTCCTAGCTACCGGGGTCCCATGCGACGCGCGAAGGCTTAATCATATTATTATAAAGTATTATTAAAATAATGTGTAATTAATAATATTGCGATTCTAAAGTAAATACTCCCTTACATAGACAATTAATAATTTACACAAGACAAAAATTGTTAGAAAGAAAGTTAATAATATTGTATTCGACTGTACTCAATGTAATGTATGTAGAAGTTTACAATCAAATTTAATGGTTTTCTAGGTCAAAAGTCAAGCAAAAATTGGACTGATATTGGGCACTATTTCAAGCACAATTTTTTGAGACGTAAATTGTACCTATAGCTCGTTCGATATTCGCGCACTGAGGTGAGTATGCTGGGCGTAGAACCTACGCCCAGCATACTCACTGAACGAAGCCTATAACTCCGAAGTTATTCGAGCACTGTTTTTTCTTTTTGGGCACCGTTTGGCACTATTTGGGAACTATTTTTTGAAGTATGAATTATGTTTGAAGCGTATACAGATTCTCCGGACGGAGGTGAGTATGCTGGGCGAAACCTTCGTCCAGCATACTCATCGAACTATGGCTATAACTTCGCAAGTACAAGAGCACTATTTTTTTCCTTTGGGCACTATTTAGCACTATTTCAGAACAGTTTTTTGACATTCATGAAATATCAGGATTCCATGGTGAGTATGCTGGACGAAGGGACACATTTTTTTTCGTCTTTCACTCGACACAAAATGAACCAAACGTGAAAAATTGGCCAAGTGAGAGTCGGACACGCCAAACCGCAAACCGCCGTCATTTTTAACACTATGTTTATTACTTTAGAAAAAAAAACACGTTTCTTGTATGGGAATAGCAATAGAAATACACAATCTGTGAAAATGTCAACTGTCTACCTATTACGGTTCATGAGATACAGCCCACTGACAGACAGACGGGCGGACAGCGGAGGCTTAATAATAGGATTCTGTTTCTCTTCGACTACGGAACCCTTTTTTTTTTTGTGGATGGGAAATCATCAAATGACTTCTCCCGCTCTGGGCGGAGCGGGAGGGCGTGTCAGACTTTTACTGACTAAAACCCACCCGTGTTCCTTCTGTTGCCTGTGCCGGGGCCACGGTAACTCTTTCGAACATCCCGCAACCCTAGCTGGCATCGGCCCTAGCGGACCCCGTCAATAGTGATGACATCTCTTTGAGGCGCGCGTGGAACACAACGCGCCGTCGACTCAGGCTTGGTCCTTACCGGACGGCGAGCTACCCATTGCTCGCCGTCCGCAAGCCCGCGCCTACGGTGGCCGGGAATCGGCTGCCAATTCCCGACGCCCAGGACGTCTCCTGCGGCGGCTAGGGGCGTGAGGGCGCAAAGCTTGCCTCTCCCTCACGCACGGAACCCTAACAATGAATTCATTCTCAATTAAACGGTGTTGAATTTTGGCACTCGGCATCCTTCACTCGCCCACCTAATGATCGAAAAATGTAAGGAAAGGAACAGGTGGACGTTGCTTTATATGCAGGTACCTGGTTTTGTCGATATCTATATCATGTGAACAATGAAAGTTATAAAATAATACTATTTCACAAAAAAAAAAAAAACCTCCGACTTCCAAAAATAAAGTTATTTTTCACATTTTAGTTATGGTACCTACCCCACCAATTCGTTTAACACTACTTGCTATGTAAACAACAGTGACAGTAAGTATTATAACATCATCAAAATGCACAGAGTGGATGAAATACGTATTATCGAAGCTAACTCAAAAACTACCCAAGAAAAGTAAAAAAAATATAGTAATATTGCGCAAGCTTCCTCTACCAAATAAAAAAAAAATTTCAAAATCGGTCCACAATTGACGAAAATATCGATGAATATATAAGTACATTAAAAAAATACTCATAAATAACCTCCTTTTATCAAGTCGGTTTAAAAAAATGTCGGGGGGTTTCGTGGGACAACCGGTTGGAACGAAGTTCCTTTCGCTGTATATTATGTATTAACACAGGTATTAATTCAGAGCCATGTAGTAAGTATGGTCTCAAGTTTCAAGCGCCAAGAGCTGTACCTATTAAAAAACAAAAACAAAACTTTTGACACTTGAAACCGCTCTTGCAAGCCGCGTTAAAAAACTTCGTACCAAAAATTAACATTCATTCGAGTGAAGCGTCTGATATCAGTCGATGCCCTATGTTGGGTTTTGTTTTGACAAGAAGTTAGTTCCTAGGCTTCCTTATCCTTATTAAAACTAGAACAATAATTCTGCTATGTACGCAAACCGTAGTTCAATTTCAGTTTAGGTTTTGTCTCTTTACACAAAACAAAAAGTTTTGTTTAAAATTATACAATTTATCAGTAACATTATTTTATTAGCTTCAAGTCTTCGATTAAGCTGATAAAATTTATAGTAGCCTTATCTATCAAAAAAATACAACATTATAATTTATCTTTGTTCTGTGCTTATACAAGGTGTTTTTTATAATGTCATAACTCTAGGGTTATATTATTCTATAAGTAAAAATAATACAAAAAGTCCTAGAGTATGTGGTCCAAAAATGCATAGTTTCGCAGATATCATCAAGACTCTCGATGTGTGTAGGTATCTAATTGAAAATTTAATTGATAAATACGAGTAATTCATTTTCATTCATACCAATTATTCATAATTAAAGCTAAGAAAAAACGACGATGTCATATTTCACGTAAGGGTGTTTTAAATTAATAATCGTGACTGTCGAATTATTTTGTATGAAAAATGAAAACAACAAAAATGATAATTGAAAAATAATTCATATGCCAGTTAATTCTTTGATATGGTCTCATTCATACCCTAGAGTTATGGCATATAAAAAAACACCTTGTATACAATAACATACCTTAATAACTTGTATATTTTTGTTATAGCGGTTACAAAAGTCCCTATTAATAACTCGATTCTTTTACACAAAAGGTAGTTTATCGGAAAATCCATTTAATTTTTTATGTGGATATTTATGACCTACGTTTATTATTACACATACACACGTAGTATCATAATAAATAATATCAACTTATAAGTAAAGTTAGGTATATTTTCGCAAAAAAATCTGATAGCTCATAAAGTGCAGAGTCCACAAGCAAGGCAAGCTATAGATATGCTGGATAGGGCAAACGAAGGAAGTTATATTACTTTATGGCCGGTGGTGGAATCAGCGCTTTATTTATTTATTTATTTATTTATTTAAACTTTTCACACTTAAAAAAGTACAAAGGCGGACTTAATGCCTTAGGCTTTATGCGTAACGATTCCATATTATGTAAATGAGTAAAGCTAAACTACGTTAGTTTAGCTTCAGATGTGACCTGAGTTTAGATAATTTTTCAAATTTACATACATACATATATAAACTCACGCCTTCTTCCCGTGGGGGTAGACAGAAACTACAGAACGCCACCTGCTACGATCCTTACATACTTCTTTTGCCTCGTTTACATTCATACATCTGGTCATACACGCACGCCGGTTGCGAGTACTACGCACCTGACCTTTCTGAAGAACATCACCAATAAGATCACTATATGTCTTCCTAGGGCGTCCCCTCCCGGCATTTCCACTCACATCTGCCGTGTAAATACTTTTTGTTAGTCGACTTTCATTCATCCTCTCAACATGACCAAACCTATCTAAGCGTACTCTTGTCAATTGTTCTCACTACATCTTTTTTTAAACCGCACCGTTGCCTTATCACATCATTCCTCAGTCTATCATTCATAGTCACACCACACATGCTTTGCAAGGAACGCATTTCTACAGCATTTATTCTACTTTCATGCTTCTTTTGACACACCCAACATTCACTTCCATACATAAGCGTAGGCACCAGCACACCATTGTGAACAGCCAGTCGGGCCTTTTTGGACATTAACTGGTTGGTCACAACCGCATGTATAGCACCATTCACTTTATTTCCTGCATTAACTCTCCTTTCCACATCTTCATCAATCTTTCCATCCCTTGTAAACAGACTCCCCAAATATACAAACTCACTTACTTGCTTCACACTTTTATCATTTATTTTCACATCACACATCGATACGTCCTCTTCTCTTTCAAACACCATGACCTTCGTCTTATTCACATTTATATTCATCCCTTTCATCTTATATGCTTCATCCATGACAGTCACCATGTCTTGCAATTGTTCTGCTGACGATGCAAGTAGAACTTGATCTCTTGAACTTGATCATTAAAATTTAGACAGAGATTATATTATTAAAATAAATTAAAACCTATTCGTATCCAGTCATTCAGCAAAGACTTTAAAAGCTAAACACAGGAGAATCGACCATGGTGTTTGTAGCTTTCACGGATAAAATAGCTAGGACAGTATTTATATGTGTTGGATTCGCAACTGTGAATTCGTCCTTTTACCACGCCCATGAGAAAAGATTCGGGCACCGAGCCTCCTCTAAACCATATTGCGATTCTAAACGCCCACCGCACCCAGAACAACTAGCACTCAGTAACACAGAGTCTAGCTAACGACTCTTTTCTCCACCATGGTAAGAAAGCCATATCAACGGGCTTTCAATCAGTTTTTAAATATGTATCTGTGGAAAATGTAGTGAGTACCTAGTATATTTGTTAAGTTTACCTATTGTTATTTGCATACTACAGTTTGTTTTCCCTTACAAAATAAAATAAACAACAAAAAAAAACAAAAATGACCTCTCTAAGGCACCCACCAACGGCTTTTCAACCCGACCCATTCCGCAAATATCGTATCTAAGCACTTCGGTATAACCATTAGTGTTATAACCAGATTTGTCTCAAGGCGAGCAGAGTTATTAGTTCTATACCTACACAATATGTATACACATGCCTATGTATACTCAACGCACCGCATTCATAGCAACTATTTTAAATTGCAGTATTAGCAGTAGTTTATTTCGTAGCAGCAAGGGTTTTCGTATTTCAAGGCTTACTTTTGCGGTTGACCGTACCTACGTAAGTATAGGCAACGGAAACGGCACTCCCTCACCGGAGCATTCTCCTGTAATGTAATAATCCAAGATTCAATAAGATTCATGTTATAAATTGTACCACGGGTGCTCCGTTACAGGCGAATGGCCCCGATGAATGTAATGATACAAATTGTATAATTACACGTTGCACACTGTAATGCTCGGTTCTCCTCTCTCACTGATGTCATGCTCGAATCTGAACATCCATTACAGACGAATGCTCCCGGTGAGGGAGCGCCTTAACACAAATCATAGGTTCTACAAATAAGGAATAATTAAATTATAAAAGCAACTCACAGTCGTGACTGGCATCAAGATGGAGGTCATGACGACATCTCGGAGTACCCTCAGAGGTTCCACGTGAGGAGGCTCTTCACTAAGCTTTTCATACCAGTCGCAGTATAGGCAGAGAGGCAGGTATGCTAGTGATATTATCTGAAATTAAAATGTTAGAAATGACTATGAAAGAAAAAACATGGAATCAACGACCGCGCGAGGGGCAACTTCTAAAACAATTTTATCATAGTAAGAAGTTGTGTTGCTATCTGCTGTTGTTGTTATTGTTGACAATAACAATGAAATAATAAATTAAACGGATTATTATTAGAGTAATGACCGCTGTGCGTGTCCCAAAAATAAAATATTGTTCCTTTTTTGTTTTTCTCTTCATCCATGATACCTACCTTGACACAGAGGTACAGAAAAGCTGGATTTATAGATCTCGGATTATTTAATCACGAGGAATAAGACAAACAGTATGAAGGCACGGCCAAGGCGTATATAATTGCTTGGCAAATGTATTCAATTTTAAAGTTAAAGCACAAAACATTGATATACTGCTTTAGATCTCATGATTCACCTACCTACATGGACAGACCTGGTTACTTACAACATTGAACTTGTAGAACAGAATAAATCATATTTACATTGAACAAGCACGTAATGAGTTTCCACCGGACGTGGCTATAAGCCCTGACCAGAGGATCCTCGTCTTCCGACACATCTATACTCAGGGTCACCACCGCGGTCACCACCAGATGGAGGAACGCCAAACTGTACCACACCAGCCTTATATTTAACAACAAGCACCCATTAATCTTCACGAACTTGACCTTTAATGGCTGACCAGGCATTTTCACTGTAATGAGCCAATTTTTATTTGATAAATTAATTAATTTGATGCGATTTATTCGAGTGCGAGCGCATCTCGGTATTGAGCGAGTTGTAAACATACTGGCTTTCTATTGGTCTTTTAATTTATGGTCTGATAACGTAATCTGCATGTGCAATATTTAGCAATTGCATGAGTAGGTATGATGATAAATAGATACTTAATTATTTGGTTTATTTTGAACATTGCTTTTGTTTCTCATCTTGTTAAGACTAATCTAACGACAAAATACAGACTATCATCTACACTGGGCCGCAAAGAACGCGGGTCGGTAATAAAAACCTCAGTAACTTCCAAAATATTGGAGCTAGCTTTACGAAATAAAGACTGTATTATAGACAATTTTATAGTGCTTAAATCAATGTCATAAACGTTTAAGACTATGAAGTTTATTTTGAATACGACATCTTTCACTAGATTTATAAAAATGTGCTACGGTATCAAATATGCAATTTTTACACATTTTAGTATGTTGTATTGCCACCACGAGTAGTTAATACAGCTGTTATACGGTTCGGCAAGCTTTCCACCAGATTTCTGAGCCGATGCTGAGGAATATTCTCCCATTCCTCTCTCAGTGCTTCTTTCAGTTAACGAAGCGTGTACTGCGTGTAGAATCCGTCCAAAAAGTACTCTAGCGGTTTGAAGAGACTGGATACAGTATTCGCAGACTAGGAACAGGCCGGACAAGGTGCACGACAGCGTGGGAGGATCGATATATGGTGTCAACAATGTTGAGAAATCGAACTCAAACGGCTGTTGAAGTCAAAAATCACCTTCTACGTGCTAAAGGGAGCAATCCGAGCATGTGTATAGTGAGGCGGCGTCTTGCTCGAGCAAACTAGAAGCCTTTTAGACCCGCAAATGGTCCATAACTCGACAGGCAGCATCGAAATTGAAGGCTGAGTTACGCTAGAGAACACATGAATTGGACTCTGGATGACTAGTTAAGAGAAAGGTTTAGGACGAGTCGAGGTTCATACTATACTCGCACGATGAGAGGCAAAGAGTCTACAGAAGACCAGAAGAGCGTTATAACCAAGCTTTCATTGAAGAGAAAGTGGCATACGGCGGAGGCTCCACACTCGTGTGGACTGGAATTTCTTCCGAAAGCCGCACCGTGCTAGTGGTGATAGAAAATGGCACTTTAACTGCAGAAAGATACGTAAATGAAATCTTAAATGAGTATGTTGGCGTATTTTTCTTCCACAATGAACGTACCTGCAACGGGAAAGCAATATTTTGTAAAAGGTGATGATGACATTCCGTTGTAAGGGTGTGCTCTCGAGGTGGTTCCATTGTTACCAAGTCAGTCTGATGACGGGATCCCATGGAAATCGAGGAAAATCCTCAAATTTTAAAGGCATTTACAGTGTGTTAGTTGAACTCTCTGAAATCAAATGAAATGTATTGATAATTCAGGTGTTTGAGTCTGAGAGTCATCACTTAATGCTACTGAGCTGACGATGGGAGCCACAGCGCTCTTTAACTGTTAAGAGTTAGGAGATAATACTGCAATACGTCGATAGAAACTACTTATCAGTTCTTGGATACACGTGGACTTGTAAGACAATCGTCTTCATCTTTCCATTTCTCGTAATGATTAATGGGACGAGCAAATCTTGCACATAATGCGGTAAGGTAAGGTAAAGGTGGTAAGGGCTTGTAATTGTCGAAGAGCTTGTAATAGGCCTACTTGAATAAAAATATGGAGGTATGAGGAACAGGGTGTAAAATTCACTCATCTCCATAGAAAAGGGGGATCCTCCGACCAGACGGGTGTTGTGTCTGGTGGGCTACTGCCCGACGGTTGATGTCGGGATGTTGTATATATGCTAGTCGCGCGGTAAACTCTGATTGCGCGATGCAGGATTTTTGCGTGACGTCAGTGTGACGCGTTCCATTGTGGCGATGTAGATATGCGGCCATAAAAATATTTGACTTATCATCGGATTAAGAAAATCGTCTTAATCTTTCCATTTCTCGTAATGCCTTTTCATCATGTAGTCGGCTAAGTAATTTATTTATTTCTAAATCACAAAGTGCAATGCCGTCTAAGGTACCATAACTAAAAAGTGAAAAATGAAAAACTTTTTACAAAAAAAAAACCGATTTCCAAAAAAACACTACAAAGTGAAAAATAACTTAAATTTCGGAAGTTGGTGGCAAAAAACTAAAATTAGATCCAAAGACGTCGTCTTCCGAAATTAAAGTTATTTTTCACTTCGTAGTGTTTTTTTGGAAGTTCGAGTGAAAGATGCCGAATGAAAGGCACAAATGAACAAAAAGTGAAGCGTCTGACATCGGCTCTGTACCGATCCGAACCCGCGAAATATCGGTCCGAATATATAAATGGTTTCATGCTTGTTCTATTACTACTCAACAAATCCACTTCTTCGCATCGATGATTTCATATAACTCCGACTACTGAGCACGTGCTGAGACAATATCGTTGAAAAGTCTCAACCGCAGAGACAGTCGTAGACGTTATAATAAAACATAAACTTAACATTACGCCTGTGTCGTCCAAAGGGGTGAGCAAAGTTGTGCAGTGCATCTGCATTACGCTAGTTATATTATAAATCCATGTAATTGAGAGCGAGCCTATTACCATCCAGACTTAAACATGATTGGCGAAATGTGGGTGTACTAATTTATTAGGTATACCTCGAATCTGCCTAATCAGATTTGTAAATTATGTCGTTTTTGTATAATGTATATCTATGATATAAGTAATTAGCTATATAATTTAGTACCTAGTGTAAATTGTAGTTAGTTGTAATGATATAGTTTATCGTCATATTTATTTATTACTAGCTGTGCCCCGCGACTTCGTTCGCGTGGAAATCGTAAAATACACAATATAACTACTAAAATAACAGCGACATTTTAATAAAACTCTTCGTCCCCGACCCGCCCGCGCTATTACTTCGTATTCGCTTAGCGTTCTGTTTTTTTTTCATTTTTCTCGGCTCCTAAGGATCGTAGCGTGATGTTAAATAGCCTATATCCATCCTCGAGAGTTGGGCTACCAAATGCAAAAAGAATTTTTCAAATTCGGTTTTTGTTCATAATTTCCTGGGTTTTCATTTTTTGCGCGGAACCCTAATTCTTTTTTTACTTCCTGTAACATCACCTATCTGCCAGTGAAAGTCCCGTCAAAATCAGTCAGTCAGATATTAGCCGGAACAAACAGACAAACAGACAGACAAAATATTTTAAATTTGTTTTTGTTTTGTTATAAAGTAGCGTGTATACTTTCATATGCGTTTAGTAAAACGCTGTTATTTTGACATTACAAACAGACTTCAATTTTACTTATTTGTATAGACGATGTAAGAAATAGGATTTTAGAGTACTTATTATTTGTTTTGTTGAACATGATGTATGAACGTAAACGAAGCGAAACGAGTATGTAAGGATTGTAGCATGTGGCATTCAGTACTTTCTGCCTACCCCCATGGGAAGAAGGAGTGAGGTTATGTAATGTGCACATACAGCCAAAATAGACAAGGACTGACACTAAGTACTGAAAATGCTATAAATAACGTAGGTTTAGCTTTAGTGATAAACAGGATGTGCTATCTCGCACATGTTCACAGGCGCCGCGAACCGCACTTGTTACATGCAGCAATGCAGTACAAGGCCAAATCCAAAAAAGTCGGTCGACCTATTTACACATGGAATGACAACCTAAAACAGGACATGACTTACTTCGATAAGGACATCAATTTTTGGATGGACATGGCTGATGAACGAGATAAGATTAAGAAGGCTGCTAACGAGATATACAAGAATCCTGAACCGGATAGCAGCGAGACCTCAGACGAAGACTTTGGAAACAGCAACACGTAATACAGCATAGCATAAGATTCACCGGTGAAGCTGGACTTGAAACAACCTGGCGGTGACGTCGTTAAAAGATGCCCATCCATGGATAAATATTACCCGTCTCTTCAATATTCCAAGGCTTACTTTAGGGTGCATACGCTGTACGCTCTAATATACCTTCCATATCCTAAGGACACGTCTTCCCTACCATTACCGCGCCCCCTGGTCTACTTCTTGATATGCAATGGCCTATGTAGCCCCATGAAACATGAGGCTACAGGGGTTATTGTGAATCATTGGGTTCATTCGAGTAATCGAGTCTGGTCAAACCACGCTGGGGTCGGTGCATTTCATTCATTCATAGGTTTAACTTTAGTGAGAAGGATAACTAAAGTAACAGATAATCTTAGCGCCGACTCATTTGTTAGAAGTTTAAACGCCTAAATAATATATCTAAGCAAAGTTTCACAACGATTAGTTGCTCTATAATTAATTTTAACAACGCATGAAAAATCGTTGCACTAATTTTTTTGCTCGGTGTTATTTTGTTTACTGTTTACAAAAGCTTATGCAATAAGTGTTTAATATTTCTTCATTAAATAAAAGTCAAATTAAAGTATTCTATTATTGTTTGGAGAAAAGCGTTTAATATTTTATTTATCAGTTTCTTTAGTGTCACAAGTAACTTAAATAATAAGTAATAAGGTTATTTAAATAGGTCGGTAACCTATTTAAAACTTTACCTAACATTCTGATAACATTATTTTCAATTGTTACTCATATCTTAGGCCATTAACCTCTTTATTTCTTGTACCTACCTACTTTATCTCTTTATATAAGGAAGTTAGGGTTTATTTGGTAACGAAAGTCTTAGAATTGAACCCAGGACCTCAAGCTCAGCAGTTTACGACCATTTGACTGCATCGTTGTCTAGTACGTGGTCGCAAACGCTACTGCTGAGCGTAAGGACCTGGGTTAGACTCCCGGGTCGGGCAAAGTGTTTATTGAAACATACAAGTGGGCAAGTGTTTATTGTGTGTGTTTTGTGTGTGTGTGTTTGTTGTGTTTGTTGTGTGTTTATTGAAGTGTTTGTGTGTATTGGGCTTTTTCCATCAGGAATTTCTTAGTAGCAGCCAGAAATTTGGATTATTGCCCGGTTGATGGCAATGGGCTCGTCGCCTATTACATGGCACTATAACTGATGAAATGTATGTACTATAGTGCACCTCTGCCTAAGTCTTCGAGGATGACAAGCGTGATGTTATGAAATTCTTAGAATAATTAATCATGTTTGTTGCAAATGTCAGAAGAGAAGACAAGATGTAGGATGAAGAATCGCTTATGGGTCATAAAAAATGAAGACCTTTTATGATCCATGCGATTCTACACTATACACTAGGTACCTAGAGGCTTGTCTTCTCTTCCTCAAACTAGAATATTGTGTAGTACCTATACCTCCATCTCATTCGAGTAAGTGTTAACAATATTTTAAGGTAATGGTAAAAAATACTTATAAGACTAACAGAAATGTGTCCATAGACAATGAAGCTCTGTCTTCAAAATTAACTATCTTTGAACCCGGAACGATTTTATCAGAAGGCTTTCCGATCCGAAATTAATAAGTCTCCATTCTTCCACAAAGCAATTCAATCCTCAAGCACGACTTATCATCCGCTCACTCTCGACACAGGACAACGTACTTATCTAAAAAAACATGGCTCGAATATTATTTACTCGCACCACAACACGCGCCAACACCCAATCACTGAATCAATTTAAGTAATTCCTATTAATTAATATTTACTAATTAATAAACCACAATATTTAACTTGACATTGTTTCCACGAGTCCGGGTGCCACGCGTCCTGTGATAGCTATCTGCTTCACACCGAACTAAACGGGTGATAACCTGTAATCACCCGTTTAATCCCAACTGATAATGATTTCATCATTGCTCTATATAATGCTGCGTCCAAACCTTGACCAAATGAATCACGCGGTTTAAGTGTAAATTATTTTTTTAAGTACTTATGAAACAATTAAGCCGAGATTACCAGGCAAGGCTGAAGTGGGTGTAAAAAAGACTTTTTTATAATGAAGATAAGAGTAACAAATCGACGGCGAAGTGCCAAATATTCCTAACTGACAAAGTCAAAAATTTACACAAACTGAAAGATAGGAGATATTAGGAGGTATGACACGTTGCTTTAGTTGGGAGGTATTACCACATTTTAATTTAATGCTGTTGCAACTAAAATACACTTAGGGGATTTCATTTAAACATGCGAATAACGCCTTTAAATTCAAAACGAAAAAAAGTGAATTTCTCAATTAATGTCAGTTAGGAGGTATTCGCACTTCGCTGTCGAAATGTAATAAAAAGCATGGCAGAGTGAGCGAGAATAATAGTATTTTTTAACGGAGGAGAGTAAGAGTGACCAATTTTGCGACAGAAAATAAATTATTTAATGCTATCTTTTTCTTCCCTTATTGTACGAAAACATTGCGTCATTATCATCTCTACCAATCACATTCCACGGCCTCTTAATTCCGCCAATCGTAGTTTAAACCTCTTCTAAGTTGCTTGACACTGACATACAACCTAGTAACCTAAAAAGTTCTTTAATCGCTGTACTTTGGATATTACATCTGCAAATTCAGGAAAAAAATGGCGGTGTCAGTATCGATATTTAACTCAAAGCATTTATTTCCATGTATGGCTTGGAGACTCTAAATCACTGACTGACAGTGAACGAAAGCAATCGTGGAAAAACATGCTCTTATCAAGAGGAGTGTGTAGGTAATTAGTACTTTGGTTGTCGTTCCCAAAAAGGCAACGACAACCAAAGTACCTCGGTAGAAGTAAGGAGAGGCCTTAATTTCACACGTTACACCGTATAGTTGTTCTTTGAAACACCCGCAAGTAACTGAACTCGCCCTATTCCGTCATTACCAAAGGGTCATCAAAACTTCATTAACGTTAGATACAAGCTTCATTAAAGTTTGTTTATAATAGGTTATTATCACATCTTAACGGTCTAGTATCATGCAGCTACCGACATTTGTGCTCGTGATACGAACGTCAATCATTATCGCCGTTTATAATTAGATGTATCAAGGACTGGATAATCTCTTATAGGGCACTAGTACACGAGAGAGAGAGGTGATAAAGTGGACAAAACTATTGCTTTGTTTTAGACATCGATCCACCCAACGAGAGCATATTCGTTCAACAGTCAGAAATTGCATACCTAATTGTCATGACTTTAATAGTTTTCAAAGCGAGTAAGCTTTGAAACCTATTGAAGTCATAAGTATAATGAGTCTTGGAGCAATGTGTGAAGTAAACCTTAATTGCTTTCGTTCTTTCTCCTCTCCCAATTTGCGTTTTTCTTACTAACGGGAGCGTTTTCTTCCATTCACGATTCAATTTGGATACGAAATGGAGGCGTGAATAACTTAACAAATCTGAACTTTTTGTAAAACATGATGTGGCATATTTACAGCCGCCAATTGTTTATAATTATTGTGTACCGTCAACCATACGCACTGATAAACGTGCTTATACGGTTATCTCCTCATTTATCTGCTTATTTGCCAGTGATCACGAGAGCGTATGATGCTTAGCATTTTACCAGGAAATGATAACTGGGTGAAGTTCACCTTCTACAAACAAAACAATCGAACATCGGAACATCGGTTTAAAAACTTTGTGGTGGTGTTTGGGATTTCGGTAGTAGTCAGAGATCTGTGTTAATGTAATATACCTGCAGCCCGATTCAACCTTTATGGCGGCTCGGAATACGAGGCGAGTCGCTGCGCAGTAACAAATTCTGCGTCAGCGGGGGTGAGGGGTGCGGTACTGCGCAGCGAGTAGCACACTTCACAGTCGCCATAAAGTTTGACGCGTACTATACCAGTGTAATCATACAGGGTGAGACAAGACCCATCAAATCGTTATTTACGCATTCTGTACATCAAACTAATTAACGCTGAGCAAAAAATATTACTGCCTCGTTGGTCTAGTGATCGCAAGCGCTACTGCTGAGCATGAGGTCCTAGGTTCGATTCCCAGGTCGGGCAAAGTGTTATTGGGTTATTCTGTCTGGAATTTCTCAGTAGCAGCCCGGAGGAGTTTGGATTTGTGCCCAGTAGATGGCAATAGACTCGCCCCCTATTACATGGGACTTAAACATAACTGGCGAAATGTGGGTGTATAGGTACACCTCTGCCTAACCCTTCGGGGAAACAAAGCGTAATGTAACAAAGCGACAAAGCGTACTGGGAAATGACTTTTATTTATTGTGTGAAGAATCGCGTTTAAGGCAGCGCGCAATGAAACGCACGCAAAACATAGTGCTTTTGGGTGCACGCTGCGGAACAGGAGTTGTGGGTATTTAAAGTGAAGTTATAAGTGTAACACTTAAAACTTGTTCTCGAGAAAAAGAATAAAAACAAGTTGGAACTTAGACCAGTATGGTCCAGTAAAAAAATGATCACAATGACGGGGAGAACAAGTGACTCTCGGCTTCGGCGTCTTTTTACACCCCGTTAGTGACACGAACATTTCAACTACATATGTCTCCGTGAATGCAATGTCATGCATGACACTTGCCATGCCTCCGGCATTGCAGATGTCCGGAAGCGACTATAACCAGTAACCTTTAGGTAGGCCGCCTGCATGATTGCTTTCAATACCATTAACAAAATGTTAGTCGAAAAGGCCTGCCTGTTAGGTACCTTTATTGTCGAAAATAAGGCAGACAGCTTAGCGCCTGAATGGCTGCCCCGATCTAATCGGCCATTATCAACACGTGTCTCGCTTGCTCATGGCAGACTGCTTAATATAGATGTGTTTTGTATCTGTATCACTTTATTAGAGCTTTGAATGTTGACTATCTGAAAAAAAAAAAATTGTATTTGTACGTATGTACCAGGAAATCGTGCTAAGTCAGTTTGAGAAGTCCTATGCATAATAATATGTTCTCAAGACTTATCTATATTAACAATAAACATTCTTGAACAGCTGTAAATGCGTCTTTCCGCGTGATTTTAATTGTAAATCCTTGATTAATTAACGAAAAAAACAAACGCTAAAGAAATAAACATAGTCCTATTATTTACACAATACACACAAGTACCGATTAGTTCGCTAGTACGGCAAATAAAGAACTACTTTATAATACTAGAAAACTGCCGCATAACTGCAATTCTAAATATTCCTACTTCAGTGGTGACAGTCGTGTTGTAAGGCGATGCAAAAATAACTTAAATGGCAATACCAATAAAATAATGCAAAGGAATTCGATATAATCACCACCACCAGCATCACCTTTGTACGTATTTTTCTGTTCCTTTCTTCTTGTCTGTCTATATGTGTGTACATACACTGTTAAATAAATAAATAAATAATTCGAAACCTAAAATAAAGTACGTACGTGGTGCACAACTGCCGATTTCAGATACTTTCATGAAAACTTTCCAACACACACTTTTCCAAAAGTTGTGGCGGATCAAGATGGACTTGCGGCTAAGTAATAACAGTAGCACGGGCCGATCGATCGGGTTAAGCTACGCTTGTTACGGTTGGTCCGTGGATGGTGACCATCTTTACATACCATGACCTCTCCGTGCCTCGGAAAGCACGTTAATCCGTTGGTTCCGGCTGTCATTCATGGATCTTTGACAGTCGTTACTGGTCGTCGGAAGCCCGAAAGTATGACAGCCAGTCTTACCAAGGGGTATCGTATTAGCCAGTAACTGGGTTGTGGAGGTTAGATAGGCTGTCGCTCCACGTAAAATGTTGGTATTCAACTGCATCCAGTTAGACTAAAAGAGCCAGACATAGGAAAAGGCAGGCAGCTGATGATGATGACTTTTCCAAACATTCGGGTCTATTAAGACTTATTATTTTATAATTCAAATCACAGTATTTGTCTCTGAAACTCACGTTGAAGCTACGATCAAAAAAAAAACCTGAAATAAACATTGGATATCGTTCCGATTCGGTTTATCTCGAGCAAATAAACGTATTGACAAGTCATATTCGGTGTTATTGATATTACGCGAAAAAAATGATAGTTTCATAGAAATAGGTATTTACATATGTAACTTATTGACGAGTTAAAACTATGTTATTCTACTATGTTAACGATTAATACGAGTACGTGTGACGGGAGATGTTTAGTTTCGCTTGAGTTCCTTCCAAACACGTGAAGCCTTTAATTTGACCCGCTAAACGACCCGCAACGTGGCCCGCTCATTCATTAGCGGCAATATCAAAACATATTTATAATAAAATACAGTGTGAGCTTAGTTTTACGTAATATAAATATTTTCTTCGTACAGATTATAATTGTTTTTTTGTAACTGGCCTTCTGACCGGCCTGGGCTAAGAATTTATTTTAAACTAGCGTTCGCCCGCGGCTTGCGTTGATGTCGGAAATTATCCCACGGGGACGTACTACCAGGAATAAAACTACTCTATGTGTAAATCCTGGTTTTAATCTATCTGTGTGCCAAACTTCAAACAAATCCATTCAGCCGTTTTTGCGCCAATCCGGAACATTCATCCAGACAAACAGACAAAAATTGTAAGTTACTGTTTTATTATATGTATAGACACTACGATGATAAATGGAAGCGTAAAGAACGTGCTAAAGTGGTCGGTACACTATTTTAGTATCTTCTGTTTTCTTGTCAGCACACATAGCAAGTCCACCATAGAAACGGGTTTTGTCGACGGAAGAATAGACAAAGTGACACATCGCCATGCTTAGACGGTAGAAATCTTTCTACAATCTGTCAGTTACTTATACATACATAGTGCAGTAGACGCAGCTTAGCAGCGTCGTGACAGCCACTGCGTAGGCCCATAGTCGCCTGTAAAGGCGTGTAGCAGTCCGTAGAGGCGACGTAGCAGCTCGTAGCAGCCGCGTAGAGGGCGCGTAGGCGTAATGCCGTTTGTGTCCCCGCCACGTCAACGGGATGTCAACGAGAACGAGATGCCGGCGCCGAAGTAGCGATACATACATTTACTATGGCCGTGTACCCACCGCACGTCCGTTAACGCGACGTTCGGTTGGAATCGATATCCGTGGTTGGAATAATCTCGTTCCTCGTTGACGTCCCGTTGACGGTGGCGGTAGACAAATAGTGTAAGGCAGCGTAGACGCTGCGAGAACATTATACGGTTTTGCTACGAGAATTTTTTTTTCATTAAAAAAATACAGGATGTAAAGGACAGTCCCCGCAGACTGATGGGGTGAGTTCAGTATATCATACTAAGATGACCGGTACGTGAAATTATTTCAGGAACAATATGGGAATCCAATAAACAAGATTTGTTTTATTACCTCACACGCAGTGTATCGTTACCGTGGCAAAACGCGCGTAGCGAACGGCAGCGCAGCGAGCCTTCGGCCGACGAGTATTTCAACATCCATTGCTGATTCTTTTTTATTTTAGCTGTTTTATTTACATAAATGGAGTGCTGCGTACAGAGAATGTAATTTTACATTGAAATAAAGGAATAGTAACTGAAAAACGATTTAAAAAAAATGAAAACTTTCCTGAGAATATTTCCGGTGGAATATGATTCAAAATAAGGAGCTGAATGCACCCTGTTAGTTTGTGGAGGGCTGTCCCTTACACCCTGTATAATATAATAAGTTATAGTTGAATCCAGGAGAAAATATCACTAGATAGTATACGCCTCATCATCATACTCCTTTTTTTTTATTTGAGATAGGTTTGCTCTTGACTCTAGTCTAGGTCAGAGATGATTGAGACAAAGTCGACGATCGAGCGAGCTTACCCAGAAGGAGCCTGTTCACTCTCACTTTGAAGAGATCGGGGTTGTATGCAGTCGGAAACACAGACGCAGGCAGAGAGTTTCACTCCTTTGATGTGCGCATCACAAAAGACATTTGGAAACGCTTAGTGCGAATTGGTGGAATAGCAACTAGGTAGGGATGGTACCCTGCAGTGCGTCTAGATGTCCGATGGTGGAAGGGGCCGGCGGAATGAGGTCGTGGAGTTCTCGAGCACACTCACCGAAGTATAATCTGTAGAAGACCGACAAGCAGACAACCTTACGGCGATGAGCCAAGCTGTGAAGCTTGGCATTCACCAGTCTTACATCGCCAATGAACCTCTTAGCTCTGCGTTCCACCGAGTCAAGCGCGGTAAGTTCCTCCTCATGTTTATCTCAATGATTCTCCTGCCACTATCCCAATTTACTTGGGGTCGGTGCAACATGTTGCAGCATAACTCTGCATGTCAAAACTTTTTGGTTCTTTATAATCAACCTTTTTTTCGTTTGTATTTGAGCCTGGTCGATTTTTATCTTTTTATTTCGTGATTCGAATTTCAAACTGTCATTCGATGGGAACGCTTGATTGACAATTTGCTGTCGTTTGTGATTTTATTGAAGAAAAACGAATTTTTACGTCCCAAAAATTACAATTAGTGGAAAATATTTATCGTAAAAGTGTTCGCACACTATATCCCTGCCGAATACCATAGGGCAAAGCAATTTTAAGTATGGTATATTAAGTACGAGTCTAACCATTCATCTTTATTTTTCCTGGTACGTATCTTTTAACAGTTTTCCTCAATCGGAAGTTCAGTCTGATCACGCTGGTCTAACCCTAATTCATTTTGTCTTAGGATTGAACAGCTTTGAACAGGCCGCCTTTCGGCCTCCAGGTTTTGGCCTAAAATTACGCTGGACGTCCTTGGCCAACGTCGAGAGTTGGACCGCATTTTGACCGCTGAAGGTCTCGCAAACAACGCCAGTTCCTGAACAAAGAACTGCGACAACCTACAGTCTACGTCACCTCGCCGGACGCAATTACTTATGCCACGGGTTTTTTTATGTTATTTTACGTTCTAATTTAATAAGTGTAGATAGTAATCCTCTGCAGATTTTTTTTAATTCATTAACTACTTAATTTTATTTTCAAATATTTAAAATGCGAGATACCTTGGTTCTCTAATTTTTTATAACGATATGTTTTGGTAGCGTTACTTATTAGTGATTGCAATCGACTAGATAGTACGTTTATTTTCTCGTTCGTTATTCGCGTACCTATCGGTCCAAAGTTCTCTATTTTATTCCCTTCACACAACTCAACCTTCAATTTTTTTATACTATAATATTCATTTTTTTACCTTTTAATGTTATTTTCTATTTTTATTTTAAAAACAAAATTAAACGTGTCGTAGCAGAAAAGTGAATCTTCCGTCTTTTTATTTTTTTTTTCGCTACAATGTGTAATTATGTCATATTCTACGCATTTGCACGAAATTATGGGTACTTTCATAATTACTTTTTTCTTGTCTTATTGTTAGAGCTCATTCTTTCCCATTTGGCAAATCCCAGCTGGTTTATACACAAGTACAATCTTTGTCTGTAAACAATACTATAAATAAGATTTTTTTATTTATTTCACAGCATTATTTATGTATAGCACTCGTGTTGATAACACATACGCTCTCGCTCGAGGTTGCTGCTGCACGTGACTTGGACTAATTGTTTATAACAATGATAACTGCACATGCATACAAAATGGGGTTCTACGTTATAGTGTACCATCGTTTAGTTAAAGATAGAAGAATTATACTCGATCCTTTTCTGTTAAAGAAGGGATGTCTTACACAGGCCATTTTGTTACGGGCTGATGAGCCAGGGTTAGTGGGCGGGTTATATTCAGTACTAAAAAAATCTGTGGATGCGAAAGGAGAAACATTTGAATGTAGCACAACGTGACATAAACCACTTCCTAACATAGTAAATGTATAAATACTTACTATACACAAAAATAGCTCAAAACTATTATTTTAGAATTAATCATACTATAAATAAAACTTATTGCTACTTTAAATGTGTGCCTCATTATGAACAAACTAATATAATTCTGAAATATCTCTGGTTTGATATAATAATTACTGATATCGAGAACATTACAATCGACTATTCCACTAATGAACCTCTAGAAATTTCTTCGATCTCATTGCCTTTATCATATTCCTAAGCTTCTAGACTCTCTGTTGACAAAGAGTCCTCTTCATAGCCTCGGACCCAATGAGCAATCATTAAGCGCAGGCCACACTGAGAACGAAGTGAAACGAAGCTAAGTTCGTTTAGCTTCGCTCATATAGCTACCGCGTCTTTTTATACTTCAGTTCACACCGCGAACGAACCGAAGTATAAAAAGACGCGGTAGCTATATGAGCGAAGCTAAACGAACTTAGCTTCGTTTCACTTCGTTCTCAGTGTGGCCTGCGCTTAACACATATGTGTACAGTTAGTCACATTTCATAGGCACGATAATCACTTCGCATTATACTATACGATAGTTAATGTATTGTACGATAGTTTGTTTGTTGAAACGAGCCGCGATTCTTGAATGTGCCGAGTACCTACTGCAAGTACTCTAACGCACTTGATAATGTGATAAGTCAATGATTATAAATATATTTTTGTAAGTGCTCAGGTATGCGTTTAAATACAAATTAGGACCAATATTTTGTTAACTTTGTTCGTAGCTTCAATGAAGACTACAAAAAGACCACAAAATGTATAAAGGTGCTTTGTACAAAGATCTTTAATGAAAATTTTAAGACTCATTGTGTGATACAATGTCAGCTTCAACGTTTCAGTAAAAACAGCTTACAAAACAATTAGCAAGTAATTAAATTACTGTAAAAATAACTACACCTAATAATAATTTACAAATGAACACATAAGCCTTACATTGCTCTGGCGTTACATTATACTTAAAAGTCAAAATCAAAAATAAAATATTAAAATTAGGCTGAATCAGCACTTTTTAACATTAAAATTACATAAGACACACCCCCAAAACGCCCACCCTTCACCACTTCCTAGTGCTTTAGCTAGGAAGTAGAAGTGACGCAACAAACTCCCTGTCTCTTAAATTAGAAAAACTTGTACCTAGGTGTCAAAACTGATCCCATTATATGTATGAGGAAACGGGTGTAAAGTTCACTCATCCTCCATAGAAAAGGGAGAATCCTCCAACCAGACGGGTGTTGTCCCTGGTGGGCCCGACGGTTGATGTCAGGATGTTGTATATACGCCAGTCGCGCGGTATACTCTGCTTGCGCGATGCAGGATTTGTGTGACGTCAGGTCTTTGATGCGTAGTTGGCATGTGGCGTTGTAGATGCCGCCACATATACAATGACGTCACAGAAAAAATTGCTTTGGCTTTTTTTTTTGTATAAGTACCTACTAACATAAGTATGGATCACTGTCAAATTCAAATTCACATAAACCTACATGGGCACTTATAAAACGTCAGAAGCTAGAAGAAACTCCACGAACAACTAGTCCAGTCAACGAGGATATTGTTGTATGGAGACTTCCGAAAAATTCCTCCGCCTCTGAAATTTAGTATGTGATGAAGATATGTGATACAGATTACAGATGTACAATAATCCAACATTTTTTTTTACGAGAAGTTGGGCATTTTCACCTAAACATGAAAATCGCTTATAACTTTCTGTGAATATTTCCTCAGACTGAAATACTTTCTGTATACGCACGTAAACCGGCAAGAATTATAATGTTTTCAAATTACAGAGTTATTAAGTATGAGAGGACAGTGTAGGTCTGTTACCAAGTACCACGTATTTACTAAATAGAAAATGGGCTACAAATCTACTAGTTTAGTCTATTAAGCCTAGAACGTTTTCACATTCACAAAATATAAAAGAATCTATTTAAAAGACAAGACTATACATACAATAATGAAAAGGTTTTATCATGGAAGTATGTAAAAAAAAAAGTTATTTGGGAGCAGTTAATAGACATTTACATAAATAGTTATGCTGTTAATGGGGTACCAGGGAAGCCACATATCCCCACCAAGTGTGTCTCCACGCTGTCGTGGTGGTGAGGCTTGCGTGTCTCAATGATCTTGGGGGCTTTGCCGGTAGAGCCACTCATGCCGGAAGGCCTCAAGTGAGAGACCAGACTAAGAGAAACACGGGGCGGAGTCAATAACATCTGACTTCCGCGAGGGCGCGCCGTCTGAGGACTTCAACAGTTGTTAGTGTTCTTGGACGGTGCGCGATTCACTGCTCATCGTTTAGAGCAGGGGTTCCCAAACTTATTTTTTCTACTGCCCACTTTGAGAATAAATTATTTTTAGCGCCCCCATTTTTTCACGTAATTAAAAACCACTACCCGGATAAAATTACAAATCGCCCCCTAAGCCTCTACACAACGGCCCCATTTTTTTTCTGGGTCTCTCACTGCCCCCCTTTAGGCCTGCAGCGCCCACAAGGGGGCGTTATTGCCCACTTTGGGAAAGGCTGGTTTAGAGACTGGAAAGAGTGGTTCACTTCTGGTACGAGTCTGCTCATCAGACATGACTGAGAAGGTGAACGAGTGGTTTGGGGTTTGGGGACTCCACCCCATAAAAAAGGCAAAGTTGTGTTTTTCATAAAAACAAACTACCCCAGGAGGGTACCTGCTGCTCCGCAGAAGGTGAATACCTCACCAAGCAGAACGCGGTCAGTCCCTCGTATTCTGGGGGGGACAATGAACGCTCGAAATCCCAATCGGATTTTTACCCATCCTTTTGAGGCACATTAAGCCAGGGTAGCTCACTTACCGGGGCTGAGGAATCGCTGGGTTTTATTCCCAGTACATCCACGGCACTGAAACCCAAAGCACAAAGAGTGCCAAAGGCCCGTGCACATTTTGTGCGCGCAGCTACCCCGGTTGTTAACGAGGTGGTTAGTGACACCAGAGGGAATTGATGCGGGGTCAGAGACCGACGCCGCATCTGGCGCGAAAGGCTCACGCAAGAACCCGGAGCGCGAAGTGATAAAAAAAGTAGTGAATCGGGGGTGGCCTCGGATGGCGGGTTGAGCTCGGCCCGCAAAAAATTAGTCAGCGGCGTAGGGCCCATGAAAGGGCCCTACGCCGCTGACTTTAAATCTGTAACTATCTGCAATGTCCTAACCTTTTGGCTCGTCTTCTTATAATTTGCGGTAAACTATAGAAAAATACGAACATACATCAATATTGCTCATCCTCCATAGCAAATAGCGTGATAATTTATAGCCGATAGACTGACCAGAATTATAGGATTGAACAAAATCTATCCGGTAGTATTTGCGTGATGCTAGAACATACATTCAGACAAACAGACAAAAATTCTAAAAACTATATTTTTGGCATAAGAATCGTTCCCAGACCTAGTTACAATTACTTTTTTTTCAAAAATATTCAATCTCTCTGTAAATATTCAGTCAAATATTCAGTCTGCCTTGTTGGTCTGGTGGCAGCAAGCGCTGCTGCTGAGCATGAAGTCCTGGGTTCGATTCCCAGGTCGGCAAAGTGTTATTAGGTTTTTCCCTCTAGGATTTCTCAGTAGCAGCCCGGAGTCTAGATCAGTGCCCAGTTGATGGCAATAGTCTTGTCCCCTATAACATGGGGCTTAATCATAACTGGCGAAATGTAAAGGTGTTCTATAGGTACACCTCTGTCTAACCCTTAGAGAAATACAGACGTGATGTTATATTAGTTACGTATATATGCTACGTCAGGCACGTATACAGAGGGGGGGATAGTTGGGATTTATCCCCCCCCGAAATCTGACTGAAAAAAAAAAACGTTTTAAGCCATCTGTTTATTTATTCGCTTGCGTGTTTTTTCAATAAGTAGGTAAAATAAAAATATTATTATTGTCTATTATTGTCTATTCATTCCGCTTTGGCGCCAGATCCTGATATGGTACTAGACGTAATGGCTGCCAGCAGAAACAGAAAAATACTTATATAATTATAGTATAGTACAGTGAAAATTATAGTACAGTGATTACAGCGATTTTCACACAGTTCACATGGTTGTTTCAATGTTTGTCCCCCCCCGAACCAAAAGTCTGGATACGTGCCTGTGCTACGTATGAATGATCAAGGAAGAAAAGGATGGTTGTGTGACATTGTAAAGTAGCTGATAACAGAAGTGTGCTGACGCGTGCATAAGATTAATATGCATAGAAACTAACTACACATGCACTTAGGGAAATCACAATACTTGGAAAATTCTGAACATGAAATAGAAAGCCTCCTTGGCATCATCGTGCGCTTCGTTAAATAAACCTCTTTGCGCATGAGTCATTAGTAAAAGATTCTACATAACATCACGCCTTAAAAGATTCTAATGAACACTAAAATAAAACTGCTTAAGAACTTAACATCAGGCCTGTTTTCCTGGAAGGTTTAAGCAGAGGTACCATCGGTTGATGGGGTGAACAACTTTTCAACCTTATTGCCTTAGTAATAAGGTCGAAAAGTGGGTCACCGCAAATGGCCGCGATAGTACCTCACCTCATAGTACTCCCACATTTCACCAGCGTACGTAACAGGGGGCGAGCCAGCAGTCAGCAACCGGGCACAAATCCAGACTCCGGCCTGCTACTGAAAAAATCTTGATTGAATAACCTAACAACACTATACCCGACCCGGGAACCATCGAACCCAGAACTTCATGCTCAGCAGTTGCGCTTGCGACCACTAGACCAACCACCATAGTTTTTAAATATTTTGTCATAAAATGATAAGTTTAGGAGAAGCAATTTAATTTATATGGAATCGGTTAACTAGTCATCGGATATCGGCGGGGCAATTGCACACAGTAGGAATCGGTATCATTTTGACAGTTAAACAACATTCATTGCATTATTTTCGTTGTTGAGCAGACAAATTTTTCGAACATATGAAGCAATGTATTAGCAATCTGCTTCAAAATCATTCAGATTGTGATCGATAGTGATTTATTCAATATATCAATTAGGGTGCAGGTCATTTGACTAGTTCACCAATTTCATATAAAAAACTACACTGAAAGAGAAGATATACTAAAGTAAATAAAACTAAGTTATGTAACCATTAAGAGGTCACATAAACAGTTATGCGTGAACATATAAATATTATGATAACATAGAAGACTGCGGCCGTTAAGAAAAATATTATTAAAATTAATTAGTTCAATGTTGCCTCAGTCCCATACAGTTGGGAAACTATGATTACTTCACTCAGTAAAATAATTATAATTGATATGTGGGACATAAACATGTTTTTTATTTTATTTTATTATATAGCTTTTAGATAGATTATTGAATGCTTCTATTTTTGTCATAAATATTTATTTAACAAACGAGATTTTTTTTTGTTCCGAATAAACTTTAAAGTTTAAAATCTCTAAAGAACCGTCATACATCTAAGATGGGACAAAATGTTTTGTATGAAATCAAGTTACACTGGAACCCAGTTTAATTATGTATCATAATTAAATAGGTAATTAATTTTAGAAGCATGAAATAGGTTTCATTCTATATAATTAGAATAAAATAAATTATTATTATTATTAAAGACAAGTTCAGCTTGGGACATAATACAATTTAAAGTGTCCATTTTTTCTAAAATAGACCCGTCACTTACAGGATTGATTAGTACCTAACTAAAGATTCAAAGAAACCTTAGATGCATCGACAGCGTGTATCAGAAATGTGTAGTCATATTTAAGGGTATGGACCATAAAACTGAACAACTTTCTCTATGGGACATGGGACAATCAGCTGTCCCATGTTGGGTGGAATAGGTAGGTATTGAAGTTTTATACAGGACAGAGTCGGGGCCTGCGAGGAATTTAAAAGTAGGTATTTGAACAAAGTATTGCTGTCGCGCTGCGCCCGAACAACCGAGTAGAGTGCGAGAGGAACAGCTGCAGCTCAGACCGATTCTTTAACAAAAAATTTGACGAGACCGACGTATCGTATTGCCCTTTTTCTCCTCGAAAACTGAGCCAATTCAATTATTTTTTACATAATTTTTTTTTTTAAGAGTGTCTAGGTCCTTATCATTTTATTTTATGTTAAAATCTTTTCGAATTTGTCTGGTAGTCCTCTAATCACGGCGGTAAAAACAGAGTATTTTTTGTAATTTTTGGAGGGTCATATTTTCTTTACTTATTAACTTAACAACATCACGCCTGTATTCCCCGAAGAGTTAAGCCGAGGTGTACCTATAGTACACCCACATTTCGCCAGTTATGTTTAAGTTCCATGTAATAGGGGGTGAGCCTATTGCCACCAACTGGGCACAAATCCAGACTCCGGGCTGCTACTGAGCAATTCTAGGTGGAAAAACGCATTAACTCTGCCCGACCCGGGGATCGAACCCAGGACCTCATGCTCAGCAATAGCGCTTGCGACCACTAGACTAACGAGGCAGTATTCTTTACTTATTAGTTGCTGAAAAAAAAAAGAAATTACAGAGACCAGCAGACCTTGATTTTATGAAAAATAAATGATTGCTCTAGCAGCATTATTCAGGAAGAAAAAAGGGGAATACATTTGTATGGAGAATCGCAGGCCCTGTTCCCTCTTAAAGAACAATGGCAGCTTCCCATACAATGTTTTATTTGAAATTAAATTACTACGTTTTTAAATGAAAAATATCTTATTTAACTCAGCGTCATTTTCTGAGCTAGTTTGTACAAGATTTTTTCTTAGAGAACTCGGAGATTAATAGATATTCAGTGTTGAACTCATGAACAACATAGGATAGAGCGCAAGCTTCTGGTCAAGACCTTATTACAATTACTGTTTGCATTATTAAACTCTTTCGGTCACAAGTTGTAAACTGTCAACGGTTGTCAATGTCAACAACCAAGCTATATTTTTAAGACTTTGAATACTAGTCTTTTTAGTTCATAATTGCCATAATATTTGATATTCTTGATACTTTACTGCAATATTCTTATCTAAGGAAGAACACATAATAAACTTAGATATACAACAAAATAAATGTGTTATTTATTCATTTACTCCAAGTAAATATAATAACAACCTAAAAATGATAATAACACCACGACAATATGCTGTACCTACTATTTATGACAATATGTATGAAATGGCAATACTAAACCAATCCAACCAACAATTTCCCAACCCAACCGAACATGGGTAATTGGCCGAACCCAATTACCTATTTTCAGTAAAAGACAGATTGCTATTGATGGTAGACAGTATGATTCTATATGTCCTTATGTCAGACCGGTAAGATTCCAGAATCTCATATAGATTATTGGGACGTTAAAACTATAGATAGATAGGATTTTCTATCTCCAGTATGCCAAAACTGGTGATAGATAGGTTACAGGGTTCGACCGTAAAACGAAGTAGTCAAATGACTTTTCATTAAACATAATTTTAAAAAATTTACTCGGTTTTAACTAGATAATAATTATGATAGTTTAAAAAAATATAGACAATTAATTGAATTTCTTTCGTAAAGATAAGTGTTACTTTTCGACGTTCAAATTTATTTCAAATACGATTTCGGCATTGTTCTTTGACCACACCTTTCTGATACATACTTACTGTATAAGTAAATTCCATGAATTATTGATGCAGTTGCTAGTACAATGTTAAATGGTTCCAACTAAAACAATTAACAGGAAAATCTTTCTGAATAGGGGTCTATGGAAATTTACGCCATAACTTAAGAAATTATCTTCTATTATAAAAGGTTATTTCCCGTGTCTGTCTTATTATAGATACTTATTACTTTCATCATTTCCTCGGCTTTTATAACATGGTCTTAATTAAGCTAGAATCGAACTAAGGGGTTCCCTTATTTTTTTTACTCTGTAGACTTTTCCAAAGGAAACTGTCATAGACCGTCCTTGAATAAAAACCTTTATAACGATCATTATTATTAAAAGCCTGTGATGTCCCATTGCAGGGCAAAGGCCTCCCTACTCTCTTTCCTCTACTCTCTGTTTAAAGCTGTTTTTGTATTAAAAAAAAACAAATGTGTGAACGCTATTTCGTTGGTGACCATTTCTACCAGTCAACTCCTACCACAAGCCGCATTAAAGAACTTATTTCCAAAAGCCAAAATACCTAATACTAAACACTGAACAGTATACAATTAAACTGATATAAAGTTAGCACGTGCGACCCGCGTGACTCGAGTCGTTATCGCGGTGCTGCATAATCATTGGTAACGATGGCAAGTAGGTCGCCACTACCTGGATCGGATCGCATCCCGCACCAATTTGCTGAGTGGCATCGTAGTTACCTTTGACGATACCGCCATTAGAAATAGGTAACCTAAAAGATGATAGTTTTTACAAAGTGATTTTGAGGATAATGGCGAAATGTGGGTGTAGGTACTATAGGTGCACCTCTGCCCAACCCTTCGGGAAATAAAGGCGCGATATCTTATACAATATACATACGTCATGTGCGTATAATATAAGTGATTGATTAATTTAGTTAGTAATCCCAGTTGGTAATAATTAGTGAAGACCCAAATGTTTATGGTCGTAAATTCATGATACTCTGCTATCTTTGACTTACCTTTGAATAAAAATCAATTTTCTGCAGATCATTTCCCTTGACGGGAAATGGTCTGCAGAAAATTGATTTTTATTCAAACCGAACTTTGTAATATCGAGACTTACCTGTGTGATTTGATAATAATTTAGTAAAACTTAACTTGTAAAACAAAGCTTGCAAGTTCTGTATTTTTTATCAATTTCCAAATATTGCTCGCCGGATAATGTAACAATGCTAATGTCTCAGTAAATGTTTGTGTCATTTGTGGTTTTGATCTCTCGGTATCTTCACTATCTTGGTAGGTGGTATGTACCGTTGTTTTGACATACTAATTAATATTCGAGCATACAACAGTATAATCATCGTGTGTGTGTGTGTCACAAAGTACAAACAGAATTGATGTATATGTTACGGCTACAACCCGAAGTGCGGCTACAACTAGTTTTAGCCGGCTACAACTAGGTGTGTTGTGTAGTCACAGTACTAACCTAACCTAACCTACCTTTCAGCCCACACCTAGTTGTAGCCGGCTAAAACTAGTTGTAGCCGCACTTCGGGTTTTAGCCGTAACATATACATATTTCGTCAATTAATTTAAATTTAACTATTGATTGACGTTACCAAAAAGAAGATAATAATTATAAGTACCTAGGTTCTTAATTCTAATAGATACACAATGAATTTATAATGGCTTATTAAAAGACTGATACTGTCATTTGACGCAAAAAGACGAATTATCTCTACTCAGATCAGTAGGATAATCAGTTGTATACCAATTACTTTTATACGTTTCCAAACACTGTTTGTATACATACACAAAGACCTTCATTTATTCCAAGGCTGTATATCTAACTCACAGCGCACCTTCTGTGTGTAAACGAATGGTGACAAACAAATACACGCACGTGGCTATGACGTCACACCGCAGTTTCAACATGCCTAGGTGTTAGTGTATAGGCCATTCATTGATAAACCTACCTTACTGACTCATTCATATCGACCGCCCAAACAATGTCTGGGACAACCTTTCTGAAATTCTGAAAACTAGGTGGTTATTGGGTTTTTCTATAAACCTCCTTCTATCATGTTATGAGACACAATTAACTTTCTATTGTTACCGACCACTAGGAGGCAGTTTCTATCGATTGATTCTTTGTATCTAATGATTCCTATGATTTATATCTCTGCTAGGAGGTCGGTCGACAGCGGAGAGGATAAGGAATTTCTCAGTAACTGCCCAGAGTCTGGATTTGTGCCCGTTTAAGTCGTGCCCAGACTCTGTTACTGAGAAATACTCCAGAGCCCATGTATTACAGACTACATGAGGGTGAACAGAATACCTACATCTCTGCCTACCCCGGCGAATACAGGCATGAGGTTGTGTGTGTTTACTTGATATTATGTAAATCATGCTAATGTTATGTAAGAGCTTATATATAACTGACAAGATGATATTATACCGACGTTTTCTTTAATTCACTGTGATGTACCTAAACCAGACAACGTTTACATTCTGATAAAGTTTTGATATTGGAATTGTTTCATTCAAAAAGAGATAATTAAGTTGAAGTACATATTGGTACATAATATTGGTTATGTGACTGCGAAGCTTTTACCTCGGGCAAACTCTACAGTTTGGCAAGAACAGCTTTGAGAGAGAGGCTAACAGAAGAATTCAGCTGGGTTGGGCAGCGTTTGGGAAGCTTCGTCGAATCTTTTCGTCGCGTATTTCGCAGAGCCTAAAGACAAGTCTTCAAACAGTGCGTCCTACCTGTTATGACTTACGGAGACGAAACGTGGACACTAACAGTACGGCTGGTTCATAAATTCAAGGACGCTCAGCAAGTTATGTAACGAGCTATGCTTGGAATCTCTCTGAGGGATAGAATCCGGAACGAGGTGATCCGGCAGAGAACCAAAGTTGTCGACATAGCTCACAAAATAAGCAAGTTGAAGTGGCAATGAGACGGCCATATTAGCCGTAGAACCATGACCGTTGGGGTAGACGTGTTCTTGAGTGGAGACCGCGAATCGGAAAACGTAATATAGAACGCCCTCAGTCTAGGTGAAGCGATGATCTTGGCAAAGTGGCTGGTAGCAGCTGGATGCGAGTTGCCGAGAATCGAGCTGAATGGCGTGCAATTGGAGAGGCCTATGTCCAGCAGTGGACTGCTGTAGGCTGATGATGATGACTGCGAAGCTATAAACATTTGCCTAGATAACCATCTTGTAATGTTAACACAATTTAAATAATTACGACAAACAGTAGATTTTCCACAGCTGATAATTATTTTATTCCAGTTACGTTTCCACGTTGGAGCACGGTTTTGTTCGCGTATCTGTGAGGTCGTAAGAGTATTAGATGTGTTGACAAATGCTAATGACGCTGATTCACATCGGCGTCACATCGATTCAAATCATGCAGTCAACAGCTGCACTTTATGATCGACAAGACCACGATTGAACAAAACTTCCTTGTCGTGATTTAATGACGCTAGTTTATAATGTTACTAGCTGTTGCGCGCGACTTCTCCCGCGTGGATGTCAATACTTCCCTATTTGAATCGCATTTTGTTCACAATTTCATGGGTTTTAATTGTCTTACGCGGAACCCTAATTCTTTTTCTCAAATAAAAAAGTAAGGCTACTTTATAAGGAGTTAGGGTTATAAGATATTCGATACTGATGCGCCATCCCATCTTCCTGGCTCAGCGTGCTATGCTGGCACTGCTGCTTCGGCTGCAGTAAACCTCAAGCGGCGAAAGTATAATAACCTTACCGGAAATTATATTTTCAAGCCGTTTGGGGTTGAAACCCTCGGGCCATGGGGTCCTTGGATGCTTTCCATGGATGCTTTGTTCAACGAAATCTCCAAACGACTGGTAGACACTTCCCGTAACCCAAGGGCTGGATTTTACCTTGACCAGAGGCTAAGCATTGCCACGTTGTATACCCAAAGGTACATTACCACAGCCAAGGTTGCGGGATGTTCGAAAGAGTTACCGTGGCCCCGGCACAGGCAACAGAAGGAACACGGGTGGGTTTTAGTCAGTAAAAGTCTGACACGCCATCCCGCTCCTCCCAGAGCGGGAGAAGTCATCTGATGATATCCCATCCACAAAAAAAAGGGTACATTACCAGTCGACAGGGATGCGGAGGGATTTTTCGACGCCATATTTTAGTTAGATTTTAGTTTTAGTTAGGTTAAGTTATTACATTTTTTTAAATAGTTTGTTAGTTAATTTAGTGCCTGTATAAATAAATTTGGAACATTTTTTTTGTATATGTATGTATAGATTTTATAGATGTATAGAAGATTTAGTTCGCGTAGGTAAACATAAACATAACATCATGCCTGTATTTCATTAAGGATTAGGCAGAGGTGTATTTTCGCCAGTTGCGTAGATGCTGAATTGAAGTCTTTATCTATTAATTTAAACGTCATTTGCGATCTTTCAGTGATGTGTGTTAAAACATTAACTACTTCACGAGGTGTTACATGTTCGAAGCTAAATAAGCGACTACATTTAGGCACACTACTACGCAAAAGGTTTGCAGCTTTAGACGGGGAAGAATTTAAGGAGCGAGTCGTAGTTATAGGTATGTTGGCAACAAACTCATTGAATGCCTCAGCTACGTCAGCTGCTTTATTAAGTAATTTGTTGTCGACTACTCGTATAACCTCAAGTTGTGTTTCTTGTAACCGATTTACCCGTTTCATTATTAATAATTTTCCAAGTGGTTTTTACTTTATTATTGGAATTTTTAATAGTATCGCTTAAAAATTTAGATTTAGCAAAAACACAATATTTTTTTAATAATTTTGAATAATTTTTGACATACTCTAGGATAGGAGTATCAAATCTGTATTTTAACATACCAAGACCCCTTCGTGCCTCGGAAAGCAATCAAATCTGTATTTTAACATACCAAGACCCCTTCGTGCCTCGGAAAGCACGTTAAACTGTTGGTTCCGGCTGTCATTCGTGGATCTTAGAGAGTCGTCAGACGTACGAAAGTCTGACAACCAGTCTTACCAAGGGGTATTGTATTAACAAGTAAGTAACTGGGTTGTGGAGGTCAGATAGGCAGTCGCTCCATGTAAAATACTGGTATTTAGCTGCATCCGGTTAGACAGGAAGCCGACCCCAACATAGTTGGGAAAAGGCTAGGCAGATGATGTTTTCAAGTGCAACCTTTCTTACCTTTTTTGTTAAATTATCCCTTAATCATATTAAACAACTAGCTGTGCTCCACGACTTCATTCGCGTGGAAGTCGTAAGATACACAATACACTAAAATAACAGCCACATTTTAATAAAACTCCCGCGTCCCCCCCTTTTCTTCGTTTTCGCTTAGTGTTCATTCTGACTTTTTTCTTTTTGGTCGGCTCCTAAGGGTCGCAGCGCGATTTTAAATAGCCTATAACTATCCTCGAGAATTGGGCTACCATTTGGTAGCACAATTCGGATAAAAAAGTCGTTTAAAAGTCGGATTTGAATTTTCAAATCTGACTTTTTGTTCACATTTTCATGGGTTTTAATTTTTATGATTTTTTATTTAATATCTAATTAAATTTAATTTTTGACTTTTTAATTTTTATTTATATTATTTGATTGATTATTATTATTTTTATATATATGTAGATATTTACTGATATATAATTTGCAATTTTATTCCAATTAAAGTAACGATAACAGTATGATCTGCAATGGATTGAAATAAATTATTTGAAATGAATTGAATTGAATATTTTTTTGCGTGGAACCCTAATTATTTTTTCTAAAATAGCCTAAGTTACTCCCTGTAACATCAGCTATCTGCCAGTGAAAGTCAAAATCGGTCCAGCCGTTTTGGAATTTAGCCGGAACAAATAGACAGACCAAAAAGTTAAAAATTGTTTTTTTGTTATAAGTACCGTATATTGTTTCTTATGCATTTAGTAAAGAGTTGTTATTTTGACATTACAAACAGACCCTTCAACTTTAATTTTATTTGTGTAGATGTAGGTAATATGTGACATTTCTACAAACAATATAATTCTTTAGGACATAAACTCAAAAAGGTGCAGGTATTTCCATATTACTTCTAAACGCGGTGTCTGATTTACACGGTAAAATGTAATTTACTAGAAGACTCACAATTAGGTACTTTATTGATTTTAGTGGTCGCATAGTCATTAGTAGTTAACGACATGTGTGTAAAAGATTATTACAAAACCTAGATCACTTGGGAGCTCGTTTGGTGTTACTGGAGAGCATGAAGAAAACACTTTCATTGTCAATGAAAAGCATTAAAAAATCAAAATATAAAGCGTATGCCCTACATAAATCTTCCTCGAGAAGAGCTAGAAAATATGAAATAAGAATTTCAGTTTGCAAATGCCTATTAATAGTAATTACCTACATCAAACAAACTCAAAACGAGAGCTGACGAGACTCGACGTCATCCACCAATATCGTTAACAGGTTGCTGATAGGTCATACATTTAAACACTAACACATGCGTTTCTACGTCACAACATTATCATACTTACCATAGAAACACCGGCGAGGGCCATTCATTGAGCGCCGTGGCTCATGCGCGGGAGACGGTGCGGCACGCGTCCAACTCGTGCGCACCACGCACGCATCACGCATCACACCATGACACATGGAAGTACGGGAAAACTATTCCCGGCCGCAGTTAAACTCGAAATTTTACAGGATTTATAGGAAAATATCTGGGAACCTACATACCTATTGCGGGCGTATTGCCAAATATATTATACAAATAATAGACGTTCGATAATTAAATTCGTCGCAGTTCTAGTTAAAACCACTGCGACAGAATCAGAGAACAATTTACTTTTTTATTAATTTATGATTTAACCATTTATGTGCCTATACATACAAAAATACGACACAGAAGGAAATCTATTCCATCATTTAAGGCACCGTTTGACACAATCTAAAACAGTTTTTGTAATGAGAGTAGATGTAATTAAAAAATACAGCATTTCAACACCAAAGCAGTGGGGAAATTGTTTGTTTATAAAAGTATCCTGTTGCTAGTGTAAATAGCCGTTTCAAGGTTTTTGTATTAATAACTCCGATCGTTAACGGAAGACCTGTGTTCATGAACCTACACGTCGCTTCTTTGCTGTGTTCATTCATTATCATTATTTAATTTATATTAATTTACAATACAGCGCAGATTAATGGGTCCATTTGTCTTTCCTTCGAGTAAAGGGCCGTGGTACATACTAACCATATGACTGGCCATCAGTCACTCATCATAATGTGATCATAGGATCATAATTACTGACAGTGCCCATAGAGCCTCCCTAGAGTAGGTATCACAGAACACTAATACTCTGGTAGGTATGTTATGTTCTGTGCACAGAGCACGACAGTGTCTATTTGACATACTGTTGTCTGAAATGTGTATGGCATAAAATACATCAACAATTTTCATTTTCCATGTCCTAAGTAAATTACATGTTTTGTTATTGCTGTCCTAAAGTAAATTATATGTTTTGTTATTGCTGAAAACTAAGGCATACTTACCTATCTTGCAACAGGTTACATCAAAGACACATTGAAAATTAGATGGCTTTTTTTCCACTGTAAATCAAAACGTGGATACCGACGTTCGCCGTCTTTGAACTCAGAGATGCACGCAGTAACACGTTCGAATAACACCCTGAAAGCATCTCACCATCTGTTAACCATGAAAAATATATCTATTATGCAGATCTGACAAAATATATGTCTGAGTTAAAAGATCTCATAATATTATCAAAATTCGGAAACGACAGTAAAGCCTCGACTTCATTAAATCATTACAAACACCAAATTCGCATTTCCAGTCGGATAAGATGCAAGACAATTCTTGACGAGGGGTCAGTGAAGTGATAACCTTTTCCATCGCCAGCGCGGACCTGCGCCGCCTCGCAGACGCACGAGAACTTCGCCCTTCTGCGACGCTTCTCGATAGTCTATAAAGGCACCCGACGCATACAAAAGAAACAGTACGCCTTCGATCTCCGTCCATGATGTCAATTTAGACAGTCTGAACGCGAGAATTTGTTCAATAACATTCGAATAACCTGCAATGATAAAACAATACAAACACAGTGCTAAATAAATATTTTCTTTCAAAACTCCCTCCGTTTGGGTCGCGCATGCGTGCAGTCGGCGTTGTGATTGGCCGTGAATAGGAACGTTCGCAAAGAAAGCAAAAACATGAGTGGAACGGACAGCAGTGCCAGTCGATCTGCGTGCAACAGCAAGGGAAGCATGATCGTTGTGTCGAACAGGCTGCCTTTTATACTGAAGAGAAATGAGAAGACCGGTGATCTCGAGAGGAAAGCCAGGTACTGTGGCCGTTTTTTTACATGTTAACATAAAAATCCAACGTGAACATTTTTCAGCTACGACTTCATTGAGCAATAACACGGATTATCGGATTTTAATGTCGCCTTTATGATGCTCTGGAAGCGGATGTTATGTGTGAACGGTATAAAATTGCGTAAGTAACTCGAAATATTGTTGATATTGTGTTTACTATCAATTAAAACGCTAATGGCAGTATGGTTTCTAGAAAAGCCCGGGCTCGTTGAGTGCGCGGTACAAATCGGTACAATTCGGGAATTGTTTGAATTGAAAAATAGAACTTTCGAAATATTAAATATTGATTCATGTGTACTTAACTAAAAACTGCATATAGCTCGTATCATTTACCGCGGTGACCGTTAGGAATTTTGTTGAACACTGTGTGATCTCTTTTATAAACTCGAAGCCAGCCGGCAGAACGTGATATCGTCAGCTGTTGCTGGTGGATTTCCATAACATACACGTAATACACGACTTAATTGAAGAGGTGTTTTGTTGTATCCAATTAAACTGAATGTTTGGGGCTTAATGACGCGTTGTACCTTTTGTGGGGTATTATTGAAGTTGACCGTGTTGTCATATATGGGTTTTGTAACATTGTCAAGTACACTTGGACTTGAATGTTTAGTTTCAAGGTCGATGTAACTGTGTAGCACTCTGCCGTTAATTGATTTACCACGACATTGACAATACATTCATTGCTTTGATTTATGTTGTCAAATAGAAAAAAAAACTATAAATAAAAAAAAAATAGTAAAATAAATAAATATAGTTTTAACATGTAAACTGATAAAGAAACCATTGATAACATTAGAGCCTTGAATTTAATTTCATCCGAATTATCAACATATGTGAATGATAACATAAAGGTAAACGCTCCTATTTCTTAAGTTTATATGTAACGATTAAAGTATTTAGGTTAATTAGATACCTACTAGCTTAATAGTTAGTTTACTATGCACTCGGCTCAAGTCAAGGAATAAGGAAAATGGATTGTTTATTAAATAAATTAAGTAGGTAGGTGATTTAAGTGACATATTTGGGCAATTTTTAAATTTGTACATAGATAAACATTTATTTACGCTTGTACATTGTTTTTGTTACAATTAGGTAAGTACACAGTTTAACTATCGGCCAGGTACCTATATTATGTAAATACTTATGTATTTGCTTATAGAGAGGTGTCGACTGTTGGCTCAAAATAATTAAATCCGATTACCCACATCGGTTTTATTTATCTATCAAATGAAGCAGGAGTTATCAAACAGTAAAATCCATAGTGAACTTTGTCAAATTATTGTTTTACTACTCAGTATTCAATTTTGCGATGTGACGCATATTTTCCCTCAACTTGTCCCTTTTGAGTTGGTGTTCTTCACAGAGTACTCTTTTTTAAATGGTGTTCTTTCTTTACCTACGTCATTTTAACCGCATACGTATTTTCTTTTTGTTTTTTCATCGTAAATGGTCAGATGATTTTAGTGCCGCTGCTTTGATTACAAACTGTGCCATTTACAAATATGAAATTCGTACAATATTTTTATCGACATATACCTATTTCGCAATATTTATTAGAAGAGGATAGGTACCTACTGCGTAAATTATATACACTTTTAAATTAAAATTAATATTAAAACGGATAATTTAATTAGGTCTTCAGATAGCCACAATCACGATCCTCCTGCAAGTCAAAGTTAAAATTATACTAAGACATGTGGACGTGTGATAACCTACATATCGCGACTCCTTGCTACTGCCATTTAAATCAAACAAATCATACGCACCAATAAAGAATATTTGTCGTATTATTGATAGACAGTAATTTTATTTTGTATCAATTTATATACTTAAAACACTCAACACAATAATTTCTTGGTTTTCCCAAATGCATGCTAGCTAACTAATTAGGTAACAATTTATGACAAAGTTGTTGGATAGATATATGCTCCCATATACCTATAGGTAATGAATAAATTAACCGACTTGCACCTTAATAATTACGTAACACAGCAGGAATCGATTTTATTTTGACAGTTCAACAACATTCATTGCGTTATTTACGTTGTTGAGCAGACAATTTTTTCGGACATATGAAGCAATGGATTAGTAATATGATTCAAAATCATTCAGATTGTGATTGATAGTGTGTTACGCGATTAGGGTGCTAGTTTTACATTAGATCTCATAATTTTTGCGGTAGAAGAACTGCGTTGCAAGCATCGATGTTTGCAAGTCTTGCATTTTGTACATTGATGAGATCTCATTTCTTTTTATAAGTAGATACCTCAATACTTATACCTACATAAGTAAGTTTAATAAAACGTGTGTATTTGTGTGTCTTTCTGCGGCATCGCAGGTAGATCCCAAATATTTGATAAAAGTAGGTACATACCTAATTATTATTGCTTCTTCATTCAATTTCAATGCAGTGACTTTGCCAACTGATTTCATTTATTCTATTGGCCATTTTACATTCAAGTAACCTTCGAAGAGACTGATTGTACCTTTATATTCCATATTCCATTAGGTAGGTAGGTAGGTACACTAGGTACCTACCTAGTCGATATAGGTATAGGTAGCGCAGGTGATGAATAATATTACAAACTGTTTGTTTATTATGAAATTCAAAGACCTAACTCAATTTAGCCCGCTATAAGATCGCTAAGATATCAATCTCATCTCTTGCCTTCGATACACTGCGCCGACTTAAAGGTCTCTGCACACAGCGGGCGCGGCGCGGCGGGACGGGACGGCGACGTGACGCTGAACGCGTGTGTAATGTACTAGATATTACGGACGACGCCACACAGAGCCGTCCCGCTCGACGCGACGGTAACCGTCGCCACAGAGTAAAGTAATACATATATACCGTCGCGCCACGCCGCCGCCGCGCCGAGCGGGAATACAAGTCAGAAGCGGCGGGCGGGGCGAGGCGTGGCGGGACGCCGACGCGTAGTGTTGTATGGTTTACGTATGAAGTAGTCGCACTGCCGGCGGCGAGGCGTGAACACGTCGCGTCGGACGGGACAGAGCGTGAATGTGACTTTGTATTGTTTTACAAAAATGGATGTCGAAAAACTAATCGAATGTGTTCGTGCTCACGTATGTTTGTACGATTTGGGCCATAGACAATATAAAACACTGTTCTTAAAAATGAACTTTGGCAATCTACAAGATGTAACATAAATAACGCACAACCTCTTAAGGGGTCATTTATACTCATCATTATGAACAACTTTTACTATGGGACCAAACGTGAAATCGCGAAAAAAATCTGCTGTTCCCCTACATTTTGACGAGTTATGCAGACATAAACGTAAGGAGCAGCTGATTTTTTCACATAAAATACTATGCAATTCTTCAAAACACTAGCGTCATTTTGAAGTAGGCGTAAAACTTATCTTCATGTGATAAAGTTTCGCGGCATAGACTATGATACTCCCCATAATTACGACGTTTTCTATTTATTTCATGCACCCATTTCCGTTTACGTTGTTTTTTCTTAGCTAGCGCAAATAAGAGCAAAAGCGTTTTCACGTCTGAATCGCTCAACATCTTTTTTTTTATGAATGAATCGCGTCGCGACACAGTCGCGGTCGGCGTGAAGGGGCGCGGCGGGACGGGACGTGATCGCGCCCGCAGTGTGACCGCTGCCGCCGCGCCAGCGCAGCGTCGCCGCCCCGTCACGCCACGCCGGCTGTGTGCAGAGAGTACGATAGGTACCTACGTTAAAGGAGACATCGTCTGTCTGTGTCTTACTGTACCTACCTATATCCACTATTTACCTACCTATCTATATTTTAGGTAGTGTACGTGACGAAAAATTGTACCAACTGCAAAAGTAACCTTGTAATCACATATTTGTTACCTAAGCAATTCATATATCTAGAAAACGGGACTGAAATTGCGATATGTTTTAGTTTTTCCTTGCTTCAACACTAACAACACTATTGTGTTCAAAATTTAAAGCTTGTTTGTCTGCTAGAAGTGCCTTAGAATTTTGAGATCGGCGAGTGAGTGAGGTCAGTAACAAAATTAAGGAACTTTGACTAGCAATACTTCTTAAACTGCAGTGTCAAATTGAATGTAATTTGGGAATGGACCCAGTTATATTATGCCGAAAAATCGCGCTTATAGCTTTATGCACAACGATGTTACAGGGGGTCGACAATGTCCAGAATGGCTTCGAGAAAAGGATGGTACGGCCGTGCCTTTGTTTGTTGGTTTTTGCTCGACTTAGCGAGAGCACTACCGTGCCCCCTGATAAATGAAAGCTTCATATCGAACATGCACGTGATTTAAAAAGTACACCTACATAAGAAATACTCGCTCACGTGAATGAATTACAAAACACAACTGGCGAAATGTGGGTGTACTATAAGTGCACCTCTGCCTAACCCTTCGAGGAAACAAGGCGTGATGTTATGTTTGTTACGTTTTATGTTACATAAATTAATCATAGAAGAAGAAAACGAAGAAGAGAATTTACGCTTTGGAATCGTGCGCAGCAACGTACTCGTAGCACCAAACGCGTAGCAGTAGACTACACGTCTAATTACTACGAAAGACTACGGCGTAGACTTTGACAAAAAAGGGATCCAAAGGCCTTTGGCCTTTTGATCTCTTTTTGTCCTTTGGGTTTTGGCTTTCACTTCAGGTTAAAATTAACTTATATTTATTTATTTTACTATTTATGTACACACAATAAAACATTATATAGTTAGGACATTATGATCATTGAGTACAAAGGTACTGCTTATTTCTTAATAAATTTCTTCCAATTTTATATATTTTATTATTTATTATGTTGTATATATATCAGAACTATATACAACATTATTTTTAGTATATGTGAAACCTGAATATAGTTTGTTCAGAATAAGTAACTGAATCGATTCCAATATACATATTTTAACAACATGTTAGAGTTTGTCCCAAAAATATTTAAAAAAGGTTACAAGTTGGACACCGAACAACACTAAGTATCTATCCGCAGTAATCCACAGTCATACGCGCACACACAGGTCACCGTAGGTAATAGCGGCACTAGGTGCGGGCGCACAGCGGGGCGGGGGTAAAACAACCCCTTCAGTCACCCGGATGCTACAGGTTGATGCGCACGTGTCACGCTCCCGTTCAGTTACATAAAGCGATCACGAGCGCCGTGGTCCTTACAGTTGTTTCGTTGATCGTGTACCTATCGTATGTATCATAAAAAGTATCGTGTAACCATGTCTTTCTCATACACAAACGTCCAGTACACAGAAATGGTACGACATTGTAAATAATGATCAAGCCAATTATTGTAAATGGTGATGATTAATATTTTTAATCACGCCAAGATGGTTAGTTGTAGAAAGTTATTATTTGTACTTACAACCTGCTGTGGTTAACTAATGCGATGTTTAACACTTTTCATCCACTTTGAACTTTAAGTGGTTGGCATAAGGTGCAACAAATCGCATTGACCACATTTTATCACTTACGGCTGCATTTACGAACAAAGTACATAATAATATCTACCTACACTAATTGACAATTACGACAGTCCAAAGCCTGCAAGTGTGATGAGAAATATTATCACTATTTAATTACAATACAATCACCGTACGGTTAGGTACCTATTACCAAATTATTATCAATGAGCGCAAGACGACGCTTGAGGTGCGGTGACGTCACGTGGTGAGCATGTTTTTGTACGGATAACCAAATAACATATCAAGCTTATAACTTTGTGATTTTTCATGATAATGTTTTGAAATTTTGTAGATAGATTCTTTACATAAAAATACTAGACACGTGCTTCGGGTTTCGCATAAACTAAAACTAATGTTGTATAACACGATTGGCTTACGATGGTAACTTCTTTTCATGTTTGCATTGTATCAATAATTTTGTGTTCTCCTCTTTACACATGATTTCTTACCTATGTGAGCTAGAATTTCATGCCATTTTCTTCAGACCTGTAACTAAGTGCAAATGGTAAAAGCTTGGCATAAATCTATACAAATAAATAAAATTGAAGTGTCTGTTTGTAATGTCAAAATAACAGCTTTCTATTAAATGCATATGAAAGTATATACGGTAGTTTCTTCAGACCTGTAACTAAGTGCAAATGGTAAAAGCTTGGCATAAATCTATACAAATAAATAAAATTGAAGTGTCTGTTTGTAATGTCAAAATAACAGCTTTCTATTAAATGCATATGAAAGTATATACGGTAGATACTTATAACAAAAAATCTATTTTTTTAAAGTTTTGTCGGTCTGTCTATTTGTTCCGGTTAATCTCTGAAACGACTGGACCGATTTTAACGGGACTTTCACTGATAGGTAGCTGATGTTACGAGGAGTAACTTACGCTACTTTTATTTTAGAAAAAGAATTAGGGTTCTGCGCAAAAAATTAAAACCCATGAAACTGTGAACAAAATCGATTCAAATAGGGAAATATTGACATCCACGCGAGCAAAGCGGCGGGCAACAGCTAGTATAAAATATTTCTGGAATAAGGCCAAGCCTGCATGCCATAGATATTTTCAATACAGATTGCGTACCAATGTTATTGGTTAAATATTGCTTTGATAAACAATAATTTTTTTTTTTAACTTCCACACTCAAAAAAGTACAAAGGCGGACTTAATGCCTTAGGCATTGTTTACCAGTCAACCAAGGGTGGTGAAGAGATTAGATAGCAGGTGCTCTGTTTGAGAGGAACAATGCTAAAAAAACTATTAAAAATATATAATAATGAATTAGGTGGTACAAATAGAAGAGGTACACAAGTACATAAATAGGTTATAAACTTATGATACACATACATACATGTCTACTATAATATATACAAATTCAAGAGAGAGAGAGGGAGATTTTGAGATGACTCTGCGCTATTTATTTTGAAAACAACTCTGCAATCTCCGCTTAAATGTATACCGACTGGTGGCCATTGTGATGTCATGAGGTAGCGCATTCCAAAGAAGAATGGACTGAATATGAAAGGAAGAATGAACAAAGTCAGAAGTATGAGAAGGACAGAGTAGGAGAAGATTGTTAGAAGAACGCAGATTCTTAGCGAACATAGATTCTTGAAGAACATAGATATTGGAAGTGAGACACAAGATAAGAAGGAGGAATGGGAGAGTTGAGAAGGGAGAAAAGCGTGGTCAAAGCACGCAAACTTCTTCTCTGACGACTGGACATCCATTTGAGCTCAGACCTATAAGCTCGACACATGGTCATATTTCCTGAGGTTGAATATGAACCGGATACAATTGTTAAGCAGTCTGTCAAGCTTATCCAGCAAAACTGCATTCAAGTCAAAGTAGCACACGTCACCATAGTCGATGATAGGGAAAATCAAAGTCTGCACAAGCATAGTTTTCGTCTTAGTGGGCACACTTTCTCAGACGATACAGAGATCGCAGAGTACCGTTGACCCTTTGACTAACATTAGGGACCTGGCGTTGCCAGCTAAGCGTCGAGTCAAGATGCAAACCGAGATCTTTCACAGTAGGGATAATGGGTGTGACAGTACCATTGAAAATGAGAGGAGGAAGAGAGCTAAGCGTCAACCTACCCATCATGCGCGAGCTTCCAATTACAATGGCCTGACACTTTGAGGGGTTCACTGATACCCCAAAACTATCAGACCACTTTTTGATAGCATGTAAGTCTCGGTTTATATCTGCCCTAGCGTCCGATAAACCTTCTACCCACGCAGCTGTATACAATTGAATGATGATACGAACACCGAAGACATTGAGTTATAAAATTAATGAAGATTGAGAATTACAATGGAGAAAGAATACCGCCTTGTGGAACACCAGCATCCAGGTCACGCCAACTCGAAGAGCTCTCATCAACGCGAACCGACTGCCGACATCCGCGAAGATAAGAAGAAAACCATTCCAGAGCCTCAGACGAAACCATAAGATGAGAGAGCATAGAAAGGAGAATATTGTGGCTGACGGCGTTAAAGGCATTGGAGAAATCAATTAATACCAAAACGGTAATATTTTGGGTAAAGCGATCGTAAAGTAAATATGTGTTACTGTTACTAATATTCCAGCTAGACCTCCCATCGTTTGCCTATCATTACCATAATATCGTAATTGAACTATTTTAATTACAAAAACACATGCAGTATCAATATACAATAATTCTTAATAACAACAACCGATACAATTGAATTATTATATTGCCTAAACATTTTTAAACAAAATCATATTTGTACTTACAACCCACGGTGTAAAATATTAGGTCCTTACATATGAAATTGGCATTTTGTACGGGAGGAATATAGTTTTTTTTTTTTTTTGTAAAATATATTTAATTAACCACTTTGCCATCTCATAGGTAGTTCATTGATCCCTTTACTAAAAAAACCATGGGGGCGAGAATCAATAAACTCTTTGAAGGCGGATTGGACTGCCGCATCGGAGTTCAAACTCAAACTCAAAACATTTATTTAAATTAAACCAATTCCAGGCACTTTTGAATTGTGAAATAGTCAGTCAGTTTGTCAGAAAATTGAAGCGACTAGCTTCAATTTTCTGCCCATTCCAAAACGTAGATCTCTATGAGAAGAATGGGCAAGAAACTCCATGGACACTCTTTTAAATCAAAATTATTACAAAATCCTGGGTGCATTGTTCTTGTTGCTTCTATATGTGAGAACAATGTAAAAAATTAGAAAAAATCAAAATATAAGATTAAAAATAAGCCCTGGAAGTTAACAGATGACCAGTCTCCACTGACGGCGCCCGTTCACGAACATGACGCGTGGATCAGCACCATCCAGCTCAACCATTTCGTAGTGAACCGAATGATTCAACACACGCGCCACCATCAGCGAGACATTTAAGTGAGCATGACATACTCTCAACTGCCATACTCTTTCAAGTCAACATACCTACATCATAACATAAAACCGCTCCATGGTACTCACATTTACAAAATTGAAAAAATTGCTTCTAATTTATACAAAACTATAGTTTGCAATGATTGTATTTAAAAGATTAGTAGTTGAATTTTTTTCCTTGTAAGAAGTTGTCCAAATTCCGGAAAAAATGGTAATCTGTTGGAGCAAGGTCCGGGGAGTACGGTGGATGTCGCAGACATTCCAATTGTAGCTCATCTAACTTAGTGGTTGTTTGTTGTGCAGTGTGTGGTCTTGTGTTGTCATGAAGCAGCAGTGGCCTAGAGCGATTGACCAATCTCGGTTGTTTAGCAGCTAGTTCTTCCTTCATGGTTTGCAGTTGCTGACAATAGATATCTGCCGTAATCGTTTGGCCAGATTTTAGAAAGCTGTAGTGAACGACACCGACACTAGTCCACCAAACACTCACAAGTAACTTTTTCTGAGTCAATTTTCGTTTAGGGCAGGATTTGGCTGGGTCTCCAGGGTTCAGCCATTGCGACGAGCGCTTCCGATTATCGTACAGTATCCACTTTTCATCACAAGTAATGATTCGATTTAAAATCCCTTCATTATTGTGTCGGTTGAGCAAAGTAACACAGCAGTCGACGCGTGTTTGCAAGTTAGATTCACTCAATTCATGAGGTACCCATCGTTTAAGTTTTTTTACTTTCCCAAATTGCTTCAAGTGGATTAATACAGTTTTGTCATTTACCCCGAAGCCTGCAGCTGTCTCTGAAGTGCTTTGTGATGGATCCGCTTCCACAATAGCCTTTTATTCTTCATTTTCCACTTTGGTCTCCGGCCGTCCACGGGGTTGGTTTTGAAGGTCGAAATTTCCATAACGAAAACTTTGAAACCAAAAACGTACCGTGCTTTCTTTTGCGACACCAGCGCCGTACACATCATTAATCCTTCGAGCTGTTTCTGCAGCACTGGTGCCACGGTAGAACTCGTACTCGTAACTATACCGATATTTCATGTTTTCCATTGTGCGGTAATAAGCGAAGCCAAAGAAAAAATAATGAGAAAAAAACAAATGATTGACTGTTTTCAAAACTCAAATGTACCAGCTAAATAAATTTATAAATTTTAGTTTGGAATTCTCAACCAAAGAGGAGATATTTCAGATCAAAGTGGTCAGTACGACAAAACGCTAATTTCATATGTAAGGACCTAATATAATGCCAAATTCGTTCAAAATTATTTTTGTAAATAGCATAACCTCTTGTCACTCAATCTTTACATCATTTTCAGGACTGACTTGATTGATTGACAACTATCATTAGGAATCGTTCGTGATTGCTGCTGACAGTTTTCACTACCATTTCAGCACTTTGAATGTAGTTACACAGATTTTTTGCAAAAATCAGCTAATGATGATCGTGATTCTTATCTTCTTCAACGTTCGTTTCGAAACAAAACATCTTTACCTATTTCAATAGCCTTGACCCAACACAGCATTAATCAGCATGAACTTATGAGGAGATCTAACAGTCATGACTTTGTTTCAGTTATCATCGTTATTATTTAAAAAAATATGTTAGGCACCTAACTAACAATCACATCACATTCATAAGAATATCTTACGTAACAATGAAATAGTGATTCGTTAAGTATGTAACAACAACATATCTGTTGTAATTATAATGTCGTGATGGCCACCGGCCTATGAAACAATTTTTAGAGTTCCGTAGCCAAATGGCAGAAACGGAGCCATTATCGTTATGTCCGTCTGTCCGGCCGTCCGGATGACACACAGCCATATTACTCCGAGGCCATTGGCACCATATCGATGAAAATTGGAAAGGTGTATTCGGTGCACCGCTAAACAACGGTGTAGTAAAATTATAGAAAAAAAATAGGAATACATAATAATTATATCGTTGGAACCCCGAATTAAAAGATGATGATGTCTAGAATAAGCGACTTTATTATTTTAGTTAGTAGTTTGTTTTTTCTAGAAATTCAAACTCATTTTTGCGATCGATAAAATCAATAGACTGCCTCGTTGGTCTAGTGGTCGCAAGCGCTACTGCTGAGCCCGAGGTCCAGCGTTCGATTCCCGGGTCGGGCAGTGTTTTTAGGTTTATTTATTATCTGGAATTTCTCAGTAGCAGCCCGGAGTCTGGGTTTGTGCCCGGTTGATGGCAATAGGCTCGCCCCCTATCATAAGGGACTTGAACATAACTGGTGAAATGTGGGTGTACTATAGGTGCACCCACAGTTAGATTTCTATGGGTGCACCTCTGCCTAACCCTTTGGGGAATACGGGTGTGATGTTATGTTATTTTATAAAATCAATAGGTACTATGCGTGCGTAAATATTGATCCCAACTACGGAACCCTTCACTATGCGTGGTCCGACACGCACTTGGCCGGTTTTTACTAAGTATTCTTAGCTATGTTAGAAAAACGTGATATTTTCTTTTGAGAGAATTAAAGAAGCACGTGCAAAGTGTCGGGGGATACAGCTGATTGAGATTGTGGGGGGATTGAGTTCGTTTGTGGAGCTAGGGGCCGAAAATTACTTAAGAGATTGTTTTCTTTTGTGGTTCTCAATGTAAAATTGTTATTTGTCCCCAGTGCCGGTGGGCTGGTGACTGCTGTGGCCCCGGTGGTGATTCGAGGAGGCGGTATCTGGGTGGGGTGGCCAGGTATCCACCTAGAAGATCCCAACGAGAAGATCCCGGAGTCAGACCCCAATGACAAGACCCCCACAGCTGGCTTGCTCTCTGAAAAGGTACAATAAACTGTATAATTAGAGAAGTATAAGCAAGATCTTAATTTCAGCTTTTGTTGTATAGAATAAGCCGGTATTATAAGTGCTTCTAAATATGCTGCAATTTATTAGACCGTGTAATCATCAAACAAATTTAATAGTGTGTAGTGTATGTAGGAATCGTTTAATCGCATGTCTAAGACTGCATTACCTAACGTTTGAACAAATAGGACGTGGGCAGCAAATTGACGGAGAAACGGAAAGAGATCATTCGTAAAGGCAAATAAAAGACCCGCAAAAAGTACCTAAGTTTTTTAACAGTTTTTGACCTATTTCCTGAACGGAAAAGTAAATCTTTAAAATCGGACAATGTAACACATTTTTGTATCATTACACCTTGAACTGGTTTGAATGACATAGATACAACGCAGTAAACAATGATGCTCGTTCTCGTACCATTAAATCTTTATGCACCATAAACATTCAAATGTGTGCTCTCTCCTCCTAAGTTAAGACGGGCTATTTGCACACAGAGAAAATCTTCATTGCAAAAAAAAAGCGTAGGTACCTATATCTGTAGAGCGACTCCTTTTTTGGAGTCTGTTAAAATGTTAAAAACTAGTTAGTGTCAATTTAAAATGTAATTTTGAAATAAAGGAAGCCTTCAGTTCAAAATTACATTTTAAACACACACTGGCATGCAGGAATCTAACAGATTTCGAGCACCTTTAACTACCCTTAACATAAAAGTTAACGGTTTTTAAAGCATTATAAAAACATTTGCCAACACAAGTGAATCGCACCGACTCGACCTTGCACCACGCACGACCGCCGTGTTCCACTGAGCAAGTTGTTTGCCAATTTGCTGGCCAGTGTAGGTACTGACCGTACACAAGCTAAAGTACCTCATTACTTTAAATCCTTTGGTACAGAAACAAATATTGTAAGCAATATCAACAGTGACTGTAGGTAGGTACCTGGTCTGTATTATCTGTATACATAAAATTCAAAGTCCTGACTGACTGATACAATGAGGTTATTGGACTGATATATCAACACACAGCCTAAACCACTGGTCCTAGAGACATGAAATTTGGAGGGTGTGTTCTTTGTAAAGAGTAGATATCCACTAAGAACCGAACCGGTTTTTTCGAAATTCTACCCCTAAGAGGGTGAAATAGGGGATTGAATTTTCTGTGAAACTGTTTATTCTCTGGGTCGATTGACTCGAAAATTGGTACACATACTCTTCAATTAAAATTATGAGACTCGTGTATCACAGTTTTTCCAAAATCATCCCCTAACAGAGTCAATTAGGGCTTCGAAAATCCTACTGAGTGATATCATCGCCTAGCCCAAACCGCTGGACCTAGTGACTTGAAATTTTGCACATATATAACAACCTTAAACAGTGTAAGCATTCACTACGTAAGGATTTTTGGAAATTCCACCCCTAAGGGGGTAAAAAGGGGATATCGTTTGTTAGAAAAATCTTCTTTCTTGAGTTAATAAACTTGAAACTTGGCACGAATGCTTATCCAAGTAAAGAATAAAGTTTGTCATTTTCAGTTTTTTTCAACTACGTTTTTTTCATCTAAAGGGGAATTGGGGGGTATCAAAGTTTGTATGGAAAAATTTTAACGTGTGGTACGATTAACTTGAAACACGGTATTTATACTTAAGATCGGAAATAAAGTAAAACTTATATCAGGGTTTTCAAAACATCTACCCCTAACAGGGTGGAAAGGGGTAATCAATTTTAAATGGGATGGTTTTATTGCGTGGTTTGATTAACTCGTAAGTTTGTATAAATACCTATATGTATTAACATCCCTTAATCTTTCGCCTCAACAATTGAACGTCCCTGTATCGGGAAAAGCAATATTTTGTACAAGGTGATGAACAGTTGACATTAAGCGTTTGTAACTTAAATTACAAACTGATCCACTAAAAAGTGAAAAATAAAAAAGTTTTACAAAAAAAAAACACAACCGGTCGGTGGCAAAAACCTAAAATACAGATCCAAAGACACCGACTTCTGAAATTAAAGTTATTTTTCACTTTGTACTGTTTTTTTTTTTTCAAAAAACATTCCATGTACAGTTTTGACTACGGTACGTTGTAATATATGTATAGATACTATAAAACCACTTCACCGATCGTTAAAATATCAAAGAAAGAATTAAAATAAATTTATTTGACCCATGTTAAGGCACACAGTATTAACACAAAAACAAAAAACAAAAAAAAATCTTAAAATAGTATTGTGTGCCTCACGGCTGCACCAAATAGGCCCAGTTCAGCATATCAGGATGGCACAAAAGTAATGAGACACTTGGTTTACGTTTTATATTTTTTATTATTAGTACAATACAAAAAGCTTAGTCAATGATGTAATCACATCCAAGACTTCTTGCCAACGATCCGGCAAAGTTTGGATGCCTTTCGCCCAGAACTGATGGCTGTGCCTTGAAAAAGTTGTTCAACTCCGCCTATACATCCGAGAAATCATTAAATTGCTTACCCCGCAAATGTTGTTCCAGGGCTCTAAATAAGTGATAGTCTGATGGAGTGAGGTCTGGGGAATAAGATGGGTGGGGTATCGTCTCCCAGCCCAAGTTTTCCAACTGTTAGCGAACGGTAGATGCGACGTGAGGCCGAGCGTTTTCGTGTAGTTTAACTACATTGACTCGTCTTCATAATTTTTCCTTGATAGCAGCAGATAGTTTGGTGAGCTGGGTTGAATATTTGTCCGTGTTTTTATAGTTTCATTGTTCATAAAACAGCATGCCTTGCGCGTCCCAGAAACAGCAAAGCAGAACTTTTAAGTGGTTCTTTTGACTCAGCTTCAGTTGAGTTGGTGGGGTTTCTTCTCGAAAGAGCCAAAAAGAACGACGTGTATCGTTCTCGTAATGAATTCATGATTCATCTCCAGTAACCATATCAGACAAAAACTCTTTACGTCGGGATCGCAGCAAAAGTGATTGACAGATAGCGACACGGACTGCACGACTGGCGTCTGTAAGGATGTGCGGTACCCACCGAGCCAAAACTTTTCGATACCCAAGCTCATGCAGATGGTATTCCACGGCGTGGTGACTGCAGTTAATTGCTTCCGCTAATTCACGAGTGGTAGCATCCGGATTCAACTGCAATTCGCGGCGTAAATCGTCATCATTCACTGCGGGTGGTCGTCCTGAGCGTGGCTGAGTTTCAAGGTTCCTGTCTCCTGATTTAAAACGGTCAAACCATCGGGATACCGTCGCATGGCTTGTACTTCTAGCGCCCAATGCAGTGTTGATATTGTCAGCCGCAGCCCGCGCACTGTGGCCTAACAAGTACTCGTATAAGTATAGTGTTCGAACTTGTCGCTCGTGCATTTTTCTTCAAACTGACCCAACCGACCGCGACGGTGGCTATAAATACCCCCACATCACAAGTACCTAGAATGTTATACAACATTCTAGAATATTATCGAAAACAATCAACTTGAAAAAGGAAATGTATAGAGTTTTGTAGAGTGTCTCATTACTTTTGTGTCAATCTGATACATGCCAGACACTATTATCAATTACAAATAGTCACATAATTATGGCTATTAAGATTACGTTACTACCCTATGTAACTATACCTATTTACAATTATTTTAATATCTCCTTGAACTTGGGAATAACTGTTTTCCACAAACAACCATCATTCATTGACAAGAACTTCTCTTGGACTGCCCAGCTACAGGAGGTTAGCCGTAAGCTTTTTGCTTCCGCTGCTTCTTTGAAGAGACTGCGTAATTTTCTGCCGACTGCCACCAAGATTGCGCTTGCACAATCGCTTCTTCTACCCATCCTTGATTATGCTGATGCCAGCTATTTAGACCTTACTCAAGACCAACTCGATAAACTTGAGCGGCTTCAAAATTTTTGTATAAGGTTCATATACGGTTTGCGCAAATATGACCATGTTTCCGAATTTCGCGTGAAGCTCAAGTGGTTACCAATTCGCCTCCGCCGGAATGCTCATATTCTTTCCCTTTTGTATAATGTGCTCTTTTCCCCTTTCACCCCTCTCTATCTCAAGAAACGCTTCCAGTTCCTTTGCGACTCCCACACGAAATCCTTAAGGTCATCAGATAACTTGAAGCTTAAAATGCCTATGCATTCCACAACTTTTCTTGACAAATCCTTTACTGTCCAGGCCGCTCGTTTGTGGAATGCATTACCAGTTCCTAAAGCGCGCGCAATCACTGCCTGTGTTTAAACGACTCGTGAAGGAACATTACTTGTCGTTGTGATTTTGTTCTCGTTGCTGGCTGACAGTCTTCTTTTGTTTTCGTCTCTTAGATAATATTTAGTATGTATGTATCTATGTATATATTATATGGCATATTTATCTACTATATAGCATATGTATGTATCTGTGTATCTATTATAGTATACTGTACTTATATACTTTTAATTTGCACCAAGAACAACCCCATTTAATGTCCATAAAATCACTGTCCATTCCAAGGTTGCCTGGAAGAGATCGCAGTATGCGATAAGGCCGCCAATTGTATATTTTGTAGTTTAAGATGTATCTTTATGTAATGTGTAATCTGGTGTACAATAAAGTATATATAAATAAATAAATAAATAAACCAAGGGGAAAATTTCAGGAAGTAGATACAGGCTCCTCGTTATTTTCCAATCAAACGTCTGATAATAATGAGTTATCAGATAACAGATGAATGTGACCGCTGATATCTACTAAGCTATTAATACATTTTATTGCGTTATGTAAATAGTAAATACCTACGCCATAAAAGGCTTACGGTATTGCATTAAGTAAATATAACACGGAAAATGCTTAAACATTTTTTTTTCAATTCAATCATTTATTTCGGAAAACATCCATATCGTATTAGTATTAGAACTTATAAAACTATGTTAGCAGCACGAAAATAAAAAATAAAATCAATATTACAATCAAAATCAAAAATTAAAATCAAAATTAAAAAATCAAGATCACAAAAATAAAAATAAAATCAAATGCAAAATCATAATTACAATAAAAATAAAATATGATAATGCATTATAAAATAGACACTGCGATACAAACTATGGATGCTTTTCTTAAAACAAATGCCTATCGCCTGACTACCTTATAATATTCAAAAGGAAAACCATTGAAACCATAACTTCTTCATTTCAGATAGTCCCCATCATCGCGGAACCGAAACTCTTCGACAGTTACTACAATGGTTGCTGCAACGGTACCTTCTGGCCTCTGTTCCACTCCATGCCTGACCGCGCCACCTTCATCGCTGACAACTGGAAGGCGTACATCAAGTGTAATGAGGAGTTTGCGAATAAGACAGTGCATGCCCTGCATCTGCTCAAACAACAGAAGGGCCCGAAGAATGGAAGCTCTCCGCCAATCGTGTGGGTTCATGATTATCATCTCATGTTGGCTGCTAACTGGATTAGACAGGTTTGTTTAAAACATTGATATTTTCAGCGGACACTGAACAAAAATCAAAAAGGAGCCAAGTGTTAATCGTATCCGTTTTACTTTCAGCGAGTCGAGGAAGACGACCTAAAATGCAAACTTGCATTCTTCTTGCACATTCCGTTTCCGCCATGGGACATATTCAGACTGTTGCCATGGTCTGATGAAGTGTTGCAGGGAATTCTTGGTAAGTCTGACTTTGACCTGATATTTTAAGTTTTTTCAGTTTGGAAAGATCATTGCAATAATAAGAGATGTTTGTATCTCCACAGGTTGCGATATGGTTGGATTCCACATAATGGATTACTGCCTGAACTTCATAGATTGTTGCCAAAGAAACTTAGGTTGTCGTGTGGACAGAAAGAATCTTCTAGTTGAATTGGGAGGCCGCACCATCTGTGTCCGACCTCTGCCGATCGGAGTGCCCTTCGATAGATTCGTGCAGCTGGCGCAAAACGCTAAAGCAGTGCTCTCTACAAACCAACAAGTGATATTAGGAGTCGATAGACTGGACTATACCAAAGGATTAGTACATAAACTGAAAGCCTTCGAGAGGCTACTGGAGAGATACCCGGAACACATAGAGAAAGTGATGCTGCTGCAGATTTCAGTGCCATCCAGGACGGACGTCAAGGAGTACCAGGACTTGAAGGAGGACATGGATCAACTGATTGGAAGGATCAATGGAAGATTTACTACGCCCAACTGGTCACCTATTAGGTGAGTTTCTGAAGTTAATTAGTCACTTGTATTATGTATATGTCGCAGCCAATTAACTTAATTAGCCTTTCAGTTAACAGCCTAGCCTTTTTACTAAACGGCGCCGTTCACTAGTGCCCTGCATGTTTTCATTATATAATAGGTTAGGTTGGAACTGTGACCAACCACGCGCGAGCCGAATTGGTCGCTGTAACTAAACGGGGTACCCCGACCAAATCGGTTAGGTTAGAACAGTGCCCGGTGTGGGCAGCCGATCTAATAGCCCGCCACTTCGCAGTACTGCACAAACCGCAGAGAGCGATGGCCGTCAGAGTCATTAGAGAATATCGCACGATCTCTTACGCGGCAGCTTGCGCATTGATTGGATCCCCGCCTTGGGACCTGGAGGCGAAGACACTCGCGACACTGCATCTGTTGGTGGGAGGAGGCCAAGACACGGGGCGAGAGACTGGTGCAGTGACAGATCACGCTGCGCCGGTCGGAGCTCCGTTAGGCTATGGTGGCGGAATGGCGGGAGAGGCTTTTGCACCCCACCGCAGGCCTGGATACATTCCAGGCGATCTGGCCAGTGCTCGACGACTGGCTCGAAAGGAAGCACGGCTCCCTAACGTTTCGGGCGATGCAAGTGCTCTCGGGACACGGTTGCTTCGGCAAGTACTTGTGTCGCATAAGCAGGGAGCTGGACGCTCGATCGGATGCCATCACTGCGTCTATTGTCTGGAGGACCCGGCGCAGCATACGCTGGCCGAATGTGTCGCATGAGACGAGCCGCGCCGTATAGCCTCGTTTTGGAAATGGGAAGCGAACTGTCGCTGTCGACCTTCGTTCAATGGTCGACAATGCAGTCCTGGGACGCGGTGGTATCCTTCTGCAAAACAGTTATCTAGGGCGTCGGCGGAGGGTGGATAATGCCCTCTTCCAGCCACCATAAATGGGTCTGAAGATTCCTATATTGAAACAATAATAGTAATTATAAAGAAAGTCAAATTAAAAATATGCAAAACTAAATAAAATCATAAATAAATGCAATAATTTTAGGAAACAACAAAAACAAAGTTCCCATAATATTAAACTAAGGAAAGAACGTGGTTTTCCTATAAATAAATTAAAGAACGAACAAATTCAATTAGAAGACAGTGAGAACATTTATGAGATTGACACTCAACACTTACAGTCTGAAACTCAGGTACCAGAAGAGTCAATACATTCACTCGATACTAAGTATGTGATGTCTGAAAAACAAATTCAGGAGCACATACTTGCTGCAAATGAGTTACTGGAGATGTGCAACTGTAATGCAGACAAAGTGGACCCGCTGACCCTCAGCAACCCTCGAATGTTCATTGCAAAGGAAATCCAATCTTGGCACTTTCGAACCTGAGGCAACAGAGGGCCCGTCCCAGTCAGGAAGTGTTCAGGTCTCTATTCCCAATCAAGATACACCAGATATAGAACAATGTCCATTGCAAGTAGTTCAGACAGAAGCTAGTTCTCTCCCTTGTCCTTAATCTTTGCATTATGTTTTCTGATAATTATGGAAGAGGATTAGGAAAATTACTTAGCAACAACCTGAGTTTTATTCTTCTCAAAACTATACAGGGTGTAAAGGACAGCCCTCCGCAAACTAACAGGGTGCATTCAGCTCCTTATTTTTAATCATTTTCCACCGAAAAACTTTTGACACCAACATTTTTGTTGAGAAGCTAAGGGACACTGTGTATATGCCCATTAGTTTTAGACTACAATTAGAGCTACCATTTAACCGGGTAATATGTCTTGCATTAACTTGAATGTGCTCTGGCGGCTGAGAGTATGTCATGCTCACTCAAATTTCTCGCTGATGGTGGCGCATGTGTTGGATCATTCGGCTCCCTTCAAAATGGTTGAGCTAAATGGTGCTGGTGGTGGTGGTGGCTGATCCATGCGTCATGTTCGTAAACGGGCGCCGTCAGTTGGGACTGGTCATCTCTTAGCTGCCACGGCTTATTTTAATTATTTTATTTTTGAATTGTTTTCTTTTTTCTGTTTGCTACTCTGGACGCTATTAACGTGTAAGTACATCTTTTCTACATCGTTCTCACATTTAATTATAAATTCAACATAAAGATGTAACTAGATTTTTGTAACAATATAATTTAAATGAGTGTCCATGGAGTTTCTTGCCCGTTCTTCTCCATAGGTACCTATTACGCTTTGGAATGGCCTATTAGCTTCATATTTCTGACTGAACGACACCATTACAATTCAAAAGTGCCTGTAAATGGTTTAATTGAAATAAATGTTTTGAGTTGGGTCCAGGGCAGGGGTGACGGACTCGGGGACGTCCGTCGTCCCCCAATCCATCGGACCCGAAATGGCGGCGTGTAGTGTTCTTCGCGCGCGTTCTCTAAGACGTAGCGGGGGGAGTTCGACACCTCACTCCCCTTACCGGACGGGACCCGCCTAGCGTAGGCCGTCACCAGTCCGGGGTAGCGGAAGTCGCATTCGCACCCACAACCCCCCCGACGCAAGAGTACGAGGGAACACCGGGATGGTTTTAGTTAGTAAGAGTATGACAGACCCCTCTGCCTACCCCAGAGTGGAGGACATCCATAAGGATTTCCACCCCGCCAACAAAAAAAAATAAAAAAGTGACCATCCGCGCGCGAGCCGAGCGAGTGGTGCCGCGGCAGCGGCCGGCGAGCGCTACTTCCAAAGGCTAGGCTGTCAGCTGAAAGGTTAATTAAGCTAGTTGGCTGCGATATGATATATGTATGACATTTTTCCCAACTATGTTGGGGTCGGATTATAATATTTATGGTCATTTGCATTTCGCCGCAAGGTTGCCTGCTTGTCGGTCTTCTACAGATTGTACTTCGGTGAGTGTGCTCGAGAACTCCACGACCTCATTCCGCCTGCCCCCTTCTACCATCGGACATCTAGACGCACTGCAGGTTACCATCCTTACCTAGTGGCTATTCCACCAATTCGCACTAAGCGTTTCCAAATGTCTTTTGTGATGCGCACAGCAAAGGAGTGGAACTCTCTGCCTGCGTCTGTGTTTCCGAACGTATACAACCCCGATCTCTTCAAAGTGAGAGTTAACAGGCTTCTTCTGGGTAAGCTCGCTCCATCGTCGACTTTGTCTCTGTCATCTCTGACCTAGACTACAGTCAAGAGCAAACCTATCTCAAATAAAAAAAAATTAAATAAATTTGATAAAATATTTTTCCAGATATATCTACGGGTGCGTCGGTCAGGACGAACTAGCAGCCTTCTATCGTGACGCAGCAGTCGCTCTGGTCACACCTCTGCGCGACGGCATGAACCTAGTCGCCAAGGAGTTCGTCGCCTGCCAGATCAACAAACCGCCTGGCGTACTGATCGTGTCACCCTTCGCTGGTGCTGGAGAGATGATGCTCGAGGCTCTTATCTGCAATCCATATGAGCTGGATGATGCTGCAGATGTTACTCACAGGTGATTATGGTTATGGTTTAAGACATTTATTTTAGATCGTACAGGGATAATCGTCGGTTGTTGCCTCATTTTCATTGACAGCTTCTAACGGGCCTCTGCGAGTTAGCTTCGGCCCCTCGTACGCCTTCCAAAGTTCTATTATGACTTAGTTATTATCACATCAAGTTCATTTTCCTGTGATATAATCAGAGATCGGATATTCGGATGCATATTTACCTAAAGTTGAGGTGTTGGCTAATATGGAATGCACTTTTGTATCGATCGTAAAAATTTCGCGATTCAGAAATTGATAAATTTAGTACTTTTTGACTATAGAATCGACACGCACTACCCTTCCTCTTACACCCTACATACACATATATTTGCATTTGGTTAAAAATGAATTTCAAGCATAAGAATAGTTATGTGATCCCGGTGTCTCGGTATTTTTAAAATAAAGAATACCATATATTTAAGATGTCGCTTCTATACCATGTATCCGATTAGTTGTGCATTCCCAGATTTTCTGGAATCCTGAAATCTATATTAAGAAAAAAAAAAGAAGCCGCTTCCATAATTTCTTAGCTTAAAATTAACTTTAGGTAAATATGCATCCGAACCCTAGACCACGTGAGTGATCCATCACGTGATTGGTGATAGCCATATAGGTACCTATTGATATTACAATGAAGAATGTGGCCTATTTATTTAGGGTAAATAATTGTATGAGCCTAAGATACTCCTAGCAAGTCTGTACCTACAGCAAATGTTATCGTTTAAACTATGACGTCAATTGTAACGACAATTGCGTTGTGATATACGATATATGGCGATTATTAACTTATTATTAAACGTTTGTTCCCCCCGGTCAATGGTTATCATAGTCATTGGCACTAGGGTTGTCGGACGAATCATAAAAACAGAATCGCAACCGTTAAATCATCTTTAACTGTTGTTTTGGTCTTAAGCAGTTCCAAAATACAAAACCTTGGAGAGTTTATCAAAAATCGTATTGGAAAAATTCTGAATTAGTCCTGAAATTCCGTTTCAGGGCCCTGATAATGCCAGATGACGAACGCACAGTCCGTATGAACCACCTGAGAAGACGCGAGCAGCTCAATGACGTAGACAGCTGGATGAAGGCATTCCTGAAAGCTATGGACTCACTGGAGGAGGAAGCTGATGATATTGGAGCTACTTCTATGCAGCCAGTCACCATCGATGACTTCGATGAATACCTATCCAAGTGAGTTTGAGATTGTGAACACATTTCTTGCCAGCGTCGATTTTCAAATTATATATAAGCTATTTTTCTGCACCCAAAAAGACTAGCAACTTACCAAAGACTGCACCCAGTCATCATGAGCCTATAGCGGCCACTGCTGGACATAAGCCTCTCCATTCGCACGCCATATTATAACTCTAATCCTCAGCTACTTTCATACAGCTGCTGGTACCAGCCACCCTGCGACGAAAGCCACTCCACCTACCAAGAGGGCTTCGTACCTTATGTTTACTGAACCCAATACCAAAGTTCGACCAATCAAGATCTTCCCTAAACCTCATATTCTTTGAATCAGATACATCGGCTACACCCAGAAGCTGGCGCTGCTGCTAGACTACGATGGTACGCTGGCGCCCATCGCACCACACCCTGACCTGGCGACCCTTCCTCTTGAGACCAAGCACACGCTGCAGAGACTGTCCAACATGTCCGACGTGTACATCGCTATCATCTCGGGCAGAAATGTGGACAATGTTAAGAATATGGTGAGTTTGGATGAATTGTAAAACAGGCTGCCTAGTGTGCTAGAAACTTATTGCGAAGAACTATAGAATGAAACTTTAGACACGCAGAATGGATAGAACGAACGACAACAGAATAATCTAACTTTTTGAAATGACATTGGGATTATCCACTGTATATCTTGAATTGGTCTTAATATGTAGGTTATCTGGATTGGATCGCGTAAAAACCCGTGTTTACTCAGGAAACTACTTAGAGTACTTAGAGTAAACTACGTGGAGTACTTCCCTACCTAACGTTAATAAATTTGCCAGTCGCTCACGTGATTGAGTATTCTAAGAATTTCTATAAAGGTTATCGAAACTCTTAGAACACGTGCAAATCGGATCACAGCTCTGTGGAAAATTATAGCAAAAGAAACGATAAGTTAAATTTCATAGTATTTTTTTAACTTTTGATCTGAAGGCCGGCTTTGATCACACAGTCGGCGATATAAATGAGTTCGATATATAGGTACTAGCTACCTACCATAATTTATCCAGTTAGATAACCATATAGCGTGATACAAAAATAAAATGCTACATTTTGACCTTATACGGTAAGTATATTCAAAAGTCGAAAGCTTCAGAGGAATAAAGGATGAAGTGCAGCAGCACGGCGTTCATATTGTGTACCAGTATAGGGCTGGTATTATTTTGTATGTACGTACTTATTGCGATTGTGAGCACAAGTTTTTTTAAATCTTTTTTCCTAAGCAGGATGCTGACTGTATCTTTCAATAGATTGGGGCCAGTGGGCCTCGGAGAGGGCAGATAATAAATCAATAGTCTATAGCTAAACAATACAAGTAAATAAAAATTAAAGTGTCTGTATAAAATGTCAAAATAACAGCTTTTTTCTAAATACATAAATTAAATTAAATTTTTTGTCTGTCTGTCTGTTTGTTCCGGCTAATCTCCGAAATGGCTGGACCGATTTTGACGAGACTTTCACTGGCAGTTAGCTGATGTTCTAAGGAGTAACTTAGGCTACTTTTTTTAGAAAAAGAATTAGAATAAAAACAATCATAACGACTCTATCGTAATATCAGCTGTGGCCGCAGAACTTTCATTGAAACTATCGGGTGGCTTTGCAAATATTATAAATAACAAGGTCTTTGATATCATGGTGAACTTTGGCAGCCGTTATCAACGTTTAAAACAAAAATATTTATATTGTTCGTCGTACACATACCTAGCACCCTTGATAAAGTTATTACAACCGGGTTATGAACCCACTGGGTAGGTAGGTACCTACTGTGTCATTTGTATTTCTATTACGTAATGTTTGTATGGCCGCCATGTTTTTGTTCATGTTTGCTAATGTAATTCTCTTTCAAACGTATACGGTGTACCGACGTAATATGCAAGCTTGCAACCATATGAAAATTGCTGGCTATATTATGTAGGTACCTACCTACTGTACAAGTTATGTGTTACCTACATAAATTGGTTGCTAGGCAACCTTCGGGTAGTCCTACAGTAAACAATGTAGGTAGCCTAGGTAGGTATGATTGTTTCTCACTAATGTTATTTATGTGAGTGTATAATCTATGCTAATGTTGCTCAAACAGTCTACACATGTTCTAGAGGCCATAGATTACACACTCATCTAGTGGCTACCCATGTAGCCGTTATGCGTCACCGTTATTGATTTTCCTTACCTATAGCATGGAGAACCTACCTAAGAAGATACATACGAACGGTCAGCAACAAAAGTCGATTAACACTGCTACTTTTACACATCATCGAAATAGTCAAAAAAATTATTTAATGATCTGCGATAGTTTATCATTTAATATAATGTCTGAGAGTTAATATTCTTCAAACTTTAGTTCTGAGCAAAATATCTTATATTTTGCTCAAAAATTAAGATTTATAAAATTAAAATGTTAATCGACTTTTGTTACTGATTGTACCTAGCTGGTGTAGTTATGTATGTTAGGTAATTGACCTGTTATGTTCAAGTATGTGGGTATAGTCGGTACGTAACTTGGCAAGGTTTTGGCATAGTGGGAGTAAGGGGTCCCCGAAACGATCAATTGCCATCAATTTTTATTTGTAGTAACTAACTGGGCCCCGCGACTTCGTTCGATGGATGTCGTAAGATACACAATAAACAAAAATAACAGCCACATTTTAATAAAACTCCCTCGTCCCCCGACCGTCGCGTTGAATCGCCCGCCCGCGCTATTGCTTCGTTTTCGCTTACTATTCTTTCTGACTTCTTTCTTTTTACTCGGCGCCTAAGGGTCGTACCGTGATGTTAAATAGCCTCGAGAATTGGGCTACCAAATGTAAAAAGAATTTTTCAAATCCGACTTTTTGTCTATAATTTCATGGGTTTTAATTTTTTTTTTGCGCGGAACCCTAATTATTGTTCTAAAATAAAAGTAGCCTTAGTTACCAGCCGTAACATCAGCTATCTGCCATTGAAAGTCCCGTCAAAATCGGTCCAGTCGTTTCGGAGATTAGCCGGAACAAACAGACAGACAGACAAAAATTAAAAAAATTGCTTTTTTGTTATAAGTACCGTATAGAAATACTTTCTTATGCAGTTAGTAAAAAGTTGTTATTTTGATATTAGAAACAGACACTTCAATTTTATTTATTTGTATTGAATAGATTTATAATAGAAGATAATAGGTACAACCTACATAGGCCCTAGCAGGAAAAGTGTACGAAGTAGGTACTTAGGTCCTGTACACCTGCCTTAAATCCTTTGGTTACCTACATGATAATAACCAATAAATATTCTTTATCCAGGTGGGCATCGAAGGCATCACGTATGCTGGTAACCACGGTCTGGAGATCCTGCACCCCGATGGCAGCAAGTTTGTTCACCCCATGCCTATGGAACTGCAGGACGCCGTCGTCAAACTGCTCAAGGCGTTACAGGAACAGGTAAGGATATTTATAATATTATTCTAAATCAGTACGGAAATAAACTTTCCTTCATGGTATTAAACATGGCGAGATAAAATTGTAAGAAATTGCAAAATAAAAAATATAAATAAAAAAAATTGCAAAAATTTAGTTAAATTGCGATCAGCGGATAACCACGAGCTAGTTATGCTTACCACAAATGAACCCTTAGTCAGCATCTGCGGAGTAGCCTATGAACAACACGCTTTTGAAAAAGATGGTGTTGCATTATTTAATGGTTGGACAGACATGGCCTTCTTGCTGCTGTATTTTCCTACGACAGCAGTCCCCAGACTTCCCCAGGCTCTCGGAACCTATGGCCGATAGCGATCTGCCATCTTCTAGCATTAGAGAAACCTAAAGCATAAAATAACGTTCAACAAGCTTCAACTTTTTGACTAACTAAACGAACCAACTCCTCGAAAATTCAAAAGTGCCTGTATGTTTAATTGAAGTAAATACTTCGACTTTGACTAATTAGGTACTCATTCTTCTTCTCCATTTCTTCAGGTCTGCAAAGACGGTGCGTGGGTTGAGAACAAAGGAGCCCTCCTGACATTCCACTACAGAGAGACTCCGTTGGCAAAGCGCGCGGCGCTGGCCGATCAAGCGAGGAAACTCATCGTGGCGTCAGGGTTCACGCCCGCGCCCGCGCACTGTGCGCTTGAAGCTCGCCCGCCTGTTGAGTGGGACAAGGGTATGTTGAAGTTTTAGCCAAATTGTATTTTGTGACAGGCGAAGACAATTTTAGGAGAATTTTTGTAATAGAACTGCTGACTGTTCGTATTCCTGAATTCAATTTTTGAAGTAAAAATTTCTTCAGGCGCGTTGATCACTTTTTGGTAGGTGATAAACTTACGGGTCCGCAACATGCAACATGTCACATGCTCCAACGAGGTGTTGTTTGTTTGTAATGGTTATCCATCCATCGAGCGAGTAAAGTGGGATGTATTTTATTGTCAAAAAATTAGAGATCCCTACGAAAATTGCAATAATGTAATGTAACCCAAGGTATAAAGAATTTGCCTATGAAATTCATTATTTGGCGTGCGCTGCGAAAACTATTAATGCTAAATAAAATAATGTACTACATGTTTATAGTACTTATCATTGCCCACAAAAAAGTCCGCGAGGCTATGGCTAACTAAGTTAAGTGACAATACCTAACCGTTATTTGTTCAAATAAAAACACGGGTAAAATCGAAAGATGAAGACATTCGTATCATGATATTAATCCTTATCCAAATAAATAGTTTCATAATCAAGGTTGATTATGTACATGTAAATTCCTTTTTATATTATTCGAATCGGACCTTTTGCTTAGAAATCACGACGGGTATTAAAATTCTTAAAGTAAGAAATGTGCGCTTAGTCCACTAATTACCTACACATTTTATTTATTATTGATTGTTTGAACGCGCTATTCTCCGACACTACAAGTCGCATTTGAAAAAATCATTTTGCATTTTATAGCCCAGTTCTTGAAGAAGGCTATAGGGTATTTTACATAAACAGGACCCTTAAGACCCTTAGGACCCTTAAGAGCCGAGCAAACAGAAAAAAAGTAAGATAACTAGAAGCTAGTAATAATTTTATACATAGGTATACAAGGTGTAATTTTAATCACTGTTAACCTCTTAAGGGGCCATTGTACTCATCATCATGAACAACTTTTACTATGGTACCAAACCCGAAAACACGAAAAAAAAATCTGGTACCTATTCCCTACATTTTGACGAGTTATGCGAACATAAATGTAGGGAAGAGCTGATTTTTTTTCGCGATTTCAGGTTTGGTCCCATAGTAAAAGTTGTTCATAATGACCACTTAAGAGATTAACACTGATTAAAATTAGACCTTGTACCTTGCTTACTTGTCCTGACTGATTCATCAATGCAGAGCCTAAACCGCTGGGACTACAAACTTGACATTTTGACCTTTACGTTGTTGTAAATAACCAGTAAGGAAGATTTTTGGAATTTCGACCTTAAAGGGGGTGAAAAGGGGGATTTTGTTAGTATAAAAATCTTATTTCTTGAGTTAATAAACTTGAAGTCTGTCATTTTTTTGTTTCCCTAAACTATGAAAGGGTGAGGGGTGTCAAACTTTGTATGGAAGAATTTTAACGTGTGGTCAGATCAACTCGAAACTCAGTATTCATACCTACTTAAGACCGAAAATAAATAATAACGTGTATCAGGGTTTTTTGAAAATCGACCGTTAACGGGTTACTAAAGTAGGTACGAAATCCAGGCGGATGTAGTCGCGCGGGAAGTGCTAAATATTTTAGAGAGGTTGAATTTGTGACTTTGTATGTAAGAAAATTCTTTCACAATGGGAAGCTACAGTATTAACGAGTGTCATAGGATGTATTATGTTAAAACAACAAATAGCATGCGGATGAAGCCGAGAGCAGAATCTGAAGCTATTTAGTAGCTAAGACATTTTTGAAGTAAAAACTTCTTTAGGCGCGTTGAGCACGAGCTCATATGGGTTCGCGACATGCTCCAACGAGTTCAACGACTCAACGCTAGAGGGCGTTGTAACCAAATTACTCTTTTTAACACGCTAATGTCTTTGAAATAGATGTCATATTCGCAAGCAACTGTTAGTTTTAAGTTTTCACTTCTGTCGGCATTTTTTTTTTTAAGAAATCGAATGATAAATTTGATCGTTATCCGATCCCTAGCCTAGCTCTCGTCTTATTTTTAATTAAGCTCCAAGAAGACATGAGTCCCATGAATGAATAAATGCCTAAATGAGACCCAGCAGTGGATACGCTATAGGCCGATTATTTTATCAAAGAACTCATTCTAATATGTATGATCTATCTTGACTAATCTGAAGGTATTTTTGTTTACAGGTCGTGCATCCATTTACATCTTGAGAACGGCTTTCGGCTTGGACTGGAGCGAAAGGATTAGGATTATTTACGCTGGTGATGACGTCACCGATGAAGACGCCATGTTGGTAAGTACCATCGTTAACAAAAACACTGTTTTTATTCTATGTTACCTGTATAAATCTTTGGCTACCGATATTTCCGCCTGTGTTGGTAGTGGTTGAGAATCTTTCTAAGAGATTCTGGCAGGACTCAAAGTCGATGACGGAAGACAATTATTTGGACGATTTTGGTGAACTTATGAGCACTATCTCGTAATGAAATTATCTTCCAGGCCCTGAAAGGTATGGCAGCTACATTTCGCATCGCGTCATCGGCCATCACGAAGACATCGGCGGAGCGGCGGCTGTCGTCCACAGACTCGGTGCTCGCGATGCTCAAGTGGGTGGAGCGACACTTCTCCCGCCGCAAGCCGCGCGCCAACTCGCTCACATACAAAAGCGCTAGAAAGGCTCGAGAAACCATGCAAATGCACATGTCGTACCAGATGCCAGCGAAGACCTCCCCGCGACCCACCCCTCCCCGCACGCCCGAAAAACACTCCAGCGGATCAGAGTCTAGTTAAACTGAACTCGTCTTATGACGTCTGTGTATGTACTAGAAGCGGTATTCCGATCGATCGTTGTTTAACACCGGAGTAAAGTTCATCCTAATTTCTGCATATCGCGCATCTAGTACGTTTGTACATCGACGTCGCTTACCTTATCAGTGTAAGCCGACGTACGCACGGACGTAAAATATCGCGACGAGATTATATCTCGCACTAAATTTTCAACGCACTGCTTAGCGCCGAGAATTGAAAATCCAACTATGTTTTTCGACGTGCTGGAATGCAGTCTGTTGGATTCTCAATGCTCGGCTCAACACCGAGAGTTAAAAATCCAGTAGGTACGCGATAAAATCCCGCCGCGATATTTTTACCTCCGTGCTAACGGAGGCTAATACAGAGTCGTGTTATTTAATTCCATAGGTAGACGTTAATTTCTTATACCATTCAATGATTTATTCCAATATTGTTTTATTATGTTCAAATAGCAAAGCTGAGGCTACAAATCCATTTAAAATTATTTTTATTTACCTAATACAATTTCATAGTTTTGAATTTCAATAAAATGTTTCAAACAAGTCCTATATCTTGCCAAATATATTTCAGATGTGTATTGAAAATTTACTTAAAATATCGTGTTATATGTGAAGCGAATGTGTTAATCGCACATCTCGATCATAAGACTAGGTATACATTGCAACAACAACAGTTAGTCAGTATTTAAAACTAAATCGTTCCTGCAGCTTTAAATTTTAGGACATAAAAACGACGCATTTTTCTATAATTTCTAAAATACATATTGATCAAACTGAGCTTATTCATGTTATCGACTAACACTCGATCATAATTTAGTAAAATGGACTGAATAGTATTTATAAATTATTTTTCTAAATTATACTCTTGCGGAGCTGACATTAACTTGCAAATAATTGGATGTTATTAAAGTGTCATATAAATTAGGCGCCCTTACATGAACAATGTTACATTTCGCCTCCTTGTAGAGCTCCACTCCTATAGCGTAACGTTGCAAACCATTAAGTTTAACCAAGTTATTTATGTGATAGATTAGTGATAATTTGTTTGTAAGGCTAAGTAATGATTATATTTAAACATACGTAAGTAAAAACATAATGAGATTTAATGCACAACTTGACTCAAAGCGCACGATCTGTAGGGATTCAATGCATTTGTACAATTTTAACTATGTAGATGTGCAACAATGAGCATTTTATTATGATGTATAATGTGTTTTATATAATTGTTTAAATATATTCACAGATATCAATCAAAATAAGTGTATTTATGTATGTATACTATTCAAACGTTATTCTGTTAACGTTTGAATAGTAAGAAAGTTAAATTATAATTTCGTCGTATCAAATACCTAAAATGTTAGCAACTGACATGGAAATCTCTATATTGTAAATAATGTAATACTTACATAAAGTGTTTATATTATGGTACTACTCTAGATGCTAGATGATGTATAATATGCCAGTATGCTGTCGTGGCAGAACACGCACTGAAATGTCTCGAATTTTTGTATCATCCTTGTATTTTTAGATACCGAACGATGTTTTTAAGGATTCCAATAAAAATTTCAGGAGACGGAAAATATTTTTTTTATTGATAATATATACAAAAACGTTCATCTACAATCTTAATAAGAAATACTGACTCAAGTCAACTTTTCTAAAACTGGAATGTTTACATTGTGCCATATATAATATAATTATAATATACGCGTAAGTGTATCCAAAAGAACTGAACATAGTCAACATCGATGACGTAATTCCGTAATTTATTATCCGTTGAATAAATACATTTAGTTACAGTCAAGAGTGATCCACTTAATTAAACATTTATTCACAATTAATAACACTAAAAAGTCTGTATATCACTTGTAAATGCCTAGACGTTACTGTGCGACACGACCAGCCATGACAGTATGAAGTAGAACAGGCAGATGGGGTACACAGCGAGTGCCTTCTTGCCTTCGGGCTGACTGTCTCCGAGGAACTTGGTCGCGGCTGGAAACAAACAATACGGGTGATTAGTTCTTACCTAGTGATGATGGAGTTGTTTCTACTTAGCATCTTTATCTCACGAAGTGACGCGCGCTTTACTTGTGGTTACCAAGTGTACAAACACGCTGTAAATGTGTGTGTAAGCGCAGGAGCTCTCGGTACCGTCCGAGACAATGGCGAAGTCGGAAGTGTGTGTGTTTGTTATGTGCTGACGCTACTCGTCTCCACGCACACATTCACAGTGTGCTTGTACACTTGGTAACCACAAATAAAGCGCGCGTCGCTTCGTGAAATTAAATATATTACATAGATAATTACTCGGGCCAAATATCACATCAGCCGTACAGAACTTTCCATCGCTACGTTTTTTAATTCAGAAAAAATTGACTTTCAGGTTAAGGTAAGTAGGTAACAATGTCTAAACATTAAAGTACTACCTAGACCAGCGACGGGCAAACTACAACCCGCGGGTCAACTCCGACCCGCCAAGGGTTTTAATCCGGCCCACAAATGTCATTTTGACAGTATTGCTCTCAGAAATATGTTTTGCCGTTCGCAGTACTTTTATGACCATAGCGAACTTTATTTACTAAACATAAGTTAACATAAACAAATTCGAATTGCTGTATGATTTTTTTTTGGAAATTGCGCTGGTGCGTTCCACGCTTGTTATCGCGGCGTGTGTAGCATTTTTAGCCTTTGAAGATTCTTACGGTATTTAGCAACATAAATAAAACCACATGCATTTTTTTATTATGGCCCCTGATGAAAAAAGTTTGCCCACCCCTGACCTAGACGTAATCAGCATGCAGTAAACAGTTTTATATCCTCGATAAAACATTTTATGCTATTTCTTGTAGCATTCAAAATATCAGCAATTTATTCAGCCAGCAAACAACTACCTGTCACTTCGAAGGAAATTAAGTTAAACTGAGAGAAGTGGTGGCCCAGTGGTAACGTCCGTGACTTCCAAATTATAGGTCATAGGTTCGAACCCAGACAGGCGCTTTATTTGTGTAAATTATTTCATCACCACTGCTCTCAAAACGGTAAAGGAAAACATCGTGAGGAAACCGGCATGTCCTAGAATCAAAAATTCGAAGACGTGACATCTACCAACCCGCACTGGGCCCGCGTGGTGGCTTACGACTCGCTCCCTCTCACGGAGAGGAGGCCTGTGTCCCAGCAGTGGGAACATTATAGGCTGATTATGATGATGAAGTTAAACTTATGTTTCGGTGTAGCCCAACTAATTTCAAGTTAATCTTGAGCCAAGTTAATACATAATACACAATCTGACTTTTACAATTTTTATAATATCCAAAAGAGATCCACTGCTGGAATTAGAAATCCTGCACAACTCGATTCACAATAAACGGTCTTACGCTGTCCTATCGCATTCCCGCGACCTTCACTGGGTATCAGTTGAGAATCGATCTATTCGACATGCAATTGGTTCAATATCGCGATTTCTAAACACTTGATTAAGGAAGAAATTAAGTTTCTCGAATAAATTACCCGAGGACCACAAAGGTACACTTCAAAATTGTCTTAAAACCATAAACAATCCTCCAAAGACAACTTGAACTTACCAAACGTGGCCCATATGAAGCCGACCATGGATAAGACCAGCCTCAGGAAGAAGAGGAAGGTGGTCTGCGTGGTGAAGAGTATCACGCGACATAGCACCAGGGATAACGCGACAGGGAACATGCAGTAGCCCAGCACGCATACCGACTGGAAGAATGAGCTGTAATAGAATTTGATAGGTATTAATTCCTCTGTAACATGTCATGAGAATTATTATACGACATTAATTGAAACCACATACTGGGTATCGCGTTAGTGGTACATATACCAAAAATTATCAAATTATAATCAAAGGTATAAGCCGCAGGAAATTTTTTCTCTCTAACAATTTTAACACATGATGTGAACATTACGATTTCGTCACGCGTGTTCATTAATTAGTTCCTTCACATGAAAACAATTTCCAAACCATATGCAATATGCGGCTCGCTACTCAGAAATAATACAATATTGTATTGTATTGCTGATTGATTTTAGACCTAATAACCATAACTATAAAATTCCTATTATCGTAAGCAAACAACAGTTGCCGAGGCGCACCATTAGTTTCGTAAACTGCTAAGAAGCGACGTTGTCAATTTGACATTTTTGTCTAAACAAAGTAGTGTAGGCAAAAATAGTTCGTAATCACTTCCGCATTCGGAAGATTTATTGTGCAAGAAAAGGGAAGAAATACATCTAGGGATTTTTGCTGGAGTTACTGTCTAATGCGTGACGTGCTACCCTTGTGAGAGCATGTTTTTTTTTTAATTCCGATGCGTAAGAGTGGTTTGCCGCGCGCGCATTAATAATAACTGTTTTTGTGTAAAATTGAACAATGTTTTGTTGCAATTTCATACAGTGCAGAGCTTTAATATTTTTACTGTTGTATTGTGTTATCGATAATTCGATTGTGTATACGTTTTACGTGTAGTAGAGTTTGGTACTTTACGGTACCTACCGTCAACAATAGTGTGATAATTACTTCGTGTTATTTGGTTGTAAGATCAGAATGCCTCGTTTTAATTACACTGCTATAGAGTATACCGATATGATCTTGATTTATGGTGAGTGTCAACAAAACGCGGCCCTAGCTTTAAGAACATATCTTCAAAGACATGGTGACTCCCGAAGATGCCCGGTAAACTCCCGCACGATTCTACAGGCTGTTCAAAGATTATGGGAAAATCAGCCTCTGGTCCCACTTCGCGAGGGTGTTCCTCCGCAAGAAATAGCAGTGCCATTAAAACAAAGAGTTTTAGATTATTTTACGCACAACCCAATTTCAAGTCTGCGGAGGGCCGCACACCAGTCTCAAGTACATCACAAAACTGTACTTAAAATATTGAGAAAAGATAAACGGTATCCATACAAATACACTTAACTTCAGGCGCTGTTACCGAGAGATAGGCCAATCCGAGAAGAATACTGCCGTTAGTGACAGAGTAAAATGACTGATGGATGACCCTGAATTTATTTACAATGTAATGTGGACAGATGAAAGCACATTTACGCGAAATGGTATCTGGATTAGACACAATCTCTGTTATTGGAGCCAAGAAAATCCACATTTGTTCCGAGAACCTTCTCATCAATACCGTTTTTCTCTGAACGTGTGGGCTAGGATTCATCGAAATCAAATCATTGGTCCGGTGTTCATTGAGGGTAACCTCACAGTGGCAAAGTTCCTGGATCTCCTCAGTGGCCCTATATTGTAGGGGATCATTCATCAAGGGATAATTCATCGGTGTATTACACACAGATGAATTATCCCTTGATGTCCGTCGAAAGCTATGGTACCAGTTAGACGGAGCACCTGCACATTCTGTGGTGAGTGCCAGAGAGTGCCTCACTGATATGTTTGGACAGCAGTGGATTGGCCGATATGGATCTCGCCGATGGCCAGCAAGGTCACCGGACCTCACACCACTGGAATTTTTTAATGGGGTTTATTTAAAAAGAGGTTAATGCTCGTGATTTGAATACCGTAGAGGAACTGCGAGATAGAATTATTGACGCTTATCATAAATTAAAAGCAATGGCTATCAGTAGTGACTTGTTAAGGAAGGTAAGAAACAATATCACAACACGTTGTCACAGTAAACGGTGGACAATTTCAGCAATTAAAAATTTAATTTTGTGTATCCTGATTGAAGTGTGTAAGTTTTGATTTGGTCAGATGAGGTTCGTAGACAATATTATAAAGGCCGTTGTGTTCTGTTTAGATTATTTTCGCATTTAGTTTCTTAGAAAAATTTGATTTTTGAATGTTGGTGTAATACCTAATTTGATAATTTTAAAGTGTTTTGATTCACTAGTGGGGATCGTATTCCATTTAATGTTGTTATGTCGTCACCACTCTGTATAAGGGGCGCAATGTGGATGTACAGCACGGTAATGCCATACCATTAACCTTTTGAACGCCAGAGCATAAGCGCACGCGCGTGCCCTCCACGCCAAGCCACAATTTCACCGCGTTTAATTTCTCTTTTTTTGTCATCAAATTTCTCTATATCCATGGTATAATTTAATTCGTTTCAAGCAATTAAATATGGACAAGAGCTTAAATATTTAAGGTATACAAATAAAAACACACAAAAGTAATGATTTAATTGTTTATTTCGTGATAAAGTGCACCGCATTTTTTGTCACATATTTGTGTCGTTGGCGTACAGGGCACGCGCTTGCTTGTCACGTATATGTGACAATGGCGTTCAAAAGGTTAACAAGTACTTTTCAAAGGATAATTTTATATTTTCGATTGTAACAAGTACCTACTAACACGAGTGGTTATCAAACGACATTTCCACATAGTTATTTTTAACATAGGTGTTCAGGGTGAATGTGTTTTCAGACCAGTGCAGTGTAGGTGACTTTAGACTACAGGTGCTATAAAATAACATAAAAAATTAATTTAAATTCGTTCAAAAATCACCTGTTTACAAAGCATTCATGAAAAAATTATCCAAGAATTCATCAATAATACATGATAAACTTGAACCTTGCTACCACAAAACCGTGTTTAGGGTAAATGCTATGGTGTTTGACGTAAGACTGACATTAGACATGACTTGAACAAGTGAATAAGTTTTGTGGTAAGACCTGAATTATTTAATTATATAGGTATTTATCAGTTTATCTCAAACAAACGTACCTACACTACATCACGCCATAACTTTTTCAGTAATTTTGTCAAACGAAAACCTAATAATTTATATTTAAAAACAATCCAAATTCGCTTGAATGATCGAATACAACCATAATTATTTTTCTAACAGCCTGTAGGTACGACATAAGGTCCTATTTTTTTTTTATATTATTGCTTTACTAGGTACTGTATTGAAAATGCAACATATTTGCACAACTTGTGAGCCTGACATTTTGCTAAGGACGCTATATTGATATAGCATTTTTTTCTCAAGGGCTTTTGTTGATGAATATTAATAAAATATCAATTTATTATAGTTAGAACTCCACACTATTATCATAAAACAATATACCTACATAACATGAAGTCGATTAAAAAGCAATTTTGTTACTTTTGCAGATACTTGGTATGAAGAGTTATTGACTTTGAACTTCCCATGACGAAAACGCCCACGTGAGTTTAGGCGTCATTTGCTATATATATATGTTATCAAGCATCTAATAGTCCAAAACCTATTAAATACCCTAAATCGTTTAAGCCGTCGCGTCGTCTCTACCGCGTTTCAGGTTTCGAATCAACCAATATTCAGCGGTTATCAACTCAACACTTTTCAATTAAAATTAATATAAAATTACTTAAATAAATATGTATTCTTCAATTTTCGAAATTGCACCTACCACTGTTTGTCTCGGCATCACCCAAATATTGAGTGGTAGAAAATGCCGATGTGTTCCCATTCTCCGCGTTAACTGTGCCCCCGTCACGGTATTTTTAGCCATTTTATTAAATTATCGCTGTCCCCATTAAACGGTTACCGTTAAAAATTAATAATTTAATAAAATGTTTAAAATTACCGTGACGGGGACACGGTTAACGGGGACAACGGGAATACATCAAAATGCCTAAGGCATTAAGTCCGCTTCTGTTTATTTGCGTGCTTGAAGTATTCAATAAATAAATAAAACTATTTAAAAACAAACTCACATGTTCCCACCAAGCAGTTTAGAGTTAATTGTGACAACTGCAGCTCCTATCCAGACTAGTACAAATACTTCGGCAAACTCCGGCCCGCCATCATTGGTGTTGTCGGCTACTTCCGTGCCCTGCAGGATTGTGGCCATTAGGGTGCAGAGCAGCAGAGGGCCCCATAGATCCCCTGGAAATATTGGAAAATAAGTTGTAAATCGATAGAAATAAGGCACATTCTATTTTGCACGTAAAATATAAGTTTGCAAATATGTTTCTTCTAGTGCAGTGGTTTGTGGAAGTCGGGGGTGCGCGCGAATGTACGAGTATTTCCCGGGCCCCCGACTCATGGTAGTGGAATTCCTTCCACTACCATGAATTCCTTCCTTCGTTTTAGTCGGTAGGAATCCGAAAAAATACTCCGTTCCCCCAGACCAGACCGAGGGTAGCCATGAGGATTTGCTGACAGCAAAAAAGGAGTTTGTAGAATTGAAAAGTAAACAATAGCAATAAGTGAAATGTGCTATAGGTTTCGACCTATACAGGGAGTCTGGTAAAGAATTGATAACCTTGAAATAGCGATAATAGACCCTATGGCCGTTCTAAAATAATAATAAATACATATGTATATGTATGAATGTATGTGTATGTATCCCAAGTAGTAACTAAGATTTTTTATAAAAATAACTTTTTTTACATTCTTCTTCACCATGACCATAAATGAATGAATTCCATCGGTTATTTGTTGTACATACAGTACGTTGACTATGCCGACAGCAAGGCAATAAATAGTGTGACTAAAAATTGCACATTTTATTTTTATTGTCTGTACTACATGGCATATTTGTTAGAACTGCCCTATGGTCTATTAATTATGCTATTTCAAGGTTATCCATTGAGTACAGAACACCTGTATAAGATTTTAGAAGCCAGAGATTTTGGAAAATGTTCATATAAAGCAGGAGAAAATAAGCAATATTGAATATCCATGATTGCATTGAAGATTACTTAATGCAATGCTTGTTTCTTATCTCATGAGAAATACTCATTACTTACGCCTGATAAGACTGATAATCGTTGATAACAATCTAAGCATTAAAAACTACTAATACTTTAATTTTCTACACAACCATTTTTAAGGTTTCTATGAAAAAGATTACTCAATGTTACTAAAACAAAACCTTTTATTTTGCTATAAAAATTAACTAAAACATAATTAAATAAAAATTACTAGTATTATCTACTTAGGTATGTAAAATATATTTTAAAAAACTACTCACATTCTTTTAACAAACTAGACTTCTCTCTAGGGATTAATACATGGTAAAACTTATTTCCCACTGCTCTCAGATCTCGAAGCTAAAAATAATAAATAATAAACATTAATGTTTGTTAAAATTACTTTTTTAAAATAAAAAGGCAGCAGCTATAGAAAAATAGATTTATTATTGATTTTTAGGGTTCCGTATGTCCAAATAACAAAACGGAACCCTTATATGATTACTCGTGCGTCTGTCTGTCTGTCCATCTGTTTTGCTCCGAATCTAATGGACCGATTAAGCTGAAATTTGGTTTACACCATTATGAATGTTTGTGACCCAAACACGGACGCGTAACGTAAATAAAAGAATTTTGAATATGGGGGCCACTTTTGGGGGGCAAATTATAAAATTTAAAAAAAAAAGTTTTACAAACTGTACACATACAAAATGGCTTACTGTGACAAAAAAAAAAAATTTTAATAATTTTAAAATAAATAGTTTTATAGTTATTTAAGAAAATATATGAAAATTGACCATCCCCCCTTGACTCTGAAACTACAGGCTAAATTTTTGAAAAAAATACATAAAATTGTTCTATACATAAAGATTACAAGAAAATTTATAAGACATTTATGGTCTTAAAATAACATGGTAAATTCTTCAATATTGTGCATACAAACTTACATTTACAGTTGGAATGTATGGGAGAACATGTTTTTCAACTACACAATGTTAAGTTTGTTCTTGGAATAAATTCATCCCAACTACGGAACCCTTCTTTGTGCTCGGTTCGACACGCACTTGGCCGGTTTTCTAATAAGTAAGGTTTTTAGTTTCGTAGTAGTCACTTGATTCAACTGTTAGGGTGTACTGGCTAATCACATAATGATTACATCAATACATAACAGAAGGCTATATGTCTCAATCAAATGCCAAAATCAAATGTCAAAAACCAGTAGTTGTCACCTACAGACCTAGCCCAGTTACAGTGGCGAAAAACTGAAGTTTTCATATAAACCAGCAAAAAATTAGGTTATAATTAATAATTATTATTTATTTGTTTTATTCACTATTATTATTTAAACAAATAGACTCTATTGATTGCCATGTTGGGAAAAGTCAGCCAGAACTGCATTATATGGTTTCAGTTTGTCAACCTTAAGAATTAATGGAGAAGTGCTATGGTAGCCTGCAAAATTCAAAGTTTCTTACATGTTTTGCAATTTGCAGCTCAGTGTCACTAGCCACTTGCCACAAGAAATGTACTGTCTCCTTAACAACAAACAATAGCAACACCAAGCCTTAACTTATTAAGTTGAGCTGTACGATTACTGACAGATGCTTGCACTGACTGGACAGGTCCACTCAATCTGTGTGGTTCTTTCCTCAAAAGACCATTTCAGTCACCAACCTACATGGTCTTCACATGATCTGACCAAGATTATGTCTGGACTTTAAAAGAGACAGTGACCTCTGAGTTTGTTTCGGCCTTTCTTCTCAGAGTAGTCAGATAGGAAACGCCGGCCTCATCTAGTTTAAAAAATATATATTTGACGTGTAAAAGTGTTTGTATAAACCTACTTACAGAAATAAAATCATACCATTTATCATTTAACATTCCACTATAGCAATTACAATCATCTACTTTCAAGTAAAATGAAAAACTACTCTATACTCTTAAAGCTAAGTAACATAATTGCTTGACACCACAGACAATGAATCTCAGTCTACACATGATTGTTTTAGTTAGAAGATGTATCCTGTAGTAGTAGTAGTAGTAGTATATCTTTATTTGCATAAAATATGGTACATAAAACGTCTTAAATATCAATATAAGTAGTTCCACATATTTTGCTTACTTAGTTCAGCGTGCAAAAAAAAAACCTTAAAAATAAAATTAAGTTTATACAAAAACACTTTTGACATCATGTGGTAAAAAATCAAAAATATATTTTTTAAATTATATAATTATATTACTAGTGAGATCTTATTATTATTTGCAACTTTGCTTATGATTTAAAAAATCACTTATTGTGTAGAACACATTATTATAGAGCCATAACTTAAGTTTCTTTTTAAAGTAATTTAATGGCAGCTCTCTTGATCTGTTTGGGTATTTGGTTAAAGATTTTGACAGACATATTATAACAATTGTTCTGGAATAGTGTGCTTCTACATCTTGTGACAGCCAGTCAGGTTGGATCTCTTGAAAGAAATTTTTTATTTTCCATGGCTTTAGCATATAGCTCAGAGTGCTGTTTTACAAATAATCCTACTTCTAATATGGACAGACTAGGTAGAGTTAATAATCCTAATTTCTTAAATAAAGGTTTACAAGACGCAAACGGCCCAACCCCACAGATTGCTCTGACACATTTTTTTTGTGTGATAAAGACATTTTTAGCTTGAGAGGAATTACCCCATATAAGAAGCCCGTATCTAAGAATTGACCCGACGTAGCCATGGTACGCAGCCATAGCAGTTTTTTGACTTGATAACTTTGTAAGCTTTTTTAGAGCAAAAACAAATTTATTTAGATTAGAACATATGCGAGTTGTATGTGCTTTCCAATTGCAATGTCTGTCTAAGATAATACCTAAAAATTTTGTATCAAGTACTTCTTCAATTTTAGTGTTTTTATAGTATAAGTCTAAGGATTTTATTTGAAAATTATTATAATTAGAGAATTGTAAAATTTTAGTTTTAGATATATTAGCTGTTAGATTGTTGTCCTTTAATCAGTTCATTATTGATTCTATAGTGTCATTTAATTAACATTCGTAATTATCTGTGTTTTCCGGTACTATCACCGAAATATCGTCCGCAAATAGAATGCATTGATGTGATATCACTTGAGGAATATCATTAATATAAATAAGGAATAGAAGAGGGCCTAGTACACTTCCTTGGGGAACACCGAACTGATTCGTTTTAAAATTAGACCTGAATGGGGTAGACACAAGTTGATCATTTAATTGGTTTATTTCGACACATTGTGTTCTGTTGCTTAGGTAGCTTTTAATCCAATCGAGTGCTTTGCCTCGGATTCCAGAGCTCGCATTTATTGAGTAAGATTTTGTGATCTACGAAATCGAATGCTTTGCTCATGTCAAAGAATATGGCAGCAACTCTATTACGTTTATCGATGTTTTCTGTTATTTTTTGTATTAATGAGAATACAGCAAGTGTTGTAGATTTATTTTTGTGAAAGCAATTTTGGTTATTTACAATTAAATTAAATTTATTTAAGAAATTCGTTATTCGAGAGTGCATGATTTTTTCGAAAATTTTAGATAAAATCGGGATTAACGTGATGGGCCTATAGTTGTTCATATCTTGTTTGGAGTTTTTTTTTGTGAAATGGTTTGAATATTGATGATTTTAAATTTTCTGGGAAGGTTCCTTGTGTAAACGACAGATTTATAAAGTGAGATAAGATGTTTGCCAATTCTTTATTGCATTTTTTTAGTATGGTTGTTGAGATGCAATCATAACCAACAGCTCGTGTGTTATTCAGTGAATTTATGGTTCTTGAAACTTCTTGACAAGAGGTTGGTCTCAGGTAAATAGTCGAATTTGATGAATCTATTAACTTGTAATTTGGACGAGAGTTGTTCTCTTTATTTGTAAAAGATATGAAGAAATCGTTGAAAGCAGTCGCAATTTTCATTGGGCATTCAATGATTTTTATTACAATCTATTGATTTTATTGTTTCAAATGTTTTTGTATCATCTGATTTATTTTTTATGATATCCCAAGTCGCTTTACACTTACTTTTTGCATATTTTAAATATGAACTATTGTTTTGTTTTTTAGAGTTAGATATACATTTTTTAAGTAATTTATCATATTTTATGTAGTTTTTTTTGTTGTGGTCTGTGGAGTTTTTGTAATAACGGTATCTTAATGTTCTTTTGTGACAGGCTGATATTTTTAATCCTTTAGTGATCCATTTGGGTGCGTTAGCATTGAAATGTATTTTAACTTTATTTATTGGGAAGCAAAGATTGTAATATAATTGTAAAGTTTCGTGAAAAATATCAAAAGCTTTATTAAAATTTTCTTGCTCTAGTACTTCGACCAGGTTAATTTAGATAAGACATCTTTAAACTTTGATGTATTTTCTAAGCTGAGGTCTCTTTTCATTTCATACCAGAAGGGTAATCTTTGTTTTTGGTTTGACGGAAACGATAGGGTTTGACCGGTGTTGTGATCTGATAGGAATAATTGATGAACTTCACCTTTTGCATATTTGATATTACTAAATATATGATTGATGCATGAATCTTTACGCGTTGGTTTGTTAATGTGTATTTGTAAGTTATGATTCAGTAGTATACTCTTTAAGTCCTCTGAAGATACACTTGACTTAAGAGTGTCGATATTTATATCCCCCGCTATGATAATTTTTTTATTCCTATGTGAAGTTAATTTATGAAGTAGAATTTCTAATTTGTTGAGGAAAGTTTTTGTACTGGAGTTTGGGATTCTATATAAACATAAAATTATGCACTTCATGGTAGGTATTTCTATTCCACAACATTCAAATTGTTTTTCAGTTGACATACTTTTGCAAATATTTATTTGTTCAAAAGCTATAGATTTTCTAGTTAGTATACAGACCCCACCGCGTTTCTCATTTTTTCTTGAAAAGTTACCTGCTACATTATAATCCTTTATAAAGATGTTGTGCTCGTCGCCTGATTTGATAAAGGTCTCAGTGAGACAAATAATATCCATTGAAGTACTGCTTTCTTGAAATTTATTTAGACATAGTTCTAATTGCTCTTGTTTGTTTAACAAACCTGCGATGTTTTGGTGAAATAGCGTAGTGTTACATGCTGACGTGGTCTCGAAAAAACGTTTTAAGGGGGGCTGAATCTACTTTTATTTTAGAGAAATAATAAGGAATCGTTCCTCTAATTGGAATAGCTGCTTCTATATTTTTAGTGACAGTGTTTACAGCGACTGGTTCTATGTTTATGTTAGTAACGGTGTTCACAACAATTGTATCTTTGTACGAGTTAGGGGCGGTGTTACCAGCTAGGGTTGCGGGATGTTCGAAAGAGTTACCGTGGCCCCGGCACAGGCAACAGAAGGAACACGGGTGGGTTTTAGTCAGTAAAAGTCTGACACGCCCTCCCGCTCCGCCCAGAGCGGGAGAAGTCATTTGATGATTTCCCATCCACAAAAAAAAAAAAAAAGGGGCGGTGTTACCAACGACTGGCTCTCTGTACGATAGAAAAGTGTGGTTGTAGTACTTTGTGTCTATTATGAAGTTAATGTTTTTGCAAGTATCAAATAAATAACGTTTTTTACTATAATAATGTCTGCCAATATCTATAAAGGAACAATTTTCGAAGTTTTGTGAGATATTTTTTAGCAAGCTATTTAACAACAATTCATTTAAATGTCTGTTATTCAAAACACTTAAAATAATAACATTCGTTTTTTTTATCCTTTTTAATGTAGACGCTAATTCTATTATTATTTTGTTTGGGTTGGTGTCGTTTTCACCAACACATAAGATTAAAAAGTTGTTTTTACAATCACTTAGTTCATAATTTGTTGACAATAGTTCCTCCGTCGTTGCGTAAGGCTTTATCGTTGATGTAATTATATATCTTTGATAGTTCGTTTTGTTTCTTGAGTTTATGAGTGCTGAAGCGATGTCGGTACATTGTTTTCCACCTATTATTTCAATTTTTGGTTTTCGGTGTGAAATAATTGGCCGTGTTCTGCCCTCTATTGGCTCATTATGGGAAATAATTTTTTTATTATTCCTCACACTAGTGCCATCTAGGTGTTCTTCGCGCGTGGAATCCAGCTTTGTGGCACTATTAATAGATTTATCCTGATTTACACTTCGGAAGGTTTTGATAGGAGGTAAATCTTTTCCTATTGTTGGCGTTGACTTTCGCGTTGGTGTGGATTTTTCGGCTTTTTTAGGTGTAGAGGTTGCGTAAGTTGTTTGCAGTAGTGAGATAGTATTTCGCTGTTCAATTGTTTGTGTTTTTAATGCACTATTTTCAAGAATTAAATTATCTATTTTGCACTGGGCTTCTTGTAATTGTCGTTTAAGGTCTTGTATTTCATCCTGTAGTGTTTCAGTTGGCTCATTTCTAGTTGACAGATCTGGTAGACTCTTTGCTAAGTAGTCGTCAGCTGACAGTGTTGACTGGAATGAGTCATTTAACGAATCATTTAACACTGTTTTCTTTTTTCGTATGGTTATATTTTCGTAATCCATTTTTTTATTATTATTTATGCAGTAATAAAGTAAAACAAAAAAAGAAAAATTAAAAACACAAAAAGAAAATTATGTTTCACTGGGAATCGACCTTGGACTCCTTGAGTCATAGAAAACAGGTTCGATGTCGTACTTGCTAGTTATGCATGATGAAACTTTTTGAAATAGCTGTATACATACTAGGGAATACGATCGTTGTGTCGCGTCGTGTATCGCGCCGTTTTTTTTTGAATTTTTGAAAATTTTTGCACTATTTTTTACACTTTAGTTTTTTGTTGAAATCACATACAGTACACCTGGTTTTATGTACCTAAGTATAAGTTTTATGTTTTTTGACGTACTTCGAGCTTCGAGCAATGTTTATAATAAATAAACTCTTTGCACTTGTTTGTTTACAAAATTTGAATTTGTTATGTACTTATTTAATGTTATTTTTCACAGTACTTTTCACACATTGTTGCTAACGTTTTATAGTGATTATTGTTCGTTTTCGCACTCGTTACACATAACTTTATCCACTTTTACACAGAATTACTATTTTTTATAATTTTTTAATTTGGAGCTTGTTGTTTACCGTGGCAGTGGCGCCACCTATATCAATGTATGAGAGTGTGCTGATGTAAATCATCTATTATAGCTTTTATAGACCTAATAATTTGGGTGGCTATAAGAGTAGGGGAAGACCAAAGAAACGATGGATGGACTGTGTGAAAGATGATATGGCTAGAAGGGGGGGGGGGGGGGGGGTGACTACCGAGATGATGAATAATAGAGAAGTATCGAAGAAAAAAGCATATTGCGCCAACCCCAAATAAATTAGGATATGGGCAGGAGAATGATGGCAGGTAATCTAATCTTGGCAATGTGTCCTTCAGAAGGATATAAGATTTTGAGGTAGTAAACTATTTTCTATCTAACATCATTACTTACACTCTACATTATTTATCCAACTAACATGGCCTTTATTAAAATTTACACAATGAACTGCTTCCTAATCTGGCTTCATGGTAAACACCTCATTTATTAGTTTCTTCTAATGATATTTGTGAATTTAATGAATTTTTAGTTTCTAATTCCACTAAAAGGTTTTTGGTATTATTATTTTGGATACTTACAAAAGTTTCTTTGATAGGTTCATCAAGAGTGTTGAACTCCATACTGTTTCCAGATGGCACACCCTGTGAGGGTATGTTCATCTCCCCCTCGACCACCCCTACATCCCCTGCCGGGTACATCTAGATAACAATAAAAATGATATATAAATACATTTTTTTGAGGAATTGAGGCTATAAAACCAGCTTGGAATCATTATCAGTGACTAATTAAACCATACTTATTGGTTCAGAAGATATAGTGCATGAGTTTAAACGATAAAATTAATATAACACGTACACTGAACACCACTATCAACGTAGAACATGTTAGAACAGGATGATTACAGAATAAAAGCCTTATGACTCATAAAACCGAATTTTTGGTAACACATAAACAATAAACATCCTCTACAGTTTTGTGACTATGATGTTAGTGATTAAATATCATTACGATTACAGTATTGGTGACCAAATAACGATTATTTGGGTGGAACTATTATACCATAATCTAATACGAGAGTGAACTTTGGAGTTTTATTGATTTTCATCGCATTTAATAGACTATAAACTTACATCGTATTTTGTATCAAACGAGGTCATCTCTGATTTTAAGTCCGCACTATTTTAACACAATAAAATATGGATAAAATAAATAAACTCCAACACATCAAACACTCACGAAGATTTCTTTCGGTGACATTTATCTGTGGTCTTGCCACTGCATAAAATCAGCCAAAGCGTACGTTTGGAAACGCTGCTGTTGATATAATAGTAATCATTGCTTGAATAATGTATTATTTTGATAAAACTATCTGAAGCCTGGGTAAATAGGATACGATGATAAGGATCTATAGGTTTCTCATCTTCTCTTTTTCTTCTTCACTGAAATGCCAACTTACTGTCTATTCTACATGTATCATTAATTCATCAAGGAACACCTTTGGAGAAATTGTATCCGAACATATTCACCAAAAAGACAAATACCCAGAAAATGGTAAAACCGTAAAAAAAACAACATGTTGTCAACTTCACAGACTACAATGTAGTGCTGTCAACTTCATCGATTGTTCTCTATAATATGTAATCTGTGTTGTATTTTATTTTGTTGTTGTTGATGGAAGTGTTGTTGATTGTTATTAAAAAAAAAAATCACGTGCAGATAAGTGTGAATTACAGTAATCTAGCTTCTAAATAATAAGTATTATAACTTAGTTCAATTTACAACGGTATGCAAGTTTCGTGATATGAAAGTAACCGTTAAAAGTACGTATAACATAACCTGTCATTTCAATCAACCTTCATTTCTATTTGGATGAATAAATCGTATCCTATTTTCACGTAAACGTCAATTGTGTAGGTTGGACGGGCGTAGCGACTTGGCGGTGGGTAGCCAACGACGACAACTGCGGTATTTGTCGCATGCCCTTCGACAGCTGCTGCCCAGACTGCAAGCTTCCCGGGGACGACTGTCCTCTTGTCTGGGGCGCCTGCTCGCACTGCTTCCACATCCACTGCATCGTCAAGTGGCTGCACTCGCAACCCCAGCAGCAGTGCCCCATGTGCAGGCAAGACTGGAAGTTCAACAACAAGTAGATCGTCCAAACGTAAGTAGTATCCTTCGTTTACTTCTAAGATTCAGGTAATCACATCATATTTCATACTAGCTGCTGCCCGCGGCTTCGCCCGCGAGGTGGTCAGTACTTCCCTATTTGAATCGAATTTTGTTAACAATTTCATGGGTTTTTTTCATGGAACTTATTTTTTTTTTCTAAAATAAAGTACATAAAACAAAAAGGACAAACATAGCTGAAACCATATTTAATACCCATAAAATATTATTAACATACTACATGACAACAACAAGAAAAGCACCAAGTGCAAGTTAAACTCGCACACAAAACGAAGGGTTCCATGCCACCATATAATATTTCGATGGCAGCAAAGTAGATACGGACATCTACATTATTATGAAATTCGGAATAATTTTAATACAGACTTGTAGATAATGTTTATCTAAAGCTAATTTTGAGAAAAAAACACTCGCAAAAAATGTAAATGTCCGTATCTACTTTGCTGCCATTGATTTAACACTACATTTTTGTTTTATACTTTAATAAAAAAACATGATTTTTGTGTGGGGATGCCCTTTGATTTTTAACTTTATTTTATTGTTATAGCGGCCATAGTAGTTTACACTCTGTAAAAATTCCAAGTGTCTATCAATTATGGTTCAAAAGATACATCCCTGTGAAAGACAGATGGACAGAAAGCGGAGCCTTAGTAAATGAGATCCCGTTCCATTGGCACCCTTTGGGTATGGACCCCAAAAAATTATGTCTATTAAGTAAATATTAGTAATGCTAATCTTAACCATCAGACCACTTTAATAGCATACATTCATATAACAACATAACTATAGTTTCAATTTTATATGTACAGTATGATCAGTTGATCACATTGAATTAGTTTGCATTTTTATAACAGTTTTGTGTGTCATCTTTGAAAGTTATAGTAAATAATAGTCTTATGTAACAACTAGATTTCTAACATAATTAATTTTGAGTATAAATAGAATTTAAATCAGTTAAGTTAAACTGAGAGCACTGGAGAGTCAAACCCACCAGGTGGCCCAGACAGGCGCTTTACTTTCTGTAAATAGATTCTTCATCATTACTTGAGAGTAGTGGTGAAGAAACTATTTAAACAGTGAAAGAAAACATATTGAGGAAACCGATGTCGGTTTCCTCAATAAAAATTGAATTTTTGGTTCTAGGACATATGTGTCCTAGAACCAAAAATTCGAAGACATGTGACATCCACCAACCCGCACTGGGCCCGTGTGGTGGATTACAGCCCACTCCCTCTCACAGCGAGGAAGCCTGTGTCCCAGCAGTCGTAACATTCTAGGCTGATTATCTATACAAATAAATAAAATTGAAGTGTCTGTTTGTAATGTCAGCTGATTACTAAATGCATAAGAAAGTATACACAATACATCAATTTTTTTTTAAATTGTCGGACTGTCTGTTTGTTCCGGCTAATCTCCGAAACCGCTGGACCCATTTTGACGGGACTTTCACTGGTAGATAGCTGATGATAAAGAGAGTAACATAGGGTACTTTTATTTTAGAAAAAGAATTAGATTTCTGGGCAAAAAAAATAAAACCCATGAAATTCGAAACGGCTGGACCGATTTAGACGGCACTTTCATTGGCAGATAGCTGATGTTATAAGGAGTAACTCAGGGTACTTTTATTTTAAAAAAGTAATTAGAGTTATGCACAAAAAAAATAAAACCCATGAAATTGTTAACAAAATCCGATTCAAATAGGGAAGTATTGACCACCTCGCGGGCGAAGCCGCGGGCAGCAGCTCGTGCATAATTAGAATGGGAGAATTCGCAATTCTGCACTAAACATAACATAACATCACGCCTTATTTCCCCGAAGGGTTAGGTAGAGGTATAGTAACACCATCATTTCGCCAGTTATGTTTAAGTCCCATGTAATAGGGGGCGAGCCTATTGCCATCTACCGGGCACAAATCCAGACTCCGGGCTGCTACTGAGAAATTCCACATAAGAAAACCCAATAACACTGCCCGACCTGGGTATCAAACCCAGGACCTCATGCTCAGCAGTAGCGCTTGCGACCACTAGACTAACGAGGCAGTCGAGTCAATTCTGCACTATAAAGAATGAATGTAGGTATTGTACTCATATAATTAAATAATGACATCATTACATAAACAATTTTAGTGGCTAATTAAAATCATTAAAACTATTTTTTTTTCACATATTTTATACTTTGATAAATAATTCTACTACTCATAGCAGGCATAGCTGCTTTTATTTACCCTGTAATTAAAACATTTATCTATGTTATAAATAAAATATGAAAAAACATAACAATAAAGTAATTCAAACAAATCATACAGTAGTCCTTATATCTGACAATAAACGTGGTGGGTATATTGTAATTTAGCCTCCAAGTGTTTTGTGTTAGTTTTGTAGCACATGACAACAGCTTTTCCAACCCAAATACTTACAAACAACAACTGTAGTGTAACATTTTGATTGGCGCGAAACAATAAGTCAGAGTGCTTTCGACATCACCAACAATAGCCATGTCGTGTGCGCCGCGGACCGGTAGCCACTGTTGCATTCATTCTCATAGTAAACAATCACTTTTACATTATTAGTGTGGGTCAACTCATTGTTAGGCCGTATGGACTCCTACTGCACGAACTACACAACGCGCAACAGCTATGGCAAAGCTACGAACAAAGTAATTTTCAAATCGCAGTCGGGAGGTAATTATTACGAAGTTTTGTACGCCTGTTCGACGTAGCGTCAGAGCGACGTATAGCGGTGAGCCGGCACGCCGGTGGTCGCCGCAAGGAGGCAGGCAGGCAGTGAGTGCCGCGCGCTCGCGGGGACGGACGTATCGCCCTGCGTACTGAGCGCTCTCGTGTGTGTGACTTACGTGCTGGTGTTAACGTGCTCCTTCTACTATAGTACGCATATTATAGTATTGTTCGAGTGACGCTTCCTTCAAGCATGCTGATGGTACAGACCAACGCACAACCGATGAAGAACAGCAAGATCAAAGGACCACCTCCAGTGCCTCCGCGGCCCAACCAGAGCGTGGTGGCGGAGGCACTGGCAAAAACGAGGAAGGCCGTGGCGGACTCTAAGGCTAGCTTTACGAAATCGCGTGCCTTCTCCAAACAGGAAAACCACTACACATCAAAATCTAAAACTTTGGACAGAGCTAATACTGTCAGTGAATCAACAGTATCACCCAAACAAAATGGATTAGCACGGGTCAAGTCGTTCATCAGGGATGTGATCAGTGACAGAAGTTCTTCGTCCGATGAAAGAAAATCTAGCGGTCAAAACTCCAGAAGAAGCTCTAGCGACAGTAGTTCTATTCCAACTCCAACATCGAATAAAAAGTCAAATGAATCGCTCAACTCTAAAGCAGTCAAAACATGCAGACAAATATTAGTAAGATCGCTCTCAACATCAAACAAGTTAGATCAAGATGCAAAATGTAAAGTATCAAAGTCCTCCAGTTTTGCAGAGAAGACTCTACCTTTACGAAAAGCACCTCCGCCACCGTTGTCTCCCAAACCTAAGTTAAAACCAATGAAGCCCTTGCCTGTAAATAAAAGCCCTGTACATAACAATAAATCTAAGATCTCACCGGAAATAAGCCCGTATTCATCCCCTTTAGATGCTAAGCCCCCACAGAGCCCAGTGTCAGAAGCGCCATACGCGTCAGTGGAGGAAGTTCAGGAGTTTGATGACAGGTTGCGGAACAGTCCAACGAAACAAGTCAGTACCCCACCGGCTAAACAAACCGAGCCAGGAAGTCCAAGAGTTGACGATAATGTAAATAAAAATAACAACTCGTTGGAAAGAAAAACATCGCGAGTCACAGAAATGTTAATTTCAGAGATCATAGCTAGTAGAAACAATAATAAAGAGAAAGACGAAGCGCACACTGTGATAGATAAAGGGAAAGATTCTGGGAACATGACTAACGGCAAAGACACTGCGGAGATGGAAATGATGAAGGACATGAACAACCACGAGATGTTGATATATGAATTGCAAACAATGCGCTCGCAATCCAACGTGCCGGAAACTTTGGACACCCCTGAGTATGCAGAAACAAACGGACAGTGTGATTCTGAGGACTCTGAACAGAACTACGCCATGTCTTCAGTGACGAGTGGGAATACGGACGATGATCAGGCTTATGCGTACATACTCGATGATGACCTTAAGTCTAGGTGGGTTCTCAGGAATTAATAAATTAACTTAATACATTTTCTTATCGTATGAATAAATTGTTACATTGTACTTTTCTTCCGTGGTTCGGGCATGTGGTTTTGTGTTAAAAGGTCATACGACTTGATTAAACCCGGTTATGAACGCTGATAGACTCGTCAATACTGCGCACAATTTCTAGGTCGTTAAAATGACGAAGTAAACCTGAAAGTAATTGACATCTTAAGTTATTTACAATGGTGGTAAATTGCTTTTGAATAACTTCCATGCGGTTTAATTATTTTTAGATTGAATTAACTGTAAACGAATGAAGATGATTCATACTAGGTTTTGGAGTACAATTCCAAGGCTAATGAATGACTATTCATAATCAATAACCATCCGTTGCTTGTCTCTCCCAAGTCTCCGAAAAGGAAGCTTATAGTCGTCAAACTTATAAACTTTTCTATCGTCAATGTTATCACACATTTTTACGACTTTCGGTATCGACTTTTCCCGCAAACCTTTTAAAAATCCTAAGAAAGAAAAGCACTTCCTAAGAAGTACAATTTTGTGGGCAGACTTCGTAAGCAGTTCCGCGCGATCAGCACCATGTCCCTGCAAGGTCTACCGCCTCTCCCGAAGAGCCTCAGCGGCTTTGCAGAGGGCGAGCCTGACCTGCAGGACACACCCTCACCGCCCTTGGACAAACCACCCACAGATCTCGACTCACAACTCGCTTATCTCAAGAAGGAAATGGTATGTTGAACTTTCTTCTATATTTTCTATACTCTTTAATCCTTTCTTTATCTTTTCCCCTATTATTGTTACCCATTTCAATAGTAATCACGACGCTAACAGTAATTAAATCAAAAACTTTACCCTTTTCCTTTATACTACACGATTTTTACGGTTTCATAAACGGCACGTTTATATCTCATAAAGTTTACGAACGGGAAACTGGTGATGTTCCACAATTCCTGGTTTGTTGTTATTTTAAACAACAGCGTTATAAAATTTCCTTTTTTGGTTTTTTGAACGGCTGGGTATGAGGAAAGGAAAAATGTTGGCTTTACATTCCATCACTAAATAAGGAGACGTGTTTCGATCATACTTACCGGAATTACGAAAGTTTATCGAGAGTTGAACCGAACCACAGTATTAAAGACAGCAATTTTATAGAAACTAGGAGTAAGTGACACCGAAAATAGACTAGCTCCCCAGTAGGTACTCAATACAAACATGGCAACATGGAATAAATAATGTATTCACAGCAGACACGAGCGCAGTTTAAAAAACAGATGTTGTTCATACATTTGGGCTTATCGGCCGTGCGCCGAACACGTAGAGACGTGCATGCTCCCTTTACTTGGTCTGATGAGAGCGGCTTTGGTAATATAGGAAATTGAAAATCAGGACACCTATCGACACTTTTTATTGCTCATAATCAGTCGAGCCATGAAATTCATATCAAAGTGGGCTAGAGATACAACTAATGGGCCGATTTAGATAGTACAATGGCTTATCTACGTCGCGTGTATATAATGAAAACAATTGATTCCGTGTAATGCCACGACCAGACCAATATTGTGTTAATGAGTGTTTGTTTGGTATTTGATTCCTGAGGTTGAGGTTGAGGATGAGGTTCCTTGAAACTGCCCACTTCATCACAACATCGAAGACCACATATAATATATGTGTAATTTTCGTTTCCATATTCATCTTTTGTTTGTATAGGGTCTTATAAATTATTATACTAAGCGACCTTTCCAACGCTATCTTCACGTGCTAGTCATCAGACGGAAATGCCATACCTGTTACACTTTGTAAACTATGTGAAACCCCACTCGTGTCACCTAAAGTAATTGCAGAAGTTAAACTGACATTTATTGGCTTAATCTAACCGCAAAGGTTGCAAAACTTGCCAAAATCGTTGTAAAAAACTTTTAAGAAACACCTGACATGGAAGTCATAGATAATGGCGTATCATTATCGCATTGCACAGCACTCGGTGCATGACTCAAAAACTCGTAATATATAGCTTTACTATCACGTATAATATACCTAAGTATATGTAGTGTCATCGACTCTACAGGCTCGCAATGAGAAAGGTCTCACTGAGACAATTCTCGTTAAGTATGACGTACAACACATTCAGTTGAATCTCTGCGTGATATTGTTTGTTGCGTCCTTATAGGTCTTCCTAAGCCGCGGTCGATCCGATTCCTTCATGTCACGTCTGTTGTACGTAATCGTCGTTTCAAGCTTTTATAACGTTAGGATGATTTTATCTGATTTTGTATTGATCAAGTTGATCATCAGGTTTGTTATTATTTGGATAGGCTCCACAAATGAAAATATGGTTATGGATCGAATAAATTAAGTATGTTTTCCATAAATCATTGCCAGGATATTACGACGTTATATCCATAATTATCTACGTTTCATTTTTGTACAAATAATTGTGAAACTAAAACATTGCTATCAAATAGTTTTATGCTGGTATTTCACAAACCAGACATAACATTAAACGTGTTATAGTGTCTTGTAGCAGTTGCGGCCGGTGTATTATTATTATATATTAGTTATAACGCTCTAATGGCAATTATCACCCGCTGCAACCTTGAACAGCTCGTAATCATAATCATTTGCATCCCACACTTCACATTCACGCTGTAATATTATTATTGTTTATATCATACAAATTGCCAATAAAAACAAAAGTGAATTTCTAAAAGGCAAAGATATAACTTTCGCTAATAAAAGTATCGGAAACTGTGAGGCCTTGAGGATTCCCTTCACGTTTCCTTTATAACAACGTTAGCTAGGCTCTCTTTGAAGTAATCCTTATTACGGTGTAGGCATCTTGAATTTATCAGATCCTTCTCGTGTAATAAGTTTAGTATTGTGTCATTAATTAATACCTACTTAATTACTACATTGTAAGATGTTTTATTATCATTTTCCTGTCAAAGTCGAAGTTTTTATTTGTAAAACATAGGTGGGTGCAAAAACAGGTGTTGTAAATAAAATATGTATAGGTACACCATGTTTTGCCGTTGACAGCGTACAATTATCAATAAAGTAGTATCTAAAATTACACATATGCAGCAAAATTAAATTTATTAAAATTAATGACAAAAAATCTATCCACGCTAAATGACGTAAAACTTATCCTAAAATAAAACAAAGATAACAATTCTGCGTACAAAAATTGTAAAAAATTAAATTAGACTACACACTTCTCCTACATTTATCGAAATACGGCGGTGCTTTTTGCACATTTTTTGTGATATTAATTTTTTTTTTAACAAACATCAATAAGGTTTATCCTCAATCCGATTGTTTCACTGACTAGGTAGTGAAACTCTTGAGCTAGCCAGACGTTTTTTTTTTCTACACAAACTTATCCAAAACCCATAACACGATTTCCTGGTACCGACCCTTAAGCTAATTAATTATAAGTACTTGTAGGACTAATCCGAAGGGTGATATCACCGACTAGTACAGCGACTTATCATTTACAATTAAGTCACTTTGTCGCTAAAAAATTTTCAGGTAGATTAAAATTGTTACAGATGTTCGTCAGGCTTTTCGTTAACAATCTGCTCTTCATGCACTATGCAGTTATAAACTTGGCACCCACCGAGCATATACTTAAACAATCTACATTGCAGATTTTTCACCGGGGCTACTTGTATTTTTCTACCTCTGTTTGGCCCATAATTTAATCTCTACTTGACCGATTTTGTATCAGCAAATCTTCCAACTTTTGAATATTCTCTTACAAAATGAATTGGCAATCAAATGAACTACAAATTGGAATATAACGACGCTAAATTGATCGCCTTCATTCAAAATAGATTGATATAACCAGACGTAACATTTGAAATTTAATGAATATTGAATAGAAAACTTATGTTTTGAATGTAAGTGCATGTTTGTGATAGATCCGGTTTAACACCATACAAGCTTCGAGTTACATAAATGTCGTAATCTCGTTTGCATTTATATGAATCTTCGTTAACATTTGCGTAGGTGAGAAGCGCATGGTAACTGTCTGTCATTATATGTGTTTGTTCAACAGTTTTTTTTTTTTTCAGTTGTATGCGTAGGTGATTGTTTATTATACTGCGTAGTTCTGTTAGTTAATAAAGTCTATTATGGCTTGTAGCAAATACATTGAATTGAATAAGTAGATCTTAGATTGTATTGATGCAATTAAAATGTTTAAAACTGGTCTGCGTCCGTCCATGCGGAGGAGGTTAAGAAGCAGCTGCATTTGTGTAATCCAGTACTTATCTTACAAAAGTTATAGTTTATCTTATTTATTGGATCAGGCGCTGGTCCTAGGCTTGATAGTTAAGGCTCCGAAGGCACTGGCTGAAAACTACAAGCAGGGAAACTTAAGGGGGAAGCGCTAAGGTAGCCCGCAAAATTCATATTTTCTTACGATTTTTGCAATTTGCAGCTCAGTGTCTGGGTGAATGTTGATCAAAGTATGATACGCGACCGTAAAAAATATGTATTTACAGAATTATAAAATTAGAATCAGTAATACAATTCCTTGAGTTAGTATAGGTAATCCTGAAATGTTAAGATTTCATGAAATAGTCATTCAATAGAATTATTTGGTCTTAGAGAGTTGTATTGATGACTTTAATTATTATAATTCTGTAAATACATATTTGTTACGGCCGCGAATCATATTTTAATCAACATAAACATAATGTAAGGGAAGAGCGGAGCCTTCAACTACAGGCATTTTTTATGCTTAAATGGAGACTCCTCGATATGCAGTGTAAGCCAAATGAGATGTATGAAATAAACTTATTTTATTTTATTTATTTATTTTATAAAACTTAATACTGCAAATTGCAAAAAACCTAAGAAAATTTTAATTTCGCGGGCTACCCTTGCGCTTTCATCTTAAAACAAATAATATGACTTATCGATAGAGTCAATGAAAATCGCACGCGAAAATCAATAAGTCTTAGCAGCACCATTAACTTGTACCTTACGCAGTCCAGAAACCTGATATTAAGTTGGACCGGTTTCTAAATCACATTGCGATTCTTTAACGTGTGATTAAACACGCGCCCGCGCCGGTGTTGCTGTCATGCGTTATGCCATATCCTTGTAAAGGCGATCGCCAGCGATAATGTTACCTGGAAAAAATTTGCTTTGCTAAAAAACATTTTAATTCGAATCGGAGTGGTCAAATGTTAACGACTTTTTTATGGACATGCTAAAGGTGAAAGGTGGAATTGCAGAATGGTGCTGAATAGACCCTCGTCTGCCAGTCAAGCTAAAAAGCTATCTTTTTTTTTAAACTTACCTCTTTTCTGTATAAAGGGCCCCCTTGACAATGGACCTTATTGACCGCTGTTCGACGTCTATTCATTTTGTTTCTGCTTGAGCAAGCGAGATCAGTTCATAAATGATAATACAGAGCACCTCATTGTATTGGCGTCAAAACGTGACGATGTCATGTTTTGTCATGACGGCCGTTTTCCTTAAACTTTTCCAAAACATTACAAGGTTTTGAAACACTAAAATAGCGGAATATGAGTTGGTGGGAATTCCATCAATGGGGGAAGCCTGTAGGTATGGAATTTGCCTGCATTAGTGTATTTATTGAAACTTATTAAAAGATTTACTTTTTGAGGTCGATTGGAGAAATATTCTCAATCGAAACAATGTTAACTCCTCAAGATACAAATAGAGACAACTTCCGTTGCCTATTTTAGAGATATCGCTGAAAGCTCGTTATCTGGACATCCGAAAGAGACAACGACTTTCTATGTCTTTGTACGACGTCGTCTTCCCACGCAATTGTTTTAACACACCCATAAACAGTTTGATGTGCTTTTACTTTACAACTTACAACTAATAACATTTTATAATTGCTCGTAAATTGACAGCTTGTCAGCTCACTTTAATTTATTGTTAATTGTAAAAATAATCAGAAGTGTCCTGTAGATTAGTTAAGCTAGAATGATTTCCCTAATCATGGGAGTGTATCTGCTACCGGCCAAACCCGATTTTAGGCTACAAACTAGTTTGTCCTAGGCCAAACCAGTTTACCAGTCACAGTTCTAACCTAACTTATTTGGTCGGGGTTCCCCGGCTTAGTTTTTTCAATTTATTTATTTATTTATTAATCACAATTTGTACAATAATAGAACAGACGGTGACCCCCAAACTAGGCATTTGCCTGTATCTTGGGAGTCAGAGTTGCGACTTTTTCAAAGTGTATACACAGTGATTATTGCAAAACAGGAAAACAAAAACTAAAGTTTAACTAAACTAAAATCAATTAAAATTAAAATAAGATAAAAAGTTAGAATATCTATTGCCATCAGCAGCAGTTAGTAACAAACCTAGCCTAGAACAAGTAGTTTGGCCTGAAATCGGGTTTGGCCGGTAACATATCCATCTTTCCACGCTACATAATTTGGACAGTAAAGCCACGACGCTTAAAGAGAACTAATTAAAACGCCAATAAATCGTTTAACTAATAATACCAATGTAATATTTTAATCGTAGCCTCTCGTCCGAGTGCCCCTCTAAGCGCCTGTAGAATGACGATGACGATTGATGTCTCCGCGGCGTTAACCCTCTACCCGCATTGTCTGGCAGCTCCGCATCCGCGTTGGCAACCACAGCGCCAGGATGTTGAACCCCTACTACGAGAATAACTCAAATAAATGACACGTGTTCATTATCGTTAGCATTTTCGTCACCGTTTGTTTCAATAAGTCAAAAGCCTTATCCTTTCTCTCTTGTAGTGCCTCTTATTTCAGAGTTTCCAACATTCCTCGTCTTTTCCTTGACTTCGTTACATCATCGATATCCGTGCAATTCGGTATGTAAAGTTTTTTTCGGGTGTTTTTTATTTTTAGTTTATACATTTAGTTATTTTATGGTGTGCGGTACTCCAGCAGGAAAGTAGCTCCGAGAGTGATTTGAATAGAACGTATAATTAGTGCGTGTTCTGCTGTAAATGGGCGCCAAATAAAAAATTTGTGCGCTTTGTCGTTTTGGAAAAAACGATTCCTGCTGGAGTAAGGTTGCTCTTGCTCCAGCAGGAAAATTCTAAACGAATGATCGGAGAGAGAAATATCGTGCATGGGTAGAGAGCTTATATTTGTGCAAAATTGTGCACCGAAAATATAATTTGTGCGTCTTCAGGTTTTGAGTAACGTTTTGCAGAATCGTGTATCTCTAAAACCATTGTATGTGCGCCTGTAAACTAAACATACACGAGTAGCTCTTTTGTGCGTATTTGTGACAGAATTAGATTTAAGAAAATATTTATAATTTTTAAATAATCGCACTTTTTTGAAACCCGAAAAAATGCCGCAGCGCCTAAATGAGAAAACGTATAAGCTCGCGGAAAATTGTACATAAAAAGTTTCAAAAGTGTACATGCATGCGTTATCGAATAATATTGGTAAAAGTCAAAACGACGATGTCATAACTTTGACGGCAAAATACAAGAAACCGGCTCAACCCGAGATGTGTAGGTGTAAATCAAAAATTAGTGCGTGTAGTCAAAAATATATAGTGAAAATATTCAGCTTGGAATGTTTCGCATTAAGTAGATATAAACAAAAAACAAAATATCTCAAAAACGGCTGGCTATCCGACCAAATTCGAATGACTACAAAAAAGCGACGTATTCATACATATCGATGACCTTCTTAACTTTACTCACGAACCGGTTGACACGTGTTGTGCCCGAGTACACTGAAGTAGAAAATAAGTAAAAAAATAAATTTGTTATTGGATTATATTCTACTAGCTGTTTCCGTGACTGCACATGATTAAGTACCTACCTACATTATAAAAAGTAGCCTAAGAGCTATTCCAAGGTATAAGCTATCTTCTTCATTGCAAACATTAAAATACATTCATTATTTTGTGTGTGAACGAAGGACATACGTCCAGATATTTTCATTTATAATATAGTATCTATGTATCTACTATCTACCATGTGGAGAACGACGGTGAATGATTTATTTCTAAACTATTATCCAACCAATCAACAAGGAGCAAAATTCAAAATATTTTATTTCACATAAGCCTACATGGGCACTTATGAAAGGTCAGAAGTTATATTTGCGAGTTTCCAACATCTTTAGTAGTTACATATAATTGTTCGAATGATTTTATAGAGAATCGATTTTCTTTAAGGTATCGTTATATCGAATAATCAGGCTTCGGGATAATTATTTTTTTGTGTGAATTGATTTTCAACGTTTGATTTGAATTGTTTCAAGGGCCGATTTTTTCGCATGACTGCATTATAATATGGTCATCCCTAAAGTTGTCATTATATGACTTGATTTTTTTATCATGGGAGGCACCGAAAGTAGTACCAATCTGCCTACTTTTTGACGTCATTTGGAGGTCAAATGAAAGTCAAGTGGTTTCATGTGTTTTTATTACAATAAACTCCATCTTATAATTTTAAGCGCTAAAATAGAAAAATAAGGTTAAGAAACCCAAAAGCTCGAAATGGTTTTGGAATCGGCGAGAGACATTTTTACTTTACATACCGAATTCCTAATCATATCTACATACAGGAAGATTTTTAGAAATGGCGCTTTGTATAACATAATAAAACCTAATTGCAAGCTTCCAAAGTTGTTTTTTCCAATTTATCCTCGTTATTAATTAACAAATTTATTTATTTTAATTAAATATTGAACGCGCAATCGCGGTGAGGGAAACCCAACATGCATCAAAGCGATGACAAATGTAATGAAAAAACAATTTGCCAAAATATACATAATTTATCTATACAAATAAATTAAATTGAAGTGTCTGTTTGTAAAGTAAAAATAACAGCTGTTTACTAAATGCATTTGAAAGTGCGATACTTATAAATAACAAAAATCTATTTTATTTTGTCTGTCTGTTTGTTATGGCTAATCTCCGAAAGAGCTGGACTGATTTTGACGGGACTTTCATTGGCAGATAACTGATATTATAAGAAGTAACTTAGGTTACTTTTATTTTAGAAAAATAATTAGGGTTCCGCGCAAAAAAACCCATGAAATTGTGAACAAAATCCGATTCAAATAGGGAAGTATTGACTATTAATATTAATTAATTTTTTGAACTATTAATATTAATCATATATTTTGCAAAACAATTTTTAATTGGCTGTCAGTCTCACATACTATTTTTTATTCCGTTTGTTTTAGCTGTAAGTCATCCATAGTAAATAAATAAATAAAACGGGAGACCGAATTTCCTTGTTGGAAAAGGTCTTTGACCAAACTTTGGTAAGTCGACCAAAAAGATCAAACAGACGAATCAAAGTTTTTGGAGCTCGGCCTATAGTTTGTCATGTCAGCATGTGTGATATGGTAGGAGCCATCTTATATCGAGAGTATGTCGTGCCTGGAGGGAGCACGTGCTGGTATTTTTAGCACGAGCGACACCCGGGGGCGGGTTGCGTCACGTGCTGTAACCGGATTAGACGAAAAGTTCGATCCAGATCGTGCAATGGACAGCTCAGCGGCTGTGCGCTGTTGACATCGGTAATGAGGAATTGAAGAGATGCTTTAGAATCGGATGTCAGACGACACGGTATTTAAGACCGATGCTGTCATCTTAGTGTTAAATGATTTGGTACTTTGATTTGTCTTCTTGTTATTTGTAGCTTTTGTGAGGTAGTATTTGACGTTACGTACAATTTTGTAACGTTTAAATTGGAGTTAGCTAAAGCTTTAAAATCAGCGTAAGATAAAGAGAAAACCGCTACGAACGTAACCAGCGTAGAAACAAGGGACTCTAATCCTGCCGAAGGTACTTGGCCAGGTTTTAATAGGTGTACCTACTTAGTGTAACATTTGTTCTTAAAAGTTTCCGTCCATTACAGAGATTAGACGCCAGGGGTACAAGGTTCTCGCAACTCGTGAAGTCGTAACGCGAAGGACGTGCGCTATCGCTGGACCCAAACAAGTACCTCACACGTTGTATAGCACCAGCTTACCTTTAGCACATGTTTTGCCTAAAAGCCGGAATAATCCCAATGGTCGACCCACTCGTTCCTTAAAACAATTATCGCTAGCCAGTCTATGATGAAAATTACTTTGGGTTGTTTGAGGTTCGGATATAATGGAAAATTTACTCTTCGAAGAACATTTAACCCCTCGTGGATAGGAGGGCTTAATAGGCGTAATAAACTCCAATGACGCAGTAGAAAGATGTGATAAAATGTCACTCGCCTGGTTTATTAGGCTATCAGATTATCTACGACTTTAGTAGACGCGTGGAGACATTTCGGACAGCTCCGAAATGTAGTATATCATCTATAAATAACGGAGTCAACGGGGCATTAAGCAAAACAAACTGAACCTATGTCTAATATAGCCGACACGGCTCGTTTACTCGCGCAAGCTCTTTCATCCAACGTTTTCTGTCGGCGTTCTCTTCTGACAATTTGACATCTACTGTTGTTTTAATAATGTTCACAGTTTTAAACTACATGATAAGCTCTTTTTCATACTTCTATTCCTCAGTATCATAAACAAAACGAAATGCTGCAATGAAAATCAAAACAAATCTCAGCTATAACCACAAATTGAACTAAATTGGCTAATGGGAGCATTACATTATAGACTGCATCATAAAAATTTATGTCAACCATTGGCCACGGGGCAGTTGAATGGAAGTCCGTCGACCCCACAGCTACACTAACATAATGCGCCACGATTGGATTACTGACAACTTAACAACTCATCAATTACTTGCCGAGTCTACCGGCTATCGCTGACTAAACTAATAACATACATAATTGGATTCAATAGTCCACGCCACACACAGCTAATTTAGAACTAATACAGAAACTATCTGTGTTATTGTTACGCGGTTTTATGTATTTCAGGAGTCTGAGAGGTGCTTAAAATAAATCTTCTGTGTTAGTCAACGCTGAAGTAATGTTGTTATTTAATTTGATGCCTGTCTATTTCGTAATATCGGAAGAAAAATTTACAGTTATGACTAATACATAATTTAGACCTACTTGTTATTCCCGTAATGGCTTCATAATCGTAAACTGTTTTAAGTGATCTTTTGCAAGCATTTCTTTGAACGATTGGTTTTCAAAAGTGGGCTATTTTTTCCGTTGTTTCGTCAAGACAACTGGACAGTGTTTGTCGGTACTTACGTATGTGTTATTTAGTACGTGGATTATATTCGAGCTACTGGTTTTGTTACACTTGGTTAATGGGGGCTTGTTTTAGTTTCATCACACCCCGCAGGTCGCTAACTTGCACATGCATCGTTCGCACCTGTGCTCGCTGCAGTCTGCACGTGTTTATCTGTTCCATTAGCGGTCCTCCGCTGCCGCTGTGCTCACGTGTCGTTTGCTCTCAGTATGTTTTCTTATCTTTACAGTCCTGTCGGCTCTTCTCAGAATCGGCTTGCTCTCTCGCTCACTTCTAATTTTGAGAAAGTTGACGTAATTATTCGATGATGCTTAAAACGGATGCTAATTAAATTTTAATCACAACTTCAAATGTCTCGGAAACGATTAGATATTCACTAACGAATTATACGTCCTCTGTCAATTGAATCTACCTTGGGTGGGGTAAGTGACCAAAAGAGAAATCCGGTCTTTCGAAAAATATAAACATTAATTTTAATAGCAATTTGGCACGATTGCTCTCGTATTACTAAAGCGTATCACTGCAGTCGAATTCGAATATCAATTTTATTAAAAGCAGTTTGGCTATTACTGTCACTTTCGTTTTGCACACGCCAATAATCAAATAATTTACGTTTAAAAATGTTCTAAACTTTATGTGCATGAAATAGTTAATGATTTACATTATATTAGTGGTCTGTGTTAGGTAGCTCATCATTATATTTTAGCCAAAAGATATATGTCTACCAAGTATCGCTACCATGACATATTATTATCCTTTGCTTGCAGCGGATTCCTGCAACCTCCACTTGGTTGGTGGTCGTATTGATGTCTTGTTTCTTGATTGCTATTGTTTCGGAGTCTGAAGTGCATTGTGATAAAGCCAGCTGATTGAATCACCACGGTGCATCTGCGCGCGCGCAATGGCGCGTGGCGGTCGCGCATCATGGCCGCCGGACGCGCGCGCACGCACGCTCCCGACTACTTTCACATGTCATATTCGTACAAAATTTCACCTACATTTCGATTAATCCTCTTTCGGTCATTGGAATGCTGTAACAAATGTATCTTTGTCGATATCTCCGAAGAAAAGAGTTGCAAAGACAAAGACAAATATCAACGAAATGCACATGCATTGCATTTCGTTGCAACTGCAGTTTAGCGACTGTTTATTATGATTGTAGATATTCATTGTTTGACTCAATGTTTGCTTACAAAATAACGTGTGTTACATCGATGACCGCAGTTCCAGATTACCAATTAACATCAAAAATAATGATCTTAGAATTACTGTATCACGACATCATCGATGTGGGCTAATGACATGCACGAGATCACTTGAGTCTGTGATACTTATGGTCGCTTGCATAATGTGTCGCCAATCCGAAGCCACGGTCGTTATTCTGTTTCGTTCTGTTTTCTATCATTTTGTAACGATTATGTAAAGACCCTATTGGGACATTATAAAATCTTCTTTGCATATTCCTCAATTTTCCGTTTTGCCAATTTCTGTACGGAACTCGAGGAATTCCAAAGGTTCTCACTCGGCCCATTGTTGATTTGTAAAATAGTTTCAATGATTTAAGATACAATAGAATGTGGTGTGGTGTTCCGTTGCGGTAATGTTCCGTTAAATCTAACAATAGGCAGTTAAGACCTCGGAAATTAAATGGTATAAATCATTATGCAGTGTCTGAAACTGGTAACGTTTTTGTTGTTTTCAAAGTTATTATACTAACTAGCTGTGCCCCGCGACTTCGTTCGCGTGGATATCGTAAGATACACAATAGGTATACTAAAATAACAGCCACATTTTAATAAAACTCCCTCGTCCCCCGACCCGTCGCCACAGATTACCAGACTACTTATTATTTTTGTTACAAGAACCGTTTATACTTTCCTATGCATTTAGTAAAAAGTTGTTATTTTGACAATACAAACAGACACTTCAATTTTATTTATTTGTATGGATAATAAAGCTGAAGAGTTTGTTTGTTTAAATTTGAACGCGCTAATCTCTGGAACTACCAGTCGGATTTGAAAAATTATTTTTAGAATTTTCAAGAATTGGGCTATCAAATGTTTTGATAGCCCCATTCTCGAGGAAGGTTATAGGCTATTTAACATCACGCTACGACCCCTAGGAGCCGAGCAAAAACAAAAAAAAGTCAGAAAGAACGCTAAGCGAAAACGAAGTAATAGCGCGGGCGGGAGATACGATGCGACGCGGGGGAATAAGAATTTTCACGCGGACGAAGTCGCGGACAGAAACTAGTAACTCATAAATATTAGCTAACCAAACGGACAAAATGCAAAAAAAAATATCCACAGCAGCAATTTTTCATCAAATATTTTTATAGATTTTGATGTTTATTAGTTTAGTAGTTTTAGTCATAGTCATATTAGTTGATCATATAGTTATTGAAAGTAACCCAGCTGAAGCAAGACTGTAAACAGTAACGACTTATAGTTTTGTCAGACGAAGAGTTAGTTGGTAAAGTAATTATAATTAACTCATTAGATTTAATTACACTTCTAGCGCGTGAACATAAAAATACAATGTTGTAATGTTTGAAAATAAAGCCAGTTGTATTAAGTAACAATGATAGTTTACTATTGAATTCTTGCTCGAGTCAGATGAAGGACGGTAATATTTTTCATAACTATAATTTATTACAAGCAGAAATATTTTATGTGGTTGTCCTCGGTCCCAAAATATTTAGTCTTAAATATTTTGATGAGAATATTCAGAATCCCGAATTATAAGTACCAAATTGCTTTTGTCAGTGCAAGGATTTTGGTTTGTCGTGCTAAATCAGACACATGATTCGATGATGGATTTGTTGGATCTATTGTAATATTTTCAGGAATATCTACCTACCACGTGATATTGCCACGTTTATCACGTAACACGTGTTGTTGTACATATATTTCACGTTGGACTGTCCATCAGTTACAACCTGAGGTAAATATCGTAGTCCTATGGTTAAGTTTAAGCATCTTCCGAATCCCTATACTGGCTAGAAGATTCGAATACTGCAGACGAAGATGAAAGTCAACTGCGCGCGTGACAGGTCACGAATGTTTTACCAACATTATCTCCGTTCATTTTCTGTTTAATAAACAATCAATCTCGTGTCAGACTTTTCGTTTAGCAACACTTTTACTGTCCACTGTACCGTCACGCTTTCTTCACAGTTATTATTTGGGAAAACGCATTCAAACCATCAATGTTTGCCTTTCAGGCCCCGGGCACGAAACCAGCGGCGGCCAAGCGAGGCGATGGTGACGGTACAAAATTGCAATTTTGTCACCATCACCCCGCTCGGCCGACGCTGGTTTCGTGCCCGCAGACTCGCGAGTCTTTCGTGTCAATTCGCTACATTATTAGCCAAACTATTATTTAACTCCGATAGTTATCAAATTCATTGCTTAGTAATTATCTAATCTTCGTTAAATTATAGTATTTCATGTAAATTCAACGTTAAATTGAAATTAACGACGGGTTGTGGTATCATACGTAACGGTATATCATGGGTTTTACATGAAGAGTAATTGCAAAATCATGGAGCACTCAATGGGTGTGCATGGAAACGTGATGCTTTTTCATTTCCTGCTCTAGATTGTATGAATATTTTGTAACGTGAATCGTAATACATCAACGTCGTAGTAGGAAACGTTTAGGCAGGCTTCCCTAATGACACATTCATGTGGTCTCTTTCAAACGGGGCGGGCCTCGTGGCGTGACTCACGACTCCCTCAGACACCATTAAATATGCACATATTACACTGATAGCTGCACTCACTTTTATTGATTAAAAAATTCCTTTACTGTGACTTTGAAGAATTTCAAATTTATCTGATTAAGAATGCAGAATCATTAGAGAGACGGCTATTCAGTATCTATTACGTATCTTGTAATTATTCAAGCATAATCAGCCTATAATGTTCCCACTGCTGGGACACAGGCCTCGTTTATTCGAAAGGGAGTGGGCTGTAATCTACCACGCATGCCAAGTGCGGGTTGGTAGATGTCACATGTCTTCTAATTTTGGTCCTAGGACATGCCGATTTCCTCACGATGTTTTCCTTCACCGTTTTGAGAGCAGTGGTAATGAAAATTATTTACACAAAGTAAAGCGCCTGCCTGGGTTCGAACCCACGACCCACAACTCGTAAGTCGGCCCGTTACCACTGCTGGGCCACCACTACTCTCTAATTAACAAAATAACTTGAAAATTCGTTTTTCTGGGGCTAATTTTTCCTTAATCCATCCAAAAGTTGTCTTTAAAAGATCGCTCTTATAGCGATAAGATTGCCCATTGTATCACCCCTTGTAAAATTTCTTCTTTTATACCTAGTCTAGTCATAAATACTGAAACAAAGAAAAAAGAAATATCTATTGCAAATAACATTTATTACTTTTACAGTGTGTTTATTTATAATATTAGGTTGGGGAAAAAGTCTTTTCGCATTATAGTATGTATGAACTTGTAATAAAATCTCTTTGGCTATACTATTTGTATCTGGCTGGTTTTGGTATCATTGAAAGTTTAAATTTTAAAGAACATAATTCCAAATTCAAATTAGGAAAATGTGTGATTTTCATTTGTTTTTCGTACTGTCAAGATGAGTGAATCTAATGAAGAAATTCGATACATTTTAAAATTTTACTACAAAAAAGGTAAAAATGCAACGCAAGCCGCGAAAAAAATTTGCGATGTTTATGGACCTGGTGCAGTGTCTGTGAGAGTAGCACAAATTTGGTTTAAGCGTTTTCAATCCGGAAATTTTGATGTCAAAGATGCACGTCGCTCTGGTCGCCCTATTACGGATAAAATGGATGCCATTTTTGAAAAAGTGGAGCAAGATCGGCATATCAGTAGTTACGACGTAGCTGAAGAACTGGGAATTGACCACAAAACAGTTTTGGCGCATTTGAAAAAAACTGGGTACACAAAAAAGCTCGATATTTGGGTACCTCACGAGCTCACTGAAAGAAACCTAATGAACCGTGTACTCATTTGTGATTCTTTATTACGACGTAATGAAACCGAACCATTTTTAAAGAAGCTGATAACTGGTGATGAAAAGTGGATCACGTACGACAAGAACGTGCGAAAAAGGTCGTGGTCAAAGGCCGGTCAGGCTTCACAGACTGTGGCGAAACCCGGGTTAACTCGCAACAAGGTGATGCTGTGTGTGTGGTGGGATTGGAAGGGCATTATTCATTATGAGCTGTTACCACCAGGCAGGACCATCGATTCGGAACTCTACTGTGAACAACTGATGAGATTAATGCAAGAAGTTGAGAGAAAGCGGCCGGAATTAATCAACAGAAGGGTTGTGGTTTTTCATCACGATAACGCTAGACCTCACACATCTTTAGCCACTCAGCAAAAATTAAGAGAGTTTGTCTGGGAGGTGTTAATGCATCCGCCGTATAGTCCTGACCTTGCACCTTCAGATTTCCACCTGTTTCGGTCTCTTCAGAATTCTTTAAGCAGTGTCAGGTTAACATCACGAGAGGACTGCCAAAACCACTTGTCGCGGTATTTTGACCAGAACTCCCAAAATTTCTATAGCAATGGGATCATATCCCTACCTACAAGATGGCAAAAAGTTATCGAACAAAATGGTACCTACATACTTTAGTTAAATGTAAATAAACTATATTAAAAAATGTTTTGAATTTTCTTAAAAAATGCGAAGAAACTTTTTCCCCTACCTATTACATAAATATAAAACAATTTAAAATATAAAAAGCTTATTCGAAGTGCATTGGCTGCAATACAGTCCTTTAAACGTTGAGGCTAGTTATCAATAAAAGCACGCACTCTTTCCATGGGAAAATTCTTCACTGCCAATCGTACGGATTGTTTTACGGACCCCAAATTATCATGGCGTTTAGAGCAAGCCGTACTCTCTAAAACTGACCATAAATCATAATCCAGCGGATTAAGATCGGGACTAGACGACGGCCAGTCTTCAGCTCTGATGAAGTCCGAAACGTTCGTTTCCAACCAAGACTGCGTAGACCGAGCTTTATGACCTGGCGCCGAGTCTTGCTGGAAGGACCATTCTTGGTTATTGAACATGGTGTTGTTGAGGGGCTTCACTACCTTCTCAAGAATGGTATCTTGATACACTTGTGCCGATGTTTCGATACCATTTTTCACAAAAGTATGGCTCAGTCACTCCTTCATAGCCAATACCCCACCAAACCATCACTGAAGTCGGATAGTGCCCACGTTGCACTCTGTCGACTAATTGGGAAGCTGGGAAGAAGTGTTGCTCAATTGTAAAAATTTTCTCATCCGTAAACAAAATTTTTCTGTGACCTCCCTTTGCGTACCGCTTCAGTAGTTGTTTCGATTTTACCATCCTATTCTTTTTTAAAAGTATCAGTTAAGAAATGACCAGTACGTCTCTTATAGCTGCAAGTCCTAAGTCATCTTTTAAAATACGCGACATGATCCTAAGTGCTATCTTCATCTCCCGAGATAAAATCTTTTGCTTTCGGACAGGATTTCTTCGATTTCTTTCCCTTACTGCTTTGACCACCTTTTTCGTACGAACACTACGTGGACGGCCAGATCTTTTTCTGTCACAAACAGAGGAGGTCTCATTGTACCTATTAATAGCCGGGTACACAAACATTTTACTAATACCAAGCGTATGGAGAGTTTTAAAAATTGCATTTGGCTCCATACCTATTTTGTGTAATGCAATCACAGCGATTCGGTTCTCTTTATCACCCCACTCCATTTTAATATCGCAAAATATTATACAACGTATTGGCGCCAAAATGAGAAATGTCAATGAACAATCATATAAAAATGACAGATTCCAAATTTTAATGTAATATTTTGTTTATTTTTAATTGTAACAGTATTTATGGCCAGACTAAGTATATGTAATACGGTGTAAGTACATAATAAAGAGTATTCTATCTATCTAATTTTGACCTGCTCGAATTGGCTTGCAACTTTTAGATCTTTGCTAAATAGGTACGACAGTAAAACGTACGAATGAGAATACCAATTTAATTCTTTGGAAAAGCAACATAACCTTCACGAAATAATTCGAACACAGCCAGGTCACGAGAAAGTAAAGTTTATGTCAGCGGTTGACGGTGCGCACAAAATTCGTTCACTTGCCATTCAAAGAGTCACTCAAGTGCCAGAGTACGTGAACGAAACCGGGTCGAGAAGACGAAGCCCACTTGCCGCTGATTCCCACGATGCGATACTTTTGAACAACTGCCTCTGAAACTCAGGAAGTACCCGTGTAATTGTACAAAAGGGCATGATTGTCAGAAACGAGCACTTGGCCATGCCCATTGTAATTATTTTAATTGCAGACAGGTACATTTATTAATCGAAAAGATTCAAAACAATACGTGCAGTAGTATAACCCTTACAACATTCAAAACCAACTTCTTCTTGCCAATCGGTAACTCAAAGGTAGCGCTGAATAAATTCATTAATAAAATTGAAGCTACATTTACGTTGAAACTAATTTTAAATATGCAGTGTATGTTCACTGCTGCACCAGCACACGTGATCAATATGCTGACCAAGGAAACGCAATTACTGCATCCGAATATACGAGTATATCCGTTACCAATATAATGTAGAACGAGCGAATTTGTTTACGTGCAGTGTTCCGAATAACGACCATGAAATGTTATTCTAAAGGCGGTTCCTACTTGGTTCTTCTCACAACGCAACTGCTCAAGTAACAATACGTCATTATTGTTAAGGATAATGAGAAACAATTGAAAACACACTTACGCAAGGTGCTACGTTTAGATGAAAGGGCGGTTATCACCAGCGTAGCTTTAAAAGGGACCGCGACGCGACTCTAGTAGAACAATTTCTAAGAAAACTTCATGGAACTTGTTCTACCAGAATCGCGTCGCGCCTGTCTGCGGGAGCATTTAAGCTATCAGAGCAACACAATATTAATTGTACAGGAAATAATATTTACTGTATTATTCAACGTATAGTCCTCTCTTAGATGGTGAAATATAATGTGCTCCGTGAGAAGGCTATTGTTTCTATTCCGTCATAGAGCTCACCGGAGCGCGACTAAAGACCTCGAGGCCTAAGGCGCTGTGACTCAGTCGACGTTTATATGGCTGTACAACACAAAACGCCACTTTTTCTAACAGTTTCTGTTTTAGTATCATTACGGGAAACCTTCCGTGAGTAATTGATCAATCTTTTTAATTTGAGAAACCCATAAAAGTGTATATTGTCTTGTCATTGAAATATAAGCCCTGGAAACGTCCCTTCCAAAAAGTAGCGGCTTCTGTATCAATATTTGTATTTTCTTTAGCGAATAAACCTGATTACGAAATGTTACGTTAGATTATACTGAAATGGATATTGAAAGTATAAAAGTTCGCAATGAATTTTATGATGCATTGTTCAGAACCAACGAGGCGCCACAAACTTGTTCTCGGGGATCGTATTTCGCTTGTTCATCTAAACCGCGACACGTTCTCCGCTTTTAACCGTATTCTAAAGATTTTATAGAACTTGATTGCACTTTGAGGTATTAGGAACGAATAGGCCGGAAACTTTAACTGAGGAAATATATTTCCTGGCTGTAAATCTCACCAATATTATTATAAATGCGAAAGATTGGGTTTTTTGATGTTTGTGACTTGATCACGCTCCCAGGAAGGCTTGAACGGATATGGATGTTTAGTAAAAATATATGTACTATATCCTAGGATCTTCGCAGCGTAGCAGCGCAGCATTCATACAACCCGATGCCCATCGGCTGCCCTTTGGAACAACCACTCCGTGTCTACTGTTGCTAAATAATAATGGTACACCTGTGTGTGTAACTATGTATCATATCACATTACAGATATTTAAAATCAGTTTAATACATCATGAGCCTAAAAACATTAGAATAATTTTTTTTGTCTAGACAAAGATTTGAACTGAACAATTTTTTCTTCGGCTTCCCTTTAACGATAATTGTAGCTGCGCTACTGGTAGGATCCTTCCATTTTTACCTTCCCGGATAAGACCGTGTGATCCGATTCGGTAACGGCTTGTAAGTTGTAACAAATTCTATAGTGCATGTTCTATTTCGGCTGTTTGATATTATCCAATCCAGTCCTGCCAAGTGCCAAACATTGATTTATTTCAGTGGTATATGCTTGCGAAAGCTTACCCGCGGCTTAACGGTTGTAAGATAATCTCCGCAAAATGTTATCAAAACAAATCTGCAGCCGTTCAATTCCATTTCCTTGGTAATATTGTAGTGTTACAATATTGCGGGTCAATCGATAACACACTTAAATTGAAAAATTTTCTACGCGGTTTATAAAGCTTAACATTATTTGATTTGTTTGTGTTTTGAAACGATGCTAAACTTGCTTGGCTCTATGAACCTGGCATTTTTTAGTGTTTCGGGTGTTTCCTTCATAGAGTTTCCTGAGATAAGTAGTATTGTTTTCTCCAAATGTCGTGCAGTTTTACGGTGCAGCCTCGCAGCCTAATTTATTTTAGCTTCAGCTGCTCGTCAAACTTACAGCGTAACAATATCGGAATTCCAATTCCATGAATTTGGCGCCACCCAAAACATAACACTAAATGGAACATGGAAGAAAAGCATAAAGCTTTAACGTCCACTGTAGCGCAAAAGTAGTAGTAACACATCGTTAACAAATCCCATAATAACCCGTTTTACATGCTTTTAACAACTTCTGCGGAAAGATAAGCGTGTGTATTCCGTATAACCTCTTAGTGCACAATACCGATTGTTTTTCCTGTTGAAATCTTTACAAATCGAAGCGCTAAATGTAAATCACTTTCATTGAACTCGGCCGCAATTAACGAACAGTTGTTTATGTAATAGTTATTTATATTTTAAATAACGACGGCTGTATATACGTCACGGTGTCCGACTGGCATATACGAATCATAACATGAGTCATTGTCGACCTTTCCCGCGTCTAAATTCGCGCTGCCAACGACCGGCGACGCGGCGTCCGCGCAAGGATCCATGCCGCTCCTTAATTGATCATTAAGATCGCATTAATTATGCTTGATTATGTTAGCCGTACGCACATTTCACTTTCGTTTTTCATTGTGAATGCAAGAGATCTCTACAAAACGTTCTGCTGTTTTCTTTTAAAGTTTCGAAATGTCATATGGCTCGAAGACAATGGTTAGTTAGCTGCTGGTTTGTTGTTTTCATGTATTATTCAATATTTTTGTTATGTTCTGCAGCATTTAAGTGTAATGTTTTCTAATTCCCCATTTCGTTACGACCTTAACAAAAGGTCACGGTGTTTGTCCTAAATGCTAATCGCCTTGCCATTACCGTCAAGGCAATTTCGTAAGCATCTATTATATAAGATAAGCGTGATCTTTGCGAATTTTCTCTATAAACGTTAGAAATGTTTAATTAGTTTTCAATAGTAACTTTCTCATCATATTTGATTAAGTGTAATCATAGTGTAGTGAATCTCTGGTGCGTCGGCACGCCTTGTGCCACTTACTAAGGTCGGCTCACAACAGCGGACGGACGGCCGACCAAATCTGAGACAGGCGTGTACCGAATGCTAAATTATCGGGATTGTTTATTTATGCCGCTCTTGTACACCATTCACTCACGGCTTTCATATGATGCGGCCAAAAGCTGACGAGCGAGCACGTGACACTGAAATTTCTAAAAAGTTATTGTTCCCCAATATTGTGCTATGTATCATGTAAGTACTTAGCTTTTGCCAGCAAAAATAAGTACGGCATCATTAAAAAGAATACCTACCACCACTGCTGCTGATGTTGCAACATCAAAATTGCGTTTCAACAATCGCCTTGAGTAACTTTTGGTGCTAAATAGTAACTTTTTATATTTTTGGTAAGTAATTAAATAATTTTGACACGCTAGTCTATTGTGCGACGTCCCTGGCACCGGCGTGTCTGACACGTTCTATTCAATACTCTATCCTTCGTCCACGCCGTGTCATTCATTGTCTTCGTTCGTAGACAGTGTGGCTCTTTATATTCCGTAATGGCAACACGATTCTTTGTTTTACTGTTTACTTCGAGTGCACGGATGTCCCATGGTCTCTGCTCCTAAATGCAACAAACAAAAGAAGTTGCTTGATTCATATAACTTCAAAGAATACTGTCTTGTACTCGTATACAATGACGTTTATCTACAATCAACATGGTAGCAAACGTGTGTAGTCTGGTTTTAGGGATGAGCGATATTGCAATGCTTTGATCCGACTGTGCTGATAAATTGAACGCTACGTGTGAAGTCACCCCACGAATTGATCGATGGCTTGTGTAAACACTCGTCTTCGTGCGGCCAATGACTCTATGGTTTGAGGTCTGATTTCCTATCATTCGCGTGGGTGGGTGAAGTTTTTACACGAGCCTACGCAATGGTTGTTGGACAAATGTTTATGTATTTTTTTTCGCTTAGATGCCGTTGGGCTTTCGGTTCTCTCCATTTATTGACGATAAATAATCCAAACATTTCCGAATATACTAAAGTAACAATTTTTGGGCTGTTATGGGCGTTTAGTGGTAATAGCAAAAAGAAAGCTTTCATTTGAACATGTTTCATAAAAACCCGACAAAAACGTAATGATCGGCTGGTATAATAATAATATGAGGTTTTTAAAAAGGATAGATTTGTTTAGTCACTGCACCCAGGTAGGCACAATTATGTGACTACCGAACTGTTACTGAAATAACCATCTGATTCATATTCCAGATTGAATCATTGATGAACGCAAACCAGAGCTAATGTTCAGTGATTTGCTTCAATAACAAAGATACGTGAGTGATGGGATAATGTGTGCTTTATACACTGCCCACGTGCATTATCTGTTAGATAGATTCTATGCGAGTCGTCCTTTGAAGGTTTGTTTAATTCTGTTTATATCATGCTTTGTTTTATGCAGCTCTTTGATAACCAAATAGAACACAATGGTTACTGGTTAGTTGATTACATGCCAGCTGCCAATGATATAGTTCGACAGTTTATTACTGTTTCGTTCAACTTTCAGGTCATGCCCTTGGCTCATTAGACTAGAAGGCTTGCCAAAAAATACTGATTCAGCTGCACCTGGTTGACTGGCAACACAGCCTGCTACGTTGATGAAATACATATTATTGTAATGCAAATCTACATTACACATACTTAATAGTTTTTTGCCGAATTACGTTCACATTCCGTTACACGGTAGGTACCTACAGATGCTCACGTTTTGGCGAGGAATAGCAAGTGCTTACTGATGATTCACTTGGTGCCATGTTTGTTTACTAATAGCAGTTCGGCCCGCGTTGTGATTCAGCAATTACAGATAGCTTGTTATGTGGTGTAGACAATTTGCAGCTAATTACAGGGGGAACGTCATCAGTACTATGTTAGCGGTTTAGGGGAAACAATAGTACATCTCATTCTTCAATGTATGGTTGCCAACGATAGTTTGTTCTGAGATCATTGTTCAATTCACATATCTAACTTAACTGATTAATGGTTAATTGCATTGATGATGTAACGAACTTCATTCAACCTTCCGATACAGACTTTGTTCTACGGATTAGTAAATATTTATGATATCCATTGTTAGCTTTACAACAGATTCAGTAGAATTCTGTTACAAGTGTTACAAGTAAGTAGAGGTATAACGAATCGAATCAACCCAAGTGGTTACCCGATAATTATTAATATCTTTTGTATCGTACAAACAAATACCATTAAAGTAGATAAATAGAGTCAGTAAATCTATTCCATTTATTGTTCCTAACATTCGCAGGTCTGACCTTCGCGATACTTATCTACTCTAGCCTGAACGGCACTTGACTGGTCAAACCACTATTGTTCGTCATTGATACCTTGTGCTGGTGCATAGAAATATTTACCTACGTAGCTATTACACACAATATTAGTTTGACGCCTAAGTATCGTATTGTTGAGGGTTTTGTCTTAAATCACACGTTTTATGATAGCTTAGTTACGTTTATCACAGAAAGGATTGAAATAGGAAAGCAAAAAGTTGCTGCATGGACGTACACAGGATTTATATCTTTTTCTCATTATCAACAATATTTCACAACGTAAAAATCTAAAGTATGCAACACAAACACAAGTATGCAACCGCTGCAAGTGAAAAATGCGTCATTATTTTTATCAACACAAAACTTCCATATGAATGCACGTCGCGGACGATATCTATCTTAATTGTTGACTCATTTAGCTTATCAAACAAGAAAAAACTCATTTCACATCATTATCTTTGCTTTTAACTCAGGTTTCTGCTTTAGCAGGCAGCTTTAAGAATCTGGTTTGTTTGCTCGACTGTTGAAGTCCAAATAAGAATGTATGGCAGCAAATCTTGTATAATGGATACACCGTAAGGCGCACCTTTATTGATAGCTACCATTATATTAACGGTGTTCCGCAGACTTCCGCTACATCGGCCAGATCAACCTGTTGACGACCTTGTAAGGAGACTGGGCTCTTGCACCGCACCCACATTCATCTGAGTACCTAGTAAATAAATACTATTGATATTGCATTCACCACAGAACACCTTGAAGTCCTCAAAATGTCCTACAAAGAACACACCTGTCGGTTGAGTCTTGGTCGCCCAAACTGGTCAGACTGCATTGCAAAAAAGGGGCGTGTGCTGCCTGCTGCCCATTGTTTAGGGGACACGGTTTATGACGTCATGCACGTTTAAGAGCACACTTTGGAAATGCTTGACAAAACATCCAAGTTAGATAATACGGCAGCTGCTGCCTATAAAACTCCAAAGAAACCCATAAAGACGGTTGCAATGTCACAGCTAAGTACTACCTATTTAAAGAGGATCTGAGTGTAGTAAAAAATGGAGATGTGCAGCAGCTGCGGACATGTTGTTAATTGCGACGGCACGCGTACAACCTGCGACTGGCGCTCGGAGCGATGCCAGACAGGAGTGTGTAACGCAAAATGAACCTTATAGCGAATCACTGACTGACGGAAGCATTGGGAACTACAGTGCAGTGACAACTTTACTTCATATCCTTTTGGGATAGACATCCCACACAGAAAACACGTGAGCCAAAAATACATCTGGGATTTTGCAAACTGATTGCGAAGGCTCGACGTAGTCCGCTGCATGATTCTTTAGACTGTTAATAAAACTTTGAAACCGGATCCTGTATATCCTCTGCAAAAAACGAGCGCCTTCAACATACTTGGAGTTAAAATTCTACATAACTAATTAAGGTGAGCTGGTTTGTAAGACAAAAATCACGTATGTACCCTTTTCGATAATGCAGCGACAACATCTAATGGTGTGTGTAAAAACTTTTGGACTGTTTATACAAAATATTATCGGCAACCGCCTAAGTGCTGGTCATTGAAAAGTTGACGTTCAATGATCGCAGCAAGTGTACAAACATAGTGAAAAACACGAGGACTGGATGGAACGTCCGTGGGTGGACTGGTCCCACGAGGCCACACGTTTTTCTAACGCCCTCTTGCGCTAACTGTACTCAATACTTAAACATACATGAACATGTACAACATGCTGGCACGTTGACAAAACTCGCTGGTACTGAGAGCATCGTAATACATTGACCCATTCGTAATGCATTACAGTAAGACACTACATCATAGAAACAAATTTAAATCATTACAGAAAAATTTTAACAAACTTTCTACTTTGTTGTTTTATCACCACCCAGGATTAGATCATAAGATTAAAATATCGCTTAAAAATCGAGAAAGTTACAATATTATATTAATAAATTACATAATAATTTCAACTCCTAATGGACTGCAAAACTAGTTCCTATCTGATTTTCGAAACGACTGTCATACAATTTTTACGTTTTGGACATTTGATAGAACATAATGACAAGAAAACAGGCTTTGCCCACACCATAACGGGAGTCACGTATGATAATAATACTTTCTTCCGGTCCTAACTATTATCATGTAGGCATCTTGACTGGTATTGAATGTAAATTATATGGGAGACACGTGGGTGCTACGATGGCGCCGGCGCTGGCTCCCGAACCACGAGCGTAGAGAAATAGGAACCATGTAACGGCAATCTTCAATTTATGCCCTATCATGTTCAGCTTATGGGCTCTTAATTGTGTATTTATAACACCTGACTATAATCTCATCGATGTAATAAATATCGGATATCTTATGGATATGAAGTTTCAGTAACGTTACAAAAAAAATCTAAATCCAATTGACATGCGAAAACATTTCAAAGCACATATCGTGATTTCCATCATGTTTTCATGCAGTTTACTCTCATTTCTGTGCTATTCTCGTTTCATATGAAATATTAATGACGAATGTGTGCATGTGGAAATTGAAACCAAGCCAATTAAGGATCATCTGGCATCATGCGACTGGTACAGTCAAATGTATATGAATGTACATGATATTTCCTTCGGTCGATATTTATAGGAGTTCAATTAGATTACTATATACTTCATTGGCTATAAAACCGCAGGTTTAGCTCAGTGCCGATCAAATAACATGTGAAGAAAGTTTGCGTGAATGAAACTGATGCTCGAATGTTGGACACTACCGGAACCAGTGCCAGCTATTAGGTTACACTTGATCTCGACGAGATCTGCGTGGGATAATTTCACTAACTTTAATGATTATTGGAAATACTGAATGAGCAATTATTACCTGAAATATATTTAATTGTAAGTAATCGCACCATACGTTATTTTTTAGGTAGACCCTGCAGTTTTGGAGGTTAACATTACTGGTTTAATATTGGGTACTTACCGAAACGCCTCAAGCAAATCTAGGTACTTCTAATTTGATAAAATAAATTGAAATAAAGATCACAAAAATTCGAAATGTGAATGAAGGTGAGAATAAGATTCTTGACAAGAGATGAACATCAAAACAATCGGTTTCGCTAATTACTCGTATTATAAGAACATTGCAAGGCATTTTACCTTTACTGACGCAAGAGACCGAACAATTCAGTACCTACCTCAAATAAATAAAGTCCAACTATAGCCGCATTGGTACACAATAGACCGGACGCAGTGCTGCACAAATAGGGAGTTTCCTTTGAACTAGTTGTTGTAACAACAACGCCACAATTGTTAATGTAACCGCTTGCTTTCCTTCCTAGAAACTATTAAGCTTCTTTTACGGTTCTCTAGGTGCTCGATACAAGCTCTTTGATGAACTTATTTAGAAAAGGATTTCTTTATAGTATCAAGTGGGTGATGAAAATTTTACGAGAGCTTTCAACAATATTTTGGACGTAACAAAGTTGTTTTCTTTTTACTACTCTGAAGCCATTTAGGAAATTCACTTGTCTTTTTTGAAAGGTTTTTCAATGTCCGGCAGTGTGAAGGGGTGCGGGAAAGCTAATTCAATTAGTTTACCATTCGCCACCCCTTGGACGTTTTGTTATTATGATCCATTTCAAAGGGCCACCGCGATATTCCATTATATCTGTAGAATGATTACATTTTTAACTATGATTTGTCACGAACGTTGTCTACAATGTTGTGAAGAGCATCATTCCATACGGTCAACTCTTGCGATAAAAAAATGTTTATTGCTCGAAAGTCATCTATTACAAACGGCATTCATCCATCACATAAAATCGTTTATTTTCTTTGAGCTGGCATAATTATTTAACCTTCGGTTTGTTTATTTGATCCATTAACATGAAAACCATTTGGCGAAGCTGGCAGATACAATAATGTTTACAATACATTTCAACTGCATGTCTCCACAACGCGCACATTTATAATTTCTTTCAAAAAAACATGTTTTTCTTCGTTCGCGCAACTGGCATATTACTCTAAAATCAGTGAAATATTTTCCACGACCTAATAATATTTGGGAATTCCTTTCTGTAGAGAGATTTATTTTCTACCTATACTAAATTACATTCCATTGTGCCACTTGTCGAGCACTTTACAATCTGAATACAAAGTGGTTGAAATTGGTTCCAGGCATTCGTACACTTGTTGAGGACAAATATCAATTTATTTCAGAATCTCTAAATCTGTGGTTGTGTAAAACTGTCTTATGCACGAGTGAATTTCTTGCTGTTTATAACTCAATCACGTCATCGCAGAATTTATTGAATTATACCTTATAGAGGAAAATCTTGTGATCAATTCTTGTTAAATTAAGTAGCAATCAAGTTTCTCTTCATGCCTATCATCTCATCAGCGTATGATTTGAGCTGGCGAGTGCATGCTAATTAGTCTGACAGGACAGCCTCGATGGTTGCGTCTCCATCGGAGCGGAGAGCACCACTCGATAGGCACTTTCCCTCTTTTCCTAAACATTCTCTACGGGACTGCAAGCGACGTTAATTTTCTCTCGTGCTGCATTGAATTTCATGCAATGATTCATTACATTTCTTTCTCTAATCTCCTTGAATGCTTCGTTTTGATCAATGACTTAATTGTCCGTTGAATAATAGCTGTAACGTCTTTGTATTATGTGACATGCGCTCAATTTTACAACATTTCTTAAAAAAATATTTAATCCTTCTTATATGATACGTACTTTGTTGCTTCACTTAAGTAAGAGCAATTTACCTTTTGTAGCGTCGAAGAAAACAATTTACCCCTGACTTCAGTGACGATTTCTTTTAATAAGCTTTCAGTAAAACTTGACAACTCTGAAAGTGTGTCAGCTAAACTATAGATATAACGCCTTGACGCTTTAGCAATAAAAAGGAAGATCTAACGGCTAAGCAGAAACTGTTCGATGCGGCCTAAATATTTTTATGAGATCGATTTTTATAAGAAGATGTTACGGTAACATCTAGTGCCTATTTACCTAGTTCATATCTGGATAGACCTGTCGTCCAGATCCGCGTGCGTCGTGAATGTGTCGGCTTTGTGTATAGCTAATATCAGTAAGTTGTTCGGTTATTTCTGCGTCCCACATACAGTCGTGATCGCGCTGCATTCCTATCTAACGCAATCGACCAGAACGCTCGTGGAAGGTCGCTTCGAGCACTGTTGTCGTTCATTTGTCATGGAAATTGTTATAGCTTACAATCTTTATTTTAATTGTAGCTTCATTCTCTAAACACCGTTCAAGATTGACTTAATCATCAACCTTCGAACTTTAACGTTATCGGCTTTATTCGAACAAAATTCGTTCCAGAAGTTAAAATCAATAAAACCCTTGATTAATCATCTACGAATGAATAAACCAGCCCACGTGTTACGGTGGAGGCAGTAGGCAGCTCAGCGGTTCGATAATTAACTAATGTTTACATTAACTGGATTCTAGAGTATATTTAAATAACATACCTGTTTATCAGGTCACGGTAATAAACGGCTAAATTGAACGCAGAGTCGTTAGTTCTTGTTTAAAATGTTGAAATTCAGCTGCCATTGCGGTCTCGATTCTTAGCTTTATTTTGCTTCAATGTACATGTGCACCTTACACGCAACTTCGTATGTAAACTAGAATCCTGATAATTTCTTTACTTTCTCTGACCGACTCTCGGTACAGCCGAGAAATTAACTGTTGATACATGAATTCCCATATTTGTTTTCGGCGTGATTGCTTTTCCTGTTTCACTATACTTCCTTTTAATTTAGTTGAAACTTGTTAAGATAACGTGCATCTGTGTCATTGTATTTACCTACATGTCTAATTTACAATTCCGAATATATTTTTCCCTTTTTTGAAATTGCCACCTTTAGAATGACAATAGGTGGTGTATGCAAACTGGTTTATACTGATAAAACTCCCTTTCCTCAAGATGATCATACTCTTAACGAATGTTTTATTTGTAATTTTCCAGGCGAGTCTCCGGCAGCTGGATCTTTCCCTACTATCAGAACTATGGACGCTGAGCGAAGCCATGGCGTCGTGGCGACGGCAGCTGGAACGAGGGCCGCGCCTCCGCCCCGCTCCGCCGCCGCCTCCACCCCCGCACTATCTTCGGACATAAGCACCCCATCAGCATTAATAGGCAACCGACTTCCCACATCCGTCAACAAACGCACGCACACGTGTAAAGCTCACTCTTGGAGACTTCCGAGGGACGCTCATGAAGTCTCCATATAGTCATCCGCATAAAGCGTCTTGCCGTACCTCGAGTTAAGACGGTTGCTATGGAAAATTGGGTCTCTTAGAAGCGCTCGCTGTAGCCAGCTAAAGCTTTTAAATACTCTGTGACGTTTAAGTTAACGCCAGAAATCATCGATAGCGTTGAATAGGAGACCAGCCTTATAATTGAATTTTGCGTTGTATAGGTATGTGTACGTGCACTGGTTGACTGTACGAAGTCAAGTGTTTTGTATAGTTTGATTGAATCTGTACTCGAATAGTGAAGAGTGTGTTCAGTGTCATAGTATTTGAACCAAGGACTGATAAGGGTTCAATTCCAAGACTGGGTTGCCATAGTAATAGAAGGAAACTGGGCTTTTCAGATTTTTTGGTAGAAGCCAATATCCAGCAGTGGGCCACTGAGATTCGGGATAGGTACAATTCGTTTTTGAAACCCAGATAGTAATTTGACATTTCAAATTACTATCTGGGATTCAAAACGAACTATAAGTAGATATTGTACTTTTATACTCCTAATTTGGAAATGGGAACAGACTGGCAATTCTCGTAATTTTAAGAACCTTCACAGTCTGATCTCAGTCTATGTCAAAAATACCTATAATTTCCCTACATTTTTGACAAGTTTTGGACATTGATTGTCGCTGAGATGAGATTGCGACTATATTTTGAACGTTTTTAGTTACGGGAATTGGGCTTCAGTTCCAAGGCAGCGATCCCTGAGCAATTTATTTTAGTTATTTGTTATGGCAATCCCAGCGTCGACGTAACGTGTGGTTTTAGCAGTTTTTCTCTAACAATGTTGATTAAACAATTTCATTGTATTTATTAAGTTATAATAAAACTCTTGTAAATAAACAGTTGTTGTTATTAATCTTTTTATTAGTGAACCATTATTTTAGGAAAACTATCTCAGTCTTTCAAATCAAATCTTTATTGCTGAACACAGTACACATAATTATGTAGATTGCAAGATGTTGAGTGAATGCGTAGTTCACTGTCTTTTACCAAATAAGGTATGCAAAATTATAGATATTTCATAAATTACATTTTTTTTAAATATTAAGATAGAATAACATGTGTTTTTCGCCATGAGTTTCGCTTCATACAGACGTTCCCTATTTAAACAGTGCGAAGAGTGCACGTCTATGTAGCTCAAATTGGTTTGTTTTGTAGTGTTCTAGATTGGATTTTACTAGACACACTTTTTATTGTTCTCCTTTGTCTCTAATATTAGTATTATTTCAATGTCATACATGTTTGTTATTTGTATGGTTACTGAGATGCTAATTTTAGATGTTATTTAATTTGAATTGTAAGTGACTGCTGTTGATGTGCTTATTATAAATAAATAAATAACATCACGCCTTGTTTCCCCGAAGGGTTGGAGAGTGGTGTATTTAAACTACACTCACATTTCGCCAGTTATGTTTAAGTCCCATGTAATAGGGGACGAGCCTATTGACATCAACCGGGCACGAATGCAAACTCCGAGCTGCTACTGAGAAATTCCAGATAGAAAACCCAATATCACTGCCCGACCTGGGAATTGAACCCAGGACCTCATGCTCAGCAGTAGTTCTTGCGACTATGATAAGATAGAATAGTAATGTCAAATATTGATACAGTCAAAAACACACTGCAAACACACCACACACACACTTTGTAAATAATATTCCTGAAACAGTTTTTCGTGTGGAATATTCTTCACGGATGCCCTCCGCTCTTGGTGTGCGTTACTCCAGCAGGAAAGTAGCTCCTAGAGTGATTTGAATGGAGCGTATAATTAGTGCGTGTTCTGCTGTAAATATGCGCCAAATAAAAAAATTGTGCGCTTTGTCGTTTTGGAAAAAAACGATTCCTGCTGGAGTAACGTTGCTCCAGCAGGAAAATTCTAAACAAATGATCGGGGAGAGAAATATCGTGCATGGGTAGAGAGCTTATATTTGATCGGAGGGAGAAATATCGTGCATGAGCAGAGAGCTTATATTTGTGCAAAATTGTGCACCGAAAATATAATTTGTGCGTCTTCAGGTTTTCGAGATATTGCAATTCCTGCTGGAGTAAGGGTACGTTTCCACTGAAGCGGAGACGAGCGGAGACGTGCAGGAATCGTCCAATCACAAACGAGACGAGAGACGCGATGAGGATTTCAACTATTGCGATTGGTTGATTCACGCACGTCTCCGCTTCAGTGGAAACGCACCCTAACGTTTTGCAGAATCGTGTATCTCTAAAACCATTGTATGTGCGCCTGTAGAATAAACATACACGAGTAGCTCTTAATTTGTGCGTATTTGTGACAGAATTAGATTTAAGAAAATATTTATAATTTTTAAGTAATCGCACTTTTTTGAAAACCCGAAAAAATGCCGCAGCGCCTAAATGAGAAAACATATAAGCTCGCTGAAAACTGTATTTGTTCCTTCTTAACGCTTATAATAACCATAAAAAGTTTCAAAAGTGTACATGCATGCGTTATCGAATAATACTTATTGGTAAAAGTCAAAACGACGGTGTCATAACTTTGACGGCAAAATACAAGAAACCGGCTCTACCCAAGATGTGTAGGTGTAAACCAAAAATTAGTGCGTGTATTCAAGAATATATATAGTGAAAATATTCAGCTTGGAATGTTTCGCATTAAGTACCTAGATATAAACAAAATATGTCAAAAACGGCTGGCTATCCGACCAAATTCGAATGACTACAAAAAGCGACGGATTCATACATATCGATGACCTTTATTGGACGTATTAAACCTAAGCTCTTGTCCATACAGTCGCGTACAAAGGTTTGTTGGCAATTATACGACCTAATTTTGGGGCGCGTCAGCGGATGGCGCGGGGCCAGAGGTAAGCAACGGTGGCGAGGCAAAAAAGGGGAATCTTCTATTAAGGGCCAATACTACCTCAAATAGCTTAGCATGATCCTCCGTTATATCGAAAATACGGATGCATTCATTTTGAAATAAATATATGGTTAAGTTGAGGATTAAATTTTAAGTACTATGTTAGGCAAAAAACACGATTCCATAAAATTTTCTCGATAGAAAAAAATTACAAAGTTACCTCCAAACTGAACAATAAACCGCTAGTATTAAAAAAATACTCCAAATTAGATCATGAAATTTTGCATAATAACAACTAAATATAAAGTAGATACTGTTTTTTATTTTTAAATGCTATTATTTTCACCGTAAAAAGCAATTAACTAAACTATCGGCGCTCCCTGCCGTCCAGCACCATGCTCAGTCCCGTTCTCACTCAGTCCGGGCTCAGCAGTATCGTGCGAGCGAAATAGAGTGAATTTTAGCTGAGGTAGTATAGGCTCTTAATGATGAAGAACTTAATGTTAAAATCTATCTAACCACGGCTGAACTCAATGTATGTAGATACTTTGCCTTTTTTACTGTTGTGTTAATTGGCTTCTTATTTATAAACAGTTTCTGTACGCTCTTTTTTGTAGTACTCATCACACATTTCTTGAACAATTTTTTGTTTTAAATAACCGCCAATCGTTTTGGTCTATAAAGTAGGTACTTTTTTCCACTAATATTATAAATGAAAATGTCTGGATATATGTCCTTCGTTCACACACAAAATACTGAATGTATTTTAATGTTTGCAATGAAGTAGATAGCTTATACCTTGGAATAGCTCTTATGCTACTTTTTATAATGTAGGTACTTAATCATGTGCAGTCACGGAAACAGCTAGTAGAATATAATCCAATAACAAATTTATTTTTTTTGTTATTTTCTACTTCAATGTACTCGGGCATAACACGTGTCAACCGGTCCGTGAGTAAAGTTAAGAAGGTCATCGATATGTATGAATACGTCGCTTTTTTGTAGTCATTCGAATTTGGTCGGATAGCCAGCCGTTTTTGACATATTTTGTTTTTTGTTTATATCTACTTAATGCGAAACATTCCAAGCTGAATATTTTCACTATATATTCTTGAATACACGCACTAATTTTTGGTTTACACCTACACATCTTGGGTAGAGCCGGTTTCTTGTATTTTGCCGTCAAAGTTATGACACCGTCGTTTTGACTTTTACCAATATTATTCGATAACGCATTAATGTACACTTTTGAAACTTTATGGTTATTATAAGCGTGAAGGGCCAAATATACTTTTCAGCGAGCTTATACGTTTTCTCATTTAGGCGCTGCGGCATTTTTTCGGGTTTTCAAAAAAGTGCGATTACTTAAAAAATATAGGTAAATATTTTCTTAAATATAATTCTGTAAAACAACTGTTAATTCTACAGGCGCACATACAGTGGTTTTAGAGATACACGATTCTGCAAAACGTTACTCCAGCAGGAATTGCAATATCTCGAAAACCTGAAGACGCACAAATTATATTTTCGGTGCACAAATATAAGCTCTCTACCCATGCACGATATTTCTCTCTCCGATCATTCGCTTAGAATTTTCCTGCTGGAGCAACGTTACTCCAGCAGGAATCGTTTTTTCCAAAACGACAAAGCGCATATTTTTTTTTATTTAGCGCACATTTACCTACAGCAGAACACGCACTAATTATACGTTCTATTCAAATCACTCTACACTCTAGGAGCTACTTTCCTGCTGGAGTAACGCACACCCGCTCTTGGGCGGGCAGAGGGGTATACACCAGACATCGGAATAGGTAGACTGGTAGAATATATTTAGGTACCTAAACTTCGAGGGAGTAAGTAACATAGAGTGGATAATACCTCCTCTAAAAACCCGTAATTTAAAAATCACGAATTATTTAATGGACTTTTTATATAGTTAAAAATGATTGATTTGAAGAATCATATTACATTTTTTAGGGTTCCTTTCGTACTAAAATCCTAGAAACAAGAGGTAGGTATTTACAAATTTTATTTAATTATTTACAAATGGCTAATGTACAAAAAGTTTTTATATTAAATATAATGCCGTGGAATGCGCAAAGCTTAAGACCAAAACTTATGGACTTAAAACTTTTGTTGTCTTACAATAAAATTCACATAGCTCATGCATCTGCGAGACTTGGTTGGAACCTAATTCTAAGGTCCCCGCCCGATAAGAAAAAATAAAAGTTGTTAACACCCGTCTACCAACGTATCCCAATATTTCAAAACGATACAAAAAAAATGAAAGGGCAGTGTCGCTAACACGATCAAAACAAACGTATCGTGGTAAGGGGTGTTCTTGACGTTTTCACTTTGCATGAGTTGCAAACCTTTTGGCCAAAACCATATTCAGTCGTATTTATTTCGAAAGGTACTTACTAGTACAATGAAACTCATATACCAAATTATAACCTTTATTTATTTGGACAATTATGAAAAAAAATAAGTAGACAATTCAGAAGGAGAATCTGTGTGAAAATATAAAGTAATTACGTACTTAAATCCGTCATTAGTTTGTTCTTTCATAGGTAGGTACTACCTACATATAAAATAATTTAAACAACCTGCTTTAGGTTCAACGATTCTCTGTCGTCACCGTTTTGGGTTGTTGGTGGATCCATTCTCACTTCTTCACTCATTAAGCGTAATAACAAAAACAAAACGGTATCAAACTAACAAAACAAACGTAGCCAACACTAAAACAATAAAATGAACAGTAACAAAATAATAACAAATTCGTGAAAACTTTCCGAGTATGGGTTACGCTCAATCAAACCCACGCGCAAGCCACCAGATTTGGAATGACTGGATGACACACAAGATGAAGGACGCGATGCATATTATTACAAAATGGCGGACAGGTAATGCGCCCCTGACTCGCTCTGAGGTCACACTCAGCGCGGAGTATGAGGCCATAACGCAAAAAATCTCATTTTTTGGATAAGAACTTTAAAATTCTGTTATTTTAATTAATTGTATACTTCTATGAATATAAGTTAAAGCTAAATAAATAAATTCAATTATGCCACGTTCTTTTATTGAAATACAGGGTGTTTGGAAGGTGGGTGCAAAGCCTTAAAGGGGAGTTAATACAGACCATCTAGAACATTTTGAGCCATATTTGTCCTAACCAAAGTCTGATATTTATTTTTTTAGAGAACTTTTACGATTTTGGTACCAAAATCCCAAAATTTTCCAATTAAGGCCTAATAACGCAAAGATTGAGTGAAAATTTCTATTTTTTTTAATTTACTTTATTGGCCTAATGTGTGTTTAATGGTATGAAATCATTTCGAAGCACCGTATTTACTAAAAAAATAACTTTCAGACTATTTAAAATAAAAAGAAAAAAAAATTAAAGAAAAAAAATGGATTTTAATTGACATTTAAAAAATAAATAAAATAGCTACTGGTGTTCAAATAATTTTAAAAACATGCTGAGTTATTGCTCTTTTTTTTAAGGTATCATTTACTTAGATAGCTTTACAATTTTTGAAGTTACGGTGCCTGAACCAGTTAAAGTCGATTTTAAGGAGTAAAAAAAAAGACAGTTTTTGATTTGATTTTTTAATTTTGATGTTCAAAATGGCTTCCGCCACAGCGTATACATTTACGACAGCGATTTCTAACTTCTGTCGTGGTGATTTTAAGCTGCATTTCTTCTTTCATTGTTCTGAAAGCTGCTTCTATTCTTTGAATTAGTTCTTCTCTTGTTGAAATCTCAGTTGTGTATACGAGCTCCTTTGCCCGTCCCCAGACAAAAAAATCTAACGGCGTCAGGTCGGGCGATCGCGCGGGCCAAGGAATGGGCCCATCTCTACCTATCCAGCTGCCTGGAAAACAGTTATCAAGATGTTCTCTGACAATCAATGTCCAATGAGATGGACATCCATCTTGTTGGAAAATTATTGGCCTGTCCGTATTTAAAATGGGTACTTCCGCATCATCCAGGAGTGTTGGGAGATCGTTTTGTAGAAAATTCAGATAATTTTCACCGTTTAAATTATCTGGTAAAATGTGGGGCCCAATCAACGTCCGTCCAATTACTCCAGCCCATACATTAACGGAGAATTTTGCTTGGAAAGACACCTGAAACAAAAATTAATTCTAATTAAAGTGTTCTTTGAAGATGTGTTGAACATCTGGACTTAAATTAATAAACATTAATTTGTATACCTGTTTTTTCCAATGCGGATTGTTGTCCTTGTCAGCCCATTCATGTAAATTATGGAAATTCGTGATTCCCTCTCTAGAAAATTTGGACTCATCAGTCCAGAGGATAGATTTTAGAAACCATCTGTCGTCAATGTCGCTATTGAGCATAAATCGGCAGAACTGCATCCTTCTCCCAGGATCGGTTTCTACCAAGCCTTGCACGCCTCTACCGTGAAACGGATATTTATGTTCCCGATGCATGGTACTCCACACTTTCCATATTGAAAGGTTTAAGTTTCTCGCCACAGTTCTGACGCTGGTTGTAGGATCCGCTTTAAAGGCTGCAAGTATTTGTTCTTCAACGTCGGGGTCATGTCTTCCTGGATTCACTCCGGGTACTGCATGATGGATGCCAGATTCCGAAAGTCTGCGATACGTGTTGTAAAAAACTCGAACATTAGGTAGCCTGAAATGAAATTGTTTATTAGTAACGTCAGTTACAAATCAACATGGCAATTGAAGTAATAATGTTAGTATTAGAAGTTACTTTACCTGCGGTTCGGGTAACGTTCTTGGTACAAACGTCGTGCCAAAGCTCCGTTACCATCAGCTCTGCCATATATAAAAACGATATCCGCTTGTTCCTGAGATGTAAATGCAGCCATGGCAATCGTACATACACTCAATTAAAATGTCAATTAGTTCAATAGTCCGAAATAACACGTGCAGGAGCGTAAAGCTACAACTGAACACGGTAAATCACAAACGCAATACAAGTAATTCCAAAATTAATAATCAACACGCGCAGGAGCATTAAGCTACGACTGAGTACGGTGAATCAAACGTCTACTCGCAACGCGCAAGGGCAGAGCAGTGAAGGAAGAGAGAAAAGATGACATCACCGAAGCGACGGGTCGGGTCCATCTCAGGTACTAACGAATTTATAAACTCAAAAAGCATCTTTACATCCTCGGCAATAAGACCTAAAGTTGTCTTTATCATAACAAAATAATCAAGAGCCCTTTGTTATCGTACGCCGCCCGGTCCGCCGGCCACCACGGCAGTCTTTGTTTCGTTTTGTAAGGCCGACTTTTTTTAAGTGCGTCTAAAAAATAACCACTTTAGACTTTAGTTTAAAGTTATTTGAGGAAAAATCAGGTTGATTTTAATTTTATTGAAATTTGAAATTTCTTACCCTTAATTGGTCCAGGCACCCTAACTTCAAAAATTGTAAAGCTATCTAAGTAAATGATACCTTAAAAAAAAGAGCAATAACTCAGCATGTTTTTAAAATTATTTGAACACCAGTAGCTATTTTATTTATTTTTTAAATGTCAATTAAAATCCATTTTTTTTCTTTAATTTTTTTTTCTTTTTATTTTAAATAGTCTGAAAGTTATTTTTTTAGTAAATACGGTGCTTCGAAATGATTTCATACCATTAAACACACATTAGGCCAATAAAGTAAATTAAAAAAAATTGAAATTTTCACTCAATCTTTGCGTTATTAGGCCTTAATTGGAAAATTTTGGGATTTTGGTACCAAAATCGTAAAAGTTCTCTAAAAAAATAAATATCAGACTTTGGTTAGGACAAATATGGCTCAAAATGTTCTAGATGGTCTGTATTAACTCCCCTTTAAGGCTTTGCACCCACCTTCCAAACACCCTGTATAAGTAGAAATTATATGTAATCTCGAAAAAGAGAAATATGTTGAATATTCGACAGAATATTTTAACCTTTTAACCGCCTGACTTCATATCAGTTGGCGTGCCCCCTTCGCCCGGCAAAGTGAATAGAAAAATATATACCTACAACAAAGAGGGATGTGCAGTACTTAACTTTTCGATGTCGATATTTCGTTTTAATAACGACATTTGCATTTGCAAGCGTGGTTAACTAACAACTACAACTCGACCAAGCTAAGTTTGCACCTCGCGTCGATTACGTCACACTGACGCTTAGGTACAGGCTGCAAAAAAGGATTCGCTATGACTTTAAAAAAGTAAACAAATGTTTGTTAGATTTTACTTTGCATTTATTGTTTTTAACATTATATTATACATAGGTACACGGGTACACGCCGCATTCCAGCGAGGTGCAAACTTAGCTTGGTGGTAATATAGGTACCTACTTGAATACTACTTATCTTACGAAATTAATCTGCATTTTTCGTAATCCAGTAAAATCAAAGTGTTTAAAAATTTGAACGATTTATTAATTAGTACTTAGGCTATTCACAATAAAATCAGTCCAGAGAAGAAAAACTATTATTATTATCATTTAAGTTATCGCACGGTGCGCTCTCGCCATCTCACTCACTCTAATTAAGTTTAAAATGTTCATTCAAACATCACCACCATACTACACAATAAATTAAAATATAACTAGGTGTGTAATAAAAAAAATAATTACCTCTACATCAATGTCAAACTCTTCGTCTGATAAAAATTCTTCATTTTCATCGCCTTCTAGAATTCGTATTAATTAACTCTTCAGTAGTCGTCATGATAAACTGGCATGTACATTTATCGACATACGAACGTAAAACTACATGCACAAGCACAACACTAATGGAAAATTCCAGAAGTCGGCACTCGTTTATGACGTAAGAAGCGGTCGTCTTTATACGACCGTGGCGCAGGGCGTACTAACAAAGTAAGTTTCGGAACATGTAGGCTAGGGATGGGATGACCATCAATTCAGTCGCTGACATTTCACAAGTAAATTTACTTAATTTTAAAGAAATTAAATGAAATACTCACAAATATTTGTAAAAAAATGTTTTATTAACAATTGCTGTATTTGTTTTAAAGTTAATAATTAGTCAGTATAACGAGAAATATTTTGATTTGTTTATTTTTGTATCGGTAAATCTTGGCATATGTCCCGTCCCTCATGTCGGATTTTGTCGTCATGGGCGTTGCACATCAATACAATTTTCTAAAAATAATGTTAGTAAGTCATCTAACTTTGGACCTTTTTTTTAGGACTTCTAATTAAGAGACTAAAGTGTATTAAACTGTAAATGATTACTTAGTTAACTATTTACCTAATATAAACATATTTTTGATAGAATACAGCGTAATTAAATAAAAAAGCTGATTAAGAGAGCAGTTATATTTTGGTCGTACATATACGACTCTGGCGAAATGGGCCCGAAAATATTTGTCGGATTAAAAAGGTTAATGAGAGATCTTTGGAAAAAGGAATTTGGTATAAAACAATACAATGTGAGCCTCCTCGAATATCATGGCTCATTAATGTGAGTTTGAGTAGATCTTTAATTGTCACAGGGTTCAGGTTAAGATCTGGAATCCGTGGGTGCTGGCTGGCTGTGCGACGCGCCGCTCGAAAGCTTGAGGAAGTGATGATGACGACGTCAAACTGAACTAGCTGCTCGAAGGCTGCGTCAATGTCCATGTTCGGGGTCACTAGAATAAGGTAAGAGAAACAGGGTGTAAAGTTCACTCATCATCATGGAGGATCCTCCGACTACACCTACACGGGTGGTGTGTTGGGCAACCGCCTGACGATTGATGTTGGGATGTTTGTCGCGCGGTAATCGCTTATTGCGCGATGCAGTGATTTGTCTGACGTCAGGTCTTTGATGGATAGTTCGCAAGTGGCGTTGTAGATGCCGCCACAACGTTTCAATATATTTTTATGGATAAGTATCTTTTCGCTGACAAATCTATACAATTTCAATTATAACATTTAGGTGACCTATTTCTGAACATTTATTTTTAATTTTATCGCACGGGCTAATAAAATATAGATAACATTGTGCTAAAAGACACGTATCTAAACCAACTGCAAAATGCTTGACAATCTGTAAAAGTTTGACATTTCATTCTGAAAATAAACATTTCAATTTACAATTTATTAATTTCGTGTGTCTACGTATGTGATAATATTTTAACGTCTCAAAATATAATACGAAAGAATTTAAACAAATTGGATGATAATCTGATAGTTACAACCGATGTCAGAGAATTCATTGCAAGCCCAACAAGCCCCCAAGGAAGAGCAACCGCCGTCCAAGATACCTGAATCCGTAAGGGTTAGTACGATTGTACCGATTAACGCTATTGCTTTTAATACCGTAACCATTACACTACGTTACATGCTAACATGCAAAACAGATTCATAGCAAGGTACCTACCCAAACACAACATTTCATTCACACTTTTTGTATTTTCAGAAAATAATATCAATGGAAAAAGAAAATGAGAGTAACGCTAATCGAAAATCCAGGATTGACCTAAACGCGCTTCCTACTCGGCAGTACCTTGACCAGACAGTAGTGCCAATACTGTTGCAAGGTCTCTCTGCCCTAGCCAAGGAGAGGCCTCCAGATCCCATCAACTACTTAGCTGCATATCTATTAAAGAACAAGACTACCTTCGAGAGCAACACCTCTGCCAACAATAACCCTCCTCCGAACCCTCAACCATAATACTTCCATAGTTATAAGATGTACAGCACAAATATGCTTTACTTACAGTAATAATATGCATATTGTAACAGGTTTAAAATTTTGGTTTTTATCTTTGTGACGAAGAATTGTCTGCTTTATGAAATATGGCAATAAAAGAGTTTTCCTACATATTAGACATAGCTAGTGATAGGCTCCAAACTATTGTTACAATGACTGCCTATTAGTTGTTATCATCATTTTAGCTCTACAGCAGAGATCCCAATGTAAATGTAAAATTAAGTTACACATTACTTAGGGCTGATTTTTCGATCGTCAGATAACTTTTTTCTAGGGAATATGTTTGACGTTTTGACAGCTTTTGTATAGAAAATGTGTCAAACCGCCATATTTATTCCTCAGGTAAAAGTTATCTGATGATTGAAAAATCAGTCCTTAATAGCATTTTTGCTAGTCAATTACTTGCTCAAGTTAACATGGCTGCTAGCTATGAACACATTTCGTGTGTTAATAACAGTAGTTTGGAGATATTTTATGAAAGAATTATTGTCCACCTAGTTACAGTACTAAAGAAATAAGTTAGTTTTCTAGATAATAACTTTATGCATGTTATTACAGATTAACATTGTCTTATGATATAGCAGTGTGCATACATGAGCCCTGATATATTCAAATGATAATCACTTGAATGTTCTCAACAAAAATAGGTTGAAGTAATGTAGATGTAATTTTATTTTGCTATTTAAAATAAATAATCTAAGACTAAACATTGCTATTTCTTATTAGATAACATGCACAAAATCTACCTTTTTTACATATCTAACAGGTGAAACATCAAATCATTATTTTTCATTTATTGGGAATGGTAAGCCAATTTAGGCTCATCTAAACTAAAATTTTTATCAAGGACAAAAAAAGTTTGTAAGAGGTAATTTGTGGAAGTACTGTTCCAATAGCAGAAATTCTTTCACTGATAGAAGGCTACACCACAGATAACTAATACTACTGATACTCAGTAGCAGGGTTTACACAATTAAACATGAACTATAATCCACACTGTATGTATTTGGGCAGAGCAACATCCTTATCAGTAGTTCGCAATATATAATGAATGTTTAAAATGATTTTTCCTCCTTTTAGACACAACCGCCATATTCAAATCAACTGTCAGTTTATTACTCAATATGTTATTGATAAATTAATTAATTATTGTTATAAAAATCAAATAAATGACATTATGGGAGGATAAATACAAAGAATATTATTTAAATATTTGAAAGTAATTTAGGAATAATTAAGCAACTACTACGTCATAACCGTCCAGTATCTATTTGGTACTTGTTAACACTACACTATTAACCGAGTGTATTAGGATGTTTTAGAGATGGTTGACTTCCACGCGGACAATGTCGCGGGCAGAAGCTAGTTGTTATAATTATGTGATGTGATTTTACCACATTACATGTTATTTAGGAAGTACTTATCAGGGCTGTATAACACCTTGTACACTTCTGGACACATCTATTGGCCCACCTTGTATTTTCAGTTTCGTTTGGTCCTAGCTAAAATTTTATATTAGGTCGAGCAAAAAGTTTTTATGCAGTTTTGAACCTGGCACATTCACAATTTCATTCAATAGTCTTTTTTTGAATTTCGAACACAGAATTTAAAGAAACAAAAGACAATTTGGAGCCTGTTTGTTGATATCAAACAATCGAATACTAAGAAAACTTGGTTTTATTGGTTTACTTGGATTTAATTCTTGAAAAAGTGATTGATATCTTTGGTTTTGCAACAAACATTACTTATTCTTAACATTAAGGTGAGGTTCTATCAATAATCTATGGATACTTCACCTGAAGTCGCCGCCCAAGCTGTGGCACTTATTCAGGCCGGACACAGCCAAAGAAACGTGAGTGCTCAACTTAATTTAAGTCGATCTGCGGTCCGAAATGTTTATCGGAGGTACCTAGAGACTGGCGGCTTTGTTCGTCGCCAAGGAAGGCCACGATCTCGGGTCACAACTGAAAGGCAGGATCGATTCATCGTGACGACCAGCTTGAGAAATCGTCACCTTACCTCCATTGAGATACAAAACCAACTTCGCGACTTCCACGGAGTATCTGTGAGCGCTCGAACTGTTCGGAGAAGGTTAAAAGAACGCGATATGGTACCACACAAGCCAGCTAATGGGCCCAAACTAACGCGAGCCCACCGAACAGCGCGCCTTCATTTCGCACGCAGTCATTTAAATTGGACACAGCAAGATTGGAGCCGTGTACTCTTTTCTGATGAGTCTAAAATTGTGTTACATGGCAATGATGGAAGGAAGAAGGTCTACCGACGTAAGGGAGAGCGTTTCGCACAATGCTGCTTTGAAGAGAGGGTTGCTTATGGCGGTGGCTCATGGACTGTCTGGGGCGGTATATCCGCGAGCGGCAAAACTCAACTTGAGGTTGTTACAGGACCACGGCTGCCAACATTAAATGCTGAAAGGTACATTCGTGAGTGCTTAGAACCTCACGTGATACCATACGCGGACTATGTGGGCCCAAATTTCCTTTTTATGCATGATAATGCAAGAGCCCATGCGGCCGGCATCGTCAGGGAATATCTTCGGGATGTGAACATCACAGTTATGGACTGGCCAGCCAGAAGCCCAGACATGAACCCCATTGAGCACATGTGGGACGAGCTAAAAAGACGTGTTAGGGCTCGTCAGCCAGTTTCCCAGACGATGCAGGAGTTGAAAACTGCCATAGAAGAGGAATGGGAGATGATCCCTCAAAATTTCATAGAGCGGTTGATAAACTCTATGCCTAATCGTATGAGAGCTGTGGTAGATGCCCATGGAGGCAACACGCGTTATTAAATTAAACCTTTATTTGATAAAACATGTTTTTTATTCAAAAATCAATTGCCTTTAACAAGGCGCATATCCGACTTGTTAGGCGTAGCTCCATGTCGTATGGTATTCTGAATTCAAATTTAAAACAATACGATCGAAAAAGATGGTAAAATGTATCAGGTTTAAAACTGCATCAACAGTTTTTGTTCAATCTAGCAATCATATTTCGGTAGAGGCCATCGAAACCTAAACTCTAAGGTGGGCCAATAGATGTGTCCAGAAGTGTATTTAGATTCCTGCAAAAACAAGTTCTGTCCACAGGATACTATACAACGCATAGAACTAAAGACAGTAACTTGGTAACTCTAGACAGAATCATTATTTTAAGTTAACAGAACTTGAGATATACATTATTTTTTGGGAATATTTGTTGAAAGCAAAATAAATACAAAATCTGTAATCTATTTAATCAACAAAAAACATTGTAAATGAACACCTTACACCATTACACTACATAATATAACAAGCACCTCACAGTCAAGCTGAACAAATAATAATTCATTTTGCTTCTTTCTCGGCCTCCTCCAAGAACTGCTGTCTATGCAACAGCCAAGAGTCATTATCATCTCCCCCTTCTTCTTCAGGCACGACTGAAGGCAGTTCGAACTGAAGGTCGTCAGTGATGATGCAGCTTTCGTCCGTGAGTGAAGGCACAGATTCGTGGACTGGCAGAGGCACTGGCTCTTCAGGCAGAAACTCTGCTACGTATGCCGTGACGTTGCGTGCACGCCATGTTGCGATCTTGCCTGTGAGGAGGTAAAGAAATAAATCTTACTAAAGTTGCAATACGGTGACCAAGAAGGGATCAGTTGTTTAGGGGGCCAGTAATCGTAGTCAGTAGCGACATCTATACAGCTACATTAGAACTACGCAACTAGCGAGCAACTACAAGTTACGGATGGCGAAAATACTGACGTCACACAATTCTACAGTGTTTATCGCAGAATCAAGATTCTCAACCCTGAACCCAACTATGAGCATTAGGCAAGAGCCCGCCAAACACTGTCATTCGTCTGATCGGAGGCTCCTTCTGATTCAATTGAGAAACATTCCACTTCATTCCTCCACTTCCACAAGTCCATCTTTTGTTTGGGGGGATAATTTGAGGACTACCTACCGACTCTCTCGAATCATTACCCGAATGAGATACAAGTACCTAATTATTAAATTGTTCATGGCTTTCCTGGAAATCGGCGGATTAAAAAGGCTGTTTTTGACATTTTTAATTGTGCATCATTCGCAGACACTATTATACTTAAATCCCGTTTGACGTTTCTCTAAAATTGTATCAGTTCGAGGTCTCTTGCGAACAACGACCTCAATCAGAAATTAGACGCGTATAAACTTGCTTGCATTAATTTTACATAAATATTATTATACCTACTGCTATCAAATCGGCACTGGTACTAATATCTAAATTCCAGGTTTAAAAAACCCACTCAAAATATCATCACCAACTTTTAAATAATCTGCCCAAGCTATCCTATCTACCTACTATTCTAGTAGGAACAGTAAACATCATTCATGTGCATCGCAAGCCAAATTGACAGTAGGTACCTACTTGCTAAATGATTGTATTTGTAAGCCTCTTTCAATTCTACTTGCGAAAGGTACCTACCGTTATCAGTTCATTCTTACCTGCTGTCTCATCAAACTCGAAAGACACCTCTTCTTCCAATCTCTCTTCTTTCACTTCTTTTTCTTCTTTCTCTTCCTCACCTTCACCGAATTCCATACTAGCTGGATCTTTTGTAAGCAGGTAAAATCCATGTTGCATACAATTGGTATCAAAGACGAAGCATCCCGGGCCCTTAGGCTTCCCCTTCAACCAGGAGCCATGGAAACGATAACGGGGGTAAATAATTTGCCCGGGACCTTGGATCTTCCCTTCGAGCCACGTCCCCATGAATTTTATTTGGTACTCGGCGAAGAAGTACGTCCCCAGGCCATGTCGTTTGCCTTTGAACCACGCGCCCTCGTATATGTCGCCGTTGGGGTAGTAGTATGCTCCGAACCCTTGCTTGAGGTCGTGCCGCCAGTCTCCTTCGTAGTAAGAGCCATCTGGGTACACCATGCGGCCGACTCCGTATTTCATGGCTCTGCGCCATTCGCCTAGAAGCAAGAATTATTAGATACATCCTAATTCACGTGCAACTTGCGGAAATGTTACAAAAGCTATTTTGTGTCAGGATTTAAAACCGCCTACACATCTACCAAAGTCGTTTACCCTTAGACCAGGTAGGTCTCAGGTATCCATACCTTCGTACCGAGAGCCATTCTTGAACACGTACAAGCCTTTCCCGTTCCTCTGTCCGCGGCAGTAGCACCCTGTGTAGTAGTCTCCATTTGGAAGGACTGCCCATCCCTCCCCGTGCCTGTCGCCTTGAGGATTCCTCTTTCCTACGTAAATCTAGGAAATTCTGTCCATTAGGTATCATAGGCCAGGGTGCCTATTTATTTTGATTATGATGCAAATAAAAACTAGAATTGTTTGTAATTATGTAAGAATACTGTACCGAGTAGGTACCTACCTGTATCGAGTAGGTACCAAGCAAAACCACAGTCTTGCGGAATATTATTTCTGTATAAGAGAAACTACTGCAATACAGCAGGTAGTATTTCATAAGGGGACTAAAAGTCTACTAGAACCGTTTAATCCAAAGTTCTTTTTAATTAAGTACATAATTATGTAAACAATGTTTCAAGTATTTAAGAAGATATTAATGTTACCCCGATAGTATCTACATCCTCTCCTTCTTCGCCTTTTGCTTCTGCCATAATCATTATTGTTTATATTTTATTTGATTACAAACACAGTTTCAAAACATGAATATTGATGTTTTTAATGTATTATGTATTGTCAGATAATTGACATTCGAAACATTCTATCCATCATCGTCATGAAAAAATAAAACATCGACCAGTTGGGAAAATAACAGAAAATAGGTGTCATGTTTCAAGTAGGTATGTAAACTCTGGCAAGAAAAAAAATAATAAACAGAAATAGCTTTATTTCTCACACACCCATGTCTGAATAAATTAATAACACATTATAATCAAAATTGAAGCAAGCTATGCAAATGGAATGAGTTAAGTGAGCTGGGATAACTTATATCTTAACATGAAACCGTGCGAGTCAATGGCTGACTAGATTCTAGGCTAGGCAATCGTTACAAGTTCAACTTCAAAGCACAAGCAAATAAAGGAATGTAAATGAAATATTAGGATCAGCTCATGGACAGTTAGGTCCATGTAACAGCTGTTTAAAAGAAAATAATAGTTACAGCACGTTAAAATTCTATTGATCTAAGCGTCATTGAGGAATTCATTAGCATTATTCCAGCTCACAGGAAAATCACAGAAAAATATTAATGTATAGCCTCTTATTTAACCAATTTCTCAAATATTTTCTATAAAATTAATAAGTATTAATAACAATATAAGAAAGCAAGAGGGAAATAATTCAAAAGTTTGTCGAAAGAAAGACGAAAACCCTAAATCTAAAGACCTACAGTAACAATCATAAAGTAATTTTGTACTTTTCGGTTTCCCGCTACATTGTTTTGTCGTGGCAAGTAACACATCACACTTGTCTCTAAGGGCCTTAACGCTAACTAAATTCAGTTACTTTTTATATTATTTTATAAGGTCGACACAGTTTTGTTCTTTAGGTCACGAGACAGCGGACCGATGACCTCAATCAAGTCGGATTCCATCTGCATTTATTTTGAACAACTTTTTATTTACTCATTCACCTCATTCGATCGAACCCACTTTGACACTTAACTAGGAAACGTTCAGTTAACTGTTTATTGTTTGTTATGTTTTAGCGCGGCGGGGCTTGCGGCGGCGCATCTTCTAGCTTGCCCCACACCACGTTGCACATTTCACGCACAAGAGCCTGTTCTCCCGAATCTAGGTCTGGAGCTGGTCTTCTTCGCTCACGTTCTACGCGTTCTCTCACTTCCAAAACCTGTAAAGCACGTACCACAGCTTCAGGGCGTTCGTTTCCTCCATTTCCTAGTCCTTTCTCTGCCTCTAAGCGCCGAACTTTTTGCTCCAAGTCTTTAACATATTGTACTGTTCGTTCAGCAAGCTGAGGATGTGTGATTGGTACCGCAGGCGCAGTTCGTATACCTTCCTCCGCGTTTGTCCCGCTACTGCTGCCATCACCGTCATCTCGCTCCCTTCCTGCTGCTCGTCCACAATTACTACACGTACTCCTCTCACGTTCTTCGTCTAAATATAAGCACAATTCCTTCAACTCTAAATTATCACGAATTAATTCTTGCTGTTTATCATCTAACTGCCTCAATTTGTTCTGATATGCAGATACTTCCTGTCGCATGACGGATGCTGTGTATCTTCCAAATCGTTGCCATTCTCGAGCTAGTTTTCTACCCTTTTGCCGATCATCGTCTAAGAAGCAACACAAATCTCGAAGTTCCTGATTATCCTCGCTTAATCGGCGATTAGCTTCTTTCAGTGCTTTTATCTGAGCTAAGAGCGCTTGAATCTGTCTTTTTTGATCAGTCGATGCTCGAGGTCCCTCGGGTTCTACTCGTTTAGTAAATTTAAGCATGTCAGCTGATCTTCTATGAATCTGTTCTTCCTCAATATTATGCTGCGCCCGCTGGATGTCGTCTGCACTTCTGGCTCGTGTAGCTGGCTCTACGGGTTCGTGCACAACAGCTTTGGTCACCACCTCGGATGGCCGCGGCATACGAAGTGCTCCCGATGGTTGAGGATATCCTGGAGGATAGCCTTGAGGATATTTCAAAAAGTGAACAGTTCCTCCACTGTACGAACCCGGAACAGCACCATGCGCTACTAAGGGGTACTGTGATTTGCTAGGATCGATAGATTGACCTGCGTATGGTGGTTTGTACTCCTTGGCGGACGGGTCGATAGTGGCTAGTTTGGGCCCACTCGCGGCTAGAGGAGGCGGATGATAACGCGGTGGAAAGTTGACCGGTTCCGGGCCCTGTTTACCTAGTTGATGCTTCTGTTTATTAAATTGGCCTGCAGTCTGATTGATTGACATTGTCGTTGGAACCGTTTTTGGTTACCAGCTCAGTCAATACATCGCTTTGTGTTTTTGGAGCTCATTTCCAAATCTTGCAGATCACGTAGATGCAAAAGACGAAACAGCATAATATGAGTTCAACGATTGGTCCTTGAATGAGCAGAGGTGGGGAACGCCGCCGGCTGCGTAGGCTGTAGAGCGTGGCATTCGCGCAATTAACTTTATCGTGGTTCTTTGTGTTCTCGAAAAGCACTTGTCACACACTGTTTGGGAGCACTATGAACTGTTTATTGTCAGTTTTGGCGATATGGAGAGAAACAAACGTTTATGTGATGTTGTTTTCAAAAAGCAGGTTATGCGTGACCGTATGTTGACGGCACGACGCGGGCGCGCGCGGGGCGCATGTCTCGGACTGGCTGGCTGGCCCGGCAGCGCTACCTGCGCGGAGGCTCTCGCGCGGCGTCCCGCTCTCGCGCGCCATCTCACCTGCGTGCACGCACACAGAGGCGTCGCTGTACGAAGAGCAATCATTGACTCCAAGTAATGCCACACTGAGACACACTCGCATCACATCTGCACGTCACACTCGACGAAGCGCAGGCGCACCCTCGCCTCGCCGGAATCGTTCTCGACTATTCATACTCTTGATAGAATAGCATACCTTCGTATGACAATAACAATAGTATTCTAACGGAAGAAAACTCAATAATTCTCTAGAATATTTAGCGTGTAGATGCATGAAACATGTGACATGTTTTTAGTAGATATTTGAACTAAGTAAGTACTTCAAACACCTAATAAATTTCTACTGCTTTTTTATCCATAGCTCAAAAATAATTGTTTTCGATAATTTGCCTTGACATTGAAGATATCATGACTGCGAGCTCGACATCACACCATCTATGTATAAGTACCATTATCAACATACATAAATCAACCTTGACTGGAGCTGAAGCACGACTTTCGCCTATATAAATCTCAAATTCAATCATTTACTGACAAATAACGCACAGCTTACCGCTGGGTAGAAGCATGAAATTTTGCACAAGAGTTCCTGCAAGAGTGCACAACGATAGTGAACAATATGGAAGGAAGTAAAAATTTTGGAAATAAAATAATAAATTTAGGAAGAATTTATCCCTTACAGGGATTAAATACATAGGAGATGAAAGTTTGCATGAAAGCTTGGCTCGGATTTTTGCTGATGGAAAAAAACCCCACACGGTTTGTAGTTACCTACATACGGCCAATGATAAGCAATTTCTTATCTATGTCTGGCAATCACACTGGAGTATGGCTTAATTTAATCCTCTGTTAAGCAGGTATGTAATGTGCCAAGGCACATTTCGTTATCACCTCTAAAATCTAGCCTACAAACTTCTCTACCTATGATCCTACACTATGTTCGGTTCCTGTCACAATGAAATAGCAATGCGCTTAATAGTAAAACCTTGAGAGAACATTAATATTGCCAGGAGTTACTTTCGGAAAATGAAGACTTTAATTAAGTAGTTCATAGTTTTATAATCGGGCAAAGTGTTATTTGGTTTTCCATCGTGAATTTCTCAGTAACAGCGCGGAGTTTTTGTGCCCGGTTGATGGCAAAAGGCTCGCCCCCTGTTACATGAGACTTAACTGGCTAAGTATGGGTGTACTATAGGTACACCTCTGCCCAACCCTTCGGGGAATATAGGCGTGACGTTATGTTATGTGAGTTTTATAATACAAACTATCCCTTCTAGTAAAGTGTCGTCATCTCCTGTGTATGTACTGTTTTGTCAGGAACCCAATTTCAAGTTCATAGTCCTCAGCTGAACCGTCAATGTTGAGATTGAAACGCCATAAATATATTAATGTCTGTAATCTACGAAGGGTTAGGCAGAGGTGTACCTATAGTACACCGACATTTCGCCAGTTATGTTTAAGTCCCATGTAATAGGGGGCGAGCCTATTACCATAAGCTGGGCACAAATCCAGACCCCAGGCTGCTACTGAGAAATTCCTGATGGAAAAACCCGACCCGGGAATCGAACCCAGGAGCTCATGCTCAGTAATAGCGCTTGCGACAACAAAATAAACGGCGTAATAATACATAATAGGAACTATTAAAATATGAATGCTGCAAACAAAACTCAACTCTTGGCTTTACTACCTAACTTACCATGTGCTACTCAAATATTTACTTACTGCGACGAAGATGTCAGTGCCATCAGTTCACAACTCAAGTTCACCCATTTCACTTGCCCATTGGTATTCAATTCATGTAATTTGGCAAGTATATGCAAAGTGTGCTACCTACGGGGGTAGGTAGTGCCCCCACTGCCACTAAGCGCCCAGTAGTTCGCTAAGTGCTCGAGAAGGATGGCGCGCGTTCGTGCGCTCGCGCAAGTCGCCTGCATCGCGACCGTACTCCTCGTACAAGGTAAGTTAAACATGTGCAGTGGACGGTTTGCAAAACACTGTATTCAGTGTTTTTATATTATGCTGACCCAGTTTACAGACAGCGATTTGTAAATCTTTCGAAATTAGGTATCGAGATTTGGGCATTTTTCTGGGTAAACAGACTGGCTCTACAATTACCGACTCTACATGTATTTTTTTTTATTATAGCGACATAATCTTATAATTTTTAAAGTGTTCAATTACAGAAGATAATAGGGGTTTGTGGTGTGATGTTTGATTCTCACTTAGACTGCTTAATATGGGCAAAGTACCTATTGGAAATCGACACAGATTATAACTATTTCAGCTACTTATACCATTTAACATTGAGCAGAACCGACGCTCAATATCATCAACCATTATCACTCATACTTAAATCAAAACACGTCTTAATTATTGCTAAGACAGTAATTTATATCTTCCTTCTTACAAGTACCAATGTAAGTGGTGATTTCTGGTGTAATTCAGGTGACACTGAAGTAATCCGTTCCCTTTCGTTGGTTGCAACTTTCCTATGTGATTCTACGTTAGAGCACTGCTGTGCAGTCTATTTCAAAGAAATCGTTGCATAAACTGGTTATTACAGCCATAATAGATATTAACACCATCAATTATTTCATCCATCTACCTATTTTACGTAATCATACACAAATATGTGGGTAGGTATGTCGAGATTCATGACTATCATAATTATTATTATGTTGTCTTGTAACGCCACAATTTCTTGCTATTTAGTAATTGTGGTCCACGTGTGGATATGACTATGATGCAGCGGCGAGGTGTCAATTTTTGTAAGTGAGAAGCCGAAGCGAAGCCGGTTTTAACTTTTTTGGCAATAGTAGATACTATTGACTATGTCGTTTTCCAATAGCGGTACAGTTTTTGCTGATGCAAACCTCAGAAGGGAAGCTGGTAGGAATCGTGTTATATGGTGCTTTCGCCACTGCTATGATGAATTTCCTTCACTCCAAATTTATCAGTTTTATTCTATCCTTAAGGGCTTCATAAAATTCTTTGTTTCCTGTTCCACTATCAGAAACTTCACAATACAAATAAAAAACCGGGCCTCATTCGTACCTACAGATTCCTGTCAAATATTATCAAACCTGTCCCAAACAACTTTTTTTAACAGCTCGTAACAACTTCATTCCATTGGCACAGGTGCATTCTCCCAAAGACATCCCATCAAGGAGGCGTTATTGCTGCACACGGACGCCTACGGTAACGCCACCTTCGAGGACTGCGTGTGGCGCCGAGACAAGGAAGCCTGCCCTGACGCTGACGTGAACCTACACCTGTACACTGAAGCAGATCCTGTCAAGAATGTTGTGAGTACAGAGCTATTTATGTTTTGATTCGTTTATAAGCTGGCAGAGGGACTCGGTACAGTCTTAAAAACGAAACATCGGGATAGGTTTATGGTCTTCATGTTGACTGCTTTACAGGCAAAGGTTTTATCAGGATGATATGTCGCAGAATCTCTATTGACTTTCCAAGCATGGAGTTTGTAGAGTTATTTTCCGATGCAAATTCACAGTACTTCGCCTGACGTGAACCGCAGTTTACAATAGTTTTGAAGGTAGAAATATTGTCACATATTCACCTACACTGTATTTGGGTCCTGGGGTGTGTATCTTTATATTCTTATGGGATAGAATTATGACCTGCACCCTCTTTGCGTAACACACTTACAGTAGGAATCGGTTTCATTTTGACAATTCAACAACATTCATTGTGTTATTTACGTTGTTGAGCAGACAAATTTTTCGAACTTATGAAGCAATGGATTAGTAATTTGCTTTATAATCATTCAGATTGTGATTGAGAGTATGTTACGCAATTAGGGTGCTGGGATTACCGAGCCTTTTCAGGAAAAACATCGTAAGTGCTAAAAATCACAAAACTATTTTTTTACATACAGTTTTACATCTTGTCGCGATTACTCTTAAATTTAATTTTAAATTTACACTACTTTATTGGTGTAAGAAATTATCATCGTAAATGAAAAACATCGTTAACTAGGAAAGAAAAAACCCTTTCCTGTAAAAAGTGCAAATTGTCGCTTGCGATGATCTTCCTGAAAAGGCTCGATATTTCCTCTCACAAAGAGGAGTCCTGACTCCCTGCTGTGGGAACATTACAGGCAGATTGTATTATGCTTGACTTTATATTCTATACCATAAGAATCTTGTGCTAAACCATGTTCAGTCTTCGATATATGACCCTCAGATCGTGTGTCAACATCGGAACACCGATGCCCAGGCCGACCATTCATTGCATAATGATGAATGAATATGCAAATAGAGTTTTTGTAAGAAACATCACCATTGTAGTGTCATGTTTACCTAAATCTGAAAAATTATCCGAAGGTATATCTAACGCATTGTATTTGTGATTGAAGTTCCCACGTGTGTAGTAATCACGTAGTTTAGTACCTACCTACTAAGGTTCGCAATTCTACAAGAATATCAAGATGCCAGCAGCCGGGCACAAATCCAGACTCCGGGCTGCTACTGAGAAATTCCAGATGGAAAAACTCAATAATACTTTGCTTGGCTTGGGAATCGAACCCAGGACCTCATGCTTAGCAGTAGCGCTTGCGGCCACTAGGCTAACGAGGCAGTAACATGAAACAAATCAATTTATTTGGGGTCGGCGCAACATGTCTTTTTCTTCCATACTTCTCTATTATTCCTCGGAGCTCGTGGCTAAGTAATAATTGCCGCACGGGTCGATCCATCAGGTTAAGCTACGCTTGCCGCGGTTGGTCCGTGGATGGGTGACCATCTTTACATATCAAGACCCCTCCGTGCCTCGGAAAGCACGTTAAGCCGTTGGTCCCGGCTGTCATTCGTAGATCTTTGACAGTCGTTACGGGTCGTCAGAAGCCCGAAAGTCTTGACAACCAGTCTTACCAAGGGGTATCGTATTACCCAGTTACTGGGTTGTGGAGGTCAGATAGGCAGTCGCTCCATGTAAAATACTGGTATTCAGCTGCATCCGGTTAGACTGGAAGCCGACCCCAACATAGTTGGGAAAAGGCTAGGCAGATTGATTGACTTCTCTATTATTCCTCATCTCTGTATTCACCCCCTTTCTAGCCATATCATCTTTCACACAGTTCATCCATCGTTTATTTGGTTTTCCCCTACTCTTATAGTCAATAACATTAAACATAACTTAAAACAAATATCCACTTAATTATGTCTTTGCTTGTTTACGTAACTTTATGCTTGCATCTTTCGTCCGTGGGCCTGACCCCCATGGCCCATGAGGTAAACCAAAATTACAACATTACAGCATTTAAACCCAACAAATTGCATATCGTCTCCGTAGAGCGAAAAGTCACTAAGTCTAAAAAGAAGAGTTAGAAGTTTTTCTCAAGTTCTAAGAAGTATTTCTTATAATATAAACTTTAATTTATTTCCTTTAAAATAAAGCTAAGAACATAAAGGTATGTACGTAATGACATGCCAAAATTATGATGATTTATATTTTCAAAAACTAACTCTCATTATATAGAAATCCCATAGTGGAATCAGACTCGTATCATTTGGAACCCTCATCAGTCATCCCATTGGTTCCTAACTAATTAAAAAAAACAAATCGGACCCATAAAGTCCATTTGGTTAGTAAACACACGACTTACGGACTTACCCCGTTATTTATAAACGTTGTGTAAAGTGACGTTTAGGGCTGATTTCATCAATGAAACTGAACGTGATTAGCACTTCTAAACTGCGTTTAAGAACTATCAGTGTCAATATTCCACAGAAAATGATGACACTGACAGCCTTTAAACGTGGTTTATGTGCTGATCGCGTTCAATTTCATTGGTGTAATTCGCCCTTAAATGTCAACAATGTAGGGTTAAACAGTCGCTAATCATTACTTAACTTTAAGCAACGTTTTAGAAACTAGTGTTAGTACTTACGTCTCCATAGAAACCACACGGCAAGGAAGAGTAGGAATGAAACTAGACGGTTTTTTTTAAAAGGAAATTCGATGGCATCGATCGTCACGCCCAAACCAAACTTCAAATCGAGCCGAAAACCAAATGATTCGCGGCCATTCATACTACCACAAGTCTGCAACGAAAGAATACGACGGAATCTTGTAATATTTCAATATAAATTATGTACATTATGAACGAAAGTCGATCACCTTCGTGTTTCATCAGCTGTGACCGTTTGCACTTCTGTTTATAGTATCGCTAATTAAGTAATCTACAATAGTCATGCAAGATGTTTTTTCGTAATTTTTAATCGGTGATCTGTATAGTCTAGAGTTCAGACCATTCGCGTGTTGTTTTTTGAATTAGTAAGATAAGGTCAGTTTGACCGTTCAAATCACGAAAGGTGATGAGCAGATGGACAGGCAAATACTGTCTCAAGGCTCACCTTTGGAGTTTCCATTACCTGTACTTGCCTTGCTTAAAATGTTAACAGAACACCAGAACTCCCTGAAGTTAAATCTATAGCACGGCAGGTCAAAGAGACAATTTACAACCGTCAAAATCTGAACATCTACATGGGAGTAGTTATACCTATGTATCTACAATATTAGTCACCTTTTGTTCACAATTTGCAAATATGAGAGCCATTAGGTACTACTTCAGTGTTAACATAAGATCGAACCCGTGACTAAACGGACACACAGTCGTACTAAGTTTCACTTTCCGATGTACACAGGGCGGCAGAACGCAAGAATGCGTCCAAAATACCGCTAGTCGTCCTCCACTCCTCAAGGGGACTCGGCTCTCCTTCGCGGGCTCATAAGTTATTGCGTCCACATACAGCCCATTCATGGTGGTAGCATTGAATTTACAATAACTTTACAAGAATTGTGTTAGAAACCTACTTTTTACTATTTCGTCTGCCCTCGAATCGAAGTAGGATCTTTGTTCTATTTCGTAATGGAAGTTCATGTGTGTTAATTTTGGGCGCATCATCAGAAAAAATTTATTCCATTTTTACCTGACTACGGTAAAGCCAGAAGAAGAGGGTATAATTTTAGCAGGCTATGATGTATCACTCACCCAATTAAAAAAAAAAACGGACAAGTGCATGTCGGACCACGCACATTATAGGTAGGGTTCCGTAGTTGAAAAGAATTTATCCCAAAAACAAACTTAACATTGTAGTTGAAAATCATGTTCTCCCATACATAGAAGGTTGATATTTTTAGAGCTCCACGGGACCATACACCTTTTGCGGGATGTTCGAAAGAGTTACCGTGGCCCCGGCACAGGCAACAGAAGGAATACGGGTGGGTTTTAGTCAGTAAAAGTCTGACACGCTCTCCCGCTCCGCCCAGAGCGGGAGAAGTCATTTGATGATTTCACATCCACAAAAAAAAAAAAAAAAAAAAAGGGAGCATAGACCTTAGTATTTGATATTAATTTCAACTTGATACCTCCACGCGTTCCTGAGAAAAAGGGTCTTGACAGACTGACATAAGACAGACAGACCGACAGACAGACAAACGGACAACGAAGAGATCCTGTAAGGGTTCCGTTTTTTCCTTTTGAGGTGTGGAACCCTACAATATTATCAACTTTGACCGTAAAATAAAGACATGTGCTCTAATTTGTCGAAAGTAGGTACCTATGTACTTTCACCTACTTAAAGCAAAACTGATTGCAAGTAAACATAGGTAGATACATAGTACATTACATACTACATGTTGTGATGAATATAAATAAAGAGAAATCTGTCTCCTGACTTCCAATGATATTATATAATTATAGAATACAAAAACGTGATGAATCTTACATAACAGAGAGTGTTTTATATTATCATGAATTTCTTAGAAGTCGTGCAATAAATTAATTTAGCGTGCGTTTTACTGTCTTGCTATGTTTGATCGTAGAAGGTATCTCCCTGTCTTTCAAGATATTTATATTCGCGTAGGTAATCACAATTAAACTTTATCATGGGTAATCGAACCGTAGACTGCTAATGCACACATCTGTTTCCCGACGACAAATAAGTAAGGCATGACGTCACGATATGGTCTCATTTCCACAACCACGACCTATTAAAGAAAAGTCTATGACGCGACGGTTACCGGTAAAATCGGTATATTTATTTTGTACCCAAAATCGGTTTTTGACAAAAAAATACAATATTCAATCAAATTCGTTTATTTCTTGAAAAAAAACTTACAGACTAATTTATAACGAGAGCCCATATCGGTAGAAATACCAAAAAATCGGTAGATTTGAGACCACTGGCTGTAGGGTCGGAGTGCCACAGGGAACTGTTTTAGGACTAACGAAAATCCGTAAAATAATAAATTACTTCCGAATAGACTGACTGAATCCACATCAAAAGATGTATTTTTTAGTTTTGTAACATAACATCACGCCTGTTTTGCCCGACGGGTTAGGCAGAGGTGTATGGGACACCCGCATTTCGCCAGTTACGTTTGATGTAGGTGATAGGGGGCGAGTATTGTTTAAGTTTAGATATTCAAAATTAAGGAAATGCTCTTTATTTCCAGGTGGATCTAAGCAGTCAAGACTGGTTGCGTCAGAGCGGCTGGGATCCGTCGCACGAGACCGTTCTGTTGATACATGGATACGCGGGAGGAGACGACACCTTGCCAATCGTCGTTCTTAGAGATGGTAAGTATCACGCCTCTACCATAGTAAACAAAAATAATACTTCGTATGGAGGGTTACTCGCCGCTGTACGTGTTGTACCTACTTCTTGAAAAACTTAACTCCAAGGTTCAATACAATTGACGGTATCAGATTCCCTTCCCATACTTCAAGAAAAACTTCCAAAAGTCCGAACGCATAAAACTTTCAATACTAAAGGGTGTCTCAGTAAGAGTGCACTTTTTCATTTTAAAATAAAAACAAGTATTTTATGACAGAGTTGTGATATTTTTATTGTATTGTAAAGAAGACATGTTCCGATTAAGTATGGAATAAAATATCCGGCAAATGACCCCCACAGCTCCGATGACAGGCCATTACTCTTTTCATGAAATTTTCCATGACTTTTGCACAGAGATGTGACTGTATCTCACCGATGACGCGTTGGATTTCCGATTTGAGCTCAGGAATTGTTTCGGGTTTATTCGCATAAACCCGAGATTTCACAAAACCCCAAAGAAAAAAATCGCTCGGCGTTAAATCGCACGATCTTGGTGGCCAGTTGACATCAGAATTTCGTGAGATAATGTGTTCTGGAAATCGTTGCTGCAATAAGTCGATTGTTTCATGGGCGGTGTGGCAGGTTGCGCCGTCCTGCTGAAACCACATGTTGTCCAGATTCATGCCGTCCAGTTGAGGCCACAAGAAGTCCGTTATCGGTTCGGTTCAAATCATTTATTCCCAAAAAGACAATAAAGCCACTTACATGAGAATACAAGATAATATTTAGTTTAATTATCTAATTAACCGCCACCGAGATAAGTAAGTAAAAAACTGTTTACGTAACACAATCGTAACATCATTAGAGACTTAATAAGTAATATCATTAGCCGTTATCATATTCCTGTAACGAATGCCGTTCATTTTTGTAATGAGTTTTCACAATTATAACGCGTTGTTCTTTCGAAAAGCGCTCCATTTTTAATAATCGGAATAAACAGAGGTGACAGCTGTCAAATTTCAGAGTTGCCACTTGCATGAATAAAAATATTCCAATTTTAAAAAGTGCACTCTTACTGAGACACCCTTTATAATATAATAATATACTTAATGTAGGTATTTAATGTAATTATAATGGCATTGTCAGTTTCGAACTACTTATTATGGGAGGCTGGTACGCGCAGTGAATAATTTCTCTGGCAATGGCAGAGTGACAGTTAAGTATGCTACAGGCACTTCCGCAGACCCGTTACAGTTCTGATCGAAGGCACAACTTATTCACATTGACAACAAACCAAAGTACCTACATGTAGATTTAATGGTTGGGTTATCTTTCCCACTGGCGGACTAGGGGGTGGGGGGGGGGGGTATGTGCGGTAGGGGTAAGCGACAATTTGTACATTTTACGGGAAAGGGTTTTTTTCTTTCCTAATTAACAATGTTTTCATTTACGATGATAATTTCTTACAACAATAAGGTCGTGTAAATTTAAAATAAAATTTAAGAGTAATCGCGACAAGATGTAAAACTGTCTAATTAAGAAGTTACGAAGAAAAAATAGGATTTTTCCTGAAAAGGCTCGATATGTTCAGTAAGTAAAAGGCAGTTTGTAGTTGCGAGTTCCCCTACGTATGCTAAACACAGGGTGTAAGGGACAGCCCTCCGCAAACTAACAGGGTGCATTCAGCTCCTTATTTTGAATTATATTCCACCGGAAATATTCTCAGGAAAATTTTCATTTTTTAAATCGTATTTTCAGTTACTATTCCTTTATTTCAATGTAAAATTACATTCTCTGTACGCAGCACTCCATTTATGTAAATAAAACAGCTTTAATTAAAAAATCAGCAATGGATGTATTTCAACATGCATTGCTGATTTTTTAATTTTTTAATTGATATTCAGCGGCCTAAGGCTCGCTGCGCTGCCGTTCGCCTACGCGCGTTTTGCCACGGTAACGTTACATTGCGTGTGAGGTAATAAAACAAATCAGGTTTATTGGATTCCCATAACGTTCCTGAAATAATTTCATGTACCGGTCATCTTAGTATGATATACTGAATTCAGCCCATCAGTCTGCGGAGGGCTGTCCATTACAGCCTGTATAAACGTAGGGTAAAATGTTCGAGCACGCTGCGTTCGCTCTTGCATCCCACATTCTTTTTTTTTTTAATAATATGCTACGGTGCTACCTTATCTATCCCGAGCGCGGTGCTAGAATTTTCGAACTTGCTTTATAAGTACAAATTAACGTTCAAAAGAAAATTTAACTTATGCGGAGTGCTAAAATTTTCGAGCAATCTTCGCTCGCTCTAGCATTCTATATTCGTCTAATGCTCTAACTTTTTAGTATAAGTAAAAATCCACCCCACCCACCATCCCACTGGAGTCTGGCGCCAAGCAGCTTGCTGTGTTCCGTCGGTATGTGGGAGTGCCAGTGCCTTCTGGGTAAGCTCGCTCCATCGTCGACTTTGTCTCTGTCATCTCTGACCTAGACTAGAGTCAAGAGCAAACCTATCTCAAAAAAAAAAAGTCCCCAAAGTGTTTGTGTTTGTAAGTCAGAAGAAAAACTAACCTTTTAGAGGCAGTGCGCTTAAAATGTTGAGCTCGCTTCGCTCGCTCTTACATACTACTTCTCAAACTTTTCTGCATACTTGGGCGGGGCCCCCATGTAGTTTTGCCCCCCCCCCCCCCAACAGGCTTAGTCCGCCACTGATCTTTCCTCCTAAAGGCCTCGCAAATTCTATTGGATAATAATAAGTAGATACCTATATCTAAATATGTTAACAATATTACGCCTTTCTAACTGGAGAGATCCAAGGGCGCACAACCACCGATCCTAAAGGTCAAATAAATTATGCTAACCACATCTCATTATTATGGATGGCATAAATTAGTCTGTTAGTCATAAATAAGGTCCCATGGGCCATCGTACCTACGCATTATTACAAAAAAAAAATTGCCTTCTTCAAGTTTCAAGAAATCACGACAACTGAAGAATAGCTACTTTTTGATCCAAGTGTTGAAAGTTATTTTCATCGCACGAAGCGAGGGCTAAACGTAGCCAAGAGCGCAATGACAAATAGTAACGCGTATCAAGCGACGATTTTCAACACACTTGCAAAAAAAAAAGAAATTCTATCCTCTTACCTAATTGCAAAGAAAATACAGTCCTTTTTGTAAGCAAACCGCATCTTTTATTGCGGCGAGGTGCCATAAATAACCATTATCAGCTTCCCCGGGATCGTCGCCAGACGTGAAAGTGTAAGTGTTCGCGGTGCAATATTGTCATGTCGGCAGCAAGTCAGTTGCGTACGCGCCTCATTACAATGCGCGTAGCTCCCACGGCTTTCTCTACTATATGTTGCAGTATACAAATAGCAGTTCGACGACCTGCATATCAGCATTGACAGTCATAAAAATTGTATCACTATGCATTGCATTGTGTGAGGCAAAACTGACTTTACTTAAGTCATCGTAAAAGAGATTTTCTTTTACAGTGTGGGCTTTCCTCAGAAGATCATTTCAGACACGGATCTACATGGTCCACATGATTTGACCAAGATTATTTCTGGACTTTAAAAGAGACTTTGACCCCTGAGTTTGTTTCGCCATTTTCTCTCAGAGGTAGTCAGATAGGAAAGTAAAATGTGATATTCTATGATTCCTAATAGGTTTTCCTACTCGTAGATTAACGTCTCTATTCTCTGTCTCTAAGTGCTACGTTCTTACCACCGACGACGTGCGGTTATTTTGTTAACGCGACGTGACCTAGTCAACATAGTTCCTTCCTACCTCCGAATCCGACGCTGCGGATTAGGGTCCGTTCACACAGACCGGCTCGGAGAGGAGAGCAGATTCTTATCACGTTGAAAACAGAGTTTTTAGTATTTGTAGTAAGGTTTATTTTTGCATGTGCACTGCTTTTGTCATTAAGAATGCTCGAACGCGCTTGGTGTGAAATAATAAGAGGAGCTGACCGGCTCCGATCGCGTACTTTTTCTCGTTCGCGCAGCCGTTCGGCTCCGATTGCATGTTCTTTCTCGCTCGCGCAGCCGATCGGCTCCGATTGCGTGCTCTTTCTCGCTCGCGCAGCCGATCGGCTCCGATTGCGTGCTCTTTCTCGCTCGCGCAGCCGATCGGCTCCGATTGCGTGCTCTTTCTCGCTCGCCAGCCAATCGGTTTTGTTCTGCTTCAAAAAATCTTCTAACAAATATATTTCTTCATTGGAGCTACCGGCTGCGAGTGCATCCGACCGGCTCCGATCGCATCCGCTTTCAGATAGCTTCCAGCCGGTCTATGTGAAATAGTTGGCGGCTCCGCTCCGACCAACTCCAAGCGTATACGATCCGGTCTGTGTGAAAAGAAAAATACGCGCCGATGCTCTCCGAGCCGGTCTGTGTGAACGGACCCTTAGGCTTCGTTCGTAGGTACTCTTCCTTAGTTCGAACTCGCCCGGCTCGTATATACTGGATGATTTTTTTTACCGTCTCGAAATTTTTACAGGGTGTTCTACCCATGAACATGAACAACTTTCACTATGGGACCAACTCTGAAATCACGAAAAAAAAATCTACTGTTTAATAGAAAAGTTCAAACCTACTTGACCAAAATGTATGAAACAGCCGATTTTTTTTTCGTGATCTCATAGTTGGTCCCATAGTGAAAGTTGTTGATGTTCATGGGTAGAATACCCTATAAAAATTTCGAGACGGTAAAAAAAATCATCCAGTATATCTACCAGTACCTACATGTAAGTATAGCTAGAAGGCGCAAAAGTACTTATGGTAAGAAAAGTGCTGGTATGATTTTTATTTATTTTTATACGTGGTATAAAATTAACGTTAGGTAGGTAAATACTTACTATTCGTGTTTTTTCAACATATAAGTATGAAATAGAATCAACATTAATAAATAAACAACATATATAATGTTGTTAAAGTTTTAATTATTGTATTACAAACTGTGAGTTTGACGAGGTTAGATAAACGAATGGTTCCATTCAACGATCGTATAATACTGTAGTATTAGTACTAAAAGTCTGTGAGCTAAGCCGCAGGCAGACAGACGGACGGCCGTGGCGAAACCATAAGGGTTCCTCGTTGACTACGGAACCCTAAAAAGGACGCATCCACCACATTTGCACCCACTATTCCTGCATTGTGTTCCTATGAACTACGAGCATCAAAACTTTATTTTAAATGAGTATTGTTCCAGCGTACCTCCGCCGCGGTGGCTACAACGTGTTCATGCTGGACTGGGGCGCGCTGTGCCAGCCTCCGTGCTACGTGGCCGCAGTCCACAACCTTCGGCCCGTCGCCCGGTGTGTGGCCGACGCACTCACAGCCTTGCGCCGCGCCGGCCTTAGGACAGACAACCTCACCTGTGTGGGACACTCGCTCGGCGCGCATCTGTGTGGCATTATCGCTAACTATCTGACGTTTAGGATGAATAGGATTATTGGTATGTATGGTTGAACTCGTCCAACACGTAACTATGGTATTCGTGACTGTAACATCCCCCTTTTGTGACAATAACTACATCTCTCTGGAAACTGATAGCGGTAGTGCGTAGGCATAGGTATCTAAGAATATTCTTTTCACACTACCTGCTCGATAATGTCCAATTGCGAGATCACCTCAAGAGTAAACCACCCTCCAACATACAATACCATTACTACAATGGCATTCTAACATGTCCGCACTGGTGCACGCACCTTTACTATCAAGATAGGTTACCTAAAATATGCATAAAAGATGAAAGGGATGAATATAAATGTGAATAAGATGAAGGTCATGGTGTTTGAAAGAGAAGAGGACGTATCGATGTGTGATGTGAAAATAAATGATAAAAGTGTGGAGCAAGTAAGTGAGTTTGTATAAGTATTTGGGGAGTCTGTTTACAAGGGATGGAAAGATTGATGAAGATGTGGAAAGGAGAGTTAATGCGGGAAATAAAGTGAATGGTGCTATGCATGCGATTGTGAAGGCCCGACGAGCTGTTCACAATGGTGTGCTGGTGCCTACGCTTATGTATGGAAGTGAATGTTGGGTGTGGCAAAAGAAGCATGAAAGTAGAATAGATGCTATGGAAATGCGTTCCTTGCGAAGCTTGTGTGGTGTGACTATGAATGATAGACTGAGGAATGATGTGTTAAGGCAATGGTGCGATTTAAAAGAAGATGTAGTGACAAAAATTGAAAAGAGTATGCTTAGATGGTTTGGTCATGTTGAGAGGATGATTGAAAGTCGACTAACAAAAGGTATTTAACACGGCAGGTGTGAGTGGAAACGCCGGAAGGGGACGCCCTAGGAAGACATATCACTATATGTACCAATAAGATCACTATCTTATTGGTTGGTTTGTTATTGGTGATGTTCTTCAGGAAGGTCAGGTGCGTAGTACTCGGAATCGGCGTGCGTGTATGACCAGATGTATGAACGTAAACGAGGCAAAAGCACGCAGCGGGTCGCGAGTGCTCTGAGGGTTCAATATAACAATGCCTTCAGGGTGTTGATGGGGCTGCGTAGCTATTGCAGTGCATCAGCGATGTTTGCAGAGTCACATGTAGATGGATATCATGCCATAATTAGAAAAAGAGCAGCATCATTGATAAGCAGAGTGAGAGGCAGTCCTAACGGCTACCTGAAGGTCATTGCTGAGCACATCGAGAGTCCTATCTGGAAGCACTGGGTTAGCCTACATATAGGATAATTGTTATAGTTTGTTTTTGTATGTGTGTATTACTAACATAGGTAGTTCATAAGTTTCATTGTATTACTAACACTCTATGGACAACCAAGTCTGAAATAAAGTATAAATAAATAAATAAATAAAAGAAGTATGTAAGGATCGTAGCAGGTGGCGTTCTGTAGTTTCTGCCTACCCCCATGGGATGAAGGCGTGAGTTTATGTATGTAGGTATAGGTTACATTAGCCACATTAGAGCACGCGCTCGTAACATATGGTCGTCGGGAACAAAAATAGTCTAGTCACCGTAGCCGAAATCGGCATACGATACTAATGTCCAATTATATCACGGATAACTATATCGAGCTGTGATATAATTAAGTACTATAATAAGTCCTGCAAACCTAAGCTAAATTAGTAACTCCCTGGCTTCGTTGCGGTGACATAAGACACTGCTTTATTCCCTTGGCGAATAATCTACTATTTACTCTTATTAGCTCTGGCTGCATACTACTGCAAGCACCTATATTATCAGAGGTTAATAAGTGCGCTTTGCTAAAGTGTCGTTTTGCGATGACTTCGACTTTCGAATTTTTGAAATTACCTATTATTCACAGCCAAAACTGGTTTGAAAAAAAATCTTTGTTTCTTAAATCTATTCTACATTAAACCATCTTAAATTTTCCAGGGTTAGACCCAGCACGTCCCCTGATCCGTTCAGCGCCAGCACTCCGCCTGGACCCGGGCGACGCGCGCGCTGTTCACGTGCTGCATACTAACGCGGGGCGCTACGGCGAGGCGGCGCGACTTGGACACGCAGACTTCTGTCTCAATGGAGGACGGAGCCAGCCGTATTGTGAGGATACGCCGAGTGAGTACAGGGGCCCCACGGTACCATTGGGTATGAGCGAGTCAGCTCAATTGGACAGTTACAGATGCTACAAAAACCGTATGACACTTCACATTCCGTTTACCAATCCATAAATAAATTAGGATACGAGAGAATGATGATAATGACTTCACTTCCCGTATTGACCTGAGAAGCCGTACGGTAAGCCCCAGAGGGTTCAGCTATAAAGATAATATGACACGTCTTTACTGGTCCATGTTACGATTTGGTGAATTTAATGTTCTAGTCTTCTCGTCGACGAAAAGAGTGTCGGTCGGTAATTAATATTGTTTTCTTCTTGTTCTGTTCTAAAAAGCAAAGATATTTTCGTTTTCGTCACTACTTGCCCGACTGATATCATTCTTTTTAATTTTTTGAAGGCATTATGAGTTGTAGGTCGCGGGTTCGAACTCAAGCAGGCATTTTAATTTGGTGTAAATTATTTCATCACCACTGCTCTCAAAACGATAAAGGAAAACATCGTGAGGAAACCGGCATGTCCTAGAACCAAAAATTCGAAGACATGTGACATCCACCAACCCGCACTGGGCCCGCGTGGTAGATTACAGCCCACTCCCTCTCACCGAGAGGAGGCCTGCGTCCCAGCAGTGGGAACATTATATAGACTGATTATGCTAGATGCTCCTACCTAAAACATCTTAATTCATCATCTCATTCATTAATTTTTTTATTTTAATTACATTCTCATTCTTCATTTTTTTCAATTTAGTTAAGTTCTTTGGAAGAATTACAGCTAAACAAAACAGAATAAAAATAGTAAGTGTACAGTTACTTACTATTTTTATTCTGTTTCCAATCACAAGTCTTCACTTATAAAAACAGAATAGTGACGAACACAGCTCTGCGAATACTTATTCTCTCTGCTTGCGTGTAGACGAGGCGCTGTGCAGCCACATCTGGTCGATCTGCTACCAGGCGGAGAGTCTGTTCCGCGCGCGCGAGGCGGCGCCGTGCGGGCGTCGATGTTCGGTCAAAGTCCCGCCTTCCAGGGCTTCGGCACTGCCCGTGCCTATAGGACAACCTGCGCCTATGAGGTTAGTAATATCTGCTAATTTTGACACCGGTTTTTACGTAGAAACGAGTACGTTCAGCAGAAAGACGACCACTACTGGACATAAAAACACCCTGAAGCATTGCCATTAGGACCGGGCCTACGCTTCCCGCATTCAGAGGATTCTCACGGTCTTTTGTTCAGCATTGCTATTGACAACCATTCGTTCTGTCGTGTCGAAAATGACACATTCTCGATTACCTGATTTGCCTTCCTCTAACGGCAAATAGCTGTTGGATAGTACCTAAGTAGTTCCCAAAACAAGCTAAGAATGCAAGGCGTCAAGTGGTTTTTATATATTTTTGCGAAAAAGACTCGTTTTTGTGTTCCTAATCCTAAATGCTCGGAAATTGGAGTCCACCATTTTCCGAAAGACGCTTGTGGCTATAAAGCTATTCGTAGGGATATAAATCCACATAAGTCGGAAACACTTTGAAGAAAGGGATTACGAGGAAATAAACAATATTTAAAGTTTTTAATTCTAACACTTTCTGAGTCGAATAAATATTGATTTAAAATAAGGAAATCACCGAAAATAACAAAATAGTGGATTAAAACCATAGTGATGAATGAACACAAAATGGAATGAATGAACGAAATGTTAAATTAGTTGTACCGACCTTCCCCATGTGCTCCGCCCCCTGCTAGGTACTTCAAAACAGGTCTTCCTAGATACAATAAATACTTTCAGACAAGTGTGTTCTACCTAACTCTTTCTACATTCCAGTGCGTCAGGCGCCTACTGTCTAGAAGACTTCTCGACGCCCTTCTGCCCGTATACCTCAGGGTTGAAGGAAGGGGACCATCGTTGTTGTCTGGACGAACTGTACGCCGCCGCCGCCACAGCCGACCCACCGCGCAAGAGGCCGCGACCTGTGCGCCTGCGCGGACCACGGTATAGGAATAATGATAGCGATAACTATACTGTAGTATAAGATATGTATAATAATTATAATATATCATCACGCCTGTACCTATTATCTGAAGAGGTAGGCAGAGGTGTAGTAAGTCGGTCGATACGGTTTTTTGGCGCTCGAATGACGTTGATAGGGTGGCGCTGTTGGAAAACATTTAGTGCAATTGTTTTGTGAAATGTATTGAATAAACAAGATCGCGGCGGTAGTTCCGATTTTGCTCACGCGTCAAAAGATTCTGGTACAGCTATAATTTGGGACGAGCCTATATACAGGGTCAAATTAAATTAGCTAGCGAAACTCAATGTGATGGGTGTCGATATCTAAACAAGATCAATCAAAAAGGAAATTTATTTGACGAGTTTTTTTTGGGGTCTTCAACCGCATGTAGTGTAGTCACTTGAAATATCAGTTTTATTTGTGTAAACTTTACAGACATGACGGGTAACGATATCTAAACACGAGAAAACAAAAAAACAGATTTTCATAACACATACTTCAATACAGATATTCTATTTCACGAAGTCCGTTCGGCTTTGATTGTAGTAGTGACGTATCCCAACAAGCGCGCTTGTGTGTATAAAAGTGGGTAACGTCTGCGGAGTTTCACTAGCTAATTTAATTTGACCCTGTATATTGACATCAAACGGACACGAGACTCAAGGCTCTTACTGAGATATGCCTAATGAAAAAACCTAATATCACTGTGCCCGACTCTGGGATCGATCCATGCTCATCAATCGCAAGTGCGACCAATAGATTACCGGGATGTACCTAGTCGAAAGGTGTCAGACTGTCAGCTTTAAACCTTTGTTCAAACATGTTTTGTAGTTACATGATTATTGTAATGTTTTTTGGAACGAAGTTCTTTAACGCTTTGAGGGACACTATACGGCTATAGAAGTAATAATAACAAAACTACTGTTGTGTCTCGTTTACGACCCGCAGTGTTAACGCGGCTTGCGGTAGGAGCAAACTGGTAGAAATTGTCACGTGACGAAAGAGCTTTACGCCCGAAAAAGTCAAGTTTCAAGTGTCAAAAATTTTTGATTTTCAAAACAGAACCATCTAGTCTAATACTTTTATTAGAAGGCTCTGTATTTAGTTCTTATTTTATTTATATAATGAGAAACAAAAAAACAAAACAAAAAAGGATTGCTTTTACAAATATTTAAGTTATAAAAAAATCTGTGCAGTAAATGTGAAATATAAAAACAAAAGTATTACATATGTACCTAAAAACAATACACAACCTACGAATGAACCGTATATTTACAAAATTACCTAAATATGTATGATAAGTGTAAATGTGTATAGATTGGAGAAGTTTAGCCAAAGAAATCTTACCATTTAGTAATATTGAATAAATTATTACTTTTACATGAAATTCGTTTCATTTTAAATGGAATTTTTGTATACCTAATATTAAGGGAGTCAAGTAAAAAACAGAAATTTTAGAATAAATCCTATTTAATACTAATTAATATTAGAACTAAAATCACATCGTGAAAACCGTGTACAATTTTGACACAAACTTATAATATACATACCTCCTTACTAATAAACATATTATATCAGGTGAATAGTTACACACCGATTTCTCTCTTTCAGTCGTCAGTAATTTGACTTTCGAAAGAACTATACAGACGCTATACAACGTTTACGTTTACGTTAGGAAGTTAGCTAATAGTAGTGTTGCTAAACAGTGCCAAAAACGTATCTCTTCAAGGGCCATAGAACGAAGTTTTAAAGATATCATTGTTCCATTGTTAAAAAGGGATAGGGCTAATCGTCATGCTGCTCCATCTCTGTCTCGCACTGGAAAATGATGGCTCTATCTCGTGAAAATACGATATCGCTTGTGACGCCTGTCTTTTAAAAAAAGATGAATTTAAAGGAGACTTTCGTTTCAACAATAGCATGAACACTGAACAGTAAGACTTACAAAATATAATTTACGCGCTGCTATTTTTGATCTATTTATCAAAAAAAAAAAAATGTGGGAATATATATTTTAAACACAGTTCATTTTAACATGCTTTTTGAGAAATCAATCGACTACTATTTTACATTTTAGCGGTTAATATTACAACTTTATAGGATTGGGAATATCGCTTTGAAGGACACTATACGGCTCTAGCAGTTTTAACAATAAAACTTCTATTGTGTCTCGTTTGTGTCCCGCAATGTACAACTACCTACATTATTATATTGCAGCCATTTGTCTCAAATATAAGTACTTCACGTGAAACGTGATGCAAGTCTAATAATACAACTGTTAGGTACTGCTCAGTGCATTTCGACGGCAAAAAACGCAACTACAACTATCCGAAATGCGCCCGAACTACAAAGATATTTTAGAAACAAACAAAGAAACTTGCAATAAGTAATTCAACCATGTAAAAAAGCGCATCTCAAAAAATTACAGTTGTATACCTCTGCTCTGTGGCCGTCGAGTTAGTAATAGGGTGCCAAGAATGTGTCTGAAAATTGGACATGAAAAGTCGCGATTTGACGACTATACGAATGCGGAAGAAACTTTGATTTTTATTTATATCGCACTAAACTGTACTGATTACTAAAGGCTGGCCATTTGGATGGTTATAAACTCACACGCATATAAACAAGCACTACCAACCCGCAAATCGACACCAGCAATTTATACTACGCTAACTCGAAGTTTAGGTAAAAACGTTTTTTTATGCCAAGTTGCTTAAAATGTGTTTTTATATATGTCATAAAAAATCGTAAAAAGTACGCTTTTTTGAGTTAGCGTAGTATAAATTGCTGGTGTCGAAATAATAAGCACACATTTTTTCTAGCAAGATTTTAATACGTCCATTTTTTTATTGCCATTGGCAACCATATCAGTCCACAGATGCATTATCAAGTTAGTATTGTTGTCAGCTCTTATTGCCAGACATGAGAAGAGAAAGAAGAGCTGCCTTTTCTTTCTCCTTCTTTCTTACTACGTCGAGGCTGCGCGTACGCCACGTACTCTTCCTTAGCTTGATTGGTCTACTGCCAACGTAGCGACCTACAATAAAAATCGAATTAATGGGAGATACTTAAGCTTGTTTGTAGCTTAGCAGTCTATTGAAATCGTCAGTAAACAGTTCGATTGACGCCGTGGCTAACTAAATGGGTTTTTCAGGTCTGAGTGTAAAAAAACGTATATTTTAAAGAAGCTATTGCTCGTGGTTTCATTTCACAGAGAATGACAATTATTTCATGTATACTTGGATAAAAGTATTAGAACGTAATAAATAATCTTGGGCATGGTCTATCTGTATGCCAATTTTTAGCATACATTTATATTTTTGTAAGGATTCTGTTGTGATCAAACTGTTACTGTAATAAACTTACCATCCATCTCCTTCATAGCCTTGATGAAGTCTCCAGGGTCCTTGAAGCTGACGAAACCGAAACCTTTGCTCTTGTTCGTCCGCTTGTCTCTTATCACTTTAGCTCTTTGGAACGAGCTGTATTTACTGAAGGTGCGCGTCTAAAAACAAAAGAATAATAAACTAAGCCCCTGTTGTATGAAATAAGTAAAATATCTGTTTTTTTTTATATACATATGAAAAATTGCACATTTTCTAACTCAAGAAATTGAAAATATCCCTTGGTTTTGTTCAGGTTGGAGGTTCTTTTAAAACCACTACGCCCGTCCCTCGAGTTATTTTGTCGACTTACATAGAAAAGCTTAAGAATATAAGAGCGAGCAAAAGCGAGCTCGATGTTTTGATCATTCAAACAGAAAAAAGAGTTACTTTGTCGAGCTATGCAGGCATGAATCATGGAATGCATAATTTAAGAGCGAACGAAGCGAGCTCGAATAATTTTGCACAATTTAGTATATGTTTCCAGAGAAGCTGAAACTCATTTCACTCAGCACTTTATGGAACTTTTGGGTTGGGTAATCTAGCTTTAATCTTTTTTAATACCAAAAAAATTAAATGTTAGCCGTCGCGCCCCCTCGTCGGTGACTTTACGCCCCCCAAGGGCGGGCCGCAGTCAAAGACTATTTTCAGTTGAATATGTTGAAAAATATTCTTTGTATAAGGCAACGTGCACATGCATTGATCAGAACGAGAAATTTTAGGATCACGTGGCAGTTTGACACTGCATTTGAATTTAACCATGTTGTCGTGAGTCGTGTGACCCCAACTTTTTACAGTTAAATATCGTAAAGAACAGCATGTGTCAACTGCCGCTAACTGTAAATACTCACAAGCAGCTCATCTGTGACGTCATTTCCGAGGTCTCCACAGAACATGCGGAAGTCATCGTCAGTCCAGTCCAGAAGCGTCACATCCTCCCAAACCTGACCTCCAGCTGTCCTGACCACCTGGCAAGGAGTAACAATTTTATATTAAATACAGGGTGTTATTATTAATATTGTGTTGTGCTGACTTGTGCTGTTCATAGGCAGCCACCACACAAAAAACTGACTTACCGAGACATAAAATAGCGCATTATCGGTGTGATATTTTTCATTGCACTTTTATGTCCACTATAAAGCACAAAATGTAAGAGCAAAAATGGGTAGCACGACAATATGGAGTGGCATCATCTGCCTGCATTTTCCCAACTATGTTGGAGTCGACTTCCAGTCCAACCGGATGCAGCTAAATACCAGTATTTTACATGGAGCGACTGCCTATGTGACCTCCACAATCCAGTTACTGGGTCGTGCGATACCCCTTTGGTAAGACTGGTTATAAGACTTTCGGGGTTCTAACGACCCGTATCGACTGTCAAAGATCCACGAATAACAGCCGGGACTAACGCCTTAACGTGCTTCCGAGGCACGACAATATGGAGTGTAGCCTAGCGAATGCACAAGCTTTCGTGATCCTTCTATTGTTTTCTCGAGACGTAAAATTGACGCTGATTGTCGTAGATGCAGTTTTTGAGATGATCTGAGGGGCAATTCCCGTATTTTTTAAAACCTCGCATTCTAATCTGTCTCAAGTAGCCAAAAACGTTCATTACCCATGACAGCACCAAGTTTGACACCACCAGTGATGTCACGGGGAATGAACGTTTTTGGCTACTTGAGACAGAATGCGAGGTTTTCATTTTGACGAGTTATGCGAACATAAATGTAGGGAGCAGCTGATTTTTATTTTCGCGATTTCAGGTTTGGTCCCATAGTAAAAGTTGTTTATAATGATGAGTACAATGACCCTTTAAGAGGTTGTGCGTTAATTATGTTACACCTTGTATATGTGCTTTCCATACTGTATGTACTAGCTTTTGCCCGCGGTTTCACCCGCGTGGATGTCGGAAAATATCCCACGGGAACATACTACCGAGATTAAAAGTACCTTAGGGTGCTTACATAAAGAAACAAGTTTTCGGTACAAACAAATACGTGCGGGTCGGTACCGATCGGTACAGGGTTAGTAGAGTAGTCTGCACCGACAAATTTAAACCTGTTTCTTTACAAGTGGGCACATAAGATAACATGGGAAAATTATACCCGCACCGATCGGTACCGACCCGCACAGACTCGCCTGTACCGAAAACCTGTTTCTTTATGTAAGCACCCTTATATGTTAATCCAGGTTATAAACTATCTGTGTACCAAATCCAAATTCGTTCAGCCGTTTTTGCGCCAATCCGGAACATACAAATAGACAAATGGACAAAAATACTACATAACACATAACATCACGCCTTGTTTCCCCGAAGGGTAGGCAGGGGTGTACCTAAAGTACACCCACATTTCGCCAGTTATGTTTAGGTAAGTCCCATGTAATAGGGGGCGAGCCTATTGCCATAAACACACAAAAATACTAAAAACTATATTTTCGGCATCAGACTCGTCCCACACCTCGTCGTAACTTTTTTTCAAAAATATTCAATGTACAGTTTTGACTTCGTTAATATTTTACTATACGTAATTATGTATATAGATATATAAGGTACAATAAGCAAAGTGCACTTTTTAAAAAGTCAGTGTTCAGCCGAGTGCGTGCAGAATAGGTTTTAGAGGTAAATGGGTCAAATGAGAACTCTTTACAAATAATATTAAAGTCCTTACTCGCTCGTACTGCGTATGAGATTATGACATACTTGCGCGATCAATTAAGTCGCGTTTGTACCTTTTGTCACAAAAACATTCATAAAAACAATCGCATATTCGCGCGACGGTCGGTTTGGGTTAGGACACGGAGTCAGGTTACAAGGTCAAGACATAAAAGTCACATTACACTCGTACCTAAATATTTCAGTCTCTTTTCTGATATAAGGTATAGTGAAGCATTGTACCTTCCTGTTCTTCTTCTCCTTCTTAGGCTTGGCGACGGTGTCGGGCACGCTGATGCAAGGCGGGGGAGGCGCCACAGGCGCGGGCTCCGGTGCGGGCTCCGGGCGCGGCGGCGGCGGTGGCGGGGTGCGCTTCTGTAACACACATCACTTCAATATTGAAGGCTGATTTGATTCACTTACTACTTGGGCAGTAAGGCGTTGAAATTGACGTAGTTCTGGGTTTTCTGGTAGAGCTGCTTGCAATTTGAAGTGTATTCAAAACTATTTTGCTGCCTTAATTGTAATTCATACGGCCTAGCAGAGGCGAAGCGCGCTAACAACTCCATTCCTACCGGCTTCCCTTTGGAGGATCGAAAGTGTAACTTCACCTACCACCATTGAAAAATAGTACATTCAGTAATGTCTACGACTGCCAAATAATATATAATTGCAACAAAGACACAAATTGTTCTAAATAAGCCGGCGCCACAACGTGATAATCGTATTTGTGTGACTATTTATAACTGAACAATTTCTTCTTCGGCTTCCCTCCTACGAAATGTCAAGCCTCGCCACTGCGGCCTAGTAGTGAGTAAACAGCTAACGAGTCACGCACAATGGTCCACCCGCAGGACTGAGTGTAGAAAACAAACTTTCTAACATAGAACAACAGCTAACGAGCAAGTCGGCTTATGTACAAGTTAGGGCTTATGTACAAGTTAGGGCTTAGGCCATAAGTACTTGCTATGATCAAACCTCATTCTTTCTTAAAAAAACAACAACATGTTGTTGTTGTTTTTTTGGTTCTCTATACAGGGTTAAATTAAATTAGCTAGCGAAACTCCGCAGACACGAAGGGTGTCGATATCATAGTATGATAAAGCCAAAAAAAAATATGATTTATGATTTTAAATTTTAAAAAAAAACGAAACCTGACTGCAAAAACACATAACTGAAAAGACAAAAACAACCATTATAATCTATAGAATTTTGGTATCGCAAGCGGGGACAAACAAAAGTTACACCACATATGAGGTTGGTTTGTCCCCGCCTGCAATACCAAAATTCTATAGATTTAATATCAATACTTTCCTATCTGAATCGGATTATGATCACAATTTCATGGGTTTTATTTTTTTGCACGGAACCTTAATTCTTTTTCTAAAATAAAAGTAGCCTAAGTTACTCCTTATAACATCATGAATCTGTCAGTGAAAGTCTCATCAAAATCGGTCCAGCCGTTTCGGAGATTAGCTGGAAAAAACAAACAGACAAAAATTTTAGAAATTATATTTTCGTTGTAAATATCGTACTTTCATATGCATTTAGTAAAAAGCTGTTATTTTGACATTACAAACACACCTTCAATTTTATTTATTTGTATAGGTATTTGGAATTGACTCATTACTATTATATACATATATATATTGCTTTTATTTGATACCGATATTGTTGTATTTTATTTTCAAAAACTTTCCCCTCCCTTTTTTGTGTATTTCCAGATACAATATATAAATATTATATAACCTATTTCACTCTCACAATTAAGACGAATCTAACGACCGCACATGTGTTAAAATCCATCAAGGCGTTTAGGCTATAGAGCGACCAAAGAAATAGACATACATACATACCTCTCTAAAAACATTACCCTCCTTCTGGGGCAGTCGGGTAAAAATGGGGTCAACAACTTCTGTTCTTGAAGTTTCGAAACCGAGTTATCCTGTTTAGATATTGATATCCATTACGTACGTGATGTCCACAACTGATGTTATTGAACTGATACTTTCAAGTAACTACAATACATTGGGTCGTCAAGCCCAAAAAAAATTATCAACAAAGCGTTTTTTTCGTTTTATCATGTTTATATATCTGCGTCTGCGGAGTTTAGCTAGCTAATTCAACCCTGACCTTGACACTGTATTTATCAACAACAAAAATATAGAGAACCACCATCCACTGCTTCTAGGTAAGTGCTGAATAAAGAATGAGCTTCTTGAGGGCTGTCTAACCTAATGTATCTTTTCACATTCAAACAGTGATGACTCTCACAATAATTTGAATAAATGTTTTTTGAATTTGATTGACTTCATTTGCAAAGACAAAAACAAACAAACAAAAAAACTTGTAAAACTATGAGTGCCTTACCCTCTTCCGACTTTCTTTCTCTTTCTTCTCATCATCCTCTTTAGGTTGCTTGTAGAGCTTGGGTGCTGCAGAGAGCACCACAGGCTGCGGCTTGGGCGGAGGAGGTGGTATCAGCTGTGGGCCCGGGAGGCCAGGGCGGAGGAACGTTAGGGCAGGCGGGAACCCACCCTCTGCGCCGCCTGGACGTATCCGTACCTGGTGATGCAAAGTGTTAGTATCCTGGCTCCTGAAATACAGGTTCTCTAACCTAGCTCTGGAGCCAGGGTTTCAAATTTCCTGTAACCTGTTTATGGCAATAAAAATTCATTTATTATTTATTTATTATTTGGAATTGAGCTTTTAAAAACAAATGGCGCCGACAAAACAGTCTCAGGTTATCTTGGTACTGCTTCAATATCCAACTGTAAAGGATTCCAGATGTAGTGTTTTGAAATATATATTTTAAAAGTATATGAACTATCAGCTAGAAAAGATCTTTATAAACTATTACTGTTACTGCTAGCCTGTATCATCCCACTGCTGGAAAAAGGCCTCTCCCCAGGACTTTCAGCTCTTCTCCCCAGGACTTTTGAATTATTGTCAAAGACCAAGTCTGGAATCCATAGGTCCAAATGGGAAGAATGCACATATCCATAATTTATCGCTTGAGTGACAAAGGAAAGTTTCCTTTCATAACCTCTTTCATGGACCAGTAGACCAGTCATTTTCTTTTCTTTTCTTTCTTATCTTTATAAATAAATATTTTGATCGAGATCTTTATAAAACAAGGCATAAAATAAATTTAGTACAAATTGCATACATCCCACCCCAACCACTTGACAAAGCAGCTTTAGCTTGATTTCATATTTTATTCTACTTCTCTTATAGACAGTTAACGCTAAAACAATCTGCACAAACCATAAGAAGATAGCCCATGTCATGATGAAGATCTTAGCCAGTCAGCAAGTTAGTAACCAGGCTGTGTATTTGACACTTTCGGGGAAGGTAAACGCCCATATATATCATAACAATAAAACTTATATTGTGTCAAGTTCAGTGTCAGCGAAAGTGTTAAAACTGCCACTGTTATACACCGTTTTATCTATTAGTATTGAACCATAAAATCACCTGTGAAGGCACCATGATAGAGGGTGGTGGTGGTGGGGGTGGTACAGTGGGGTACATCATAGACATGTCAAAGGAAGGCATCATGGGCGCCGCAGCGCGCTCCAGCTGTTGCTGCACGGCGCCGAACGTGGCCGCACCGATCACGGCTCGGGAGACCACGCTGACGCCGCCGTCACCACCAGAGATCTCCGCTTCGAACCTGGTAATACAAGTTAGAAATGGTGCATTGGCACATGTGAGCAAACTGCAACAGTAGGATGGAAGGTGTGAAATTGGACTTGATCCAAATGTTTTTACAAGCTTGTGTTGAAGCAAGCACTGCAGTTCAGTGCAGTATTTTTGTATTGTTCTGCAACTAGCATCCTTATTTCAACCTGTAACTATCCTAATATTACTAAACCTGAGGCTCAACAAGCAGTGGCGCAATGATGTGATGGCAGTAAATTTATTATTGGCACAATGGAAAAATGCTGCTGCTGGTCTATTATTATTGGCATGTTGAGGTGTCCTGTGGGAAATGTAAGGTCGCTAAATGGAGTGGCTTTTATAGTTTCCTGTAAATTGCATTGCTAACCTGGACATTTCATCTTGCATCTGCTGGTATTTAGTGGAGTCTTCCATGTTGCCGCTGGGAGTTTAACCTTAAAGCAGTCCAAAACGTTTACGTAGTAACTAGAAATAAAATGTATGCCACTAATTACAGTCACTCTTGATACATACAGATCCACACATTTTCGGGATTATTATTGTAACAATCGTAATTACGTAGAACTAGAAGGATCGCAATCTATATTATCTCTATGATCGCGACGATTAGACGTTTAAGCCGCGATTTGACGTGATGTCAAGCAAGTGAAGCAAGAACACAGAATACTCCTAGCCACAGACTAAGTAGTACTCTCCAGGGGCTGGACTCTACCATACTAGGGTCATTTTCACAAAAAGTGTACACTGTTTTAAATATGTCGAAATTTATTTTTTTGTTTAGTTCGCTTTTTTTTCATTACATTCACAAGTGGTATTCTTTGCAATATATGAAAATAATAATAGAACACCTTATTCTGTAGTATTTAATTAAATATAGGTAATTTAATGCCTTTGGGAAACAAAAATTCTTCCATTCCGCAACTATAAGCTATCGATTATAGAAATAAAATAAAACACGCTTTGATTTAATCAACTGGTATTATTTATTAGTAATGGTTTGTACTTCAATATACAATAAAGAAAAATAAAATCACTAATAAAAAACATACATTTTTATCAATTTATTTTCCATTACGTTACTTTTTGGACGAAATTAGTTAAATTCTTTTTGGTAATTTACTCAATTAGGAAACAATATAGGAACTCTTTTTTAATTTATATTCATCAAATTATTACCCTCTAAATTACAAAATTTGATGACAATTAGATGGGATTTCGCTCTAAAAATTATATTTAAATCTAAATATAAAATAGGACAGTCACGGAATTGACTGTTCCAGTAACGGATTAGAATTATTAAGATTATTGTACATTAACAAGAAGACTTGAAAATATTGCATATACAAAATATTGCAAATTGTATACAATATGAACAGTTTTTGCTACTGAAACCTATGTAATTCAACATTATCATGAAAAATATATATATATGAAAACATTATCATGTTTACTCCAAAGCTATAATTGCACATTGTCAAGAAAATGTAATCAAATAATTAAAATAATTATAAAAACATTTTCGACATAAAAAAAACAATATTACTAAAGTAATAAATAATAATAAATAAATAATAATAATAATAAATAATAATAATAGTAGTAATATTACTGAAGTGCAGCCACCTTATACAAAACATTGGCTTAAGAGCGTTTACGCCTTGCGGCATTTTATACAAACTTTCAAGTTCTTTTTTTTTCGAAATGACGTAACCGATTTTAATGAAACTTGGTACGCATAAATGGGCTACATAGGTCTAAAAATTTATCAGAGAAAATTTAGGAAATCTCTTAAAAAAATATATTTGAAAATTTCTGTTTGTATCGAAAATTTAAAATCGGTCTAATTTAGCTGTAACACACTATTTTTGGAAAATATTCTCTGATAAGTTTTTAGACCTATGTATCCCGTTTATTATGCGTACGAAATTTCCTTAAAATCGGTTCATTCAATCCGAAAAAAAGGACTTTATATTTTGTATGAAATGCCGTAAGTCGTTATTATTATTACACCTATATTTAAATCAACATATATGAATGAAAACAACATTATAATATTACCTATTCTAAAACTATAATTGCACATTGTCAAGAAAATGAGATCAAATTATTACCAATTCATTATGTTCTTCACCAAAAGAACAACGCAAGAACAACCATTTTTGTTACGTACCTGAAAAAGAAATATTAGGTAGGTACTCATGTCAATATTATTAAAATGCATACATTTTCTTCGAACTTGTGTCATTTGAGCATATGAACATTTATAATTAATAATTTCTGAACATTAGAATTCTTATTCACAGTCACAAAGTGACATGAATATAATGTACCATCTTCCTAAGAATTCTATTCCGAAACTTTTTAGTTCCAATTTTACGTTACCTGCGTTTTGGTAACGGAAGGGAAGTATCGGAAGTCTACCTTTAAACATTTTTGTTTAATTTATTTTTAACTAACACATCAGACCAACAAGCTTGGTATTAAATTGGGTTCACTGAAAGTTTATAAAGATTTTAAAATAATTTGCAAGAAATAAAATTGTAGTACTTACTTCGAAATTGGTTGCGGTTGTGGAATATCAAAAACGGACCGTTACTAAAGTGCGTGTTTCATCGTCTGCTGGTCGCGGTCAAAATGGACGAATCATTGTGGTACAGCCAATGACAGACTTACAAATGTTGTTATTAACAAAAAATATGCATAAGTGGTAGTTTTAAATGCGATCTTACGTAAAAAATGGGGTTTCGGAAGGGAATTTTCCACCTTAGCTAATTTATGTCCTCACACAAATACAATTATTTAAATATTTTGTGTAATGTTACGCTGCTTCTGCAATTATGAAAGAAATCGTAAACAACTATACTTTCCGAAAAATCAATCACATTAGTATTAATAAGTCAACAAAATATATAAAAGTTATGTTATTTTACTGTAATTGGTAGTGGGACAGCGCTAAAATAGGTACCTTCTACTAGTATTTTTGAAAATTACGGTAATATTACTGTATTTTTATGTAGCAACAACATATAATATTGTTAAAAACTAACCATAGATCCATATTTTTAGTGTTGTTTTTCTTAAATGTGGAAATTATTCGTTAAATATTTATCAAAAGTTGTGGGACACTCCCGAAACCCGAATGTACACTTTTTGTGAAAATGACCCACTAGACGACATTTCAGTAAATTTTTTGTGAAAAGCACTATCTATATTACTATACTCTATGGTACTCTCCTAGCAGCGGAGCAAGAATCCTCCGATAGCATTCCGATAGGGTGAAACTACAGTTAATCACAGAACACATATACTTCTAGAGGAGCAGATAATTTAGTGTTCTCATTTTCTGTGCGGTTCTGTCCTCAGAACACATAATATTATACTCCTTCTCTAATGTCGACTAAACCATCTACTACTGTTTTCATAGCTAAAACTAAACAAGCTATGAAGACAGCAGTCGATGGATGTAGCAAAATATTCTTACGATACCTGATAGTAACCATCAAAAACTTGAAACTTGGCAATATTTGCCACAGTAAATAATAATGATTGACACTTTTAAGTTTTTTAAAACAACCCTTCACAGAGGATTTTAAAGGGTTTCAAAGTTAGTAAGAAAAAAAAATAACGCGCTGCCGGATTAACTCGAATCTCGGTACTAATATAGCCTAGCAGTTTGAGTACTTTATGCGGCCTACCCTACCCAATGTCCTTTTTTTGATATTGGTCGTCGAGCCGTTGAGCTCCATAAGCACTGAGTTGAGCTATACGATTACTGACGAATGATTGCACTGACTGGACAGGTCTACTCAAATCTGTATGTTATTTTTCTCAAAGACTATTTCAGACGCTAACAGCAAATCCATTCTAGTAAAGTCTAGTAGTAATTTAGTAGTATTCCGAATCGGAATTCCGACTGTGTGTGGCTGGCCTTAGCCTTGTCACTTCTTGACAGATTGAGTATTGACCACAGATTATATAGAGATACTACGTATGTATTGACATTGACAGAACAGACAAGATGAATGTTCGTTCGTTGATTGATGCGTGTTGTACTGTTGTATCTTCCAAGATTCTTTAAATTATTGTAAAATAATTCAAATTAGGATAAAACATCATGACTGAAGACGATAATAAAACAATTTGGTGCGGTAATTTACCTGAACAAGCTTCTGAGGAAATACTTTACGAACTGTTTTTACAGGTTTGTGTATTTGTGTTGTCAGTGCACAAGAACGCTTTCCGAATTTCCCAATCATTGTTAACAATATTCTATCATATTCACATTTACAGGCGGGTCCATTGGAGAAAGTCAGAATACCAAGGGATCGAGATGGACGGCAAAAGAACTTTGCTTTTATCACGTACTGTGACTTAGTTTCGGTGCCTTACGCGATAAACTTATTTCGAGGTACCTCCTTATTTCATAGAACATTATCTTTGCAAAGTCGTGGACGAATGGTAACTCTACCGCCGCCAATCAGATGCTACGGACTGGAACCACCGATAGAGTTCCCTCAGCAAACAAACATTGCTAAACAGTTCGTTGATATGACGGAGGATTTGAAAGATGAGAACTTCAAATCTGTCAATGTGACTCGCCAACCACTTGACCCTAATGACAGATTGGTCATGGCCAGCTTACAGGGTAACTGGTCTCATCGGCATCACCCCTACAGGCCCAAAGACAAGGCGCACAGAGATGACTACAGACCCAGGGATGCACACAATGACAACTATAATAGGAACAAAGACAATAGAAATAAACATTCAGGAAATTGGAGAGAAAGGAGAAATCATAAGAAATCTAGCTACCACAGATAGAGGTCTGATTTTGTGGAGAAACATTGTACATACTCAATGGAAACTAGTAATTTTGCCTGATAATTGAATTATAAGTACACCATATTTGTATCTGAAAGGCTTAAAAACAAATAACTACATAAAGGATTTTGTCACAGTACAAGTGCTTCCATATTACAAATATATTTTCATATTCCGTATGATTAAAGTGAAAGGGGAATTATAAATAAACACAATGTTTCTTTGAATTATTACTATACTTGGTTGCTGTTTATGACATAACATTTCTTAGCATAATAACTATACTTATAGTGAGATGCTTCATTGAATTTCATTCTTTTGCTATTTAACCAAAAGTCATATACAAAAACATATATTTTATAACTGGTGAAATGTGGGTGTACTAATAGTAAACCTCTGCCCAACCCATCTGGGAAAAACAAGGTGTGATGTTATGTTATGATAAATTGAATTTTATTCTATTTGTTGTTGTAACCAAAAGCCATTCATACAAAAACATATTGTATGATTAATATCTGAATAGATCTAATGATAAATTATGTTTTTATTTTTGAGTTTGTTTTGGATTTCATTTTAAATAGTAAAATTTACACTTACAGCTTTATACCAGATTGTCCCAGATAGAAGGAAGGTAAGGCGCTGTGCATATTTAGTAACTTTAGTTACACTACTGTCAAACCAGTTGCAAAAACATTTACTTTAGTGCGCAGTTTCTTTGAATTATATGAAAAACATCAAAAACGGGTAGTAGCGGGTTGTCAGTTGGCAACCCGCTTGACGGATACTCATGTTTATCCAACTGGCGAAACTTGAGGATTAAAATTGCTCAGTCCCTAATGATGTGGCTTAACATTTAAGTATAAAAGTTGGGAAAAGGATAGGCCATTGATATACTAAAAACCCAAAATCCACACTCAGTGAAACAGTACCTCGTTGCTGATGGGATATTGTACTTTCGGTAAGTAAAAGAGTTTATAGATTTGTCTTGCGAATCAAATCAAAACGTTTTATTTTACATAGGTTATACAGACAGATGTTAGGTAAATTACAGTTCCATTATGTCCTGCCTGTTATTCATGCAATAATTATGTCAACATGCAGAATAAAAAATACTATTATTATATAGTATTTTTGTTGTTTATATGACTAAATATAGGGAGCAATATGTGATTTTAATTTGTCTTAAAACTTCATTCAACGGACCAAGTCTATTACGGCAAATTTCAATGTCCACTTTTTTAGTGTAAGAACAATGCATTACAATACAAACTTCTTTTAATTTAGTCGAATAATACAAATTGACCCTGTTATTATTCAATGGAGTTGTTTTTTTTTGCGTGCCTATTTTGTGTCCCACTGCTGGGCAGATTTTTTATTATTAGGTTTAAATTTTAATCAATAAGTTTATTAAGTTTTGTACTTTTTATATTTCGTTTTTATAAAATTTATATAATTATTTATAGTTTTAACCGACTTCCAAACGGAGAAGAGGTCATCACTTTGACGATTTTTTTAAAATGTTTGTATACTTTAGGTAACTCTTTTTTATTTTCTTTGTAAGTCTCCGATTGTGCCTTTATGCACTTATTCATGATCTGATGATGAACTTTGATAAACCTTTTGGGAGGGGTAATCCAATCTATTTTCTTGTTACATTTTGACATTCAAAAGTGCTTTTTATGTGCCTATTTGAAATAAACAGCTTTGACTTTGGAAATACGTAATGGAAATCTCCATAGAATGATAGCAAATCTTTGGTAACAACGAATTTTGCTCTTGTTAACTTTATGATAATTATAAGTTTTAAGTTAATTAACCTTCGATACATATAGGTATTGTTGCTCTACCAATACCTTACAATTTTATACCTACATTTAAATATTATAGTACTAGCTTTTTCCCGCGGTGTCGCTCGCGTGGATGTCGGTTCACCGGGATAAAAAGTATCCTGTGTTAATCCAGGTTATAAGCTATCTGTGTGCATAATTTCATCCAAATCCGTTCAGCCATTTTCGCGTGATTGAGTAAAGAACATCCAAACATCTTCACAAACTTTCACATTTAAGCCGAACGTCCACCGCCCGCTAAACTAAGTTAGTTTAGTTTAGCTCGCATAGTTGAGCCAGTTTTTCATTTTAGTTAGCTTAGCTGGCATAGTTTGCAGTGGACGCACATGGATGAAAAACTGGCTCAGCTATGCGAGCTAAACTAAACAAACTTAGTTTAGCTGGCGGTGGACGTTCGGCTTTATAATATTAGTAGGATTATGATTATAGTACCTTCATTTAAATGATTTTAATGGTTGTTATTTTGCTTCATTGATATATAAATGTTCTACCCAAAAACAGATTCACGATCAGTTAACAAGTATAAATATTTAGAACACACATTTGTGGGCGTCCAAGCAAACAGGGTCCAGTAGTGGAGTATTGAGTTAAAGACTAGATTCGGTACTTATCTAGAATAGTAAATTCATAATAAGGATAAAAAATATTCAAAAACTGGCACATTTTTTTTTATCAGACATTTGAAGTTGAAACTGAAAAAACTTGGGATTTGAGAAAAAGCATTTTCAAAGTTTGATTTTTGGTGCAACTTAGTACATTTTCTGGTACTTAGAAACATCATATAGGTAGTCATTTACTATATGAACTTGTAGATAATTGAGCATTACTTAATAATCAATTAAAATCGAGAAATCCAATTTTTCACCCAATTTTACAAAACTGCGTAGGTATATCTCGGAAACTAAAAGCCGACAACTGAACCACTTTTGCTTGGACGCCCACATTTACACTCATTATACAAACTCTCAAAATACTAAGTCAATGTATAAAAAAATATTTGACTCCACTTCAATGCCTTGTCCTACGGGCAAACTTCGGTTGTAACATTTTACAGCTTTCTGTACATTGCTTTGTAAAAACAAACCATGCGCGTAAGGTTGAATTTGCAAAAAAGTATGTTTATATCATAACTATAATTAACTACTTACATATGTATTGTGACAATTTTGAGTGTTACTTTTGTCCGAGACTATGCATCTTGGGTTTTTTGTATATCAATGGGCTAGGCAGATGATGATTTAAGTGACAAACGACGTTTGAACAATAGTTTTACCAGTTGTTAGTTATTTGTCAATTAAACTATATTACAATATCTAACACGTTGTTGTTCTTGTAGCTGTAGTACTTGTAGTCGTAGTAGTTCTAGTTGTTGTTGTTGTGTGCTTAGAGTGTCAGTCTGTGTTCTATTTCCATCAATATCACTTTTAATTTGGGTTGCATAGAAAAAATCCTTCTTGGGTCCACTCTGTAAAAAGAAAACAAACAATTAATTCTTAAAAATATGACGAAGAGAGAAAGGACAATTTATCAGATCGTCCAAACAACATCAACCCATGTCCTGCTAGGGGATCCAACCAAGTCTTGATGTATGCCACTAAGTCAATGTATCATACTATTTCACTGCTCCATTTGCTTGACGGAAGAGAACCATCATAAAACATATTATTAAACACAAAACCAACTTACGATTTCACTCTTGTATTTGTAGCGTATATAGCTAGCTATGTCGTAAACGAAAGCCAGTGACACAAGATAGAAAATGAGTGATAGGACTTTCTCTTCCAAATCAAAGAAGTTAGTAGTGATGATCCAGTACATCAAATAAGTGCCCAATACTCCGCGTAAACCGAGAAACATCAGAAGGTATAGTACCTCTACCATGAAGTACAACATAGTTTTTCCAAATCCTGATTGTTTGAGAAACCTGCAGACAACATAACTATATGTAAGAATTTTAACTACCTACTGAGTACACCTACTGCAGAAGCGGTGTTAAGTTATTACGCCAACTCGATTGTCGATTGAAATCGCAGCGGTGCTTATAACTGCTATAGCGGCTTGTAAAATCAGTTCGGCCTTCGGTGAATAGATACCACATAGCCACAACGATCAACGTGAACCACAACGATCGACGACAGACGGTCGATAATGTTCGTTGATCAATACTATCGATTCAATCGGTATAATAACACTAGGGGCCAAGATAGCCCTCGAAATTCAAAATTTATTACGTTTTTAGGGCTCAAAAGGAAAAAGACCGGCCGAGTGAGTGTCGTACCACGCACAATGAAGGGTTCCGTAGTTGGGATGAAGAAAAAAGAGAAAGAATTTATCCCAAGAACAAACTTAACCATTGTAGTTGAAAAACATGTTCTCTCATACATTCCAACTGCAAATGTAAGTTTGTACGTACATACAATATTGAGAGATTTACCATGTCGAGCCTTTTCAGGAAAAACATCGTAAGCGCCAAAAATCACAAAACTAATTTTTTTCTTCGTAACCTCTTATTTAGACAGTTTTACATCTTGTCGCGATTACTCTTAAATTATATTTTAAAACAGGACTTAATTGTTGTAAGAAATTATCATCAAAAACGACAACATCGTTAATTAGGGAAGAAAAAACCCTTTCCTGTAAAAAGTGCAAATTGTCGTTTACGATGTTCTTCCTGAAAAGGGTCGATGTTATTTTAAGACCGTAGACTTTGTATACTTATAGTACAGAGTGTAAGGGACAGCCCTCCGCAAACTAACAGGGTGCATTCAGCCCCTTATTTAGAATCATATTCCACCGGAAGTATTCTCAGGAAAATTTTCATTTTTTTTATCGTTTTTTCAGTTACTATTCCTTTATTTCAATGTAAAATTACATTTTCTGTGCGCAGCACTCCATTTATGTAAATAAAACAGCTAAAATAAAAAAATCAGCAATGGATGTTGAAATACTCGGCGGCCGAAGGCTCGCTGCGCTGCCGTTCGCTACGCGCGTTTTGCCACGGTAACGATACATTGCATGTGAGATAATAAAACAAATCAGGGTTAATGGAATCTCATAACGTTCCTGAAATAATTTCATGTACCAGTCATCTTAGATACCGGTCCGGTCCGGTTTCTTGATATACTGAATGAATTCACCTCATAAGTCTGCGGAGGGCTGTCCCTTACACCCTGTAGAACTATTTTTTTTTTCAAAATTCAGTAGTTTCGTAGATAAGGGGGATATGGTAAATTTTCGTCTATTTTATTAAATAACTTTATGTTAAAATTATAAAAAAAAATCTGTTTGAGCCCCTCACAGTAACACCACCCTCACAGTGTCACCCTTTCATTTGATATGTCACACGGTATAGTTTGCAAAACTTTTTTTTAATCTTTCTTATTTGCCTCCCAAAAGTGACCCCCATTTTTAAAATTCATTTATTTACGTTACACGTCCGTGTTTGGGTCACAGAAATTAATATGTGTACCAAATTTCAACTTAATCGGTCCATTAGATTAGGAGCAAATTGGCTGTGACAGACGAACAGACAGACGAGTGATCCTTTAAGCCTTAAAGGATCACTCGTCGTCAGGAAAAACGGAACCCTTAAAGTTTAAGGGTTCCGTTTTTTCCTTTTGAGGTACGGAACCTTAAAAATGGAACCCTTATAAGATCACTTCGTTGTACCTACGTTCGTCCGTCTGTCTGTCTGCCAGGACCCTTTTTCTCAAGAACGCGTGGAGGTCAATCAATCGAATCAACTCAGCCTATCGCAGTCCACTGCTGGACATAGGCCTCTCCCAGGCTGCGCCACAATACCCCATCCTCCGCCTTTGGCATCCAGTCTGTTCCAGCCACCTTCGTAAGGTCGTCGGACCATCTAGCTTGGGGGCTCCCCACACTACGCTTGCCGATACGCGGTCTCCGCTCCAGGATTCGTCTGCTCCACTGACCACCGGTCCTTCGACAAACATGGCCAGCCTACTGGCACTTCAGTTCACGCGTGGAGGTATCAAGTTGAAGTTAATATCAAATACGTAGGTCTACGGTCCCTTGGGAGCTCTATAAAAATCAAGCTTCTAAGTCAACGCGCGTATTTTGACGAGTTATGCGAAGATAAATGTAGGGAGCAGCTGATTTTTTTTGCGATTTCAGGTTTGGTCCCATAGTAAAAGTTGTTCATAATGATGAGTAAAATGACCCCTTAAGAGGTTGTGTGTTAATTATGTTACACCTTGTATAAAAGGACAAACTGACATCAACGCACAGCCGAAACTACTGGAACTAGGAACGTGAAGTTTTGTACACGGCTTCATTTTATAATGTAGGGGAGCACTAAGCAGGGGTCTGCTTTCTTCTGTTAATAAACTTGCAACTTGGCACAAATACTTATCTAAGTAAATAATGAAGTTTGTAATTTTTTGTTTTTCTAAACTTTTTTTTTATTTTGTTATTTGAGATAGATTTGCTCTTGACTCTAGGTTAGAGATGACAGAGACAAAGTCGACGATGGAGCGAGCTTACCTAGAAAAAGCCTGTTAACTCTCACTTTGAAGAGATCGGGGTTGTATGCGTTCGGAAACTACCCCTAAAGGGGGATTGGGGCGTGTCAAAGTTTGTATGGAAGAATTTTAACGCGCGGTCTGATTAACTCGAATCTCAGTACCGAAAATAGAGAATAATGTGCATCAGGGTTTCTTGAAAATCTACCCCTAACGGGGTACTAAAGTAGGTACAAAATCCACGCGGACGAAGTCGCGCGGGAGTGCTAGTACTTTAATATACCTACATGAAAGCAAAAGATATTTTTTATTTACCTACCTAGAACGCGAGCTACAGAGCATGGTGGGTAGCCTACCTACCTACAGAAGTTCAAGGACTACCTGGTAATTAACAAATGGCGTTTCCGTTGGCCCTATTATTACAGGCCCTTTAGGTATATCTAGCAAGTTAATGATATTTAAAATTCGAAGGACAGTGGAATATTAAAACGGACATAAGTACGCAATTACACAAAACAAATTTTGTGGGCAACTTAGCCCATGGTTACCTACGTAAGCACGGCCGGAACCGTACTTAATTATGTAGTAGAAACGATCAATTGCAATTGTCAATTTTTACACGATTGATACACATTGATGCGCAAATTGACCGTCTACCAAGTGCAATTGAAGCGATTGTCAATATAACTACAATAGAAATTGAAGGCAATTGATCAATCGCAGTTAATCGTTTCGGGGACTCCTTACAACATCGACAAGGACCAAGATACTATTTAGAATTTCGTTATGAAAAACCTAATACACTACCCGACCCGGGGATTGAACCCGGACCCGAAGCTCAGCATGTAGTAGCGCTTGACCAACGAGACCGGTCACAGGTACTCACAACGTATCAGGAACGCCTGTCGACGTTGCGCAGTGGCATTAAGAAGAACAGGGTGAAGCACACCTATGTGATACCTCAGCTTATCTTATACGAACTATTTTGAGCTAATTATAACCCCTAAATCAAATCATATATGACTGACTTGTAGAAAATGCCTATGGCATTAGTCCGCCTCTGTACTTTTCTGTGTATGAAGTACCTATTAAATAAATAAATACAGGGTGTTTGGTGCATCGTGTGCCAAATTGAAATGGTCGACTGGGGGGGGTCATTTGCTATCCTTTTAGACCCCTAAACACTCCTCATGCCCTCTGGACTTTTTATTGTTTTATTAAAAAAATACCCAAATTTTACTTTCAAATACAAATTAAAAAAGAAGTATAAGTTGTAGACTCTGAATTTTAATTTCATTTAGATGTGTATTGTATGACAGTATTTTTGATATCAAAATTAGTGAAATTAGCCATCTAGTTTTTTTTTAATTTACTCGCAAAGTTTCAGACTTCAATTAAAGCTGTCCATGTTACAGCTATTTACATGGCTATAAAAAAAAAAAAAACTAAAAGCGACCGGGATCTTCGAACTCCCTCAAAAATTCTTTAGTCTATCCTCTTGCTAGTGATGTGCCACATGCCATAAAAATCTTTTTACAACTTTGTGAATTCGCTAGGATTGTGAATCGAGTCACAAAATACTACAATTCCAAGTTATGATTTAAAAAAATATTCTTGCTTAAATGATACCTGAAATACTTATTAAATTTGTTATCTCACTCTTATAAGGTTAAAATCTGTCTCGTATCACTCTTGGGGGGGGGGGGGAGTTAATAGAAATTAAAAAAAGCATTGTTAATATTTATTTATTTTTCACATATTCTGCTCAAATTGTTGGCCTCTGTTGTGAATGCAGGCCCGACATATATTTCGTATTTCCACAGTTGTTGTACGAAGTCGCATTTCCTCCTTAATTCTATTGAACGCCGTTTCAATGCGTTGAAGTAGTACCTCTCTAGTCGGAACCTCCGTGGCGTATACCAGCTCTTTGGCACGTCCCCAGACGTAAAAGTCTAGCGGAGTGAGGTTTGGGGAACGTGCCGGCCATGCAATAGGGCCATCGCGACCAATCCACGCGTTGGGGAACACATCGTCGAGATATTCCCTCACAGTCAAACTCCAATGCGTGGGACAGCCGTCATGCTGGAATACTTATACTTTGGGCACATTTTCATTAAATACGGGCACCTCAGACACTAATTCGGGCAGGTCATTTTGAAGGAACTCCAAATAGTTATCGCCATTGAGGTTGTCGGGCAGGTAATGCGGTCCAACTACCTGATTCCCAATCACTCCTGCCCAAACGTTTACATTAAACCTCCTTTGAAATGATTTCTGTCTTTTAACACGTGAGTTTTCCGTTTTGTTTGTCCAGTGGTGCAGATTGTGAAGATTGAGAATTCCTTCTTTGGTAAATTTGGATTCATCCGTCCACAGTATTCTTTTAAAAAAATTAGGATCATCCACATCCGTGTGTAACATAAAGCGACAGAATTCCACTCGTCTCTTAAAGTCGCCACCCTCAAGGCCTACAAACAAAGAACTCTTTTAAATTTCTGTTGGGCAGTAAATAATTGCACAATAAGATTTTTAAGGAACGCCTGTATGGGCTAAATGATTCACTACCTGGAAGTGAAGTCATACTATACCCATTACCTGCTAAACAAAGGCATCGTCAAACAAAGCGTGTACGGGTTTAAAGTTAGTTTAAAATTACGTAACCTTGCACCGGAGTGTAATGGAATGGATGTTTTTCGCTTTGCTGAAGAACTTTCCACACTTTCCATATTGAAATATCAAGATGTGCTGCCACATTTCTAATACTTCTTGTAGGGTCTTCCTCAAAAAGTGCCAGTATTCTCTCGTCCACTTCAACATTATGTCGCACAATATGGCCCCTTGGTTCATGAAAAGTGACACTGCCAGTCTCGCGTATGCGTCGGTATGTGTCTTGGAAGACTGCGGCCAGGTAATCGTCTACCAGGAAAGCGTTCCTGGTAAAGTCGTTGCGCTGCATGAGCGACACCATGGGCGGCTCCATAAGCCATCATGATGTCAGAATATTCTTCGTTAGAAAACGTCGCCATTGCAACAACAAAAAGTCAACAAAGTTTAACAATAACACACAAAAACCAACAAAACAAAGTAACAAAATGAAAAAAACGCGGATTACGGTGAACTAAGCACACACGTCAGGTAGCAGAGGCAGTGATGTCTCGACTAAAATTATGACGGATTAACAGCGCAGCGTCGCGTCGGCGGCAGTTCGTCGTTTGTTCAAACTAGTTTACGCTATGCAAGAAAGAGATAGAAGATATATTTTACTTTGCGAGAGTGAGAAAACAAATTTTACCTGTGTCTCAATTAACAATTACGCAAAAAGACTTTTTTTCTTTAGAATTTGGAATGTAGTATTTTGTGACTCGATTCACAATTCTAGCGAATTCACAAAGTTGTAAAAAGATTTTTATGGCATGTGGCACATCACTAGCAAGAGGATAGACTAGAGAATTTTTGAGGGAGTTCGAAGATCCCGGTCGCTTTTAGTTTTTTTTTATAGCCATGTAAATAGCTCTAACATGGACATCTTTAATTGAAGTCCGAAACTTTGCGAGTAAATTAAAAAAAAACTAGATGGCTAATGTCACTAATTTTGATATCAAAAATACTGTCATACAATATACATCTAAACAAAATTAAAATTCAGAGTCTACGACTTACACTTTTTTTAAAAAATTGTATTTGAATGTAAAATTTGGGTATTTTTTTAATAAAATAATAAAAAGTCGATGAAAAAAAATCGACAGGGCATGAATAGTGTTTAAGGGTCTGAAAGGATAGCAGATGACCCCCCCAGTCGACCATTTCAATTTGGCACACGATGCACCAAACAGCCTGTATATCCTCCCAGTCAAAAAGAAATCTACCTTCTTATATAAAATAGTCCAATCGGGTATGTAGGTACCTATAAACGAGAAGGTCGAATTTTGTTTTGCGAATTCTAAGTGGGTCCCACAGTAAAAGTTGTTCATATTGATGGGTAGAACACCCTCTTAAAAATTTGTCGCATGTTTTCAGTCAGCCTGTAGGTATACATCTATACAAATAAATAAAATTGATATCTGTTTGTAATGTCAAAATAACAGCTTTTTACTAAATGCTTGTAGAAGTAAACGTATATAAGGTACTTATAAGGAAAAAAAAAACAATTTTTAAAATGCTTGTCTGTCTGAAACTGCTGAACCGATTTTGACGGGACTTTCACTGGCATATAGCTGATGTTATAAGTAGTAACTTGGGCTACTTTTATTTTAGAAAAAGGATTAGGGTTCCGCGCAAAAAAATTAAAACCTATAAAATTGTGAACAAAATTCGATTCAAATAGTCCACGCGGGTGAAGCCGTGGGCAAAAGCTAGGACAACATAAAAGGCATCAACTAGGGAGACCGAGGAAGGTTGTGACAATTTTTACTTAAAAGAACATATCTCAGTAAAGAAACATACCACCGTTATGAATTTTAGCCACGATATAGCTCAATCCTTACCCTTTTAGATTTAATCATCAAAGCCAACATATAATATAAGGTTTCTGAAAAAAACCTTCAAAACTGTAACTACTCCCTTTGTCACAACTCTCCTAACACCGAGGTAAGTTGTGACAAGTACCAAGGTAAGTTGTGACAGCTGTGTATCTACATTTAATTTTATAAATAAAATTACTTTTACTGTAATTATAAACAAAACGCACTTTTTTTTTGCATAAAGGAACTTTAATTATTATTTAGAATAATTGCAGGAATTATAATAACAACAAATATGAATATAAAAGTATTAAATTATTTTTTGAACAATTAGGTATTATTATGAGATCAATACTTTCAAAATCAGTCAATAGTCTTAACCTAATCAGACAAACAATTATGGCAGACGTATTGCAGCTCGCCCCCAGTGCATTCTTCGTGAGACCAGCCTTTACACTCCAAGCATTGAACCCACTTCTCATTCGATCTGCTATTGGCATAAGGTTCGAGGCAGCACAAGCAAAAATAATCATTTTCTTCATCTTCTTCAGCATCATTTGCACTCTTCTTGTTAGTCTTTTTGGCTTTTTTAGGTATATTCTTTCCTTCGCTTAAAACGCGTTTTTTCACGCTTTTTATCTTCCTGCTGGCTTCTATGGCAGCTATTTCATCTTTAATAGGTGTGTCAGTAAGCACAGCCGATTTTATCTTGCGCCTATTAGGTTGGTTATTTTTTCTAGGCGGAGCTTTTGGCAACGGCCTCACTGATTCTGGCGAGAACACATTAGAAGTAGTAGCTAGAGGAGTACGAGCTCTAGACGTGGAGGCGACGGGTTCATTGGCGTTATTCATTGGCAAAGATTGATTGATAGATGATGTTGTGGCTTGATCAGTGGATGTAACTTGAGTAAGGGCTCTTGCTTCATTGAATTCAATGGTGCCAATAGTAGGATTTGGAGTGTGGGGTCTATTTTCTACATTAGCCGTCATTTCTTGAACGCTTGACGATTGCTCTGGTTCTGGATTTGGCAAAATACGGTCAGTGACTTGACTGGGCAGGAAATTGGCTTCTCCAAAGATATCTGTATTAACAGGCCATGTTCCAGTTGCAGCAAAACCAGCACTGATATTCTTTGCAGTGATCGCCACATTAAACGCTGATCTTGTTATGGATGGAATATCATATATACTCATGACTTTCCCAGCGTTAGAGCGCATCCAATCATCACAAGCTGTATTAATTGCTTTTTTTAAAGGCCCAAATATAGCACGATCTAAAGGTTGCAGCTTATGTGTGCAGTGTGGGGGAAATGTCAGCAAAATAATCCCATTATCTCTGCAAAATTCAATATTCTTCAAAGCTGTGTGCGAAGCATGGTTATCTAGGAGCAACAGAGCTTTATTCTCTTTTGACGGTCTAATATGATTTTTGAAATGCTCAAGGAAAAAGTGGAAGTCATCCTCCTGCATCCATCCCGATCCGTTAGCGGTTCCAACAGAACCAGTAGGACCATCACGAATGAAATGCTCTTGGAATCTCTTACGTGGAAATATAAACATAGGCGGTATATAATTACCTATTGCGTTTCCAGCAAAAGCCATAGTCACTAAGGTTCCTCGTTCCGCCGATGTCATCGCACTGACTTGTTTTTCTCCACGTCGCGCTATAACCCTGTCAGGTTTCTGAACTGTTGTAATGCCTGTCTCGTCGACGTTCCAAATATCTTTTGCCACAAGATTATGTTTGTTTAAAATGTCAGTATAGTTCTTAAAGAAAGCATCCACATTACTTTTATTAAAGCTCGTTGCACGAGCTATGCTTGTAGCTTGTGGTAATCTTAAAGATAAATTGGGATGTCGTTGCATAAACAATTTAAGCCACACTTCTCCTGCCATCTCATTTTTTTCCCATGACGCCGGATATTTTTTATTATATTTTTTTGCTAACATGAACGCAATTCTTCTTGTTTCTTTTGTTGTCAGCCCATAATTGGATGCAGCACATGTCAATAAATACTCACATAATATGTTTTCTTCCTCATCTGTAAAAACTTTTGGACTAGCATAACCCATGGACGGAGTCACCTCTGTTGCGTTATCTTGAAAAGCCTGTTTCTTTTTAATATATCTTTGCAAAGACATGTAGTTGAGATTGTAAGAGGATGCGGCATTTCGGAGACTTTGACCCCTCAACGTAACTTCTTCAAAGGCTAGTTCGTAAATGTCGATACTAGCCATTCCCCTATCAGTCTTTCGTGTATACTTATTTGGCATTCTGAAATAGAAAAACAGGAACTCAGCATACAATACCAAACCACATGCCTAAGTAAATCCCTGACAAAAAAAAATTATTTTTAAGACGACTTTAATTGCCGAATACTTTTAATATTAAAATTAGACAGTAAGAAATGATCAAAGCATACAAACATGCATGTAAACACAACAAAAAAACATTGCAAAAAGCGTGTAAAATGAGCTACCCACATAATAAACTTAAATAGGAGAGTTGTGACAGCGTGTCACAACTCTCCTAGGTAACAAAAATCGCGATCTGGTCAAAAAACATTTGTTTTATTTGGAAACGAGATGCAAACACAACAAAACAATGCCACGATTTCAAAGTCTAAATAACACACAACATAAGAAAAAATAGCTCAGCCACGTTAATATAATATACGAAGATATAAATACAATAATTGTTTTAATAAAAAACTTACTTTTCGTTTCTTTTTTTATGCGGACGTCGTACACACGCAACCGCTTGTCGTGGGCTTCTGGCGCGTACTGAGTCAAGTATCGCGTCTCTAAACAAACAGTCCTGCGCTGTTGCCAGCTCGCTAACGGTCATAAGTTCCGAGAAATCGTCTTTGTCACAACTCTACTTTGTCACAATCCTCCTCGGTCTCCCTACCAAAATTTCAAGTTTGTAGCCGCAGCGGCTTAGGCTCTGCGTTGACGAATCGGTGAGTCAGGACAAGTAATTCTTCTATGTACACATATAAAAACTATGTGAAAAGTACATAGGTACCTTTCACATAGTTTTGCATATTGGTGTAAAAAAAAACAATTTTTACATTTTTTGTCTGTCTGTTTGTTCCGGCTAATCTCCGAAACGGTTAGACCAATTTTGACGGGACTTTCACTGGCAGATAGGAGTAACTTAGGCTACTTTTTTTTAGAAAAAGCCATGCAGGCAGTAGCCAGTCAAACAATAATATGTATTTGCACCGAGTTGATGTTTTTTTTTATTGAAAGGGTATTTTACCCCGTATTTGGTCTAATGAAGACATTCAGAGATAGACAATGGAACTTCTTAAATTAATATATAGATGGGTTGCAACCGTCCATAACCAATAACCCATACATTACTCAAATAAGTCACTGTGCACGCAAAACGAGACACAAGACACAACAGAAGTTTTATTGTTGACGTCTATAGACGTCAAGCGCCCGCGAATGCGTTAACAACTCTGCTACAGGTCATTCTACAGTCGAAGCTCAATACGAACGAGGCGACCTCCAAACGAAGCTAAATTTAAATAGAACAGTTATAAAGCAAGATATACTAACCATCTTGCTTGCAGTAGAGGATTGGTCAGTTCCAAGAGCAGCAGCGAACATGCAAACGTGCACCCTGTGTGATCTTTCTGACTGTATCTAGTAATGGCAACGAGGGCGGCCCCATGGTGACACAGCATCACGACGCTTTCGGTCCAGTGCAGCAAGCACCACAGCAGGTCGAAGGCGAAGTAGCCCCACGACCAAATCATTAGTAAGTACTGGCATGGCAATATCTTCCCTACAACGAAGTTTGGAAAAATCATTAAGTTCTAAATACTTCTATCTTAGTTTAGTTTCAAATAACTGGCGGTTCCTCTCTGCATTTCCAGCATATTGATACGTACCAGTCATTCAGCCATAAATTGGCTACTAGCCTTACCTAGCTCAATCTTAAATTTGGGTACCTCATGATGGCCACGACAAGACTCTACGAAGACGTTATTTGCTACGACGGCGTAGCCGAGCGTAGGCGCGATGGCTTTACGGCAGCTACGTCGTAGCAACAATAAATAAAACACAGTCAAAACTCTGGAGCTCCGGTGCTGCTGATAGTAACTTTGCCCGTCATATTATCATACATAATAACGTAGCTGGTACAATGAAGAAATGACGAATGAAGTTTCTTTATTTCATAATGTAATCCTCGTAATTTAGAGCCGTGTGATTCATGTAGGTAGGTACAGGAACACTTTCGTCATTAGTCGTTGATAAAATTGCATGTCAATGGTTTTTGAAAAACCAACATCCATGTTGCAGAGGCACTCTTAAATCTACTGAATTAGGATAGAGACACTTGCAAAACATATTATGGGTACTAACTGGACAAATAATATGGCGTCAAAGTTTGCCATTTACATTGCGTGTAGCCGACCACAATGGCTACACTGCCGTGCAGTAGCGCCAGAAGCCTCGACCGCCACTCAGGACTCTTCTCTGGCGTGTATTCCACCGCTAGGATATAAAACCAGCTCCACACCAAGAAGGACACAAGTTTGGCCAAGGACGCGTTTGATAGTAAATACAGACTCATTTCAGATTCATAGCCAATCAGATATTGGGCATATTTGATGTGTCAGGACTTCACTCTCCGGGAGGATTCATGTTTGTACGTTGGAGAGCATTTTCGCAGGTTTTGCTATAATTGTGTAAAGTAAAGGTATTTGTGTACTCTGTGGTAAAGGGATAAGGAATTTTGAAGTTGTCAAAAACTTTTCATAAAAAAACACTTCTCAATCTACCTCTGTGATCTATCACAGAGGTAGATTGATTTTTTTTTTTAATGAAAAGTTTGTGATTAGCTATGAGATATACTATTATGTACCTACCTATTTTAATTCTGACTCCTGGAAAACCTAAGCTAACTTTCAATCGTTTGGTTAGAGTCTAGAATGAAATGACCAACCAGCAGGGTGGAAGTGGACGAGGATAGTAGTTATACATAAGAGAACAATAAACAAAAACTAGTATCAATAAAACATCAATTAGAGCAGAATATTTATTTCCTAATAAAAGTTTATAAATTAATTGTCATTATAATAAAGTTCGCTCCATTGGAGGATAACATCATTTAACACATAATAGTCGTACTTACAGTATATTTAATTTATTTTACTACAAAAATACCTTTCGCATATTTCAGTCATAGTTTCACAATTTCACTTATACTTGTTTAGTCGTCTTCTATCGGGGTACGGCTTTTGGGAGGAACTCATAGTTTCAGGAGACAAAAGCTCTGGCTCTGTCCGGCTCCTACCGGTAGCGCAATTTGTCGACATACTTTTCGATGGCGCGATACCGTGAAGGTGTCATGGCTTCCTTGAGCATCTGTTTGAAGCGCACGTCCTCCCCGAGCGCAAGGCACAGCTGGCGTGCGTGCTGCCGCGTGTCCGCGCTCGCGTCCGCCAGCAGCTCGCCCGCCGCGCGTAGCAGCGACGTGCGCACCTCGCCGGGCAGCGCCAGGGCGCGCGCCGCGCCTCCACGCCGCACCAGCCGCGCCAGCGCCGTCGCCGCTGCTGCGCGCACCGGGCCCGCGCGGTGCGCGGCTCCGCGCCGGGCCAGCGCTACCACCGCGCGCACCTCGCTGCCGCCGCAAGCCACCTTCACCAGCGCATTGGCGGCATCTGCACGGAGGAAGCGGTTGACGTCGGCGCAGCGCTCCAGCAGCGCACTGATTGATTCCTCCACCTCGGGGTCGAGCGCGCGGCCGCGATACTCAAAGAGCGCACCCAGCGTACAGCACGCGGCTCGTGAAACTCGCGACCTCAGTGAGCGCACATGCGTAGCAGCCGAGCGTGTGGCCGCACGCCAGCTGACAGCAGGCGCGCGGGCCGTCGAGTCCGCCGCGAGTCTCTCAATCTCCACGAGTCCGCTGACGATTACCTCCCAGTCCTCGTGTCGGGCGGGAACTGTACACTCGGCAAGGGCGGTGCGCACGTCGCGCTCGCTGGGCCGCGGCCGCTCGTCGTACGCGTCGCTGGCGGGCTCTGGCGTGGGGACTCCGCTCCGCACGGGCGATGGAGCGCTGCTCCTCGGTGGTGTAGGTGTGGGGCGCGCGCTCGCAGTCGTTCGCACCGGCGACACCTCGATGACGGTACTCGCGCGGGATTCCAGAGACTCATGCCCGGTGGAGGCCCCCGAGCTCCCTGGCGGCTGAGGTGGCGGTGGCTCGACTTGTAACTGTGACCTTCCACTGATCGGTGAGGGGTTAGATCTTTCGGAGTAGTCCTCGACGCGGATGGAGGGTGAACGTGGCGGAGATGGCACTGAATCCTGAACCTCGTCTGGAGCGGTGTTGAAATCGGTTGTAGCACCTCCTATCACCCTCTCATCAGATCCTTCCTTGGATGCCGATGTCTTTTTATTGTTTTGCCCATCCTCATAGCTGGTAAGCGCGCTCGAGTCTCTGTGAACAGAAATAAATACAATAGCGTCGCGGAAACTGTTTGTTTACATGCGGCACATGCGAGCCGACGCGACGCCGCGCCGGGATGGGGTTGTATATTACCGCGTGTGCGAGGGCAGGTCGGCGACGAGGTCTAGCGCGAGGGCGGCGGGTGCGGGCCGCACGGCGGGGGGGGCGCAGCAGCAGCGCCGCAACATGGCGCGCGCGTGCCGTCGCGGCGCCTCCGCGACTGACGCCGACACCGGTGTGTAGGTGACTAATACAGACTAGGTGTACTTACACCCGTGTGTACACCCACGGGCCGCGATCAATTGGCCCTGTGTTGATGAACTCACTCTACCTGCATATTATGCAGATTAGCTCACCTTCATGGAAATCCTAGCGGTCGCCCAGCCGGTAAAAGAGTTATTATAGTCAATGACTCGTAGTACATGATATAGTATGAGTGTAGGTATGAGTACTCGTAAGACTCAATTAGTCAGACTTTAGGTCCAATAGGGCTCTTTAAGCTACCTGGGTACCTAGTTCTTTTCAAAGAGCTCAAGATATTTTCTTTCAGAAAAACGCATAGATACCTAACTAAAGTAGGGGTGTTTTTAGTTTCCAAAGTTCATAATATTTATCAGGTTATGAAGGGGGCGGGTGGTCGTTCGTGGTGTAACTGCTCCATAATTTTCTTAATTATTAATAGACGTTAAAAGACTGTTTGCTGAACACGAAAGTGGAACGATCTAACGATAAGGAAAATGGGTCGTCTCGTCAGCGGTTCATAAACGCTCTGAATGGAAGTGGGCCAATAATTTAACTTACAAAATGTAGGTTAGTGGTGGCACGCTATTACAGCCATTACTCTTGGGTACTGAGGGCAGGGCAGCACCGCGACGTAAGTCACATGTCGAGCCTATGGTTACCTAATACCCTGTGTTATTAACACCTTATCCATCACTGTTGATCAGTGCCCTTCGCTAGCCTTTGGGAATTAAATAATAAGCGGGTCGATATGTTAAGGTATTCGTTCGGTTTGCTAGATTCGATAAATTGAATGCCCCATTAGGACGGTAAAGACCGTAAAGATCATGAATATATCGAAGCATGAGCCGTAAAAGTCTGACACGCCTGGATTTTTCCCGCTCCTCTCAGAGCGGGAAAAATCATTTGTTTCCCATAAAGAAGGGTTCTTGCTGTGAGAAGCAATATGCTGCTTCGCAGGTTTGCTTGTTGTAGTAAGAAGGTAGGTGTAATCATTGTTGTCTAAGCAAATAAATAAATTTTAAAAAATAGTTAACTAGTTAGTTACATAGGTTACTTGGAACGATTGTCCTGGAACATTGCGCTAAAAGGGGTTTGGTCAAGAATGAGGGGGTAAGTATCTGCCGTTCGGTTTCAGTCAATCGTTTGAAGATGACAGAGACAGAATGATAAATAGATATGTACCTAAATTTAGCGCTAAACTCATTTAGTGACTTGTGGTCCAAGCAGGCCGAAATAAGTAAGAAAATATTTTCGCAACAAGAGAAATGGGTACTTTACTTGCGAACCAAAGTTTTCAATTCTTAGCTTTATGAAGCTCTAACATCTTCAAGCGTGCCATGAGCCACATCGCCCACATCATTGCGTCGCGTCATGATAAGCCGTTACCACGCAACACAACTATTCACTCACACCCCAAACTTTACCAGAATTACTTTGTTCTTGAAATTCAATACATTATAAGTTAATTTGTTTGACGGTTGACATTTTACTCGAGGTCGAACGTCTTTCTTGAAAGCGTTACGAATACGAGTTTACGAGTGTTTTGCCCCATTACGTTATCGATTCTTCGTCAGAGTTTGAAATAGGGGTGAGTGACTTCACTTTGTAATTGGCGCCCGTAATCGGCGGGTAGATTTACATAGATAATATAGCGTAGTAGCACTCGGCTGGTAGACATGCAGTAGCACGTGAAATAAAATCGAAATTGGAGCTCGAATTAACCCCGTGATTCGATTGAAGATTAGACCCCAATCACTTCTGTTCAAGGTTTTCTCAATTTCATGTGGTTTGTTATGGTCGTCGACGTCAATTAAAAAAAGCATTATTCTCTGGAATTAGAACAGTAGGTAACGCAAAACCATGATAGTTGTTCGACCAGTTCCATAGCTAATTAGTAGATTTATTAGTAAGTAATTAGCTATTGATAATTTGATATTTAAGATTTTCCAAGATCTCATTTTGGGGAGATTTGACTCTGCGAAATGTTCCAAAAATTCTTCAGAAGGTGCACTGGACGTACGCTACAAGACGTAAGATTCCTTCTACATATCTATTAACTGGTGATCTTCCGCCACGTACCTACACTAAAAGGTTCTCTATCTCTACCCCCACCTGCCACCCCACTATGGTTAGATACTGATGATAGTATTAAAAAAAGCTATCATTTCCTCAAGTTCAACTTACCTACGTACTAAACTATGTAGAACTGATAGCGCCGTCCGTCTGTCAGGTGCGTTAGTCCTCACAATCGGAAGGTCAAACCATTTAGACCTAGCACTTGACATAGGGCAGAAAACTTATTGTGTTTCTTGAATTCTTAATTGTCTTCTACTTAGTACCTAACTCATTTAGGTATGAAAAATTTCCAATTTGTATGGAGTTCTCAGTCCTCCAGGGAATAAAAGGGATTGAGAAAGATGGGATGTGTACCTAAAGGAGGTAAAAATGAAGACGTAGGCTACGTTCAGATGCCTAAATTTTCACGAGCTTTTTCGAACCGCACAGGAGATCGTGTATTTAAGTAATGGATGCCAGCACATCAAGCTACCCGAAACTGTCAAATTTTCCCAATCAACCTTGAACCTAATACTTTAGCATTAAAGTCGAAAATCTATTAAAGAAATTTGACAGATTGTAGTAGCTTGATGTGCTGGCGTCTGTACAACTGAAAACATGAGCGCGCGGTCAGAATTTAATGTAGGTAAATTGCTTTTGAAATGCGTCAACGAGCGTTACGTCTGATTCGCTTGAATTAGTAAATGTGATATAAACAGAAAGCTCTAGAACCTTATTGAGTGTTTCTGTATACTGTATAGGTTCTGAATAATTAATGTTAGAAAGCCAAATTAGCAGATCGATAAGTTTAAGCAGGGAGGTATCTACCTACCAACTTAATAATTCATCCAACAGACCCTTAGGTAGATTTAATTTTAGGGGAACATAAATGTAGGGAAAAGCTGATTTTTTTTTCTCGATTTCAGGTTTGATCCCATAGTAAAAGTTGTTCATAATGATGAGTACAATGACCCCATAGGAGATTAACACTGTTTAAAATTACACCTTGTATAAGGAACTTTTGAACGTCAAAATTTACAAAAAGTAGAATTGATTCTCAGATCACTATCTATACATATTACAAAACATCGTCCCTCGCCGCGTCTGTCTGTCTGTCCGTCTGTCTGAATGCAATAAACCATAGAAATATAAAAAACTTTGTTTATTAAATCAATGCGATAAACTCAAAAACTACCGAACGGATTTTCAGACGGGTTTCACCAATGGACAGAGTGATTCATGAGGAAGGTTTAGGTGTGGGGATCTATAATTCGTTAAGGTTTTGTGTAAATTGGCTGAAATATGACGATGATTTTTGAAGATATCGGAAAAAATCATGCCGACTGGTAGCTTTACTGTACTAGTTATATTAGTTATAGGAAAACAATGTATTACGCAATTATTCCTCATAAAAAGATCTGTTAAACTGTAGCAACGTTATATGTCTATCAGTTCTTTTCATTTCACTCTGGATCCAATTCTGAAGTCCACGCAGACGATGTCGCAGGCAGAAGCTGGTATGTAATAAAAGTCCAAATTCCAAATCATGAATTCGAAATGGGGACCTCATGATCCACAGCCGCATAAGCTATAAGCTAGCCACTATATATGCTAGACCAACGAGCTGGTTACAAAAACACACATTCTTCGGTTACCCCTCTGAGAAGAGAGATAGGTCTTCTTCTGAAATATTCTGGAAACTATGTATGTACAAAAAAAGTAGAAAAGAGGACTAACCTGTCGCTCAGGGGAATCGGTGACAGCGGCTGGAATGGTATGTAGTCCCTGCCTAGCTGCGATACACCTGTGGAATGACGCAGATTAGCTTTACATCTTCACAGGACCTTCCTTTTTAACCGACTTCAAAAAAGGAGGAGGTTCTATTTTCGATTGTATGTATTTTTTTATTTTTTTTCTATGTAGGTATGTTCACAGATTTCGCCGTCAATTGTGGACTGATTTTGAAAATTATTTCATGTTTATAAGGGTATGCTCTCGAGGTGGTCCCATTGTCACCAAGTCAAAATCTGATGAGGGGATCCCATGGAAATCGAGGGTTCTCAAATTATATAGGCACACCTATAGCGATTTGGGTATTTTTTATAGTAACTCGTGCATTTACTCTTGGAAAGCACCATTTGGTGAAGTGGAACTGATGATAAAGACCACAGATGGCCACCGGAACTACTCCATAAGAAGTATTTCACGGGTTGCGATTCGATTATTTTAATATGGTTGCTAAGCTATTTATGCTCGTCATAAATAGGTATAGTGATTGCATAATTATGGTGAAGTGGAGCTGATGGTGACTTAACCATCAGCTCCCCCCCCCCTCAACAATTAACGTCCCTGCATCGAGAAAAGCAATATTTTGTAAAAGGTGATGAGCAGTTGATATTATTAAAAATTGAAAAATAAAATATCTTTTTTCCAAAAAAAAAAAAACAACCGATCTCCAAAAAAACTGCAAAATGAAAAATAACCAATTTCTGAAGTCGGCGGCAAAAAACTAATATACAGATCCAAAGACACAGACTTCCGAAATTAGTTATTTTTCACTTCGTAGTGTTTTTTTGGAAGTCAGAAAAAAAAACAACCCACTTCCAAAAAAACAGTGAAAAACAACTTTGATTTGTTTTATACAATTGAAAGCAAAGTTAATAAAATGTATATGGGACCACCACAAGCTACCAAATGAAAAAAGAAGCACGAAAATCGACCCGGTAATCACGGAAAAATTGGTGTAGGTACTAGATACATGAGATAAAAATTATGATAAAAAACTTTTTTACAAAAAAAAAATACAAAAAAGTCGGTTGTTTTTTTTTTTGTAAAAAAGTTTACATAAACCAAATTAAAGTTGTTTTTAAGTTGTTTTTCACTGTTTTTTTGGAAGTGGGTTGTTTTTTTTTTAAGTCTTTTGTCAAGGTAATTTTTATTGGTGTCGAAGATGATGCAACTCTCACAAAACTTTGGACTCAGATCAGTCTTCTCTCTTATCTTACCAGGCAGGGGTGCAGAGTCAGGCAAAGGCCTCAGTCTTCTGGGAGGGGGCGGTGCAGCGGGGGGAGGGGTTGACCTGGCACGACGACGAACCGGTACCGGCAACTGCGAGCTCCTGCAACAAAGGAACATCGTATGAAGGAGCCAAGTTACCGTCGGGACAGTGAGGGAAATCAATTGTTAAGCAAGTTGACACACTGCGTCAAGTTGCCGTGACATAGCCATTCCATACAACTGTCAAACAATGACAGTTGTGATCTGGAGCTAGACCAGCACCTCTTAAAGCAGTATTATTGTAATCTTACTTCAGTGTGGGAAAGAGATGGAGCTAGACGTCCTGTAAATGATAAATGATTTTATTTCTGTAAGTAGGTTTATACAAACACTTTTACACGTCAAACATTTTTTTTTAAACTAGATGTGGCCGGCGTTTCCTATCTGACTACTCTGAGAAGAAAGGCCGAAACAAACTCAGAGGTCACGGTTTCTTTTAAAGTTCAGACATAATCTTGGTCAGATCATCCATCGCTCCATCTCTTTCTCACACTAAAGTAACATTAAAATAATACTGCTTTAAGAGCTGGTGGTTGGACCCTTGAATATACTTACGTAATTACAATAATTTAAGTTGGTACGTAGTCAATTTGCTAAACAACTAATTTGCCTGACTTTACATACATACTTAGGTATGTTTTCAGAATGCTTGGAAGGACTAACCTGTTGACGTGACATGGCCTGATATTCTCTATAGGACGACTCAGCCTCTCTCTCAACTGCAACAATGATAAACTGTTAACTCCTGATAATCACAACACAACTCATAATAATTGGTCTACATCATAAACAGTAGGTACACTATCTATCTACATTGGTGATCAGTATTTTTAATAAATTCTTCGTTTCTATTTACCTCTCCACGTGTAACATCCGTATTTTTAACTAAGCAGTTAGCAAAATTGCCAAATTCAGGCCTAGGTACTGTTCTGACAGGCGTAGCAACAGTCGGTACCTATACCTACCTGCAATGGTAGTACTCGTCTATGAGGCTACGCCTTAATGGACAGTGACCCTTTCGTGATAATTATTTACCTTATTACAAAACACGTCAGCCCGGGAGGTGCCAGCCAGCCTCCACCTCACAGCTGACAGCACTGCAGCCGTTCCAGCTGCCCTCGCCAGACACAACGTCGCCCGCAGCAGCGAGCACTTTGGATCACGTTTCAATCACCAAGCACTCACCTTATTGCAAAACACGTTGGCTCGGGCGGTGCCGGCCAGTCACCTCCTCACAGCTGACAACACGGCAGCCGTCCCTGCTGCTCTCGCTAGACACAACGTGGCGCGCAGCTGAGCGTTTTGGATAACGTCTGTACCACCACTCACCTTATTGCAAAACACGTCGGCTCGGGCGGTGCCGGCCAGCCTCCTCCTCACAGCTGACAGCACGGCAGCCGGCCCCGCTGCTCTCGCCAGACACAACGTAGCCCGCAGCTGAGCACTTTGGATCACGTCTTTATCACCACCCACCTAACACAACAGATGAGACAGGTTAGGATAGTTCAGGAAGGAGCATTAAAGTACCGACATAATTTGTAAGACTGCCCGCAGCAGAGCATCTAAAAAGCATGTCACGATGCAGTGCATCCAAGCAGCACTTTCAAATAAGTACATAATATTGAAACCCTGTTTCACCACCTTCGGGTAAGTTCAACTTAAATTACCTGGCAGATAATTTCATTAAAATTCTGATCCAATGTTTTAAATAAGCGTTGGATAGGTAAGTATCTACAGGCTATTTGGAGACTGTGAAACAGGCCTTTAGGTTGGCTCTATCCTGAACAACTACGGCGATCACTGGTCAAAGATTGCCTCAACGACCAATTTAATATTCTTGGCCGCAAAAAATAACGGTGCACTACTTACACCAATCATACTGGGGTCAAAAATAAGGTCGACGATGTGATGCAGCGCCAGTCGTTGCAGCAAGGCATGTGGCAAGGCTGCTGGAAGCGGTTCTCTTGCCATGCGCGAGATCAGCGCGGGAAGGAGTTGCCGTGCGCAGTCACTACTTGCACCCCGCACTAGGGCGCACACGGCGCCCTCTGCAGGGGCTCTTGCGGCTGCTACCTGTGCCACAGATGGACTTGTTAGAGTTAGTAGGCAATGATGTCTCGAAATATCATAAGTAGTTATTTTTTGAATCTAGAATTCCACTGCGCCCTAATTAGCGAAACTCACAAGAGGAACAGTGTCATGGTTTTATGTAGGTAGGTGATTTTATTTTTTGTTTTAGCAGAATTATTATTTTTACTTTTCTCTACCGTCCACGAGGAGAGCTATCTTAAGATTAACTACAGATTAAAAATTCAGCACGAGTTTACCGCACAAGTAAAATAAAGGTACCTTGGTCGTATTCAAACAGATAAGTAGGTAGTACTGCTATCAACTTATTTGTGAAATTGTAAAAGTCTAGACATTAAATGCGGTGCCGGTGTATTTGTAATGACTGTCTGCATATAATACGCGATACAGGTAAGTATTTTTATCAGCCACTTTGACACGCGACGCGAATAGGGTCCGTCCCCATTAGATAAATATTTTAACTACGACAATAATAGTGGTTGACGGGTCGTTAAAAACGCTATAATTTCCAAATAGCTAAGATTATAACCTACTAGCTGTTGTCATACGGACAATAGGCAAATGAACTTCCAAAAGTCTAAATAAACTAGTCTAAGTAACCTAGTTTCAGTATTTTGCCTTTCCAAAGTCATAAGTTAACAACCTTTCTAAAAGTAGTTTCAACTATTTAACCTCACTGAACAGCAAAGTTCAGTTTGGGAAAAGCTCTTTAGTTGTGCCTATGGAGTAGGTATAGCCATTTGTGAAGGAGGATCGTCTCTGGAGCAAGCCTCTGATAGTGCAGATTTCATGTGATGTCTGTGTGGGCCGCCGCGCTTGCTTGCCATTCAATAAAACAAAAAGTTATCTACATCAAGCTTTCAGATAAAATAAAATAATTTTTGACCGTCTTTTATTTTTTCGTTACGATTCTTCAGAACGAATTCGCCCTCCATCCTTACTTTTGTTGCATGAGTTAGCACTCGCCTTAACTTTCCCCCATGGTAAGTGTATTATGAATTATCATATGTATTTGTTTTAGTTTATCGTGTCAGCGATACCTACATCATAAAAGAAGGTGGCTTACAAAAATAGAGTGCCAAATGCCAATGCGGGTTTGCCCTAACTGTATTTTTTTTACAGAAATATTCCCTACTTCCTAATTTTACCTATACTTACTTCTAAAGGAACGAATACGCATCGATATTACTTATTTAAAAAAGCCTTAGAAGATGGATGCTAAATGTAAAATATCTCCATGCCAGTCAGTAGAACTATGCATCTCATTCGTGGGTTACTTACCTCATCGCTCAGGGCCCACATATGGTGCACGAGGGAGAGCGCGGCCGGCTCCACCTTCCTCACGCTGCTGCTCTCCAGTAACGTGCTGTGGAGCTGGTCCGCCGCCCGCACCGCTGCTATCCAATTCTCCTAGACATGGACACAAAGACATCCCCAAAGTGTTAGGCAGAGGTGTACATAGTACACCCTTATTTCGCCAGTTATGTTTAAGTCCCATGAAATAGGGTCCCACAAATGCAAACTCCGGACTGCTACTGACAAATTCCGCCTAACGATGTAATATTTTGCCCGACCTGGGAATCTAACCCAGGACCCCAAGATGTTTTAGCCCCATACAACTCATAAGGCGAGCGATAACCTTCAACCAGGCACAATTCTAGACGCTGCTACTGAGAAATGCATTATAGAAAAACCTTAGCAAACACAGTGCTCAGCAGTCGCGTTTACGAGCACTAATATATTGGGCATAATAAAGTACATAAATGAGCTAAATCAATTTTAGATACTAGAGTTAAAGATACTAGTGAATGTACCATTAACGATTAAAACCATAAAAAAATAACTGTTACAGTCTACATAATACATAATTACAACGTTTTCTAAACTTAGATATAAGTAGACTTTGAATATAATTATGCTGTAGGTAAGTACCGTGTTATGCAGCTGATCGGATACATGTTGCGGTACTACCCCCAGTTCTTCCCAGTCGTAATGAGCACGCAGAGGAGTTGGAGTGCGCGGAGTTAAAATGTCGGTCTCCTTCGGTGGCGACGACGCCAGGAGACTTAACACGAATCTAAACGTCCAAGAAAAAGAGCAATGACATATGAAATACCATAACAAGCACTTTATCATTGATTGACTCATCTGGGACTTACCCATCACGCTCCAACTCTACCCTTGTTTGATGACGACGCGGTGACACCGACGGACTTCGCTGTAAGTTATGCATAACCTCCACCTCCTTATGGGGCTCCACAGGACTCCGAGAGCTGCGCCCAGACTTCTCTGGAGACCGCACTTCAGCCAATGATAACGTCAACCCAGACATTTCAGGTATTTTATCTTCTTCTTCATCGTTCTTCGATCTGAAGTAATCGTACAACTCGCTCAAAGACTTCGATTTTACTTTAACTCCATTGTATTTCGCGACGTACGTCGGCTTCTGCATCTTAGTATGAATAACTGGCAGTGGTATACCACTCTTTTTCCCTTGGTTATTTTGTGACTCTCTTTCTAATGCCTCCCGCTTTATTTCATTCATTCTACTAACTATTCCCGGTTTTACAGGTGCCATTATTTCTTTATAATTTTCTTTTCTTATCAGCTGTTCATGAATGTTGTTGTCATCTTCGCTTGTTAATAAGTTATCGCTGTCAGGAGTCCTTATTTTTACACTCTCACCACCAAAACGCACTCTTTTAACCACAACATCCGTGTCCTCGGATTCACCATCACTATATTTTAACATGTTTCTGTCTGAGCTATCGTAATCGTCTTCACTTCCTGTATTCTTATCAGATTCAGTCTCATTCTCTTCTAAAACGGTCATTGTGATCGCTGTATCAGAATCAAATTTAATTTCTGTTTCAATTATAACTTTTGCAAAATTATTATTGTAATATGGTATAGGCCCAAAAGAATCTTCTGAAGATGAATCAGTCGATACCCGAATAGGGCCCGTATGGTTATTATTAAAAACATGATTGATTTTTACTAAAGGTTGATTGTTATTATGTCTATAGGCAGTTTTTCTCGGAGCGTAATAAACATCCATTGAATCTTCATCGTAAGTTTCACACAAGTGCCGAAATCTTTCCTGAACTTTGGGATCTAATCTCGAAAGATATATCATGTAATCCCGTGGTCCACAAGCTCTTCTTAGTTTCAGTAGAGATCTCTGCGCGACGTCTTTGTGCATCGGATCAAAGAGCTTCTCGCCTAGAACTTGAAATATTGGTAACATATCTAGGTGCGAGTGTCTTCTTTTCAATATACCCATCACGGAAGGGATCGATAATATGAGGCCTGTAATAACGTTCACTTTTGTGTCAATATTCGCGGAATGAGGCCTTATGTTGTGATAGGAACATTTGTCTAAAATTGCCCGCGCCGCACATTCAACGTCTTCGCAGTGCGTGCAGAAGACTTTTAGTGCATCCAGCGCAGCTTTCCGGACGTTAGGAGAATTGTGTCCTAGGTTGTCGACGACTTGATCGAATGGAAACGATAGTGCATTCCCGGAGAGCGGCAGAAGATCAGCTAAGACACGAAGCGCGTGAAGACGAACTTCCCACTCGGGGTGTGTGAGGCGGTCCCTTATCGCGACGTACAGCAGCTCGACGTCGAGATCGGGCGGCAGCGCCCGCGCCCGCAGCACGCGGTCCCACAGCGGAGCCAGAGGCGGCGGCGGCGTCTCGGGCAGTTGCATGGTGGTGGACTGACAGCGAGGGCTCGCGTGCCCGGCCGGGCCGCGTCGCGCCACACAACTGGGTTAATGGTCGGACGGTAAGCCACGCCGCCCCTGACCAATCGATGGAACCACATACCTACGTGTAGCGACTACGGGTACACGTACACATTCGCGAATACGCGCACTTGCAACATAATATAATACTGGACCGCATAATACTAATTTGCATGGAATAATACTCAAGTCGGCGAAACTGTTTAGTTTCCTCTAAGTTTACAGGCGATAAATATATTTATAAATAAAGCTTGCGCTAACCTGCTTATTACAGAAACTGAAGAGTTGTAAACATGAAGAAAACTTTTTCTATGAATGCCTTACCTACAACATGCACTTGTATACAGATTAGAGGGTAGAATTACAAATTTTTATGTAATATTATGAAATGGAGATCAAGTAGATATTGTAGCGAGGATGTGATTAGGTACATAAGTAATATAATTATTTAGTAGGGCAACTTATACAAAATGCCTCGGATGCCAAAACGGTTTATTTGGTTTACCCACTTACTGTCACCTAAATACCGATCCAATTATTCGAATTCTCAGCAACCTACGCATTTAATAAGTTGAAAAGGGAATCTATAGAGCCCTAATACTTTTTATGGCTCTGTATAGCTTTTATAAGTCTTTTAAATATCAATCCATTTGATAAGAATTCAGGTCATTCTGACACCAAGGCCAAGACCTTCGGATTTACACCTCAAGGGAGGCCATAGGGTGCGTTACAAAACAATGCACAACAACTTGCTAAAAATGTACGATTAATTCTTTCACACCGATTGTGTTTTTCGCCATAGCTTTGCTACTCGAATGAAAATAGTTACTTAAATACTTTCGATTTAACTTTATTTCATCCGTTAAAACCTTTATTTTGTTATGTTTAGGTCCAGTGTATAGGTTGGAGCCTATTGTCATCCTCTGGGCATAAACTGGCTCTTAAATCCGGGCTACACTCCAGGCTAATCTCGAGAATTTTTTGTAATGGAATATCCCAATAACACTGCCTAAACTCAAATTCAAAATATTTTATTTCACATAAGCCTACATGGGCACTTATGAAACGTCAGAAGTTAGGTGCACGGTTCCAATTGGTCGTTTCCTATGGAGAAGAACCAACAGGAAACTCCACGGTTAATCGTTTAAAAATAATTGGTTTTTAGAATGTTTTCAAATTACATTGTTGAGTAAGTATGGGAGGACAGTGTAGGCCTGTCAACAAGTACCAGGTACTTAACAGAAAAGAAAATGGTGTACAAATCTACAGTCTACGTTCTCACATTCACAAAATATAATAGCATCTGTTTAAAAGACAAGACTATATAATGTAAAATAATGAAAAGATTATATCATGGAAGTATGTAAAAAATTAAAATAAAATTAAAGTAATTTGGGAGCAGTTAATAGACATTTAATAAATAGTTATGCTGTTAATGAGGTACCAGGGAAGCCACATGTGCAGAAGGAATCAGCGCCAAACTTCCTGTCTTCACAAGGCTCACAAGGCTGGGCGCAGAGACGAAGTCAATAATTATAGGCCGATCTCGATACCTTACTACCCTATCGAAGATACTGGAACGCATCCTTAATAAAAACCTTATCAGCTTCTTGGAAGCTAACAAAGTCATATCCAATAACCAATTTGGGTTCAGAACAGGCTTGAGCGCTGAAGATGCGGCTCTTTCTGAATATGTAGCTAGAAGTCTTGATAATAAGATGAAATTCGAGGGTATCTTCCTTGATTTGTCTAAGACCTTCGACACCGTTTCTGTCCCGGCTTTGCTGAAGAAGATGGAGTGCATCTGAATTCGTGGTTCCGTACTGGATATATTTTCTCCGGCCACCTAAGGGGCCGGACACAATACGTCAAAATTGGTCAAAATTAGAGTAAAACATTACCTATTGCATATGGCGTGCCGCAAGGCAGCATGTGTAATATACTTATCCAACATTGCAAAATATTTACTTATGCTGATGACACAGCTATGGTAATCGATGGAGTGGATTGGGCCCAATGCTTTCATAATGCCGAAAATGCACTGAAACATGAGTTGGTTAACCAACAACATGCTTACCCTGAACGTACAGAAAACGGTATATGTTCCCTTTGCCATTAGGTCAAATCTTACCCCACCGCTATCGTATATCCTCAAGGCCCACACGTGTACTACTGTGTCCCCTCCTATATGTGACTGCCTCAGCATATCTAGGACTACTAGTGTGAAATATCTGGGCACTCATATTGATCAACATCTTAACTGGCATAAGCATATAGATGTTTTCACGGGCAGAATCCGTAAACTTATCTTTATTTTTTAAAAACTGCGCAGGTCTGCGGATAGTAATACCCTGAAACTGGTATATTCTGCACTATATCAGTCAGTTCTTTCATACCGTATTCCAGTTTGGGGGGGGGGGGGGGGCAACATTAAACGAATTTATTAGGCTTGAGCGTACACAACGGGCGGTCTTAAAAGTTATGCGGTCTCGACCTCGAAGATATACCACAATACAATTATATGCTGAATGTGAAGTGTTAACCGTCAGGCAGCTCTATATTCTCCATACGGTAATCCGTAAACACTCTTCCCGTCCCACAAAGAACCTATAGGCAGAAATAAGCACAACATCTTTCCACAAGAACATCACAGAACAACGTTTGCCAGGCGCCAGTATTACATCACCAGCACAAAATTATATAACACTTTAAACAAATTATTAAAATTATCCACAAAATCAAAATATCAATGCAAACACATGTTACATAATTACCTATTAACATTGACTCATCAACACACAGAGGATCTTCTTTTAGGCAACCTTAAAAGTTAAATATAAAACTAATTCCAATTTTCCACACACAACACACACTCACATTCATACACACACCCCTTCATACAACACACACATACACACCTCAATCACACATTAACGGCATACCTTCACTTCTTTTGATTTGTAAAAGTATAACCTTCATTTTTATTTTTGCGATGTTTAGCAGTTGTCCTAGTGCTGTAAATATTTCTGGCTTGTAACATTGTTGCGGAGGGACACTGATCTAAGATACAGGTACCAACCTAGTTTAGAGGTCAGGGTTTCAATGTATTACATAACATAACATCACGCCTTGTTTCCCCGAAGGGGTTAGGCAGAGGTGTACCTATAGTACACCCACATTTCGCCAGTTATGTTTAAGTCCCATGTAATAGGGGGCGAGCCTATTGCCATCTACCGGGCACAAATCCAGACTCCGGGCTGCTACTGAGAAATTCCAGATAGAAAAACCCAATAGCACTTTGCCGGACCTGGGAATCGAACCCAGGACCTCATGCTCAGCAGTAGTGATTGCAACCACTAGACCAACGAGGCAGTCAATGTATTACTACCAAGCATAAGCCTCTCAATGTATGTACTTCTAATATACCATAGTAATTAGTTATTTAGGCTTAAGTTCAATAAAGATTTATTTATTTATTCAATGTAGTCTTTAATCTTATAATACGCTTTTTTTAATAAGGACACGTTTGATGTGATTTTTGAACTTTCCATCGCTAAGTTCTGTAACCGACTTTGGCAACTTGTTATAAAAGCGGATACTGTTTATAAGAAATGACTTGCTTGTAGGTAGCTCGCGAAATTCAAACTTTATTATGTTTTTTGCAATTTGCAAGTCAGTATTAAGTTGTATGTTGAAGTATCATTCGCGACCGTAACAAATATGCATTTATAGAATTATAATCATCAACATCAGTAATACCTACAACTCCATAAGTTTGTATAATCCTAATTGTCAAGATTTCATGAAATAGTTATTCGATAGAATTACCTGGTCTTATAGAGTTGTATTGATGACTTTAATTATTATAATTATGTAAATACAACTTTTTACGGTCGCGAATCATATTTTGATCAACATACAACCTAATACTGACTTGCAAATTGCAAAAAACGTAAGAAAATTTGAATTTTCCGGGCTACCTGACACGTTCGCCTTAATCTAAATTGATAAGCAAACCCGGGTCCCCACCCCACGCTCTGCAGGAGCGCTTGCGACCACTCGACTAACGATGCAGGTCTGGAGAAATGTCCTAGTCTTGATGAGTGAAAAACTTAGATAGGTACCTACCTAATAACTAAATTAGTTTTCTAGATTTCAGAAGCAGCTCGGAATTATTGCCGTGCATTCCGTAGAAAGCAGAACTCTTATAAAAAGCCAAAAAGGCGAGATCGAGAAAACCATGACATCTGTTACTGGGAGATTAATCTCTTGATGGTCGTAGTTCGACCAGACCAGCACCCTAATTCCGTAACACGCTATCAATCACAATCTGAATGATTTTGAAGCAAATTGCCAATCAATTCATATGTTCGAAAAATTTGTCCGCTCAACAACGTAAATAACGCAATGAATGTTGTTGAACTGTCAAAATGAAACCGATTCCTACTGTAAGTGTGTTACGCAATCGCCCCGCAGGACAGCAGAAACATCCTACCATTGTGCTGCCTGATATTAAAGGTTGTTTCAATAATACCCTCATTCTGAGTGTTGGATACGGAGTACTTAGTTATCTACTTACGAAAGAAAATCTGGTTCAGGGACACAATAACGACATACAAGAACACTGACTAGAGATTGCAGCATTTGCAACAGTGCTACGACGTAGCAGCTGGCAACCGTGGCGCTACGAGCACTACGACGACGTAGCACGAATTAAAAGATGATGGTCTCTCTTTTAACATCGGTGATGGACCCCAAGTACCCTAAGCCTAACCTACCCAAAGCCGCGCGCCGTAAGACTAAGTCAAAGTGAAAGTTACATATAATTTATTTCAAATGCACTTAACAGGCAATTTTGAACGTCAAAATTTACAGAAAAAGAATAGAATCGATTCGCTTCGATTAGATTTTGTCACCCCTTCCAAAAGGTAGTTTTGTATGGAGAAGAATGGACAAGAAACTCCACCGTTACCTACTCTTTTTAAATAATGTTTTACAATAATTTGTAAACATTAATTATTTAATAATTATATGTGAAGACGATGCACCTAGAATAAAATTACTGTACCACATTAGGTAAAAAGCGTGTCGGACCACCACCATGATTGGGTCCGTAGTTGGAATGAAGAAAGAAGAGACAGAATTATCCCAAGAACAAACATTGTAGTTGAAAACATGTGCGTTACGCCAGCGGAATGTTGTCGCTTTTCAGGATTTCGGCTTGACAGATAATTAATACCTCATCTCGTGTAATTGTGCCCGAAATGTATAATTAGTGCGTCCAGCCGATCCAAAGATATTCACGAAAAACAGATTCCGCTGGAGTAACGTTACCACAGCGGCATGCGGCAGCGGCATGTTTCTTAACCGGTGGTCGTAGCTAAATACAAACTAGCTACTTAGATAGATATAATTTGTGCATAATTGTGCCCAAAAAATTAAATTGTGCGTCTTGAGGTTTCAGAGTTATTCAAGATGCCGCTGGTGTAACGTTTAGCAAATTGCTGTATCTCTTAAACGGCATGACATACAACTACGTTTTTATTTACGCCGGTGGGTCTTAATTTGTGCAATTTTATTTTTTCTATAATCGACACCGTTGGAAAATTAGAAATCTTTTTCCAAAAACCTTAAAATTAATGAGACGAGACGAGATGAGGTACTAATTATCTGTCAAGCCGAAATCCTGAAAAGTGACAACATTCCGCTGGCGTAACGCGCATGTTGACAACATGAGTTCTCCCATACATTCCATTGCAAATGTAAGTTTGTATGCACAATATTGAGAGATTTACCGTGTTACCTATTTTAAGACTATAGACTTCTTTTATAGGTTTTCCTATAATCTACAGAGTCAAATTAAATTAGCTAGCGAAACTCCACAGCCGTGATGGATATCGATATCCAAACACGACAAAATTGAAATAAAAAAGATTTGATGATTTTTTTTTTGGGTCAATGATCGCCGGTAGCGTTGTTACTTGAAGTGTGAGTTGATATATCTGTTGTATTGTGTTATGATATCGATACCCATCACGTCTGTGAAGTTTGCTAAAAAAAAACTGATTTTTAAATTGATATTTTAACACTACTGGCCGTTGATGACCCAAAAAAAAACATCATCAAATTAATTTCTTTTTGTTTTATGAGTTTTAAAAAAAACTCACATTAAAAGCCTTTCATTTAATTGCAATACATCACCAGGTATTTTGGTGTAACATTTAACACAGTAGGTACCCTGTAAAAGATGTATGTATGTATATCATCATCTGCCTAGCCTTTTCCCAACTATATTGGGGTCGGCTTCCAGTCTAACCGGATGCAGCTGAATACCAGTATTTTACATGGAGCGACTGCCTATCTGACCTCCACAACCCAGTTACTGGGTAACACGATACCCCTTGGTAAGACTGGTTGTCAGACTTTCGGGCTTCTGACGACCCGTAACGACTGTCAAAGATCCACGAATGACAGCCGGGACCAACGGCTTAACGTGCTTTCCGAGGCACGGAGGAGTCTCGGTATGTAAAGATGGTCACCCATCCACGGACCAACCCCGGCAAGCGTAGCTTAACCTGATGGATCGACCCATGCGGCTGTTATTACTTAGCCACGAGCTCCTCATGTATGTATGTATATACATTATGTATTACATTTGGATAATCTGAAAAATGGTTGATCTATTTTATCTTTGTTTCTAGTACTAGCTTCTGCCCGCGACTTCGTCCGTTTGAAGTTCCTTGTTACCCCGACCCACCCCGTCGCGTCGCATCGCCCGCCCGCGCTATTACTTAGTTTTCGCATAGCGTTCTTTCAGATTTTTTTTTCTTTTTGCTCGGCTCTCAAGGGACCTAGCGTGATGTTAAATAGCCTGTAGCCTTCTTCAAGATGGGCTATCAAATGCTCCAGCGATTAGCGCATTCAAACAAACAAACTCTTCAGCTTTATTATTATATAGAATTATAGATAGTAGAAGTTAAACTTTAAAGATTAAACTTATTTATGTCTATTATTAAAGGGTGTGTGGTATACCTACCAAACGCTATATTGGTGTGATCTTTTGACATCTTTGTATTGTAATGTCACATAATTATGTCTACATAACTTATTTTATCAAATTGCGTATCGTCTATTTTGATGAATAAAATCGTTTCGTTCGGTTTATCTTATTACAATTTAATCAACATATAATGTTTTAAAAGTTTTACCACCATGGAAAAATATTATATTTAAAACCCGAACGTTTGGATATTGATCCCGTTGAGAGATCCGCATCTATGAATTAGGAACATTAGAAGATAACATTTGAAAGCTTTCTTAAGGCTTCGGAGGGCGTCTTGCTTGACAGGAGAGAAGGTACAAGTCTTACCAACTTCCTGGAAATTAGATCTTCACATACCTAAACCACGTTTCATCAAACGTTTTCACGTATATCAGCGAGTGTACTACTTTTCCATCCGCAATCGATACTTTGGAAAAATTATTCACAAATCCTAAAAATATCATGCACTCGCATCTAGGAAACAACTGAACAACCAAACAATAGACATTTACTTCCAAACGTTAGAACAGCCAATGACTGCGACTTCAAAACTGTAGATGCTGAAACAAATAAGAACGACAATATACGCGACCATAGAAGTGTCAATATATCTAGGTATGTACCTACGCGACGCATTTATCTCTGGAATAAAATCTAGTACGATAAGACAAAGGTTACTAGAAAATCTGACGTTAACTCTAGAAGAAACACAATCAAGCACTATCACTAGAAATGGCTGAAGTTAATGCAACTTTAAGTCTTCAAATGCAAATACTGCTGCTGCCATCGCCACCACTTCCAAATAAAAGGAATCTGGAAAATCTGTTGTATGGACGGCAGCACATCAAGCTACTACAAACTGTCAAATTTCTTTAATAGATTTTCAACTTTATCACTAAAGCATTAAGTTCAAGGTTGATTGGGAAAATTTGACAGTTTCGGGTAGCTTAACCTGCTGGCGTCTGTACTTAAACAATCATAGGAACCTAGTAGTAAGTACGATAGCAGTGACGCCAACTTACCAGAGACGCAATTGCTTCTTTTGTGGTGGGTATGTCCATCCTCGTAAAACTGTCCCGATGTAGACTCTATCTGTCAACTTTGTAACAAGAAGGGACACTATGCTCTTGTATGTCGAAGCAAGAGTAAATATCAATGCCGCTATTCTCGAAGGAGATGATAGCCTTTGTAGTTGTATTGTAGATGCATCGCCAACTTCCTTGAAGAAAGCTACAGTTCCAGCTTACATAAAAGGAGTAAAAGTTGAAGCCTAGAGCAATTTTTTCAATTATGTCAATTAATTAAATTATGCAAACAAACTAGTCGCAGGTCAAATATGTGTGTCAGCTCGTATCAGAGACCATGATTATAGAAACGTGAATTTACTAATTGTGAAAAATCTCTGTGCTGACTTGATATAATTGATCGGTCACGACATATTAGACGAGCATTCCTTTCTCGAATATTTTCATTCGGTGGACCTAAAGAACCACCAAAATTATGTAGCGTTGCAGAAGCGTCTGCCTTTGCTGTTTATTTATTATTATTTAAACACTACAAAATATACAATGGGTGGCCTTATCGCTTTCTGCAATCTCTTCCAGGCAATTTTGGAATGGACAGTGATTTGCCTGGACATAAAATGGGGCCGTCATTGGTGCAAATAATAAGTCTATTCTATCATGGTTACACTATATGTTATTACAGTGTGTCTGTCTGATAAGTAACCCAGCAGAATTTTCGTAAAGAGGTTTTATAAACAATGTAGATTTCAGTTACAGAACTGGTTGATTGCTCACAGAAATCTTTGAAACGCCTTACAAAAAAAAATGGTTTAGTTTTCATGGCATAAATGGCATCTCATAGATTTTTTTCACAATTGTGTGGTAGGAACTCGAATTCTCTACTCGTAAATCAGTTTTTATTTTTTATTTAACATATATTTTTTTTACTATTATGAACAAAATATTATATCCAAATCGCATAATTGATAAATTATTTTGAATGAAAATATTTTTTAACGTTTAACACAAACTCAAAAGTGTGAAACGAAACGCGTTCTCTCGCCCGCCATGTTTATTTTGTAAATGTCATTTTTCAATATCGCCTTGGGTTGTGCTGTGGATTGCGTTACTTGTTTTGTTTTTTAATATAAACAATTATTTCTTAGATTATCGATGAAGTCTATCAAAGAAAACCATATGAAAATTTCTGTGTGCATAATACAAAGGACGTCTTATTTCAGAAATATGCTACCGTGATGACAATTATAGTGAAGTGCGGATCAAAGATAATGCCGACAAGATGAAGGTTTTATCGTTGTTATTTATGATTACGACGAGCTGCGGCGTCTGTGTGATCCTCGCTCAAAGCGATAACTGTACTAGAACTAACAGCCGTGGTGATTATAAACTATGTGTTCGCAAGCTATCAGATACGTTAGCAAGTAAATTTAGTGAAATTGTGGTTAAAGAACTAGGCAGCGAGTACACGGCGCGCTTCGAAATCCGGACCGCTTATAAAGTGAGCCGTTACCAAACCTCTGACAATGATGTGCTGACCAGCATCGCTGACAAACTGAGCTACAAGCTGTCATCAGCTACAAACATACTTCGCGACATGAACAATGTTATAAGCGACAACAGTACTCCGTCCTTCACACATCCTTGCCCATTCAAATCTATTCGTAAGTCTGTGTTTATTAAAAGTTCCAATGTATACGACAGCTTGCCTTCACAGGATCCTAAAAATAATATGCTGGGTCGCTTTAAGGATTTAAAAGTTAAGAGACAGTATTTCCTATCGCACATGGACTATGCTACTGATAGGGATTGTGCGACAATGCCTCACTCTAATTTGAGGTACCTCTATCACAAGATTGTGCATCCTGAACCAAAATTGGTGGTGTTTATAATTGATAATAATATGAAAGAAGATTCATTACAACATGCTGTGCATGTTGCTAAAGAAACTGTATACGCTCTGCAAGACTCGGACATGATAGCACTGAAGATGACGAACATGACAGAATTCCTTAAATTTGAAGATACTTGTAGTACAGATGGGATGTCTGACCTGGGAAATGCCACAGAAAACAATAAACTACTGCTGAAAGAATACTTAACATCATTAGATATTGCACCTACAAATGTGTCTCCTCTAGCTATTAACAAAGAGCTAAAAAAATTGCTCCTACAGAGGGATTTACCAAAACACAAGTTATTCATTTTCCTGACAGACACAAAGATTTTGAAAAATGAAACATGGCTCAAAATATTCCCATACTCTTCAAACAAAGATGAGAGCTTAAAGTTTGCTATTGGATTAATTTATGAGAATCAAGCAAATAAAAACAGTTCACTGGGTATATTGCACATTGACAAGTGGCACACGCATACAAACAATCATTCTGTTATGAGACTGCACATAAATGACAGTGGAGTGGTTGGACAAGTTGCTTCTGCATTTATATCTCTACTGCCTGGTCACTATGGCAGTAAAAGGATTAAAATTGAAGGTCCAGTGTGGGAGGCAACAGAAAGAGACTTCATGATATCTTTAGTGCTACCGACAACAAGTGGGGTGCTTGGACTAGACCTGTATTGGTCAGATCTTGCTGAAGACATTGTGTATTTCCAGGGCACAAATGAAAGAAAAAGAGCTTTTGTTATGGATTTCTCAGGTACAGTGTTAATGCACACATTCTTCCCAAGGCCAGAATCAGCTTCAGATAAAATAAAATTTACGAAACTAGAACGTGTGGAAACATACACATTTATCACAACTGTAAAGGAAGAAATGTTGGCTAATAATTCAGGCAATTTAACTATGTCTGAAAATAACTCTACTAAATCAATTATTTACTCTTGGAAATGGATAGGGAACTTGTATATAGTTTGTATTGTGTCTGAAATGACGGAACCTGCTGTGTTTAACAAAACAAACATATTTTTTACTAGAAGTAACAAGGAGATATTGTTCCACAGGTTGGATTTATTCCCTCCTAAAATGGGCAAAATGTGCAGACATTTCAAACAAATAGCCACTATAGATCAAGGTACTGTGTACTTAAGTCCATCAAGCTTCCAGTCACCTTTTACTTATTTATATGATATGGGTGATGGTCAGGAGGCTGTAACATACATGCAGAACTATTTAGCTTATTTAAAAAGTGTTGCCCATGGCTTACTCTCCAATCCTGGTCTTAAGAATGAAATTCAGCAAGATGTTGGTTTTTTGAACTCTATTTTGTCATATTATAAAAGACAACATTTGCATGGGCCTTATTCAAAATACATAGTCAGAAGGTATGCTGTGACGGAGAGTGGAGTTCTAGTGATGTTCCCTGGCACTGTGTTAGAGTATGATTATGAGCCAGTGAGGAGGCCATGGTACACATATGCTTTAGAGAATCCTGACAAAATTATTCTAACACCACCGAATTTAGATGTTGGTGGAGCTGGCTATGTTGTTTCCATATCATATGCAGTAAAAAGTTCCTTCTATCCTACTATGGTTGTGTCGATGGATGTTACTATGGGTTTTCTGTACAAGCTTCTCATAGATAGTATGCCTCTTTGTGCCATGTCTTACGTTAAATGTTTTATCATGAATAATAAGGGCTATTTAGTGTCACATCCTGGACTTATGGATCCAAATAGCTCTGGTCCCATTGAACAACAGCATATCACTCATAAGGAATCCATGATTGCAATTGACATGTTGAATCATAAGGGTTTTGTTACAAAAAGACTGTGTAATAATTTCTATGATAAAACAATACAGCGATTTTACGAATTTAATACTTCTCTACCTAATGTGCTCTCTAACGTTGTATCAGGCGATCATTGTGTTCATTATTATATTGCTGCCATTCCAGGCACCAATGCATTCATTGGTCTAGTCAATGCATCTTGCAGCGTGGGTGCTTTCTGCCCCTGCAGTATGGTCGACCGTCTGTGTCTAAATTGCAATCGTATGGAACAAACTGAATGCGAGTGCCCGTGTGAATGCAGCTCAGAACTTTACGAGTGTCGCAACTTAAACGTATCACGTTTCAATCTAGAGATACCTCTTTGTGGCATGATGCTGGAGAACAACAACCACAAGTCGCATTACTTTCACAATTTTGCAGAGAATTTAAAATCCTGTTTCGATTTTCAATGCGAAACTTATTTGTCGCATTCTTCCTGTTTAGGCGTTCTTGGTTGTGAATGGTGTCAAATAGACGCCGACGGTAGAACACCACTGTCGGCACCGTTCTGTACTTCTCAGTCAACGTGTTTCAATGGCGTGCTTGGCGCCGTCACACCTTACGGGGAGGGCACTCTTGGCCATATCAATAGGGATGCCTTCGGCAACTACTCGGCTATTGGGCCGATCGCAGGTTGTATAGTCACCGCGAGCTTAGTCGTAGCTGTTGCCATATACTGCTACAGGCAGAATGTCACTACAGCCAGTTGCCATAATTTATATGTTGATGGTCCAGCAGAGACTTGGCATGATGCAGATGTCCAAATGAGTCATTTGCAATCTGATGACATGCATGACCAGTCTGGTCAAGATAAATTGTTGCCAGCCATGGAGATAGAAGCTCCTATATCACCATACAGGGTTGTGACTGGATATAGGAGACCACACACAGCTGGTGGTTCTGATCATGGGTACTCAACCATGACTCCCCATGAAGATTCAGAGGCTACTGGGTTCTCAGTGAATGAACCAATTGTGTTATCAGATGACACCAAGTCTGATGTTAGTTGTCCTCTCCCAGCAAAAATAAAACCAAGATTAAAAGCTAATGATTTAAATATAACTGTCCTGCCATGTGGTAAGAACAGCATAATAGCTCCTGTTACTGTGCACAGACATATGGAAGCGTCGTAATATTTAAGTCCATTAAATAAATCTACCTCTGTGTATATAAATTACAATTATTAATTAATGTTTATTTTTTATTGTGATGAATTTTATTTGCTAACAGTTTTATATGTTCCAGTTTTCTTGATCAAGTACTTAGCTTTAATAATTGTTCAGTTATGATACAGTTAGTAACTTTACTTAAATATTTGGTGCTCTTTATGTACTTCGTTTTAAGGATCATTTTTTAATTATGATGATGTAATTATTATTGACTATTGATGTTCCATGCATGATAAGTTAATCTGCAGCAGAACATGTATAAAATGATTTTGGTCTAAATAGATAATTTGTTAAATACTGGGTACTTAATCTTATCTTTATCAAGATAATCTTACTACTTGATTGTAATGGCCTCATTTAGATAAAAAAATAACAAAGCGTTTATGTTAGTGTATTGAAGTGTTGTATTAAGTTATCGCATTTTATCCTAATACTGGCAGCTCATTTATAAACATAGTATGCTAAGGTAAACAGAATTCAGGTTGTATCATACAGGTCTATTAGCTATACGTAAGTTTTATATGTTGTATTTTCTGTGTTAGCTTATAAGACAATATATAAATTAATTTTTGATAAAAACTAAAGTGCCAGTGCCTCCTGTATTATTAAGATAAGCAAACTTATTTTTAAGACTGAACTTGATGTTGGCATTTATTTGATGTAATACATACATTTTCTTTTATAACATTCATGTGGTTTCAATTTGTCATAATAATAGCATAGAACACCATAATTCCTATTTTGGGGTCTTAAAAATACTAAATAGCCAAGCAATTGCGACCAACTTGAATGTGACGCTCGCCGGCCGATGGCGCGGCACCGCTCGCTTCGCTCGATCGGCTCGCGCGCGATTTGTCATGGTTCTGACCTTATCTATCCCATTTGGTTGGGGTGCACTAGCTTAGTTACTGCCGCCAACAGAGAGAAAATTAAAATAAAGTGTGCATCAGAAGCCCAAAAAGTTTCGAGTTTCATTAATTTTAAAAAGCGTACATCATTAGAAGGTCAATAAATTTTTTAGAGTCTGGATCAGTTAAATATTTCCCTTAGTAAAACACTTAATACCCTTAAAAAATATTTATTTAGATACATATTAACTACTACATAATTACCAGTTGTAACAGTGTTGTTACAATCACACAGAGAAGATTTATGTAGTCGTGATTTATCTAATTATATAACATAACATCACGCCTTGTTTCCCCGAAGGGTTAGGCAGAGGTGTACCAATAATACACCCACATTTCGCCAGTTACGTTTAAGTCCCATGTAATAGGGTGTTATCTATTTACACTTGCCGTCAAACAAATCGAGCCACCTTATAATTGAGGAGTGTCTTTTCAAAAGGGGATATTTACATTTTTATTATTTATTAAACTGAGTATGCAGTCTTGTTCTTAGTGCTAAAATACACACTTTCATCACTTGAATCTTAATCAAAACAAGATATTCTCCAAGTAAAGCAGCTTCAAATATGAGTGTTCATTTCAGAACAGGATATTTACACTTACAAAATTAAAAAAATAATAGTTCTTTTTCATTTCATAACAAGAGAGGATATTTACAATACAAATATTTACACTATACCAATTAGCCATTTCAAAACGCGATAATTACTTTTACATAGTGTTTTATTTCCTTTAACTTTATGCTTTAGGCTTTATTTTTAGACATTTTCTTATGTAGAACGGAACTTAAAATATTTCTAATTAGCGTATGTTTTGAAGAACGCATCGGTATATTTTTACTCTCTGGCAAGTTGGGTATTTTGACGTCTGTCATTCAAAATATTTTCGCTCCGCTCCAGTGTCGTTTTTGGTTTTGAGGTTCAGTGTTCTATTAGGAGATACTTTCAACTGGATTTTACCAAATTATGGATGAGAAAACAGTAGAAGATTTAAATAGGTAGTGGCGGAAGAAAGGATAGAATTGCGAAAAAAGCCCGTAAACAGAAATCGTAAGTGAATGAATCTATGACGTTTTCGTTGTACCTTTTACTTATACTTTTCGACATTGTTTTGTAACTCCATTGTATTTATATTTTGCAGATATGCAAACAAAGATCCTCTTTGTGTGAATTTTAAGTTACCTTGCTCACATACATCTTCAAGATCTGGATACAAGTGCAAATCCATTCCGTTGAAGTTGGTTATACAAAATAGAAAAGCCCTATACATCCGGAAGAACAAGATTGAACAAGACATATATTTGTCTCGATTGATAAGTTCACATGAAGCACAAAGGAAAGGTAACTATATACCTAAAGAAAATGTAAAGAAAAGGTGCAGAAAAATCACTTGTTCCTACCATTTGTTTTCCAAAAGCAAACGCGTGGTTAAAGTGTGCAAGAAATTATTTTTGAGTGCTTTGGGAATAACAAAAAGAAAAGTGGAAAATCTAAGCAAAACACTATACAATGGACAAGCTAAAAAACAGTCTTCGTAATTTTTTAAATAACCTACCAGCACAGGAAAGCCATTATGGAAGAGAAAAGTCCAAAAGAATCTATTTGTCATGTGACTTAAATGCAAGAAAATTGCTGAAAATTTATAATGAATCTGTGTCAGATGATTTGAAAGTGAAAAAAACCATGTTGTACAAGATTTTTATAGGAGAATTTAATATTGGGTTTTCCTCTCCGGCCACTGATGCCTGTAATGTTTGTGTTTTATGGAAAAATAAAATAAAACAGGAAAAAGATAATGCAAAGAAACAGTTACATATGACAGAATTGAGAGTACATAAACTTCGGGCCAATGCATTTTATGCACATTTGAAAAACAAAGAGCCAAATAGTATATCTGCATGTTTTGATTTGCTGTTGCAAAGTGCAAAGTTTACCACAAACCCCTATTCAGGATGCTTTCTATGCCAGACAGCTCAGCCTGTATAACTTCTGTGTTGTTCCCTTAGATTCTAGAAACCCAATATTCTACACTTGGGATGAATCACAGTCAGCAAGAGGTTCTACTGAAGTAGGGTCTGCAGTTTATAACTATTTAAAAGGATTGACCCTTGATGAGGAGATTCACCATCTGAGCCTATTCTGCGATGGGTGTGGTGGGCAGAACAAAAACAGCCACATCATACACATGCTGCTTTTCTACCTTTTAAATGACTCCCCACCACATCTTGAAGACATAACACTATTTTTCCCTGTGAGAGGACATAGTTTTCTCCCAGCTGACCGAGTCTTTGGTCGGCTGGAGAAAGAAATCAGAAAGAAACCTGTGATAACCAACAAAGAAGAATATTACGACGTTTTCAAGAAATATGGTCAACTAAAAGTACTGGGAGAAGACTGGATTTTTAAAGATATAAAAAGCTTGGAAGAGCGGTACAGGAAACTGGATGGTATACAGTCCTTGAAGAGAATTTTTTTCTATAAGAAACGGGTTCGTGGTTCAGCCACTGTTGAATTGAAGGTCTATGAAAACTACAGATTTGAAACAGGTGCAGAAAAACCTATGTCATTACTCAAAAAGGGCAAACGATCTCCTTTGTCTTTACATGATTTAGATGTGGTACAACGTCCACTGAAAGAATGCAAGAAGAAAGATATTTCAAATTTGCTCAAGAAACAGTTTGGCGAAGAGTGGTACAATTTAGATGAACTGAAGTGGTATAAAGAATTATTAATTGATGATCCAAACTGCAGCCCTGAAGAAGAACAGAATACCGAAATGGAATCCATGTGTGATTGTCTGACACCTGATATTGGACAAATCAGGATTTGAACTGTCTAATAATTAAAAAAATTATAGTTCTGTTTAGTAGCATTAATAAGTATGTCTTTAATTTTGGTAATTATTATTAAACAATAATGTGTCATATAGTTTGTCCTGGGCTTTTGATTTTGCTATTGCCACGGCTTTCTTCTTCAAAGCGTCACACTCACTCTTTTTTTCAGCTCTTAAACTAGCGTTTCCTGCCTCTACATGCTGTCATTCTTTGAATTTTCTCTTCTTTTCTTTCAATACATTCTGAACTTCTGTCGACCACCACCATGTATCCCTATCTATTATGCCCTTTCCTCTCGTCTCTCCCAAAATATCTTTCGCTGCTTGCCTGATACACTCAGCTATTTCATTCCAGCTTTCATTTATACTTCGATCATTCATGTCTCCCATCTCTATCATTCTGTCCACCACTCGCTCCCTGAACATCTTCACACAATCATTCCTCTCTAACATATTCCATTTTATTTTAGGGGGAGGATGTTCTTTGTTTTTGTTAGACAGTATTTTAATTACTGATGTCATAACTAGGAGTCTATGTTGTGAGACTAGGTCTTCTCCTGGCAGTACTTTGCAGTCTTTGACGTGCTTTAAGTGGTTGCGCCGAACCAAAAAGTAGTCAATTTGGGTCTTATGTTTACCACTTTTGTATGTGATCATGTGTTCGTCTCTTTTCTGAAACCACGTATTGGCTACTGCCAGGTCAAATGCAGTAGCGGATTGCAGCAACGTCTCTCCTTCACTGTTTGGACTACCGAAACCCCACCCCCCATGTACTCTTTCATAAACACCTTTCATTCTTTCCACATGTCCATTAAAATCTCCTCCCACTATCAATTCTTCATGAATGGGGATGTTCATTAAGGCTGTGTCAAAATCCTCCCAAAACTTCTCTTTCACCGTTTCAGCACATCCTACTTGTGGTGCATACACACTAACTACATTCATCATCACATTCTCTAACATAACTTTCACAACTATCAATCTATCACTAATCCTTTGTACTTCCATCACGCTTTCTTTCAATTTACTGTCTAACACTATTCCTACACCATTTCTTTTTCCATCACTTCCACAGTAGTAGAACTTATATCCCTCACCAATTTCTCTCGCTTTTGTTCCTCTCCCTTTGGTTTCCTGCAAGCATGCTATATTTATGCGTCTTCTTTTCAATACATCCGCTAACTCTCTGGCCCTTCCAGTCATAGTCCCAACATTCCAACTTGCATACCTCAATCTCATTTCCCGAGCTAACTTCTTACGTTGCACCCGCCCGAGATGGTGCAACAACCCTAGTCCACTTCCCACAGGAGCCGGGTGCTGCCCCTGCGCGTCGCCTGTGGGGTACGCCCTAACCCTATCGCGCATTCCATTTAGACCGAACATGTTACTAGGGGATTTGGCTAGTTTTTTAAAGTCGGCCGCCAGCCTGACACCAACCCTCATTGGGCATGCTTTTATTGGTGGTTTACCCGCCACCACGGGGTGACCTAAGGTGCTTTAGTATGCACAGTCTCTAAAATATCCCTTAGTCGCCTCTTACGACACCCACGGGAAGATATGGGATGGTGACGAGTGACAGGACAGAATGGAAGAAAAAAACGTGTTGCGCCGACCCCAAATAATACGGGATAAGGGCAGGAAGATGATGATTATTAAACAATAAGAATAATCTGTGTTTTATTATTATTTAAAATCTTGAGATGTACAATACAAGAGGATATTTACAAAATAGTACACAATTAAAGGGGATATTTACAGTAAGTACAGAACAAAGGGGGATATTTATAAAAAATCCGTGTCAAAAGAGGATATTATGATTTTCCTGAACTCTGTAGCTTTAAATTAACAAATCATATTTTTTGGCAAAATGTGTAGTTAGAACACTGTAATGAAATAGTTTCATAACAGAAATAATGCTTTTCGGTAGGTCTGTAAATATTTCCCATATAAGTTTTTCCCATTTTGTGAAAAATAAGATAGAATGTAGGTATCCCCTTTTGAAAAGACACTCCTCAATTTGCGTTTACAAAGTTGTTATCTGAAATATGCAATGCTATAACTTAAATCTGGTGTTTGTTTTTTAAAACTAGTGTACATAGTAATAAACACTTGAAGTGTCGGGGGTGCTGACAAGTGCTTAGGTGGGAACTTTTTTCTATAAACTAACGTATCCATGTTTTATGCAGTTTGTGTTGAAGTTAACTGGCGTTCGAACTTTACGCAAACACGTCTCTTTTTCGCATTATTGTTGTCGTGATCAATAGATTTGTTATTCTAGTGACCAATCTGTCTAGCCTTTTCCCAACTATTTTGGGGTCGGCTTCCAGTCTAACCGGATGCAGCTGAATACCAGTATTTTACATGGAGCGACTGCCTATCTGACCTCCACAACCCAGTAACTAGGTAATACGATACCCTTGGTAAGACTGGTTGTCAGACTTTCGGGCTTCTGACGACCCATAACGACTGTCAAAGATCTACGAATGACAGCCGGGACCAACGGCTTAACGTGCTTTCCGTGACACGGAGGAGTCTCGGTATGTAAAGATGGTCACCCATCCATGGACCAACCCCGGAAAGCGTAGATTAACCTGACGGATCGACCTGTGCGGCTGTTATTACTTAGCCACGAGCTAAGTAGCTTACCTACAGCGTCTTCTACGAGAAAATCGTGGACTGTCTATTAGTATTGTAAGAAGGCTTAGGGAGGAAAACTTGAAGCCACATAAGCCGGCCACAGGCCCCAAACTCACCGTTGCTCATAGGCAAGCCAGGCTGCATTTCGCTAGACATCTGGATTGGAAACAAATCAGTTTTAAGTTATAGACTTATAGCATTGCTAATTTCAGATAACAACTTCGTAAACGCAAAGGATAAGGTGGCTCAATTTTTTTGATGGCCAGTGTATACTTATTTGCCAATGCCTTCGACGACAATGCACCCTAACCCCGCGTCGGAAAACCGCCGTACATTTAACCGTAGCATTAACATAAACAGTACTAACAAAGTTATTCGTCTTCAAATCGTATATGCGTGTGCGTGGGTTGCGGCGAGGCAGGCGCCAGCGCCCGGGGCGCGGGCTGCGTGTCGCGCTGTGATAGCAGGCGACAGCGGCCGCGCGGGCGGCGGTGAGCGATCGCGTTCTCAGCGCGCGACCATTGTTCCTGCTCCTCGGGGCCCGAAAGAATACGCGCGTGGTTGCCGGCGTTCGTACAGTACTGGAATCACAACGATTCATTCATTATTATGGTGTCCCACTGTAGGGTAAAGACTGCCTTTCCTAAGTTCTTTATTAATTATATAAAAACCGCCGGCGATTAGAGCTAGGAATTAAAAACGAGTTCTTTGTTTGCCAGAGTTCGTGTCAGTGGTGTGAACAGTCAGTGATTTCACTGACATGAGAATCTTTTGTACGTTTCAAGAAACCAACGGGCTATCGACAATTTCCTCGCTCTCGAACGACGTAACAGTCGATAGCTATTCGCTACCTCGTCGGCGATGGAATAGGTGACATAATACCGTTTTAACTTATTCCAGCATAGTTATGTCAAAGTAAGATTATGCTACTTACCTCTTCTGCTGATTTCGGAGTATCAAATCTGATAATTACTTCCGACTGTCCCTCTTTCACATCGACATGTAATGCGTGGATATTGCTCCTAATCTGTAACATGAAGAATACAAACGTAAGAAAAACCACAAGATCTTCGCAACTGTCGACCGACCTCCTAGAGGCAGACATGACAGTTGAAGGTATATTATAGAGTTGATTGTACGGTACACGGCCGTAAATATTGTAAGTACAATATAAATCGAGTTTTAGCAGTTCAGCTTTGTAGAACGACGTCTTTCACACTCATGCCTGTGAGACAGTCTTTCTCTAAACCTCTGTGTTATTATGATATTTACGCCCACCCGAAAACTGGAAATATGCGGAATTATTATTATCAACATACCGTCCTTTTTGTGAGCCTCACATCTAAGCATGGTTCTAGCAGTATCTCTTTGACAAATAGACCTGGTACTTTTTCTATAGAGGCTATGCCTTTAGAGGAGTCTGCTTGTCCGGAAGGTAAAGCTGTAATCAGTTGAAACCATGTTAGAATTCAAGGAAAATTTAAACGCTAACGAGTTTTAGAGTCATATTCCTAACATGGCAAAGCATGTAAAGTGCTGCGTGTTATGATTGAATAAAATGACTGGCTATAGAAAATATGAGCTGCATTATTATGACAATATGTATGTCTAAGAATGAATATTATTCACCTGGTTCAACTTCGACAGATGGTGCAGCGGGCGCAGGAATACTGGAGTACTGATGTTTATTATTGTGTAAGTTAGTTTTCATCTCTTTCATATACTTTCTTTGGAGGTTCAAGTATTTATTCCTCAGCGCTTTCCACTCTGACTTGGATAACACCTGTAATCCCCACAGGGCTCCTCTGGGAGCCTCGTTTTTAGTGAGGTTGTTTTTAGCCTTGCTGCGTTCCTTCGCAGTACGCTTTCGAGTCTTCTTTTTTCTAGGCGAACCACCACTCTCTTTGCTTTCATCGTGACTGGTCATTTCATCCTTTGATTCTAGGTCTAATAGTTTATTTTCCTGGAAGAATAATAAAATAATTTAATAAAAAGCATTTTTTTTATAACAAGATGTTTATTTTCATACTCACTTCTGTTGGTGTTGTTACACTTGCTATACTTTTATTCTCCTCCTGAAAATGTAGAAAAATAATAATATAAGTAAACACATCTTGGTCATCTCAAAGGTTCAAACTAATGAAGCCTAATAGAGATGTTTCTATCCTCTTTTCAGATCACTGTTGAGTGACACTCGCACTGTTTACAAGAGCGGCATAATTTTTAATTTCGAAATAATATTAGATGTTGTCTAAATAGTATTAAAAGTGGTTAGAGGGAGTGTAAAAACTGAGTTAAACAAGTGATATTATTGGTGACAATTTACGACAAGTGGAAAAGCTAATACAACGTCATAAGAAAACAATAAAATTCCAGTGCAAAACAGTGTATAAACAATAATTCTGTGTGCGTCAACGCAAAATAACATCTTGTCATAGAACATTACGAGTAAATAACTACTTTTGGTGCAGTCTAACAACATTTTTGTGATTTACCTAAAATACCAAGAACTGGAATACCGTTTTTGCAACAGATTTTTTAAATATTGGACTTTGGACTCGAAATATTGTACGACTACTACCGCCAATACGTCCCCAAGTGGTGAGTAGACGAATTAAAAAAAAAGCTACTACTACTAGTCGCCAGAGGGCAGTGTTGGTCAGTTATACCAGACTAAATAATACACAAGACGAAATATTGTACGACTACTACCGCCAATACGTCCCCAAGTGGTGAGTAGACGAACAAAAAAAGCTACTACCTACTGGTAGTCGCTAGAGGACAAAGTGTTGGTCAGTGATACCAGACTAAAAAATAGTTAGTAAGTGGTAGAAAATAGTTTTGTTTTGGAAAATAATATGGAGGACAACATAACCTACCGTAGCCGTAAAATATTCAGAACAAGCTCATTATGAGATGTGACTGCAGATAGTTCTGCTCTTTTTGAGACTACAATGATGAGTTTACCTAATACATCACTAAATTCCGGCCAAACAATTACAGAACTTCAGGAAAAAAACGAACAGTTGTCCAATGATTTACTAAGTGCCCATAAGGAAATTGAAAATTTAAACTCGGAAAATGTTCGACTAAAAACGGATATACAAAAATACATTAAAATTATAAATGCATACAAGGAAATAAATGTTACTGACTTAAATAATTTGACTCCGCAGTCAGGACGCAAATGTAAAGTAAACCAGAATAGCAAACGAACGCCTGTGAGAAAGAATAGGCAACCAATCACCTCTATACAAAACAGAGAGGATTATGAACCAGCTTACAACAAAAACCAGATAATATCAACAAAACTGACTCAAAGCGATCGAATGCCAGTACCGGACCTGACACTAAACACTGTAATTGACTCGACTTCTAACCACAACGTCACACAGGAAAACCAATTGGCAGGAAGTGCACAACACACAAGCGTAATAAAACTGGCAAACATATCAGAACAAAAACAAATCAATGAAAATGGACGGAACAATGTATCAAAACTGGCGAGCGCCTCCACATCAAACGCCAATAATAGACTAACTGAAGAAAAGACCGTAGCTCGGAAAATCTGCATATTGAGTACGAACAACTCCAAGAGAATACTTAAAATTGCTGACAACACCTTAGGCCCAAACACGCAAATATGTCATTACTTAAAGACAAATTGTGGAATCAAAGAAATTATGAAGGGAATTGAACTTAAATTGCAAAACTTTACAATGGAAGACTTCTGTATAGTTTTAATCGGCGAGGCTGATTTCAACACAACAAATGACTCCATCAACATGATACTAGCCATAAGAGAATCACTACAAAAAGTGCAACACACAAATGTTATTTTATGCGTCCCTACGTTTAAGTACAAAAGTTATGCTAATATGTATAATTGGAGAATCGAAAACTTTAATAACCTACTGTATCTCGATATCATGACTCACGAACATTGCTATACACTTGACTCAAACAAGCACTTAACGTATGACTACTCAATGTTTTCAAAGAAAACAGGCGTTATCAATAATTTAGGCGTGTACACAATTTTCAGGGACATTAAAGCACAAATTGAAAGTATTATACAATTCAACGCCTGCATAACACAAAATGACAACTCTGTATCATCTGAAATAAGTAACCAAAATTCTGTAATTCAAACAAACAAAGATTTAAGCTGTGATAATTTATTACGTGAATAATTGTTTAACTATCATGCATCAAAACATTAATGGTTTGATTAATAAATCGGACATGCTATCAGTGTGTTTGGATGAGTTGGCGACAGAAGGTATGAAGGTAGATATATTATGTATTACGGAACATAACATGAGGAAAGGTGACGAGAATTACTTGCAGATACCGAACTTTATTTTGGGATCATATTTTATGAGATGTAGTAGACATGGGGGCTCATGTATTTTAATTAAGAATGGATTGCGATTAAAAGGTCTCGATGATATTAACAAAATGTCTATTATAAATATTATTGAATGCTCTGCTATTGAATTAATAGACCACAAAATATATATTTTATGTATTTACAGACCGCCGAACAAAACAATCGGATCAATAAATTCTTTCTTTTTAATTTTAAGTAAAATATTAGAAAAGCTATGTAAAAGTAAGAAAATTATTATTTGTGGGGATTTCAATATAGATATTTCAAACAATTCAAAAATATCTACTGAATTTGTAGAACTAATGTTAACTTTTAATATAACCCTTCAGTTTAATCAGGTAACACGAAGCGCCAGTAACACTTGTATTGACAACGTAGCTCATAACATTAAGGGATGCAAAGGTGTAATTAGAGATTTTGCGCTCTCAGACCACACTGCACAAATTATAAAGTGTCCGGTAAAAAAGTGTAGTCCAATTGAATATTGGTATGTATATAAACGTAGTTTCACTAAAGAAAATAGATGTATATTTGCTAAATTTATTAATTTAAGTCAAATCTCGTATCATACTGTATATGAGTCTACAGACCCTAACAGTGCTTACAATTCATTCCATGATATATTCAGCTTGATATATGACTTATGCTTTCCTATTAAAAAAATTCGCGTTAGTAATATTTCAAGACCTAAATGGTTATCAAAAGGTATAAGAATGTGTAGTAAGCGTAAACGCGAACTTCTCTGGAATTATAGGAAAAACTCAAACAACGTCAATAAAATGAAGTTTAAAGCTTACGCCACAAAATACAAAAAAATCATCTCTCTGACAAAAATGTCCCAGAACAATTATTTTATTAATACGGCTGTTAATAAATCCAAAGCAACATGGAAAGTAATTAATGACGCGAAATATAATTATCCTAAGGAGGGCATTGATAAACTAATAATCAATGACGAGGTACTTACTGATCCTAAGACTATTGCAAATACCTTTAATGACCATTATGCTGACATTGTTAAAAATACTAATAAAAATCTTTTTCCTGGCTCAACACGATCGTATTCCACTAACTTGACATTTAACACTAAATCAATATTCATGCCCCCGACAATTCCTCCAGACATTCTTAAAATTATAGCTTCTCTGCGGAATACAAATAGCGCAGATTATGACGGTATTACTACAAAGATCGTTAAGGATGTAGCAACTTTAATTGCTGCTCCCTTAAGTTATATTATCAATCTGGGCATAGAACACGGTATTTTTCCAGAGAAGTTAAAACTGTCAGTAGTAAAACCAGTACATAAAAAAGATGACAAATTTTCCATGAATAACTACAGGCCAATTGCTTTAATAACCATTTTCTTTAAAATATTTGAAAAAACCATATATAATTGCCTCTACCCATTTTTCGAAAGTAATAACATATTTACCCCATGTCAATATGGTTTTAGGAAAAATAAATCGGTTAATATAGCTATATATAACTTTTTACACGGTCCTTCTAAATATGGACACTAGGTCCCCAGCCATAGCGCTGTACATGGACATGTCAAAAGCATTTGACCGAGTCAGTCATAAAATACTCTTGAATAAATTGTATGCATTTGGCGTAAGAGGTAACGTATACAGATTAATAGAATCATATCTCAGTGACAGAAAACAGGTGGTAGAATTAAAAAGAGTCTCTTTAACTACCAGAACTGAAGAAACCGTTGTGTCTAAGGTTAGAAATATCCTCTCTGGTGTCCCTCAGGGCAGTATTCTAGGCCCACCACTTTTTCTAATTTATATAAATGACATGTCGACAGTTACAATGCACCATATGACCTTATTTGCTGACGATAGTACTATATTGTTTACCGGTAATGACATCTGATTTAAAACTTGACCTAAATAGCACCCTAACTACAATCATAAAATGGCTTGATGAAAATGATTTAAAAATAAACTTAGAAAAAACAAAAATAATGGATTTTAAGCAGCGAGTTCAACCTGATGCCAATTTAAATATATGTTACTCTCAAACCAGCATAGAAGAAATCGATGTAACCAAATTTCTGGGTCTCTATATTGATAGCAAAGTTAATTGGAAGTCACATATTGAGCAAGTTTGCAAAAGACTTAGTCAGGGCTCTTATGCCCTTTATAGATTAAGGAACACTGTCAGTCAGTCTGCACTTCTAACTGCATATCATGGATATGTTGCTCCAATCATACGCTATGGCATCATATTCTGGGGCAACTCTGTAGAAAAAGAGCGTGCTATTAGAGCCCAAAAACGGTGTATCAGATCGATGTGCAATATACACAAAGTAGATTCATGCAGGCCACATTTCACAAATTTAAAAATATTTACTCTCCCTTGTGTTTACATATATGAAACCGTAATGTTCATAAAATCAAATCCAAACTTGTTTGAATTTTGCACTAGGGCCAGACACAAAGACAAGCTGCTCATCGCAGCCAGTAAAACAAAGCTTTTGCACCAAAGCATTTTTTGTATGGGCCCACGTATCTTTAATAATCTTCCACCTTTTCTCAGAACTATGAGCGATATAAATACCTTCAAAAAAAAATTACACGAATTATTGATAAGTAAATGTTATTACTCTATAAGAGAATTTCTAGATGACAGTACATTGAAGCGAATCCATTGAATGAATAATTTGTAATTTGACATAAATATTTAACTATTTCATTAATTTAATTATAATGTATTCCATGACAATTAGATGTATTATATTTTAACTGCATATTTACCGAACTTGTGTCATGAATTTTGTATGCCTTAATGGCGGGACATAGCAGACTTACCTGTATTTAGCACAACATCTTATGAACCTATGATCCACAGTTAAATTGTTTGAATTTGAATTTGTTTTGCAGGGGCGAAGCCTTCATACAACCCCGATTCCTATTGGCTTCCCTTCAGGCCAATCACTCTTCTTAATGTCTACTATTGCCAAATAATATGGTACACCTGTGTGTGTAACTGTGTATCACATCACATTACATAATGATTTTTAATACCAGTATAATACATCATACAGATTTTCGTCTGAGTTTATGAGAACTGAACAACTTTTTCTTTGGCTTCCCTCTAATGATAATAAGTACCTGCGCCACTACTGTTTTGTAATTACAGAAGTAAATCAGAGACAGATTATACTTTTCAGGGAAGTAAAAAGAATATGCTAATCTATTAATGCAAAAAATCTTTTACTAAATCTCAACTATACTTACAGTAGGAGTATCAACCATCTTCTCACTATCAGACTCACTTCCCAACTTCAACTCCAAACTCTTCTGTGGTGTCTTTCTGTCCTTCTTTTTCTTCTTCTTTGGTGGTTCACATTCTTCTTCAAGCTTTTTTTCAGGCATTTCATCTGATGGTTCATCTACTGAGAACATCTTTATAGAAGACAGATCTTCAGGAGGCATGCATGTGGGAAGCTTGCAGCCCATTTTAGTAAATGTGTTGATGCATTTTTGAGCATCTTCTGGTCTGTTGAATTCTATGAATGCAAAACCCTGTAATGTGGATTAAAATTGTAAAGTGTATCAAGAGGAACGTGAGAAACCTGATGTAGAAGAAAAATACAATTTAAATGATTAAATCTAAGTCCAAAGACATTTTTTATTAATCTAGTTTTCTCAATTACACAAAAATCTATACTGTCAAACAATTTTTTGCTTTTATTTAAAGTAATAGTAAGGCTTGTGGCTAAGAAATAACAACCACACAGGTCGTTCAATCAGGTTAAACTACGCTTGCCGCGGTTGTTCCGTGGATGGGTGACCATCTTAACATTATTATCAAGACCCCTCCGTGCCTCGGAAAGCATGTTAAGCTGTCGGTCCCGGCTGTCATTTGTGTATCTTCGACAGTCATTACGGGTCATCAGAAGCCCGAAAGTCTGACAACCAGTCTTACCAAGGGGTATCGCATTACCCAGTAACTGGGTTGTGGAGATCAGATAGGCAGTCGCTCCATGTAAAATACTGGTATTCAACTGCATCCGGTTTGACTGGAAGCAGACTCCAATATAGTTGGGAAAAGGCTAGGCAGATGATGATTCAAATTAATAGTAATAAGTAATGTGGGCTTACCTTTATTTTCTGTGAGTTTTTAAACTTAGGCAGTGATATGTAAGCTACATGGCCATAGTCTGAAAACACTCGCTCCAGCCACTCTCTACTGGCAGTGACAGGGATGGACTCCACATACACTGTCCTTGAGTCTGCATCATATGGCAGAACTGCTGTCTTTCTCTTTACCTAGATAGAAAAGTATAAATAATACTGGTAACACACAGGTTATACTGCATAATATAACATAACATCACGCCTTGTTTCCCCGAAGGGTTAGGCAGAGGTGTACCTATTATAGTACATACTAGGTAGGTAGGTGGGTGGGTGGTAGGTTATACTGATTAACTAAATTAACCACGGAGTTCTCATCTTGTTGCCTTTTTAATAAAATTAGCCATCAAAAATTAAAGAGTGGGATGTGAATAGAATGCAAATGAGTCGCATAGATAAGGACCATTGATTACAGGCAGACAGGCTCTACTAAATTAAACAGAATACACCATAAAAATACCTTTAATTTGTCCTCTGATAAATCCAAGAGCGTGGAGTTCTTCATAGCTTTCGCTATGTCGTTAACATCCTGCGTCAACGAACGAACTTTATTGAATTTGAGGAACATTTCTATAGGCACGTAAGGATCTTTTTTCACGAGATCCCCCAAAAATCTGTCCTTTGTTAGGTTAGCGTCGCTAAAGTAGAACTCCATTTGTTTTAGAATATTCTCGTATACGTGTTTCTTACGATGCCGTATTCGTTTTCTAGGACTATGTTCATGTTTTGCTTCTTGATCAACCACTTCGGTAGTTTCCGACCCCGACATAGTAGAACTGTAACTAATAGATACGATTTATTTTCAACGTCCCCGATAATTTGTATGAATTCGTTGCTATTACTAGCGTTTTTTTTATTAATTACCTACTCCACACAAGGAAGAAAAGATCTGTTCGCTTGCCCGCGGGAAATCAGCAACGACGAAACAAAAGTTCGCTCATTCGCTGACAATTTTGAAAACGTCACTTTTGACAGCTGATTTTTTTCCTTATCGTAAGTGCTGGACCTTGTATTCAAACACTCGCAATAGGCGATTTGAAGATTTTTTATCGATATCAAAAAGAAATCAAAGTTTATTAATTTTTACTCCCACCCAATTCATCATAATGAACTACAGACCTTCAGAGACATTCATGAATCTCTCCTGTTGCCAATAAGCAACCTTGTTCTTATCCTTTCACTTCCATGGTCATTGATTTTGAAATAGATTCAAAAGATACTAACGATTTTTGGGTTCCCTTCACGTCATCTTCAAAACGAGCTCAGACGAGGTATTTATTTCTTATCACATTTAACAAATGATGACACATAATATAAATCGACATGTGCATTCTGCCCATCCTAACTTACAGTGGTCAAACTTGATCCCTGACCAAGTCTCAACAGTCCAAACTCAAGGTTTGCCAATGGGCAATGGAGCGTACGTAGCGTATTGACCGAATACGTAATACCAGGATACGCTCCAAAACTGGAATCACCGATATGGGCAACAAGTCTGCTAGGCTGAAGTGGGATTGGGCGGGCCATGTATGTGGGATGCATCGGGACAGATGAGCCAGATTCGTCACGCAGTGGGACCCAGAAGACGGACATCGCGTCGTCGCCAAGGAAGGCCAACGAAACACTAGCGTGATGACTTATGGGCGTTTATGGGGGATTGGCCGGAGAAGGCAACACATAGGGAAGATTGGAAAGCTGTGGGGGAGAACTTTGCCCGGCAGTGGGATAAAGGTTGATAAAAAGAAAAATTATATTTCTAACATATTTCTATTTCCGGCATGCGTGTATGACCAGATGTAAGAACGTAAACAAGGCAAAAAGAGTATGTAAGGATCGTAGCAGGTGGCGTTCTGTAGTTTCTGCCTACCCCCATGGGAAGAAGGCGTGAGTTTATGAATGTATGTATATTTATATAAATCAAATGGTTTGCCTTTCTTTCCACATGAACTGTTGTTGCCGTCGTCAGCGGGCTCTTGTATTCTGTTTTCTACCTGTACATAAATTAGCTTGATTGTATATAAACCTCATTGCCCCTGCCCGTGTACGAATTGCAGTAATAGGAATTAAGATTAGTAAGGTTTAAAAGTGAAGTTTGTGCTCATGACTCGTGCCGGCAACTATACCAAACTAACTAAAATACTGCCTAATATTAACACATATACTGCACTGAATCTTATAGTTATTTAGAATGTTTCGCACATAGATAAATCCTTTTTGTCTGTTCTATGTGATGAAAATGTATATAAAAGGTTGAGGAAGATTGCCGTACCCTCTATTTTTTCATTTACGAAAGTCATACCAGTCAACCAGTCAGCTGAAGACAGATTCGTAGACATTTCTGTCCCGTTTTCGTATATTTTGTAATTGACACAACAGTGAACACATAAACAACAATGACGGTTTGAAGACGGACAAAAGTGCTGCCACCTATGACGAGCTTTCAATTTTTAACCCCATTGATCACAATGGACCTAATGAGGATGAGACAAACCAACTTAGGCCTGCGTGTACTGAAGTTTGCAAAAATAAATTGTGTGGACAGTGTGGATGTGTAGTTAGAAGTTCGTTTGATTGTCGACTAAAGTGTGCAATAAATGTGTTGCAGAGTGTGTGGAACACATTTTATAGTTTTGAGGGATATCATCATCTGCCTAGCCTTTTCCCAACTATGTTGGGGTCGGCTTCCAGTCTAACCGGATGCAGCTGAATACCAGTATTTTACATGGAGCGACTGCCTATCTGACCTCCACAACCCAGTTACTGGGTAATACGATACCCCTTGGTAAGACTGGTTGTCAGACTTTCGGGCTTCTGACGACCCGTAACGACTGTCAAAGATACACGAATGACAGCCGGGACCAACGGCTTAACGTGCTTTCCGAGGCACGGAGGGGTCTTGATATGTAAAGATGGTCACCCATCCACGGACCAACCGCGGCAAGCGTAGCTTAACCTGACCGATCGACCCGTGCAGCTGTTATTTCTTAGCCACAAGCCCCTCTATAGTTTTGAGGGATAACACCATAAAAAATTTGTAAAAAAAACACTTAGTCGATTTCAATAACCATACGTATTTTTTTAATGGCAACATTGTGCTTTGTACAGCCACACGGTTACTAGTGATGTAATGCTGAAATATCGATAAATGATTAAATCTTTTCTTCTTAATTAGTATTTTATTATTTCTTGTTTTCCTTCTATGGACACATCAAGCTACCCGAAACTGTCAAATTTTCCCAATCAACCTTGAACCTAATGTTTTAGCAATAAAGTCGAAAATCTATTACAGTTTGACATATTGTAGTAGCTTGATGTGCTGGCGTCTGTACACACGGCTACATAATCAAGCTATACGATTACCGTACAGAGGTCAGCTTATACTGGAAATGTATAATAATAATAACGTTTATTAATCAAAAAGTAAAAATCAATTATTAATAAGAATACATATTCGGTGAGCCACAAACTAAACGTCACTATATATGTATAGCTTGATATGTAGCCGTGTGTACTCATTGTTTTTGTTGAGATAAAGTACATAATTATATTTTCACTGTAAAAGCAGTTGATGGACGAATTAAATTGTCATAAAAGTTATTGGAAAGAAGATTTTAAAGCTCAGTTAATATATGTATAAAAACTATGAAAAACAAAGTTATAAGACTTGGTCAACAAGCATCCGAATGCTTCCGGAATACACGCGGCCCGTTTGAATCCTGAGAGTTTACTCAATCAGCCACTAGCACTTGCGCTGAATAGTCGCTACTTTGGTGTTTCAAATAAAGTTAAAGTTTTGTGTTTAGCTGTGGCCGTTAATAAAAGGAACACCAAACAAAGGAAAGCTAAAACTACTGGTTTCATCCTTTTGACGTAGACCGCATAACAGAAGGTATATTCCACAAGTCATATCCAAAAATGTTGAAGTCATTCGTCCGGAAGCTCCCGGAACAAATGTTTTTGGAGTCGTGTGGTCAGCTCCATACAACTTCATACTAGATTGAAATGCCGGGTGGTCGGAGAAAACCAGAGTATGATCCGGTTGTTTCCAGGTGAAATTCCGGATTGGATGGCCCCTGATCCTATGTAGACAATGCAGGAACAATTCAAATGATTACTTGAGACACGGATTGAATCCGGGCTTGTCTGGGGTCGTATTTTTTGGGGCCTGGAAGATTCCGGATACTTGTAGTCCAAGCCTTACTGTGGTTAACCGAAAATATCCCATATCTCATAAACAATTGACTTTAAAAGTCAGGTGAAAACATCATAATCTCTTTAATGCTTTCGTGGACGCTAAAGGAGACACAACAGAAGTATGATTATTAATTATGGGATCCAACGAAACGCCGCTTGCTTACATGCATTGAATTTTCTTGTTTCCCTCCGGTTACATGTATGGGGAGAGCCCTTAATGTTCTTTTTCGTATTTTCACTACACCATTGATTAGCGGTGCACAGAATACATCTCAAAATTTCAATCTTCTCATTTCAAATTTTCATCGATATAGTGCAAATTGTCTCCGAGTAAAATGGCAAGGTATGTGAGTTGTGACATCCAGACGAATGGACAGACTGACAGACGGTTAGATGGACAGACGGACATACGGATAGACTGACAGATGAACAGATGGACAGACAGACGGACATAACGAAATTATGAAGGTTCCTTCTTGCCATTTGGCTACAGAACCCTAAAAAATACAAAATACTGAACTCTTTTCCCATGCTGGTACAACTTGATTTTTTTTTCTATTATGCTCTCTTTATTGATTCCACTGGCATTTCAACAATGAAATGAAATACTTGTTTCTTATCGATATAATTTTGCTACATCACTATGATCCTTAGTACATTTTGACATTCTGGATTTTTGGTGGTCTCGTCGAGATAGAGTATGTGGGAAAAATTATCGTTTGTTAGTAATTAGGCAGGTGTTATTTATCGCGGATAATGTTCTAATATGTTAGTCATTATTGGTTTAATATCAAATTGTAGTTTGTCTGCATTCACTCGGTGTTCGTCTGTTGAGCGCGCCATTCATAGATTTCTCAGATAGATCTGTGCACAGAGAGGAAGATGACGGTTTTCATCTACAATAGTGATATTATTTCCGCATAATTGTGTTTATTATTCACGATGACTACAATTACGAGGTCTGCTAGAGTCAGTTTGAAGCCGATTGAAGTGCCGAAGGCTTTACAGGAGGGAGAGAAGTTCATCAAGTGGGATGAGGTATTTTTTTTACTTGCTATTATATTTTTTTAGTTATTACTGTTGCTTTTGTGGTACCTACATTATATTTTACACTTATCTGCTCTATTTACATGTAGGTAGTTATGTGCCCTTGAAATATAATTACATTTTCTGATTAGAATCTATTACTTACAAGTAAGTGTTATTTTTTGCATTTATTTACTTTATTTATCAATGTCTCTAGATATTTTTTCTGAGGTGTAATATTGCACGTAAGTATCTAGTCTATCTGTCTAGTCTAGTCTGTCTAGTCACTTTTTACAGATAAGAAAATGTATGATTATTTTACAATTTTTACTGAATAAGTTCTTGTAACTCCCAAGTTACTAACACCATTTAGAAAATAACATAATCATGATAAGATGAAGTTGATTGGTTCATAGAAAAATTAAGTATTTTTTAATGAGCTAGAATAATGGAAAATTAACAATATTTAAAATCTCTTATCTGTTTAATTGCCTCTTGTCAGTTCTGTTGCAACATAATAATTATCTAATAAGTTAGTTGCTAGGTGCTGTTCTATTCCAGTATTGTTTATTGTGATAACCTGATTATAAACAAAACAATCTATCTTATCAATCAATGCACCCAACTGCAGTGATTAAGTCCCACCTTTGTACCTTTTATGTTTTATAAAAATTAATAAATCAACAGAAATAATTATAAATTTTGAACATAATTTATTTTTACTATTTCAATGTGTACTTGTTTGTGTAGGACTCCGGTACTGGTCTGCCGGTCACCCTGCGGGTGGACCCCAAGGGGTTCTTCCTGTACTGGACCGACCAGAACATGGAGGTGGAGATGCTGGACATTGCCACCATCAGGGATGTCCGCACTGGAGGACATGCTAAAGTTCCAAAGGTAAATTCAATTTCTTCTTTATACTGGATGATTTATTTTACCGTCTCGAAATTTTTACAGGGTGTTCTAACCATGAATATGAACAACTTTCACTATGGGACCAACTCTGAAATCACGAAAAAAAAATCTGCTGATTCATACAAAAGTTCAATACCTACTCAACCAAAATGTATGAATCAGCTGATTTTTTTTTCGTGATTTCAGAGTTGGTCCCATAGTGAAAGTTGTTCATATTCATGGTTAGAACACCCTGTAAAAATTTCGAGACGGTAAAAAAAATCATCCAGTATTTCTCCATCATATGCCTTTACCATACTCTGAAGTTCTTTTTATGTCTTTTCTAATAAATAATTCCTGCAATCCTTCACAGAGTAATAAAATTACTATTAAAATAATTGGTTGTCTGTCCTCAGTAACATTATAATTGTGGATAGTAGGTAATTATTATTGTAGATATTATAATGTTATTGTGATTCCACAAATTACATTACATTTTTCATATGCGCGACATGCAAAGAACACTGCATGTTTTCATTAAAAGTATAATAGAATGGAATAGTCCTTTGTTCTGCAATAACACTATAATAACTTCTTAATATGACATAAACATGCATCGCCTTTTGAACCACTTGTGGCTATTATATAATGGAAAGTAGGTACATATGTAATGTACCTACATAGTTAAGGCTATGTAGGTACTGCTCGCGTGCCGTGTGACGTTCACGGGTGACGATTACGGCGTCTCGGTATTACGTTTATTACGTATGCGTCCTGCAGTCCTGCTGAGTGTAGTGGAACTCCTTGCTAGTCAGTTTACTCCTCCAAATCTAGGTTACTCCTCATGAAAAATCGTCGACTGCATCATCACTTAAAATCCGGTGACATAGCCATCAAATTTGAAACACCTTGACCCAAAAGGTCACAACACCGTTGTTACCGACGGCAGTTCTTTTTCTTCTTCTTCGACGTCTTTATTCACCAAAAGTTGTGTTTCTCCTGCAAGGCCTTTGTTTCGTCTTGTTTGCAGCATCGAGGTCCTTATCTGACCTGACTGGCGCGAAGCTGAGATGCCAGTCGGGGACCAGAAAATGTCCAACAAGTCGCTTATCTTTTATTTGTAACCAAGTAACATGATTCAGTCAAGTAGAACGAGAAAAATATAGAGCCAAAAAGTTTCGCGTCCCAAAAAACTCCAATTGAAGATAAAATCTGGATTGCAAGCCAACTTTTGCAATTTATTTTTCCGATCTTCAAAACAACCGCCAGTTTTCGTTAATAGGTCAAATTATACTTCTGTGCAGCTTCTTCAACGAAACAAGTCTTGGCTCTCGTAACCTAGAATTAAATTACCTTCGCTTATTATTCGTGACATGCTCTAAACTAAGTTCCATCAAGCAAATCGGATCCTGGCACAGTGCCGGAAAGTCTCAGGACAAAGAAGATGAAGAAGGCTGAACAGAATAATTTTTTCTTGTTAACCTGGTCCAGGGTCCTGGACGTATGCCAGACGGGCCCACTGCGAAAACTTCCACTTTGGGCAGAAGTTTTACATGTTTGAATGTTTCGCTAGCTGCTTTTATGTGGCAACTCCTAATAAACACAAATAGTGTGATGCAGGTTCTTGTTAGGCTATAGGTTGTGAGGGTGGAATCTAACCTCATGAATGGGAAATGTTAGCAATACATAATCAGCCTGTAATGTTCCCACAGCTGGGACGCAGGCCTCCTCTCGATGAGAGGAAGTGGGCTGTAATCTAACGCGGGCCCAGTGCGCGTGCAGGTTGGTAGATGTCATATGTCTTCGAATTTTTGGTTCTAGGACATGCCGGTTTCCTCACGATGTTTTCCTTCACAGTTTTGAGAGCAGTGGTGAAAATTATTTACACAAAGTAAAGCGCCTGCCTGGGTTCGAACCCACGATCTACAACTCGTAAGTCGGAGCCATTTCCACTGGGCAACTGCAACGTTAGCAATATTTATGACCAAAGTTTTGGTTAGCTACTTCTTTTCGAGTCGATGGTAAATCAACTCAGCCTATCGCAGTTCACTGCAGGACATAGGCCTCTCCCAGGCTGCGCCACAATACCCTGTCCTCCGCCTTCCGCATCCAGTCTGTCCCAGCCACCTTCTTAAGGTCGTCGGTCCATCTAGTTGAGGGACGTCCCACACTACGCTTGCCGATTCGCGGTCTCCACTCCAGGACTCGTACTGCTCCACCGGCCATCGGTCTTTCGACAAACATGGCCAGCCCACTGCCACTTCAACTTGCTTACTCTGCAGGCTATGTCGGTAACTCCGGTTCTTCATTCCTGATCTTATCCTTCAAAGAAACTCCGAGCATTGTCATACTTGGTAAATACTTACATACGTGTATTTTGTTAAGTTGGGCCCGGCGGGTGACCACGCCAATCGCGGCATCAGTGGCGTGTTTTAGGTCCTTGGAAGTGCAGGTGTATGGACACTCTGGACACTCCAACATATGGAGACACATAGAACATATACTGCTACTGAGATTGTAAATCAATATTGTACCCAAATCTTAAATATTGTATTACAAAACTACATTTATATTTTGAGCGGAGTTCGAATGGCATCGATATCTTGCATATCACAAACTTGGCAATGCTCACAAGTACTCAGTTTTTATTTTTTTATATTTAAGATAGGTTTGCTCTTGACTCTAGGTAACTCGAATGGCATCAATATCTTGCGTCGTTTCTAGTGGTTCACAAACTTGGCAATGCTCACAAGTACAAAGATTTCGAATGGCATCGATATCTTGCATCGTTTCTAGTGGTTCACAAACTTGGTAATGCTCACAAGTACTCAGATTTCGAGTTCTACTTCTGTCCGATTTAAATACGATGAAGTGGAGACCGGCCCGCGGCCGTCTAGAAATTAACAAAAATAATTGCAGATTTGAAACGTAATTATATTTGCATTAAGTATGCGTATTTCAACCAAATTAAAAAATAACACAATTTTCTGCGGTGATTTCCCGCAAGGTGCTCCAAACGTTGGGAAAGGTTACCTAATGAATTTTTAAATAATTCCGGTATTGATCACCTCTAAAAATAAGACGCATCAACCGACACGCGACCTTCCTAAATTTGGTCAAATGGCTAACTTATTCTCATACTTTTAGCATATAAAGTAAAACTTGCTGAATTTTCTGAAAGTAAATTATATTTTTTTAATGTTCCGAAGCTTCACGTTGCTATCTAACAGTATCGCTCGTGGAGATTTAACGTCATCATCGTCCGCTTTATACCGTAGCGCAAAGTAATCTCTTTTTAGTATCAGCTCGTCCGGGCAGTGTCAACTTTGACGTACCTAATTGAGGCGATCAGATAAAGAAAGAAAATAAATTTATTTGACCCAGGATAAGGCACACAATATTCACACAAGAACAAAAAAAAACTGTAAAAACATAAAATATAACTTATGTTACGAAGACGTCTTACGTATGTAAATCAGTTTTATAATGTTTGTAAATATTTAAATAAAAAATAGATAGATGTGTAAGTATAGCAAATAATAATAAACTCGATTAAATATATATTTGTTTTAAAATAATTGAAGATAATAATTATATAGTGCTGTTTAAGAAAATAAATAAAATGGTATGGAATGGAAAAAATGGACTGTCGTCAATAAATAATAGATAACTACTCGTATATCATATTTCATGTCAATGAAACATTCAAATTAATCATGTCCAGCTTCCGTTGTGCATCTATGAGGTACTGCTGCAGGCGTCATCTAAATGTATCGATCGTCTTAATTGATCGAATAGGTGGTGGCAGGCTATTCCACACTTTGGAAGCCGCATAACAGAAGCTACCTCTAAAAGCGGCTGTACATACTATGCGACTGGGTCGAGAGTTGCTGCGACCATTGCCTTCTCCCACGTTCTCGTCTACTCGCTATCCAAATCAACTTGTAGTAGAGCTCGTCGAAGCTGAAATGACGCGCCCCACTACTTAATTTGTATACGTACACGACGGTAAATGCGGCAGGGGGAGCGTCATTTCAGAGTAGACAAGCTCTACAGGTAACCCGGTTTCTGGTAAAAGAAAAAAATCAAATCGCATAAATTCTGTATGGGGAGTTCAAGCCCTGATATCCATTCGTCTTGGAGTCCGTTCAGTCCATAGATACTGCTTCTACATACTTATTTGCGTAGGTACTTATGCATTGTTCTTTATCCTGAATATACTTAAGGTAATTCTAGTGTTTAGAAACTTCTACACAATGCGAGGAAAGTAAAACGAAACTGGGAACAACTTCATTATTTGAACAATGAAGTTGTTCTAACTTTAGCTTTCAAATATGCCTATCCACCCAAATTATTTGCACACAAACTCACACAGTAGGTACACGTACTTAATCTATACAAATAAATAAAATTGAAGTGTCTGTTTGTAATATCAAAATAACAGCTTTTTACTAGACGCATATGAAAGTTCATACGGTACTTATAACAAAAAAAAAAATGTCTGTCTGTCTGTTCGTTCCGACTAATCTCCGAAATGGCTAGTCCGATTTTGACGCGTGTTCACTGGCAGATAGCTGATGTTATATGGATTAACTAGGCTTTTTTATTTCAGAAAAAGAATTAGGGTTCCGCGCAAAAAAATATTAAAAGCCACGAAATTGTGAACAAAATCGGATTCAAATAGGGAAGTTGTTTTCTGACGTCCACGCGAACATAGTCGCGGCTAGTAAATTAATAAAGTGGTCATGGGTAAGCTGTTGGCATACATATTGTCAGCCAGGTTATTCATTAAGACGTTTCATGTTATGAAAGCATAAAGTGTCAATATCGTGTACATAGCGGCATGGCCTGTGATGCGGTGTCGTGACGGGATCACGGGACATAAAATTATAGGGCGCGGTAACTTGTAATTTAACTAACAGTAACGCTGCCTTCCTTCAGCTAATAACTGGCCCTCTTGTACGAGTGTCAGTTCACTAATGAAATGACAGACTGCCAAAGCTTTAATTGATTTTAGTAATATGGAGTGGTAGAATAGGAGAAACAAGAGGAAGTAAAAACTACTTGTATTAGCTCAGCTCCGAGTTACGACTACTACTTGGTCTTTGACAAAGATGTAGCTGACATATTAATTCTATGCCTGCTATTACCTATATACAGGGTGTAAGGGACAGCCCTCCGCAGACTGATGGGGTGAATTCAGTATATCATACTAAGATGACCGGTATAAGAAATTATTTCAGGAACGTTATGGGAATCCTATAAATCTGATTTGTTTTATTACCTCACACGCAATGTATCCTTACCGTGGCAAAACGCGTGTAGCAAACGGCAGCGGGGTGAGCCTTCGGTCGCCGAGTATTTCAACATCCATTGCTGATTTTTTGATTTTAGCTGTTTTATTTACATAAATGGAATAGTAACTGAAAATATGATAAAACAATTAAAATTTTCCTGAGAATATTTTCGGTGGAATATGATTCATAATAAGGAGCTGAATGCACCCTGTTAGTTTGCAGAGAGCTGTCCCTTACACTCCCTGTATATGTGTCGTGGCCAGATCTTAGAATTGATCATTTCATGAAACATATGCATGGAAACATGAAAGCATTCAGCTTCCTCAGATGTCACCATAACTGCACGAAGACGGATCTGTCTGCCCCTGACTAATGAGGCCCTGAATGAGTGCCTGGTACCAGATTGCAGCAGACAAATCACCTAATAAACAACTTACTAAAACTCCACATTGGGTGTCAGGCAGCATTAACGACGCGAGAAGAATATTGGCACTGTGCAGTGGTCACCAGTCCGCTTGCCAAACGTGGTGGTGACTAATCTACGCTTACCGAGTAATAGCAGACAGGCATTTCTATTATTTTGTTGTTTCCTTGTTCTGTTGATGACAAACTTAAACTCTAATGATTCAGTTAAGTATCAATTTGCTCGTTATATTTAAAACAGTATTTCAGCTGTATTTACAAAAAAAAAAAAACTTGGCGTCAAAATGAGACCATTAATATCATTCGCTTATCGCTTGTAATTAATTAAGGACTAGCGCTGGCTCTGTGGCCCTATCACATTATGTGTAATAGCTTATGTGGTTTATAAGCCATTTTTCAAACTTAATTAATGGGTATTAACATACACAGAATCAGGTGTGTATGTGCTAGCTTGTTAATAGAGTAATTACATAATGTTATGTCTGGTAAAGTTATGTTTGTCGCTGAATTCTATCGCTTGAATTTGTTGTTGGGTTTTACAGGAGAGAGACTTTATTAAATTAATGAATTTGCTAATTAAGCATCTTTATCTTTATTTTACGAGATGTCAAACTCGTTAACTTAAAAAGATGATCTGGCTTGTAAGCCGTGCTTTTAGTTAAGGATACGGCCGAACCCAATAACCTATCTATCACCAGTTTTGGCAGACTGGAGATAGAACACCCTATCTATCTATGGTTTTAACGTCCCAATAATCTATAAGAGATTATGGAATCATACCGGCCTGACATAAGGACAGATAGAATTATACTGTCTACCATCAATAGCGATCTGTCTTTTACTGAAAATAGGTTATTGGGTTCGGCCGTTAGTTTACCATAGGTTCCTACCCCGATGACGCCGCTGAAAGTGTGAATTAGGATAGATACATTTACATATAGCTGGTTTACATGAATGTATTAATTAGTGTCTTGCCGCTGAATGCCGTATTCTCGCATAGGGTCGCAGCATTATGCTGAGCGATGGTTTTTTTGCGTGGGTGTGACGCATATTTTCCCCCCACTTGTTCTTTTCGTGTTTGTGTTCTTTCTTTGCGTCATGTTTACTGCAAATAAACATATTGTCTTTCTTTTTTTCTTTTCTCAGGAACACGTTTAACTCTTTCAGGGTTAGTGGTTACTGCAGTTAGATACGCTAACCGTATATTTGGGACATTTTTCTTTAAATTTGCGCCATCTAGTGATTATTTTTGTTACAATTGTGGAAGAACATCTTGTTGTTTGACTAAATATTATGATGCTGGGGCCGCATCTGCGTTTATCGTGACGAGGCTTCGCACAGTGATACGATACACGCAGATGTGACCAACTATTATCGGCTATCGTCGTGAATTCGTGATAGTTTGGGCTGCGTAGCACTTATCGCCCGGGTGGCGGTACCTACATCAAAGGGTTTTAGCGTGCTAATTAGCCTGGCGCGTGGTCGGACTAGCGTTGTTCATTTGGACTGTTGTTTCCGGACTGCGTAGACGCTTTGTCGAAATAATGGAGTGGAGCGACGAAATGGTGTAGGAATTTTGATAAAACTTTGAAGCTGAACTCATCTGGGATCCTAAAAATGTCCATCATAAAAAAAAAACATTATTGAGTATTATTGTACGACAATTCGTTAAAATTATAAAGCCGCTAATGTAACCATCACATTCGCGCGATAATCATTTAGTGAGCAAAACATACGAAGATTCCACTCGCATTGCATTGTCACGATAGACGCAGGCGCGGCCCCAGCATGATAGAAGCGGCGCCGGTTATCGATGAACTTTCAATTGTTTTGAATTGCCTGAAATTGTATTTTTTTTTCTTTTATTTTTATATCGTCCACCCTAAACATAACCAGGAAATGCATGTTAACATAATGATATTGCTGTCTATACGAAAGTGTCCCTGAATGAATTAATAACTGTCTTGGAATCTGCGTTTAAAACAATCAGTAATGGAGAATCCAGTGTGGGGTTATTTTCAGACTGATATTTACCCAAAACGGCTCGAGCTCCTAGGCATGGAGTTGACATCATGTCTCAACTTCGGTGCCATTATCGAGTACAAAGCTCAAACTGCGGCTAAGAAACTGAGCATCCTAAATAGGGTGAAGCGATACTTTACGCCTGGACAGCTTTTAACTCTCTACAAAGCGCAAGTCCGATACTGCATGGAGTATTGCAGCCACCTTTGGTATGGCTCAGCTAAATACCAACTTGCCGCGCTTGACTCGGTGGAACGCAGAGCTAAGAAGCTCATTGGCGACTTAAGACTGGTGGATGCCAAGCTTCACAGCTTGGCTCATCGCCGCAAGGTTGCCTGCTTGTCGGTCTTTTACAGATTGTACTTCGGTGAGTGTGCCAATAACTCCACGACCTCATTCTGACTGCCCCCTTCTACCATCGGACATCTAGACGCACTGCAGGTTGCCATCCCTACCTAGTTGCTATTCCACCAATTCGCACTAAGCGTTTCCAAATGTCTTTTGTGATGCGCACAGCAAAGGAGTGGAACGCATACAACTCCGATCTCTTCAAAGTGAGAGTTAACAGGCTTCTTCTGGGTAAGCTCGCTCCATCGTCGACTTTATCTCTGTCATCTCTGACCTAGACTAGAGTCAAGAGCAAACCTGTCTCAAATAAAAAAAATCAAAACTGGAAAGTGGTTCTGGAAACCGAAAGCGCTTGAAAAAGGCTTGGAAGACCAAGACACCTTTGAAGAAAAATAGGTAATGGTTTATTGGAAACAAACGTGTCACACCCTCACGTTAACTACATTACAGGCACCGCATGGTGGGTGTGCGCTGTGGACATTGCCCAGTATCAACATGACATAAGGTGGCCCAAAGCAAACAGTGGTGAAGTGGCGTGGCCCGATATTTTACCTATAAACCCTCAGCGTTTATTTCCTACTTAGTCGTTACTCTTAGATTTATCTTGAAAGTATTTCAGTGCAAGCAACAACGCTTTCGTTCCAGGTTGACGTTGACATTTTAATAGGTATGTTCGTAATGTCGCGATGAGAAACAGCTTTACGACAAAATAAGTTTATCGCTCTCATGCTAACGTTTTCAGTAGATTTAAATTACAGTGTTTTCCATTTATTCTGAATGTTTTTACCATAATTTTTGTAGTATTGATATTAACATATTGATAGAATCGTCGCTGATGCAAAAATCCCTTACCTCATGTTTGACGCCTTTGTCTATGGATGGGCCAGTTTGTCAGCAATTCAGTCCAGATCCTAGAATAAAAGGGCCTAGAACCACCGAATTTGCTGTAACTACTCGCCATATAATAATCCTCAATACTCCTCCTTATCCTTATAACACCACGATTGTGGGGGACTTAGAATTTAAATTCAAGATGTTAGAGTATCAGCATGATTGAATTTATAAGTCGTCTTTTACGACATTCACTGAATGAAGTGGGATGACCCATTTTTATTGCGAAGTCGCGTGCATAGCACACTACGCATGCATTATGCGGTGGAAATAAATTATGTCGTCATTTTTAAGTTTTTTTTTGTAAGGGATCTGTCAATTAGTTTATTTGCCATTTTGACGTTCAGCAGATGCAAACTGCATGTGAAAATGGTGGATTCTACTTTCTGATCCAAATCGTAACATAATTTTATATTTTTCTCTGTTCTTTTTGTTTGTTCATATCTATCAATTTATAAGGATGGGAGGAAAAGGAGGATAGGGGTATTGGAGCTAGGGTTGCGGGATGTTCTAGGGTTGCGGGATGTTAGAAAGAGTTACCGTGGCCCCGGCACAGGCAACAGAAGGAACACGGGTGGGTTTTAGTCAGTAAAAGTCTGACACGCCCTCCCGCTCCGCCCAGAGCGGGAGAAGTCATTTGATGATTTCCCATGCACAAAAAAAAAAAATTAAAAAAAGGGTTATTGGAGGGATACACTACCGTCCAAAAGTTTGGAAGCAGCAAGGTAAAATCAAATGAAACAAAACAAAACAATTTCAATTTCAGTGTATTGATAACAAATTAAAATATAAACAAAAACTAATTTAAGCAGAACAAAAATTTAACACACAATATAACATAACATCACGCCTTGTTTCCCCGAAGGGTTAGGCAGAGGTGTACCTATATAATAACACCCTCATTTCGCCAGTTATGTTTAAGTCCCATGTAATAGGGGGCGAGCCTATTGCCATCTACCGGGCACAAATCCAGACTCCGGGCTGCTACTGAGAAATTCCAATTCCACACACAATATAAAATAAAATAAAATTTTAGCTTCATCAAAGTGTCCTCCTTTTTCCTTTTTTAGCTTCTCGCATATTCTAGGCATTCTATTAATTAATTTATTAAATAATCTTCATCTAATTTGTTCCATTCGCTCTTTAATAGCTTCCACAAATGTTCTGAGCTCGTAGGAGAACGATTTTTCACCCTTCTATCGAGTTCATCCCAAACAAGCTCAATGGGAGAAAGATCAGGTGATTGAGATGGCCATTGTATGATGTTTAAGATTTTTTCATCTTTTTTCTTGTTCAAAAAGGTCTGGCACAGTTTAGAAGAATGCTTAGAATCATTATCCTGTTGGAAAATGAATCCAGGACAAATTAGATTTAGTCCACTGGGTACGGCGGAATTTTGGAGAATTTTCAAGTAACCTTCCTTGTTTAGTTTTCCGGTTATCCTCACAAGATTTCCGGGTTTATTATAGCCAAAACACCCCCAAACTATGACATTACCTCCACCATGTTTGATAGTAGGCACAGTAAATGCCTCTGAAGCCCTCTGTTCTTTTGACCGGCGTACAAACACACGTCTATTGGATCTGAAAATCTGAAACTTTGATTCGTCACTCCAAAGGACATTTTCCTATTGCTGTATTGTCCAGTTTTGGTGCGCTTTTGCCCTTTCTTCGAATTGAAAACTGGACAATAGAGTAATAGGAAAATGTCCTTTGGAGTGACGAATCAAAGTTTCAGATTTTCGGATCCAATAGACGAATTTTGTTTGAAAACTGCATTTTTAAAATTTTCCATTAACTACTAATCTTCGTGTTTTAAAATGTTTCGACGGACTAGTAGGTACTGTGCTCGTTTTAATTTAATGTCGTACATCCAGATCCACGTTAAATAATAAGATAAATGTAGGTACTGATTTGGTGTGGACTCTGCTCATTTGGTCAATTCGTTGTTTTTTTCCCCTTAAGTCCAATGCATAGATGCTAATATGTTTTAAATTGGTCGTTAAAATTATTATTATTATTTTTAAAGAAGATGTATGTAGACAGATGTTGATAAAGCCTGCTACTCATATAGGCAGCAGGCTATATCCCTAAGCTGTCTTGGTTTGGACGTGCGGTATCGTAGTACGCTCCCCACGTACGAGTTAATCCTCAAATGTTCTATATTCTTCTCAGTATATCATGAGTTTCGGTGGAAGAGATTAACCTATACTGTGTTCCATTAATAATTTCGACTTCAGAAACCAGTTTCACATTATAATGAGTTAAGGGTGTTGTTTATTTTAGAGGCGGAGACCTTTAAATTGCAACAAAACAGAAAAATGTTTCTAATATCCAAGAAATTGGCTTTATTTGACAGATAATTTTATGGCATTAATGTTTGAATAATTATGATATACATATTAATGATTGTCAGATAGTTTATAGTGTGTATAAATAATTCGCATCATTATGTATTTGGAACTTATGTATATGTAGGTATATGTACACAATTAACGATATGTTAACGAGATGTCAGCAGATCGTTACAAGCACAGACCGTGTGGCGGTGCGCTAACATTACCGCCTGACCGATCGTTATCGATTCCGTGTCATGCACTAATTTTAGAAAAATCTATGTTATAAATTATAGCTTCGACATCGACGGGACCAGTTCTTGCTTTGTATAAATAGACACATTTTATTATTTATGACAGTTGAAGTATCAAACGTTGGCTATGTATAAATTTAACGCAAATCTCATGCCTCGTTTATCTTTTGAATTCCATTCCCGCTGCTTCCTGCATATTTTTAACAGCGGTCAATTTGCCCGAGAATTTCTGGAAATGTGAGCACATTTCAATAAAGTTAATTGTGGATGCGTTACTAGGAATCAAACAAAGACTTCTAGTACAATCAGAGAGGATTACACTTTGTTTTGGAATGTTCTTATAATTGACATGATAAGAACACAAATGAGATTGAGAGCGCTATTTGTCCTTGTCCAAATATTAACGTAAAACACCCTTGATTTTTTGTGTTTATTGTTGTATCTGATTATGCACACGGGGGAAACTAAATGCTGATGATACCTAAATGTATTTTTTTTTATGATTGATGCTATAATTAATAAAATTCTACAGTAGATCTTCGATCTGTCTTGTGATGTGTGTTTGTCTGTCTATGTCTTGTTCTATGACGAGATTATAGCAAACGTCCTAATTGCGATCCGTTGACAGCTGACGTAATCTATGATAAGTTGATTGATTGATAGTTACAACATCATTTCGCTTAGTATTTAGAACATAGTAGGTACGTATGTAAGCCACTGATGCCGTGATTGGTCTGGCCGGCTACTGGGCCCAACTTATTTAACACTAGCTTCTGCCCGCGACTTCGTCCGCTAGAAATTTCTTGTCCCCTCGAACCACCCCGTCACATCGCATCGCCCGCCCGCGCTATTACTTCGTTTTCGCTTAGCGGTGTTTCTGCCTTTTTTCATTTTGTTCGGCTCTTGAGCGTCATAGCGTGATGTTAAATAGCACAGGTTTCTCCTTCCTCAAGAATTGGGCTATCAAATGCAAAAAGAATCTAGAGATTACCCCTACATACAAACTTATAAACAAATTTTACCTCTTTATAATATTAGTATAGACAAGATTTATGTATTTACCATCGACTCGAAATTATTTTATTTCACATTAACCTACATGGGCACTTATGAAACGCTAGAAAAGAAGAAGAAGATATGTATGTATATGCTGAGGATACTGCAACCGAACAACATGAAGTATGGAAGCTCTACGTCACTCAGAAGTGAAAGAAAGAAAGAGGAAAGAGGCAAAGTTATATTCCTAGTTGAGGACGAGTCAAGTGGACAGGCACCTGAGAAGCGAAAGCTATTAGGTAGGTACTCGTTCATTAAAGAGCGTGAGATCTTTAGTAGCCATACGTAGGAACATAATGTGTGCTATATGATTCGCGTAGGTTTCATTTAACGTGATCTATATCATAGCGACATACCTACTAGTTGTGGTTTATTGCACGATTATGAGTTTCCGTTGTTCCCACGCCAGGCATAAACTATAAACTGTGATTCGTCCCAGATCTCGCGCCACTTTTTTAACCAACTTCCTTTTAATTCGGTTTGCAAAAGTCCATCACAGTCAGCCATCATGTGTTTATCGTCATGTCATATTCGTCATCCTCTGCCATCCATATCTTGAATTCCAAACAGTGATCCGGGACGGCAGAGCTGTAATTATTGTATTATAGATAGGCCTCTGGACGCTCTTGATTATTAATGATTATAGTCTCGTCCCCCAAAACCTCCTAGTACTTGTTCTTGGACGTCTCCCTATGTGAATTTCTGGAATCTCCTACGCTTAGGTACTCTACCAAGCAACCGACATACATGACACACATACACATCACACAATACTTAAATTCTTAGATAAATTATGTATGTAAAACCGTTCCTGAAAGAATTCAGAGCAAAAGCTTCTGAGAAGAGTAGAGTATAAATCGTGTCACCATTGAAAGTGCAGAATGTATAATTCAGGAGTCCTGGCCACTGGCACTGCGCTAATGGCGCGAGCTTGCAGAAATAAATGATGGCGCATTTGAACTAGAATCTTTCAGAGTTCCAGATGATACTTTATTATCGATTTTTACAACTTCATCAGCGTCTGTGAACTTTCAATGTTCGTCAACGTGTTTACGAAGTTTATACTGCTTGTCATTTTTATAATCTTGCCCTCTGCATCCATTCACGATGATCAATCCTACTTTGTCCCAATCCTAACTACTATTATAAATGCGAAAGTGAGTTTGTTTGTTTGTTACGCTTTCACGCTAAAACGGCTAAACGGATTTGGATGAAATTTGGCAGACAGGGACACCATGACCTGGGATAGGACATAGGATACTTTCATCCCGGTAATACTTTCCCGTCGGCTAATGATCGACACCCACGCGGGCGAAGTCGCGGGCGATATCTAGTGGTCAATAAAGGTCATGCTTTGAGATTTTAGTCTAATATCAACAGATCTGTGCACGTTTTCTCACAATTTATTTTCCAAAGCTGCGTATATGACGGTAGCTGACGCTCTGGTTCGGACTGTTCGGGATAACAAAGCATTTCTCATTTCGCCGGATGCCTCAAGCTGTAAGATAATCAGCGCATAAATATTACAAAATTTAAAATCTCTCCCCGGTCCTAACTGGTGACCTACTTCTCGGGGTACGCTGTACGTCTACGGTGGGGACCAATGGAACGCTCGACTATCTATATTCTATACGGTCAAAACATAGAATTTCCAAAGATATGGACAGTAATGCACACTTTCTAATTGTAATTGCCATTGAATTTAAATAATTATCGTTAAATACATTAAGTATAGTTAAAACGTTGAGTTCAAAACTTCAGGCATTATTTTTATCTTTCCTAATAATGTGTAGTTTACATTACCTGTTTGAAGTTTTGAACTTATGCACGCACTTATAGTAAAAACCTAGTAGGTAGTCTTTATCAAAATGAGCAACGTTGTCTGAATGTTCAGTATTATAATCACATATGGCATGCGATTCTGTCCCATTGAGGTTTCGATTCGAGGATCATATCTCCATTCAAGAATTTAATGACTTTTTGTCTAGTCGCTCCTGGTTGTTCAGCTTCGGCAGGTTTTAATTAAATTTTAAAGTTTCAAAATTCAGAGCAACCTGTTCGGTACTTTTCTATTGATAAACTCGCTCCCGCTTCATCTGATAATGAGCGAAAACACGGTAAACGCTCCGGGGCATGTTGCTACCGCAGCCGCTACCCCATGAATAAAAATAAACTCAATGAACGAAACGTGGGAACGAAAAAATATGTTTTACATACAAACTTACAATTACATATCACGGGCAAGCATAAAAACTACGTACTTATTACATATGTCATTGTTATTCTTTCAACAATGCAACTATGAAATATGTTTCTCCTTAAAATTTTAGCATATTTTGATAATGCCAATTTGTCCGTAGAATTGTTAGACTTATCTGATATTTTGTGTTCTGTTCGAGGTCGGCCGGTGTTCAACTCAAATTATCGTTATTGTGGAGTTTGATCACGCGAGGCCAGATTCGACGATATGGTGGCGAGGAAAAGTGCGAACACATCTGTAATAAGCTGGGTTTAGCGATCCATCGTATTCAGCCGGGTTGAAATCAATAAATCGTTCTCTTGTTCAGCGCCATTATTCGCCCGCTAATAAAGTTCAAACGATACTTCATTTTATATTTGTCACTGAGTAATATAACAAGTTCTTAACTTTGCAGTATTCTTGGCAAAAGTTCTACTCTGTCCTTCTACCTGAGTTTCCCTTTTGAACACGAATCTTCTACATTGACTTAAAAGTAACTTTCTTTGCAGGATCCCAAAATACGTAATGTAGTGCTGATTGGGTCTCAAGGATCTCTAGAGGAAAAAACTGTCACCGTGTGTCATGGCGCCGACTTCGTCAATGTTATGTTCATCAATTTCTGCTGCACTAGAAGGGAAATTGCACAGGTGAGCATCTAACTAACTAATTAACATAGCAAATACATTAAAACCCACCGCTAAGGGACGGGGCCTGGTGCTGGGCTATTAACACTTCAATCAGCAGATTGGTTTGAATCGGTCATGTTTCCACGTGGCATTATGACTATAGCCCCGATGAAATCGTTCGGCTGTTTATCGTCATGCCTAAGCAGAAGTAACTCAAAGAGTCAACTGAAAACCAACTTTGGCGTTTTTTCAATTTATTCAAAGCAGCAAAAAGTATTTCGCTAACGCAGAATGATGGAAAGTCGTGATGAGTGGTGTTAACACAACATGGGAAAACGCCGTTGGAATAACAAATAGGTGCACGTAGACGAGTTGCTCGTAAAGGTGTCCACACAATAGTGCGGATTTCACGTTGTCTGATACCTGTGCCCAGCGGAGCGGACTAAATCCGTATCGTAGGCGTAGGTAACTCTCCGGTGCCGGATGAAAACTTTTCTCTATTGCTTTATGTTCGTCGATGCTGAATGACTGTTGTGATGCACTCGCGTATTGGCATACTTTGCAGTTTGCACCAATTCCGTGATTGAATTCAATTTCATTAGTTGCGGAAAGCTACAGACAGTTTCATGTGTGACTATGAGCAACCTTTTTGTCCGGATTAAATGGATTGAGCGTGGCTCCGGTCCAATTTACAAGCTTCACTTGTTCGAGATTTTATCAAGTCAACACAAATAGAATAACAATTCAACCTGAATTACAAAAATAACCCCAGAGCCTTTTTCGCTCAATGGGAACTTTCACGGTAAATGCGTGGTCCATAACCAGATAAGCCACATGTAAGAGATGAAGAAAAATAAGTTTGGATATGTATGTCTTGCGTCAAACAAAGACGATCTTTGAAGATATAGTGGATGTAGAATTTTGATTTAAACAAAGTATTAGAAAGCTTCCGGCACATTACGCAAGATCTTTCCGGAAGGCTGCGAAAGATCTCTTCGTCCGATGTTCCTGAAATATTGACTGCATAGCCATTGCTAATGAAAAGCGAGATAGATAGAATATTCTTTATTGTACACCGTAAATATTACTGATATAAATGTAGAAATTTAAAACAAAGAAAACTTAAAGGAAAACTTGGTAGAGTATGAGTAGAGTTGAACCTTTTGACGTGACGTGTTAATCACTTTGTTGTAAACGCTTCGGCTTACGGCTTTACACAAGGAGGACCGACAACCTAAATAAGGTTGCGAGAATCTCTTGGATACAAGTAGCGGGAGACCTGTGGTTGTGGCGATTCCTGGGGAGCCCTTTATCAAACAGTGAACGTCTTTTGGCTGAGGTGATGAACGCTTTAAGCGAGCGAATTTTGGTCAAGACAACACACATTCAGAAGACCCGATTAAATTATAGAATGGTTGTTATTCGAGACGTTGTAACCAAGTACCAAGGAATTGCTGTTTATTATATTCTTGAATGCTTCAGGAAATGCTAATGTTGGTATTCAGTAATAAACATAGACTGTGCTAGTCATTTAGTGTTTGCAAGTAAATTATGTAACTACACTGTTACTGATACGTATAATAAATACCTCAGCCAGTCAGCTATGAAAACCATATTATTAATAGCGATATGTATAGGTATAAGACATAGAGCTGCACCTAATTACATAAACAAGAAACGGCTGTAATACTGGCTTGGAAATGTCCAGCATACAGCATACAATCCCTAGTGCCAGAAGCTTCGGCCCCCTTTCTTTTCTCTCCAGTCACAATACCGACAATGATTAAACTGAAATGTTTTATTTTAGAAAACTAGGCCGAACACAATCATGACCCATCATATTAAACGTGTTGTTATTCACGGATATTATTTATTGGAAAAGTGATGTCTCCGTGACAGCATTTCGAGGTGTCGGTGATAAATGTGCACAGTCGTGTGTTTAGTGTTGGGATAGACGACGAGAATACGCGTAGTGATGATGTCTGATGCCACGATAATAATATGACTACAGATCCGCCGGGGTCAAGGCTTCCGCGAATAAGCACGAACGCTGCTCTTATTTATATTTGTTTTTTTTTGACAAGTATTGTGTCTGCTTAAAAATGTAAAGTCATCGTGACGTCTCTTGAAATGGGTTAAATGTGTGAGCTTTTGAGCGGCTAATTAAGAGGACACTGGGTTGTACATTGATCGTTGTACATAGTACCTATTTAACACGAATAAATTATTGTAGCACCACCGTATCACTGATGATAAATGTTTCGCGTGTGGTAGAGTTCAGTGGCGATGCTTGACATTTCGTAGAAGGGAAGCATAAGAAGAAATTGTTCATTTCTTTTTAGTCATACAATTACGTCAAATTAATTTATTTATGCAGAAATAATAATCATATCTTTGTTTTACAAAATTTAACACTACCTGTCTTCAAGTAGCAGAACCATAGACGCTATCAATACAAAAAAACAATGTTTACTAAACTTATAATTTTATTGATAATTTTAAAATTTATTTATTTATACAATCTTACACTATCTTTACATGTTCACACCCAATGCGATAATGTGATTAAACTATTATCATTCCCTAGTTAACAAATCGAGAGTCACCCTCACGAATTATTAAAATTATTATTGGATTAAAATGAATCGAATAAAACGTAATGCAATCACCTAAAGTGACGTCATGTCGAGATGGTTATGTATGAATTTTTAGTTCGCGATTGTCATGTCGCGGCGCCGGCTTATTTAGAACAATTGTTTTGTTGTTGGAATTCAAAGCTAAGAATAGGCGTTTTTGTTGTTTGAATATTATGGTGTATTAAATACCTGTAGTACATCTATATTATTTGGCAATCGTGGAAATGACTGAATGTGCTATTTTTCAATGGTGTTAGGTGAAGTGGCTCTTCTGATCGTCCGAGGGGAAGCCGGTAGGAATGGAGTTGTTAGCGCGCTACGCCTCTGGTATATATTAGCCGTAATTTCAATGATTAGATTAATATCATGAATGTTATGTCATTACATTCTACAATGAAACTTTGTTTGATACAAGACTACTGTTTAACATTACCTGGTAGATACTACTGTGGCTCGATTGTCTACCCTTCTTGTGTAAAGAAGACAAAATCATTAAAATTGGCCCTTACTTTGAAAGCACTTAGGTGACTCCGTCAATTATGATGTCATGTTTATTTGCTGCCATAGTTACTTACATTTTATCGTGAGATGCGTCCCATGCGGTACCCTCACGACACATAACAGCTTTTAAATTTATGACTACTTACTTAATGTAGCATTTCAAGTAGATGTAAGGTTCTCCTTTACCAATAGATGATATTTTATTCCATAACGTAGCAACTAATGTTCCTGAATTAATCGGTAATGGTTTTTTATCTGACGATAACGAATGGAGTTATTTACGGTGATACTAATGTGTTGAGGGGCTCGTGGCTAAATAACAACGGCCGCACGAGTCGATCTTCAAGGTTAAGCAAAGCTTGCCGAGGTCGGTCTGTGGAAAGGTGACCATCCATTCCATATCGAGACCCCTCCGTGCCTCGGAAAGCACGTTAAGCAGTTGGTCCCGGCTGTCATTTGTAGATCTTTGACAATCGTTACTCAGATGTTGGAGAGTCTTACAACTAGTAACCGGGTTGTGAAGGTCGGATAAGAGTCGCTCCATGTAAAAATATTGTATTCAGCTGAATAAACCAATTCGTTCGGCTTCCAGTCTTACTGGATTCAGCTGCATCCAGTAAGACTGGAAGCCGACCCCAATATAATTGGGATAAGGGTATGCAGATGATGATGACTGATGTCTTGTGTAATTAATTACCGATTCCTTCCAAGATTAAAGTTTCAGCCGACTTTTACGTCGGAGTTAGGTTAAAACTTTCTTTGATTTTACTCGCTTGGATGCGGTTGATAGTGTAATTTGGTGTTGTTGGCAGCTTTGGACTGAGGGGTTGTTTACGCTGGCGTACAACCTGAGCCAGCTCAACAATCCAACAATCAAGTTCCTCGAGAAGTTACACACCAAGATCACGCTCAAAGCTGACAAGTCGGGGAAAATTCTCGTCAAAAAGTAAGTCTCTACGTCTTTCTACATTATCCAACATACTAGTATTTATAGTTTTTTAACGTTCAGTGATAAGAACCGTTTTATTTTACAACTTGGTATGGCTTCTTTTATCTTTCTCCGGCATTTAATGGGTTGTAACGGGTCAATAAATACCATTAAAACTTTCAGAGCGAAGTATTAAAGGATTAAAGAACAATAGGAAGTTTAATGAGATTGAGATATACATATAAGAGTGGGGGTAACATTTGCTGACCTGATTCTAAGAGTGGATCCCTGGCGCTAGTGAGCGTTTGAATTACATTAAGGGGGAAGCGCTACGGTAGCCCGCGAAATTCAAATTTGCTTACGATTTTTGTAATTTGCAGCTCAATGTCTGGGTGTATGTTGATTAAAGTATGATTCGCGACCGTAACAAATACTTTGTTACAGAACTATTATCATTCGAATCAGTAATACAACTCCTTAAGTTAGCAGTGGCGCAGCTACAATTATCATCAGAGAGAAGCCGAAGAATTTTTTTTTCAGTTCTCATAAACTCAAACAAAAAACTGTAGGTTTTAAATCTTTTGATGTGTTAAACTGGTATTAAACATAATTATGTAATGTGATACACAGTTACACATACAGGTATACCATATTATTTGGTAATTGTGTGCTATTATTGATCGAAGGCAATAGTAGACATTGAGAAGAGTGGTTGTCCCGAAGGGAAGCCGATAGGAATCGGGTTGTATGAACGCTACGCCCCTGCAAGTTAGTATAATCCTCAAATGTCAAGATTTCATGAAATAGTCATCCTTAGAATTACTTGGTCTTAGAGAGTTGTATTGATGACTTTAATGATTATAATTCTGTAAATAGATATTTGTTACGGTCGCGAATCATAGGTACTTTAATCAACATACAATTTTTGTGGATGGGAAATCATCAAATGACTTCTCCCGCTCTGGGCGGAGCGGGAGGGCGTGTCAGACTTTTACTGACTAAAACCCACCCGTGTTCCTTCTGTTGCCTGTGCCGGGGCCACGGTAACTCTTTCGAACATCCCGCAACCCTAGCTGGCATCGGCCCTAGCGGACCCCGTCAATAGTGCTGACATCTCTTTGAGGCGCGCGTGGAACACGACGCGCCGTCGACTCGGGCTTGGTCCTTACCGGACGGCGAGCTACCCATTGCTCGCCGTCCGCAAGCCCGCGCCTACGGTGGCCGGGAATCGGCTGCCAATTCCCGACGCCCAGGGCGTCTCCTGCGGCGACTAGGGGCGTGAGGGTGCAAAGCTTGCCTCTCCCTCACGCGTCCCGCCTCCTCCTTCACGAGCATTACTGCTTCGCAGAAGGAGGTAATGGCTTCCCATGCACTCTTGCTCCGTACCATGGCCTAGACCAGGGCCGGACGCGAGAGATCGCCGCCGCCGATCGCTACCGCGAGGACACGGTGGTGCTCCGCCCAAGCCGGGCAGACCTCCACCGTATGCTCCACCGTGTCCTCCGGGCGATCCACACAGTGGTGACACCCGGGCGTTTCCTCCCGCCTTATCCGGAACAGGTACCTCCCGAAGCACCCGTGTCCGGTGAGGACCTGCGTCAGGCGGAAGGTGAGGACGCCGTGGCGCCTCTCCAGCCACTCCTCAAAGAGGGGACTTATCGCCGCAATTGTGGCGTGCCCAGCGCTGGGTTGCGACAATCGCACTCTCCATGCCGCCATGAGATCCTGACAATCCAATACTGCCCTGCAAATTGCAAAAAAACGTAGGACAATTTGGATTTCGCGGGCTACCCTAGCGCTTTCGCCTTAAGCAACAATATTTAGTTTAATGATAACGATGTTGCATTAATAGACCTAGATGAACAGTTAGCAATATACTAACCCTTCGACTTTTATGACTTGCCTGAAGATGAATAGCTGATTTAATGTATTTATGTCGTGCTCAAGACGGACTTGCTATAAATTGGAATTGTTACTATAAAATAATCACTTCTTAAAATGCAATCTTGTAAATCATGACTGAAGTTAATGGACACAGTGATGAATATGATTAGCTATTTGCTCCGCGTAAACTTCAATGTTGAGATTGTACAGTGGTAGCTATTTTCCTCGAGAAGTATTCGTCGGTCGTTGCGATTGAGATTCCGTATAAAAAACTTTGTGTACCATCGCTCAGTTATCGTTTATGAACCGAAACTTTCTGTCTCTTTTGTTTGAGTTCATTTTCCTTGTTTCTGGTTGTCAGGTAATGTTAGTAGTGATAGTTGCGCTATCTGTCATTGTCATCTACCACACGAGAGGTTCATTGGACTGTGTTGAGTACAAACCTTCGTCAATCTACCGTTGACACCCGGTGACAAACTTATTGGATGTTAATATATTTACCCGAAACTCAGTTAGGTGTTTCACAGATCTTAACTTGAGTTTACGATGTTTACGTCCGGGGTCTACTCGGAGTTAAGGAAAATACATGAGCGCGCTTTCTTCGTTTCTTGCTCCTGTATTACGGGGTCGATGAGATTTGGCGATAGTTGTGCAATTGTCACCATAAAATGTATTTGTTGAATGTTGGAACGAAGCAATATCAAATAATACGAGTAAATACGTGATTGTGGCTAAAAACATGACACAGTGACACAATGAACCGTGAATTTTCCCGTTTTCCGTTTTGATGTTGTTTCTAGGGGGAACCCTAAAGTGTAAGACGTTCACCGTTCATGCATAACAAACGCATGAAGGTTGTCGACTGCCTGTTGTTCGCTGTCGTCGTAATATTGAACATGTATTGTTTATTTACGTCGGAGCGACGTGTTTACTTGTATTCTTTTACCGCACGTGTCGCCATGTATGCTGTGTTACACAACTCTGTAGCACATTCTCGTGTGAATATTTAAGATAACTCCTAGTGGTCAGCTCTGCCGGTTATGATAATTTATCACAAATTATAATTTTAAAATCGATGATCTAACATTAATATACGGGCAGTTTGCCTTGAAACTTGTAAAAACTTCTTTTGATTTTTACATGCTTTATATTTCGTTGTTCGTATTCGTTAAGTTGTTGCGATGTTAGAATATAGGTTAACAGTATGGGCCTTATGAACATTTTTTATTTTGTTAGTTGCAGAGACGTTGCCTTGGGAATTAATGAAAGGTGGTAACACCAGCTGATTGTTTTCACGCTAAAACAATAGATGCATACATAATACATGCATTTCATTATAGTTAACTAGCAACTGACAATCTGTTGAAATATCCCACATGATATTTTCTGAAAACATGTTAGACTAGTTACTAGATTATCAAATCATACATATTAGGTCTTTACCTATGAAATTGGAGATTTGTATGAACATTTTAAAATATAAAAATTTTGGTATTTTTTTATTTCACCTAATCAAAGTACTGGCCCAAATTATCTATACAATTTTGCCATTTTGATGGCAGTTTGTTTATCCATTTACTGTAGAAGTCTGCCGGACGAGAGGTGATGAAGTCAGCGAAAGCGTTTTGTACTGCCTCTCGGGTGTTGAATTTTTTCCCACTTAAAAAATTGTCTAAATTTTGAAAAAAAGTAGTAATCTGATGGGGCAAGGTCCGGTGAGTACGCTGGGTGACGGAGAGCTTCCAGCAGTAACGCTTGTAGCTTTGCGATGGTCTGTCGTGAAGTGTGAGCTCGCGCGTTGTCGTGGAGAAGCAATGGGGAAGAGCGATTGACCAGCATTGATTGCTGAATTGCGAGCTTCTCCATCATTGTTTGCAATTCTTGGCAATAGACATCTGTCGTCACTGTTGTGCCATTCGGTAAGAAGCTGTGATGTACAAGTCCCGGCACTGGTCCATCAGACAGTCACCATCATCTTCCTATGAGTAATCTTTTTTTTAGCGCACTGATTAGGTGCTGTACCCGGGTACACCCACTGAGACGAACGTTTACGGTTGTCGTACAGGATCCACTTTTCATCGCAGATAACAATTAGATTTAGAATTCCCTCGTTTCTATGCCGATTCAGTAGTGCTATGCATGCTTCGACGCGTAAGTTTCGCTGTTGGTCGCTTAGTTCGTGTGGCACCCACTTATCTAGCTTTTTAATCTTTCAGATTTGACGCAAGTGCTTCAATGTTGTTTTGATACTAACTCCAAGGCCCGCAGCAAGCTCAGCCGTAGATTGAGTTGGATCCGCTTTCATTATCGCCTTCAATTCGTCGATGTAGACAATAGTTACCGGTCGACTGCGAGGCTCGTTCTTCAACTCAAGATATACAGATTTAAAACGATTGAACCAATAATGGACCGTGTTTATGCAAGCAGTGTTAGGCCCGTACACGTCGTTAATGTTTCGTGTTGTTTGTGCAGCGGTATTTCCACGTAGGAACTTATATTCGAAAAAAGTACGAATGTTCAGTTTATCTATGGCGCCAAAAACTACCACAATTTCACAAAAACAAAAATATATTTAAAAACAAATGACTGAATTTGAAATTAAATGAACACGGCTTTCGATTAAAATTTATTTGAATTTCGAATTGCGCGCCAATCCACAGATAATTAAATCTGAAAATGCTGGTTATAGAATCTTCAACTAGGTACATAGGTCAAGACCTATTATTTCAGGAATACCCCATGTAAAATTTAAGTACACCAGTATCCTAATTGCGTAACACACTATCATTCGAAATCTGAATGATTTTGAAGCATATTGCTAATCCATTGCTTCAGATGTTGGAAAAAACTGTCTGCTCAACAACGTAAATAACGCAATGAATGTTGTTGAACTGTCAAAATGAAACCGATTCCTACTGTAAGTGTGTTACGCAATTGCCCCGCAGATTACAAATTAGAGATTACAATTATTTTTTATTTCTTTTTTGTCTACTTGTGGCCAGCGTTGTGGGTTATATTATTAACAAAACTAGATTTTGTTAAACTAGTTGTCAGTTCTTATAATGTAAAGTAACTGTTTCTGTTCCGTTCAATAAAAAAAAATAAAAAGTCATCAAACCGTTCGGCTGACTGAGCGCTTGTAACCTTAAAGACTTACAGAAAGCAGAGCTTAGGAATACAGACGCACTCGGATACACAAGATTTTTTTAAACGTAGTTTTTATACGATTCTTGCGTAATGCGATGACATACTGACTCGTAAGTTCACTAATGGCCTGTGTAGTCGAACAAAGTTTTTATCATGTCAAGGGGCAACTGTCATTTGTAGTCGGAACATGTTGAGTAGAATCGAGCCACGTTTAGTGGAGCTCGCACTTAACATATATCTCTAAATACCTATAGCTATACATGGATCTATTTTTTTTTTTTTTTTTTTTTTGTGGATGGGAAATCATCAAATGACTTCTCCCGCTCTGGGCGGAGCGGGAGGGCGTGTCAGACTTTTACTGACTAAAACCCACCCGTGTTCCTTCTGTTGCCTGTGCCGGGGCCACGGTAACTCTTTCGAACATCCCGCAACCCTAGCTGGCATCGGCCCTAGCGGACCCCGTCAATAGTGCTGACATCTCTTTGAGGCGCGCGTGGAACACGACGCGCCGTCGACTCGGGCCTGGTCCTTACCGGACGGCGAGCTACCCATTGCTCGCCGTCCGCAAGCCCGCGCCTACGGTGGCCGGGAATCGGCTGCCGATTCCCGACGCCCAGGGCGTCTCCTGCGGCGACTAGGGGCGTGAGGGTGCAAAGCTTGCCTCTCCCTCACGCGTCCCGCCTCCTCCTTCACGAGCATTACTGCTTCGCAGAAGGAGGTAATGGCTTCCCATGCACTCTCGCTCCGTACCATGGCCTGGACCAGGGCCGGACGCGAGAGATCGCCGCCGCCGATCGCTTCCGCGAGGACACGGCGGTGCTCCGCCCAAGCCGGGCAGACCTCCACCGTATGCTCCACCGTGTCCTCCGGGCGATCCACACAGTGGTGACACCCGGGCGTTTCCTCCCGCCTTATCCGGAACAGGTACCTCCCGAAGCACCCGTGTCCGGTGAGGACCTGCGTCAGGCGGAAGGTGAGGACGCCGTGGCGCCTCTCCAGCCACTCCTCAAAGAGGGGACTTATCGCCGCAATTGTGGCGTGCCCAGCGCTGGGTTGCGACAATCGCACTCTCCATGCCGCCATGAGATCCTGCCGGAGCTCTGTCCGCCGTGCCACGATTTCTCGCGGCAACAGAGTTACGCCCCGGCGTCCTGCCTCCTCGCGCCACTCCCACATGTGCGCGAGGACTTTTGCCTCCAGATCCCATGGCGGTAATCCGGCAAGGAGGTTCGCCGCCTCCCCGGAGACCGTGCGGTATCCCCGGGCTAACCGGATGGCCATGACCCTCTGGGACGCGTTCAATCGACGTACCGGTCGTCGCCTCACGGAACGCGCCCACACCGGAGCTCCGTAAAGGGCCATGGACCGCACGACCCCCGCGTAGAGCCTCCGGCAGGAGGCGTTTGGACCCCCCAGATTGGGCAGGAGCCGCCCCAAGGCAGCCCCGGCCCGCTCCAGTCTGGGAGCCAAACGTCGGAAATGCTCCACGAAATTCCACCGGCTGTCGAGGACGAGTCCCAGGTACTTCATCGTCGACTCGACACCGATGAGAACCCCTCCTACCGTTATTTGGGAACCCGATGGTGGCGCGTTCCGAGGACCATGAAAACACATGGCCCCGGACTTGTGCAAGGCCACCTCGAGTCCCAATTGCCGCATCCTCTCTACGATTGTCGCAACCCCGCGTGTCACTAATTCGGCCGCCGCCTGGTGCGACCTCCCCTGTGCCAGGACCAGCGTGGGAGGTCGGCGCGCAGCACCCAGTCGTACCCGATGTCCCACAGATGCGGTCCCAGAACCGATCCCTGCGGGACACCGCACGACATCTCTCGCCGGTTGCACTCTCCCCGGTGACCCCGGTAGATGACGGCCCTGTCCGTCAGATAGGCCTCGACCACGCGATAGAGGTAGGTCGGCACTCGGTGATACCGGAGTGCCTCCCTGATGCAACTCCAGGGCATACATGGATCTATTGGCGTGTGGTCAAAATCGGAACTAAAGCCGCCATCTTATTTTTTTAATACATTTCACAAAACAATGGCACAACAACGTCATTCGAGCGCCAAAAGATCCATGCAGCACTTTTCTTATGTTTTTACCAAAGAAAGAAAGAAAGAAAGAAAATACATTTATTTAAAGGACAACATGACAACTGTTTCAATGGAACAGGCAGTTTGATGTTTGCTAAGCGTAATTTGATTTGATTAATTTGTTTTACTGCTGCATCTATATCCTTTCGATACCTTTCGACCCCCATGAGAGCCCTGAACAAAAGAGGCTTATTAGGTTAAAAGTTTAAAAGGTCGGCAAATGTTTAGCAATTCGTTTGATATTGTTTACTTCATCATCATCATTGTGCTCAACCTGGTGTTTCCCGCGACTTTAACGATATCGTCAGTCGAAAGCGGTTTTGGACGTCCTAGGACCTAGGTCTTTGGCCTAACAAATCGAATAAAAATCGTTTATTTGCTTAAAATGTGGTAAGTAATGCGCAATGATAGGTGCACTACTACAAAGCGCTGCATTACGAAACTTAAGAGGGCTATCGCATTTGGTTACCTCTCGCTCACGGGACCAAATGTTTAAGAATGTTAAAGAAAATATGCTTTTTTGAAAAATGTAATCAATTGGCGAACTAATATATAATATTAAATTAATAGGTAATTAATAAGCACAAATTTTTATTTCGGCATTTATTTAACTCGTCTCAAAAACAGAAGCCCAATTCCCGTAACTAAAAACATTCAAAATCTAGTCGCAATCTCATCTCAGCGACAATCAAATGTCAAAAAATTGACAAAAATGTAGGGAAATTATAGGTAAAACTTGACATATTGAGACTGAGATCAGACTGAACGTTCTTAAAATTACGGGAATTGCCCCATATATCGTAATTCTTATTGAGCTGAGTTTATTAGATAACACAATAGGAATGTATTTTTAATAATTACCTATTAAATTAATATTATTTATTTGTTCGCCAGTTGATTACATTTTTCAGAAAAGCATCTTTTCATTTAACACTCTTAAAAATTTGGTCCCGTGTGAGCGAGAGAGGTGACAAAATGCGACAGCCCTCTTAAGAAGCTTGGCCTCTGGGGTTTGTGGCGCGACGTTCGTACTAATTCAGAAACACGAATATAAATGAAGCGCATATCTTTTTTACCTATAGACAATTAATAACAATTGTTAAAAGTTTTAAAATTGATTTTAAGTTGAGTTCAAGTTTTATTGTTAATATTTCTGTAGACAACGAACGAAAAGGTCAAAATTATTTAAATCAATTTTTTGCTCGGCATCATTCAGTTAAAACCTTACTCCAATGTTCCGTTAGATATTAATGTGTTTTTAATGCAGTATCGTGAAGCTGCTAGCACAAAACAAAGAAGACAAGAAACGCGTAGAGAAGGCGCTGAGCGAGTCGGGTCTACCTACCGGCAAGAATGACACCATCAGCCAGACCAAGTTCCAGTTTGAAGACTTCTTCGCTTTCTACAAGAACCTCACGCAGAGGACCGAGGTCCAGAAGATATTTAATACTCTGTAAGTTACTTCATATTTTATTTAACACTTAGTAAAGAAGTTGCGCGGAATCGTGATCGAAAGAACGAATGGAGGGAGGTCCAGCAGTACTAGTTCGGGCTAATAATTATAAAGATAGCACTCACTAGCTGTGCCCCTGTCTCTGTTCGCGTTGATTCATGTAGTTCTGTATACCTACTAAAACTACAGATTAAAACAATATCACACAAATCAGGTCGTTAATAGCTAATCGTCGCCTAAACCGTCACCTTTGAGTTATAAACACACTAACAGACAGACAGACAAAGAGACGTTGCGTTTTAAAAATGTAAGGTAAAGAAATTGTTTATTTCAAAATTTTTGCAACATTCAAATTTTGTTAGAAGGCCTTCATCGTGTCATTTGTGATAAGTACCTAGAGATCGGAATAGGTAGAGTATATTTAACTCTAAAAAACATTATGATTCTTCGAAAGAATAATTTGTTTCTAATGTATTCAAAGTCTAATAAATAATAATTCGTGACTCTTATTATCTCGGAATGAAAAGGTCATGATTATTATTCCTGCATATCAGAATCTGGTATTATTCCACTCTATGTTACTTACTTCCTTAAAGTTTAGATACATACCTGTTCCGATCTCTGACGATGAGTTACATCTTCTTATTGATGTTATGTAAAATCCCGAGCGACTTTTCTGATATTTCTACAACTTGAAGAAAATTATTACTCGGATGTTCTACAAAACTACTTATTAGTTATCAGATGGATGATGATACGATCACTTAGGGTTTCTGTACACCAAAGCCGGGCTCATTAAAAAAAAAAAATTGTCCGACTTGCAACGTTCTGCGCGGGCTAACCCGCCGGCACCGGGCTTTGGTGTGTAGACACCTTTAGTTTCTAACGACACCCGAACCCACCTTGGGTTCGGGTGTCGTTCGTCACTTGGAATTTATCAATGAGCCTCCGATTAGTACTTATTACCAGCTCTATTATGTAAATGTACCATTTGCATGTTAATGAAATTGTTGTTGATGTGTTCGGAAGAGCATGACCATTTCTTGATTTACCCTGATCTACTTACACTGCCCAAACTTTATTTAACAGTTAAAATTCTGGAAACTTTTCAGCGTATTGCACGATGAATTGAGTTGGAAATAAGTAGAGAAAAAAACTTTTCATCGTAAACCACGAGGGTGGTCTAAGTAATTAAACTAATTTTGCTCATCTTACACTGCTTACCATGCAAAGCAAAACGTTATAAGATCATCAGTATTAAGCTGGAGTACATCCGCATCATTAAGCTCGCACATACTTGACCGACAAAACAACAACACTTTATGAACGAAGTGCGTTGTTATAAGACTGGCCCCAGCATGCATTAGTTCGATCAACTCAATTAAACATTTCTACCCACCCTTGAATGGAGTGGTCCATTGAGCTAAATGTTTCGAGAAGTTAATCACAAACTTTGCTCCTATTTGAGCCCAACTCATGACCTTTAGATCAATACGCGCAGTTAGCCGGTTGCCGATTCCGTGGATATTGTCTGGAAAATCCATTTCGGGCGCGATCCAATATTTTCAGCTTTCAGCCGACTGATGTTTGCAAGTGAGCCATGTGAATCGCTTGTTATTTCTAAAGATTAACGTAAACCTCCAGGTAGCGACGCTTCTCATACACAACATGTCCCGGAATTAACGCACAACCTCTTAAGAGCGTTGTCACATTTTATCACCCCTCTCGCTCACACAGGATCAATTATTTAAGAATGTTAAATGAAAAGATGATTTTTTGAAAAATGTGATCAATGGGCTCCCCTACTAAATAATATTAATTTAATAGGTAATTGTTAAAAACACATTTCTATTGTGTTATCTAATAAACTTAGCTCAATAAGTATTATGATCTGTTTTTGAGATGATTTAAATAAATGCCACAATAAAAATGTGTTTTTAATAATTACCTATTAAATTAATATTATTTAGTAGGGAGCCCATTGATCACATTTTTCAAAAAAGTATATTTTCATTTAACATTCTTAAAAATTTGGTCCCGTGTGAGCGAGAGAGGTGACAAAATGTGATAGCCCTCTTAAGGGTCATAAAAATCAGGTGTTCCCTACATTTTGACGAGATAAGCGAACATAAATGTAGGTATGTAGGGAACAGATAATTTTTTTTCGCGATTTCTGGTTTAGTCTCAAAGTAAAAGTTGATCATAATGACGAGTACAATGCCCCTTAAAAATCACCTACTAAGAGCGAATTCGACCAAACTTTTATACCTAGTATAAGTCTAATCCAGCGAATAAATTTTTTATTTTTGACAGATTTTCCATACAAAAACTGTCAGACGTCAATTTTATTCCGCGTATAAATGATATCTGACTTGGTTAAATCAGCCCTAATATACTTATAATTGATTTGAGACGGATTGAAAAGTGCTGTAAGTTCCGAAGCAGTAGGTACTTAAGTTCACTCTAAGCATAGAATTGACTGGTAATACCTACTAATATTATAAATGCGAAGGTAACTCTCTCTGTCTGTTACCTTCTCACGTCAGAACAGATTTCGATGATTGATGGTGGTGTAACTGCGTGATTTTGCTCAGTGGGCGTTTTTAATTCGTTTGCTATTTCTCTGACGATCAAGATTTCAAGGTTTCTTTAGCTAGCCAGTAACGCTTGCAAAAATCTATATCGTCCCAATGCTCCAGTGGTGAACAATGGGGTGATAATTTCATCATCCGATGAAGTCTCCGACATATCAAAGTATCTTGATGTATTTAAATCTATAATAAAACCGGAAATACTCAAATAGACTTAGTTAAAATAAAATCACACGAAACACCCGATGGCGACCAAGAGTTAACTATCCGCCATCTTGCTAAACCCTTGATGGAGCCGTGGTTAAATATTTTGACCAATGGTTACATATTTAACCACTCGTCGTGTTAACAAGGGATTAAAAAACAGAATTTGCAGAAATTTTACCATTTGTTGCAATTTTGAATCATTGGTCGTGAAGTAGTGATCAAAAAACCGGCCCTTAACCGCTGAACAGATTCCGATGAAATTCAGGAAGACTTAGGATACTTTTATCCTGGTAGTACGTTTCCGTGGGACAAATGCCGACCTCCACGCGGGCGCAGCCGCGGGCAATAGATAGTCTCTAAATAAAATTTCGATATCATATTGTCAGTTGCTATTTAGCCAATACTTCGCCCCGCCATCTGTCTGTTACAATAATAACCCTCTTATTCCCGGTCGACATTTACGTAGCAGCTAGATTATTTAAAGCTGATAATGCCATTTTTTTCCACCACCCAGATTAGCGTTGCTCATGTAAATATAATATAGAACAGGTAAATATACGGCGTACTATAAATAGAGCGAATCAGCTCCTGTGAGAGGCGTTTTAAAAAGGTCGCGGGTTGGAGCGGCGACAATTAGATATAATTGTTCGGGTTGCCGGGCCACGTTAACCTCATCAACCAGTTGACTCCGACATAAATCACAATTGAACCCACCACTGTGACCTATCTACCTTAGTGCCTACATACCACTACGTACCTACATCATTATGTTCTGTGGTTTTCCGAGATTTTAATAATTATTGATTAAGGCGATTTAGTTTTCCTTTGTTGATTAAATGTTGAATGTAATAATTATTTTGTGACATAATGATAATAGGCAAAGCCATAAAGATAATGTCAACATTATCACAGTTTTTTTAATCTTGTTGGTAGGTACCCTAGTAAGACGAGACGAAACAAGAAGAATTTCAGGTTATCGCTTAGTTTACATTAATTATAAGCGATATAATTATTTATTCGGTCGCGGTTATTATTTTTCTATAAGTAGTTGAATTTTAGAAGGCTTCCGCGTTTTCTGCGATTCTCATTTCAATAATATTGCGTTTATTTACCAGTTTAAGTACCTATGGGGCTCTCCATCCATCTCTACATAATTCTTGTGGAATGAGGGCTCTTACTTTTTACTCTGTTAATTGCGAAAACCTGTTTTTCCTGAGGGTGACTTATGTCACCAATCAACTACCTACCTAGTAAATCAAGATGTTGCTCATTTAGTAAGCGGTTGATATCGTGCATAGCATTTAAGTAACTAGGTTTTGTCCTAGAAAAGTATTCGATTGACTAACTGCAATCATATGGGTTCTCAAGCCTTCTCCATTTGACTGCATGTAGGGGTGACGGAAAAAAGAAATGTGTGTCATACATAAGCATAACATAACTCACACCTAAGTCATGAATGGAATTCAAAGTTTACGTGTCAATTAAAAATCAGGACACGTACCTAAAGTTCTTGAAAGGGCAAATTACCCACGGGAAATTTACACAACAACGGATGCCATCAGTCGGTCAAGGCTAGCGATGATAACGAAATATTTGTTTACAGTACGGACGGCAAGCCGCATCTGTCTGCTAATCAGCTGGTGGACTTTCTAAACGAGGTCCAGCGGGACCCCAGACTGAACGAGATTTTACATCCCTACGCCGATCTGCAGCGTGCCAAGGATCTTATCAAAACCTATGAACACAACAAGTACCATCAACAAAGATCACAGCTTACCTTTGATGGATTTTTAAGGTTTGTTCTCAAATTATGTTTTACGGGTCAGACCCTAGTTAGCGGAAAGTAACTCTAATATCTTCGACTAACAAGTTTTTGATAACATAATATTCGTAATATATGATGAATCACTTTACAACATAAAACGGTAGAATTAAAAAAGATGCGTTCGTTTTATTACTATGGAGGTTTATAATAAAAAGAGTGTTTAATACCTAAACTCTCCACCAGACAGTAATATAATAAAAATGTACTCTTTTTACTTGTGTTTAAAACATTTTTCAACGATGATTAATTTGCGTAATAAACTTTCACGTTACTAAATGATGAAATGTAATAAAAAACTTAATTCTATTGGTACGTTGAATTTCGCTGGATTTGTTGTAAATATTTGTATATCCTGTAGTGGTTGACATACAAACCCGGAACAATAACTCTCGGTATGCCATACAAATATTTGTGCTGTAGTCACTCAGCTAGATTCGTCGTGTAGACACTCATTAGACAAGCCGTTCCTTTTTTCACTCTTGAACGTTACCGCGATTTACAATCATGACTGAATATTTTAGCTGCACCATAAATATCATAGTCGTAAACACAGAATCAGTAATAACTGTAGTAAATTAAATAAATTGACCCTCTCTGTCACCTGTCACCCGCACCATGCTGCACCGCAAACAGTATAGACGTCTAAATGTCTCTTGTATTGCAGATTCATCATGTCGGAGGACAACCCGATTGTGGCGCCAAGTAAGATGGATCTCTGCGACGACATGGAGCAGCCTTTGGCGCATTACTTTATTAATAGCTCGCACAATACCTACCTGACCGGTCACCAGATCACGGGGAAGTCCAGCGTTGAGATTTACCGACAGAGTCTGCTAGCTGGATGCAGGTCAGTTCAACTACATCACAGTAAATTATACCTTCGAACCAGGGGCTGCCATGCATTAATATTTGAAAAGCAGGTCAATATTTGACAATAAGTGATCTATCAAACCATTTTCAACCTTGTGTGGTGTAACTATAACGGTTAACTTGACCTGTCCCGCAAATGGTTATGGTACGGGCCCAGTACGCTAAAATCCATAGTATGCTCTAAATTATGGACAAATTAATTTAGTCTGAAATAAAAAGAATTTAATTTAATTAATTAATTTAAATATCCTCAGTTTGTCTCATGCTACCAACCAATAGACGTCCGTAAGGCGTAATTCATTCCCTGCTATTATACCTCATATTATCTAACAGAAAGAGCGAATAGAGTTTGCTATGTAGATATAGCAAGTCGGAATCATAGGCGCGACGAATGCGGTTAGTGATAGCATTCATGTCTAGTTCAAGAGCATTAGAGCAAGCCTCCAAACTTGACCTTGTGTTCGGAGGTGTGGAGAGGGGTTCCGTCACTTTCTGCGATGACTCAAACTACTGACCTTAAGCCGACTTGTTCTATTGACAATTCGAGAATCAACTATTGTTGTGCACCAACGCTTACATGTATGTGTGTACGACCTTTCGAAAAATAATTATTGAGTATTATGCCTCTAAAATGCTCATAAACCCTGCTATTATGTTAAACGACCAAAGAAACAATACGGGCGCGCGACTCGTACATTCCAAAATACACATTCTTTCCAACTTTCTGCTCAAGCTATTTGTACGAGTTAACCAAAATATCCGCATTTTCTGCATTGTTTAAAAAGTTTTATTGCACAATCTGCGAAAATACCATTGGTATTTAAAACTAGAAAATCCTATTTGCCGGGTCTGTAGTCTTCTAAAGAATGACGGCACTTACTTAGTTCTTAAAATTCAAAACCTGTTAGTGAAAAAAAAAAATGAACTGTATGTAAACCTGATCGAATGGTGCTTGTATAATGTATAATCTACTGTATACCGCCCGAACTCGTTGAGCGCTAATTATTACGCTATCGATATTATAACAATCTATACTTAATGTTTCCAATGCGTTTTTAATATTAAATCCAATTAGTGCGTATCGAACGTTCAGTTATCGATATTATCGGTGTGAATTTGACCTTAATTATCGTGTTAGCGTATGAAAATAAATGTAAATATTTGGAAAACATAATATTTTATTGCGCGCTTTACATGTGGGCCTTATTTTGGCTCAATTCGATTTAATGTTCGTTCCATGCTTCTTTCTTGTCTATTACTTTATCTATTCATTGTACCTATTACATAAATTGTAAATCGGAATTTTAAATTTTATGACATAATGGCTGTGCACTTATATCGAGTAAGCGATTTATTTTTAAAAGAGGCGAGTAATAAATAAATATCTGCTGTTCTAGTAAAACGGTTTCGTTTACGTTGTCTGTATGCCGCGCTTTAAAAGTTTAAAGCACTCTTGTTTTCAGTTTCATAACTAAACAGAAACCATTTTATGGGATAACTCAACTTACCTAAACGTAAAAGCGTTTTTCTGCGATTACTTTCAGTCTGATATCTATCTATCTATATAAATATATGAAATAAAGGAATAGTAACTGTAAATACAAAAAAAAAATCTGAGAATATTTCCGGTGGAATATGATTCAAGCACTGAGCTGAATGCACCCTGTTAGTTTGCGGAGGGCTGTCACTTACACCCTGTATATTCTGTTATTATTGTTAGGTTTTAGGATTTTTTATTCTTCAGCAATCATATTATATTAATCCGCGCACCGCTCCTCGGATACTATATAAGCAGTGCGAGAAGACATTGTTTACCTGGATTAATACATAGGGTACTTTTAATCCTGGTAGTACGTTCCCGTGGGATATTATCCGACATCCACGCGGGTGAAGCCGCAGGCAAAAGCTAGCCTACTTAATAAAAATCTGAAATTCACTGACAGACAATGCACAGCCTAAACTACTGGATTTATAGAAGTATGAAATGTGATGAGCACAAAGGAAGGATTTTTGAATAATCACCCCCTACAGGGGTTGAATAGGGGATGAAAGTTTTCATGGAAGATCGTCATTTTTTCTGATGGGCAATACCATCGCGCGCTCGGCTTGAACTGATATAATAAACAAATAGTAGTTAGTGGAGACATACTATCAATAATTGAATGCAACATACAACCTACAAACGTTCTATCAATAGGTTTACAGACAATAAAAACAAATAAATATATCTAATCAATACCTCTTTCCTTCTTCACACAGATGCGTTGAGCTAGATTTCTGGAACGGGCGCACGGACGAGCCGGTGATCGTGCACGGATACACTTTCGTGCCAGAGATCAGTGCCAAAGAGGTACTGGAAGCGATAGCAGAGAGCGCCTTCAAGACGTCTGACTACCCCGTTATACTGAGTTTTGAGAACCATTGCAATCCGCGACAACAAGCCAAGATTGCTAACTATTGTAGAGAAATATTCGGAGACATGCTACTTGATAAACCGCTTGATTCCCATCAATTGGAACCAGGTAAGTTGTATTAAGTAGCTACTACATCTACTTTGTCTTCTATGTTGCAATATTAGCCAGCTTTGAAAAGGATAAATAGTAGTTTATGAAACGGTTGCATAATGAGGGGTATTAAAACACGAGTGTGTGTTAAAATCCGAGCCGTAGGCGAGCTTTTTAATAATATCACACGAGTGTTTTAATACCTAATTATGTGCAGTTTCATACACTATTTTATCTACTCTCATCTCATATTTTGGGATTGAATCAATTAAATAAAACATCATAGCCTTTTTTTGCATTTGCCATGCAATAAAGTCGTGATAGCATTTATCATATGTATAATTTTCTCGACTTTGCTTTGATTATGAGTCATTTCCGTCGCCGCATCTAAAATATCGGCCGGAGTCAAATTTTCTTCACATTTCCTGATGTCAGACATTTTAAAGCAAGAATAAAAAATATCACAAAATTCAGTACAACAAAACGTTACGAATGGCGCTAAAACCCAGCACATACCGCGCCTGCGTTAAAGCGGCGCTGCGACAGACAAGTAAAAATTGGAATCAAAACTTTTTGTAATGCAATAAAAACGGGGCGCCCCGCGTATGCGCTCCATTAGAAAAAAAATAATTGATGGAAACTCCTTGGTTATATTAACTTGTTGGATTAGCCCTGTATCGTAATGGTAAAAAAATATTTTATAACATTATTTTGTTAGAGAAAAAGTGTTATAATAAGATTCTATTTTTAAGTTTCGGTATTGTGTTTATATAGTATGTCAATATAAACTCGGTTTGAAGTTTATAATTCGAATTTTACGATATGAGAGTAGGTAAAAGTTCTTTATAGACAGCTGTAAATGGCTATAATGATAGAACTTAAGGAACACGTCCATGATCGCCAAGCATAGCACTAATTTAAGTTTAGTACTGTGCTCGTTTTCATTCAATGTCGTACATCCAGATGCACGTTGTATATCTATGTATATATTTATAATTGACTCATTACTAGCTTTTATTTGATACCAATATTGTAGTAATTTATTTTAAAAAAACCTTCCCCTCCTTTTTTATATTTCCAGATGCAATATATAAATATTAAATAGCTATGTCACTCTCACAATAAATTAGACGAATCTAACGACACCTCATTTGTTAAAATCCATCAAGCCGCTTAGGCTACAGAGCGTAGATACTCTCGAAAAATATTACCCTCCTTCTGGGACAGTCGGGTAATACGAGCACAAGCAAGTCTATGTTCTGCAAAAGCTATTTACGGTCTGTTATCATTGTTTTACTGATATAGATTTACCCATTTCCTTAAAGCTAACGTTTTAACAGTGCTCATTGAGTAAAAATTACCTAACCTATACCATACTTCTTATATACTTAGGGCTGATTTTTCAATCGTCAGATAACTTTTATCTGAGGAATAAATATGGCGGTTTGACACATTTTCTATACAAAAGCTGTCAAAACGTCAAACATATTCCCCAGATAAAAGTTATCTGACTATTGAAAAATTAGCCCTTAGTCTGGCCATAAATACTGTTACAATTAAAAATAAACAAAATATTACATTTGAATTTGGAATCTTCATTTTTATATGATTGTTCATTGAGTTTTCTCATTTTGGCGCCAATACATTGTACAATATTTTGCGATATTAAAATGGAGTGGGGTGATAAAGAGAACCGAATCGCTGTGATTGCATTACACAAAGTAGGTATGGAGCCAAATGCAATTTTTAAAATTCTCCATACGCTTGGTATTAGTAAAATGTTTGTGTACTGAGCTATTAATAGTTACAATGAGACCTCCTCTGTTTGTGACAGAAAAAGATCTGGCCGTCCACGTAGTGTTCGTACGAAAAAGGTGGTCAAAGCAGTAGGGGAAAGAATTCGAAGAAATCCTGTCCGAAAGCAAAAGATTTTATCTCGGGAGATGAAGATAGCACCTAGAACCATGTCGCGTATTTTAAAAGATGACTTAGGACTTGCAGTCTATAAGAGACGTACTAGTCATTTCTCAACTGATAATTTAAAAAAGAATAGGGTGGTAAAATCGAAACAACTACTGAAGCGGTACGCAAAGGGAGGTCACAGAAAAATTTTGTTTACGGATGAGAAAATTTTTACAATTGAGCAACACTTTAACAAACAAAATGACCGTATTTATGCTCAAAGCTCTAAGGAAGCTTCCCAATTAGTCGACAGAGTGCAACGTGGGCACTATCCGACTTCAGTGATGGTTTGGTGGGGTATTAGCTATGAAGGAGTGACTGAGCCATACTTTTATGAAAAAGGTATCAAAACATCGGCACAAGTGTATCAAGATACCATTCTTGAGAAGGTAGTGAAGCCCCTTAACAACACCATGTTCAATAACCAAGAATGGCCCTTCCAGCAAGACTCGGCGCCGGGTCATAAAGCTCGGTCTACGCAATCTTGGTTGGAAACGAACGTTTCGAACTTCATCAGAGCTGAAGACTGGCCGTCGTCTAGTCCCGATCTTAATCCGCTGGATTATAATTTATGGTCAGTTTAGAGAGTACGGCTTGCTCTAAACGCCATGATAATTTGGAGTCCCTAAAACAATCCGTACGATTGGGAGTGAAGAATTTTCCCATGGAAAGAGTGCGTGCTTCTATTGATAACTGGCCTCAACGTTTAAAGGACTGGATTGCAGCCAATGGAGACCACTTCGAATAAGCTTTTTATATTTTAAATTGTGTTATATTTATGTATTCACTGTAAAAGTAATAAATGTAAAGTGTTAAGCGTTCTATTGAGGGAGTTCGTGAACTTTGCGCAACGTGCGACATAATAGCGCTTCAGGAGTGCTGGCTGCTGCCGGAGGAGCTGCCGTTCCTGAGCACCATCCATGGTGATTTCAGCAGCACGGGGACGTCGGCTGTTGACACGTCTGCTGGTATGCTGCGTGGGCGACCCTATGGAGGGGTGGCTCTGCTATGGCGAAAAAGTGCGTTCAGTGGTGTGTCGGTCGTTCCGAGTGATAACCCGAGAGTGTGTGCGATACGTATTGATACGAGTGATCGGCCTTTCATTGTGATGAGTGTGTACATGCCCACGGATGCAGTGAGTAACTTGCCGGAATTCTCACATTGTTTAGGACTGGTAAGTGCGATCGTGGGCGGTAGTGATGTGGAGGCGGTTTATTGTCTTGGTGACTTTAACGCACATCCGTATGGGTTATTTTTTACGGACTTGTTGAACTACTGTAGTGATAATCACTTCTCATGCGTTGATGTAGATAGGCTGGGTTTGACGTCGAACACGTACACGTATATCAGTGACTGTAACGGGGCTAGGCGATGGCTTGATCATTGTCTCTGTACAGAATCGTCTCTGAAAACTGTTCGTAGTGTTAGCGTTAAGTATGATGTTATGTGGTCAGATCACTACCCATTGTTGATTGAATGCGATCTTAATATAATTAGGCCGAAAGTAAAGCGAAATATGTCCTACGACAATTTAGTTGTGTGGGGAGAAAAAAGCTCAGATGCTATCTACACCTACAGGCAGGAATGTAATCGGCGATTGCGAAATATTGACTTCCCTCGTGTATTGTCCAATTGTTGTGATCGCATATGTAGTGATTTGGGCCACAATTTAATAATTGATTGCCTGTATCGGGATGTGGTAGCCGCTCTAAGGGAGGCCGCCATTGTTAGCAGGGAAACACGAGTCACTGGTGGGAGGCCGAAGCGCGTGGTGGGTTGGAATAAGCACGTCAGCGGGGCTCACTCGTACGCTAGGCTTAAGTTTAATGGTTGGCTTAATTGTGGCAAACCTAAGTCTGGCGTGATTTATGAGGAAATGTGTGACACTCGTAAGATCTTTAAATCCAAATTAAGGTGGTGCCAGAATCACCAAGACCAAATCCAGATGGACATCCTAGCCGAGTTGCACTCTAAAAAAGACTTTCGGGACTTCTGGAAGTCTACAAAAAAGCTCAACCTTAGGCCTGGTTTGCCGGTGAGCGTCGATGGCGTGTCTGATGAAAGAGATATTGCTAATGTTTTTAAATCCCAATTTTGTGTCGAGCCAAGCAGTATTCCACCCTCTGAGGTGGTCGATGCTGAGTCACAATGTACTGTCCTGGAACCAAAAGTTAAGTTCTCAGCTGCGGACATAGCGAAGACCATAGGGTGTATGACCAAGGGTAAGTCTCCAGGACATGACGGTCTCAGCATCGAGCACCTACAGAATGCAGGTCCCCACCTGCCACGTGTGCTGGCCATGCTGTTCACGTTCTGCCTTCGCCATTCGTACTTGCCGGACGAGCTGATGAAGACGGTCGTAGTACCAATTGTTAAAAATAAAACAGGTGATATATCAGATAAAACCAATTACAGACCGATCTCATTAGCGACAGTCATCGCGAAGGTATTTGACGGCATGCTTAATGCTCAGTTAAACAATACAATAACTTTGCACGATAACCAGTTTGGGTTTAGGCCCAAACTGTCCACAGAGACTGCCATACTGAGTTTAAAGCATGCTGTCAGATATTACACGGATCGGAGCACGCCTGTTTACGCCTGCTTCCTCGATCTGTCCAGAGCGTTTGACTTGGTTTCGTACAAAGTGTTGTGGAAAAAGTTGCTCGATAGGCAAGTTGAGCCTGAAGTTGTTAAAATCTTCCAGCACTGGTACGGGAACCAGGTCAATAATGTTAAATGGTCGGGAGCTCTGTCGGACTCGTACAGGTTGGAGTGCGGGGTGAGGCAGGGAGGATTGAGCTCACCTACGCTCTTCAATCTGTATATCGATGGACTTGTTGCCGAGCTCAGCAGCCGCCATATTGGATGCCATGTTGATGATGTTTGCTTTAACAACATAAGCTACGCTGATGATATGGTGCTGCTGAGCGCGTCAATAGGGGGACTCAGAGAGCTAATAGGCATTTGCGAAACGTACGCTCATACACATGGCCTAATATATAACGTTAAAAAGAGCGAGCTTATGGTTTTCAATTCGGGTTCTAAGTGTCCGGCGGAGGTTCCACCAGTTAGGCTATGTGGGGTGCCCTTGGAGCGGGTACATACTTTCAAATATCTGGGACATATTGTGACGTCCGACCTGAAGGACGACGCTGATATTGAGCGAGAAAGGAGGGCGCTGTCGGTGAGGGCGAATATGATTGCCCGCAGGTTTGCTCGTAGCTCCAAGGATGTGAAAATCACCTTGTTTCGAGCCTACTGCACATCTTTTTATACGAGTAGTCTGTGGGTGTCATATTTGCAGAAATCCTACAGCGCTCTCCGCGTTCAATATAACAACGCGCTGAGGGCGCTGCTGCGGCTGCCTCGCTTTTGCAGCGCATCGGGAATGTTCGCTAGCGTCCGCATTGACTGTTTTTATACCAGCATGCGCAAGAGGGCGACATCGATAGCGAGTAGGGTGCGGGGCAGTGGTAGCAGTCTTCTTACCATTGTTGCCAACAGGTTGGACGGCCCTTTTATGCAACACTGGCAGGCCTTACACGCACCCGTATATCGGGCGTGGGGCAGGTAAAAGTAAATTAAAATAAAATTCCAATAATACGACAGTCATTTTTATAATTATTTGAAATTTTGTGCACCTACTGAGTTTATTTTGACATTATTTGTAATTTATTTATTTTTTTGACATTTTTAATAATTATTGTTTTTTTATTTTTTATTATTATTTTTATTGTGAATTGTTCAATATTTAAATTTAATTAATTTCAATTTTATTATTGGTGTTTATTTTTAATGTATTGTATGTGTTAATTATGGACAGGAATTATGTCTGAAACAAAATGAATAAATAAATAAAAAAATGTTATTTGCAATAGAATTTTTTTTTCTTTGTTTCAGTATTTATGGCAAGACTAGGTATATAAAAATCTCGTGTCACGATGTATGTTGATGAAATTTGGTCACTATGTGATTTGGTCCAACTTAAAAGATAGGATAGTTTTCATCTCGATTATTGTCCTCAATAACTTTTATTGCAAATTAAATGTTTAATTTACGACAATCACGCTAACGACGCCACGACGCGCACGGCTAATCTCCGAAACGGCTGGACCAATTTTGACGCGACTTTCACTGGCAGATAGATGATATTACGGGGAGTAACTTAGGCTACGTTTATTTTAGAAAAGTAATAAGGGTTCCGCGCAAAAAAAAAAATCCATTAAATTGTGACCAAAAAGTCGGATTTAATAAAATATGCTATTCAACATCACGCTACGACCCTTAGGAGCCGAGCAAAAATAAAAAAAATCAGAAAGAACGCTAAGCAAGAACGAAGTAATAGTGCGGGAGAGCTTTGCAATGTGACGGGTCGGGGGACGAGGGAGTTTTATTAAAATGTGGCTGTTATTTTAGTATATTGTGTATCTTACGACTTCCACGCGAACGTAGTCGCGGGGCACAGCTAGTTAACATTATAAAACTAAATTCCCCAATATTGTGAAACTAGTATAATGAACCCTTTGCAGATCTACGCGAGACATACCTAATGGCTTTTTAATTGTATCTGTAATTACCGATACGAATGGTGTGGTAGGTCATAAAGTAAGCGATCACGGTTTACCTCCGATACTAAAGAAGCTGTTTAAGATTAGATAAATTGTTTGCGTTCAATGCCTATTAATCTTTCAACCGACCCATCCAAACATCAGGAGTGCATCAAACTTTATTGAATGCTTATGAAGGCCAGATGATTTTCATTTGATTTTATGAAAGGAAATGACGTACAACGTATCAGTCGACAGGTTCTTGTCAACGCAGGGTTGAGTACAGATTAATTCTGAAGCATATTGGAACTTTTATCTAGCGTATCGATGACGCAATGGCTTAATTGTCAGCGCTATATCGTTGCTTATTAATAATCTTAATTATTATTATAAATATTGTGGTGATCTAGTCAGGCCAACTGACGGTTCGATACTTTGAAGTCCGTACACCTGCAGTATTTACGTTGGCCTACGACCAAGCGTGTACCGTTATGACATGTAAACACGTTGACAGTTTGTTTTCTCTACTCACGCGCTCGTGTACGGGTTCAAATGTCCACGTTGTAGGTTGTTTTAATCGGTCCTTGACTTTTAAGGCATGCTAACGTTTTATTAAGTCGAACTGCTGAGCGAGTAATAGTCGTACTATTTAAAACGTTACTCGACAGACATGCGTATTTTCGTCGTCGTTTATAGAGTTTGGTGTGAAAAGATATAAATCATTGGTCGATAAATATGTCTCCGGTAGATGGAGCTTTAGGTTTTTATTATCACTGACTTCAGTTTTTTAACCTTTTAACTTTATTTGTTTGAACAAGGATTTGAATTTGTGATTTTAACACCAATATGTGCCAAGAGTGTAGCGTTTAGCAACATAAGTAATGCGCTACTGATCTATTTCTATAAAAAATGTATTTGAAAAGATAACAACCGACAAGTTTTATGACTGCCATAGTCTCATTGCAATACATAATATTATGTTTGTCCTGTTACTCCGTCACACTTATAAAACATAGACAATAGACTGATTATTTATATTCAAGCTTCGTTTAATCGTTTGTTTTATAGAATTATGTTCGAGAATTTCGATGATCGAAGTATTGATGTGTTTTTGTTTCTGTCACTCAGGAGGGGAGTTACCGCCGCCGTCCATGCTGCGCAACAAGATCATAATAAAAAATAAGAAGAAACATCATCACCATCACAAGAAAGAAGACTCCATTGCGTCTGAGGAGAGCGAGCCACGACCAGAAGTACCGCAGGGCAACGGGGATGTGACCGCCGCCACGGTAAGCTCTACTGTATTTTTTATGTAAGAAACACCTTTTAACATGCATTTTTCCAGGATAAAAGCTATGTCACTCTCCGGACCATAGACTATATCCATGCAAAAAACCACGTCGATATGTTTTACGTCTTGCTCCGTGAAAGAAGGACGAACAAACCAACGAACACACTTTCGCATTTATATTAACTAAGTAGGGAGTCTAAATACCTGTCCCTACCTACATAATGGGAATCTACTTCGAGTTCTGTAATCTTTGTGATAAAATTATGATTATAGGTGCATTTTCCTGTACGTTTTACCGTGATAATGTCACATCCTTTTCTAATCCATTAAACGTAATTGCTATCAACATAAAAATATCGAGTTATTTATTTAGCGAGAGCCAGATTTTGGCTGCGGATCAAATATAATATGAATGTGAAAATCGTTTGCGTACTTCAAGATTAGAATAGTAGGTTATGCAGTATTTAGTTATTTTTTCCTAACAATTTATTGGACTCGTTAATAATATTTATGGTATAATTATAAAACATTTCCATTCGTATCCTATTTAGTCGTTCAATTTATGAATTAGGGATCAATGAAAACATTATGAACTTCCTACCATTCCTATCTACATAGGTAAAAATAAACAATAATGTAGGTATATGAGCAATTTCTCAATGTCGTTACAGAACGTCAGAAAACTAAAATTATCACCCGACTCTTTGCTACTAAATTCTTTCGTGCGTTGACGTAAATTACGTAAAATGAATATGCATTATAGGCACCGTAAGTCATCTTGTATATCTGTTGGCTTTTCCGCATCAGGTTTTTCGTTTCTTTACGTCTATCTATTTTGCGTTATGAGATCAAAATAAGTATAAAACTCGCCAAAGGGGTTGGAATATTTTTAGGTCTGCCTATTGTACACCATTTTATTTGTCAAAATTTCGGCCACGCACAAAACCTGTTTATATCAATAGCTGGCATCAATATGAACAAGTATTGTTTGAGACAAAATCGTGTAAAGCGTCACGTTTCCGAGATGTAAGCTATTAAAGTTGTTCTGGTGGCGCAGGTAGGTCAGGCTCCATACTAAAATATTCAAACCCCTTTCAGTTCTGCGAAGAATAACGAAGTGAAACTAAACTGTAAATGATAATAATTTGCCGCCAGTTAACACGTCAGGGTTCATCGGAATCTTCGGACTCAGAAAGCTCGTCGGGTGAAGAGGAAGCAGGCGGCGTCGACAGCGCGGTCGGCGAAGACGCGCGGGAAACACACGCGGGCGCAGAGATATCAGCCCTCGTAAACTACGTACAACCCGTTCACTTCAGCTCCTTCGAGAACTCCGAGAGTGAGTTATACAGCTGTCTGACGTAGCTTAGTTGGCTTTAGGCCTCCCCCGAATGTCCCCTTTTGTAAGTATTATAGCGAGTTCGTGGCGAAACTTCCCGTCTTGTAAATAGGTCAGAATCGTTTTCCCGTCTTTATATCTGCTAGGTTCCCGTCCCATCAGACAATGAGAGCGAGGGAGGAGAGAGTGCACTTGTCTGCGCACAATCTTTTGCACTATAATATCTCCCGCGCCGCAGGCTGGTCTCCGCTGAGATTGGCTGCCATGCCGAAATTCGGTCTGGAGGACTTATTATCTGCTAGGTTGACGTTAGGGGAAGCAGGACGAGACGCGCTTCCCCCTTACGCCCGAGAGTGAGCAGCTTCTTCTTATTGCTATAAGTGTAGGTCGGGGAGGACGCCCGCGGACGCACGCGGCCGCAGAAATCTCTGCCATAGTCAACTACGTGCAACCTGTACACTTCAGCTCCTTCGAGAATGCTGACAGTTAGTATTACTTTTGATTTTTTTATTTTGCATTTTTTGTTTCATGCTTCTTTTTTCAAATTGTGCAGTGTACAAGCGCATCTACTGAGCTCCAAACACTGGTTTGTCTATAAATTTTTAGCATACATCTCTGTCATCTTTCATCTTGTTCTGTCCTATCCCATTACTGTAAGTATAGTCTTGCAAGAAAATTATCGCAAAATGTATGTGAACAATTGTAGAATGCTGTGAATGGTTAAATGATTTTTGAAGCAGCCAATCAGATTAAGCGCGCTTGACAAAATGTCAAATTCATTTTGCGATAATATTCGTTCGAGAAACTGACCCTAAGCTACACGACTAATCTGAGTGTGATGTGTAGAAAAGAACCGTTTCTACGAGATGTCTTCGTTCGACGAGAAGCAGGCGACCACGCTGCTCAAGGAGCGTCCCATCGAGTTCGTGAACTACAACAAGCATCAACTGTCGCGCGTGTACCCGGCGGGGACGCGCTTCGACTCCTCCAACTTTATGCCACAGGTAATAACTGAATACTTTTCACAAATTTATTCGATAGAAAATAGATGAAAGATCGACTCATACACGAGCCCATAGAGAGTCACCTGTGTAAAAATCAATATCGTTCAACGTTTAGATAATGAAACATCTAATTCCAAAGTAATTAAGATGTTGTAATGTTTGTGACATAAACAAATAAGGTATTCATAAGCTTCGATGATCTAGATTCTCCTACATTTCAATATCCAATTTTTGGGCCTTTCGCATGTCGTAATTACAGACATAATTAGTAAACAATTGACTTTGTACCTATGGGGTTCAAACGACACGCAAAAACTTAAATAGTTGGACCTAGTGCAGATGGTTTTTGATACACCACATCATCGCTTACCATCTGGTGAGATACCTAGTGGTAAAACGCGAACCTATCCTTTATAAAGAAAAAAACTAAGAGAACACATTATCTATTTAAGCACCAGTAATTAAATCGATAATAGCCTTTTAGCTTGATTAATTTCCCGACCGCCGCTCGGTTCTCTAATGATATATTACTAGGAAATAATCTATTTTTAGTGAGTTCCGAGTATCAATATTCTTCTAATAACTCCATGTGTTCGACAGGTTTTCTGGAACGCCGGCTGCCAGTTAGTGGCTCTGAACTATCAAACGTTAGACTTGGCCATGCAGCTGAACTTGGGCACATATGAGTACAACCGACGATGTGGGTACTTACTCAAGCCAGAGTTTATGCGGAGAAAGGTGAGTTTTACAACTGTTTACAATAAAATTATTTAAAAAAAAAAAAACAAAAACCGACTTCAAAAACCTAATAAACACTAAAAACTTAAAAATAATATTAAATTGAATAACTACATATAATCAAGAATTATTAACCTAAATAACCTTACCTATCTTTAATCTACACTATATTTTACAATTTAACAGTTTTTGGAGTCGGTGCCAAGCCAAGTGTATCTATCTAATAGGGCCATAAAATATTTTCCCTTAATTTTTATTATTACAATAGTTTACGAGAGTAAATTAATATCATATTATTAGGTACTTACTGATATTTTTACAAAGCTGTTAAAAGTTTTAGTCAGCGCTCGATAGTTGGCGTTGTACCGTATTCTGAATCGCGATAAGGTTTCGTTACCGAGAAACCTATGAAGATCAAATTGTATTACTATCGAGCGATCCAGCATATCCATTTGCTGTCCTCTCCCAGCGACGCCCTAAGCCGAGGTCCGTACCCCACAAGGGGTGCCCTTAGCGTGTAGTCGCTTAGTTTTTAGTTTTATGCCTGGCTGGAGGCCTTAATTTATTGAGGCATCCACAGGAAAGCCCGGTTCAGCAGTCGACAACCTCCTATAGGTTGAACTACGAGATGACATTCCCCAAAAACAACTATCGAGTTTCACATTTCGTCCGCAAGAGCGCGCCACTATCCGAACAAAAACAACTCCATCTTCTTCTGTTGATATTCTGTTTTGTGTTGTAATTTTTTTTCAGTTTGTTTTGTTGAGTCTGTTAATTTTTTTTGCTGCTATAGTACCTTTTTTTAGGTTAATATTTTGTGAGTGCGGGCTTGGCACCGACTCCAAAAACTGTTAAATTGTAAAATATAGTGTAGATTAAAGTTAGGTAAGGTTATTTAGGTTAATAATTCTTGATTATATGTAGTTATTCAATTTAATATTATTTTTAAGTTTTTAGTGTTTATTAGGTTTTTGAAGTCGGTTTTTGTTTTTTTTTTTTAATAATTTTATTCTCTAGTTTTTAGTTTAAGTTTGTACATACATAATTCATAGTTTTTAAGTTTCTTTTTCAATTTTTAATAGAAAGGAAATTCATTTTGTTTAATATGGGTAGGCCTACTAAACGCGCTGCTCAAATGAGACAGCGCCGTTTGGAAGAAAGTACCGACGAAAGGGAAGAACGTTTAAAGAAAAGTAGGGAAAGAAATACTAGAAACATTTCAAATGGGAGTGATGAGCAGCGAGCGTATAGACTTTCTCAGAAGAGAGCAAACACGAAATTATCAAGAAAAGTCCAGAAAGTCATGCTCAGCGGCTAAGTTTGATTCGTGAACGATTATCAAACGAGACTCAAGAGCAACGTGCTCATTGTCTCGGTTTAATTCATGAACGCTTGTCTCACGAGACCGAGGAGCAACGTTCTCATCGTCTCGGTTTGATTCAGGAGCGCTTATCAAACGAAACCGAGGAGCAAAGTTCCCGCCGTCTTCACGTGCAATACGAGCGTCTATCCAATGAATCTGCCGAATCCAGAGCGACTCGATTAGATATTATGCGACAAGCTAGTCGTAATCGTAGGGAGGTATCATCAGTAAATGGTTTTGAACAGGCTATTAACATTTTCGCTGACTTGCCATGTGCTATTTGTTATAAAGCTTTGTATCCACCACAACGCTGTAATTTACGTACTGCTATGTACAGTACGTTAATACCCGAAGAATTGGTGCGTCTGGGTAAAATCGTAACATGCTCTCGCTGTCAAAATATAAGGAAACGAAAAACTCCACCAGCAGCTTTCTGGAATAAAATGACAGTCGCGACTATACCTCAGGAGCTAGCTAATTTGATAAAATTGGAAGAACGATTTTTATGCCGTGTTGTGCCGTTTCTTAAAATAATGAAGCTACAAAACCGTTTCTCTCAAGATTGGTGCAAGGGACAAGTTACTTTATTTGCAAAAGACGTTGTCGAAATCGCTGAACAACTGCCACTTATGCCAAGCCAAATAGGACTAGTTTTGATTGTGGAAAGTCTCGAGAACCTGCAACGCTCCCAAGAGTATATTGTGGATATGAACAGATTGTATCAAGCTCTAACCTGGTTAATATCACACAATGTACTCTATAGAGATATTAGACCCCATTTCGAGAATGTTATTGACTTATCTGAAATTGTACAAATTTGTGATGGTGAGTCTATGGAGTTACAATCTACTCCTCAAAACAACTACGTGAATATAAATGAAGACATTTCCATACTACACGGATCGTTTCATCAAGCCGATTTAAGATTTGATTTGCAATCTCGGGGTAAACAATGCACTGCTGTAGCACCTGTAGCATGTGCAGCGTTTTGTACAGACGAGGCAAGTCAATGGTCAAAGAGTGACATTGATTTTATAGTAATCCTCGGAGACAAACTCTACCGTGAGTCCATTGCTTCCAGACTGGACCCGCAATAAGAGAAGTTAACCCTGAATATCTTGCCGCGAGTGATCTTGCTCGTCAAATATTATACAACAGAAAGAAAATTAATATCTCAGTTTCTGACACCAATTATAATGGTCATTCAGACACAGATCAGAGTCTTGACGGGTTCCCCAACCTAAAAAATGCTTTGACATTGTTTTTCAGAGAAAATTGTTGCGGACTGCTTACTGCAAATTCTATGAATGTGGCTGTATATCATAACGCTGAAACGGATGCTTATAGATATTGGCTGTTTGATTCACATGCACGTGGGCCTAAGGGAGCTAAAGCTCCAAGACGTGGTGCTGCCTTGTTGCATTAAATTTAAAAATGTAGATGAATTACATGGCATACTACGACGAAATTTGTTTACACCGACGACTAAAGTGACGGCCCAGGATAATATCTTTCTCAATGTGTACTCATTAACTGCTTTGGTTATAACACCAGAGAATGAGGCCGCAAATAAGCTTTTAAATCGACCCCACGATGAGAGAGCTTTAACAGAAATGGCCCGGTTGCGTAATCTTTCCAACAACTAGGTTGGTTTTAAGAATATTTTATGACTAGCTTTCCGCCCCGCAGTCACCCGCGGAAACTTCGTTTTCCCGTTATTTCCTATCCCGTTGGTATTTCGTTAAATCCTGACTTAGTGTGTTCTATATGGAATGCCCATGCCAAGTCGATTTCACTTTTTTGTTATTATTAATTTTATTTTTCTTAATTTTTAATGTCGTAGATGGACAAGGATTACAATTATATACATACACAACACATCTACAACTGTAAAAAAAATGTAGATGTAACAATGATAAATTACACCTTTACTGTATTATTGTTACAATTTAAAAGCGCCCTTAAAAGCGAACTGGCGTAATGTTATGTTATGGTATGGCGTAAACTATGCATACACAAACAATCGCAGCAACCGCGAGACATGTGCTGTCGTTTTTTGAAGATTTCTATCGTCTGTGGTTAGTCCATCACCTCCTGACCTGATGATCACGAGACCAAAATGGCAAACGCCCTTTCAAACATCAAAAAAATAATTTACTAAATCAGTCGATGCCTACTCCTTACTGTTAAGGAGTTGTACCTTCCATCATCAGCTGAGCTACATGAGATGATGATTACCATACGCAAGTACTTAAATTACTTCATAAGATTTGCGAAAAACGATGTGTGGGCCCATAAAATTTGAGGGTTGCCCTCGATTTCTCCAGGATCCAATCATCAGATCCTGTCTTGGTGACTATGGGACCACTTCAGAAGTATCTCCTTTCGAACAAAAAAAAGATTTTGAAAATCGGTCCACAATTGGCGGAGTAATCGCGTAACAAACACACAAAAAAAAAACATACCGTCGAATTGATAACCTCCTCCTTTTTTGAAGTCGGTTAAAAATAACTTAGATTTTGATAGGAATATGATGGACGATGGAGATCATAGATTGATGAAGAGGGAGAGTAAGGCCAAAGAAAATATGGATGGATTGTGTGAGGAATGATATGAAAGACAAGGGAGTGAATGATAGCGTGACGGTTGACAGGGAGAATGGAAGATGAAAACGTATTGCGTTGACTCCAAGTAACATGGGACAAGGTCAGGAAGATACGTAATATTGATATCAATATCATTGCCGCAAAACATAAGTTTAAACGCCCTTGCATTGAGGTAAAAGTTCGTTTGCCTTCAATTCAATAATTCCTCCTAATTGTGTTTGGAAAACATGGACGTTGGAAATATTTACCCATCTTATTTGTAAAACAAATAAATCGTGTAATTATTAATTATACTACATCTGATTCTCGTACATTACTTCGCAACTAGTAAATAAATCACACGTAGCAAGCGGCATTAAACAACATAAACCATTCGAACATTATTACTCAGTAAATATACCACATTATCCCATTAACGTTTACTATTAAGGCTCTCTATAGACTGTTCTATTGAATGATTGTAAGGAATGTTAGCTACCACCATGCTGCAATCTTGGCAATAGTGTATATTGTAAGATTGGGAAGAAAATCAATAAAAACCGAGTTTCTACTATGATGAGGGGGTCCCGTCTGATTTAAATGGCTGTCAAAATGTGTTTGTTTCCATACAATTTATAAACCTGTTTACATTTAAACCGTTTTTTCCCGGATACGTCATCCGCGTCGCGTGCGCCTTACCATTTAGTTTATTATGGGGTTACCCATATTTGTTTCAATTTGAATGCTACATTATAGCTTTTTGTCGATAAATTAATTTAAATTTTGCCCACCGAATTCAAGACCTATCTGTGTCCAATTTCATCCAATCGCTTTACTTATCTATGCGTGATGTGATTGAGTAACATAAAAACACTTTTATTGCACACCAAATAAAGAATTAACAAATGAATTTTACAAAATGTGACAAAAATGCATGTTGGTATACGCGTGACTTTTAACCGTCTTGAAAAAAAAAGGATATAAGAGGTGAATGGAGTGGAAAATAAGTTTAGTTTTTTTTTTTTTTTTTCTATAACATGGAAAGAAATTGATCTACGAATGATACGAAATAAAAAATATCGAAATTCAAATCATACTCACCCTCGTATGATTTGAATTTCGATATTTTTATTTTTTCATTTTTTTTTAAGCTGTACATTATGACGAACATAAATATAGGGAAATTTTTTTTCGCGATTTCTGGTTTGGTCCCACAGTAAAAGTTGTTCATAATGATGAGTACAATGACCCCTTATGAGGTTTTGCATTTTTCAATATATAATACTCGTACTACATATGTTTTATTGCGGAAGGGTTTTATAAGGTCTTTACGACCTCCACGCAGGCGAAGCCGCGGGTAATAGCTAGTAAATGTATAAGAGTAAAATGTCTTTTTCCCTTTCCAGGATCGTCGCCTAGATCCGTTCGCAGAGAGTACAGTAGACGGCATCATAGCTGGTACATTATCAGTGACCGTGTTATCTGGCCAGCTGCTGACGGACAAGCGATGTGGCACCTACGTCGAAGTGGACATGTTCGGATTACCGGCTGATACTGTGCGCAAGAAGTTCCGCACCCGGGTTGCGCCTAATAACGGCATCAATCCGGTGTATGGAGAGGAGCCGTTTGTTTTTAAAAAGGTATGTTCTAATACCCTGGCTATAAGTTTCATAGTGTACGACATAGTGCCAGCAACTTGGTTTAGCTTTATTCAACTTAGTTCTGGTCGCACATCGCACTGTTGCCTTGTCGCTCTTTTACCTGTATTATCGTCACGGTCACGACACTTACATTCGATTACGTTTCGTTACCCACGATCTTTTAAGAGTACAAATAAATCTTTATTATTATTAATTATATTATTTGCTTCATAACATAGGAGCTCGTGGCTAAATAATAACAGCCGCATGGGTCGATCCATCAGGTTAAGCTACGCTTGCCGGGGTTGTCCGTGGATGGGTGACCATCTTTACATACCGAGACTCCTCCGTGCCTCGGAAAGCACGTTAAGCCGTTGGTCCCGGCTGTCATTCGTAGATCTTTGACAGTCGTTACGGGTCGTCAGAAGCCCGAAAGTCTGACAACCAGTCTAACCAAGGGGTATCGTATTACTCAGTAACTGGGTTGTGGAGGTCAGATAGGCAGTCGCTCCATGTAAAATACTGGTATTCAGCTGCATGCGGTTAGACTGGAAGCCGACCCCAACATAGTTGGGAAAAGGCTAGGCAGATTGATTGATTGCTTCATAACATACTTCTTTAGTGGATACCTTACCTATAGGGAAAGTAAATGCACCTACATACTTTCAAAATATCTATTGTCTAAAGATATTTACAATATTGCGGTTTTCAGTTTACGTTAGTAACTCAATGTATCAGGATAATTATTAATGTACTTACGTATGAAATAAATAATCCACTTTAACTTAGCCGTAATTATTACGTGTTAAAGTGAACGTAAGTAACTGAAATGACGACTGTAATTCATACGTCACTCGCCCTGACGTCTTCTGTCGCTTACGCGCAAAGTAATATTTACAATTATGTATGCAAACGTAACTACATTAACCAATCAATTTGGCATTACTCATGAAGTTGGTCATGATCATCTATCTAGCCTTTTGCCAACTATATTGGGGTCGGCTTCCAGTCTAACCGGATGCAGCTGAATACCAGTATTTTTACATGCAGCGACTGCCTATCTGACCTCCACAACCCAGTTACTGGGTAATACGATACCCCTTTGTAAGACTGGTTGTCAGACTTTCGGACTTCTGCCGACCCGTAACGACTGTCAATGATCCAGGAATGACAGCCGGGAGCAACGGTTTTATGTGCCTTCCGAGTCACGGAGGGGTCTCGGTATGTCAAGGTGGTCACCCATCCACGGATCGACCGTGGCTAGCGTAACCTGATCGACCCATGTGTTATTACTTAGCCACGAGTGAAGTTGGTATTAAATAATTTTAATTGGAATAAAGTTCCTTAACGCGGCTTGCGGTAAGAGTTGACTGGTAAAAATCGTCACGTAAGGAAAAAACGTTATGAACCCTCCATGCGACTTTCTCTCTCTCTGTCTCTTTTTATTATATACGAGTGTGTGTGTAATGTAACTGTAATTGTGATATGCTGAACTGCTGCTGTTATAACTAAAGATGGTGTTGCCATCAAATGCATCTTCTGTATTTCCGTATCGCCTATTATGACACCTCCTGTATATACCTCTAGTGATTTAATAAAAAAAATAGCTCTTTAATCCTAAGGGACTGAAAGTGATTTGAATTTGGAATCTGGATATTGTTAGTAAAAGTTCCAATCACTATAGAGATCAATCACGAACATTGTATGAACAAGTAACAGGCTGTTTAGTAAAGTAAACCGCGTGCGAGCCAAATAATAAAAAAAAAAGTTTGTGAAAAAATAAAAAACGCACGAAATGCATTTCGCCTTCGTTCGTAATTGCGTGCGAGTATCGCGTGAACTTCGTTCCTGACGGGGATCCCCCGACCGCACACGTTTTTATTTAAATTTAGTATTCTCCTTTGTAAATTGTTGTACTTTACGCTGACGTAATGCAACAGTTTCGTGTACTACTATTTTTTTAACTAAGAGCTGATTTTTTAATCTTGAGATAACTTTCATCGGAGGAATAAATATTGCGGTTTGATAGCTTTTGTATAGAAAATATGTCAAACTGCCATGTTTATTCTTCAGATAAAAGTTATACCTAAAAATTCGCGCAACATTTAAAAAAAATGAAAGAAAAATAATTTCAAGTTAATTCGATGAGTCAGAAGTTTTCTTGTACCTTGTAACAGAGCAATTTACAGACAAAAAATAATAGCTAGAGAAGGCCTCAAGGCCGGCTCCATACAACCAGCGAAAACAGGCGCACACACGGTGCGTGGAATGCCAGTCGCGAGTGCACTTGCACTCGCTGTACGTGAAGCATGTCTATATATTAGACCTTTTTCGCTCGATGTATGGAGCCGACTTTCTGTATCTATTTTTTTTGCAGTACAAATGTCGGTATTCCGCACGTCTCTTTGAATCCCGCCGAGTCCCGCCATATGGGCCGTGTCACTGCGCGACGGATTATTTACACGTCACTCCGCTGTGCGCCGGCGCCGACACAATGGCATTCAGATAGCAATTACAGAAGCTCCACTGAATGACTTAACGACTGAGTGCAATTAAGAATTGTTTGAAATCTTTCCGCTAATAATGTATAGGGATAATAAATCTAATAATACGTGGTGTGGTTTAGTTAGGTGTAAATTTATGCTTGTTTACATAGTGATCAGCTGAGCGCTTTTACAAGGTCAGTTTTTACGGTATTAAGCCCGTTTTCCACCGCGAGCGGAGCGGACCCATTAAGAGCTCCGTTTAACTCGCAAGAGTAAACTGTATACTTGTATTCTACAAATAGTCAAGCGGAAAGTACGAGCGAGTTCATTTCAATGCTTTCTGCTCGCCCAGTACTTTCCGCTCGACTATTTGTAAAATACAAGTATACAGTTTACTCTTGCGAGTTAAATGGAGCTCTTAATGCGTCCGCTCCGCTCGCGGCGGAAACCGGGCTTTAAACACGTTGATATTTCATTATGAATATCTTCTCGTGGGTGAGTTTCACGGATATCACAAAGATTGTCTGTACATGCAACTTTAAAGTTTCAAATCAAAATCTATGGTAATAGCATGTGGAAAGTATACTTTGATAAAAGATCTAAAAAGAAGAGCATATGGTACAGGCCAATTTAGTCTGAACCACCAAAGATTCCTTGGTTCTCTGAAGTACAGATGAATAGATGATTATTAGTAACAAGCATGCGCCTGCGACCCGGGCACGTTTGCGTTCGGGCATCTTATGGAGGTGGTTGACACCCCAAACTGCCTGATTTGCAACATGAGCGAGGATACCTACCACGTTTTGGTGGAGTGTGCTCTGGTCGGGGCAAAACGGAGTTTTGGAATCAGAAGCGGGACTCTTAAGTTAAGGGATGTTGGCTTGTGTAATTTGATCTTTTCTAAACCTACATCCAAATTAGCTATTAAGTTATATTACTTCACTAGTGCTTCCCGCGCGACTTCGTCCGCGTGGATTTCGAACTTTAGTACCCTGTTAGGTGTAGATTTTCAGAAAACCCTGATACACGTTATTCTTTATTTTCCGTCTTAAGTATAAATACTGAGTTTCGAGTTAATCGGACCGCGCGTTAAAATTCTTCTATACAAACTTTGACACCCTCAATCCCCTTTAGGGAGTAGCTTAGAAAAAATGACTTCATAATTTACTTAGATAAGTATTCGAGCCAAGTTTCAAGTTTAATATCTCAAGAAATAAGATTTTTCATACGAACAAAATCCCCCCTTTTCACCCCCTTAAAAGTTTTCTAAAAATCCTTCCTTAGTGGACGCTTACAACATAAAAGGCATCAACTACCTTTCTAGAGTGTAGGAGTCCAAGCGGTTTAGACTGCGTTGATGAATCAGTCTGACAGGACAAGTAATTACACACGCTGCTTTTTTTATTGGCTAGGGAGCTGCCACGATAGTGTTGTACTCATAATTATGAACAACTTTTACTATGGGACCAAACCGGAAATCGCGAAAAAAAAATCTGCTGCTCCGTACATTTTGACAAGTTATGCGAACATACGTACGGAACAGCTGATTTTTTTTTTGTGATTCCAGGTTTGGTCCCATAGTTAAAGTTATTCATAATAATGAGTACAACACTATCGTGGCAGCTCAATAGTCATTAAAAAAGCAGCGTATAATTGTTAAATTAATTAAATTTAGATCTTAGTTATTACCTACTTTCTATTTATTTTATAAAACTAGGTGGCTGGCATAATAGCTTCTCGATTAAAGCCTTTATAAACACGCTCTTATTAGCTTCACTTGTAACTAACTAACTAACAATGTAAAACGTCTTGGATCTCCATTTTAATCTACTTCTAATTGTCGTATTGAAATGAAACTTGGTATGTATATGTAGTTCGCTTCGTTTTTTTAAACTACATATTTTTTTTCAAATAAAGACATTAAAAAAATCTACGGCTTAGGTTGCAGAAGCCCGATTGGTACTCATCATCATCAGTAAACTTGATTGCTACTAGAGGACTGTAATTGTGATATGCTGAACTGCTGCTGTTATAACTAAAGATGGTGTTGCCATCAAATGCATCTTCTGTATTTCCGTATCGCCTATTATGACACCTCCTGTATATACCTCTAGTGATTTAACAATAAAAATAGCTCTTTAATCCTAAGGGACTGAAAGTGATTTGAATTTGGAATCTGGATATTGTTAGTAAAAGTTCCAATCACTATAGAGATCAATCACGAACATTGTATGAACAAGTAACAGGCTGTTTTAGTAAAGTAAACCGCGTGCGAGCCAAATAATAAAAAAAAAAGTTTGTGAAAAAATAAAAAACGCACGAAATGCATTTCGCCTTCGTTCGTAATTGTTTACTAATTTTATGTAAATAAATAAATAAACGTACTATTCATATTCATAAGTTGCACTTACTTATTTTCTCACAGAGGGTGATAAAAAGTTGTGTCCACCACGGGAGCAACAGTATTTTAAGCTCGAGTGACGTACTTTGAACACACTCTCGCCTTCTAAATAATTGTTTGCTCCCTTGGCAAACAATCTACTATTAAAGTTCCTACGTGACTTGGAAACGAAACAATATGTATTCAATTAAAATAGTATAAAAACTGCCAGAGATTAGAGCCTTAAAATTTATTTACGAGACAAAATTGAATACGTACTTTACAACGCAGTTAAATTGTTAACGTAACCGGAAATATCAATCAATGGCTTCGTTTCGGTAAAAAGCGAGTAATTGTGCATTTCACAGGTGTTCGGACGGTACCGGCCGCGGCGGTTCGGTTTTATCGGCAATGACCATTAACCTTGATTCGTCTAGTTTTTCCGCTGTTGGTTCTCGGTACAATAGAAAACCTTTTAAACGCAGGGCGAGAGACAACGGATCGCGTATGTTTTCTATTAAAAAATTTTTACGCTAAAAAGATCTTAGCTTTAGAGGCGTTAGTCATTCGATTAGCAAGAAGTCAGTCAAAATCTTCGAGGTTATTTTAAATGACTCAATACATTTTTAAGCTTATTAGCTTATTTTTTATGACATCTTATATTCCTCGAACGGGGATATCAAATGAAGTAATTAGCGTACAGATTTCTAATAAAAGTCGTTTTTTTTTTTTTTGTGAATTAGTGTTCTGGGAGAAAAGTTCAGGAAAGTTATCGCGCATTACAATAAAAAATTGCACTGCTTGTTACATCGTCGAATATCAAGTTTCCAGTCCTTCCTGCCAAGATTTGGCAATTTTGTTGTAAGTGCATTTTTAGGAAGCGTGTTTTAGACGACCAGAGGGGCAATTCCCGTATTTTTAACCGCCCGACTTCATATCAGTTGTCTTGGCCCCAGCGCCCGGCACAGTGAATTATTACGATATTTGGTCGTAAATATACGACCCAGGCGAAATGGACACGAAAATATTTGTCGGATTAATCCGGCGTAAGCGGTTAAAGGGTCAAGGACGTTCGCATTTGAATCTAAGTCTCAATCTGTCAAAAATATCTAATTATATCTAATTGACTTGCATTTTTGACAAGTTTTTGACATTGATGGTCGCTGAGATGAGTTTCCGATCAGATATTGAACTTTATTACGGGTATAGGCCTTCTGTTGTTTGACGTGGTGTATTGCTCGCAGGTAGTGCTGCCCGAGCTGGCCATGCTCCGCATCGCGGCACACGAAGAGAGCGGGCGCTTGCTAGGACACCGCGTGCTGCCCGTGCTGGGCTTGTGTCCCGGCTACCGCTCCGTGAACCTGCGCACCGAGCTGGGCCTGCCGCTGCCCGCCAGCCTGTTGTTACTCGTTGTCGTCAAGGTAACGCTCACAGACACAACTTCCCCCCAACACACACACACACCTCTAAACCTATGAATCATTAACATTCTCTTGAGAGGCGGACACATACAGACATGTTGCGCCGACCCCAAATAAATTAGAATAAGGGCCCCAATTTATTTGGGGTCAACGCAAGAAACATGTCTCTTTCTTCCATATTTCTCTATTAGTCGAGCCCTAAACCTATGAATATAACGGGTGTAAAAAGACGCTTAACGAAGCCGAAAGTCACTTGTTCTCCCCGTCAACGTGATATTTTTTTGAACTGGACCATACTTGGGAACGTTCTGGTTACGGTGATATTGAAGGCCGAAGTTCCAACTTTTTTGAAAACTTAGTTGAAAATTTTATAACATAAATTTGAATACCCCCACGACCCCTGTACCGTTGCATGTACCCATAAGCACAATGTTTTGCGTGTCCTTCATTGCACGTCGCCGTAAACAGCGTTCCCAAGAAATATTTTTTGCTACTTAGCTTGATGCACAGAATGCGTAAATAACGGCTACGTGATGTGTCTTTTTACAGCCTGTAGATAATTTAGATAATAATTAAAATCTCTTTCTCATCAGGATTACGTGCCAGACCGGCTCTCGGAACTAGCGGAGGCTTTGGCGAACCCGATCAAGTACCAGAGCGAGCTCGACAAGCGAGAGCACCAACTCGCCAAACTAACAGAAGATACCGACGTGCCCAGCGACACGCTGCCCTCCCGCCCCAAGCGCGCCTGCGATCCGCCCGAGCGAGACGACGCGCGCCGCACACACGCACACCCTGTACGTACACGCGCATTACATACACAGCGAGCGATACTAGTGACGTCACACCGACATGCCCAGCGACGCACTGCCCTCCCGCCCCCAAGCGTGTGACGTCACATTACAAATTTCAGTAGCCGCCATCTTGGAATTTTATTTCGACCACATTTTCGCCATCAGCTGATGGTAAAATTGTGGCGACTTGTGACATTTGAGGGGTTTTTCTCAATTGCCATGGAAATAGTACCGCGACGTAACGAATAATTTGTGAAATTTCGTAGCCGCCTACACACACCACCCACCGAGTAGTGTTTCATAGAAACACATTCATCCCATCATGGAATTTTGTGTAAAAATAATAACATTTAACATTGTTTTACTTAATCCGCAGATAAAACTAGACGATGCGCCAGACGGCAGTCCGTCAAAGGATTCTATGATGGAGACCAAGAAATTCATTGAGACCGAGAGCATACCTTCACCACTACCTCCCAACGCGAACGGTAAGAACGAATCCACACTACTACATTTACTACACTTCTGGACACATCTATTGGCCCACCTTAGAGTTTAGGTTTCGATGGCCCCTACCGAAATATGATTGCTAGATTGAACAAAAACTGTTGATGCAGTTTTAAACCTGATACATTTTACCATCTTTTTCGATCGTATTGTTTTAAATTTGAATTCAGAATACCATACGACATGGAGCTACGCCTAACAAGTCGGATATGCGCCTTGTTAAAGGCAATTGATTTTTGAATAAAAAACATGTTTTATCAAATAAAGGTTTAATTTAATAACGCGTGTTGCCTCCATGGGCATCTACCACAGCTCTCATACGATTAGGCATAGAGTTTATCAACCGCTCTATGAAATTTTGAGGGATCATCTCCCATTCCTCTTCTATGGCAGTTTTCAACTCCTGCATCGTCTGGGCAACTGGCTGACGAGCACTAACACGTCTTTTTAGCTCGTCCCACATGTGCTCAATGGGGTTCATGTCTGGGCTTCTGGCTGGCCAATCCATAACCGTGATGTACACATCCCGAATATATTCCCTGACGATGTCGGCCGCATGGGCTCTTGCATTATTATGCATAAAAAGGAAATTTGGGCCCACATAGTCCGCGTATGGTATCACGTGAGGTTCTAAGCACTCACGAATGTACCTTTCAGCATTTAATGTTGGCAGCCGTGGTCCTGTAACAACCTCAAGTTGAGTTTTGCCGCTCGCGGATATACCGCCCCAGACAGTCCATGAGCCACCGCCATAAGCAACCCTCTCTTCAAAGCAGCATTGTGCGAAACGCTCTCCCTTACGTCGGTAGACCTTCTTCCTTCCATCATTGCCATGTAACACAATTTTAGACTCATCAGAAAAGAGTACACGGCTCCAATCTTGCTGTGTCCAATTTAAATGACTGCGTGCGAAATGAAGGCGCGCTGTTCGGTGGGCTCGCGTTAGTTTGGGCCCATTAGCTGGCTTGTGTGGTACCATATCGCGTTCTTTTAACCTTCTCCGAACAGTTCGAGCGCTCACAGATACTCCATGGAAGTCGCGAAGTTGGTTTTGTATCTCAATGGAGGTAAGGTGACGATTTCTCAAGCTGGTCGTCACGATGAATCGATCCTGCCTTTCAGTTGTGACCCGAGATCGTGGCCTTCCTTGGCGACGAACAAAGCCGCCAGTCTCTAGGTACCTCCGATAAACATTTCGGACCGCAGATCGACTTAAATTAAGTTGAGCACTCACGTTTCTTTGGCTGTGTCCGGCCTGAATAAGTGCCACAGCTTGGGCGGCGACTTCAGGTGAAGTATCCATAGATTATTGATAGAACCTCACCTTAATGTTAAGAATAAGTAATGTTTGTTGCAAAACCAAAGATATCAATCACTTTTTCAAGAATTAAATCCAAGTAAACCAATAAAACCAAGTTTTCTTAGTATTCGATTGTTTGATATCAACAAACAGGCTCCAAATTGTCTTTTGTTTCTTTAAATTCTGTGTTCGAAATTCAAAAAAAGACTATTGAATGAAATTGTGAATGTGCCAGGTTCAAAACTGCATAAAAACTTTTTGCTCGACCTAATATAAAATTTTAGCTAGGACCAAACGAAACTGAAAATACAAGGTGGGCCAATAGATGTGTCCAGAAGTGTATATTACCAAAACGTATGATAGTTAACCAAATTGTTTCTTGTTGTCTGTGCTTGGAAAACAATTCGAGAGTACATCTCTCGATTTGTTTTGTATTATTTTGATAAACTCATGAAACGGGAATACCCCAATAATTTTAGTTATAGGGGTCCTTGACGCACACAATCCATTCGCTTTGTTTGATCCTGTACAGTCGACCTCGTAATTGCCGTGTCACTTTTGACGAAAACTCCCAATAAATTGAAACTTAACTAAGAGTGAAACTATGACAGAGAAAAAATAAACCTTGACATCTTATGACGTGAAGTGTTCCTTAGGCTGGTAATGCAATCACTAGGTCGAGTATACACAGATACTGTGATTGACAAAAAGTGCTTTTTATTTGATAAACAGAAGAGTGAACGTCTATGTCATCTGAGATCTTGGACTATTTATTTCGCCACTCATAGTTATAATATATAATTTCAAACTTAATTTTTTATTTACTTTTTAAGATGCGGACGTTAAAACGAACGGTACATCAGACGAGTCTTTAGCAGAAACGCTCGAGACTCTGCTATCAATGAAGGTGGTTCGCGAGAAACAGTCAGAGCTCGCGCGGAAACTAGACGCGCTTCGACGCAAGTTCGACAAAGAAAAGAAACCACCCACATCCAAGTTTTATGTTAGCAATAAACTGGTTAAAAGACTGTCTTCTAAAAATATGTAAGTATTGATTTTTTCTGTTCAGATGACTCACGATGATCGACGTAAAAAACAGCTTGTACAAAAGTATTCAGTTACAAAAAATAATGTGTTAGATTAATAGTTTATAGACGTATTATAAAATGTCGTGATATTATTAGTAATTCAGTTTTTGTCGGCACAAAAATGATGTCCATGATAATGAATTCGCAATTTTAAATGGCGACCATCTTGTGATCTTGAATCGACATCATTTTTTTAACATAACCATTCCCAAACACCAAAATGATACCGTATTCTTATCGCCACCACCTTGGATTTGGAAATGGACGACAATTTCGATACCACCACCCCAAAAAACTTAGGAAACGATACCCATGATTAACCCGTGAGAAGGCGCGCTATGAGCAATTTGCTCACGCAAAGATTGATTGCAAAGGAGATTGACCAAAAGCAGTCTTGAAAAGTTGCACGTATGAAAACCAAATTAATATACAAATTATTTTCTTATTTTTTACAAGCTTTTCACTTCAGGAATTTTGTTTTCGTATCCGGAATTATGATTTTAAGATAAACAGTAAATTAACGATTGCTAGGTACATTTCCGTATAGTGCTACGTTCCGTACGTTTCGTTCTCTTCATTTGTACGAGTTACGTAAGTATGAGCCTTTACATAAAACATCACAAAAATGGTATTAAACTCATAAATAGTTAAATAATTAGTTATATCATAATCATAAAGTAGTAGGTACTGTATATGTATTTCATAGTTCCGTTGTGAAAATATTTATTTTTGTGTTTCGTCTCACGCAGATGCAACTGTCAAGGCAGATGACAGACGTACCGGTAGGGATGACGATTATTCCTAAACAAGATCGATTTTTAAATCTATCCGAATCGCAGGAAAGAATCGATTCAGCATTAAATTGAGTTCTGATAGATCTGTTCCCGCCATTATTCTACATCGACAGCTTTACTATAGATAATCACTTATTCGTTTTGGTGTTGCCTGCATAATTAGTCAAGTGTAATGAATAATCGATATCAAAACTTAAAAGTTGCAATCCGCAGGAAAAACATCGGAACTCGTTTTCAAGTTTCTAAAATCGATTAAAAAAATCTATAATTCATTGTTTATGATCGATAAAAAAAAATTACTTGACCTATAAAATCGATTCTAGATCGCCATCCCTAAGCCTGCGGAAGCCGCCATTACTGTTTATGTGTCGAATGAGAATACTCACCGCGATTAATCTCTCCACTTAAATAGTAATACTTACGGAAATTCGTTGGTGTGTTTGTTTTAAACAACTTAGCGTGTTTCATGTAACTAACGACAGGACGTTTTCATATTTAATTGTGTTTTATTACGCCAGGACGTTTTTGTGTTGTGTTTCAGAACTCTTGAGATTCTAATCATGTCGATGCTTGATTCTGATCAACCGATGCCGGTGGTAATGAGAAGGCAATGTGTCAATTGTTCACTTTTGATACCCAGAAATCAGAATGTTGTTTTGTACCTACATGATTGCTCTGTGGTCATTTTATAAGTTGCGAGTAGTTTAGACATAATTTTTAGGTTATCTCCGAATTTGTCTAATTACTTTAAAACTCGGATACTTGTGTGAAAATGAACACTTTTATTTAATAGTATATAAAGCGTAGTCGATAATAAATAAAGATTTATTGTGTTTCAACTTAAGACGGATTTCCATACATCGTTGTTCATGATCCTTTCTTTGGTGATACCGACGTCGTAGCGGCTCAAGCACCTCGGTACCTTCATAACTATTCACCCTCTCTCCCCTGAAGCCACTCATGTGCCGCTCCATACAGCTGCGACCATGCAGGGAAGTGTTTGTGGAGGCCGTGTACCATCCCGCGGCAACTTGCTCTTCGCGCGCCCATCCGCGTAAGTAGTTTTTTTGGTATTAAAAATTGATTTTAGTAATTTGCTTGCGTATTATTTGGTTAATTTATATAATATTGCTTAGTCATTACGTAAACACTCTAAAGTAACATTTTAGTAATAATATTTTTGTTTTCAGGCCAAGCGGATTCTGTTCAATATGTTCTAGATGTGTGGACAAAAAAAGCGTGCACTTCGCGCAAGCAATTACTCTGCACCAATCACAACATGTTTCAAGTGTTTAACGTGTTTCGAGAGGCACACTCGTTCTGAATTCGTGGAAGGGTGAAATTTTTGTTCATTTAGATTTATAGAGTGCTTTTTTTGAAGACTGCCCAAAATTTTAAAACTTAAATTAATTGATTTATTATTTGCGTTAGAAATTGCATTTCTGTTTCATAGTTTTAATTAAAACTCGTATTTTCTCACTATTAAATGTTTGATTTATTCATTAAAACTCATTTTTAGCCAATAAATTTTATAACTGTGGAAACATAAGCATTTGAAGTAGTGTAAGCATTTTGCTCGCGCGCGCCTGTCCGTGTAACAATATTAGGCGCGCCTTCTCACGGGTTAATCAATATACATATATAAAACTCAGAAATGAGTCCCGGTACGATCAAGGGAGTTATACATATGTTGTGGTAGCCCTCTATCTCTCATCCAAGGAAAAGGTTCCCGTTTTTACCCGAAGGGCGTGCTTTTGAAGATATAAGGGCTGGAAGTTTCGGCCTCTAGAAATTTGTAGAACAGTCCAGAACATTCGAGAGTATTCGAGAGCATTCCACAACGTTCTGGAATACTGTGGAATGTTCGGAAACATCCCAGATGATTGTGGAATATTCCAGAACAGTCTCGAATGTTGTGGAATTTTCTGGATCAACTCCCTGAGCGAAGCCGAGTACCCTAGCTAGTATTTTATAAAATATCTTTAATCTTGCATTTTGATATTGAAATCAATACCTATGCAAACTATGATAACGGCACGCTTTGGGTATAACACGGGCGCGAGCGTCAGCTGATGACAATCTGCGAACAGCTCAAGAAGCGTCCCACCCATACAGCACGCGAGTCTCCGTGTTCTATGCAAAGTCAAAGTCAAATCATTTCAATTAGGCACTTATGAAAATCAACATTTACAAGAAGATAAAGTTGATTCTAGTTACCCCTTCCAAAAGGTAGTTTCGTATGGAGAAGAATGGACAAGAAAGTTCATAGTTAGGTTCTCTTTTAAAATGTTACTGGTCGTTTTCTATGAAAAAAAGCTGGCAGAAAACTCTATTAATAATAATTGGCTTTTACAATGTTTTCAAATAACACTATTAATGGTATGGGAGAACAGTGTACGCCTGTGAACAACCATCGAAGCATCTACATATGAGTCTACAAGGCCTATAACGTTCTAACATTCACAAAATGGAAAATAATATTTAAAAAAGAATAGAAAACAAAAACTCCGACACATGACAGGCAAAACGTATACATTTAAACGCTTCTTTCTTATTCATACACTATGTGTCGTATTGTCGCCAGCAGCGGCGAGGCGCACGCGCACTCGGATGAGGCGGGCGGCGAGTTCCCGGCGCTGGAGCGCGAGCTGCGCCTCAAGTGCCACCACGCCGTGTACGCGGCGTTGGAGAAGCACGTGCGCAATGACCAGCACCACCAGATGAAGGCGCTGTCCGTATGTACAGTCAAGTTTCTTTTATTAAGTCAGCTCACATAATACCTTTTGGAGCTACGACACTGAGCACGTAGACTATTGCATAGAAAAGTATATTTAACTAGCTGTTGCCCGCGGCTTCGCCCGCGTGGATGTCAATACTTTCCTATTTGAATCGGATTTTGTTCACAGTTTCTTGGGTTTTAATTTTTTGCCGCGGACCGCCATTTATTTACTTATATATACTTTGTTGTACACCAGATCATACATTACATAAAGATAGATTTTAAACTACAAAATATACAATTGGCGGCTGTTACATAGCAACACTACCGGCCTGGGCAGTCTATGGCAGAGTTGTCTATGGCCTGGTATAATGACACGCACGTTGATCTTAAGTTATAATAAACTATTCTGATTCGCATTAATCCTGTTATTGTGTGGTTCCTAATTGATCCTCAAGACGTAAACCCAACAGCGGCCTTATCGCATACTGCGATGTCTTCCAGGCAACCTTGGAATGGATATTAATTTTCTGGACATTAAATGGGGTTGTTCTTGGTGCAAATAAAAAATATATAAGCTAATTCTTTTTCTAAAATAAAAGTAGCTTAAGGTAGTCCTTATAACATCAGATATCTGGTTTGTGAGTCTGTACTGTTATCCCACAGCATGACCCCATAGCTGAGCCATGCTTGGGCATATGCGTAGTAAGTAACAAGTGCAGTTTGAAGGTTTGTAGTTTTTTAATTTCGCGTAAGGCGTATGAGAATTTTGATAATTTTGCTCTTATTTTCTGTATGTGGGATTTCCAATTAATGTGGGTATGTATAGATAAACCGAGTAGAGTAAATTCGTTGACTTGTTCTATTTTTGTGTTATTAAACGTGAAATTTAGTTTTAATGAGGACTTTTGATGGGGATGAAATGTAATTAATTTAGTTTTTGTGAAGTTAATTTCTAGATTATGATTGTCCATCCAGTTTACAGCTGTAGAAAGAAGAGAGTTTAATTTGGCGTTTATATTGTCATCAGTTTGGCATGAGGTACCTAAGCAAAGAGATATCGTCTGCGAAGAGGCCACAAGGTCCGTTTATAGTTTTAGGAAGGTCGTTTATATAGATTAGGAACAAAAGGCAACCTATTACACTACCTTGGGGAATTGACGCCTGTCGGATCTCATTTTAGTTATTTCGTTTGTGTTGTGATCGAAGTATTCGATTTCTACCAGTTGTATCCTATCCTTCAGATATGAAGCAAACCATTCATGAGCTTTTCTTCGTATTCCTATCCCATGTAGCTTGTCTAACAAAATGTTAAATTTCATCTTATCATAGGCTTTGGCCATGTCGAGCAGCATACCTACAGCGTAGTTTTTATTATTAATAATAGTTAGAGCCTCTTGTACGTATTTGTAGACTGCCAACGTTGTAGACCTGTTTTTACGGAAACCGTTTTGGCAGTCGTCAAGTATTTTGTATTTTTCGCAAAAAGTATACGCGGTCACACATAGCCTTCTCAAAGATTTTAGACGCAGTTTGTAACAGTGCTATAGAGCGATAATTATTTGGGTCGGTTTTAGAATTTTTCTTGTGTATGGGTTTTATCAGAGCGTGTTTAAGTTGATTGGGAAAGGTTCCTTCTTCAAACGATTGGTTAACTAACTTATAAAATGGTAGGGTAAGTTCATCTGCACATTGCTTAAGTAAAAATGGGGGAAGTTCGTCTAGTCCATAGCTCTTTTTATTTCGTAGATCTTTGATTATTCTGTTTATTTCATAGGGATCGACAGGACTGAGAAACATGGTGTTTTCTGTCGGGCACATCACGGGGGCTCCTTTTGCTAGAGAGGTTTTTTTCCCAATAGAAGCAAAGAAGTCATTAAAAATATTAGCTATTTGCTTAGCTTCAGTTAACAGCTCATTATTTTTATGTAATTTTATGTTAGCTTTTTCGTTTTTTATTGATTTATTTGTTCTTTCGTTTACTCCACATGGTTTTGACTTTATTAGTTGACTTAGGGGCTTGTGGCTAAGAAATAACAGCCGCACGGGTCGATCGGTCAGGTTAAGCTACGCTTGCCGCGGTTGGTCCGTGGATGGGTGACCATCTTTACATATCAAGACCCCTTCGTGCCTTGGAAAGCACGTTAAGCCGTTGGTCCCGGCTGTCATTCGTGTATCTTTGACAGTCGTTACGGGTCGTCAGAAGCCCGAAAGTCTGACAACCAGTCTTACCAAGGGGTATCGTATTACCCAGTAACTGGGTTGTGGAGGTCAGATAGGCAGTCGCTCTATGTAAAATACTGGTATTCAGCTGCATCCGGTTAGACTGGAAGCCGACCCCAACATAGTTGGGAAAAGGCTAGGCAGATGATGATGAGTTGACTTTTTTATTTTGTTTATAAATTGTAGTTTTTTTCTGTTTTTATAGATTGCTTTAGAGTTTTTTCGTATTTTTTTATAATATTTCGATAATATGGGATTGTTTGTTTTAGTGGTAAGTATTTTGAGTAGTCTTTTATTTTTGCTGGATAATCTAATACCTTTAGTTAGCCAGTACTTTTTATATGTCGTTTTTATTTTTGTTTGTTTCAGCAGAATGCACTCGTTTAGAATTTTATTTAATGTGTTATTAAACGCAGAGTAGTTTTCATCTATGCTTTGATTTGATTGAATTATTTCATTCCAATTTTGATTCTTTAATTCTGATTTAAAGTTTTCTACATTTTGGGAGTTATATAATCGTTTTTTCGTGAACCAGTTTGTTTTTTTATTGCTGTCGTTAAGTAGTTTCATGTGAAAGATGGTCGCACAGTGATCGGAGAAGCCTAGTTCTTCAACGGTAGTGTGTTTTTATTATTAAAATTTGTGAAAATTAAATCTAAACATGTCGATGTAGTTTGTGAGATACGTGTGGGGACTTTAATGTGTAGCATGAATTTATGTTCCAGCATCAGATCTAAGAACAGATTAGTTTTTAAGCAGCTGTCTAAGTTTTTTATATTTAGATCTCCTCCTAATATCACGTTATATTTTAAATATTTATTATTATTAATATAAAACATCATTTCTTTTGATTGGCGAGTAAATACTTCCTCCTCTCTTCTATTCCAATAAATAGTAACTATAAGTACATTTTCCTTGGGTAATTCTATTGCACATAATTCTATACAATACTCATCAGACATATTACTAATATCACAAATTTCTTTGTATTCGAGATCGTTTTGGAAGAAGATACAGACGCCGCCACCTCCTCGAGTACGGCGACAGTAGGATGCTGCCATTTTGTAGCCGCTGAACTGAAGATGACTTAGTTTTTCTGGTGATAGCCAAGTCTCACTTAGGCATATAGCGTTATATATTGTTTTTTCATGGATGAAGGCGTCAAGTAAATGTTGTTTGTTATAGATGCTTTGTATGTTTTGGTATAGGATTTTAAAATGTTGTTCTGTGGTTTCGAAAGGAGTTATTTTTATTAAATTCGTTGTTATTTGGTTTGTTATATTGTGTAGGGAGGGTTTTCTCTTCGTTGTTTGCTTGTTCGTTACATACGTTGCTTTTACGGTATGTCGTCTCTGTCTCTCTGGTAGTCTTTTCACTTGTTAAAATCCGTTTCCCATCTATAAATAATTTATTATTTCGTATTACTGCATATTGTCCATTTCTTCGTGCTCTTAGCATTTCCTCACGCATTAATTTTCTTTCCTTTCGTGCATTTTCATTTAAAAATTCTGAGACATGTATGCTAGTTCCTTGAAAGTAGTGGCTATTCTCGACAATATATCTAGTCATTTTCTTGCTTAGAAGCTCAACAATTAGGGGTCTGCTTTTCGTGGTAAGTCTTCCTATACGTTTTGTTTCTTCTATGTATCCGTTTAGGTCTACATGCAGTATTTCATAAAACATTTCAATCAATCTGTTGTGTAGTTCGTTGTCAGACTCATTGTAGAATTCGGAGAAGCCATATATTACTATTTTCTTGTAGTCGTTTTCAGTTTCCTTGACTTCTGTAGTTGGTGGTCGAAATTGCATACTTTTTATTTCATTTTTCAGGGTTTCATTTTCATCACTTAGCTTTTGAATTTTTTTGTTTATTTCTTCTAGTTCTTGAGTTTTTTTTATCGTTTTGTTTGTATAAGAAATCAGTTTTTCCTTCAATATCCTGTTTGAGCTTGGTGATTGCTTTATTTATTTCAACTTCAATTGTTTTTTGCAGTTCTGATATTATAAATTTATTGTTTTCCTTTAGACGCTGTATTATAATTTCGCTCAAATTTTCTAGTGAGATGGTCGATGATATACCCGCGTTCATATTGAAGTTAATGTCTGAATCTTCTTGGTGAATAGTATCGCCGAGTAGGCATGAGTCATCTGTTATTGAGCTGTCATTGTTAAATATTGTAATTTTCTTTCTAATGGTGACGTTATTGTTGCTGGTATTTTCTTGGGGAGAATTTGGGAAATTGGTTTTTTTGTAGTCTTGAAGATTGTAGATCATATTTATCATGACAATAATAACAAACAAGCGTTTCCATGTCTGGTGGGGTTTGTTTACATCCTTTTTTTTTCGTGGATGGGAAATCATCAGATGACTTCTCCCGCTCTGGGCGTAGCGGGAGGGCGTGTCAGACTTTTACTGACTAAAACCCACCCGTGTTCCTTCTGTTGCCTGTGCCGGGGCCACGGTAACTCTTTCGAACATCCCGCGACCCCGGCTGTTTGTTTACATCCTGCACACTCAATCATAGATGACACCTGGAGATATTTATAATAGCGCCCTCTAGTGTGTAATGTCGTCGAACTCAATAAGTAGTTGAGGGTTGATAGCTGTCAATAAGACGATCAAAAACGAGCGATAGTGCTTTCGTTATTTGTCGCTAGATGGAGCTGTTAAGAATGCAGAATGATTTGCACTTTACTTATTAACTTTTTCCAAGCAAATTCGTAGTACAAATTTGAATTTTGGTCGTTAACGTTGACACAGTTTTTATTTTAGGTATTTCTTTACTTTACTTGTTAGATTTTAATATACTATAACTTCTGTCACTGTTAAGTTCTTATCTTTCCACTTTTATTTACTTTTTATTATGATACAAGCACTGTTTCTATTTTTAAGAATAAAAATACACAAAGCTAATGTTTACTTGCGCACTGCAGCGCCCTCTCAATCTATTATTATATCATTTGCATGCTTAAAATACTTTGCTAAGCCCTCTGTTGCTGTTATCAATTAATTATTATGAGTAATACTACCTATGACGTTTTATGCAGTCGGCGTTATCATTCGGTCCTTTAGTAATATGCTTTACCTTGTTTCGATGCGTACAGTGTTTTGCATTGCTATTTTCCGATTTATTGTGTATTAATTCGCTGTTTAGAGCGTCCTCGATTTTGTGTGAAGTGGATTTGTGAAGTTGCATCATGGCTACGTTCTCTATTAAAGATGAGTTAAAATTGGTACAACTGGTATCTAAACAACGTGACTTGTATGATCCAAATAGCACTTATTATAAAAGTATTAACAAGCGAGCAGAAATATGGGAAGAAATTGCGACAAAATTTAGTAAAAAACGTAAGTAGAAATATAATTAGTTAAAAAAGTTATTAAAATTGTCAACATTGCCAACATAGTCAAACACTTCAAATTACTTAAGTATCTCATTTTAAAAGTTCCCATCGATTTTTTTTTAATTACCTACTTTAATAATTTCAAGTCGCCAGATACATAAATGGCACCGTTTTACTAAATATTGCAATACGTAGAACTGGCATGGGCTTTCGTTAATATATTACTATTGCTCCAGATGACTAAAATCAAGCAATTTAATTTTGATTCCAAGGTCGGCAATTGTAAGTTATTTACTAGCTTATTACATTATACTAGCTTTTGCCCGCGGCGTCTCCCACGTGGAGGACCGAAATTATCCCACGGCAACGTACTTATGTACTACCGAGATAAAAAGTATCCTATGTCCTAACCCAGGACATGGTTTATCCGTGTGCCTAATTGATCCAAATCCGTTCAGCCGTTAAGGCGCGAAAAGATAACAGACGTAATATTAGTCCATACGAACCCATATCGTATGGATGGATGTTCATAGTTCGCGCAATACATTGAAAAGTCAATATCTTATATTACAGAGTTTACAGCCGAAGTCTGCAAAACGCAATGGACAAAACTAAAAAAAAGTTATGACCATTTTATAAAAACCGGTAGTGTTGTTACCAAGCGCTGGAGTGCCAAATCGGAAGTCTTCCAGGCGATGACTTTCTTAGAAGTTGAAAAACAACAAGGCAATGAAAATAATGTTGGCCCAGAAAACCAGAACGCTTTATCAGTTATAGAGCAACAAGGCAATAAAATAATACTTGGTCGAAAAACTACAGATGGTTTGTTAGAAGTTAAGACGCAACAAGGCATTCAATCAAAGGAAAATGAATTAAACATTTTTTCTACTCATGTTCGAACAATTTTGGAAAACCTGCCGTGTGAGTTACAGATTGAGGCACAGGAAGAAGTGTTTCAGGTCCTCAGTAAATACAAGAAATTGGCTCTCTTGTCTATGAGTGTCAGCGAATCTTCTAGTACTAACATTGAATAATTACTACTTACATAAGTTCTGGTGTGGTTCCTCGACCATATACATTTGACAGAATTTCGGCATGAAAATAATGCCTTTGACAATTCATTCAAAACTTTAAATGAACATCCCCAAAAAACAAATAAAATAGTGTTGGCATCATTGAAGTTTCTAATATATATAATCGGCATATTAGCCCTATAATATTATTAACCATTTATTTCACAGGACACTGTGAAATAAATGGTTAATAATATTATATTAAATTCCAGTTAAATCCTTGTCAGGATTTAACTGGAATTTCTCCGAAGGTATAGAACGGGCTTTAAGTATTGTGTCAAACGTTAATTTCTTAATTGTAGTAATTACTCAAGTCTCTTTATAAGATAATACTTCGCAGTCTGTAATTAATGAAACTGTCTAGTTTTACCACGGAACAGAAAAAACAGGTGGAAATGCAATGCACCAAAATTACTATAGGAACCGCTGTCGCCAAACTTACACAAATAAACCGATAATCATATATTGCACTACAAAAAAACAATTCGTTTGATTTGTAGTTTTAAGTTTAGTCAAAATTAGCCTACATCACAGATTTGGAAAATTTACGGTCTATAGTCACACTAGATTCGATTGACGAGTCAATTCCGCTACTTGACCATAGATGGCGCTATACTCAGGGGTCGCAATTATCAACTTAATTGCGTGAGACATACGGTTGACATTTGCGTGATCGGTCGAATTCTGCTGCTACTCGGCCAAGGCCGCACCACGTAGCACATTGAAATTCTGTATCAATATCGATAGATACCCGATATTTTGTTCAATTAGCATAAATAAGACTTGTTAGGAGTACATTTATTTATTTGGTACACAAACCGCTGTTCATTTTAAACCATTAATTAATAGACACACAGACAGATAGATAGGTAAATTTAAAATTAAATAAAAGTGCTGGTATGTATGCATGAATACTTGTATATTCAAATATTACATAAAAACTGCAACGTAATGAAAATAGTAAAATTTATTTTTTGCCCTTGAAATAAAACATATTTGTTAAGAAACTGGCGTTGCATCTATCCATTTCTCTTTGATGCTTGCGTCTTTGGGAAACCTAAAAATATTTTAAATGAAGGTTAGAGGACCTACTGATGTCTAATTAGTGATCAATGCAACGTCTCAATCATTAATAAATTATAATAATTTTGTTACTATTTAAAACATTGATTATATTTTTGCTTTATAGCATTTATGCGACCATAAATTGCGACATGAAATTTACTTAAAATAAATTTCGTGTATGAATGAAGGCGACCTTATACTTGTATTGTAATGTAAAACTAAATAAATAATGAATTTAAATAAACAAAATTGTTTAGGTATTCCTTGTATCGATATCAATCGACAAATTCAATATTCGACTTGACCACATCACTACTTGAGTAGCGAAGTGCTTTCGAGAATGTTCTTTTGAAAAAAATCAATCCAAAATAAACTTTCTCTTAATTGTATAAGGTTGATTTTGACTAACTGTTCTATTAAATATTAGTAAACTGAAACAAAATAAGATTTTTATTAGAAAACAATGAAAATCGTACTTACCGATGATACGAAATACCTCCATTTTTAAGATTTTTTCTCCTACTATCATTTTTGCACTCTAAAACGGAACAATACGGCGTAGCTAGGGAAATATGAATTTGTCGCGAGACTAGCAACTCGACGCGATGTCAGAACGCGACTGGGATCGGTTAAGCGTAACAACGCTTAATTGTGGCACGCGTGCCACGCCTACTTAGCACTTCCATTGTTTTTTCTGTTCCAGGAGTTTTAGCATCGATTTATACAATATGTCCCGTAATTAACGCACAACCTCTTAAGGGGTCATTGTACTCATCATTATGAATAACTTTTATTAAGGGACCAAACCTGAAATCGAAAAAAAAAGTTTCGCGACTTGGGATATGTTGTATAGCTAACAACTAGATAGTTTCATTAGTTCTGGTTTTTATTTCCCTGACTTACATTATGTTCGGGCATTGTCAAATAGAAATATAACGTTTTGTACCCTCTTTATACATAATTATAAGTTTAAGAAATTAAAAGCTATACATACATATTTCAAAGATTTTTATTTCGCAAGCAACTTACTGTTCTGTATTTTGTATAATTCCTATTAACTGTATGTTTTTAATAAGGTAATTATTATTTTACTAATTTAATTTGAAATTATTTTAGGTGCAACATGTTATAGGTAGGTAGCTTACGTTATAATTTGTTTTCAGGATTTGTTAGAAGCGGAGAAGAAGGAAATTCTGAATAGGCTGGCGAACTCACGGAAGGAAGACGTTAAGGCGTTAGCCAAGAAGACCAACAGAGATAAAGACGAGATCAATAGAATAAAGCGAGAGATACATTCGCAGGTAATTCGTTTTCTAATATGCCATTTTGCTGTCAAACAAAATTCAAATTGAACTGTGCTGGTACAGTCGACCTCGATCGTGTTTGTCTTACCTCCCTAAGGTTGAATATCACATGCACGTCATAAAACGTCTAGGCCTATTTTTGCTTTAAGAGACCAATGTGACAGATTGCTTCAACCATAATGAAGTGTCAATTTACTGGCAGTTATGGTGAAAAGTGGTAAATTGACAATTACAAGGTTGATTATACAGTTAAAACAGTGTAATTCGAGGTATTGTACTCGACTGATTGTTAATTTGGAAATTAATGTTGGGGGATATATTATACAACGTGCCGCTACAATGTCGACATTAATTTAACACACGGGTAGGGCTAGTGGCCAGTAAGCATAAAAATTATAATAAGGTAAAATAATTCATAAATTGAAAAATTAAAATTTTCAAACAAACTAATAAAGCTCTCTCTTTCCTTCAATTCACCTACTCTTTGCATGTTATTCATTTTAATTTCATATGATCCGTGACCCCAGCAAATGACCTCTGCGCTACAGTTCTTTAAGTACAGGTTGCTCTAAGATGCTATTTTAGAAAATTGTAAATAACATACATACATACATACCTAAACTCACGCCTTCTTCCCATGGAGGTAGGCAGAAACTACAGAACGCCACCTGCTACGATCCTTACATACTCCTTTTGCCTCGTTTACGTTCATACATCTGGTCATACACGCACGCCGGTTGTGAGTACTACGCACCTAACTTTTCTGAAGACCATCACTAATAAGTTCACTATATTATGTCTTCCTAGGGCGTCACCTCCCGTCGTTTCCACTTACATCTAGAGTGTATATAGCGTGTTATTGTAAATAAATCAATAAATAATAACGTTTAATGACATTAAAATATCTTCGTAAAACCGTATACGTGTGTTAAATTAATGTCGCCATTAAAGCGGCACGCTGTGTGATAGCGTGTATAAGCCCAGGGTAAGCCCCGTAAGTTGAACCGATGTAACCTGGTGAAGGTCGCGGGAATCCGATAGAGAAAGTATCAGAATTCGGAGCGATGCTCAGGACTGGTCAATGTGGCGACGGCTGTGGGAGGCCTAAGTTCAGCAGTGAACGTCTTTCGGCTTGTTTTCCGGGATGTTTTGTAAAGTAGCGTATGTGTGTAGTCGGTGGAACGTGGCGTGGCGGAGTGCTGCCGGCTGGAACAGAAGTACGCGGCGCGGCGCGAGCAGCTGGCGCGCGCGCACGACCGCCTGCTGCAGCTGCTGCTCAAGCATCGAGACCAGGTACTTTGTATGGTATAACAATAGCTACAGGGTATAAAAAGATCAATCACGAAGCCGTCAAACCAAATAACTTTGTTTATATAATATTAGGTCCTTACATATGAAATTAGTGTTTTGTCGTACTGACCACTTGGATCTGAAATATCTCCTCTTTGGTTAAGAATTCCAAATTCAAATTTATAAATTCTTTCACCTGGTACATTTGAGTTTTGAAAACAGTAATTCATTTGTTTTTTCCTCATTATTTTTTTCTTTGGCGTTGCTTATTACCGCACAATGGAAAACATGAAATATCGATATATTTACGAGTACGAGTTCTACCGTGGCACCAGTGCTGCAGAAACAGCTCGAAGGATTAATGATGTGTACGGCGCTGGTGTCGCAAAAGAAAGCACGGTACGTTTTTGGTTTCAACGTTTTCGTTCTGGAAATTTCGACCTTCAGAACCAACCCCGTATACGGCCGGAGACCAAAGTGGAAAATGAAGAATTAAAGGCTATTGTGGAAGCGGATCCATCACAAAGCACTTCAGAGATAGCTGCAGGCTTCGGTGTAAGTGATAAAACTGTATTAATACACTTGAAGCAAATCGAGAAAGTAAAAAAACCTGAACGATGGGTACCTCATGAATTGAGTGAATCGAACTTGCAAACACGCGTCGACTGATGTGTTACTTTGCTCAACCGACACAATAATGAAGTGATTTTAAATCGAATCATTACTTGTGATGAAAAGTGGGTACTGTATGATAATCGGAAGCGCTCGTCGCAATGGCTGAACCCTGGAGACCCAGCTAAATCCTGCCCTAAACGAAAATTGACTCAGAAAAAGTTACTTGTGAGTGTTTGGTGGACTAGCGCCGATGTCGTTCACTACAGCTTTCTAAAATCTGGCCAAACGATTACGGTAGATATCTATTGTCAGCAACTGCAAACCATGAAGGAAGAACTAGCTGCTAAACAACCGAGATTGGTCAATCGCTCTAGGCCACTGCTGCTTCACGACAACGCAAGACCCACACACTGCACAACAAACAACCACTAAGTTAGATGAGCTACAATTGGAATGTCTGCGACATCCACCGTACTCCCCGGACCTTGCTCCAACAGATTACCATTTTTTCCGGAATTTGGACAAAAAAATCAACTCCGATGCGGCAGTCCAAACCGCCATCAAAGAGTTAATTGATTCTCGCCCCCATGGTTTGTTTAGTAAAGGGATCATTGAACTACCTATGAGATGGCAAAAGTGCATAGAATATATATTTTACAAAAAAAAAAAAAAATTACTTTATATTCTTCCCGTACAAAACGCCAATTTCATATGTAAGGACCTAATAATTGCTGGGAAACGACTTTAATTATTGGTGTGAAAATTCACTGGTTACGGTAGAGCGCAATGTAACGCACGTAAAAAAATGTACTGAGGTTTGAGTATTAAAAAAGTCAGGAATCACAAAAACCTTTTCCCATACATTTCGTAGGAAATGAGACTCTCAACTTACTTTTTAAGGTACCATAGTCAACAAGGAACCGGCCTTATAGTTTCGCCATGTCCGTCCGTCCGTCCACCCGCAGATTAGCTCAGAGACTCTTAGTACTAGAAAGCTTTAATTTGGCATGGATATACACGTTAACCACGCCGATAAAGTGGCAAAATAAAATCCATGAAAATATTTTTTATTACGGTACCTTCAGTACACGTAAAGTGGGGATGTTTATTTTTCTCATCTCACCCCATGGTGTGGGGTGTTGTTGGATAGGTGTTTCAAAAATGTATGCGAGAACATGTTTTTCAACTACAATGTTAAGTTTGTTTTTGGGATAAATTCATCCCAACTACGAAACCCTTCATTGTGCGTGGTCCGACATGCAAACAAGTCCAAACATTCTAAGTTATTTGAGGATATTTTTGTCAGAATTATAGAAATTACAAGCAGAGTAAATAAAATTAACGCGTATTCGTTCGAAAGAATTTGCGAGGTTTAATTTTTATTGTTCATTTTCGGCTGTCTTCATTGTTGGGAGTTAGGAGTCTCATTTCCTATAAAATAAAAAAAAAGGGAAAAGTGTTCTGCGATTTTTGACTTCTAGCACGGTCAGCAACAAAAGTCGATTAACGCTTCAGTTTTTTTAACAAAATTCATTTTCAAAAGAATAAATGAATAAAATGGACAGTTGTTAAATCCCGATGATAAAAACTCTTAGCTATTACATGAAATACTGAAAAGTAGTGTACTAATAATTTAGGGTCTATTGATTTCAGATGTAAAAGTAACAGTGTTAATCTAGTTCTGTTGCTGACCGTACCTACTCAAACCTCAGTCGGTCCGATAGAATTTCTTAATCAATAGAAGAAACAGCATCAATAAATGTTTTTATGGAAATTGGCCATTTTCTTGCTGACTGTAAAAAAAAATCAAAACCTGTGAATGGGTAATAAAATTTCTAAAAAAAAATAAGATCAGTCACCTAAGACCGTGTTCTGTAACTACAACTGTTAAGGTACCTACCCTTACAGTAGTGCCCCGTCTCAAAAATCTACCCTGTAGGTATATAACAAAGAAATCTCGGATGTTTTGAAACCGTGCGGAGCAGGAGCGGGTCGCTAGTTTTATTATAAAATGTGAAGACACATGACCCACTAAGGTGATAGTAAGTGCAAAGCATCCCTCCAAGTATAGTTCCACGTTGCAGGAGCTGCTGGAGCTGGAGCGCATGTGCGGCGGCGCGCCGGAGGGCTAGTGCGCAGTGTGACGTCGCTCGGCTGTGCTCGGCTGCGTTCGGCTGCGCTCGGCAGCGCTCGGATGCCCTCGCCCACTCTCGGCCTCTCGGCCGCCTCTCGTTGGAGTTCATTTTCATTTAGAAATCTGTGATATTATCGCCTAAGGAGCAAATCGTACGGCCGGCGCTCGTATCGTCTCCGGATCGTGAGTCTCGACAGTATTGTTCTCTACGTTTGCAATCTCATAGTTTTAGTTGTCCCGCGCGAGTATTCGGCGGCTCGCCTGTCTTAGCTCCCGCGAATATTTCTCGTTTAACGTTAAGATTGTCTTCGTATTGTACCTATTTTTATCATAAGAAGTGTGTCTTGGGAATCTTTGTATTACTGCATTTAATTGAATTAGTCGATAGCGGTTTTGCATGATTAACGCTTTTACGACGTCCTAGTCACCGCGCACGGCACGCGAGTGCGTGGGACGTGTGCGCCTGACGTACTGGTGACGTCACGCGGCCCGCCCGCCGCCCCTGCCGTGTTAACTTTATACATATCTAATGCACAACATGCTGGTTTTTCAGTGGGTAATTTATCTCGTACCTAATTATTTCGTACAATCTCACTTATAGATCTTCCTTTATATACATGTTTGTAGATGTAGCTATTAATTATTAATTCCGTATATTGTAAAAATAAATTATTATGAAATTGATTCTTATGATGGTTATTCCAATATTTTCTGGTTAGTGAACGCGTTTCGAGTGAAGAGTTTAAATTTATTTATTTGTAATAGGTATTCAAAATACTTGAGGGTTGATTTATTGGAATTGAAATTAAATTTTTGTAATGCACTCGTTACAAATTAGGTACGAACATAATACTTCACGTGCGTTTTACTGATTGTCACAACATATTAATATATTAACGTGGGTTTATATAGCATCTGTGTAGTATTTATGAGTATCGTGTAATATTAGGTAGGTATATTATGTATAATGGCTTTTTTGCATCGTTTAATCGTACTAACAGATGTCAGTACCAGTAGGTTATAGATTAACATTCCATTTTCGCTTAGTAATTAAAACGCCAATAATTTTTAGGTATTAGTAATAATGGGCCACTGCACTGATTATCCGATCTAGTGGGGAAACTCCAAATATATTTAGTCAGTCACGAAAGACAAGCTTCAAACACTATACTGATAGACAATACAACCTTAGACTGTAGAATAGTTTTACCGTAGTTTACAAGCGTCTCCAATCGTCTCCAATCAAGGTAGCAATAGTCGATATTACAACAACCAAATGGAATCTGTGCAAGTCTTAGGCCGAATTTCACCAATAAAACTGAACGCGATCAGTACGTCTAAACAGAGTTCAAGAGCTGTCAGTGTCATTATTATTAAGGAATATTGACACTGATAGATCTTGAACTCGGATTAAATGTGTTGATCGCGTTCAGTTTTATTGGTGAAACCAGCTCTTAAACTAGATAGTCGAATTTTGATACAAGATCCTCCTTTAATACTAAGTTCCAACGAAAGTATTAACCAAACCGTTTGGCGCTCGAGTCACTTTCATTCCGATAATTTTAAAGAGTTATGTGCCAATAGCAACACCATCTAAGATATTTAAGTTACAATTCACTGCCAATAGTATTATCAGAGGCTTGTGTCTTGTAGCATTATCGCAGCCTTAGACAAGCGCCTCCAGTAGATATTAGCAACGAGCGATCCTTTCCACAGATCTGGTTTACTTCCAATCGTATAGTTTAGGAAATAAACAAACACGTTTCAAGTTCATAGAAAACCTTGTTTAAGGCGAAATGGTATCGTAACGGGGTTTGGAGTATTGGTATGGCCAAACAGAGCATACAGAATTTTAAAAATATGTCTTTAAGATTATAAATTCTCTGTTACATTAAAATAAAGCCATAATCCCCTTATGTCTTTAATGGTGAACGTGTAGACGAAATTTTATTGAAACTGCTTTAATTACAATCGAATAAAATAGTTTTTTCTCATAAAAATGCTAATTTTGGGGAAACTGCGAATGTTTTGCATCGAACCAAATTGTGTCAATCATGTTTTTGTCCTCATAATTCACTAAACAAAATCAAAAAATTTTATAATCATGAAAAAAAAACAAGGTAAATTTGTAGCTTTTGGGGACAAACATTGATTTGGCGTGCAGCCGAAATGTGTCAAAATATCTTCTTTGGGACCCATTTCGCCTTAAATAGAGCGTTTCGTTAAAGAAGTCTTCACTTTCTTTCGACAATATATCTGCAAAGAAACACTTCCAACAGTTAACATTGCACGTGGCTTCTTTAGAGGAACATTATGTAACTGTATTACGGGTTTAATTTATAATAATAGAGTGAGTTATAGGTATTTCAATGGTGCTTTTTCATAGGCTCAAAGTACTTAATGTTACTGATGAACTACTTATGGTAGGGAGTAAGATTTTGATTCGTCACAATTTCGTTTCGTCTAGAGAATAGATTAGTTACCATAGCCATACTTTTCATTAATATTGTCCTCCCCAGTCCCCTGTAGTAGTTTATTGTGAATTTAATTTTTGCGAGTCGAATTGATCAATAAGTACCAGCAATAATATAGTATAAAATAGTATTTACATCCGTCTCCTCTGAACGAAACTTGCAATAAATAATATTAAATGATATTCACTACTTTACATAGATTTAAGACAAGTGTTCATTTGGATACATTTTCTTTGAAACATTTAATGAACTTCGGAACTTGAAAACTTCTTTTGATGAAATTTGCTTTATCAAGTTACTATATGTGTATTATTATTTTGTTAGGATACGTTGAATGAACGACGGAAAGTATCCAAAATGAGCACTTCTTGTAACTAAATAGTGCAATATTAACTTATGACTCGGCTGTCGCTAAAATACTGACTTATGCACTCTCCGTACCGTTTAAGTGGGATATGGTAGTTGCCAAAATGTAGATAAATTCGTTTAGATTTAAAGCTACGTTAATACGGTGTACAGTTGTCTTAGGCGATTCTCGATTTTAGACAGTTAATCAATAGTAAGATTTCAAGTTTTGACCTAATACTTGCCTTGTCATACATTTTTAAAGTGCATCTTGCCATGGGCGGATCTGAACAAGAAAACTGGCCATTCTTTCGCATCTGCTTATATACTTTATCTTACAGCCGTTCGGTTGTTTTCCTTTATTTTAGAGGTAAACTTATACAGGGTGGCATCGACGCGCAACCTGTTACATGGATTCAGCAAGTACATGATTCTGGACCCCCTTGCGTTGAATTTTTTCGACGGTTATTAAAAAAAATCTGCTGTTCCATACATTTTGACCGCGATATACATTTTCACTTTTGTAGGGAACAGCTGATTTTGTTTTTAATAACCGACGAAAAATTTCAACGCAGGGATGTCCAGAATACATGTACTGACTCCACGGTAGCAGGTTGTGCGTCAATGTCCCAGCCACACTGTATATAATTATCGCGTCTATGCCACGATGCTCTCAATATGTTTTGTACCTACTCGCCGTTAGTCAGCGAGATAAGAGAGTGGCCATTATTTTTAGTGTATTTATCAAAATGTTTTCCTGTACAAATACCTACTTATCGTATAAGTGCCATGAATATAATAATTTTTGGTCCCACATATTTATTAATTTTTAAATCTACTTTATAATACATTAATTATTATCGTTAAAATTAAACTTTAGAGACCGTTGGGATTATTTGTGACATGTATTATCTTGCATATATTAGAAATACTGCAAAAGCATTTTAACGTCTATGTTCTATCACAATAGTACTCTAAACAGATCAAAATGGTGTTTTGTCTGTAGTCCTTAGAAAGACGTCACAAATAATTCTAATATAACAAAGAAATTAAAACATGGAAACAGGGAACCTCTGACTATCTCTTGACTATATTTATCGATCTGTCTTTGCTATGATGTATGTATTTGACACTATAGTTGATAAATTTAACATAGAGGAGTGTGAGGTAATATCAATGTGTTTAGATTTAATTATAGTAATTATAATGGGTTTAGTAAAATTTTCCATCGGAAACTTGTGATGATTAGGTTTGTAAGGGCGAAAATACACATGCCTGTATGAGCTGACATGTCGTGTGCCATAACAAGTTCTGACTGGTCAATGTCACGCCACGCTACGCCAGCTACTGGCAAGTGTATTTTCGCCTTAACGTTTAGGCACTTCCTTGGTAGCACTGAGATGGATGGTTGAGTGCGCGGTAGCTCGGATAGTATTCGTTTAGATTGACACGACCTGATGAGCTTAATAAGCGGTATTAAATCGCCCTGTATGAATAAACTGGTACGTTAATATGCACAAATGAGAAATTCTACACTTTGTAAGTTGAATCTCTGGTTTAGAGTCAGTGGTAAATACAAAATCTGTTTGTTTTTAGGTCTCGGCATTAGGCACACGGAAGGATAGTTTAGTTTAGGAACGATCTTACCACACATGTTGTCCACAATAATGGACGTAGTCGTTCTAGGTGTGGAAAGTATCACAATATTATGTTGTACGTGTGTGTGAGTGGGCACTGACGCGGCTTTAGTAAGTGGCCTTTCTTGTTCGTAGTGGGGACGCAGTACCCCCACTGTGCAGGCGGGGAGGCGCTCGGCACAGGCAGCTCTCACCAGCGAGCATAGTGGGGGTGACGCAACAGTCTGACGAATGATTGAGGTTTTGGCGGATATTTGAATTTATCAGCTCGATTTTAACGTTCTCCCGACGTCCACAACTAAATTTTAATAAGTATATCTCTTCTAATGACCCGTTTTTGGCATTGTTATCCCCGTTCGTTGATACAAATGATTGAATTAGATAGTAGATAGAATAATATCAGTGTAACGAGTAGATATACGGATGTTTAAAGTGAAACACGACTTGTTCTTGCCTTGTGTAATTAAATTATTGTCTTAAGATGTAGGTCACGTCTGTTCTGTATTAGAACCACAGCAGCTTTGCACTTGTAATGTCTTTAATTTCACAAGAAGGCCTAAGCTTTTCTTCAGTTTTGGACTTAAGATTATTCTTAATGGTTCATGTATTTTTCTATTTGTCTTGTATTACCTTTGTGAAGTCTCTGAACTCTCTAAGCTCGGGTACAATGATTGCCCCAAAATTGCCCCAATATTTTTATATAATATATTTATTGGCTATTTAAGGATATATTAATATATTTTATTCTAAATTATATTATCAACCCTGCTTAAAATATTTATTTGTGTATTGTATCCCTGTGGTCTCCGTGTTTGGCTACATTATAATATTAATACATAATTAAAAGTTCGTGTGATTCTGCCAACTAGATGTTAAGAGTTATCTCGTAGTGTTTAATTGTAATCCGACTGCAGCTTCGATAGCGTGATACTGATGTATGGCGGAGAGTTTCTCGAATTATTCTGTTAGGTGGGTATTAGGTTACACCATAATAGTCCCTAAGGTAAACTCGTATACTTGTTACATTTTATATTGACTATTTATTTTTAAAAGAGTTATCTGATTATGTATATTCTAATATTTATATTTCTAGACTATTCTATTATCATAATAATATTACGAGTGAAGTAAGATCGTAAGCTAAGCTGCGATGAAATATACAAAGACTTTCTGTATTTGATCTGCATTGGTCTTGCTTTTGCGGTTTATATTTATTAGCGAGAAATCTGTTGCGAGCCCTAAAGCCCTCTGGAGTCACTGTCAGTACAGACACGGAGTGAGTCAGACTGGGGCGACGACTTGCTGTCATAGTCCCGGTAGTGTGGCGAGCATAGTGTGAGCCGCCAACTTGTGCACGCGTTTGTTTTTTTTTGTTTCCACAGTAGCGAGTTGTCTCCCTGACGTACTCTACTGCCTATCACCGACTAGTTTTCGATGTATTCTTCAATAGCTTCGGCATAATCAATACGTTACGCTATTAAACTTGTTTGCTCATACTTTCTACTGAATCTACTCTCATTGATCCTTCCTGCTGATGGCTTCTATATGTTATAAGTTTTCGATGTTATACATTGTCGATTTTTAGAAAAGTTTACATAGTTCACGTATTTACAGTCGCTGCGTATCTTTTGGTATCGAATATTTATTCTACGTAACTATATAAGACTCAATATTAACTGTATTCTTCTTTTGGCTTGTTCTTCCATATTTTTATGCAGAGGTCAGAACTAACCTATATTTTTCAAACCAATTTTAGAATCTATATTTTTGATGTTGTTTCCTACATATTTACAAATTTTAATTATGTCTACTAAAAATCTAGTTTATGTAATATCTCTTCAATCGCGTTATGGGGTCATGCCGTTGTAAAATGTAATATGCTTACCTAGCTAGTTACTAAGAATAGGTATGTACTATGACTCCGCTTGAAATGTTTTGTATAACTACATCTATCAAAGTGTTGGAAGACACGTTGCTTTGTGTGTCTGATGATGTCGTCGGTGCCTTCACTACCTTACAATATAATTTAGTGTATGATCTTGACAGATGAGGTCAATCCAATCTGCCTAGCCATTTCCCAACTATGTTGGGGTCGGCTTCCAGTCCATATTTCTCGACCTCTCTTTGCTATCGAGTAACCGTTTGTGCAAATCCATAAACAACAAAGATTCATACGCAAGATAAATTTGTCGGTTTTTTATTTTATTCCTTATTGCCAAACTATGTATGTTACAAATCGCTTGTTAAATAGGATAATGGGATGAACACTCCTTGAGTCCTCCTTGCCACTTAAATGTACAGAATGTACTTATAATAACGAGAACAGCACGAACACTCGGAATACAGAACAAGCCAGACGGCGTCTAAGATCATAAATCCATGCCGCGCACTGTGCCCAAAAATAAAGCAAGTATCTTCCATCTGCATCTCTTAAATTTGTCTATATTACGCGGGAGCATCTTTCGGCAGAATTAATATTTTTTACTTTCTGTCACAGCTCTAGCTGAACTTACCCTTTTTTTAAATAATTAATTTAAACTTCTAAGTTTAAATTAATTATTTAAAAAAAGGGTTAAAAAAACTAACCAAGAATAGTTTTTAAGAATGCGAGGTAACAGAAAAATTGTTACCTCGCATTAGCGCCACCTGGCTTGTCCTGTGTTAGCACAAACATTGTCAAGCGGAGTAGAATCAAGTGATCGGCACATTTCTTATGATCTACTTAATAAGCGTCGTTAGCGACGGGTTGTGAATATTATGAGAGGTAGCTGTAAATGTTCGACATTCGGAGCTGCAGTGGGTGACTGTTTAGAGCCCTGTCTCACTTCCCGTAGAGAGCCGTCTGCCAGTCCTGGGTGGTTCAACATCACTGCGTTATTGTTCGGTCGATGTAATAATATGGCATTACAAGTATTGTTAATATTTTTTCAACTGTTTCGGCACATTGGTATTAGATTTATCCAGTCTTTATGTCACATCCCTTTACATTTTAGTTTACAATTGCTATGGTGTAGTCAATTTCCACCAAATTCGACCTAACTATTTTGTATGTGTCGCATAATTTTATCCAACCCGGATGCGATTACTTCTACATTATGTTTTCAATAATTTTTAATGCAATATTTAAATCAATCAAATAACGTGCAGCGAGCGAAGTTTTGGAAATGTAAAAACGCAAAATATAATAATACTATTGCTTGATTGGAATGCAACAAAAGGTCGGATTGACATTTTTGGCTCATAAAGCTCATTACATTACTAATTTATTTAATTATAGCATGTTATAGCATTTTATAATATTTACGAGTTCAGTTTTAATTAAGTTATAATTGAGTCACTGTTATGGACATACGCCTAGAGATGTTTGGTTTAAGATAACGTCGATATCTCAGCAGTAGCACTTTGTGTTATCATTTGTCAATCTCAAGTAAATATGACTCATGTCATCAATAGATCGGTAGCTATGTTATTTCTAAACAAACTAATTTACATTAAGGGCAAAACGATACTTTTGTGTAAAAAATGTGATTTTAAATAGGTATATAATTTTAATCAGCATTCTTTGATTGTTAGCATTCATGTTCGAGTTTCAGAATGATGTAAAATTGTCGGTGGAGCCTTGTCAATTTAAAAATGACACGAGAATGTTCTGCTATTCGAAATATTTAAGACAGTTAATTGTAAAATAGTTTGTTTTAATTATATTGTTTATTTTAACGATAAATGTTTTTTTCTCAAATGTTTAATTTTAATATAACCGACTGAAAAGTGTCGCAGGCATTTTTAAGTAACCGTAGTGTTTTGTGCGAATCATTTGAATATTTAAGAGGAATGTTTAAAAGGATGTTGTCGTTGTTAATTTTTGTTTGTTGATTTAATATTTTTCTAGATTTTTAGTCGCACTTATTGAATCTTAGCAAAGATCTGTTTGTAGAAAGTTTTTTTTTTTGTAAATTGTGTGCCAGAAAATGATATCAAAAAAGTTTATCTTCTAAGGCGTGTGTTTAACGATGTGGTTTTGACCCGAAAGTTTTGTGATGGTATCAATTTAGTGTGATAATAATGATTACTGTGAAAGTTTTCGGTTTTGATATTGTTCTACCAGGTTGTTTCACAGTGACCTTAAATCCCGTTTTCGTAGTTATTTATTATAGATTATATTTGGAACGTTGTCAGCTGTTTGCAGATAAGCAATAGATTACCACCTACTTTAAAGTTTATGTGTCATAAAATTCAAGTAAATGGGTAAAAACTGATGTTACATTCAAACGGCATAAGATGCTTCGTACAAAACAAGTTTCGTTAGCCAAAGTACGTGACCGTCAACTATTAAGTGTATTAAGAATTCGAGGACTCTAATGAACCGTGGCGCATGCGTATGCAGTAGCCATGCTTGCATGTTTGTGTTCTGGCGAATCGTGACCTTATCATCATTGATTTGTTACAATTAGTTCTAAAAATACTTTATGCCTTTGAAAGTAACGCTCAGCCGCAGGAACACATCGAGACCGATGACCCACGTACTTAGTAGTAACCTACAATACTGGTAAGTTAGGTTGTCTGGCGGCTTTCACTCTATAGTTCTAGTCATTTTTAATTCCTCCGTGTTGTATCTATACATAAACAAGTATGCCTGTATATGGGTAGACAATATAATAATAATCAATATGAATGTTAAACATAATATATAGGTGAAACTTATATCTATTAAATTGATGTCTGTTCTATGTGATGTTTTATTGTGAAACCCCAAACCATTCCTTGTTCTGAAAAACCTTCAATGCTGTTGAGATTGAGTGCCTTGCTTTTAAATATTGCCAAACTACAAGATCGTAAAGTTAAAGGTAAACCGCAAAGTTAGAGCGCGTAGGGTTCGCGCGAGGAAAAGAGCTTTTAATTCTGCCGCTAAGTTTTGCAAGCGGGTTTTACGTGGGGCACGTTTTGACCATGTCGGACGTATTGGGGCCAAGCTGGCTTCGCACCCGCCGGGTAGTAAACAGTTCTGGTCCCTGTCCAAAGCGGCTGAAGTGAATTTCTGTCGACCCACTTTACCTCCAATGATGAAACCTGATGGGTCGCTGGCTCACTGCAGGTGAGAAAGCAAATCTATTTGCATCTCTCTTTGCAAGCAATTCACGTCTGGACGCTGGCTCCAAGCAATCACCTACTGTGCCTCATTGTGACTCCTCGATGCCGGAAATCGCAGTTCACATTAAAGAGGTCCGAAGAGTATTGTGCAGTCTAGACGTGAACAAGGCCAGCGGGCCTGACGGCATTCCAGCGAGAGTGTTGAGGCAGTGTGCGCCTGAACTGTCTGCTGTGTTGACACGTTTATTCCGCCTTTCTCTTAAAAAAAGGGCGGTACCAAAATCCTGGAAGCTCGCAAATGTGCAACCAGTGCCCAAAAAGGGCGACTGTGCAGACCCTGCCCATTACCGTTCGATCGCCATTACCTCCATTCTGTGCAAGGTTATTGAAAGGGTACTGAACAGTAAGTTGCTGACCAATCTTGAAAACAATGATCTCCTCAGTGACCGTCAGGGTGGCTTTCGCCGGGGACGGTCAACTGGCGATCTTCTTGTGTATGTCACGCACTGCTGGGGCGAGGCCATCGAGAAACACGGCGAAGCACTTGCTGTATCGCTTGATATCTCGAAGGCCTTTGACAGGGTCTGGCACGCTGGTCTGCTCAGCAAGCTTCCTGCTTATGGCATCCCTGCTGATTTTTGTAGCTGGATATCAGACTTCCTTAGTGAACGGTCGATCAGAGTAGTCGTTGACGGCTGCTCTTCCGACCTTATGGCTATTGATGCCGGAGATCCTCAGGGGTCTGTTCTCTCTGCAACTCTTTTCCTGCTACACATCAATGACCTACTTCAGTCTGGTATTGTTGGGTACGCAGATGACAGTACAGTTTCAGAGAGATACTTGTCCAGCCCAAAAACCAGCGGGGCCGAAGTTCGTTCCTTGAGAGAGGCCATGGTAGAGCGGACAGATTTGACCTTAAGCCTTGTCTCCCAATGGGGTGATGATAATCTAGTCTCTTTTAATGCTACCAAAACACAGGCGTGTCTTTTTACCGCTAAAAGGAGTCGTTTCGATCAAACTCCTACTTTTCGGGGTACATCTGTTCCTGTAACTTATCGGCTCGAGCTCGTAGGCATGGAGTTGACATCGTGTCTCAACTTCGGTGCCACCATCGAGGACAAAGCCCAAACTGCGGCCAAGAAACTGGGCATCCTAAATAGGGTGAAGCGATACTTTACGCCTGGACAGCTTTTAATTCTCTACAAAGCGCAAGTCCGATCCTGCATGGAGTATTGCAGCCACCTTTGGGATGGCTCGGCCAAATACCAACTTGCCGCGTTTGACTCAGTGGAACGCAGAGCTAAGAGGCTCATTGGCGACGTAAGACTGGTGGATGCCCAGCTTCACAGCTTGGCTCATCGCCGCAAGGTTGCCTGCTTGTCGGTCTTCTACAGATTATACTTCGGGGAGTGTGCTCAAGAACTCCACGACCTCATTCCGCCGGCCCCCTTCTATCAGCGGACATCTAGACGCACTGCATCCCACCAATTCGCACTAAGCGATTCCAAATGTCTTTTGTGATGCGCACAGCAAAGGAGTGGAACTCTCTGCCTGCGTCTGTGTTTCCGAACGCATACAACCCCGATCTCTTCAAAGTGAGAGTGAACAGGCTTCTTCTGGGTAAGCTCGCTCCATCGTCGACCTTGTCTCTGTCATCTCTGACCTAGACTAGAATCAAGAGCAAACCCATCTCAAATAAAAAAAAAATCGTGTTTGTAGGCGTCAATATTTTTATTAATTATGAGATGTTTTTGACCAAAATGTATGATGGTTGTGTGAGGTACGCATCGCTACAACATCCTCAAGCCACGCATCGCATAGAAATGAAGACCGTGCGCCTCGCGAACGCGATATATTTACGTTAGTGCGATCTCACTCGCGCGCGCATCTATCTCGTTTCTTTTAGGTACTTGCAGAGTCCGGTAGGCGCGTTCTTATTGGACGATCGCGCGACCACCATGGCACACCACTGCCACTACTTCAGCCCCCGAGATTTTGTACTTAAGCTAGTTGTGTGTACAGAAAATATAACGTCCGTAACCCGTCAATTGCTAACTACTGCGTAGTTCGTAACGACAGGACTCGGTGTCACAAGGGTGGCACCCTCATTTACTATAGAAAGGTTCTTCACTGCATCCCTATGGATCCTCCCCCCCTATCCAAATTAGAAGTGTCTGTATGCCGGCTAGGCATGTCAGGCCACCAACCGATCACCCTAGTATCGGCCTATGTTCCCCCCCAAACCTCGTCAGAAAATCCCCAGTCGATTTCTGACGACCTCTCTGCCCTCTTCGGCCTGAGTGATTCCGTTATCATAGCGGGCGACCTCAACGCCAAACACCCTGCCTGGAACAGCAACACCACCTCAGCCAGAGGTAGGCAACTGTTCGGTCTCTGCCCCATACTAAACTTCGATGTCATCGCCCCGATGACTCCAACCCATTTTCCCCACGACCCCAACCATACCGCCGACGTCCTCGACATAGCGCTTCTGAAGAATATCAACCTACGGTTGGATTCTATAGAGGCGGTACAAGAGCTCTCCTCTGACCACCGACCAGTGGTCATGAAACTGGCCCCCCGTGTCGGTCTCCATGACCCCACTCAACCCCCTCTCACCAAAATAGTCACAGATTGGAGGAAAGTAAGCAAAAGCCTGAAATCCACTTCTTCCCATCACTTAGACTCCATCCCTGATCAGTTCGACTCTGTCGCGGACACGACGGCCGCGATCGACTCGCTCACTGAGCACGTACAATCAGTCCTGAACGACTGTTCAAAGGTAACTCCAGCGGACGATGACCGTCGCTGGAGATTGCCGGACGATGTGCGTGAACTGTTGCGCGAGAAGAACGCGGCTGTCCGTGCATACAGCAACTTTCCCTGCCTTGCGAACAAAGCCCATATGCGCCATTTACAGCGAGCTGTAAAGACACGCCTAGCGGAGCTGCGTACCGCTGACTGGGACAGGATGCTAAGCGACCTAGAGCCCACTCATCAGGCCTTCTGGGAACTTCAAAGGAAACTAAAGTCCAAAGAAGTAGTCTCCATGCCCCCCCTACTCCGCCCTGACAAGACCATCGCCTTCGACGATGCAGACAAGGCTGAATGCCTAGCCAACAGCCTCGAGACTCAATGCTCTCCCAGCTCTCAACCAGTAGACCAAGCTCACTTGTCAAAAGTCGACGCTGAAGTCGAACGTAGAGCCTCCCTTCCCCCCGTTGAAAACCCTGACTATCCTCTGCCTCCCGTCACTCCAGACGAAGTGCACGATATCATCAAGGGTTTAAAGCCCCGTAAAGCTCCCGGCTCAGACGGCATCACAAACAGGGTAATACAACTATTCCCTGCCCACCTCATAATGCTACTGACCACCATCTTCAATGGTGCCATGAGCAATAACATCTTCCCAGATGCATGGAAGAAGGCCACTGTCATCGGCATCCCCAAGCCTGGAAAGCCCAAATCCGAGCCCTCGAGCTACCGCCCCATCAGTCTGCTCAATGTCCTCGGCAAGGTCTATGAGAAACTTATTTATAAGCGTCTCAGAGACTATGCCGAAACAAAAGGCCTCATCCCAAACGAACAGTTTGGTTTTCGAACCCAGCACTCTTGTGTGCATCAGGCCCACCGCATCATCGAACACATAAGCGCTGGCTTCCAGCGTGGCTTGATGACGGGTGTTATATACTTCGACATAGCGAAAGCGTTCGACAGAGTCTGGCACAACGGCTTATTATATAAGCTCTACCAACTCGGTGTGCCGGACCGTCTCGTACTCATCTTACGAGACTTCTTGTCGAACCGCACCTTCCGCTATCGCATCGAAGGAGCACTATCCTCCCCCCACCCTATCCGCGCAGGCGTCCCCCAGGGCTCTGTGCTTGCCCCCCTCATCTTCACGCTGTTCACTAGCGACATACCCAGGAGCAAAAAGGCACAGTTGGCTCTGTTCGCAGACGACACGGCCATTTACTGCTCGGGCACTAAACAAGCCTCGATTTCTCTCACTCTCCAAAGAGCGGTCACCAAACTTGGCGACTGGTTCAGGAAGTGGAGAATCGAAGTGAATCCCGACAAAAGTCAAGCGGTTCTTTATTCAAAACCGCGCCATAGCCCCACCCCCCCCCCGACCAATCTCCATGTTTGGTAAGCCTATCCCTTGGGAGAAGCGAGCCAAATATCTAGGTGTGATTCTCGATGAGCACCTCACCTTCGCAGAGCACATAAAGAAGGTTCGTTCGCGCGCCGCTTTCGCTCTCGGTAGACTCCACTCGATTATGAATGCAAAAAGCAAGTTGTCACTAAAGTGCAAGTTGCGCATTTACACGGCGTGCATACGCCCTATCATGACGTACGCCTGTGCAGTCTTTGCTCACGCGAAACCCCACCACATCCATAGGATGCAGACCCTCCAGAACCGTGCCCTCCGAATGATCACGGGATCCCCCTTCTATGTCCGGAACGAGATCCTCCATCTCGATCTCAAAATCCCCACCATCCTCCAGTTCATGAAACGTATCTCCAAGCGTTTCTTTGACACCGCCGCCAAACATCGCAACCCCCTAGTTGTCGAGGCCGCTAAATATACCCCCTCCAATATTAGTAAAGTCCGCCGTCCGAGGCACACACTATTAGACCCAGACGACCCTATTACTCTCCTCCAGGAAAGCAATAGGGCTACCAGTACAGTACACAAACACAAAAAACCGACATTCCGACCCCGCCGCCGAGGTCCAGCGCGAAAACCCCGAGTTAATAATTCCCCCCGACCCTTGCTCGAAGAAGCGCCAGCCCGCGCCGAAGCTGAGCCTGTAGCTTTAAATTCCCCAGATTAATAATAATTATCCAATTTTGATCCAGCCTGTCCCAAACTTGCTGTCCCCCCAGTGACGCCCTAAGCCGAGGTTCGTACCCCACAGGGGGTGCCCTTAGCGCGCAGTCACTTAGTATTGTAAGTAACACGCCCCTGGCTGGAGGCTTTGAGTTAGCTTAAGGCAGCCACAGGATTGACCGGTTAAGTAGTCACGGCCACTCTTGGCCAACTACGAGATGCCATAGTTAGGAAAAAAAAAAAAAAAAAAAAAAAACAGAAAATATACGCTCCTATTTCTGCACTTCTACTCGTGTTTTATTTCAACACTACCGACATCGCTGCTACAATTGGTGACCCCGACGTGAAAATGGTAGACAAACAAGAAATTAGTCAACCTACTGACCTCGCTGCCATCTCCTCCGTGCAGTCACGTCTCCTTCCCTTCTGGCGCGAATATCCACGTATGTGGTTTATTCAATTTGAAGCCGTCGTCGAACCTCAGAAGACCAGCGACGAAAACAAATATCGGTACGTCCTCGGCCAATTACAACCGACAGACCTTCAACATGTCACAGACATCGTGATCAAGCCACCAGAAACTAAGAAGTACGAAGCCATCAAACAACGACTTCTCTCCGTGTACGAACAGTCCGAGGTGAAGAATTTCAATAACCTTATTAGCGGATTGGAGCTTGGCAATCAAAAACCGTCTCAGTTGCTACGGCGCATGCGCGAACTCGGTGGCAACATGATCACCGAAGATGGCATCAAGATAGAATGGATGAACCACCTTCCGGCGCAAGTTCGAGTTGTGCTGTCAGTAAACACAGACTCGTCACTTGACATGCTCGCGGCAATGGCAGACAAGATGATAGAATATTCCGAGTCGAGCAATATCGCAGCTGTCTCCTCGTCACAACCAGATTCTGCAGCTGTCAACCAACAAGTCATGTCGGCGCAAATCCAAGTTCTTTCAAAACAACTTGAGAAGCTAACACTCGAAATCTCCGAACTTCGCAGCCGTGGAAGACCACACCATCGCCGTCACCAGCGCTCTCGCTCAAGATCGAAGTCCACCGCAAAGTATCAAAGCGATCCCAATCGAGTATGCTACTATCACTCCCGATTTGGGGAACAAGCGAGACGCTGCGTGTCACCTTGCGCGAGGAGAAATCCAAACAAGTCGGAAAACTAGAAGAGGCACCGACCGTGGCGGACGTCGGTGTAACTACGGCAAGCAACCGCCTATGTATCTTCGATCGCAACACTAATCACCGTTTCCTCGTTGACACCGGTGCGGACATCTCCGTCCTAGCCGCCACCCCGATACACAAGAAGAAATGTTCACCAACTTCGTACAAACTATACGCCGCGAACAGTTCACCAATCAATACCTACGGAGAGAAAGACCTGCAAATCGACCTAGGCCTCAGAAGACGATTTCGTTGGACATTTGTAGTCGCAGACGTCAAAACATCAATACTCGGAGCTGACTTCCTTCGCCACTTTAAACTCCTCGTCGACCTGCATCAAAAGAAGCTAATCGACAAGGTGACAGAACTCTCAATCAACGCCTTAGAAACCTCAACAATGCAACAAGCCGTCTACGTACTCAGCAACAAACAGACATATCAAGACATACTCAAACAGTATCCAGATCTACTCCGACCCATGTCCCTGAAAACTCCCGCTAAGCACAACGTCGTCCATCACATCGAGACAACGGGACCGCCTATCTACGCACGTGCTCGTCCCCTACCGCCCGACAAATACAAAGCGGCTAAAGAAGAGTTTGAACGGATGATGGAAATGGGAATATGTCAACCTTCCAAGAGCCCGTGGGCCAGCCCACTCCATGTAGTAAAGAAAAAAGATGGCAGTCTACGAGTGTGCGGCGACTACAGACGTCTAAATTCAGTCACGCTACCCGACAAGTACCCAATTCCGCGCATACAAGATTTTACCTATCAACTACACAATAAGAAGATCTACTCAAAACTCGATATGAAAATGGCCTACTACAGGATACCTATAAACAAAGAAGACGCACAGAAAACTGCTATCATCACACCCTTTGGGTTATTTGAATTCAACTGCATGACGTTTGGTCTACGAAATGCAAGTCAAACCTTCCAACGTTTTATGCACGAGGTACTGCGCGGTATCGAGGGCTGTTTTTCATTCGTCGACGATATCTTGTTATATTCAGAAAACGAAGAAGAACACAAGATATTACTACATCAAGTTCTCGAGCGCCTGAACAAATACGGCGTAACACTCAACGTCGACAAATGTGAATTTGCACAGACAAAAATCAACTTTCTCGGCTACGAAGTAACAGCGAACGGCATAAAACCAACTGAAGAACGATTAAAAGTTATATCCAGTTACCCTCAACCAAAAACTATCATCGAGCTTCGTCGTTTCCTGGGCATGCTGAACTTCTATAGAGATTGTTTACCAAATCAAGCCGACACGCAGAGCGAACTCAACAAATATCTGCACAACGGTAAAAATAATGACAAGACACCTATAACGTGGACGCCGACCGCCGAACAAGCATTTCAAAAATGCCGCCAAAGCATATTGGAATGTGTGACGCTAACGCACCCTATCGCCGGCACCCCACTCTGCATCATGACGGACGCCTCAGACCACGGCATCGGCGCGGTGCTGCAACAACGCGACAACGGAGCTTGGAAACCGCTAGCATTCTTTTCTAAGACAATGAGTGCTACACAATCTCGATACAGCACGTATGATCGCGAACTACTAGCGATCTACATGTCTGTAAAACATTTTAGAAGACTCATCGAAGGCTGTGACGTCACCGTCTACACGGATCACAAACCGCTATCCTACGCGCTCTCAAGACCGCAAAGTAGCAGCGACACTCCGCGACGCGAAAGGCAACTCCACTTTATCAGTCAATTCTGCAATAACATCGTTTACGTAAAGGGAGACGAAAACTCAGTCGCTGACGCCTTATCTCGCATTGAGGAAATACACTGTCCCTCAAACATTGACTACGAAAAATTATCACGTGATCAAGAACAAGACGAAGAACTGAAACAATTAAAACTACAGACAAACTTAAAATTCATCACCGTTACTTTGCCCGGCATGCAGCGACCAATCACGTGCGAGATATCAACATCCACGCCCCGCCCATACCTACCACCGGCACATCGTTTTGCAGCATTCAAAGCGCAACATGATCTCTGCCACGCTGGTATCAAGACGACTAGAAAGCAAATCACATCAAAGTTCTTCTGGTCATCTATGAACAGAGATGTAACAACGTGGACAAGAAACTGCGTCGGCTGTCAGCGAGCGAAAGTGCATCGTCACGTCGTCACGCCGCTAGGAAGTTTCCCGCCATCGCAACGCTTCGAACACGTCCATATCGATATAGTCGGACCACTTCGACTATCTTACGATTATCGATATTGTGTTACTATCATGGACAGATTCACAAAATGGCCTGAAGCCGTACCAGTGCGCGAGATAACAGCTGAGATCGTCGTAAAAGCACTGTATGAAAACTGGATCGCTAGATTTGGCTGCCCACTGCGTATATCGACCGATCAAGGCAGGCAGTTTGAATCGTCGGTGTTCAACGCGCTAATGAAAAAGTTCGGCATTACACGCATACGCACGACCGCATACCATCCACAATCAAATGGGCAAATAGAACGCTGGCATCGTACCCTAAAAGCTGCGTTAATGGCTAGAGGCGCAACTACCAACTGGAGTGACGAACTTCCCACCGTACTGCTTGGCCTCCGAACAGCGCTGCGTGAAGACAACAACCTAAGTCCCGCGCTAATGACCTACGGTTCTACACTTCGTGTGCCATCGGATTTCTTCGCACCAGCTGCTACGACTAACATGTCGGACGAAGACAGTTGAGTTGTCAGTTGTGATCTGCCTGTAGTTGCTTGGATAAAATTGGACAAGTTAGTGAAATTATAAAAGGAGATTGGGCGATTCTGCCCTGAATCCCAATAGCGCTAAGGTACCTATATAACAATGGAAAGATCTCATCAAGGAGAATATTTCTTATCATGAAGACCTCTTGATTGTTAGTAAGAAAAGAGCTACAGAGCTCTAAATGTGCGTAATTAAGTATTATTGAAATTCTGGTATTTCGTCAATTGATTAACTTTAATTAATTCTATGCCATGCAAACATCATCTTTTAAGCCTATAAAGGGACATTTTAAAAAATTGGCCTCCTAGATGCTGTTTTAGGAACAATGATTTTAAGAGTCGGTGGGCCGGACAGAACGTTAAGCCTGCCGCATCTCCCAATAGCGTTAAGTTATATGCCAGTGGATAGATCTGTTCAAGTGGAATATTTTTTATTCTAAAGACTTCTCTTGATAGTTCGTAAGGAGCTACAGAGCTCTAAATGTGAGTAACTAAGAATAAGGCCATTAATTTCGAATTAACTAACAATTGCAAAAGTCGTGTTTGTAGCAAAGGTTCTCCTTGAAAAGCTAAAGCCATTGGCGCATGTCTTATGGCTATTGGGTGCCAAGAGTTCCTTAACTGCGGTGCACAAGTTGTCACCAATTTAGGTCATTAACTCTGAACTGACTAACAATTAGCAAAAGTAATTTTAGTCGCAAAGGTTCTCCTTGAAAAGCTCTTTCCATTAGTGTATATCTTGTGGCTATTAGGCGCCAAGAATTCCTTAACTACGGTGCCAAAGTTGTCACCTTTATTTATTTACTAGCTTCCGCCCGCGACTTCGTCCGCGTAAAATTTCTTGTTCCCCTGACCCACCCCGTCGCATCGCAACGCCTGCCCGCGCTGTTACTTCGTTATCGCTTAGCGCTCGTTCTTCTTTTTTCTGTGTTTGCTCGGCTTCTAAGGGTCCAAGCGTAATGTTATATACCCTATAGCCTTCCTCAAGAATTGGACTATAAAATGCAAAAAGAATTTTTCAAATCCGACTGGTAGTGACAGAGATTAGCGCGTTCAAACAGTCAAAAAAAAAAAATTAAATATGTAGGTAACTAATAGACTAAGCGCATTTTTCTTACTTTAAGCATTTCTATACCCGTCGTAATTTCTAAACGAAAGGTCCGAATTGATTAATTCAAAAAGGAATTTACATGTAGGTACTTAATCAACTTGGTGATAAAACTATTTATTTGGATAAGGATTAATAACATGTTTATGAAAACACCTTCGCAAGTAATGCATTATTTTATAACAAATTTGATTACCATTAAAAAGGTTATAGTGAGCCAACCTTAAAAGATAGACATATGCTATCGCGGAATTTTTTTAGAACTTTTTAAGAGGAACAATTCCGTCATACATGATTTTTGCGTAACTTTAACCGTATACGCAGCGCACGCAACGGAAGCTCGCAAAAGGAATGAATTTTCCCCGTTTTTGCAACATTTTTCATTGATGCTCCGCCCCTATTAGTCGTAGCGTGATGTTATATATCCTATAGCCTTCATAGATAAATGAGATATCCAACACTAAAAGAATTTTTCAATTCGAGCCAGAAGTTCCTGAGATTAGCGCGTTCAACCAAATAAACAAACAAACTCTTCAGCTTTATAATATTAGTATAGATAAGTATAAAAATTAGGTATGTTGAAACTGTTTGTACTCTCCGTATCTTGTCTCTAAAGGTTCATTAGAAAACCAGCGTCAGGCAGCATCTGTCTGGAATTAACCTTTTGAACGCCATTGTCACATATACGTGACAAGCAAGCGCGTGCCCTGTACGCCAACGACACAAATATGTGACAAAAAATGCGGTGCACTTTATCACGAAATAAACAATTAAATCATTACTTTTGTGTGTTTTTATTTGTATACCTTAAATATTTAAGCTCTTGTCCATATTTAATTGCTTGAAACGAATTAAATTATACCATGGATATAGAGAAATTTGATGACAAAAAAAGAGAAATTAAACGCGGTGAAATTGTGGCTTGGCATGGAGGGCACGCGCGTGCGCTTATGCTCTGGCGTTCAAAAGGTTAATGCTGAAATGAACCTTTTTGGCGCAGCCGTGAGTCACACACTGTTGTTGTTAAAACCATTATTTTCACTTATTTATTGTGTTATTTGTATTTTGTGTTTCACGAACTGTGTCCAAATAAACATTATTCTTTCTTTCACCTATTTAGGTCATTAACTCCGAACTCTCTAATAATTGGCTAAAGTCGTGTCAGTAGCAAAGGTTCTCCTCTAAAAGCTCTTTCAATTGGTGTAGGTATATCTTATAGCTATTGGGCTAAAAAAATCCTTAATTTTGGTGCTCAAGTAGTCACACCTATTTTCGTCATTAATTCAAAACTGACTAACAATTCGCAAAAGTCGTGTTAATAGGAAAGGTTCCCCTTGAAAAGCTCTTTCCATTGGTACCTATATATGTGTCTTATGGCTATTGGGCTTCAGGACATAAACCCATAGTTCGGTGCCCATTCTCCTTTGAATGGTATCAGACGTGTAAGTCTATCCACAGCGGTGTGGAGTTGGACTGTGTGTGGGCTAACAGAATCAATAGTATGGCCATCCACTCGTCAGTAGTTCTAGTAGCATTTCGACAAAGCCGTAGATAGGGGGTTTGGGGGTTCAAACCCCCCCGAATTTGAGAAACCAGAATCTCAATTCTGAGATCATTGTCACGCGTTTTATTTCTAATGATCGTCCACATCGGTTGCCTTTTTTTAATTCAGTTAGTAAATAGGTATGTAAAATAAATTATATTAAATACCTGTTATGGTTTGCTTATTTTAAAATTAACATAACATAACATCACGCCTGTCTTCCCGAAAGGTTAGGCAGAGGTGTACCTATAGTACACCCACAATTAAGTTGTTCCTTATTGTCCCTGATCCAGATCTCGATCCCCCCTAGGGTACTCCGTCCTGTAATATAGAGAATTGTACTCTATTTCGCATAGGCGTACTTTATAATTAACATAAGCAATAAGTAGGTACTCTATTTTTTACTGACTTGAATGAATTCCTGCAACTTCAGCATCTCTGAGAGAGTCTCTAACTTATCCCAGATGCAAAAATTTCGAGCTCGCTACGCTCGACCTTGCATCCTACATTCTCTTGATTCTCAAACTTTTCTGCATAAGTGGAATAAGGCCTTCTGTTTCTGTATGAAAGGTCAAAGAAAATCTAACTTATTCGAAGCGGGCTACTAAAATTTTCGAGCTCGCTTCACTCGCTCTTGCATCCTATATTCTCCATAGCGGCCCCATCATTCTAAAGTGGCCGTAAATGAACGGTCTTGTTTGTGGTCATGATTGCAAAGTTGCGGAAGACAGGCCGTGGTGTCCGAGGCTGTTGACAACTTCGCCACAGTGACAGCGATGAGGAGAACAACAAGGGGCTCCTAGTCGCAGGGAAGCAGCGAGGCGGAAAGTAGTGTCGTCAAACAAAGTGCCTATGCTCAACGACGGTATTGCATGAAGCCACAGACCCGACTCTCACTTACCCACAGCCAGCAGGCGCGCACGCTCCGCAGTAGTAGCAGACGTGTTTAGTAAATTATTCTGTACTACTCTACAAAGCGGCTCATCCCATCGTCTCTGGGAAGATGGATTGTCGGGTGAATCTGAATTCGGGCAAGCGAGTCTCCAGGCATCCATAGCCTCGGTGAAGCACGGCACATCAAAATTAATCAGTGTCGAGGCTAGGATTTTCCTGATTAAATTCTCAGTGCCGTGGATCGAGGATATAAAAGCCGGTAAACTGATACTAGAAATTTTGCGGACGCCGAGGCCTCCCATACGTAAGGGAAGAGTAGCTTGTGCCCAAGCTCGGTCATCCATGGCCACATTTAAGATCGAAGTTAATGTATGCCGGATAATTTGGTCCATTTTTTCTAAAAGATGAGTGTGCTTCCATAAATGGGAAGCGCGAAGGAAATATGTTAATTTAGGACCGAAACAGCAGTAACGAATTAAGGTTATGGCCGAATGCATGTTAATTTGGAACAATCTTTCCGTAACGTCATTAAAATTTTGTATTTTTTCCTCAATAAAAACGGGAAAGGAATTTTCAAAGAGCAGATTTCAGAAGGTTGTCCCGATATAGTAATTTTGAAGGGTGCCTGTAACATTGCCAAAGGAAACTATAAATTTGGGGTATTTCTTTTTTAGTTTCTGCTAGCAATGTGTCCCTATTAACAGAATTCAAGGCATTCCGTATGTCAACCTTCAAGATGACCTCTCCTTTGCCAGAATTTAGGTAGGTCGACAGGGCGTGCACGGCACCCTGACAGCCCCCTTTGGAGCCGTAACCTAGCTGCAGGGGCTGAAATTTTTCCGAAACCACCTCACCATAAAATTTATAACAAATCTTGGCTGCCATACGTCGGTAAGTAGTTCCCACGGCAATGGGACGCATACCGCCATCCTTCTTACACAGGGCGCATAGGTTCGCCCCGTACAGAACGTCGATGACGTCCTCGTTTACCTTGCCGGAGAGCATAAGGTTGATCAGAGCCGTAAGCTCCTTCAAGAGTAACTCACCAGCTGCCCCGGCACCTGGACTGATAAGGTCCTTAAGGTGTTGAGGACTCAGGCCGTCGAGGCCGCCAGCGGAGCCGCTTTGGAAGGAGCAAACGGCTGTGACCAACTCTCGACCTGTAATGGTGAGGGAGTGATTATCCGGATCAGGGGGGTCGGGAAAAGAAAGGCCATCCGCTGGGGCAGGGTGTTTGCTCTCCAGAGCTGCGAGCGTTTCTGGAGAACATGGTGCCACCACATCACTACTGAAAAGAATCCTGGCTGCTCCGCTAATGTCACCTTCCCCTAACTTAGATTCTACCAGATGGGATATACCTCTTGAAGAGGTATATCTCTGTGTTTGTAATTTGGAATCTAAATTATGAGCCGAAATATTACAGTTTTCTTTAATTTGTGCAGTTAATGTTTTTTTGGTTGCCAAATTCTTTTGTACGTGTAGAATTCTGTAAGGGAAGGTGAGCAGCTGTTCCCAAGCACTTTGCGAGTTCTCCCGGGCAGCAAGACGAACTGTTATAGGTCTCCACCGATTTGTCTTTTTAAAAAAAGACTTATTTACTTTTGGAAGATACGTATATTTTGGATATTACAATTTAGGATATACACGTAAATTAGGATATTATTATTTAGCATAACGCGTGAGACCTATAGGCAGAACCGTCTGTAACCGAGGTTGAGTGTCAACTGCTTAAAAAAGATGGCGTCTCCAGCCGTCAAGTAGATAATCATGGAAGCGCTGACGAGGCGCTGATCTGGCATTAACCCTTACCGATTTAGGGTATAACAGAACGCAATCTGCTAAGTGTTGTGCCACTAGAGGTCTAGCACCGCGAGGAACTCGCTTTAAAAAAGGAACAGAGTTTTTGAATTTTGAAAGTGTTTTCCAAAACGGGTCAAAAGTGGATGTAGCTGGTGTTGTAGGTAGAGATGTTGAGACAGGGTCTGAGGTGAGTGCATTTTGTGGTCTGTGTACCTTTCCAATGTGCACATTCAGTCCCCTCTTACCTTTAAAAAACCGTGCTTGGGTACACAGCGGACATCTCTCCAGGATGCTCAGCGATGTTGAAGGTTGACAATAAGCACTACTACTAACATCCACCACATCGCTGCTGCCACTGAGCATTTACTTAAATAGACTGTGAGTTCAAATTGATGAAAAAGTCTAATATCAGAAAATTATTTAAAAAAATATACATATGATCCGCAAAAAGAACAAAAAATGTACAGAATGTACAAATGTTCTCTGAAATCAGAAATTCTTTATTTCTTCTAAAACAAGTTGGCAACCCTAACCCCCCCCCCTGAAGTGAATTCCTGGCTCTGCCCTGCATTTCGACCATTTTTGAGCAATACACTCGTGTTGACGCTCATCACTTGCACTATACGAAGACCGCCAGCTACGGTTTCCTAGAAAATCGGCGGCCGCCACGTTAGCGTCTGAAAATTTACCGGTGAATGACGTCACTAAAACGTTATTAATTTTATATAGAATAGAATAATTTTTTTAGAATAATTTTTATTCATAAGTTGACATAAGTATAAATTACATAGAAGTTATATCATTACAAAGTTAAATATTAATATTATGAAGAAAATATTAAACTATGCCTAAAATAAATCTAGTGTATAACTTATATATCAGTATATTGGTTAAAGGCCTACTGAGTTCAATAGCGACCTGCCTGATGTAGGTTTATTCAAACCTGTGTTTCAGGCCATCACTTAACAACGCTGAGTACTTTAGTGGACTATTATGTTACTGAACATAGAGCTAGCATTGATACATAATAATTATATTTTAAAATAAAAATTGACTTAACATTAATAAACTTATTGCATTACTTCTAGCAATTTTTCAGTGTCTGAGTAATTAAATTTCGCTAAGTATTCACTCAACATTTCACTACATTTTTTACAATTTACACTATATATACTTAGAGACTTATTGATTTTATTATACAAGAACGGACCTAAAAATACATAAAACTTATTTGTAAAAGTATGTCTAGTTTGAGGCTTTATGCAAACTAAGTCTTTTCTTCTCTTATCTATAGGTATTGGGACATAAGGAAGTCTGCTATGCTGGTGCAGTACTATATTCAATATAAATAGTTGTCGCACGGTTAAAACCTTACATGCCGTGTAAAGCTCGTGTGTGGGAAATCTAAATGGGCGAAAGGTGGCTACCTTAAGGATAGCTCTCTGCGCACGTTCTAATGGCAGTAGAATTGATTTAGCAGCCCCACCCCATGAAGTTATACAATAAGTGAGAATGGATTGACACAAAGCTAAATAGACCTGTTTAATCAATTTGTAGTCCGATATATATCGTAAATTCTTAAAAATGTATATCAATTTACGCATTCGAGTGCATAACAAATCAATGTGTTTACGGAAATTCAAATTTGTTTCAATCGTTACACCAAGATATTTCATATGATCGGCTTTTGCTAAAGTAGGACAATTACAAGCAACGTCAGCATACGTGCCGCACTTATGCGCATAAATGTTTATGTTAGTAGTTGGCAGGTTAGTATTTTTCATAGTAAATAAAATGTGTTTGGTTTTCTCTGCATTTAGTGTTAGGAGATTTTCATATAGCCAATTAGACACTCTATTAAAACCGTTCTGGGCTTGTTTATACACCTCATCTCGAGATTTGTCTGAAAACAATAGAGCTGTGTCATCTGCATAAGACATTATGACACCATTGTGGAGTGTTAAGCTGCACAGGTCATTTATATATACTAGGAATAAAGTAGGACCCAAAATACTACCTTGTGGTATTCCGTATTTACTATTTGGAAGCTCAGAACTAACGTACTGACCAATTTTGACACATTGTTTGCGGTCACTAAGATAATCAGAAAGTAGTGAGAGCGTTGTTCCTCTTATTCCGAGTGTTTCAAGCTTGTCCAATAATAAAGGGCAGGAAATTGTGTCAAATGCTTTGGCGAGGTCTAGGAAGATCCCAATGGAGTGCAAGCCCTTATCCAAATTAGTTGTTATATAATCCGTCATTTGATGAACTGCCTGATTAGTTGATTTATTTGGCCTAAAGCCAAATTGTCTATCTGAAAGCAATTTGTTATCTTCTAGGTATTTCATTAATCTAATATTAATGATCTTCTCTAGGATTTTGGAGAGCCCTGTTAAAACTGAAATGGGTCTGTAGTTGTTAACACATTTTTTGTCACCAGATTTATATATAGGAGTAACCACTGCTTTTTTAAGCAACTTAGGGAATATACCATTAGTTAAGCATAACTGAAAAATATGAGTTAGTGGCGGAGCAAGTAGGTATTTGAAATGTTTAAGTATGTTGTTTGATATGTTGTCCCACCCAACCGCGCAAACGTCCTTTAATCCAGAAATAATTGTTAGTACTTCATCGACATCCGTATCTAGTAAGACAAATGATTTGAGTGTGGGGAAAGTTTTAGGTTGGCTTTGAGGGAAAGAACTTCTAGATTGTATGGTATTTTCTGCTAAAGTTTTGCCTACGTTAGAAAAATAGAAATTAACTTTATTTGTTGATTCAATTGGGTTATTCTCTATTGTCAATAAGTCAAGTGGAGGTTCAGGTTGTCTTGTTCTAAATGTATTTGTTTTTATAAATTTCCAAATAAGTTTACTATTTTTGCCTGTTTTCTGTAGTTCTTTTCTATCATATTCATTTTTTATTTTTCTCAGAAGGTTGTTGCAGAAGTTTCTATATCTTTTATACGTAATGGAAAGAATTTCATTTTCAGGCTCAAGTTTGGACTTTATGTGAAGTTTGTCTCTATGCCTAATACATCGAACAAGTCCAGATGTAATCCAAGGTTTAATGCACCTATACTTCCTTGGCGTTATTTTAGCAACTGTATGTTTTATTATTGCCGAGTGAAGTGAATTAATAAAATAATTAATAGAAATGTTTGCATCGGTAGAATTATAAACTGGGTCAAAATTAATATTACGTATGTCTTTTTCGAGGTGTGTCATGTTGACTTTAGTATAGCTACGTAAACAATTTTTTCTGGGTAAAGAAACTTGCAATGTTAGTAAAACTGCTTGGTGATCAGTAAGCGAAGAGTTCGTAACAAATGTTTTGGTTGGGTTATTTGTTTTTATAATGAAATGATCTAAGCAAGAACCGCTTTGATGCGTGGGGTGGTAATGAGCTGGCAAGAGTCCGTGGAATGAGCAGATATTAAGATAGTTATGTGCATGTACATCCATTTTCCCGGAAGCAATGTTGATATTGATGTCTCCCATTAGTATTATGTGCTTAAAAGTTGTAAGACTTTGTAACTGCACGTTTAGTGAATCTAAGAAATTTGCGACATTTTGAGAAGGAGGTCTGTATATAGCCATAACTACCGTATCTGAATTAATTTTAATGAGTAAGCAATTACTATTTTGTAGCAATGGTTCTTCTACAGTTGTACTTAAATTATTGTTAACATATACAACTAAGCCATCATTTTGGTTGATGTTTCTGTTGGTTTTATGCGAAACATATCCGTCTAATAATGGTATAACAGCTGTTTGGTTTGACAACCAACATTCTGTTAGGACTATAATGTCGCAACTTATACCCAGGTTCTGTAGCAATATTTCAAAACCATTTATATTCCGATTTATGCTACGAATATTTTGTGTGAGTAGGATCAGCGATTTCTCTCCCAAGGGAAAGAGGTGTTTACAGTCCTCAACATTACAATTTATAGCTTCAGACACAGAAAATTGATCTAGATCACTAAGTAATTGATCAGTCATGTTAAGTAAACAACTAACAAATACAAACAAACAAAAACTACTACTAGTGTGCTTACTAAATAGGTTAATAGGTAGCGCTCTTAGGCGCCTTCATAATCTATGGAATGGATATAGTTGTCCTCGGCATATTTTCGTGCTGGACAAATTACATCACCAGTTTTATGATCCGTTTTTCTCTTAAAACGTTTGCATGTCGCACAGTTGGGTGGACTAGTTTTTGTGCTACATTCCTTAAAAGAGTGGCCAGTCTCTCCGCAGTGATTGCACGTCGGGCTAGTTTCACGGCAGAACTTGGCCGCGTGACCGAACTGCTGGCAGTTAAAGCACCGAGTAACGATCGTGAAATCTCGTACTGGGCATGACGTCCAATTGATAAATATTCGTCCTTGATTCACTAGAATCTTCCTGATGCTAGCTGGCACTTCTAGTATGTAATTGCAATTAGGGAGGTCTTTTTTTCCAGATTTATGGCTCAATTTAATTTGTTCTTCAAACGACTCACGAGTAATCATCTTATCTGAGAGATTTTGCTCATAGATGCAGTTAAAAACCTCCTTATCAGTCAGGGCTACCGGGACTCCAATAACAGTGATTCGTGGGCGCCGTTTTGATGGTTCTTCAACCTTAAGGCCAGAAGAAGCGAGTTTTTCTAAGCATTTGAGCTTTTGAATGTCATCTTTGGAGTCGGTACTGATGAGAACACCTCCATTTTTTACTTTCCTAAGGCCACGAACATGTAGTTTAAGTTCCCCGGGCGAAATAATTTTCTGTACGAGAGACTTGGTATCGTCACTGGATTTGGTCTTGTCACTGGGATATATGGCAACTGAGCTTAAATTTGCTGGGCGCACAAAGTTATCCGAGCCTTTTTTGACGACATTAGCGTACGAAAAAGGTTCTGGAGGGTTCGAAATGCCTTCAACTACTTCTTTGAACTGTAGGAGAGAGTTCGAGATGTTCTGTTGTTGCTGCAAGTGCTGAATGGTACTATGGGCTTGAATAGTTTTTTGTTTTAAGGCTTGATATAAAACAGCCATCTGTGATGCGCCATTTGAGACGCTACGGCAAAGATTGGCTACACGAACCTTTTGGTCCGAGATCATTTTTCCCTCAGCGACTAAACTGCATACTTCATTTAGGATTTTTTCTATGGATCCCATCCATTTCTGTATCTCCGGCGTAGAAATAACTTCAGATGGAAGCTCATTTTCCAAGGGAGGTGGTGGATTTGGGGCTAACGGCTGGAAATCTTGAGTTGGTGTCGGCGGAGGACTTCGCTGTACTAGATGGCTACGGCCAAACGGGCTAGATCCTGTGTTAGACATATCTAACACAGAAACACTATTTGTCTTTAAAAATGCTTTAGCTCATTCTTACACAAAGTCAGTAACCTCGTAATAATCACTCGCGACACACTTATATCACTGACGACGCAAATGATTCTAACAACTTTATTTGTAATTAATTAATAGTATCATAATAAGCTAAGCAAGATACGTCCGCACTGTCAAGCGATTCAATTTGATTTTTTGATATAACTAAGTTGGTGTGTTTTAGAGCTTGTGGCTAAGCTACGCTTGCCGCGGTTGTAAGGAGGTTAGTCTATGAGTATTTGCAACATTTGCATGCGCATACCTAATAAATATTTAGCTAAGCCCTCCTGCTGGTAACACACGAGGGATTGATAACAATTAAATAGGTATTGTCGATAGCTTTATCTAGTTACTATCTTTGACGTTTTATAAGTACAATCGGCGTTATCTTGCTTTATAATAGGTACCTATGCTTTAAAATAATATTGTTTCTTTCCTGAGTAATTTACATTTATAGAAATTATTGGTGCGTACAGTGTTTTGTATTGCTATTTTACAATTGATTGTGTATTAATTCGCTGTTTAGAGCGTCCTCGGTTTTGTGTGAAGTGCATTTGTGACATTGCACCATGATCACGTTTTCCAACAAACAATTTCTACAATTTATAGAACTGATATCTGAACAACGTGACTTGTATGATCCAAATAGCCCTTATTATAAAAGTAAAAACAAGCGAGCAAAAATATGGGAAGGAATTGCGACTAAATGTAATAAAAAAAGTAAGTAGAAACATTATTTGTTAAAAAAGGCTTTTAAAATGTTAAGCGAGAAAAAAAAAATGACGAAAGACTATGTTTTTGAAGACTATGGGTACCTATACCTACATACCTCCATGTTTTAATTTTTTTTAATTACTACAGATGACTAAAACCAAGCAAGTTTTTTGATTCCAATCGCGGCAGTTTTATGTTAGTTATATGTATACTAGCTTTTGTCCGCAACTTCTCTCGCGTAGAGGTCCGCAATTATCCCAGGGGAACGTATGTAGGTACTACCCGGATAAAAGTATCCCTATGTCTTAATCCAGGTCTTGGTATATCCGTGTGCTTAATTTCATCCAATATTGGTATGAAAAGGTAACAGACAGACAGACAGAAATTAGTACCTATGTATTCGGGATTGGCCGAAATTCGTTTCACCAAACTTCGGCGGTTTGAACCGAACTTCGGCATTCGGCCGAAAGTCGGTCAAATGCCGAAAATTCTATATAAGAAAATATTAAGAATTTAAGTTATCTCAACTGTTTTGACTAAAATAATAAATCTAAACTGGTAGAATAAAATCATAAACATTAATTTATATTTTTGTTGTTTGTTAGTGTGTTACTTATTTAACAATTTTATTAAATATATTCTAAAATTTATCAGAATTTTGACATCTAAACATTGAAATAATTATCGCCAAAATCACTTTTTTAACTTTATAAAAGTGTTAAAGCGCGGTGAAAATAACCGAAGTTTGGCTGAACTTCGGCCATCGGTATTTTCATCGAATGTTCGGCCGAAGTTCGTATTCGGTTCAAACCACTTTCGGCCCATCCCTCATCAGTATTGAAGAATGGTTTACAGGTTTAGTATGGATGGATTTACGTAGTATACATATTAAATTGAAAAACCAAAATCTTGTGTTACAGGACTTACAGGCAATACGTGCAAAAATCTATGGAATAAACTTAAAAGAAGTTATGTCCGTTTTAAAAAAAATGGTAGTGTTGTTACCAAGCGCACGTTTGCTAAATCGAAAGTATTTGAATTAATGACTTTCTTAGATGTTAAAAAATAAAAAGGCAATGAAAAGAAACCACAAGGCAATGAAAATCAACAACAAAGCAATGAAAATCAACAACAAGGCAATAAAACTCCACAACAAAGCAAAGAAAATCAACAACATGGGAATGAAAATCAACAACTAGGTAATGCAAATCTACAACAAGACAATGAAAAGAATCTTGGCCCAAAAAACAAAAACGCAGTTAAAAAGCAACATGGCATTCAAAATAAATCAACAGAAAAGAGTGCACCATCGGACTCCAGTAATGCACTACAATACGCTATGCCGTCTGTCCAATTGAACATCAGTGGCGTTGAAGTAAATCTTGGCCCAAAGAATAATGAGGAAACCCCTCAGTCATTTCACGAGAACTTCCCGGCTGCTAAGCCAAAGCCACAGTCTTGGCCTCAATAAAGGCAAAACGAAGATACATCAACGGGAGATGAATTAGGCCTTTTTTCTACCCAAGTTCGGACAATTTTGGTAAACCTGCCGTGTGAGTTACAGATTAGGGCACAGGAAGAAGTGTTTCAAGTCCTCACTAAATACAAGAAATTGGCTCTCTTGTCTATGAGTGTCAGCGAATCTTCTAGTACTAACACTGAATAATTACTACTTACGTACATACATAAACTCACGCCTTCTTCCCATGGGGGTAGGCAGAAACTACAGAACGCCACCTGCTACGATCCTTACATACTCCTTTTGCATCGTTTACATTCATACATCTGGTCATACACGCACGCCGGCGCCGGTTGCGAGTACTACGCACCTGACCTTTCTGAAGAACATCAGCAATAAGATCACTATAATAATATGTATTCCTAGGGCGTCCCCTCCCGGCATTTCTTTATACCTTATACCTTTTGTTAGTCGACTTTCATTCATCCTCTCAACATGACCAAACCATCTAAGCATATTCTTTTCAATTTTTGTCACTACATCTTCTTTTAAACCGCACCGTTGCCTTATCACAACATTCCTTTGTATATCATATATAGTCACACCACACATGCTTCGCAAGAAACGCATTTCCACAGCATTTATTCTACTTTCATGCTTCTTTTGCCACACCCAACATTCACTTCTATATATAAGCGTAGGCACCAGCACACCATTGTGAACAGCCAGTTGGGCCTTTTTGGACATTAACTGGTTGGTCACAACTGCATGTATAGCACCATTCACTTCATTTCCCGCATTTACTCTCCTTTCCACATCTTCATCTATCTTTCCATCCCTTGTAAACAGACTCCCCAAATATACAAACTCACTTACTTGCTCCACACTTTTATCATTTATTTTCACATCACACATCGATGCGTCCTCTTCTCTTTCAAATACCATGACCTTCGTCTTATTCACATTTATATTCATCCCTTTCATCTTATATACTTCATCCATGACAGTAACCATGTCTTGCAACTGTTCTGCTGACGATGCAAGTAGAACTTGATCATCTGCGTAGAGAAGGCATTTGACAAGCAAATCATTCATCCTCAATCCGCACTCACCCTCTTTCAAATTTGTCAGACAACTATCCATGTACAAGTTAACAGCCATGGTAACGCTACACAACCCTGTCTAACACCCCTCGAGATGCAGAACCAGTCCGTGTATGCCCCATTTATCCTAACACAAGCACTGGAATCCTTGTATAAAGATTTCAGTGCCCGTACCAGTGGTTCTGTTTTGTTCCTCGACCATATACATTTGACAGAACAAAATAAATTACAATATTGAGGTCATATCTACATAATTTGCAAGTTTGCGTTAGAAAAATGAAAGAAAAAATGGTTCAGTTCTCATAGTCTAAATAACCTCAAAAATTAAAGCCCTGGTAACTCGTTGTAGTTCGGCTCCCTTAGTTACCTCCGAAGCGGTGCTGTGGACTGCTGCGCGGGCCGGCTTATTTTGACACTGATGTTATATCGGAATTCTTTGTTTAAACAAAAAAAATGTAGGCATTATTGTAATGTTTTTAGTCTTATGGTGTATTAATCTGGTATTAAATATCTGTAATGTGATGTGATATACAGTTACACACGCAGGTGTACCATTATTATTTGGCAATAGTAAACACTAAGAAGAGTGGTAAATATTCCGAAGTGAAGCCGATAGGAATCGGGTTGTATGAAGACTACGCCCCTGGTGGTCACACATTAGAAACTATTTATTAGTATACTTAGCATAATCAGCTTAAACTCAAATTTTTAACTTTGGGACAGAGGCCTCCTCTCTGTCAGAGGGAGAGGGCCATAATCCACCATGCGGGCTCAGTGCGGGTTAGTGGATGTCACATGCCTTCGAATTTTTGGTTCTAGGATGTGCCGGTTTCCTCACGATGTTTTCTTTGATGAGAGTTGTTGGATTTTGAGAGTTTGTGTTTATTGATTTGAGAGAAAGTGGGCGATGTAATAAATTTTTGCAGGCAGTTTGAGTACTTTATGCGGCCTATGCAAATGTCCTTTCTTTGGTATTGTTCACCAAGTCGTTGAGCTCCGAGTTGAAATACACGATTATACTGACAAATGCGTGCACTGTCTGGTTAGGTCCACTTCAATCTGGCTAGCTCCAGATTGAAGTGGACCTAACCAGACATATATTGATATAGTTTTGTTTGAATAAGAACATAATGTAATTAACGTTGTAATTTGTTTCCAGGATTTATTTGAAGCGGAGAAGAAGGAAATTCTGAATAGGCTGGCGAACTCACGGAAGGAAGTTGTCAAGGCGAAAGGGTGCTTACATAAACAAACAGGTTTCCGGTACAGACAAACCCGTGCGGGTCGGTACCGATCGGTGCAGGGTTATTAGGTAGTCGACACCAACAAGTTTAAATCTGTTTCTTTATTTATTTATAGTTAATTAAAACCGTACAAGACCAATTAAATTAATTAACATAGAAACATAAAAATATGATTAATATTAACAATTTTGTTGTTTATACATAATTTAATTAAAACTAACATGGAATAGTGGACTCCCTTGCATATTTTCTCTCACAGAACACCAGACATATACGTGTAATTTTACTCCATTCATCCGCAAACACATTACATTCAGGGTTGGCAGTCAGAAGGGCGTTGAGCATCTTCAAAGTACGACACATCTTATATAAGTGGGCACATAAGATAACATGGGAATATTATACCTGCACCGATCGGTACTGACCCGCACAGACTTGCTTGTACCGTTAACCTGTTTATGTAAGCACCCTTGAAGCACTCTTAGCCAAGAAGACCAACAAAGATAAAGACGAGATCAATAGAATAAAGCGAGAGATACATTCGCAGGTAATTCGTCTTCAAATATGCCATTTTGCTGTCAAACAAAATTAAAATTGAACTGTGCTGGTACAGTCGACCTCGATCGTGTTTGTCTTACCACCCTAAGGTTGAATATCACATGCACGTCCTAAAACGTCTAGGCCTATTTTTGTTGAGACCAATGTGACAGATTGCTTCAACCATAATGAAGTGTCAATTTACTGGGAGTTATGGTGAAAAGTGGTAAATTGACAAGTACGCGGTGGAGCGTTCATATGACCGCGCAGCACCGCGCGTCGCCACGCGGTGGGGGCATTCACATGACCGCGCAGCACCGCGCGTCGCCACGCGCTGGGAGCGTTCACATGACCGCGCAGCACCGCGCGTCGCCACGCGGTGGGAGCGTTCACGTGACCGCGCAGCACCGCGCGTCGCCACGTGGTGGGAGCGTTCACATGACCGCGCAGCACCGCGCGTCGCCACGCGGTGGGGGCGTTCACATGACCACGCAGCACCGCGCGTCGCCACGCGGTGGGAGCGTTCACATGACAGCATTGTACGCGAGCCAGTCTGGCATCAACATTGATTGAGAATGGATGTGGAGGTGGCAATTTGCTTACGGATTTTATACCGAAAACTGAGACGTCGCAGAAGACAACGACGATACTGAGTGCATCCTATTTTAAGTGAAATACTTTCTTTAAGCCTTTTTGTCACTTTATATCCCGACCTGAGACTTCACGAATAATTTTTTTTTTACCATTTCAGGATGTCGGTTGCATCCTTTGAATCGTTTGATCTTGTACCGTGCGGTTAGTAGTACCGCGCGGTCATATGAACTTAGCCTAACAGTGACGATGGAATTGGTAGATGTTGGTATATAATAGTGCTCCAAGGATCTTTTGGCGCCTGAATCCTGTATGAGGGGCGAGGGGGGCATGAGGCGTTGTTAGTAAACATTAAAATTTGTGCTAAACATTCGTGAAATTGTCACAATTGTATTGATTAAACAACATGGCGGCGTTACGTCGTTGTCGTCGGCATATCGCGCCGATATTTTTGCGTCTGTGCGAACGTCTGCTTATCGTCGAAGTTTTTGAAAGAAAACTTTTTCATCAAAGAAGCAGAAACTAGCCTTCATACCTCTCTCGAGCTATGATTTCCTATACAATGTCAGCTGACAAATAAGTCAGTGACAAAAACAATGCAAGATTAAACCCAAAAATAAACCAAAATTCAATGTTCTAAATATTCATTATATGTAAGCTAGAAGAAGCTTTGAAACGACAAAGGCAACGTGACTATCACACAACCAATTTTTTGTTCACAAAATCTCAAGTGACTATGTTTCGTCCACCTCGTAACCTCGGAAGGCTTTGGGGGCCTTATGTGATGGCGAAACTGATGCAACCCACACATCTGATGCGGCAAAAACCGCCGATACGTGGATTCAAGAACTTCGTGATGAACGATACTCTGGCGCAGATCGAGAAAGAATGCGAGAGGTTCTGTCCGGTACCTCGGTTCCCGATACAGAAGGTCTGTGGTTGATAAATGAGTGCTGCGTGGTATGCTATAGAGTTAGATATTGTTATCCATACTATACTTATATACAGGGTGTAAGGGACAGCCCTCCGCAAACTAACAGGGTACATTCAGCTCCTTATTTTGAATCATATTATTATTATTTTATTTATTCAATTTGGCAACATTGGTCCACTGGTTAGTAAAAAACTTATCAACTAGGGGTATTACTTATTAATATTATAAACATTTTTTCACGAGCAACCGGACAGAGTGCCTCAGTATTGGTGCATCATGTTGTTCGGCTAATGTCCTCAAAATACTGTTGCTGCTAGCCCTAATTCTACTTATTAAGGATGCGGTCTTTTTCCTCGTAATAGCATAAAAGTCGTCAGTTCGTGCTACAGCAAACATGCTAGACGCGCTGCAGAACCGGGGTAGCCTCAACAGCACCCTGAAGCCATTATTATATTGCACACGCAGAGCATCTAGAGCCCTCCGCGTACAGTTGACCCACAAACGGCCCGTGTAGAACGCTTGACAATAAGCTTTAAACAGATTTTGATTATGATTTTGACCTCGTTACTACAACGAGCTAATCTATGAGCCAACATGTTGCATCTGGCTGCTAGTGCTCTGCGCTCACGATCTCTGATCGAGAACGAGATCTGATCCTTGAGGTCCTCAGTGACATAGTGTCCCAAGTATTTAAACTGGGTGACCCTTTTAAGTGTTCGTCTGTTGAGGGATATTGAGGGCTCGTAGTTTAGATGTTTCCCGGGGGCACCAAAGATCAGGTATTCACTTTTAATTACACTGTATAACAGGCCGTGAGTTGCCGCATACCTTTCACAGACGTTCAACATCTCCCTGATTGAGCCAGCCGTTGGACCCAGCAGCACCATGTCGTCAGCATAGCTTAAATTATTGACGCTAGCGCCATTTATTTTGCACCCAACTGGTCTGCTGCTGAGTTCAACGATCAACTCATTTACACACACGTTGAAGAGCAAGAGCTTAGGTGAGGTTAACCCCCCCTGTCTCACCCCACACTGCAACCTGTACGCTTTAGACAGAACGTCTCCGCAACGAACTTGGTTTAACTGGTTAGAGTACCAGTACTGGAACAGACCCGTCAACTCAGGTGGTACACCCGCTCCTCCGAGCTTCTTCCAAAGGACATCATATGATGACACAAGGTCAAATGCCTTTGAGAGATCAAGGAAGCAGGCATACACGGGAGTACTTCTATCCTTATAGTATTGGACCGTCTGCTTTAGACAGAGGATAGCACTCTCAGTGGAAAATCCAGGCCGGAACCCAAACTGTGCGTCATGTAAAGTTATCCATTTGTCAAGTTCCTTGTCAAGCAGACCGTCCAACACCTTGGCAATTACAGTGGCCAAGGATATCGGTCTGTAATTCGCCTTGTCCGATACATCCCCAGTTTTATCTTTCACGATTAGTACCACTATTGTTTTTAACATATCGGATGGAAGGTATGAGTGGCTAACGCAAAGCGTGCAAAATAGCGCCAGCACTCTAGGCAGATGTCCCCCGGCACACCTGAGGTGCTCGATGCTGAGACCATCGTGACCTGGAGACCTCCCCTTAGCCATCTTGTCGATTAATTCAGCTACCTGCTTGGCAGAGAAACGGATCGGTTCATAATCACGACTAGTCTCCCCATCGATCACTCCCCGAGCCGGCCCAAGTGGCGATTGTACCATAAAACGATCTTTGAACATGCGGGCTATGTCCTTCGGTGAACCACATTCCCCCACACTTACAGGGCGGCTCGGCCCAACTCGCAGCTTATTGGTCGACTTCCAGAACTTAGAAAAATTTTTGGATGCTCGGTGCGACGCTAATATGTCCATTTTAATGTGATCTTGGTGATTTTGGCACCATTTAAGCCTACCCCTAAATTTCTCTGACTGTCGCATTTCTTCCCAAATTCTACCAGACATTGGCTTATTATAGAACAGCCAAGTCTGGTACCTAGACCGAGCCTCACCATAAGCGCCCCGCACGTGTTTGTTCCAGCCTGCCACTTTTCTTACCTTTTGGGGTTGCTTGTCGTCCCAGGCCTGCACAGCAGCCACAGACAAAGTATTTACAATATTGCCATACATATGATCTAGAGCACGCCTGTGTTCTACAACATGACACATACTATCTCCACACTTCTCAAACAACTCAGGATAGTGGATATTCCTCAACTCCTTCTAACATAGATCCCGATACCAATCTATTTCCACCTTATCGCGCTCCCGCCATAAAACTTTGTTCTGTGCTTTAGTTTCCCGTGCCAATTTTGGCACAATTATATTTAAATCGCACTCAATTATTAAGGGTAGATGATCTGACCAATAGGTATCGAGATCCACGATGACATTTGTTACAGTGTGCCACGCTGACTTTGTAACGATACAATGATCCAGCCATCGCTGACTACCATTTATGTCACTGACATATGTAAAAACGCAATACCTAATTTTTCTACATCAGCGCATATCCACTGATGATCTTGACAGTAGTTAAATAGCTCAGACCAAAACGGCTGATGTGGATGAGAATTAAAGTCTCCTAACATGAATATTGTTTCAGTGTCATTGCTTTCCACAATGGCACTGATTTCACCTAAACAGTTTGTGTATTCTAGGAGATTTTGTGAGTTGTCCGTCGGCATGTAGACACTAAATATTATTACAGAGCGATTGTCACTTAATGTTGCTCTAATGGTCGCTAGCCTGTTACTATTACAGTTGATAACACTCACCGTTTTAAATAGTCCTTTGCGCCACAAAATGGCCACTCCCCCATAAGGACGCCCTTTAAGAATACCTGCGGATGTATCTACCGCAGACTTCCCCGTGTATTGTCTTTATGTATGGTATTGAGAATGTGCACATCATGGGGGAGGAGCCAAGTCTCTTGAAGCGCTAATACATCTGCAAGCTTATATAAATCTCAAACACTGTCTAATGACCTCTTTAAAGATTTACAATTAAATGTAACAAACCTGTTTGAACACACTTTTTTCAAGCAACTATCCATTATGGTTGTTCCTGAACGATACCCGAATCAGAGTTTACACTAACTCTGTCTTTAACTCTTTTCGCTGTTTTTATTCCACCGGAAATATTCTCAGGACAATTTTCATTTTTTTTCTCGTATTTTCAGTTACTTTTCCTTTATTTCAATGTAAAATTACATTCTCTGTACGCAGCACTCCATTTATGTGAAAAAAAACAGCTAAAATAAAAAAAATCAGTAATGGATGTTGAAATACTTGGCGGCCGAAGGCTCGCTGCGCTGCCGTTCGCTACGCGCGTTTTGCCACGGTAACAATACATTGCGTGTGAGGTAATAAAACAAATTAGTTTTATTGGATTCCCATAACCTTTCTGAAATTATTTCATGTACCGGTCATATTAGTATGATATACTGAATTCACCCCATCAGTCTACGGAAGGCTGTCCCTTACATCCTGTATAAATGCAAAAGTAACTCTGTCTGTCTAAGTAACCTTTTCAATCCTTAACGGCTTAACGGAATTCGATGAAGTTTGATAAGTTTGACAGGTAGACCATGGCCTGTGCTAGAATGTTGGATAGGTAGGTACTTTTTATCCCGCTAGTACGTTCCCGTGGGACAATTTCCGACTTCCACGCGGTTGATGCCGCGGACAAAACTAGTTATATTATAACAATGTGGTATTGCCATGGTGTTGATTTCCGTGTAAAGAATATGACTTAGGTCACTTAGTGCTAGACGCAACACTGTAGGTACTTACCTACACTAGCTGTAGATGAGCTGTAGGTACATACACTAGCTGTAGATGAGCTGTAGGTACATACACTAGCTGTAGATGAGCTGTAGGTACATACACTAGCTGTAGATGAGCTGTAGGTACATACACTAGCTGTAGATGAGCTGTAGGTACATACGGCTGCATATCAAGCTATACATTTTCAGTACATGTTGACCTCTCATTGTATCGGGAAAGCTTGATATGTATTAACTTTAGTTATCCAAAGGCTAGGCTAGTGCCTAGCTAAGTACCTGTAAGTTAAATTTTACCAGTAACCAGTCATGTATTTTCTTTCTTTCTTTCTAAATCACCACTTTGCAATTCGTAAAAGTCTAGTCTAGAAAATCAAATCAAAATTTCTTTATTAGGTTAACAAAGATTCATAATGTTAGAAATACCTTATAGCTAGTATAAAAAGTGAGAGTGAACAGGCTTCTTCTGGGTAAGCTCGCTCCATCGTCGACTTTGTCTCTGTCATCTCTGACCTAGACTAGAGTCGAGAGCAAACCTATCTCAAATAAAAAAAAGCGCTCAACAAAGTGCAGCCTATTGTGTCCCCGTAGGTGACCGTAGTGGGTGCCGGAAGCGATGTGGGCCGTATCGCCTGCCTTTTCCTGAAGCAACAAAAAGTCGTCAAGCACCTGGCCATGTATGAGGAATCCCCCCAGTCGGGTGTTCTCGGCGTGGCTACCGATATTGCGCACATCGACACCAGCTGCGTCGTCACAGCTTTCCAGGGACGCATGTTCCTCAAGGACGCTCTGCATGTAAGTTATACAGAATCAATCCGCCCATTTAAATTCAAATGATGCATCTTATAATGAGTCATTTGAATTAAACCCATTATAGCAGGGGTTCCCAAACTTATTTTGTCTACTGCCCACTTTGAGAATAAATTATTTTTTAGCGCCCCCATTTTTTCACCTACTTAAAAACCACTACCTAGATGAAATTACAAATCGCCCCCCTAATCCTCGACACAACGCCCCAATTTTTTTCCTGGGTCTCTTACTGCCCCCCTTTAGGCCTGCAGCGCCCACAACCCGCGTTATCGCCCACTTTGGGAAAGGCTACATTATAGGAACCTACTTCACCTACTATTATTTCACCAACCCGTCTTGAGCAAGCGTGGTGATGGTGATATTGATTACCATCACCACGCTTGCTTGTGCCTTCTCTGAATGACAAGAGGCCTTTGCCTTGCTGTGGGACTAAAAGGCTGGTATTATTATTATATTAAGCTATATTGTATTTGATCCCTACTTTTGCAGCTGGCGCAACCAAACTACAGTCGTTCGACGTCAGCCAGTCGATATTGATCGCTTCAATTCGATAAGACCGACAATTAATCAGTATGGATGATCGTGACTAGTGAATGAAGGAATTCACTAGTAACACCATCGATTGATGTCAAAGGGAAACGGTCTACAAAGAGATTACGGCCTGAACGGATTAACCGTAGTCTGCCTGCACGTACCTACCTGCTTGCTGTCTTGCACTACACTGGATCGGCCTGATCAGTCATTATCAGTGATTGACCTCAGTCTGCACCTTTAGCTAAATAAGCTTTTTAGAGCATCGTCTTGTATCTGTGAGACGATCTCTTTCCGAAGCTCGAAGTTTCGTATTAGCGCCGGCTACTGGATGGATTTCTTTATTTATCAAATCAGAACGACATAAAGTCAATTAAACTGATTAGAAACATAATAATGATACAATAAAAACATAAAGTATGCATTACAAATAGTGACTAACATAATATTAGCAACATAATCAATAAATTAAATTATTATTAACCCATTCACTCAGTCTTCTATCAAATCGCCAGGTATTCCAACATATTACCTTTCATTCATTACTGAAGAGATCCAGTCAAGCACTATATTCAAGGTCCTCTCCTGGAATCTAGTCCTGGACTGGATTGTTGAGTGCGTTCAGAATTCGCGGAATGGGTAATTATGTTCTTGTGACCTACAGGAAGCAGACGTGGTCCTGATCTGCGGCGGGTCGTACCTGCCGCCGCCATACTGCTACACGCTGGACCGCGACCTCTTCTTCCGGAACATGCAGCACGTGCGCACAGCAACGCTAGCGGTCGCGCAGTTCTGTCCGCATGCCATCGTGGCGGTCCAGACGCCGCCGGTCGACTGCAACTTTGCGCTTTGTGTTCATGTTAGTTGATCAGATTTATTTTAGTTATCTGAGAGAACCGAGTCTTTGGGCACTACGATATGATTTCATTGGCGACACTTTGGCTATACAAGTGGGTAGCTGACTAGCTGTTACTTTGAGCCGATAATGTTTAAATGAGTCACCTGTACTCTACTGGTTAAGGTCCACTTGCACGTTTAGTCGGGTTAAATGAATAGATGTAGAGTTTGTAAACTTGGAGTTAAGTAATTAACATTTTAACTCTTATTACGCGTTGCGTCACTAAAACGTAACACCGGGTTAGATAACCTGACGATTGCAGTTCAATCGACGAAACATAAAACAGGACTGCAGTTTCTATGGCCTGATATGTAATCCGACCAAAAATGAATAAACGAAAAATGAACGGAAATTGTATACCCATCTCTTACATACAATACTACATAATACGTAATACTTTCTTGTCTTTAATTTTTTATCATGAAATTAAATTTTAATCGATTGTATGTGGTTTCCATGGAGACTTAGTTTATTGATTGACAAAAACGTCAGGTATGGAAAATATGTTTTAAGTTGTTTATAATTTGTATTTATTTTTATGAGTTCATGAATATATTGCCTGCTGATATAGCACCGAATTTTCACTTACTATAACGTCGAACAAATAAAATACAAAATAAGTTATCAGCGGGACCTCATAACGTCAATTTATTTTGACACTACCTTCTGCCCGCGGCTCCGCCCGCGTGGATGTCGGGATATATCCCACGGGAACGTACTACCGGGATTAAAAGTACTCTATGTTCCGTAATACTCTATTGGTTTACGCGGCGCTCGCCAGAAAGCTCCCAGTCGGCATGATTTTTTCCAACATCTTCAACAATCACCATATGCAAAATGTTAATGAATTATACAGCTAAACAAACCCTCCTCGTGAATCATTCCGTCCATTGGCGAAAACCGGATGAAAATCCGTTCGGTAGTTTTTGAGTTTATCGTGTTCAGACAGACAGACGCGGCGGGAGGACTTTGTTTGGTTAAAATTATGCTGGTTACGCTCCGCTCGAATAACAAATAAGAAATAACTTTTGACCGAGTGGACCGATTTGAATAAAAACTTACTTATTTATAAAAAAAAAAAACAATCGACTTCCAAAAAAATAAGACTACAAAGTGAAAAATAACTTTAATTTCGGAAGTCGGTGTCCTTGGTTTAGTATTTTCGTTTTTTGTCACCGACTTCCGAAATTAAAGTTGAGGAGCTCGTGGCTAAGTAATAACAGCCGCACGGGTCGATCCAAAAGGTTAAGCTACGCTTGCCGGGGTTGTCCGTGGATGGGTGACCATCTTTACATACCGAGACTCCTCCGTGCCTCGGAAAGCACGTTAAGCCGTTGGTCCCGGCTGTCATTCGTAGATCTTTGACAGTCGTTACGGGTCGTCAGAAGACCGAAAGTCTGACAACCAGTCTTACCAAGGGGGTATCGTATTACCTAGGAACTGGGTTGTGGAGGTCAGATAGGCAGTCGCTCCATGTAAAATATTGGTGTTCAGCTGCATCCGGTTAGACTGGAAGCCGACCCCAACATAGTTGGGAAAAGGCTAGGCAGATTGATTGACTTCCGAAATTAAAGTTATTTTTCACTTTGTAGTATTTTCTTTGGAAGTCAGTTGTTTTTTTTTATAAATAATTTTTATTTTCCACTTTTTAGTTTTGGTTCCTACCCCTCCCAAATTCGTATACCACTACTTGCTAAGTAAATAACAGTGACAGGAAATTATTACAACATCATCAACATACACTATATGGAAAAAATACGTATTATTGAAGCTAACTCAAAAATCACTCATCAGAATTTGACCAAATTTATATGCGACCACCTCCGGAGTTAAATAAAAACTTTGGAAAAAGGCAAATATATGTCGCGCTAAGTCGTGTCAGAAGTTTGGAAGGCATAGTTTTATTATCAGGTTTAGACCCCGTCGACAACAAATGATTAAATCAATAAATACATCTAAACGAAATAAACAAATACATGGGGTGGTACAGAAGGTATAAGACAATCACCACACACACACACCGCTATAACATACTCACAAACCCACTTTAACTCCTCAGGCACGCACACTTTCACACGCCGTATTCTTAGCTATGTAAGTATAGATTTAAATTGTAAATCCTTAATTGGCTGTAGGATCAGTTAAAATAGTTTAGGTTAAGATTGTAAAGAGCTGTGTATTTTGTAATAAATAAATAAATAAATAAATAAAATAAAATCAACCACACGTCGACACATCGTTGACGAAATCTGTCTTCTGACAATCAAGGCCACACAACATACGACTCAAGTAGCGCAATTTGATGCATATTACCATTAAATCTTCAAACGTCGATCGCACACCATGTGTGCAGATAACAATAGATTTTTAATTGTGTCTGCTAATTGGCGTGCGACAGGTTCAAATCATTTATAGCCAGAGTGCATCTCATGACAATTCCAATAAGCCCAAACACGGCTAAGATACATTGTTTTATTACCGAGTTCCGGTGCCCCTACCTTACGGCTTCATCATCAGATCAGTTCGATGATACCATTTTCACTTAATTTGCTTCGTCATAGTCCCTTAACTATCTTAATCGAGATATCTTATCGCCACTCGTGAAATACTACATCACACACACACATTACTACATTGAGGAGTTCTCGTGGCCATCTGTGGTCTTCTTCATCAGTTCCGCTTCACCAAATGATACTTTTTGAATGCTAATGCTAAACTTTTTGATGAAAATACCAAAATCGCTATGTATATGCCTATAACATTTGAGGAGTTCCTTCAATTCATCATGGATCCTATCATCAGAACTGGATGTTGATAAAAATGAGACCAATCTGGAAGTCTGTGCTTTCAAATACAAAAAGAATTTTCCAAATCGGTTTTTAAATGACCGAGTACTGAGGTAACAAACATTTAACAAAATTTAAAAAAAAACTTACAACCGAATAGAGAACCTCCTACTTTTTGAAGTCGGTTAAAACTAAAGACTGAAATGTTACCTCAAGAAGTCAAGATACGAACTATGGCTAAATTTCCAATCCCTTTTTCTTAAAAAGAGGTACACAATTTTTTTTAATATTATTTGTGATTTTTAAAATCAACCTCTATTTTACCCCTTAAGGGATGATTTTTCAAAAACGCTGAACCATATAATTCTTTATTTCCTACCAAAAGCATACATATGAATTTTCATATCCCTAACTTAAGAAATGCTGGGCTTCCCATACAAACTTTCATCCCCTGTCACCCCCTGTAGGATTATTTTTGAGACAAAAAGTAGCTTACGTCCTGCCCCAGGATGCCATCTATCTCCTTGCCAAATTTTATCCAAATTCGTTCTGTGGTTTAGGCGTGAAAAGGTAACATACAGACAGACAGAGTTACTTTCGAATTTATAATATTAGTATGGATGGATATTTACAAAAAATGTCTCAGGCTATTTATAAATTAAAATCATAATTAAGTGTGAAATACGTATTTATTTTTTCATTTTATCAAATAACATACAATAATAGTCCAAGAACAACAACAATTATCTATGCTTACATATAAAACAATTCTTAAAAAAATCATACAAAATAAAAATAAAAAATTTGTAACTACAATAATGTTATATTTAATATATAAAATTAAAACTATTACACCACCATTCTCCAATTCGGTGGAATCTTCTGATGATGAATAATCCCCCTCACTGAATTCGCGAACTGATGTTGATCGGGTTGGAAAGGAAGGTGGTACAATGAACTTCTGGTGGTAACACAGTTAATTTCCTTCGCGGTAATTCTCTGAATGTATTTATTACAGGATCGGACGTAATCAAAAGCATTCTCAAAAGATCCGTATTCGTGGCACAGCGTGATCGTTTCCTGGTATGTCGTTCCCAGAATCTACGACAGTCTTTATTTCGTACTTCCTGGGCTTCTTCGGAAAGCTGTCCAATAGGAAGAAGGCAAGATTTAATGACTTCTGCACTGTGTACAAGAATTTTATGCACAGTAACAGGCATCGAATATCACGAATACAGATCCAGATATAACTTTCTTGTATCAACGCAAAACCTTTCAAATTCTTTAGAACTTTGTCAACCAACCGGATAACCGGATGACAAAGTTCTTAAAATTACATGAAATCTGCGTATAAGACACGTCTAATCCTGTAATTTCACTACTTAATTCTGCATTAGAAAAAATCTGCGTGCTGTGTTTCCATCATTCGTATTGCCATACCCAGGTTTTGGATTATCCACAATAAGACTCATGCGCTCTTTAAACGCTTTTTGGATCTCTTGTGAGCGTTGCTTCACAATAGCTTTATCGTTATCTCCCCTAACTTGCCAAGTTGTTATTTGTAAACGATAGCTGATGTGAAGTAAACATTCAAAAGTGCGGATCCATGCATGTACTCGTAAGGTAGATAAACCGAATCCAAAGCGTTCTTGGTTGCTGGAATAGTCCCTTGTCTCCTCGTTCATAGTAGACGGAGTGGCATCACAAATATAACACTTTTGTGTTGAACGTGTGTCTGTTAAGGCATTACACACTTTGCAATCAGTCATTGTCAACAACAAATCGTGTTTAACAGAGATTTGAGTTCCATCAACGTTTCATAAAGTTGGAAGTAGCTGACTTATTTCATCCAAAATTTTAGCAGTTTCTTCTTTCGTAAACTCATTTGTCTCGTTGGCAAAAATGAATTTAATAGGACGGCAATATAAGATAGAAGAAGGCCGTGGATTTTGCCAAATAATAGTTTCGCCGTCAAGGAGTCACAAATGAGTAGACGAACAGAAATTGGTCTGTAGCGTTGATGTTCTGAAACCTCTGTTTATACGTACTATGCACTAAACTCCCATCACAACCCCATTTGCTTAATAACATATAATATGAATGAAGTAACATACTTCTAACGACTTCGGACTGAGTTTCAACTAATCGTTCAGCCGTTTTATCTAAAATCGCCAGAATTTTAATCTCAGCTCGAGATTCAGTCACAGAAATAAGTTCGTCAGAAGGACAACAAGAAGTTTTGAACTTACCTAGGCTATAGAATGATGGATACACTTGATGTCCCGCTTTTATTGACCACTTTTTAGTCTGTTTCTACGAGTGAGAAGTAGATTTAGAGTCTACATAATAAGCTAAAGCTTCGTCTGGAGTTAATCAATCGCCTACTCTCTTCAGCACTTTTTTTTTAACTTTCACCGGCCACGACAACATCGACACTTCGAATTGGTTTTGCAACACTTCGATGCCCTTCTTGACGCCCTAAAGAACGAACCCCGATGGTGTTGAAGGGCACGGCTGGTTCACACACACAAACATTTCGATTCCGACTCCTTCTTAAAACACTTAGAAGATATTCACTTTTCGTTAAATTTTGACGAAAGGCTCGAAATTTTCATTTTGAGTTTCCTCAGGGATTTCCTCGGTTTCCATAAACCTTAGAGCCCTCTCCGCAACCGAAACCTATAAGTATTTGGGTATGTCGGAAGCGTTGGGCATTAATGCTGCTGACATGAAGCAATCGTTGAAGGAGCGCTTCTTTGGCCGCCTGAAGAAAGTATTTAATAGTCTTCTATCAGGCGGAAACAAGGTGCGCGCCTTCAACGGTTGGGTCATGCCGGTTTTGATGTACTCTTTCGGCATACTCAAATGGACTCAGACCGAACTAGACGCCCTGGATAGGAGGGTCCGTACGCTACTGACTGCATATCGAATGCATCACCCGCGATCATCGGTAATGAGACTGTATATCCCGCGAAAGTGTGGAGGTCGAGGCTTTTTAAATGTCAAGACCCTCCACAATCGTGAGATATGCAGTCTCAGGGAATATTTCCTTGAAGCCGACGTGGGGATGCATCGAGATGTGGTCACAGTGGACAAGGGCCTCACCCCGCTCTCCTTGGCTAAAGAGAACTGGCGCAAGCCTGTAGTGCTTGACACTAACGATCGCCTGGAGGTATGGCAGAGTAAGGAGCTTCACGGACGCTTTTTCCGGGCCCTACATGAACCCGATGTAGATTTCCTAGCGTCCGTAGCCTGGCTGCGTTTTGGTGACCTCTTTGGGGAAACCGAAGGTTTTGTCTGTGCAATTATGGACGAAGTTATCATGACGAACAATTACCGGAGATTTATTGTGAAGGACGGCACGGTTGACATCTGTCGGGCATGCCACCGTCCGGGAGAATCAATCCGACACATCATCTCCGGGTGTTCTCGTCTAGCTAACGAAGAGTACTTACATAGACACAACCTTGTAGCCAGGATTATCCATCAGCAACTTGCTCTGAAATACAGTCTCGTGGAATCGGAAGTGCCGTACTACAGGTATGTGCCCGACCCAGTTCTCGAAAATGGACACATAACATTGTACTGGGATCGATCCATCATCACTGACAGGACTATTGTTGCCAATAAGCCTGATATAGTGGTGGTGGATCGAATAGAGCGGCGCGCAATGATTATTGACGTAACTGTCCCGCATGACGGGAACCTCGTGAAAGCCGAGAAAGATAAACAAATCAAGTATCTTGACTTGGCCCGCGAGGTTGTCGACATGTGGGATGTGGACTCAGCGATCATTGTGCCGATAGTTGTATCAGCCAATGGCTTAATTGCCAAGAGCCTCGACCAACACCTAAGGAGGCTCTCGTTGGGCAGCTGGATTAAGGGCTTGATTCAGAAAGCGGTACTTCTGGACACGGCTCGCATTGTTAGGAGGTTCCTCTCTCTAGAGCCCTGACCGCCGGTAGCTTGGACCCTGTTCCCGATACCGGTGGGCTACTATTTTTTATATTTTTAAATGTTTTTTTATAATCTTTATATTCTAATATTTAAAAATATAATTTATATGTATTTATTTTAATAAAGGAAATAATAATAAAAATATTTATTTCATAAAACAAGAACACATTGCACTGTAGACATTGTAGATTATAAATTTTACATTTTTCACACTATAAGCACAATTATATAGACTCTATCCCTTAAACTAGGTCTAGCCTGTATCTTAAGAGATAGGGTTCAGCCATATGTATATACATATATAAAACTCAGAAATGAGTCCCGGTACGATCAAGGGAGTTATACATATGTTGTGGTAGCCCTCTATCTCTCATCCAAGGAAAAGGTTCCCGTTTTTACCCGAAGGGCGTGCTTTTGAAGATATAAGGGCTGGAAGTTTCGGCCTCTAGAAATTTGTAGAACAGTCCAGAACATTCGAGAGTATTCGAGAGCATTCCACAACGTTCTGGAATACTGTGGAATGTTCGGAAACATCCCAGATGATTGTGGAATATTCCAGAACAGTCTCGAATGTTGTGGAATTTTCTGGATCAACTCTCTGAGCGAAGCCGAGTACCCTAGCTAGTATTTTATAAAATATCTTTAATCTTGCATTTTGATATTGAAATCAATACCTATGCAAACTATGATGACGGCACGCTTTGGGTATAACACGGGCGCGAGCGTCAGCTGATGACAATCTGCGAACAGCTCAAGAAGCGTCCCACCCATACAGCACGCGAGTCTCCGTGTTCTATGCAAAGTCAAAGTCAAATCATTTCAATTAGGCACTTATGAAAATCAACATTTACAAGAAGATAAAGTTGATTCTAGTTACCCCTTCCAAAAGGTAGTTTCGTATGGAGAAGAATGGACAAGAAAGTTCATAATTAGGTTCTCTTTTAAAATGTTACTGGTCGTTTTCTATGAAAAAAAGCTGGCAGAAAACTCTAATAATAATTGGCTTTTACAATGTTTTCAAATAACACTATTAATGGTATGGGAGAACAGTGTACGCCTGTGAACAACCATCGAAGCATCTACATATGAGTCTACAAGGCCTATAACGTTCTAACATTCACAAAATGGAAAATAATATTTAAAAAAGAATAGAAAACAAAAACTCCGACACATGACAGGCAAAACGTATACATTTAAACGCTTCTTTCTTATTCATACACTATGTGTCGTATTGTCGCCAGCAGCGGCGAGGCGCATGCTCACTCGGATGAGGCGGGCGGCGAGTTCCCGGCGCTGGAGCGCGAGCTGCGCCTCAAATGCCACCACGCCGTGTACGCGGCGTTGGAGAAGCACGTGCGCAATGACCAGCACCACCAGATGAAGGCGCTGTCCGTATGTACAGTCAAGTTTCTTTTATTAAGTCAGCTCACATAATACCTTTTGGAGCTACGACACTGAGCACGTAGACTATTGCATAGAAAAGTATATTTAACTAGCTGTTGCCCGCGGCTTCGCCCGCGTGGATGTCAATACTTTCCTATTTGAATCGGATTTTGTTCACAGTTTCTTGGGTTTTAATTTTTTGCCGCGGACCGCCATTTATTTACTTATATATACTTTGTTGTACACCAGATCATACATTACATAAAGATAGATTTTAAACTACAAAATATACAATTGGCGGCTGTTACATAGCAACACTACCGGCCTGGGCAGTCTATGGCAGAGTTGTCTATGGCCTGGTATAATGACACGCACGTTGATCTTAAGTTATAATAAACTATTCTGATTCGCATTAATCCTGTTATTGTGTGGTTCCTAATTGATCCTCAAGACGTAAACCCAACAGCGGCCTTATCGCATACTGCGATGTCTTCCAGGCAACCTTGGAATGGATATTAATTTTCTGGACATTAAATGGGGTTGTTCTTGGTGCAAATAAAAAATATATAAGCTAATTCTTTTTCTAAAATAAAAGTAGCTTAAGGTAGTCCTTATAACATCAGATATCTGGTTTGTGAGTCTGTACTGTTACCCCACAGCATGACCCCATAGCTGAGCCATGCTTGGGCATATGCGTAGTAAGTAACAAGTGCAGTTTGAAGGTTTGTAGTTTTTTAATATCGCGTAAGGCGTATGAGAATTTTGATAATTTTGCTCTTATTTTCTGTATGTGGGATTTCCAATTAATGTGGGTATGTATAGATAAACCGAGTAGAGTAAATTCGTTGACTTGTTCTATTTTTGTGTTATTAAACGTGAAATTTAGTTTTAATGAGGACTTTTGATGGGGATGAAATGTAATTAATTTAGTTTTTGTGAAGTTAATTTCTAGATTATGATTGTCCATCCAGTTTACAGCTGTAGAAAGAAGAGAGTTTAATTTGGCGTTTATATTGTCATCAGTTTGGCATGAGGTACCTAAGCAAAGAGATATCGTCTGCGAAGAGGCCACAAGGTCCGTTTATAGTTTTAGGAAGGTCGTTTATATAGATTAGGAACAAAAGGCAACCTATTACACTACCTTGGGGAATTGACGCCTGTCGGATCTCATTTTAGTTATTTCGTTTGTGTTGTGATCGAAGTATTCGATTTCTACCAGTTGTATCCTATCCTTCAGATATGAAGCAAACCATTCATGAGCTTTTCTTCGTATTCCTATCCCATGTAGCTTGTCTAACAAAATGTTAAATTTCATCTTATCATAGGCTTTGGCCATGTCGAGCAGCATACCTACAGCGTAGTTTTTATTATTAATAATAGTTAGAGCCTCTTGTACGTATTTGTAGACTGCCAACGTTGTAGACCTGTTTTTACGGAAACCGTTTTGGCAGTCGTCAAGTATTTTGTATTTTTCGCAAAAAGTATACGCGGTCACACATAGCCTTCTCAAAGATTTTAGACGCAGTTTGTAACAGTGCTATAGAGCGATAATTATTTGGGTCGGTTTTAGAATTTTTCTTGTGTATGGGTTTTATCAGAGCGTGTTTAAGTTGATTGGGAAAGGTTCCTTCTTCAAACGATTGGTTAACTAACTTATAAAATGGTAGGGTAAGTTCATCTGCACATTGCTTAAGTAAAAATGGGGGAAGTTCGTCTAGTCCATAGCTCTTTTTATTTCGTAGATCTTTGATTATTCTGTTTATTTCATAGGGATCGACAGGACTGAGAAACATGGTGTTTTCTGTCGGGCACATCACGGGGGCTCCTTTTGCTAGAGAGGTTTTTTTCCCAATAGAAGCAAAGAAGTCATTAAAAATATTAGCTATTTGCTTAGGTTCAGTTAACAGCTCATTATTTTTATGTAATTTTATGTTAGCTTTTTCGTTTTTTATTGATTTATTTGTTCTTTCGGTTACTCCACATGGTTTTGACTTTATTAGTTGACTTTTTTATTTTGTTTATAAATTGTAGTTTTTTTCTGTTTTTATAGATTGCTTTAGAGTTTTTTCGTATTTTTTTATAATATTTCGATAATATGGGATTGTTTGTTTTAGTGGTAAGTATTTTGAGTAGTCTTTTATTTTTGCTGGATAATCTAATACCTTTAGTTAGCCAGTACTTTTTATATGCCGTTTTTATTTTTGTTTGTTTCAGCAGAATGCACTCGTTTAGAATTTTATTTAATGTGTTATTAAACGCAGAGTAGTTTTCATCTATGCTTTGATTTAATTGAATTATTTCATTCCAATTTTGATTCTTTAATTCTGATTTAAAGTTTTCTACATTTTGGGAGTTATATAATCGTTTTTTCGTGAACCAGTTTGTTTTTTTATTGCTGTCGTTAAGTAGTTTCATGTGAAAGATGGTCGCACAGTGATCGGAGAAGCCTAGTTCTTCAACGGTAGTGTGTTTTTATTATTAAAATTTGTGAAAATTAAATCTAAACATGTTGATGTAGTTTGTGAGATACGTGTGGGGACTTTAATGTGTAGCATGAATTTATGTTCCAGCATCAGATCTAAGAACAGATTAGTTTTTAAGCAGCTGTCTAAGTTTTTTATATTTAGATCTCCTCCTAATATCACGTTATATTTTAAATATTTATTATTATTAATATAAAACATCATTTCTTTTGATTGGCGAGTAAATACTTCCTCCTCTCTTCTATTCCAATAAATAGTAACTATAAGTACATTTTCCTTGGGTAATTCTATTGCACATAATTCTATACAATACTCATCAGACATATTACTAATATCACAAATTTCTTTGTATTCGAGATCGTTTTGGAAGAAGATACAGACGCCGCCACCTCCTCGAGTACGGCGACAGTAGGATGCTGCCATTTTGTAGCCGCTGAACTGAAGATGACTTAGTTTTTCTGGTGATAGCCAAGTCTCACTTAGGCATATAGCGTTACATATTGTTTTTTCATGGATGAAGGCTTCAAGTAAATGTTGTTTGTTATAGATGCTTTGTATGTTTTGGTATAGGATTTTAAAATGTTGTTCTGTGGTTTCGAAAGGAGTTATTTTTATTAAATTCGTTGTTATTTGGTTTGTTATATTGTGTAGGGAGGGTTTTCTCTTCGTTGTTTGCTTGTTCGTTACATACGTTGCTTTTACGGTATGTCGTCTCTGTCTCTCTGGTAGTCTTTTCACTTGTTAAAATCCGTTTCCCATCTATAAATAATTTATTATTTCGTATTACTGCATATTGTCCATTTCTTCGTGCTCTTAGCATTTCCTCACGCATTAATTTTCTTTCCTTTCGTGCATTTTCATTTAAAAATTCTGAGACATGTATGCTAGTTCCTTGAAAGTAGTGGCTATTCTCGACAATATATCTAGTCATTTTCTTGCTTAGAAGCTCAACAATTAGGGGTCTGCTTTTCGTGGTAAGTCTTCCTATACGTTTTGTTTCTTCTATGTATCCGTTTAGGTCTACATGCAGTATTTCATAAAACATTTCAATCAATCTGTTGTGTAGTTCGTTGTCAGACTCATTGTAGAATTCGGAGAAGCCATATATTACTATTTTCTTGTAGTCGTTTTCAGTTTCCTTGACTTCTGTAGTTGGTGGTCGAAATTGCATACTTTTTATTTCATTTTTCAGGGTTTCATTTTCATCACTTAGCTTTTGAATTTTTTTGTTTATTTCTTCTAGTTCTTGAGTTTTTTTTATCGTTTTGTTTGTATAAGAAATCAGTTTTTCCTTCAATATCCTGTTTGAGCTTGGTGATTGCTTTATTTATTTCAACTTCAATTGTTTTTTGCAGTTCTGATATTATAAATTTATTGTTTTCCTTTAGACGCTGTATTATAATTTCGCTCAAATTTTCTAGTGAGATGGTCGATGATATACCCGCGTTCATATTGAAGTTAATGTCTGAATCTTCTTGGTGAATAGTATCGCCGAGTAGGCATGAGTCATCTGTTATTGAGCTGTCATTGTTAAATATTGTAATTTTCTTTCTAATGGTGACGTTATTGTTGCTGGTATTTTCTTGGGGAGAATTTGGGAAATTGGTTTTTTTGTAGTCTTGAAGATTGTAGATCATATTTATCATGACAATAATAACAAACAAGCGTTTCCATGTCTGGTGGGGTTTGTTTACATCCTTTTTTTTTCGTGGATGGGAAATCATCAGATGACTTCTCCCGCTCTGGGCGTAGCGGGAGGGCGTGTCAGACTTTTACTGACTAAAACCCACCCGTGTTCCTTCTGTTGCCTGTGCCGGGGCCACGGTAACTCTTTCGAACATCCCGCGACCCCGGCTGTTTGTTTACATCCTGCACACTCAATCATAGATGACACCTGGAGATATTTATAATAGCGCCCTCTAGTGTGTAATGTCGTCGAACTCAATAAGTAGTTGAGGGTTGATAGCTGTCAATAAGACGATCAAAAACGAGCGATAGTGCTTTCGTTATTTGTCGCTAGATGGAGCTGTTAAGAATGCAGAATGATTTGCACTTTACTTATTAACTTTTTCCAAGCAAATTCGTAGTACAAATTTGAATTTTGGTCGTTAACGTTGACACAGTTTTTATTTTAGGTATTTCTTTACTTTACTTGTTAGATTTTAATATACTATAACTTCTGTCACTGTTAAGTTCTTATCTTTCCACTTTTATTTACTTTTTATTATGATACAAGCACTGTTTCTATTTTTAAGAATAAAAATACACAAAGCTAATGTTTACTTGCGCACTGCAGCGCCCTCTCAATCTATTATTATATCATTTGCATGCTTAAAATACTTTGCTAAGCCCTCTGTTGCTGTTATCAATTAATTATTATGAGTAATACTACCTATGACGTTTTATGCAGTCGGCGTTATCATTCGGTCCTTTAGTAATATGCTTTACGTTGTTTCGATGCGTACAGTGTTTTGCATTGCTATTTTCCGATTTATTGTGTATTAATTCGCTGTTTAGAGCGTCCTCGATTTTGTGTGAAGTGGATTTGTGAAGTTGCATCATGGCTACGTTCTCTATTAAAGATGAGTTAAAATTGGTACAACTGGTATCTAAACAACGTGACTTGTATGATCCAAATAGCACTTATTATAAAAGTATTAACAAGCGAGCAGAAATATGGGAAGAAATTGCGACAAAATTTAGTAAAAAACGTAAGTAGAAATATAATTAGTTAAAAAAGTTATTAAAATTGTCAACATTGCCAACATAGTCAAACACTTCAAATTACTTAAGTATCTCATTTTAAAAGTTCCCATCGATTTTTTTTTAATTACCTACTTTAATAATTTCAAGTCGCCAGATACATAAATGGCACCGTTTTACTAAATATTGCAATACGTAGAACTGGCATGGGCTTTCGTTAATATATTACTATTGCTCCAGATGACTAAAATCAAGCAATTTAATTTTGATTCCAAGGTCGGCAATTGTAAGTTATTTACTAGCTTATTACATTATACTAGCTTTTGCCCGCGGCGTCTCCCACGTGGAGGACCGAAATTATCCCACGGCAACGTACTTATGTACTACCGAGATAAAAAGTATCCTATGTCCTAACCCAGGACATGGTTTATCCGTGTGCCTAATTGATCCAAATCCGTTCAGCCGTTAAGGCGCGAAAAGATAACAGACGTAATATTAGTCCATACGAACCCATATCGTATGGATGGATGTTCATAGTTCGCGCAATACATTGAAAAGTCAATATCTTATATTACAGAGTTTACAGCCGAAGTCTGCAAAACGCAATGGACAAAACTAAAAAAAAGTTATGACCATTTTATAAAAACCGGTAGTGTTGTTACCAAGCGCTGGAGTGCCAAATCGGAAGTCTTCCAGGCGATGACTTTCTTAGAAGTTGAAAAACAACAAGGCAATGAAAATAATGTTGGCCCAGAAAACCAGAACGCTTTATCAGTTATAGAGCAACAAGGCAATAAAATAATACTTGGTCGAAAAACTACAGATGGTTTGTTAGAAGTTAAGACGCAACAAGGCATTCAATCAAAGGAAAATGAATTAAACATTTTTTCTACTCATGTTCGAACAATTTTGGAAAACCTGCCGTGTGAGTTACAGATTGAGGCACAGGAAGAAGTGTTTCAGGTCCTCAGTAAATACAAGAAATTGGCTCTCTTGTCTATGAGTGTCAGCGAATCTTCTAGTACTAACATTGAATAATTACTACTTACATAAGTTCTGGTGTGGTTCCTCGACCATATACATTTGACAGAATTTCGGCATGAAAATAATGCCTTTGACAATTCATTCAAAACTTTAAATGAACATCCCCAAAAAACAAATAAAATAGTGTTGGCATCATTGAAGTTTCTAATATATATAATCGGCATATTATATTAAATTCCAGTTAAATCCTTGTCAGGATTTAACTGGAATTTCTCCGAAGGTATAGAACGGGCTTTAAGTATTGTGTCAAATGTTAATTTCTTAATTGTAGTAATTACTCAAGTCTCTTTATAAGATAATACTTCGCAGTCTGTAATTAATGAAACTGTCTAGTTTTACCACGGAACAGAAAAAACAGGTGGAAATGCAATGCACCAAAATTACTATAGGAACCGCTGTCGCCAAACTTACACAAATAAACCGATAATCATATATTGCACTACAAAAAAACAATTCGTTTGATTTGTAGTTTTAAGTTTAGTCTAAATTAGCCTACATCACAGATTTGGAAAATTTACGGTCTATAGTCACACTAGATTCGATTGACGAGTCAATTCCGCTACTTGACCATAGATGGCGCTATACTCAGGGGTCGCAATTATCAACTTAATTGCGTGAGACATACGGTTGACATTTGCGTGATCGGTCGAATTCTGCTGCTACTCGGCCAAGGCCGCACCACGTAGCACATTGAAATTCTGTATCAATATCGATAGATACCCGATATTTTGTTCAATTAGCATAAATAAGACTTGTTAGGAGTACATTTATTTATTTGGTACACAAACCGCTGTTCATTTTAAACCATTAATTAATAGACACACAGACAGATAGATAGGTAAATTTAAAATTAAATAAAAGTGCTGGTATGTATGCATGAATACTTGTATATTCAAATTTTACATAAAAACTGCAACGTAATGAAAATAGTAAAATTTATTTTTTGCCCTTGAAATAAAACATATTTGTTAAGAAACTGGCGTTGCATCTATCCATTTCTCTTTGATGCTTGCGTCTTTGGGAAACCTAAAAATATTTTAAATGAAGGTTAGAGGACCTACTGATGTCTAATTAGTGATCAATGCAACGTCTCAATCATTAATAAATTATAATAATTGTACAGTCTTAGTGGGATTGTACATTGACAATGTAGTTGTAGTTGTAGTTTGTTGAGTGTGTTAAAGATAAAGTCTCATGGAAAATATTTAAGTTTATTCCCGTACGTCACAGTTAGGTTCTTGTTGGCGATTCTCACACGTTAGTTGGCGTGGTCGCTTAAATGCACACTGATTATAAAATATTAAATTCCAACATTGTGGTCGGCGTATTGATAAGTAAGCTAAATTAAAACTAGGGCAAATGTACGTAAACCGTACAATAATTTTGTTACTATTTAAAACATTGATTATATTTTTGCTTTATAGCATTTATGCGACCATAAATTGCGACATGAAATTTACTTAAAATAAATTTCGTGTATGAATGAAGGCGACCTTATACTTGTATTGTAATGTAAAACTAAATAAATAATGAATTTAAATAAACAAAATTGTTTAGGTATTCCTTGTATCGATATCAATCGACAAATTCAATATTCGACTTGACCACATCACTACTTGAGTAGCGAAGTGCTTTCGAGAATGTTCTTTTGAAAAAAGTCAATCCAAAATAAACTTTCTCTTAATTGTATAAGGTTGATTTTGACTAACTGTTCTATTAAATATTAGTAAACTGAAACAAAATAAGATTTTTATTAGAAAACAATGAAAATCGTACTTACCGATGATACGAAATACCTCCATTTTTAAGATTTTTTCTCCTACTATCATTTTTGCACTCTAAAACGGAACAATACGGCGTAGCTAGGGAAATATGAATTTGTCGCGAGACTAGCAACTCGACGCGATGTCAGAACGCGACTGGGATCGGTTAAGCGTAACAACGCTTAATTGTGGCACGCGTGCCACGCCTACTTAGCACTTCCATTGTTTTTTCTGTTCCAGGAGTTTTAGCATCGATTTATACAATATGTCCCGTAATTAACGCACAACCTCTTAAGGGGTCATTGTACTCATCATTATGAATAACTTTTATTAAGGGACCAAACCTGAAATCGAAAAAAAAAGTTTCGCGACTTGGGATATGTTGTATAGCTAACAACTAGATAGTTTCATTAGTTCTGGTTTTTATTTCCCTGACTTACATTATGTTCGGGCATTGTCAAATAGAAATATAACGTTTTGTACCCTTTTTATACATAATTATAAGTTTAAGAAATTAAAAGCTATACATACATATTTCAAAGATTTTTATTTCGCAAGCAACTTACTGTTCTGTATTTTGTATAATTCCTATTAACTGTATGTTTTTAATAAGGTAATTATTATTTTACTAATTTAATTTGAAATTATTTTAGGTGCAACATGTTATAGGTAGGTAGCTTACGTTATAATTTGTTTTCAGGATTTGTTAGAAGCGGAGAAGAAGGAAATTCTGAATAGGCTGGCGAACTCACGGAAGGAAGACGTTAAGGCGTTAGCCAAGAAGACCAACAGAGATAAAGACGAGATCAATAGAATAAAGCGAGAGATACATTCGCAGGTAATTCGTTTTCTAATATGCCATTTTGCTGTCAAACAAAATTCAAATTGAACTGTGCTGGTACAGTCGACCTCGATCGTGTTTGTCTTACCTCCCTAAGGTTGAATATCACATGCACGTCATAAAACGTCTAGGCCTATTTTTGCTTTAAGAGACCAATGTGACAGATTGCTTCAATTTACTGGCAGTTATGGTGAAAAGTGGTAAATTGACAATTACAAGGTTGATTATACAGTTAAAACAGTGTAATTCGAGGTATTGTACTCGACTGATTGTTAATTTGGAAATTAATGTTGGGGGATATATTATACAACGTGCCGCTACAATGTCGACATTAATTTAACACACGGGTAGGGCTAGTGGCCAGTAAGCATAAAAATTATAATAAGGTAAAATAATTCATAAATTGAAAAATTAAAATTTTCAAACAAACTAATAAAGCTCTCTTTTTCCTTCAATTCACCTACTCTTTGCATGTTATTCATTTTAATTTCATATGATCCGTGACCCCAGCAAATGACCTCTGCGCTACAGTTCTTTAAGTACAGGTTGCTCTAAGATGCTATTTTAGAAAATTGTAAATAACATACATACATACATACCTAAACTCACGCCTTCTTCCCATGGAGGTAGGCAGAAACTACAGAACGCCACCTGCTACGATCCTTACATACTCCTTTTGCCTCGTTTACGTTCATACATCTGGTCATACACGCACGCCGGTTGTGAGTACTACGCACCTAACTTTTCTGAAGACCATCACTAATAAGTTCACTATATTATGTCTTCCTAGGGCGTCCCCTTCCGTCGTTTCCACTTACATCTAGAGTGTATATAGCGTGTTATTGTAAATAAATCAATAAATAATAACGTTTAATGACATTAAAATATCTTCGTAAAACCGCATACGTGTGTTAAATTAATGTCGCCATTAAAGCGGCACGCTGTGTGATAGCGTGTATAAGCCCAGGGTAAGCCCCGTAAGTTGAACCGATGTAACCTGGTGAAGGTCGCGGGAATCCGATAGAGAAAGTATCAGAATTCGGAGCGATGCTCAGGACTGGTCAATGTGGCGACGGCTGTGGGAGGCCTAAGTTCAGCAGTGAACGTCTTTCGGCTTGTTTTCCGGGATGTTTTGTAAAGTAGCGTATGTGTGTAGTCGGTGGAACGTGGCGTGGCGGAGTGCTGCCGGCTGGAACAGAAGTATGCGGCGCGGCGCGAGCAGCTGGCGCGCGCGCACGACCGCCTGCTGCAGCTGCTGCTCAAGCATCGAGACCAGGTACTTTGTATGGTATAACAATAGCTACAGGGTATAAAAAGATCAATCACGAAGCCGTCAAACCAAATAACTTTGTTTATATAATATTAGGTCCTTACATATGAAATTAGTGTTTTGTCGTACTGACCACTTGGATCTGAAATATCTCCTCTTTGGTTAAGAATTCCAAATTCAAATTTATAAATTCTTTCACCTGGTACATTTGAGTTTTGAAAACAGTCATTCATTTGTTTTTTCCTCATTATTTTTTTCTTTGGCGTTGCTTATTACCGCACAATGGAAAACATGAAATATCGATATATTTACGAGTACGAGTTCTACCGTGGCACCAGTGCTGCAGAAACAGCTCGAAGGATTAATGATGTGTACGGCGCTGGTGTCGCAAAAGAAAGCACGGTACGTTTTTGGTTTCAACGTTTTCGTTCTGGAAATTTCGACCTTCAGAACCAACCCCGTATACGGCCGGAGACCAAAGTGGAAAATGAAGAATTAAAGGCTATTGTGGAAGCGGATCCATCACAAAGCACTTCAGAGATAGCTGCAGGCTTCGGTGTAAGTGATAAAACTGTATTAATACACTTGAAGCAAATCGAGAAAGTAAAAAAACCTGAACGATGGGTACCTCATGAATTGAGTGAATCGAACTTGCAAACACGCGTCGACTGATGTGTTACTTTGCTCAACCGACACAATAATGAAGTGATTTTAAATCGAATCATTACTTGTGATGAAAAGTGGGTACTGTATGATAATCGGAAGCGCTCGTCGCAATGGCTGAACCCTGGAGACCCAGCTAAATCCTGCCCTAAACGAAAATTGACTCAGAAAAAGTTACTTGTGAGTGTTTGGTGGACTAGCGCCGATGTCGTTCACTACAGCTTTCTAAAATCTGGCCAAACGATTACGGTAGATATCTATTGTCAGCTGCAAACCATGAAGGAAGAACTAGCTGCTAAACAACCGAGATTGGTCAATCGCTCTAGGCCACTGCTGCTTCACGACAACGCAAGACCCACACACTGCACAACAAACAACCACTAAGTTAGATGAGCTACAATTGGAATGTCTGCGACATCCACCGTACTCCCCGGACCTTGCTCCAACAGATTACCATTTTTTCCGGAATTTGGACAAAAAAATCAACTCCGATGCGGCAGTCCAAACCGCCATCAAAGAGTTAATTGATTCTCGCCCCCATGGTTTGTTTAGTAAAGGGATCATTGAACTACCTATGAGATGGCAAAAGTGCATAGAATATATATTTTACAAAAAAAAAAAAAAATTACTTTATATTCTTCCCGTACAAAACGCCAATTTCATATGTAAGGACCTAATAATTGCTGGGAAACGACTTTAATTATTGGTGTGAAAATTCACTGGTTACGGTAGAGCGCAATGTAACGCACGTAAAAAAATGTACTGAGGTTTGAGTATTAAAAAAGTCAGGAATCACAAAAACCTTTTCCCATACATTTATTTTGTTTTTGCTTAAAATGTTTGTTTTTAGTTTTTATTTTTATTTTTCTGTCTACAGTTCCTGAAACATAAAACTCTGAATTCATAATTGTCTACCTTGTGGCAACTTGAGAGCCCTGACACCCATAACACAAGTTTAATCTTAGCTTGGGTGTCGGAGGTTTTAACTCTGTATAAACCTACAATTTATAGGATACATATGGAATGTATACTAAATGGTACATGTAAATTGTAAAACTGGAAATAAAGATTTTTATTATTTTATTATTATTTCCTTTATTCCATTTTTATACATATATCTTACATTTTTAAATATTTTTATAAAAACATAAAAAAAAACATTTAAAAATATAAAAAATAGTAGCCCACCGATATCGGGAATAGGATCCAAGCTACCGGTGGTCAGGGCTCCTGAGAGAGGAACCTCCTGACGATACGTGCCGTATCGAGAAGTACCGCTTTCTGGATCAAGCCCTTGATCCAGCTGCCTAACGAGAGCCTCCTCAGATGTTGGTCGAGACTCTTGGCAATTAAGCCATTGGCTGATACGACTATCGGCACAATGACTGCTGTATCCACATCCCACATGTCGACAACCTCGCGAGCCAGGTCAAGATACTTAATCTGCTTATCTTTTTCAGCTTTCACGAGGTTCTCGTCATGCGGAACCGCTATATCAATAATCATTGTGCGACGCTCTATTCGATCTATCACCACTATGTCTGGCTTATTGGCAACAATAGTCCTGTCAGTGATGATAGATCGATCCCAATACAACGTAATATTGTCATTTTCGAGAACTGGGTCGGGCACATACCTATAGTACGGTACTTCCGATTCCGCAAGGCTGTATTTCAGAGCAAGTTGCTGGTGGATAATCCTGGCTACAAGGTTATGCCTATGCAAGTAGTCTCCGTTAGCCAGATGAGAACAGCCAGAAATAATGTGTCGGATTGATTCCCCGGGACGGTGGCATGCCCGACAGATGTCAACCGTGCCGTCCTTCACAATATATTTCCGGTAGTTGTTCGTCATCATAACTTCGTCCATAATCGCAAAGACAAAACCTTCGGTTTCCCCAAAGAGGTCTCCGAATCGCAACCAGGATACGGACGCTAAGAGGTCTACATCGGGCCCATGTAGGACCCGGTAAAAGCGCCCGTGAAGCTCTTTACTCTGCCATACCTCCCTGCGGTCATTAGTATCTAATACTATAGGTTGGCGCCAGTTCTCGTTAGCCAAGGAGAGCGGGGTGAGGCCTTTGTCCACTGAGACCACATCTCGGTGCATCCCCACGTCGGCTTCTAGGAAGTATTCCCTGAGACTGCATACTTCACGATTGTGCAGGGTCTTAGCATTTAAAAAACCTCGACCTCCGCACTTCCGCGGGATATACAGTCTCATCACCGATGACCGTGGGTGATGCATCCGGTTTGCGGTCAGCAGTGTACGGACCCTCCTATCCAGGGCGTCTAGTTCCGTCTGAGTCCATTTGAGTATGCCGAAAGAGTACATCAAAACCGGCATGACCCAATCGTTGAAGGCTCGCGTCTTATTTCCGCCTGATAAAAGACTGTTTAATACTTTATTCAGGCGGCCAAAGAAGCGCTCCTTCAACGATTGCTTCATGTCAGCAGCATTAATGCCCAACGCTTCCGACATACCCAAATACTTATAGGTTTCGGTTGCGGAGAGGGCTCTAAGGTTTATGGAATCCGAGAGTTGCGTTCCCACGGATTCCATAATCCTGCCTCGCTTTACATGCATGACCGCACATTTGTCCACACCAAATTCCATTATTATTATTATTATTATTATTTCGTAGGAAATGAGACTCTCAACTTACTTTTTAAGGTACCATAGTCAACAAGGAACCGGCCTTATAGTTTCGCCATGTCCGTCCGTCCGTCCACCCGCAGATTAGCTCAGAGACTCTTAGTACTAGAAAGCTTTAATTTGGCATGGATATACACGTTAACCACGCCGATAAAGTGGCAAAATAAAATCCATGAAAATATTTTTTATTACGGTACCTTCAGTACACGTAAAGTGGGGATGTTTATTTTTCTCATCTCACCCCATGGTGTGGGGTGTTGTTGGATAGGTGTTTCAAAAATATTGCGGGTATGTAAAAACAAATTATAGATTAAGGGATCCGTTTCTGGTTCCGCTTTAAAATGCAAATTTTTGTTAGTAAAGTGTGTTCCCCTGCCAGCTAAACGGTTAGTTTTGGATATGTGAAAAAATTCACGGCAGTAGAGGAAAACTATCACAGCTAAGTAGGCTTTACAAGTCGACCAACTTACGTACATTTGCTGTTGGAATGTATGCGAGAACATGTTTTTCAACTACAATGTTAAGTTTGTTTTTGGGATAAATTCATCCCAACTACGAAACCCTTCATTGTGCGTGGTCCGACATGCAAACAAGTCCAAACATTCTAAGTTATTTGAGGATATTTTTATCAGAATTATAGAAATTACAAGCAGAGTAAATAAAATTAACGCGTATTCGTTCGAAAGAATTTGCGAGGTTTAATTTTTATTGTTCATTTTCGGCTGTCTTCATTGTTGGGAGTTAGGAGTCTCATTTCCTATAAAATAAAAAAAAAAAGGGAAAAGTGTTCTGCGATTTTTGACTTCTAGCACGGTCAGCAACAAAAGTCGATTAACGCTTCAGTTTTTTTAACAAAATTCATTTTCAAAAGAATAAATGAATAAAATGGACAGTTGTTAAATCCTGATGATAAAAACTCTTAGCTATTACATGAAATACTGAAAAGTAGTGTACTAATAATTTAGGGTCTATTGATTTCAGATGTAAAAGTAACAGTGTTAATCTAGTTCTGTTGCTGACCGTACCTACTCAAACCTCAGTCGGTCCGATAGAATTTCTTAATCAATAGAAGAAACAGCATCAATAAATGTTTTTATGGAAATTGGCCATTTTCTTGCTGACTGTAAAAAAAAATCAAAACCTGTGAATGGGTAATAAAATTTCTAAAAAAAAATAAGATCAGTCTCCTAAGACCGTGTTCTGTAACTACAACTGTTAAGGTTAAAACCTTAACAGTAGTGCCCCGTCTCAAAAATCTACCCTGTAGGTATATAACAAAGAAATCTCGGATGTTTTGAAACCGTGCGGAGCAGGAGCGGGTCGCTAGTTTTATTATAAAATGTGAAGACACATGACCCACTAAGGTGATAGTAAGTGCAAAGCATCCCTCCAAGTATAGTTCCACGTTGCAGGAGCTGCTGGAGCTGGAGCGCATGTGCGGCGGCGCGCCGGAGGGCTAGTGCGCAGTGTGACGTCGCTCGGCTGTGCTCGGCTGCGTTCGGCTGCGCTCGGCAGCGCTCGGATGCCCTCGCCCACTCTCGGCCTCTCGGCCGCCTCTCGTTGGAGTTCATTTTCATTTAGAAATCTGTGATATTATCGCCTAAGGAGCAAATCGTACGGCCGGCGCTCGTATCGTCTCCGGATCGTGAGTCTCGACAGTATTGTTCTCTACGTTTGCAATCTCATAGTTTTAGTTGTCCCGCGCGAGTATTCGGCGGCTCGCCTGTCTTAGCTCCCGCGAATATTTCTCGTTTAACGTTAAGATTGTCTTCGTATTGTACCTATTTTTATCATAAGAAGTGTGTCTTGGGAATCTTTGTATTACTGCATTTAATTGAATTAGTCGATAGCGGTTTTGCATGATTAACGCTTTTACGACGTCCTAGTCACCGCGCACGGCACGCGAGTGCGTGGGACGTGTGCGCCTGACGTACTGGTGACGTCACGCGGCCCGCCCGCCGCCCCTGCCGTGTTAACTTTATACATATCTAATGCACAACATGCTGGTTTTTCAGTGGGTAATTTATCTCGTACCTAATTATTTCGTACAATCTCACTTATAGATCTTCCTTTATATACATGTTTGTAGATGTAGCTATTAATTATTAATTCCGTATATTGTAAAAATAAATTATTATGAAATTGATTCTTATGATGGTTATTCCAATATTTTCTGGTTAGTGAACGCGTTTCGAGTGAAGAGTTTAAATTTATTTATTTGTAATAGGTATTCAAAATACTTGAGGGTTGATTTATTGGAATTGAAATTAAATTTTTGTAATGCACTCGTTACAAATTAGGTACGAACATAATACTTCACGTGCGTTTTACTGATTGTCACAACATATTAATATATTAACGTGGGTTTATATAGCATCTGTGTAGTATTTATGAGTATCGTGTAATATTAGGTAGGTATATTATGTATAATGGCTTTTTTGCATCGTTTAATCGTACTAACAGATGTCAGTACCAGTAGGTTATAGATTAACATTCCATTTTCGCTTAGTAATTAAAACGCCAATAATTTTTAGGTATTAGTAATAATGGGCCATTGCACTGATTATCCGATCTAGTGGGGAAACTCCAAATATATTTAGTCAGTCACGAAAGACAAGCTTCAAACACTATACTGATAGACAATACAACCTTAGACTGTAGAATAGTTTTACCGTAGTTTACAAGCGTCTCCAATCGTCTCCAATCAAGGTAGCAATAGTCGATATTACAACAACCAAATGGAATCTGTGCAAGTCTTAGGCCGAATTTCACCAATAAAACTGAACGCGATCAGTACGTCTAAACAGAGTTCAAGAGCTGTCAGTGTCATTATTATTAAGGAATATTGACACTGATAGATCTTGAACTCGGATTAAATGTGTTGATCGCGTTCAGTTTTATTGGTGAAACCAGCTCTTAAACTAGATAGTCGAATTTTGATACAAGATCCTCCTTTAATACTAAGTTCCAACGAAAGTATTAACCAAACCGTTTGGCGCTCGAGTCACTTTCATTCCGATAATTTTAAAGAGTTATGTGCCAATAGCAACACCATCTAAGATATTTAAGTTACAATTCACTGCCAATAGTATTATCAGAGGCTTGTGTCTTGTAGCATTATCGCAGCCTTAGACAAGCGCCTCCAGTAGATATTAGCAACGAGCGATCCTTTCCACAGATCTGGTTTACTTCCAATCGTATAGTTTAGGAAATAAACAAACACGTTTCAAGTTCATAGAAAACCTTGTTTAAGGCGAAATGGTATCGTAACGGGGTTTGGAGTATTGGTATGGCCAAACAGAGCATACAGAATTTTAAAAATATGTCTTTAAGATTATAAATTCTCTGTTACATTAAAATAAAGCCATAATCCCCTTATGTCTTTAATGGTGAACGTGTAGACGAAATTTTATTGAAACTGCTTTAATTACAATCGAATAAAATAGTTTTTTCTCATAAAAATGCTAATTTTGGGGAAACTGCGAATGTTTTGCATCGAACCAAATTGTGTCAATCATGTTTTTGTCCTCATAATTCACTAAACAAAATCAAAAAATTTTATAATCATGAAAAAAAAACAAGGTAAATTTGTAGCTTTTGGGGACAAACATTGATTTGGCGTGCAGCCGAAATGTGTCAAAATATCTTCTTTGGGACCCATTTCGCCTTAAATAGAGCGTTTCGTTAAAGAAGTCTTCACTTTCTTTCGACAATATATCTGCAAAGAAACACTTCCAACAGTTAACATTGCACGTGGCTTCTTTAGAGGAACATTATGTAACTGTATTACGGGTTTAATTTATAATAATAGAGTGAGTTATAGGTATTTCAATGGTGCTTTTTCATAGGCTCAAAGTACTTAATGTTACTGATGAACTACTTATGGTAGGGAGTAAGATTTTGATTCGTCACAATTTCGTTTCGTCTAGAGAATAGATTAGTTACCATAGCCATACTTTTCATTAATATTGTCCTCCCCAGTCCCCTGTAGTAGTTTATTGTGAATTTCATTTTTGCGAGTCGAATTGATCAATAAGTACCAGCAATAATATAGTATAAAATAGTATTTACATCCGTCTCCTCTGAACGAAACTTGCAATAAATAATATTAAATGATATTCACTACTTTACATAGATTTAAGACAAGTGTTCATTTGGATACATTTTCTTTGAAACATTTAATGAACTTCGGAACTTGAAAACTTCTTTTGATGAAATTTGCTTTATCAAGTTACTATATGTGTATTATTATTTTGTTAGGATACGTTGAATGAACGACGGAAAGTATCCAAAATGAGCACTTCTTGTAACTAAATAGTGCAATATTAACTTATGACTCGGCTGTCGCTAAAATACTGACTTATGCACTCTCCGTACCGTTTAAGTGGGATATGGTAGTTGCCAAAATGTAGATAAATTCGTTTAGATTTAAAGCTACGTTAATACGGTGTACAGTTGTCTTAGGCGATTCTCGATTTTAGACAGTTAATCAATAGTAAGATTTCAAGTTTTGACCTAATACTTGCCTTGTCATACATTTTTAAAGTGCATCTTGCCATGGGCGGATCTGAACAAGAAAACTGGCCATTCTTTCGCATCTGCTTATATACTTTATCTTACAGCCGTTCGGTTGTTTTCCTTTATTTTAGAGGTAAACTTATACAGGGTGGCATCGACGCGCAACCTGTTACATGGATTCAGCAAGTACATGATTCTGGACCCCCTTGCGTTGAATTTTTTCGACGGTTATTAAAAAAAATCTGCTGTTCCATACATTTTGACCGCGATATACATTTTCACTTTTGTAGGGAACAGCTGATTTTGTTTTTAATAACCGACGAAAAATTTCAACGCAGGGATGTCCAGAATACATGTACTGACTCCACGGTAGCAGGTTGTGCGTCAATGTCCCAGCCACACTGTATATAATTATCGCGTCTATGCCACGATGCTCTCAATATGTTTTGTACCTACTCGCCGTTAGTCAGCGAGATAAGAGAGTGGCCATTATTTTTAGTGTATTTATCAAAATGTTTTCCTGTACAAATACCTACTTATCGTATAAGTGCCATGAATATAATAATTTTTGGTCCCACATATTTATTAATTTTTAAATCTACTTTATAATACATTAATTATTATCGTTAAAATTAAACTTTAGAGACCGTTGGGATTATTTGTGACATGTATTATCTTGCATATATTAGAAATACTGCAAAAGCATTTTAACGTCTATGTTCTATCACAATAGTACTCTAAAACAGATCAAAATGGTGTTTTGTCTGTAGTCCTTAGAAAGACGTCACAAATAATTCTAATATAACAAAGAAATTAAAACATGGAAACAGGGAACCTCTGACTATCTCTTGACTATATTTATCGATCTGTCTTTGCTATGATGTATGTATTTGACACTATAGTTGATAAATTTAACATAGAGGAGTGTGAGGTAATATCAATGTGTTTAGATTTAATTATAGTAATTATAATGGGTTTAGTAAAATTTTCCATCGGAAACTTGTGATGATTAGGTTTGTAAGGGCGAAAATACACATGCCTGTATGAGCTGACATGTCGTGTGCCATAACAAGTTCTGACTGGTCAATGTCACGCCACGCTACGCCAGCTACTGGCAAGTGTATTTTCGCCTTAACGTTTAGGCACTTCCTTGGTAGCACTGAGATGGATGGTTGAGTGCGCGGTAGCTCGGATAGTATTCGTTTAGATTGACACGACCTGATGAGCTTAATAAGCGGTATTAAATCGCCCTGTATGAATAAACTGGTACGTTAATATGCACAAATGAGAAATTCTACACTTTGTAAGTTGAATCTCTGGTTTAGAGTCAGTGGTAAATACAAAATCTGTTTGTTTTTAGGTCTCGGCATTAGGCACACGGAAGGATAGTTTAGTTTAGGAACGATCTTACCACACATGTTGTCCACAATAATGGACGTAGTCGTTCTAGGTGTGGAAAGTATCACAATATTATGTTGTACGTGTGTGTGAGTGGGCACTGACGCGGCTTTAGTAAGTGGCCTTTCTTGTTCGTAGTGGGGACGCAGTACCCCCACTGTGCAGGCGGGGAGGCGCTCGGCACAGGCAGCTCTCACCAGCGAGCATAGTGGGGGTGACGCAACAGTCTGACGAATGATTGAGGTTTTGGCGGATATTTGAATTTATCAGCTCGATTTTAACGTTCTCCCGACGTCCACAACTAAATTTTAATAAGTATATCTCTTCTAATGACCCGTTTTTGGCATTGTTATCCCCGTTCGTTGATACAAATGATTGAATTAGATAGTAGATAGAATAATATCAGTGTAACGAGTAGATATACGGATGTTTAAAGTGAAACACGACTTGTTCTTGCCTTGTGTAATTAAATTATTGTCTTAAGATGTAGGTCACGTCTGTTCTGTATTAGAACCACAGCAGCTTTGCACTTGTAATGTCTTTAATTTCACAAGAAGGCCTAAGCTTTTCTTCAGTTTTGGACTTAAGATTATTCTTAATGGTTCATGTATTTTTCTATTTGTCTTGTATTACCTTTGTGAAGTCTCTGAACTCTCTAAGCTCGGGTACAATGATTGCCCCAAAATTGCCCCAATATTTTTATATAATATATTTATTGGCTATTTAAGGATATATTAATATATTTTATTCTAAATTATATTATCAACCCTGCTTAAAATATTTATTTGTGTATTGTATCCCTGTGGTCTCCGTGTTTGGCTACATTATAATATTAATACATAATTAAAAGTTCGTGTGATTCTGCCAACTAGATGTTAAGAGTTATCTCGTAGTGTTTAATTGTAATCCGACTGCAGCTTCGATAGCGTGATACTGATGTATGGCGGAGAGTTTCTCGAATTATTCTGTTAGGTGGGTGTTAGGTTACACCATAATAGTCCCTAAGGTAAACTCGTATACTTGTTACATTTTATATTGACTATTTATTTTTAAAAGAGTTATCTGATTATGTATATTCTAATATTTATATTTCTAGACTATTCTATTATCATAATAATATTACGAGTGAAGTAAGATCGTAAGCTAAGCTGCGATGAAATATACAAAGACTTTCTGTATTTGATCTGCATTGGTCTTGCTTTTGCGGTTTATATTTATTAGCGAGAAATCTGTTGCGAGCCCTAAAGCCCTCTGGAGTCACTGTCAGTACAGACACGGAGTGAGTCAGACTGGGGCGACGACTTGCTGTCATAGTCCCGGTAGTGTGGCGAGCATAGTGTGAGCCGCCAACTTGTGCACGCGTTTGTTTTTTTTTGTTTCCACAGTAGCGAGTTGTCTCCCTGACGTACTCTACTGCCTATCACCGACTAGTTTTCGATGTATTCTTCAATAGCTTCGGCATAATCAATACGTTACGCTATTAAACTTGTTTGCTCATACTTTCTACTGAATCTACTCTCATTGATCCTTCCTGCTGATGGCTTCTATATGTTATAAGTTTTCGATGTTATACATTGTCGATTTTTAGAAAAGTTTACATAGTTCACGTATTTACAGTCGCTGCGTATCTTTTGGTATCGAATATTTATTCTACGTAACTATATAAGACTCAATATTAACTGTATTCTTCTTTTGGCTTGTTCTTCCATATTTTTATGCAGAGGTCAGAACTAACCTATATTTTTCAAACCAATTTTAGAATCTATATTTTTGATGTTGTTTCCTACATATTTACAAATTTTAATTATGTCTACTAAAAATCTAGTTTATGTAATATCTCTTCAATCGCGTTATGGGGTCATGCCGTTGTAAAATGTAATATACTTACCTAGCTAGTTACTAAGAATAGGTATGTACTATGACTCCGCTTGAAATGTTTTGTATAACTACATCTATCAAAGTGTTGGAAGACACGTTGCTTTGTGTGTCTGATGATGTCGTCGGTGCCTTCACTACCTTACAATATAATTTAGTGTATGATCTTGACAGATGAGGTCAATCCAATCTGCCTAGCCATTTCCCAACTATGTTGGGGTCGGCTTCCAGTCCATATTTCTCGACCTCTCTTTGCTATCGAGTAACCGTTTGTGCAAATCCATAAACAACAAAGATTCATACGCAAGATAAATTTGTCGGTTTTTTATTTTATTCCTTATTGCCAAACTATGTATGTTACAAATCGCTTGTTAAATAGGATAATGGGATGAACACTCCTTGAGTCCTCCTTGCCACTTAAATGTACAGAATGTACTTATAATAACGAGAACAGCACGAACACTCGGAATACAGAACAAGCCAGACGGCGTCTAAGATCATAAATCCATGCCGCGCACTGTGCCCAAAAATAAAGCAAGTATCTTCCATCTGCATCTCTTAAATTTGTCTATATTACGCGGGAGCATCTTTCGGCAGAATTAATATTTTTTACTTTCTGTCACAGCTCTAGCTGAACTTACCAACTAACCAAGAATTGTTTTTAAGAATGCGAGGTAACAGAAAAATTGTTACCTCGCATTAGCGCCACCTGGCTTGTCCTGTGTTAGCACAAACATTGTCAAGCGGAGTAGAATCAAGTGATCGGCACATTTCTTATGATCTACTTAATAAGCGTCGTTAGCGACGGGTTGTGAATATTATGAGATGTAGCTGTAAATGTTCGACATTCGGAGCTGCAGTGGGTGACTGTTTAGAGCCCTGTCTCACTTCCCGTAGAGAGCCGTCTGCCAGTCCTGGGTGGTTCAACATCACTGCGTTATTGTTCGGTCGATGTAATAATATGGCATTACAAGTATTGTTAATATTTTTTCAACTGTTTCGGCACATTGGTATTAGATTTATCCAGTCTTTATGTCACATCCCTTTACATTTTAGTTTACAATTGCTATGGTGTAGTCAATTTCCACCAAATTCGACCTAACTATTTATGTATGTGTCGCATAATTTTATCCAACCCGGATGCGATTACTTCTACATTATGTTTTCAATAATTTTTAATGCAATATTTAAATCAATCAAATAACGTGCAGCGAGCGAAGTTTTGGAAATGTAAAAACGCAAAATATAATAATACTATTGCTTGATTGGAATGCAACAAAAGGTCGGATTGACATTTTTGGCTCATAAAGCTCATTACATTACTAATTTATTTAATTATAGCATGTTATAGCATTTTATAATATTTACGAGTTCAGTTTTAATTAAGTTATAATTGAGTCACTGTTATGGACATACGCCTAGAGATGTTTGGTTTAAGATAACGTCGATATCTCAGCAGTAGCACTTTGTGTTATCATTTGTCAATCTCAAGTAAATATGACTCATGTCATCAATAGATCGGTAGCTATGTTATTTCTAAACAAACTAATTTACATTAAGGGCAAAACGATACTTTTGTGTAAAAAATGTGATTTTAAATAGGTATATAATTTTAATCAGCATTCTTTGATTGTTAGCATTCATGTTCGAGTTTCAGAATGATGTAAAATTGTCGGTGGAGCCTTGTCAATTTAAAAATGACACGAGAATGTTCTGCTATTCGAAATATTTAAGACAGTTAATTGTAAAATAGTTTGTTTAAATTATATTGTTTATTTTAACGATAAATGTTTTTTTCTCAAATGTTTAATTTTAATATAACTGACTGAAAAGTGTCGCAGGCATTTTTAAGTAACCGTAGTGTTTTGTGCGAATCATTTGAATATTTAAGAGGAATGTTTAAAAGGATGTTGTCGTTGTTAATTTTTGTTTGTTGATTTAATATTTTTCTAGATTTTTAGTCGCACTTATTGAATCTTAGCAAAGATCTGTTTGTAGAAAGTTTTTTTTTTTTGTAAATTGTGTGCCAGAAAATGATATCAAAAAAGTTTATCTTCTAAGGCGTGTGTTTAACGATGTGGTTTTGACCCGAAAGTTTTGTGATGGTATCAATTTAGTGTGATAATAATGATTACTGTGAAAGTTTTCGGTTTTGATATTGTTCTACCAGGTTGTTTCACAGTGACCTTAAATCCCGTTTTCGTAGTTATTTATTATAGATTATATTTGGAACGTTGTCAGCTGTTTGCAGATAAGCAATAGATTACCACCTACTTTAAAGTTTATGTGTCATAAAATTCAAGTAAATGGGTAAAAGCTGATGTTACATTCAAACGGCATAAGATGCTTCGTACAAAACAAGTTTCGTTAGCCAAAGTACGTGACCGTCAACTATTAAGTGAATTAAGAATTCGAGGACTCTAATGAACCGTGGCGCATGCGTATGCAGTAGCCATGCTTGCATGTTTGTGTTCTGGCGAATCGTGACCTTATCATCATTGATTTGTTACAATTAGTTCTAAAAATACTTTATGCCTTTGAAAGTAACGCTCAGCCGCAGGAACACATCGAGACCGATAACCCACGTACTTAGTAGTAACCTACAATACTGGTAAGTTAGGTTGTCTGGCGGCTTTCACTCTATAGTTCTAGTCATTTTTAATTCCTCCGTGTTGTATCTATACATAAACAAGTATGCCTGTATATGGGTAGACAATATAATAATAATCAATATGAATGTTAAACATAATATATAGGTGAAACTTATATCTATTAAATTGATGTCTGTTCTATGTGATGTTTTATTGTGAAACCCCAAACCATTCCTTGTTCTGAAAAACCTTCAATGCTGTTGAGATTGAGTGCCTTGCTTTTAAATATTGCCAAACTACAAGATCGTAAAGTTAAAGGTAAACCGCAAAGTTAGAGCGCGTAGGGTTCGCGCGAGGAAAAGAGCTTTTAATTCTGCCGCTAAGTTTTGCAAGCGGGTTTAACGTGGGACACGTTTTGACCATGTCGGACGTATTGGGGCCAAGCTGGCTTCGCACCCGCCGGGTAGTAAACAGTTCTGGTCCCTGTCCAAAGCGGCTGAAGTGAATTTCTGTCGACCCACTTTACCTCCAATGATGAAACCTGATGGGGTCGCTGGCTCACTGCAGGTGAGAAAGCAAATCTATTTGCATCTCTCTTTGCAAGCAATTCACGTCTGGACGCTGGCTCCAAGCAATCACCTACTGTGCCTCATTGTGACTCCTCGATGCCGGAAATCGCAGTTCACATTAAAGAGGTCCGAAGAGTATTGTGCAGTCTAGACGTGAACAAGGCCAGCGGGCCTGACGGCATTCCAGCGAGAGTGTTGAGGCAGTGTGCGCCTGAACTGTCTCCTGTGTTGACACGTTTATTCCGCCTTTCTCTTAAAAAAAGGGCGGTACCAAAATCCTGGAAGCTCGCAAATGTGCAACCAGTGCCCAAAAAGGGCGACTGTGCAGACCCTGCCCATTACCGTTCGATCGCCATTACCTCCATTCTGTGCAAGGTTATTGAAAGGGTACTGAACAGTAAGTTGCTGACCAATCTTGAAAACAATGATCTCCTCAGTGACCGTCAGGGTGGCTTTCGCCGGGGACGGTCAACTGGCGATCTTCTTGTGTATGTCACGCACTGCTGGGGCGAGGCCATCGAGAAACACGGCGAAGCACTTGCTGTATCGCTTGATATCTCGAAGGCCTTTGACAGGGTCTGGCACGCTGGTCTGCTCAGCAAGCTTCCTGCTTATGGCATCCCTGCTGATTTTTGTAGCTGGATATCAGACTTCCTTAGTGAACGGTCGATCAGAGTAGTCGTTGACGGCTGCTCTTCCGACCTTATGGCTATTGATGCCGGAGATCCTCAGGGGTCTGTTCTCTCTGCAACTCTTTTCCTGCTACACATCAATGACCTACTTCAGTCTGGTATTGTTGGGTACGCAGATGACAGTACAGTTTCAGAGAGATACTTGTCCAGCCCAAAAACCAGCGGGGCCGAAGTTCGTTCCTTGAGAGAGGCCATGGTAGAGCGGACAGATTTGACCTTAAGCCTTGTCTCCCAATGGGGTGATGATAATCTGGTCTCTTTTAATGCTACCAAAACACAGGCGTGTCTTTTTTCCGCTAAAAGGAGTCGTTTCGATCAAACTCCTACTTTTCGGGGTACATCTGTTCCTGTAACTGATCGACTCGAGCTCGTAGGCATGGAGTTGACATTATGTCTCAACTTCGGTGCCACCATCGAGGACAAAGCCCAAACTGCGGCCAAGAAACTGGGCATCCTAAATAGGGTGAAGCGATACTTTACGCCTGGACAGCTTTTAATTCCCTACAAAGCGCAAGTCCGATCCTGCATGGAGTATTGCAGCCACCTTTGGGATGGCTCGGTCAAATACCAACTTGCCGCGTTTGACTCGGTGGAACGCAGAGCTAAGAGGCTCATTGGCGACGTAAGACTGGTGGATGCCCAGCTTCACAGCTTGGCTCATCGCCGCAAGGTTGCCTGCTTGTCGGTCTTCTACAGATTATACTTCGGGGAGTGTGCTCAAGAACTCCACGACCTCATTCCGCCGGCCCCCTTCTATCAGCGGACATCTAGACGCACTGCATCCCACCAATTCGCACTAAGCGATTCCAAATGTCTTTTGTGATGCGCACAGCAAAGGAGTGGAACTCTCTGCCTGCGTCTGTGTTTCCGAACGCATACAACCCCGATCTCTTCAAAGTGAGAGTGAACAGGCTTCTTCTGGGTAAGCTCGCTCCATCGTCGACTTTGTCTCTGTCATCTCTGACCTAGACTAGAATCAAGAGCAAACCCATCTCAAATAAAAAAAAAAATCGTGTTTGTAGGCGTCAATATTTTTATTAATTATGAGATGTTTTTGACCAAAATGTATGATGGTTGTGATCTGATTGTAGTTGCTTGGATAAAATTGGACAAGTTAGTGAAATTATAAAAGGAGATTGGGCGATTCTGCCCTGAATCCCAATAGCGCTAAGGTACCTATATAACAATGGAAAGATCTCATCAAGGAGAATATTTCTTATCATGAAGACCTCTTGATTGTTAGTAAGAAAAGAGCTACAGAGCTCTAAATGTGCGTAATTAAGTATTATTGAAATTCTGGTATTTCGTCAATTGATTAACTTTAATGAATTCTATGCCATGCAAACATCATCTTTTAAACCTATAAAGGGACATTTAAAAAAATTGGCCTTCTAGATGCTGTTTTAGGAACAATGATTTTAAGAGTCGGTGGGCCGCACAGAACGTTAAGCCTGCCGCATCTCCCAATAGCGTTAAGTTATATGCCAGTGGATAGATCTGTTCAAGTGGAATATTTTTTTATTCTAAAGACTTCTCTTGATAGTTCGTAAGGAGCTACAGAGCTCTAAATGTGAGTAACTAAGAATAAGGCCATTAATTTCGAATTAACTAACAATTGCAAAAGTCGTGTTTGTAGCAAAGGTTCTCCTTGAAAAGCTAAAGCCATTGGCGCATGTCTTATGGCTATTGGGTGCCAAGATTTCCTTAACTGCGGTGCACAAGTTGTCACCAATTTAGGTCATTAACTCTGAACTGACTAACAATTAGCAAAAGTAATTTTAGTCGCAAAGGTTCTCCTTGAAAAGCTCTTTCCATTGGTGTATATCTTGTGGCTATTAGGCGCCAAGAATTCCTTAACTACGGGTCCAAAGTTGTCACCTTTATTTATTTACTAGCTTCCGCCCGCGACTTCGTCCGCGTAAAATTTCTTGTTCCCCTGACCCACCCCGTCGCATCGCAACGCCTGCCCGCGCTGTTACTTCGTTATCGCTTAGCGCTCGTTCTTCTTTTTTCTGTGTTTGCTCGGCTTCTAAGGGTCCAAGCGTAATGTTATATACCCTATAGCCTTCCTCAAGAATTGGACTATAAAATGCAAAAAGAATTTTTCAAATCCGACTGGTAGTGACAGAGATTAGCGCGTTCAAACAGTCAAAAAAAAAAAATTAAATATGTAGGTAACTAATAGACTAAGCGCATTTTTCTTACTTTAAGCATTTCTATACCCGTCGTAATTTCTAAACGAAAGGTCCGAATTGATTAATTCAAAAAGGAATTTACATGTAGGTACTTAATCAACTTGGTGATAAAACTATTTATTTGGATAAGGATTAATAACATGTTTATGAAAACACCTTCGCAAGTAATGCATTATTTTATAACAAATTTGATTACCATTAAAAAGGTTATAGTGAGCCAACCTTAAAAGATAGACATATGCTATCGCGGAATTTTTTTAGAACTTTTTAAGAGGAACAATTCCGTCATACATGATTTTTGCGTAACTTTAACCGTATACGCAGCGCACGCAACGGAAGCTCGCAAAAGGAATGAATTTTCCCCGTTTTTGCAACATTTTTCATTGATGCTCCGCCCCTATTAGTCGTAGCGTGATGTTATATATCCTATAGCCTTCATAGATAAATGAGATATCCAACACTAAAAGAATTTTTCAATTCGAGCCAGAAGTTCCTGAGATTAGCGCGTTCCACCAAATAAACAAACAAACTCTTCAGCTTTATAATATTAGTATAGATAAGTATAAAAATTAGGTATGTTGAAACTGTTTGTACTCTCCGTATCTTGTCTCTAAAGGTTCATTAGAAAACCAGCGTCAGGCAGCATCTGTCTGGAATTAACCTTTTGAACGCCATTGTCACATATACGTGACAAGCAAGCGCGTGCCCTGTACGCCAACGACACAAATATGTGACAAAAAATGCGGTGCACTTTATCACGAAATAAACAATTAAATCATTACTTTTGTGTGTTTTTATTTGTATACCTTAAATATTTAAGCTCTTGTCCATATTTAATTGCTTGAAACGAATTAAATTATACCATGGATATAGAGAAATTTGATGACAAAAAAAGAGAAATTAAACGCGGTGAAATTGTGGCTTGGCATGGAGGGCACGCGCGTGCGCTTATGCTCTGGCGTTCAAAAGGTTAATGCTGAAATGAACCTTTTTGGCGCAGCCGTGAGTCACACACTGTTGTTGTTAAAACCATTATTTTCACTTATTTATTTGTGTTATTTGTATTTTGTGTTTCACGAACTGTGTCCAAATAAACATTATTCTTTCTTTCACCTATTTAGGTCATTAACTCCGAACTCTCTAATAATTGGCTAAAGTCGTGTCAGTAGCAAAGGTTCTCCTCTAAAAGCTCTTTCAATTGGTGTAGGTATATCTTATAGCTATTGGGCTAAAAAAATCCTTAATTTTGGTGCTCAAGTAGTCACACCTATTTTCGTCATTAATTCAAAACTGACTAACAATTCGCAAAAGTCGTGTTAATAGGAAAGGTTCCCCTTGAAAAGCTCTTTCCATTGGTACCTATATATGTGTCTTATGGCTATTGGGCTTCAGGACATAAACCCATAGTTCGGTGCCCATTCTCCTTTGAATGGTATCAGACGTGTAAGTCTATCCACAGCGGTGTGGAGTTGGACTGTGTGTGGGCTAACAGAATCAATAGTATGGCCATCCACTCGTCAGTAGTTCTAGTAGCATTTCGACAAAGCCGTAGATAGGGGGTTTGGGGGTTCAAACCCCCCCGAATTTGAGAAACCAGAATCTCAATTCTGAGATCATTGTCACGCGTTTTATTTCTAATGATCGTCCACATCGGTTGCCTTTTTTTAATTCAGTTAGTAAATAGGTATGTAAAATAAATTATATTAAATACCTGTTATGGTTTGCTTATTTTAAAATTAACATAACATAACATCACGCCTGTCTTCCCGAAAGGTTAGGCAGAGGTGTACCTATAGTACACCCACAATTAAGTTGTTCCTTATTGTCCCTGATCCAGATCTCGATCCCCCCTAGGGTACTCCGTCCTGTAATATAGAGAATTGTACTCTATTTCGCATAGGCGTACTTTATAATTAACATAAGCAATAAGTAGGTACTCTATTTTTTACTGACTTGAATGAATTCCTGCAACTTCAGCATCTCTGAGAGAGTCTCTAACTTATCCCAGATGCAAAAATTTCGAGCTCGCTACGCTCGACCTTGCATCCTACATTCTCTTGATTCTCAAACTTTTCTGCATAAGTGGAATAAGGCCTTCTGTTTCTGTATGAAAGGTCAAAGAAAATCTAACTTATTCGAAGCGGGCTACTAAAATTTTCGAGCTCGCTTCACTCGCTCTTGCATCCTATATTCTCCATAGCGGCCCCATCATTCTAAAGTGGCCGTAAATGAACGGTCTTGTTTGTGGTCATGATTGCAAAGTTGCGGAAGACAGTCCGTGGTGTCCGAGGCTGTTGACAACTTCGCCACAGTGACAGCGATGAGGAGAACAACAAGGGGCTCCTAGTCGCAGGGAAGCAGCGAGGCGGAAAGTAGTGTCGTCAAACAAAGTGCCTATGCTCAACGACGGTATTGCATGAAGCCACAGACCCGACTCTCACTTACCCACAGCCAGCAGGCGCGCACGCTCCGCAGTAGTAGCAGACGTGTTTAGTAAATTATTCTGTACTACTCTACAAAGCGGCTCATCCCATCGTCTATGGGAAGATGGATTGTCGGGTGAATCTGAATTCGGGCAAGCGAGTCTCCAGGCATCCATAGCCTCGGTGAAGCACGGCACATCAAAATTAATCAGTGTCGAGGCTAGGATTTTCCTGATTAAATTCTCAGTGCCGTGGATCGAGGATATAAAAGCCGGTAAACTGATACTAGAAATTTTGCGGACGCCGAGGCCTCCCATACGTAAGGGAAGAGTAGCTTGTGCCCAAGCTCGGTCATCCATGGCCACATTTAAGATCGAAGTTAATGTATGCCGGATAATTTGGTCCATTTTTTCTAAAAGATGAGTGTGCTTCCATAAATGGGAAGCGCGAAGGAAATATGTTAATTTAGGACCGAAACAGCAGTAACGAATTAAGGTTATGGCCGAATGCATGTTAATTTGGAACAATCTTTCCGTAACGTCATTAAAATTTTGTATTTTTTCCTCAATAAAAACGGGAAAGGAATTTTCAAAGAGCAGATTTCAGAAGGTTGTCCCGATATAGTAATTTTGAAGGGTGCCTGTAACATTGCCAAAGGAAACTATAAATTTGGGGTATTTCTTTTTTAGTTTCTGCTAGCAATGTGTCCCTATTAACAGAATTGAAGGCATTCCGTATGTCAACCTTCAAGATGACCTCTCCTTTGCCAGAATTTAGGTAGGTCGACAGGGCGTGCACGGCACCCTGACAGCCCCCTTTGGAGCCGTAACCTAGCTGCAGGGGCTGAAATTTTTCCGAAACCACCTCACCATAAAATTTATAACAAATCTTGGCTGCCATACGTCGGTAAGTAGTTCCCACGGCAATGGGACGCATACCGCCATCCTTCTTACACAGGGCGCATAGGTTCGCCCCGTACAGAACGTCGATGACGTCCTCGTTTACCTTGCCGGAGAGCATAAGGTTGATCAGAGCCGTAAGCTCCTTCAAGAGTAACTCACCAGCTGCCCCGGCACCTGGACTGATAAGGTCCTTAAGGTGTTGAGGACTCAGGCCGTCGAGGCCGCCAGCGGAGCCGCTTTGGAAGGAGCAAACGGCTGTGACCAACTCTCGACCTGTAATGGTGAGGGAGTGATTATCCGGATCAGGGGGGTCGGGAAAAGAAAGGCCATCCGCTGGGGCAGGGTGTTTGCTCTCCAGAGCTGCGAGCGTTTCTGGAGAACATGGTGCCACCACATCACTACTGAAAAGAATCCTGGCTGCTCCGCTAATGTCACCTTCCCCTAACTTAGATTCTACCAGATGGGATATACCTCTTGAAGAGGTATATCTCTGTGTTTGTAATTTGGAATCTAAATTATGAGCCGAAATATTACAGTTTTCTTTAATTTGTGCAGTTAATGTTTTTTTGGTTGCCAAATTCTTTTGTACGTGTAGAATTCTGTAAGGGAAGGTGAGCAGCTGTTCCCAAGCACTTTGCGAGTTCTCCCGGGCAGCAAGACGAACGCAATCTGCTAAGTGTTGTGCCACTAGAGGTCTAGCACCGCGAGGAACTCGCTTTAAAAAAGGAACAGAGTTTTTGAATTTTGAAAGTGTTTTCCAAAACGGGTCAAAAGTGGATGTAGCTGGTGTTGTAGGTAGAGATGTTGAGACAGGGTCTGAGGTGAGTGCATTTTGTGGTCTGTGTACCTTTCCAATGTGCACATTCAGTCCCCTCTTACCTTTAAAAAACCGTGCTTGGGTACACAGCGGACATCTCTCCAGGATGCTCAGCGATGTTGAAGGTTGACAATAAGCACTACCACTAACATCCACCACATCGCTGCTGCCACTGAGCATTTACTTAAATAGACTGTGAGTTCAAATTGATGAAAAAGTCTAATATCAGAAAATTATTTAAAAAAATATACATATGATCCGCAAAAAGAACAAAAAATGTACAGAATGTACAAATGTTCTCTGAAATCAGAAATTCTTTATTTCTTCTAAAACAAGTTGGCAACCCTAACCCCCCCCCCTGAAGTGAATTCCTGGCTCTGCCCTGCATTTCGACCATTTTTGAGCAATACACTCGTGTTGACGCTCATCACTTGCACTATACGAAGACCGCCAGCTACGGTTTCCTAGAAAATCGGCGGCCGCCACGTTAGCGTCTGAAAATTTACCGGTGAATGACGTCACTAAAACGTTATTAATTTTATATAACTAAGTTGGTGTGTTTTAGAGCTTGTGGCTAAGCTACGCTTGCCGCGGTTGTAAGGAGGTTAGTCTATGAGTATTTGCAACATTTGCATGCGCATACCTAATAAATATTTAGCTAAGCCCTCCTGCTGGTAACACACGAGGGATTGATAACAATTAAATAGGTATTGTCGATAGCTTTATCTAGTTACTATCTTTGACGTTTTATAAGTACAATCGGCGTTATCTTGCTTTATAATAGGTACCTATGCTTTAAAATAATATTGTTTCTTTCCTGAGTAATTTACATTTATAGAAATTATTGGTGCGTACAGTGTTTTGTATTGCTATTTTACAATTGATTGTGTATTAATTCGCTGTTTAGAGCGTCCTCGGTTTTGTGTGAAGTGCATTTGTGACATTGCACCATGATCACGTTTCCCAACAAACAATTTCTACAATTTATAGAACTGATATCTGAACAACGTGACTTGTATGATCCAAATAGCCCTTATTATAAAAGTAAAAACAAGCGAGCAAAAATATGGGAAGGAATTGCGACTAAATGTAATAAAAAAAGTAAGTAGAAACATTATTTGTTAAAAAAGGCTTTTAAAATGTTAAGCGAGAAAAAAAAAATGACGAAAGACTATGTTTTTGAAGACTATGGGTACCTATACCTACATACCTCCATGTTTTAATTTTTTTTAATTACTACAGATGACTAAAACTTCTCCTCCTCTCATTTTCAATGGTACCGTCATACCCATTACCCCTACTGTGAAAGATCTCGGTTTGCATCTTGACTCGACGCTTAGCTGGCAGCGCCAGGTCTCTAATGTTAGTCAAAGGGTCAACGGTACTCTACGATCTCTGTATCGTCTGAGAAACTTTTTGCCCGCTAAGACGAAAACTATGCTTGTGCAGACTTTGATTTTCCCTATCATTGACTATGGTGACGTGTGCTACTTTGACTTGAATGCGGTGTTGCTGGATAAGCTTGACAGACTGCTTAACAATTGTATCCGGTTCATATTCAACCTCAGAAAATATGACCATGTGTCGAGCTACAGGTCTGAGCTCAAATGGATGCCCATTCGCCAGAGAAGAAATTTGCGTGCTTTGACCACGCTTTTCTCCCTTCTTAACTCTCCCACTCCTTCTTCTTATCTAGTGTCTCACTTCCAATATCTATGTTCTTCACACGCTAAGAATCTTCGTTCTTCTAACAATCTTCTCCTACTCTGTCCTTCTCATACTTCTGACATTGTTCATTCTTCCTTTCATATTCAGTCCATTCTTCTTTGGAATGCGCTACCTCTTGACATCAGGATGGCCACCAGTCGGTATGCATTTAAGCGGAGATTGCGGAGTTATTTTCAAAATAAATAGCGTAGAGTCATCTCAAAACCTCTCTCTTGAATTTGTATATAATATATGTATATAATATAGGTATATATTATAGTAAATATGTATGTATGTGTATTATAAGTTTATGACTTATTTATGTACAAATTGTTCCATTTCTAACAGAGCACCTGCCATCTAATCTCTTCACCACCCTTGGTTGACTGGTAGAGAATGCCTAAGGCATTAAGTCCGCCTTTGTACTTTTTTAAGTGTGAAAAGTTTAAATAAATAAATAAATAAATAAATAAATAAAACCAAGCAAGTTTTTTGATTCCAATCGCGGCAGTTTTATATTAGTTATATGTATACTAGCTTTTGTCCGCAACTTCTCTCGCGTAGAGGTCCGCAATTATCCCAGGGGAACGTATGTAGGTACTACCCGGATAAAAGTATTCCTATGTCTTAATCCAGGTCTTGGTCTATCCGTGTGCTTAATTTCATCCAATATTGGTATGAAAAGGTAACAGACAGACAGACAGAAATTAGTACCTATGTATTCGGGATTGGCCGAAATTCGTTTCACCAAACTTCGGCGGTTTGAACCGAACTTCGGCATTCGGCCGAAAGTCGGTCAAATGCCGAAAATTCTATATAAGAAAATATTAAGAATTTAAGTTATCTCAACTGTTTTGACTAAAATAATAAATCTAAACTGGTAGAATAAAATCATAAACATTAATTTATATTTTTGTTGTTTGTTAGTGTGTTACTTATTTAACAATTTTATTAAATATATTCTAAAATTTATCAGAATTTTGACATCTAAACATTGAAATAATTATCGCCAAAATCACTTTTTTAACTTTATAAAAGTGTTAAATAGAATTTATAAAAGTGTTAAAGCGCGGTGAAAATAACCGAAGTTTGGCTGAACTTCGGCCATCGGTATTTTCATCGAATGTTCGGCCGAAGTTCGTATTCGGTTCAAACCACTTTCGGCCCATCCCTCATCAGTATTGAAGAATGGTTTACAGGTTTAGTATGGATGGATTTACGTAGTATACATATTAAATTGAAAAACCAAAATCTTGTGTTACAGGACTTACAGGCAATACGTGCAAAAATCTATGGAATAAACTAAAAAGAAGTTATGTCCGTTTTAAAAAAAATGGTAGTGTTGTTACCAAGCGCACGTTTGCTAAATCGAAAGTATTTGAATTAATGACTTTCTTAGATGTTAAAAAACAAAAAGGCAATGAAAAGAAACCACAAGGCAATGAAAATCAACAACAAAGCAATGAAAATCAACAACAAGGCAATAAAACTCCACAACAAAGCAAAGAAAATCAACAACATGGGAATGAAAATCCACAAAAAAGCAAAGAAACTCAACAAGAAGGGAATGAAAATCCACAACAAAGCAAAGAAAATCAACAACAAGGGAATGAAAATCAACAACTAGGTAATGAAAATCTACAACAAGACAATGAAAAGAATCTTGGCCCAAAAAACAAAAACGCAGTTAAAAAGCAACATGGCATTCAAAATAAATCAACAGAAAAGAGTGCACCATCGGACTCCAGTAATGCACTACAATACGCTATGCCGTCTGTCCAATTGAACATCAGTGGCGTTGAAGTAAATCTTGGCCCAAAGAATAATGAGGAAACCCCTCAGTCATTTCACGAGAACTTCCCGGCTGCTAAGCCAAAGCCACAGTCTTGGCCTCAACAAAGGCAAAACGAAGATACATCAACGGGAGATGAATTAGGCCTTTTTTCTACCCAAGTTCGGACAATTTTGGTAAACCTGCCGTGTGAGTTACAGATTAGGGCACAGGAAGAAGTGTTTCAAGTCCTCACTAAATACAAGAAATTGGCTCTCTTGTCTATGAGTGTCAGCGAATCTTCTAGTACTAACACTGAATAATTACTACTTACGTACATACATAAACTCACGCCTTCTTCCCATGGGGGTAGGCAGAAACTACAGAACGCCACCTGCTACGATCCTTACATACTCCTTTTGCATCGTTTACATTCATACATCTGGTCATACACGCACGCCGGCGCCGGTTGCGAGTACTACGCACTTGACCTTTCTGAAGAACATCAGCAATAAGATCACTATATGTATTCCTAGGGCGTCCCCTCCCGGCATTTCTTTATACCTTATACCTTTTGTTAGTCGACTTTCATTCATCCTCTCAACATGACCAAACCATCTAAGCATATTCTTTTCAATTTTTGTCACTACATCTTCTTTTAAACCGCACCGTTGCCTTATCACAACATTCCTTTGTATATCATTTATAGTCACACCACACATGCTTCGCAAGAAACGCATTTCCACAGCATTTATTCTACTTTCATGCTTCTTTTGCCACACCCAACATTCACTTCTATATATAAGCGTAGGCACCAGCACACCATTGTGAACAGCCAGTTGGGCCTTTTTGGACATTAACTGGTTGGTCACAACTGCATGTATAGCACCATTCACTTTATTTCCCGCATTTACTCTCCTTTCCACATCTTCATCTATCTTTCCATCCCTTGTAAACAGACTCCCCAAATATACAAACTCACTTACTTGCTCCACACTTTTATCATTTATTTTCACATCACACATCGATGCGTCCTCTTCTCTTTCAAATACCATGACCTTCGTCTTATTCACATTTATATTCATCCCTTTCATCTTATATACTTCATCCATGACAGTAACCATGTCTTGCAATTGTTCTGCTGACGATGCAAGTAGAACTTGATCATCTGCGTAGTGAAGGCATTTGACAAGCAAATCATTCATCCTCAATCCGCACTCACCCTCTTTCAAATTTGTCAGACAACTATCCATGTACAAGTTAACAGCCATGGTGACGCTACACAACCCTGTCTAACACCCCTCGAGATGCAGAACCAGTCCGTGTATGCCCCATTTATCCTAACACAAGCACTGGAATCCTTGTATAAAGATTTCAGTGCCCGTACCAGTGGTTCTGTTTTGTTCCTCGACCATATACATTTGACAGAACAAAATAAATTACAAAATTGAGGTCATATCTACATAATTTGCAAGTTTGCGTTAGAAAAATGAAAGAAAAAATGGTTCAGTTCTCATAGTCTAAATAACCTCAAAAATTAAAGCCCTGGTAACTCGTTGTAGTTCGGCTCCCTTAGTTACCTCCGAAGCAGTGCTGTGGACTGCTGCGCGGGCCGGCTTATTTTGACACTGATGTTATATCGGAATTCTTTGTTTAAACAAAAAAATGTAGGCATTATTGTAATGTTTTTAGTCTTATGGTGTATTAATCTGGTATTAAATATCTGTAATGTGATGTGATATACAGTTACACACGCAGGTGTACCATTATTATTTGGCAATAGTAAACACTAAGAAGAGTGGTAAATATTCCGAAGTGAAGCCGATAGGAATCGGGTTGTATGAAGACTACGCCCCTGGTGGTCACACATTAGAAACTATTTATTAGTATACTTAGCATAATCAGCTTAAACTCAAATTTTTAACTTTGGGACAGAGGCCTCCTCTCTGTCAGAGGGAGAGGGCCATAATCCACCATGCGGGCTCAGTGCGGGTTAGTGGATGTCACATGCCTTCGAATTTTTGGTTCTAGGATGTGCCGGTTTCCTCACGATGTTTTCTTTGATGAGAGTTGTTGGATTTTGAGAGTTTGTGTTTATTGATTTGAGAGAAAGTGGGCGATGTAATAAATTTTTGCAGGCAGTTTGAGTACTTTATGCGGCCTATGCAAATGTCCTTTCTTTGGTATTGTTCACCAAGTCGTTGAGCTCCGAGTTGAAATACACGATTATACTGACAAATGCGTGCACTGTCTGGTTAGGTCTACTTCAATCTGGAGCTAGACCACTATTGTAATCTTACTTCAGTGTGGGAAAGAGATGGAGCTAGACGTCCTGTTTGAGCTCCATCTCTTTCTCACACTGAAGTAACATTAAAATAATACTGCTTTAAGAGGTGGTGGTTGGCCCCCTGTATGGTTCTTTCCACAAAAGACTATTTCAGACGATAATCTAATCTAATTGGTACTCACATGATCTGACTAAAATTATGTCTGAATTTTGAAAGAGACTGTGACCTGTGTGTGTTTCGATGTTTCTTCTCAGAGTAGTCGGATGACTTCATCTAGTTTTTAAAATATGATTGTCGTGTTTATATTTTATTATAATTTTAAGAAATTAAAAACAATATATATTTCAAAGCTTTTTTATTTCGCAAGCAACCTTCTACGAACTTTCTGTAATGCATTACATTATAATTATGCATTTTCATTGATTCCTATTAAACTGCATGTTATAAGGTAAAAATAAGGTAATTATTATTTTATTAATTTAATTTGATATAGTTTTGTTTGAATAAGAACATAATGTAATTAACGTTGTAATTTGTTTCCAGGATTTATTTGAAGCGGAGAAGAAGGAAATTCTGAATAGGCTGGCGAACTCACGGAAGGAAGTTGTCAAGGCGAAAGGGTGCTTACATAAACAAACAGGTTTCCGGTACAGACAAAACCGTGCGGGTCGGTACCGATCGGTGCAGGGTTATTAGGTAGTCGACACCAACAAGTTTAAATCTGTTTCTTTATTTATTTATAGTTAATTAAAACCGTACAAGACCAATTAAATTAATTAACATAGAAACATAAAAATATGATTAATATTAACAATTTTGTTGTTTATACATAATTTAATTAAAACTAACATGGAATAGTGGACTCCCTTGCATATTTTCTCTCACAGAACACCAGACATATACGCGTAATTTTACTCCATTCATCCGCAAACACATTACATTCAGGGTTGGCAGTCAGAAGGGCGTTGAGCATCTTCAAAGTACGACACATCTTATATAAGTGGGCACATAAGATAACATGGGAATATTATACCTGCACCGATCGGTACTGACCCGCACAGACTTGCTTGTACCGTTAACCTGTTTATGTAAGCACCCTTGAAGCACTCTTAGCCAAGAAGACCAACAAAGATAAAGACGAGATCAATAGAATAAAGCGAGAGATACATTCGCAGGTAATTCGTCTTCAAATATGCCATTTTGCTGTCAAACAAAATTAAAATTGAACTGTGCTGGTACAGTCGACCTCGATCGTGTTTGTCTTACCACCCTAAGGTTGAATATCACATGCACGTCCTAAAACGTCTAGGCCTATTTTTGTTGAGACCAATGTGACAGATTGCTTCAACCATAATGAAGTGTCAATTTACTGGGAGTTATGGTGAAAAGTGGTAAATTGACAAGTACGCGGTGGAGCGTTCATATGACCGCGCAGCACCGCGCGTCGCCACGCGGGGGGGGCATTCACATGACCGCGCAGCACCGCGCGTCGCCACGCGCTGGGAGCGTTCACATGACCGCGCAGCACCGCGCGTCGCCACGCGGTGGGAGCGTTCACGTGACCGCGCAGCACCGCGCGTCGCCACGTGGTGGGAGCGTTCACATGACCGCGCAGCACCGCGCGTCGCCACGCGGTGGGGGCGTTCACATGACCACGCAGCACCGCGCGTCGCCACGCGGTGGGAGCGTTCACATGACAGCATTGTACGCGAGCCAGTCTGGCATCAACATTGATTGAGAATGGATGTGGAGGTGGCAATTTGCTTACGGATTTTATACCGAAAACTGAGACGTCGCAGAAGACAACGACGATACTGAGTGCATCCTATTTTAAGTGAAATACTTTCTTTAAGCCTTTTTGTCACTTTATATCCCGACCTGAGACTTCACGAATAATTTTTTTTTTACCATTTCAGGATGTCGGTTGCATCCTTTGAATCGTTTGATCTTGTACCGTGCGGTTAGTAGTACCGCGCGGTCATATGAACTTAGCCTAACAGTGACGATGGAATTGGTAGATGTTGGTATATAATAGTGCTCCAAGGATCTTTTGGCGCCTGAATCCTGTATGAGGGGCGAGGGGGGCATGAGGCGTTGTTAGTAAACATTAAAATTTGTGCTAAACATTCGTGAAATTGTCACAATTGTATTGATTAAACAACATGGCGGCGTTACGTCGTTGTCGTCGGCATATCGCGCCGATATTTTTGCGTCTGTGCGAACGTCTGCTTATCGTCGAAGTTTTTGAAAGAAAACTTTTTCATCAAAGAAGCAGAAACTAGCCTTCATACCTCTCTCGAGCTATGATTTCCTATACAATGTCAGCTGACAAATAAGTCAGTGACAAAAACAATGCAAGATTAAACCCAAAAATAAACCAAAATTCAATGTTCTAAATATTCATTATATGTAAGCTAGAAGAAGCTTTGAAACGACAAAGGCAACGTGACTATCACACAACCAATTTTTTGTTCACAAAATCTCAAGTGACTATGTTTCGTCCACCTCGTAACCTCGGAAGGCTTTGGGGGCCTTATGTGATGGCGAAACTGATGCAACCCACACATCTGATGCGGCAAAAACCGCCGATACGTGGATTCAAGAACTTCGTGATGAACGATACTCTGGCGCAGATCGAGAAAGAATGCGAGAGGTTCTGTCCGGTACCTCGGTTCCCGATACAGAAGGTCTGTGGTTGATAAATGAGTGCTGCGTGGTATGCTATAGAGTTAGATATTGTTATCCATACTATACTTATATACAGGGTGTAAGGGACAGCCCTCCGCAAACTAACAGGGTGCATTCAGCTCCTTATTTTGAATCATATTATTATTATTTTATTTATTCAATTTGGCAACATTGGTCCACTGGTTAGTAAAAAACTTATCAACTAGGGGTATTACTTATTAATATTATAAACATTTTTTCACGAGCAACCGGACAGAGTGCCTCAGTATTGGTGCATCATGTTGTTCGGCTAATGTCCTCAAAATACTGTTGCTGCTAGCCCTAATTCTACTTATTAAGGATGCGGTCTTTTTCCTCGTAATAGCATAAAAGTCGTCAGTTCGTGCTACAGCAAACATGCTAGACGCGCTGCAGAACCGGGGTAGCCTCAACAGCACCCTGAAGCCATTATTATATTGCACACGCAGAGCATCTAGAGCCCTCCGCGTACAGTTGACCCACAAACGGCCCGTGTAGAACGCTTGACAATAAGCTTTAAACAGATTTTGATTATGATTTTGACCTCGTTACTACAACGAGCTAATCTATGAGCCAACATGTTGCATCTGGCTGCTAGTGCTCTGCGCTCACGATCTCTGATCGAGAACGAGATCTGATCCTTGAGGTCCTCAGTGACATAGTGTCCCAAGTATTTAAACTGGGTGACCCTTTTAAGTGTTCGTCTGTTGAGGGATATTGAGGGCTCGTAGTTTAGATGTTTCCCGGGGGCACCAAAGATCAGGTATTCACTTTTAATTACACTGTATAACAGGCCGTGAGTTGCCGCATACCTTTCACAGACGTTCAACATCTCCCTGATTGAGCCAGCCGTTGGACCCAGCAGCACCATGTCGTCAGCATAGCTTAAATTATTGACGCTAGCGCCATTTATTTTGCACCCAACTGGTCTGCTGCTGAGTTCAACGATCAACTCATTTACACACACGTTGAAGAGCAAAAGCTTAGGTGAGGTTAACCCCCCCTGTCTCACCCCACACTCCAACCTGTACGCTTTAGACAGAACGTCTCCGCAACGAACTTGGTTTAACTGGTTAGAGTACCAGTACTGGAACAGACCCGTCAACTCAGGTGGTACACCCGCTCCTCCGAGCTTCTTCCAAAGGACATCATATGACACAAGGTCAAATGCCTTTGAGAGATCAAGGAAGCAGGCATACACGGGAGTACTTCTATCCTTATAGTATTGGACCGTCTGCTTTAGACAGAGGATAGCACTCTCAGTGGAAAATCCAGGCCGGAACCCAAACTGTGCGTCATGTAAAGTTATCCATTTGTCAAGTTCCTTGTCAAGCAGACCGTCCAACACCTTGGCAATTACAGTGGCCAAGGATATCGGTCTGTAATTCGCCTTGTCCGATACATCCCCAGTTTTATCTTTCACGATTAGTACCACTATTGTTTTTAACATATCGGATGGAAGGTATGAGTGGCTAACGCAAAGCGTGCAAAATAGCGCCAGCACTCTAGGCAGATGTCCCCCGGCACACCTGAGGTGCTCGATGCTGAGACCATCGTGACCTGGAGACCTCCCCTTAGCCATCTTGTCGATTAATTCAGCTACCTGCTTGGCAGAGAAACGGATCGGTTCATAATCACGACTAGTCTCCCCATCGATCACTCCCCGAGCCGGCCCAAGTGGCGATTGTACCATAAAACGATCTTTGAACATGCGGGCTATGTCCTTCGGTGAACCACATTCCCCCACACTTACAGGGCGGCTCGGCCCAACTCGCAGCTTATTGGTCGACTTCCAGAACTTAGAAAAATTTTTGGATGCTCGGTGCGACGCTAATATGTCCATTTTAATGTGATCTTGGTGATTTTGGCACCATTTAAGCCTACCCCTAAATTTCTCTGACTGTCGCATTTCTTCCCAAATTCTACCAGACATTGGCTTATTATAGAACAGCCAAGTCTGGTACCTAGACCGAGCCTCACCATAAGCGCCCCGCACGTGTTTGTTCCAGCCTGCCACTTTTCTTACCTTTTGGGGTTGCTTGTCGTCCCAGGCCTGCACAGCAGCCACAGACAAAGTATTTACAATATTGCCATACATATGATCTAAAGCATGCCTGTGTTCTACAACATGACACATACTATCTCCACACTTCTCAAACAACTCAGGATAGTGGATATTCCTCAACTCCTTCTAACATAGATCCCGATACCAATCTATTTCCACCTTATCGCGCTCCCGCCATAAAACTTTGTTCTGTGCTTTAGTTTCCCGTGCCAATTTTGGCACAATTATATTTAAATCGCACTCAATTATTAAGGGTAGATGATCTGACCAATAGGTATCGAGATCCACGATGACATTTGTTACAGTGTGCCACGCTGACTTTGTAACGATACAATGATCCAGCCATCGCTGACTACCATTTATGTCACTGACATATGTAAAAACGTCCGAGTCAATACCTAATTTTTCTACGTCAGCGCATATCCACTGATGATCTTGACAGTAGTTAAATAGCTCAGACCAAAACGGCTGATGTGGATGAGAATTAAAGTCTCCTAACATGAATATTGTTTCAGTGTCATTGCTTTCCACAATGGCACTGATTTCACCTAAACAGTTTGTGTATTCTAGGAGATTTTCTGAGTTGTCCGTCGGCATGTAGACACTAAATATTATTACAGAGCGATTGTCACTTAATGTTGCTCTAATGGCCGATAGCCTGTTACTATTTCAGTTTTTTTTTTTTTTTCCTAACTATGGCATCTCGTAGTTGGCCAAGAGTGGCCGTGACTACTTAACCGGTCAATCCTGTGGCTGCCTTAAGCTAACTCAAAGCCTCCAGCCAGGGGCGTGTTACTTACAATACTAAGTGACTGCGCGCTAAGGGCACCCCCTGTGGGGTACGAACCTCGGCTTAGGGCGTCACTGGGGGGACAGCAAGTTGGGACAGGCTGGATCAAACTTGGATAATTATTATTATCTGGGGAATTTAAAGCTACAGGCTCAGCTTCGGCGCGGGCTGGCGCTTCTTCGAGCAAGGGACGGGGGGAATTATTAATTCGGGGTTTTCGCGCTGGACCTCGGCGGCGGGGTCGGAATGTCGGTTTTTTGTTTTTGTATACTGTACTAGAAGCCCTATTGCTTTCCTGGAGGAGAGTAATAGGGTCGTCTGGGTCTAACAGTGTATGCCTCGGACGGCGAACTTTACTGATGTTGGAGGGGGTATAATTTGTGACCTCGACAACTAGGGGGTTGCGATGTTTGGCGGCGGTATCAAAGAAACGCTTGGAGTTACGTTTCATGAATTGGAGGATGGTGGGGATTTTGAGATCGAGATGGAGGATCTCGTTCCGGACATAGAAAGGGGATCCCGTGATCATTCGGAGGGCACGGTTCTGGAGGGTCTGCATCCTATGGATGTGGTGGGGTTTTGCGTGTGCAAAGACTGCAAGGCGTACGTCATAATAGGGCGTATGCACGCCGTGTAAATGCGCAACTTGCACTTTAGTGACAACTTGCTTTTTGCAGCGGCGCGCGAACGAACCTTCTTTATGTGCTCTGCGAAGGTGAGGTGCTCATCGAGAATCACACCTAGATATTTGGCTCACTTCTCCCAAGGGATAGGCTTACCGAACATGGAGATTGGTCGGGAGGGGGGGGGGGGGGCTACGGCGCGGTTTTGAATAAAGAACCGCTTGACTTTTGTCGGGATTCACTTCAATTCTCCACTTCCTGAACCAGTCGCCAAGTTTGTTGACCGCTCTTTGGAGAGTGAGAGAAATCGAGGCTTGTTTTGCGCCTGAGCAGTAAATGGCCGTGTCGTCTGCGAACAGAGCCAACTGTGCCTTTTTGCTCCTGGGTATGTCGCTGGTGAACAGCGTGAAAATGAGGGGGGCAAGCACAGAGCCCTGGGGGACGCCTGCGCGGATAGGGTGGGGGGAGGATAGTGCTCCTTCGATGCGATAGCGGAAGGTGCGGTTCGACAAGAAGTCTCGTAAGATGAGTACGAGACGGTCCGGCACACCGAGTTGGTAGAGCTTATATAATAAGCCGTTGTGCCAGACTCTGTCGAACGCTTTCGCTATGTCGAAGTATATAACACCCGTCATCATGCCACGCTGGAAGCCAGCGCTTATGTGTTCGATGATGCGGTGGGCCTGATGCACACAAGAGTGCTGGGTTCGAAAACCAAACTGTTCGTTTGGGATGAGGCCTTTTGTTTCGGCATAGTCTCTGAGACGCTTATAAATAAGTTTCTCATAGACTTTGCCGAGGACATTGAGCAGACTGATGGGGCGGTAGCTCGAGGGCTCAGATTTGGGCTTTCCAGGCTTGGGGATGCCGATGACAGTGGCCTTTTTCCATGCATCTGGGAAGATGTTATTGCTCATGGCACCATTGAAGATGGTGGTCAGTAGCATTATGAGGTGGGCAGGGAATAGTTGTATTACCCTGTTTGTGATACCGTCTGAGCCGGGAGCTTTACGGGGCTTTAAACCCTTGATGATATCGTGCACTTCGTCTGGAGTGACGGGAGGCAGAGGATAGTCAGGGTTTTCAACGGGGGGAAGGGAGGCTCTACGTTCGACTTCAGCGTCGACTTTTGACAAGTGAGCTTGGTCTACTGGTTGAGAGCTGGGAGAGCATTGAGCCTCGAGGCTGTTGGCTAGGCATTCAGCCTTGTCTGCATCGTCGAAAGCGATGGTCTTGTCAGGGCGGAGTAGGGGGGGCATGGAGACTACTTCTTTGGACTTCAGTTTCCTTTGGAGTTCCCAGAAGGCCTGATGAGTGGGCTCTAGGTCGCTTAGCATCCTGTCCCAGCCAGCGGTACGCAGCTCCGCTAGGCGTGTCTTTACAGCTCGCTGTAAATGGCGCATATGGGCTTTGTTCGCAAGGCAGGGGAAGTTGCTGTATGCACGGACAGCCGCGTTCTTCTCGCGCAACAGTTCACGCACATCGTCCGGCAATCTCCAGCGACGGTCATCGTCCGCTGGAGTTACCTTTGAACAGTCGTTCAGGACTGATTGTACGTGCTCAGTGAGCGAGTCGATCGCGGCCGTCGTGTCCGCGACAGAGTCGAACTGATCAGGGATGGAGTCCAAGTGATGGGAAGAAGTGGATTTCAGGCTTTTGCTTACTTTCCTCCAATCTGTGACTATTTTGGTGAGAGGGGGTTGAGTGGGGTCATGGAGACCGACACGGGGGGCCAGTTTCATGACCACTGGTCGGTGGTCAGAGGAGAGCTCTTGTACCGCCTCTATAGAATCCAACCGTAGGTTGATATTCTTCAGAAGCGCTATGTCGAGGACGTCGGCGGTATGGTTGGGGTCGTGGGGAAAATGGGTTGGAGTCATCGGGGCGATGACATCGAAATTTAGTATGGGGCAGAGACCGAACAGTTGTCTTCCTCTGGCTGAGGTGGTGTTGCTGTTCCAGGCAGGGTGTTTGGCGTTGAGGTCGCCCGGTATGATAACGGAATCACTCAGGCCGAAGAGGGCAGAGAGGTCGTCAGAAATCGACTGGGGATTTTCTGGCGAGGTTTGGGGAGGAACATAGGCCGATACTAGGGTGATCGGTTGGTGGCCTGACATGCCTAGCCGGCATACAGACACTTCTAATTTGGATAGGGGGGGAGGGTCCATAGGGATGCAGTGAAGAACCTTTCTATAGTATATGAGGGTGCCGCCCTTGTGACACCGAGACCTGTCGTTTCGAACTACGCAGTAGTTAGCAATTGACGGGTTACGGACGTTGGGCTTGAGGAAGGATTCCTGTATAAGGAGAATATCAATTTGATGATCACGGAGGAACTCGGCGATCTCATCGCGTTGTCCGCGAATGCCGTTGGCATTGAAGTAGCCTAATTTAAGGGATCGGGGCTTAGTTCTCCCTTTGGCTTCTTTATCCATAGTGGGGGTTGGGAAGGTTGGCGAAGGAGGATAAGGCTTGCGTGATCTCGGGATACGCGTTATAGATCTCCAGAATCTGGAGAAGGTTGCCGGCATTTCTGGCAGCAACTAATTCGTTTGCCATTTTCCTGGCGCGTGGGGTGAGGAAGGCCGTGAAGGTGCCCGAAATAATGTTGAAGGGGTCGAGGGGGTTAGGGCCAACCGTAGTCGGTGAGTGGGGGGGTGCAGTACCGGCTGCAGGGGCGGTTTTAGGCGCTTGCACCGGTCTCGGGGGGAGGGCGGGGGCGGGCGCGGCGGCGCGGTTGCGGGGGTCCATCAGCGCTGGGATGGATGGAGGTGGGGGGCTGGTTTTGGCCAGGACCGGGAAAGCCCTTTGGTGGTTAAGGGCCGTCCAGGGGCTAGGCCTTTGAGGGCTTAGCCGTTCTGGCATTTGGGTCGAAGGGGCGGGGGGCCCGTTGAGGGGGGCTTCCCTTTGCTGGCGGGCGACTGCGCGCTTGGCCAGTTTGGGGGATAATTTCGGGGCTTTAGGGCAGCCCCGGTAATTTGCCGGGTGTCCTGACTCACCACATAGCACACAGCTAGGTGGCTCGGTGCAGAGGGTACGGTCTTTAGGACGGGGGCAGTCAGAAGTGCCGTGCTCGCCCAGGCACTTGACGCACCTGGGTTTGGCGTGGCAGTTCTTCTGCGCGTGGCCGTATAGCTGGCATCGGTGGCACTGACCGATGAAGCCATATTTGTTGGGCTTCTGGATCTCAAAGCCCATGAGGTGGCATATGGTTTTTACACCAAAAATAGGGTGATGCCCTTCAGTTGGGGGACAGACGACAAGGACCATGTCGAATGCATGACCGCCTCTGGCGCGGTGCATTCGGTGGACCTCCGAAACTGGGATATTTTGGGCCTCTAAGTCGGCCTTGATGGCGTCAGTAGGGATTTCCTTTGGAATCCTACGAATTACCACTCGGGTCTGGCGCTCTTCGGGAAGAGTGTAGGTGTGGAAGGACACACCTCTCGCCCGAAGGAGCCTGGTGAGCTCCCTATAGTCCTTGGACGTAGGGATGCTCACTTTGATACCCTGCTGGGTGGAGCGGGCGTTGGTGAAGCCGATCTTTTGCTCGGTGCACCATTGGGACACATCTGTCCACTTTGCCTTGTCCTGAATGAACACAGGCGGGGGGGGGGTGCCAGCTTCTTGGGGGCAGAAGAAGCAGGAGTCAGGGCGGGGGGGGCATCCTGCGAGGAGGATGTGAGGGCGCTATTTTTTGCCGCGGAGGCAGGGGTAGGAGATTCAGGCTTACCGGCCTGGGAAGGACTGGTTGAGATGGGTGCCGTGGGGACAGAGGCAGAGGAGGAGGTGGAGGCAGGGGCGGCGGGGATGGCTGCCGCCAGAGGCTTTTTGGCCTTACCGGCCTTTGAGGAGGCGCTCTTCTTCCTCTTCCCTCCCTTTCCGACGACTTGATAGTCGTCTGAGGAGGAGGAGGAGGAAGTGAGAGAGATGGCGTCTTCGGACTCTGAGTCCGAAGGAGGGGTGTAGGTGTCCATCACCTCGGGCTGGGGGGAGGCTACAGACGGCGTTGAATCCGCCGTAAGAGGGGTGCCCCTGTCTGCTACAGGGGGGGAAAGCGGGCTCTCAAGAGCCTCGCTTGGGTCGAGGTGGCGACTACGCCAAGCCTTCCCGTATTTCAGCAAGAAGTCGGGGTCCTTAAAAAGGACCTCTCTTGCGAAGGCTACGATGTCTGCGTCAGACATCGTAGCAATAGGGAATTAAAAAAGAAAAATAAAAATAAGGGGACCTAATGATCCTACTCCTACCCCCGGGTGGATGTGCCCGGGGGTGTGTGGCCCTCCCTGTCGGGTGCAGACAGGGAGGTGAGTGCCTACTTGTGAGCCCTAGAGCTGAAACCTGTCGCCAATCTTAATGTGCGACAGGGCCCTGACCAGTCTAGCGCGAAGGGTGTTGACACACCCTAAAGACGCTAGGTGTGTCGCTGTGGAAGCAAAACTGTCACCAGAGCCGACTAGGAGACCCCCCAAGGCCGGTTAACTCTGGGACCCGTCCAATTAACTGCCTTACCCTGAAGGGGCTCAGCGGGTGTGTTGGGTCAACACCCCCTTGACTTGGTTGTCACCGTGAGGTATGCGTCAAGGACCACGAAACTGTGGTTTTTACCCTGAGGGGGTCAAGGAGACACGCCGAACGTTTATTTGACGGACGACGTTAAAGAAATAATTTATCAACGATCGCCTTGAAAAAGGCAATGATTGATAGCGGGTGCAGTCAGAGACTACAGGAGTCGGTGCGTGACGTGGCGTCACGAGCGAGCGTCGATGGCGGTGAGTCAGCGGTGCGTCAGCGGCACGACCGTCCACAGCGGAGTCGAGCGAGCGAAGTATTACAGTTGATAACACTCACCGTTTTAAATAGTCCTTTGCGCCACAAAATGGCCAATCCCCCATAAGGACGCCCTTTAAGAATACCTGCGGATGTATCTACCGCAGACTTCCCCGTGTATTCAGTCTTTATGTATGGTATTGAGAATGTGCACATCATGGGGGAGGAGCCAAGTCTCTTGAAGCGCTAATACATCTGCAAGCTTATATAAATCTCGAACACTGTCTAATGACCTCTTTAAAGATTTACAATTAAATGTAACAAACCTGTTTGAACACACTTTTTTCAAGCAAACTATCCATTACGGTTGTTCCTGTACGATACCCGAATCAGAGTTTACACTAACTCTGTCTTTAACTCTTTTCGCTGTTTTTATTCCACCGGAAATATTCTCAGGACAATTTTCATTTTTTTTTCTCGTATTTTCAGTTACTTTTCCTTTATTTCAATGTAAAATTACATTCTCTGTACGCAGCACTCCATTTATGTGAAAAAAAACAGCTAAAATAAAAAAAATCAGTAATGGATGTTGAAATACTTGGCGGCCGAAGGCTCGCTGCGCTGCCGTTCGCTACGCGCGTTTTGCCACGGTAACAATACATTGCGTGTGAGGTAATAAAACAAATTAGTTTTATTGGATTCCCATAACCTTTCTGAAATTATTTCATGTACCGGTCATATTAGTATGATATACTGAATTCACCCCATCAGTCTACGGAAGGCTGTCCCTTACATCCTGTATAAATGCAAAAGTAACTCTGTCTGTCTAAGTAACCTTTTCAATCCTTAACGGCTTAACGGAATTCGATGAAGTTTGATAAGTTTGACAGGTAGACCATGGCCTGTGCTAGAATGTTGGATAGGTAGGTACTTTTTATCCCGCTAGTACGTTCCCGTGGGACAATTTCCGACTTCCACGCGGTTGATGCCGCGGACAAAACTAGTTATATTATAACAATGTGGTATTGCCATGGTGTTGATTTCCGTGTAAAGAATATGACTTAGGTCACTTAGTGCTAGACGCAACACTGTAGGTACTTACCTACACTAGCTGTAGATGAGCTGTAGGTACATACACTAGCTGTAGATGAGCTGTAGGTACATACACTAGCTGTAGATGAGCTGTAGGTACATACACTAGCTGTAGATGAGCTGTAGGTACATACACTAGCTGTAGATGAGCTGTAGGTACATACACTAGCTGTAGATGAGCTGTAGGTACATACGGCTGCATATCAAGCTATACATTTTCAGTACATGTTGACCTCTCATTGTATCGGGAAAGCTTGATATGTATTAACTTTAGTTATCCAAAGGCTAGGCTAGTGCCTAGCTAAGTACCTGTAAGTTAAATTTTACCAGTAACCAGTCATGTATTTTCTTTCTTTCTTTCTAAATCACCACTTTGCAATTCGTAAAAGTCTAGTCTAGAAAATCAAATCAAAATTTCTTTATTAGGTTAACAAAGATTCATAATGTTAGAAATACCTTATAGCTAGTATAAAAAGTGAGAGTGAACAGGCTTCTTCTGGGTAAGCTCGCTCCATCGTCGACTTTGTCTCTGTCATCTCTGACCTAGACTAGAGTCGAGAGCAAACCTATCTCAAATAAAAAAAAGCGCTCAACAAAGTGCAGCCTATTGTGTCCCCGTAGGTGACCGTAGTGGGTGCCGGAAGCGATGTGGGCCGTATCGCCTGCCTTTTCCTGAAGCAACAAAAAGTCGTCAAGCACCTGGCCATGTATGAGGAATCCCCCCAGTCGGGTGTTCTCGGCGTGGCTACCGATATTGCGCACATCGACACCAGCTGCGTCGTCACAGCTTTCCAGGGACGCATGTTCCTCAAGGACGCTCTGCATGTAAGTTATACAGAATCAATCCGCCCATTTAAATTCAAATGATGCATCTTATAATGAGTCATTTGAATTAAACCCATTATAGCAGGGGTTCCCAAACTTATTTTGTCTACTGCCCACTTTGAGAATAAATTATTTTTTAGCGCCCCCATTTTTTCACCTACTTAAAAACCACTACCTAGATGAAATTACAAATCGCCCCCCTAATCCTCGACACAACGCCCCAATTTTTTTCCTGGGTCTCTTACTGCCCCCCTTTAGGCCTGCAGCGCCCACAACCCCGCGTTATCGCCCACTTTGGGAAAGGCTACATTATAGGAACCTACTTCACCTACTATTATTTCACCAACCCGTCTTGAGCAAGCGTGGTGATGGTGATATTGATTACCATCACCACGCTTGCTTGTGCCTTCTCTGAATGACAAGAGGCCTTTGCCTTGTTGTGGGACTAAAAGGCTGGTATTATTATTATATTAAGCTATATTGTATTTGATCACTACTTTTGCAGCTGGCGCAACCAAACTACAGTCGTTCGACGTCAGCCAGTCGATATTGATCGCTTCAATTCGATAAGACCGACAATTAATCAGTATGGATGATCGTGACTAGTGAATGAAGGAATTCACTAGTAACACCATCGATTGATGTCAAAGGGAAACGGTCTACAAAGAGATTACGGCCTGAACGGATTAACCGTAGTCTGCCTGCACGTACCTACCTGCTTGCTGTCTTGCACTACACTGGATCGGCCTGATCAGTCATTATCAGTGATTGACCTCAGTCTGCACCTTTAGCTAAATAAGCTTTTTAGAGCATCGTCTTGTATCTGTGAGACGATCTCTTTCCGAAGCTCGAAGTTTCGTATTAGCGCCGGCTACTGGATGGATTTCTTTATTTATCAAATCAGAACGACATAAAGTCAATTAAACTGATTAGAAACATAATAATGATACAATAAAAACATAAAGTATGCATTACAAATAGTGACTAACATAATATTAGCAACATAATCAATAAATTAAATTATTATTAACCCATTCACTCAGTCTTCTATCAAATCGCCAGGTATTCCAACATATTACCTTTCATTCATTACTGAAGAGATCCAGTCAAGCACTATATTCAAGGTCCTCTCCTGGAATCTAGTCCTGGACTGGATTGTTGAGTGCGTTCAGAATTCGCGGAATGGGTAATTATGTTCTTGTGACCTACAGGAAGCAGACGTGGTCCTGATCTGCGGCGGGTCGTACCTGCCGCCGCCATACTGCTACACGCTGGACCGCGACCTCTTCTTCCGGAACATGCAGCACGTGCGCACAGCAACGCTAGCGGTCGCGCAGTTCTGTCCGCATGCCATCGTGGCGGTCCAGACGCCGCCGGTCGACTGCAACTTTGCGCTTTGTGTTCATGTTAGTTGATCAGATTTATTTTAGTTATCTGAGAGAACCGAGTCTTTGGGCACTACGATATGATTTCATTGGCGACACTTTGGCTATACAAGTGGGTAGCTGACTAGCTGTTACTTTGAGCCGATAATGTTTAAATGAGTCACCTGTACTCTACTGGTTAAGGTCCACTTGCACGTTTAGTCGGGTTAAATGAATAGATGTAGAGTTTGTAAACTTGGAGTTAAGTAATTAACATTTTAACTCTTATTACGCGTTGCGTCACTAAAACGTAACACCGGGTTAGATAACCTGACGATTGCAGTTCAATCGACGAAACATAAAACAGGACTGCAGTTTCTATGGCCTGATATGTAATCCGACCAAAAATGAATAAACGAAAAATGAACGGAAATTGTATACCCATCTCTTACATACAATACTACATAATACGTAATACTTTCTTGTCTTTAATTTTTTATCATGAAATTAAATTTTAATCGATTGTATGTGGTTTCCATGGAGACTTAGTTTATTGATTGACAAAAACGTCAGGTATGGAAAATATGTTTTAAGTTGTTTATAATTTGTATTTATTTTTATGAGTTCATGAATATATTGCCTGCTGATATAGCACCGAATTTTCACTTACTATAACGTCGAACAAATAAAATACAAAATAAGTTATCAGCGGGACCTCATAACGTCAATTTATTTTGACACTACCTTCTGCCCGCGGCTCCGCCCGCGTGGATGTCGGGATATATCCCACGGGAACGTACTACCGGGATTAAAAGTACTCTATGTTCCGTAATACTCTATTGGTTTACGCGGCGCTCGCCAGAAAGCTCCCAGTCGGCATGATTTTTTCCAACATCTTCAACAATCACCATATGCAAAATGTTAATGAATTATACAGCTAAACAAACCCTCCTCGTGAATCATTCCGTCCATTGGCGAAAACCGGATGAAAATCCGTTCGGTAGTTTTTGAGTTTATCGTGTTCAGACAGACAGACGCGGCGGGAGGACTTTGTTTGGTTAAAATTATGCTGGTTACGCTCCGCTCGAATAACAAATAAGAAATAACTTTTGACCGAGTGGACCGATTTGAATAAAAACTTACTTATTTATAAAAAAAAAAAACAATCGACTTCCAAAAAAATAAGACTACAAAGTGAAAAATAACTTTAATTTCGGAAGTCGGTGTCCTTGGTTTAGTATTTTCGTTTTTTGTCACCGACTTCCGAAATTAAAGTTGAGGAGCTCGTGGCTAAGTAATAACAGCCGCACGGGTCGATCCAAAAGGTTAAGCTACGCTTGCCGGGGTTGTCCGTGGATGGGTGACCATCTTTACATACCGAGACTCCTCCGTGCCTCGGAAAGCACGTTAAGCCGTTGGTCCCGGCTGTCATTCGTAGATCTTTGACAGTCGTTACGGGTCGTCAGAAGACCGAAAGTCTGACAACCAGTCTTACCAAGGGGGTATCGTATTACCTAGGAACTGGGTTGTGGAGGTCAGATAGGCAGTCGCTCCATGTAAAATATTGGTGTTCAGCTGCATCCGGTTAGACTGGAAGCCGACCCCAACATAGTTGGGAAAAGGCTAGGCAGATTGATTGACTTCCGAAATTAAAGTTATTTTTCACTTTGTAGTATTTTCTTTGGAAGTCAGTTGTTTTTTTTTATAAATAATTTTTATTTTCCACTTTTTAGTTTTGGTTCCTACCCCTCCCAAATTCGTATACCACTACTTGCTAAGTAAATAACAGTGACAGGAAATTATTACAACATCATCAACATACACTATATGGAAAAAATACGTATTATTGAAGCTAACTCAAAAATCACTCATCAGAATTTGACCAAATTTATATGCGACCACCTCCGGAGTTAAATAAAAACTTTGGAAAAAGGCAAATATATGTCGCGCTAAGTCGTGTCAGAAGTTTGGAAGGCATAGTTTTATTATCAGGTTTAGACCCCGTCGACAACAAATGATTAAATCAATAAATACATCTAAACGAAATAAACAAATACATGGGGTGGTACAGAAGGTATAAGACAATCACCACACACACACACCGCTATAACATACTCACAAACCCACTTTAACTCCTCAGGCACGCACACTTTCACACGCCGTATTCTTAGCTATGTAAGTATAGATTTAAATTGTAAATCCTTAATTGGCTGTAGGATCAGTTAAAATAGTTTAGGTTAAGATTGTAAAGAGCTGTGTATTTTGTAATAAATAAATAAATAAATAAATAAAATAAAATCAACCACACGTCGACACATCGTTGACGAAATCTGTCTTCTGACAATCAAGGCCACACAACATACGACTCAAGTAGCGCAATTTGATGCATATTACCATTAAATCTTCAAACGTCGATCGCACACCATGTGTGCAGATAACAATAGATTTTTAATTGTGTCTGCTAATTGGCGTGCGACAGGTTCAAATCATTTATAGCCAGAGTGCATCTCATGACAATTCCAATAAGCCCAAACACGGCTAAGATACATTGTTTTATTACCGAGTTCCGGTGCCCCTACCTTACGGCTTCATCATCAGATCAGTTCGATGATACCATTTTCACTTAATTTGCTTCGTCATAGTCCCTTAACTATCTTAATCGAGATATCTTATCGCCACTCGTGAAATACTACATCACACACACACATTACTACATTGAGGAGTTCTCGTGGCCATCTGTGGTCTTCTTCATCAGTTCCGCTTCACCAAATGATACTTTTTGAATGCTAATGCTAAACTTTTTGATGAAAATACCAAAATCGCTATGTATATGCCTATAACATTTGAGGAGTTCCTTCAATTCATCATGGATCCTATCATCAGAACTGGATATTGATAAAAATGAGACCAATCTGGAAGTCTGTGCTTTCAAATACAAAAAGAATTTTCCAAATCGGTTTTTAAATGACGGAGTACTGAGGTAACAAACATTTAACAAAATTTAAAAAAAAACTTACAACCGAATAGAGAACCTCCTACTTTTTGAAGTCGGTTAAAACTAAAGACTGAAATTTTACCTCAAGAAGTCAAGATACAAACTATAGCTAAATTTCCAATCCCTTTTTCTTAAAAAGAGGTACACAATTTTTTTAATATTATTTGTGATTTTTAAAATCAACCTCTATTTTACCCCTTAAGGGATGATTTTTCAAAAACGCTGAACCATATAATTCTTTATTTCCTACCAAAAGCATACATATGAATTTTCATATCCCTAACTTAAGAAATGCTGGGCTTCCCATACAAACTTTCATCCCCTGTCACCCCCTGTAGGATTATTTTTGAGACAAAAAGTAGCTTACGTCCTGCCCCAGGATGCCATCTATCTCCTTGCCAAATTTTATCCAAATTCGTTCAGTGGTTTAGGCGTGAAAAGGTAACATACAGACAGACAGAGTTACTTTCGAATTTATAATATTAGTATGGATGGATATTTACAAAAAATGTATCAGGCTATTTATAAATTAAAATAATAATTAAGTGTGAAATACGTATTTATTTTTTCATTTTATCAAATAACATACAATAATAGTCCAAGAACAACAACAATTATCTATGCTTACATATAAAACAATTCTTAAAAAAATCATACAAAATAAAAATAAAAAATTTGTAACTACAATAATGTTATATTTAATATATAAAAATTAAAACTATTACACCACCATTCTCCAATTCGGTGGAATCTTCTGATGATGAATAATCCCCCTCACTGAATTCGCGAACTGATGTTGATCGGGTTGGAAAGGAAGGTGGTACAATGAACTTCTGGTGGTAACACAGTTAATTTCCTTCGCGGTAATTCTCTGAATGTATTTATTACAGGATCGGACGTAATCAAAAGCATTCTCAAAAGATCCGTATTCGTGGCACAGCGTGATCGTTTCCTGGTATGTCGTTCCCGGAATCTACGACAGTCTTTATTTCGTACTTCCTGGGCTTCTTCGGAAAGCTGTCCAATAGGAAGAAGGCAAGATTTAATGACTTCTGCACTGTGTACAAGAATTTTATGCACAGTAACAGGCATCGAATATCACGAATACAGATCCAGATATAACTTTCTTGTATCAACGCAAAACCTTTCAAATTCTTTAGAACTTTGTCAACCAATCGGATAACCGGATGACAAAGTTCTTAAAATTACATGAAATCTGCGTATAAGACACGTCTAATCCTGTAATTTCACTACTTAATTCTGCATTAGAAAAAATCTGCGTGCTGTGTTTCCATCATTCGTATTGCCATACCCAGGTTTTGGTTTATCCACAATAAGACTCATGCGCTCTTTAAACGCTTTTTGGATCTCTTGTGAGCGTTGCTTCACAATAGCTTTATCGTTATCTCCCCTAACTTGCCAAGTTGTTATTTGTAAACGATAGCTGATGTGAAGTAAACATTCAAAAGTGCGGATCCATGCATGTACTCGTAAGGTAGATAAACCGAATCCAAAGCGTTCTTGGTTGCTGGGATAGTCCCTTGTCTCCTCGTTCATAGTAGACGGAGTGGCATCACAAATATAACACTTTTGTGTTGAACGTGTGTCTGTTACGGCATTACACACTTTGCAATCAGTCATTGTCAACAACAAATCGTGTTTAACAGAGATTTGAGTTCCATCAACGTTTCATACAGTTGGAAGTAGCTGACTTATTTCATCCAAAATTTTAGCAGTTTCTTCTTTCGTAAACTCATTTGTCTCGTTGGCAAAAATGAATTTAATAGGACGGCAATATAAGATAGAAGAAGGCCGTGGATTTTGCCAAATAATAGTTTCGCCGTCAAGGAGTCACAAATGAGTAGACGAACAGAAATTGGTCTGTAGCGTTGATGTTCTGAAACCTCTGTTTATACGTACTATGCACTAAACTCCCATCACAACCCCATTTGCTTAATAACATATAATATGAATGAAGTAACATACTTCTAACGATTTCGGACTGAGTTTCAACTAATCGTTCAGCCGTTTTATCTAAAATCGCCAGAATTTTAATCTCAGCTCGAGATTCAGTCACAGAAATAAGTTCGTCAGAAGGACAACAAGAAGTTTTGAACTTACCTAGGCTATAGAATGATGGATACACTTGATGTCCCGCTTTTATTGACCACTTTTTAGTCTGTTTCTACGAGTGAGAAGTAGATTTAGAGTCTACATAATAAGCTAAAGCTTCGTCTGGAGTTAATCAATCGCCTACTCTCTTCAGCACTTTTTTTTTAACTTTCACCGGCCACGACAACATCGACACTTCGAATTGGTTTTGCAACACTTCGATGCCCTTCTTGACGCCCTAAAGAACGAACCCCGATGGTGTTGAAGGGCACGGCTGGTTCACACACACAAACATTTCGATTCCGACTCCTTCTTAGAACACTTAGAAGATATTCACTTTTCGTTCAATTTTGACGAAAGGCTCGAAATTTTCATTTTGAGTTTCCTCAGGGAATCTTCAGAAGCATCCGATATATATTATTATGATGTACACATTTATAATCAAAAATGCGACTTGTTCTTTCAGTTTTATCATGTCTTAGCCATTCTTCGAAAAACTCCATTTTTCTCATAGTTACGACTCGTTCTGAAAAAAGTAAATAATTTTAATTGCGGGCCTTTTCGGGTGCTACAATATACATGAATCTATGTCTGAATGTTGTATTTATAATATACAGAAGAATCAAGCTGGATACACGTGGATACAAAAAGTTGCAACCCTTTAAGTTTCATGTTAAGGAAAAATATGTGGAATTATTTTAACATACTTATAAACTCAAATTATAGCAAAAATATATATATTTTTTAAACCAAGTAAAAAAAGTATTGTAAGTACATACCTTCAACAGTAGAATCCATCACAAAAAAAAAATCGTTTCACTTTACTATTAATTTTAAGAGATGTTGTCACAAGTGTGCTAAAAATGTATCTAATTTGCAAATGAAAATTGCACCCCCTTTTTAATGACTTTGACCCCTCCAAAAATTACTTAATGAGGTGACGAACAAATTATTTCTTAGAATTCCTTACCTGGGAAGAGTTGTTTACAAGTTGTTATCACGAATTCCTGGAAACGACGACATGTATTTTGCCCCGCTAGCATGTACTAGACGAAATACTGTGCGGCGGGTTAAATATATAAAAGTTTAACTCCAGGTTTACCTCTAACTCTTGGTGGCGCAAGTTTCATTATTTGATTATCCCTGAGTTAGCTGTTAGCTCACAAGTTATATAGGACAACCCATAAACGCGCAAGTGGGCCGTAGGGGATGTTCGAAAGAGTTACCGTGGCCCCGGCACAGGCAACTGAAGGAACACGGGTGGGTAAAAGTGGCAGTAAAAGTCTGACACGCCCTCCCGCTCCGCCCAGAGCGGGAGAAGTCATTTGATGATTTCCCATCCACAAAAAAGATAATTAAATAAAGTTAAACATAAAAACCACGTGACGTGGTTAACGACTAAACTCAATACCAGTCACTTCAGTTGTCATGCTACGTCACAGTTGTATTATAAGAAGTATTTATTAACCCCGACTAGACCAAACTCTGTTTTTTTCGACTAAATGAGTTAGTGATGGCAGCCGCCACCACGACGGTGCACCGCACGTCCATACATGCGGTGTACTATACGGTATAGTTGAGTGTACTATACTCTTTTCAACCTCAGACGCTAAAGCTGTCGCATGTTTACGACAAGCGGCGAGTCCTGGGCGTGAACGCGGTCAACTCAATGCGAGCCAATCAGCTGTTCTGTAACAAGTACGGTGGTGACCCCACGAAGAGCCACCTACCAGTAGTCTGCGGCACTGGACGCTGCACAAGAGTCCCCGTGTTCTCTCTTGGTCAAGTGGTTACTGGTTGCTGCACAGTTCCAGATCAGGACAGCGTAAGTAAACGATGGTACTTATACTAAAGTTCAGGTCACACCGAAACACGACAATGCTTGAAGAAGCCAGTTGTCTCACGCTGCGCAGCGCGGCGTCGCGAAACGCATCGTGACGAATGTGTACCTTTTTGTGTAGTGTGTGTAGTAAATAAAGTTCTATATTATTGTAACGCTATCTTAGAAAGTGCGCGCCTCGTCGCGTCGCGTCGCATTTCGGTAAGCAGTAAGCATTCTCGGTAAGCAGTAAGCATTCTCGGTAAGCAGTAAGCGAAAACTAGAGATTGGGACCCGTGTTCTGTAGTTTTAAGGCGCAACCAGACTGCGTTCGATCGACGTTGATCGATGACATTCGGGACCTATTTTCAGATATACATAAGTAAATATGATAATGGTGACATTTTGAGGTGATCAATATCGCCTGGTCGAGGTCGATCAATCACAAGGGAGTATCTCTGTGTACCTACTCTGCTGATGTATATAAAGGGTGGCCCGTGAAACCAGGTCCAAGGGAAAATTTCAGAAGCCTCTCTTCAAGGTCTTCAAATTTGGCATAGGTACGTATTTAATTATGGTGACAATGCAAAAATATCGTACCATGGAGCTGGTCAGATGATGCTGCCGGAAGGTGGCCATAGGAACTTCTTAACAAGAAAACCCCATCGTACTTGATTTCGTTGGATTTCTATTGACAAGTTACATACGTGTGCCAAATTTCAGTTTAATCGGATGCTAGGAAGAGCATAAAAAATGGATTACTCCAAGCATGAAAAAATTGTTTTTTGCCCTTACTTAACATGTTCGAACTCCAATTTCACCAAGTTAATGTCCCGAAAGGTAAATTACTTGGTAGGTATTATTTGTATTTGGACAGCTGAGGGTCCGAGAAAGTTTTTAAAATGACTTTGGAGTCCTTGCTACCCTTCTATTTTTCTTTTTTCAAAGACTGAAAATCTAGAACGACTCTTGTTGAGCAAACATTTTCCCTTTGATCTAAGTTTTAGTCACTTAGGGTGATGTTTACACAGATAATATGTTTCATCGATCATAGACCAAGGATCTATAATAAAAAAATATTTTCAAAAAATGCGACATAAAAAGGGAAAAATAAAAAAGTCAGAAGTCAAGTGAGAATTTCCAAAAAATATTAAAACCATCTAGCTCCTGTACTTTAAATAATCACTGAACATACATGGGGATGTTCCGGGAAGCCCCTGAAGACAGGCTTTTAAAATTTTCCTTTGGACCTCGTTTCACGGGCCACTTGTATAAGTTATTCAGCATAAAGCCATATAATACCCGATGAGATTTCCCATAGGCTAAAATGACGAACATTCATACAAACTATTAAATACACAAAACACAACAAAAACAAAATATTAAATTATATAAAAAAATAGAGTTCCACCGGTGTCGGGAGCACGGTCCAAGCTACCGGTGGTTAGGGCTGCAGAGACAGGAACCTCCTCACAATACGAGCCGTATCGAGGAGTACTGCCTTCTGAATCAGGCCCTTGATCCAACCGCCTAACGAGAGCCTCGAGAGATGTTGGTCGAGGCTTTCGGCCATCAGGCCATTGGCAGTTACGACAATCGGTACAATGACAGCCGAGCTCAACTTCCACATGTCAACAACCTCGTGCGCTAAGTCGAGATGTCCAAGAGTACTGCTTTCTGGATCAAGCCCTTGATCCAGCTGCGCAATGAGAGCCTCCTGAGGTGTTGTTCGAGGCTCTCCGCTATTAGGCCACTAACCGTAACGATTATCGGTACAATGATTGCAGAATCCACGTCCCACATGTCGACAACCTCGTGTGCTAAGTCAAGATACTTGATTTTTTTATCTTTATCAGCTTTCACGAGGTTCTCGTCATGTGGAATGGTAACATCGATTATCATTGCGCGGCGCGCTAATCGATCTATCACCACTATATCAGACTTATTGGCGACAATAGTCCTGTCAGTATTGATAGACCGACCCCAGTACAACGTGACATGGTCATTTTCGAGAACTGGGTCGGGCACATACTTGTAATACGGTAACTCAGAGTCCACAAGTTTATATTTCAAGGCAAGTTGCTGGTGGATAATCCTGGCCACTTGGTTATGTCTGTGCAAGTACTTGCCGTTAGCCAGACGAGAACAACCAGTGATGATATGTCTGATAGACTCATGCTCGACACACGTCAACCGTCCCGTCCTTCATAATATGTTTCCGATAGTTATTCGTCAAGATAACTTCTTTCATAATTGCACAGACGAAACCTTCAGTTTCCCCGAAAAAGTCACCAAAACGTAGCCAGGATCCGTATCGTAGCGTCCGTACGCTAAGAAATCTTCTCCGGGCTCACGAAGAGCCCGATAAAAGCGCCCGTGAAGCTCCTTGCTTTGCCATACCTCCTTGCGGTCATCGGTAGTAAGTACCACAGGTTTGTGCCAGTTCTCTTTAGCCATGGAGAGCGGGGTGAGCCCCTTGTCCACTGCGACTACATCACGGTGTATACCCACTTCGGCTTTTAAAAAATATTCCCTAAGACTGCACACCTCGCGGTTGTGGAGGGTCTTCGCAATTAAAAAGCCTCGACCCCCGCACTTCCGCGGGATGTACAGTCTCATCACCGATGAGCGTGGGTGATGCATCCGGTTTGCGGTCAGCAGTGGACGGACCCTTCTATATAGGGCGTCTAGTTCGGTCTGAGTCCATTTGAGTATGCTGAAAGAGTACATCAAAACCGGCATGGCCCAACAGTTGAAGGAGCGCACCTTGTTTCCGCCTGAAAGAAGACTAATTAATACCTTCTTCAGGAGCGCTCCTTCAACGAATGCTTCATGTCAGCAACATTGATGCCTAATGCTTCCGACATACCCAAATATAAGTACTTGTAGCTTTCGGATGAGGAGAGGGATTTAAGCTGTATGGAATCCGAAAGTTGAATTCCCTCGGATTCCATAATCTTGCCTCGCTTTACATGCATGACTGCACATTTGTCCACACCAAATTTCATCCTGATGGTGTTACTGAAAATTTCAGTTACCTTCAGTAGCTCCATCAGTCGCAATTTGTTGGGGGCAAAGAGTTATGGCCTGACCACCTCTCCTCAACCGATAGCCTAGAAATGAATCCTCCAGCAGTGTGCTTAGAGGATTCAGGGCTAAGCAGAACCAAAGTGGATTCAAACTGTCGCCTGAATTATTCCCCGTTTAATCCATACAGGTTCATCATTCCCCTGGATCCGTTGACACCCTGGATAGCGAAAGACCGTCCTCTATTGCTCCATACACGACCCAAGGAAGGTGCGTAGAGTTGCATCAATCTTGTACAACTCCAGCACCCTCATGAGCCATGTATGTGGCACTGAGTCATAGGCCTTCTTATGATCTATCCAGCATGTCGACAGATCCTTGCGAGATCGACGAACCTGTTGGCTAATGGCCCTGTCGATAAGGAGTAGCTCCTTAGTACCGTGGGACCCGTTCCTGTATCCATTTTGAAACGCAGACATAATCAAGTTACTTTCAATGTGTGTATTAATTTTCGCTCTCAAATTGGATGTAAGAAGTTTATAGACCGTCGACAAACACGTAATCGGTCTATAATTCTTGGGTTCCGCGGGACTACCTGACTTATGGAGCAGGTGGGTAACGACTGTTGTTAGAAACTGCGGTAGCGACCCAGACTCTAAGGATGACTGGAACTGATATGCCAGACAAGTGAGTGAGCTAATCAGCCATTTCAACCAAATGTTGTGATATTATAATTTTTATGATTACTAGCTGAACGGGTCGCACACACCTTGGTTTGTTAGCTTGAATGATACGTCACGGATAGCCAAATATGATGGCTTATTGGATATATTTAACTACCACGTAACTAATGCTATAAGAATGTCGTGTGAATGAGTACAGCTGACTATGAACGCTGAATGTGTACGGTCGCGTTATACTAGAATTTGTGCAAGGCGACGGAAAAGTGCTGAGGTATGCAAAGCGCGCGTGCCATGTACGATACATGACTTGTACACTAGCCCACCCGTGTGTTAAAATAATGTTGCCATTGTAGCGGCATGCTGTATAATAAACTGTCCTCTTGCAATCCACGGCCGGACTTCAGTGGACCAATCCAAAAGCATTGGCCCACTGAATATGCAATCATCACAAAGAAAACTTTGTGGTGATTGTATTTGCTTTGATATTGAACGTGAACGCAGAGCGTTTGCTGTTCGCTGCAATATGTTAGTCCGCAGATTTGCGAGGTGTACGACTGATGTAAAAACTACGTTGTTTAGAGCGTACTGTCAGTCGTTCTACACTTGCAGTATGTCGGTCAACTATACGCGGAGGGCATACAGCGCTTTGCGAATACAATACAATAATGCGTTTAGGGTGCTGATGAGGTTGCCGCGCTTTTGCATTGCATGTTTGCTGAGGCAGGAATAGGTGGCTTCCAGGCTATCATGCGAAAGCGTTGTGCCTCAATCATGCGCAGGGTGCGCACCAGCCCCAACAGTATCCTAATAACTATAGCAGGTAGGTGGGACAGCCCTATACATTGGATACGCCTACTTGACAATGTGGCGTAAGGTTTTCAATATTAATAGTATATTTCGCTGGTAGTTTTAAGTACTAATACTAGTTAATAAGTTGTGTGTATACTAACATAAATGGACTAAGTCTGAAATAAATGATTATTATTATTATATACAGTCAGGAAAATTAATAGTTAAGCTAATTGATACCCTACGTAAATTTGCCGTGTTGTAGCCATTTCATACAAATGTCAAAGAATGACAGTTGTGCTTGTGATTTGAATACCGTTCAGTTGTTGAACGACCAGCTAGTGGATTTAATTATGTCTTATATCATGACAGTTGAAGGTTTATACGGAAAATTTAAGTTTGTAGGTAGTCAATTTGTTTACCAATTAATTTCTCTGACTTTACAATGCTTGTTTCATGTCGATATAGTTGAACAGCTTATCGCGACTGGTGCGCGAAGCTGACGACCTCATCTGCACGGTCAAGAGCAACAACGAGCAAGGACACCTCTCCATCGGCTTCTCTACTGCAAGATTTGTAGTAAACCTAATGAAAGGTACCTATTTTTTTATTCATGTTCTCTTAACAGCTTTTGATAACGTATTTTTAAAAGGTGTCAATGGTTGGACTTGTTGTAAAGACGAGCGATGCGCGTCTCCAACATTTTCTTTCTAAATAAATTATACACATCATCCTTGTTCGGTCTCATCGCCGTACTTTTTTCTGTTTACTTTGTAGCCTACTTTAGGCCAACGATGCGCGTCATAATTTAGCACAATAAAATAACATGACTAAAGAATTAAAATGTAGTGAACTTATATCTGTGTAGCTATCAACAACTGAGAGAAATAATCGCCTTCCCCCCTACTACTGTTACTTACCTTCCACCCTACTACTGTTACTTACCTTCCACCCGACTACTGTTACTTACCTTCCACCCGACTACTGTTAATTACCTTCCACCCGACTACTGTTACTTACCTTCCATCCGACTACTGTTACTTACCTTCCACCCGACTACTGTTACTTACCTTCCACCCGACTACTGTTAATTACCTTCCACCCGACTACTGTTACTTACCTTCCATCCGACTACTGTTACTTACCTTCCACCCGACTACTGTTACTTACCTTCCACCCGACTACTGTTACTTACCTTCCACCCTACTACTGATACTTACCTTCCACCCTACTACTGTTACTTACCTTCCAGCCGACTACTGTTACTTACCTTCCACCCTACTACTGTTACTTACCTTCCACCCTACTACTGTTACTTACCTTCCACCCGACTACTGTTACTTACCTTCCACCCTACTACTGTTACTTACCTTCCATCCGACTACTGTTACTTACCTTCCACCCGACTACTGTTACTTACCTTCCACCCGACTACTGTTACTTACCTTCCACCCGACTACTGTTACTTACCTTCCACCCTACTACTGTTACTTACCTTCCACCCTACTACTGTTACTTACCTTCCACCCGACTACTGTTACTTACCTACCACCCTACTACTGTTACTTACCTTCCACCCTACTACTGATACTTACCTTCCACCCGACTACTGATACTTACCTTCCACCCTACTACTGTTACTTACCTTCCACCCTACTACTGTTACTTACCTTCCACCCGACTACTGATACTTACCTTCCACCCGACTACTGTTACTTACCTTCCACCCTACTACTGTTACTTACCTTCCACCCGACTACTGTTACTTACCTTCCACCCGACTACTGTTACTTACCTTACACCCGACTACTGTTACTTAACCTTCCACCCTACTACTGTTACTTACCTTCCACCCGACTACTGTAACTTAACCTTCCACCCTACTACTGTTACTTACCTTCCACCCTACTACTGTTACTTACCTTCCACCCGACTACTGATACTTACCTTCCACCCTACTACTGTTACTTCCCTTCCACCCTACTACTGTTACTTACCTTCCACCCTACTACTGATACTTACCTTCCACTCTACTACTGTTACTTACCTTCCACCCTACTACTGTTACTTACCTTCCACCCTACTACTGATACTTACCTTCCACCCTACTACTGTTACTTACCTTCCACCCTACTACTGTTATTTACCTTCCACCCTACTACTGTTACTTACCTTCCACCCTACTACTGTTATTTACCTTCCACCCTACTACTGTTACTTACCTTCCACCCTACTACTGTTATTTACCTTCCACCCTACTACTGTTACTTACCTTCCACCCTACTACTGTTATTTACCTTCCACCCTACTACTGTTACTTACCTTCCACCCTACTACTGTTATTTACCTTCCACCCTACTACTGTTACTTACCTTCCACCCGACTACTGATACTTACTTAATTTAAATAAACTTAACTACTTAGTGCATCTTAGTGGAACGTGTTTCTCTATATTAACTGAACTTACAAACCTACACGACAAATCAGTGTACGTTAACTACTACAACCCGTACAATCCTCTTTTCTAATAACTGTGCCTTGGAGAGCACGTTAAGCCGTTGGTCCCGGCTGGCATTTTTAGACCTTTGACATTCGGTACGGGTAGCCAGAAGCCAGAAAGTCTAACAACCTGTATTACAAAGGGCCACTGATGGCCTTGGGGAATCCGCCCCTGGCCACTAGTCCAGGAGCTCCCAAATCTCTAGAAATATTTTTTAATCTAATCCCAAACAAGGCCAAAATATGTTTCAGTGTAAGTCGACAAAGTATCTCCTATTTCTGTATGAATGGTCAAAAGAAAACCTAACCTTTTCAAAGCAGTATGCCTAAAATTTCGAGCTCGCTTCGCTCGCTCCTGTATCCTTTATTCTCCTAGTTCTCAAACATTTCTGCATACCTGGGACGGGAGGCCCCATTTATTTAGCTTTGCCGCCCCTGGCCCGTGACAGACTTAGTTCGCCACTGCAAAGGGCCAGTTACTGGGTTGTGGAGGTCAGATAGGTAATCTTTCCATGTAAAATACTGGTATTCAGATACATCCGGTTAGACTGGAAGCCGACCCTAATATCGTTGGGAAAAGGCTAAGCAGATGAAATAATGAGGCCTTTTTCTAATATCTGCGCTAAGATTATGGTGACTTGTATTATTAAAGTTATAAATAGCCTTATAAAGCAGTAATCATTGGCCGATATACCTGTATCTATCTACTGTCCAGGTCTATTCGAGGCGTCAGCACTCATAGACAGCGCGCTGGTGCAGCAAGGCGACCCGACGAAATGTTACGGCATGAAGTACTGTGCCACGCCCGTGAAGGTCGGCAAGGGAGGCATTTATGAGTACGTAGTGCCGGCCTTAAGCCCCGCGGAGAAGGAACTGCTAGATCAGGCCAAGTGAGTACAAAGTGAGGACAAACAGACGGCATTTGTAGAGTTCCGTAGCCAAGTGGCAAAAACGGAATCCTTATAATTTGATCATGTTGGTTTGTCTGACCGCCCGGATGTTACCTACACAGCCATTTTACTCGGAGACTGAGACTAGACTATTTTCATCGATAGTGCATATCGACGAAAATTGGAAAGAAGATGTATTCTGTGGACCACTATACAATGGTTTAGAGAAATTACAAAAAAAAATATTAGGCACTCTCTGTACAATTTACCCGAGGTCTGAAAAAAAAATCTATGCACATAAGCGTGTGATAGTGATAAATGATTTTATTTCTGTAAGTAGGTTTATACAAACACTTTTACACGTCAAACATATTTTTTTTAAATTAGATGAGGCCGGCGTTTCCTATCTGACTACTCTGAGAAGAAAGGCCGAAACAAACTCAGAGATCACAGTCTCTTTTAAAGTCCAGACATAATCTTGGTCAGATCATGCGAAGACCATGTAGATTGGTGTCTGAAATGGTCTTTTGAGGAAAGAATCACACATATTGAGTGGACCTGTCTAGTCAGTGCACGCATCTGTCAGTAATCGTACAACTCAACTTAAAACTTAAGGAGCTCAACGATTCGACGAACAATAGCAAAGAAAGGAGATTTAGGTAGGCCGCATAATTTACTCAATCTGCCAGACTATGATTAAAACTGAGTGAGAAAAAGAAGAAAAAAAAAACAAGGACCCACATAGTCTTCAAATTCACAGTGTGTGTTCACACTTTGCCATTTAATCGGTTGTCGGACACTTAATGAGACTCAGTAGAAATTTTATTGTTTGCGGCGTTTAGTGTCCCGCAATGAGTTAAAAGTCAATAGTTTTTGAGTTATGGGATATTTTTGGTTACAATGGCAGAAATATTTTTGTTTTTCCTAGTTTTTTCGAGAAATCAAAGAAAAACAAACTTATTTTTGCGTAAATCAGTGAGGTTATATTTGGCGTGAATATTTATCCCAACTGCGGAACCCTTCACTATGTGACGTCCGACATGCACTGGGCCGGTTTTTTGTGTTGTTGTTTTGTTCCTGCCCTTCACTATGTGACGTCTGACATGCACTGGGCCGGTTTTTGTGTTGTTGTTTTGTTCCTGCCCTTCACTATGTGACGTCCGACATGCACTGGGCCGGTTTTTGTGTTGTTGTTTTGTTCCTGCCCTTCACTATGTGACGTCTGACATGCACTGGGCCGGTTTTTGTGTTGTTGTTTTGTTCCTGCCCTTCACTATGTGACGTCTGACATGCACTGGGCCGGTTTTTTGTGTTGTTGTTTTGTTCCTGCCCTTCACTATGTGACGTCTGACATGCACTGGGCCGGTTTTTGTGTTGTTGTTTTGTTCCTGCCCTTCACTATGTGACGTCTGACATGCACTGGGCCGGTTTTTTGTGTTGTTGTTTTGTTCCTGCCCTTCACTATGTGACGTCTGACATGCACTGGGCCGGTTTTTGTGTTGTTGTTTTGTTCCTGCCCTTCACTATGTGACGTCTGACATGCACTGGGCCGGTTTTTGTGTTGTTGTTTTGTTCCTGCCCTTCACTATGTGACGTCTGACATGCACTGGGCCGGTTTTTTGTGTTGTTGTTTTGTTCCTGCCCTTCACTATGTGACGTTCGACATGCACTGGGCCGGTTTTTTGTGTTGTTGTTTTGTTCCTGCCCTTCACTATGTGACGTCTGACATGCACTGGGCCGGTTTTTGTGTTGTTGTTTTGTTCCTGCCCTTCACTATGTGACGTCTGACATGCACTGGGCCGGTTTTTGTGTTGTTGTTTTGTTCCTGCCCTTCACTATGTGACGTCTGACATGCACTGGGCCGGTTTTTTGTGTTGTTGTTTTGTTCCTGCCCTTCACTATGTGACGTCCGACATGCACTGGGCCGGTTTTTGTGTTGTTGTTTTGTTCCTGCCCTTCACTATGTGACGTCTGACATGCACTGGGCCGGTTTTTTGTGTTGTTGTTTTGTTCCTGCCCTTCACTATGTGACGTTCGACATGCACTGGGCCGGTTTTTTGTGTTGTTGTTTTGTTCCTGCCCTTTACTATGTGACGTTCGACATGCACTGGGCCGGTTTTTTGTGTTGTTGTTTTGTTCCTGCCCTTCACTATGTGACGTCCGACATGCACTGGGCCGGTTTTTGTGTTGTTGTTTTGTTCCTGCCCTTCACTATGTGACGTCCGACATGCACTGGGCCGGTTTTTGTGTTGTTGTTTTGTTCCTGCCCTTCACTATGTGACGTCTGACATGCACTGGGCCGGTTTTTGTGTTGTTGTTTTGTTCCTGCCCTTCACTATGTGACGTCTGACATGCACTGGGCCGGTTTTTGTGTTGTTGTTTTGTTCCTGCGTTTCTTTTTGGTGATAAATGTGATAATATGCAATGAAGTTATTTTGTCTATGGCTGTTAAAAAGAGATAAACATACGCCAGGATATGGGTGAAATAACTGATAGTGGGTTAAATTGCCTGTTTAAATTGTTGTTTTGTTTTATATACAAATACAAATACAAAATGTTTATTTTCTGTACCAACTAGTTTACATTAGTTTATGATTGGAGCCTCCTTTTAAGCACATATAGCATATATAGTTCGAAGGACAATAGGTACTATAATTTGGTATCTTGGAGCTGATCTGATGATGGAGCCAGGAGGTGGAAGTGGAACTCTTCTGTGGCTACTAGCAAACCCCTCGAGTTGGACTCGTATGATTCGTTTTGACGCGAGTCCAATAGATTGAGCTTGGTAACGGGGGTCTGATGATGGAGCCAGGAGGTGGAAGTGGAACTCTTCAGTGGCTACTAGTAAACCCCTCGCGTTTGGGCTCATATGATTCGTTTTGACGAGTCCAATAGATTGGGCTTGGTAACGAGGGCCTGTTGATGGAGCCAGGAGGTGGAAGTGGAACTCTTCAGTGGCTACTAGTAAACAACTCGCGTTTGGGCTCATATGAATCGTTTTGACGAGTCCAATAGATTGGGCTTGGTAACGAGGGCCTGTTGATGGAGCCAGGAGGTGGAAGTGGAACTCTTCTGTGGCTACTAGTAAACCCCTCGAGTTTGGGCTCGTAATATGATTCGTTTTGAGAGTCCAATAGATTGAGCTTGGTAACTGGGGTCTGATAATGGATCCAGGAGGTGTATGTGTACGTCCACATTGCCGGCCTAGCGCGGTTGCGACGACGGGCGCGAAATAACAAACATATGAAACCGCTGCTTACGTCCACAGTGTAGCGACTAAGGCGGGCGCCTAGCGCGACGGGCTCGCGCGAGATAGCGCGCGCAGTTTTCAAACGTCCCAATCCGCGCGTTATGGCCACACTATGGGCCTAGTCCGCAAGCGATCTAACGCGCGGGTGGCGGGGGTATCAAACCAGTTCGGTCTTATCTTGTGGCGTACGCGCGTCTGATAATGTATTTTTTTGTAAAATGGCGGTAAATACTAAAGTGTTTATAAGTGTGATTCAATCTAAACCAGCTATATGGCAATGTAAACATCCACACCACAGTAATCGCACAATAATAAGAAAATTATGAAGCGAAATCATATTAATTAAAAAAATCACCATTTACTTCTCTGCTTTTATTTATTTCGTGCACACCATCTCTTGTGTTCAACACCTCCCATCTCAGGATCGGACTATCTAAAAAAATACCAAATCCTCGTCCATGGTTTGCAACACCTGAAATACGCCTTAGCGCTACAACGGCTCGCACGTCACTGTGGCCACTGCACGCCTCCGCCGTCGCGCCCGCCACAGGCCCTAGTCACCGCGCGTTCACTGTGGACGCACACTATAGTGGAATTTTCAGCGGCTACTAGTAAACCCCTCGAGTTTGAGTACATATGATTCGTTTTGATGAGTCGTGTGCAAGTCTACACTAAGCTTTTTATGATATTTTACCTTTTTATACCATTTGTCTATGCGTTCGCCACTTATTGTCTATTACTTTTGATTGTCTTATTATATACCTACTTTTGTTTTACTACCAAGAACCAGCGCCTTTTGATTTTGGTAGTTTATAAATCCAATATATTTCACCTGGTGTCTAAAGTATGATGATGAAGCCAGGACTATATTAAACCGGTCAAGTTATAACTTCGCTGACTTTAGACTTATTAACTAAATGAAGAATATATTAGATTAAAAAGTAAAAAATAAAAATATGTAGTTTTAAAAAAACTAAAAAACACGCTTTTATCACACACTAAAAATGATAAAATAATTAAATTGACTTGTATTAGTTAAGATATAAGTACCTATGCAGCTTGTCACTTATTTTATAACCAATGATTAATTCAAAAAGCGTGGAGCGCGTTTTAATTGTGCGTACTTTTAATTAATTTGAACAAAGCACTCCACGCTTTTACACTACCAAGATAACATAATGAACACAAAATGATTGTTACTAGGTGTGACTTGGAAGACATGTTGAACCTGGGCAAGTGTTTCGCAGTCGGCGAAGACTACTACATGCACCCTTGCAAGTACTACAACAACCCCTGCTGCTGTGATTGCAAGGTCTGCAAACCTTGGAGGAAGAGCGCATCTAACTAGGGATAATGGGACAGGAAACAAAATTACTCGATATTGCTCGTTTAATCAGACCCACGTCAGTAGTAAGTGTGCGTTTTTATTGACGCAGAGACGAGCGGAGCTAAGCGAAGACGTGCAGGAATCGTCCAATCACAGACGATACGAGAGACGCGGTGAGGATTTCAACCAATGTGATTGGTCGATTCCCGCACGTCTCCATTTAAGTAGAAACGCACCCTAACTAAGAAAATAGTCATAATAATAAAGCCGATCAGACGCTTCACTTTTCGTTCATTTTTGCCTTTAACACTGAGTCAAATTTTACACTCAGTGAAACGTCTGAACACAAAATGAATCAAATTTGAAAAATGAATTCATTAGTGCACTCGCCTACTATGAATGGTCGAAAAGTTAAATGAAAGGTGCAGATGAACGTTCATTCGTATATAATTTTGTCGTGAACGTGCCATGAACCAAAAATGAACCTTCACTCGAGAGTGGCGTCTGATATTAGGCTTTAGTGCTGCGCTGTCAAAGTTTAATTGATTACTATGTAAACGTTTAATTGATACTATGAATTTGAGCGAATGTCTATGTCAACTCGTATTATTGTGATTTACAGCTGTTTAGCCGCAGATATATCTATTATATTTTATAGCCTTAACTAAATCAATAAATATGAAAGGTGGTAGTCAAAACTAAAAAAATAACGGACAAGTTTTTCTCAAAATTGTGAAAAAATAAAAATTTATTTAGTTTCTAAACCTATGTTACAAAAACCGAATAATAAGTCGTAAACACTCAAAAATGTAAATTGAAACATTAAAAATGAAGGTATGAGAAAAATGAATATACACTTTTATTTTACATGTCCAGTAAAAATATAGAGAGATATTGATTTATTAATCAGCTCTTAATGTTCCCACTGGTAGTACTTGTGTCTTCTCCATGTGAGGGAGAGCCGCCCAGTACGGGTCGGTTGAAGTCACGTCTGCAAACTTTTGGCTCCAGGACATGCCATTTTTACCAATGGGCCACCACTGCTATTAGCCATTAATAAATCAAGAACTACCTTTTAAGTGTTCGCAGATAAACAAACCACACATTTATATACTAACCGTATTATTCATAAAAAAACTAAAACGAAAAAATTAACCTATTTTAGTTATAGCTTTGTCTTCTTCTTTCAAATTCAAATCATAGTTCTAAAGAAATTGACAAAACACATTTTTAACTAAAATAGGTTTATTATGCGTTTCGAGTTTTTTTTTATGGATGATACGGTATGTATTTAAATACCTACCTAAGTTGTATCATTATTTCCCATGGCCCACTTGCACGTTTAATCGAGTTAAATAAATAAATATAGAGTTTGTCAACTTGGAGTTCAGTAATTAACGTTATACCGACATTAGTGTTTTTTCAGTTAGGATCATTGCAGTTTAATCGACGAAACTTGATAGGTAATCCGACCAAAAATGAATGAACCAACAATGAACGGAAATTGTATACCCATCTCTTTTACGAGTGTACGACTAAACGCTGACAGACACTACGCCGACAGACTGAACACCGACAAGACTTTACTTCGACGAGACCCTTCGCCGACAGGACGCTTTGCCGACAGACTGACAGCAGGTCGACGGAGCCCCGCTACACGGGGCTCCTATTTCTGTCTGCAGGGTTAAAAGGAACCTAACCAAACTGAACCTCGAGGTGCCCCTGACGTAGACTGTCTAGGGTTAGGACTTTCGGGTCAGGTTCGGAATAATCAGAAGTAAGGATGCCCTGTCGGCGAAGTGTCCTGTTGGCGAAGAGTCCCGTCGAAGTAAAGTCTTGTCGGTGTTCAGTCTGTCGGCGTAGTGTCTGTCGGCGTTTAGTCGTATAGTGGTTTTACACTACATTGCGAAAAGTAATAACTACTTGTCTTTTAATTTTATAACACGATATTTCATTTTACTCGTATTGTATGTGGTTTCAATGGAGATTTACTCACACTAACAATTTCAGCTACTGCTGGATAAAAAATGAAAAAAAATATCTTCGTGAGAAGGACGGTGCACCACATAAATTAAAACTGAAACTGACTTCTCGAGAAAAACCGAGTCAAAGTGACTAGTGAACTATGATCATAGCATTGTTATATCTGCAAAGGAAATAATATGTTGTAATCATACCAACCAGCTAATTACACTAAATCTTATAAAAACATGTGGGTACCTATGTATCACCTGTAAACCTTGTTATCACAATGTAAATCGCATGCAAATTTCACAGTTGTTATTGCTCTGTATACGGATTGCCCTACCTATGTAAACCACATCAAAGTTACACCTACAATCACACATACAAACATACGCGCACCATTAACATATTTAAACTCTCTCATCTCATCTCTCGCACTCACCCACATGGTCATATCGCGCAACCTTTTTCACCTCTCACTATAGCCTTGCTACAACCCGTATCAAATACGTTGGCTTGCTTCAAGCCCTCACTGAACTGATACTGCGACAAATGTGTTACCCCTTAGAATTACAAAATGAATGAAAATACCGAAATTACACACGAACTAGAACAACTATCAACCTCGACATTCTATCAGTGTTCTCCCGAACAATGTAATACTTACTTAATAGTTATTTGTGCAACAAGAGAGCAAAGTCGTTTTTTGCTGCGAGTGCTGATTTTGAATCCTGAGCAAGAGAAGGATTCAACGATTGAATCACGTGCGTAGCGAATGATTCTAAAGTTGAATCCTGAGTGTGGCGAGGGATTCAAAGACACGAGATGCAAAAAACTTTGCTCTCGTGTAACACACTTAACTTTTCACTTCAGCAGCGAGAACACTTTAGGAGATAAAATAATAAACAGGAATAGATCGAAATAACTATTTATTGTGAATCAAAATAATTAACATTGTAGCTAGAGGTGCCAATTCAATAAAATGGAACATTTTAAGTTAAAAGTAAAATTACTGCAATTCTGCAAATTAAAAGTAACAGATTTATTTGGCAACGTTATAGTTGCATTGAGTTGAGTTTGATTATCTGGGGTTAAGGTTTCTGTTTCGGTGGCGGATTGAGAAGGAACAACGGTGAACGTTGGTGACTCTGATCGGCTTTCTGTATAAGTACACTGTGCGTCGTTGGAAGTAGATGGGCGTGGGTGAGACCAAGGATCCGAGGTCGAATTCAGACTTATTGTTTCCACTATACGCTTACAGATTTCCGACTTATTTTCTATTGAGTCTTCAATATAGCCTTCTGCAACCGTATTGAACTTCCACCCGCCGTGACGTTTTAAAGTGGTAAGATTGGCTCCGGAATCAGCCAAGAGCGTTGCCGAAGTTCTCCGAAGGCAGTGACCCGTGTATAGCTGAGGCTCTTCCAGTTTTAATTTGGTGGGCTCGGCGTCCGCAAAATTTCCAGTGTGTACACTGTGTTCTTGTCCTCGGTCCACAGCACCGAAAAGTTAACCACAAAAATCATAGCCCCTTCACAGGTTGACACTGAAGTGCCATTTTTGACCAATGCGATGAACGCCTGGAAAGTGGCTTGTCCGGATACGGTGCAGCCCGAGAACCCGTCTTTCCAGAGACAGTGGGATGAGCCGCTCTGCAGGTTGGTACGGATTAATCTCATTAATATGTCCACCAATACTGCTGAGCGTGCCCGCCTGCTGGCTGTGGGAGAATGGGAGTCGGGGTCTGGCTTCAGGTACCACCGTCGCCCAACATAGGTACTATGCTGGGTGACACCACTTTCCGGCTCGCTACAAGTCTGCGTCTGAGCGCTCCATGCGGGGCCCTCATCACTGTCAGTGCGGTGAAGCAGTCGACCGCCTCAGACATCATGGCCTTTCTTGCAGCAAGAGCGCTGGTCGGTTGGCACGGCACGCCAGCATTAATGACATCATCCGTGGGGCTTTTGTCGCTGCCGGGGTGCCAGCTATTTTAGAACCCAATGGCTTGGCACGCGACAATGGGAAGAGGCTAGACGGAATGACTACTTAGTCTGGCCATAAATACTGTTACAATTAAAAATAAACAAAATATTACATTTGAATTTGGATTATGTCATTTTTATATGATTGTTCATTGAGTTTCCTCAGTTGTAGCGCTAATACATTGTACAATATTTTGCCATATTAAAATGGAGTGGGGTGATAAAGAGAACCGAATCGCTGTGATTGCATTACACAAAGTAGGTATGGAGCCAAATGCAATTTTTAAAACTCTCCATACGCTTGGTATTAGTAAAATGTTTGTGTACCGGGCTATTAATAGGTACAATGAGACTTCCTCTGTTTGTGACAGAAAAAGATCTGGCCGTCCACGTAGTGTTCGTACGAAAAAGGTGGTCAAAGCAGTAAGGGAAAGAATTCGAAGAAATCCTGTCCGAAAGCAAAAGATTTTATCTCGGGAGATGAAGATAGCACCTAGAACCATGTCGCGTATTTTAAAAGATGACTTAGGACTTGCAGTCTATAAGAGACGTACTGGTCATTTCTCAACTGATAATTTAAAAAAGAATAGGGTGGTAAAATCGAAACAACTACTGAAGCTGTACGCAAAGGGAGGTCACAGAAAAATTTTGTTTACGGATGAGAAAATTTTTACAATTGAGCAACACTTTAACAAACAAAATGACCGTATTTATGCTCAAAGCACTAAGGAAGCTACCCAATTAGTCGACAGAGTGCAACGTGGGCACTATCCGACTTCAGTGATGGTTTGGTGGGGTATTAGCTATGAAGGAGTGACTGAGCCATACTTTTATGAAAAAGGTATCAAAACATCGGCACAAGTGTATCAAGATACCATTCTTGAGAAGGTAGTGAAGCCCCTTAACAACAACATGTTCAATAACCAAGAATGGTCTTTCCAGCAAGACTCGGCGCCGGGTCATAAAGCTCGGTCTACGCAATCTTGGTTGCAAACGAACGTTTTGGACTTCATCAAAGCTGAAGACTGGCCGTCGTCTAGTCCCGATCGTAACCCACTGGATTATGATTTATGGTCAGTTTTAGAGAGTACGGCTTGCTCTAAACGCCATGATAATTTGGAGTCCCTAAAACGATCCGTACGATTGGCAGTTAAGAATTTTCCCATGGAAAGAGTGCGTGCTTCTATTGATAACTGGCCTCAACGTTTAAAGGACTGTATTGCAGCCAATGGAGACCACTTCGAATAAGCTTTTTATATTTTAAATTGTTTTATATTTATGTATTAAATTAACACACTGTAAAAGTAATAAATGTTATTTGCGATAGAATTATTTTTTTCTTTGTTTCAGTATTTATGGCAAGACTTGGTATAATGCCTTGGAAGTTGGGTAGGCCTTTGGTGTGGGATGCAACCTGTGTTGACACCCTCGTGCTATCCCATCTTCCTAGCACGACGGGCAGTGCTGGGGCGGCTGCTGCATGTATGTTTGAGCCGTTTGGGGTTGAAACACTAGGGCCGTGGGGTCCGAGTGCTCATCGAGTATTTCAGAATATCGCCAAGCGGTTGGTCGACTCTTCATGCATTGCCATCTAACGTGGCAACATTTATTTATTTATTTATTTAAACTTTTCACACTTAAAAAAGTACAAAGGCGGACTTAATGCCTTAGGCATTCTCTACCAGTCAACCAAGGGTGGTGAAGAGATTAGATGGCAGGTGCTCTGTTAGAAATGGAACAATTTGTACATAAATAAGACATAAACTTATAATACACATACATACATATTTACTATAATATATACCTATATTATATACATATATTATATACAAATTCAAGAGAGAGAGGTTTTGAGATAACTCTACGCTAACATTGCCAGCCTTTTGGGCACTTTTCCCACTGACAGCGATGTGGACGAATTTTTTGATGCCCAATGAGCTGTCCCTTTTTTTTTCTCTTTTCTTTATATACTTGTACATAATATATGTATATTTTAGTGTTAGAATGTATATTGTATTTAAGATTTGTGTATATTACAATAAATAAATACCACAAAACTACTGAATAAAAGGTACTCGCATTGTATATTGTATAGTCTATTTTTCAGTATGTTTTTATTGTCCGTTTTTTTATTGTTTTCCATTTTTACTTTTATCTGGCATAATTGTAGGGGTTTTTAACTGTTTATGTTGACTAGAAATAAATAAATATAGGCACTACGAGCTAAGAAAAAAAATTAACGTTGTTGACGTATATCAGTGTTGCCGTTACTATTATTTATTATTTAGTTTATTGATTGACGAAAACGTCAGATAACGAAAAATTTGTTTTCAGTTTTTTTTTAAATTGTATTTATCTTTATATAAGTTCATGAATATATTGCCTGCTGATATAGCACCGAATTTTCACTTACTATAACGTCGAACAATATAAAATACAAAATAACGGCAATTTATTTTGACAATATTTACACTAACCCTGAGGTCAGCGACTATCGGTGGGTCACATATTTAGAAGTTTAACTCTAAGTTTACCTTTAATTCTTGGTGGTGCAAGATGAATTATTTGATTAACCCTGAATTAGCCGATTTATTAATTCCAACCCATGAACACGCAAGTGGGCCTCTCGAGACACACGGGTCGCGTCAAATCCCCAATTACCGACACATTCGACATAAATACTTAAAACATAAGCCTCAATGAGCATGTGTTCGTCGCACGTTCCTGATCGCATGGTGCTATTTAAAAGCACCCCACGTTACCGACTCACGTGAAATGAAACGCTTTTCGCACAAGTTTTCCAGCACGGGTGTCCAGATTTAGACGTATTCACGTGATGTGGGTGATTTCGTACGGCTTCTTTATGGAAATGGAAGCAAATTATACTAGAACTGTCATGAGCATAGTTTGTAGAAACATGTTGGCGTAGTTCACAGAAGAGCCTGGTTTTATTTTTATTTTATTTTATTCAAATGGCTACAATGTAAAACGTATAAAACAGGAATACTCAGAACGATGGTGTCTGCGGGATGTGTTACGCGCCTGCTTCTGAGCTAGAAACCGGGGGTAGCCGTGTCTAGGCCTTATTGTATTACAACATTGCCCATTTTGTAACACAATAAGGCCTGTGATCACCAACATTCAAACCACCCCGATTAGATTTGAACAGATGGTTTAAGACTTTCCTAAGGAAATTTTAAATGTAGAACTGATTAAATATCTGCACAGTTGATTTAAATGTTGGTTATTAACACAAGGCTAACTGTGATATGTTAAACGATTAACTAACACAGATGAAGGTTGCGCCCGATATGCAGCAAACCCTGTTACGAAATAGTATTTTTGCTATTCTATAGTTAAGGCTCAACTTGGGCTATAATACGATAGGTATAATACGTGGAACATATAACGTTGTATTATACTTATTATCAGCCAACGATATGCCACAGACAATCGGCAAATGAAAAGACTTGACAAAATATGTACTTGACTAACTAGCACTTGAATCCTTTAAAATAAATAAGAATTAAAAGCAAAAACCTGTCTGCCTCGTTGATTTACAAGCGCCACAGCTGACCATGAGGTCCTGGGTTCGATTCCAGGGTCGAGCAAAGTGTTATTAGGTTTTTCCATCTGGAAGTTCTCAGTGGCAACCCGGAGATTGGATTTGTGCCCGGTTGATGCTAATAGGATTGCCTCCTGTTACATGGGACTTAAACATAACTGGCGAAATGTGGGTGTACTATAGGTACACTTCTGCCTAACCCTAGGCGAATATAGGCGTGACATTATGTTACCTATGTAAAAGCAAAAAAAAAAGAAAGTAAATCATCATCTTTTTGCCCTTGTCCCATGTTACTTGGGGGCCGGCGCAATACGTTTTCTCTTTCCATTCTCCCCTGTCAACCAAAAAAAAAAAAAGAAAATGAAAGACTATGTCGTCTATATCTATGTTGACACATGGAGGGTTGAAAAGCCAGTGGAAACGCAGGATTTCGTTATCATCGTCACCAGTAAAGCGAGCGAGGAGCACGTTGTTAGTCGATGTGCTCTTTAATCCCGGATTCGTATCCGGCATATACAAGGTGTAATTTTAAACAGTGTTAATCTCTTAAGGGGTCATTGTACTCATAATTATGAACAACTCAATGGGACCAAACCTGAAATCGCGAAAAAAAATTCAGCTTTTCCCTACATTTATGTTCGCATAACTCGTCAAAATGTAGGGAACACCAGATTTTTTTTCGCGATTTCGGATTTGGTCCCATAGTAAAAGTTGTTCATAATGATGAGTACAATGACCCCTTAAGAGATTAACACTGTTTAAAATTACACCTTGTATAGTACAATCCTTTACTCGTGTAAAGGATTGTGCTGTTGTTCTCATTAGGTATCTATTAATATTGTTTTTGTCTAGATAGTTGCAGACCGAATACCTATTTTTTTTATCTTTCCTCACAAATTGTCGACGTCTTTTATTCCGGCACGTTTTGTAATGTTTTACATAACATAACATCACGCCTTGTTTCCCCGAAGGGTTGGGCAGAGGTGTACCTATAGTACACCCACATTTCGCCAGTAATGTTTTACTTTCTGTATAAGCGCTTTTGTACTTGATAACCTAATAAGTGCAGATGTACCTACTACAATACCAACACAAACAGTTTTTCTCCTCACAACCTCGGAAGGATTCTGTTTATCATTCGAAATCTGAGTGCAAAAGTGCATTTTATCCGCTAGGGTGGAATTTTTTTTTTAAATTCGAACCTTTCTATTCAATAATTTTCTATACCGGCAGTCCACTGAAAATGCTTTAATACTTATTTCATGTCAGTGCGCCAACCTCATTTTTAGAATAATCGCATTGGCCAGCACGACGGTTACTTTTAATTTTTAAAATAAATAAACACTAATTTAATTTTAATATTTAAGCTGTTTTTCTTGCACATAGCATTTTCCTCGCTGTTGTGAGGTGAAAAGTTGTGTGTTTCGCTCGGCAGCAAAGTTATTCTGCGTCTCGTACCTTTGAAACCCTCGCTACGCTCAGGATTCTATACATATTTGTTTCACTCGCTTCGCTCTTGGTTCATTCCTAGAATCCTTCGCTTGCTCAGGTTTCAATACAAGTACTCGCACCAAAAAACAACATTGCAGCCTTGCATAACAAATAACTATTTTCGAAGAATACGATGACGTCTTTCGGGTAGGTATTATTAAATAACTTCTTTGATATTATTATCTAAGATTAGGAAACGCTGCTGTGATTTATGATCTACAACATATTTAGGACCTCCAACAAAAGATATACACAATACATGACACGTAAATAAAAGGCAACATTAGGTATTAAGTAGGTGTATTTCATCACTTGTAGGAGACCACAGCATGCACAATTGATTGCTTGATTACTTGGAGACATTCGTGGGATATGGCCAGAGCATGCTGCACACAGAGAAAAGTGGAATGCTGGGACTATACACATACATCTCACACACACTATACAGGTTGACAAAAGCCGCTTCCCAGCAATTATATGTTTTTTGCATTAATTTAGGTAAGAAGACGATCTAATGTGACGGGTGACGGGACAGAGGTGTGTAATAGGCCTTCCAATCTCGGTGTACCGAGATCCCGCATAATTTCATCAGTCCCGCATACTGCGGGATCCCGCGGGATTTGCGGGATTGAAAATGATTACGGGCACATCCTTTAGCAAGCACTGGCGCTCGGACAACAAGGTACGAAGTAGTCGGCTGACGATACTTTGCTAATGTTAGTTTCCTGCGAAAACACTTCCAAAATGTAAAGTTTGTACATTTATTTTTGTAGGTACTTGTTCTTTCTAATAAATATTTCAAACTTTAAGTATGTTTTACACTGTTAACAACTTTTATCGAAAAATGTGGGATCCCGTTATACCGGGATTCTGCGTCATTGAAATTTTTTGATCTCGCCTCGCCTATACCGAGATCCTGCAATGCGAAAAATCAGCTGTTCCCTACATTTATATTCGCATAACTCGTCAAACTGTAGGGACCAGCTGATTTTTTTTTCGCAGTTTCAGGTTTGATCCCATAGTAAAAGTTGTTTGTTATCATGAGCACAATCATGTGTTTAAGTATCGGTCACTAATTACCTACCAGTCACCCTATATGTGGGCATTTTCATGTATCGAAAAGTATCCTTAGAATATTCAACTATTAAATTGAAAAGATACTGAGGATTAAGATAAAGTAACTTAATCTTCTTTGTGGTCACAGCCGTCTGTGTTATGATAGCTTAGTAGGAATAGTAATAATCTCGTGAATAAGCATGATATAAATTATGAAAATACAGTCGGTATCCAGATGTATACGCAAAGATCATTTAGCGCCCTGTGCAGTGTGCGTGCAATATAACAATACGTTCAGGGCGTTGTTGGGGCTGCCGCGCTGGTGCAGTGCGTCAGGCATGATCGCGGACGCTCACGTTGACGACTTCTACGCCGTGCTCCGTAAGCGCTGCGCCGCGGCGCTCGGCAGGCTGCGCGCCAGCACCAACAGAATCCTGACTGTTACTGCGAATAGGCTGGACACGCGTTACATCCAGCACTGGGTTAATACCGACAATATATGAAAATAAATCATTATAATGTTTTTAATTGCTGAAACTAGTTTCATAAGTTTTACTGTACTAACATTCTAGTATATTAAGCCTACAACGTTCTCACAGTCAAAAAATATAAAAGAATCTATTTAAAAGACAAGACTATATAATGTAAAATAATGAAAAGATTATGTCATGGAAGCATGTAAAAAACAATAAAATAAATTAAATTAAAGTAATTTGGGAGTAGTTTATAGACATTTACATAAATAGTCATGCTATTAATGAGGTATATTTAATATTGTAGGTATTAATATTTATATAGACATAACCAGCTTCCTAATGGACTTAGAAAGTACTACGTATTACTATTGCAATATCGACTAAAATGGAAGCACTACAAGTATGATGAAATATAGTGCAGCATCCACACCTGCTGTTTTTACGGTTTAATAAACGGTGTGCTTGATACACCGGCGGATTAATAGCGGTTATGAGTTTGTTTTTTAAATCATAATAAACGCTGTAAAATAACGAATTTGAAAAATAATATTACTTGTACATAACGATTTTATTAGACAAAAACACGCACTCCTTTATCTCCTAAAAGTCGTAGAACACAGAATATCTACGAATCGTTGACGTCTTTTCCTTGTCACTCAACGACGCCGTCTTGTGGTTACGTAAAAATCGTAGTCGACTGACGTAGCAGGTGGTCTACGAATATTCGTAGCTAGGTCTACGCTGCCTTTCCGTACAATAAGACAGTTGCATTCTGTTATGCGGGTGGATCGACTTAAAAATCTTTTACTTAAGGTTGTTTTATTCACTTACTAGCAACCCGCTCTTGCTTCGAATGGGTGTTTAGGGATTTATACATCATAAAAAATTAAGTAAATTTATTTTTTACATGAACCAACGTCATCGTTGTTATGTTATTTGCATATCACTTGGACCGCTCACTGCAGTATCACATGTAAGGATAAGCCCCCGGGGAGGGGGGAGGGGGAAGCCTTGCTCCCACAACCTTCCCCGAGGCAAGGCCACGTTTCAAGTTCATCTGTATAGCGGTGCCTATTCGGATAACGACGCCATTTGTATCTTCCGGGATTTCGCCATGGGTACATGTAGTTAGCCGTTTAATTTTATTATGCGGGTATTAACTTTACATGATTAGTGATTATGTAATAGGTTTAGCTTTAAACGAGGGATGTTATTTATCTCTCGTATCGGCAAGGACCATAGGAAGATTAGCTCATGCCAAGTTAAAATGTTTTGCCAGCCATCGAGTTGGTATGTACCGGTGCCGACTGTGCAGAGTGAACCGGTCGTATATTAAGGGAGAAGCGCTAAGGAAGCCCGCGAAATTAAAATTTTCTTACGATTTTTGCAATTTGCAGCTCAGTGTCTGAGTGTGACAATCGTAGAGAGGATCCGGCAATTGGGACTCGAGGTGGCCTTGCACAAGTCCGAGGCCATGTGTTTTCATGGTCCTCGGAACGCGCCACCATCGGGTTCCCAAATAACGGTAGGAGGGGTTCTCATCGGTGTCGAGTCGACGATGAAGTACCTGGGACTCGTCCTCGACAGCCGGTGGAATTTCGTGGAGCATTTCCGACGTTTGGCTCCCAGACTGGAGCGGGCCGGGGCTGCCTTGGGGCGGCTCCTGCCCAATCTGGGGGGTCCAAACGCCTCCTGCCGGAGGCTCTACGCGGGGGTCGTGCGGTCCATGGCCCTTTACGGAGCTCCGGTGTGGGCGCGTTCCGTAAGGCGACGACCGGTACGTCGATTGAACGCGTCCCAGAGGGTCATGGCCATCCGGTTAGCCCGGGGATACCGCACGGTCTCCGGGGAGGCGGCGAACCTCCTTGCCGGATTACCGCCATGGGATCTGGAGGCAAAAGTCCTCGCGCACATGTGGGAGTGGCGCGAGGAGGCAGGACGCCGGGGCGTAACTCTGTTGCCGCGAGAAATCGTGGCACGGCGGACAGAGCTCCGGCAGGATCTCATGGCGGCATGAAGAGTGCGATTGTCGCAACCCAGCGCTGGGCACGCCACAATTGCGGCGATAAGTCCCCTCTTTGAGGAGTGGCTGGAGAGGCGCCACGGCGTCCTCACCTTCCGCCTGACGCAGGTCCTCAACGGACACGGGTGCTTCGGGAGGTACCTGTTCCGGATAAGGCGGGAGGAAACGCCCGGGTGTCACCACTGTGTGGATCGCCCGGAGGACACGGTGGAGCATACGGTGGAGGTCTGCCCGGCTTGGGCGGAGCACCGCCGTGTCCTCGCGGAAGCGATCGGCGGCGGCGATCTCTCGCGTCCGGCCCTGGTCCAGGCCATGGTACGGAGCGAGAGTGCATGGGAAGCCATTATCTCCTTCTGCGAAGCAGTAATGCTCGTGAAGGAGGAAGCGGGATGCGTGAGGGAGAGGCAAGCTTTGCACCCTCACGCCCCTAGTCGCCGCAGGAGACGCCCTGGGCGTCGGGAATTGGCAGCCGATTCCCGGCCACCGTAGGCGCGGGCTTGCGGACGGCGAGCAATGGGTAGCTCGCCGTCCGGTAAGGACCAAGCCCGAGTCGACGGCGCGTCGTGTTCCACGCGCGCCTCAAAGAGATGTCAGCACTATTGACGGGGTCCGCTAGGGCCGATGCCAGCTAGGGTTGTGGGATGTTCGAAAGAGTTACCGTGGCCCCGGCACAGGCAACAGAAGGAACACGGGTGGGTTTTAGTCAGTAAAAGTCTGACACGCCCTCCCGCTCCGCCCAGAGCGGGAGAAGTCATTTGATGATTTCCCATCCACAAAAAAAAAAAAGTGTCTGAGTGTACAGTCGACTACAAAGAGATGTATACATTTGAAAGTTACAAAAATATATATCCTTTGATGATGTTGTCATTGTTTGTTACAAATACTTGTAGACCCGGTGTATGATAGATTTATGTTTCAATTAAATGTGCCAAATGTATGTATACAGTAAGAAATACACTGTAATGTGTACGCTTTGAAACGAATTAATGTGTTCGTCTTTGGTTACAATGTTAACCAAAATAGTAGAAGTAGTAGTAGTTAAGTATACAGGTCTGACATTCTATTTTCAAATTTTAGAATACTACGGAAATACTTGTTTTCTCCTTCATTTCGAGCATGTATCGTGACCAGATCTTAGAATTGATAATTTCATGAACATAACATCACGCCTTGTTTCCCCGAAGGGTTGGGCAGAGATATACCTACATTTCGCCAGTTATGTTTAAGTCCCATGTAATAAGGGGCGACTGACATATCATTAAACGTTGCTGTTTAAACGATATGGTCAATTTTAGCTGGCCATTTCATGAAATACAACCATTTCGTGAAATGGTCGAACATTTCATGAAATGATCAATTCAGAGATCTGGCCACGACACGTGCATGACGTTATTGGCGTGTCGTTTGTTTATCGAAATTGACTACAAATTATTTTCGCTACATATTTCCATTATTTTACAACCTTCTCCTAAAAAGAAACTATCGAATCATAGAACTCATTTAGTTAAACTTGAATTGTCATCTTGCTATTAATAACATAACTATCTATAATATTCTTTTACTTATAACAATAGTAGATCTATTTCACATTTTGGCAAAAAACTATAAAACTTGTTCAATATATTTTCTATACCCTCCATTAGCATTGATTACGTCTTGCAAAGGAGTTCGCATAGAATTTGCAGCAATCTCCCAAAAGTTCGATTCATGATAATAATCCCACAAATCGTGGATATGTTGTGTTATCGTAAAGATGATGGATATGAGGAACTATTATTTATTACGGAGTATTTATATTTGGACATTTTTAAGTGTCATAGAACACAAATAAGCTAATAGCTATTAAACCCTCCAAAGAGTTTCCATTGGTTTTGACAGAATTTTTGAAACTTAAAATTGGAATGCCCGCTTGTATACATATCATTGTAACCAAAGACGAACACATTAATTCGTTTCAGAGCGTACACATTAAAGTGTCCATCTTGCTGTATACATAAATTTGGCACATTGAGTGAACACATATAATCGTCTTATATCATGTGTATAATTATTTGTAACGAAGTATGTACATTTCTTTCAATGGGTATATGTATTTGTAACTTAAAGGGGTATACATCTCTTTGTAGTCGACTGTACATAATGTTGATTAAAGTATGATTCGCGACTGTGACAAAAGTGTATTTACAGAATTGTAATCATTAGAATCAGTAATACAACTTCTTAAGTTAGTATAGGCCTCTAATGTCAAGATTTCATGAAATAGTCATTCAATAGAATTACTTGGCCTTAGAGAGTTGTATTTATGACTTTAATTATTATAGTTCTGTAAATACATATTTGTTACGGTCGCGAATCATATTTTAATCAACATACAACCTAATACTGACCTGCAAATTGCAAAAAAGGTAAGAAAATCTACATTTCGCGGCTACCCTGGCGCTTCCGCCTTAAGCTATTATTATTAAAGGAGATAAAATAAATTGCATTTTTTATACAACGTGTTCCTTTTCATATCTCGTAACTCTAGGGGGTCATTGTTGCGGGATGTTCGAAAGAGTTACCGTGGCCCCGGCACAGGCAACAGAAGGAACACGGGTGGGTTTTAGTCAGTAAAAGTCTGACACGCCCTCCCGCTCCGCCCAGAGCGGGAGGTCATTTGATGATTTCCCATCCAAAAAAAAAAAAAAAAAAAGGGGGTCATTGTACTTATCATTATGAACAACTTTACAATGTGACCAAACCTAAATCGCGAAAAAAAATCTGCTGTTCCCTACATTTATGTTCCCATAACTCGCCAAAATGTAGGGAACACTAGGGAAGACCACTAAGAGGTACGGTCTTTTTGTTGACATCCTTTTTGGTGCGTCATCCACTTGCATGCATCTGGTCACATACGATCCGGTTGCGACTTTTGCGAGTACCTACATAAGTACTACGCCCTGCTAAACTTTCTAGAGGTCAGTCGCAATTCGGCAATCGATTTAATCTTCCCCTCCTTTCGCAAGAAATTAATGTGGGCGTAGATACGTTTTAGTAGATTGAATCCACTTATGTTAGGAAAAACTGTTAACATACATTTCCTTCAAATATAGGTAAGTAGTAGAGGGTGAGAGAGGGTGGAGCGAGGGTGTTTCAAACACGTGAAACTAAGGGCTTATGCGAAAAATATTGTATTAATCTTTCATGATCCACGTTTCATCAGTTCTTAAATAAATAGTTTTTGTGGCTATGTTCAGTCCAGCAACTCAGTCTGTCACAGTCCACTGCTGGATATAGGCCTCTCCAAAGTTGCTCCACACTCGGTTCTCTGCCTTTCGCGTCCAATCTATACCAGCCGTCTATTTAAGATGTGTATATACATTTTGCGAATTTGCATATTTCAAGTATATTACTTAAAATATGCAAATTCGCTCATAAACATCAAAACTTTTACACTAAACAAGAAGACATACAAACAAGATACACACTCCGAAACAAAACACGACTAAACATACCAACATCCCGCTTAAAAATACTTTCAACAGGCCCAAGGAGGGGCAATTGCGTAACACACTTACAGTAGGAATCGGTTTCATTTTGACAGTTCAACAACATTAATTGCGTTATTTACGTTGTTGAGCAGACACATTTTTCGAACATATGAAGCAATGGATTAGCAATTTGCTTCAAAATCATTCCGATTATGATCGATAGTGTGTTACGCAATTAGAACATTTTTCGCACAATCTGTTTAGGTTTATAGAATCCTTAAGTAGCATATACATACAAAACCTTTAACGTAATAGGGTTCACGATATCAGATTGCGATATAAATACGAGTAGGTATCTACCGATATTTAATAACCGATTTCTTGTAACCGACAAAAAAACACCTGTTTGAACATTTCAAAGTATTCTAATTATATCGCTGCCGCTTGTGCTTGCGGCAAGCGCAGGATGGTAGCTACAGTGCCCCCGGGAGCTAGTCTCAATGTCACAGTCACGATCGATCCGAGCGCGGCTGGTTTTCATCCCGTTCTATTGTACCTACATTGTGTTCGTCTAGCTTCATTCCAGAGAGGAAAAGTATAGATTTTAAGACTTTTTATTATAAATTGTATTTTTTTTTATGTTTGAAAATAGACTGTTTGAAGTTTTTTTTGAGTTCTGTTCCTCAAAAGGAAAAACGGAACATATTTAGATCACTTTTTTGTCCCGTCTGTCACAGAGGTGTTTCTCGGGATCTATGCAACGTAAGAATTTGAGTTTTGGCATGATGAGGTCACGGTGACACGCACATGGAGGGCCAGTCAAAGACCAAAACATTTGTTTTACCGCTGCCGCCCGGCTTGTATTTAAAGGTTTTTTTTTTAAATTGTTTGACTAAGAAGGGTTAAAATGTTACTTCATTTTTCTACAAAACAACTGAAATACAGAAGCCGTAAGAATGTGTTTGTTCCACTTAAATTGGACGAAAAGGGGTGCGTGGGCGTGCGCGATCGATACTGAGCTACTATTTTTAGACTATGTTCTAGAATATACTTATTTGAGTCCAGTATGTACTGTACATAGACTAGCAATAAGCAGGAAAAATATAATTTAAATAAACAATGTTTTATTATTGGTTGTATTATTTGCGATTACTATAACTTACATAAGACACTAATCTATGTGTGAAAAAGTTTGCAACGAAAAAGTATAAGTGTAAATTGCAATTGTATAATTACAATGCGATTGTGTAATTATACATAATATATAGCTCTTGTAAACATAAATTGCATAATACAACAGCGATAAGTTATTTTAAACTATAATAATGTTATCATAAATAAAATATATTGTTATTAAAATAACGAGTATCGGTAAACGTTTGTGAGTTTGTCAGTTTGTTAATAGATTATTATTCTTACCGTGGAAAACATCTAGGTCCGATAAAAGTGGACTTCCGATTGATTAGTTTAATTACCGAATCAGTTATTCACTCGCACTTTATACACACACGCCTACCCATCCGCTCACTCACTTTCACACTACCCTAGCTAAATTTTAAGATATATACATATATATTTTTTGTATTTTTGCATGCTCTCATCCTTAAACTTTATTATTATTTTCTTTTTTGTTCATTTAAGAGTAAATCTATAAAGCGCAAGTCCGATCCTGCATGCAGCCACCTTTGGGATGGCTCAGCTAAATACAAACTTGCCGCGCTTGACTCGGTGGAACGCAGAGCAAGAGGCTCATTGGCGACGTAAGACTGGTGGATGCCAAGCTTCACAGCTTGGCTCATCGCCGCAAGGTTGCCTGCTTGTCGGTCTTCTACAGATTGTACTTCGGTGAGAGTGCTCGAGAACTCCACGATCTCATTTCGCCTGCCCCCTTCTACCATCGGAAATCTAGACGCAGTGCAGGTTGCCATCCCTACCTAGTTGCTATTCCACCAATTCGCACTAAGCGTTTTTAAATGTCTTTTGTGATACGCACAGCAAAGGAGTGGAACTCTCTACCTGCGTCTGTGTTTCCGAACGCATACAACCCCGATCTCTTTAAAGTGAGAGTTACCAGGCTTCTTCTGGGTAAGCTCGCTCCATCGTCGACTTCGTCTCTGACCTAGACTAGAGTCAAGAGCAAACCTATCTCAAATAAAAAAAAATCTAAAATGTATTTTTTGGCATAACAATTTAGTGTAATGAACATGGGAGAATGCGCTGACTCCTGACATACAGGTTTTTACCTAGTTTGTGTTTCAGAGGCTTCATTTGATTCTGTAACCTCATATTATGTCAATAATTACTATTATTATTACAGTTATTCTCATAAACCTTTTCCACATAATGTGAATCGACTGTACAATAATATAAATACATAATAATACCAGCCTGTTACTGTCCCATCTGCAGGGCAAAGGCTCATACAGAGAAGGCACGATCAGCTTTGATCACCACGCATGCTCAAGACGGGTTGGCGACTTCGGACTATATTAACTACTAGCTGTGCCCCGCGACTTCGTTCGTATGGAAGTCGTAAAATACACAATACGAGTATACTAAAATAAGAGCCACATTTTAATAAAACTCCCTCGTCTCCCGACCCGTCGCGTTGCATCGGCCCGTCCACGCTGTTACTTCGTTTTCGCTTAGTGTTCTTTCTGACTTTTTCTTTTTGCTCGGCTCCTAATGGTCGTAGCGTGCTGTTAGATAAACTATAACTATCCTCGAGAATTGGGCTACCAAATGCAAAAAGAATTTTTCAAATCCGTCTTTTTGAAGTGTGTTTGTGATCCGTTTTTTTGAAGTGTCTACTTCAATTTTATTTATTTGTATAGATGTATAGATAAAGTCCAGGGTTCCTCACGATATTTTTCCTTCACCGATATCAATAATGTCTAAGATAAACTCAGAAAGTACATAATTATGAATTGAAAAAGGTCACTTTGGTACTTTCCCGGATTTGAATATTTCAAGGTAAATATAGCATGCCTAAACAGTGGATGGAAACGAACCTGCCACAGAAGGTCATCAATTCAATTTTCTTGTTAATCTTTGACGTTCAAAAGTGCTTTTTATGTGCCTATTTGAAATAAACGATTTGACATTGACTTTGCCACGTATTGTCCGATAAGTTCATTAGACTGATTATATTTATATCATTAATCGAGACATAGGTAATTATGCATAAATTACTTGATAAGATAATGATATATCGTTTGAGTATTTAATGTTCATCACCTATAACAAATTACTATTATGTAATCAAAATACAAGCATAAATAAATAATGAGAGTAGAGTTTATTTATTTATTGGGTTGGCAACTAAATACTGACTCACTTTCGTTTGAAACAAATATTAATATTAGTATTCTTTATTAAAAACTATTATTTGACGATATAATCGCTGTGTAAATCTATAATTTGTTTCCATCTCTCTGGCAAAGAATGCCTTGCTCCTAGAAATCAACGGGCTGCTGTTTATAAAAGTTATGCAGTGTATTCTCCACTGCGCTAAAGTCATTAAAGCGCTGTCCACGCAAAAAGTTTTTAAGAGAACGAAACAGATGATAATCGGAGGGCGCTAAGTCTGGAGAATACGGTGGATGCGGAACTGTAGTCCAGCCTAACTCCTGCAATTGCTGACGTGTGGTGGAAGCAACGTGAGGTCGCGCATTATCGTGTAGCAAGTGGATGTTGACTTTTCTTCGCCTTTTTTTTCACAGCAGCCGCGAACTTACGAAACTGATTAACATAGACGTTGGCGTTGACAGTTTGTCCTCCGGAGAGTAATTCATAATAAATCATACCGCCTGCATCCCACCAACAACAAAGCAAAACCTTCCGTTTATGAGTTTCTTCTTTGACTTGGATTGGCGGTTCTTCTCTTCGTGGTAACCAGTAGGCTTTACGCTTGTCATTCTTATACAGTATCCAGCTCTCATCTCCTGTTACTAAATCACTTAGAAACTCCTTTTGTTTGGGCTGGAGGAGCAACGATTGACAAATCGATATTCGGGCAGCTCGGTTTACTATACTCAACTGATGTGGAATCCATTTTGCCAGCACTCTCCGATATCCAAGTGCATGCAGTCGCTTTTCGATAGCCGTGTGACTGCAGCCGAGTGCCTGCGCTAACTCGCGAGTAGCATCCGGGTTTTGATTTTATTCTGCCAGCAGCATGTCGACATCGAATTTGACTGGTCGACCTGAACGGGCTCGATCCTCTAGTGTTGTATCGCTCGATCGAAAGCGACGAAACCATCGACTTACAGTTGACTGTGTGACAGTGCCCTCTTCAAATGCGTTGTTGATATTCACATTTGTCTGCCTCGTACTGGAGTCACGTTTAAACTCGTAAAATATTACAGCTCGAATAGCGTGCTGGTCCATGTCATGGATTAAACTGCCAAAGACGCGCTCTAGCCGCCTTTTATTTATTCCATAATAAAGCTTCTGGAATGTTCTAGATTTATCTAAAAAAAGAACTTTCTAGTTCATTTCGATAAGAAGAAATATTTTTTTTCTTTCAAAGCGAGTCAATACTTTGTTGCCAACCCAATATTTTCCCCACTTACATCGATCATCTATATCTTGTTTTTGTGCTGGGTACTTAATTTGTGTTTTTCTTTGTGTATTTTTCTTATTTTCATTAGGATTTATGCAAAAATGAGCCTTTTTTTTTCTACTTTTTCCGGTTTGCTTGAAAGGTTATACCATAAAACTCAGTTTTCTTTGTTAGGTACCTACTCATTTTATAATGTTGAGTCTTTGTGTAGGTATTCTCTCAAGCAACTTGGTGCTAAGAGTGGGGTTACCATTATCCGCATCAGTAGAAATCTTTGTACTCAATACGGTGCTGTAAAAGGTTTCCGTCTGTGTTGACACCGTTTACTGCATTGCTCAATTTCTAAGATAATTTCTATCTGGGTGCATGAATTTCTCAGTAGCAGCCCGGAGTCTGGATTTGTGCCCGGTTGATGGCAATGGGCTCTTCCTCCATCACATGAGAGTTAAACATAACTGGCGAAATGTGGGTGTAGGTATTCAAACTTAAAGAATTTATTTCAAATAAACCTGTTACAGGCAAGTGCCTGTAACAGGTAATTTCATTCAAAAGTTTGAATTGTCAAGGGATTAGTCAATCAGAAAGATGAAGCTAGTGGCCCATTCCAAAGCGTAGTAGGTTCCAATGGAGAATAACGGGCAAGAAACTCCATGGACACTTTTGAATCAAAATATTTATTTATTCATTTGTGCACAATTTATTACCTGAAATATGCAAATCTATTTGGTTTTTGTTTTTTCTTCTTTAGACATTGAAACCCATCACATCTGTGAAGTTTACACGCACAAAAAAGATTTTCTTAAACTGATATTTCAAGTGATGAACACACTAATTGCGGTTGATGACCCAAAAAAAACCTCGTCTAATTAATTTCTTTCTTGTTTTATCTTGTTTAGATATCGATACCCATCACGTCTACGGAGTTTCGCTAGCTAATTTAATTTGACCCTGTATAAATAGGTTTCCACAACACGTTCGGGGCTCTACCGATAACTTAAATATGCAAAGCACGTGCTTTAAACGCACGTGTGATAAAAATAAACAAGCACGTGCTTGTTTATTTGTATTATTAGGTCCCAGGTGATTTTGTTAGTATTTAATGCTTCTCTGATGAATGAATTCTCAAGAGAGCGAATCCAGTTCATGGTTACTATTTATTGTGCTGTGCTGAGCTAGCTGTATTGATGCTGAAGTCTGTAGAGCTAACTTAGACTCTACCTACTCAAGCTAAGTACCTACAGTACCTCGTGTTTCAGACGAAATGAATGAATGAATGTTGATTATTCGTGTGAAGTTAATGTGTATCTTTCGTATCTATCAGTACATACATATTGTAAAGTAGCACTTCCCGCGCGACTTCGTCCGCCTGGATTTCATTTTTTAGTATCCATTAGGGGTAGATTTACAAAAAAAAACCCTGATAAACGTTATTGTTTATTTTTGGTCTTAAGTATAAATACTGAGATTCGAGTTAATCGGACTGCGCGTTAAAATTCTTTCATACAAACTTCGACACCCCTCCTTTAGGGGTAGTTTAGAAAAACAAAAAATGACAAACTTTATAGTTTACTAAGAAAAGTATTCGTGCCAGGTTTCAAGTTCATTAACTCAAGGAATAAGTTTTTATCATACAAACAAAATTCCTCCTTTTCCACCCCCTTAAAGGTTGAATTTCCAGAAACCCCTTCTTAGTGCTCCCTTAAATTATAACCCGTGTGCAAAATTTCACGTTCCTAGTCCCAGTAATTTCGGCTCTGCGTTGATGAATCAGTCAGGACAAGTAATTATACAACACGTCCCGGAATTAACGCACAATCTCTTAAGGGGCCATTGTACTCATCATTATGAACAACTTTTACTACTAAAAAAATTTTGCCACTTTTGTAATGTTTTAATCTTATGATGACTGTATTAAACTGGTATTAAATATATATAATGTGATGTGATACACACAGGTGTACATTATTTGGCAATAGTAGACATTAAGAAGAGTGGTGGTTCTGAAGGGAAGCCGATAGGAATCGGGTTGTATGAAGGCTTCGCCACTGCTTTATACCAAGATTTTATCCTAAGAGGCCCCTAGGCTAACTTATCAGATTCCTTTCTGATACTGTCTTTGACTGAAAGTGAATTAAAAAGTTTTAATTTTCAAGTGGGAAGTTTGTAAAAAAGATACTGGCTGTTATAGATAGTTTCTGCGCTATTTACTGCTTACACTTTATGATTCATCATTTTTTTTTCTTGTTATGTAGGTAGTATCTATTTCTTTTCACTACAAACCATAAGAAAACAAGGTCATGCATGGATGTGATAAAAAATAAGCCAGTCAGAAAGTTTGAAAGCGGGGCTGACTGCTCAGGGTGACCTGAACGAATGTACCTACGGTCAGTACTCTGCATTACCTGAAGCGCAGTTCCCGTAACAATAAACGTTCAAAATCTAATCGCAATCTCATCTCAGCGACAATCAAATGAAAAAAATGTAGGGAAATTATAGGTATTTTTGACATATTGAGACTGAGATCAGACTGTGAATGTTCTTAAAATTACGAGAATTGCCCCTCTGACCTTTCTTACAAAGAAGAAGAGGGGTCGTCCCACTGGTGGGACGAACAGGAATTTAATAAATAATATTAAATTTATTCTCGTACGTCCCACTGGTTTTGTTAGTGGGACGAACGGGAATGCAGTTCACTGACTGCACTTAGGTAGACCTAGAGCTAAGCTAACGTAGTTTAGCTTAGCTCGCATAGCTGAGCTAATTTCCTTGGCTCTACGGGCTAAGTTAACCTATCTTAGCTTAGCTCTTGGTCTGCAACAAGCTTTACACCATGTATGGTAAAGTATGTCCAAGGTATTCAAATATTCAAGGCTCCCGCAGACAGGCGCGACGCGACAGCGTGACGCGAATCTAGTAGAACAATGTCTATGAAAACTTCGTGGAAATTGAATTGACGAGAATCGCGTCTGTCTGTGGGAGCCTTCACCGATGCGATTCAAAATCTCTAAAAAAAAAACATTTTCACAAAGGTAACAAAATATGATGAACTAAAATAGACCTACTGGCTGACACACACGTGATAACTTCTAATACCTGTACCTGATTAATATCACAATAATAATTGGGCATAGAAGTCTACCTACTCGTAGCAGCTTATACTCATATAATATATAGATAACAGTTGTACGTGTGTCAGTGTGTCTTATTGCAGTTTACTCCTTAAGAATCGACTTTCATATAAGGCCCGCGGTATGGAAATTTTATGAGGAGTGAAATTAATACAAGCGTTAACTCAAAAGCGTTATGTTTTTCTGCGCAACGTACCACGTTCTGGTACGTACCTTGCGCACCATTCACGGAGCAAAGTCGTGCGTCGGAGCTGACACACACACTATTTTGTATGTACGTGCTAACATATTTTGGATAAGAAATTGATAGTCATATTTTATAGCAGAAAGGAAAAAGAAAAAATAAATAAAATCTGTGTTTTTGAGTTGGAACTGCTGGGAGAAAACTAAGACTACCTATAGGAAATACAAAAAAATGTCCAGAGGAATTTTCCAGCTAGATAAATAATATTTATCTAACTAATCACTACATATTATAAAACAAAGTCCCCCGCCACGTCTGTCTGACTATTAGAACGCGATAAACTCAAAAACTACCGAACGGATTTTCATACGGTTTTAACCAATGAATGGAATGATTCATGAGGAAGATTAAGGGAATGATATACAAATAACCCTAGGTCATATTAATAAGAATATTAATAAGGTCCTATTCATTAAGATTTTGCGTACGATTTTTTATAAAGCGCTAAAAACCGTGAGAAGCAAGGGCGGGTCGCTTGTAATTAGTGTCATTATAACAGATTTCCCTAGTATCACTCTCGTATTATGTGAGTGCTTCCAGGGAAAACTAAAACTGTATTCTTTATTGCCTCGCTAAAGAAAATTACGAGGTGGAAAAATATTCCAATAAGCATTTTGAATTTATGAGATTCGAATTAGGCCAAGGAGGATAACGGAATGTAAGTTATAAAAATATATTGTGTATCTGAAAATATAATAAAAATAATTTAAATTAAAAAAATCGCACAAGCATCGCCGCGTGAATCAACAAGCGCGTCATAATCTCAATTTCGGCAATTGCGAATATAAAGTCGGGTGTAGGTGATGTTTTAATGCACTGTTGTGTGAGAAGTCGTAGGCGTCGAACCGAGCATCCGACGACGACGGTGAAGGTCACTCACGTACCTACTACGGTAGACTGAGGCAACCCCTACACAGTCTGATCACTGCGGCTACCGAGACCACCCGCGTCAAAACAATACCCGCTATAAAACATTCCATTCTGTGTTCAAAAATATTCAAAGTTCGAACTAGTGCTGTACTTTAGGATTTCTGTGCACTCGAAGTAAGTAAGATGTCGGATTCGGGCACGTTCGTTGAAGGTCATGGTTGTTGTGGTGCGAAAATTGATTAAACTGTTGGTCGCCGGCCAAAAGCTTGCGTATTAATTTTGGTCTAAACTGAATGTCGCTTTTGGAAAAGATTTGCTTTTCGTAAACTGTAGAAATATAAAGGTATGTGCCTCTACATAAAATATATTGTATCTGATCTACCAACAGAATTTTCATCACGCAATCATAGTGTGAAACGAATAACTAGCATGTTTCTAACGAAACCGGTTGAATTTTAATGAAGTAAGTAAAAGATTTTCATTGATTGCACTTTTTTAAATTTCTTTGCACGCCTTGGACATTTTCAGCCCGATTTTTCATCTTACGAATAAAGTGGTAAACGCGTCATTTTTACTGAAAATTGGGTGTTTATAATTCGGCATTTTTGGACTTTTCATATTCGGTTGGCTCTACATTTCGTCAAAATGAAGGTGCTCGAGTAAGGAAAACCCTAAAAGTAGGTTTTGTTGAACGAAAACCAGCAATTATTAATTGAAAAACTTTATGAATTTATAAACACTAGAAGTTTTGTTTGAAAGAAATCGAAACGTGTTTTCATTTTGTAATTTTAGAACTATGCAGTTTCATTTACATCTATTTAGCAAAAATCAAACCTGAATTTTTAACTCGAAAAAAGATTTTCTTTAAAAGCGTTTATACACATTTTCTATTTATGAAAAGAAGTTTTGAAATATTTGAATGGCATTCATATTTTCGTTACGAGAACTTAATGAAAACCTTAACTAATTAACTAATCAACCGGTGGAATTAAAACAAATGACGTTCGTTCAGTTGTCGCGTGTTTATTTTGACCGCATGATATAACTAAAGTGTGTAGTTCTAGCGAATATGGCAGCCATAGAAGAGAAGTTATATCCTAACTGTGATGCCACCGTGTGGCTCCGCTCCTGTGAGGAGGAGGTCGAGGAACCCCTGGAGGGGAACATGACAGGTATGTACCGATATTTATCTATACATATTATACATTAAACTCGCTTTCTTGTCTGTCTGTGTGACCGCGTTGTTCTTCTAAACTACGCATCGGATTTTGATGCAGTTTTAACCATCATTTAAAGAATTTATTCCAATACGTTTTTTTGTTAAACTTACATAATTATGATAAAGAAAACTAGATGTTTTGTCAAGTTTAAAATAACGTGTGAAGCAAGGGCGGATCGATACAGTCAATAAATCACTCAATTAATTTCATAAATCTCTCCCAGGTTGCGCCAAAATGTGGAAAATCGTAGTAGAATGATAACAGAAGATCAAATCCCGTAATTAAAAACGTTCAAAATCTAGTTAGTTAAGTTTCAATCTCATATCAGCGACAATCAATTTTGACATTGAAACTTGCAAAAAATCTGAGATATATTATATTGTAGGTATTTTGGCAGATTGAGACTGAGATTAGTACACAAAGGTTCTTAAGAGGGAAGCGCTAAGGTAACCCGCGAAATTCAAATTTTTTTATGATTTTTGCCATTTGCAGCTCATTGTCTGGGTGTATGTTGATTAAAGTATGATTCGCGACCGTAACACATAAGTATTTACAGAATTATAATCATTAGAATCAGTCATTCAACTCCTTAAGTTAGTATAATCTTCATTGTCATGAAATAGTCATTCAATAGGATTACTTGGTCTTGGAAAGTTGTACTCATGACTTTAATGATTATAGTTCTGTAAGATTATATTTGTTACGTTCGCTAATCATATTTTAACCAATATACAGCCTAATACTGACTTGCGAATTAACGTAAGAAAATTTGAATTTCGCGAGCTGCCCTGGCGCTTTCGCCTTAAATGTACCGGAATTGCCCCTCAGATTTTCTCTTTGTTACGCGAAAATGATAGTTATTTCCATTGAAATTTAAGCAAATATTCTAGCTATATCTAGACACAGGTCAGTGTGTGAGCCAAGTTTCGAAATTGCGTCTCTACGTAATTATTATTCGATCAGTAATCAACCAAGATATTCAAGTAAAATTGCATTATTGAGGAAGGAAGGATAATAATACAATTTATTGGTTTATAGTAAAAAGTTACCCATTTTTCTTAAAGCCATTCGTCTACAAAGGTAGGACATAACAACAAAAAATAGACGAAATAATGATACAAAGCATGTGCCTCTACACTTCCTGCAAACAGGCGCGACACGCGACGCGAGTCGCACCAGTTTGAAGGAGCCTTTAAAACTGCTAAAATTTGTGTAGTGTAAATTATCTGTCTTCTTTTTAAGTACAAGAAATATTCACTTTCGTCAGTTTCTTACAACAGAACTATAAACACTTTCTTCAAGCCGTAGTCCTATTTTACGCAACTCCATTTGCTGCTAAATTAAATTAAGCCCTGATCTTCGTCTATAAATAGTTTCCCTGACCGCACGTTACTTGACGACTCGTTGTTATAGTATAACAAAGTACTGGTCAGCACCCTTACTGCGTAATATGCATCAGTCAGAATCTGAATGATTTTGAAGCTAATCCATTGCTTCATATGTTCGAGAAATTTGTCTGCTCAACAACGCAAATAACGCAATGAATGTTGTTGAACTGTCAAAATGAAACCGATTCCTACTGCAAATATGTTACGCAACTACCCCGCTGGTTTGGAAAAAAATATAGTTGGTAAATTGCTATTCTTGATCCAGATAGTAGATATTATACACATTCCTGTTTCTGGAATCCCCTTACAATCTGCCTGGAACAAGTGCTATTTTTCTCATATTTCTAGTACCTGATCCTCATGCGACTGTATTTTTCTCGACACAACAGTCGTGTTTGTAATCCAAGCAATGTTTGCAAACCCACAAGAATGCACTGCGGTCGTCACCGCAATGTGTACCTAAGTACCTTGATGCACTGTTACTGCGTGGTTTTCTAGAAACCTTACGTAAAATATACACGGTGTCACATCGACGCAGAAACTGTCACCTACCATGAATTCAGTAGCTCAAAGTCAAAGTCAAATCGTTTATTTCAATTAGGCACTTTTGAACGTCAAAGATAAACAAGAAAATTGAATTGATTCTAGTCGCCCTTTCCAAAAGGTAGTTTCGTATGGAGAAGAATGGGCAAGAAACTTCAAACATGACTCTGGAACACCAGCGTAGAAATCTTTCATGCGGTTATTAAAAAAAAAACTGTTTCATACAAAAGTGCAATAGCTACATGGTTCAAATCTATGGAACAGTTTTTTTTTATAAACGGCGACGATAAATTTTAATCATTTATGTACTGAATTCATGGTAACAGTTTGCGGTCGACGTCCCATAAACTCTGTACCCTCCTAGTATGCAAACCAGTTTAGTACAAACTCCTAGTGTTATGTTTATTCAACGTGGTTTGTTCTCCTAGGTGAGTTCCCGACATGGCTCCGCGGCACGTTGCTGCGCAATGGGCCCGGCTCCCTCAAAGTCGGGGACATGAGATTCGACCATCTTTTCGACAGTTCTGCACTTTTACACAGGTAAGCCACTAGCTGCCAAAGACCAATCATGAAATTGAGCGGCATCACAGGATACAACAATAGCTTTATTATAATAACACCTAGGACACTACTTTCATTTATGTCCGATTTCTGAGGTATTTTAAACGGAGTTGGTTAGTCGACAGTTGCGTTTATAAACATTCAGTTAAGGAAAAACTTCGCTTAATGACTTTGTCGAGTCAATAGCTATCGAGAATTACTCTCAGGTTTTCAAAAACCGTGCATTAGATGTCTTTAACAACTCGTTTAATTTAGCGATGGTGGTGCGAGGTCTCAAATGCGCCGTTCGCATAATTTATCATCTAGGCATCTACTCAAGGCTTAGGGGCATCTGAGATGCACATTTCTGCGATGCAATGCGTGGGCTATGCTCAAAATACAGAATCCATATTGACTGCATAATGAGAACGCAGAAATATAGAGCGAGAGTTAGACTGCACGCTGCACGTTTTTTCGGAGTATGATATTTTTTTTTTTTTCCTAACTATGGCATCTCGTAGTTGGCCAAGAGTGGCCGTGACTACTTAACCGGACAATCCTGTGGCTGCCTTAAGCTAACTCAAAGCCTCCAGCCAGGGGCGTGTTACTTACAATACTAAGTGACTGCGCGCTAAGGGCACCCCCTGTGGGGTACGAACCTCGGCTTAGGGCGTCACTGGGGGGACAGCAAGTTGGGACAGGCTGGATCAAACTTGGATAATTATTATTTATCTGGGGAATTTAAAGCTACAGGCTCAGCTTCGGCGCGGGCTGGCGCTTCTTCGAGGGAGTATGATACAAGAACATTGAAAGCTTAAACACATAATCAGAGGGGCAATTCTCATAATTTTAAGAACGTTCACAGTCTGAGGGGCAATTCTCGTAATTTAAGAACGTTCACAGTCCGATCTCAGTCTCAATATGTCAAATATACCTATAATTTCCCTACATTTTTGACAAGTTTTTGAGATTTGATTCGCTGAGATGTGATTGCGACTAGATTTTGAACGTTTTTAGTTACGGGAATTGGGCTTCGAATCAAAACATAACCTTAATTGGCATGCTGATTTCATTGTTGCCCATGTATTTTGTTTCGAACATTTTTGCTTGAACCAAAATAACATCAGTGCAATGTCAATGTCCGAGTGACTTATCAAGTAATACTCTTATCATGTGCAGTTTTAGCAATATCAGGGAAACTTAATTTAATCCGTTATCACAATCACTTCTCACGTTTCCCCGACCCCCCGACCCCCCCCGAACGTTTCCCCGTTTCACGTTTCGTTTCGTTTTCGAGAAGTGATTGTGATAACGGATTAAATTAATTTGGGATTGTCCGTGTGAAGAATTGTCTTATTACAATGATGAGAGCAATTAGTTGCCGTGTTGGTCTAATAGTAGCAAGCGTGACTGCTAAGCATGGGGTTCTGGGTTCGATCTCCGTGTCGGGTAAAGTGTTATTGTGTTTTTCTATCAGGAATTTCGCAGTAGTAGCCGAAAGTCTGAGTTCATGCCTGGTCTATGGCAATTAGTCCTTTAAACATATATTATGATGTGTGTGAACGTTGCGAGGGATTTTGTTATAAATTCAAAAATATCTATTAATTTTGATGGGACGCAAAATGTTAAATGTTAAATTACAACCTCAACCTCTAATTTATAATTCGTACGAATTTTCTTAGTAGTTCGTAGGTGAACTAAGTTTGTGTGCGACATGAGACCGTAAGTGATTGTTTTAGTCCGCGGGCAGTCCCGGGTCATGTCCATGTCCATGTAGACAAATAAGCGGACATCGGTGGGTTTCATTGAGCAGTCTGCGGCAAAACGCTGCTTAAAACACATACAATTCGTCTAAATTGGAAAGCCAATAAGCAAAAGGGTACCAAAATGCCATCGCGATTGGGTCATTATTTGCATATTACATGGATTCATTATATTAGGTACCTTTTACTTCTTGGTCCATTTAACTCTGTTCAAAGTCCAATAATGAAATCGTGATAGGATCGTGAAATTACAATCTCCACGATAGTTTGCAGCCCAGCAACAAGAATCTAATTTAAAAAGGTATTTTTTTAACGTAATTCCAGGTTTGCGATGGACGATGGCCATGTGACGTACCAGTGCAGGTTCCTCAGAACTAAAACCCTGAAGAAGAACCGCGCTGCTAACCGCATCGTCGTCTCGGAATTTGGTACCAAATGCGCGCCAGACCCATGCCATTCGATATTTGACAGGTAAATAAATAATTGGTTTCAAAGAAGATAGACTATATAAGTAGAAGGCATTTTATGTGAGTGGGTACAGAATTAAGTGTTGAAAAAGAAAAACAAACATTTTAAGGTCCTTTTTTAATAAGGATGATGATTTGTTGTCTGAAATTATTGTAAACTCACACCTTCTTCCCATATAGGCGGGTAGGCAGAAACTACAGACCGCCACCTGCTATGATCCTTACATAGTTCTGAACTTTCGCCATTAAATTATTGTTTTTATTTAGCTCAGCATTAAATAATGTAGGTACTATTATTTCACCGTTGCATTCTACCTGACATTTGGTCGTTAAAATTTTAACAAAGACCGAAAAGTTCCTTTGGTCCTACGATCCAGACATGTAAAGTAAATTATATGTTTTCAGGGTAGCAGCATTCTTCAACCCAGCAGAACACATGTCGGACAACGCAATGATATCCCTGTACCCGTTCGGTGATGAAGTGTACGCGTTCACAGAAGGACCTATCATTCATAGGTAAGAAGAAAGTTTAACAAATACTTTGCTTTGGAAAGATGAAGAAAACTTATTGGAGTTAAAAGAAAAGATAGATGGACTGTGTGAAATTATAATAAGCCTAGGAAACATGTGAATATTGGGATGACCGCTAATAAAATCCCAGAATGCAATTGGCATTTTCTGTGACCTCTCTAAAGCGTTTGACTGCGTTGACCACAATACACTGATCTGTAAATTACACCACTACGGAATTCGTGGACGAGCTGTTGGTCTTGTTATTTCCTACCTATTAAACAGGCAGAAAAAGTAAACGTTAGTAGGCGAATTCCTCGGGATCTCTAGTTAAGATGGGTGATAATCTTGAGGCATCAAGATTCAATTCTTGGTCCTTTCCTATTTCTAGTTTATATTAATGACCTTCCTTACATTATGGCTAACTTATCGGATATAATTCTATTCGCTGATAACACTTCGCTTATTTTTTAAATAGATATAAAAGATACGGATGTCTTACATGTCAACGATAGTCTGCCAGGGTCGCGGGATATTCGAAAGAGTTACCGTGGCTCCCGGCACGTTCTTTCAGTTGCCCACTGAAAGAACACGGATGGGTTTTAGTCAGTAAAAGTCTGACACGCCCTCCCGCTGCGCCCAGAGCGGGAGAAGTCATTTGATGATTTCCCACCAAAAAAAAAAGTATCACGTGCTACATCACGCGCCATAACAGTCACGTTTTGTCATGAGCCTTCCTTTAATTAGATAAACAAGCCTTACAGAACAATAATACTATTGTAGGTTCAGAATAATGAACGTTTTAGTTTGGCTTATTAGGACTAATTATGACAGAACTATTGCAAGATTCTCCTACAGCTTATTCCTGTTAATAAGAACAGAGACTGAAAAAAAAAATAGGAAGTCGAAACATAGCGGGCGGCTAGATAGAGATGAATGGAGGAGGAAGACATGCTGTGCCAACTACAAATGTATTGGGATGAGGGTAGACGGATGATGAGCTAGTGACACTAATTTGTTTTTAGTGAAATAACATTTTCATAAATAAATGTGTATGGTATCCAGGGTAGACACGGTGACGCTGGACACATTGGAGAGGAGGAACATGACGAGCTGTGTGGCGCTTGTCAACCACACGTCGCACCCACACGTCATGCCCAATGGTGAGGAACTCGATACACCCTAACACCCTAAGTGACACAAGATAACTAACTAGCACAAGACAAGGTAACTAGCACAAAATTTAGACAAAAGACGTCTGCTGGACATAGACTATGGTACGACCGGTCTTATGCCTCTCGCAGCGGTTTTCAAAGACCATCACCAGGTCGTCAATTAAAATGACACTTATTTGTTCAAATTTCTCAATATTAATTTTAAAATGCATTACTAGCTACTAAATAACACGGTACAGGTGACATGGGTCGCAAAAAGTATCCGATAATTTTTTTTTTGATATTCAAAACGTACACGGTACAGTCAACCGCACGTCAGTGGTAACACTTTGACCTTGAGCTGGCCTAGGGTAGTACCTACGTAGTTTCAATAGAATAAGAGGCCAACTTATAATGGTTTTGTTACCACTGGAGTGCGGCCTACTGTACCTACGCCTTAGGTGTTAGTAACAACTGTAATCAGCGAATTAAAGTAAATAGGGATGATGACAAACTTTTTTTTGTCCGCCGGGTACATTATCAAAAAAATATTGGATACGTATTTTTTTCTTTTTTTTTGCGTAATCAAAAGATAAATTAAGTTAAAATGTAGCATGACGCCTTGCTAGATTTTATACTGAGTTGTGACGTAGCGAGCCCCCACTCCCCAACTTAATGCGTTTCGTCTAAGTATTTTTTTATAAATATGATAAAGCAAAAAAATATGCGTCTAATATTTTTTAATATCTGACTGACGACGGACTAAATAGCATTTCTTTTTTTTACCCAGGCATCATCCCTAATAATGTCTTTGTATTTTCAGGGGATGTCTACAACGTCGGTATGTCCATCGTGAAGGGCAGAATACAACACGTTGTCGCTAAATTCCCATTCACAGAAAAAGGTATAAAACATTTTAATAAAATAGCCCATTAGTTAAGGCCTCGCCTCTCATGTCCGTGGTTGTGGATTCAAATCCGGGCAAGTACCAATGTGACTTTTTAAATTCATTTGTATTTCTGAGTTTATCTTAGACATTACTGATATCGGTGAAGGAAAACGTCACGAGGAAAGGAACTATCCTCTTCTCAATTTATTTTGTGCGTAAGTTAGCAATGTCACAAACAGCTGTCAAATATTTACCTGTTTTGATTAATTTGTCAATATTACTCAACGAAATGAAAAATCGCTTTAATGTGCACTAAAATATAAATGTTGCCAACTTGGAGAATGAGAATCTTTAGCGCTATAGGCAATAATAATAGTGTTAGGTAGTGATGTCAGTTTAAAACCTCTTTTAACTCCCACATACTGGACATATGACTCCTGTTTTTAATACCATCTCCAAGTTCAATGAGGCAAACCATTTGGTGATCGCAGACATTATAAAAGGGGCTCGTGGCTAAATAATAACAGCCACATGGGTCGATCTTCAAGGTTAAGCAACGCTTGCTGAGGTTGGGCCGTGGATGGGTGACCATCTATTATACACCGAGACCCCTCCGTGTCTCGGAAAGCACGTTATGCTGTTGGTCCCGGCTGTCATTCGTAGATCTTGACAGTAGTTACGGCTCGTCAAAAGCCTGAAAGTTTGACACCAGTCTTGCCAAGGGGTATCGTGTTACCCAGTAACTGGGTTGTGGAGGTCAAAAATTCAGTCGCTCCATGTAAAATACTGGTTTTCAGTTGCATCCGGTTAGACTGGAAGCCAACCCCAACATAGTTGGGAAAAGGCTAGACAGATGATGAGACATTACGAAATAGCTGTAATTAATATTTATCTGGAACCTTCGTTTAATGAATTGTTATTTTTTCAGGTGACATGTTCAAAAGCGCACGTATTGTGGCATCAGTTAAGCCTCGGTGGACACTTAATCCTTCTTACATGCACACTTTCGGTAAGTAATAATTAACTTATACTCATAGCATTTATTTCAATTAAACCATTTACAGGCACTTTTGAACTGTCAAGGTGTCGGGTAGTCAGAAATATGGAGCTAGTTGCCCATCCCAAATCGTAGTAGGTTCCTATGGAGAAGAACGGGTAAGAAATTCCATGGCCATTCTTTTAAATTGTTACAAAATATTGGTTACATCATTTTTTACTAGCCATTATTGTCCCACTTTTAAGAGCAGCGGTGGCCCAGTGGTAACGGCCCCGACTTACGAGTTGTAGGTCATGGGTTCGAATCCATGCAGGCGCTTTATTTTGTGTAAATAATTTCATCACCACTGCTCTCAAAACGGTGAAGGAAAACGTCGTGAGGAAACCGGCATGTCCTAGAAACAAAAATTCGAAGACATCTACCAACCCGCACTGGGTCCGTATGGTCCACCATGCGGTCATTGGTGAAATCAGCCCTTAGTAATGGTAATATGTTTGATATTACAGGTATAACAGAGAACTACTTCGTGATAGTGGAGCAGCCGCTGTCAGTGTCTGTGGCGAGCCTCATGCGCGGGCTCATGACCAACGACAAGCTCTGCTCCAGCCTGCAGTGGAACCCCGACTATGAGGTCTGTGCATCTTTGATGAAATATCGGCACAAGGCTCTTTTGGAGCGTGGCTAGAATCAGAATTAATCCCGCCATCTTGTTTTCGAAACGGAGTAAACTGGCAGAAATTGTGACGTAACGAAAAAGCGTTATGCCGTCAGTTTTAAATGTCAATAGTTTTGGTACAAAAACTTTTGACACTTGAAACTTGAGACCATGCTAGATGGCTCTGTATTAATACATAATATACAGCGGAAGGAACTTCGTACCAACCGGGTGTCCCACGACCCCTCCCGGCTTTTTTTAAATACAATTTCTGTGAAAATTTCACAAATGTTTACCATAACATTCAAGCGCCAAAAGATTCTAGTGGCATTGTACACAAACACATGTCTATAGGTACCATGTTGAGGAAATACAACTAAAAAGCAATTGTTTGGATGTTCCTCAAACTCACTTGAAGGACCAAGAGCCAATGCGTACTTAACTCAAATTCTACTGACATTTCTTTGATTTTTACAAACTAAAAATTTTAATAATATTGTTGTTTTGTGTTCATGATGACTAACTCACCAAATTAAAAGTTGCTGAACCGTAAAAAAGCAATTAGGCTACTGGTAATTTTTATTAAACATCCTTCTGTTCCATCACGCAGTTACTCAAAAGACTCTATTTTATAAACGAAGAAAGACTATTTAGATAACAAATCCATTTTAATTCACAGACCCACATAGTCCTCCTAAGCCGTTCCACCGGCGAGGAGGTGAAACGATTCCGCACGGACCCGCTGTTCTTCTTGCACATTATCAACGCTTTCGAACAAGACGGCAAGCTGGTTGTGGACCTCTGTGCCTACAAGGACGCTAAGGTCATAGATGCCATGTATGTGCATGCGATTGAGGTGAGTTAATACCGAAGAAGGAATATTAAGGTTGCGCTGGTCGATATTTTCTCCATAAAAATTTCAGGAGGGCATCACTCCACTGTTTGACATTGTAAGTACATCCAAAGTTAAACGTGATTTAGTTTTGTCTCATTATTAATTTTGTCTGTGCGGAAACAGAGTAGTAAAATAAAAAGGCATTAAAAAGTTATGAGGCAACAAAGATTAGTTTTTCTTGCTAATTATAACGCAAATTTGGGCGTAAATAAGTAATAAAAGAAGTGTAAAATCTCCAAAACAATGTCAGCACCGACTAAGCACAATTATCGAAGAGTTCAGTAAACTGTATTTTTAATTGATTTATGCAGTGGTTTTTTCGTAAAACTCGATTTTCCAGAAGATTTTTCATATTCTTTTTACGCACACGTTTTACTATGAATTAACGGAACGGTGTTTGTGTTCGTGCAAACTAGACGTTGTTGCGTGTAGACTAGCGTCTAACTGCTCATCACTGATGCTATCTCTGTCGCACACGATGCCAGGTGAGACAGCGTGCTTTTTGGTCATGCTCACCAGTGAGTTCGAGCCCGCGACTAATTCAACCTTAAAGTCAGTTTGATATTGATAGGCTAAGAGGAGGTTATCCAAATTTAACTAGTACAAATGAATTAAAACATACTAGCAAGTAAAACTAAATATAAATTTCTAAAGATAATAGAAGAGTTTTAAGTGCGGCTGTAAGGAAAGAGGCATAGATGGATTATACAGAAGGTGATAAGTAGATACGGCAAGGATGTTAATTAAGACTGAGAAGGCAGCAGATAAAGATGTATTTTACCACCTCCCAGATTATGATCGTGGGCTATACACAATAAGCTAAACTATTTGTTTCCAAATGTGTCGTAAAACGGTGAAGTGAAGTTTAAAACAAATATGAATCCATCAATGGCCGTCACTTATGTACTTATGTGATCTGAAAATAATCTCTCTAATTAGGCTAATCCAAGCACTACTCATTCACACCTAGAAGTCAATAGTTATCGAAGAAGTGATAATTATTACAGTGGATATAATGTTTTGGGTTCAATGTCCAGATTGAGCATTTTAAACTTTTTAAACATCCCAGTATTTAAATCCTAAAAATGGCTACCAGATTAGTTCTAAAGGCGGGTATTGTATTTGTTTACAATATAAATAAAAAAGGCATTCTGACTCAGAAGTTTAAGCTGTCATTGTGATCTTATAAGAGAATGCTGAAGCGTGCGATGCGAGCTAGAAAACTGGAGATTCCTGACTTGGCTAGGATAAGCTAATAATGTGATTTTACTAAGAGAATGCAACAGCGAGCCCGGAAATTATTTTTGGTTCTAGGATTGGACCCGCACTGGGCCCGCGTGGTGGATTACGGCACTCTCCATAATAGGCTGATTATTCTATGATATTGTGCTAAGACGAAACGTTATTGTTTAGTAATTGCTTTCTTTAATATTTCTGTTTATTAACCCCACCTCACTCTTTCCAGTCAATGCAAAGCAATGCGGACTACGCTCAATGGTTTCGTGCGCGGCCTAAGAGGCTGGAAGTGTCTTTGGATGCTCCCAACTTGACCAGTGTGGACGCGAGGACCCTGGCAGATATCGGCTGCGAGACTCCGAGGATACACTACGATCTTTATAATGGTAAGAAAACAGAGAATATTTATTTGCAACACGATGAAAATACACTTTACGTAGCAAAATATTTAAATTATCACTCAATTAAGTATTTATAAAATAATTATAAACAAACGCAACTGACGAAATGTGGCTGTACTATGGATACACCCCTGTCTAACCCTGCGGGGAAACAAGGCGTGATGTTATGTTATGTGTGATATAAACAAAAACAAAATAAAAAAGGGGAAACAATATTTTTTTAGGCAAGGCACAGATTATAATTGTGTAAGAAACAATGGAGCATCTAAAAAAATTACATCCTGGAATCAAAGACTTGAGCATTAAAACTGAAAGATAAAATCCTAGCCATATCCTGAGCTGGGCAGATAACCACGAACCACGCAGCCGGTGTGTCATCGTCCACAGAGTATTATAGAGTTATGAGGATCAAGGTGGAAATTATTATAACCTCCATAGAAAAATGAGGATCCTTTGACGAGATGGATGTTGTGTCTGGTGGGCTATTGCCCGACCACAACATTCACACCACAACCGGTGCGTGCACGCACATGGCACGCATACGCTGCGTGCACGCATTTGGTTTGTCCAGACCTAAAACATCAGGAAAACATTAAAATGCGATTATAATCAAAACGTATTTTATTGCAGGCAAACCCTACAGATACTTCTACGCCATAAGCTCAGATGTGGATGCTGAGAATCCTGGAACGGTAAGATAAGATTCGTTTTATTAATACCAGCCATTAACTATTGTCTTGGTGCCTATTGTTTGTGCCCTAAGGACTATAATTGGTCGTGAGCGGCGAGTTAAGAAGAGACATTAATATAATAGAAGACTAGAAAACGAACTTAATCGCTGTTAATATAAAATATTTCAGATCATCAAAGTGGACACTAAGACCGGCGAGACCAAGACATGGTGCAACCTCAATTGTTACCCCAGCGAGCCGATATTCGTGCCAACGCCTCACGCTAAGGTGAGGCAACAGATTTCATGTCAAAAGTTTATTTCATGGAACATTCTCGTAGAAAAACGAAATATGGAAAGCATCGAAAATTTTTAGGTCATAGTGATCAATCCCAGTAAAAAATTCCATCAGTCATGATCATCCTCCTTTTCCTATCCTGATTTACCAGCATGTCGTCCTCTTCCATACAGTTCTTTTAGCCGTCATCTCTGGAGTCAGCAGTCACGTCTTTCTAGCCATATCGTATTTCATACAATCTATCTAACGTTTCTTTGGTCTTCATCTACTCTTATAACCGTCCATCCTTAACCGTACCTGAACCGTGTCTACACTTCTTGTATACTATTAATAATACTAAGTTTTTCTTCTAGGATGAAGACGACGGTGTTCTCCTCAGCGTGTTAGTATGGGGGGCAGAAAAGACACAGTCAGTGGCCATGCTGGTCCTGGATGCTAAGACCATGTGTGAACTAGCACGGGCCACGTTCGACACTCCATCGCCAGCACCCAAGTGCTTACACGGCTGGTTTTTACCAACCAACGGCTAAATAAATCTACATTTAAACCTACTTGGAAGAATAAGATTTAACAATAAGTTTAAAGAAGTTTAGACTACGTTGCTTAAATATTTTAATGTCGCTTGTGTCGTTCAATGTTTTACTTTTCTTGACGGGAAAGAAGGTGGAATTACAGTCGGTGGCCATATTGGTCTGAGAAGCTCTTTTGTTTATTTGTGTTTATACGGAAGAGCAAGCCTGTCTAGCGGTTCTAGACGGATATAATTATGTCAGAATGAGACGTGAACTGCCTGCGTCTGTGTTTCCGAACGTATACAATCCCGATCTCTTCAAAGTGAGAGTTAACAGGCTTCTTCTGGGTAAGCTCGCTCCATCGTCGACTTTGTCTCTGTCATCTCTGACCTAGACTAGAGTCAAGAGCAAACCTATCTCAAATTAAAAAAAAAACTATATCTACGACAGTCGACAATAGCATAAGGCGTGATAAACATTGCCTGATGGAAATAGGTACAAATTTGTACCTTCATAAATAAAGGTAAAGGAAAGTCAACAAGGCTGGTAGTGGTCATTGTAGGTACTGAGAATTAATTAATCCCTACTGAGGATGTCTTTTGCAGCAAAATAACAACTCTCCAAGCCTCAGTGATAATGCAAAATAGTTTCCGTAAAGAAGGACCAATTTTGAAAAGTTGGTCCTGGACTAAGTACATGTTTTAAATTGTTCTTAATTGCGGCGTTTAACTTAAAACTTTTGTTTGGTTTCGAACAAAAAATTAGATAAATAAAGTTTACTCAAATTAATTTAAGTTCTTAATACGTCTATTGTTGAAAATAATTTCAAAATTATGATTATGTTAAAATAAAAGTATTTTTTTAAATTAAGGTATTGTTCGAAGGCTCCAAAGACTGTGTTTGCTTATATTATTTAGCAAGGACTATAATGTTAAGTTCTATGTGAAGTTAGGTGAAGGTGGATAAATTGTGTGAATATTTAAATGTGGTGTACGGAAGATTTTTTATGTTTAATAAATAAGAGGAAATTACTGGTTGGTTTGGATTTATTTTATCCCTTGTTAAAAGTTTCTTATTGGAGAGGACTATGTCCAGCATTAGAATACTGTTAGCTGATCTTTCTTTCTTTTTCGTGTAGTGAGTGAGTAACCTGTTGTCAGAGTTTTTATGCCGCCCATGGGCCTCTGACTTGGCTTCACATTCCGTCGAGAAATATCTCTCAGGCATGCCGATTTCCCCACGATGTTTTCCTTCACCGTTTTTTAAACAAGTGATAAAAATGTACAATACGCACATGAATCCGAAAAGTCAGAGGTGCATGCCTTGGGTTCGAACTCGAGACCTATGACTTGGCAGTCCAACGGTCATTCGACTAGGCTATCACTGCTGGTAGGCTGATGATGAAGATGATTTATTTATCTAAGTACACACAAACCACATGTTATAAAAATACATGGTGGTAAAAGAGCACAAAGTTACTGCTTATTTCGCCCGAAATAATCAGGTACAACATTTTTATGGAGTAGGAAGTTCCTACTCTAATATGGTACATGACGGTACGGTCCATAATTAGAAACCGCTATCTGATAGCGGGAAAGCAGGGTTTGATGTTATAATTATCGAAATTATAGATTTTGTATCCATTAATAAAAGCGACACAACTGTTTGTCATGGAACCCTAAAAACTATTATAGCTAGATTATTGATAAAACAATACTTACATTTTTACGAATGTAAACACTAACGTTCTAAATGGGACTGGCGATGATTTGTATCGACGTGTAAGTAATTCATTCAATATGATGCCCTCCAAACATGCTGCTAACTTCACGGTAAAAAGATATTTCTCAGAATGCCGACGAGTGATAATGTACACGTTGATTTGATTTATTTACATATTTCTGCTTCAATGCTTCTGCCGAGAAAAAGTGATTCGAATAATATCATCCTCTGCCTAGCCTTTTCCCAGCTATGTTGGGGTCGGCTTCCAGTCTAACCGGATGCAGCTGAATGCCAGTATTTATATGAAGTAAGTGAGTAATGTTATCAAAAAATGCAATGCTTATATGTACGCTGACGATACATGTCTCTTATTCAGTGGTAAGGACCAAACCTACATACAAGAAGCGATACAAGACGATTTGGACAATATAATTAAATGGGCACATGACAATGGCATAATTATTAATATAAGCAAAACTAAGTGCATGGCAATACATTTTCCATATTCACGTAATAAAAACATTGACTTGAATATAAAGGGTCACAGTTATGAATGTGTTCACAACGGAAAATCAAGCTGTCAGTGAATTAATTTAGAGCAGGTAAAAACTTATAGGTACTTAGGACTAACCATTGATACTAAAGCATGGAACATACACATACAGACGAGACGGTTTGTAATAAAGTGCGGTCCGTTCTGGGTAAATTGTACACCTTGAAGCCTGCAGTCAAGCGGGGACTATTGTATGCACTGTACTATGCACTTGCCGACTCGATTATCGGTTACGGGTTGTGTGGTTATGGACTTACTTTTAAAACATATCTAGATAAAATTAAAATACTACAAATACGACTTCTAAAAATGTTAGTGAGCAAAAGAACTAAACAAAGCTTGAACAAGGAATATGAAAAATTATTTAAGAAATGCAATATACTACCAGTTGACCTGAAAGTAAAAATGACAATGATTCTTGAACAACATAATATTAACAAACACAAAAAAGAACAAGCGCATAACTACCCAACCCGACTTGCAAAGAAAAAGAAATTACATGTTGCCAAATGTAAATAATTATTATGGTAAGCGTACGAGACGGAGGATTACACCTACATTAATGAATGAATTACCTGAGGGAATAGTCGATCGTGTCAAAAGTAAAAATCACTTAAAAAATGTCTTAAGGAAGCATTACCTGTCGATGTGTCCATAGTTGCTGCGGTCGATCGGCGGCCTCGGGTGGCTGTCGTGGGTCCTAAGTTTGCTTACCTCATACCGAGTAGGTACTATGCGATGGGCTCATGGCATTCGTTGGCTGGCTGATGCCGCTGAGTGTAGTAGCTGTGGTTGTAGAATATGTGGTTGTGTGGGTAACTACTCCGTATTCACAAGCGGAGTCTTTGCCTACGGAACCATGGTCTTGGTTTCAGAGTTGATTTTAATGTTTATTTTATATAGATTCGTGCAAAATCCACGAGAACCTACTGCCGACAAATTGCTTTGCAGTTTGGCAGATGCTATGTGAACATAAAACTGTATCATAATGGATTAAATAAATAAAAAAATAAAAAATATGGAGCGACTACTTATCTGACCTCCACAACCCCCCCTCCGATACCCCTTGGTAAAACTGGTTGTCAGACCTTGGGGATTCGAATAATATGTTATGAAAAGATATCAGTGTTAAACCACTTTTGCTGTTGACCGTAGGTATCTACAATTTTTTTTTTGGTCGAACTTCCTAACATTAAAAAATTGGTTTTTATGTTTTTTTTAACCTTACTTTTTTAACATTAGAATGCTGTTTGACAGATAAGTTCAAACAATACTTTGTTAAATAATACTAAAAGTGCGGTACCTAGTAAATAGATAACAGAAACATAACATCACGCCTGTATTCCCCGAAAGGTTAGGCATATTACTGTACCTATAGTACACCCACATTTCGCCAGTTATGTTTAAGTCCCATGTAATAGGGGGCGAGCCTATTGCCATCCACCAGGTACAAATCCAGACTCCGGGCTGCTACTGAGAAATTCCAGATGGAAAAAACCTAATAACACTTTGCCCGACCCGGGAATCGAACCCAGGACCTCATGCTCAGTAGTTGCGCTTGCGACCACTAGAACATCGAGGCAGTCACATACAACAGTGTTCATAAAATTCTATGTAGTTGACTAAAGTAATTGACAAATAACTATAGAGTAATTTGCATGATGTCTCAACTTCGGTGCTACCATCGAATACAAAGCCCAAACTGCGGCCAAGAAACTGGGCATCCTAAATAGGGTGAAGCGATACTTTACGCCTGGACAGCTTTTAACCCTATACAAAGCGCAAGTTCGATCCTGCATGGAGTATTGCAGCCACCTTTGGGATGGCTCAGCCAAATACCAACTTGCCGCGCTTGACTCGGTGGAACGCAGAGCTAAGAGGCTCATTGGCGACATAAAACTGGTGGATGCCAAGCTTCACAGCTTGGCTCATCGCCGCAAGGTTGCCTGCTTGTCGGTCTTCTACAGATTGTACTTCGGTGAGTGTGCTCAAGAACTCCACGACCGCATCCCGCCGGCCCCCCTCTACCATCGGACATCTAGACGCACTGCAGGTTACCATCCCTACCTAGTTGCTATTCGACCAATTCGCACTAAGCGTTTCCAAACGTCTTTTGTGATGCGCACAGCAAAGGAGTGGAACTCTGCCTGCGTACACAGGTTTCCGAACGCATACAACCCTGATCTCTTCAAAATGAGAGTGAAGTGATGAAGCTCGCTTCATCGTCGACTTTGTCTCTGTTACCTCTGACCTAGACTAGAGTCAAGAGCAAACCTATCTTAAATAAAATAAAAAAAAATTAAAACAAAGTAGTCCGAAAGGGGTCCCCGCCTCGCCAAAGGCGCTGCCATTATAGCTAATTTTTATGATTCGTGAATGCCAGTTGAAGGGTGGTTCACGAGAGCGAAGGTAAATAAAAACACCAGTTTTGGCTCATTAGATACAACTCATAAGTTTTTCAGTTGATATCAAAATTCTTGCTGAAACTCGAGTGAAGATTTGCTAAGCAACTTCTAATAAGGCTGTGTTTGCTGTGGGCGCAACTACTATACGTTTACTGGTCCTTTCATGGGTCTACCCTTTATAGCAGAACTTTTCATGTCATAATATTATTTTGCATAACAGCGGATAGTATAAACTTCATTTCGCAGAAAATCGTTTAGCAAACACTCATTGATCATACATTCAAAACTCATAATTTTGTAAGTCAAAATCCTCTTTACATTTCATATCCATAATAATTAAAAAGTAGAACCATCATATCTCAGAAAGTTTACACTCGTAGAATCATCTTTTGGCATTCATTGCATATTCATAAGAATTGGAAGACTCATCTATCGCATACTCCAAAAGTCAAGGTCCATAAGCCAAAATATTATCATGCTCAAATCTTAAAATATTACCTTGTGACAAGCTTTGGGCTCAAGAGCATTTTCAAGGTCAATGACAGACGTCTTGAAGTAAGGCGTGATCGACGGAGCCCCGCTTCGCAGGGCTCCTATTCCCGGATGGTTTAAGAAAAACTACGAAGGGGATGGCGGTGTCTTTTAGACCCTGCCATGGGGATGGCAGGGTCTAAAAGGGGTTCTAACCTAACCTTTCCGAGTCGGGGTGCCCCAAGTCCCGAGCTCGCTTCGCTCGCTCGTGCATCCTAAGTCAGAATTTAGGATGCAAGAGCGAGCGAAGCGAGCTACAATTGCGCTTGGCATACTATGAAGATGGCAGACCATCTTCATAGTATGCCAAGTGCAATTGTACCAAATAATCGTCGCTCTAAATAAACGTTATGCTAAACGAAATTATGCGGAATTTTAACTTTGCCAAAGGTAATTATGCCAAATAAAATTCTGCCATCTTAAAAGTATGCCATTGTAAATTCTGACATTTATACATTCAGTCAAACAATAATTATAATAAATAATTGTATGCCTTAAAAATATTCGTTCGAAGAAGATTATGCCAAGTGTGTTATGCCAAATAAATTTCGGAGCATCAAGATTCTGCTAGATAGAGGGAACCCTCCTTTCATCCACGTATTAAATAATTTACTATACAACCCACACCCACGCATCAGGCCCAAGTATTAATCCAGTTAATCGTTTATGTACTTTGCTGAACACACTACTTCGTTGATAACTAATATACAGTATTAGATAAACATTGACCGGTACCGGCAGCATTAGCTCAGTCGACCACGTAATACCTCGCGCGAAACTTGTGAATTAACTCAAACTTCGATAAAACTCATCGTGCGTAACGTGTAAATAGCTGTGTTAACTAAAAAAATACAATTCAATTGACTAAATTTGAAAAAAATCAAAAATTATGAATCAAACCGATGTAAATATCACAGAAGATTGGCACAATTACGTGAAGCTGGCTCTCACCGAAGTGCCGTACAGTTCTCAAGTTATATTTTCAGTAGCACTGTCCATCATTTTCATCGCCAGTCTCGTCGGCAACATTCTCACGTGCATCGTCATCTACTATGACAAGAGCATGCACACCGCTACTAACTGCTACCTCTTCAACTTGGCTGTGTCAGATCTGCTCGTCACCCTCCCTATTTTGATAATTATTTATCAAATGCTGACTCAAACAAACGAACTCTTTCAATTCCGATACGGAGTGTTTTCGTGTAATTACGTTCTATGCATCCACTTTTTGTTTATAAGTATCCTTTGGAACAACAGCATTCTGATTATGACGGCTCTTTCGATAGAAAGGTATATCGCAGTGTGTTATCCAATGATGCTGCAAGGCACACCTGTATGGCAAAGAGTAGGCAAGATTATTGGAATTATTTGGACGGTGGCAATCATTGAGACTTTGCCAGAATATTGGATGCTAGAAATATTCGATACTGGGAACACTTTAATTTGTTTTTCTCTGCAATCTTATTTTGGAAAGATTGTAAGTGGAGTGAATGCAGTGCTCACATTCATTGTTCCGCTAGCTATTATGACTTTCGTATACACTATGATAGCATTTAGAGTTAACGATAATAATGAAATGTATAAGTTTAAGGGCTCAGTATTCAATAGTGGTTTCAAAAGGAAGAAAGTCAATAAACTAATAGGTAAGTGTAAGTTAGTTACACAATAGCGTTTATGATTGTCTAGTCATTACTTAACTATTCTATGTTTTGTTATTCAGTAGCCCTGACGGTGTCATTTGTGATTTGCTGGCTTCCGTTCTTCCTGCTCAGAACGTTGATGTTTGCAGTCGATTATGAAAAGTTCGCTCATCTTCACCGGGTATGTCGGATTGTTATTGTTCTTTGTTATTTTCAACTACAACTTTATCTACTATGGCTGTTGCCCGCGGCTTCGCCCGTGTGGATGTCAATACTTCCCTATTTGAATCTGATTTTGTTCACCATTTCATGGGTTTTAATTTTTTTGTGCGGAACCCTGATTCATTTTCTAAAATAAAAGTAGCCTATTTTAGTTACTCCTTATAACATCAGCTATCTGCCAGTGAAAGTCTCGTCAAAATCGGTCAGCCGTTTCGGAGATTAGCCGGAACAAACAGACAGACATACAGACAAAAATTTTAATAATTGTTTTTTTTTTGTTATATGTACCGTATATATCTACTTTCCTGCATTTAGTAAAAAACTGTTATTTTGACATTACAAACAGACAATTTTTATTTATTTGTACAGATACAGATTTACTAAAGAAAAAAAATGAGCCAAACTTTTTATTATTAAAGCATTTCGAATTTACTCCTCGACACTTCGAATTTCGGACTGTACAACTGTGTAAGTCAGTGAGATACACTACTTTATTTACGATCAATTTGTTGTTGCAGTGGTGGTCAACGGTGCACAAGTTTGCGATGTTCAACAGCTGGCTACCCACGGTATTGAACCCATTGCTGTTCAGTGCCATGTCTACGAAGTTCAGGAAATCATTTAAGGTGCTTAAAAATACTTCTGTTAAATTATGCGTAGGACCAATGAGCTGTTGAAGGTCGGGGGAATCCGCTGGATGCGGGCAACGCAGGATAAGTTGTTGTGGTAATGGTAATTTTTGGTGGAGGCTTATGCCCAGGAGTGGATGTCTTTGGGTTGATAAGATGAAGACTGTTAATGGAGTAGAAAAATACCTACATGTAAATTTCACAACGACAGTAAACATAAATAAGGTGTTTTTGGAAACTAAAAATGGTGTGTAAATATTTTCACACTTATATAATATAATTATCGCACTCGTTACGAAAATCTCTTGAACTTCACTGCGACCAAAGAGAATTAAAATAGTCATTGACTGCGACACATACGTAATTTATTTATTAGTGCTCGTGACTGTATGTACGTAGGTATACATACGTAATTATGTAATAGATTCTATATTTGCAGAAGCTCTGGGAAGGAAAACTAAGAAAACGGAATCTGCGAAGCGAAAAATGTGAATCCAGCACACACTCCCAACGTAGAAAGTCAACACCATATTATCAAGTTGAATAAACATTGTGAATCTCAGACAACGAACCGACAAGTAGACATATACAGTGGATTTCATTTATTACGACCTTGGTTGTAGCGACCATTTACCTATAGCGACGTTAAATCTAAGTCCCTTGAATTTAAAGCATACTTTAGTACAAAATTCATGTGGCTATAGCGACTTTGGATGTAACGCCGAGTTCGGGTGTAGCGACTGTTTTTAATGAATCATTTGTAACAAATTCCTAGAAATCCCATGCAGATATTGCGACCGGAGTCGGCCGCCAAAGACACAAAGATTTTTTTCTTTCACAAACATTTCTTATCTTTTGTTTACATCCATTGCACACAGATGGTCAGCAAGTGTGGAGACCTTTACCTTTTGTTTATAGATATCAACTAAGTAGGTAGGGGAAGCGTGTACGTTTCGGAGCTTTTATGGTTCAGTTACAAAGTGATATTCTGAGTAGCAACTGGGTTTAGTAAACTTTTGAATAAGTATGGCTGCTAGACGCACATTCACTGTTAAAGAAAAGGCGGAAATCATTTCAAAATTGAAAAACGGTGAAAACAATGCTGATTTGTGCAAAGAGTACAAAGTTTCCCATTCAACAGTATCTACGATGTGGAAAAACCGTGATAAAATATTAGAATGCTTTGAATCCAAATCCTTAAAAATTAAGAAAAACCGCAAACCGACGCATCAAGATATCGAAAATGCCCTTCTAATGTGGTTCAAAGCCCAAAGAAGCCAAAACGTACCTTTGAGCGGTCGTCTGCTGCAAGAAAAGGCTAATCAATTTGGCAGACTGTTTGGAAAAATGGATTTTGAGTGTTCGGAAAGCTGGATATACCGATTTCGTCAACGACACGATATTGTAGTAGGCAAAGTTTGTGGAGAAGCCGCTAGTGTATCGCAAAGTGACTGTGACAACTGGCTAAAAACAGTTTTCCCAAAATTGACTGAAGGTTATACTGATAGCCAAATATGGAACGCTGACGAGACAGGTTTGTTTTTTAAGTTAACTCCTGACAAAACCTTGAAATTTAAAGGGGAAAAGTGCGTTGGTGGAAAATTATCAAAAGATAGAATCACCGTGCTTGTTGCATCAAGTATGGCAGGGGAAAAAAGAAAATTATTGGTCATAGGCAAGGCAAAAAAACCCAGATGTTTCAAAAATGTTAAATCTTTGCCAGTTGATTACGAAGCAAACAAAAAGGCCTGGATGACTTCAGAGATTTTCGAAAAAGTTCTACGCAAATGGGACTCCCAGTTAAGAAATAACAAAAAGAAGATCATTTTATTTATTGACAATTGCCCAGCTCATCCTAAAATAGAGAATTTGACCAACATAAAACTGGCATTTTTACCACCAAACACTACATCAGTGATTCAACCGATTGATCAAGGGATAATTAAAACCCTCAAAAGTCATTATAGGAAGATTTTAGTACAGAAAATGATGAACGACATTGAAAACTCGGCAGGCCCGTTTTCCGTTAATATTTTAGATGCCATTGAAATGGTAACTACGGCATGGGCTCGGGTGACTCCAGATACGATCAAAAAGTGTTTTCTACACGCTGGGTTCCGTAAATCTTCGGCTATCACAACAATTGACGACGACTCCGATGATGAATTGGACATACCATTGGCACAACTGACTACAGTATCATCAAGCGGAACAAATGTTGCGGACTGGGCAACATATGTTGATATTGACAGTCAACTTATCACTACTAGCGATTTGTCCGATAGTGAAATTGTTGAAACTGTTGTTCCATCACATACGACGCAAGATGAAGAAAATGAGGAGGAAGAAGAAGATTGCAAGGAAGGTGAGATTCCTACAACTAAGGATGTGTTAGGTGTTGTAACAAAGCTTAAAAGATACTGTTTATTTGGTGATGGAAAGGATATTATAGATATTGAAGAAGTAATGAAAATAGAATACACCCTACAGCGTACACTAGCACAAAAAAATAAATTGAAGCAAACTAATATTACACATTTTTTTAAATGTACCGGTGAATAACTATGTGTGCAAATATTTTCAATAATAAATGAATATAAACTACACATGTGTACGTGTCTGTATCTCTTTACCTTTGCCTGTAACGACTTCCGGATATAACGACGAAAATAGAGTGGTCCCTTCATTGTCGTTATACCCGAAATCCACTGTATTGTGTGTTGTATGTTGTACGTTTGTCTTTGTTTAAAATGTGAAAGTCATTGTGATCTACCTATACAAAAATATACCAAATTTGGAAATAAAATGACGCTGGATTTTTGGCGTATCATTAGTTCAAAACTCAAATATTAATTGCTGTTTATTACTGTGTAAGAGCACTTATACCATGCATCCTATTTAAATCTGTAAATGTGCTCTGAAGTAGTCATTATAGGTATCTATTACCTATTTGTATTAAGTAGCGATTACGCATATAATCCGAGATTTCTAGATTCATTCGGCCCGAGTTTTCTTGATCCGTATTTTCTCGAATTCGGATTGAAAGCAGCGCAGTGCGTACATAGGTAGGTACCTACTTCAGCATACTTGGGAACTCTTAATATTACCATGATTCTCTACATCATGAATCAGAAATGTATAATCAAGGGACCATCAAACTTTCGACCCAGCTTAAGGCACACAATGTTCACACAAAAACAATAAACAGAAAAAAAACTGATTGATTTTTTTGTATACAGGTAAAGAACATGATCCTCTTTACATGGTTTAAAGGAATGTCAATCGTCCTGCCTAATGTATATACCTAATGGCACAACACTGTTAAGCTATATAAGTTCTTTATTTGTTTATTATACAAAAACAAACTGTTGACTGATAAGTCAATTCTTTTTTTCATTTATTATTGGCATAAGCTACTCGTTACAATGTTTTTTTAATGAGGTTTAGGTTAGTTATAGACCTTGACAATTAATCATAATTATGTATTATTCTTGCCTGAGCAGCTGGCAGCAAGTTCGTCATGCTCCCTTAGATGTCACTGCTTGCGTCGGGGGTCGGGTTGCCTCCTTCCCTCAAATGTGGCGAGGATGGTAATGGCTGATCTTTGCGTTATGCTCGTGAACGGGTGCTGCCTGTGGTGACTGGTCGTCTTGCTGACCATGGTTTTGTTATTGTCATTAGTAATCAACTGTTTATTTATTTTACTTCGTATGTCCTAGTTTATCATTTGTGACTTAGTTTAATCCAGCATTGCTTATGCAAGCGGGCACGCCCATTATTCCTGGAGGCTTTTATTTAAGATTTACTAGCTGCGCCCCGTAGTATTCACCTGCATCAGTCTCGATCCGTGGGAAAATCGATAAAAAGTATTATATGTCCTAATGTGGTCATGGTCTACCTATGTGCCAAATTTCATCCAAATCCGTTCAGCCGAAGCGTAACAAACAAACAAACTCATATTCGCATTTATAATATTAGTTAAGATTTCTGCTTGAGTATAGTTTTCAATGTATAAATTAGTATATTGGCTTGTGCTAGCTGACATTATATGGCAAATAATTTAATATAATATTTTGTATTTCGTAATATTAATTACTTACTGTTATATCAATTTCTTCTTACTGAACAGACAGCTGTGTTGCTGGTTGCTGGGCAGTTTGTTGCACCACTTTTTCCCAGCTAAAGCACTAGGAATACTAGGAAGTGGTGAAGAGCGGGCGTTTTGGGAGACTGTCTCATGTAATTTTAACGTTCAAAAAGTGATGATTTTCAGCCTAGTTTGAATGACTTACTTTTGTTGTTCTTTTATTTATTTACTGACTGTTGCATAATTGCATCCTTATAGATTATTCCTGACGAACAGTTGTCACTAAAATAATATAACAGTAAATTGTAAACACACGGGATTTCTCAGTAACAGTCACCAGACAGAAGAGGTCTAAACTTTATGTTTCTCTGTGTACGTTCTACGAACTATCACGTAATAGTATAAAAATTGTAAAAAAAAAGAAGCACAAAACATTACAATTGTTGGGATTCGACCTTAGGATTGCAAAGCAGTCGTCGAACCGCTAAGCTTTTTTATTTTTTGTATTTTTACTAAAATAGCCATTCTTATAGTTATTGGTTTATGTCATGATAAGCTAAGTAGTCATAGCTCCTAAGAGCTATGATATTTTAAAGGTTAAATGTGTAACTATCTGCTATATTCGTTCCCTATTCAGTCCAGTGAAGTAATGGAATAATTCGACTGTTGTCCACATATTGTGTTCTCTCTCATCTCAGTCTAATTTCTACGAAATGTATGGGAAAAGTTTTTTGCGATTTCTGATCTTTCTAGTAGTCAAACCACAGTCAGTCGGTAGAGTATTTAGATCATTATAAGAAACTGGATGGATAGGCATCAAAAAAAGTTTTTTGAAAATTGCCCGTAATATTCTTGCTGTTTTTTTTTTTTTCAAAATCTGTGAATGCAAATTAAAATGTTTCAAAAAGTAAAGGACAGTCTCCTAATACTATTTTCTTGTAGCGACAACGGTTTAGGTACCTGCCTTTATTGCCCCATCTCAAAAATCCACCCTGTATATGTCCTGCTTAGCTCCATAAATGTATAGCGTGATGATAATCATTTAAAAGGTTAAATCTGTAACTATCTGCAATATACCTTTTGGCTCGTCTTTTTACAATTTGCGGTAAACTATACAAGACTACAAACATAATGCTGTATTGCTCAACCCCCATAGCAAATAGCGTGATAATTTATAGCCTACAGACTGACCGGAGTTATAGGGAATAACATAACACATAACATGACGCCTGGTTTCCCCGTAGGTTTGGGCAGAGGTGTACCTATAGTACGGCATTTCGCAGGGAAAGGGACGCCCCCCCCCATCCCTTTCCCTGCGAGAATATTTATGCAAAATTTGAACAAGGATTTTGTCCAAATTTTGCGGTAGTATTCGCGTGATGCTGGAATATAATTCAGACAAATAGATAAAGAGACAAAAATTTAAATAACTATATTTTCGGCATTAGAATCGTTACAAGACTTCGTAGCAATGGCTTTTTAAAAAAAAATTCAATGTTCAATTTTGATTTCGCTACGATTTTATTGCATTATTATCTAGGTATCATGGCTTAAAATAGTAATTATTTGTTAATCTAGTTTATTAGTTCATAATGCATTTCTATTGCGGAAGCGGACATAGATAGGATGTGTGGTCCGCAGAATTATATCAGTCGTGAAGATGAGGTCCTCAGGTTTCGTTACTGGCTCCAGCTTGAACCTGCGCAGGAGACTGGACATCATAGTCTTCAGCTCCATTTGGGCAAACTTTTGACCTAAAAAAAAAATAAAATAAAAATATTTAGACAACGGAATTTAGCTAATTGTAGGAGATTGCAAAGAATTGGTAGCCCACTGGTAGCGGCCCTAACTTACGAGGAATAGTACGAGTCGTGGGTGACGAGACATGGCTTTTTTGTGAATTTTAAGGATAACAATCGTGAGGAAACCGACAATTCGAGGACATGGGGTATTCTCCAGTCATCACTCCTTCAGAGAGTAGGCCCAACTGCCCAAGTCCCAGCAGTCGGAAATTATAGGCTGATCATGTAAGATTACAAACGTGTAATAACGTGCTTTATGTACAGTTAAATTAGCATAATGCAGCGCTACATTGTAACCTGTGCACTGTGCAGGCGCCTGAACTAATGTAAGCAACATGCACGACATTACTAGTAAACATAAATTATTTATCTATTTATTAACCAAAACAAACTGTCATTACAGGATATTCCAAGGCGATGGGGTTCTTATTTAAGAGCATATGGGAAAATTACAAATTATAGTACTGGGAGCATTAGAGTTATTCTTGATAATTTATTATTTATTCAAGGAAGAAGAAAAAATATCAATCTTTTCGGCGACTATAAAAAAAATATTGGAGGTACCAACCTATACAGTTCCTAGGTCCAGCACTAAACGGTATGTATGCATATGGATGGCGGCTGATACAGTTCTCTGGCAGAAACCTCTCTGGAATAAACTTCTCCGGATCTGGGAATATCTCCGGGTTCCGATGGATATCAAACACATTGAAGTTGCACATCGTATTGTATGGGACTACGTGTTCACCTGTAGGTATAGAAAAAAAAAACATAAATATTCTATAGGGCACGTATTGTGTGGTACTGGCGCGACTGCTTGAAGAGGGATTAAGAATGTAAAGAATTCTTTAACAGGCCCAACTCTTACCAGGCCAGATGAATGAAATGGCCAAGAATACAATGATGCTGACTTATTAATCTACTAGTTTCTGTCCGCGACTTTGTCCGCGTGAAATTTCTTGTTCCCCGTCCCAGCCCGTCGCATCGTATCACCCGCCTGCGCTATTACTTCATTTTCGCTTAGCGTTCTTTCTGTTTGTTCTTCTTGTTTCTCGACTCCTGAGAGTCGAGATGGGCGTGATGTTAAATAACACATAACCTTCCTCAAGAGTTATGCTATCAAATGCAAAAAGCATTTTTCAAATCCGACTGTAGTTCCAGAGATTAGCGCGTTCAAACAAACAAACAAACAAAAAAAAAACTCTTCAGCTTTATTATTAGTATAGATTTGTACTCTGAAGGTTACGTTTGCAACAAAAGAAATAGCAACTCGAATAAACTTGGTTAACGAAATCAAGTTGTGCTGTTAACAGACTGGTTTAACAAAATGTTAGATTAACGATAAGTTTGGAAACGTCAAACATAAGGTCAAAAGATATAACATACCGATTTCTACATCCTCCTTGAAATACCTAGAGATGAAATGCACACTGGGGTACAACCGAAGTGATTCTTTAATACAACATTCTAAGTACTTCATTTGACTCAAGTCCTCGATTGTAGGAGGTCTTTGACTGTCACCGAAAATGCTCCTCATCTCTTCAGCTATCGAATCCTGAAATTCATGTATTTTCAATTAAGTCTTTGTGTAGTCTAGCAGTTATATGCCTTATTTTTCTAACTATAGTCCAAAACCCTAACCTCCCTGGTTTGCCTGTAGTGCATGAGGAATTTGGTATGACATCTCTCCACCTAACACACGGTAAACGGCGAAGTTTTTGTGGCAGTTAAATTAAGACTGGGAACTTTGATTGCTGCTATTATGCGTTAAATATTGGCATAGATATAGTTATTCTGTCACCCATGATGAAGCTGCAGTCACGAACACCAGCTCAAGGTCAAAGTGTCACCACGTGCGGTGGTCGACTGTACATGCATGCAAAATCGGGGACTACGCGAGCTAAACGCAAGTTTTATAATACGTAAAAGTATTTGATCCACTGCAAGAAACAAAATCAGAAAAATATATGATACTCCAGTTACATTCTGTTAATCAACGGCTTTCATTCAGACCCTATATCAACTTCGTAGCTAAGCGAATCAGAAAGCTGATTTGCGTAATTAAACTGTTACGTAACTTGGCCAACAAAAAGATCTTACACCTGGTGTTTGTGGTATTATGTGTGTCAATTCTCTGCTACTGCATTACAGTATGGGGCGGAGTGGGCATAACCTCATTGATACAGTTGGAAAGAGCCCAAAGATCAGTGCTAAAGGTTACCTATGTATAGAAAACACTTTCGTTATCCCACAGATCACTTGTATGAAGAAACATCTGTACTTAATGTCCGGCAGTTATACTCGTACATCCATAAATTAGTACTAAAACAACACAAAATCCAATCCACAGTATAACAACAACTACTTAAACAACGAATTTATGATACAAATGTCCACTTACTGTAGTAAAAACCACTTTTGCACCACATATGCAAGAATTTATGCTGTTCCGTTTATAATAAAATTGCAAAAATCAGTGACATAAAAAATTGTAGAACCAACCAAGTTAAAAAAAGTACTAAACAATGGCTGTTAGCTCAATCCTACTCACAAACCGAAGCCTTCGTTAGAGTAATGTCATAACATACTTATCACAAATTGTTACCTCACTCTCTTCCTCATTCATACCCTCACTCAGCACTGCCTCCCAAAAAACATACATTCATACTTTAACATTCTCTTGGACTCACCCTTGCTAAATTGCAAATAATAAATACCTACATTTACGACGCACCCTATTGCAAACATAGTTGTGTTCATGATTTTATTTTATTTTTTCTAGTCTTATAAATTGATTGTTTTACGTCAAATTTTAAATACAATATGTATTAAATAAATTTACAATACAGTATCGGCCCTGAAATTTCAAATTGTTTAAAACTCTCAAGGACTCCACGAGACAGGCTCGACCGGCTAGTTAAAATATTAAAATTATGTTTCCCTTGTAATAATAATTTTATGAATAGTTTACTTGTACTTAAAGGAAATGTAAGAACATTATTTGGTTAATAAACGAGTTTTATTATTATGATTTTCAGGATATACGCTAGAAATAGTGTATTAAAAACATAATAGACCAATGTCGACAAAACAAAAGTATTATAAGTAGTGCTCGGCGCTATTATGGTGACCTAACACACCTTTCTCGTATTGATAAGATAATGTATGGTGTACAAGGTAATAGTTCTGTTAAAGTCTCGAATTATAAGGGAGACATCTATATTGAAACTATATTGTAACCCTTAGTTACTGGAATTGGTATAGAATGGTAAACTATATATCTAACTTATTGGTAAAATGTATGGTAAAATGGTAATGGTTTGGGTTTGAGTACGTGGTGTCTCTAAGATCTTTACGCGAACTAGCCCACATTTTGATGAACGATCGAAACGCATACTTGCGTTCGATGCAATGGCTAGATAATTTGAATAGTTCTAAAAACTGGCTCCATTTGGCGCGTCAGTCAATGTAGACCTGTCAATATATTTGTTTTCATAGATTTAAAGTCTAAAATGTGATATAATTCATAAGTTCACACGTAATCAACCATAAAACGATGCCGTCATTAAGTGTTGTGCCACATTGCTCTTCAACAACAACAGGGCATCGTTTTCCAAGCGATATGAAAAGGAGAAAGACGTGGCTCGTTAAAATACTTCGAATAAATTTGAACCCACGCCATATGGCGCGCCATATTTTTGCATACGCGAGAATATTCTCGCGTATGCAAAAATCATTTTCTGAAATCCGAGAGATGCCCTTGGACCCAGTGAGTGAAAAACGTAAGTCTTTGATATCTGTTGTCACCTGCCAATGAATTTTTCCTGACAATAATTAAATTAAGACATTTTATGACTAACAAAGAATTGGCATTCAGTTTTAATATTAGTGAAACAATAGTTAGTCAATTTTTCATAACATGGATTAACTTTTTATTTTGCCAGTTTAAGGAACTAAAAATTTAGGTCCCAACTCATGTTGCTAAAGAAAACATGAAGGTAAAGGGTCAAACATTCTCCAGCACTGTAATGATGATGATACAAATATACACACATCAAAAGTGTCTAGGGATCAAGTACGTTTTAGAGTATCGCCTCAATTGAGGATTATTATTTTAACTTTTTTGGATCGTTAAATATTGATTCTTTTTGGTGAATTTCACAATTTGAAAAAAGAATTTTCTTTAGATTTTGATCAAAAATAGAAAATAAATCAACTGTCAATCAGGATTCCTATAAAAGTGCGTAATAGCGTTTTTACAAAACCATTACAATTTCTGCATCAGAACTGAAAAAATTGCATCGATATGGAGCGACGACATCATTTGATACGAGAAGAGATGATGAGAGCCGTCGGAATGTTGCAAGCTGGTTCCAGGCAACGTACTATGGCTTTCGCTCTTGACACTACACAGAGCGTCATAAGCCGCCTCTGGACACGCTATCGTATCACGGGCAGTGTGGCCGAGAGACAAGGAGGACGATCTCGCATCACCACTCGCAGACAGGACCGGTACATCCAAAATACTGCTCGACGGAATCGTACCATGACCGCCATGATGTTGGCTACGAAGCTCCATAGCTCTTCAGGCTTGCTGATAAACGACCAAATCATCCGAAATCGTTTACGTAAAGTGGGTCTGCGTTCCCGAAGACCGCTGAGAGTTCCACCTATAGCACCCCGCAATCGTAGGACCTGTTTACAATGAGCGAACACAAAAATTGAGAGGAAAAAGACTGGCGTTGCTTTTCCGATGAATCTAGTTTCGGTATAAGGCCGGATACAAGACGTACTCGAGTTTGGAGGACCTCTGGACGTCAAGAACGTTTGAAATTTTGTCAGGAAGTTCATTCATATGGAGGAGGAACAATAATGGTTTGGGCCGGTATTTGGATCGGTGGAAGAACCGATCTCATTTGGATCAGGGGCAATCTCAACGCTCAGATTTATGCGGAGAGGATTGTTTCATACGTGATCATCCCTTTGCGAAGCCGGTTGGGTGATTCGTTTCGACTAATGCACGGCAATGAACGTCCACACACAGCTAGAGTCGTAACACGCAGTCTTGCCGATGCTCGCATCAACGTTCTGCCGTGGCCTGCTCAATCGCCAGACCTCAACCCAATTGAGCACGCATGGGATATGGTCCAAAGAAGAGCTCTGCCTACCCCACAGCAACTTTTTGACTTGTTAAAAAGAACGTGGGCGGCCATTCCTCAAAGTGATTGTGTGATTCGTGTCAATGGTGGAATCACAGATTATTTTTTTTAATCTATACAATACAAATTTTAAAAATCCTCATTTTTATTAATTAATTTATTTTATTTGATTATTTTTGGAAAACTTACAGCTAATCAGACACAACAGTTATTAAGTTTTTAACATGATGATGGCCAATTACAAGTTTTCACATATAGGATAAAAAATTTGCCTTTTTTGCAATTTAATTGACGACATTAACTTAGGTGATTTCCCACAATTTGCAAAAAATGCAATTTTTCTTAATTTTTTTTTAAATATAGGGATAAGTTGTTAACGTAAACATAGAAATTAAAGTAAGAAGCTAGTCTAGAAGACTAGATTTGGTAAATATTAATTGGATAATTTTTTATAGTTAAAAATGTACTTGATCCCTAGACACTTTTGATGTGTGTATACAGGGCGTAAGGGACAGCCCTCCGCAAACTAACAGGGTGCATTCAGCTCCTTATTTTGAATCATATTCCACCGGAAAATTTCTCAGGAAAATTTTAATATTTTTATCGTTTTTTCAGTTACTATTCCTTTATTTCAACATGAAACTACGTTTTCTGTACACAGCGCTCCATTTATGTAAATAAAACAGCTAAAATCAAAAAATCAGCAATGGATGTTGAAATCCTCGGCGGCCGAAGGCTCGCTGCGCCGCCGTTCGCTACGCGCGTTTTGCCACGGTAATTATACATTGCGTGTGAGGTAATAAAACAAATCAGGTTTATTGGATTCCCATAACGTTCCTGAAATAATTTCATGTACCGGTCATCTTAGTATGATATACTGAATTTACCCCATCAGTCTGCGGAGGGCTGTCCCTTAAATCCGGTATAATATCACTAGAAGAAATGCGGGATGATAGCTAATACTTACACTATGATGTTATGGTGTGTACAAAAACATTAAACTACTCAAACACATTCGTTTCTAGTCATTTTAACTGGTAAGTATAAAAACATTGATAAAGCAATCCGAACATTACGTCGTCGTTACGTTAATTTGATACGATAGAAAAAAAATCACTAAGACACCCCTAAAATTTTTTTTAACGATTTAAAACCATACTAATATGTGTATCTACATATGTATACCTACATCTATAAATTTCTACATTTATATCTGTAATTTTTATGGTGTACAATAAAGAATATTCTATTCTATTCTATACATATACATATATGTATATTCTGTTTTTTTGTCAGATTATTCTACAAGCAACATATTAACGTAATATTGTTTTAATATTTTAATCCAATCAATAGATTTTTTGTAAATAGATAATTGCTTCATATTTTGCAATAAATTACCAGCGTTGTGTCATCGCGCTTCTTTTCCTTTTCTATGCAGTCCGACAGTGACCGCGCTTTAGCTGTTCTCAGCCTCAGTTATACAGAATACCACAGACAATACACACAATCGAAATGAAATAATGTTAAAACTATAGCTGTACCTGTATCTCCGGTTCGTTGGCGAGTCTCATGATCATGAAACAAAGCGCTGTCGCAGTCGTATCGTGACCCTAGAATACAAATAAATCGTTTTTAAAATTGGTCAGGTATGTTAATGAAAAGGATCGAGTTTTTTTAATGTCCTTAGATTTTGACCGTTTGTTACTCTACTGAAGGACATATACGTAGTCAATTTGTAGCGTAGCATTAATTATTTACTTCAAACATAAACGTGTCGACTTCTTCTGTGATTCCCTTTTCATCGATATTTCCTTTTTTCTCTTCATCTAGTAGCAAGTCTAGCATGGCTAGCTTAGCTCTCTTGCCATACACATTATCTTCACCATCACCAGTGTATTCGGTTATATTATTATTTTTCCTATATTCCCTTCTGTCCTGAATTATTTGTGTGGTGAATTTCTTCAACGTATTTAATGCTTCTTTCTGAATCTTTGCAGTTCCACTAAATTGAAACAAAGCGTCCGAGTATAGCCAAATCCTAGTAACTCGGTATAACATAGTCGACGCCAATGTGTATAATGGTTTAAAATATTTATTGGCTAACGAATCTTCGCCTTTCTGAGTCGTGACTCCCATTGCAGTTTCTAAAACGAAGAAAATACATTACTTTTTATTCATCATATGAGCATCTAAACAGCAAATTACATATCGCTAAACACTACCTATCTTAATAACTACATAACATAGTGACACGCCCAGCTTTGCAAGTTTCTCTATATAGTGTCAGATTTGACAGTTTTTCTTTACCTATTTAGTTAGTTTTAGTTGTTTGCTTATGTTAAGCAAAAGCTTACAAACGTACAAGGAGTAACTCACCACAAATAACGCCAAGAGTAGCCTTGCTGATAAGTGGGAACAGATCAGATTGGTCCTTATCGACCTCTTTTTCAACAGTGTCCACTAGTTCCTGGGAGTGTTCACAGAAAGTAGTGAAGAACCGCTTCAAGATCAGAAAGTGGAACGCAGGAGTCAACATTTTACGGCGATGTTGCCATTTTTGACCTGCAAAGAATTAAAAAAGATTTAGGTCTTTCTGTCATCAGTGTCTTGGTACCTACATACTTATTATGAAAATTCATTATGAAATCTGTTGTCGCTTCGAAGACAGACATACATATTTATATATACAATAAGTTATTTTGATTTATTATTTGATTATTAGTTGATTTATTTGTTAAAACATATTTAATTAATAACCTTTGAAAGGCTAAGTACGTTTACTTATTTAAAATTAAAGATATTAGTTAGGTATTCGACTAATAGTTAGGTTGGCAGCACTGGTTTCGCGCCATTATTGTTTCGTCACGAACTTCCGGAGCAAATAGTGGGGCGACACTTTTCCACGCAAATATCAAAAAAAGGATGATGGGTACTTGGTCGTCGGACACAGTGCAAGTAACATCTCCAGAATTATTATAAAATAGTGTTGTTATATTTTAAGCCTAAAAAAATAAAGTTATATTAACGTTTACAAGTGTAGTTTGATTAAAGTGTTTAACATCAGAAGTGGTACGGAAACTCGCCCAGATGCCGCGAAGCCGCAAGCGCACTCGTGGGAAAAGAAGTGCGTCAAAAATAAGTCGTACGAGCAGCTCGTCTTCGAGCTCTGGTTCGCCTTCGTCCAGCAGCAGCTCTGATGGACACAGGCGTGGGAAAAGGAGACGCACCAGGCGTGCGTCTCCCACAGTAAGCCAAAATGTTATTTTATCTTCAGTGATACCTGATTTTGACCCATTAGTGGACGATATTGAAATGTGGATAAATGTTGTAGAAGCCAATGCACGTGCTTTTCGTTGGTCTGATCGTGTCTTACAATATCAAGCTTTGCAAAAATTGCGTAATACTGCTAAAACATGGTATGACTCACTTCAAAAAAATAAAACACAATGGACTACCTGGAAATGGAAGGATTGGCGAAATACACTATTAGACACGTTTCAAATAAAGCGTAATATGTATTGTTTGCTAAAAGACTTGGTCCAAACGAAACCCTCGGATGGCCAGTCATTATACGAATTCTATTTTGTACAAAAAGGCAAAATTGACAAGATGAGATTGTCATTTTCTGATCAAGATATTATTTCAGTAATCGTAGGATCAATTGGCGATAAAAATATAATCACTGCAGCAGATGCTGGTAATTTTAAATACTGTGATGAGTTGGCTTCATTTTTGCACGGGAAAATTCATCATGACCCGGAACAAAAGTCCGTTCAGAAGCATAACAATTTACAAAGTAAAAATTCAACTCGCTTATTCTATAGTAATGCTGATAAAAAGACAGACAGTTCTTCCAACTCCAATGGAGTACCAATGCATAGTTCTGCTTCCAATGCTGGTACAATTATAACATGTTTTCGCTGTGGTGAACCTGGTCACAAAAAGACCAGCTGCAGTCAAAAGATAATGTCAAATGTAATGTGTGTAATAGATTCGGTCATTTAGAGCTTGCATGTAGGTTTAAACCTAAAATGAAACCTGAAAAGGATAGCGAAGTAAAATTAATTGTTGAACCTACACCTAAGGATAAATTTTATAAGGCAATTGTAATTAATGGGTGTAAACGACAAGCTTTTATTGATATGGGCAGTGGTTGTTCTCTAATAACGTCTTCTTTGGCACGCGAGTTAAATCTTGCAATCTTCCAATTAAATAAACCTGTTTTATTAACAGGATTTAAAACGGATTCTTGCTCTGAGGTCACACATGGGGCACAGGTTGACATTATGGTTGATAATGCTGAACTCAATGTGTTACTATATATTTGTGATGAATTAGCTGGCTGTCCTATTTTAATTGGTAGGAATTTTACGAAGGATAAAAGAATTATGTATGCACGTGTAGGAAGTAACCTTTCTTTTTGCCCCATAAGTAACTACCACGTCGCTATAATAGAGTCGTCTATGTTTAACCCTGATTCTACTGAACACATTCCTGTGTTAAATGAAATATTTTCTAGATATCCTCGGGTTGTTTCAAAAGATTTAAAATCGTTAGGACAGACTTCTTGTGTTGAGTTAGACATTGAGCTAATAACTAATAAACCTGTGTACCATAGACCCTATCGTATGTCTGAATCTGAAAAGACAGCGACTAGGGAAATTATTGAGGACCTATTAAAAACAGGAATAATTCGCGAAAGTAATTCCGCTTATGCCAGTCCGATTCTGTTAGTTGATAAACCTTCGGGCGAAAAACGTATGTGCATTGATTATAGGTCACTAAATAAAATTACGGTCAAAGAGAAATACCCAATGCCCGTTGTAGAAGATCTTATAGACAAACTTAGAGGGTGTAAATGCTACACATCTATTGATTTAAAAAGTGGCTACTATCAGATTAATGTTAATGAAAATTCTATTGCTAAAACTGCATTTATTACACCTGATGGCCATTTTGAATTTAGAAGGATGCCATTCGGGTTATGTAATGCACCATCTGTATTCCAGAGATTAATGAACACCGTCTTGGGTAAACTACGCTTTGATAAAGTCATTTGTTACATGGATGATCTATTGGTAGCCACGGAGTCTGTGGATGAAAATATTAGGCAGTTAGACGAAGTATTAAAAATATTGCAGAATAACGGTTTGACAATAAATTTGGAGAAAGGTCACTTTTTCCAGAGCTCTGTTAACTTCCTTGGGTACGATATTTCTGAAGATGGTATACGTCCGGGTAAAAAGAAATTGAAAATTGTAGAAAATTATCCTGAGCCTAAAAATGTGCATCAAGTAAGACAATTTTTAGGTCTAATTAATTATTTTAGAAAGTTTATAAAGGATTGTGCTCTTATAGCAAAACCGTTAACAAAGCTCTTGAAAAAAGATGTCACATGGGAGTGGGGATCCGATCAAGTATCAGCGGTCAATAAATTAAAAGATGAGTTGTTACATAATGCTTTATTAAAAATATATGACCCCAAATTACCTACTATTTTATACACTGATGCCAGTCGCGATGGTATGGGCTGCATACTGACTCAAGTTACTGATACAGGTGAAAAACCAATCCATTTTTATAGTCGACAGACATCTAATGAGGAGAAAAAGTACCATTCCTTTGAGTTGGAATTTTTAGCAATAATTGTTGCACTTCAAAAATTCCGTCACTATTTATTAGGATCCACTTTTAAAATTTATACAGATTGCAATGCTGTTAAATATACAATAAATAAACAGGAAATTAATTCTAGAATCGGTAGGTGGGTATTACTTACACAAGAATTCACGTTTGAAGTAATACACAAACCAGGGGCTCAAATGCAACATGTTGACGCTTTGAGCCGAAATCCAGTTGGTACAAATTCGACCCCCATATACAATGAAAGTGTGTTGGCTATTACTGAAGCAGATTGGTTATTGTCAGTCCAGTTAAAAGACCCAAGTATTTGTGCAATAAGAGAAATATTAGAATCAGGTCAGGCCGAGCTTAATAAGAAAGTGTATAATGAGTATGAGTTGTTAGGTAATAAGGTATACCGTCGGACTGGCTACGGTAGACGGTGGGTTGTCCCTAAACAATGTATTTGGCAAATTATTAGAGCCAATCATGACGAACTTGGCCATTTTGCCGTGGATAAGACAATTGAAAGAATAAAATCATGTTATTGGTTTCCCAAAATTAAGAAAGTAGTATCCAAATATATTAAAAATTGTATTAACTGTATTTACTATAAAAATATCCATGGCTAAAAGGAAGGAAAACTATTTCCTATACCTAAATATGCAAAGCCCTTTCACACGCTTCACATAGACCATCTGGGTCCATTTGTAAAAACCAAGCGTAAAAATACCTACCTCCTGGTGACTGTTGACTCTTTTACTAAATTTGTATTTATGTCTCCTGTCCGTAACACTAAAAGTCCAGTTGTTATTAGCGAGTTAGACAGAATATTTAAAGTTTTTGGTAATCCTAATCGTCTTATATGTGATGCTGGGAGTTCTTTCACGTCTAAGTTATTCGTTAAGTACTGTCAAGACAAAAATATACGACAACATGTTATAGCTACTGCTGTTCCACGCTCAAATGGTCAGGTGGAACGCTTTAATCGCACCATCCTTGACGCATTGAGAAGTATGGGTGCTAATACCAGCTATGACAAATGGGACACTCATATTACCAGTATACAACAAGGTACCATAAATACCAGTACCATTAATAAAACCACTTCAGCCATTCCCAGTGAAGTATTCTTTGGATACCGACTTCAAACTGATGTTGACATGTTAGCACAGGAAGGCCCATCTGTTGACGTCACGTTATTAAGAAATAACGTCAACAGTCGCATTCAGGTCAGTGCAGACAAACAAAAGCTGGCTTTCGATTCCAAAAGAAAAGTAGCTCACTGTTACAATGTCGATGATTTGGTAGTTATAAGAATTTCCAGTCAATCCAATGACGGGCAAAGTACTAAACTATTACCGCTTTTCAAAGGACCTTTCCAGGTGACTGAAGTATTAGGTCATGACCGCTATAAAGTAAAGGATATGCGTGGCGCTGAAAGAACCAGCAAGTGCTATGAGGGGACGACGTGTGCCGAAAATATGAAACCTTGGATCAAGTTGGCAGACTTAGACGTTGAAGGTTCGGAATGGCCTAAGATGTTGTCAGGTATTTATTAAACCTAAATAATGATTTGATTTATTAAAATTTTATCTTTTATAGTATTTACTACTATTGGTCATAAGCTGTCTAGTGCATTTGCTTCAAACATATTTTGGTATTTGGATTATTTCAAGTTACCGTATTTATTCGTGTAAAGTAAATCTGTGACAAATGAGTTCGGGGTTTGTAGTGATATGCAACTAGGGTTGGCCAAAGGCATCGCCTAGGGAAAACTACAAACTCTAAACATAACTGACCGCTGATGGAACAGTTATATGCAAATACCAACATATGTCAAGTTAACAGATCTTTTGAGTTGGGGTCTGTCTCTGCTGGCCGCTGATGGAATAGTAGAGTGGACGCTCAGTTCAAAAGAGGAATAATTAGTAATCGCAGCTTCACTCTATAAAATATTGTGACTTATTATTTATATGTTGTTCTCAGCAATTGCACCAGACTGAGACGCTATCCGAGGACGGCCGGATGTTGTCGCTTCGAAGACAGACATACATATTTATATATACAATAAGTTATTTTGATTTATTATTTGATTATTAGTTGATTTATTTGTTAAAACATATTTAATTAATAACCTTTGAAAGGCTAAGTACGTTTACTTATTTAAAATTAAAGATATTAGTTAGGTATTCGACTAATAGTTAGGTTGGCAGCACTGGTTTCGCGCCATTATTGTTTCGTCACGAACTTCCGGAGCAAATAGTGGGGCGACACTTTTCCACGCAAATATCAAAAAAAGGATGATTGGTACTTGGTCGTCGGACACAGTGCAAGTAACATCTCCAGAATTATTATAAAATAGTGTTGTTATATTTTAAGCCTAAAAAATAAAGTTATATTAACGTTTACAAGTGCAGTTTGATTAAAGTGTTTAACAAATCTGTATTAGAAGTCTTTTGTTTTCAATGTAGAGCGCAGGCAAACATTTTAACAATAAACAGGGTCAAATTATAGGAGGACCGGCCAAAATGGTCCCCAGGACCAATAACAACCACACATATGTCATTAGATAGGCATTTTAACATAGATTAAAAGCTACTATGGCGGGTCATTTCAAATCGCTGTGTGAAAAAAAATATGCGATGTTTCGTAGGACGAACCTGGACGCTAGATAACGGAACACTTGAATAATTAATCACTTCTAGTGGTCTTAGTTTGAATATTCGCAAATGTATGCATTCCAATGATAATATAATATGGTGCCATCGAGCTGTTCTGATGATGGACCTGGACGCTAAATAACGGAACTCTTGAATAGCTACTAGTAAACCTATCGAGTGTGTGAACTCATAAGATGTGTCTTCACGAGTCCAAATAAATATTTTTAAATTAAAAAAAAAAAACAAGTTGAACAGTAAACGTGCCTCAACGAATCCTGTTCATTTTACAAGATGACGAGGACCTGATGACTGACCTGAACGCTAGATAACAGAACCCTTGAATAACTACTATTAAATCCATCGAGTGTGTGAACTCATAAGATGTGTCTTCACGAGTCCAAATAAATATTTTTAAAGTAAAAAAAAAAACAAGTAGAACATTAAACAGTTTTATATTTACATACAGTCATCCTCAAAAACGTATTTATGAGCAAAATGTAAAAAAAAAAAACAAAAAACTAGAATATAATGCGAAACTGCGAACGAGGACGCATCGTCAAGAACCAGTAACCAAAGAAAAACAAAAAGTTATTTGGTCATAACAAGATAAAAATGTACCTTGTGATAACAAGACCATAAAAAGACTAGTTACTAACACTGACTAGAAACCATTGATAATACACTATATCAATGTACAATGTAATGTAGTAGATTGTATAAAAGTTTTACTTTTGTTGTAGGTACTGTTACAAAGTAGCTCTATCTGTCTGCTCAAAAGCACCCAAGATTGCCTACTCCTACAAGTCGACCTTGACAGACTCTCTCTATATTGTTCAAGCAACAAACTTCAGCTCAGTTTACCTAAGTGCAATGCAATCACCTTCACAAAAAATAAAAGAATCATAATATTTGACTATAAGCTAAATAGTATCAGTTTGCAAAGAGTTGATCACTTGAAATTGCACTTTGATCTTCATATTCACAATATTGTGAACAAAGCGTTCCATATGTTTGGTTTCGTCATGCGTTCGTCAAACGACTTTAAAAGACCGTCTACTTTCCTGCTTCTATATAAAGCCTTGGTCCGCTCTCAATTGGAGTTCGCAGTCCCGATTTGGAGTCCCATTTTTGATATTTTAATAAAATTGAAATGGTTCAGAAAAAATTCCTACGTGCTATGCATTATAGATGCACTAAGTCCAGAATACCATATGCACACTTATTGGACCTTTATAAACTTCAAAGCTTGGAGTCTAGACGCAGCTTGCTTATGGCCTTGATGCTTCACGGTCTCTGCAATAGCAGATTCGATTGCACTGACATTACTAGTAACTTGTGTTACACTGTACCTAGAACTGTAATGCGTCGGGAGGCGCGCGTGCCTCAGCTGTTCCACACTGCAAGGTGCAGGACTCACGCTGGTGCACGAGCGCCCCTCAGGCGCATCGTGGATACGTATAACACACACTTTATCGACTTGGATAATTTCGCGCTTACTCACGTAAAGTTTAAAAGAATGGCTATAGAATCATTAAAATAGTTACTTTAGTCATCTACTATATTGCCAAAATACTAACGGCTACTTATGTACTTTTTCCGCATTATTAGCACACGTTTTAATTATTGTATAACTGTTTGTTACTATTATTTCGCGGACATTTTTGTGGGTTACATGTTCACCTAGCTTTAAAAATTCTCTGGCATACCTTATATGTAATGTGTAACTGTTTTATGTCCCAATAAAGTAAATTAAAATAAAATAAATGTAAAACTATGGCCAAAATTTCTGTACCTAAACGCTCAGATGGCAGCACTATCAATGAATATTTTGTTAGAAGCCAATGTATTGAAGTTTCACCCCCTTGCTAGAAACTGACACATGCCCGCTGTTGGTGTTCTTCAAAGTTCCACAAACAACTGTTTTAATTTTGGAAGAAGTCCACAAAAGATATTGTGTTAAGGTTGACGTGGACTTCACAACAGAAGACTTCAGCGTCACCTTTTGAGAGAAGACAATCAATATCAACGTTTGTTAGCAGCTTACATGCTAGAAAACGTAGAATTGGAGATTTGAATAAGTTCTCGTCGTTTAGCATAACATCATGGCTGAATTTCCTGTTCCTATTTAACCGATTCGTTGCGGATGGCACGTTTCAGTGCCATCACTTTTTTTTGCGTGAGGCGTTAGGCACGGATGTGTGTCATTTTAAAATCGATGGTAACTCCTTCAATTAAGTTGGCTGAAGGCACAGATGCGTGTCATCTAATCGTATGGCGTTGGGCACTGAACAGTGTCACGTTATTTTTGTTCGACGCCACAGTTAGAAGTTAGCGAAATTAGACATCGCAACGAATCGGTTAAGGAGTAGGTAGAAGTGTAGTAAATAAAGAACATCTACATTTCGTCGGTAATGTTTAAGTTTCATGTAATATGGGGCGAGCCTATTGCCGTTAACCTGGCTCTGGGCTGCTACTAAGACATTCAGAAGCAGGCAAAGAGTGAATACTCAACATTCAACGTGCTGTTTTTTTTTTATTTTGAGGTTGCATTTAATGGTACGCGTTATTTATGTCATCGCTGCTGGCAAAGAGCTCGAAATGTTGTAGCTTTACCCGTGCATGAAGAGCCAAATATTATGGAACCTGCTGTGTCCCTACAGGTTCCAGATTACAGAAGAGCGACTAATGCGGCAAACCATTGTATTTATAACAACTGCCAAAACGAAACTCGTCGCCGTATACCAGAACCAATTAAGATTTATTTCCTGCAAAAACATAAATTGTACGTAACGGAATCTGGTCGAGTACGCCAAGAACACTTGAATGGCAATATCTAGGATCAATTACCAGATTTTTGTGTGATGCTACACGATTTTACAGATATTTGTGACATGTTGTGGTCCCTATTACGAATAATCTGAATGCAGTCGCTGTATTGGATTCTATAAACCGAAGAATCCACTAACCAAATCATCTGTATGAATACGGGAATGACAGGCGCCTAAACAGACAAAGATCGAATTTCAATAGATTAGACGCAAATGATCCTCATTTGCAAGATTTTCCTCACTTATAGAGAACGATATAATTGTGTTATCATTAAGATCATATCACTTAAAACTCGCGAGTTCATATTGCGGAGAACATATTAATGACAGTCACCTTATCGAAGTATGTCGAGATGACTCGCTTACCGATTTAAATCGTTACAATATGCCACAAAATGCATCGCTATTAAGAGTACGTGTACAGTCGAGTCATGTTAGAGTACAAACGTACTACATACAGGTTTTAATCAACAGAAGTCAAGAAGGCATGGATGCAATATGCCAGTATTATTGCAGCTGTTTGACTGAGCGACGCACTGACACACATCATTTCAGTTGTTGTATTTAGGATTTGCCAGGCATCGCCCTTTCAAGGGTCCTGCTGAGAACTTACTAGACGTAATTATGGATAATAATAATAATAATAATTGCCGTATCTCTACGTTGACGTCGTGATGGGGCTTGCGCGCTCCGAACTCTAGGTCTGTGCCGGTAAAGGTTACTTTGCCGGAACAGGTCTAGGATGAGGAGCCAGACCAAGAGAGATACAGAAACCCGCAGGGCAGCATGTGGCGAGCTGCTGGGCAGTAGCGATCCCACGTACCCTATCTCCCGGAAGAAGTCATGTTCCTCATCTCTGGCTTGCCTTTATTGGCCGGCTGGAGTGAACACTGACGAGAACTGACCTCCCACCTCATTCTTGCCTTTATTGGCTGGCTTGAGTAGAGATTCGCAAGAGCAAACGTGCTCGGAGGAAGGAAGTAGTTCAGTAAGATGCTGGTAGGGATCTTGACCGTACTTCCGGGATTGTCCTGATAGCCGTGGAATATCTCTCCACTCCTCTTAAGCACCTCAAGACATGTTGCCCCCTTGTCGCTACGACACTATGTGCTAGCGACCGTTTCCGGGGGCCCATTGTTGAGTGTGCAAGTCACCCCCTGCCATTTTATCCGTGTATTGTATTTATCAAACATTGGTCAAGCAGGGGCCATAGTCCTTCCATAGTTTTAGATAACCAGTCCACTTTAGCCATCCAAACCCATAGCCCAATTTTTTTTTGTCTCTATATCCTGCAATAGTCCTACACCAACCGGGGGTTGTCCTTGGGTGCACTTGCATAGTACGCACAGGGATAATCGTCGGTTGGTGCCTAATTTCCATTGAAAGCGTCTAACGGGCCTCTGCGAGTTGGTTTCGGCCCCTCATATGCCTTCCAAAGGTCCGGGACCCTAGGGTCTCGAGAAATATCAAAATATCATAATAATAAGAAGTCAACAACGTCTGATTTTTCTTTCATCATATTTTCCTTATTTATATAATACTTCAGCTTTTAGTCTCAGAAAAACAAGACAAATACAATAAAATCTTTAGAAATATAATAGCAAGTCAATAAACAACAAGAAAATGAGAAAACCCAAAAAACCTAAAAAGCAGGAATGACGGCTGTCAAATTCGGCCTACAATGCAACATAATATATATGAGATGAAAACCAGGACAAAAACGGAATGTTGACGAGATCAGCAGCTCGCCGCGCACGCCTACCACCTCCGGACTCGTCGCTCAGCTCCGCCCAGCCACTGCCGGCACCTAGCCCCATCGAGAGTGCTGTGATACCGGCGATGGCAGTTGCGTCGAGCTCGAGCGACGAATATTTTTCCCCGCCGACGTCGCCAACACCTGTACGTCGGCAGGGGAGAGGCCGGCCACCGAGGAGCTTGGGACTTAGGGGCCATCCGGCCCCGAGCCGGGTCCTCGCTGCCGGTGGTTGTGTGCAGCGCATGAGATGGACTCAGTCTATGAACGAGAACGTCATGCGCCCATATTACGGGTCTACAGAGGGAGGAACTAACCTCACTGCGTACCGCGATAGGATGCTGTCTCTGTTCCAGGAACTAGAACCAACCGTCAACACTTCGGCCCAACGACTGTCGGATCAGGTGCGGGTCATCCAACGCAATCACAGGTTGGACGATGCCGCACTTGATAGGCTGCGCTCAGAGGAACTGAGCAACCATATCGTCTCGACTCCGGCACAAACCGCGGTACAAGCGTCACCCATAGATGTAACCCCGCCGCAGTTCAATCATGTTGAAGAAGAATATGATAGGGTTGCCACAGTAAGTAGCCAGTGCAACATCCGATTGAGGAGCGCACTGGAGGATGCGTTTCGTGAGTATAGGTCCACTCCGACCGAACTTAGGCCCCGATTACCACGCTTACCTATGCACAAGAAAAATAGGGCGCTGGTGTGTGCCTTGGACTCGCAGCTTAAGAATTTTTTCGAGAGCAGCGAGGATCTTGTTGATACGCACTCGATCCTGTATTGCGCGGCTGTTGCGGCGTGTCGTGTAGCTAACGTCAAGTTTCCAAGCTGTGACGTAGCTACTCGACCAAAACCAGCCTGGCAGTGCAGGATCGAACGGCGTATCGATGGGACCAGGGTACTCATCGGCAAACTATACTGCTTCAGGGAGGGCAATACACGACCACGAGTGATGCGCTTTGTAAGGCGGGCATTCTCGGGGACTGGAATCAGCCCTCGAGAATACTTGTCCCGTGTCACAGAGCGCATCGACTTCCTGAAACAGAAAGTTTGTGCATGGGCGAGTCGTATTCGACGGTATAAGCGGCGGGTTGATCGATACACGCAGAATCGCATGTTCCAGAGCTATGAGAGGTGGGTATATAGAGCTTGGGAGCGACCTGAACAAAATGTGACGGACGTGAGCCGTCCGGATGATGCCGCCACGAATGTATTCTGGCGCAGCATTTAGTCGGTGCCCGTCTGTCATACTGAGGCTGGCTGGATGCAGGACGTCGAGCGAGTGTGTGGAACTATACCAGAAATGGACGCAGTCCAGATTACGCCATCAGACGTGGCCAAAGCGGTCCGTCCGTTAGCGAATTGGAAATCGCCGGGACCGGACGGACTGCACAACTTTTGGCTAAAATGGCTAAGTAGTTCACACACTCGCCTGGCATCGCAATTCCAGTCATCCTTAGAGTCTGGGTCGCTACCGCAGTTTCTAACAACAGACGTTACCCACCTGCTCCATAAGTCTGGTAGTCCCGCAGAACCCAAGAATTATAGACCGATCACGTGTTTGTCAACGGTCTATAAACTTCTTACATCCATTTTGAGAGCGAAAATTAATATACACATTGAAAGTAACTTGATTATGTCTGCCTCTCAAAATGGATGCAGGAACGGGTCCCGCGGTACTAAGGAGCTGCTCCTCATCGACATGGCCATTAGCCAACAGGTTCGTCGATCCCGCAAGGATCTGTCGACATGCTGGATAGATTATAAGAAGGCCTATGACTCGGTGCCACATACATGGCTCATGAGGGTGCTGGAGTTGTACAAGATTGATGCAACTCTACGCACCTTCCTTGAGTCGTGTATGGGACAATGGAGGACGGTCCTTCGCTACCCACGATGTGGACAGATCCAGAGGAATGATGAACCTGTATGGATTAAACGAGGAATATTTCAGGGCGACAGTTTGAGTCCACTTTAGTTCTGCTTAGCCCTGAATCCTCTAAGCACACTGCTGGAGGATTCAGGTCTAGGCTATCGGTTGAGGAGAGGTGGTCAGGTCATATCTCACCTCCTCTACATGGATGACTTGAAACTCTTTGCCCCCAACAGATTGCGATTGATGGAGCTACTGAAGGTAACTGAAACTTTCAGTAACGCCATCAGGATGGAATTTGGTGTGGACAAATGTGCAGTCATGCATGTAAAGCGAGGCGAGATTATGGAATCCGCGGGAATTCAACTCTCGGATTCCATACACCTTAGATCCCTCTCATCAACCGAAACCTACAAGTATTTGGGTATGTCGGAAGCGTTAGGCATCAATGTTGCTGACATGAAGCAATCGTTGAAGGAGCGCTTCTTTGGTCGCCTGAAGAAGTTATTAATTAGTCTTCTTTCGGGCGGGAATAAGGTGCGTGCCTTCAACGGTTGGGTCATGCCGGTTTTGATGTACTCTTTCAGCATACTCAAATGGACTCAGACTGAACTAGACGTCCTGGATAGGAGGGTCCGTACACTGCTGACCGCAAACCGGATGCATCACCCACGATCATCGGTGATGAGACTGTACATCCCGCGGAAGTGCTAGGAGGTCGAGGTTTTTTAAATGCGAAGACCCTCCACAACCACGAGGTGTGCAGCCTCAGGGAATATTTTTTAAATGCCGACGTGGGTATGCACCGTGATGTGGTCGCAGTGGACAACGGGCTCACCCCGCTCTCCATGGCTAAAGATAACTGGCGCAAACCTGTAGTACTTACTACAGATGACCGCAAGGCGGTATGGCAAAGCAAGGAGCTTCACGGACGCTTCTATCGGGCTCTACACGAGCCCGGTGTAGATTTCTTAACGTCCGTATCCTGGCTACGTTTCGGTGACCTCTTTGGGGAAACTGAAGGTTTTGTTTGTGCAATTATGGACGAAGTTATTTTGACGAATAACTACCGGAGACATATTATGAAGGACGGGACGGTTGACGTGTGTCGGGCATGTCACCGTCCGGGTGAGTCCATCAGACATATTATCTCTGGTTGTTCTCGTCTGGCTAACGGAGAGTACTTGCACAGGCATAACCAAGTGGCCAGGATTATTCACCAGCAACTTGCTTTGAAATACAAACTTGTGGACTCTGAGGTACCGTATTACAAGTATGTGCCCGACCCAGTTCTTGAAAATGACCATGTCACGTTGTACTGGGATCGGTCTATCATCACTGACAGGACTATTGTCGCCAATAAGCCTGATATAGTGGTGATAGATCGATTAGCGCGCCGCGCAATGATTATCGATGTTACCATTCCACATGACGAGAACCTCGTGAAAGCTGAGAAAGAGAAACAAATAAAATATCTCGACTTAGCACACGAGGTTGTTGACATGAGGAATGTGACCTCGGCTGTCATTGTGCCGATTGTTGTAACGGCCAATGGCCTGATGACCGAAAGCCTCGACCAACATCTCTCGAGGCTGTCGTTAGGCGGTTGGATCAAGAGCCTGATCCAGAAGGCAGTACTCCTCGATACGGCTCGTATTGTGAGGAGGTTCCTGTCTCTGCAGCCCTAACCACCGGTAGCTTGGACCCTGCTCCCGATACCGGCGGACCTCTATTTTTTTATATTTTTAAATGTTTTTTTGTATATATTTTTATTAGAAATATTTAAAAATGTAAATAGATAAGAAAGAAAATAAATAAACGAATAATAATAATAAAAATCTTTATTTCCAGTTTTACAATTTACATGTACCATTTAGTATACATTCATACCATTTGGATGACGGTATATTATATTATTACTGTTTACTTTTTGTACATACTTGTTTTTGATTTCCTAAATATATATTTACATAAAAATAACAAAATAACTAACTTACGCAACTTCACCGAGCTTAAGTGAAATTTGGTTATCCATCTTCCAGGTCAACCATTAGATTCTCGACATCAGTTATAATGAACAGGACTCGTTGAGACACATGTAATGAGCCCACACTCGATGGGTTTACACAGGCCAGCTCAATGGTACCATGTTATTGTATTATCATCGGAATGCAAACATTTGCAAACATTTAAACTAAGACAACCAGAAGTGATTATAACTATTTAAGCATTCCGTTATCTAGCGTCCAGGTCAGTCCTACGAAATATCACCATAACTTTTTTCACACAGCGATTTGAAATGACGTAGTATTAGATAGATAGATAGAATACTCTTTATTATGTACACCATAAATATTACAGTTAGAAAGTATAAATTTTACAAGGGGTGACACAATTGGCGGTCTTATCGCTTTTAACGACAACTTTTTGATGGATTAAGGGAGAAAGGAGAGACAGTACTGCAGGTAGTCTGTGGTGTACCATTTACATATTGTAGCGAAAAAAAAAAAAAAAGACGGAGAATTCACTTTTCTGCTACGACACGTTTAATTTTGTTTTTAAAATAAAAATAGAAAATAAACATTAAAAGGTAAAAAAAATGAACATTATGGTATAAAAAATGCAGGTTGACTTGTGTGAAGGAAATAAAATAGAGAACTTTGGTCCGATAGGTACGCGAATAACGAACGAGAAATAAAACGTACTAACTAGTCGATTGCAATCTCTAATAAGTAACGCTACCAAAACATATCGTTATAAAAAAAAATCTGAGAACCAAGGTATCTCGCATTTTACATATTTGAAAATAAAAATTAAGCAGTTAATGAATTAAAAAAATCTGCAGAGGGTTACTATCTACACTATTAAATTAGAACGTAAAATATCATAAAAAAAACTTCTTGGTTACAAAGGAAAGAAATTTATGTAAAACTAATATTCCAATTGAATTCGTGTAAATCGGACAACGCGTTTTGAAGTTGTGAGAAATTATTTAAGGATATCTTTTATATGATATGTTCCGGAATGGGCAGAATCATAATCTTGAAGGATATAGGTGGTTCTAGAAATAACTCTAGTCACACGACACTTAATAAAGCGAGGAGCAAGCTTTCCCGAAAAATAATCTGCTCCAGAGGATCTAGCAAAGTTACGTCTCCATACCGTGTCACCAACGTTAAGAGTAACAGCCGAGCGGTTCGTATTATAAGCCCGAGAATTACGGAGGAAAGCCATAGAAAGATTATCAGCTACTTTCGCATAAACCTCAACAAGAGAGGAAAGATTCGACGCGTGCTGAGCCCGACTTTCGGCTAAATTAGTGCTTCGAGTCTGACTATTCGCACGAGAAGAATTCATAAAGACCTCTCTGCCGAACATGAGAAAATTTGGAGTAAAACCTGTAGCTAAATTAATACAAGAGTTGAGATAGAGTTTGACTTTTGGAAGCATTTTCGCCCAATTTCTTTGATTTTCTCCGACTAAAATACTTAAACATGTAACCACGCTCTGGTTGTAACGTTCAACAGTGTTGGCTTGAGGAGTATAGTAAGGAGTGTAAGTAGGTGAATCGATGTGAAAAGAACTAAGGAAGTTTAAAAATACATTACTACGAAAAACAGTAGCATTGTCACAGAGAATAGCACGTGGTACACCAAAATTGAAAAATAATTCAGATTCCAGAGCTCTAATAACAGAACCAGCGTCAACCTTCTTAAGGGGAAATAACCAGACATATTTCGAGAAAACGTCTACCATGGACAGAATATACTTAAAACCATAGTAAGCAACAGGCAAAGGTCCAATGACATCGATAGAAATTACCTGTAGGGGCAATGAAACATCTTTCGGACAAATCATTTGGCCTCGTGGTTGAGTGTTTGCAATTTTATGAGCCTTACAAACCTCACATTGCCTCAAAGTTTCAGAAACATCACGAAACATGTTTGGCCAATAAAAAATCTCCTTGATCTTTAGGTAGGATTTTGTGACACCAGGATGTATAGAAGGAAAGTTATTGTGAATTTCCCAAATCGCGAGTGGAACCTTCTCGGCGGGTAAAACCACACGCCATGGATCAGCGCTAAGAGGGCTAGTAATAGGCATGCGTCTTAAGAGAACACCATTCTGAATCGCGTATGCAGGGAACATTTGAGGTGTATTGCGAACACCAAAATAAACCTTTTTGTACCATCTGTCATTAGTGTGCTCGGGACCCTGATCAAAGGTAACCGGACTTGCATAAATTCTAGATAAGGCGTCTGGAACGACATGTTGTGAACCCTTGCGATGAACGATGTCAAAGGGATATTGAGAGATGATAGTAGCCCATCGAGCTAAACGTCCAGATGGGTTGTTTAACGTAAGGAGCCACTTCAAAGCCATATGGTCTGTTATAACAGTGAACTTCATTCCATCTAAATAACAGCGGAAATGCTTTATGGAATCAAGAATGGATAACAGTTCACGCTCAGTAGTACTGTAATTGCGTTCAGCTTTGGAAAATAAGCGAGAAAAATAAGCAACAGGATGTTCGACGTTATCGATATTCTGTGAAAGAACAGAACCGAGACCGACTGCTGAAGCATCACACTGTAAAATGAATGGCTTAGAAAAATCAGGACAAGCCATTACAGGAGTGTTGATTAGTGCTTCTTTTAACTTAATGAATGCATGCTCGGCGGCGTCATCCCAGCTAATCGGATCGCGGCCTTTCCTCTTACCTATAAGAGCAGTGAGAGGAGCTATTATAGAAGAAAAACCGTCGACAAATCGTCTATAATAGGAGCACATTCCAATGAAACCGCGCAATGATTTAGCGGTGGTAGGAGTAGGATAATCTCTAATAGCATCAAGCTTGCTAGGATCAGTTTGAAGACCCTTTTCATTAAGAATGTAACCCAAATATTTTAGTTCGCTTTTACAGAATTCACACTTTTTTAGGTTGATGGATAAACCAGCTTCCTTGAGACGGTTGAGAACCTTCCTAAGGAGCGCGAGATGACTATGAAAGTCTTTGGAAATTAAAATTAAATCGTCAACATAACCAAAGACGCAGTCACCACTGGTCGAGGTGAATTCAAAATTAACGATCAAATCTGTAAGGCGCTGCATTTTCGAAGCCGCATTTGTAAGTCCAAATGGCATTCTGACAAACTCGAATAGACCACGTTGAGGGACTATAAAAGCGGTTTTCTCACAACTCTCGTTATCTGCGAGAGGGATCTGCCAAAATGCACTTCTAAAATCAAGAGAGCTTATGTACCTTGCACCACGTAGATTATCAAGAATATCATGAATACGCGGGAGGGGATACGAATCTCTGATGGTGACGCTATTCAATTTTCTGCTGTCAACACAGAAACGAACAGAACCATCTTTTTTGGTAACCATAACTACGGGACTTGCCCAAGGGGAACGAGAGGGCCGAATGACACCCATCTCTAACATCTTATCAATTTCTTCATTGAGATTCTTTAGCTTAACGGGAGATAAAGGGTAAAACCTTTGTCTAATTGGTGGTCCTGTAGTATTTATCTTGTGTGAAAGCCAAGAAGTTTTTCCAAGACCAACCTTTTCAGACGAAATGACTTCAAACTCGTCAATGACTTGTTGTAAGCTTAACTCTTGGTCGGGTAACAAAACATTACGGGGATGTATGTAACGGACCTCACTAACACAAGAAATATGAGGAGGGGAATGACTGACAGAAGGGAGGTACATATTACCTTTTATATTTTTGTTAAATGCCTTACTAAAAACAGACGTTAAACCGAATTTATTCCAAAACTCTATTCCTAAGATAACAGAAGATGACATACAACGCGCTACTAAAAACTCGTGGACAAACGTTGTACCATTAAACTGAACCGGGAGATAAACGGTTCCTAAAATATCAATAGGCGAGTTGTTGGCAGAAATTGCACGGGGACATGTATCGCTAGAATTCAAAGAGATACCTAGTTCATGCGTTAAACTATCACTAATAAGGGACATTTGTGCGCCTGAGTCAAGTAGAGCCTTTATCAGACGTTCACATAACAAAATTTCAATAAATGGTCGGTTGTCAGATGAATCGGAAGTTATCACCGGCGACACTGTACGTGATTTATCGTGACGCCGGTGGCTTACACATTTTTTGGGTTGCACTTAGGGCAATCACGTGTAATAACACCTGGAGACCGACACTTGAAACAGAGCATGCCAGGGAAATCTGGGCAGTTGCAATATGAATGTCCATTTTTTCTGCACTTGGGACATAACTGGGTTTCATTAGTTAAACAGGAAATTGATTTAGGTTTAGGTAAAAAGCTTTCAAAATGTGTCGCAGTGTCAATGAGCGCATCAAGATCAGTAAACTTGTGTATGGACAGACATGGGAAATATCTTGGATGCATGTTATGAGTAATAATTTCTAACAGGGAAGATTTGCCAATCGGATTGAGTAAAGTATCATTTAAGTATGATATTTGGATGACGAAATCTCTGACAGATTGATCCGGTTTCTGTTTTATATTTCTGACTTCTTGTTCAGTCTTGAACTCGAAATCAGTAGGACCAAATGTCTTGACAAAGAACTGCTTGAGTTCAGAGTAGGATAAATCGGGATGGCGTATAGACCTAAAGTATTTGAGAGCAGCACCAGATAACACTTCATGGAAACTCTTTATCAAGTAGTGATCGGGTAAATCATCTGCGTCTTTATGTTCATCGATGTAAGTAAAAAATTCGCGAACGCAGGAGTTACCAGAATAATTTACTTTTCATTTCAAAAGTGAAATTGGTTTCTGAAAAAAACGAGGACAGTCTTCAGTTTTAATCGGAGAAGGGGTATTAGACAAACTAGAGGCCTGCGAAGCCCTAGGTGGAATCGGTGGGGGTCTAGATATAATAGGACTTCCACGGCGAGGTGTCTCGCCAATAAAGCATCCTTCGTCGGCCATGTTAGATGAGAAAAACGAAAACTGAATAAAACAATCCACGAGTATGTTTACCAGTAGCTGGAAAGAGTTATTTAGCGAGTAATATGGTTGGTGGATGAATAGAAAGACACGCAATCGGCAAGCTAAACGGTGGGGCTAGGAGTCAAAGAAAGATAGGAACCTATTAGAAAACCAAAACGTGAAATAGGACGCTTTGGGCTAATAGATACCAGAAAAAAACGAAACCAAGCACACAGTCGCATAAAAAAGCTTACCTTTGAAACACGACGCCTATACATTCACACACCAAGCATTCTCTACAGGGAACTACAAATACAGGCATTAAAATAAAACTCGGGATTAAAATATATTTGTTGGGAAGAAATGAAAGAGTTATTAATTAGTATTATTATGGAATTAAAGTACAATCAGCACATTCAATATTATATAAGCAACATCCAACATTAAAAGGTGGATCATCAATGGTATCATTGTCCTGTAATGCATATTCTGCTCCATCCATGACACTGGAAAAAGGACAAAAGGAAAAAAAATATGGATTATATTTGCTCGAAGAGCATCACACACAAAATAACAGAAAAAAATATATTAAGTAACCATCAAAATTACTTACGTCCCTGTTCGGGCGCCATTTTGTAGCGAAAAAAAAAAAATAAAAGACGGAGAATTCACTTTTCTGCTACGACACGTTTAATTTTGTTTTTAAAATAAAAATAGAAAATAAACATTAAAAGGTAAAAAAAATTAACATTATGGTATAAAAAATGCAGGTTGACTTGTGTGAAGGGAATAAAATAGAGAACTTTGGTCCGATAGGTACGCGAATAACGAACGAGAAATAAAACGTACTAACTAGTCGATTGCAATCTCTAATAAGTAACGCTACCAAAACATATCGTTATAAAAAAAAAATCTGAGAACCAAGGTATCTCGCATTTTACATATTTGAAAATAAAAATTAAGCAGTTAATGAATTAAAAAAATCTGCAGAGGGTTACTATCTACACTATTAAATTAGAACGTAAAATATCATAAAAAAAACCGTGGCATAAGTAATTGCGTCCGGCGAGGTGACGTAGACTGTAGGGAGTCGTAGTTCTTTGTTCAGGAACTGGCGTTGGTTGCGAGACCTTCAGCGGTCAAAATGCGGTCCAACTCTCGACGTTGGCCAAGGACGTCCAGCGTTATTTTAGGCCAAAACCTGGAGGCCGAAAGGCGGCCTGTTCAAAACTGTTCAATCCAGAAAAAATAAAGATGAATGGTTAGACTCGTACTTAATATACCATACTTAAAATTGCTTTGCCCTATGGTATTCGGCAGGGATATAGTGTGCGAACACTTTTACGATAAATATTTTCCACTAATTGTAATTTTTGGGACGTAAAAATTCGTTTTTCTTCAATAAAATCACAAACGACAGCAAATTGTCAATCAAGCGTTCCCATCGAAGCACAATTTGAAATTCGAATCACGAAATAAAAAGATAAAAATCGACCAGGCTCAAATACAAACGGAAAAAAGGTTGATTATAAAGAACCAAAAAGTTTTGACATGCAGAGTTATGCTGCAATATATACAATAAATACATACATACATGAAACATTTAACAGTTATTGTATTATATTAAAATATGTATCTAATAACATAGGTGTGGTTTTTTTTTGACCTGCTTCCATACATTTTGCCGATTCTCCTTACCTAGTGAAACTCCGCAGACGTGATATCTAAACATAATAAAACAAAAACATTTTTTTATTTGGGGCCAATGAACGCAGATATTTCTATTTTTAAACTTGAAACTGATATTTCAAGTTTAAAAATAGAAGAATAAAGAACGTCACATCTTGTTTTTATTTGTTTTAAGTATCTTGTTTAGATATCGATACCCATCACGTCTGCGGAGTTTCGCTAGCTAATTTAATTTGACTTTATATTTTAAGAGATTAAATAATAAATAAAAGTATTCTGTAAAAAACCTACCTGTACTGGTCAACAGTCCTTCACGTAGCCACGGTAACAGGAATGTGTAGGGGTAACTTTTGTCTAGATATCGCGTAGACGACAAGATTAACTGAAAATAAATGTTTTACCAAACTTAGGGAAGGGACACTAATCAAAATTTTTTTTTTTTATTTCACATAAGCCTACATGGGCACTTATGAAAGGTCAGAAGCTAGGTGCACGGTTCCAATTGGTCGTTTCCTATGGAGAAGAACTGGCAAGAAACTCCACGGTAATAATTAGCTTTTACAATGTTTTCAAATTACAGTGTTATTAAGCATGGGAGGACAGTGTAGGCCGGTCAATAAGTACCAGGTACTTAACAAAATAGAAAATGGTCTACAAATCTACAGTCTATTAGGAATACAACGTTCTCACATTCACAAAATATAAAAGAATCTATTTAAAAGACAAGTCTATATAATGTAATGTTTTTATTCATTAGGATATACAGCACTCTCAAGAGAATAAAAATATTTTATGGGCCGAACACATTGCCTTGTGGTACTCATAAAGCACAATTATTTTTAGAGAAAGATAAGCATCATCAATATAGTTCGTTTTGTGTCATTGCTTTATACTGTTCCAATCAAGCTTAAATAAAGTAAAATAAATCATTATCGCAATCGAATGACTTCGACTGCTAGATATCGCCCCCACCAAGCATCATCACAAAGACTGACCCTAGGCTACCTGCACCCAACAGATTCCTTCGACCTTCACTCGAAAAGTTCTCGAGTATATTCGCTTGAATTGTAATACATATTTCATAGGCATGTAACTGATGCTTACCTCGATATCTTCAGGTTTATACACATACACAGCTCGATAGTTAAAACCACGTAATTTCCATAAATTACCGAAGCTTTTGCGCCATTCTATATGGTAGGCGAACATTTGTACTGAAAAAAAAGTAATCAAGCTCATTCAAAGGCAAAGCACTAAGGAAAAGTTATATAAAATAATACCAAGTATAAAAGGCATAAAAGAAACATACAAGGCAATAAATAATAAACCTTTAATGTTTTATTACATTTACTAGCTTCTGCCCGTGGCTTCGTTCGCGTGGAAGTCGTAAGACACCACAATATACTAAAATAACAGGCACATTTTACAATTTTCCTGTATACTACGTTTGTAGTTTTGCTCTCAGCAGCCAAAATATACAGAGAATCAGGACTGATGACGCGGGAGCAAGCGACGTACAGTTGTCCGTGTGAGAAGCAGCTCGTCCTGTGGTCGACACCCGCGGCCGCAGCCTTCAGTAGCCATTTCCCATTGCTTGCGAAGTTTTTCGTTTTTAGTGAATTATTGAAAGCCTGCGTTCCTGCATATGCTACCTAATACGTTGACAGATGCATTCTTAACAGATTATTCCTGACGAATGGCTGTCACTAAAATAATAATAACAGTAGATTGTGAGCACACGGGATTTCTCATGAACAGACACCTAATCATAGATATAAATTTTTATTATAACCATAAATCACAGAAGGGATTCGTTCATTGGACGCTGTAGAGAGCAGTCGTGTCGGGATAAGTGGATGCATCTGTTGCACAACACATGTTTGACTTTTGGCATCACAAATTGCGCTTTTGGCATCGGCCATCGTTTTGCAGTGTTTCTTTGATGTGTTATGTCGCGAAGTAAAACTCTGTGGTGCTACGTGTAGTGTCTGCAAAGTTGGGGTAGACCCAACTTGCGTGCGCTTCTGTTCCTTAAGAGGGACTACAGCCTGCCAAAGGATCCTGATACCCCGAGCAAGCTGACCTGGTGATATCCTATTTTTTCTATTAGGCTATACATTGTTATTACACCATGGCCATCCTTAGGCCTTGATAGGTCTTGGTTGGCAACGTTGTTAACGAGAAGTTGAAGATGTCTTCGCTCGCCAAGACTGGTGAACCTTCGAAGCTCAAATCACGTGATCGTTCGACATTCACTCTGATCTATTGTTATAGGCTGGTGTGTTTATATCAAATACTTGTAATAAGGCTGGATAAACAAAGATTCTTGAATATTCTAACAAAAAGAACGTTTTCGATTTAGATTTCGTACAAAGTGGTTTTTTTTCCAGAATGCTTTTTGCCTTGAATAGCCTTCTAACCTATTATTACATGTACATTAATTATAGCATCAAGCTAAAATTCCCAGGAAATACGTTAAACATTTAGTTTGATTGCTTGGCTGTGCAGGGCAATCGAGATTATTGCGCCGGGCGCCCGAAACAAAGAGAAAAAATTTGTTTGCCACTAAATTTCATTTGCGACGCAACAAAAACTTTGCCCCGAATTGTAAAGCTTCATAATGGGATACATTTCTACAAACAGCAGCGGAAACGGCTCATAAATCTCACCCCCGTCGAAGCCAATGCTTTTGTCTTTAAGCACAATGGTGCACACGTTGGCCTGCCGCCACTCACAACCCGATTTGTGAATCTTATCAACAAAACTCTTCAATCGCTTCATTGGTACCTATGAGAAGGGTCGGAAGTTGTTATTTTAGATCGTTATCCCACCAAATAAATAATTTAATGGGGCTGACCTTCGACCACTTATCGGTGAGTCACGATCTTACAAATTTGTCAATGGATAGAGACGTTGACAGAATATACTTAGCACTTTTTAATAATATTCAGGACTTTCTTCCTAACAACAATCTTAGGAACAATATAACCGCGCAGTTTAACGAGACGATCTGGGGAGGAGAAAACATCCTAATCGCCGCGTCTGATTTCTACCTTGTAAACGTTCACATGAAAAACGAGAACTCAATGGTATTATTCACCTACCAGCGAGGCGGTGCCCGGCAACATACACATTTTCTACAATGGACAGCACTATGATAGCTGAAGTCCTTACATATATTTTCGTACATACCGTAAAGCGGGGTGAATAGGGGTGTGGGGGTGAATCGGGGCAAGGCTTTGAAGGGGATTTTAACGTTGAATTAATATGGTTTGTTGGCAAAAATTACACTTATGTGTTTATTGTATTATAATTAACGATTAAGTGTCCTTGTTGGCAGCAAGCTGTGTTGTTTCAACGTTATGATCCATTTTGGGGCTTCGTCCCGATTCGCCCCTGCATCCCTGTTCGCCCCGTTTTACATAAAACGAATATCAACTTACATCAAAATGCCTCTTACCGGGGCTGAAAAAACTAGACGTTATAGGGAAAAACTAAAACGAGATCGCCCGGAAGAATATAAAGCTCAATGTAAAAAAAATTTAGAAAGAATGAAAAGCAAAAAAAAGAAAATATCAGAAATGACGGAAGAAGAAGCAGAAAAGCAACGCAAAAAATGGAGAGGAAAAAAAAAAGAAGCAACATGCAGAAAAAAAAGAAGCAACCAGAACTAAGAAATGTAGAAAATGAACCTTGTATAACTACGAAAGATAAAAACGAAACAAAAATCAAGAAAAAATGTAAACAATTACTAAGAAAATGCAGAAATTAAAACAGGTTAAAAAAATTCAAACTCATAGAGAGGCTTACAAAAAACGATATCAGCGTCTTAAACAACGTACTACGAAAAAGATAGCTGACTTAGAAAATGAATTGATGAAGCAAAAATCAAGGGAGGAAGTGCTTGAATTTACATTAAAAAAGACATATCAAAGGGCAAAAACTCATAAAGAGAAACAATATTTAAGAGAACTTGTGAAAAACACTACAAACAAAAAATATGTACGCAAAATGATGGGCTTAAAAGCAAAAGACAGAAAAAAAAAGAAGATAGTAAGGTTCGAAATTGAAGAGATAACTAAGTTCTATTTAAGAGATGATGTGAGTAGAAATACGGCTGGAAAAAAACAAGCTAAAACAAGAAACAAAATAAGATATTTGACAGACACTCTTGCTAATCTTTATAAAAAATACAGAAGTGAAGGTGGGCGCTATGGCTTCACAACTTTCTACAAGCATAAGCCTTTTTATGTTTTAACACCTCACATGAATGCAAGAGATACATGTCTATGTATTAGACATAGTAACGTGGAATTCCAACACACCTCATTAAAAAAACACGGATTACTTAAAAACGGAGTCACAGAAATTTTGAATGAAATTTCATGTGATACTAAAAATTACTCGTGTATGTACAATAATTGTGAAAATTGTAAAGATCGAAAACCACTTTATTGTACATCAGAAAATGGAGTAGATGATAATGATAAGAATGTTTCATGGTTACGTTGGGAAAGAAGAGATCATACATATACAAAAAAAGGAGATGAAACGAATGAAATTAAAACAAAAAGAAAACACAAAAGGTGATAAAACCAGGAAGTTTAGCAAATTTAAAAGAGGAGTTTGAAAAAGACCTGAGAGAATTTAAAAGACATCATTTTAATATGCAACACCAATATAACCAGTATCAAATAGCGGTTTCAGAATTAAAAGACAATGAAGTTGTTTTAGTTTGTGATTTCTCAGAAAACTACCGAGGCTAAGTTGGGTGAAGAGATACAAGCAATATACTTTGGTGCCTCGAAAAACCAAATAACCCTCCATACCGGAATGATTTATTGGGCTAAAAAATCACAGTCCTTCTGTACCATATCAGACCTGAACAATCATCAACCACCCGCTATTTGGGCTCATTTGACGCCATTATTAGACCTAATCAAAGAAGAATCTCCAAAGTTATCTGTCGTACACTTTTTCTCAGATGGACCATCGTCACAATACCGGCAAAAAAACAACTTTTATCTGCTGGCACATTTTACAAAATGCCTTGGATTGAATTATGCAACCTGGTCGATTTTGAATCTGGGCACGGAAAAAGCGTGGCAGATGGCATAGGTGGCTGCGTGAAACGTACATTAGACAGAAAAGTCTGCCAAGGAATAGACGTAGTTGATGCAAAAGATGCCTACGAAATTCTCAGGAATAACCTTAAAAGAATTAAAGTTTTCCTGATTCCAGACTCTTCCATCAACGATATCAGTAAAATATTGCCGTCAAATGTGCAACCATTAAAAGCTACCCTCCTTGTACATCAAATTATCACAAGAGATGAAAATTCTATAAAATTCAGGGATGTAAGTTGTTTCTGTACAACACGTCCAGGACAATGCGATTGTTTTTCTCCGCGAATCCATCATGTGATTCCAAGCCATATTCAAACTCGGCCCCAGACAGAAAACAAAAGAAAGAACGTTTCCGTACTATCCCTCAAAAACTCAGCAACATCACAAACAGATTTTAAAATGTCAAACATTTATACCAAACCACCGTCCAAGAAACCAAAACATGAATTCTCTATTCCTTCAACTTCCAAAGAAAATCTAAGACCAGCAACATCACGCCAGGATTTCGAGATGACAAATATCGATACCGAACCACCGATACCGTACTCTCAAGACTTGGAAGACCGTTCTCAAGAAATTGAGTCTTTTGGTACGTTGAACTTCGAAACCGAAGGCAATACTCTGACTGAGTTTGATGACTACGAAGGCGAACTAATAAATGATCCCATAAATGTTGCTAAATGGCCGATGACATTTATTCCTAATGATGATTCTAAAACCGTTGAAGTACTAAAATCTGTAGTGATTATCGAAAATGCTAGATCTTACAAAACCTTGCAAAAAGTAAACAGAAAAACTAATCGTTTTCTTGAATGCCACAAATGCACATGCTCGATTTTAGGAAAAAAAGCTAAATGTCTTGCATGTTCAAAATGGTATTGCGAAGAATGCGTTGATGGAGGGCCAATGGAGTTTGATTATATATGTGATCAATGTTTGCAAGGTAGGGAACTAAAATGTAGCCTGCATGTCACTTATTACTGCAACTTAGTTTTTGTCAGGATATTTTTCATTTGTTTTTTTTTAATTTACAGATTAACCTTCGTGTTTGCATCTACTGAAACAAGAATTTTGATTTTTCAATCCATTTTGGTGATATACGTCGATATTGACAAATTACTTACATACGAAGACTTCGTCAGGTTCTATAAGTATGATTTGACGTGGCCTTGGGCGGAGACGCATTTTGTCTTCACCCAGAACTGTTCCAGATGTGGGAAAAATAATCCTAATAGACCTCTGCATTTTAAAATTATTAATATGCGTCGTCTACATTTTAGGGTTTTAATGAAAAGTTCTTTGTTCTGGTGTAATTTTTGTTCCACAAGTGTATATGATCATTATCTGATTGATGAATGTATCCATTGTTCCAATTAAAATTGTATTTTAAAGCTACACTACTGATCTCAGTATGTAACTATTTTAAACACTAGCTTTAAATCCGTTGTAGTTAGATATTTAAAGTCAATAATTGTTATGGTCTAAGGACCGGAATTGATTGTTTTGTTTAAGATTATTTGCCATTATTCTTAATTAATGTTAATGATAAACGAAGACTGATATGATAAGTGCCATAAAAAAAAACATAAAAAAGATTTCATAATGTTGATAGTAAATAATTTTTTATAATTAATAATAAAAATGTGATGCCTTAAGAAGGATCTGATTGTTACTTTTGCGTCTGCGTACTTTTTTTCGTCATGTAAACGCACCCTTGCCCTTTATAGGTATTCAGTTGTGTGACTGTCCCTATATTACGGAGTTGAATTTCTAGATTATTTGAGTAGATTTTACATTAAATGACCTTCAAATTACTCTCTCAAATGGAAAATGATTCTTTAGTATAATATTTGTGATCTTTTCTCTAAAAAGGTATCAAAAATTTGAAAATAAAGAAAATTGAAGACAGTTGAAGTAACAGAAGTCACATTCTGAATATATTATTGTACTTTTAATAAACTTAGATACAAAAATTGGAAATGGTTAGTGTTTTTTTTAAATTTCATGAGCATTTAAAAGTCATTAAATAAAAAATATCTAAAAATTCTTATAATTTACACTGTTTTCTGAGCTACTGAATATAGTCACACAACTGATAGAAATTTGCGAGACTTTCCGTAATGTTTTAATATTTTTTACAGTATTTCCGTTTTAAACCCATAATATTTTATTTTTTCTTAAAGGATATTTAATTTCCGTTCTAAAGAGACCAAAGACAGTTTAAAATAAAATACTATCAAAAAAGCATTATATTTCAAGGTGGGGGTACATTTTTGTGAAAATGCCCCAATAGTTTCGGCTATACACGCGTTTTTTTACTATTGTAATCTTGTTAGTAGTTTACTGTATAATAACGTTCCAGTTGGAAATGGCATGCGAATTTTTGCAAAATGCGCAAACGTGGAGGAGGGGATGGTTTGTTTGTTTGGGTTTATTGTGCTACTCAGAACATGCCAAGTGGGGACACATGGGCAAAAATAGCTCATATAGTCTAGTTTAGTTATGAAGTAGGTATTGTTGACAACTACAAAATGTTTCGTAAAAGCTTAGGTGTAGCAAATATTTTACTCGAATTCAACCCATGTTCTCAGGTTTAGCTTTTTTAAAGTACTTGGGACTAGTTACTGTAATTCACGTTTCGGATAAGTTGATTCTGTATGGTTTCAGATATACACGCATTTTTACTATTGTAATCTTGTTTGAAGTTTGCTAGATAATAACATTCATTAGCGATCATTTGACAGGATGGTTTCTGTGTCCCCGGACGCTTGACCGGATAAGAGTCGGGCAAGTACAGCTCATAAAATACCGGTTTCAAAAGAACAGCCCCAACTACCTAGCCCGTTAACACCGCGTGAACAATTAGCGTCACTACTGGGTACACCGATAAACTCAAACAAACTCAAACTCAACGGATTTATTTCGGATGAACCGATTACAGGCACTTTTGAATTGTCGGGGAGTCGGTCAGTTGGTCGGAGGGTTGAGGCTGGTGGCCCATTCCAAGGCGTGGATCTCTGTGGAGAGGAGCGGGCGGGAGACTCTGAAAAGAAATCCGCCTTCTGCTGCAATTGCCCAGACTTGAGTGTTGCAACTTGCAACGTCCGCGGGGCCTCAAAACCAGCTAAAAAAAAAAAAAAAAGAAACATTGACGCTGAACTTTCTGCTAGGAGCATCCACATAGCCTGCCTACAGGAAACAGGTATGAACGTAGGAATGAACTTAAATCATTACAAATGGCACCTATCTGCAACCGCAGGTAAAGCACACCGGGGACTTTTAATCAGAAAGGATGCCCAAATTGAAACAAACAACAAGAAAAAGGATCCCGATGCGATGTCAATTACTCAGAGTCGGTATGGAAGTGATAATCCTGTCCCTCTTTATATTATCAGCTTTCAGCCAACAAAAAGGCCACTTATTTAATGTCTGCCACATAAATGCGCAGTGTCCCAAGTCACTACAGTGATCTGTTGGACACCTTTACCGGCGCCAATGCCCATGCCGTTCTGGTTTCCGAGAGTTGGCTCAAACCTCATCTTCTCTCCACCACCTACTCTCTTCCAGGTTTCACTCTTATCCGCAATGACAGAATTGGAAAGGGAGGGGGTGGTGTAGCTATCTATCTTCGTAGCGATTTCCCTTTCAAAATCGTTGCCTCATCCCTCTCACAGTACCATGCCTCCGCCGAGTACCTCTTTTTAGAAGTCTACGTCAAAGGCGTCAAGACCCTTCTTGGGGTTGTCTATTGTCCACCCGCCGTTGACTATTTTTCCGAGCTCGAACTGGCGCTAGAGTCCGTGGGGTCAGAGTATGCACATTGCGTCATCATGGGCGATTTCAACACTGACCTTGCTCACCGCACCCCTCGATCCCGTAAACTCCTTCACATCATTGAGTCCGTCAGTCTCCATATACTTCCACTGCAACCTACCCATTTCAATACCTCAGGCGATGACACTTGGCTCGACTTAATTCTCACGTCCACTCCCTCCCTAGTTCCCTATCATGGTCAGTGTCCCGCTCCTGGATTTTCCCAACATGACCTCATTCTCCTCTCCTATGTCCTAAAACCGCCTAAACCTGTCCCAAAAGTTCTGCACATGCGGAGTTTTGCGCGCATGGACATTGAGAAGCTTCGTCAGGATGCGTCAGATATCAGTTGGGATCACTTGGCAGCGGCGACAGCTGTAGACGATAAACTGCGCATTTTCAATCGGGCGGTCCTTGCTCTATACGACAGACATGCTCCTGTTAAAAAAAATAAACTTCGGCGTCCTCCTGCTCCTTGGATGACGACCGGGGTTCGAATGGCGACGAGGCGCAGGGATCGGGCCTTTCATAAATTTAAAAAGGATCGCAGTGAAGCAAATCGGAACTTTTTCAAAGTTGCTAGAAATCGGTGTAATCAGATGATACGTAACGCTAAGCGCCGCCATATTCTCGAGAACATATCTTCTTCTTCACCTGCTGATATCTGGAAGTTCCTTGGTACTCTTGGTATCGGCAAACCACGTCATGTGGATTTTCCTAATACAATTGGCCTTGATGATATCAACCGTCACTTCACAACCACTTGTCATTTGGATTCCCAAATGTTGTCCCAGACGGTCAATTTCATTACTGGCTTAGCTAGTCCCATCATAGAACCATTTCACTTCTCTCCGGTCACCTTGGACGAAATTAAAAAGACCATCCTGTCCATAAAATCCAAGGCTGTGGGGGATGACGGCATCAGTCGTAGTATGGTCGTTTGGATCCTCGATACCCTACTTCCTCCGATTACCCACATCATAAACTTTTCTCTTGATTCCGGACAATTCCCATCCCTGTGGCGTATGGCCTATGTCCGCCCGCTTCCTAAAGTTTCAAACCCCTCCCTGCCCACTCACTTTTGACCCATTTCCATTCTCCCATTCCTGTCTAAAGTGCTTGAGGCCTGCGTTCACAGACAGTTTGCGGGGTTTGTTCACCGGAACAACCTTGTTAGCTCGTTTCAGTCTGGATTCAGGCCGGGGCATAGTACAGCTTCCGCTCTCCTTAAAGTGACTGGTGACGTTAGAGAAGCGATGGAGGATACTAAGGTTACTGTTTTGGTTTTAATTGATTTCTCCAATGCCTTTAACGCTGTCAGCCACGATATTCTCCTTGCTATGCTCTCTCATCTCATGGTTTCGTCCGAGATTCTGGAATGGTTCTCTTCTTATCTTCGGGGACGCTGGCAGTCGGTTCGCGTTGATGAGAGCTCTTCGAGTTGGCGTGACCTGGATGCTGGTGTTCCACAAGGTGGTATTCTTTTTCCATTGTTATTCTCCATCTTCATTAATTTTATAACTCACTGTCTTCGGTGTTCGTATCATCTTTATGCCGATGATCTTCAATTGTATACAGCTGCGCGGGTGGAAAGTTTATTGGATGCTGTAGCAGATGTAAACCGAGACTTAGATGCAATCAAAAAGTGGTCTGATAGTTTTGGGGTATCAGTGAACCCCTCAAAGTGTCAGGCCATTGTAATTGGAAGCTCGCGCATGATGGGTAGGGTGACGCTTAGCTCTCTTCCTCCTCTCATTTTCAATGGTACCGTCATACCCATTACCCCTACTGTGAAAGATCTCGGTTTGCATCTTGACTCGACGCTTAGCTGGCAGCGCCAGGTCTCTAATGTTAGTCAAAGGGTCAACGGTACTCTACGATCTCTGTATCGTCTGAGAAACTTTTTGCCCGCTAAAACGAAAACTATGCTTGTGCAGACTTTGATTTTCCCTATCATTGACTATGGTGACGTGTGCTACTTTGACTTGAATGCGGTGTTGCTGGATAAGCTTGACAGACTGCTTAACAATTGTATCCGGTTCATATTCAACCTCAGAAAATATGACCATGTGTCGAGCTACAGGTCTGAGCTCAAATGGATGCCCATTCGCCAGAGAAGAAATTTGCGTGCTTTGACCACGCTTTTCTCCCTTCTTAACTCTCCCACTCCTCCTTCTTATCTAGTGTATCACTTCCAATATCTATGTTCTTCACACGCTAAGAATCTTCGTTCTTCTAACAATCTTCTCCTACTCTGTCCTTCTCATACTTCTAACTTTGTCCATTCTTCTTTGGAATGCGCTACCTCTTGACATCAGGATGGCCACCAGTCGGTATGCATTTAAGCGGAGATTGCGGAGATATTTTCAAAATAAATAGCGTAGTCATCTCAAAACCTCTCTCTCTTGAATTTGTATATAATATATATATATAATATAGGTATATATTATAGTAAATATGTATGTATGTGTATTATAAGTTTATGACTTATTTATGTACAAATTGTTCCATTTCTAACAGAGCACCTGCCATCTAATCTCTTCACCACCCTTGGTTGACTGGTAGAGAATGCCTAAGGCATTAAGTCCGCCTTTGTACTTTTTTAAGTGTGAAAAGTTTAAATAAATAAATTATCAACTCTCACATCAACAGTTGTACCGATCAAGCAGCCAGATCTTTCACAGGGGTATTAAACTTGATTACACAAAAACCAAGGAAATGTACGCTAGTTATCCTAGGTGAATCGAGCTTTACAAAGCGATGCCCCAAATATTACAGGAACCTGTCACCAAACATATGAACAAAGCCTGTACACAGAACGAAGCACCCGACACATGGTTAGAGACAGTGCAGGTACTAATTCCCAAAAATAATAACCCTAAAGATACGAACGACTATCGCCGCATATCGATTTGCAATACAGGATTTAGAATTTACGCTTCTTACTTATAAAAAATAAAATAAAAATAGACGAAATAAATAATAAAGCAGGAAAAGCACAATTAAAAAACGTTGTCAACAAGCCACTAGAAACGCAAAGTCACTAGTACTATTCATAATAAACTCAAAGGTGGACTGGAAATTAGCCAGACTTATGTACCGAATGGTGATTGTGCCTTGTATGATACACAGTTTGAAAGTATCGGCACTCACTAAACCTAACCGGTCAAGACTGAGAAAATATGAGAAGAGTTATCATGAGAGACTTGATTAACCCAATTAACCCAATTATTGATTGAGACTTGATTGACGCTAGAAATAAACCAATACAAAAGAAAATGCATGAAATCTTACGACGGAAAAACCGTAACTAAAAGCATCAAGAACCACAGGATGTGCTATCTCGTACATGTTCACAGGTGCCGCGAACCGCACAGCAATGCAGTACAAGGCCAAATCCAAAAAAGTCGGCCGACCTATTTACACATGGAATGACAACCTAAAACAGGACATGACTTACTTCAACAAGGACATCAATTTTTGGATGGACACGGCTGATGAACGAGACAAGATTAAGAAGGCTGCTAGCGAGATCTACAAGAAACCTGAAACGGATAGCAGCGAGACCTCAGACGAAGACTTTCAGATCGGCTCCGTCGACCAAGCCCACCATCAACCATGCATAGAATATTTTAAGGTTTGGCTAGGTCTATTCGCTCGCTTCGCTCGCTCAAACGACCCCGCCGAAGACTTCATTATATATACTACTACCGTTTTCTCTTATCCAAAACTAACCGTTTAGCTGGCAGGGGGGGGGGACACTTGACTCTTCACAAATCCGTAATATTTTTGAAAGACCTTTCCAAGAACCCCCCACACCATGGGGCAGACGACAAGAAAAACATCCCCACTTTACGTGCACAGGAGGTACCCTAAAATTTTTTTTTTCATGATTTTATTTTACCACTCTGTCGGCGTGATTAATATGTATGTCCATGCCAAATTATAGCTTTTTAGTACTAAGAGTCTCTGAGCTAAGCTGCGGACGGACGGATGGACATGACAAAACTATAAGGGTTCCTTGTTGACTACGGAACCGTAAAAAAGTCAGAAAAAGGCTATGCGAAAACGACGTAATAGCGCGGGCGGCCGATGCAACGCGGCCGGTTGGGGGACGAGGGAAATTTTATTAATAAGTGGCTGTTATTTTAGTATATTGTGTATCTTACGACTTCCACGCGCACCATAGAAGATAATAAATCAAAAAAATGCACTTACCGGGGGTAATAAATATGTCAAATATGTTTCCGAATAAAAACATTCCCTTCGGTCCTTTAATTTTATAAATCAATCTGCCTCCATAGTTGTATCGGAAATACAAATGTAAGCCTAAAACTAAAATGACGAACAAAAACAAGACGAATAGAAACATTGTTACTTATCTCGACCGTATTACAGCTTGTGTTCTCCCGACGGTCATGAACACACTGATTGCAATAAAATGGGTAATGGTATAAGATCTAACAGTACTGCTTAGGATGTGCTTACACGTGTATCTTAATTGTTACATAAACAACAAAAATAATTATTATCATTCTGGGCAATATTATCAAATAATTATGACGTCACGACTATACTTTACTGCGATGCCAACATGCTACACGTTCTCTCTTCCATTCTCTGGTAATTACTATAATTCTAGAGATACCGCTACACCTTAGAATGGAATAGAATAGAATATTATTTATTGTAGCTCATAATTACAACAAGTATCTCTCTTACTGAGCGATATGCAGCAACTTTAAAACTAGGCAATACATTTAGTATCAAAACATAATATATGGAGCAACTAGCTGTGCCCCGCGACTTCGTTCGCGTGCAAGTCGTAAGACACACAATATATTAAAATAACAGCCACATTTAAATAAAACTCCCTCGTCCCCCGACCCATCGCGTTGCTTCGCTCGCCCGCGCTATTACTTCGTTTTCGCTTAGCGTTCTTTCTGGTTTTTTTCTTTTTGCTCGGCTCCTGAGGGTCGCAGCGTGGTGTTAAATAACATATAATCATCCTCGAGAATTGGGCTACCAAATGCAAAAAGAATTTTTCAATTCCGACTGGTAGTTCCAGAGATTAACGTTTTAATTTTGTTGCGCGGAACCCTAATTATTTTCTAAAAATAAAAGTAGCCTAAGGTACTCCTTGTAATATCAGCTATCTGCCAGTGAAAGTCCTATCCAAATCGGTCCAGCCATTTCGGAGATTAGCCGGAACAAACAGACAGACAGACAAAAATATAAAAAATTGTTTTTTTTTGTTATAGGGACCGTATGCTTTCTTATGTATTTAGTAACAAGCTGTTATTTTGACATTATAAATAGACACTTCAATTTTACTTATTTGTATAGATGTATAGATTACAAGTACCTAATTAACGAAACACTTCAAACAATTTTAAGAAATAAAAGTAAAACGCTCGACTGCCTCCGGCAACTGTTGCCGGGCAATTGTTGCTGGGAAATTGTTGCCGGGCAATTGTTGCTGGGAAATTGTTGCTGGGAAATTTTTGTTGGGAAATTGCCTATGTGAGCACAGCTTTGTATGTAGATGCGCATAATTCATTTTTCGAATTGGTCACGTCTCACGTGTCAGTACTCGGTACAATGCGTTCAACTTTACCTACCTGCTTATATTTTTTTTGAATCATTAGCATTTTTTTTTCCATTTTGTGTCAAGGCATTCTTTGTTCATAAAAATACCTACAATCATTTATGTATCTGTTCCCTATTCGATACAAGTGTTCGTATTGGAAAAAATAAGCGGCATCTATTTATTTTAAACAGTTACAAAAAACATGTAATTAAAAAAAAAAAACTGAAAAACACGCTTTTATCACGTACTAAAAATGACTAAATAATTTAATTGACTTATATTAGTTAAGATATAACAAAAGCTTTTCACGTTTTTATATCCAATGATTAACTCAAAAAGCGTGGAGCGCTTTGTTTAAATTACTTAAAAGTACACACAGCTAAAAAGCGCTAGTAAACTAGAAGCCACTGAAGAGTTCCATTATGCACCTCCTGGATCCATTATCAGACCCTCGTTACCAAGCCCAATGTATTGGATACGTCAAAACAAATCATATGAGCCCCAACTCGAGGGGTTTACTAGTAGCCACTGAAGAAGTCCATTATACATCTCCTGGCTCCATTATCAGACCCTCGTTAGCAAGCCCAATCTGTTGGACTCGTCAAACCGAATCATATGAGCCCAAACTCGTGGGGTTTACTAGTAACCACTGAAGAGTTCCACTATCCATCTCCTGGCTCCATCATCAGATCAGCTCCAAAATACCAAATTATAGTATTGTCCACCGAACTAGGTACATATACATACAAAGTTTCATACGATACGACAATTTTATTAGAAGTAGGTTAAAATTGACTTCGAAGATTTTTTTTACATTGTTAGTTAGTTAGTTACAAGTGAAGCTAATGAAAGCGCCTGTAAAATACGCGTTGACTTGAGAACCTCCTCCTTTCTTCGTCGGTTAAAAATGCTACAGCGTTACATAATAGCAGTTACTGGCCTATGAAACTGACATAACATAGTACTTACATAGGTTCAAATTATATGAAATGATAATATGCTCAAAAGAGGAAATTCAAATGAGATATTATGCTTTAGAGTTTAGTAAGGTTAAGGCTGTGCAGTCTTGAATTTCTACTTTTGTATCTGTAATATTTATGGTTTACATAATAAAGAGTATTCTATTCAATTCATGCAAAATTCACTCGCTGCGAATTATTTACGCAACTTTGTATTATTTTTATACAAAAGTAATGAAATAACATGTAATATTATTATTGCACATCAATCAATCTGCCTAGCCTTTTCCCAACTATGTTGGGGTCGGCTTCCAGTCTAACCGGATGCAGCTGAATACCAGTATTTTACATGGAGCAACTGCCTATCTGACCTCCACAACCCAGTAACTGGGTAATACGATACACCTTGGTAAGACTGGTTGTCAGACTTTCGGTCTTCTGACGACCCGTAACGACTGTCAAAGATCTACGAATGACAGCCGGGACCAACGGCTTAACGTGCTTTCCGAGGCACGGAGGAGTCTCGGTATGTAAAGATGGTCACCCATCCACGGACAACCCCGGCAAGCGTAGCTTAACCTGATGGATCGACCCGTGCGGCTGTTATTACTTAGCCACGAGCTCCTCTAATATTATTATTGCACATAAATAACCATAATACAAGTAACAGCTAGTTGTTTTTTTTTTAAGTTCATCGATGTGGATTATTTTAGGTAAATCAAGCGTTAAATACAGCTCTTTTGCGCGCAACAACCTTTCGCACTCTGTTTGTGTGCTTACTTCATGGCAATAAAGAATTCATTTACGAAATCGGCTCAGCGCATAATTAGCTCAACATTTTCGTCTTCAAAATGCGCTGATTAGTTTTTTTTTCTAATTATCTTTCATTTCTTAATTCGGCGGTCACAATGTCATCAGTTCTCTGTTTTATCTCTGCACATATGTACATATGTAGTAATTATTACAATTACTTAGATTATTTGAATGCCAAGAGTTCAATAAACCAAATACTAAAAAAATAGCACCTAACCTTTACTCACACGAAACGATGAGATAGTTTAGTTGTCACGTAGTAATCGCGACTGTCGTTGAAGATCGATCTAAGGGGTCGGAAGAGAGATTTAAGGCGGCCTCCAACGGGCACGCCTTGCCCCGGAACATGTCCGTCACTATTCTGTACTTGCAAAAGTTGTTCCTGTTTGGGACACACACACTGTGAACATTCGCTGCGCGAATTTTTTTTTGCAAACATTCGTTGAGCGAGCATTTGTTACGCGATGAACATTCATTCGCGAAAGAAGAATATTGGTACAAATTCAAATTTATTTATCTGTGACACATAGGTATGTATAATGTTGTGGTACATGATGTTATAAAATAAAAGTATTGTATCACTATGCGCTGCCTTGCAAGGCGTACAAATATTGTTTGCGTACACAGTAATAGTTGTACAGGTGGTAGTTATAGAAAAATTAAAATTTTCATGAGAATATTTCCGGTGGAATATGATTCAAAATAAGCAGCTGAATGCACCCTGTTAATTTGCGGAGGGCTGTCCCCTACACCCTGTATTAGTATTAGTATCAGCATTGCACCCGTGCGAAGCCGGGGCGGGTCGCTAGTTAGCAATAAAATAAACATAAACAAAACAATACAAATTAAGGCAACAATATTAATAGCTAACTAAAGTGAGTAGGTAACAAATATATCTGAGAATAAGGCATAACGGTTTTTATTTTTCTTCTAAATATTCATGTACGCTGTAATATGCTTTCTGTATTACGAACTTATGAAGCGTTTTTTTAAGAGTATTTAAGTCTTTTGAAGCTTTTATATGTTTAGATAATTTGTTATATATTTTTGGAGCCATTCTTAGAAAACTTTTTGAGAATAGGGTGGTTTGGTAGGTTTTTGACTCTGCACCTTGATGGCGTTTAGTGGATATGGTCTCAAAATGGTTAAGGTTATTTTTGATAAACATGACAACTTCATAAATATTTAGCGACGTATTCGGTTGATAGAAATAAAACAATGCTTGTTGTAGGAAGGAATGAAATATTTTTTTTTTTATTTTTTTTTTTTTTTTCCTAACAATGGCATCTCGTAGTTGGCCAAGAGTGGCCGTGACTACTTAACCGGTCAATCCTGTGGCTGCCTTAAGCTAACTCAAAGCCTCCAGCCAGGGGCGTGTTACTTACAATACTAAGTGACTGCGCGCTAAGGGCACCCCCTGTGGGGTACGAACCTCGGCTTAGGGCGTCACTGGGGGGACAGCTAGTTGGGACAGGCTGGATCAAACTTGGGTGGTTATTATTAACAGGGAAATTTAAAGCTACAGGCTCAGCTTCGGCGCGGGCTGGCGCTTCTTCGAGCAAGGGACGAGGGGAATTATTAGTTCGGGGTTTTCGCGATGGACCTCGGCGGCGGGGTCGGAATGTCGGTCTTTTGTTTTTGTGAACTGTACTAGAGGCCCTATTGCTTTCTTGGAGGAGAGTAATGGGGTCGTCTGGGTCTAGAAGAGTATGCCTCGGACGGCGAACTTTACTAATGTTGGAGGGGGTATAGTTGGCGGCCTCGACAACTAGGGGGTTGCGATGTTTGGCGGCGGTATCAAAGAAACGCTTGGAGTTACGTTTCATGAATTGGAGGATGGTGGGGATTTTGAGATCGAGGTGGAGGATCTCGTTTCGGACATAGTAAGGGGATCCCGTGATCATTCGGAGGGCACGGTTCTGGAGGGTCTGCATCCTATGGATGTGGTGGGGTTTTGCGTGTGCAAAGACTGCACAGGCGTAAGTCATAATAGGGCGTATGCACGCCGTGTAAATGCGCAACTTGCACTTTAGTGACAATTTGCTTTTTGCATTCATTATGGAGTGGAGTCTACCGAGAGCGAAAGCGGCGCGCGAACGAACCTGCTTTATGTGCTCTGCGAAGGTGAGGTGCTCATCGAGAATCACACCTAGGTATTTGGCTCGCTTCTCTCAAGGGATAGGCTTACCGAACATGGTGAGTGGTCGGGGGGGGGGGGGGGGCTTAAGGCGCGGTTTGGAGTAAAGAACCGCTTGGCTTTTGTCGGGATTCACTTCGATTCTCCACTTCCTGAACCAGTCGCCAAGTTTGTTGACTGCTCTTTGGAGAGTGAGAGAGATCGGGGCTTGTTTAAAGCCTGAGCAGTAAATTGCCGTGTCGTCTGCGAACAGAGCCAACTGTGCCTTTTTGCTCCTGGGTATGTCGCTGGTGAACAGCGTGAAGATGAGGGGGGCAAGCACAGAGCCCTGGGGGACGCCTGCGCGGATAGGGTGGGGGGAGGATAGTGCTCCTTCGATGCGATAGCGGAAGGTGCGGTTCGACAAGAAGTCTCGTAAGATGAGTACGAGACGGTCCGGCACACCGAGTTGGTAGAGCTTATATAATAAGCCGTTGTGCCAGACTTTGTCGAACGCTTTCGCTATGTCGAAGTATATAACACCCGTCATCATGCCACGCTGGAAGCCAGCGTTTATGTGTTCGATGATGCGGTGGGCCTGATGCACACAAGAGTGCTGGGTTCGAAAACCAAACTGTTCGTTTGGGATGAGGCCTTTTGTTTCGGCATAGTCTCTGAGACGCTTATAAATAAGTTTCTCATAGACTTTGCCGAGGACATTGAGCAGACTGATGGGGCGGTAGCTCGAGGGCTCAGATTTGGGCTTTCCAGGCTTGGGGATGCCGATGACAGTGGCCTTTTTCCACGCTTCTGGGAAGATGTTATTGCTCATGGCACCATTGAAGATGGTGGTCAGTAGCATTATAAGGTGGGCAGGGAATAGTTGAATTACCCTGTTTGTGATACCGTCTGAGCCGGGAGCTTTACGGGGCCTTGATGATATCGTGCACTTCGTCTGGAGTGACGGGAGGCAGAGGATAGTCAGGGTTTTCGACAGGGGGGATGGAGGCTCTACGTTCGACTTCAGCGTCAACTTTTGACAGGTGAGCTTGGTCTATTGGTTGGGAGCTGGGAGAGCATTGGGCCTCAAGGCTATCGGCCAGGCATTCAGCCTTGTCGGCATCGTCGAAAGCGATAGTCTTGTCAGGGCGGAGTAGGGGGGCAAGGAGATTACTTCCTTGGACTTAAGTTTTCTTTGGAGTTCCCAGAAGGCCTGATGAGTGGGCTCTAGGTCGCTTAGCATCCTGTCCCAGCCAGCGGTACGCAGCTCCGCTAGGCGTGTCTTTACAGCTCGCTGTAAATGGCGCATATGGGCTTTGTTCGCAAGGCAGGGGAAGTTGCTGTATGCACGGACAGCCGCGTTCTTCTCGCGCAACAGTTCACGCACATCGTCCGGCAATCTCCAGCGACGGTCATCGTCCGCTGGAGTTACCTTTGAACAGTCGTTCAGGACTGATTGTACGTGCTCAGTGAGCGAGTCGATCGCGGCCGTCGTGTCCGCGACAGAGTCGAACTGATCAGGGATGGAGTCCAAGTGATGGGAAGAAGTGGATTTCAGGCTTTTGCTTACTTTCCTCCAATCTGTGACTATTTTGGTGAGAGGGGGTTGAGTGGGGTCATGGAGACCGACACGGGGGGCCAGTTTCATGACCACTGGTCGGTGGTCAGAGGAGAGCTCTTGTACCGCCTCTATAGAATCCAACCGTAGGTTGATATTCTTCAGAAGCGCTATGTCGAGGACGTCGGCGGTATGGTTGGGGTTGTGGGGAAAATGGGTTGGAGTCATCGGGGCGATGACGTCGAAATTTAGTATGGGGCAGAGTCCGAACAGTTGTCTTCCTCTGGCTGAGGTGGTGTTGCTGTTCCAGGCAGGGTGTTTGGCGTTGAGGTCGCCCGCTATGATAACGGAATCACTCAGGCCGAAGAGGGCAGAGAGGTCGTCAGAAATCGACTGGGGATTTTCTGGCGAGGTTTGGGGGGGAACATAGGCCGATACTAGGGTGATCGGTTGGTGGCCTGACATGCCTAGCCGGCATACAGACACTTCTAATTTGGATAGGGGGGGAGGGTCCATAGGGATGCAGTGAAGAACCTTTCTATAATATATGAGGGTGCCTCCCTTGTAACACCAAGACCTGTCGTTGCGAACTACGCAGTAGTTAGCAATTGACGGGTTACGGTAGTTGGGCTTGAGGAAGGATTCCTATATAAGGAGAATATCTAGCCTAGGCTAGGCCTTTGAGGGCTTAGCCGTTCTGCCATTTGGGTCGAAGGGGCGGGGGGCCCCTCGTCACGGGACGTCACGTCACGGAACGACTCCTGTAGTCTCTGACTACACCGCTGTATCAACTATTGCCTTTTTCAAGGCGATCGTTGATAAATTATTTCTTTAACGTCGTCCGTCAAATAAACGTTCGGCGTGTCTCCTTGACCCCCTCAGGGTAAAAACCACAGTTTCGTGGTCCTTGACGGATACCTCACGGTGACAACCAAGTCAAGGGGGTGTTGACCCAACACACCCGCTGAGCCCCTTCAGGGTAAGGCAGTTAATTGGACGGGTCCCAGAGTTAACCGGCCTTGGGGGGTCTCCTAGTCGGCTCTGGTGACAGTTTTGCTTCCACAGCGACTCACCTAGCGTCTTTAGGGTGTGTCTACACCCTTCGCGCTAGACTGGTCAGGGTTTCAGCTCTAGGGCTCACAAGTAGGCACACACCTCCCTGTCTGCACCCGACAGGGAGGGCCACACACCCCCGGGCCCATCCACCCGGGGAGTAGGATCTTTTAGGTCCCCTTATCTTTTCTGAATTCTTAATTTACTATTGCTACGATGTCTGACGCAGACATCGTAGCCTTCGCAAGAGAGGTCCTTTTCAAGGACCCCGACTTTTTACTCAAATATGGGAAGGCTTGGCGTAGTCGCCACCTCGACCCAAGCGAGGCTCTAGAGAGCCCGCTTTCCCCCCCTGTAGCAGACAGGGGCACCCCTCCAACGGCGGTTTCGATGCCGTCTGTAGTCTCCCCCCAGCCCGAGGTGATGGACACCTCCACCCCTCCTTCGGACTCCGAATCAGAGGACGCCATCTCGCTCACTTCCTCCTCCTCCTCCTCAGACGACTATCAAGTCGTCGGAAAGGGAGGGAAGAGGAAGAAGAGCGCCTCCTCAAAGGCCGGCAAGGCCAAAAAGCCTCTGGCGGCAGCCATCCCCTCCGCCCCTGACTGCGCCCCTGCCTGCGCCCCTGCCCCTGCCCCTTCCTCTACTTCCGGCTCGGCACCCACCCGATCACCCACCTCAGCCAGTCCTATCCCAACGGACTCAAAGAGGAAGGTGTGTCCCCCGCCCCCCTTATACATCCAAGATAAGTCCAAGTGGACAGAAATTTCTAAAGTTTGCGTGGATCGCAAGATCCAATACACCAACGCCCGATCTACCCAGCAGGGCATCAAGGTCACTGTCCCCTCGTCCTCGGACTACAGGGACCTTGTCCGAATTCTTCGTGAAAGGAAGTACTCCTTTCACACATTCTCCCTCCCGGAGGAAACTCCGACGAGGGTAGTCATCAGGCGTATCCCGAAGGAGATCGCCACCGAAGAGATCAAGGCAGACCTGATCTCCAAGGGTATCCCAGTGTCTGCAGTCCACCGCCTTCACCGGGCGAAACAGGGCCTTGTATACGACATGGTCCTGGTGATCTGCGACCCCGTTGAGGGTCATCACCCGATCTTCAAAGTGAAGTCGGTGTGTTCACTGTCGGGCATCTCTATTGTGAAGCCCAGGAAATCCAATATCGTTGGCCAGTGCCACCGTTGCCAATTATACGGCCACTCCCAGTCGCATTGCTACGCAACTCCCAGATGCGTTAAGTGTCTGGGCGGGCATGGCACTGCGGACTGCCCTCGCCCCAAGGACAGGACTCTCTGCACAGAACCTCCAAGTTGTGTGCTCTGCGGGCAAGCTGGGCACCCAGCTAACTACCGGGGATGCAGTAAAGCCCCAAAATCATCCTCGGCCAAGCTGGCGAAGCGTACCAGCGAGCGCCAGCATAGGGAAAGCCCGAGCGTAAAGCTCCCCTCTGCTCAGTTGCCCGAGCGCCTCGCTCCTCAGAGACCCTCCCCATGGGTCAACTTTAAGGCAGCTTCGGCCTCGGTGCCGCCCTCTCAACCCATCCCTGCGCCATTGGCCACTGCCACGCCGGTCCCGGCAGCAGCTCCAGTGGCTCCTGTGGCCGCCGCCGCTCCCAAGGCTGCGCCGGTTCCCACGGCAGCAATCAGGTCCCCTCCCTCAGGCCATCAGCCTTCAAACCCACAGGTGCTTCTCAGCGTATTCGCTGTTTTCTACACCCCGGCGGCCAACGCCATGGTGAAGGAAATCCGTGCCGCTCAAGGAAACGCTCTTCGTCTCCTTGAGATCTTCAATGCGTACCCCGAGGTATTGCAAGCTCTCGAAAATCTAACTTTTTAAATTCCATTATGAATTTACAAAAGATTAGGTCCCTCAAACCCCGCTCCCTTAAACTAGGCGTCTTCAACGCCAATGCAATTACCGGTCAACGCGATGAGATCGCCACCTTTCTGCGTGATCATCAGCTTGATATTTTGCTCATTCAAGAGACCTTCCTGAAGCCCCATCAGCGGGACCCGAAAATCGCCAACTATGACATAGTTCGCAATGACAGGTCCCGCTGCCACAAGGGTGGCACCCTTATATACTACAAAAGGTCTCTTTACTGTAGTCAAATGGACCCTCCTCCACTAGTCTCTCATCTTGAGGTCTCAATCTGTCGGCTCGGCATGACTGGTCATCAACCAGTCACCATCATCTCTGCCTACTTCCCGCCTGCCAATGGTGCGGAGGATCCCACCGCGATCACCAAGGACCTAACTGTCCTCTTCGGTCTGAGTGACTCCGTCATCTTGGCGGGGGAACTCAATGTCAAGCATCCCGCCTGGAACAGCAACACGACCTCCACCAGAGGTAGGATACTGTTCAACCTAGGTGCCTCCCTCAACTTCGATGTCATCGCTCCGATGAACCCAACCCACTACCCTGGCGTTCCCAGCCAGCTTCCAGACGTGCTCGATGTTGCGCTACTCAAGAATGTAAACCTTCGTTTGCACTCTATTGAGACGCACCACGAGCTCAACTCGGATCACTGCCTAATTACCATGCTCTTCGCCCCTTATTCGGGCCCGCTCGATCCTAACCAGCCCCCTCGAACCAAAGTGATAACCGACTGGAAGAAAGTAAGCGAACAGCTGAAATCCACCACGTCGCCTCACTTGGATAAAATCCCCGACCACATAGTGTCAGTCGAAGACACGACGGGTGCGATCGACTCGTTTACAGAACACGTTCAATCCGTTTTGACGGATTGTTCGCGGGAAGTTCCGGCGATGGATGATCATCGCTGGAAGTTATCGATTGACGTACGTGAACTGATAACCGAGAAGAACGCGGCCATTCGTGCCTACGACTCCTTTCCCTGCGACGCGAACAAAGCCCACATGCGCCATTTACAGCGTGCTGTAAAGAAACGTATAACGGAGTGGCGTTCCGAGGGCTGGGACAAGATGCTCAGCGAGCTCGAGCCCAACCATCTGGCCTTCTGGCAACTCCAACGCAAAATGCGTACCTCCACTGGGGAGGCTACAATGCCTCCCCTCATTCGCCCTGACAAAAGCATCGCATTCGATAATCCCGAAAAGGCAGAATGCCTAGCCGACAGCCTGGAGTCTCAATGTTCTCCTAGCTCCCAACCAGCTGACCAAGCGCACCTTGCCAAGGTCGACGCCGAAGTCGAACGCAGGGCTGCTCTTCCCCCTGTGGAAGACCCTGATGATCCGTTGCCTCCCGTCACTCCAGACGAGGTGCACGACATCATTAAAGGGCTACAGGATCGGAAGGCCCCTGGCTCGGACGGTATCACCAATAAGGTTTTCAAACTCCTCCCCGCCCCCCTGATAATGCTAATGACTGCCATCTTCAATGGTGCTCTCAGCAACAACATCTTTCCGCAGACGTGGAAAGAGGCCACCGTCATCGGTATCCCCAAGCCAGGCAAGCCCAAGTCTGAGCCCGCTAGTTACCGCCCCATTAGTCTCCTCAATGTCCTCGGCAAAATATACGAGAGGCTTATTTATAAACGTCTCAAAGATTTTGTCGAGGCTAAGAGCCTTATCCCTAGTGAACAGTTTGGTTTCAGGACCCATAACTCTTGCATCCAGCAAGTTCACCGAATCGTTGAGCACCTAAGCGCTGGCTTCCAGCGCAAGGCAACGACAGGCATGTTGTTCTTCGACATAGCGAAGGCGTTCGACAAGGTCTGGCACAACGGCTTAATATATAAGCTGTACCAACTCAGGGTGCCTGACCGTCTCGTGCTCATCTTACGAGACTTTTTGTCGAACCGCACCTTTCGCTATCGCATTGAGGGTACACTCTCCTCCCCTCACCCCTTACGCGCCGGTGTCCCTCAGGGCTCGGTGATCTCTCCCCTCATCTTCTCGCTCTTCACGAGCGACATCCCCAAATGTAGCAAGACTCATTTGGCGCTTTTCGCCGATGACACAGCTATCTACTACACAGGGCGATGCCAGAACTCTATCGCCAGAACTCTCCAAAACTCCGCAAACGCTTTAGGCGTCTGGTTCCGGAAGTGGAGGATTGAGGTCAATCCCGATAAGAGTCAGGCCGTCCTTTTCACGCGACCGCGACTCCGCGCTTCCGCACCTCCTAGCCCGATCACCATGTATGGCAAGCCGATCCCTTGAGAGAAGCAAGCCAAATACCTTGGCGTGATCTTGGATCAACACCTGACCTTCAGAGAGCACATCAAGACGGCTCGTTCGCGTGCCGCTTGCGCTCTCGGCAGGCTTCACTTCATCCTGACCGCGCGTAGCAAACTATCTCTTAAGTGCAAGCTGCGCATCTACACCGCAGTCATCCGTCCCATCATGACGTATGCTTGTGTTGTATTTGCGCACGCTAAGCCACACTTGCTCCATAGGATGCAGACCCTACAGAACCGTTTCCTCAGAAAGGTCACGGGGGCACCCTATTATGTACGCAACGAGTCTCTTCACGTTGATCTAAAAATCCCAACCGTCCAGCAGTCCATGAAACGCCTCGCCAAGCGTTTCTTCGAATCTGCATCTAAACACCCGAATCCCCTGATTGCGGCGGCCGCCCGCTACGCACCGTCGCGCATAAGTCGCATCCGCCGTCCTAGGCACGCCCTAACCGTCCCGGATGACGCCATAACTCTCCTCCAGGAGAGTAATCCCGCCACCAGCACGATCCGGAAACTCAAATCGAGACCGCCGTGCTTCCGCCCTCGCCGCCGAGGGCCACCGCGACGCCCCCGTCCATACCCACCCCGACCCTTGCTCGAGCCAGCCCGCGCAGCTGAGCCCGTAATTCTAAATTTGCCCCCAAATAATCCGATCCAGCATGTCCCATTGCTGTCCTCTCCCAGCGACGCCCTAAGCCGAGGTCCGTACCCCACAGAGGGTGCCCTTAGCGTGTAGTCGCTTAGTTTTTAGTCTTAGTTTTAAGCCTGGCTGGAGGCCTTAATTTATTGAGGCATCCACAGGAAAGCCCGGTTAAGCAGTCGACAACCTCCTATAGGTTGAACTGCGAGATACCATTCCCCAAAAACAAAATCGGTCCCTCAGCTCAGTGTAGCGGCGAGCGCGCTGTCATTAGCATGCGCGCTGCTACAAATATATAGGGACGGAAGTGACAAACAAGAAAAACAAATTGTTAAGGTAACGACTGACATAAATATTCGCTAGGCGAGAATATTCGCATCGAGCATTTTGAGGATTTACTGCGAAAACCTGCTAAACAACATTTTTGGCAAACATTAGTTAAATACGTGAAAATTGTTAAACTCAAAAAGATAAGAATTTTCAGGTATTTAACAAATTTTTGCCAAGAATGTTGTTTGTTTAGCAGGTTTTCGCAGTAAACCCTCGATTTGTTCGTTGTGAGCAAATATTTACGACACCTGAATATTCAAAGTCAAATCGTTTATTTCAAATAGGCACTTATAAGGCACTTTTGAACGTCAAAAATTAACAAGAAAATAGAACTGATTCTAGTGGCCCCTTCCAAAAGGTAGTTTCATATGGAGAAGATATCTCTCCATATGAAACATCTATATAGATTCTCGAATATATGGTCAGCTGTTCTACATCTATCTATCCAATTGTAGTCGAAATGGCGGACGCAGAGGTGGTGTGACTTTTTAAAGTTGGGGATGATTGCGGTATTCATTAATAAATCGCTTTTTCTTGACTCCACTGCTGCTGGCTGATTTTCCAAAAAACTGACAGCAAGGTGGAGCGCGCTCGGGAGCTCGGCACTGGCCATCGAGCTGCTCGGCTCGCTGTACTGAGTCTGGCATGCCGAATATTCGACTTGTAACACGCTCACATCGAGCGAATATTCATGACAGTTTACGCACGTGCACGAATTTTCGTATTCGTATAATCGTTTCGCGAATGAATGTGGGTTGTTCTGTTCGTTATACTGTTTTATTTCTGGTTTTATAATTTCTTAAGAAGTTATTTATCTGTTTCTTAATTAGGTTTTTATCAATATGCTTTGCTTTTTTATCAATGGTGATTTTCCACATTCAGGCGTACGCTGCCGGAGGCAAAAGCTAGTAGGCATTTAATAAACGAGAAGAAAATAAAACAAACAAAAATTACAAAATTAAATGAAATTTATTTACACAACTACAATTTTCCTGATTCTATCATTTCTTTAATACGGTACTTCTGTATCTTGCCGGAGGCTGTCTTCGGGAACTCGTCGATGACCTTCAAGACCTTGGGGATCTTGAACCGGGCGATATGACCGTCGCAGTGACGTCTGACCTCGTCCAAGGATACGGAGACACCTTCACGGACTCGCAACACTGCACACAACTCTTCTCCTAATCTCTCATCTGGTACTCCAACCACCTAATTCAAAAAAATATTGTTTATCTCAGAGTCAGGATAAGGGTGAAATAATGGTTTAATTTTTTTATTATAACGACTTTATAAAAATGAGCTGGGAAAATTCGCTCCTGGTTTCAAATTAGAATTAATAATATATGACAAGGCATAACTGTACTGTTCCATTTTTAAATGTGTTAGCATATTTCATAACAATTCCAACAACGTATGTTTTATACACAGCTCCTAAACAAAACTTAGAGATATCGTCATTTTAATCACACGTGCCCCGATAACGCGCGAGGTCACCAGAAGGACCGCGACAGCAGAGCGGTTAAATATAGTGCATCCATCTCTTTCCCACACTGAAGGAAGATTAAAATAATACTAGGCCCTGTGTACCTACGTATTTATATAATCGTTAGGTACTTATAGGATTATACATACTTGACGTCATATATCATGCTGTGACCGTTTTTTTTTCTGGACCAAGCCCAGTTTCCTATACCCGAATCAAATTGTTGGGGTTTAGGAACATTTGCATGTACAGCAGCAGCAGATCTTTAGCAACAAACATTAAAGTCTTATTCACAAACGTCTCTTAAATTTGAATCAATCAACAACAACAACTGAGCAACTGATTAGCAAAATCCTTATATTTTATAAACGCTATTTAGCGCTAAGAGGATGCTAAGCAATTGATTAGTCGCTGTCAAAATTAAACACCACCGGTGCATTGTTTAAAGCTAGTAAGTAAGTAGTTTAAGTATGTCTAATCACTAATCAGATGCTTGTCGAGTATCTCTGAGACCGATTTGAATAGGCCTCGGTCTGCCGGTGACTATTAATTATCTATCGACTAATTATGTTGCATACTGGATGCTGTGCGCGAGTCAAGATAATCACTTCATGAAAAATTGTAAATGGCACTCACACTCGCAAGAAGTCTCATACCTAGCCAAAATTGATAAAATCAAATCAAAGCTTCTCTAATAGGACAACAGAGATCCATAATATTGGTAATACCTTATAGCTAGTCTTAGTAAGTGATTTATTTGAATTATTATTATTATTTAAGTTGGAAGCACTTCGCACAGAAGATGACCAAGTAAGGTACAAGTTTCTCACTTGGCCATCCTCTCCACAAAATGCCTCAAAATGGGAGAATAGAAACTCTCTGACACTGTTTTCAGAATGCTGTTGCTACTGGCCCGTGTTCTGGTTACTAATGATAAAGAGTACCTACCTACTGAGAAACCTGCACCCTAATTGCGTAACACAGTTACAGTAGCAATGGCTTTCATTTTGACAGTTCAACAACATTCATTGCGTTATTTACGTTGTTGAGCAGACAAATTTTTCGAACATAATATGAAGTAATAGATTAGCAATTTGCTTCAAAATCATTCAGATTGTGGTTGAGTGTGTTACGCAATTAGGGTGCGGTTTTGACACAAGATAGCTGTTGAGTTCAAGATAGAAAAGAAATCAAGTCTAAGCTCCTAAATTAATGTTATTAACTAATTCCCACACTGGCCAAAACAAACTTCATTCCCTTTTTTATGAATTATAGGAACAAAGCTCCACCTGAATTTGTAATCACAGCACATACGTGCTCTGATCTCAGTTCTTGCTCATTAGCGACGCTTTCCCGTGTTAACAACACAAAGTACCTGGGTGTAGTGATTGATGACGGACTGAAATGGTATAACCAAATAGACAACACCGCTTCAAGGGTCAGATGACTGATCTATATTTATAAATCTCTGAGACATTGCGCAGACATTAACATTTTAAAAATGGTATATCTAGCACTCTGTCAGTCCGTTATCACCTACTGCATCCCGGTATGGGGAGCGGCTGCTAAAACTAGGTTTATTGTGGTGGAGCGAGCACAGATAAAGATTCCCTACTACCGAATTATATGCGGACTGCAAATTACTTACTGTGAGACAGCTCTTTGTCCTTCGAGCTACTCTCAGAATACATAAAAAAATTCCTCCATCAGATCCTACTGAGCGTAAAGCAAAAAATGTATGCCCGTCAGTACACCACAAAACTCCATTCGCTAGGCGCCAGTTTTACGTTGTGAGTACATTAATTTACAAAAATATATGTAAAGCCTTTCAGTTGGCTGGGCTAAATCATCATGAAGTTAAGATTAAAGTACAAAGTTGACTACAGGATCAAGACTACGCTTGTACAAAAGAACTAATACTCCATCAGCAGTAGACGTTTTTAAATTTATAAACCTGTGCTACTGTTGTTTGCAATTTTTCACCTTACTTGGAACATATTAGCAGCACATATACAACACAATCAAAAACACTTCAACACACCCTCACGCAGACGCTAAATACACTCACTAACATATACACATCCTCACATACATACAATCATTCTATCATATACACCTTAAAAGTCGTTTCCAATACCCCTTAATGCTCCCCCGTTGTTAAATTTAATATACATACTTTGTAATCTGCAACGTCTATGACTTTTTGTAATGTTGGAACACAACATAATAAGGTTTTTGGTATCACAGTGACAGCAGATCACTGACTCCTAAGTCACAGGATCACCTAGTTTCGGAGTCAGGGTTTACCTTATCCGTATAACCTTTACTTAACCAAGTTATGTATCCTAGACTTAAGCAATGTCAAAGGTTTTTGTATCAATAAAGATTAATTTAATTATTTATTCATTTTAAATTTGAGGCGGTGCCAAACAAAACATTCAACGAAGATAAATCAAGCTGCGATCATTTTACATGTATCAGTAAGTACCAGGTACTTAAGGAATTTAAGGTTTAGTAAGTACCTGGTAGATACTTACAAATTCCATGTATCACTGCCATAAAAAACGATTCAATTATTTTCTTACTTGACAATCCTCGATATCAGGGTGTGTGATCAGCAAGTCTTCGATCTCTTTTGGGGCAATATTCTCTCCCCCTCTAACGATGATGTCCTTCAGTCTGCCCACGACACGCCCGTAGCCATCTTCACTTATCGTGAACTTGTCCCTGAAATGAATAATAATTACATAACATAACATCACGCCTTGTTTCCCCGAAGGGATAGGCAGAGGTGTACCTATCGTTCACCCACATTTCGCCAGTTATGTTTAAGTCCCATGTAATAGGGGGCGAGCCTATTGCCATCAACCGGGCACAAATCCAGACCAGAATCAGAGATGAATAATAATTAATTAATGTAATATTTTACTCATTAGAAGTTCGAGTACCTACTTGCAAGGATACCTATGTTTTGAAAATAATAAATTATGATAATGTGAGAAGTCACAAACTATTGTGTAGTTTAAAAACTGAGGTAGGTAGTTACATACTTCTCGTCAGAAGAAAAATTCACGAAAAGAAAATGAATATTCAAGCCTGTAATAACAAACATGCCTCTAGTTGATTGTAATAAAATTAAAGTGTATGTAAATCAAGGGTAAACGATCGTTACACACCTTTTAAGCCCACTTGCACGTTTAGTCGGGTTAAATAAATAAGTAATTAACATATGAACGAGAAAAAAAATGTCATCCGCACATTCCCCATTTTACGCGTAATAAAAAATAAACCATCATTTAATGCTGAATTTATAAAGTTAAATATGCCGAAAGCTATTAAAAGTGATACTCGAAACATTATTCTAAAGGTTAAAACCTTTTTTGAAGAAGAAGGTCGGCCGGGGTCTCCGATTATTCCATTTAATCAAATGTACAAACGAATTTCGGCAGCGACAGGTTAGTGTTGTCAACTTTCTTGTTATAAATTACCCGATACTTAACTAATTATTTAAGTCCACGAAATATTCGTTTCTATTCTTGCTGCAGGTTAGCGTAACGGTAACGTACATCTAATAGGTAACCTGCTAAGTGAGCGAGCAAACTAACCTGCCAGATTTCAAATTTCCACTAACATTTATTTTATTATCTTATATTTCAGGTGTGAGTCAAGGACTAATTTCAAAAATAGTTAAGGAAGGGCATGCAGCAGAAGAAACTGGTACAAAAATTCGGACACCAGGCAAGGAGAGAAAACGTAAAAGTGGATTTGTGCATGTTGATGATTTTGACATGGGAGTTATACGGAGGAAAGTACATGAATTTTATACTGCTAAAAAGAGGTCCCTACTGTTAAAAAGCTTCTAGAGGTCTTAAAGACAGAAATAAATCACACAGGATAGCGAGAGAGTCTGCGAAAACTGCTTCACAAGGTGGGATTTTGTTTTAAAAAATCTCAATCCAATCGGAAGGTTCTTATGGAGCGTAATGAAATATCAGCTTGGAGAGCTAAGCACTTGCATGCAGTGGATAAAAATAATATATCTCCCCAGACTCGGCCCATAATTTATTTAGATGAGACATAGATTCGCTCTTCGCGTATGCGAAGAGTGAATACGTCTTCATCCTCTCCTTGCCAACATAGAGGGTGAAGACGGAGTATGGAGCCTGTATCGAAAGGGCAAAGATATATTATTGTTCATGCGGGAGGATATACTGGATTTGTTACAAATGCATTACTTGTGTTTAAATTAAATACAAAAAGTGGTGATTATCATGACGAGATGAATAGTACCAACTTTAAAAAGTGGGTTATTGAAAAACTTGTGCCTAATTACGAGAGCCATTCATAATAGTGATGGATAATGGTCCTTATCACCGTATTTGTGTGAATAAAGTCCCAAATACGAATTCCTTAAAAAAATATATGCAATTATGGTTGACCCAAAATAAAATTGACTACGGAGAGAATTTGACTAAACCTCAGCTTTTAGACATAATTAAGAGAAACAAGCCTGAACCTGTATATGAGATTGAAAAAATTTTAGAAGACAATAGACACAAATGCTTATATTTACCACCTTATCACTGTGATCTCAATCCCATTGAACTCATATGGAGCACAATGAAAAGAAAAGTTGCTGATGTAAATATTGAGCACAAAAATGCTGAAATTCCCCACCTAGTTAGAGAAGCTTTTGACGCTATTACAGTTCATGAGTGGGCACAGCATGGCATTGTAAACACGTTCGCAGGTTAGAAGGAGAATACTAAAAACATGATTTGTATTTAGATAAACCTTTTATTATAGAAGTGGTAAGTGACATTGAAACCGAGAGCGATAGTGATAATGATGATAGTGGTACGGAAATAAGCGGAGTATGGCCTCACAACCAGGATGAAGTTGTATATGCAGGTTCATCTAAAGATCACAATTACTGTAAACCTGGTTTTCAATAAATCATTGTAAAGCAATTTTTTTTTATTACACTAGACTACCACTAGGTACCACTGCTAATTATAATTGGTCAAATCTGGTGTTAGGGGTTAGGTACGGTCATAACTAAATGCTAGACATCCAGGTACTTCTTGCAAGGTAGGTACCTACTTAACTTCGCATTAAATGAAAGTTGTATCCCCCCCCCCTTGGAACATTTTATCTGCTGAATTTCCATTTCATTGGATTACTGTTTAGATAAAGCCATTGTTTATTGCTGAGAGACTAAACAGTTAGCGTACCTACGTAACTGTAAATTATCAAATTCTTTTTATTTATTTTATTATTTTTATATAGGTATCATTGTTTTTAATTTGTAAAAACTGTAATTCATATTAAACGATTATGTCTAATGTGAAATTTCCTTCTTGAAAACTTACTCAATTTTGGGCACCTTATATTAATTAGCAACACTGAATCGACGGTGCCGTCCTCTTTCAGTTCACAGATAAGTTAGTAGGACTATATGTCCCTATGTCCACCGACATTTGGACAAAGCGCCATACATTTTTGTCAATATCCTTGTCTGTAGCAGTCCAGAGTTCAGATTTGGGCCTAGTTAATGGCAGTAGTCTCCTCCTATTTTTTTTACCGGCCTGTTTTGTCTAATTGCTGATCAAGTATCTTGTCCATAAAAAAGCTGGGCAAAGGTCTCCTCTTATGTGGGACTTATTATTAACTGGAAAATTGTGGGTGTACTTTATGTATACCTCTGCCCTATTCATTCGAAGATTGCAGACGTAATTAGAAGACACACATGAAGCCTTACCCTGTCTTCAACCAGCCGTCTTCGCTGAGGGTCTGTTTGGTCTTCTCCGGGTCGTTCCAGTAGCCGATCATATTGTTATAGCCACGCACCACCAGTTCGCCAGGACTACCGAACGGTACCATATCGCCGTTCTCATCTACAACCTGAGAATATAGTAATATTGTAACCTACTATTTCTTTTTCATTTTGTGGCGGCATCTACATCGCCACATGCGAACTATGCATCACACTGACGTCATGCAAAATCCTGCATCGCGCAAGCAGAGATTACTGTGCAACTAGCATATACACTCTGTTTTTTTATTGGCTAGGGAGCTGTCACGATAGTGTTGTACTCATCATTATTAACAACTTTTATTATGGCACCAAACCTGAAATCGCGAAAAAAAATCTGCTGTTCCATACATTTATGTTCGCATAAATCATCAAAATGTAGGGAATAGCTGATTTTTTTTCGTGATTTTAGGTTGGTTCCCATAGTAAAAGTTGTTCATAATGATGAGTACAACAGTATCGTGGCAGCTCCCTAGCCAATAAAAAAGCAGCGTGTATACAAAGTCTCGACATCGATTTGTCGGGCAGTAGCCGACCAGACACAACATCCGTGTGGTCGAAAGATCGTCCCTTTTTATGGAGGATGCGTGAACTTTGCACCCTGATCCTCATACCTCTATAATATTTTGTGTATAGGTATTAGAACAGCTCATACCGTAGTAACCGTATAATGTAAGTCAATGAGTTTCGCTAACTAATTTAATTTGAACCTTTATAGTCATTGCATGCATCATTTTTGTAAAGTAAGTGACAATCTAAAAGACACAGACAAAGACAAGTAAAAATCTGCTGTTTCGTACGTTTGTTGCTGTTATGTTCGCTTATCTCGTCATAATGTAGAGAACAGCAGAATTTTTCTTCGCGATTTCAGGTTTGGTCCCATAGTAAAAGTGGCTCATAATGAAGAGTACAATGACCCCTTAAGAGGTTGTGCGTTAATTCCGGAAAATGTTGTATTTATATTCCTACAACCAAAAGCTATCTTAATTTACTCTCGTAGAAAAGTTATAATTGACAAAAGTTTCCATAGTCCCTTCATCTCGAGGAAATATGGATATTTAAAAATCATGAAAATTTTGTAAGGGTGTGCCAAATTGCCAATATTCATAGACTACGGGACAGAGGATGCCAGAGTCATATTAGCCTAATCAAAAAAAAAAAAACTAGAACTAAGCTATTTTGTGTAGAATACGGAACAACATCAAAATCTCGCGTACTTAGCGCTACCAGGGAAAAAATGAGTCTCCGACATATATAATATATGAAATATAATCTATTCAAATTCATGGGTACCAGTGTCTACCATTGAAGTTGAAATTCAAATTACCTGCATATGAATTCATGAATTCAATGAGACATTAACACGACCTTTGTATGCTTAATATTTATGCACATGCTGATAATGTTAATGTCATATATACGAGTATATATGTCGCAGCCAGCTAAATTGCCATTTAGTTAACAGCCTAGCCTTTGGAAGTAGCGCTCGCCGGCTGCTGCCGCAGCGCCGCTCGCTTCACTCGCTCAGCTCACGTGCGGTTGGTAACTGTTCTAACCTAACCCATTTGGGTGCCCTGGCTTAGTTACTGCGACCAATTCGACTCGCGCGTGGTTGGTGACAGTTTCAACCTAACCTATGTATAATTGAATATCATTCAGGCCGCTAGTTGAACGGCACCGTTTAGTTAAAAGGCTAGAATTAAGTTGGCTGTGACATATACATACGTTATCTTATTGTAGAAACATATAAAAATACAATCATCATCATCATCCACAGTCTGACATTACACACTGCTGGATATAGCCCTCTCTTTGCTTATGCAAAAAATACGGCATCACTTACAAAATAGATCAAATCTAAACAAACAAACCTGCACCATACACAAATTAAGCTATCTAAGTAGGTAATCATTATAAACGATTCGATTCAGGGTGTGTTCACTCAGACCGTCGTCGTATGTGCGTAGATCTTGAGGCCATATCAGCCACACACGGTAGAAACGGATTTTGGTGAGGTCAGAGGAACCCAATATAGTATGGAAACTACTTATTGAATAACACAATAAATGAAACCACAAGTAATATTAGTCCACAGACAAAAGTATAGCAAAATTAAACATATAATTAAAAACCGTAAATTAAAAAAGTGAAATTTACAAATAAAATAAATTCAGTCAAAGTAAACACTCTGTTTAGATACCTTGACCCTCAAGAAGAGCGGCAACGATGCACAAAAATTGTCCATGGCAATGTTCAAGGATTCAAGTTCATTGAATCATTGACCTTGTGATCTATAGCGTTCAAATTTGCTCAAAATTAAAACTCTACTTTTTGACCTAATTAGGTACTGGACCTATTTCGTTCATTTTTTTGTATATCGTCAGAAAAGGCGATAACAAGTATGTGGTTTCATTTATTGTATGTAGTTTCCATACCGTATGATCATGGAAAAAGATTTTGGCAGTATGTCTGGAGTATTGTGAGATGAGCGTCGCGTAGTTGTAAACTATGTATTATAGTTTTTATCATAGCTAATGTACGGCCTTTTATGCTAAAATAAATAAATAAATCATCACCTTTAGGATCTCCTCTAACTGATTCACCTACGTAAAAGATTAGCTGACTTTAATTCACTGGCATTTTTGGAGGTGAACTCATAAACAACGTTTTCCAAAAAACCAACTCAAACAAGAAAAACTGCTGTTACAGAAATCCAGGCAAAAATGTTAAAACGAATGAGTATAAGTTATGTTACAATCAGTATAAAACAGGTCATTTTTCGCTATTCCCAAACTGGTGCCATGGTAAATTTTTTATGTTCACGAGTAGGGATTGGCACTCTCTGGAAGGATGCTTATGAGTGCAAAGTCAGCCGGTCGGTATACAAATAATGTAAATGAAGGTACCTTGGTCTCCACATGGTCCTGTATGTAACCAACGGTTTCCGCTACCACTTCAATACTGTCACCAGGAATGCTCTGGAATACGCACGCAGTTGTCTCTGTCATTCCATATAGACCCTGAAAAAGAAGGCAACAGTGAGACATACCGTTATCATGGGTAAATTGTAATTGGGTAGCACGTTTGGTGGTAACAAGTTGATAGAATATGCTTTATTGTACATCAAAATATTGTACATCGATCTGCAATACCAGAACTTGTAGTGCATTATAATAAATTATAATCCTAGAGATAAAGCTAAAATGTCACCGGCACTACCCACCCTTAATACCAGAACACAAGGCTGCTTCGCAACAGAAATTAGGTATGATGGTATAACCCGCTTCATTAAAGAAACGAATAAAAAATGGCGGCCAAACATAAGAGTATATCATGCCCTTCCACTTGCACATAATAATAGATTCTTCCCCTTCCAAGCTCCATCAGCTAAGATCTCTACCTACTAAGGCGTAAAGTTATAAGACATAAAATGTAGTTTCTAACCTTAACAGCTTCCGTCTTAAGATACTTCTCCATGTCTCTGATGAGTTGTGGACTGCACGGTGCGCCGGCAGCCAGTGCTATCCTCAACTTGGATGGGACGACGCCCATCGTTTTGATTTTCGCCAGCATGTCCAGGAACATGGTTGGGGTTCCAGTTATCACTGAGCATCTGGAAAGTACATGGATTTGTTAACGAATTGGGGAGTTTGGTGTGCCAGTTATTTAATACGTAGTGCACTAGGTGACGGAGCTCGTCCGTGAGAGTAAGCGGTTCTGTTGTGTTCCAGTTTGGTGGATATGGGTGCCAGTTTATTACAGGCATAAAAGACAGTTCAGCTTTTTTTTTTTGCGATGTCACTGGTACTTCAGATGTCTATATAGGCGGATAGGAGGCGATAACCAGTATCTCTTGCTTCAAGATAACGATTGCAGGTTGAAAGAGTGGCCATGGCCTAACGTTTTGATGAAACTGCTGATCCTGCCTACATAGCTAACACTGCCACTTCGTCTTCATCGTACAAAAGCTGTTTTTTTTATGAATAGATATAGACTCTTGAAATAAAACAAATTACTTTTCAGCAAACAAAGTTTTGATGTTGTCATCGACATTATAGGCGGGACCAGCTAACACCAAGCTGCTGCCATGTCTCATGCCACTCAGGAATGTGACAATTGAACCAAGAGCGTGGAACAACGGCACCTGCAAACAAACAAGAGACAATCATATTGCTGAGCATGCTTTTAAACAGGAGATGAGGAAAAGAGCTTTCACTACTTAATTGGATTTTAATTATGGCCAATTCCTACGGCTACCGTAGCAGTTCCTCAAAACAACAGTGAAAAAGCTTTTATTTGCAAGGTTCTCGTTTTAGTATACATCTCAGATCCAATTCACTTGAAAAGAGATAAACGTTAGGTACGGCACTGTCCAAGGCACATTTTTTTTTTGCTTTCCTCTTTCATACGATGGATTGTTACCAATTCAACGAATATCACAGATAAACGACTAAGCGTTCTATTCCACCAATTCGCACTAAGCGTTTCCGAATGTCCTTTGTGATTCGCACAGCAAAGGAGTGGAACTCTCTGCCTGCGTCTGTATTTCCGAACGTATGCAACCCCGATCTCTTCAAAGTGAGAGTTAACAGGCTTCTTCTGGGTAAGCTCGCTCCATCTTCGACTTTGTCTCTGTCATCTAGCAAACCTATCTTAAATAAAAAAATAAATAAAAAAACGAAGTTTTATGTTATGTACCAACCTTTACGCAAATTTTGTGATGTCCCTGGTCTAATGTGTTCCTCTTGCCTGCGAAGTATGTGTTGTTCACGACGCCGAGATGAGAGTCTAGAGCTGCTTTTGGGTCGCCTGAATTAAAATAGCAAAATATTCATGAGATTTTAAGCAGATGGCATTAATTAAGTTGTTATTTAAGCTACATTTTAAAAGAAAATATAGATAGAAATATTTACTGATGAGCAAATTACAGGAATCAAGATCTATATAGATATGGAAGAAAAAGTAGTATCGCTTACCACAAATAAATGTTGATAAGGACATCTCTAGTTCGCTATTAACTACTGTGGTTGCCTATCAATGTTGTGTTTGGTCAACATCACAACACTCAGTCAAATCAATTAACATATGACTTGGTAACAGATAAAGTTAAATAAGCTTTCGAATATTGCGTAACGTTAGACCAAGGCACTGTCATAGTAAGTACCTATGGACACTCACCAGTGGTACCCGAAGTGAAGTGGATGAGGCATCCCTCGTTCGACTTGACCTCACTGCCATACTGAGAGATCTGGCTGCCTGTTCCACTGATTAGTGAATCGTAGGAAATTGCACCTCTGTTGAGAAAGACAAAGAATGAACAGTGGTGCTATTCCGTAAAGATCCCAGCGAGCGTGAAAATTTAGGTGAAGTGAGCGTGATGTGAACTGTCATCCCACCTTACTCTACTAGGGATTGAGCTCACTTCAAACTCAATTCACCTAAGTGCTCACGGTGTGGTGTTTACAGAATAGATCGGCAGAACATCCAAAACAAATCCTCTGTGTCACCGACTTTTTCTACTTTTGAGCTCTGCGTTATTATCAAATATTAGAAAGCTTTCACAAACAGAACTAAGCATAAAGATTATTTCTGATGGGCATTTGTATTAGGTTGGGCATTAAAAACATAATCCCCAGTAGATGCGAGTTTTTTTTCCCAGAAGATGCGAGTTTTTTTTCAGAAGATGCGAGTTTTTTTCCAGAAGATACAAGTTTTTTCCGTAAGACTGCTTCTTCTAGTCACAGATCTCAGTACGTATAAGTAATTGCTGTTTGTAACACCTCTTCTTCCCAACTTTAAGAAGTGGAAGTGGTGAAAAGTGGGCATTTTGGAAGTTGACTTTTTAACTTTGGTCCTGTTTTTGAAGGAGGAAAAAGATTGATTCTCAACTTAATTTCAATACATGGTAATTTTTGTGCACTTACGCCAGTTTCTCTTTTTCAGTTGTAATAATAGAGCTCAAAGTAGGAAATTCTTTAGACTTCCACGATCCTGGTTTGCTGTTCTGTAGTTCTGGTATCATCTGTGACAGTTTATCGTAATACTCCCGTGTCGGCAATCTGTTGCCTATCAACAGGCTCTTCATCTCAGTCTTCTTTATGCAGAAACTTAGCTCACTCTTCTCGTAGACTGGATTTATTAGGACCTGAAACATCATAATAATTAAAATTTGGTTTAGTGCAAAGGGAAGCTGGTGTATATTGGCTTGCATGTTATCAGACAGTCATCTGCACGCGTCGTGAGCATGCGTGATGGCCAATGTTCATTCTCAATTGACTCAACCTATACAAAGAAGAGGCGTTTGCCTTGCAATTACAAGCCATCATTTACCTTACGTAAAGTTATTGCGTTATACGACTTAAGCACGCTTCTCACTCGTTCTTCGTCATAAGAATTAATTTACACATAAAAAATTAATTACACAACTTTCTGACTGACTTGAGTTTGACTTTACTTAACTTTTCACTGACAATTCAAAGAATCTCTCAATGGTTTTTAATGTGAATAAATTCTTTGAGCTTGAGTCAATTTGTGAACCAGTCTGTGAATAATTGAGCAAACACTTACAGATATTAAGCCTGCTCTAGCGGCAGCAACTACAGCAACGATCCATGCCGCACTGTTGTGTGACCATATTCCCACGGTGTCGCCCTTCTGCAGACCCTGGGCGCGGAGAGCACATCCTAGGGAGTCTGCCTGAAAGGAATCCGAAGAAATAATTAGATGTTTAAAAACTTGAACTTGGTTTGTAAGTACATTATCCAGGGGCCCTAAGCACGACCGCGCGACGTACGGACGTACCTACTGCAGCATAAATCTGCACGTCAAAACTTTTTGGTTCTTTAATGTCAACCTTTTTCCGTTTATTATTGATTCTGGTCGAAATTTTTTACCTTTTTATTTCGTGATTCAAATTATTTTTTTCTGACAGATGGGTCCTCATTTTCTCAGGATGGTGCGTCAGTTGCAAAAAGTTGATCTGTTGATACTGACCCAGTTATTTGAAAATTTACGTGTATATATATTTAATATGATTTCTTGTGTTGAATAAGAATACCAAAGTTTTCTCGTTTATTTTTCCTCTTATTTTACAATAATCAATCCGCAACTTTTTTATACCCTAATTATTCCTTTTTTACTTTTTATATTAAACTAGCTTTTGCCCGCGGCTTCGCCCGCGTGGATGTCGGAAAATATCCCACGGGAACGTACCGGGATTAAAAGTACCCTATGTTCCGTAATACTGTATTGGTTTTCGCGGCGGACGCCAGATAGTTCCCAGTCGGCATGATTTTTTTGGACATCTTCAACAATCATCATATTTTAGCCAATTTATATAAAAACTTAATGAATTATATACCTAAACCTTCCTCATGAATCACTCCCTCCTTTGGTGAAAACCAGATAAAAATCCATTCGGTAGTTTTAGAGTTTATCGTGTTTAGACAGACAGACGCGGCGGGAGGACTTTGCAAAAACAATTTGCAAAACTATTATGCCGCTCAATAACAAATATGAAATAACTTTTGACCGAGTGAACCGATTTTAACAAAAACTTGTTTATGAAAAAAATGAAAGAAACAACCGACTTCCAAAAAAAAAACACTACAAAGCGAAAAATAACTTTAATTTTGTGAGTCAGTGTCTTTGGTTTAGTATTTTCGTTTTTTGCCACCGATTTCCGAAATAAAAGCAATATTTTACTGTTTGTTAAGTCGATGGTTTTTTTTTTTATAAATAAGTTTTTATTTTCCACTTTTTAGTTGTGGAACCTACCCCATCCAAATTCGTATACCACTAAGTACTTGCTAAGTAAATAACAGTGACAGGAAGTTATTATAACATTATCAACATACACTAAATGGAAAAAAAAAACCTATTATTGAAGCTAACTCAAAAACCACTCAACAGAATTTGACCAAATTTATATGCAACCACCTCAGGACTATACCCTTTCCAATAAAAACTTTGCAAAAAGGCAAATATATGTCGCGCTAAGTCGTGTCAGAAGTTTGGAAGGCGTAGTTTCATCAGGTTTGGACGCCGTCGCCAACAAATTATTAAGTCAACCACACGACGACAGATTGTTGACCAAATCTGTCTTCTGACAATCAAGGCCACACATAACATACGACTCAAGTAGCGCAATTTGAAGCATATTACCATTAAAATAATTTATAGCCAGAGTACATCTCATGACAATTCCAATAAGCCCAAACACGGCTAGGATACATTATTTTATTACGGAGTTCCGGTGCCTACCTTCCGGCTTCATCATCAGATCAGTTCAATGCTACCATTTTCATCAGGACCATTTATTTAACTTCGTCTTAGTCGCTTAACTATCTTAATCGAGATATCGCCACCCGTGAAATAACTATCATTGAGGAGTTCCCGTGGACATAATTATGTGGTCTTCTGCATCAGTTCCGCTTCACCAAATGATATTTTTGAATGCAAATGCTTGACTTGTTGATGAAAATACGTAATTAATATTATTTAAATGCCTATAATATTTGCAGAGTTCCCTCAGTTCCTCATGGATTCTATCATCAGAACTGGATTTTGATAAAAATGGGACAAATCTGGAAGTATGTCCTTTCAATATAAAAAAAGAATTTTCCAAATCGGTTTAAAAAAATACATACAATCGAATTGAGAACCTCCTCCTTTTTTGAAGTCGGTTAAAAATAAAGACTAAAATGTTACCTCAAGAAGTCAAGATACGAACTATAACCACATTTTCAATCCCCTAAATCTCTTAAAAAGAGGTACACAAATTTTTTAATATTATTTGTGATTTTTAAAATCAACCCTTTAGGGGATGATTTTTCAAAAACGCTGAACCACATAATTCTTTATTTCCTACCAAAAGTATAAATTTGAATTTTCATATCCCTAACTTAAAAAATGCAGGGTTTTCCATACAAACTTTCATCCCCCATATCACCCCCTGTAGGGTTATTTTTGAGACAAAAAGTAGCCTATGTCCTTCTCCAGGATGCCATCTATCTCCTTGCCAAATTTCATCGAAATCACACACATACAGACAGACAGACAGTTACTTTCAAATTTATAATGTTAGTATGGAGTATGGAAGTATAGATTGTAATTTTTGCCTATTATTAAAAAAAAAAAAAAAAATTACGTAAAGTGGTGAAAAATGTGTTTCCTTTTTCTTTTCGCTACACTACGTAAGTACATTGTCCACAGGCCCTAAGCACGACCGCGCGACGTACGGACTACCTACGTAACTACATTGTCCACAGGCCCTAAGCACGACTGTGCGACGTACGGACGTACCTACGTAACGTAAATTCGAACGATTCTAGAATCTTATGTTAAGTCTGTTAGCTTATATATTATGTAAATATTATAATATTATTTTCCGGTATAAAAGATAAATAAAATAGTTCTAGAATCTAAAATACAACTATCCTATAGCATTTTGGTTTAATGTCTGCGATAAGTATATTAAGAATAACCCATAGATATGAATAAAGTCTTAAAACTAAGTCAATGTTATGTGTGAAACGGGAATTTTCAATTTTAAAATCAAATGAATTTACATAAAGTTTACTCCGCGCCTTCGTGCGAGACCCAGATTCACTGAAGTTACAAAATAAAACAAACAAAATATATTAATTTTTTTATGATGTTTATTTAAACTAATGCGAAAGATAAAGAATGAGAAGCTCGTGACTAAGTAATAATAGCCGCATGGGTCGATCCACCACTATGTGTAGAGTAACGAAAATGGATAAAGTAAAAAATGAGTATATAAAAGTTTGAAAGTGGCGCCAGTGACAGAAAAGTTGAAAGGAAATCGTTTGGCTTGGAATGGGCATGTGAAGAGGAGGGAGGAAACGCGTGAGATATGAAAGAGAAGTGAGTGAATGATAGCGTGACGGTTGACAGGGGAGAATGGAAAGAGAAAACGTGTTGCGCCGACCCCAAGTAACATGGGACAAGGGCAGGAAGATGATGATGGGTCGATCCACTAGGTTAAGCTTCGCTTGCCGGGGCTGGTCCATGGATGGGAGACCATCTTTACATACCGAAACTCCTCCGTGCCTCGGAAAGTACGTTAAGCTGTTGGTCCCGGCTGTCAATCGTGAATTTTTGACAGTCGTTACGGGTCATCAGAAGCCCGAAAGTCTGACAATCAGTCTGACCAAAGGGTATCGTATTACCCAATTACTGGGTTGTGGAGGTCAGACAGGTAGTCGCTTATGTAAAATACTGGTATTCAGCTGCATTCGGTTAAACTGGAAGCCGACCCCAACATAGTTGGAAAAAGGCTAGGCAGATTGATTTTGTATATACGTATTTAAATTACTACTAACTACTAAGTATATAGATACTATTCCTACTACTAATACGCGAGATACTACTAAAGTATAGTAATAATAATCAAAATTTCGACCATGGGGACCAATCTCAGGGGAGACCAGCCTTCGGCCCGGGAGATATTATAGAGCACAAGTGTGTGTGCAGACACAGGTGCACTCTCTCTTTCCTCACTCTCGTACTCCGATGGGACGGCAATACAACATGACCGGAGAGAGATCAGGCGCAGGGCCAACGGCTTAGCGTGCGCACCGAGCGAACTTCTAAACTCCAGGCTGCTCCAAAGAAATTTCTTTTAGAAAAGCCCAATAATACTTTGCCCGACTCGGGAATTGAAAACAGGACCCCACGCTCGTGCTTGCGACCATGAGACCAACGGGGCAGTCGGGGAGTAGTATAGTATAATGTAAATGTACCTGTTTCAATAAATCTGCATAGGTGAGAGTGATGTTTTCATGCGCAGATCTGACGGCGATCCTGTCTGGGTACTTGCCCACTGTCTGCGCAATGACGTCGCCAAGTGTGTCGAGTGACAGGGGTTCGGATCCCGGGTTATGCAAGTAGCTTTGACCAGCTGCCGCCTGAAGTTGGCGATTCCATCTGAAAACATTTGAGTCCAAGTTAGCTTTAAAATAGTGGCATAGATGTGGCCGTGAAACTGTATGTTCATTAAAAAGGAATAAAACAAAAAGATGGTGTGGTAATTGAAGGCTACCGCAAACAGGCGCGACGTGACTTTAGTAGAACAATTTGTATGAAAACTTCATAGAAATTATGCTACCAGAATCACGTCGCACCGTCGCGCCGCGCCTTTCTGCGGAAGCCTTTAGCCGACGCGGTTCGCTCGGTCGCGAAATTAACGCGGTGGGATTTTATCGTGCACTGGATTTTTAACTCTCGATGTTGAGCTGAGCATTGAAAATCCAACAGAGTGCTTTCCAACGCGTTGAAAAAACACACTATTGGAATTTCAACTATCTGTGTTGTGCTGAGCATTGAAAATCCAACAGAGTGCATTCCAACGCGTGGAAAAAACACACTGTTGGATTTCCAACACTCGGCGCTAAGTTGAAAATCCAGTGCGCGATAAAATTCCGCCGCGTTATTTTCGCGTCCGTACGAACGTTGGCTTTAGGTGGTAAGACGGTATGTGTAAGAGGATTTTAGGAATCTCTCAGTAGCGATAGCGTCTGGAATCTGGATTTGTCCCTGTTAATGACAATAGATCCTTTCACATGGGACGAGAACATAGCTAGCGAAGTGGGTACACCTCTGCCTCACTTTTCGGGGAATACATGCATGATGTTATGTGTCAAATAAATAATCATAACTAACAGTGTTGGCTGCGGCTAATATGCGGTCATGATAAAGACGAAAATTAACTCTACCCTAATGATAATAAGTTTTTAATTTATTTAGGATTATGGTTAATTTAGTATCACCGATAAGAAACAAACACAAATATTTGTCTCACGTAAATACAGAGAAACGATAGCAATATTCACGAATGTAGGAGCGGATTGAAGATAGTTTTTATTACTAGCTCCTACCCGGGACTTCGCCTGCGTGGATGTTAATACTTCCCTATTTGAATCAAATTTTGTTCACAATATCATGGGTTTAAATTTTTTGCGCGGAACCCTACGTCTTTTTCTAAAATAAACAGTAGCCTAAGTTACTCCTTATAACATCAGCTATCTGCCAGTGAAAGTGCGGTCAAAATCGGTTCAGCAGTTTCGGAGATTAGCTGGAGCAAACAGACAGACAGACAAAAATTTAAAAAAATAGTTTTTTATTTTATTTTAAGTACCGTAATACTTTCATGCATTTAGTAGAAAGCTGTTATTTTGACATAACAAACACGACACTTTAATCTTATTTATTGTACAGATTACCTGGCTTTATCTGGTTAGACCGTAAATATTACTTTAGAATCTTTTTACAGACTGATATTTAGATACAGCCTAGTACTTTCGAAGTTATCTAACCAGCCTGATATCACCGACATGCATTGAGCAATCTAGCTGTGTTGTCGAGCAAGCAATTGGCCGGCACTATGGCGATACATTTGTACAATCGAACAAGCTATTTGATAATCAGGCAAAAACATTAACGTGTGCGTACTTATATTTAAGCTTATGGCATTGGTAATAATAGAGTGACGTAAAATAATTGACTACTCAGCACACTTACAACATTGATCTTAAATAGTTGCAAGCATGTGCGGAACTACAGCTTCCTCATGGTGATATAATAACTCTACCTATGCCAATATTTAAGGCACAATAGCTGCATTTAAAGTTCCCAGTCTTAATTTGCACAAGGCATAATAGCTGAATGCTTAGATTACATATACAGGGTGGTGATTAGGTTATCACATTAATTGAAACCACGTATTCAGTACATGATTCTGGACCCCGCTACGTTAAAATTTTTCGTATGTTATTAAAAAACAAAATTAGCTGCTCCATACATTTTTGCCTACCTACGAGGTCGCACTATTGATAAATTTACCATGTTATCATAATACCATAGACTTATTTTATATAGAACTATTTTCTGTATTTTTTTCAAAATTTTTGGCACAATAGTTTCGGAGATAAAGGGGGATGGTCAATTTTCATCTGTTCTCTTCAATAACTTTAAAACTATTTATTTTAAAATGATTCAATAAATATATTTGAGACCCTCATAGTAAGTCATTTGTTAAGTCACACGGTACAGCTTGCAAAACATTTTTTTTTAAATTTTCTAATTTGTCTCACAAAAGTGACCCCCATACCCCATATTCAAAATTCATTTATTTACGTTACACGTCTATGTTTGGGTCACAGAAATTAATATGTATACCAAAATTCAACTTAATCGGTCTTTTAGATTCGGAGCAAATTGGCTGTGACAGACACACGAGTGATCCTATATGGGTCCTTTTTTTTCTTTCGGACGTACGGAACCCTAACAAAGGAAGAGAAAAATACATACCAGGCATGACGCCAATTTTGAATTTAGAACTGTACAATATTCAAATGTGTTGGAATTAAATCTAAACAATTGAAGGAATAAGGATTAATACAATTGTTTAGTCACGGCGTTGTTTTGAATCTGTCAGGTTACGTACGAAAATGAATCTCACTAAGGAAAATGTCCGTGCAATAATTTTCTATAACTTCCGAAGAGACCTAACACGGCTTCAGTGTTTCGAAGAGCTAACATCTGTGTTTCATGATGAAGCTCCATGTCTGCGGAATGTCGAACGCTGGTATTTAGAATTCCAGCGTGGACATACCAGTCTTAGTGACAAATCTCGTGAAGGACGTCCAAAATCCACCTTCACTGAAGATAACTTCGTTACTGTCAGACAACTAATCCTCGAAGATCTTCATGTGACATATCGGGAGATAGAGGCGTTATTAGGCATCTCAGGGACAACCATCCAAAAGATCTTGCATGAGGCGCTTGGAATAAGAAAGCTAGTTTCCCGTTGGATCCTGCATTGGCTTTCTGACGATCATAAGGCGGCCCGCGTCAGTTGGTGTAAGGAAACTCTTCAAAGGTTTAACCGAGGAGAGTCAAATCACGTCTATGACATCATCAGTGGTGACGGATCTTGGATCTATGCTTAAACTTAAACTCAAATCATTTATTTCAATTAAACCAATTACAGATTACGATCCTGATTCCAAACAACAATCCACAATCTGGGTCTTCCAAGACGAACCCAAGCCGACTAAAGTTGTTTGCTCTCGAAGCACTTCAAAGAAGATAGTGGCTACGTTCGTGGCGAAAACCAGTCATGTTGCGACGATTGCACTTAAAGATCGTAGAACGGTTAATGCAGAGTGGAATACCACAGTTTGTTTACCACAAGTCATCGCCGATCTTCGGAAATCGAATCCAAAGCGACGCATTGTCCTACACCATGAACGTAAGCCCACACAGCGCTCGTCAAACGATTGAGTATTTGAAGTAGGAAAACATAGAAATTCTTGACCATCCTCCATACAGTCTTGACCTAAGTTCTAACGATTTCTTTACATTTCCTAAAATTAAGAAAACTCTTCGTGGTCAAAGGTTCCAGTCCGGTGAAGAGCAGTAGACGCTTTCAAATCAGCCATATTGGACACGCCTACTTTGGAGTGGAATAAATGTTTCAATAACTGTCGATCTATTCTGTAACCATCACACCGTGAGCACTTAGGTGAAGTGAGTTTGAAGTGAGCTCAATTCCTAGTAGAGCTAGGTAGAGGACAGTTCACATCACGCTCACTTCACCTAAATTTACACGGTAGGATCGTTACAGAATAGCACCACTGGTTCGAGCGAATGGAAAAGTGTATTAAACTACGTGGTGAATACTTTGAAAAACAATAAAAAGTACTATAAGGTTCTAGTTATTTTTTTTTTCTTCAAACGACAAAACTTAAAAGGCACCACGTAGTCTACTGTGCTTAGGTACATTATTTTAGCTCACAGAATTAGCCAATGCCATTGTCGTGAAGATCCCTGACAGACGTACTCAATCTTAAACTGCGGGGTAGTTATGAGTTATGATGGAATTCAACGAAAATAGTATAGAATTTCAGTTGTCCGAAGGAACTGCTCCTTTGAAGTCCTATAATTAATCGAGACAATGTTTTCCTACCGCATTAATAAATAATGTGTTTGTTAACTGCAAATACGAGAATTGTGATAAGACATTAATCCTACTGCTTGCTCTTCTGGCGGTCGCGCTGGCCTAGAGGACAAAAAGTTTTGTATAACGGCACCTGGCTATCATCAGTTAATTCTGGGTTTATTGCGGCTGCCGAGCTATCGTGGGTAGGCGGGCGAGGAGAATTAAGACCACGTGTTGAAGAAGATTAACAATGCACGATTATTATTTTAACAAAATATTAACAGAATTGCAATCAGCACTTTCTAATTAATTGAAACACAGCGACGCTCCACCGAACACGTCTTGCTTGAGCGCGATGCCAACGGATCCCTTCTCGTCCGACGGTCGCCTGCAAAAGAGCCCGGAGTTGCGTCAGAGTGAAGAAACGTCAATCCACGCTTGTCCAAATGTCCACTGTCATTCTTGACGTTTCTTAACACTCTCAAAACGTCGAAGCGCCGTCACGGCCGGACTGACATTCGCACGCCCTCGTGCGACTGCTCACGCCTCGAGTTATCTGCAAAGACCAAATATAAATCTGTAGTACACGTTTGGGCACGCTCGCCCATCCCTGACTAGCTATCCATTTATGCTGCCTGTTTGAAAAGATCTCGATCTTCACCCCTCACATCTGAATTAAACACACTGGGCGGACAACTGACCTCAGGCGCCCCTTCGACCCTAACTCGCATGGAGCGGTGGACCGGACAACCCGTCAGCGCCCCTTCCACCAGTGACGAAAGCCACACGCAGCTGCTGCAATCAACTGGTCCGGGACGTCGACCCGCATAGGCCAGTCCCAGCTCAATCTCCTGCCACCCAGCGTACACCAGAGAAGTCGCAGTCTGATCGTGGGCGTCGACCCGGTTTAGGCCAGCCCAGTCGATCAACTACACTACATACCACATAGGAAGACGTAGTCTGATCAGAGGCATCGACCCGGTTTAACTACTGCCTATCCAGTGCCCTACGCTCTGGATCGATTCTCGATAAAAGAACAGGATTTACACAATTGTTATAAACTCACCATTTACTACTCATCCTGTTCGGAAGCAGAGAGTCTGGCAGAGCTTATGGTTAAAGTATGTGAACTAGATACCGATACTGTGTCACTATCATCATCAGATGTTGCCATTCCATTCTCATGACTATGGACTTCCGCCGTCTCGGCCTCCTCTGCCTCGTTGACTAACGAAGTAGCTACTTCAGTCAACCCACCGTAACCCCTGGGTACTGCGCGCAAGTTTTCATGGGCGTACTTATAGGTTCGGTTAGACCCATCAATGTCTCTCAGCTAATATCTATCGTGATCTAGTACCTTGACAATCGTAAAAGGACCTTTGAACTTTCGCTGTAGTTTGGTTTGGTTACGCTCACTACCCTTGATAAAGACAAATTCGCCTACACTAAATGGTCTCACTATTGCTCTACCCCGGTTAAAGCGTTCTACTTCTGACGAAGCAGCCTTTTTGATGCTCTCGGAAGCATTATGCCTAATGGTGTCTAAGTCTAGACGGGGCTCTGGTTCAGCGTGCAAAGATAAGGTTGACATTTCCAATAACTTTGCTCGTATGCCAAACATCAATTCCGTAGGGGAGTAGCCTGTCACTCTGGATCTGGTGCTATTCAAGGCAAGCTAAACTTCGGGAAGTTCGTCACGCCACGTTTTGTTTGGGTCGTTCTCTACTATTGTGAGCAGGCATTTTAGAGTGCGCATTATACGCTCAATACAAAACCGTTTGAAATCTGCATTAATTTAACACCTACCTTGGTCTGATATTATGCGCTTCGGTGCACCAAATAGGTAAACTGCCCTTTTAAGAGATTTAATTGCGCTAGCAGCATCGAGAGAAGGTGTGTAATCTAAAAGAACGCATTTGGTGAACGAATCGATAATAACGGACACATATTCTTTCCTATCACTTTTACCACTTAGTTTGCCCGTGATGTCTATATGTATCGTATCCCAAGGCATAGACACTTTAGGTATTGGATGTAATCGAACCTGCTGCGCTTCCGAATGACGCCCGCTTTTAATAGGGACTCTATTTTCTCATTGACTATTTCTTTTTCCGCGGGTGCTAACCTATAGGGATGCCTTTGCACGGTCTTATTTGGATCAATAAGGTCTATACGGAGAACGCCTGTCGTGACCCATCGCGTTGGTATACCGTCTGTGAAGAACTCACTATATTTTTCTAAAATTCTAGTCAATGCTAATTTGTCATCACGTCGTAATTCCGTATCAATATTCATGAAATCAATGTTACCAGATTTGTCAGAAAAATTAACTTCTTTACGCTGAGAAAAAGTAACTTAATCGTTATCCATATGCACGTGTACCTTACACTCTAATATATCCCTACCTATTATAACTGGTTCAGCAATGGTGCCATCAGGTACTATGTGAAGCAACACTGAGAGGGAGAGACCTTGAACATTGACGGGGCTAATTACCTGGGAAAAACATTCTACATTCCCCCTACCAATGCCCGTCAGATAAATTAAATCATTCTGCGCAGTACCTGGGAACTTCTCGGCGTAGCTGTTAGTTACTAATGAACAAGCCGATCCACTATCAAAAAGAAAGGAAACTGGCTCACCGGATGATGTAGTCAAGGTGCTCCTCGATGCCTTGCGATCACACACATGGACCTCTTTGACCCCCGCTGCTCCGCCGCCTCCCGCTCGATCTGGACACGCCGACGCCAAGTGTCCTGGTCATCCCCACATGAAGCAGGTGATTGGTCTTGGTTTATCAGCGGCTCTGGATGTTTGGTCGTGCGTCTTCGCTGAAGTAGCAGGCTCTTCTTTTCGCTTGCGGCAGTCTATCGCTTTGTGACCCGAAGTACCGCAGCGGTGACATGTTCCCATGAAGCGTGATTCGTTGAATCGGGTCCTTTTCACGTCCGCATCATGGTTATCGTTACCCTCATGCCTCCGTTTCAGTGAAATGCCGTTAAGAACGCGCAGAAGTTGAGATCTAGTGGTCAGGTTATGAGAGTGGAGCTCACGGCGAATCACGGCTTCCTTTTGGCATAAAACTGAAGATACGAATCCCGTTGTAACATCTTCGGACATCTCCATCCGCGGGATGCGTTCGATGATGTTCCAAAGGCGCATGGCCGCCTCGCTCGCGGTTTCTCTAACACCAACTTGAAAACGTAGAATTTCATCGAAGTAGTCTTGTGGCAGCATAGGTTTAACAAACTTCGCAAGCAATACTTCTTTTATTTGAGGCCATGTCAGCTGCGATGCCTGTAGTCTTGTTAAACAGGTAGCAGCTCGGCCTTTGAGTGCACGTGTAAGTAACAAAAGCAATTCTGCACCTTCTAACTTACGGTTGTTGACTACGATTTCTGTCACGTTGCACCAACCTTCGATGTCCGCTTCGTTGCCATCCGGATCAAACTCAATCAACTGGGTAGACGTGCTGCTCGAAGGTTGCGGCTGTGATTAGCCATCAATCGGGATAAAAACAGCTCCATCTGTTGAGACAGGCTTGGTTCTGATGCCGGCGCTGAAGATCTCGTGCGACTATTCTCCCCTGAAGCAAGCCCTTCAAATCCCACTTCTGATAACGGCACCTGGCTATCATCAGTTAATTCTGGGTTTATTGCGGCTGCCGAGCTATCGTGGATAGGCGGGCGAGGAGAATTAAGACCACGTGTTGAAGAAGATTAACAATGCACGATTATTATTTTAACAAAATATTAACAGAATTGCAATCAGCACTTTCTAATTAATTGAAACACAGCGACGCTCCACCGTACACGTCTTGCTTGAGCGCGATGCCAACGGATCCCTTCTCGTCCGAAGGTCGCCTGCAAAAGAGCCCGGAGTTGCGTCAGAGTGAAGAAACGTCAATCCGCGCTTGTCCAAATGTCCGCTGTCATTCTTGACGTTTCTTAACACTCTCAAAACGTCGAAGCGCCGTCATGTATATTAATGTATAGTTGTGTAAACATGCTGGAGCCAACGATAAGGTATAAAGTAACTATTTTATAATTGCGGCAGTTTGTTTATAGCACAGGTACGTCAGTAGCTACTGTAAGGTTTGTATAATTGCTTATCTTATTGCTTTGGTTGCTTTCAACTCTTTTTATTGTGGGCATAGGTTATACAATGTCAATATAGATACAGATTACAGACGTCTGTATGTATATTTGTATAACCTATACAGTGTATACTTGCCAGTATATATTGACAAATCTTAAATATAATACACAAGAACACAATACTAAAATGTATATATTATGTACAAGTAAATATATAGAAAAAAGGGGAGAGCTCATTGGGCATCAAAACATTCGTCCGCATTGCTGTCAATGGGAAAAGTGCCCAAAAGGCTGGCAGCATTGCCACGCTGGATAGCAATGCTGATCCTTTGTCCTAAAAATAGGCCAACCTTAGGTCACGTGTAGAGTCGAACAACCCCTTGGCGGTGTCCCGAAATACTGGATGAGCGCTCGAACCCCACAGAATATATCATAAATTACAGTTCCGATATGTCCTGTCTAGTAAGTATCCAGGGTGTAAGGGCCTCCATATACTGATGGGGTGACTTCAGTACATCATACTAAGATGACCGGTACATGAAATTATTTCAGGAACGTTATGGGAATCCAATATACCTGATTTGTTTTATTACCTCACACGCAATGTATCTTTACCGTGGCAAAACGTGCGTAGCGAACGGCAGCGCAGCGATTTTTGATATTAGCTGTTTTACTTACATAAATGGAGTGCTGCGTACAGAAAATGTAATTATAGATTTTTTTTAAAAAGAATAGTAACTGAAAATACGATTAAAAAATGAAAATTTTCCTGAGAATATTTCCGGTGGAATATGATTCAAAATAAGGAGCTGAATGCACCCTGTTAGTATGCGGAGGGCTGTCCCTTACACCCTGTATATCTTTGATATCTTTTAATTACACTAACTTAATTAGAAGAATTGGGATAGTTTGTTAACTTATAGGTCCAATAATACACTTCGAGGTAAAAGTCCGACAAAGTTCTAACGATAATGTAACTTCACAGGATTGCCTCCCTAGTCTCGTGGTCGTGACGGTTCAGGTTCAATCTCCAGGTGGGACAGTGTTTGTGGGCTTTTCTATCAGAAATGTCTCAGTAACAGCCCAGGGTCTAGATTTGTGCCTGGTTAATTGTTATAGGCTTGCTCACTCTGACATGGGATTTAAACATTAATGTCGAAATGTGGGTGTAGGTATAGTAAACCGCACTTTCGTTTAACAATTTGTCCTAGTATAGAGCACGCTGGCCTAATAGCGTACATAGTTTCAATAGAATAAGACGCTAGATAATACTGGGTGTACTATAGGTACACCTCTGCCTAACCCTTTGGGGAAACAAGGCGCGATGTTATGTTATTTTTATAATACTAATTATATAATTTTTGTTACCACTGACGTACTGTCGACACTGGTCGGCACACAAGGCCCACACACCCGCACACAGGCCCGCACATAAGGCTCTTCCAACGGTGCGTGTCAGTCTGTGTGAGTCTTGAGATTCCAAGCCATTTTGCCATTCCAAAATGTTGGTAAAAGAGAAGCTTGCACCGCACCTTTGAAGTTACCGACTTGCCCTGGGTCGGACGCACCGCGAGGGACGTGTCTGCGCTACCACGGACGATACTCTTCCCATGATGCGTCGGTGTAGGCTTGTCCGCGTCTGTCCGCAATATCACGCACCGGGGGAAGCCAGCTTTATTGACAACCAGCGCTTGTCAGCAAACGCAGGTATCGGCGCCGCTTACCAGCTTTGTACGTGAAAACACCCTAACGTACAGTGGCGTTCGTAAGTCCATAAGCATTCTCACAAAACAATATGACGCTTCGGTTTGACTTACGGCCTTATTCTATAAGTTGTTTCTATACTATAGACACGAACACAAACTCAATATGTCTAGAACTGACAGTAGTTCAAAATCTCAACCAACTTAGCACATGGCATGCATGTTAATGGTTAACATGCTCTGGCAGGTGCAATTATAACTACCCAAGGGTTCGAATCTCACATGTGGTTTTATTATATATACTCTTTGTTACTTTTTAATAATTATAATTTATAAACTTTGTTATTTCTTAATAATACCTAGTAGTAGTTCAATTAATCATTTATTTTTTGCCTCGTTCGTTTTGTTCACATAAATAATAATGTTGGTAGGTAGACACAGAAAACCAAGTAAATAATTTCGATTTCTGTGCGGTAGACAGATGCAGTTCGATACGACTACTCACCTAATAGAACTTCATTGATTCGTGGTTATTATTGGTTATTGACGAGTGTTTAAATCTGACGGCGCATTGCTAGCGCCATCTATTAGGAGAAACGTTGGAACGAGACTTGACAACTGTCAGTCTGGTGGAGCGTCGAGGCGATGGTCACCGCGGCCATGTTGAACTTCACTTGGTTTTCCGAACGTCAACGGCGTGAGTGCATCACGTATCCGACTTAATCCGACGTAATCTTGTCCCTTTTTGTTTCAAAAATAATTAAACCGATTGATTAAGTGATTTCCTAATTACTAGTGAATAGATTTTAGTGAGATTCTGTAAGGAAGATATTTTGTGCGATTAAATAACTTTTGATTGTGACTCGAGTGACTCTTTGTTGGTTCCTACTCACATTACCACTTATTGAAGACATGGCCGATTCTGATGATGACGGGCACCTGCCTATAAATCTGTTAGCGGTGTTGTGGTTATTATTTTCAAAATGCAATCAATTATATAAATATTGAAGCAAGGGCAAAGATTATCGCGCTGCTTAAACGTGGGTGTAATATAACACAAATATCCTTTGATCAATAATAGCACTAGATTCCCGATAAGCGCTTCAAAAACGGCCCGAAAAATAAGAGCACAAATACTTTTGGGGTCTTATTTCCAATTAGTATAGTCCAATCATAGCCAACGTGAAGACGTCAAAATGCCGCAGTGCGCGTTGAAAAACTGTGTAAATAACACCATAACACCAAGATCAGCCAGGGTTGCGGGATGTTCGAAAGAGTTACCGTGGCCCTGGCACAGGCAACAGAAGGAACACGGGTGGGTTTTAGTCAGTAAAAGTCTGACACGCCCTCCCGCTCCGCCCAGAGCGGGAGAAGTCAATTTTGATGATTTCCCATCCACAAAAAAAAAAAAAACACCAAGATTTTGGAGGGAATATATTTTTTTCGGTACGTTTATATTATTCAGTGTTTTTCGGAATAATATAAAAACCGAATTAAATAGTAAATATAAATCAAATCGTAAATATTATGATTGGTTGACCAATTTTTGGGACAACGCGCCAACTATTGTAACACACATCGACTGTTCTGGAAAAGGGAATGCATGGAGTAGTAATGTTATTTTATATGTTATTTTTATTTGTAGATTTCTACGGCGCGTGACTAGTGGCTAAGAAATAACAGCCGCACGGGTCGATCGATCAGGTTAAGCTACGCTTGCCGCAGTTGGTCCCGGTTGTCATCTTTGACAGTCGTTACGGGCCATCCGAAGGCCGAAAGTCGGACAATCTTACCAAGGGGTATCGTATTACCCAGTAACTGGGTTGTGGAGGTCAGATAGGCAGTCGCTCCATGTAAAATACTGGTATTCAGCAGTTTCCGGTTTAACTGGAAGCCGACCCCAATATAGTTGGGAAAATGCTAGCAGATTATTTTGTTTGTAGATTTCCTAGCGACTCATTTCGCATTTAAATCAAATTGATTTAATACAAATATTTTTTTATTACTTCTAAATTGCGTACAAAAGTAGACGCACCCATTTTTTTATACGGGTTGATTACAAAGGGCCAACCCGCACACAATCAATAGCAATGTCGTAATAAAATAACTAAATATTGTACTAGTTTAGTCCTACTACTACTACTTACTACGTACGTACGTACTTTTTTAAATCGGTCAAATATATTTGTCACCATACAAACGAACCTGCGCCTAAAAGCATATATTCTGCAACTCTACGTCTTTCAATACTTACTGTGTTCTGAGCATTGAAATGTAATACCAAGAACTACGTCTAATTCCAAAATAGAGTAAGCACGAAATTGTCAACAAAATGTTTTTAACCTTGTTGCTACGATTTTAAGCTTCATTTTAAAATAAATATTTTTTTACTTATTATAAAAATGACTTTTTATTTTCGAGTGACATTTTTTATTGCTTTCCGATGACAGAAGGACCTAACAAAAATATTTTGCAATCGTGATTAAACTTCATGTTTGAAGTTGTTAATGTTATTAAACTTTTTTCTATATTTCGTATTACCAAATATAAATGTTTTAAATGTATGTGTAAACGTGGCCACTTCAGCGACTTATTTTTGTTCCTGATCCTTTATCTAGTGCTATTATTGATCGAAGCAAATATCTAATGAAACCGGACAAAGTGTGAGTGTTATCATTTAAATATTTCATAATTTACTAAACATAAATCTATATCAAAGGCATTGCTAATCCTTTTACTCAGAAGATGCCTTAATCAATTAGGTTTTAAATTCATTATAAGGTTTTTAAAGATGATTTATTTAGAAGTGTGAATGATGAGTAATTATGTGTAATATTTTTTTTTTTCGTAATTATTAATAGTAAAGTAAACAGTTTTAGTATTTTGCTTTTGGTTGTCTAACAGTATTCCATTCTTTGTTCTAGAGAAATATTATGAGTCTTTGGGTCTATGGGTCTTTGGGTGGGTGAGATATTATTATGAGGATGAAGGTAGCCTTGCTAGTCGAGCGCGAAGTGGAAGGCCGGCGCTTATTATAGAGGAGCAACCAACCATTTTGCTGCATCATTCAACACATCATTATTATTAACCGTTCGCCGTGCACTCCACGCTGAAGGCTTTCATCACCGAAGACCAGCTAAAAACCGAAAATTTTATATTATTTTAGTAATAATTAATAATTACCCGCCGACTGCCTCGTTGGTCTAGTGGTTACAAGCGCTACTGCTCAGCATGAGGTCCTGGGTTCGATTCCCAGGTCGGGCAAAGAATTATTGGGTTTTTCTATCTGGAATTTCTCAATAGCAGTCCGAAGTCTGGATTTGTGCCCGGTAGATGCAATAGGCTCACCCCTTATTACATGGGACTTAAACATAACTGGCGAAATGTGGGTGTACTATAGGTACACCTCTGCCTAACCCTTCGGGGAAACAAGGCGTGATGTTATGTGTTATGTAATTAATAATTAGTAATTCTGTAAATTGTGCCATATCCGTGATTGATTATGGAATAAAATTTGAGGTTTAGTTTTAATCTTCTTTTCGTAAAGAAAATGGATACCTAAGCTAAATAACCTACTGATCTATTTATATAAATAAAATATTTAATAAAGCCAAATAAAACGTGAAACACTTAATGTAAGTAAACTGCCCACATTTAACCTTAAAATCACTTACATTTTAATAGAGTCTAATATTCTTATTTATTGCTTAATTACTTCGATCATAATCGAAGCTAACTGTTTGTGGTAAAATAAATCCATTTAAAATTTAAAACATTTCTTATGTCAGAATAATACAAATTGCTTAGAAGTTTCTCGGCATTTATTTCATATCTAGTTATAATAAATAATTGTAGCGGTTTGTTAACTTTATGTAAAATAAATGTAACGAATAAATATTTTTTATTTTTGTTATCACTTATCACAGTTATCACACATTTTTTTTTTATTCTACACCCTTTATTGCAATAACAACATTAATAAAAAGGCAGCAAGGTTTTTGAATAATTATTGCAAACAAAAATAAAAATATTGGCAAAAATCGGAACCTAAGTCAGGTGCTTCACAGTCTAAAGCTTGACGTCTCCTGCTATGAGCACATGTTGCATTTGTATGAATTGTAGCAATGCCCTAGACTGGCCAAAATCACGCGCTTGATGCGTGTGACCGTGTCTAACAAAAGCGACGGAAATATATTTTTTGTTTCGTGTAGTGCAACGTAAGTACGTGACGATACGACAGTGTGTGAAGTGCAAAACTGCGATCTCTGTGGTGTATGTACCGTGTTGTGTATACATACAGATGTACGGACTGTACCGCGTGTTCACAGCAATATGACTACGCATAACGCGCCTATCCACTTTTGAACGTTTACTGTACATACAACACTACCTCTCTGGCATCTGGCAGGTTGAGTAATTTATGCGGCCTACCCAAAAGTCCTTTCTTTGGTGTTGTTCGTCAAATCGTTCAGCTCCATAAGTTCTGAGTTGAGCTGTACGATTACTGACAAATGCGTGCACTGACTGGACAGATCTACTCAATCTGTGTGGTTCTTTCCTTAAAAGACCATTTCAGACACCAGTCTACATGTTGTTCACATGACCTGACCAAGATTATGTCTGGACTTTAAAAGAGAATGTGACCTCTGAGTTTGTTTCGGCCTTTCTTGTCGGATGGGAAATGCCAGTCTCATCTAGTTAAAAAAAAATATGATTGACGTGTAAAAGTGTTTGTACAAACCTACTTACAGAAATAAATTCATTTATCATCATCATCATTTATCATTTACCAAATCTTTCTGAAAATACAGGCTTCATGTAAATGTTCTATTTTAATAAGATACCTTTACCTATGAAAATAAGAGGGTGATTTGCAACCATAACATAAAAAACCGGTTGTCTGCCTCTTTTAAAAATTGCTGTGTTATCAGGAGATCGTAGTGCATACAAGGATGACCTACACAATAACTTAGACTGATTTTAATCTTATTCCCACGCCTTGTACTTTTTATTGTTTAATAAATCAAAAGTCGGTAAAAAGCAATATTGAACCTTATGTTGCAGAAGTAAGGTTGCGTATACCTAGTGTATTTTGTGAAAAGAAAAATGGCAAAGAACTGTGCTATTTTCCTTGGTAGGTAGGTAGCTAGCTAGGTACGCTGTTTGCCATTGTAATTACGCTGCAGCTGTGTCAGTATAACTTTTCTTTGATGATAAATGATAGGAGGTATAAAGTACCTACCTAGTAGTTGTAGCAGTAGTTACAACTGTAGAGATGGTGGTGTACTGGAGCAGTGGTGGCTCAGTGGTAGTTGAAGGTCGTGGGTTCAAACCCAGGCAGGCGCCTTACTTTGTGTAAATAATTTCATCACCACTGTTCTCAAAACAGTAAAGGAAAACATCGTGAGGAAACCGGCATGTCCTAGAACCAAAAATTCGAAGACATGTGACATCTACCATCCCGCACTGAGCTCGCGTGGTAGATTACAGCCCACTCCCTCTCGAAGAGAGGAGGCTTGTGTCCCAGCAGTGGGAACACTATGGGCTGATTATGCTAGTGTAGAGCTTCTTGACATGCAACCTTGTCTAGTAATTATAAGATAATGTATCTATCTGTGTATGTATATATAATGTGTGTATCTTTTAAATAGATTCTTTTACTTTATTTTTTTTGCTTCGCCCCCTTTTACATGGGATATAAACATAACTGGCGAAATGTGAGTGTACTATAGGTACCTGGTACACCTCTGCCTAACCCTTCGGGCAGTACAGGCGTGATGTTATGTTGATTCTTTTATATTTTGGCTTAACAGACTGTAGATTTGTAGACCTTTTTCTATTTTGTTAAGTAACTGGTACTTGTTGGGCCTGCATTGTCCTCCCATACCTATTAGATAACACTGTAATTTAAAAACATTGTAAAAGCCAATCATTTTTAAAGAGTGCATAAAAGAGTAACCGTGGAGTTTGGTAAGACCAATAAATTGGAACCTAGCTTCTGACGCTCATGTAGGTTTATGTGAAATATTTTTTTTTGATTTTTTATTTTGAATGGCATAAAATTACGTGTACACCCACATTTCGAGAGTTATATGTATGTCCCATGGCGAATCTATTGCTATATTTTTTTTTTTTTTATAAACGCTAATACGAATTTAGAAAGCAAAAAGAATTAGGTGTCAAATAAAAGAGAAGAATGTAGATCATGATCATGATATAAAAAAAAAAACGAAGAACCGATTCTAAGAAATAATTATAGGAGAACAGTTACAAAACAAACAAAGTATTTTATTTATCACGTACGTAGGTACCTACATAATTTACGTTAGTTTTTTTTACCCTACCCAACCCCCCCCCCCCCCCTTCTAACCCTTCCCACCCAACTCCAACCCTAACCCTGCGAGGAAACAAGGCGTGATGTTATGTTATATGTTATTTTTTATGTTCTCCTGCTTATTGGATGACAATCAAACCGACGGCATTGCAAGTGGGCACTGCCAACCACCCACCTACATGTGCAACTGCATAACCAGAGACAGACAATATCTACCAGATAAATTATAAAAGGGAACAAAGATTGAAAGATTTTTCTGCCAGATACATCTGAACTTGTCCTGAGGTGGTAACAAGCCATGAATATCTGAGTATACTAACCCATTACAGATGCTTGGTCATATCATACCATAAGTTCAAATTAATACATAATCAAATCACATAGCGATTGGCCACTTTATGTAGTTATTTGGTATACCATCAGCAGTACGTACTTATAAAACTGAAGACATTAATAAAAATCAAAGATTCACTTTTTTTCATTCAAGAGTCATTGTGTTTGTCTGTAAATAATTTGTAAACGTAATACTTTAATTACAATACACATGGGAGGATGTTCAAATGGTGCAAAATGATTAAATTATATGAACGTAGAAATATAAAAATACCATATTCAAAAAGCCAAAACTTTAAAACAAAATGTTTATTACTCAACAAAATTATTAAAATAACTTCATATATAAATGCATTTGTAATAATGATTTTATTTGCTCCCAAGCCAGTAAACGAAAAACATAAAACATTACTGCACGTACGTCAGTTTTATTAATTAATAGTATTTATTTATTATCTACCTAAATACAAAGATAGGAAGTGATAAGATTTGATAAACCTTGTACATGCGTATCTACTAAGTACATAATAATATGCCGGCGGTCAGGGCTAAAGAGCCCTGACCGCCGGCAGCTTGAACCCTGTACCTGAGACCGGTGGGCTACTATATAATAGTTTTTATATTTTTAAATCTTTTTATATTCTTATATGTAAAAATATAATTTATATGTATATAATGAAATAAAGGAAATAATAATAGTTTCACTTTCTATGTTATATAATATTTCACTTGTTATTTATTTATTTAGGATCTCCAAGAAAGATATACACAATACATGACATATGAATAATGTGTCATGGTTTGGTTAAGATATTTTTCAGGACAAAGATATTTTTAAGATATTTTTTTTTTTGACAATTTTAAATTATGAGGAGGCACCAACCGACAGTTATCCCTGTACGCACTATGCAAGTGCATCCAAGGATAACCCCCGGTTTGTGCAGGACTATTGCAGAACATAGAAACAAAACATATTGGGCTATGGGTTTGGGTGGCTGTGGACTGGTTACCTAGAACTATGGAAAGACTATAGCCCCTGCCTGACCAATGTTTTATGTACAATACACAGATGAAATGGCAGGGGGTGTCTTGCACATTCAATAATGGGCCCCCGAAAACGGTCGCTAGCACATAGTGTCGAAGCGACAAGGGGGCAACATGCTTATGAGGAGTGGAGAGGTATTCCCTGGCTATCAGGACAATCCCGGAAGTACGGTCAAGATCCCTACCAGCATCATACTGGAATACTTCCTTACTCCGAGCGCGTTTGCTCTTGCGAATCTCCACTCAAGCCGGCCAATAAAGGCAAGAATGAGGTGGGAGCTCCGTTCCTCGTCAGTGTTTACTCTGGCTAGTCAACAAAGGCAAGTCAGAGGTGAAGAACATGACTTCTCCCGGGAGATAGGGTCCATGGGTTCGCTACTGCCCTACAGCTCGCCGCATGCTGCCCTGCGGGTTTCTGTATCTCTCTTGGTCTGGCTCCACATCCTAGACCCGTTCGGCAAAGCAAATTCTACCGGCATAGAGCGTATTGCAGATCACACATAAAATACACACAATCCATATAGTATTAGCAACAACGGCTTAAAAAACTATGTTAGTAACATTTACAAATTAACCTAACAACAACGTTATACACGTGGCCCCACACATGTTGGCAAGTGCCTCCGCACCCAGTGCCTAATAAAGGGGCTATCCACTTTATCATATAACGTTTTCAGAATGCTGTTGGAGCTTCCGCGCAACCTAGCCATCATTGACGCTGCCCTCTTTCTCATTATGACATAAAAATCGTCGATATGGGCTTCCGCGAACATCTGCGAAGCACTGCAGGAGCGCGGAAGCCCCATCAACATCCTAAATCCATTGTTATACTGAACGCGCAGGACGTTGTAGGCCCTCTGCGTATACTTCACCCACAAGCTGCGCGTTTAAAAGGTTTGGCAGTAGGCCTTAAGATACACCTTCACGTCCTTACTACAGCGTGCAAACCTGCGGGCTAACATATTGCACCCAACGACCTACGCTCCCTGTCCAAATCTGCATCATCAGTTAAGTCTTCCGTGACCACATGTCCTAGGTACTTATCCTGACCAACACGCTACAATGGTGTCTCGCTTACAGGAGGATCATTACGTAATGACACATGTTTGCTATTAAACACCATCATTTGAGATTTCTTGACGTTTTATGTACCTAAGTCCATGCGTCACATACAACAAGCAATTTCCGGAGTGCACTGATTGATGAGCTCAGCAACACCATATCATCTGCATAGCTCAAATTATTAACCATAACATAATCTATTTAATAGCCGACATTAGTTCTGCTGAGCTCATCAATCAGGTCATTCATGTACAGGTTAAACAGAGCAGGCGAGGTCAGTCCACCCTGCCTAACTCCACACTCCAATAAGTACGGATCAGAAGACACATTATTCCACCTAACGCGATTTGTTTGCGAGCTGTACCAGAACTTAACAAGTTAACACTCTCTGTAGGTAGATGTAAGCTGTGCAACTTAGACCTTAGCTTCTCATAGGACACGAGGTCAAAACCCTTGGAAAGGTCAAAAAAGGCAGCATAAATCGGCTTCTTTCTATCCTTATAATATCTTACAGTCTGTTTGAGCGCCAGGATAGCACTATCCGTCGACAATTTGCTTCTGAAGCCAAACTGCGCATCATTTAAACTTAAGTGGCTAATAAGCCTGACGCTCAAGCAGACCATCAAGCACCTTCCCTACTACCGTAGCTAAGGAGATAGGCCTGAAATTATTTTTGTCGGAGACATCACCGGTCTTTTTTAATTACGGGCACTCCCACACTTCTTACTTTGATAAATCTACTGGAAGATAGGTATGACGGCCGCAAAATGTATAAAGCATCGCAAGTATGCAGTATATATGAGGTCCAGCGCATAGTAAGTGCTCAACACCCAATCCGTCATGCCCCAAAGACTTCCCCTTAGATAAATTAGTCACTACACGCTTAATCTCCTTAGCAGTGAATCCCCGGGGAGCCTCCGAGTCAATCAGACCTATCCCTGTCGCACCTGCCTTCTGAGCTACCGCGGACTGCACTCTTTGCCTTTAAAAGGTCTATGGTCTTTAAAAGTATTAGCTCTCACAGGAAGGACCGGTTTTGGATTCAACTTATTAGTTTGTTTCCAAAACTTTACGAAATTTTTCTGCGTGTAATTTTGAGGTATATTGTGCAACTTTATCTTTATGATTTTGACAATATTTAAATCTACTTTTAAACCTGTTCTTACTTCATATTAACGTAACTAGGACCAGACCTTGGCATACCATTTAATTTCCACTGTCGGAATTTATCCCGGGCCTCCCTGTGCGCATGTTTAACATATTTATCCCAGCCATACACATGTCTACCCTTCCTGACCAAATGCAACTCCCGACTACGAATTGCTGCATCCTCTAGTGCCCTGGTTATTTTCCGGTACAGCTCGTCAATAACCGACCTATTGCCCGCACAAGAACTCATCCTATCTCAACACTTATTTAATTCAGAAGGAAACAATAAAGCTGAGCATGTCTCAGGGTATGTTATGTATTTCAAGTAGACTTCTCACTCCCCATTTAATGTTACTATTTTGTTCGAGTACACATTGACATGCCGACGCGACGTCACTGTTGTTACACGCGATTACAATTAATTTTAAGTGGTAAGTGGTCTGACCAGTAAACGTCATGACGCACGAAAACATCATCTATTGTTAAACGCGCAGCCTCAGTAACCACGCAGTGGTCGAGCCATCGCCTGTACCTATGCGCATCTTATAAACGTATAATTATTACTGTCACTACTAAGTATGACTATGTCAGCACACAATAACCCGTGCTCGTCACAAAAATATGATTAATAACATTAATACATTAATAATATAAATGACATTTTGATTTTATTAATGAGAAACTCATAATTGACGTTCCATTGAGAAAAAACAACCAGAGTCTCGGAAAACATTGGATAAAGGCTCCTGCAAACAGTCGCGACACGCGACGCGAATCCCGCCTGTTTGAAGGAGCCTTAAAGAAGAAATGCAAAGTTGAAAATGCTATCTATCCCTTTGTGTAACATTGTGTCTATAATTACTTCATTTCACTGATAATTTGATAACCCTGACAGATAACGAATGAAATTCAAGTTACTCCCGCAGTTTATGTAACTGTTTATTTGTTTTATTTAGTTAATTGCAGTGTCTATTTATAACCGCTATCTTAACTGTTGCAGATATAACAACAACAACAGCATTGCACATTTGCACAAGTTTAAAAAAAAGTGGACCATCATACGGTCGGCCTTGAGAAGATCGGTTGGAATGCAAATGATTCGGAAGAAACATTTTTCTATAAACACCTACATGCTTTATTCATTAGCTATTAAACTAAACCACGAGTGCTGCTGGGCTGCTCCACCGTGCAAAAGACAAGGCGACATTTTCGGAGTTGACAGCCAACCTTCAGTAATTGGTGAGGCACCAAATATGAAGAAGACTATACATAGGTAGATAGGCTTCGAAACCCTACCGTAAGTAAAACTTTTAAGGATTTTTTTTATTAATAAAGCATATTCTGACTATTTTATAAAGTTTGACAACCAATCTCACCAAGGGGGTGTGTATTACCCAGTAACTGGGTTGTGGAAGTCAGATAGGCAGTCGCTCCGTGTAAAACAACTGGTATTCGCTGCATCCAGTTGGAAGCCGACCCCAACATACTTTGAAAAAGGCAAGCAGATGATTTTGTCTATTTTAGGCTTACGCTAAGATAGACATATATTATTATTATTATATGCTTTATCAATAATTATAGCACAGCTCATATCTAATTACTTTAAATTTTAAGAGTACGACGGCCTAAGGACTTGCGTCACCGCCTTCTGGCATAATCTGGTAAAATAACATAACATCACGCCATGTTTCCCCGAAGGGTTGGGCAGAGGTGTACCTATAGTACACCCACATTTCGCCAGTTATGCTTAAGTTCCATGTAATAGGGGGCGAGCCTATTGACATCAACCTCCTCCTCTGGTAAAATTGTATAGCAGTTTATAGTTTTTTGACAAGTGCGCGCACAGATTACACAAATCCGGCGGCGCGCGGCGTGTAAGTCGATGCCGATGGAACGTATCACTATTTTAAATATTGTATTTATATAAACATTTAGATTTAAGTATTGTGTGTTTATTTTGTTTCTTTCTAAATTTCATTGCATGCTGCACCGGCTGACATCATCACGTCAACGCCGGCTGTCGCAGAAAACCAGCGCTGGGGCTCTGTCTCGCATAGAGTCGCAGCATTATGCTGAGCAATGGCCGTTTTATGTGGATGTGACGCATATTTACCCCCAAGCTGTATCTTTTTTGTGTTTGAGTTGTTTTTTTTGCGTCATGTTTACCGCAAATAAATGTATTTTTTTTCTTTTCTTTTTCTACTCTAATTTCGTTCCAATTTTGACTTTATCCGGTGTATGCCTATTAAGCCTGATTTACACGGTGCCATTTAATTGCCAGTGGCATACATCTACCATAAGTTGAAGCACTAATAATTAATAATAGTTGCACCATCTAAACAGTGCTAGATGATGCAAGTCATTTATTGCTTCAGTTTTGTAGCATCATGTAAATGGGGCTTTAGAAAGTGGTGAATCAGCCCCTAAAATTAATTTAAGAGAAAAACAAACCTCGTATTGACAACGCTTCTGAACCTCGTAGCCTGGATCGCGCTCTTGCTCCACATGGTATTATTATCACGACACGACCACTCCGGCGGAAACGCAGTGGCACACTGATTAGCTGACGATCGCGGACAATACACATTATCTTATAAACATTCATATCAGTCCTGAGATAGTGAAACTAATAATGGATCCGCTTTAATTGGTGAAAATAATGTCTGGGGTGAATGTATTACAGAATGGTACGAGTTTTACTAGGTTAGGTGACAGGCATCGACTATTTAAGTGCGCAAGAGTGGTTTTGTGTCTCAACGTACTCTCTCTAGTCCTAGTATAGCGAGTGCGTCTTTCACTGACTGCATTCTAGCTTTAGATCATTTTATGAGTTAAGTTTCTTCTTCGAAAACGTACGTATCACTTTACTGCTTACAGGTAAAACAAGATAAATGCATTTTTTTACTAAGTCGAGTTAAAACTGCAGTTACATGTAATTTTGTACGAGCTATCTATTGGTTAAACTGAATGAATACAATGTCCAATGGCTGCAGAGATAATGAGTTTGTAAAAGTGATATCTTCTCACTTTTTCTGACCAAAATTATGTCTGGACTTTAAAAGAGACTGTGACCTCTGAGTTTGTTTCGGCCTTTCTTCTCAGAGTAGTCAGATGGGAAACGCCGGCCTCATCTAGTTTAAAAAAAAATGTTTGACGTGTAAAAGTGTTTGTATAAACCTACTTACAGAAATAGAATAGAATAGAATAGAATAGAATATTTTATTCATAAGTTCACATAAGTTGACACAAGTATAAATTACATAGAAGTTATATCATTACAAAGTTAAATATTAATATTATGAGGAAAATATTAAACTATGCCTAAAATAAATCTAGTGTATAACTTATATATAAGTATATTGGTTACAGGCCTACTGAATTCAATAGCGACCTGCCTGATGTAGGTTTATTCAAACCTGTGTTTCAGGCCATCACTTAACAACGCTGAGTACTTTAGTGGACTATTATGATACTGAACATAGAGCTAGCATTGATACATAATAATTATATCTTAAACAAAAAATTGACTTAACATTAATAAACTTATTGCATTACTTCTAGCAATTTTTCAGTGTCTGAGTAATTAAATTTCGCTAAGTATTCACTCAACATTTCACTACATTTTTTACAATTTACACTATATATACTTAGAGACTTTTTGATTTTATTATATAAGAACGGACCTAAAAATACATAAAACTTATTTGTAAAAGTATGTCTAGTTTGAGGCTTTATGCAAACTAAGTCTTTTCTTCTCTTATCTATAGGTATTGGGACATAAGGAAGTCTGCTATGCTGGTGCAGTACTATATTCAATATAAATAGTTGTCGCACGGTTAAAACTCGGTCGCAACTTATACCCAGGTTCTGTAGCAATATTTCAAAACCATTTATATTTCGATTTATGCTACGAATATTTTGAGTGAGTAGGGTCAGCGATTTCTCTCCCAAGGGAAAGAGGTGTTTACAGTCATCAACATTACAATTTATAGCTTCAGACACAGAAAATTGATCTAGATCACTAAGTAATTGATCAGTCATGATAAATAAACAACTAACAAATACAAACAAACAAAAACTACTACTAGTGTGCTTAATAGATAGGTTAATAGGTAGCGCTCTTAGGCGCCTTCATAATCTATGGAGTGGATATAGTTGTCCTCGGCATATTTTCGTGCTGGACAAATTACATCACCAGTTTTATGATCCGTTTTTCTCTTAAAACGTTTGCATGTCGCACAGTTGGGTGGACTGGTTTTTGTGCTACATTCCTTAAAAGAGTGGCCAGTCTCTCCGCAGTGATTGCACGTCGGGCTAGTTTCACGGCAGAACTTGGCCGCGTGACCGAACTGCTGGCAGTTAAAGCACCGAGTAACGATCGTGAAATCTCGTACTGGGCATGACGTCCAATTGATGAATATTCGTCCTTGATTCACTAGAATCTTCCTGATGCTAGCTGGCACTTCTAGTATGTAATTGCAATTAGGGAGGTCTTTTTTTCCAGATTTATGGCTCAATTTAGTTTGTTCTTCAAACGACTCACGAGTAATCATCTTATCTGAGAGGTTTTGCTCGTAGATGCAGTCTGAAACCTCCTTATCAGTCAGGGCTACCGGGACTCCAATAACAGTGATTCTTGGGCGCCGTTTTGATGGTTCTTCAACCTTAAGGCCAGAAGAAGCGAGTTTTTCTAAGCATCTGAGCTTTTGAATGTCTTCTTTGGAGTCGGTACTGATGAGAACACCACCATTTTTAACTTACTTAAGGCCACGAACATGTAGTTTAAGTTCCCCGGGCGAAATGATTTTCTGTACGAGAGACTTGGTATCGTCACTGGATTTGGTCTTGTCACTGGGATATATGGCAACTGAGCTTAAATTTGCTGGGCGCACAAAGTTATCCGAGCCTTTTTTGACCACATTAGCGTACGAAAAAGGTTCTGGAGGGTTCGAAATGCCTTCAACTACTTCTTAGAACTGTAGGAGAGAGTTCGCGATGTTCTGTTGTTGCTGCAAGTGCTGAATGGTACTATGGGCTTGTATGGCTTTTTGCTTTAAGGCTTGATATAAAACAACCATCTGTGATGCGCCATTTGAGACGCTACGGCAAAGATTGGCTACCCGAATCTTTTGGTCCGAGATCATTTTTCCCTCGGCGACTAAACTGCTTACCTCATCTAGGATTTTTTCTATGGATCCCATCCATTTCTGTATCTCCGGCGTAGAAATAACTTCAGATGGAAGCTCATTTTCTAAGGGAGGTGGTGGATTTGGGGCTATCGGCTGGACATCTTGAGTTGGTGTCGGCGGAGGACTTCGCTGTACTAGATGGCTACGGCCAAACGGGCTAGATCCTGTGTTAGACATATCTAACACAGAAACACTATTTGTCTTTAAAAATACTTTAGCTCATTCTTACACAAAGTCGGTAACCTCGTAATAATCACTCTCGACACACTTATATCACTGACGACGCAAATGATTCGAACAATTTTATTTGTAATTAATTAATAGTATCATAATAAGCTAAGCAAGATACGTCCGCGCTGTCAAGCGATTCAATTTGCCTAAAATCATGTATCATTTATTTTGAAAATAATATACCAGTATAACATAATAAATATTCTTATAGCTTAAATCCGTTTCAGTTTATACAGTCAAAAAATAATAAATACGGTTCGAGCTTTTTTACATTTTATAATTTAAATAGTAAAATGTTAAGAATTATTCTGAGAAAAGGTCATATACATTTTTTGCTGTAGAGAAATCAGCAAACCAAGAAAGTATTTAACTAGTAAAGTAGAATAACTTACTTTAATATAGTTATGGTGTTTAAATTATAAGGTTCATAATTACAATAAGCCATACAAAACTGAAATGAGCTTTTGAAATCATTGAATTCAGAAGACATATCACATTTATTAAGTTCTGGTAAAACATATTGAATGCGATCCCCTTTCGATCCAAATTTAATTTTATACAGTTTTTACTAATACCAAATATATGTTGGAAATACATTAGTCGTCGTTTGACTAATCGGGATACCAGCGCCACCAAGCGGCGCTCGACATAGGGTCAGTGGGTCGTCTAACGGTTTTTCTATTGCGCAATAACCAACACTACCCATAGCACGCCCACAGTAGTTAAAATATGGCTGACAGTAACTAGAGAGATGTACCTTCTCCGTCATCAGAATTGGGATAAGTGTTGGTTCAAGCGCAAAATGAAAACGCTGAAAAGTGACGTTGGCGTGCCATGTTTGACCAACAAAATGCAAACATGCCAGTGTTTATTAAAGCCCTGCAAGCGCCTATACATATAGTCGTGTGGATCTGCCCGAGTTCGCCCCAGACAATGCAGATACGGATGCGCGATCATGGTGCATAACAGCTAATTCGTGCTTTGCCGAAAATTCATTGCAAGCCGATTGACAGCAGAGGAAGAGCTACGACATCTTCAGAATCGAGCCAAGCAGTCCCGCAGCCGTCAGCGAAGCCCTTCTTGTGTTTCAAGTGTGGGAAACCAGTACATACCGCGGCCCGGTGCACGAACGGTGATAGCCAAGCGGATGGTGGAGCACGTGCTGCAAGCAGTGAACGGCGAATGGATGTTTGCTTCGTACAACCACCCTCAGGCACGTTAAAACAAAGGTGAGCTGTATTTTTTGTTTACGATTCTGGTGCTGAATTCTCGATATTAAAGGAAAGTTGTGCAGCCAAATTAAATGGCAAACGAGACAATAACGTTGTTGCGATGACTGGTATTGGTCAAACATGTGTATTCAGCACAGAACAAATCTTATGTAGCGTAATGATAGTGCCAGTGGGTCATGTACCAGTCGAAGTACATAGTGATCAGTGGTGATGAGCAAGCTTAAGTTGTGGTAGAAGCTCGAGTAAGGGATTCTATCGGCCGTATTGTGTTCGACCGTACCGGTAGTTATTACGTAGTCGTAGCCCGGTAGAAATCGGTGTCTCTTGAGGCAACTCAAGTAATCCGTGGGTAAGCGATAGGCGTTTAACTCTGGCGAAGGTCGTGGTCTGGAGAGACCGTGGAGTTTGATCCGTGGATGTGTGAGAGCAATGCGATTGCTGGTTGGCTGGAGAGCCGTGGAGCTAGAGGTTTTACTCGAGGGTTTCTAGAAGCTTGGCAGTTTTTGTTGCAGTAGAGTTTTAAAGATTGATTCAAACGGCTATGGTACAGCAAGCTCCAGAGAAAAGGAACCCCGTTTGGAAATGACATCAAACCGTTTTAAGTTTTTTGTAATTTAGCGCAAATGGCGTGTTGGTCTAGCGGTTAAGACTGCGGCTTAGCTATGCAATGGTCACGAGTTTAAATCTGTGGATGAGATTTTTTTTTCTTTTTTTTAATACTCAATAGTCAATTTTTTATTGCATTCCATATGTTACAGAGATGGTAAAAAACAAGTTACAGATCAATATGGACCCTGTCGGGCACGCAAAAATTTAGGAGAGAGGAAGAGGGCTGAATAGCAATTTAATCAAATCAATATAAATTATTAGATGTGTATCATTATGTATATAATTATATACATATGTATATATTATTGTGTTTGGGTAGCATATTATGTATGTTTAATTATTTTGTATTGCATAAGAATAGGTAATTATCATGAAAATCTTAGAAGTATTTGCTATAATATATATATTAAATTATGTACTTAATTAGATTAATTATAAGTTAGTTAGTTACATTAATAGGTGATTGGGTTATTTTCGTGAATTATTATTTAAGAAATCAAATGTTGAAGTGGGTAGGTATGAGGTTTGTAAGACAAGCTAGGCATGTTGCATAAACAATATTCATTTATTTCTCTAATTACATTTTTAAGACATCATGGAATCCACTTCCTGGTTGGTACACAGTTTTATATCTGTGTTAAATTGAGGTTATTTATTTACAATATTAACTAAAAACAAAATTGATACCCTGGGTGAGTTTTAGAACGTGTAACATTAGATAACAGTTCGTTTATAGATATTTCTAGAAACATAACTACAATATTTATTTATTTAAAGTTGTGAAAACATATTTTTTTTATTATCTGTATGATCTTATCGAAAAAAAAAGCCTTGTTAAAAAATTAAATTTTGTCATTTGTGCCTGTAAATTACAGAGGAAGAACCAACATGCTAAACTATAACAGTGTTGCAATATATATCTTTCTCTTTTATCACATTTTCTGATAACCCTTTTAACACAACATTAGAAAAATATGTGAGGTCAGATGGTGCATCGTTAACACATTACAAGTCTATTTGTAAACAAGAATAACCGGATTGACAATAACCAAGGTTGTTTATTTGTGATTAACTACGAGATAATGATCCCACAAATATTGGGAATTATTAACACTTGCTCATACACCTCAAGGTATCGCTCACTGTTCATGTGGCCGCCTAGTTCCACGAGCTCGCCTGAGCCCATTGAAGACATCCATCCCCAGTAACCTCAACCCCACCTTCAACCTTCAACCTTCCAACCTCAACCTTTTAAAATCTGTTGCATTAAGTAATCCAAGTAAATGTCAACAAAAATAATTAAAAATAAACATAATTTCAATAAGAATGTTACGAGTATTTAACTAGTATTAATCGCCCGCTTGTTCTCAAGTCTACTATGTTTTAAGGTTAAACCTCTGCCCATTTCTTCTCCATAAAATTTTTCGTTCATCCTTATCTACGTCCAGCACTGGGCCCACATTAGAAAATAAGTCTTTTTATTATTTTTAAATACTAACTCTAGTTTCATAAGTTTTATTGTACTAACATTCTATGGATTTTGTCAATCCGAATTAAAGTTTTTTTTTTTTTTTATATCTGACTTGAAGCACTTTTCGTCGGTAAATATAACAATTTCGTTTTCCCAGTCGAAATTTAAATAACGAGTAGGTTTACACTGTTGGTGCGGTGATCGTCAGTAAGCTTAAGTTTTCTGGCTGGTTTATAATTATGGATGTTTGCAGCGTGTAGATGTCGCCGAACAGTGCTAAGTGACACTCCAAAAGTTTCAGCACTTGAACGCGTAGCTTTGAAGGGTGCCACTGAGTGAACTTCCAGAATATTACGGTGTCGCTCCGATTCATTAGTGTAAGAAAATGGGCGAGGGCTTTGGCGATCACATTTCACATCACCCATCGCTTGATATCCTTGTATCCATCTACGAACTGTTTTTCTCTGTAATGAAAATGATAATATTAGAAATACATAAAAAAAACCAACTTGTAAGTAATAATGCAACATAATTGCAACCATAAATATATGAGTATAACGTAAATCTTACCGTGTTGCCCATATCTCGTGCTATTTTCTCTCTGCTTTTTTTCTGTTCCCAGAGAACAACAATTTTGGCCTTCAAAAAAGTTGTTAATCGAACCATACTATCGGTTATTAGAATCAACTGTTCAAAATTTAATAAATTGGATAATATTACGACGAAAATATTACACACAAGCGGATCGGAACGAAAACGAAACGATTAGAAAAGCAATTTTACCCTCAATCACAGTTTAGTAAATAAGGCGAAGAAGTATTCTAAATTCAATCGTAACTCGCAGTTCATACAGCAGTTAAGTTTCTGAAGTAAAATTACGGTAGTGCAACAATTGGAATCAAGCACATTATATTCAACCAAACAAGAAATCTATGCTAATTGTATTCATAATTTATTTACGAAGTTCATTATTTAAATTAAACCAATACATAATATTTACATAATATATAAGCTAACAGACTTAAAATAATAATTATAATATGTACAAATGTAAAAAAAAAATATATATATATAATTATAGGGCATCAAAAAATTCGTCCGCATCGCTGTCAACAGGAAAAGTGCCCAAAAGGCTGGCAGCATTGCCACGTTGTATGGCGATGCTGATTCTTTGGCCAAAGAATAGGCCAGCCCTTTGGTCACGTGAAGAGTCGACCAACCGCTTGGAGATGTCTCGGAAAACCAAGTGGGCACTCGGACCCCATGGCCCTAGTGTTTCAACCCCAAACGGCTCGAACATATAACTCCCAAAAAGATCGGAATATTTTCGCCGTTTGAGGTTTTCCGCACCTGCAGCAGCCGCCCCAGCACAGCCCGCCGTACTAGGAAGATGGGATGGCGCAAGGGTGTCGACACATGTTGCATCCCACACCAAAGGCCTGCCTAACTTCCAAGGCATTATGGTCATTCCGTCTGGTCTCTTGCCATCGTCGCGTGCCAAGCCGTTGGGTTCTAAAACAGCTGGCACCCCGGCGGTGACAAGAGCACGACGGATAATGTCATTAATGCTGGCGTGCCGTGCTATCCGGCCTGCGCTCTTACTACAAGACAGGCCATGATGTCCGAGGCAGTCAACGGCTTCACCGCACTGGCAGCGATGTGGAGCCCCGCAAGGAGCGCCCAGACGCAGACAGGTAGCGAGCCGGAAGGTGGAGTCACCCAGCAAAGTGCCTATGTTGGGTGACGGTAGTGCTTGAAGCCAGAGGCCCGACTCCCATTCACCCACAGCCAGCAGGCGGGCACGCTCAGCAGTATTGGTGGACGTATTGATAAGATTATTCCGTACCAACCTGCAGAGCGGCTCATCCCACTGTCTCTGGGAAGATGGGTTCACGGGCCGATCTGTATCCGGGCAAGTTGCTATCCAGGCGTTCACCGCATCACTCAAGCATGGCACTTCAGAGTCGACCAGGGAGGGAGCTAAAATTTTCCCCGTCAACTTTTCAGTGCTGTGGACAGAGGACAGGAACGCCGGTAAGCTAATACTGGTAATTTTGCGGACGCCGAGGCCGCCAAAACGGATGGGTAGTGTGGCTTGAAGCCACGCTCGGTCGTCCAAGGCCACATTTAAAATAGATGTTAGCGTGTTGCGAATAATTTGGTCAATTTTGTCCAACAGATGTGGCTGCTTCCATAAAGGGGAAGAACGTAGAAAATATATAAAATTTGGGCCAAAACAACAGTATCTTATCAAGGTGAATGCCGAATGTAAATTAATTTTGGAGAGTCTGTCCGAAATGTCGTTGAAGTTTTTGATTTTTTCGTCGATAAAAGGAGAAAAGCTGTCTTCTAAAATTGGGGAACCTAGGAGGTGCAGTGAACTTTTTTCTAAAATTTTTATTTGTGGGGCTATTGCATTAAATTTATCTAGGGTCAATTGTCTGTCAGTAATGTCAGGAAGATAGATTTCACATTTTGAGGGGTTAAGGTCCAAGCCAATAGATTTAAATTCCTATTATATATGTTCTTATGTGGATAAGGTTTATTACTGACTGCTCAGGATTTCGATTCGAGGCGAGAGAAATGAAACGTGGGTTTAGTCAACGAGGTCTGTATTGCAACTGTATTGAAGGAAACAAATTGACATTAGGAGCGGTTACGCACACATTCAAACTCAACATGCCGCCTACCAAAGGGCCTAGTCCTTTACCAACTTAACAAAGTAAACAAAAATATAATTAAGACTTAAGTGGACTGTATAGTTAAATTACAATAATGAAGTTTTATATAAACCAATCAAATTTATCTTAAAAGTGAACATAAAGTTATTGCTCTTTAACATTAATCTTGACATTGTTCATTGACATTAATCTTTATCTATTGGCAAAGCACAAATCCTAGAGATTGATCTTTTAACAATATTATTGCGGTATCTAATACTATAAACTCGAGTAAGACCGTCTTCTCCTGGATGTTTGGCAGTTATTCTGCCCAAAGCCCATTTAGCAGGTGGCAATTGGTCTTCCTTCAAGAGCACGATATCTCCAATTTCATATTCCTTTTGGTGTTTAAGCCACTTTGGTCGTGTTTGAAGGCGTGTTAAATACTCGCTCTGCCAGCGATGCCAGAAATTGGCTACCAGACGTTGGCAGAGTTGCCATCTGGATAAATGGTTGATGTTGACTTCGTTCAAGTTTGGGGTAGGTATTGTAACAGGAGCTTCGCCTATCAAAAAGTGTCCAGGAGTTAATATTTCGAGTTCAGTGTCAGCTGTATCTACGGGTATCAACGGGCGTGAGTTGAGACATGCTTCAACCTGGCATAATATTGTTGTCAACTCTTCGTATGTCAGGTGAGTGTCCAGGATTCTCTTTAGGTGGAACTTTGTAGATTTGACCGCAGCTTCCCATAGTCCACCGAAGTTCGGGCTGTACGGTGGTATGAAGTGCCACTGCGTACCGTCTACTGCGAGCATATCTGCTAGATGGCCTGGTAAGTTTAGATTAGCCTCTTTCCATGCTGAATGTAATTCTTTATTAGCTCCTACGAAGTTACGTCCATGATCACTCCAGATATGAGCGCACCTTCCTCTTCGGGCAACAAATCTGTTGAATGCTCCGATAAATGCTTCTGATGTTAGATCGCCAGCCAACTCTAAATGGATAGCCTTTGTGGCCATGCAAACGAATATGGCGATGTACGCTTTATGAGTTTTTGCGCCTCTACCCTTTGACATCAGTACTTGTAAAGGGCCGGCAAAATCTATTCCACTATTAATAAATGGACGAGCAGGAGTGATACGAGCTTCAGGAAGGTCACCCATAAGCTGAGTCCTCGATATCGCTCTGTGTCGAGCACACACAATGCACTTATGTACCTGCGTCTTTATAATGTTTTTTACACGGATGATCCAATATTGTGATTTAATGTAACTGAGCATCAATTGAATGCCTCCATGTAATGTCTTCTTATGTGCATCAGCTACAATGAGATGTGAAAGTTGATTCTTCGTACCTAGAATGATTGGATGCTTTTGATTATTACTAATATTTGCGTTTCGTAATCTTCCGCCCACCCTGAGAATATTCTTGTCATCTAAATATGGATTTAGTGTTTTTAAACAACTTTCTTTCTTCACGTATCTTCCTTTCTGTAAAATTTCTATTTCTACTGGAAATTCTTCGCTTTGTGCTATTGTTATGCATTTTGTTAATGCTTCTTCTAATTCAGTAGTTGTAATGGATGTATTAAGTTTTCAGGCTTCTTCTTAAATCGTAAAAATCTTAAACTGTAAATGATTGTTTTCAATAGTTCTTGGAGCGTATTAAAGTCTTCAAGTTTTGTTCTTAGCATTTTAAAATTTACCGATATGTTTTTCATTTCCAGCTCTGTAGGTTTGATGTTCGGTTTATTAAATTTTATATTTTTATCCTTTAGCCCACCTGGCCCTTCCCACCATAGTTTATTATTGACTAGGTTGTTTACATATGTTCCTCGAGAACCAATATCGGCTGGATTGTCTTTCGATCTTACATGGTACCATTGTGGACTGGGAACATTATCCAAAATTTCAATAACACGATTGGTGACAAATAATTTCCATCTATTTGGATCATCTGCAAGCCACGCCAAAATCACTGTGGAATCGGTCCAGGCGTAGACTTCCTTGTCTGGTAACCTCATTGCTTCTCTCACTTGCGTCAAGAGTTTGGCAAGAAGCACGGCGCCGCAGAGTTCGAGGCGGGGAAGGGAAACTGTCTTAACTGGTGTCACTTTAGTGCGGGATGCGATTATTCCTGTTTTAACTTCTCCATTTTCTTTTTCTACTCTATAATATACCACTGCACAATATGCTTTGATTGAAGCGTCACAATATCCATGTAAACTTATCTTCTCATTTTCTGTCTCTGTATGTATCCATCTTTCTATTTGAATCTCATGTAAATTGTTAAAACTTTCTCTAATTTTATTCCATTCTTCTTTATGTGTATTCTTAACCTCTTCATCCCAGTCAAGTCTATCTTTCCAAATATTCTGAATTAAAATTTTGGCAGGAATGATAGCTGGTGATATCCATCCTAACGGGTCAAATAAGCGTTGTAAATCCGCCAGAATATTTATTTTCGTAATTAAAGCTGATTTAGGTGGTAGTTTGATTTGATAGTGAAAGGTATCTTTTTTCATGTTCCACGTTAAACCCAATGTCTTAACAATACTCTCGTTTGTCTCAACACTTGCACTTCTCAATGATTGTGGAATTGAATCTATAAATTCTTTGCTATTTGATGCCCATTTCTGTAACGTGAACCCTCCACATTCTAATAATTGACTTAATTCTTGACTTGCTTTTATTGCTTCTTGTACTGTGTTACTCCCACTGATACAGTCATCTACGTAAAATTCTTCTGCTAGTATTTTGGCTCCAACAGGATATTTATCTCCTTCATCAATAGCTAACTGTTTTATTGTTTTGATTGCTAAGAAGGGCGCGGAGGCGGTACCAAACGTTACTCTTAACATGCGATAGTCCTCTATCTCGTGCGTGGGATCCCGTCTCCACAATACTCGCTGATAATCTGCATCCTCTTTTGTAACCAATATCATGCGGTACATTTTCTGTATATCGGCTATGAAGCAGATTTTCTTCATACGACATCTCATAATTAAACTTCTTAAATCTTCTTGTAGTTGGGGTCCAACTAATAGCAAATCATTGAGTGAATTGTTTTTTGAACTTTTGCACGACGCGTCAAAAACAATTCTGACCTTCGTGGTCTCGCTATCTCCTCGAATGACTGCATGGTGTGGTAGATAAATTGACAAATTATTTTTCTCTTCTTCAGGAACCTTCTCCATGTGATTCAATTGTATGTATTCTTCCATAACTTTACAGTAATCTTCTTTTAATTGTGGTTTATTTTCTACATGTTGATGCATCACTACTATGTCGTTGTTGGTATGTTGACATTCTGAGATATTGCCGAACAATATCCAACCCAAACTTGTTTCTTGAGCGGAAGGTGTGCCTGGTGGTCCCTTTATTAAATTATCTTTCACAATCTCGGTGTATACATCAATGCCAAGCAACAGATCAATTTTGCTTGACTTGAAGTATTGTGGATCAGCTAACGTTAAGCCGTTCAGATGCGACCAGTTTGATCTATTTTCAATTGTGGAACCAGGCAACTTCGACGTTATGTGTGATTTTAAAACGAATGCCTTCAGAGGGAGATTGAAGTTTTTGTCACATCTTGATGAGATCTCCAACTGTACTGCATAACGTACTGGAGTTGTCGTGAAGCCTACTCCTGTAATAGAACCTCGTACAGGAGTTTTCTTGAGTCGAATTAATTGAGTTGCATTCTCTGTAATGAATGATGCCTGTGAACCAGGATCGATTAATGCTCTTAATGTAGTCACGCGACCACATTCACTCTTGACCGGTACCAGCGCTGTCGCTAGTAACGCTCTTCTCTGCTTGTATGCGAAGTTCACTATAATTGACTCATCCTGATGATTTTCTTGTATGTTACTAGGCGTTTGTGTTGAGGAGATTACAGGTGGGTTGTTATTCTTCTCTGTATCCTGAGAATCTTCTCCCTTCTTCTTTTGATGAAGAAGTGAATGGTGACGCCGTCCACAAATCTTACAAGAAGTCTTCTGCTTACAATAATGCACTGGATGGCCTGGTGATAAGCAGTTGTAGCATAATCGATTGTTTTTAATGATCTCATGTTTCTTATCCATGTCAAGTTTCACAAATTCTTTACAGTGGCATAGAAGATGTTGGCCGTTACATAATTTGCAAGTAATTGTTACAGCTGACGTATGACATGCACGCTCCTTATTTGTTTTTTGAGTGCTAGATGAAGGCGAACACGTTAACTCGAGTGTATGGATTCGATTTTCCAAAAATTTTATCATATTTTGTAATGTAGGTAGATCAGTTTCACATTCGCGACTTACGTGTGCTTCCCATTCTTTGTGTGTATCAGAATCCAATTTCTGCACGGTAATGTAAATGATTACTGGGTCCCATGATGTTGTTGAAATATTCAAAGAATCCAAACTATTTAAACACTCCTTTGTACTATCTATCAGAACTTTCAATTGTCCCGGCGATTGTGTGCTAAACTTTTTAAATGAAAATAGCCTTTTCAGTATTGCATTCACTATAAGCCGCTTGTGGCTATATCTATTTTTCAAAGTTTCCCATGCCCTATGATAATTCTGTTCTGTGACTGGAATATGTTTAATTGTATTTTTAGCTTCGCCAGTCAAACACGAATTGAGATAATGCAGCCTTTGTACGTCACTCAATGTCTTATTCTTCGAAATTAAAGCCGTAAACGTATCCTCAAAAGATTGCCATTCTTCATACATGCCCGTAAATGTGGGTAAGTTGATCCTCGGAAGTTTGACCTCGGTGCTGTTCGAACTGTCCTGTTGTGATGAACATGATGATGTATTTTGAATCACATCTCCTTTCTCTGTATTCAATAACTGAAGCGTATCCGTCATGTCTGTCTTCACATCCAAATATTTTTCTTCACACTGGCTGTATAGATCGTCGGTGAAATAGGTTATGGTTTTTCGTTGTTCTTTCTTAGTAATCCTTAATAACTGCTGATAATTATTCCGGTATGAGTTCCAATATTCTTCTAAACACTGTAGTCTTGCTTCAACGTAGCCTTTAGTTAGTCTTGCTTTCGGTGTTTTCTTAAAGTTTGCCTTAGCTTTCGAAATGTTATCCGAAAAGTGTTCCAAAAGATCTAATGTTTGTTCCGCGTTATCCATTATAATAACTTGACGATTTTAACAGTCTTTAGAAAACGTTCACTTCGCTATTTTAAACACTAATGTTCATCACACCATATAACTGCGATTTGTATAACAGCTGTCGATGCTCCTTTGTTCCGCTAATGAGCTTCATATAAAACTACTCGGCGACGATTCTGAGAAGTCGGGTCACTGATAATATTATTTATTCAATCCGGCTCGAAGGACCATGTTCTTATGTGGATAAGGTTTATTACTGACTGCTCAGGATTTCGATTCGAGGCGAGAGAAATGAAACGTGGGTTTAGTCAACGAGGTCTGTATTGCAACTGTATTGAAGGAAACAAATTGACATTAGGAGCGGTTACGCACACATTCAAACTCAACAATATATATATATTTTTTTTACATTTGTACATATTATAATTATTATTTTAAGTCTGTTAGCTTATATATTATGTAAATATTATGTATTGGTTTAATTTAAATAATGAACTTCGTAAATAAATTATGAATACAATATGTTATCTGCAAAAAAAAAAAAAAAAAAAAAAAAAAAAAAAAAAAAAAAAAAAAAAAAAAAAAAAAAAAAAAAAAAAAAAAAAAAAAAAAATGCTAATTTCAACCGTATCTTTTAGTTAATTGAAGAGCTACGTATGGCATTTTGTAAAAAAAGACGGTAAGGTGCTATATTATAACACGTGTTGGAAGTTGAAATTTAAACCTTAATATCTAGAAGATTAGACCGTTATCAACCTTGTTCGATAAAAGGAGTAATGCTATTCGAATTTTCGTTGAGATTGCTAACTGAACCAATAGCCTAGTGGTATAAGGCACAATCAAGATGATGGGCTGTGGCGCCTGGTGATGCGGGTTCGGATCCTCAACCGCACATAAAGTGTATTTTTGTAAGTTATTCTTTGTATACAGTTCGACCAGAAGCCGAAAAAATACCATATAATTATTAAAAACTTGCAAATATTATTTGAGTAGGATCGGTGGATGCTCGGGCAGAGGTTGGTGCGGCGGCCGGGGAGGGTGCTAAGCGGGGCCAGAGTCACGAGACGCGGCCGCCGTCGCTCGGCGATAATCTGTGAGTCTTGTTTTCCTTTTTTCTGACGCTGACATGGCCCGGGATAGTGATTGTTGTATTTTCGATTATTCCCAATTTTACCATGTTTGATTTATTTAAATAGTAAGATTTGGTTACAATAAAACTGTAGACTTCAACCCGATAAATCTAGAGTTAGGTCAGGAGTAACCGCGTGGAACAAAATACTGTCCTGGACTATTTGTTCGCAGGGTAACAATCACACGAGGACCTGTGCAAGTAGGATGGCCGTGTCGGAAATACGTTAGTCGTCGTTTGACTTTTGACTAATTGGGACGCCAACACCACCAAGCGGCGCTCGACAGAGTCTACAACATAACGCTCGTCGACTGGTCACCGGAGTTAAGCAGAGTTCGTCGGTGGCTGTTGAGCAGTGAACATGTTTAGAAACTGTCGCGCGTTCCGTATAGTCGTGTCGTGTCGTCGTGTCGTGTCGTGTGTACCAGTGTGTGAATAGTTTGATTAATTTGATCGTGAATTATAATTTGATTTGAACTGCAAACGGTTTTTCTACTGCGCAATAACCAACACTACCCATAGCACGCCCACAGTAGTTAAAATATGGCTGACGACAACTAGAGAGATGTACCTTCTCCGTCATATATGAGTACATCTTAAAAGAAGGGTAGTTAGTGCAAAACTTTGCATTTACAGTTTTATTAATTAATGAGTTTAAAATAGATCAAATTAAAACTTAAACTTTGAAAAGCAATCTACTCGAATTGACACTAATTGCACTTATTACTTTTTACCCGTAAGCAGACGATATGTAGATGAATGATTTATGTTGTATTGTTTGTTCAAAAAGTAGCTAATGAAAGTGTAAATAAACCCTGTTCAGGTTAAATTCTTGCGCAATCACTCACTAAAGGGAATTAGTGAAACATTCATAACATAAAAAACATAACATCACGCCTTGTTTCCTCGAAGGGTTAGGCAGAGGTGTACCTATAGTACACCTACATTTCGCCAGTTAGGTATGTTTAAGTCCCATGTAATAGGGGGTGAGCCTATTGCCATCTACCGGGCACAAATCCAGACTCCGGGCTGCTACTGAGTAATTCGAGATAGAAAAACCCAATAACTTTGCCCGAACTGGGAATCGAACCCAGGGCCTCATGGTCAGCAGTAGTGCTTGCGACCAGTAGACCAACGAGGCAGTAAAACATTCATCTCTATTAAGAAGGTTAACTTTCTATCTCACTACCTTTTTACAACAAATATTGTTTGAATTGTAATTGAAAAATCGACAAAAATTAACGTCAATTGTCAAATGAAAAGCAAATCCAAGCACTGAATTTGTACGTGGCATTTGAAATTGGCATTCTCAGGTAGGTACGTTTTCTGATCCATTTGTTTGCATTTTCATCTGAAACTTTTGAAACAGACTATAGGTGTAGTAATGATAGCAGACGCAATAGGGATGATAGCAAATTTTTTTTTTGTCCGTGAGGTACATACATTATAAAAAATATTAGACACGTATTTTTTCTTTTTTTATATAATCAAAAGATTACGGCGATACATTGAGTTAAAAAGTGCCATGACGTCACGCCTTGCTAGATTTTATACTGAGTTGTGACGTAGCGAGCCTCACTCCTCAACCTTAATGCGTTGTATCTACTTATAAGTAATATACGCAGACGATACGGTTCTAATAATTCATAGCCGCGATTGGAGTGAAACTTGTAAAAATGACGAACTAGCCCTTAGTATTGTCATGAAATGGTAAGCCACAAATCTTCTTACTTTGAGGCCTGAAACTGCGTTAAGCGGACGCCCGCGCGGTTCCATACAAAAGTGCTCTGTCGCGCGGACTCGCGCGGTCGTCCGTCGCGGGGAGGCGGGCCCCGCGCCCGCGCTACGGAGCCCGCCTCTGAGCGGCAGAATCCGTCGCGGGGAGGCGGGCCCCGCGCCCGCGCTACGGAGCCCGCCTCTGAGCGGCAGAATCCGTCGCGGGGAGGCGGGCCCCGTGCCCGCGCTACGGAGCCCGCCTCTGAGCGGCAGAATCCGTCGCGGGGAGGCGGGCCCCGCGCCCGCGCTACGGAGCCCGCCTCTGAGCGGCAGAATCCGTCGCGGGGAGTCGGGCCCCGCGCCCGCGCTACGGAGCCCGCCTCTGAGCGGCAGAATCCGTCGCGGGGAGTCGGGCCCCGCGCCCGCGCTACGGAGCCCGCCTCTGAGCGGCAGAATCCGTCGCGGGGGTACGCGCGGGCTTGTACAGTCAATAACGCTATGTGTGCCAACGAGAAGGCATAAAACCTCTTTATATATTTTATTTTACTTTACACATATAAGTTACATTTTTAAATGTAAGAATATAAAAAATAGTAGCCCACTGTTATCGGGAACAGGGTCCAAGCTATCGGCGGTCAGGGCTCCAGAGAGAAGAACCTCCTAAAAATGCGACCCGTGTCCAGAAGCACCACTTTGTGAATCAAGCTCTTAATCCAGCTGCCCAACGAGAGCCTTCTCAGGTGTTAGTCGATGCTCTTGGCAATTAAACCATTGGCTGATACGACTATCGGCACAATGATCGCTGAGTCCACATCCCACATGTCGACAACCTCGCGAGCCACGTCAAGATACTTGATTTCTTTATCTTTCTCGACTTTCACGAGGTTCCCGTCATGCGGGACCGATAGATCAATAATCATTATTATTATTCATAATTTTAACCGATCACAAGGCGCAAACACTCGCTTGATTTTTTTAGTCATAAGTTAATGATATTTCATTATTTGTTTGCGTGTGTTAGACATTATCCTTATATCAGGAATGAGTTTATGGATTTGATTGTCAGTTAGCTTTACAACGACTATGATTGACCTGCTATTAATTGGTCATAATAGGTACATAGGATATTACTGCACTGTTATTACAATATTGCCTTTTTATCTATGTAAAACCAGCATCATGGCATTTCCTTCTAAACTTATCATTATTTATTTAATAATAAGTACATGATAATCATGTACAAAGATTAATTTGATTACATTATTATCCTATTGGCCTTAGTACAATACCCAAGCAGACGTTATGACTCACCCAGTAATCCCGCACGCATGTCAGTGCATGGCTGTATAAGTGAACAATGCTAAACAAGCTCGAAATGAAAGGTCAAAAGGGAATTTACCATCTTCACCATGCAGAAAGATTGCTTGATGATAGAAGTATTTGGGTATTAGCAAAGAGCAGGGCTCTGCTGCTAATTTATACAAAATTGAAGTGTCTGTTCGTAATGTCAATATAACAGCTTTCTACTAAATGCATATGAATGATTTCCAATTTTTTTTTTAATTTTTGTCTGTCTGTCTATCTATCTGTGTGTTGCGGCTAATCTCCGAAACGGCTGGACCAATTTTGACGGGATTCTCACTGACAGATAGCTGATGTTAAAAGGAGTAGGCTACTTTTATTTTAGAAAAAGAATTAGGGTTCCACGCAAAAAAATTAAAACCCATAAAATTGTGAACAAAATCCGATTCAAATAGGAAAGTATTGACATCTACGCGGGCGAAGCCGCGGGCAACAGGTAGTAGTATAGAATCAAGTTTTTCTAACTAAATAGACAGCTGTCCTGCTGGGAGGTTTGTTGCGCCACTTCTTCTTCCCAGCTAAAGCTAGTGCTTTAGCTGGGAACGTGGCACCCCGGGGGACTGCCTTATGTAATAATTTTTGACTTTCGAAAAATGCTCATTCTCAGCCTTGTTGGAATAAATGACTTTTGATTCTGATTTATATGGATTGAGTAACAAAGAAAGAAGAAAGAAAGAAATAAAATATGTTTACTTGCGGTTAACATGACGCAAACAAAAAAAGAACACAAACACAAAAAGAAACATGTTGGGGGAAAATATGCATCACATCCACGCAAAACGGCCATCGCTCACAAAATATAAATACATACATACATAAACTCACGTCTTCTTCCCAGGCAGAAACTACAGAACGCCACCTGCTACGATCCTTAAATACTCCTTTTGCCTCGTTTACATTCATACATCTAGTCATACACGCACGCCGGTTGCGAGTACTACGCACCTGACTTTTCTGAAAAACATCACCAATAAGATCATTATATGTCTTCCTAGAGCGTCCCCGCCCGGCGTTTCCACTCACATCTGCCGTGTAAATTGTGTACCTTTTGTTAGTCAACTTTCATTCATCCTCTCAACATGACCAAACCGTCTAAGCGTACACTTTTCAATTGTTCTCACTACATCTTTTTTTAAACAGCACCGTTGCCTTATCACATCATTCCTCAGTCTATCATTCATAATCACACCACACATGCTTCGCAAGGAATGCATTTCCACAGCATTTATTCTACTTTCATACTTCTTTTTCCACACCCAACATTCACTTCCATACATAAGCGTAGGCACCAGCACACAATTGTGAACAGCCAGTCGGGCCTTTTACAAAAATAATTTCACAAAAATATTATTAGCCCATATCCCAATTTATTTGGGGTCGGCGCAACATGTCTTTTTCTTCCATACTTCTCTATTAGTCGCCATCTCGGTAGTCACCCCCTTTCTAGCCATATCATCTTTCACACAGTCCATCCATCATTTCTTTGGTCTTCCCCTACTCTTATAGCCATCCGCATTCATACTCAAAACTCTCCTCACGACATTTTTCTCATTCCTCCGCACCACATGTCCATACCATGACAACCGATTTCCACACAACTTTGCAGTCACCGGTGCCACTTTCAGACTTCCTCTTATACTCATTTCTTATTCTATATTTTACAAAAATATATTGCCGGGAATAGTGTTCTCTAATCAGTATTCTCTGAAGTGGTGTAAAATACTCCCGCATTAAACATTTAAGGCTCATACAGTAATGTGGGACGGTACCAATCTAGATTAGAATATACCAATAACACTCTACCTGACCCAGGAATTGACTCAGCATCTTAGCTCAGCAGTCGCGCTTACAACCAATTAACGAGTGACTAAGTTTTGCTTGAACTCCCTGTTCTCCAAAATGAGGCAAAATTATAAATATTTTAATTTATTAACCGACTTCAAAAAGGAGGTTCTGTGTTCGACCTGTATGTTTGTATGACCGCGATTTTCTCAAAAACTACTGATCCAATTTTGATGATTCTTTCACTAACGTGATCTACATACTTTCAGGGCGGTTTAAGTATATAATACATCAGGAAATTATTCTTATGTACGAAGTTTTATGCATAAATGTTCTGTATCTCCGGCATTTCTAAGCGAATTTTGATGATTTATCTTTTCGTTCATCTTAGGCTTACATATGTAATTAATTATATATCCAACTAAAAATGGAAAAAAAATCAGTTTAAAAAAGTAAAAACTGACTTCAAAAACCTAAAACGAATAAAATAATTTTCACAAAAAGACAGAACCGCTTCTGAAGTCGATTCAATGCACCTTAGCTTTGCACTTACTTCAAAAGCTGTTCAGTTTTTTCAAATCAAATCAAATTAAATCTTTTTATTGTGGGCATAGGTTATACAGACAGATGTTAGGTAAATTATAGTTCCATAATGTCCCGCCTAATAGGCATACAATTTAATATTATTATTATTATTTATTTATTCATTTGGTTTTTTATGAAAATTATTTTATTCGTTTTAGGTTTTTGAAGTCGGTTTTTAGTGTCTAGTCCAGTGAATCCAACCCAACCCAACCAAGCAGTGATGAGAGAGCCCTGGCTCAGTGATCACCAGCTCCAGACACACGTCGAATTTTTAAGTCTGGTCGAACTGCAAGGCCATTGAGCAAAATGCTGAGTTCGAACCCCGCAACGGCACTTACGATATTGGATGTGAAACAAGCAAACAAATCAAGTATAACTGACTCCATCCATCAAAAACGCCAAACAAGACCTCTTGAGCAAGTTTGCCTAATCCAAAATGTAGGTAATGGAACTCAATATTTTGCACTTACATAAGGACACCGCTAGTAAATAACACAAATTATATACGTAACATAACGGACCACGGTCAAGTCTTTGTATTCTTTTTTGGTATCTGATCTTGGCGGTGGCTGAAACGAGGCCGAGTGCCGACTCGCCCCCCGCCCCGCGCGCACCCTCGCCCCGCACCGGAAGTGGCGCGTGGGGCGCACGCGACGCCACCTCGACCCCGCGCCCCGGCCGCCCCGCAGCCCTCTGTGACGAAACATGCAAATTTCCCTGACCTCCTAAGGCCACGATACAGATCTAGGTAGGTGAAAATGCGTTACAAATGTATTTTCCGCCTTCCTGTTCTCTCTAACAAGGTCGCGGGGTGAAAGATCTAGGTGATCTTTTACTATATATAATATATATACATATATACTTCGTAATTACGCCGATATTAACCTTATTCTGAAGTTTATTAAGAAAAAATAAAGCCCTAAGGGCCAACCCAGATTAAAGTACGTCAAAATCATGTTGATGATTTTCACGTATGTATTTTCATCTGGGCATAGTTTTTCTTTGCAAAATAACAAACTAAACAACCTTTAATTTCGAAAATTGAAAATTGTTTCTTCACAAAAATACAGTTGGTATTTACGGAATGCCAACGCTGAAAAAACTGTTAACTCATCGAGCTCTGACTTGGCTGTTTAACTTCATTACTAAATTGCAACACCTTTCGTATATCGAGTGTATCATATCATGTCAAACTGAACAGTTCCACTGTATAGAATAACGAACTCGTTTTTCGCTAAAAGATTAAAAATTAATTTATCAGTCTATTAGCGAAATTAAAATTTGCGTAAAATGAAATAAAAGAATAAAAATGACACGTTGTTGGAGGCTCAGGTACCTTCTATGAATCATCGTACCAAATGATGATTCACTCTAGGTGCGTCTTTGTAACAGGTTTATTTTGCCTTATCCATGATTGATTCCTTTCAGAATTATGTACTTAGCAGCCGTTGAAGGGGCTGAATTTCCGCCATACATGCAATTTTAAACTACTGTAGTACAACTGTATTTGAAACAATAATTTCAACTTAGCAAGGAAGGCAGAATAGGTGTATTTGACAAAAAAATTAGATATTTGAAGAAAAAACCACACCACAGCAACAAGCAGGGTTCCCGCGACAAACAATAAATGGGTCAATGCATGGGACGCTCTGAGACATCGCTCGGGAGTTTGTTTGTAAATCCAGCCGGGCGCACCGCTACCTTTATTTACTCCAATCATGCAAGAAGTCGGCCGGCGCTACGCAATCGTGCCGCAGTCATGCTCCGCCCGCCCAACGAATAACATACTCGGAAAGCTCGAGCCATGGCCGTCCGTGATACTCTGTGCAGTGCTTCGTAAATGTGATACTGTTATGTGACGATGTCGCAGGCCGCCGGCGGCAAGAAGGGAGGCAAGGGCCCCCCTAAGAAAAATGTGGACGAAGATAAGATCCCGCCGGCTAAGGCCGCTGACGAGGTTAAAGATGAGACTTCTTCTAACAATGGAGATAAAAAGGAAGTTAAGGAGCTCAATGGAACGGAGAGCGTGGTCAAGCCTCCGAGTGCGGGGATTAACATCCGGGAGGTGGCGGCGAGGATCCTTACGTTGGCGCAGAAGGGGGAATGGCCAGCAGTGGAACAGACCCTCAAGGTTCTGGAGAAGCTGGTGGCAGCTGGTGGCGAGGATGCCGTCTCCGTGCCCATGGCAGGCATCCTGGATCCGGTAATGTTATTTCATGCGTATTACAGTATACCTTCTGTCAACTCTATGTTGTTACGAAACCCTTCAGTTCTCTAACGCTATTCTGAATTAAATTCTGGTTTTTGGATGGTGTCATATATTTCAGAAATCCTTCTGAACTTTATTTATACGATTGGTTGGACATGATTTATATCGGTGAAGTAGGCATCACGGAGTAATGCCTACTTGACGCTTGACGCTTTGTAGGTAGGTACTTCAAGGCCTATAATGGGTCCTGTCTGCCGATTAGATAGAGAGTATCTAAGACAGAATCCCACGTTTCCTTATACTGACCTGGTGGTCTGTTAAAAGATTTTTGTGGGGATAGGAACTATGAAGGAACATATATTGCACGGCTTGTTAAAATTAATTATTTCAATGTTTTTTCAACAATAATGTTTGTTCATGGTTTAGTCGAGCCAGACAACTCTGCTTTAGTTTTTGTTTTGGTTACTGAGCGCTGTCTAAATATCATGCAGGCAATGCGAGGAGAATTCTTAACACCGTCGCGTATAAGGACCTCGGGAAACGTCAAAAATGCTTTTCCAAATCTTTTGTAGGTTGATAGTTGATAGTTATATTTATGCTGAGTTTTTAATCGACATTTAAGTTAAGATAGGCAGGTTTCTTATTGTATAAAATTGCATATATAGCTATGTTTCTTCTGTTAGGAAATTTGGCTTCTCATGCGTGTTGCATTATCTCCCGCAAGTCAATACTTTTTGTCATCAAGCGCGTTACACATGTTCCAACTAACATTTCTGCTCACCCCCATTAAAGTAAGAAGCCAGCCCTACACCATATTTTATTACACATAACGGTGGCCTTGTTTTAAGTCCAAATTAATTCCAGGTACACCTATTACAGATGTCCTTCATATTTTCGTTAGCCGCGTGGTCGCCAAAGGTGATATTCGTAGCGAAACCTTCAACCTTCTTGGTACACTCAACTATGGCTGCTTCGTAATCATTACTTATATTATTGTTAATCAGATCTGTAACAGTTATTATAATTGCTGGTAATCTTGTCACCATATTTGTAACATCATAACTTTTTTTTTCAAATATTCGCCTCCGCCCTTAAAGCCATTTACAGACACTTTTGAACTGTCAAGGACTCGGTCAGTCAGAAAGATGAAGCTAGTTGCAAATTCCAAAGTGCAGTAGGTTCCTATAGAGAAGAACGGACAAAAAATTCCAAGGATTTTAACGCTTTTAATAACAGTAAAACTTCTATTGTATCTCATTTACCGCGTGTGACGTGAACCTGTTAAATAAGTATAGGGTGTCTCAGTAAGAGTGCACTTTTTCATTTAAAAATAAAAACAAGTATTTTATGACAGAGTTGTGATATTTTCATTGTATTGTAAAGAAGACATGTTCCGATTAATTATGGAATAAAATATCCGGCAAATGACCCCCACGGCTCCGATGACAGGCCATTACTCTTTTCTTGAAATTTTCCATAACTTTTGCACAGAGATGTGGCTGTATCTCACCGATGAAGCGTTGGATTTCCGATTTGAGCTCAGGAATTGTTTCGGGTTTATTCGCATAAACCCGAGATTTCACAAAACCCCAAAGAAAAAAATCGCACGGCGTTAAATCGCACGATCTTGGTGGTCAGTTGACATCAGAATTTCGTGAGATAATGTGTTCTGGAAATCGTTGCTGCAATAAGTCGATTGTTTCATGCGCTGTGTGGCAGGTTGCGCCGTCCTGCTGAAACCACATGTTGTCCAGATTCATGCCGTCCAGTTGAGGCCACAAGAAGTCCGTTATCATAACGGATTTATTCCGTTATTATAACTTTCCCCATTTTTGTAATGAGTTTTCACAATTATAACGCGTTGTTCTTTCGAAAAGCGCTCCATTTTTAATAATCGGAATAAACAGAGGTGACAGCTGTCAAATTTCAAAGTTGCCACTTGCCTGAAAAAAGAAATATTCCAATTTTAAAAAGTGCACTCTTATATAACACTCTTATATAGCACACCCTATATAAAATTTTGTATTATTTTATGAAAATCATCTTCACAGAACTACATTTGCGTAAATATTTAACTGTGCTGTGGTATTGATGTTTCAATTCAAAGTTATCAAAAAGATGTTAGGTTGCTGCTGCACTGTGACCAACTTTAAGCCATCTTTGACAATATGCTCCGCGAATAGTTTACAATTTCAAACTCTTATTGGTTTTAAATATTATTAATCCGAGAATTACAGAACAAACGATGATGCAATCTGAGGGCCAATTCTCGTAATTTTAAAAACAGTCACAGTCTGATCTCAGTCTCAATATTATGTCAAAAATACCTATAATTTTCCTACATTATTGACATTTGGTTGTCGCTGAGATGAGATGGCGACTAGATTTTGAACGTTTTTAGTTACGGGAATCGGGCTTCTGATGTAATCTAATGTAACTAGCCTGTATTGTCCCACTGCAGGGCAAAGGCCTCCCTTTTCCTTTTTCACACAATTCTGTCCTTTGCTACTACTACTGTTAGTACTTTCGGTAGGATTTAAGCTCGTGCCGCTATTTTTGCCTTGGCCGGCCGCGATGTCTTCGTGCGTTTAGTGGAACCCAATCGGTGGTTCTTTAGCCCATATCTCATCTGACATACAGCACACATGTCCGGCCCAGTCCCACTTAAAAATGCTAACCGAATTTAATTTTCTATTAAAAATATTGTGTTTTCTATTACATTAGTACCTACCTACAGTTAATGCATGCTTACTTTAAAGTTTTTTTTTTTTATTTTTTTTATTGACAGAGTTTACTTTTCTTGAGCCTTAATGTCCCTGCTGACAACAAAGAATTCAAAGTGGTCTCTGGTCAAAAAAGGTTGGTAATCACTGATCTAACTGGACGAAAACAAAACCGGAATCCACTTTTTATCCTTTACCTATAATCGTCCCGACCGATTTCGGTCACGGTGGCCAATCTCAACGGGGACTAGGCAGGTGCGCAGGATATATTATAGTGCACAAGTGTGCACGCAAACACAGTTGTACCCTCTGTTCCTTTACTCTCATAGTCCGATGGGACGGCAATCCGACACGACCGTGGAGAGATCAGGCGCAAGACCGTGCTTTTACGTGCTTTCCGAGGCACGTGGGTATCACACTTCCAAACTCCAGGCTGCTACCTATACAGGCTTATTTTAAACTGGCTAATTAAACTCCACAGACGCGATGGATATCGACATCTAAACATGATAACACAGAAAATAAATAAAGATGATTTATTTGTGGGGTCATTAACCGCAGTTATTTTGGTCACTTAAAATATCGGTTTAAAAAATCTGTTTTTTTTTTGCGTAAACTTCACAGACGTAGTGGGTATCGATATCTAAACACGATAAAATATAAGAAAACAGTTTTTCTCAACTCATAGTTCAAGTAACAACACTAATAGCGGTTGTTGACTTCCAAAAAAAAACCTCAAATATTTTTATTTTTTCTTTTATCGTGTTTAGATATCGATACTCATCGCGTCTGCGGAGTTTAGCTAGCCAAATTAAAATAACCCCGTATATTAAACATTGGTGCCGATTCTCTTGTACACCGAACTAAACTAACTAAACTATCACTAAAATTCCTTACTTTTGGTTATGAGAATCTTAAAGCTATTCTGCAAAAAATATCACTAAATTTAAAAATAATTTTGACAGAACTAAATCGAATTTGACAATCGCGACTTCACGTGGTAAGTAAGTACTTGTTTGCCCTACCACGTGATTTTTTTTTTTTGAGCCGGAGGCGCGCAGATGGAGCAGCCTCGACGTGTTTTATTTTTAATATTTTATATATTTTTGTACGGAAAATATGAACAATTATAATTACATGTTGAGTTTTACGGGTTAATGGGTTTATAAAGGGGTCGCAAATTTTCATTATTTTTGCGATAGGACACACCGCTTTCGAGATATAAGCAAAAGAAAAGAAAAAAAAAGCTACAGTACTGTTTTTGCACCTGAACTCGAGGTGTTGGTGTGAATTTTAGTTCACGTCAACTAATTTTATTCCACACCTTTTTAATCGCGATTAAAAATAGTCAGAATTAGATAGAAAATCTAAATTTTAGGTGAAAAACGTCAAATTCCGAATAGCAAAATTACCATTTTCACTAAACTAATAACTCAACTCAGTGCCATTTAGTGTTGTCAAACTAAATTGACTAAACTTTAGTCAATTGCAGAATAAGAAATCGTCGTTTGACAGGAATTAACTAAATTTTGGTGATTTTTAATCTAGTTTAGACGCATTTGTGACAAGAGAATCGGCACCAATAACCTCCTTGCTAATAGACGTATTATATCAGGTGAATAGTTACACACCGATTTCTCTCTTTCAGTCGTCAGTACTTTGACTTTCGAAAGAAGAAGACAAAGCGTTGTGTAACTATGTATATAGACGCTATACAACGTTTATTAGTAAGGAGGTAAATGTAGTAAAGGGTGCAATAGCGAAAGTACATACACAAGTACGACACGCCTGCAAGGGTACACATAAAACATTACAACGTTTCGTGACTTGCTCATTATAAATAGTTGTTGCTTGTTTTGTTCATTTGTTGCATTGCGTTTTACAATATATCTAATGTCTTTTAAAGCTGTTTTGTTTACAATATTGCGTTTCCATATTCCGAATCTATTCAATAACATCACGGCTGTATTCTCTTGTAAATCGACGCTATCCAAACTCCGGCGGAGTAATTGCGTAACACACAGTAGGAATCGGTTTCACTTTGACCGTTCAACAACATTCATTGCGTTATTTACGTTGTTGAGCAGACAAATTTTTCGAACATATTAATGAATGGATTAGCATGGATAGTGTGTTACGCAATTAGGGTGCAGGTTGGTACACAGAAGCTTTTAACACACTTTGCCGATTTAAATCACCCTTTACCTAAGAAGTAATATAAATTAAGCGCTAATTTAAATTCTCCTCGTTTTTCCGGAAACATAAAAAATGTAATAAAAAGTTGACACTGAAAAATTGACGATCGTTATTAACTAAGTTTATACTGAAATCGGTTAATGTTATTATACCTACGTAGTCAAGTCATTTTGGTCTGATTATGACATGAAATCACGCTTAGAATACAGAATGAATTTTAGAGATGGGGCTTCAGGGCCATATCCAAAAAGAGTCTGTGAATTCAATTCGATATAGTTAATTCTTATTATTATAGTCCTATCGACTCTTTAAAGTGCTCGTGTTTTGATGCTCATCTCGACCAAGTAAATGACGGTTCTTTCTTGACTATAATTATTATCACCAAATTTTAAAAATACTTGCGACCCGCTCTTTCTTTGCACGTATGCAATCTACTGATCTGGCGACTTGTCAAAACGTTGAGATTTCTGCGTTTAAGTATAATACCGGATATGTTCCAGATGTACCTTCCGGAATAAATTTTCTAAATTATAGTGAAAACCGCGTGAAAAACCGTTATGGAATTTAGAAGAATTAAGAGTTCACACTGATTAACACGAAAGCGAATTTGCATTGTATACTTTTCAATGCAATTTAGAATTGTCCCATTATTTTTGTTTTGGCCATATTAATATATAATTGTAATCAATTAAATACAAACACCAAATCTTTAACTTGTTTATTACACAATATACGTATACAGGATGGTCCAAATAGTGACGTCCAAAAGAAATTCCTCATACCCAGCGGTATTCGAAAATACCCCATGTATGTTCCGCGATTTTTTGTAGTTTTCGAGTTATTTAAAATTTGAGTCTCGCCCACTAAAAACTTAAATCCCTGCTATCGATACTTTTTTTTAGTAACTTGCAGGAATGTTAGGAAGTTTATTATTTTACGTATGAAAGTAATATTTAAGACAATTATGTCACAAAAAAAATCTGAAAAATACCCACTACAAAAAAAGATATGAAATTTTGAAGCTCCACCGGCAGAAACTCTTAAAAATTACGAAAAACAAATGACTGGAAAACTACAAAAAATCGTAGAACATACATTGGGTATTTTCGAATACCTCTGAGTATGAGAAACTCAGATTTTTCTGTTGGATGTCACTATTTGGACCATCCTGTATGTTTAACGTTAGACCTCAGTATACAACTTTCCAGAATCTTCCTCATTTCCAAAAAGTAAGAACATCCGCTGCCGCTGACACCGCCTGTATATTTGAAACATGGCAGATCCCGGCGATTAGGGTTGAATTTTTATTGAATAGCTTTCAATCACGTCATGTGCTCATCCATAGCCACTGGTTCAAAAACCTAAGTGGGTATCGTTTTCTTCTTTTTACCAAAAAATATCTTTACAATCGGAGATTTCGTTTTGTGCATTTTTCATAGATTTATAGTTGCACGATTGTCTTTGGTAATAAACAGTTGTCGTTTTGTCATTTTTTTTAAAGTAAAATCGGGTTCAATAACTCTATAAACTTCTTACATGTTTGTGTCGCAATTTTAATCTTCTTAGAACAATATCAATCTGCCTAGCCTTTTCCCAACTATGTTGGGGTCGGCTTCCAGTCTAACCGGATGCAGCTGAATACCAGTATTTTACATGGAGTGACTGCCTATTTGACCTCCACAACCCAGTAACTGCGTAATACGATACCCCTTGGTAAGACTGGTTGTCAGACTTTCGGGCTTCTGACGACCCGTAACGACTGTCAAAGATCTACGAATGACAGCCGGGACCAACGGCTTAACGTGCTTTCCGAGGCACGGAGGCGTCTCGGTATGTAAAGATGGTCAACCCATCCACGGACAACCCCGGCAAGCGTAGCTTAACCTGATGAATCGACCCGTGCGGCTGTTATTACTTAGCCACGAGCTCCTCAGCTTTAATCTTCTTAGAACATGTACAGATAAAGCCACATGTACAGATAATAATATTTGGTTTAACACTACATCTATTCCATCTTTTTACTTGTCACTGATTAGTGTTCATTTCATCCTAAAAGGTAACGTGAATTTTATTGTTGTTTGCCGTATCTATTATGTAAACAAACAGACTCCTGCGATCTATCTTAGATCGCTTGTTTGGTAAGAATACAATCACATATAATATCAATACAATTCCCTGAAAAATATTGGAACATTAGCGAGGGGACCCCTGTCCTAATTCTCAAATATTTTGATGTTCCAAAGCTAATATACGAGTACTTAAATAGATCGTGTGTATATTACAGTTCAGGGGAGGTTCACGTTGAATTTTTGTGTTGATTCCTGTGGAGGGTCGGTCTGTCTGTTCGATATCTTGGCAACGGATCGCGTGCCTGTCTGTCGCTCAACGAGACATCTTTCTACGTTTTTACTGCCTCTACATGGGATGCCGAACAGCCGGATCGATCAGAACTATCGCCATATATGATTTGTTTTGCTATTCGCGTGAGATAGTCCGCTTTCCATTTTGAATTCTTGTCTCTGTGAGCATAAATCAATATTCGGTTGGTTGTGCTTTATGCGACAGTGACTTCCTAGACGATGTGCATGTTTTGGGATTTTGAAGGTCTTTCTAAGCATGTTTCCCATGCGAGATATTTCCACAGTGACATAAACTTCTGCGCTACATTAATTTTAAATCGAAAATTGTCGCGATTCGTATTTTTGAAACAGATTTTTACAATTTCATCATTTTCTAACGACAAGACAACTATTTTTACCTGCCTAATTGCTGATAGGAATATGAATTTAGTCCATATTTTTTAAAAAAGGCGACATATCGAGAGTATAGTACTCTCACACGCTGAAGCGTTGTGAGGCGTGTAAAAACTAAAACTAAACGTAAACCGGTAAATATGCCTAGTGCAGTAAAGTAGCAGTAAGGTAGCAAAAATAATTAAAGTTTCAAAACAACTACATTTACTTGTTTTTTTTTAATAGGGACTAAATTTATATTCCTTCAATAAAATATCATCAAAATTATGCCCAAAAGTTCGACCCTACAATTTCTTCGCTATGTTTTAAAAGTAAACCAAACTGTAAGTATTAACAATAACACAAATGAAATCTCTGATTCGACTGAATATTGTACTGTTGTAGTGGTCGAAACTTTGATCTATTCGTTGTTAAGGGAATATGCTAAGGTAGCCTGGGAAATTCATTTTTTGTTACGTTTTTTGCAATGTGCACGACAGTGTCAGGTTGTATGTTGATTAAAATATGATTCACGAACGTGACAAATATGTATTTATAAAATTATAATCATTTGAATCAGTTATCTTTCTTTATTTCAATACAACTCCTTAAGTTAGAAATGGCCTCAAATGTCATGATTACATTAAAAATAGTCATTCAAGAAAGTAATAAGAACGTAGAGAGTGTATTGAAGAATTTGAATTTTTCGGGCTATACCTACTGGCGGTTTCGCCTTAAGCGAATGTTGGACGCACGGTACTTCTTGGATGTGAGTGAGTCATTAGTCTACTGACAGAGGCTGAATACCCTAAATAACCAAAATAATGTAAAGCAGGAATAGGCTTTACACCACACTTGCACCACAAATCGTTAAATGCATAGAGCGATTAACAAATTTAAACCATCGTTCTAAGAGTATTTCTGTCAAAAGTTTGAAGATAGATAGATTTATTTATTTGCATAGAATGTAGATAATCAATACAATTAGGTGTTACAATGTTTTGAATCCTTATACATTCTGCCTCATGGCATGCAAAACATTTTATTAACTTATACTACAATTATTCTATTTATTATTTAGATGACAGACAGAATAATGTTTTATAAATAATTACGTTTAACATAGAATGCATTCAGTCATTTGTGGTGCGGATGGGCCTAAGAAAGTGCTTTATATTGTTTTGGAAATTCCTTTCCACAAATAGGTTACATAGTTTGAAAAACATTGGTTACAAACCATTCAAGTGTGGAAATTACAAGATATTCTATTTTTGGCGCCGCGTTTACGATATGGCCGCATGCTACATAAGTAGTGGTGGTCAATTAAAGGCTAAATCTTAATAGAGCGGTGGCTTGGCGTGTTCTAAGTATGCCAGACGGCGCGCCGCGCCATTGCTGATGGATTCAACGGAAAATCGTTACAGGACTCTATTAAAACTGAAGATAACATGTTGATTTGTACATATGAGTAGAAAGTCGTTAAGTTGAAATGCTGTATCGCCCATTATTTTTGTAGAACTGGTGTCGCACTTTAGTTTTCTGTAAAAGAGGATACATTAATTAAAATGTTCATACAGCAGAGTTTCACACAAGGTACTACAATTATTTTAAGCTTTTCGCTTTAAAATATTATCACTTTAGCACATAGCTAAATGGTTAATGGTTGGTTGGTTTAAACAACTGTGAACAGAATATGAAACTGTTTCACCCAGATAAAGTAATAATAAATGAAAAGTGAGGTAGTTTTCTTCCATGTCAATACTAAGTCCAGAATGAATAATGTTAGTCTCCAACATTCTATAAATATCAAGACTTTGTCGTCTCCACAACTGTCGAGGAGCTATCAGTAATTCGTAACCTAAGGCGGCGAACCAAACGACCCCTATTTCCGCCTAAAGGCGATATTTTCACCTCCCGGCCTACATTTAAGGTGTAAATCGAATATAAGCCGCCAACTGACCATTTCTGTGTCAAGGGTAAAAGCTAGGAGTTTTGCGTGTTTGCCTGCCCGTTACTCGGTAATCGATGGGAGATTTTCGACCTTGGGTCCACCACATCCTTGGCTACTGCTGACCTGTCTAATATTTAAGGCCACTGTTATTCGAATGCCGTTTGGTGGAATGAGGGAAGTTGAAGACTCGTAAAAATACTGGAATTCTTGTGTTTTACTACATTACTTTTGTGTTTCGGGTCGGCGAGTTTCTCCATTTTAGTTGGGCTATGCGGCTTGCGGCACTGTTTTAATTGGGAAGTATGTAACACAATTGTTAGTACGTTTACCTGTTAAGAAACTTCACTAGATTGAAAATTCCCAGTAGTTCATGCTAAGTGAATTATGTCGTATGTAGAGTGTTAGTCGTTAGGTGTATTCGTTTACATCTGACTAATAACAGGTTTTAGCGTTTGATATTGAACAGTAAACACATATGTATATGTTAGATAGGTATTGTATACTTTTTATTACTCCAGTTTTGGAATAACAGCCAACTTTATGGTGTATCGATTTAAAAGAACATTTTTATTACATTTTTACAGCATTCTCAAAAACAGTGCACGGAATACATATCTACTGACTGAAAGCGAGCATTAAAATTTTTATTTATGAACCGCAAATTGCAAGAACGTGTATAAGAATATCTGAAGGGGCATGGGTAAGGATGTATACAAATTAATAGTAGGTAGGTAACCCTAGGCTAGGCTGGAACAGTTAGACCAGATGCTGCACAGTCTAAATGGAGCCTCTCGTCGGGTTGGCCTCGGCATGAATTTGGACAAGGCGAAAGTCATGTACAATTCACACGTCTTGGCGAGACCAATCCGCATCGAAGGGTCGCATCTCGAAGTTGTGAAGGAGTATGTCTATTTAGGGCAAGTCATCCAGCTCGGTAAACACAACTTTGAGAAAGAAGCCGACAGACGGATCCAGTTGGGTTGGGCAGCGTTTGGAAAACTTCGTCAAGTCTTCTCGTCACCTATCCCGCAATATTTGAAGACTAAGATCTTCAACCAGTGCGTCCTGCCCGTTATGACATACGGTCCCGAAACGTGGACACTGACAGTTGGGCTGGTCCACAAATTCAAGGTCGCTCAGCGCGCTATGGAGCGGGCTATGCTTGAAGTTTCTTTGATGGATAAAATTAGGAATGAAATTATCCGGAAAAGAACCGGAGTATCCGACATAGACACATCCTTTTTTTCCTGTTAACCTATGTTGTCCCACTGCTGGACAAAGGTCTCTCCTATATTTTTCCAATTTTCGTTATGCTGTGCCTTCTGCGTCCAATCGGTTATGAACGAGTCCAATTCGTCACGCTAGCGTTTCCTGCCACGGTGACGACGCCCGTCTTCAGACACCCACTGTGTGACGATCCTCGCCCATCTGTCTGAGTGCATCCTATAGGTGTGACCCACCCAGTCCCATTTCAACCTCGCAGACTTATAGCTAACATCGGTGATACCTGTCTTGGAGCGTAGTATGGTGTTACGAATTTGGTATATCGTGCTTCAAATTGAAGACATTTTCTTCTAAACATAAGCAAAAAAACTTTACCTACTTACTTTTTTTGATTTCCCGCTTGGAATTCCACCGTCTCTTTAATGGTAGCTTTAATACTAGAATCATGAATTATTTACGTTGGCTGACTCGATAAAATTGCCGTACTTAATTCAAGTTGGTTAGTCTTAAATTTTCGATACTTTTTTATCAGATGTAGAGTCGCGAGCAAAAATATATACCTACCTACACTTAGCGACATTCAATAGTCATTTCGTCTTCGATCACAATTCTGAGTACAGATACTTGGGTATCCACAATAATTATAATTTACATATTTATGCTTCGTAAATATTTCACAGTTGGAAAAGACACGTTAGAAGATGACCGTTTATGAGTTTCGCAAATACTTGAGTTTTGAGCCAAAAAAGCGGTACCGTTATTAACAATATGACGGTTGGTGTTTGTCATCCCAGCATGCAGTGTCAGAAAACGCTATCCAGGTATATGGACGGCTGTTATTTCATTTTGCAGCATTGTAAGACGGCGCCGCTTTCATAGGAAACCTAAGCTTAGGTGTGTACATATTTTTGCTCGTGAGTGTACTAAGTAAGTATGTACCTATGGTGTGCTGTGGAGGTCACGGTAGCCTGCAACTAATGAATATTAAGTACTTCCCTGCGGCGATTAATTAGTGGTGCTAGCAAGACTGTGCTGCTTGTGCCATTTATATTCGTTGACGTCCCGTTGACGTGGTGGTGGACAGTGTTGGGAAATTTAAAGCACTCGCATTAAATGAAAAAAAAGAAGATTAAGCTACTCTTCTGTGAAAGGTTAGCTAATAATTTGATGATCCCAGTCTATATTACAATGTCTTACTACTATTAAGATATTATTCAAAAATATTGATCGAGGTCGCAGGTTCGAACCTAGACAGGTGCTTTACTTTTTTTTCTTTGTGTAAATAATTTCATCACCATTTCTCTCAAAACGGTTAAGGAAAACATCGTGAGGAAACCGGCATGTCCTAGAACCAAAAATTCGAAGACATGTGACATCTACCAACCCGCACTGGGCCCGCGTGGTAGATTACGGCCCACTCCCTCTCATCGAGAGGAGGCCTGTGTCCCAGCAGTGGGAACATTATAGGCTGATTATGCTATTTGTCTGAACGTTTTTAGTGTTACAAAAGTACCTAAAATCAATATTTATGAGTAAACGAATATTGGTTTATTATTAGCAGTATTGTTTACATATATGTTAATATAAACCTACATTATAACAAACAATAAATTCGTTTATAAAAAACGCGACTGTCTATAGGTGCCTAATTCCTACTGTTTTGAACACAATAGTTAAGCCAACCTAGTCGTTAATTAAAGTATATACAAATACTAAACTTTCAGACTGTTGTTCAGCTAAAACCCAACCACGGCCGTGACCTAAAATGATTGAAATATCCGAAATAAATACGTTTTAAACTTGTTCCACAATTTTATTATTTATTGTCAGTCAGTTAAGTATACTTTTTGTTTGCAAACCAGCCGTGCACAACGATGATAGTTCTGTACTTCTTTATGTAACCACTGAAGCCTTGTCTGGTCTCACGTAAACGAATCTAATGGAAAACTGCCAAGTCCTCAGCTTAGATAATATTTATTTACATGATTTATTGGGTTATGGCGTACTAAGGTAAATGGCGGATGCTCTATTTATCAACAAGTTTAATTTAGTACCGAATGAGATATTGATTTCAAGGTCCTGAGGTACCTAACACAAGTATTGGAGCAAGGATGGAAGCTTTCATCAATGAGACAAAAGTCAATATAAAATTCTTATAATAAATGTAGGGAACATCTTTATGGGAGTCCTTCGCTTTGGGGCTGGAGGAGTCTGTGTCATAAGACCCAATATTTTTCCAGAGATAATGTTTGAAGATATCCAGTATAATGTTTAAGTAGGAACAACTGTCATTTTAGGGGCCCTAAATACCTGCAATTTATCAGAGCCTTGAGACGACTGTAACAAGTATTCATATTCATATTAATTTATTGCGTTCCGTAATGTACATAAAAGATGTTATTTAAGGTACAAAATATGGTCCCTGTTAGGACACAGCAACATGATAAAAATTTAATAAAATTAAAACTAATACTAATAACAAAAAAACAAAATGTCATGTTTACCGCAAATAAACGTATTTTCTTTCTTTTCTTTTTCTTTCTTTCTTTTCTTTCAAAATCTACTCTATTAATATCATACATTTTACAATTTCACACAATCATGCCGCAAATTCTTCAGTTTGAACCACGTGCACTCTGTTGAACCTGTTTTTACGTACTCCTCCTCAGTTTCACCTCCGAAATGTAAATGAATGTGTTCCAAATTCCATGTTTTTGGACAACTCGTTATAATAATACGTTTCCAGCTATTATTAAATTAATGCACTATGCTAATAGTAGGAAAATTGGTGAATGGAATTAGAATACAAAGAAGTAACCTACTTCCATATAAAAGAAGAGGTTATTCAATTACAATTTCATTGCAAAAATAGGTGATGGGTTTTTTTTTACTTTGGAAAGTCCCAAGGTCTTCGTGCCGAGGACCTGGTGTAATTTACAAAGCAACAATCAAATCAAAAGTTAGTTGTGTTTCAAAGAAAACAATCATGGCGAAAGTCATGCGTAATAATTTTATGTTATTTGTATGAGTTGGCGATTTTTTTAATTGTGGAAAGTTAGTCTGGAAAAGTAAGGCTGCAGACTAGTAGTCAAGTCAACTATGACTAATACCTGGTGGAAAAAAGTGTTATTACGTTCTTTGCCATTATTTCACATTTAGTGACAAATCGACGACAGTCATGAGTATTTTCCAATTTTTCACCAACATATCAGAACATCATTGGCATTTAACGCACTCTGCACTGACACCACTTTACACCCACGACCTGCACTCAAGCACTCGTTGTCAGACATTGTTAGTCGATCAGTATTTTCCTAAACCTCATCCTAGTTTAGCACATAGGTTTTCTCATTCCGTAAAACAAACTAGCCACGAGGAAGGCGGCAACAGTTAGGTACTTTTCAAAAGAAATAGGAAAAGTCAGACAGTTTCCATCATAAAGTCACGTGATATAACAATATCAATCCGATATTATTGGTTCATTCAATAGTATTTTACTTATAATATTATTGGGTTCATTGACTTTTCTGTGCGTTAATGGTAGATTGTCAGCCATTCTTTGAAGAAAAATAAGTCTGTCTGTCCGCATGCTTTGATTTTTTTTTGTAGTTATAGGGTTCTGTACCCGAAGAGTCCAAACGGAGCCCTAATGCTGTCACTCACGGGTCCGTCTGTCCATCGTCTATTACACAGGTTTCACAGCCAAATGGTCGGAGCTTCAGTCTTCAAATTTTCACAGTATAAGCATGTTATTAACCCAAAGCCATACAAATTGTCAAAAAATAATTTTATATATTTTTAAGGGGGGCTCCCATACAGCTAAAGGGAACACGAAAAAAATGTTGACCTACCCCATCGAGTGGAGTATCGTTGTTTAGAACTCGTTGAGTAAATAAATATTGCATTTTTGTTTTAAAAAATACTGGGAAAAAAGAGAAATGAGAAGCCTACAAAGTCAGCTTTTTTTTACAAAATTTTGTTCCGAAGAATTTTTTTACTTCCCAGTGACCGTGAAAGGTGATAATGTTTATTATTACGTATATTTTACTAGCAAATACCAGTATATTGATAATCAGAGTTTTTCTTTGAAATTCCTTTGTACTGAACCCTAAATGTGCGACGTCCGACACGCACTTGGCTGGTTTTTTTATTTACTTTTATCCTCTTTTTTAGAAACGAACTAACGAACAGACATAAAGATATACATTGCGTTTTATAATAGGTATGTAGGGATGGAGCCGGCTTTATAGAAATAAAGCGTAAGTGCATATCATAGAAGCATATCGTTTTTTTTATCAAATTTTAAATAAGTTATTTTTAAGGAGGAGCTCGTGACTAAGTAATAACAGCCGAACGGGTCGATCCATCAGGTTAAGCTACGCTTGCCGGGGTTGTCCGTGGATGGGTGACCATCTTTACATACCGACACTCCTCCGTGCCTCGGAAAGCACGTTAAGCCGTTGGTCCCGGCTGTCATTCGTAGATCTTTGACAGTCGTTACGGGTCGTCAGAAGCCCGAAAGTCTGACAACCAGTCTTACCAAGGGGTAGCGTATTACCCAGTTACTGGGTTGTGGAGGTCAAATAGGCAGTCGCTCCATGTAAAATACTGGTATTCAGCTGCATCCGGTTAGACTGGAAGCCGACCCCAACATAGTTGGGAAAAGGCTAGGCAGATTGAAATAAGTTATTTTTAAATTCTCTTTTGGAGCTGTAAACTCAGCGATTCACGTCAATAATGCGACCAATAATTACATTGTCGTCTTTTAACCATCACATAAGCTAGCCGTTAGCTGTTATAAATTATGGCAATACACATACACACACATACATATACATACATATACATAGCCCTGTAGAGTAGGTGTGGCCCCAGCTTAACTATAGGTCATATCTAGCCGTAGCCTATATGCATTAGACCGGCGAATTTTTCAATTATGTGAAAGTTATGGAACTGACTAAGCAAGTCAAGGACTTCACAAGGGCGGGCGAGACAGCAAGTGACGTCACTAGTTTCAAACTTGTTGGAAAAATAGTAAACTTCGATGTACTGTGACTTTATCCAAATTAGACTAGACTTTGTTCCTACCTAAGTATTTTTAAGATTGAATTATTTTGGTAAAAACCGACCAGAATGTTACTGTCGAAATGTGTCGTCCAACTTGGTAAAAAATTACAAGGAAATAAGAATAAAATTAAATTTCTTCACGCGACCAGAGGGCTGGCCAATGTTTGGGTCAAAGAATCAGCATTGCCATCGAACGTGGCAACGCTGCCAGCCTTTTGGGCACTTTTCCCACTGACAGTGATGCGGACGAATTTTTTGGTGCCCACAGCCTAATGAGCTTTCCCCTTTTTTTTGTTTCTACCGAACCCTTATAGGATCACTTCCTAAAATTCGCGTCCTAGTTATTACCCGAAAAAGTAATTTCCACCTGATCTGTCTTTACAGGTTGAAATACCTTTTTAAGACAATCTTTTTTTAATTAAGTACTTAGTTAAATAAAATGAACCATGTTGCTTTGCTTCTCATCTGGCTTTTCGCCTTCAATTCAATACACCTTGTAAAGTTTCAAACAAGAAGTGCTAAAATCATAGAGAATTCACTAAACTTGTTGCAAACGAGGCTTCAAATGTGGATGTTGTCACGTCGTTGATGTCTTTCTGACCAGCGAAGTGACGGATCGATGAGTTGCGGAGAGAATGTGTGACGGATCGATGAGTTGCGGAGAGAATGTGTGACTGTCAGCCGCGCGTCGAACGTAATTAACGTTAGCTTATTTTTCTACTAGGTGTTAATTTCTTTTTGTGGGAGTTTTAATATGGTTTTCAGCTACCCATGTAACATATATGTAGGTAGGTGATTTTGTTATATATTTGCTTAAACCATACTTGCTTAAAATTGTTATAGTGCCTGGAAATGACAATAACTCAAGTCATTTTTCAAACGGTTGCTTCACCTTATAGAGCTGGGGTTGATTTCTTGGCTGGTTGGATTAATATTATATTCAATCACCCATGTAATGTATGTATCTACTTACATTGTAAATATGCTTTTGTGTTATACTAGCTTAAAATATAATTGTGGCGGGAAGGGATTCAAAACACAATCCCTTGATTGTGTTTTGAGGTGCGGGTAGGTAAGGAGGTTCGGTAAGGTAGGCAAGGAGGCGCGGTAGGGTAGGCAAGGAGGCGCGGTAGGGTAGGCAAGGAAGCGCGGTAGGGTAGGCAAGGAGACGCGGTAGGGTAGGCAAGGAAGCGCGGTAGGGTAGGCAAGGAGACGCGGTAGGGTAGGCAAGGAGGCGCGGTAGGGTAGGCAAGGAGGAGCGGTAGGGTAGGCAAGGAGGAGCGGTAGGGTAGGCAAGGAGGCGCGGTAGGGTAGCCAAGGAGGAGCGGTAGGGTAGCCAAGGAGGAGCGGTAGGGTAGACAAGGAGGAGCGGTAGGGTAGGCAAGGAGGCGCGGTAGCGTAGGCAAGGAGGCGCGGTAGGGTAGGCAAGGAGGAGCGGTAGGGTAGCCAAGGAGGAGCGGTAGGGTAGGCAAGGAGGTGCGGTAGGGTAGGGAAGCAGGCGCGGTAGGGTAGGGAAGGAAGCGCGGTAGGGTAGGTAAGGAGGCGCGGTAGGGTAGGTAAGGAGGCGCGGTAGGGTAGGTAAGGAGGCGCGGGTGAAACTTGATTTTTTTCTGAGTTGATACTCCCTCTTAATGATACGTCAGACTTACTCAACCCAACTTGAGGATTTGCGAGACATGCGACCTAGATTATACTATAAGTACTACTAATAAATTAGTCTTCTCAAGTATATTCGGCTATCCTACTGTTCTAAAAGAGTGCAGTAGAAATTGTAATGTCGAGTTCTGTGTTTCTGGATTTATAAGTCCTGATATTTCAGGAAGTCCTGAAATATGTGATAATTGTTCTGTATTTCTGGATTTATAAGTCCTGATATTTCAGGAAGTCCTGAAATATGTGATAATTGTTCTGTGTTTCTGGATTTATAAGTATAAATCCAGAAACACAGAACAATTATGACAATTATGTGCAGTTATTACTGCACATAATTTATGTAAAACATATGTAAAACTTTGACTTACAAAGACGTTTCGTTTAGCAATATTTGAAATACCAATTAATTGTTAAACTATTGTAAAAGTCGGTGGAAAATATCAGTTTCTGAAGAGATTTTCCAAACAGTTGCTACCCCTTATAAAGCCGGGGTTGGTTTCTATGGCTGGGTGCTTTCTTCAACATTGCATTCAGCCATCCATGTAATCTAGTTCTTATATTAGCATATTAAATAATGAGTTAACTAATATTTAAGTCGCTAGAAAGTGACAAATTCAAGTGATTTTTCAAATGGTTTAACGCCTTACAAAACCGGGATTTTTCAATAGTGTTGGTAATATACCTACGGTTGATGCGTTTGACTCTTTAACGAAAAGTTGACCTTGAAAAACTTTGTAAAATATTCCATTGAACGTCGCGAGGAATAGCAGTACAACCATAATATATTTCAAGAGCATTCTATTATATACTACATCGAAGATTAGTTTGATAGTTACTGCTATACCTACCTACAAGAGCATTCTATTATATACTACATCGAAGATTAGTTTGATAGTTACTGCTATACCTACCTACAAGAGCATTCTATTATATACTACATCGAAGATTAGTTTGATAGTTACTGCTATACCTACCTACAAGAGCATTCTATTATATACTACATCGAAGATTAGTTTGATAGTTACTGCTATACCTACCTACAAGAGCATTCTATTATATACTACATCGAAGATTAGTTTGATAGTTACTGCTATACCTACCTACAAGAGCATTCTATTATATACTACATCGAAGATTAGTTTGATAGTTACTGCTATACCTACCTACAAGAGCATTCTATTATATACTACATCGAAGATTAGTTTGATAGTTACTGCTATACCTACCTACAAGAGCATTCTATTATATACTACATCGAAGATTAGTTTGATAGTTACTGCTATACCTACCTACAAGAGCATTCTATTATATACTACATCGAAGATTAGTTTGATAGTTACTGCTATACCTACCTACAAGAGCATTCTATTATATACTACATCGAAGATTAGTTTGATAGTTACTGCTATACCTACCTACAAGAGCATTCTATTATATACTACATCGAAGATTAGTTTGATAGTTACTGCTATACCTACCTACAAGAGCATTCTATTATATACTACATCGAAGATTAGTTTGATAGTTACTGCTATACCTACCTACAAGAGCATTCTATTATATACTACATCGAAGATTAGTTTGATAGTTACTGCTATACCTACCTACAAGAGCATTCTATTATATACTACATCGAAGATTAGTTTGATAGTTACTGCTATACCTACCTACAAGAGCATTCTATTATATACTACATCGAAGATTAGTTTGATAGTTACTGCTATACCTACCTACAAGAGCATTCTATTATATACTACATCGAAGATTAGTTTGATAGTTACTGCTATACCTACCTACAAGAGCATTCTATTATATACTACATCGAAGATTAGTTTGATAGTTACTGCTATACCTACCTACAAGAGCATTCTATTATATACTACATCGAAGATTAGTTTGATAGTTACTGCTATACCTACCTACAAGAGCATTCTATTATATACTACATCGAAGATTAGTTTGATAGTTACTGCTATACCTACCTACAAGAGCATTCTATTATATACTACATCGAAGATTAGTTTGATAGTTACTGCTATACCTACCTACAAGAGCATTCTATTATATACTACATCGAAGATTAGTTTGATAGTTACTGCTATACCTACCTACAAGAGCATTCTATTATATACTACATCGAAGATTAGTTTGATAGTTACTGCTATACCTACCTACAAGAGCATTCTATTATATACTACATCGAAGATTAGTTTGATAGTTACTGCTATACCTACCTACAAGAGCATTCTATTATATACTACATCGAAGATTAGTTTGATAGTTACTGCTATACCTACCTACAAGAGCATTCTATTATATACTACATCGAAGATTAGTTTGATAGTTACTGCTATACCTACCTACAAGAGCATTCTATTATATACTACATCGAAGATTAGTTTGATAGTTACTGCTATACCTACCTACAAGAGCATTCTATTATATACTACATCGAAGATTAGTTTGATAGTTACTGCTATACCTACCTACAAGAGCATTCTATTATATACTACATCGAAGATTAGTTTGATAGTTACTGCTATACCTACCTACAAGAGCATTCTATTATATACTACATCGAAGATTAGTTTGATAGTTACTGCTATACCTACCTACAAGAGCATTCTATTATATACTACATCGAAGATTAGTTTGATAGTTACTGCTATACCTACCTACAAGAGCATTCTATTATATACTACATCGAAGATTAGTTTGATAGTTACTGCTATACCTACCTACAAGAGCATTCTATTATATACTACATCGAAGATTAGTTTGATAGTTACTGCTATACCTACCTACAAGAGCATTCTATTATATACTACATCGAAGATTAGTTTGATAGTTACTGCTATACCTACCTACAAGAGCATTCTATTATATACTACATCGAAGATTAGTTTGATAGTTACTGCTATACCTACCTACAAGAGCATTCTATTATATACTACATCGAAGATTAGTTTGATAGTTACTGCTATACCTACCTACAAGAGCATTCTATTATATACTACATCGAAGATTAGTTTGATAGTTACTGCTATACCTACCTACAAGAGCATTCTATTATATACTACATCGAAGATTAGTTTGATAGTTACTGCTATACCTACCTACAAGAGCATTCTATTATATACTACATCGAAGATTAGTTTGATAGTTACTGCTATACCTACCTACAAGAGCATTCTATTATATACTACATCGAAGATTAGTTTGATAGTTACTGCTATACCTACCTACAAGAGCATTCTATTATATACTACATCGAAGATTAGTTTGATAGTTACTGCTATACCTACCTACAAGAGCATTCTATTATATACTACATCGAAGATTAGTTTGATAGTTACTGCTATACCTACCTACAAGAGCATTCTATTATATACTACATCGAAGATTAGTTTGATAGTTACTGCTATACCTACCTACAAGAGCATTCTATTATATACTACATCGAAGATTAGTTTGATAGTTACTGCTATACCTACCTACAAGAGCATTCTATTATATACTACATCGAAGATTAGTTTGATAGTTACTGCTATACCTACCTACAAGAGCATTCTATTATATACTACATCGAAGATTAGTTTGATAGTTACTGCTATACCTACCTACAAGAGCATTCTATTATATACTACATCGAAGATTAGTTTGATAGTTACTGCTATACCTACCTACAAGAGCATTCTATTATATACTACATCGAAGATTAGTTTGATAGTTACTGCTATACCTACCTACAAGAGCATTCTATTATATACTACATCGAAGATTAGTTTGATAGTTACTGCTATACCTACCTACAAGAGCATTCTATTATATACTACATCGAAGATTAGTTTGATAGTTACTGCTATACCTACCTACAAGAGCATTCTATTATATACTACATCGAAGATTAGTTTGATAGTTACTGCTATACCTACCTACAAGAGCATTCTATTATATACTACATCGAAGATTAGTTTGATAGTTACTGCTATACCTACCTACAAGAGCATTCTATTATATACTACATCGAAGATTAGTTTGATAGTTACTGCTATACCTACCTACAAGAGCATTCTATTATATACTACATCGAAGATTAGTTTGATAGTTACTGCTATACCTACCTACAAGAGCATTCTATTATATACTACATCGAAGATTAGTTTGATAGTTACTGCTATACCTACCTACAAGAGCATTCTATTATATACTACATCGAAGATTAGTTTGATAGTTACTGCTATACCTACCTACAAGAGCATTCTATTATATACTACATCGAAGATTAGTTTGATAGTTACTGCTATACCTACCTACAAGAGCATTCTATTATATACTACATCGAAGATTAGTTTGATAGTTACTGCTATACCTACCTACAAGAGCATTCTATTATATACTACATCGAAGATTAGTTTGATAGTTACTGCTATACCTACCTACAAGAGCATTCTATTATATACTACATCGAAGATTAGTTTGATAGTTACTGCTATACCTACCTACAAGAGCATTCTATTATATACTACATCGAAGATTAGTTTGATAGTTACTGCTATACCTACCTACAAGAGCATTCTATTATATACTACATCGAAGATTAGTTTGATAGTTACTGCTATACCTACCTACAAGAGCATTCTATTATATACTACATCGAAGATTAGTTTGATAGTTACTGCTATACCTACCTACAAGAGCATTCTATTATATACTACATCGAAGATTAGTTTGATAGTTACTGCTATACCTACCTACAAGAGCATTCTATTATATACTACATCGAAGATTAGTTTGATAGTTACTGCTATACCTACCTACAAGAGCATTCTATTATATACTACATCGAAGATTAGTTTGATAGTTACTGCTATACCTACCTACAAGAGCATTCTATTATATACTACATCGAAGATTAGTTTGATAGTTACTGCTATACCTACCTACAAGAGCATTCTATTATATACTACATCGAAGATTAGTTTGATAGTTACTGCTATACCTACCTACAAGAGCATTCTATTATATACTACATCGAAGATTAGTTTGATAGTTACTGCTATACCTACCTACAAAAGATCTACTTTCACATTAATTTAGTTTCGACCATTGACCCTGAATATTACAAACCAACCCCCACAAAGTGACACATCATCGTTCGGACTAATTTTTATGGTCAAACAGTCCCATACAATTACACAGGGCTTAGTCACAGCGTGCGTGGCACCACCAAGCCGGCCACAAACGTACCACCGGATGTGAGCAAGCAGGTTAGCATGATGAGTATTAATCGACTGAAAGCCTTCAATCACCGGATATTGCAAACTGCAGGAAGTTCCTATGAAAAGCGAATCGACCTGAATTTCAGGATATCAGGAAATTGGATTGCTACTGATTGATGTTTATCGTAACTTTTTGCGACGATAGTTGACCTGGTAGTAGAATATTTACAGAATAGGTTTATGGGACACGGAAATTTCACTCTTTTGTTATGAAATAGGCATCTAAGGAATTTCTTTCAGTAAAATCTAGGTGTTAATAATAATAAAATAGTGCTTCGTAAACAGAATTTATTTTAAGTAGGTACCTACTTTAGGTGGTGCGCAGACCTAAGTGGGGTCTGTATACAGAGTATCGCTCTATTTATTATAAAATTATGGTATGTGTTATAGAAATGGAATTTCGAAATTATAGTACATCACTACTATTTTCATACTTCAGACTGCCTCGTTGGTCTGGTGGTCGCAATCGCTACTGTTGAGCATAAGGTCCTGGGTTCGATTCCCGGGTCGGGCAAAGTATTATTGGGTTATTCCATCTGTAATTTCTTAGTAGCAGCCCGGAGTCTGGATTTGTGCCCGGCATACTTACACATAACTGAACATAACTAACACTTAACATAACTGGCGAAATGTGGGAATACGTGCACCTCTGCCTAACCCTTCTGGGAATATAGACGTGATGTTATAAATGATAAATGATTTTATTTCTGTAAGTAGGTTTATACAAACACTTTTACTTGTCAAACATTTTTTTTTAAACTAGAAGAGGCCGGCGTTTCCTATCTGACTACTCTGAGAAGAAAGGCCGAAACAAACTCAGAGGCCACAGTCTCTTTTAAAGTCCAGACATAATCTTGGTCAAATCATGTGAAGACCATGTAGGTTGGTGTCTGAAATGGTCTTTTGAGGAAAGAACCACACAGATTGAGTGGACCTGTCCAGTCAGTGCAAGCATCTGTCAGTAATCGTACAGCTCAACTTAAAAGTTAAGGAGCTCAACGATTCGACGAACAATACCAAAGAAAGGACATTTGGGTAGGCCGCATAATTTACTCAAACTGGCAGACTATGATTAAAGCTGAGAGAAAAAAAAACAAGGACCCACATAGTCATCACATTCACAGTAATTAAAATAATATAACATTTTCATGTCATTGTACGAGTATATATAAAATTCATCAATGTCAATATATGTATGTTATGTTATATTCATACTTTCTCCAAAACATAGGTAATTACATCGTAAAATGTTAACAACGAACCCTTTTAATGTCCAGTACTTAATAGATCAGCGGAGTAATGTAGACATTACAGTATGGTGACGTCATCACAAAGTTTTGCGTGTTTTCCGAATCATAGGCTGAAAGTTATCCGTTCATAAAGCAATAAATTAGTATAGAGTACACGACCAAATCCGAATAGAAATCGGAAAGAGTGAAAACGATCTTTAAAACAAATATTCAGGAATATATAATAAGGCAACTATTACGGAGGAGTTCTAGAATGATTTTTGGGTTAATTTACAAATTTACAGGGTGTAAGGGACAGCCCTCCGCAGACTGATGGGGTGAATTCAGTATATCATACTAAGATGACCGGTACAAGAAATTATTTCAGGAACGTTATGGGAATCCTATAAATCTGATTTGTTTTATTACCTCACACGCAATGTATCGTTACCGTGGCAAAACGCGAACGGCAGCGCAGCGAGCCTTCGGCCGCCAAGTATTTCAACATCCATTGCTGATTTTTTGATTTTAGCTGTTTTATTTACATAAATAGAGTGCTGCGTACAGAGAATGTAATTTAACATTGAAATATAAAGGAAATAGTAACTGAAACAACGATAAAAAAATTAAAATTTTCCTGAGAAATTTTCCAGTAAAATATGATTCAAACTAAGGAGCTGAATGCCACCCTTTTATTTTGCGGAGAGCTGTCCCTTACACCCTGTATATCTCACATAGGTACCTATAGAACAATTGTGGATAGTTTTGCTTAAGTAAATCTAGCATTTACTAACACTCTCGAACCGGAAAAATTATATAACACACAACATAACATAACATCACGCCGTGTTTCCCCGAAAAATTATATGTCTCAAATATTTGTTCCCTACGCGAATCGAACCCGTGACCCGTAGCGCAGAAACCAACCACGTAACGTTTGCGCTGTGTGGCACAACTGTGCTCGCCCTGTCGAATTAAATAAATATGTGTATAAAATTCCAGCAAATATTTAAAATATGTATACCAGAAAAAAACACGTTAAAATTATTCAAACATTCAATTACGAGTACATGGAATAAAACACGACACAGTTTCGAAATAGCTTTCATACAATCTGCCCTTAATGACATACACCATTACCTACTAGGGGATCACGCCTTAAATAATACATGGTGTATGCAAAATTTAAGGTGTGCCAAATACCGGGAAGTTATTCATACGTAGGAGTAATAACTCGTTATTTGACACACCCTGTGTTATAAATGATGAACAGTTAGAAGCACTGGGAAAAATTTTGATGCATCCCTGTTTCGTTTTTGCTGATAAAGTTTGTTTTGTAACCGACGAAAAGAAATTAGGAGGTTCTCAAGTCGAGGCGTATATTTTTTTCATGTATGACCACGCATAACTTTTCACAGTTTAGTCCGATTTGAACGATTCTTGTTTTATTCGGGAGGGTATACCTCGAAACTGGTCCCATGTTTTATTAACTTTCCCTGGGTGGTTTTTGAGTTAGGTTCAATTACACGTATTTTTCCCCATTTAGTTTATGTGGATGATGTTCTAAGTTATTAAACTTCATTTCACTGTAATTTACATAGCAGGATTCGAATGTATGGGGTAGGTACCACAACTAAAAAGTGCAAAATAAGTACTATGAAGTAACATCATACACTACAATTTGGATTGATGTAATTAGATTTTGCAATAGAACGGATAATTCAAAAATGAAAGTGTACTATAACATAACATCACGCCTTGTTTCCCCGAAGGGTTAGCCAGAGGTGTACCTATAGAAACACCCTAATTTCACCAGTTATGTTTAAGTCCCATGTAATAGAGGGCGAGCCTATTGCCATCTACCGGGCACAAATCCAGACTCCGGGCTGCTACTGAGAAATTCCAGATAGAAAAACCCAATAACACTTTTCCTGACCTGGGAATCGTACCCAGGACCTCATGCTCAGCAGTAGCGCTTGCGACCACTAGACCAACGAGGCAGACTATAAGTATTATAAGTATTAATATTTTGCAAGCAACTATAAGTATTAATATTTTGTTGTAATACTAAAAACTCTCCATACCTGCTGGCGCTTACGTATTTCTTGCTTAACCAACTTCGGCAATTTTTGGTTCTTAAAGTTCATGAAGAACAATTTATTTTTTAAGCTGTTTACATTTGCAAAACCAACGAATCTCAAGTACGCTGCCTTCCTAGAGACAAAGCTGTTCAACTTCAAATGACTCCTACGCCTGCCATTACATCACCACCCAAACCTTTTATACCGTAACACAGTAACGATACTACACTCTGATTTTTAATTTCAAACCAACAAATGTCAAATTGACAACAAATGCAATCCACCAAATGTCATTTTTAGTCCAGCAAATTAAAAATCAGAGTTTAGGCAGAAATAAGAACTTATGGCGTCTTAAGGATAAAATAAACAGATGTGTACATAATTAAATGTATGCACAAAACTCGTAAATAACGTTAACTAAAACATGCTACACATCATTAAATTACTTTAGACATGTTACACTAATATGAATAACGTTAAAAAATAAATTATCCGACAAAAAATAAAAGCATAGCATTGCAGTCCACTTAAGTTAGGTAAGCTAACTTAAGCTCGATGCAGACAGCGAATAAATTTATGTTGTGCCTACTTGTAGTAAATTACTATAATTTAATCTAATCTACATAAACTATTTCACCTTAGTGTAACCTCTATTTTCGCGAGCATTTACCAAGCCCATTTGTTTTAGCATTAAATAACGACAAGCCAATTACTTTAGCTACTCTAAAATGATTTAACTTTTAACCTACCTCTGCGTTGTTAAGCGATTTTTAAGAATGTATACAAGATGTAAAAAACACATCTAAATAGGTGCGCATCAAAGCTAAAAATTCGTAACTCATTTAAAAATGTGCAGATGCCTTTTATCTGTGGTTATAAAATAATACTCACACAGACAGATGGGTCTACGCCACTACGCCGCTACTATACCACATTTGTATCTGATGCACGTATCGTAGCGTCATTTGGATCCAAAAACAATCGGTCAAATATTGGAACAGGCACTACAAGTTTACACTTAAAGTCACTTGACTATTGATATGCATTTAGATCTGTGTTTTTTAAGAACAGGCACTTTTTCCTGATTATGACACGTGCATTAAATACAAAAATGTAGCGTAGTAACCTCTACGGCGTAGCGGCGTAGACCCATCCGTGTGTAGTATTTTAACCAAAGATTAAAGGCGTCCACACATTTTTCACTTATGTTTTAGTAAATAGCATATATGTTGGTGCTTAGGAAAAAGACATGACAATCTTAAGACATTTCCTTATACTGGAACGGGAAACAAACCTCGGCCCAGTCTCAAAATGTGAATTTAACTACCCACTGCATGCAAAGTCATCTAGCAAATTGCAAGTCAATGGAAAAACCAAGCCAACCAACTAACATACCTTCTCAGCGCCATCTGCGATTGGCTATTGGTAGTGTTTATCATTCATTTCTTCGTATTGGCAGTAGATGCCGCCCGAAGCAGTAGACAAGTGAACTGCGCCCAAACAAAAACAGTCTAAAATGACTACAAATATTCCGGACGGGGCGGTGCCTAGCATCAACGATGTAGACTCTGCTCTTTACAAATAGATTAAGACTAGGTAAATCTTTGCTAGGCACAGTTTAAGAACAACAAGCGTTGAATATCCTGTGTTTACAATCCCATAAATCCGGCATGACGGCGAGATACCTCAATCATTTATTTGCTGAAAACATGGTATACCTACTATGGTTAAAAATAATTATTTTAGTTTAGACTTTAATTGTTGTTTCAATTTATGGTTTGCCAAAGGCAATCAAATCACACTGTGTATACCAGGCTTAATTTTCTGCCCATGGACAAGGTCACCAGGAAAACAATCACGTATTAAAAATACATACTCACGTGACGGCAAAAGATTAATGAAGAACACGAAGTGCAAGTTTACCATATCAGTACTTTTGTAATAGATCATTAAGGTAATTATAACGGGTCACGCTTGTGCACCTTACTAACTACTCATTGGAGGGTTCTCCTACCCCTTTGGATAGGTTAAATGGTCTAAGCCTTTCACTGCCAATCCATCTACGAAAGGTTATAAGTCAAAAGCGATTGGCGAAATAAACTAAAACCTTAAGGAAGACCGATATTTAAATTAACGTTACATAGACAAGCTAGCTGCTTAATTCAGAAAAATCCTTTTGTATACAAGGTGTAACATAAATAACGCACAAACTCTTAAGGGGTCATTGTACTCATCATTATGAACAACTTTTTCTAAGGGACGAAATCGTGAAAAAAAATTCTGCTGTTCCCTACATTTTGAATAGTTATGCGAACATAAATGTAGGGAACCGCTGTTTTTTTTCGCGATTTCAGGTTTGGTCCCGTAGTAAAAGTTGTTCATAATGATGAGTACAATGACCCCTTAAGAGGTTGTACGTTAATTCCGGGACATGTTGTATATCTGGCGGGAAAAGATAAAACACACTATCTTCACCTGCCATTATTCAACGTCAATAAGTTACTTAAACGTATGTATGGCTAAGCCATCATTGGTACTTCTAATACCTACCGCATAATCAGCATAATCAATCTATAACATTCCCACTGCTGGGTCACAGGCCTCCTCTCTGTTAGAGGCAGTGGGCCGTAAGCTACCACACGGACCCAGCGCGAGTTGATCGATGTCACATGTCTTAGAATTTTTGGTTCTAGGACAAGCCGGTTTCCTCACGATGTTTTCCTTCGCTGTTTTGAGAGCAGTGGTGATTAAATTATTTACACAAAGTAAAGCGCCTGCCTAGGTTCAAACCCACGACCTTACAACTCGTAAGTCGGGGCCGTCACCACTGGGCCACCACTGCTCTCCTACCGCATTTAATCTATGCTGTACCAGAAAAGTGTGGTCAAATTTAAAGGTGCGGTACAGACCATCAAAATGAACAACGTTCTACATGGGACCCACATCGTAATCGCGAAAAAACTACCAACTGCTCCATAGAAAACTTCAATACCTACTCGACACAAATGTACGGGACGGCTGATTATTTTTTCGCGATTACTATGTTGGTACCATGGAGAAATTGTTCAGTTTGAAGGTCTATACCCCTAAATCCACACCACACCCTTAAATTTGACCACACCTTTCTGGTACACCCTGTATAATAAAAATGAAATACTGTTCATTAGTAAGCGTCACTTCTGAACGGCTGGACGGGTTTGGCAGACTGGTCAAAATTGACCCAAAATTTTCATAACGCCCGACGCTAAAGAAATGTATCTCAGTTTATGCATTATCATGAGTAAAAAATAAAGACATATTTTTATTTAATTTCGATGGCTATATTGCTATTTCTTTTTTAAGGGTGTCCAATTGTTTTTTCGTTTAAAGTTGCAAATAAATACTTATTTGTTTAGATTTAGCTATTAGTGAATAAATGTGATGCATTTTAGGTCAGGAAAACATATATATTTCACTTTTATCTATATATATTTTTAATGAATCATGCATGCGTGCATGAACTTAGTGCCATGCGTTTAAAAATAGCGAAGAAATAACTTATAAAAACAACAGAAATCAGAAAACTAGTAAATAAAATAGAAAACAACAAATGGCATTATCATACTGATTTTATTGATTTTTACGATTGAACACAAAATAAACCATAAGGTTTATTTTGTACTTTATATTTTATTATTGATTGTAGTATAATCGGTATAAATGAGGCATAAATTGCTCTTACGTTTGATAAACAATTGTTTGTGTGATTATTTTTTATCAGTTTTACCTACTGAAATCACTACATTTTTAATATTTTGCTTAGCAATAATCAATGACAGCTACGATAATAGAAGATAGAATAGAGGCTGTATTAATCAGTTTCACAAATAATATAAGTACACTTGCTTGCACATTCTATACATTTTGTAATGAAATAAATACATTTTTAATTTTTTTCCTGACAAAATATATACAGCAATATTTCAATGATAGCCACGGTTTTGGCTAATGGTGACTACTATGTAATTATTATTATACTAAAAATATACTAAAATGTGAGGTAACTTTTTTTTTCTGCCGGGCCTGGGTAAATTTTGTATAAGCCGTGACCCGTCTTCTTTTTGTTTTAAAATGCTCGTAATATTACGGAAAGAAAAATTTTAAAAGTGGAAAATTTGGGAAAACTGAAAGTACATTTTCTATAGGAATTTTGTCTAATTCTTGAAATTTGGACAGGACAACGTCTGTCAGATCAGCTAGAAGATAATATTTTGTAACATAACAACAGTCGAAAATCAACTACATTTGTCTAGTTTAGTGTGCACTAACAATTTAGGCGTCTACCCAAAATACGAGAGTGAGAATCTCAAGACTATGGAGATCCAACCAAGGAGATTATATTACGAGCAAGAGCATTAAAATCTCTTTTCTTAATCTGTTTCACTAACGTCACTGGCACTTTTCTGTTTCATATTCAAATATTTCATTTGTTTTGCAAAATGAAAAACAAAAGCCGCCCGCGGTTCAGATTTACGTACACATTTCTTTCTCCGCATGTTAATTTAGATTTCACGCGCGTTTAGATTAATTTGATTGAAAACGTGAGAATCATCTCAAAATTGGTTTTATTTCCGTATTTAGTTCGTTCGTATTCCTGGCAAACAAATGAAAAATCTCAACAACAAAATAAGAAAAACAAAAATGAATTCTACAAGAAGCTCGCTTATGACAACAGGTAAAATGAAATCTCTCTAGCACATAAACTAAACTTTTTGCACTTAAAATCTATAACCTTAAACCAAGCTAGTTTTTACCATTAAAAGAAAGAAAGTACGATTATTTGCGGTAAACATGACGCTAAGAAAGAACACAAACACAAAAAAGAACAAGTTGGGGGATAATATGCGTCGCATCCACGCAAAACGGCCATCACTCAGAATAATGCTGCGACCCTATGCAAGACAGACTCTGTCTTGCATAGGGCCGCATACAGCCGGCGTTGACGCGATGACGTCGCCGGTGCAGCATGCAATGAAATATAAATAAGAAATAAAATAAATACACAATACGTACTTAATTCTAAATGTTAAAATACCCAAACAAAGGCACGATAAATCTTATAACTGTAGCACTTTATTCTAACCGTTTAGCGGTGCAATCTTCTATGAATTGGGCCACGCCCAAAGGCTTGACTATTTATCAGCACGAAGCTAAACTTTCAAGAGACCTTAACGGACAATTATTCCTGAAGTCTTTTCACAGTAATCGTGATTTATAGCGACTTTAAAATGTACCCTATTACTTTAATATGTTATTATGTTATCGCTGTTTTTAATGAATGGGTTATATAAAGTTCAAGGGTGTTTGGTTAACTGACACCTTTGTTATTTATTTAATTCGGTATGCGCTCAGCGGGTTGAGTAAATGTATGCAGTCCGCATTTTGGCTGCCTCTTTGCAGTTGTTGCATTTAGCAGCCGGTAGTCACTGTTTAGTTCAAATTGCTATGAAAATACATTTTGATGTGGGTCTTATAGTCCGAAATACTTGGGTACATATATTCTGAATGCAATCTAACTTATTGCATCTAATGTCCCTACTTGTCTCACGAGAAACATGCTTTTTTACCCGACTACCCGACAGCAAAGACAGGGTTATGTTTTTCACGCGTATCTATGTTTCTTTTTTATTGTATTTGTGTCCTATGTATGTGTGTATGTATGAAGGACATTTTATACCACGGATGGATTTTAACACATGAGATGTCCACAGACTAGTGTAGGTCGTGCGATGGTTAAAGGCAAAGTTTTGTTTGTATACAATAAAAATGGCGGATTTTTTTAAATATGTTTTCCATGTAGACACATTTAGGTATTGTAGTCATCTATTCTCTAAACATATACAAAGAAATAAAATTGAAATATCTAGTTGTAATGTCAAAATAACAGCTTTTTACTAAATGCATATGAAAGTACTCGTATATACGGTACTTATAACAAAAAACATTTTTCTTTTTAATTTTTATCTGTCTGTCTGTTTTGTTCCGGCTAATCTCCAAAACGGCTGGACCAATTTTGATGGGCCTTTCACTGGCTTTCAGATAGCTGATGTTACAAGGAGTGACTTAGGCTATTTTTATATAAAAAAATAATTAAGTAGGTACTAAGCGTTCGTCCGACACACCCGGGCAAGTCAGCCGCGCGACCATCCTTCCTACGGACTGACCTTTTTACAACAGCATGATCTCATATTCTTGCCTAGCTCATGCCTACAGAAGAAGTTTAAATATTAACCGTTTGTTTTATTCCAGACGACGGGCATGACACCGTTGATGTACGCCGTGAAGGACAACCGAACATCTTTCGTGGAGCGGCTCATTGAACTCGGCTCCGATGTCGGCGCCAGGAATAATGTGAGTCGTCATATTTTATGTTCCTGATTCTCAATAGACTAATTGTGTTTTAAGTGATTTTCTAGGAGTAACTCGTTAAGGCGAAAGCACCAGGGTAGCTCGCGATAATTTTAATGATTACATAACATATCATCACGCCTGTATTCCCCGAAGGGTTGGTGTACCTATAGTGCACCCACATTTCGCCAGTTATGTTAAAGTCGCATGTAATTTAATTATCCATGTGCATGATTATGATTATAATTATGAAAATCTATATTTGTTACGCCGCGAATCATATTTTATCAACATAGAACCTGACACTGACCTGTAAATTGCAAAAAAGAAAATGGCACCCATCAAGGACTTCACGTGTAGACTATAAATGTCAATGGTAAATTAATCTTCGAGCTTTAAAACTTAAAAGCGCCTCGTCCATTGTGGAACAACAATATTGTCCCACAGTGGACGAGGTGCTTTTATGTTTTACTATTAATTAATACGTATAATAAGTCATCTTATTTCGGTAGTCTACTTTACGGTCACTATCTTAACTCGAAGCAAAAAAAAATAACAATTCGCGGACCGATCCACGTAAGGACCTTTGTACACACACGTTTTACTTGTCGTGAAAAACTACGGTTTATTCACCGTATATAGGCACGGTCGTCAGTGTTGATGGAAGCTTGTTGACAGACACGTTTTTTCTACGGCACGATGTATATCCTGCACGGTAGAGAAACCATGCCGTGTACAAAAGGCCTAACTCTACACTATGAAGTGCAATAGCACCGATTCCAAATAACGTGTCAAGCAATAATCGCTCTAATGTACATTATGTTGACACTTCTAATGAAAATGATAGTTTAAACTAAATAGGGTAATAGGAGCTAACAGAGGATTTTGACCCCGTGCACCATGGTTGATGATGTCGAACTTAATTTATTTCCAAATACTAATCTTAGTCACCAAATAATCATTTAAAGTATTATACACCCTTGACAAAGGTGTAGGTGCAATAATAATTAACAGCGTGTAAGTAGGTTGCGTCTTGAAACAAAACAAACTGGAACGAAGGGGGTAATTTCCTATAAGGCATGCCAAGCTGCCGCCGAAAGGGCTTGCGTCCACGTAGAGCGATAATATTTCTATTATGTCTGTGATTAATGTATAATTTGGTGGAGGGGTAACTGCGTCAGAGAGCACCTACTATATCGGAGGTGGTTATAGCCCGTTATGTTAATTCCCATGTATTAATGGGACGCGCCTATTGCCTGCCTTCTAGCTACTACTGAGAAATGCCTGACTGAAAACTGCTGACAAACTGTTTTGCAGCACTATACGACTAAACGCTGATAGACACTACGCTGTCAGACTGAACACCAACAAGACTTTACTTCGACGAGACCCTTCGCCGACAGGGCATCCTTACTTCTGATTATTCCGAACCTGACCCGAAAATCCTAACCCTAGACGGCCGACGTCAGGAGCACCTCGAGGTTCAGTTTGGTTAGGTTCCTTTTAACCCTACAGACAGAAATAGGAGCCCCGCATAGCGGGGCTCCGTCGACCTGTTGTCAGTCTGTTGGCGAAGAGTCCCGTCGAAGTAAAGTCTTGTCGGTGTTCAGTCTGTCGGCGTAGTGTCTGTCGGCGTTTAGTCGTACACTCGTTTTGCAATTTGGCAAATACTGATATATTGTGTAATATTTTGAGAAACAATAAATAAACAAAAACCCAATACCTACCATTCTGCCCGACATGGGAATCGAACAGCAATCGCGCTTGCGGCCACAATACCAACGAAGCAGTGCTCTTTAAGGCGATACCAACATAAATTGGGGGCTTTTTCGTAACCATTTATTTCACTATTACAGCATGTGTGGATTTAATTTTTGGATATAAGTTTATTGACTATTTGAATAATACTCTGACTGTAGGAAAACGCAATTGGGTTAAATGCATTGAATTTAATTCCGAAAAGACCTCAACTTTTTTTTCTGTAATTCTAAAATCCTAAGTAATTTCATTGCAAAATTGCATTCAAAATGTGCGGATTATGTAATTGAAAACACGGGCTGAAAATATTTTTGATGGTTATCTTAATTTATGTTTAAACAATTTTTATGTACACTTACGTTTTTTTTTGGTTCCAGCGCAGTAGCGCATTGTTGCGTTCACTTTTTTCACACGTGGAATGTAATTGACTCTGTCACTTTCTTATTCCCGCCCAGTTCGGTTTTACCAATTTTTACATATCACCTTAAGTACTTACCAGAAAAATCCACCAGGCCTCCACCAGAATCATAAAATAAATATGTCCACTCAAAACATATAAAAGTAACTTTTACATTATAAGTAAGTACCTACAAAATAAATCTGACTCGCTTGCAGTAGGTCCCACGACTAATACTGCTAACTCATAGTGAGGGTTTCATGCCTACCGTCACAGATTGCCTGATAACGCCCTCCACAGGCAATTTATGCTCATAACCTGTAATAGGTCAGCACTCAAGCTCGGACCGGTTTATAAGAAAATGCATTATGGTCTAGCTAGTCTAATGTTAACAGAATTTGAGTTGAAATTGTCTGAGGTCAGCAGAATTTGTTGACGCTTCTCGACATTTTTGCTTACATTTAAATAAGTAGGTACCATCGCGGACATTTTGGTCCACCGCAAGTGTCCGCGATGGTACATTAAATTAGTCGGAGTTTCCTTGTAGTTGTTTAGCTGTAGATTACCTACATGTTAGATAAAGAGTGCAGAAATTTGTAAGTATTTTATAACGGTTTTTCTTTTATCGATTTTCTTTACATTCAACATACCTACTCTACCTACGTTTTTCTTCCTTAATTTGTAACCGCGATTTTTCATTCAGATTAAAATATTCTTTAACACATTGTACTGAAATTACAACCAAATAAAAGTCGCTACAGTAAACAAACATTTAATGTCTTAAAACTTGCACAAGGTCTATAACTTTTATCTTTTAATTAAGTCTACAAAATGAGCTAGATTTCCTTTCTTTAGATTCATATCTTTACTTGAAAACTTACAAATCGAGTTTATTTTTCCGCATTGACTGCTGCATACCTGTAACTACTTTAAGTGAAAGTAAATTACTTCTTGGGCTTTATGTTCTATTTTTATTTTCTTGCTGTTCGATTGGCCTCAAAATATGATTAACTGCTTATACGTACTACGTAGCTTTTGCGCTCACTCACAAGAGCTAATTCACATTTTGTATATTATTATGTTTAAAGCACCAGCTGGTCTATTCCGGGGTGAAAACGTGAAGTGAGTTTGAAGTGAGCTGTCAATAGTGTCACTCCCTACCAACAGATGCAATGACAGCTCACGTCTAGCTCACTTCATCTAAGTCTGAAGTGAGCTGTCAATAGTGTCACTCTCTACCAACAGTTGCAATGACAGCTCACGTCTAGCTCACTTCATCTAAGTCTGAAGTGAGCTGTCAATAGTGTCACTCCCTACCAACAGATGCAATGACAGCTCACGTCTAGCTCACTTCATCTAAGTCTGAAGTGAGCTGTCAATAGTGTCACTCTCTACCAACAGTTGCAATGACAGCTCACGTCTAGCTCACTTCATCTAAGTCTGAAGTGAGATGTCAATAGTGTCACTCTCTACCAAAAGTTGCAATGACAGCTCACGTCAAGCTCACTTCATCTAAGTTTGAAGTGAGCTGTCAGTAGTGTCACTCCCTACCAACAGTTGCAATAACAGCTCACGTCTAGCTCACTCCATCTAAGTTTGAAGTGAACTGTCAATAGTGTCACTCCCTACCAACAGTTGCAATGACAGCTCACGTCTAGCTCACTTCATCTAAGTTTGAAGTGAACTGTCAATAGTGTCACTCCCTACCAACAGTTGCAATGACAGCTCACGTCTAGCTCACTCCATCTAAGTTTGAAGTGAACTGTCAATAGTGTCACTCCCTACCAACAGTTGCAATGACAGCTCACGTCTAGCTCACTTCATCTAAGTTTGAAGTGAACTGTCAATAGTGTCACTCCCTACCAACAGTTGCAATGACAGCTCACGTCTAGCTCACTTCATCTAAGTTTTCACGGTGATATTTTTACGGAAAAGATCGGCAAGCTAATAAGCACAAATCTGCCTAATTACATGATAATTATTTAAAGACTCGTTAGCCCTAGAGATGATAACTATACAACATGTCTCGGAATTAACGCACAGCTGCTTAAGGGGTCATAGTGCTCATCATTATGAACAACTTTTACTATGAGACCAAACCTGAAATCGCGAAAAAAAAGTCTGCTGGTCTTTACATTTTGACGAGTTATGCGAACATCAATGTACGGAACAGCGCTGATTTTTTTCGCGATTTCAGGTCTGGTCCCATAGTAAAAGTTGTTCATAATGATTATGAGTACAATGACCCCTTAAGAAACTCTGCGTTAATTCCGGGACATGCTGTACACGTATAAACTGCACTACTGCAGCCAGATGGTGATTTGGTGAGCTTCACTAAAAGCTTTCTTTGCAAGGTTGACTGACCTGTGAAAACAACCTTTTGTGTGGTATTTTGTGTTACACAGTTTTTTAATATTTATTAATATCGTGTTGAAACCGCTCGTACTTAGCTAAGCCTACACAAAAGTAATAAAATAATGTAGCCACATAAAGTTGTGTTAATTAAAACGTGCTGCAAGAACGTTGCCTGTGTATCACAGGACTGTTTACATTAGGTGACTAATAATTATTACGAGAAACTTACTCGTACTTTAATAGAAGGCAAAAAAAAACAACCTAATTAAATTCAGCATTGCCATCCAACTTGGCAGTGCTCCCAGCCTTTTGGACACTTTTCCATTAACAGCGATGCAGACGAATTTTTTGATGCCCAATGAGCTCCCCTTCTTTTTTTTTTAGTGTTAGCTTGTAGTAGTGCTTTACTTATATTTCTGTTTGTTAAATCAATAAAAAAGTTCTACCTACTTAAAAAAATAAAACAAAAAAAGCGACTACAAAGTTTTTATTTCGGAAGTCGTTGGCGAAGCATAGTAAGAGAAATCAGTGTACATAAACGAAATAAAACTCGTTGAACCAAACCTTTTTCTTTTTTTGAAGTCAGTTAGAAATGTCTGCCACCCATTTCGTTGATGTCTTCGTAGAAAGTGATCGTCTTTTCCAAACTCCTTTCTACCATTTCTAATGAATCATTTAGAAAGCCCAATATACTCATCAGGTATGAGTCAATGGGCCGTGACATTAGAGCAACAAACGGCGCGAGGTGCCACTAGTGCCACCTCAGCACGCACCCACGAACTACACGCGCCTACACAATACTCCACGCAATTTACTCACTTCACGCTTTTTTCTCATTTCGACACGTGGCCAATGACGTCAATTTTCTTGGTGTTAATATTTTGACTGGTTGTTTTATGATCTTTCATTGATATAGGATGGCTACTAGATTTCACCCTTCACAATAAGCTAAAACCACTATGATCATACCTATCGTACGCATCCCCTTCAACCAGCTACGCAGGTGGCTACAGGAGTTGACCAACACACAAGTGGAGAGTTGGTGGTCCTCAACAACCGGGCTGCAGGCAGTCCAGGGAGGCTATGCCATCCTTAGATGGGAGGCTAGTTAGGCGTTTGTCATGCCTGGACAGGAACGGCCTGCGCCTGGTGACGGGAACCTTCACAGGACACTGCTCACTAAATAAACACTTCCACACAATAGGCATAACGGACAGTCCTCTGTGCAGGGCATGCATGGAGGCTGAGGAAACCGTTGCGCATGTACTCTTTGAAAGTACAGGCGTTACCCAGATTAGAGCAGAAACCCTCGGGGTACTCAGATCTTTCATAGATGTTTTGAACAGGCCAGGAGACGTGATCAATTTCTGGAGGGAGGTGGGCAGGTTGGCATAACCACCAACGGCCGCCATGGCCCACGCACAATGGTCTACCTGAAGCACTAAGTGCGGAAACCAAACCCGCTAACATAGAACAACATACTCGTAGAAACCACAGATTTTACCTGTTTTGAATTACTTGTTATCAAAAATGCCTTGTAGGGTATACATCATGTCACGTTTCTAAGTTACCCTCTTTAAGAAGCAAAAATAAAGTTGTTTACTGTTTTGTTTTGATACTGAACAGTGTTTAATCGCTATAAATTAATTGTGGTGTTATTATTTAGTAGCTTTTTGGTAAATAACCAGAGTTTTTGGAAAAATTATAGAGAAAAGTGACCGCCGTAAATATTTAAATCACCCAAATAAGTTTTGTTATGTTTGTGGAAAACATATAATACAAATCATTAAATCTCAAGGAATAACTCCAACTGATAAGGTCAAACTAGCTTATTTACGATACTTAAAAAAATAACACGATGGGATGCAGAATATCTTTAAAAATCCACTCTTTGCATTCTCATTTCGATTTTTTTCAGCTAATCTTGAAATGTTGAGTGACGAACAAGGTGAACACTTTCATCAAGCCATTCAAATGATAGAAGAAAGAACGTCACCAAGGTAGATGGAATGCTAAAATCTTAGCAGATTACCTTTGGTTCGTAATTCAAGAATATTTTAAAATTCATAAGAGGAAAAGTTAGTTCTTCTTCTTTATTGTGTATAGTATTTTATGTCGTCTGCTCTGTTTCAGTTTATAACATGAGCAATATTGACATAAAATAAATATCACTAAATTGAAATCAAAATGTAGATTAATAAATTAACATTATTTTAATCTTTTTATCCTGTCTTATTTTATAAAAAAAAATATTTGTTATAACTTAAAAATGGTAGAAGAATTGCGTTTATATTAAAGATTCTTCTTCAGCATGTCAAAATGTTTTCATAACAACTTTTGAAATCAATGTTAGAAAACAAATATTAAAATTTGTCACACGGTAAATTATTGTTAACAATAAAGGCAGAAGATTCCTTTTATGCGTTTTGTTTCTGTACTACGATAGTTTGTCATGTTCTTAGCAAACTTCTTCACTTGTGAATTCTCCTGTACAATAAAGAGACACGAAAATTAAATTAAATTAAATATCATTCATTTATTTCAGGCAATTATTAAATCCATACCATACATACATTTTGACAGGCCTGTTGGTCTAGTGGTTAGTGACCCTGACTGCAAAGCCGGAGGTCGTGGGTTCGATTCCCACCCAGGACAAACTTTGTGTGATGAGCATATTGTTTGTTCTGTGTCTGGGTGTAATTTATCTATAATATGTATGTATTTATAAATTATATAAGTATGTATATCAGTTGTCTGGTTACCATAACACAAGCTCTGCTTAGCTTGGGATCAGATGGCCGTGTGTGAGTTGTCCCAAGATATTTATTATTACATACACATACTCTTAAAGACCATAGATATTTAAAAAGTTCTAAACCATAGACATTAAAAAGTCACTTGTGAATTCTCCTGTACGATAAAGAGACACGAAAATTAAATTAAATATCATTTATTTCAGGCAATTATTAAACCCATACCATACAGACACATACTCTCAAATACCATCATCATCTGCCTAGCCTTTTCCCAACTATGTTGGGGTCGGCTTCCAGTCTAACCGGATGCAGCTGAATACCAGTATTTTACATGGAGCGACTGCCTATCTGACCTCCACAACCCAGTTACTGGGTAATACGATACCCCTTGGTAAGACTGATTGTCAGACTCGGGCTTCTGACGACCCGTAACGACTGTCAAAGATACGCGAAAGACAGCCGGGACCAACGGCTTAACGTGCTTTCCGAGGCACGAAGGGGTCTTGATATGTAAAGATGGTCACCCATCCACGGACCAACCGGACCATACTCTCAAATACCATAGACATAAAAATCTGTCGTATTACCTTACATCTCATGCTTCTCCAACATGTGACATCCACCCAACCCGCACTGTGCCCGCATGGTGACACACCCCACTCATGTGACATCCACCCAACCCGCACTGTGCCCGCATGGTGACACACCCCACTCATGTGACATCCATCCAACCCGCACTGTGCCCGCATGGTGACACACCCCACTCATGTGACATCCACCCAACCCGCACTGTGCCCGCATGGTGACACACCCCACTCATGTGACATCCACCCAACCCGCACTGTGCCCGCATGGTGACACAGCCCACTCGCTCTCACAGAGAGGAGGCCTGTCTCTCAGCAGTGGGAACGTTATAGGCTGATTATGCTGTGATTATGCTTCTCAAACCAGTACAAGTCGTCGGTCGCCCTTTGTCGCTCGCGGGTTAAATTAGTTTTCTATTGTTTGATACCTATCTCACCTATCACGACTGCCTAGTGCGACCAAGCTACGCAGTACCAAATATGATCAGTGGCAGCCTTGTTCCAACGACTGTATTGCTGAGTATAGAACTTCTCCATTTGGTACCATGCTTCCTTGGTCTGTGAGAGTCAAACATCGGGGTAGGCTGTAAATACTATAATTTCTTGCTATACTGTAAAATAAAATCGTGCAGAACAAAATGTGTGTAATAATTAAAGTCCTATACGTAGCATAAATACAGTTTGCATACATATTGATTAAGTAAGCTAATGTCTTAGCAGGACCTGTACTTGAGCGCACGCGATCTATCAGCAAACAAACATACATATGTATACATATGTACTTATGTATGGACATATTTACTACGCATGGGATTGTAGGGGAAATGGTGCCTACATAATGTATGTAAAGTGATTTGGTGACACCGTTAGTGGAGACCGTTCGCTTTGCTCAAGGACGCAGATGTGATCGCAAAATTAAAACAAATCTATATATGTTCCTAATGTGCTTTTAAAAGATATCCGCATTAAATCAACATACATTTCTTGTCTATAATGTCTACCTTTACATTGATGACGACAACACTTAAGATACTGATTGGGTATCAGTACAGCCAAATTAAAATATATAAAGACTAAACTTTTAATAAAATTCACATCATTCGGTTTTATCATTACAGTTTCGAAAATAGCGTACCCTATTTTCGTAGCCGGGAAAAAGAAATGGCGTAGCAAATACGGCACACGTCGTAGCAGCGTAGCAGTTCCCGTAGTCTATGCTACGCCGTAGATGCGCTACGCTTCAAACATGCTTGCGGCACATTCTAAGTTCTTATAAGTTTTCATAACTTTTGCAAATGAAGCAATTCTTAGAAAACTGCTCGGTTTCCCCACAAGCTATTATTTATGGTCGCAATAATACGACGCCGGGGAACTAACCCTGAAATTTAAAACATATTTTATGGCGTCTACGTTTCTATTTCATTTTTTGCCAATAAAAGCTATTCGGGGCTAATGTTGTCGATCTAGATTCGTACCAGTCCGTTTGTCGTTAGAAATAAAAATCTTATTTAAAAAATTTTTCAGAATAATGTAGATTGTATCTTATGATGGACGTAACAAGGTAATATTTTTGCTTAATCTTTTTTTATTTTGAAATTTATAAGATTATTATGAAAGTATCGTCACGGTTTCAATAAAACGATGAACTCCGTCTCTAGCTTGATTTTACTATCAAGAACGGCAAAGTTATGAACTTGTAGAATAAGCGGGCCTTACTTCTTATTCAACGTTTGCAGGATAGATGGCGGTACTTGTACCTACTATTGAGTATTTGGCATGGTATGTATGTACATACTTTTTCGGGTCGGATTGATTCGTCACAGCCAGGTGGAAAATGTATATTCGATTTTGCCGCTGCACCCCATTCACTAACAGCTGTAATAAAATAATGCAGTATAAATATAAAATATACATGGGACTTAAACATAACTGGCGAAATGTGGGTGTATTATAGGTACACCTCTGCCTAACCCTTCGGGGAAACAAGGCGTGATGTTAAAATATACCTACTTATTGTTAAAATTGAATGTTTTACTTGTCGATATTGGCCGCTGGTTTAATGGTCACAATCGCAGCTACTGAATAGTCCATACTTAAAAACCTGGGTCGGACAAACTGTTTTTGTATTTTTTTTTATTAAGAAATTTTCTGTAACAGCCTGGATGTTGCAGCAGCGGTGAGGTTTGGTGAAAACTTATGTGTTGAGGATTTTCAATGAAAAACGATGAGTTACTTTATCGAGCAAATGATGTATCTTCGCCATCTTGATCATACATTATTCAAGGAGAGAGGAGTGGGTACAATATTTTAAATAAAACCAATCACGGTCAAGAGATAGGTATGACGTAGCGTATGGTATTGTTTCTTGCCTCGAGATGTCGCTATCAGTCTTTGATGTGCGTTATGGAGTAGGAGTTCAAAACACCGGATAAGGGCAATAGGTATTGCCTTTAATAAGGGACTTACATAACTGACGAATTATGGGCAAAGATCCAGTATACTCTGCCTGTCCCTTCGGGTAATACACGCATGTTGCTAAGATGAAATGTAATGTAATAATTTTTTTCTTCCCAGGACAACTACAATGTGCTCCACATATCAGCCATGTACTCGAGAGAGGACATCGTCAAGCTGCTGCTGTCCAAGAGAGGGGTCGATCCATTCGCCACAGGAGGGGTGAGATTATTTTTATTATTATTTTTTATTCATTTATTTTATAAATTACAAGCTCCTTACATTTAAACACAGCACACAATGAGACCTCTGGGGTCTGTCCTCGCATGCCATGGCCTGAGATTTGATCAACGCGCTATTAACGTGTTTGCAAATTATGTGTTTTATCTAGGTAAGTTTTAAACGTGCGTCCATATCTATACGATTGTCTTCTAAAATATCCATTTTAATAGAACATATTTCCACCAGTTGAAGCAAAAAATTAGTTTTTTTTTTTATGAGAACCATCAAAATTCAACTATTATTTTTAGTTAAATCATTAATTACAGAGCACATTTTCTATTTAGTAGCTTCTGGCTTTTAATAAAACATGGTCATGGAATATTATTTAATGAAATATTTCAAACCGTTAAAAGAATTTAGTATGGCAGGTAAAATTTGTTCTCAATTTGCATAACACTAGTCATTAAAGTATTTGCTAAGTGCTCTACCATAATTTATTATAAGTAAATATGCATAATTTATAAAACTTATGAAATTACAATGGTTTGAAACCTTTAACGATGATTATTTTTAATCATTAAGCTTTTAAAATCCGATTCTCATTTTCCAACCTTTTTCTATGTTTTTATATTACGAACGAAGGAAATTATAAAACAAAAAAGCTAGGTCTGCAATTAAGATTAATTCCTTTATAACTTAAAAAAACGCATAAACATTGCATTTAGCGCCCAACTACCTAGGTTTAGTAATTGTTGTTTTACATAGCGTGTTGATTGCAGAGCCGGCAACAAACGGCCGTGCATTTGGTGGCTAGCAGACAGACCGGCACTGCCACCAGCATACTAAGAGCGCTGCTCACTGCCGCCGGGAAGGACATCAGACTGCGAGTTGATGGGGTAAGTAGTATAGTAACTAATGTTAGTAACTGTTCCCAAAGCAATAGTTACAAGACAATAATATTCAAGACTTAGTCTAAAGGAGAACCATGAAGCACCACGGTATAAAATTAATGCTCATTCAAAAGTTTATTCATCTTCGCAGAAAGGTCATTTACTGTCTGTCGTTAGTATAGTACATCGACCGAAGCCTACCTCTACCGATACCTCTACCTGGCAAATACATAAATGTATGCAAATTGGAAATAAGTAGTAAAACACGACCGATGCGAATTGTGTACAATAAATCTTAAGCTTTATAGCGCTGATATTAGAGTTATGATTTGTAAATACAACAGTAGTGAACGGGCGTGGATGCAGCGCCGTCGCAGCCATCGCGTGCAGCCGCGCGCCTGGCACCGCCATCCGCCTGTTTCAGGAACTACCCCCGAAAACACCCTAAAATTCAAACTGTAAACAAAACTCTACGTTTCCACTGTGAGCTGAATCAAATCTGAATCATTGTATTCAGTACGCCGCCTACCAACTAATAAAACTTTCAAACTTATCATTCCACCGTTTGACGCAACACACATTAACTGACAAAAATAATCCGACAATCACTAATTATGACTAAAATCAAGCAAACCGCGGTGTCGCGCGCCGCGTGCCGCGTGCCGCGTGCCGCGTGCCTGCCCGAGACTGACGTGCTAAGGACATTCCGATAGCAGGAACGAGCCACCCTGTACGAATAGTAACTAGCTAATTATTCGTCGAGCTTTAGCCGCCGAGTAAACGTCACAGCGCGAATTTACAATGCAAATCACTCGCTGAATATTAGTTACAACGTCAGCGCTGAAATTCAAAATTACTAATTTTAATACAATACGTCTCAGTCGGTCCTTCGTCACGACTAGAGGAAGGCAGCTTTGCCATGGCCTCCGACAGTCGTTCGTGTAGCTAATACCTAGTACTCATGGAGGATCAAGTACGTATCGCTGGCTCTGAGCGTGACGGGTGAAACTTAGTACTTCGGAAATCGTGGCAGTTTCGAATGTATCAGTATTCAGTGAGAAGCACGATAGACGATCGATTATACGTTATTGTCTAGTCGCCTGCGAAGACGGCGATGCACATAAATCGGTTGTTATTGTCTGTGGTGCCACGGTTTGGAAGCGATTCGTGCAGTTGCACCGCGGTGTGCAGGGCGCGGGTTGTCTGTGGTGGCGGCGCATGGATGCGGTGCGGGCGCTGAGCGCGCGCAATGTCCGACCGGGACGCCGCCAGTGCCAGCCGCGGCCGGCCGCGCAGCCCGCCTGCCAACCAGCCGACAAAGGACCTACAGAAACTCGAGATCAGTTTCATAGAGCTCAACAAGGAGCGCGCCAGACAGAAAGAATGGAAAAAGCTAATTCGCGACATGGTGTGTTCCCAGAGGGGGAAGATCCCGCTGCTGCTGGCAGTGGAGGCGGGCAACCAGAGCATGGTGCGCGAGCTGCTGAGCGCGCAGACCGCCGAGCAACTCAAGGTATGTGCCGCCCCTATGAGTCGCACAAGACGTGACACGCGTCCTCATATAGTGTAGGCTGTATAGGTAGTGTTATGCTACTGCACACGAGATTATCGTATGAATTATTCAATACTTGAAATACTTGTAAAGTTTTTATTTTGCATTGATTAAAAGTTTACTCACAACCTTTTTTGTAAATTAATTAACTTACGTGAAGCTTTAACAGAGTAGGTTTGGTATGTGAATATTTTGTGCCAAGGCTTATATTTTTTGTGTTTATAAAAGTTTTCAAATTCGCTCTTACTAAACTTAACTATTACTCAATTTCAAGTAATTAGTTTCACTTATCGCATTTTGTCGCTTCTCCAGTAACATGTAACAATCACTTTTATATGTAGAAAGAAAGCTCTAAGTAGGTATTTCAGTATTTATAAGTTTTAACTAAAGTAAAGATGATGAAACGCCCCACTTTTCCATCAACCATCGCTTCAGCCACTGTCATTCCGCCTCCGCCACCCATTGATAAGTGACACGGATACTAATCCCAGTAGTTTAACAACCCGTGTGCCACCCAGGCAAGCACCCCCGTGGGGGACACGGCCCTGCACCTGGCGGCGCGGCGCCGCGACGTGGATATGGCGCGTATCCTCGTGGACTACGGCGCCGCTGTGGACGCCGTCAATGGCGCTGGTCAAACCGCCCTACATATCGCGGCCGCGGAAGGTGACGAGCCGCTGGTCAAGTACTTTTATGGAGTCAGAGCGAATGCTGCGATTGCGGATAATGAAGGTGAGCTTATACTGTTGCTACATCTTTCAAATTCAAAATATTTTCTTTCACATGGGCACTTATGAAACGTAAAAAGCCAAGTGCTCGACTCCAGTCGTTTCCTATGGAAAAGAGCCGGCAAGACACTCCACGGCAGTGGCGCAGCTACAATTATCATTAGAGGGAAAGCCAAAGAAAAAACTGTTCAGTTCTCATAAACTCAGACACAAAACTGCAGGTGTTTAATCTTAAGATGTATTAAACTGGTATTAAATACATACACACATACGTGTATCATATTATCTAGCTACAGTAGACACTAAGAAGAGTGGTTGTTCCGAAGGGAAGCCGATAGGAATCGGGTTGTATGAAGGCTACGCCCCTGCTCCACGGTTACTTTCTTTAGGGGCGTTTAATAAAAGCATCTAAAAATATTCTATTTTATAAAATGTTGTCTTAACTACCTATTGTTCAAATCATGTCGTACATTCCATTGAACACAATTTTTGTCATAACTTCTTTCGTTTCTAATCGAAGCCTTCCAATTTCTGAAAAGCGATGCAAAAGTAGTAGAACTCTCAAGCCCAACTTCTTATTCTAAGACGAACGACGATGACAATCCAGATTGTGTCGGCCCAGAAAGTCCTACGCTAGTTTTATACTATCTGTGGCCCTACTTAACCACCGCCTGCTCTAATGATTCATCCTCTTCCTCTTCCAGACCGAACACCAATGCACTTAGCAGCAGAAAACGGCCACGCAGCGATCATCGAGCTCCTGGCAGACAAGTTCAAGGCTTCCATCTTCGAGAGGACCAAGGATGGCAGTACGCTGATGCACATAGCATCGCTCAACGGGCATGCGGACTGTGCCATGATGCTGTTCAAGAAAGGAGTGTACTTGCATATGCCTAATAAGGTACAGTTTTATAAATATACCAATTGATTAACAACTCGACTGCCGGAAACGCGGATCTACGCGAGACACAATGGCTTTTTAACTGTTTCTGTAATTTAACCGTTTAAACCTGCCTTTCCACCAGAGATGTGGTAGTGAAGCTACGAAACTATAAAACTAGTAAGCTATGAAACTATGCGTGACCTATTTCTACCAGAGCTAAGTTGGTGTGTCTGAGCGGGTAAGATGTGCTCAATGGCGTTTTTTAAGATTTGGCGTCACGGGCCAATACGGTTTGCCGCCCCGTAATTTAACAACAAATAAATGTGAGAACGAGCGAAGTGAGCTCGAAAATTTGAGCAACTCAGTTAGATTACATTTTGTTTTGACAGATAAAGAAGTTTCTTTGTCGACTTATGCATAAAAGCTTAAGAACTAAGATGATTTAGGATTCAAGAGCTAGAGAAGCGAGCTCGACAATGTCACCACCCCGCCTCCGATATGTTAGATGTTCTTTTTACCATGCACACAGGTGATATTGAAGTTACTAGTTGTCGACTTATGCAATCCATAAAAGCTTCAGAATAATTAAGATATTGTAGGTTTTTGTTTTGACCTTTGATACAGATTAGAAGTTTCGGGGCGGCAGGCTACAAGATAAGTAGTGCTAGAATCAAGACAATCAGGTAGACTGCAAGGGGCGCCTTGCGCCGCTCTTCGCATTCTGCCGCCCCGGGCCATGGCCCTCTTGGCCATACGGTAAATTCGCCACTGGATGTGCTATGAAGTTGCGCCTTGCGCATATGTTAAAATTTTGCTTGGTTGAACCCTTTTCCAACAAAGCTAAGTCCTGCTACGATTTGAAAATCAAACGATCCTATTCGTTTATATTATATTTACAACACATATCCATGGCTACGCAGCTAAGCACATCTCTGGTGGAAAGATAGTCCAAGGGCCTGGTTTATTTAGTTTGCGTATAAGCACTATCCAGCATAAAAATAGAAACTTGATATAACCTCGTCTTCCTAAAACATCATGAGTCAATGTTCAATTACGGTAGGTATAATCCAAAATTATAATAAAAATGGAGGTATTCTGACAATGACCGTTTGCAGTGAATATGAACAACATAAAATGTTCACCACAATGTTAAATAAAATAAGGTATAAGTCTGGATATGACAGTTTACTCGTATGTGTGATTGTGCATGTGTTTAGGATAATTAAATTATTATTCAGCACATTATAATATATTGTCATATTGAACAGATGGTAAACAAAGAAATGGCTACACTGATGAAACGATAATCCAATAATGATAATTACGATTAGTAGACAATAATATCGTAGGTTCCTACCTAGGCTTCGAGTTTTCTTTGTTTCTAGCTAGCACTGAATATTATTGCAGCTACGTGAACAATAATAATAGAAGTCATGGATTATTTCACTATTATATTTCATTAATATCAAAGACATTGCTAATACTTATTCAGCTTTAGCGAAGGATAAGTGTTATAGCATTATGTAACGTAACAATGTTTTTTACAATATAAATAATCATGTAAATAGAATATTTCTTTCGTTAGTATCGAGATCATAATAGCTGTATCTCCGGCTCCGCTCGGGTAGACAATTTTAACATATACCTAGCCAAAAAACATGTACAATTTAAAATAAAAATGATTCAGGGGGCCAACCACCACCTCTTAAAGCAGTATTATTTTAATGTTACTTCAGTGTGAGAAAGAGATGAAGCTATACATGACGTCTAGCTCCATCTCTGTCCCACACTCAAGTAAGATTACAATAATACTGCTTTAAGAGGTGGTGGTCTAGCTCCTGTACTTATGAGCGCACTAACCACTAACGGAGAGGCAGAGAAACGTAGACGTATATAATTGTTGAGATACTTTCTCGTAGACCGAACCAATAACTTTATATTCAAAAAGACCTGAATAGACAAAATAAAGTCACGCGGAAACATCACAGATAGCTATCATAATCATAAAGTAATTAACAAAATCAAACAAAAATAGCTTCATTTCCGTGACACTGTCTCCATTGTACGGGTTCCGTACAGGCACAGCACTCTTCGCGCACGAAACTGCCATAAGACGTTGCGTGATCAATTTCATCGCCGGTGCATTCTTAATTAAATATATTTCACATTGTTCAACCTTAGCCTTATTTCGAAACTAGGAGTAGCTTTACATACAAATTGTAATTGTAGTGTTAAGCTCAGTGGATAGTATGAAAATTCTGATTTTGACTGAAAATATCTAAATATGCCTGTCTTTCTCTCTGATCGTCCCTTAGATTTAATATGATTTAGTAGATTTGCCGCTAAACGACCTTTTTTATTTTTGATAGATATTCAAAAACTGCATCTACGCCGCCGGCAGTTGAACTTTTTTTTTAAAGTCCTATAAATTTTAAAACCTTTCGTCTTTACTCTCTTGGTAACTGTTTCTAAAAAGCGAAAAGAAATGCACCGTCATCTAAAAATAGAATGCTGTTCTGACACCGAACAATACCTACGAGTCTTGAATGAAACAGTAATTTGATACTGGTAAATGATAACAGCACAGGTGCACCTCTTAAACTATTGTTTGTGTTTAATTTTACACAATGCAAATAAAAATATTTATTCCACAAATACTAAATCAGCCTTCTGTTAATGTTTATCTTCATATTACTTTATTTTCCTTATCACCGCTATAAGGTTGACATTCAAACATCACGATCAACAACCTTGCTGGAATTCAAATATATGTAACTAGCATATCATTATCTACTTAGACATATGTGACATGCCCGGATTTCCTCTGCAGGTTGCGTATAAAGGTCAGCATACATAGTACCTACATGTGCCGGATGTGAAACTAGAGGCGACCTTTATTTACCCTTTGACCTTTTTTTTTTTACCTTTGTACGCAGTGATAAAAGTAGGAGAAAAAGGAAAAATATGAAAGTATTTCTATAATGTTATACATATTAATTCACATTCTACTTGAAAGTATGGTGCTTTGTCATTCATACATCATTTGTTTTTGTAATATTTAACCAAGTGGAATTCGAAAACGAATAAAGAGAATTTGTTAGAAAAGGAAACTAAAACTAGCTTGTGTAATAATTAAGTAAACGTCTCCTTTGTTATTTAATTATCAATACTGGTGTAGGTAAACCGATAAACCACCAACACACAACACACGCAACACTTTTGTTTAGAAAAGACGTATGTACCTCTACTATCGGCGTACATCTGAAAGGATCATAATGTTGATTATGACCAAGCATTCAAATGATTTATCAAAGAATGTTTGATGAAGAAGCATCATATTCATCATCCTCGTGCCCTTATCCCAATTTATTTGGGGTCGGCACAACAATGTCTTATTTCTTCATACATCTTTATTAGCATATTGACACGGAAGTATTAACATATCAAATGATACTAACACGTATCATAACCATATGTTTGCAGGATGGCGCCCGCAGTATCCACACGGCGGCGCGGTACGGGCACGTTGGGATCATCAACACACTGCTACAGAAGGGCGAGAGCGTCGACGTCACCACCAACGTATGCCTCTTGGATTTCGGTTTCTTTTCAGCTTCACCTTTATGTCCTTGTTGTTCACAGATTGTATGATTCATCATCATACATTGGCGCCGTCCGTTTGCAAACGCTCGCTGGTTTGTGAAATGCTGAAGGCAACCGCCGCAACCACGCCAATTGTGGTGATGTCAACATTTATTGTGATGTGAACACGATAAATGTAGTTGTGTTTGGCAAACTACTTCACGAAAAAGAAATGAGGGCTACTATTATTTACAAAACTGGCAAACTATTTGGTGATTGCTCTTAGCGCAACTCAAATTGGATTAGAAAGTCTTTTACATCGGGATATCTAATTCTATATAACGGGGTTGACAATAATTTATTACGATTTATGTAAACCATAATTACAAAGGAAACTACATCTTTTGCAGAAGTATATTTTTTTACCAAAATTATGTTTTCAGGATAATTACACAGCATTACACATAGCTGTCGAATCGTGTAAACCTGCTGTCGTAGAAACCTTGCTGGGGTACGGAGCTGATGTCCATGTGAGGGGTGGCAGACAGAGGGAGACCGCGTTACACATCGCTGCCAGGATACCTGATGGTAAGCACAATAAGGAAGTAAAGTTCAATTAATGCACCATAAATTCACACTGACCAGAACATTTGCTGTTATATCAAAAAAACATTTAAATCAGTATGGATGGGTATACTATAAGATGAACCACCCAATTAAGACGCAGATTCTTTAGAAGCTATATTAAAAATGTTTTTTTTCCAGGTGACAAATGCGCGCTGATGCTGTTAAAGTCAGGAGCAGGTCCTAACAAAGCGACTGAAGACGGACAAACCCCAGTGCACGTGGCTGCCAAGTACGGCAACCTCGCTACACTCGTACTATTGTTAGAAGATGGAGGAGACCCGCTGAGGAAGACCAAGGTAGGATGTGTTTATTTTAAGATTCTACTAAAGCTGATTAATTTTGTTATAGGTACTCACATCGACTTGTTAATATAAATTCTTTTAAACCTACACCAGAGTATTAAATAGAGTAACCACGTGAACACATGTGGACAGTACTATCTGCGATAGGTCTGCGTTGGTGTTCCCCAGGGTTCAGTTCTAGGTCCATTTTAGGTTTTTGTTTCTGAATATAGAACTTTGCTTTTAAATTACTATTCAACTAGAATTATTATTTTAATAGGTTCTATTTAGTAATATATTAATGTAAGAAATTGCATACCTTTTTGTTATCAAAATATGTTTGCTCTATATTGTACTCTACTGTATCTTTATAATATGCTTTTTATAAGTGACTATTATTCATATTATATTCTTCAGAACGCATTGATATTATAGCGTTTTTTTCTTTATAGACTGGAGAAACACCTCTACACATGGCGTGTAGAAGTTGTAAGCCAGACGTTGTGCGACACTTGATAGAGTTCGTCAAAGATCATAAAGGTGAAAATGTCGCGACGGCATACATCGACGCTGTCGACGAAGATGGTGCGAGTGCACTTCACTTCGCGTGCAAAATTACCAAAGAAGAGGTCAAGATACCAACAGCTGACAGACAAGTGGTCAAATGCCTCATAGAAAATGGCGCCGACGTCACGTTAATAACGAAACATTATTTAGAAACGGCATTTCATTTTTGTGCTATTGCCGGAAACAATGACGTCATGACTGAGATGATCACGCACATATCTCCTGCTGACGTGAGCAGAGCACTGAACAAACAGAACTCAATAGGGTGGACGCCTTTACTAATAGCTTGTAATAGAGGGCACATGGAACTTGTCAATACGCTTCTGTCAAACCACGCGAGAGTAGACGTGTTCGATACAGAAGGTAGATCAGCTCTCCACCTCGCCGCTGAACATGGCTTCCTACAAGTCTGTGACGCTCTACTTACAAACAAAGCATTTATAAACTCCAAAGCGAGAAACGGCAGAACAGCACTTCACTTAGCAGCTATGAATGGCTACGCGCATCTAGTCAAATTCTTAATACGAGATCACAACGCCGTGATAGATGTCCTCACATTGAAAAAGCAGACTCCACTACATTTAGCATCAGCAAGCGGTCAAATAGAAGTGTGTAAACTTTTATTGGAACTCGGAGCTAACATCGACGCGACAGACGAATTAGGACAAAAGCCTATTCATGCCGCCGCACAAAATAATTACAATGAAGTTGTCCAACTTTTTTTACAATCTCATCCAAACTTGGTAATGGCTACTACGAAGGATGGGAACACGTGTGCTCATATAGCGGCTATTCAGGGTTCAGTGAAAGTGATTGAAGAACTGATGAAGTTCGATAGAACTGGTGTTATATCTGCTAGGAATAAGTTGAATGACTCGACACCTCTTCAACTGGCTGCCGAAGGTGGTCATGCGGATGTTGTGAGGGTCTTAGTAAGAGCAGGAGCGTCATGTACCGATGAGAACAGGGCAGGTCTGACAGCTGTACATTTAGCGGCACAATATGGACATACGAATGTATTAGATGTGATGCGATCGACCAACACGTTAAGGATAGTAAGCAAGAAATTAGGATTGACGCCACTTCATATAGCTGCGTATTATGGACAAGCTGGTAAATAAAAAACTTTATTTGCAATTATTTTTAAGGATTATATTTGAATATTAGCTTTTACCCGCGGTTTCGTCCGCGTGGAGGTCGGTAAATATCCCACGGGAACGTACTACCGGGATTAAAAGTATCTGTATGCCAAATCATGCAAATCGGTTCAGCGGTTTTTGCGCCAATCCAGAACATACGTCCAGACAAACAGACAAAAATTCTAAAAACTATATTTCCGGCAACAGATTCGTTCTCATGCCTCATATCAATACTTTTTTCGAAAATATTCAATGTACAGTTTTGACTTCGTTACTATTTCATTAAATGTTTTGTTTCACAGAAACTGTCCGAGAACTCCTCTCCCATGTGCCGGGAACAGTAAAGTCAGAAGCTCCAACTGGAGTATCACTAGTTCCGGAGCTAGGTGCTGAGTCTGGACTAACTCCGCTACATCTAGCTGCTTACAATGGTAACGAAAACGTCGTGCGGTTACTTCTCAACTCTGCTGGTGTGCAAGTCGATGCCGCGAGTAATGAAAATGTAAGTCCTCATAACTTTCATACAAAATTCTTGATATGAAATACAACTTTACTTTTTCTCATTCCAGGGCTTCAATCCGCTACATCTCGCATGTTTCGGAGGACACATGTCTATTGTAGGCCTCCTCCTCAGTAGATCAGCAGAGCTGCTTCAAAGTACGGACAGACATGGGAAAACAGGGTTACACATAGCCTCAACGCACGGTCACTACCAGATGGTAGAAGTTCTACTTGGGCAAGGAGCTGAAATCAACGCCACCGACAAGAATGGATGGACATCTCTCCATTGTGCAGCGAAAGCTGGTCACCTCAACGTGGTGAAGCTCTTGTGCGAATCAGGAGCATCACCGAAAAGCGAGACTAACCTAAATTGTGCTCCAATTTGGTTTGCTGCATCGGAAAACCACAACGATGTCCTAGAGTATTTACTGCACAAAGAACACGACACTCAGTCCCTTATGGACGACAAGAGGTTCGTGTACAACCTGATGGTGTGCTCCAAGAACCACAACAACATTCCCATCGAGGAGTTCGTGTTGGTCTCGCCAGCGCCCGTCGACACCGCAGCTAAACTGTCCAACATTTACATTATTCTATCCACTAAGGTATGCCTCACACATTTATTGCTTTATGATTAATCAATGAGTTTATAATCATCGCACGTTGTCTTCCGTAACAGGAAAAGGAGCGTGCCAAAGACCTTATAGCGGCAGGAAAACAATGTGAAGCGATGGCCACCGAGCTGCTGGCGCTGGCAGCCGGCGCCGAGTCCGCCGGACACATCCTCACCGCCACCGACAACAGGAACATTGAGTTCCTCGACGTCTTAATAGAGAACGAACAAAAGGAGGTCATTGCCCACACAGTGGTCCAGAGATATCTTCAGGTAAAAAATAGGTAACTTCCCTACTTCACAGAAACTTGACTCCACAAACAAATGATGATGTTCATTACTTCGCTTCTTTACAGGAACTCTGGAGAGGGAGCCTCAAATGGACTGGCATCAAAATTATGTTCCTTTTTGTCGCGTTCATAGTATGTCCACCCGTATGGGTGGTGTTCTCTCTTCCATTAGGCCATAGATATAATAAGATACCTATAATTAAGTTCATGTCGTATTTAACTTCACACATTTACCTGATGGTATTGTTAGCCTTAGTAGCGATAACGCCTATTTATAATTCAATATTTAGGGATAGTTTAATACCAAGGTGGTATGAATGGATGCTGCTCATTTGTCTGAGCGGTCTCCTACTCTTTGAGCTCACCAACCCCAGTGATAAATCTGGTCTAGGGTGGATCAAGATAGCAGTTTTGTTATGCGGCATGATCGGCGTGGCTACACACGTCGTCGGCTGGATATTTGTATTACCTAAGTATTGGCCAACACTTATGTATTGTAGGAATCAATGTTTTGCCTTATCATTTCTATTAGCGTGCGTTCAAATATTAGATTTCTTATCTTTCCACCACCTATTCGGTCCGTGGGCTATTATCATAGGAGATCTCATGAAGGATCTCGGCAGGTTCCTCGCTGTATTAGCGATATTCGTGTTCGGCTTCTCGATGCACATCGTGGCATTAAACCAGCCGTTCAGGAATATTAACAAGGCGGAAGACAATAAGTATGCAAGACAAGCGAGGAAGCGACTGTTCTCCGACGGTGAGTGTGAATCCGTTATTTTTACAATATTGCCTACCATAACATCTACCATCGAAATAGTCCATTCACGTATGTAGATCATGTGTGTTCATTCAAATATTAAATGTTGTACTTGTCGTAATAGAGACTCTCCGATTGAAACGACAAGCGTATGATACACAATGGCAAAACACACTTAACGGGGAATCATACAGGAGGAAACAAGGTCCAACAGGACGTAAGTCCACATACACACGAACAAGACTGTTTAATTTTATGTGCATATGAATGCCATTTTCCTTACGATGATCGCATTACAACTCGATGTGCTTGTTTTACTTGTTATTTTTTGTTATAAACAATACGTGCATCCGCTTGCAAGCTTCAGTGTTTGTCACATCGAGAATGTTATCATCGTTGGCGTTTTATACGTTACAATCCATTAGATAACTGTTGCCATCACGTTAAGAATGTGGAATGTTAGGTCTCTGTAATATACTAAATACACTTAGCCTCGCCATAATTTCAATGTTTTATTTTCATATATTATGGCACGTGTAAGTGGTTGGCGGTTAGAAACCTTGATGTCTTTTAAGTACACAATGCATTTTCTGCATCGCATCACAGCTTTATGAGAGTCGTGGTTTCCAGATGTGGACACAGAACATGCATTGCGCGTCACAATACTAGTTTTAGTGGAATGAGTGGCCGACCTCACCGCATTTGATGGAGCAAGTTTGATTTGCGCATGCCGCGGCTGGCTTATGTCCTGCGTTTGTTTCACCACTCCGAGGTACCATTTTATATTTCGGATTTGTTTGGCTGTTTGTCGTCAATGTGGCGTCTGTCCCGCGCTCTCAGTGTCTAGCCGTAGTCGGGACGGGGTGGATTGATGCACTGGTATAATAAGTGGAAATCAAGCAAACTATTCTCTTTAATTAGCACACTAACACTAAATTATTATATATAGACACTAAAATCCAAAAATTAAGTTCAACACACATCTACACTTCTTTATACCAATGTACAGAATACTTACACAACCGTATCAATCTATCTCTTCCACACAAATAGGTGTCTAGCCGTGTTAGATCTTTAGATTTGCGGGAAGATTGATGCAGGAATAGATCAAACATTACTCATTAAAATCTTAATATTCAAAGTCACCAATACTTGTAACAAAGTAAAAGCATATAGTGAGCCATGCATCAACCTACCCCGGTTCTGTTCGCGCCGCGTCTACCAGACCGTGGTCCATGTTGAGTGTTGTCTTCTAGCGACGTTGTCACCGGTCGAGGCGTTGGAGAAACTGTTCTTCGCACTTTTCGGACAGATAACGTTGTCGGACCTTAACTACGTGTCCGGCGTGCGGCCGCTGTGGACGCAGAACATATTCAAGTTCGTGTTCGGGGCGTACTTACTGATGTCGGTCGTGGTGCTCATAACGCTCCTCATTGCGATGATGTCGGACACTTATCAACGTATACAGGTAACTACGTGTCCCCAGAACTCTGATCTTTTGTTCGCAGTTACTATGAACCCACTGTACTCGTTCGAGCTGCTGTTCTTCGCGGTGTTCGGCCAGACGACCACGGACCAGACGCGGGTGCATCGTAACGATAGTAACATACAGCCGGCCTGGACCAATTACCTGTTTAAAATTGTGTTCGGGATCTACATGTTGGTGTCGGTGGTGGTACTCATCAATCTGCTCATCGCTATGATGTCAGACACGTACCAGAGGATCCAGGTAACACGTGAACAGATTAAAACATGGTGTACGTTGTCAGCATATTGGCACAGATAAACAAATATTTTAAACCAGTGATAAAGCAGCTACTTAAATAAATGACGCCTGTTAGTTGGCACGATGTAGAAAATAATTTTGAATTAAATATATTGAATTAATATGTTTTTCGCTAAATTACCAGCTGGGATATCTGACCTGCTCACACGACTGTACACGTTAGTCATTAAAACTATCAAGCAATTGCAGCACATTACAGTTTTAAGCAAATTAAATACAAAAGTAGTCGACCTACTAAAATAATATTGTAGCTACTAAACTAAGACTAGTATTATTGGGCAATTTTTTAAATAAGGACAAAGTAAATATGATAAACCTGACCGTGAAGGTGATTACAGGCAGCCTAATTTGCAATCCGAAGAAGAGTTGAACTTTTAGACAATCAAAGTTAGGTTGTCTCTAAGCACCTTTATAATTATAACTTGCTTACCTACTCACCGTCAACTTTGTTCTTTTTCTGTATACCATTAAACTTTATATATGATTTTTTTTGTTGTATCAATCTTATATCCTGCCAAAGATTTGAATTTCATACCACAGAACAAGTACTTAAAAGCAATTCAATCGCAGTTAATTTTGCTGTCTCTCTCGGATTAAAGTTTATTGTAGCAACATAAAACTTTTAACCACTCTAAGTAGTGTTTCACTGTTTGTCCACTGCCACCATTAACGGGACGTCAACGAGAAACGAGATTATTCGAACCGAACGTCCCGTCCGGTTGACGGACGTGCGGGGGACACGCGGCCTTAGTAAATGTATGTGTCGCTACTTCGGCGCCGGCATCTCGTTCACGTTGACGTCCCGTTGACGTGGCGGTGGATAAATGGCCTTTGAGTGTATGGGAATGAAATCATCAGAACTGTTTCCTAGCAAATTGTTTACAAATGCTAGTAACAACTTGCTCCGATTACCAACCCGTTTCAAATGTTTCGCTAAAGTGACCTAAGTCGCTAACGGCCAGGAGCTAGACCACCACTACACCCACCACGACACCGTGTGGGATAGAGATGGAGCTAGACGTCCTGTATAGCTCCATCTCTTTCTCACACCGAAGTAACATTAAAATAATAATGCTTTAAGAGGTGATGGTTGGCCCCCAGTTATAAAATTACTCCCAAAGACCACCTAATTATCCACCTGCTACAACAATCAAAACTTTTCAGGCTCAATCAGACATCGAGTGGAAGTATGGGCTGTCTAAGTTGATCCGCAACATGCATCGGACAAGCACCGCGCCATCTCCTCTCAACCTGGTGACGACGTGGTTGATGTGGATCATCCACAGGTGTAAGGTGAGGCAGTACTTCTATCACTTAATACTACTAACGTAACGTATTGTCAGCAGACAACGGGTGATTTATTTTTTTGGGTTCGACCCACTGCCATGATCCCCCTTCAACGAAGCTTACATTGACTACAGTACCCAGCTGTTGATATGGCACATCCATCTTTGGAAAGAGTCTGTAGCACAGTCTGTCGTAACGGAGACGATGGTCTACAAAGCCCGAAAGCGTCATATTTAGATCCTGTTAGGTATTTTACTTAAGTATTAGTTCTGTGAGCCTCAATTGCAAATTGTTGCAACGAAAGTGACTCGATTCTTGCTCTTGGTACGTAACTACTGAAGATGTGGGATTTTTGAAACTACTCCAGGAACAACAGGGCATGCTATGATTCCTTTCATAATTTAAATTAAGCCTAGTCTTAGAAGACTCCACTGCTACACCTCAAATTATTACAACACACGACAAACCACTTTTTCAAAAAATAAACAGGTTCTGATTACTATTAAAATGTTCTACTAGAAATATTTACCAATATCAATTTCTCAGTTAGAATAATCCACATTATCCACATTATGCATTTAATTATAAACACGGAGACGCTATCATTCACTTAGATTTTATCGTCATACCCGAAAATAGCTGTAGTAGAACAGCTTATCTCGGAAAACTTTTCGTTATTCGAAAGTTAAATGAAATTACATACAATATTATGTGCATATTAAAATGAACATTTATTACGTTTGCTTTCAATCAAAATTATCCAATCGGATACCGTCCGGAATATGGACGCATAGGTCGCTCATTAAGGTCAAGAACCCAAAAATTCCAAATTTTATTCATGTAGACTAAGCACGAAGCTATACTAAAAACCCACACATCATCCACATCGCCCCACATATAACCACAAGGTATATTGGTCTGACTATACAGCATTACACTCCATTTTTAACCCAACTATTTCGCACCAGGACCGCATAAGCAAAAAGAAGCGACCAAGCTTGGTGCATATGATCGGTTTGCAGAGACAGGACCAGATGAGCGCGCGGTCCAAGGCTGGTGTCAAGTGGCTGTCCAAGGTGAAGAGGGGACAGGTTGTGCCGAAGGGTAAGTTATAGATAGATAAAATACTCTATAATATAGCTTACTTCAAAGACACAGTCAAAATTTAATAACAAAGGTGATACAAAGGGAAACCTTGTCGCAATCAGCGATTTCTCCCTTACAACCTTTGTATGAACTAATGAGGGGTAATTATGGTTTTAATACGTGAAACATATCAACACTACTAATCATAGTCTGCTTCTACAGTACACTGACAGCTGTACTTCATCACCTACAAACTCTCCTGGATAAACACACACTACAAAATTTTGTATCAATGCAAAAACCTTTTTTTCTCAAAGTAATATTATTCTGATATTCCACCAATTTTATTGTTTTAGTACCCTGTAATACCACTAACTAATTACAAGGATTTATTCTAGAACACGAAAGTTAATAACTATATTTTATCAATCACCAACCCTTTTACTGTACATAAAATTTTCTCTCGTTTTGCATTTTTGACATTATCCTTCCAACTCCTTAGATTCAACGCGTCTCTCCGTGGTGCACCTCAGTCCTCTGGGCTCCCAGCTAAGCATCAGCAACGCTACGAAGATCGAAAACGTGGTGGACTGGGAGGTCATCGCAAAGAAGTACCGCGCTCTGATGAGAGACGAGCCAGAGGAACCGGCCAACAAGGAGAACGAAGGAGACTCGGCTGATAACGTGTCGGAAATAGTTCCGAACAATATATCCGCCGCTCTTCCTTGAGCATAAAAGCACAAGCTTTTAGGAATCAGTGTACAAATGTAATATACTACATAGACGAAAGTCTTCGAGTCGAGGTTTGACGGGAAAGGCTGACTAAAAACTGGTCAGGTTCCAACACTGTTATTCGGTTTTGATGAGACATTTTGTAAATATATTGAACTCTTGGAGTAGATTTTTGTAACTGAAATTACGACAGGTAAATCATACTATCGGTGGCAAATAGTGTACGAACAAAGTGAAGCTTTTGATGTGACGAAGGGGTTCATTGCAAGCGGGCGAAAAAAAGTAACATGTTAATGTATAGTTTTATAATTGGATCGGCATTTAAATTAGACTACGTGGAAAATAAAATGTTGTCATCTCGATTTAAACCTGTTAAGCCCAATTCTATCTGAATGAATTTTTATAATCAAGGTTTGGAATGGAGTTTGTCAACAGCCGGAAGAAACATCAGTTCTCACGTGAAGGGAATGTGGACTGTTTTTCTTAGCTCCAACAGAAAGCCCGCTATCAATAGTGAATATTAATTGGTAAGTGACAAGTACAGAAGTAGGTACATACAACATATTTAATTAATCTTAATCGGTTTTATTTCAAAACATGCCTTGTATATCCTTGCCCTATCCCGCTCAGTAGAGGTAGGAAATTCGCCTCGCTTGCAGTAGGATCTGAATTTTACAAGCCATTGTACAGTTGAATATAAGTAATAACATAAGCTAGTAATACCTAATATACAGTTTGTAGAAACTTAGTAAATAAGGACAGCGATGTTATTTTTCCAGATTAGTGTCGTTTAGTATAAGGCTAATTTATTACTACTAATATTTTTATAAATAAACGTGTTGTGTATTTGTGTAACTGTATTGTTTTAAAATAAAATCAGTGCAATTTCTACTTTCTTGCGTTTTTTATCCTGTCAGGAGATTGGACGATTTCTTCCCAATCAATTTATTTTTCCGTTGAATGTGACTGAAGACAAACCGAAACGAATGGAATGGAAACGGAAAAATAAAATAATAACGACACGATATTGGGTCAAGAATCATTACTAATGCGTATTAGGTTAACGTAACGTCCTCCTTCTGTGAGGCAGTTATGCTCGCGAAGGAGGAGGCGGAACGCGTGAGGGAGAAGCAAGCTTTGCGCCCTCACGCCCCTAGTCGCCGCAGGAGACGCCCTGGGCGTCGGGAATTGGCAGCCGATTCCCGGCCACCGTAGGCACGGACTTGTGGACGGCGAGCAATGGGTAGCTCGCCGTCCGGTAAGGACCAGGCACGAGTCGACGGCGCGTTGTGTTCCACGCGCGCCTCGAAGAGATGTCAGCACCATTGACAGGGTCCGCTACGCGATGCCAGCCAGGGTTGCGGGATGTTCAAAAGAGTTCCCATGGCCCCGGCACAGGCAACTGAAAGAGCACGAGTGAGTTAAAAAAAAATCACGTTTTTTTCAATTAAAATTCAAAATATTTTATCTCACATAAACCTACATGGGCACTTATTAAACGTCAGTAGCACGGTTCCAATTGGTCGTTTCCTACAGAGAAGAACAGGCAAGAAACTCCACGATTACTCTTTTAAAAATAATTGGATAATGTTTTACACAGTTACTAGGTATGGGAGGACAGTGTAGGCCTGTCAACAAGTACCGGTTTTAAGGCAATTTCCAGTTTTCTCAATACTTTTTTCGATAGATTGGTCACTTTTACTTTGATGGTCTCTTGTAGGGCCGCCAAAGTTTTTGGCTTGATCACAATAGACTATTCTTCAAAAAAACCCATAGAAAAAATTCTGTAGCGGAAAAACCGGGTGATCGAGAGATTTCCGGTCAGGGCAAAATTTACCGAGTTATTGCAACGTTTAAAGCTCTGAGCATGAGGTCCTGGGTTCGATTCCCAGGTCAGGCAGTGTTATTGGGTTTTTCTATCTGGAATTTCTCAGCAGCAGCCCGGAGTCTGGATTTCTGCCCGGTAGATGGCAATAGGCTCGCCCCCTATTACATGGGACTTAAACGTAACTGGCGAAATGTGGGTGTTACTATAATAGGTTACACCTCTGCCTAACCCTTCAGGGAAACAAGGCGTGATGTTATGTTATGTAAAGCTCTAAACGTTGTCTGCATATATTTTACTTACATTTTTTTTAATCAGTAAGTTAATAGTTACTTAAATCATAACATGTTTGCATCCCTTTCTTCTGAAAGTAATTTTTTCGCTATCGCTTTTCCTCTATTATTTGGTACTTAACTAATGATGCACCAAATCCTATGACCAAATCTGATATCGATAGAACAAAAACCCACATAATATTATATTTATACGGAAGATCTTTTTAATCACTAATTACAATAGAAACATTTAATTAATTGTGAAATGATCATTGATTTTAGGTAATCGCAAGATTCTGATTTTAAAAATAAATGGATTATTGCAACGATGCGAGAGAACTGGTTCCAATCAACACGTATATTTTCCCGACATTTTACTGAAGATTGTTTTATGGCTATGACCGTCGCCGGCTACTAAGTTCGGCAGTACCAACAATGAATTTGCTTCTTTTGGTGAGTATTCCGTTTAACCCCTTGGCCACGGCCCACGACCCTCGGCTCATGCGACACGAGTTTTGCTTGAGAACAAGTATCAATAGACAATAAACAAATACAAAAAAAAATATATCGATACCTTCGTGTTTTATTTGAATCTGTTCTGTCTCTAATGAGACGCAATACCCTTGGTAGCGCCAATCAGAACGCAGTACCCCGCTTCCTCATACCTCAGCTAGTTGACAGAATTGGTTTGGTTGGTGCGTTAGATCAAGCATTAGGTGTCTATATGTATGGTCGTTGGCGCCACCCTATAGAATTGTCCTCAGCCTCGAGAACCTCTAAAGCTTCCAGGTTTATAGTTGTGGTTAGCCATATTTTCATCACCTGGTCTTTTGGCTGGACAGATATGGACTGCTTATCTACCGCAGCCGTAATAGCTTCAGACAATGACGCAAACTGTCGTGAGGCAATGATGGTGCTGAGCCGCTTGTCAGCCAAACCATCGCTGAACCGTTTAATTGCAGTCTACTCATTGAGTGGACGCAAAACCTCATAGGCGTCACGCTTATCGTTAGCATGAGCAATCGTGAGATTCACAAACAACTCCTCGATCTCTGTATTGAATTTTTCTATACTCCTGCGGCCTTGAGTTGCTTTAAAGAATTGCGTTTGTAAAGCTACAGACTATTTTTTCGGTAACAAATAAATGCGAATATCTTCTACCATACTTTCAATATCTGCGTAATTAGTTTTACGACGCAATTTTGCACAAAGCGAGAGGCGCGTTTTTAACACAAACTGTATTAATTGACTTTTACTCATAATCATCATTGATAAGCGAACTATAAAGTAAGATACCATCAATAAGCTCAGCTAGGCAACAGGGAAATTGCTGTTTTAATATCGAATGCGTCAGCCATTTTTGTATCACAATCAGAATACTTTATAAAATCCTTAGAACTAGCTTGACTACTACTATCTACTAAAGAAAGTAAACCTTTAAATTCTGAAAATTTCATTGTATCTCCTGAATTAATGTTTGGAAAACCTCACAAGTTTCTTTGCCTAACTTGCGATCTTTAACTTCTTGGTTCAACCGAGTCAAAATACAATCCAGTTTACTATATTCTTTTTCTGATTCTACTAGTTTCTTAAAAGCTGAATCTTGTCTAAGCCTATCTGAACCTAATTTCACTAAATATTCTCTTTAGCGTACAAATCTTGATAATGTTGGGACATTCCTAATTTCCAAAACAAAATTTAAAATAATACAGCATGATCTTGAAACCAGCTGAGACGCAATACCCTGTGATCGAGTAAGAATTACTTGCTATTGTTTGGGCAATTCGACATTTTAGACCTTATTTATATGGGAAAAAGTTTTACATAAAAACAGACCATAAGCCGCTGATTTATTTATTTAATATGACCTATCTTGAGGAATATGATTTTGAAATCAGCTATGTCCCAGGACGGCACAACGGAGCTGCAGATGCATTGAGCCGTATACTTATTACATCCAACAGCTTAAAGGATATGAACAAGCGTGTGGTCTCGGTCATGACAAGGGCACAGACTCGAAGGTTACGCAGTGACTGTGACAATAATGACATGACTACTGAGGTATCCTCTACTCCAAGGCCTGATCAGCCTAAGGTAGTGGAAATCCTCAAACGACCAATTGATAGCGTTGAACTGACATTATTTAGTAATAAAAATACAATAAATCAGATAGGAAAAACAAAACATTTCACTAGTGACAATGGTAACTGCAAATTCGTGCCTGAAAAATCATCAATTTTTGTGATTTCTCGATCGTTATCGACCGCAAGTGTGTTAGCGAGAGAATTACAACGTTTTTTGCGAGCAAATCAAAATAAACGAGCTCATAATAATTAAAAGCAACCGTTACGAAATTTTTGTTAACAATTTTATAAATACTTAAAAGAAATTAGTCATTTAAATGCTATTCCTAAGCTACTCGTTATTAAAGAAGTGACAAGAGTTACTGACAAAGACAAGAGAACTGTGATCTTGAATGACTTCCACCTGTTTGTTACCCACGAGTCGCCACGGGGGGGTAAACAGAATGTTAAATAATATTAGGAAGTACCATAGTAGTAGGATATTGGCCAGGAATGACTAATGACGTAACAGAATTCGTAAAGAAGTGTAGAAGTTGTCAGATTCAAAAGCATTCCAATAGGCATACGAAGGAACCGATGGTCATAACACCAACGGCATCCACTGCTTTTGAAAGAGTTAGTTTAGATGTAATGGGTCCTTTAGATGTAGATAATTTAAACTATAAGTATATTCTGACATTACAGTGTGATTTAACAAAATATGTCGAAGCATATCCTCTAGAGAAGAAAGATACTGTTTCTGCAGCTAGGTTATTTGTAAACAATTTTATTCTGAGATATGGTATCCCTAGAGAGATAATAACTGACCAGGAAACAGAGTTTATGTCAAGGGTTTTTACTGAGATTTGCAATTTGATGCATATAAATAAACTACATTCAACAGCTTATCATCACGAAAATCTGGGAATATGGGATTGGAAAATACTCATAAGGTTCTAGGAGTGTTTCTTAGAATTCAGTGTGACAAATACAAAACAGATTGCAGCAGTTGGCTTCCATTCTGGTGCTTTTCTTTTAACACTACAATACACTCTGAGACAAAATACACTCCATTTGAATTAGTATTTGGGAAAAATAACCATCGTAAATTCATATGTTGATCCTTTATATATTGATCCTCTTCTTCATATGTTGATCCTTTTTAAGCAAATTCAAAAAAATATATAAAAATAATAAATAAATAATGGATTCTGATTCTAATTCTTCTGTATTTTTTAAATCTTCTTCGCATTCCTTCTTCTAATTTCCCGTCTTCACAAACTTCTATCAGTAAGAATCTTCATGATTTCTTCAACTACAGACATCTTCACTTTCGCGTAAGTTGCAAAATTTTAATAGCTGGTCGCCATGTATTCGACGCCTGCACTTGTGGATGCGGAGGTCAAAAAAATCGTCCGCATCTGCATGATGCAGTGCGGGGACATGGTGGGTGCCCGCCTTAAGGCCATAGAGGCGAGGCTCCTCCCGGCAGAATCCGTCCGCCCTCCGCTCGCTGGGGACGGTCGTGGGAGAGAGGGGTCTAAAAGACGGGGCCAGGCGGCCACGGCGGCTGACCCCGCCCAAAAACCCGCGCCCCAGATGGCCACCTCACGGACAGCGGCACCTCCAGCGGTGCCTCCGGCGGCCGTGCCTGGGCCTGGCACAGATACCTGGACGACGGTCGTCAAGAGGGGCCGCAAGAAGATAAAGACGGCGCTGCCAGTACCAGCACCCGCTGGAGCACCGGCACTCCAGAAGGCACAGGGACCGCCAAAGGTTAGAGCCCCACGCTCCGCGGCTGTAGTGATAACACTGCAGCCCGGAGCCGTCGAAAGGGGCGTTACATACAAGGCGGTCCTGGCGGAGGCTAAAGCCAAAGTCGCGTTCCCCGACCTTGGCACACCTTCCGGCTTCAGAATGAAGCCGGCAATGACGGGGGCGCGACTGCTTGAGGTGTCGGGTGCCTCCAGCGGGGAAAAGGCGGACATCCTGGCCGCCAAGTTGAGGGAGGTCCTCAACCCGGAGGATGTCCGGGTGTCTAGGCCGATGAAGACTGCAGAGCTGCGCGTCGATGGCCTGGACGACTCGACGACCCCGGCTGAGGTCGTGGCGGCCATCACCAAAGCCGGCGGATGTCCGCCCCAAGACGTGCGGACGGGTGATATTCGCGCCGACGCTTCTGGGCTCGGCACGATGTGGGTGCGGTGCCCGGTGGCGGCGGCGAATAAAGTCGCCGACGGAAGTGGTGGTGGGGTGGGCTGCGGCAAGGGTCAAGCTGCTGCAGCCCAGGGCTATGCGGTGCTACCGATGTCTGGACATTGGGCATGTCCGGGCACGGTGCACCGCCGAAACGGACCGCAGCGAGCAATGCTATCGCTGCGGCCAGCCCGGCCACAAGGCGGCCCAGTGCTCCGCGGCGCCAAACTGCAGCCTCTGTACAGCTGCAGGGAGGCCCGCTGGGCACAGAGCGGGCGGAAAGGCATGTGGCGCCCCCGCCGCAAAGAAGAATAAGGGGGCCAAGGCTGCCGGGGGCTCTTTACCCCCCTGTCAGCCTGGCTGCCCTTCGGCCGACTCCCGGCCTAGGAATGGTGTGGAGGGAATGGATTGCGCATAATGGCGCTCTACCATTTCCTCCAGGGCAATCTCAACCACTCTGCTAGAGCTCAGGATCTCTTGCTCCAGAGCATGGCGGAGTGGTCGATTCATGTAGCTGTGGTCGCCGAGCCGTACTCTGTCCCCCCCCGGAATAACTGGGTGGGTGACCTGGACGGCTTGGTGGCCATCATCGGCGGGACTCTCGTCAGCCCGTCCCGAGGTCACGGCTGGGTGGCCGCTCTCGCGGACGGCGTTGGCACGATTGGTGCGTATTTTTCGCCCAACAAGAGTCTCGCCGACTTCGAGAACTTCCTTGTCGAGTTGGGTGCCGTCGTAGGCCGACTCCACCCTCGCCCCGTGCTGTTGCTCGGGGATCTCAACGCCAAGTCTACGGCGTGGGGATCCTCGGTGACCGATGCTAGGGGTGACGCGCTGGAGGAGTGGGCGGTCACGACTGGCCTGGTCGTCCTGAACCGGGGCTCGGTACTCACGTGCGTGCGGCAGCGGGACGGGTCCATAGTGGACGTCTCGTTCGCTAGCCCTGCTGCCGCGAGCCGTATTTACGACTGGCGTGTCGCCGCGGAGGTGGAGACGTTGTCGGATCACCGATACATCCGTTTCGACGTCTCCACCCAGACCGCCGGCGGCCGCAGTCCACCGGCCCCGCGAGCGACTGGCCCGCGCTGGGCGCGCAAGCGCATCGACAGGGAGCTTCTCGAGGAGGCCGCGATTGTCCAGGCCTGGATCCGGGAGTCGGCTACGACCGGACCCGTCGACGTCGAACAAGAGGCGCTGTGGTTCCGCGGGGCGATGACGCAAATTTGCGACGCGTCCATGCCCCGCGTCCACGCACAGACAGGAAGGCGCCAGGTGTACTGGTGGTCTGCCGAGATTGCGCAGCTACGCATCGCGTGCGTGACGGTTAGACGCCGGTACACCCGATACCGGAGGAGACGTCGTCGGGTCCCTGACGAAGAAGCCGCGCTGTATGAGGTGTACCGCGCGGCGAAGGAGGCTCTGTGGCTGGCCATCGGCGAGGCGAAGACGCGAGCCAGGGAGGAGATGTTGGAGACTCTAGACGGGAATCCATGGGGGCGCCCTTATCGTGCGGTTCGGGGGAAACTCAGAGCCGCGGCGCCCCCACTCACGGAGAGTGTCCAACCTGAGCTGCTGGAGGAGGTAGTCGTAGCCCTCTTCCCGGCTAGAGCGGAGCATACCCCGCCGCCGATGGATTTGCCCACAGCCGCAGAGCCTGAAGATGAGAACGCCATCAGCGTCCCAGAGGTGACACAGGCAGAGATGAGGGCGGCCGTGATGCGGCTCCGAGCCAAGAACGTGGCTCCGGGGCCCGACGGGATTCACGGCCAAGTATTAGCCCTCGCTTTGAAAGAGCTGGAGCCCTAGCTGAGAGGTCTCTACACAGCGTGCCTTGAGCGGGGCCAGTTTCCCACTCTGTGGAAAACTGGTCGTCTTGTCCTGCTCAGGAAGGCGGGGCGCCCTGCCGATTCGCCGTCAGCGTACCGGCCCATAGTGCTGCTCGACGAGGTGGGTAAGCTGTTTGAGCGGATTATCGCAGCCCGCCTCGTCGGCCACTTGTGCGGAGAGGGGCCGGGGCCGGCAGGGAGCCAGACGCCCGGTGTCACCACTGCGTCGACTGTCGGGAGGACACGGCGCGGCATACGCTGGCAGAGTGTGCCGCTTGGGAGGAGCCGCGCCGTGCCCTCATCTCTAGAGTAGGCAGTGACCTGTCGCTGCCGGCTGTCGTTAATTCGATGGTCGGCAGCGAGGAGTCCTGGGACGCGGTGGTTTCCTTCTGCGAGACAGTCATCTTGCAGAAGGAGGCTGTGGAAAGGGAGAGGGAGATCACATCCTCTCACCCAGCCCGCAGCAGGCGCACTGGGCGTCGGCGGAGGGCGGACAACGCCCTCTTCCAGCCCCCCTAAATGGGTCCAGGGGCGACGGACTCGGGGACGTCCGTCGCCCCCCATACATCGGACCCGAGGTGGCGGCGCGTAGTGTTCCACGCGCGCCCCTCTTAGACGTCGCGGGGGGAGTCAAACACCTCACTCCCTCCCTCGACACGAGGAGAGGCCTGCCGTGGCGGGCCGGCACCAGCCGGGGGTTGCGGAAGGATCGTAAGTTCCCGCGACCCTCGGCGTAGGTGTGAGATGGAACACCGGGGTGGTTTTTAGTCAGTAAGAGTCTGACAGACCCCTCCGCCCGCCCCAGGGCGGAGGACATCCATGAGGATTTTCCACCCCGAAACAAAAAAAAAAAAAAAAAAGGGTCGCCATGTATTAGAGTGATGTAGGCAAAATAAAAGAGAACTGTTCAATTCAACGATTCGTGTAATAATGCCAATAATTAGTGTATGCAGTTACAAATATAAGGTTAGGCTAGCTGCACACTACAGAATAGTTAATTATTTTATTGTCAAATATTTAACCGTATAGTTCGGGAGCGCCCGTCAGCTCGTGAGCGATACCCCATTGGACCCCAGAATGACGACATACGTACGACACACTAAATTCATTATGAAAATATTTATTATGCTACTCATCAAATCTTATGAATGTGCGTTAATTCAGAGAGTTGGATAAAAAACTCATATCTTAACGCCATTACATCTTTCATATTTAGCGCGCAAGTTTATTAATTTACCTTTATAAAATCCAAGCCTGTAAATGCGATAATCGCCATTTTGATGACAGTGGTGGTCGAGGCTAAAAAACATAAAAATTGGGGCTTTCGAACATCCAAACTCCACCACAGGGGCAGAAAATAATACATCATTTAATTATTTAATGAATTCATCCATTGTTCAAGTTAAGCTCTCTGCTCGACAGGATTTTGACAAATGACACACTAGTTGACTCGACGGGTTGTTGCAAATTACGTCATGAAATTCAGGAATTTATATGAACTTTCAGCATTCGAATTTATTAAGAAAAATATGTTACCGCGCCTATTTTATACAATAAGTTTGTGGCGAAAATCTTTAATTATACAGGGTGTAAGGGACAGCCCTCTGCAGACCGATGGGATGAATTCAGTATATCATACTAAGATGACCGGCACTTGAAATTATTTCAGGAACCTTAACACATATAATGCCGTACTAACAAATGAACTAACTGTATTTTTTTTTGTTGTAAAATACGTCCATGGAATGTGAGGAATGTCTTAATTCACTATTTTCGTTACATTTTACATAATATAATAGTTCGCTTTCAAAACAAGCATATTCCGTCAGCCACAAATGGCTGACACGGCTCAATTGGTTTGGAAAATGTCAGCCATATGTGGCTGACGAGGCATTATATGTGTTAAGGGAATCCAATAAACCTGATATGTTTTATTACCTCACACGCAATGTATCGTTACCGTGGCAAAACGCGCGTAGCGAACAGCAGCGCAGTGAGCCTTCGGCCGCCGAGTATTTCAACATACATTGCTGATTTTTTTTTATTTTAGCTGTTTTATTTACATAAACGGAGTGCTGTGTACAGAGAATGTAATTTTACATTGTAATAAAGTAACTACAAATACCTACTGACATCTTTATCCAAAAAGGCAAACCTGGCAATTCACAATAACCACGCGGCGGCGCGCAGCTACAAAGCAAAACTCAAACAACAAGCGTAAAGTGTAAGGTTAGGTACATTTTAGATCGCAGCGTCTAACGACTCGAAGGTGTAGGCTATTATAGAAGTATGTATTGAAAATTTTGTACGGATTGATTTATATGGTAATCTGTGCCGTCGCGTTGAATCGCCCGCCCGCGCTTTTACTTCGTTTTCGCTTAGTGTTCTTTCTGACTTTTTTCTTTTTGCTCGGCTGCTAAGGGTTGTAGCGTGATGTTAAATAGCCTATAACTATCCTCGAGAATTGGGCTACCAAATGCAAAAAGAAATTTTTCAAATCCGACATTTTGTTCATAATTTCATGGGTTTTATTTTTTTTTGCGCGGAACCCTAATTATGTTTCTAAAATAAAAGTAGCCTAAGTTACCCGCCGTAAAATCAGCAATCTGTCAGTGAAAGTCCCATTAAAATCGGTCCAGCCGTTTCGGAGATTAGACGGAACAAACAGACAGACAGTCAAAAATGTTAAAAATTGCTTTTTTGTATTAAGTTCCGCAACCGGTTATACTTTCACAAGCATTTAGTAAAAAGTTGTTATTTTGACATTACAAACAGACACTTCTATTTTATTTATTTGTATGTAAAGATTATGTAGTTTGTAGACAAAAACGATACAATCGCCAACATATGCAAAATTATAAATTGCTTACAAATACGGGTACCATCTTGTACTACGTGAGCGATCGCGCAATGTATGGCGTTCACTGCGAAAGTCGCATGCGCCGAGACAAAGCTTGAATTCAGCGAAATCCATGCGTATCGATAGTGCTGTACCAAGTTGTAAACAATGTCGATATTAAATATGTGTACACAAATGTGTGTATACAAATGTAATATTATAATCAAACTAACTTTGTTTATTACCATCAATTATTGTTTATTGTGGATTATCAATTTAGGTTCTAAATTCTGAGTGGGTTTTTCGTCTAAAATTTGGTTTGAGGTTAGTCATTTATAATGAAAACATGCATTTTAAATTTTATTGTTAGGTTGCCAGCAGATTCAGATAGAAGAAAACTTTGGATGGAGCTGAGCTTTGAGAATCCAACAGAGAGCGCGTCAAGAAAACACACTGTTGGACTTTTTTTCAATTCATAAAATAACATGATCCAGTAGAGTTATAAATACATTTTTAATTATAATTAGTACATTCATAAAATAAAATTGCAATTAAAATTTACAGGGTAATTCACATTAAATGAATTAAATTATATTATGCCCAATATGTCTAAGGGAAAACTATTTAATTTGACACTGAATAGTTTCCACTGTAGTTTCTGCCTACCCACATGGGAAGAAGGCGTGAATTTATGTATGTATAGATTTCCAATATTTCTAAATAGAGAATAACATGTTTGGTTGATATGTTCTCTGATGCAAGCGACTACTTCCGGAGTAAAGTTAGGACTCGCCCAGACGGTTTCGTTTCGCAGCCCGTGCGGCCGGCAGCTGACAATCATAGATCAACGAGTCTACATAACACAGGTCCAACGGTGAATGTAAAAATCCGTTGGTGTGATCTAAAATACTGGATGTCCAATCGCTCCATTTGACTTCGTTTGGAGCCACGCCGAATGGCGCTATCGTGAATGCTCACCATAAGGTGAAGTGAGCTGTCATTGCACCTGATGCTAGGGATTTACACTATTGACAGCTCACTTCAAACTCACTTCCCCTGATGAGATTTTTACAGAATAGAGCGACTGGTCACGCGCTATATTCCTGATGATCATCCACGTGGGTTGCCTTTTAATTAAATGTCTATGTAGGTATGTAAAATTATAACATATTTTGTTTATTTTAAATTATTTTGTTATGTTAATTTATTTTTAGCCTTGAGTGTAAACAAAAAGAGCGTGAGAAATTCTGAGTGTGCGTAGTAGTATCCTGGTTTCCATCAATGCTTGTGGGTTTTTTTTTACTTAACCTCTGTCCCACTGCTGGGCCAAGGCCTCCCCAAGTCCTTCCTGGAACTCTTTTCCTGCACCAACTCAAACCAACCCTCACGGTACGCGCCCAGGCCATCTCGCCACCTCTTTCTATTTATTTATTGTATTCAAACTATTTTTAATTAAGCATTATACATTGATTTAATTAAGCATTATACATTGATTTAATCAAACATTATACATTGATTTAATTAAGCATTATTCATTAGATTTCAGTTAGACTGTCAACTATAACAGATAAATGTTCAAGCTGCTTCAAGGTCTTGACAAGGTCTAACTTCCGCGACTGTTAATTTCGAAGCGATTGTATTATCAGCTCTACGATCAGTTCTCACGTAATATTAGGCCGCAGCGCGCGCGCATCGGTGCACAAACGCGTGCGGACGAATGCAGAAAGACGCGGGAAAAGTTATTTAAAAAAATACACGTGTCTAAAAAAAAGATAACTGGCTGGTGGCTGGCATAAAATAAAACGGAACTTAAATAAATGTGTGTTTTGAAAAAAGATTTTTTTTAAAATGTGTAGTGTAAAGAATTTGTTGTTTTTAACGATAGTGATTCCTTTATTGTTGATAGGTTTGTACTATGGTTTCTGAGAATTGCTTATTTTTTTATAAGATTTTATGAAAAAAAAAAACTTTTCAGTGTTTTCTGTTCTTAGATGCTTACTGCATAATAAAAATAATAAAAAAAGTAATATAAAAATAATAATTATAATAATATTTATTTATAAAACGAGGTTGTGGTCATGGTTTATGTAGGTATACTTTTAACTTACGAAACTTTGTAAAAGCGTGAGGTTTGTTATGTTTTATTTTTTCACTCAATTGTTTTTCTTAAATAAAAGTATAACAATTTCAGGTTTGCTCGAATCATCACAGGCGGCATTTTTACGATGCTACAACGGGTAAGTAAACTTTTAAATTTAATTTCGTGTAAACAAACAGACACCTACCTAACGCAGACGCTAATTTGAAAAAATAAAATAAAAACTAATAAATTAACAGATAATTTGCAAAAAAAAATATTAATTCATTCAATACGAAGAGTCTACCTACGTATCTATACGTTTCAACCTATTTTTTTGTTTCTTTTTTCACATGCATTTTTTTTTTTTACTACGACAAGCATTACTGGCCCATGCAATTTCATATGTACTGTACGTTTATTAGTGTCAAAATGCACGTGCATTTACAAACGTCTATATCTAAGTACATGCCTATTAGTAAGCAAGCAATTGCCATTAACTGAGCGCAAGTCCCTCTGCCCGACCCCCGATGATGAACCAACTATGTATGTAATTGATGCGTCAGAATCGTGAACGGGCGCCGTCAGTAGGGACTGGTCATCTCTTACCTGCCACGTACGGCTTATGTTAATTTAATTTTTGATTTGTTGTTGTTTTTATATTTTAATTTTCGTTCTGGTTAATACGATACCCCTTTGTAAGAGTGGTTGTCAGACTTTCGGGCTTCTGACGACCCGTAATGACTGTCAAAGATCCACGAATGACAGCCGGGACCAACGGCTTAACGTGCTTTCCGAGGCATGGAGGGCTCTTGGTATGTAAAGATAGTCACCCATCCACGAACCAACCGCGTCAAGTGCAACTTAACATGATTGATCGACCCATGCTTCTGTTATTACTTAGCCACAAGCCCCTCTATACCTATTCCAAAATTAATACGGAAGCGAATTATAAACATGTTTGCAATTCTTTATTATGTAATCTGTCTACTTGCATTCAGTGCAATTATTTAACTAGTGGTTTAGAAATTAGAACGCGTGTTGACCCGCCAAAAATTACCTTCCCTTGGCCATTATAGTGCATACTGCGTTTAAAAGTTATATAGATTTTGAAACAGCAACAAAAACTATTGGAGGTAGTAATTTTGACCTTTGTGTGACTTGATTTTGTTCATCCTATAGTGCATCAGTGATGTCTTTGTGTGACTCTAGACTTTGTTCATCCTATGGTGCATCAGTGATGTCTTTGTGTGACTCTAGACTTTGTTCATCCTATGGTGCATCAGTGCTGTCTTTGTGTGACTCCAGATTTTGTTCATCCTATGGTGCATCAGTGATGTCTTTGTGTGACTCTAGACTTTGTTCATCCTATGGTGCATCAGTGATGTCTTTGTGTGACTCCAGACTTTGTTCATCCTTTGGTGCATCAGTGCTGTCTTTGTGTGACTCCAGACTTTGTTCATCCTATGGTGCATCAGTGCTGTCTTTATGTGACTCCAGACTTTGTTCATCTTATGGTGCATCAGTGCTGTCTTTATGTGACTCTACACTTTGTTCATCCTATGGTGCATCAGTGCTGTCTTTTCCATTTGCCACTCTAGGCAAGTGGCAAGGGCCCCGCGATCCATGCCCCCCGGTCCCCTAGGAGGCTATCAAAAAAAGCTAATATAATACTAGGTGGAGTGCTAAAATTTACGAGCTCGCTTCGCCCATTCATACATCCTACATTTTCTTAGTTCTCAACTTAACTTTTCTGCATAAGTCGACAAAGCAACTCCTGTCTCTGTAAGAACGGTCCAAAGAAAATCTAACCTATCCCGCGATCTCTATCGGAGCCACATTATCCTTAAGTGCCCAGGGCTTCCAGTAGATTAAAGACGGCCCTGATGACCATAAATCACTATAACAAAATGGATGGAATCGATTTTCGAACATCTCATGAGGGTCACAGCGTTTAACAAAATTATGATAGAGTATTTGGGACAATGTACTGTGTGTGCCTACTTAATATTAATGTTGATTCATCAGTAATTCGGCCATACAAGATAACAATAGTCGTGACAGGAAATCCAAACTCTTGGATCAGAATTAAAGACAATAGTAACGTCCTAACGACGCAATACCTATGTAATGTAAGGAAGTACACAATACAGAATGACAATCAACTTCGAAATACTGTGTTTGGCGACAAGAATGACCAATTGATTTTGAGTCAACGTCATAATTTCTTTACCTCTTCTGGCAAGAATAGCGATGATGCCTGGGTAATAAAAAAGAAATTCTATTTAGTCCGTCAGTCATATAAAAAAATATTAGACACGTATTTTTTGCTTTATCGTATTAATTCTGTGGCGTAGGTAGAGTGACTTACGGGCGCGGCGGCTCCAGAAATAAAGTGTTGTTATATTTACGAAATTGTATCTTTTTGTGGTTTGACCATAACAGGCAAGAGAGCGCAGTGATTTTAGAAGAAAGTTTGGAGTGAGCGTATGGTTAAAGATTGGGATTGGGAACCACTGATCTAAACTAATATTATTGAGTGCAAGACAGAACTATTATTATAAAATTGTTTGTTTATATGTTTGTATCTTATCTCTAAAAATAAAAAACTTTTTTACAAAAAAAAACACTACAAAGTGAAAAATAACTTTAATTTCGGAAGTCGGTGTCTTTGGATCTGTATTTTAGGTTTTTGCCACCGACTTCCGAAATTAAAGTTATTTTTCACTTTGTAGTGTTTTTTTTTTTGTAAAAGAGTTTTTTATTTTTCACTTTTTAGTGGGTCGGTTTATAATTTATCTAAGTTACAATAGCCTAATGACAACTGCTAATCACCTTTTACAAATCATTGCTATTCCCGATGCAGGGACGTTAATTGTTAAGGATTTCTCCTGGTACTTCACCATCAGCTCCACCTCACCATATGCATTGTGACGAGCTTATTGCTGAGCAATCATTTTTAATGTAATCGAATCGCAACCCGTGAAATACTTATTATTGACTTGTTCCGGTGGCCATCTGTGGTCTTCATCATCAGTTCTACTCCACCAAATGGTGCTTTCCGAGAGCAAATGCACAAGTTACTATAAAAAATACCCAAATCGCTATAGATGTGCCTATAATATTAGAAGAGTTCCCTCGATTTCTCCAGGATCCCATCATCAGATCCTGACCTGATGACAATGAGACCACCCGGAAAGTATACCCTTTCGAACAAAAAAGAATTTTCCAAATCGGTCCAGCCATCTTCGACTAATCGGGGAACACACATAAAAAAAATTAAGAAATAAAAATAAAGATTCCGACGAACTGAGAACATCCTTTTTTTTTGAAGTTGGTTAAAAATTACTTAAAACGTAAGTGGGAGCTCGCCACGTCACAACTCAGTATAGAATCTAGCAAGACGTGACGTCACATTTTAACTCCATGTATCGCTGTCTTTTGATTACGTAAAAAGAAAAAATGTGTCCAATATTTTTTAATAATCTACCTGACGAATAAAAAAATATTTTGTGATCATCCCTATTCTCAGTACCTAAAATAAAACTTCATTAGGGTTGAAACTATCTAACTGTCACATACTCGTACAAAAAGATCTTGACATTTTTAAAGACGTGCAACTGACATTGAATCTTTGGGTGATGAAGCAATAATAAAAGGTCGACTATTATAATAATATACTATACAATAGTATAGTATATTATGATACAAGTGCGCTATGTTGGTAACTATACTCGAGGTGGTGTTATTCGCGCGAGCCGTAGGCGAGCGCGATAGGGGAGCCGAGAGCCGAGTGTGTAATGATCAATGCACACGTGTTTCATACGACGTTTTTCAATACACTTGCTAGGAAAAAATAAATAAAGTTTCATAAACGAATTACCTATGGGAAAAAAAATATGAATATGGCCCGCGGATTCCTTATATCGCGGTGTCTTCGCAGGTTGAAGGAGAGGCAAAGGCACGAAGCCGTCGAACAGTCTAATAGGATTAAAAGCATAAAAATTGAATATTTTGTATATCATTTGGATGTAGAACACGAAAGAATGTTATTTTTCTGACAAAAATAAATAATTTGATTAAATATTTTGATAATTTATCATAATTTTATTTATGTACACAATACGCATAAAAAGGCATGAAGTCATTGATGAGATTAAAAAAGCGCACATTTCCGACTAGTAAATAGTTATCTGTGGAGCACATTACCGCACTAGTGCGGTAATATAAAGTAAAAGGCACGCTTGTTTAATACACTGCATTATTAACCTAAAAGCGGTTCAAAAAGAGCCATTTTACGAGCAAGTGTGCTGAAAAAATAAATAATGCTTCGTACAGAAACTAATCCGGGCATCCTATGAGGGTTAGAACCAGTGAAGATTGTACCGGGTACCTACAGTTTTAATTGTTTACAAAGTATGTTACGCTATCGCTACTATGCCTCAAAACTGTAGCGAATACCTATCACGACTTTGAACACGTCCAGAGTGGGTTCTGCATTTTTTTAACGCTTTATGGCACAAATATGAACTGCGTTTTTCAAAATCAAAATGAAAAAGACATTTATTCAAATTAGACTGAGAATCAACAATTTTTGGACGTTAAAACTACACAACACAGTCCCCCAAAACGCCCGCCCTTCACCACATCCTAGCGTTTTAGCTGGGATGTAGAAGTGGCGCAACAAACTGTTCAGGAGCCGTATTATGAAGTATTAATGCCATCATGATTCCATTGCGAAAAAGGGATGGTTATATCGGTCATGTATAGCTAGATCTCTCTCGCGCACTGGAATCATGATGGCATTAGAACGTCATAATATGGCACCAGCAACAGCTCCTTGCCTTGTCAGGCAAGTTTGTCCTGGCCTTGACAGGCTTGCAACTACAATATCTTCGACATTTGGCAACTGATTTTACTGCACGTTTTTATTGGATTCAAAACTATTCCATTAAAATACATTTACCAACATTTATGCAATATCAAATCAGCATGCGTAGAAACGACCACCACATAAATAACTAATTATTTCCCTCCATTTTTCAAGTCTTAAATGGCATACATTATGTTAGCAGTATTCACAGATTAATAAACAAGTTGCTTTAATTCATTTTAAAAGTCAGGATTAGTGATTTAGAATTAATGCTAAATATCACGAGAGGTCAGTATTGATCAATTTTAGACCACAGCACCGATACAAAAAAATGTTAGACAATAACAATAGACTATTTTTAACATTTGCAATTTATTTTGAGGTTATTATGAAATGATTGGCTGCCTTGTTGGTCTGGTGGTCGCAAGCGCTACTGTTGAGCATGAGGTCGTGGGTTCGATTCCCGGGTTGGGCAGTGTTATTGGAGTTTTCCATCTGGAATTTCTCTGTAGCAGCAAGGAGTCGGTTTCTGAATTCGTGCTCGGTAGATGGCAATAGGCTCGCACCCTATTACATGGGACTTAAACATAACTGGCGAAATGTAGGTGCACCTCTGCCTAACCCTTCGGGGAATACAGGCGTGATGTTATGTTGTGTATGTTATACAGGTACCTACCTACTACATAATAACCAAGTCAATGAACTTTATAAGGAAGTGGTTGACGTACAAAATATCGGGATTTATGATCATCATCATCATTGGCCAGCCTTGTTCTACCCACTGCTGAGGATAGGCCTCCTCCCTTTTGTGCCATGCTTTCCTGCAGGGCAATTGCGTAACACACTTACAGTAGGAATCTGTTACATTTTGACAGTGCAACAACATTCATTGCGTTATCTACATTATTGAGCATACAATTTTTTCGAACATATGAGGCAGTGGATTAACAATATGCTTCAAAATCATTCAGATTGTGATTGATAGTGTATTACGCAATTAGGGTGCTGGTCTGTGCGAGTCTCATCCAGGTCTTCCAGTTTCAGGGATTTATGATTCGTGTCAATGGTCACTGACATCTGTATGGATCTTAACTCAAAATCAAATGATGTGAAAGCAATGCAGGACAGAGTATGGCCACTCTGTCCTGCATTGCTTTACTTATAGTTTACATACATAAATTACATCACTAGATCTCTTATGAAATGCTAATGTCTAGATATCAACCTTGACACCCAAAGGTAATTGAACACCGAAATGTTCTAGCTGCTATTTGTAAGGCCAGCCAAACACAGTCGGCATTCCCATTCGGAATTCCGTTTCGAAAGCAACAAATCCATTCATAATCTTGTTCTCCGTTCGGAATTTTCTCCGATTCGAAATTCCGCATGGTCGTCTGTGCGTGATTTTGTCTGGATGTGCTACCTTCGAAATTCCGAATCGATATTTCGAAACGGAATTCCGACTGTATGTGGCCGGCCTAGAACAAAACATTTCACGAGCAAAAGTGAATTTAACTTATTTATTTATTTAACATTTTATGTACACACATAAACGGACAAGAAGGAACAGAAAAATACGTACAAAGGTGATGCTTATTTCTAAAGAAATATCTTCCAGAAACCTGCATTAGGAACGTAAATAGAGATGTAGACAACGTGTGTACAAATAAATAAATTAAAGTGTGTTTGTAAAGTCAAAATAACGGCTTTTTACTAAATGTGTATGAAAATACATACGGTAGTTATAACAAAAAATTTTTTTTTAATTTTTATCAGTCTGTTTGTTGCGGCTAATCTCCGAAACGGCTGGACCGATTTTGACGGGACTTTCACTGGCAGATAGCTGATGTTATAAGGAGTAAATAAAGTAGGCTACTTTTTTTAGAAAAAGAATTAAGGTTCATGAAATTGTGAACAATATCCGATTCAAATAGGGAAGTTGTATAAATATTATTGGTCAATGTCAGACCGCGTCATTCCGAGTGGGCAAAGGCTCCCGCCATGACTTCCTGGTAATTCGGTATTGGTCTAATGTGAATCATTGTTTACTAATCAGTATTTTTAATTAATGCATCATTATTATCATCTGCCTAACTTTTTCCCAACTATGTTAGAGTCGGCTTCCAGTTTAACTGGATGCAGCTGAATACCAGTATTACAAAATGAATTACCACAAGGAGCGACTACCTATCTGACTTCCATAACCCAATTACTGGGTAACACCAAAAGGTATCCGTTTTGGTAAGACTGGTTGTCAGCCCGTAACGACTGTCAAAGATTCACGAATGACAGCCGGGACCAACGCGCAACGGCTCAACGTGCTTTCCGAGGCACGGATGGGTCTTGGTATGTAAAGATGGTCACTCACCTACGGACCGACCTTAGCAAGCGTTTAACCTTGAAGATCGACCAGTACGGCCGTTATTATTTAGCCACAAACCCCCAAGAGTAGCGAGTATTTATAATTAATTGTTTGATTAAATCCATAAAATTATAGCTACTGTAACAAAACACGCCGCGGATGTAAAATTATACAAGCAACTCCTGTTTTGTTTCCTATTTATTTTATTTTGGTTTTGTTGTTTGTTTTTGTTTCCTATTATGTAAAAGAAGAAATTTTATTCGGGACGCGCACAGGAAATACAACAATAAAAAAACATTAAAACTAACAATATCTTGAACACAATTATAGCGAGGCCAAAAAAGGCTCCTGTCTCAGCATGATGCGATATTTGAAAAAAAAAAGCAAATACCGCAGCGATGCATATATCTTACTAAATATAAATAAAACATAATTAGTGTCACTGTTTCAAAACTGATTTTGATGAAAAACCTTGGCAAAAATAATCGGTTTATTTTGTTGTTTATAGAAGATAGACCTTCAAGGTCAAACAGTATAGAGTCGTTGGTTTCTTTTGCCATAATTGTTGTCAATTTAGCTAACTACCGTAATACACGAACTTGAATATTTGAAAACATAATATTATATACGTATGTATGTAATATACACAATGTATGATATGATTTATGTAGATGTGTACAAAATTTAGTTATGGACAATATTTTCTAAATCGAAATCATAAAATATGAAGCGTCTTTCCATCAGTTCACATTTAGATTTTCTACCTAAATTAAGTAGGTAGTTTGAAATCCTAAGCGAATTTTGACCTAGATACAACCTTATAGTAACACACATAAACATCACGCCTGTATTCCCCGAAAGGTTAGACAGAGGTGTACCTATCTTTAGTACACCAACATTTCGCCAGTTATGTTTAAGTCCCATGTAATAGGGGGTGAACCTATTGCCATCAACCGGGCACAAATCCAGACTCCGGGCTGCTACTGAGAAATTCCAGATAGAACTTTATAGTATTCAGGAAATATTAGGCATTACCTTGGACCAGCAAGAATGTAATCTAGTTAGTGAAACAAATAGATGAAGCCAAGTTCGACCAGCGACCTCGTTAGGTGTCGTGTCGACAATCGCACCGGCACAGTGCGCGTGCGGCTTTGGTAACGACACGGATGAGTAGCGATTGGCTGACTCACACAGTACGCTACGATCTTAGTATTATCTTCAACTTGATATGTATTGCTTATTCTTATTTTAAAACTCTAGTGTTATTGTAAAAGAAGAGCTGCTATGACTCGCTATAGATATTGACACTAATATAAAATAAAAAAATATTTAAAAAAAGGTGATGGTGTACTACAGGTGCCTAACCCTTCGGGGGCAAACCGGCGTGATGTTATGTTATGTTATGAAATAACTTAAAATCAAAATCATCACAAGTATTCCACCTCGTTGATCACAAAAATATAATGAAAACCACACTATAGTAAAATAATGCAAAAATTACTTAATTAGAGAGAGCCCAGCTGACCTTGGCTATCTGCTTTAAATTTTATTTATTTTAAATTTCAAGGATTATTATAATTAGAAGACGTATAAACTATTATTTTTTGACAGTCACAAAAGCAACCGATTCTTCGGGGTGAGCAGCTTTCAAAACCACGATCAATTTTAGTAATTGTAGGTATTTATAATTTCTAATAAACGGATTTGGATCCGAAATTGAATTGAATAATTGGCAACCGGGTTAGTCGGAATTCTCGCAAAGGTACCTCGGCCTAACCCTTCAGCAATTTTTTTTTTTTTAAACGTTGCCCCATACTAGGAATTTCTCCTGTGTCGTGGGTGCGTTTACAATTCCGGCGTGATGTTATGTTGTTAATCGGAATGTTTTATGAATAAGACCTTAAACTGGTAAAACATAAATGTGGTTTGTGTGAGCCCAATCCACGTCAATCGAAACACTTTGGCATTCATTGCTTTACAATTTTAATTGCGTACCGGAAATCTATAATATCTGATGTTTCATCAGTTTCATAGACCTATTATAGTAGGTACCTAGTTTACTTCAAACTACAGTCGCAAGCGCTACTGCTGAGCATAAGGTCCTGGGTTCGATTCCCGGGTCAGGCAGTGTTATTGGATTTTGCCATCAGAAATTTCTCAGTAGCAGCCCGGAGTCTGGATTTGTGCCCGGTTGATAGCAATAGGCTCGCCCCTTGGTACATAGGAGTTAAACATAACTGGCGAAATATGGGTGTAAATAGGTACACCTCTGCCTAACCCTTCGGGGAATACAGGCGTGACGTTATTTTCTTACATCTCGCTTTACACTTTTTATTTGAGTTTGATTTTTATTTTGTTTTATATGTTGTATGTTAAGTTGTGTGCCCAACAGTCTGTGCTAAATAAATGTATTTTCTTTCTTTCTTTTCTTATGATATTTTCAAACTACTTCTTACAAAACCGTCTAAACGTACTGTTACAAAGCCGACCCCGTTTGTCTTTTTAAAAAAAAAGAATAATTCTACTGGAACCACTTTAATTCACCACATAACAAAAAACACTGACACATAAGTTCTTGGGTACTTATATTTCGGCAATGTCCCTCTTAATTGCTCCCTTAATTTGGGCACACACGAGATTACGCGACAGCGTCCAGAATCTAACTAACTCAATTATACATATTATTTCTATGCATTGGGTAAAAATGCAACATCAGTACTTTAGTAAAGGAAAAGTACACTGTCTTTAAGTAAAAGCTGACTTAGGTTTTATTGCCTTGTAATAAGGGTTATAACAGCTCCTCCTTTTAAACGAAGCTTTATCTCATCAAGATGAAGCGAAGTGAGATTAAAGATGTAGCTATTAAGAGAGACACTTTACAGCTTTTACTACATTAAAAATGAAAGTTACATAATTTTGAACGAAAATTGACAACATATTGAATTAATAGTTTTACATTACATTAGAAGTTTAGGTTTCTATTTGACGGAAATTTGACTTTATTAATCTTGCTAGAGGATTTATAATTTCGGTAATGAATAGGCAAAGACTGAACGGACTTATTGTCTTCTTCAGAAGTTGAAGATACTTCCGTCATCTCGATACTATTTGAAATTTTGGACTTGCGTTTGGTATTTTGATTATAACATTGATTAAATATTTGCACGCAACATCCAGCATTAGAACAATGTTTGTTCTTAAAATACCTATATAATTTATAAACTAAGTATAAAAATAAACACACAATTAAAATATAAGTAAAAGTAGAATAGTAAGGGCCCTATTTGATAAAATGAGATTCTTTTTCCAAATTATTCAATTCTTGCTCTAAACTATCAATTTGATGAGTTGCATATTTGAGAGAATCTAAGTTAATTTTACTCAAAGAGATTGGCGACAAATGTGGTAAACTTTTATTAAATATGTCCTTCTTACAGCAATCATCTGCTGTTATATCAAAGCTTATATCTAAAGGAGACTTAATAAATTTAGAATAAGAACTAGTCGGTATCAACTGAACAGTTTTAGAATACCCAATACAATTAGGCAATAGTTTTACAATTCCTGTACCTGTAATTGAATGGTCATCAATGTTTTCATCACATTTAATAGTCAATTTATTTGTATTTGATTGAACATATATCCATTTATTATTTCTTAATTTTTGCCAAATATCAATCTGGCCATATAATATTTTGGCATTGCATTCTGTAGGTAATGACAATGTTATCTCAGTTAAGATTTTAGATTCACAATTAGGATTACTTATACATGAGTATATAGTATTTAATTCACAGATAGAAAAGTTACTATTTATTATTTTACATTTATCAAGAGTGTCCAACATAGCATAATGCATCCTGTCATCACTTAATGCAATATAAGAATTAGAAGGTTGAATTAAAGCAAATGTATTATGTGAGTCATCGTGAGGTGTAGGTAGTGGTATGTTTTTATAGGTCATGAACTTATCAGGAATGATCAAAGGGATCTGTAATATAAAAATGACCTTAATATTATAATAATAGGAACTAAATTCGGAAACATCAATAATAGAATGAATATTTTGAATGTTTAAGGGAACTGGAAAATCTAACCTTTTGCTTACTTGACTACTATGCTTAGTTAATTCTAAATAAAGATTTAAGGGACTTATAACACTAGGATGTAGTACATTAACCTTAGAAAATAAAATAGAATTTAGTGTAGTATCTAGTAAATTAGTTATAGCTAGTAAAGAACCTTCGATAATGGTAAGAAGGTTGTTTGATTTTGAAGTATGTAGTAATAGGTCTTCGTAATTTGGGAAAATATTTCATTCATCTGATTAATTTGGGCGTTTAATTTCATCTCATTTTGATTAAGTTTGTAAATAGTAGTGTTAAAATTATTTATCGTAGACTTGACAATGTGAATGTTATTCTGAAACGAAATATAGTACGAGTACATAGGTTATGAAGTAGAAGGCTTAATTTCATTGGTATGGTATTTAATAGTTTTGCGACCTACTTGTAGGGTTACATTGTGTTTGTTATGAACTTTGATAATTTTATAAGAGCCTTTCCATATAGGCGATAAGGCTTTACGAAGCCTATGATGTTGTTTGAGATATACCATATCTCCTACCTTATAGGTAACGTCACGGGAGTTTGCATCATAGTATTGTTTTGATTTTTCTTTACTGTTTATAATATTTTGAATGGCTTTCTCGCGACTAAAACGCATTCTATATTGTAAAGCTCGAATATATTCGTTGTATGTATTACCAGAGCTTTCATATAACGAGTTTGGAATGGATGGTTTATAACCATATAATAACTCGTGAGGAGTAAAGTTAGTCGTACTATGAGGTGTGGTATTATAAGCTAGAATTGCAGTGAATAAGTAACAATGCCAGTCGTTCTGGTTCTCATTAACAAAGGATTTTAGGTATTCTTTTAAAGTAGCATGTGAGCGTTCAAGAGCTCCATTGGTTTGTGGATGATACGGAGTAGTAAAAAGGGCCTTGACCTTTAGTATTTCGGTCAATTGTTTAAATAATTCAGATGTAAAACATGTACCTAAATCTGTAAGAATGGTTTTGGGAAAACCGAAAAGAGACATAAAATGAACAAGGTTTCTGGATATTTCTTCACTAGTAGCCGTAACCATTGGGTAAGCGCTAGTAAATTTAGTTAAGTCATCTTGTAAAGTTAGGATGAATCTAAAGTTTTGATAGCCTGCATCGGGTAAGGGACCTACGACGTCAAGGGCCAATCTTTCAAACGGCCTAGTAGATGTGGAAGTTATCTCCATCGGAGCTTTATTTGATTTTCTTAAAGGCTTATTAATTTGGCAAAGCTTGCATTTTTTTACGTATTGTTCGATGTCAGACCGCATGCCTTTCCAATAGTAGGCAGCTTTAATACGTGAATATATTCGTTGTGACCCTGGGTGGTTTTCTTTTAATATTTTAGGAACTTCTACAGGAGTAGGATAGATTAATTGATTTTTATATATGTGGACTTTTATATTGGTATCGTGAAAAATATAGGAAATCATATTATAGATTTTAGTATACGTAAGTCTTGAAAATGGGTCCGTGAAATCTGGTAATGCAAGGTTGGTAATATTTTGGCAATCAATTAGTGAGTTTCTAAGCTTAATTAGTAAGATATAAACATCTTTATAATTCGTTTCTTCATAGTGATGTACTTTTGTAAATAGAAAATAGTAGGTTTTATTTTTGTCATTAACACATTGTATTGTAAGTGGCTCACGTTCGGAATTTAGTAGATCAGCAGAATTATCGAGTTGCGATAATATTTCCTCGCAATGAGGCATAGAGCAATCAAAGTCTAAAGAGACTGGACAAGCAATTGTGTTTAATTTAAATAAGTATAGTCCTTGAATACACTCTTCTATGATGGTATTCGGGACTGGGAGTTGATTTGTAAATTGAGCCTTGAAATACTGTTCATAAGAAAAATTATTTAAATTGTTTACGTCAATAGCATTGATAGGGCAACGGGATAGCGCATCGGCGTTAGAATTGAGACGACCTTGTTTATAAACGATTTCATAATCGTATTCCTCAAGTTTGAGGCGCCAGCGAATGAGTCTACTACCCGGATCTTTTACATTAAATAGCCACACGAGGGGCCTATGGTCTGTTATTATTTTGAATCTATTACCATATAAATATGGTCGAAAAGTTTTAACGGCGAATATAATAGCTAATAACTCTTTTTCCGTAGTTGAGTAATTACCTTCAGGTTTATTTAGAGTGCGCGACGCATAAGCGATCGGCTTATCTTTGCCGACGGGACCCTGAGACAGTATTGCGCCAATGGCAAAGTTACTTGCATCAGTAGTAACATTAAAAGGCTGTGAGAAGTCAGGGTACTGTAAAAGAGGGGCAGTAATTAATTTTTCTTTTAGAATATCGAATGCATGTTGTTGTTCTGTGTCCCAGTGGAACACAACATCCTTCTTTAATAGAGACGTAAGTGGTTTGGTTAACTTAGAAAAGTTTTCAATGAATCGGCGATAATAGCCTATTAGGCCTAGAAATGACTTAATGTTTTTAGGATTTTTAGGAATTGGAAATTGCGATACAGCGCTGACCTTTTCAGGATTCGGAGATACACCTTTATCGGTGATAATATGGCCAAGGTAAGTTACTTCATGCCTTAGGAACTCACACTTGTCCGGTTGGAGTTTTAAATTGTATTCACGAAATTTGTTGAATACTAGTTGTAATTTCTGTATATGATCTTGTAGATTTTGACTGTAAACTATACAATCGTCAAGATAGATATAGCAATGAAGGCCTTGTAAGCCTGTTAACACAGTGTTCATAAGACGCTGAAACGTGGCAGGGGCATTTTTCAGCCCAAAAGGCATTCTGGAAAATTCGTAATGACCAGACATGTCTGAATTTGTGTTAACTGTGAAACCTGTTTTAGTTGCGTCCTTGGGACAAGTTTTCAGTTGATGGAAACCACTTGTGAGGTCTAGCGTGCTGAAATATTTAGAGTGACCTAATTGGTCTAAAATATCAGTGATAAGAGGCAGTGGATAAGATTCGGAAACAGTGACGTCATTAAGACGGCGATAGTCGATGACTATCCTCCACTTTTGTGTGCCGGAAGCGTCCATTTTTTTCGGGACTACCCAAACTGGGGCGCTCCAAGGCGAAGTTGAATGTCGAATAATATTTTGGTTTAGCATTTTACGAATTTGGGAATCGACTTCCTCTTTGTGGCATTCAGGGAAACGATATGATTTGACATTAATAGGTGGGGCATCACCTGTGTTAATAGTATGCTCAATAGCATTCGTGAAGGTTAAGGGTTCACCTTCGACATGAAAAATATCTGTATAGTGAGAGCAACATTCTAAGAGGGTCTTTTTCTCTTCATCATTTAGATGAGAGCAACGGATAAGACTTAGTACTTTATTTATGCGATCACTTTTCGAACAAGAAATAGCATTAATATTATAAGATTTAGTAAATGAACAATCAAGTTCAAGGGGCGTCGCTGTTACGTGATAATCTTTTATTTCAATGTCACACTCTGTAGTGTTTAAAATGGTCACGTTTGTTTTCCCATTCGGTTTAATTGAGACAATGCAATTAGCGACATAAACTCCTTCACGTAAGATATGATCTAGTATGAGAGCTTCATTGTTGTGATAAAGTTTGGGAGAGTAATTTGATACAGTGCACTCGATAACTACTTCAGATCGAGCTGGAATATTGTATGAAGGTTGAGTATAAATAATAGGAATAGAATGATTTAATATGGAAATTGACTTTGAAGAGTAATCGATGTTTGTTTTAAAATAGCTGCAAAAATCGCTACCGATTATTCCATCATAATTAATAAGATTGATGTCATCTTTAGTGACATGAAACTTGTACTTATGTATATTACCCAATAAGTTGAATTCCATTTGGAAGGTACCTAGAGTTTCAACTGGAATTTCTGAACTATTAATGCCCTTTAATTTGACAGTTTCGGTCGATAGACTTGGAAGTTTTTGTAAACAGGACTTTTTAACAATACTAATGGTTGATCCTGTATCAATAAGGAAACATAACTGTTCGCGAGCGTGATTAGTATGTAGATAAATATGAGGTAAAGCTACCTTCTTACAGTAGTCATTAATTTCCAGCTAGGGTTGCGGGATGTTCGAAAGAGTTACCGTGGCCCCGGCACAGGCAACAGAAGGAACACGGGTGGGTTTTAGTCAGTAAAAGTCTGACACGCCCTCCCGCTCCGCCCAGAGCGGGAGAAGTCATTTGATGATTTCCCATCCACAAAAAAAAAAAAAAAAAAAAAGTCATTAATTTCGTAAATAGGTTTAGAATTAGTATAAGAAGCTTGTAATTTTTCGGTACATACGTGACATTTTGTTTTATTACTTCGCGTAGTAGGACTCGGTTTAATTGACTGAGACGAAGATTTGGTAGGACTCATTTCTTTTGGATGAGATGCAAATTTAGTAGGACTCATCTCTTTTGGATGAGATGCGAATTTAGTAGAACTCATCTCTTTTGGATGAGATGCGAATTTAGAAGAACTCATCTCTTTTGGATGAGATGCGAATTTAGTAGAACTCAACTCTTTTGGATGAGATACGAATTTAGTAGAACTCATCTCTTTTGGATGAGATGCGAATTTAGTAGAACTCATCTCTTTTGGATGAGATGCGAATTTAGTAGAACTCATCTCTTTTGGATGAGATGCGAATTTAGTAGAACTCATCTTTTTAGGATGAGATGCGAATTTAGTAGAACTCATCTCTTTTGGATGAGATGCGAATTTAGTAGAACTCATCTCTTTTGGATGAGATGCGAATTTAGTAGAACTCATCTTTTTTGGATGAGATGCGAATTTAGTAGAATTACGAGTAGTATAAGAATTAGCATAGGTCGTGTCATTTATAAGTTTGTTCGATTTTGGCAGACACGGTACCAAAATCTCGTTTAGTTTAAATTATTATCATTAATTATAGCCGTATTTTCACACGTGTGTGTAGGTGCGTCATTAGAGTTAGTAGGTGCCGAGTTACGGTCACGTTGTGCATTGTCAGCGGCTTGCCGTTGCTTCATATTATATTGAAGCTTGCGACACTCTTTGATCACGTGACCAACATTTTTACAATAATTGCAAGTTTTAGGGTTACTTTCGAGATTAGTATTAGAATTAGGAGACGGTGAATTATTGTAAACTTTAAAATCTCGATCACGGTTTTTATTTTTAAAACATTCTGATGAATTATGACCCGGCTTGTTGCAAGTAGGACATTGTTTAGGAGATTTTAGATTAGACCTAGATAAGTTATATAATTTTTCTTCATCAATAGCATACTGTATAGCTTCATTGAGATTAGAGGGATTTTTGCAACGGACAATAGTCGATATGGAAGGGTTTAACCCTAACATAAAGGTGTTTAGGGCAAGGTCTTCCATGGCTGCTATTCTGCCAGGCAGTTCCTTGTCATCTTTGCAACTATAATGTATGTCTGACTGTATACGAGTCAATATCGATTCCACCTTTAAAGAGTAAATAGTGACATCCTCATTAGATAATTGCTTACAGTGTTGCAGATCTGATAATAAATATGTGGCGTGCTTTTTCTCCCCGAAAGTAGCCTTCAGGAAGGTCTTTAGCTCCGACCACAATGAAAATGACTTAAGGCTGCATGCAACCTGTGCTTTACTTTCTAGCTGTGAAATAACAAATTTACATAGCACAGTTTGTTGATCTAGAGAAGCCAAGGACATGGCATTCTCACAATTTGTAAGAAATGCAGGGAGAGTTTCCCTGTCACCATTATAAGGTTTAATAAATTTGCTTAAAAAAGATAGTGTAATTTTGTCGGGCATTTCCTTTGATTTAGGTAACTCTTGTTTAACAGACATAAAAGATTATGATGTGTTGGACAAAATTCAGTTAACAGTTAAATAACAATATTAGAATAATATGAAATAGAAAAGACAAAACAATTAAAGTCGGCGAAGATAGAAAAACAGTATAGTGTTAAACTATTTAAAATTACATATATATCAAATAGAGACACGAATTCAGAGACACTTTGAATTAGAAAAATGGTAGTTCACAAGAAACACTCACAGTAACACGATAATTGTTGACACCTGCATTATCGGGTGCGGTGGGAACTCGGAGTCCGGAGTCACGTTGCGCTGTGACGTATTGGAGTTGAACTTTCTCACGGTGGTTGACTGTGGAATTTCTTGAGTTTGAAGGTTGGTGAGTTAGACCTGGGGCTGCTGGTGATGCTGATGCCGTCTGGAGCGGACTCACACTATACAATGGAGGCTGGCGGTCATCCAAGTGTCGATGTGGCTGGAGCGGGCTCAAGCTGCAGAGTTGAGGCTGACCGTCGTCCAATTACTGATGTGGCTGGAGCGGGCTCAAGCTGAAGGGCTGAGGCTGACCGTCGTCCAAGTAGTGACGCAGGCTTGACCCTGGGTCAAGTCTCACTGTCGGTCAATTGAACAGGGGGCTGTAGGTTCAGGATACCAGTGTCTGTTTGACTCAACGTCGTAAGACTTCGTCTCTGGTATCCCACTTCTGACACCAATTTGTTACAAAGCCGACCCCGTTTGTCTTTTTAAAAAAAAAGAATAATTCTACTGGAACCACTTTAATTCACCACATAACAAAAAACACTGACACATAAGTTCTTGGGTACTTATATTTCGGCAATGTCCCTCTTAATTGCTCCCTTAATTTGGGCACACACGAGATTACGCGACAGCGTCCAGAATCTAACTAACTCAATTATACATATTATTTCTATGCATTGGGTAAAAATGCAACATCAGTACTTTAGTAAAGGAAAAGTACACTGTCTTTAAGTAAAAGCTGACTTAGGCTTTATTGCCTTGTAATAAGGGTTATAACAGTACGTACTAGACCGTCGCCGTTGACATTGATAATAACCTAAAGTGTTATCATGTAGGTAACGGTAATATTGATATATAGATAGAATACTCTTTCTTTTTTTGTTTACTCTTTTTCTCTTTATTGTCGTATTATGTAGCTAGAATATGTACCTAGGTAAGAACAGTGCTATGCACTGAAAGATTTTATTTTTCCTAAAAGATTTTTTTTCAGTAGTAACGATCGATGGATTGTGTGTAACATGATAAGGCTAGAAAGGGAGTGACTACCGAGATGGCGACTAAAAGAGAAGTATGGAAGAAAAGGAAATGTTGTGCCGACACTAAATAAATTGGGATAGGGGCAGGAGAATGATAATGCTCAATCATTGTTTCAGTATTTGGCTAAAACATTGTTGATTTCATATTTTCTTTAAACAATATAACATGCTAACTAAGTATATTCATATAGACGGGAAAACCGAGCATTATCAGGCTCTCCGAAAAGTAGTTACCTACACTTGCATACGAAATTCGCCAGCAAGAACTTTTTACGTGATTGTTATTTCTTACATTGAATTTCAATGTCAGAGGTAAATAACAAAACCTCCAAATAATCCAGATGACGAGAATGTTTTTTTCCATTGTTGAGGTCTAACCCATGGCCAATGCCGATATAGGCAATAATAGGCATCCGTGTGAAGAATCTATTATCATCAGTTGGTTGCCTCGTTGATCTAGTGGTCGCCAGCGCTACTGCTGAGGGGTTCTGGTTCTGAGTTCGATCTCTAGGTCAGATAGTACTTAGTATTGGGTTCTCCATTAGGAATTTCTCGGTAACCTCGCAACCTTCAGGTGTCTGGATTTGTGCTCGCCTTGATGGCAATAAGGTGTACTTTGTATAAGTAACTACACCTCTGCCTACGTGAGGGCAAAACAGGTGTGATGTTAAATTATTTATGTAGAATATTACCCACTAGAATGTATATTTGTTACTTTTAGTGGGAGACGCTGATACCGGGAGGGGCAATATGTGTAGTTGGGCCGCCTTTGGGCTTCGACCAACCTTTATTTACTCCACCGCATAACTCTAAATTAGACATACCTAAACATAGTTTTATAACCTGTAATTGTAATCCTCCTCTAAAAGGGGGCATATTGTTGAGTTTACGGAAAACAGATGCCGAAAGTTTTTTTTAAAAGCGCTTTCACGGCTTGGAAAATCAACCCTCCCCCCCGAACCCCAGAGAAACGTTTGCCTCCCCCCCCCCCTTGAGTGAAAACCTAGATCCATGCCTGGGTTACCTATCCCTATGGTACCTACCAATATTGTTTGTATTTGAGTAGGTACCATCTTTACCTACCCATTGATGGACAGATCTACTAAAAAGTGCTCTTTCGCTGGTTCCGTCTTTTCGCTGTGAGGTACGGAACTCCAAAAATAAATTAAATCAACCGGATCATATTGCGAGACGTTCTCTAAGGTCACTGACCTGTTTCCACATGCGATATTTTTTTGGCAGCAGCATATAAATGCAGCAATGAATTACATATTAATTTTGTGCAATACTGGTGTGCAAAAATAAAATTATAGGTCGTCAGACTTGTTATTGCATGCTAGTCGTACATGTACAATTGCACATTCTCTTTTTGGCATTCTCTCCCGTCCGCAAAAATACAAACAGCCGATCGATTCTGTAAACATCACACCGTGAGCACTTAGGTGAAGTGAGTTTGAAGTGAGCTCAATTCCCAGTAGAGTAAGGTGGGATGACAGTTCACATCACGCTCACTTTACCTAAATTTTCATGGTGGGGTCTTTACACAGGTACCTATCAAATGTATCGATTTGGGTTGATAACCAGTTTGCGTACTTAAGGCGAAAGCGCCAGTGTAGCCCGCGAAATTCAAATTATCTTACGTTTTTTGCAATTTGCAGATCAGTATTAGGTTGTATGTTCATTGAAATATGATTCGCGACTGTAACAAATATGAGTTTACAGAATTATAATCATTAAAGTCATCAATACAACTCTCGAAGACCAAGTAAGTCTACTGAATGACTATTTCATGAAATCTTAACATTTCAGGGTTATACTAACTTAAAGAATTGTATTACTAATTCTAATATTATAATTCTGTAAATACATATTAGTTACGGTCGCGTATCATACTTTAATCAACATACATCCAGACACCGAGCTGCAAATGGCAAAAATCGTAAGAAAATTTGAATGTCGCGGGCTACCTTAGCACTTCCCCCTTAATGATTTTAAAAAAATGAATTTAGCATTAGTTTCTGCAAACTAGTGAGCACTATACGATCTGGATTGCTAATTATATGACCAACTTCGATTTTATTAACGTCCTTGCTACCGCTAGGTACCTACTAGATATTTGACGGCCATACCGAGGATGCGGATTGTCTAGAAGAAATCGTTGATATCGACAGAACCGTCCATAACATTACATTTTTCATGAAATGCGTTTGTATTTCTTTTCCACGATATAAGTATGTACAATAATGAGAACTCTATACAGTGTGAGTCTTTATAATGTGCACATATCGAAATGAGGGAATCTATGCTTAATTTTATCGACGGAAAAAATGTTAAAAAAAATCTAAATATTTATTTATATTTTTTATGGATTTTTAAAAAAAATTGTTTGCTTTTGTGACCCCAGTGTATACAAAACTGTGTAACTTTTAAACTAAACGATTTATCACGATGAAACAAACTCCATAATGTTTGGAAGTAATTAGGTGTCGTCATAAAATAAAAATTATGGAAAAAAAATAGCCATAATCAAATATAAACATTTTTTTTTGGCAAAAATCTGATTTTTTTTCATTAATTTTTACAAAAATTGTAAAATTTCTCAATAACATGCCCCCATCACCTTCTTTTTTTATAACTTTAAGTTATTCTTCATTGTATTAGGAACCTAACGGTAAAAATTGCATGTTTTTAACTCAACCCCAACATTTTTTATCAAATGTCAAAGAAAGGCCCAACGCATAGCTACGCACATTGTTTAGCAGGTAGATAAACTTTTTTTTGTTAACTTTGTTGTGAATGCGCGCGGGTCGTTTCAAAGATGGCACTCCGAACGCGGAATCGTATTGTTCTCATAAGGGTGGTTTGTTTGGGATGATAATTAATGCAAAAGAGTTCAATTGAAACCCATTTATTATTAAATACAAAATTTAATGCATCAGGTTCTCAAAATGTCCACCTCGTTGTTGTAAACACAAAGCCGCGCGAATTAGAATTTGGTGTGTCGCTCTCCTTATCATTTCGGGATCATTGCGAATATCATTCGCACAGTTTATTATGCGGTCACGCAAATCGGCCTCACTGTTGATGGGGGTACTGTAGACGCGTTGCTTCATGGTCCCCCATAGGAAATAATCAAGGGGCGTCAAATCGGGTGAACGCGCAGGCCACCCTACAGGTCCTTGCCGGCCGATCCATTTGTCATGATAATTTTCGTTTAAAAATCTTCTTACATTTGTAGCGTAATGGGCAGGACATCCGTCCATCTGAAGAAACATCCTTTGACGCACAGCCAGTGGGACATCTTCCAATAACTGAGGCATATCATCTCTCAATAGACTTAAAAATCTTTCACCAGTCAACGTTCTCGGCAATATGACTGGTCCAATCAACATGTTATCGATAAGACCAGCCCAAACATTTATCGAAAATCTTACTTGGAAAGTAGATGACCGTTTCAGTTTCGGGTTTTCACCTGCGCGGCACCATCTGTGTAAATTTCGACAGTTAGTAATACCGTCTCTAGTGAATGTCGCTTCGTCCATCCATAGTATTTTTCTTGGAAAGTTTGGGTTTGCTCTGGTTTTTCTTTGAATCCATGTGGACATCACACACCTTGGACGCCAGTCTACGTCTTCATGTAGATGTTGCACCCTTTGATAGTGATAAGGATGCAATCCTTCTTTCTTTAAAATACGCCACACTGATTTTTGGGATATTCCGTGACGAAGAGCCAGTCGTCTAGTACTTATGGATGGATCAGCAAACAAATCACTTAATACTGCTTGTTCAGTAGCCGCATCAATAATTACTTGAGGTGGCTCGCGACGATCTCTACTTGATCCAAGTCCAGTGATCGACAACCTTCTGTGAACTTCCTGGAAGTTTCGGGCAGATGGCACTGGTTGCCTGTTAGGATACGCAGCTATGTAAGCCGCGCGCGCAGCTCTGGCACTTCCTTGTCCCACTCCATAATAAAAATGTATGTCGGCGATGTGTGCCGGGGAAAATTCACTTAAACGCGGCATCATGTAGCAGCGAACGAAAGTTATGAAAGTCCAGCGAACGAAAGTACCGAAACACATGTAGCAGCGGCGAATAATTCGGAGCGACTGCCAGTCTGACATCTGTCATAATTCAAGTTCCTTTGGCTGGCCCTACCTCCCCGACCTGCGCACATTCAAAAGAAAGTTTATCTACCTGCTAAACAATAGCTATGCGTTGGGCCTTTCTTTGACAGTTGATAAAAAATGTTGCGGTTGAGTTAAAACATGCAATTTTTACCGTTAGGTTCCTAATACAATGAAGAATAACTTAAAGTTATAAAAAAAGAAGGTGATGGGGGCATGTTATTGAGAAATTTTACAATTTTTGTAAAAATTAATGAAAAAAAATCAGATTTTTGCCAAACAAAAATGTTTATTTTTAAATGTGGCTATTTTTTTTCCATAATTTTTATTTTATGACGACACCTAATTACTTCCAAACATTATAGAGTTTGTTTCATCGTGATAAATCGTTTAGTTTAAAAGTTACACAGTTTTGTATACACTGGGGTCACAAAAGCAAACAATTTTTTTTAAAAATCCATAAAAAATATAAATAAATATTTAGATTTTTTTTAACATTTTTTCCGTCGATAAAATTAAGCATAGATTCCCTCATTTCGATATGTGCACATTATAAAGACTCACACTGTATATTCAATAGTTCAGGTAGATCTAACTAAACCATGGGTGAAACCAGTGAGGCGCGGCGCGCCACGCTTTGGGGCCGTAGGTAGAGTGACTTATAACGGGCGCGTCGGCTCCAGAAATAAAGTGTTGTTATATTTATGAAATTTTATCTTTTTGTAGTTTGACCATAACAGGCAAGGGAGCGCAGTGATTTTAGAAGAAAGTTTGGAATGAGCGTATGATAAAAGATTGGGATTGGGAACCCCTGATCCAAACTAATATTATTAAGTACAAGACAGAACTATTATTATAAAATTGTTTGTTTATATGTTTGTATCTCTAAAAGTACCCACTGATCCGATAAAAAAAATTCAATACGCTATTGCGGAGTGCCATAGGAAATGTTTAATGTTAAAACGCGCGGACGAACTCGCGGGCAGCGGCTAGTAGATAAAATTCTAACAGTCTCTTATTTTCAGATCTTTGCAGAACTACTTTGTGACACCACTGAACAAGCCGCTCGCCCTCGCCCCGTGCATCAACACAGATCTTCCTGTCGTGTTTTACACCTTCGGCTTCCGAGGCAAGGCTACAGGACCAGCCACCACGGCTGTCCTGACTGCTTACTTAGCTCAGAAAAAGAGGAATGTCATACTCTTGGACTGGGAGCAGGAGGCCGATCCTGGACTTCTTGGCACATCGTTGGGATACGCGCTGTCGGCTGTACCCAACGCGAAGAAGGTAATGATTCCTAGATCTATCTATTTGTCAGCTGTAATTTACAGAGAAAAGCTGGAAATCGTTAAATTTTACATATTTGTTTAGCAAATTCTCTGTAAAAACATTTGTACTAACATTTAAACAGTTTTGGTGGTCAAGTACTAACATCAGAGGCAAGTATTATATATTATAATCTGTACTGTACGTTAATGTTGTTGTAAGCCAATTTGCCAGTTATAATTATGATATCCTTACACTTGTAAATTCTGGGCATGAATGACGCTATCCTCTTCCTCTAGATAGCATTAAACGTGGTTCCGTGTACATTTCTGAAGCGCTGCAAAAGCGGTGTAAGTATATACATATATTTATCATAATGTGCGTCCATTCATTCAATGCAATGTGTGTGAATTTGAATTTATATCACTTTTGTTTGTAGGTCAAGTATGGTAAAATAACCAATTAATTTTAAAACTTGAATGGCTTTATCTATCTATATCTATATATTTATATATATCTTTATGGCATCATTATGGCACATTTAAATATATGTATTATAAGAGTCCTTTTCACTTGATTGTTGACATACTTATTTTTTAAAGGTTCTTGAACTTACGGTTGAACAATGGAATTCAATGAATGATAGTGACGTTGTTTGCACTTCTTGGTATTCCATACACCTTTGTTTACTTTCTTTGTATATAAAACAAGTTATGCAATCGCTGGAGCTACCTACTTACTTACATTGTCGCCAAAATAAAATGAATGCAAATTCCAAAAAGCCCTGAATTTCAATAGGATTGCTACTTTCGCCATACAGTTATGACAGTAGGTACAAATTCTTATCGCAAACTGTTATTAGCTTTAAATCACTTTTAGAAAAGGTACCAACCATAACACTGCCGTTAAGCCCAGAAAGTTGTTTCCGAGAAAATGGCAAAAAACGCGGAAATCGTTGTTTCTTAAAAACTATGATAACCAGGTTAATGATTGTTGCACACATTAATTGACATTTCTTTCTGATAATCCTAAAGAATCCTTAACGGCCTACAAAATGCTCATATCTCTGGAACTATTTATATTGTAAAAATGTTTTTTAAACAGGAAGATAGAGAATTTTGTACTCTATCACTTTCTATTAAAAAGTATAAATTGACCATTTGAGGGTTAGCGGCTTTCTAGTTAAAGGATGGCAGACACAGCAAAAAAAACAGAGGTGTAAGGTACCACATAATGTTTTAATATACAACATATATCTGGATGTACGACATTAAATGAAAACGAGCACAGTACTAATCCATCGAAAGATTTTAAAACACGAAGATTAGTAGTTAATGGAAAATTTTAAAAAATCAGTTTTCAAACAAAATAAATAGCGGAATCAACTGCAAGTAAACACGCTTTATCTAAGAAAAGCCACTAACCAACGGTGCGGTGCGGGGTGCGGGGCGCGGCGGCGGCAATGTTTACCTATTATTGCGGACTCAGATCTACATCATCCTCCTTCTGCGAAGCAGTAATGCTCGTGAAGGAGGAGGCGGGACGCGTGAGGGAGAGGCAAGCTTTGCACCCTCACGCCCCTAGTCGCCGCAGGAGACGCCCTGGGCGTCGGGAATTGGCAGCTGATTCCCGGCCACCGTAGGCGCGGGCTTGCGGACGGCGAGCAATGGGTAGCTCACCGTCCGGTAAGGACCAAGCCCGAGTCTACGGCGCGTCGTGTTCCACGCGCGCCTCAAAGAGATGTCAGCACTATTGACGGGGTCCGCTAGGGCCGATGCCAGCTAGGGTTGCGGGATGTTCGAAAGAGTTACCGTGGCCCCGGCACAGGCAACAGAAGGAACACGGGTGGGTTTTAGTCAGTAAAAGTCTGACACGCCCTCCCGCTCCGCCCAGAGCGGGAGAAGTCATTTGATGATTTCCCATCCACAAAAAAAAAAAAAAAAAAAAAAAAAGATCTACATCATGTTGAAAAATAAGAAAATTAAAAATAATTTCCAGTGGTATTCATTGGATTTGATTGATTTTTTTGTATACGGGTAAAGAACACGATTCTCTTTACGTGGTTTAAAGGAATGTCAATCCTCCTGTTACACCTTGTATAATTATCTTTCTCAATCTAGGTAGGCAGAGAACTGGGCCATGCGCTGGTGGAGTTGACTAAAGCTGGAGTGAGGATGGAGGACATCCACCTGGTAGGCCATTCTCTGGGAGCCCACCTCTTAGGATACGCTGGCAAGACGACCAGGGAATGCGGCTATGTGGTAGCAAGGTGGGTATAGCAAGTTGATGCTCCATTATCTATCAGCTGTTTTGCGCTGATGTACTTGCTTATTGCTTCTGTTCTAATAAGTGTTACTTTCATAGCGTCATGTCTTACGGTATTTTGTTATGGGGACGGGCTGCAGATATTGATTCTATCTTTATTCTGCAAAAGAGGGCTGTCAGAGCCATCTATAACCTCCGCAGTCGCGAATCTCTAAGGGAACTGTTTAAAAAAATTAACATCATGACGGTACCTTGTCAATATATATATGAAAATATTATGTATGTTAGAAAAAATCTACATCTTTTTAGTAAGATAAGTGATCGGCATAATTTTAACACTAGAAATAGGAACAAATTAGATCAACCACGTTTCAGATTATCTAAGGTACACACTTCTTTTATGGGGTACTGTGTAAAATGTTATAATAAATTACCTCTCGATATTCTTCAACTAAATGAGAAGCAATTTAAAACATGCATTAAACGCACACTATGTAGACAAGCATATTATAGGTTGAATGATTATATCATAGATAAAAATGCTTGGCTAAATGCTGGTCCTGCTCCACAGCCACTTGGGCTTTGTTAATTTTTTTTTTTTTGTTTGGAAGAAATGCGTCCCTTTTTTTTTGACATTATGTTATTACTATAGACTTATTGACTATATATAGACTATAGATTTAGTGTTTACTAATCTTTTAATACAATCATTGCAAACTATAGTTTTGTATAAATTAGAAGCATCTTTTCAATTTTATAAATGTGAGTACCATGGAGCGGTTTTATGTTATGATGTAGGTATGTTGACTTGAAAGAGTATGGCAGTTGAGAGTATGTCATGCTCACTTAAATGTCTCGCTGATGGTGGCGCGTGTGTTGGATCATTCGGTTCCCTACAAAATGGTTGAGCTGGATGGTGCTGATCCACGCGTCATGTTCGTGAACGGGCGCCGTCAGTGGAGACTGGTCATCTCTTAGCTGCCAGGGCTTATTTTTAATCTTATATTTTAAATTGTTTTAATTATCTATTTTTTACATTGTTCTCACATATAGAAGCAACAAGAACAATAACAATGTACCTACCCAGGATTTTGTAACAATTTTGATTTAAAAGAGTGTCCATGGAGTTTCTTGCCCATTCTTCTCCATAGAGATCTACGTTTTGGAATGGGCGACTAGCTTCAATTTTCTGACTAACTGACTGACTCTTTAACAATTCAAAAGTGCCTGTAATTGGTTTAATTGAAATAAATGCTTTGAGTTTGAGTGATTTTACGGTTATTGCTTGACCTCTACTCTCTGCTGAGTGTCTTGGTGATTTTTCCCAGTTACCCCTCGTAAAATCAAAATCAAAAGTCATCTATTCATTTTGTTTTAGTAATTTTTTTTTTAATTCATGTCGTACGATTCCTTACCTACTACATTCTCTCAGCGCGCTGAATACATAATTTATAATGAAAATGTAAAGGGGTTGGATCCAGGTGTCCTGAAACACAGGCCATGAGCCTAGCTTAGGCACCAGTCTCCCACAATATATAAGTAGGTATATAATTGAATTGTGTATCATTGTCGAAACTGATCAATGTAAAATAATTTATGTATGTTGTGATGAGAAAAAAATAAAGGTAATTGATAAGTTGATTGATTCAAACTAGGCTGAGAATCAGCACTTTTCGAACGTCAAGAATTACATAAGACAGTCCCCCAAAACGCCCGCCCTTCACCACTTACTAGCGCTTTAGCTGGGAAGAAGTGGCACAACAAACTCCCCAGCAGCACAGCTGTCTGTTTAGTTAGAACAACTTGATTCTATACAATGGTATGCCAAATTATTTACATTACGCAACAAAAATCATTAAATAAAATTATTTGCCATGTGTCAGCTAGCACTCGCCAATATACCAATAAAAAAAACATCGAAACTATACTCAAGCAGAAATAAAAATTAAATACTAAAGACAAAAAGAACTTTATACCTAAATAAAAGCCTCCAGGTATAAAGGGCGTGCCCGCTTACATATAGCTATATATAGCTGTAACTCGACGTCACAAATGATAAACTAGGACCATCGAAGTAATATAAATAAGCATTTAATAACTAATAACAATAAAAAAACCAAGGTCAGCAAGACGACCAGTCACCACAAGCAGCATCCGTTCACGAGCATAACGCAAAGATCAGCCATTACCACCCTCGCCATATTTGAGGGAAGGAGACAACCCGACCCCCGACGCTAGCCCGCAAGCAGTGACATCTAAGGAAGATATAGATTAATTCAGAGCGATTTTCAAATACCTCGAATACCTACTATTGTTCCAACCATGTTGCTTTGAAGCAACACACTTAGAGCTACGTTAGGCTAACGTAACTAAATAAGTAGCATGATATGAACATAACTCAAACGAAGCCGAATATTTATTTATTTATTTAATACTTCATGCACAGAAAAGTACAGAGGCGGACTTAATGCCATAGGCATTTTCTACCAGTCAACCTTTGGGTGGTGCAGAGACAAACAGTGGTAGGTGCAATACAAATACATACACAAGATGCATATACAAGATGTAACATAAATAATGCACAACCTCTTAGGGGGTCATTGTACTCATCATTATGAACAACTTTTACTGTGGGACCAAACCTGAAATCGCGAAAAAAAATCGGCTGCTCCCTACATTTATGTTCGCATAACTCGTCAAAATGTAGGGAGCAGCCGATTTTTTTTCGCGATTTCAGTTTTGGTCCCATAGTAAAAGTGAAATACTTAGTTTAGAAATAGCTTAGATTGTAGGATTAGAGAGATAGGTTACTGTACCACTGTCTAGGTGTCGTGTCTAGGCGTGCCACTTTCTGTTGCAGCTAGAGTACTTTACAAACTAGCAATGAGCTAGCTAGCTTTGCTAGCTGAGGTTATGTTAAATAGAAATTAGTATGGATTTGTTAAGCGGCATAATCGCATGTGCGACAAATTCCTTTCCTTATGAATAAAATTATTTTTTTAAACTAGTAGGTAGGTACTTAATAAACAGTAAGACGCTCTCAAAATAGATTACAAATTACAATTGATAATTTCATTCATTGATTGCTTACATCGCTACATCCTCGGTATGCAATGGATGTAATGACCTCTATTATATCAATAAGGACATCGATTGAATAATAGGCAATAGTGATTGTCCTCTATCCTCTAACACGCATACATACATACCTAATTAATTGTAGAGACCTTCCTCGACAATGACTTAAATTCGTTGTTTTTTTTCTTGTTAAAAATTAGCAACCTTTAACAGCTCTCTGCTCGCTATCATAGGGTAAACAAACGCACCAACAACAACACAATATCCTGTAAATTCTATCCTTAACTACTTACAAGTCACAAGTTCACTTAGCCTGCAAAACACCATGATAAGGCCACATATGCAACTCCTAGAACGCTACAATGCGGATGTTACCTATCATCAACATATCTATAGTAAAAATATTATAAGTAAGAGCATATTATAAGTAAAAGCATTGTGAATCTGAGTACTTACCAGTGGCGTAGCCTTCATACAACCCGATTCCTATCGGCTTCCCTTCGGAACAACTACTCTTCTTAGTATCTAGGTACTATTGCCAAATAATATGGTACACCTGTGTGTGTAACTGTGTATCACATCTCATTACGTAATTCTATTTAATACCAGTTCATAAGATTAAAAACCTATAAATTTTTTGTCTGAGTTGATGAGAAATGAACAATTTTTTCTTCGACTTCCCTCTAATGATAATTGGCCACTGGTACTTACAAAATATTTTCAAGAAAAATGAATTATTTAAACTCCAAGAAACTTTTAACACACGCCATACATTCTTCGTTCTTTTTTTCCATTTCAGAATCACCGGTCTAGATCCCGCTCGGGCTCTCTTCGACGGCGCATTCGCGTTACAAAGCGGTCTCGACCGCACATGCGCCAAGTTCGTGGACATCATCCACACCGACCCTGGCGACTATGGCTCCAACGCATCCACTGGCACTGTGGACATCTGGCCCAACTACACTGGGGACCCCGGCACCCAGGCCGGTTGTCAGTTCAGTCATGATGGTAAGACTTTATTTTGGTTTTGTACGAAAACGAATAAGATTCAAGTCCTTATCATGTCTTCCCTTCCTCTCTCAGGGATCTTCATCCCTTTTTGAGACAGTTGTATCGAAAAGGGCAAGTTTGTATCAGTGGGTAAGTAAAAAGCTTGATTGATGTTGAATGAATTATTTGGCTTTATCATCACCATCTTATTTCCGGCTGCTGAAACTTGTTCGTTTAGTTAACCTATTACTAGATAATTATTATAGATAGAAAGAATATATGTATTAAACCTATACCTAAACCAAGAAAATTTTGTAGGTACATTTTCAGAATCAGAATCTTTATTTGTAAACATAGGTAGAGTTACACAGTGTGTGAGATGTTATAAAAATTAAATAGGTTCTCTATGTTTTGCCATTAGGCGTACAAATATTATTAACAATTATTATTTAAATTCAAATTAATTAAGTACTATAACAATAAATGATTATTATAAATTATACAAAGAACTAGAGTAATGAATCAATATTTTTTCCAGAATGTCCACAATAATTTAAATGTAATTCGAATTAATTGCTGTTCGAATGACTCTTTGACAATTCAAAAGTGCCTGTAATTGGTTTAATTGAAATAAATGCTTTGAGTTTGAGTTTGAATGACAAATAGACAATGTTGTTATCTCGCTTATACAGAGTTCAGACAGACCATAAAAATTGCTATGTTTTATTTATCTACTTAAGTACGAAAATCCGTTTCTAAAAGACCGTGGCCCATTTCTAATTAGGTATTTAAGCAATACAAAATTGTTATCTACAAATGAACATGGTGTTACTTATCACGGTACCCGAGCCATAAAAAAATAACAACATAACATAAAATCACGCCCGTAATCCCCCAAGGGTTATGCAGAGGTGTACCTACCTAAAAAAATTAGGGCATAGTGAGAGGCCGTCTGCAGTCGTTTTTGTTTTTGGTTAATTTAAAATTGCGAGGACGCTTCGGTTTGTACGCTCGCGCCAACTCAGGGCAAACTGCAATCGCATGGGAGGCGATCATAAATATTGGTAATTTTTTGACTGAACATTATTTTGTAGACCATTTTATGTTATTTTTGTGAGCTAGAATAGCTATTTGCTATGTATTCGATAGTTCATACATTATTTTCATCATCATCATCATCTGCCTAGCCTTTTCCCAACTAGTGGGTTGGCAACAAAGTAGGTCACTTTGAAAAAAAAGTTTCTTTCTTCTTATCGAATTGAACTAGAAAGTACTTTTTTAGATAAATCTAGAACATTCCAAAAGCTTTATTATTGAATAAATAAAAGGCGGCTAAAGCGCGTCTTTGGCAGTTTAATCCATGACATGGACCAGCACGCTATTCGAGCTGTAATATTTTACGAGTTTAAACGTGGCTCCAGTACGAGGCAGACAAATGCGAATATCAACAACGCATTTGGAGAGGGCACAGTCAACTGTAAGTCGATGGTTTCATCGCTTTCGATTGAGCGATACAACACTAGAGGATCGAGCCCATTCAAGTCGACCAGTCAAATTCGATGTCGACATGCTGCTGGCAGAATTAAATCAAAACCCGGATGCTACTACTCGCGAGTTAGCGCAGGCACTTGGCTGCAGTCACACGGCTATCGACAAGCGACTGCATGCACTGGGATATCGGCGAGTGCTGACAAAATGGATTCCGCATCAGTTGAGTATGGCAAACCGAGCTGCCCGAATATAGATTTGTCAATCGTTGCTCCTCCAGCCCAAACAAAAGGAGTTTCTAAGTGATTTAATAACAGGAGATGAGAGCTAGATACTGTATAAGAATGTCAAGCGTAAATACCACGAGAAGAACCGCCAATCCAAGTCAAAGAACAAACTCATAAACGGAAGGTTTTGCTTTGTTGTTGGTGGGATGCAGGCGATATTGTTTATTATGAATTACTCTTCGAAGAACAAACTGTCAACGCCAGCGTCTATGTTAATCAGCTTCGTAAGTTCGCGGCTGCTGTAGAAAAGTCAACATCCACTTGCTACACGATAATGCGCGACCTCACGTTGCTTCCGCCACACGTCAGCAATTGCAGGAGTTAGGCTGGACTACAGTTCCGCATCCACCATATTCTCCAGACTTAGCACCCTCCGATTATCGTCTGTTTCGCTCTCTTAAAAACTTTCTGCGTGGACCGCGCTTTAATGATTTTAGCGCAGTGGAGAATACACTGGATAACTTTTTTAAACAGCAGCCCATTGATTTCTGGGAGCAAGGCATTCAATCTTTGCTAGATAGATGGAAACAAATTATAGACTTACACGGCGATTATATCGTCGAATAATAGTTTTTAATAAAGAATACAAATATTAATATTTTTTTCATTCGAAAGTGAGTCAGTATTTAGTTGCCAACCCAATATATTGGGATCGGCTTCCAGTCAAACCAGATGCAGCTGAATACCAGTATTTTACATGGAGCGACTGCCTATCTGACCTCCACAACCCCGTTACTGGGTAATAGGATACCCCTTGGTAAGACTGGTTGTCAGACTTTCGGGCTTCTGACGACCCGTAACGACTGTCAAAGATCCACGAATGACAGCTGGGACCAACGGCTAAACGTAGTTTCCGCGGCACAGAGAAGTCTCGGTATGTAAAGATGGTCCATCCACGGACCAAACCTGGCAAGCGTAGCTTAACCTGATTGATCGACCCGTGCGGCTGTTATTACTTAGCCACGAGAACCTCGAATTACATACGATACCCCTTTCTAAGACTGGTTGTTAGACTTTCGGGCTTCTGACGACCCGTAAAGACTGTCAAAGATCCACGAATGACAGCCGGGACCAACGGCTTTTCATACATTAATTTATAACCTCTATAAAAATCAGCACTCTCTGACGTGTAGTTTTTTATATAAAAGTTGAGTTTCTCTAAAAAAACGTTTTGAATGTAAGAAAGGTAGAATTATGCATGCCTGTTATTTTGGTTAAAGATTCTACAATATCAGTAAAAGTTTATAATAAAATTTTGATTTATTTATAAAGTAGGACCTACCTAGCTTCCCAGGCGATCATTGGTAATAAGCGGTGATAATAGTAAATTATGATACAAGTGTGTAACGATTACACACGCGTTTCATACGACGATTTTCAACACACTTACGAGGCAAAAAATAAATAGTTTCATAAACTATTTCCTATATAAAAAAAATATGAAATAGGCCAGCGGATTCCTTTTATCGCGGTGTCTTCGCAGGTTGAAGATGAGGCAAAGGCACGAAACCATCGAACAGTCTAATGGGTATTAAAAGCATAAAAACTAAATATGTTATATTTTATTTGGATGTAGAACACGAAAGAATGTTATTTTTGACAAAAATAAATAATTATATGAAACCTATGTTACCTATGTTAATTTATCATATTTTATTTATGTGCACAATAGGCATAAAAAGTCTCTCTTTGCGCACATCTCCGACTAGTAAATAGTTATCTATGGCGCACATTACCGCACTAGTGCGGTAATATAAAGTAAAAAACACGAGTGTTTAATACACTGCATTATAAACCTAAAAGCGGTTCAATAAGAGGCACTTTACGAGCAAGTGTGTTGAAATAGTACATTATGATACAAGTGTGCTATGTTGGTCATTACACTCAAGGAGGTATTATTACTTAGTCCAGCCTAGGGATCAAAGCAATCCCAGGACCCATCGATCACTAATAAAAACGTTTCAGTCGAACCGGTCATCGAGTGTACCTATAAATAAATCTCAAGGCTGAATTTGTTACGAGGTGCGGATCTCTATCCGGTCAGGCAAACTCGATCGTATGAGGGGTTGCCCATAACAATTACCAATTAACAATTGTCCTTGGGGTTAAAATCTTACACCATTTCATAAAAATAGCCCTACAAAACATGCCAAAAGTTGTCAAAAATAAAAAGATAAAAACGAACAATTGGTCCCAAATTGTCGATAACACAGAGTCGGTTTCTTAACATCAGCAAAATCTCAAATTATTGGTTAGGTTAGGTCATTGGCTGATAAAGAATGCCTATGACTCCGTCGTTCTAATATTGTGCATTTATAATGTTGTTTTGAATTAATGGAATAAGGTTCACGCCCCTATAGCCCCAAATTGGCTATCCTTGATCGAAATATTTGTAGTACCGACTTGAGGGTCATACATATTCAATGCAATTCAACAATCTAATTACCCATTGACCCAATACCATTCTAATTAGTGCCTAAACGAAGCATGTTAGAAAAAGCCGCAGGTTATCTTCATGAGCATATTATTCAAATATCAGATTATGAATACACATAGTAATTCAGGTTAGACGCTTAACGCGAACCTATAAATTACCTAAATACCTAGGTATTTTAAAAAAAGAAAGGAAAATAGTTTGTGGACAACAGCGACTGTACCTAATTGCTTTTGTCAACCCGTGGATCTCCACAATTTCGGATAAGAAAGAACTGGTAAATTCGAAAGCATAGCCGGAACTTTTCCTCATAGCATGTTCTTACAACGGCATAAGCTACTCTGGGGCTGCGATCTCGACATAGGTAGCGATCGCTTTACAACCCAATTCGGTCGCAGTCCTGATGAGGTCCCTACACGGTCAAAATTGCACGTGATTTTTCGTGCTTGTCATGCAATTTTGACCGTCTATAAGGTGCCATTAGGTCTTTGCGACCGAATTCGGTCGTAAAGCGATCGCTATCTATTTCGAGACTGCAGCCCCAGGTATAGGTAGGTAGTTCGTACCAAGTAGTAATCCAATTTCTCCGTTTTCCAGATTTATGCAGCCACGATCGCTCATGGCGATACTTCGTGGAAGCCCTCGGCTCACCGACGGCTTTCCAAGCAGTGGGTGCGTCGAACCTCAATGAATGGATCGCCCATGGCGGGGAATCCAACCAGAGCATATACTTAGGACCCCTGACTAGCACTCGGTAAGGACTAGCTACAGCATGACTGAGAACTTTTGAGGGCTCTTATCAACGCATCTAGGCATGCTGGTATAGTACCAGCATCATAAGACGTTTCAAAAGTGCCTATGCAGGTTTATGTGAAAGAATTTGGTATCCCATAGCATCGGGAACTGCCATTGCACATTATGACTAGGAATATCTTAAAAGAGAGTCCCAAAAAACAGAAATGTTGTATCTGCAAGCATAAAATACTTATTTTAATAGCCTGATTGATGAGTTGGGAATTACTAAGAATGACTTCCCGAATCTATCGAGTAGAATTACCTAAAGTTATCTATTAAGTAGGATAAAAAACAACAACAAGCAGTAGGTATATGGGGAGTGGATTAACAAGCGGTGTGTTGGGATTTTCCATCAGGAATTTCTCGGTAGCAGCCCGGAGTCTGGACTGGTGCCCGATTGATGGCAATAGGCTCGCCCCCTATTACATGAGTCAAACATAATAGGCGAAATGTGGGTGTACTATAGATACACCTCTGCCTAACCCTTCGGGGAATACAGGTGTGATGTTATCTTATGTGTCAAACCGAGCATAATAACAGCAAGAAGCACATTATCGAGTCAGAAAAACCCACTCATTATACTTTTTGTGCTCTTGAACACTTTTTGTTGCACTGGAAGTGACGCTGACTATTAATTTAATAATTTTTCCGTTAAAAAAATCTGACCTCAACCTATTAAAGAAGTGGGCAATGATGAATGATGATCGAATTCAATTAATGGGTTATTTTAACTAGGTAGGTACTTAAATTACGTCATTTAGTTTGATTTCCTGGTGATTAAAAAAATAATAATGGTTTAAGGCCCACATGATGATATATTATGAAAGGAAGGACTCCCCACTCCCAGTCCCACGAGTTTTATGCGCCCGCGCTTCGCTCACGTGAATGTTTATTCTATTGGCATTATAAGTTAATCGAAACGTGAAGTCATATCCTGTACTTACAACATCTAAACGGCTACTAAAATAACTGTTCTTATACATGGGAAGATTGACTGCTTAGCTCCTTGTAGGTATAGCGTGCTGATATTCATTTCAGAAGTTAAATCCGTATCTATCTGCAATATTTTGTAATTTTTTTTTCGTCTAATAAATCTCGCTGTAAACTGTTGAGGAATACAGACATAATGCAATAATGCTCATCCCCCGTAGGAAATAGTGTGATAATATGTAGACTATTCGATGACCAGACCTTTAAGGAATATTTGTACAGAGTCTATTCAGTAGCTTTTGCGTCAATCTGGAACATACATCTAGACAAACAGACAAATGGACAAAAATTTAAAAAAAAACTATTTTCGGCATCAGAATCGTTCCCAAACCTCGGATGAATAACTTTTCCAAAAATATTCAATGTACAGTTTTGACTTCGCTACTATTTTATTATATTTATAGATAGAAATGAGCACACATCTCATTTTTTCAGCTGATAAAGAAAAAACAATAAGGGCCTTAATACATTGGCGATTTTCAAGCGTTTCCAGCATAATTCTCCGACGCCGGTATGATAATAATATGATAACGCTCGCAACTCGTTAAATTAAAACTAGACTAAATGATTAGACTAGACTACTACTTGCCCAATGTATCTATTTTTGACCCCTTCCATAACTCTACATTTCACATCCACAGAGCCAAAGGAAACTTCTATCTGCGAACAAGCCCAGCGCCACCTTTCGGACTAGGTGTGGAAGGAACGAAGCCAAACGGCACTCAAGCGCTGAGACGTAGGAGGAATCCTATATTGACGAGAATCTTGAAACACTTCTAACGTTTTTGAAACAATCTAGTCCGAACATTGGTTCATCCATCATCATCAGCCTAAAGCAGTCCACTGGTGGACACAGGCCTCTCCGACACACAGTACGGCCGATGAAACATGGCCGGCGCGAACTTTACGTAAAAGGTTGCGCAATCAAATTTTTAGGAACCAAATGGTGACATAAGCCGAGTATGCGTGAGAGGACATGCGCGAAAGTTCGGAGAGCCTATGTTCAGACTGGTCATGATTCATCGGCTGTATTGTACCAGTTATTCAGTGTAGATCGCTCCACATAGCCTGATGGCGTCTTCTGGCCATAGGTTCGTTGCTATAGGATAAGACAGCCAAATATCCAAATATCGGTTGCTAGAGGTCATAATACGTGATCGGATAATCGGATACATATTTACCTAAAGTTAAATTTTCGCTGAGAGATTATGGAAGCTGCTTCTTAATTTTTTTTTCTTAATATAAATCCCGGGATTCCAGAAAATCCGGGAATGCACAACTAATCGGATACATGGTATGGAAACGACTTCTTAAAGATGTGGTATTATATATTTAAAAAATACCGAGACACCGGGATCACACAACTATTCTTATGCTTGAAATTCAGTTTTAACCCCCGATACAAATATATGTGTATGTAGGGTGTAAGACGAAGGGTAGTGCGTGTCGATTCTATACTCAAAAAGTACTAAATTTATCAATTCCAGAATCGCGAAATTTTTACGATCGATACAAAAGTGCCTTCCATATTAGCCAACACCTCAACTTTAGGTAAATATGCATCCGAATATCCGATCTCTGGTCATAGTAGATAGAGGCTGAAAAACAAAGCATGCATTGTATAGAAATTGTTGTGACAACCTTGAATATTATATGGGACACTAACAGTAGAATAAGTAGTGTGTATGCTATGGATATCCAAAGAATAAAATCAAGAATGATGAAGCCATATTTGTCGATATTAGTGGTTAATTATAGCAGTGTGTGTGTGTGTGCGAAATTATGCAGGTCTTGCATAGGATATTGAGTCATTTGCATGAGCAATAAACTTCAATATTCTTTTTGATACTCTCCAGAAGGGTACCACTAAAATATGATAGTATTTAATCAAATAAGTTCCATTTGAATGCCACAAATATGTTATAATATTAAACTTATGTTGTGATGTGCAATAAAACTAAATACGTATAATAAATGGTTTTATTAAATGTATTTTACTTCAAAATACAACCTATATTCTATATTTACAGCCTTACGTATAAAATATGTACTACTTTCGTAGCTAAAACGCAACGATTAATACCTAAGATTAGAAATAATGTGCATGCGCTCGTTATTTGGCTATTGAAATAGTTTTATATTTCATACTGAACATTAAACAAGAAAGAAACTACCGCATTGCTAATATTAGTATGGTACAGTAACATAGTACAGACTGGTGAATCGTAACATGAAATGTAACACGTTGAAATAAATTCGTCTAGTTGTGTTACATTTCATGTTTTATTGCATAAATTAGGACGACTTATTAGTGTTTAATTTCATGTTACGTTTCACCAATCTGTATAAGGCCGGAAGGCCCTGTCAACTTTTTAAACGGTTTCCGTTAGGCGGGCTACAAACTCGTTCCTGCCAGTTGCAGTAACGTCTGCGTCTGCGCAGTTTCTTGAAATTATATGTATGTAAAAGTTAAGGGTTGCCAGTTTCGGAAATTCGAAGATTAAAATTGCTCCGACCGACAGTGCAGCGCCTAACTGTAGATATTATTACACAAAATGTCTATACAGTTACACTAATAATTTAATAGTTTTAGAATCATACTTTTTAATGTTTATTCAAAAGTTCGTGACTTAATGCTGTTCTACCATTTCTTTATAATGAACGTGGAAAAACAGCCTTGATGCTGTTCCATCATTTCTTTATAATGAGCATGTTATTTTTAATCAATAAAATCCACCTTGCCAATCGATCTGCTCATTAGAGATGTAATAATTGCAAAGTGATAAATACGTCACGGCTCTAAACCTATTAAAATATAAGCGTTTATAATCATAACACATTGCAACCGTTTAATTTATTAATTGATGTACAAACAAAATATTATTATTATTGGTGATTATATTTATTTATTTATAAAAATAAGCTTTAAAGTAATGAAGAATTCATTTTTAAGAAAACGACTAGTGTTATCTTGTAAATAAAAAAAAAATACAACACTATGTGGCTCTATTCTAATTGATTAAATAAAATAATATCCTCTTCTTTTACTACAACGTTAATTGTTAGAGTACGCGTCAAACTTCATGGCGGCTCTGAAGTGCGCTACTCGCTGCGCAGTACCTCACCCCTCACCCCTGCTGACACATGAGTTTATTACTGCGCAGCGACACGCCTCACGTTCCGAGCCACCATAAAGTTTGCATCGAGCTGTACGGACTTGTACTAATATTATTTACAAATTCCTATAACTAGACTAGTGCTACACGCGATTTTAATAATTATATAACACAGCGAGTTATAGAAAAAAATACGGTTTTGTCTTTGTCACTCATCAAACGCAAGCGCAGGCCACACTAGGAACCAAGCTAAGTTCGTTTAGTTTTGCTCATGTATCTACTGAGTCTTTTCATACTTCCGGTCATAGTTCGCGGTGTGAACCGAAGAGCGAGGCTAAACGAACTTAGCTTCGTTCCCAGTGTGGCCTGCGCTTCAGATCAAATATTCGGATGCATAGGTATTTTTTTTGCCATTATTGTCCCACTGCTGGGCAAAGGCATCCCTACTCCCTTTCCACCTCTCTCTGTCCAGAGCTGCCAAGGACCAATCTTTATTAAAAGGAATCCAGCTCATCCCGCCATCTCCGTCTGGGCCTGCCGCGCCTGTCGTTTGCCATTAAGTGGGACCCATTGGGTGCATATTTACCCAAGTTAATTTTCATACAGGGTTATTTTAAATAAATAGTCTGTTAATTTATCCTGACGTTGCGTTGTTAACAACCTAGTTTAGTCAGAAAAAACACTTAAATTTGTCAATACGGGATTGCAGGATTTTTTCGATACAAGAGTGCATTTCGTAACAGCCAACACCTCAAGTTTAGGTAAATATGCATCCGATTATCCGATCTCTACTCATCACACCTGTGCAGTACCCGGACGTTAATATGGCACGTACATCGAGTTTTTTTAAGTGACTGGATCTCTCTAAAGGTGCCTACCAATTTACTGGACTTTGACGATCGTTATTGTCCTTCGATATGCTGTGATTTACCGATCAATAAGATTTTGTGATCTTGTTGCATTTACTAGATTTTTATTGAGTGTTGATCGTCAATAATCAAGCAAATCTGTAGACACCATATAATGTGCCATAATTAAGCCCGGATACTGGACCTACGTATCTTCCATTGCATTATAACTTGTCAAGCAGAGACAGGTAAAAAAAATATAGCTTACAGCCACAGAACAGTATTTTGTCTTTTATTTAATTGTACTTATAAAACATATAGGGTTTTTTTTTCTTATGGTACGTACACAAGTAAACTCGCACATTCTAATTATGCCAATTTGTGAGCATTGTCTATCACAATTTTGGAACGATTTCATCGTGGATTTCGTATTCAAAAGTTCGAAACACCAAAGGACTACAAAACAATCAAGTCTAGAATATATTTTTCTCCTATTATTACATTATGGCGAGTGGAGAGAGACACCAAATAAAAGGCAATATTAAAATTCACGAACTTCACCGAATCACTCCGGCAGTTCACAGATACCTGTGCTAAGTGGGCGAGGTCGAGTAGAATCGTTTCATCGTCGCGTCGATATCGACTATGGCGTTGCGAACGTCGTGCGTCGCGGCGCTTATCGTCTCGAATGTGTTCGCTAGACGATCTATCGCTCTCGCCTGCCGGACATGAAACAAAAGATGGCTTAGATTAGAAACAACTCAAGTCTTATGAAAAATCAATCATCATTAATTGTGAAAAATGTTGACGACAATTAAATTTTTGGTATAGTCAGGATATCAACAGACTTTATTTCTGTAGATAAATGTAGGAGGTGGAAGTCCACTATTGACCTTTTATTGGCACCAACTACAGTATACAGTATCTTTAGTTAAAAAACATTTTAATAAAGAGCTCAAGACATGCCAAGTTTTAATTTTACCAATGTGTTTGTTCGGTTTTATTTTGATCAAATGTAGAGGTACATCACGGCCGACGTATCTTGGCGAGTTCGAACTTCAGAATGCTTAGTTATCTTTATTTTGATATTTTCTGAAAAGGCTGAAGGAACTTTTCAAGCCGGACTTTTAGGGTTACGATTTCCTGTAATAAACCCCTGACTTGTTGGCTGTCAGCAATGCCATGTTTACTTGACATGTATGCTTGCTAAGTATGTTTAGTGTGACAACATCGCCTAGTCCCCACATGTCCACAATTTTATTGAATTCATCGACATCATTAGGTTACAGGTCACTTACAGAAAATGAGTAAGCTATTTTTAATTAGTATTTCACCTGTATCTGTGATGCATCTGCGAGTCTCTCCATGGCTTGTGCGTTAACGTGCGACGCGTGCGCCAGTTGTGTCATGGCCGCCGCTTGATCACTCATCACTTTAAACTGATAAAAAAAATCATAATAAAATGCAACTGTTCTAAATAATAAACAATAAATCTACTCAGTCTATAGCAGTCCACTGCTGGACATAGGCCTCTACCAAGGTATGCCGCAATACACTGTTTTCCGTCTTACGCATTCTGTCTGTCCCAGGCGTCTTTTTCGTCGGTCCTCATACTCATTCATAAAAAAGTTTGAGAAACCCAAACACAATACATTCACCAACGTCTATGTGAAGGAATTTTAAATAATACCAGGCTATTATTGTCCCACTGCAGAGTAAAGGCATCTTCTCGTACAGAAAAGGCATGAGCATTGATCACAACCACGCTTGCTCAAGACGGGTTGACAATTTCAGACACATCAACTATAAGTCCAGGTTTCCGCACAATGTTTTCCCAGAGAACTAAGAAAGTACATGAATGTAAAAAGTGACATTAGTACTTGCGAACACAACATTTTACATAATTTTTATGATTAACCTACCATTTTTTCCATGATGGCCATCTGCCTGTCTTCAGCATCCACTACAGGCTCCTCGAAGACCAGCACTGGATCTGACTCCACGTGGTTCTGATCCATACTGTCCTCGTTGTAGAAACTCTCATCTATGAAGTTGGATTCTTGCTTGACACCGCGAGGTTCTGAAGAAAGTTTAAAATAACATTGTTTTTTATACCTACATGATGCCTTTGTCAATCAATCTGCCTAGCTTTTTCCCAACTATTTTGGAGTTGGCTTCCAGTCTAACATTATGCCTTTATAAATTGCTAAAATAGAGGAGTTCAATACAACTGTTCAACTGTAACTTTACTGCATTTCTGTTTAAAAAGTGTTGATTGTGATTGGAGTGAAGGCCAATTATTCCCATAATTAAAAATATTCAAAATCTAGTAGCAATCCCATCTCAGCGACAATCATATGTCAAACATTTTGGTAAATGCTATACAATTTTTGATAGATTGTGACTGAGATTAGAATGTAAACATTCTTAAAATGACCGGAATTGCCCCTCTGGTTGCATATCTGAGCAACATGTTAGACAGACTAGTTGCATTCTGGCAATAAATGGTGAAAACCTAGTTGCCATTTGGCACCAACTATTTGAAGCTTTTTTTTCATTGCTCTGCTGATCTTTAATCTGGCCCCTTACAAGAATCTAAATGGCAAGTCACACTTGAGTGCAACACCACCCAAATCATTATTCATATCAATATTAATTAAATTACTTACTAGCATTATCATCAGCTAGAAAAAGATCCCAGATCTTCTTCTCAATGTTGGAACACAAGTTGTTAGGGTCACCACCTCCACCCTGCACCTTGGATCTCACTGTCGACTTTTTGTCAGCCCAGTACTGGAAAAATAACAACAAGAATATTATGTTTTATGGATAACAAAAAAAAATCACAGTCATGTGAAGCATCTTGTTGTAAACGGCTCAGAACTACTCAACTTCAAAATAAGGAAGGCCTTTACCAGGCAGAGATGCTGATAATGGTTTGAACCAAGCTAGATTACAAGCTATATGATAATCCCAAAATACTTAGTTCCAGTCAGGTAAGGATGAAGGAAGTGCTTAAATATCAAGTTCAGCAAGCTTCAAATTATATTGTTAGCTATTAAGAATTTACAGGAGAAAAGGGATTTGTGGGCATAAATTACTATGCAAATATGGCTCAAAATCCATTGTTTGCATAGAGACTAAAAACTTACTTTAATCCAAGACTTCATAGGCCTAGTTGGGCCTGTAATATTATTGACAGTCCGGGTCAGTTTGAACCACAGTTTCTTGCTCGCATCCCTGCCCTCTAGACCTCTTAACTGACCTAGTGCTAATGCTGGATGCTTCTCCATAAAGTCCACTATCGCTGTAACTTGCTCCAAACTGGGACGGGACTGCAAAAAATTGTACTATCATTTCATAAACTGTAATAGGTACACTGCAGTTAAATTGAACTCAAACCAGCCAAGTTACCTTTGGTTGTCACTCAATGAATAATAAAGAAGAGAATTGCTGTGAAGGCATAGTTTGAAAGCCTGTAGGAGTTTTGTCTGAAAATCCTGTGCCAATCAATAAAGGGATTTGATTTTTCGTTGCTGCTAAGATTTGGACACTTAGAAATGCACTGGTAAACATGGTAAACTTCTGGATCCCTACTTATCACCTAGCTAGAGATAAATAGGAAAACAATTATTTCAGACCTGGTAGACTGGACTCAATAGATTATTGAAATGTTGACATAAACACCTATTATTTACCACTACCTAATCACGTCGCGCTTATATGGCTCAAGAAAGGCTCATGTTTTATTGAACTCACGCCAAAATTCGAACATCTTTCGCCTCATCATCAGCGAAGCGACAATGCAATGAGTAGAGGTAAATACGAATTGTGCCAAGATAGGTTCGAGTTACCGTGTTTAGTGAGAATCTGATGAAAATTAATGAATGGCTACGATTGTTCCACTTACCGCTATGACTCGATCCGTCATGTCTGATAATTTACTTGATTGAACCTACCGCTTGCTGGTACACAAGCTACAAATTATAGTCTTAGCTTAAATCAATGTTTCGATACCAAGACTTCCATTTCGAGTCCAATTCGTGTCAGGAAATGCAATAACTTCGTACAAAACTATACAAAACGTCGATAACATTTTACATGACAACCATTGGTTGGGGAGTTATGTTGTGCACATGAAAACTTGAAATGAAACGAAGCTGTTTTTTCACAAAAAACATATTTTTTAATTTAAATTGCGTATGCTTAGAAATAATATGCATTTAAATAAACATGTATTTTAATAAAACTATGTGAGAACTAGTTTCTCTCTCAATTATTTTAACTAAGCCAAACTGCCCATACCCAAATAAAAATAATTCGATTTTTTTTATAGCAATAAAAGTAAAGAGAGAAATGTCAAAATTGAAATTTGGTTTGGCAATATTTGGCATGTCAAAAAAGTGATTTTTATTTTGTGGCGGTTGTAGGTAGGACTTGTAAGTCCCAGAAAATATTTTTCAGAAATTGTTTATGTACACAAATCAAGCAAATTACAATTGCCACGAACACTGTAGTATTATAGGATTATACAACTAGGTATATCAAAAGTACATAAAATACAATGTTAGGGTGAATAGTGCTATTCTATAGGAAGAAGGTAGAAAAATGGCAAATTCAGTAAATATTTCTATAGAGGCACCAATAGAAAATCAAATCCAGGAGATTACCTACGATGGCCAAGAGATTTATCAAGCGTAAGTATTTTTACATTCACCTGTGCTACTTTTAGTAAAACAGATTAATTAAAATAATATTTTTCATAACAAGCACCTAAAATAATCTTACGATTCCGTTTACAGGCCACTGTCTATGTCAGAGAACCTTGCCCGGCTAGCACAGAAGATTGATTTTGCTAAAACTGAAGATGAGTTCTGTAATATCAAAAAAGAAGGCGAGAGTAGCTCTGACTCGAAGTCTGAGGATGAGAATAAGGAGCCAGGGTATCAATCCAGCTTGTGGCCATGGGACTCCATCCGTAACAAACTCAAAAATGCTCTGACTGAAGTCTGTGTACTGGCTGATGTACTGAGCATTGCTAAAGAGAAGAGATACATGGTAAGGAACTCGAATACACAATCATAGCATATTATAATCAACCCACACTGTTCCCACTCCTTCACTACTGGGATTCAGGCCTTCTCTCTTTGAGAGGGACTTGTTCAAGAAAGTTATAATTTTAAAAACAATCTTGCTGTAATAAGAGATGGCTTGAGCTGTTTTCTATGAGTTTTCATTGTCAGGGAAGACACTTGTGTAGGCGAAAGTAACACGCACCAGTAATTATATATCAAGCCTTTTCAGGAAAAACATTGTAAGTGTCAAAAATCACAAAACTGTTTTCTCTTCGTAACTTCTTAATTACGCAGTTTTACATCTTGTCGCGATTACTATTAAATTTTATTTTAAATATACACGACTTTATTGTTGTAAGAAATTATCATTATAAATGACAACATCGGTAATTAGGAACGAAAAAACCCTTTCTTGTAAAAAGTGCAAATTGTCGCTTACAATATTCTTCCTAAAAAGGCTCGAAATATTTTAATTTTGCAATGGATTTAGTTAAAATGTATGTCTGCACTGCTTGATTGACAGATGTTGTAGAATAACTTTTTCTTAATAGACAATGACTCATTGGTTATTTCAATGGTGAATCCGTGGCTGATTAAATCTCCAATTAGTCTGGAAGCCTAATAGTAAAGCTCATCTTTGCACTATTAAATTTTTTATGAGTTACAGAACTAATCTTAAAAAATACTATTACATTGCAGGTTCTAGACCCAGTCCAACCTGAACAAGTGGAAGGCAGACCCATGGTCCAAGTCTATGGAAGGAAGAAAGCTCTTGGTGCTGCAGCAGCAGTACTCCTGGCAGGCGTAGAGCGTCTCCGAGCCAGTGAGACTATGAGAATGACTCGCAATATGCCTGACTTCCACATAGACCTCCTGAGACTGCGGCAGAACTGGCGATTGAAGAAGGTGTCCAACACCATTGTTGGGGACCTGAGTTACCGTACTGCTGGCTCTAAATTCAGCCAGACTGGGGTGTTTGAGGTTTGCACTGGTTTAATATGGCCTTATTTGTGATTCCTCCTAGGAATAGATAGGCTTTGTCACTCAATCACAACATCGGTGAAAAAAAAAAAAACAAAATCACATTAGATGAGATATTGTTTTTTTTTTTTGGAGGGCCTACAGCATAACATTACCTACAAAATTATGTATGCAGCAGTAGTTTCTTAGTTCTAAATAAAACTATACTTTTTGTACATTATCTGTAGATTTATAGTTAAGCACTTAATAACTGGAGGAGTTGAACTTGTCAGTTATTTTCGTGTATCTATTTGACTTACATGAAACTTCATAAAAAAGCTTGTATATTTTTTTTTTCTGCATGTTGTAGGCAAAATGCTGATAGCATTATTTCTATCTCAGGTGACCAAAGCCCCAGAGGAGCAGATAGCTCAAGCGATGAGCGCCGCAGGACCAGTGCCATCAGCATTGCGCGTCGCTGTCCCACCTGAGTTGCAGGGTGTCGCATTTATATCTGTACTGTGCCAAAAAGGTATACTTCAATGGTTCAATCATGATCAGGCATGCAATGGCTGTATACAGATTGATTAGTAATTGGGTGCATTCCTTGAAAGGGGGTAAGTATACTATACAAGATGTAACTTAAATAATACACAACCTCTTAAGGGGTCATTGTACTCATCATTAATTAATTATGAACAACTTTTACTATGGGACCAAACCTGAAATCGCTAAAAAAAATTAGCTGTTCCCTACATTTCGACGAGTTATGTTAACATAAATGTAGTACATGTAATAACCTTGTATAGTATACTTACCTCTTTTCAAGGAATGCACCCAATTACCAATCACCTGTATACAGCCCTTGCCATTAAATCATTGTGAACAACTTTTACTGTGAGACCAATTCTGAAATCACGAAAAAAAGTCAGACGCTCCCTACATTTATGTTCACATAACTCGTCGAAATGTAGGGAACAGCTGATTTTTTTAGCGATTTTGGGTTTGGTGTCACAGTAAAAGTTGTTCATAATTAATTAATGCAACGGCAAAGTGCCAATACCTCCCAACTGAGATTTTTCAAGAAATTCACTTCTTATCATTTTGAATTTAAAGGCGTTATTTGCATGTTTCAAAATGAAATTTCTCAATTCCTCGAAAAATGTCAACTAGGAGGTATTGGCATTTCGCCGTCGACTGATGAGTACAATGACTGACCCTTTAAAAGGTTGTGCGTTATTTAAGTTCCACCTTGTATAGAGCTAATTTGCAACTTTTTTAACTCCAATGACTTGGGGTCTAAATTACCAAAAACTGCAATTTGTGAGAAATATACTCTGTTCTGGATGTTAAAAAATGATACTTTTCTGATTGCTTATCAAGTACAGTGCCCGTCACGTAAAAAGAACGCTGGCCGTTTACCTACGCACTGAGCGATTTATCCATTCCAGCCTATTCCAACATACTAAGTAGCTAATATAGTACCTAATATGATTCTACAATAAAACAATTTCGGACGCGACTGTACCCGTGCGCAGACACATCCCCTCCTCTGTCGCTCAGCCTTCTTTTTACGTGACGACAACTGTAAATGAACGACTCCTTTCGAAAAACAATTTTTTTTAAAGCACTAAAACCTTTGAAAAGTAAGCATTATAAAGTTATGAAAATTTCTTGAGACTTTAATTCTTTATTAAGTCAATTCACTCAAAATAAATGTGTGGCACTAGAAAAACCCCTTTTCAAGGAATGCACCCAATTAGCAATCTCCCTGTATAGAGAACTCTCCAATCCAATGCTTGATATGATGAATCCCATGATGGTCATAATGCATTCAACAACATTTTCTATTGGGATAACAGCTGTAATATGCTACATTTCTGTTATGCTCTTGGTCAGAGAAAAGTTTCTTCTAACCTGGCTAAAGTGAATAATTTACAAGTAACTTAGAATGCTTGCAAACTTTCTGAGTAAATTTTAAAGATAAGTTTTATCTACCACATTTTTTATAGAATGAGGAAAAAATTGTTATATACAAGATGTAACATAAATAACGCACAACCTCTTAAGGGGTCATTGTACCCATCATTATGAACAACTTTTACTATGGGACCAAACCTGAAATTGCAAAAAAAATCTGCTGCTCCCTACATTTACGTAGGGAACAGCTGATTTTTTTTTCGCGATTTCAGGTTTGGTCCCATAGTAAAAGTTGTTCATAATGATGAGTACAATGACCCCTTAAGAGGTTGTGCGTTATTTATGTTACACCTTGTATTTGAATGTGTATTCCACAAGAAGTTTTTTCCTCAAATCTTTAACCACAAAATCATGACAGCCAATTTCATAAAAAAATCTGTTTTAGAACAAGAAGATGTAGTGACAGCTACCCTAAGTTCAGCCGCTATCAACTGCCCCGGGACCCTGCCAGGAGATGGAGCAGAACTACACTGGCAGCAGAAACTTGAGGCTGCCCAGAATGTGCTGTTCTGTAAGGAGTTGTTCGCGAGATTAGCTGCAGAAGCCGTGCAGCTTGATGCATCTATACCTCATATGGTTGTGGGCAATCAGATCATGGCTACTGTAAGTAGAACAGACTGAAGAGGCAATGACATACCTATGAGTACCTATAGTAAAGTAAAAAGCAGTCTTATTGAACAAGTTTATGGTAGAGATCAACTATTTTAAAACTGCACGCCCCTCCACTGAAATTTTAGTACAAACATTTGAAATGTGTATGCACAAAGCAGTGGAGGGGCGTGCAGTTTTAAACTAGACGATCCCTACTGTATTGTGTGTGATCCAAAATAACTTGAACAAGATATTATACAGAATTTGAATACAAAACCACATAAAACTACCCAGCTACATTGAGTGCCTAAGGTACTTTGATTGCCAATCAATTCAGTCAATATCTGAGCACTGCAGGACATTTCTGATGATTAAAAAGCTTACTAAAAGAATGTTTGTTTGGGAAATGGTTTTAATAGTTATCTTTATTTTAGGTTCTACCAGGCATTCAACTGTTGATCGGACTTTGCCACAACAATGGACAGAACAATAACAACGCTAACCCAGAAGGAGTCAAGGTTTGTTACCAAAACACACTTTTTAATACAACCAACAAGGTCGCAAATCATGCTACGTTTTTCACTATATTTTTTTTTTAGCCTGAAAGTGCGACAGGCAAGTCAGACCATGACCACGTTCTGGAACATTCGTTACATCAGCTACTTAGGGCTGTACATCATGCTAATACTCATCATCCCTTCCCTCACCCTGCTACCGGACCACTTGGACCTTCAAAACGACGCTGTTTGGCAGGTAAGGATAAATTAGGAATGAAATCTATGAACTTACAAACTTCTTGGAGTAGTGGTGTTCTTTTGTAATCAAAAGTATATTTATTTATATAAATCAGGCATCTGATATAAAATGACCATAATCAGCTCTAACTTTGAACTATACAAGGTAAAAAATAAAGGAGGTATAGACACAAAACTTCATGTATTCTTCCATACTTTTCTATTAATCACAAAACATACAGTTTATCAAAATAATTACTAACTTTTTCCTCCTACCATTCATTTATTTCAACTGTTAAATTGTAAAAGGCTTCCTTTTAGTATTCTTGTCTGTTTTAGGTCCCATGGCAGCTGATCGATATGAGTTGCTTGATATGAGTAAAGAACAGTCTCTGTTAGAACAAATAATTCAGCAAGCACAACATTTCTTTATGAGGAGACGAAGCGAATATGTACTGGACACTATTGCTAAAGAGGTTTGTAATCCTAAGTAAAGAAAATTCTAGAAAATTTAATGTTGTTTTGTACTGACAGCTAGGAAGCTGGTTTATTCACTGACAATAGATTATGTAAGATGCATAGTTCAGGTGAAACGGCCATCAGCAACATCCATATCTTCATTTGGTTAATCATATGGTATGATAATGGAGTGGATGCTATGTAGATTAAAATTATGACTGCTTGGACCCCGTTCCCAAAATAATATAAAATGCACAAATTAAAAGGACTCATATACCTTATGTTACTACTTTTTTGATGATTTAAATGTGTGCACTTGAAGTCAGTTCAAGAGCACACATTAAAAATCATCAAAATTACGATTACAGCATTAAGCATCTAAGATCATCATAAAATATGGTATATTAGTTGTTGAGATAAAACACAAACACTCATTGAAAACCTAATCTAAGGGGCTTGTTATGGGTTACCGGTTATGTTTTCTATGTATGGTTCCACCGTCGGTTAATATTAAAATAGAGTGTTCTGTAAATGGCGATTCTAATGTATTCTATTCACACTTTATTCCTTCCACACAGGTCAAAGACCCTCTGATCGTGTCACACTGGAATGCTCTGAACAGTCCCACACAATCATGTGTGAAGATCAATATTATGGCTTATGGGTAAGAATAGACAATTTATCCTTTTCATTCTAAATAAGAATATATTTTTTTTTGATTGAGAACCCTTGACTTTACTAAGAGGACCAGGAAAAACCTTAAAATTCAAATTTGTTACTAGTTACATTTTCCTGATGAATATAACCACCTATTCCTGTTTTCTCTCAGTATGGGGCCAACAACTTTGATTCAGCCAGTGGAATGAGGATAAATTATCAAATGTACTTAGGTACATAGGCCCAATTTGAGGTTAAATAAATACGAAACATGATGCAATGCTTTTTACCAACCCATTTCCTAATCATGATGACTAATGCATGATTATTGTTTTTTGACAAAGTCTTGCAGAAAATTGTCAATAGATGGATGGTGATATTTATATTTCACCTGTCTACCAAGCATGGTGATTGTGATATTGGCCACCACGTTTTTAAGTGTATGTCTATGTTGAGGCCCAAATATTTTATGTAGGTACCATACTTGTATTATTTAGATAAAGAACACATGATGGTTATTGGCAGTTACCAACCATAGTGATTACTGCATTTAAAACATGTTTTGGTCATTGATCACTGCAACTTGTAGCAATCAATAACCAAAACATATTGGGCTGGTTCACTGACAACCCTGTTATAGCTTGTTCTAAGAATCTTTGTAATTCTATCATACAGGTACGATGCAGTGTGCAGAACGTCCCTTGTAGTACATGTTGGAGAGAAGACTCTCAAGTGTATTTGCCGTGATGGCAAAGTGAGACACCTGTCTTATGAACTGCAGGAACTAAGGGATCTCATATACTGTCAGGTAAGTAATCTTATGTATTCTATAATGATACTACTACTAATAAAACCAGTACAACCATCTTAGTAATCTTGTTTCAATTCAAAAAGTTAGAAAAAATGTATACAAAGCGTCTTTCTTATTTCAAGAATTTTGATGATGATAGACAAAAAATAACCACTGCCTATTCAATTTTCTTTGATTACACACATAATACTTGTCAAGTATGTTCATTTGTACAAACATAAGAAAATAAATAATCAGGGCATAGCTTGCTGGATGATAATAGTTTGTATGAGTGAAGGTTAGGTTAGGTGTTAATTGGATAAGCAGGCATGTAAACTTTGGAAAATAAAAAATTACTTACCTAGTACTTCTAATATTAGTAATTGTGAAATTGTATTACTGATCATGATTACTCACTTTTGCAGTAAGCCCTAGAGTTCAGCCAAACAAATGACTAATAAATAATCGAAATACAACCAAATTCTCCTGGCAGATATATCAGCATCAGATGACTGCAGTGCAAGCTGTAGGCCGGTGCATGGGCTGGCAGCTGCTGGCTATTAGCTCACACCTGGGCTCTGGACCTGTTGAACCACTGGGGAATGCTTCTTCATGTCTTCTCGCTTCTCCTAATGGTAGGTTTATGATTGGAGTTGGTTTCCACAGTAACATGTTTTTGTGTTCTGTTTATGTTGAATTATGAAGTTTTTGAACTTGTTGCATTGAAATGTTTGGGTTTTTGTTATTTACCAATTTTTTTTTTTTAATTTTAGGTGACAGAATGCTTGCAATAAGATGCGAGCCATCAGTTGGTATTCAAGTTTACATTGCTCAATCTCCCAGAAAAGATTTCTTTACTAGTGAACTTGTTCAAGACAAAAAGTGGGAGCATCTCGGAGGAGCCTTTAAAGAAATTAAATTAGAAAAAATGGAAGGCAAAAACTTTTTGAACAAGATGGAGCTCCTCATGGCTTGTCTGAGCAGCCCTTCATAAATATTTATGTGAAACTAGCAATAAGAATAATTTTGTGATGTCATTTTCAATTAACATAATAAAAATCAAATTGAATTATATAATCGTATATTTTTTTAAAGAAACTTAGCAATTAGGGTGCTTAGGCAGAATGTTAAGTAATCACTGAAGGATTGTTCTTGCATGTAACTTCTCGAAAATCAAATGCCCCGAGATCAGTATTCATCCTTGGAACTGTAACAAAAACAACCTTCGTTATGACCTTATCAACATAACAAGTATAGGGTTTTGATGTAAAGAGTTAACTTACAATGACGATCAATCGATGACTTATCCGTGGAACGAGCAACAGTAACATTTTAGGTTATACACATTTATTTTACAATCTTTTGCACAGATTCATACTAAATGAATTGCAATACAATACTAATAGTAATGGTTATCAGTAAGTGAGCAAACAACGAGAGTTGTTTTCACATAAATTTATTGAATCAAACAGATACGAGTTACATTACATTTAAATGCTAATTTATTAGACAGAAGTATTTTAGTAAAGTCACACTGAATAACACGATAGATAAAATCAAAAGCTATTACCTCTAATTCCTTGAGACATCAATGGAACACCTCCTAGTATTAATATCAAACCCCCAGTTTTTACCAGACATTGAATTTAACACTTAGAAGGCTTCAGATTACGATAACACTAACACCTAACATAAAACTAAATACTAAATTAATATCGAGACAATGGCGACCTAGATCTGAAGTTGCCGCCGCCGGAGCCGTACTCATCGCGTTGGTTGTTGCGATTGTAGGGCCTGCCGCCGCCGTACGAGTTGCCGAAGGATCTGTTGCCGCCTCCGGGTGGACCGCCGAAGCCGCGACCTCTGAAGTTGCCGCCGCTGCCGCCGCGTCCGCCTCGGAAGCCGCCACCCCTGCGGGGCCCATCTCGCTTCCTAGAGATCTCTACTTTTAGGGTCGCGCCTAACATCTCGAATCCATTCATCGCGCTACACGCATCCTCAGCCTCCTGCAAGTTCTCAAATTCTATGAAGGCAAAACCCGGAGGGTTGAGGGCCACCCAAACGGAGTTTAGTTTTCCGTATTTATCGAATTCTCTTTCGAGGTCTTCCTTCTTGATGCCTTCCACAAGCCCGCCGACATACACGCGAGTACCACCAGAACTCATGATTGTGTTGAAATCTATAAATAAAGAAATTTCAATTCAATCACATGTAAATAGATCACAATCGTAAAGGAGAAGTTATTTATCTTGTATGAAACTACGACGCGACCGTACTTCGCACAGAAATAAATATATAAATACAATGAAGAAAACAAAATGTCGACACTGCACAAGCATTGCCACGCCACGCCAACAATTACAATAAAACGTACATTACATGATTATTAACAAAAACTTACGTGTAACGTTGATATAAAAATGAAAAGGAATTAAAATAGTCCTAAAATTACCTAATTTATAACTTTATTCCAACTATTTTAAATATAAATTGTGAAGACTTAAAAGAGTCGACGAAATTTATGAGTGAATGAACGATCGTTAGCGAAACTCAACGCGAGTCAACGGAATAAAAGAATGAACTATTCCCACGGTAGCATAGTAGTCAGGGTTGCAACTTAAATAAACAAACTACATAAATTTTCTTAACGAATATTTAATCAAATTAATTGCTTATTAGTAAATAAAATAAAGATGCATCCGTAAATTTTTGTTTTCAACTATTAGCAGTGATTTATGAAAATACCGTAAATAGTTTACTTATCAGGAGGAAAGAACGAACGAATGAACTACTAGCAATGGCGTCCCACTAGCGCACATTTGTGACGTCATTCTGCCTCATGCAAATACTGCGACCTGCGTAGTTAGTATAGTAGGGTAGCAGTGGTGGGGAGGAGGCTTTTGATAGAATGAGTGAAGTGAGTGAGGCTGATATCCGAGGAGGGAAGGGAGGAGACGAGGAGGTATCAACACGAAACCGGCCAAACGACTTCGTTCAACGGTCGCGCGGAGCGCGCATTTTTGCTTGTTTTATTTTTACCAGCCCCACCTTTGTTTCGTTATGAATTGTTTTGATTCAAATTTTCTAATTCACGTGAAGATTCATTTAAAACTTTGATGTTTATTTACGAAAATGTGTGGTGTCGTATTGTGTCGAATTACCTGTTCTATGTTTGGATAGGTGTTGAAATAGATTGCAGCAGGTGAGGGACGGTAGTAACAGTGCAATGAATATTTTTGTGTTCAGTTAGTGAAAAATGGAGTGTTGTAAAGATATGGGTGTGCAGAAGAGACACAGTCAGTTCAGCGACACGAAGTACAAGTGGAGGACAGTGTTAGTGTTCTTTATAACGGTTTTGTGTTGCTTTTGTGGGTGTAAAGGACAAGAGTCACTAGAAACGGCGGACCCTTATCTTCTAAACAAGTCTTTAGGTCTGACGGAGTTGCCGGGCGGCGTACTGACCGGTGGGCGCACCGTGTGGAGGCCTGATGGTAGCCCCTACATGCTGCGCGATGACCTGCTCATCGAGAGGGATGCGGAGCTGGTGGTGGAACCAGGAGTCGAAGTGCGGTTCGCGCCGATGATCGGTATCACGGTGCGCGGGAAGCTAGTCGCTGTGGTAAGTAAAATCTTCAAACTATTTGCAAATCAATCGAGTTATTGTACATACCTTTCTGTAATAAAGTTGTCAAGTAAATCCAAGTTCTGCTGTTATCAGGACCGTTAACGTTAGCTATTATATTGCTTTTTAGTAATTGGTTGTATTACCTACTCGACCCCTTGCATGCTTAGTAATTTAAAGGCTTGTTAGTTTGTTGCCGTTAGGCCGGTTTTCTTGTAAATGCTGAGTTTAGCAGTATTTTTAGATATCAACTATTTGCTTTTTTGATCATGTAAATCGAAGTTCGAGTTGGATTCTGATTAGAGTAACCGGCTTATAGTCTTAGTGGATACTCCATTTATTACATTAGTATCTAATTAGTCTCCAACTTATTCTTACAGGTCACCTACACTATTCGTTTTTTCGTTCTTCCATTCATTCATGATAATGAAAGAATGAAACATTTAATTAATAATTATAGGTACTACTAACTATAATTTATTCCTCTTCCCAAAAACCCGTTTATTGAGCCTTTAGCTCAGGTCGGTCCCCAAAATGTTTGGTTTTAAATTAGTTTAACACAATTATTGATCACGCTATCCTTCGATAAACAAGCAGTTGATAAGTTTGTGATAACGGCTCGTACCTGTATGCCCTGATAAGGGCTAGGTATCGAGCCCATTCAACTGATATTGATTTACTCACCTGTTTATGTGTCGAGCAAATATTTGATACATTTATGCAACTTTGCGAAATCATTATGCATTATCATCAACCTCTTGAACTCAATTTTTCAGCAAATATGTAACTAGTGAGTGTCGAAATTCCAAAATGGTGTATCAGCCGAGTCATCATCATTCTCTTGCCCTTATCCCAATTTATTTGGGGTCGGCGCAACATGTCTTTTTTTCCATACTTCTCTATTATTCGTCATCTCGGTAGTCACCCCCTTTCTAGCCATAACATCTTTCACACAATCCATCCATCATTTCTTTGGTCTTCCCCTACTCCTATAGCCATCCGGATTCATACTCAAAACTCTCCTCACGACATTTTTCTTATTCCTCCGCACCACATGTCCATACCATGACAACCGATTTCCACACAACTTTGCAGTCACCGGTGCCACTTTCAGACTTCCTCTTATATACTCATTTCTAATCCTGTCCATTTACGTATATGCTCAAGAAGTGCCCGAAACCATAACGCCATTTGCCATCATAGGAGCATGTTCGATGCGAATTTGTAAGTGAACTTTAATGAACTTCGTGGCGTTCCTGCTCTTATTCTAAAAGGGCAAGTTGCCCGTAGTTTGTGCTTGATTTTATAAGAATAAACTGGTTTTCCATATGATACGTACTGGTCTAGTCCGAAACCTGTTGATTATTTTATTGACTCATTACAACTGCACGCTTTTTTCGAATATGAAGGAAGAAACTTCGACGAAGTCCTGGACGAAAGGCACTCTGTTTTTTTCTTTTACAAACTCACTTTACTAAGGATTAAACATAATGGTTCCTGCACTTTTCATCATTATTAAACGCTTAGTGTATAACGATTACAATGGATCAAAAAGATTCAATAGTCCGCGGCATTGTCACAATTTCAAAACATCTCAATGTGATAACATGCCTGCTTTCTGTGTGAACGTAGGTATACGACATGCTTCTATTCAAAGCAGGAATGAATCATTCAATAAATTATGATGAGGAACACGTGTTAATGAAGGCAGCTGATGCTATAAAGACGCCGGCTGTACCTGACCCGTCCCGACCCCGGGATTGGGGCGACATCCTTTCGCTAATTCAATCAGCTTAGACAAATCACTTCTCTGACCCCTCTGCATGTTTTACGATAGATGACTTCCTTTAGATAATCCGGGAGACGTGTTGTTCCGGGGATTGTTATGTTTGGATTTATAAGATCCTCTTTGGTATAATTTATCGTGGCAGCCATAGAATTCAGCGAAAGAAAAAGGTATCTGTCCAGTACTAAAAAGGCTTCGGAAGAAAACCATAAATGTTCCGTTGAGCATTTCTCAAATAAGTGAAAGGATGCCTCAAGAAAAATAGGATACGATTTAAACTTTTTTTACGGAAATTATGCATGAATTCAATAAAGACAGAATTATGCATCAAAAGGACAGTATGAAAAGTGAATGCAACAAAACTTATAGTTAGGTGGGTATACATTTATGACATGCAGTAATTGGAAAACTAGTGCTTCCTCTCAAATCATTATCTTTATGGTGCATTTATGATTGCCTGCGCAATTTAGTTTTCACTTCACATTTGATTTCATACAACATTACATTACCCTTACCGTACATTACGGAATGAAAGATCAAATTACGCATGTCTGATTCTCTAGAATGGAATCCGGGCTTCCACGGTAGATGCAATTGATAGGAGAAAAGTATCCCACGATAGTTCATTGTGTTTATAAGTCAGGTATGAAAGAACGTCGTAAATAATGAAAATGAATAAAGTGCGTGCATTTTTGGTCCCTGTAAGCTAGTTAATTAGATAAGCCCATCTTGACACTAATGCGCTTCATTAGGATAGCAAATACACTAATTGCAGGCAGTTAACTGTAAATTGTTGATTGTTTCCAACGTTAAGGGCTTACTGTACATTAACAAAGCTATGGAATTCAAAGTAAGTAGTATCTGTAGCCACTTAATAGTCCTTGTCCTAAATCGACTCCGCGATTTGAATAAGAATATTTAATGGAAATAATACTGAATAGTTACTGAAGTAGATTAACGAATTTGTATTTTGGGTAACCGTCTATTCTATCATAGTTGTAATTTTCTAATCGGATAGGTATCAGAACATCTTTTTCGAAGAGATTGCCATTATGCGAAGAATTAGTTTCGGTTTTACACCACGGCTGATGACCACGAGATTTAATAATAATGACTGGTTACATACAGTAAAATGCGATAACAACTTTCACTTCCTCAGATAATTTTGGTCTGAGTAAAAATTTTGCAATGAAACCAAAGCTTGGGATGAGTTTTCAAAGGATGAAGCTTGATTCATTACATTATAAGCTAACGATCACCACGAAAATCTGTCGTGCTTTTAGTAACACTTTTACCTTCTAAAACAGTTTCCTTATCTGACCTACCAAAAATGCCATGGCGTTTAGGACTGTTCATATCAAAATTGTGTCAAGATCTGTAAACAAGATAAACAGTATTAATGGTACTCCCGCGTTGTTACATCTCTGTGTCTACTATAGCATAGGCAAAAGAATTATTTTCCTTCGTTATCGCTTTCTGAGCGCTAGTTAAGGTGCAATCTGCACCTTGCGTCTGCTAATGACCTCTTATCGGTCACTATAATCCATCTGTCTGTTCGATCTACAGTTACTAGAAGACGCTCAATGGTCGCGGTTGAGTGGCTAACATAACCTATTTGTTTCAATACCGTACAGCAACCTTGAAAGTATGTACCGGTGCCTCCTCTGAATCATAGGGAATTAGATTTGCATTTAATGACCCTTGCCTTTACTCGTTATGTACTGGGTCCTTTGTTTTGTTCTGGCGCTAAGAGATTTGGATCTTTATAATTGAAGAATTGAAGATTTGGCATATTTACAATTGAAGAATTTTAAATATTTACCTAGGTACTAGGTTTCAAGCATGATATACTCTATTTTTAACACGCTTTTATTACTTTAACATGTAACTAACAATGCATTACAATCTTGAAATTCAATTTTAACCTACTTCTAACTTGTCGCATCGAAATGAAACTTTGTATGTAGGTACGTAGTTGGGTCATAAATACACTGTAGGTTCCGAATTTTGAATTTGAAAGGCAACCAAAAAAAAAAACAAATTACGTATCAAGGCGCGAATTCAAAGAAGTCACGTGCGAAAGCAAAAACTGTTGGCTCTTCAGATGGGTTTAAACAGAACCACGGTGAAAAAGGTGTTGAATGAAGACCTCGGGCTACGGGCTAACCGTAAAAGAACAGCACACCTCCTGAATGCTCGCTCGTTTGAAAAAAATAGGCTTCAATGATCACGCGTTTTGTTGAGACGGTACCTACGCGGGAAAAAAATACCACAAAATCTTATTTTCAGATGAAAAAAAAATTACAGTCGAAGAGTGCTTCAAAACGGCTCTGCAAAACCTCGCAGTCTCCTAAACGAACAATGTTCGCAAATCGCCACTGGGTATTCCAGCATGATTCTGCACCGGCTCATAAAGCCGATTGATTTCATCAGGCACGAATTAGCCGTCATCCAGTCCGGCACCCTAATTGCGTAACACACTATCAATCAGAATCTGAATCATTTTGAAGCAAATTGCTAATCCATTGCTTCTTAAGTTTGAAAAATTTGCCTGCTCAACAACGTAAGTAGCGCAATGAATGTTGTTTAACTGTCAAAATGAAAACGATTCCTACTGTAAGTATGTTACGCAATTGCCCCGCGGACCTTAATCCCTTGGATTATAAAATATTTTTATTTTATTTATTTGGGAAAATAAACAGTTACACATTATAGTTTTACACAAAAATTGAGTTAAAGAGTGAGTGAGACATTTTCCACATATTATAAAAACAAATTATAAAATTAATGCGATGTGCGCTTACAATTTGATAAATGTAATAAAAGTACATGTGTTAATGATAAAATTAAAAAGGCATGCAATAAAAATAATAAATAAAAACAAGAAATTATAAAAATACAGTCTAAGAGTAATATCATATATATATTACTCCATAATATTATGGAGTAATATATCCATAACAGTTTGCCAAACAAGGCCCCTAAATTTACTGGTTGGAAAAGCGAAGATGGCAATATTATTAAAGATGTTATTATATTGACCAGTAAGGCGACGTAGGGGTGCTCGTAAGAGATGTCAGCACTATTGACGGGGTCCGCTAGGGCCGATGCCAGCTAGGGTTGCGGGATGTTCGAAAGAGTTACCGTGGCCCCGGCACAGGCAACAGAAGGAACACGGGTGGGTTTTAGTCAGTAAAAGTCTGACACGCCCTCCCGCTCCGCCCAGAGCGGGAGAAGTCATTTGATGATTTCCCATCCAAAAAAAAAAAAAAAAGGGGTGCTCGTAAGCCTGCGTTCAGACGACTAGAAGAAACTGCAAATAGAGGTCGTGCGCGCACCCCACGACTTATGGTTGTTCTAGGTACTTAATACGTAGCTAATCCTATTCGTAATATCTATACAATCACATGCGTTATTACATAAATCGAACAAAAACATTGTCTCTTAAATAATACGTCTGGCTTTAAGATTATGTAGCTTATACCTATTCAGAAGATCACTATAAAATGCATAAGTATGAAAACAACGGAAATGTATGGCTTTCAAAAACTTACTCTGAACTTTTTCAATCGCGTCTGAGTATTTACTATAGAAGAGATTCCATACCGCAACAGCGTACTCTAACTGGGACCTGATTAACGATTTGTAAAGATATAAATACGTATATGGGCGGACGAATTCTGTGGCTGACCTCATCACAAAACCGTACATACGGAAGGCATTATTTATAATTTTACCAATATGAACGTCAAGGTGTAGTTTATCATCCAATAGAACTCCAAGATCGCGCACTAGCGTTTATCTAGTTAAAGTGATATTATTTAAAGAGTAAGAATGCATAATAATATTTTTGTTTTTAGTAAAACTTATACAACAACATTTAGATATGCTAAGTTGTAGTTTATTAATTGAGCAGTATGCAGATAATCCGTCCAGGTCTTCCTGTAAGAGTGTCTACTCTTCTAATTTTGCAAATTTTTAACAGGCCTAAAGATCTTGAGGGCGTATAGCAATAATTTTGAATTTTGAAAACATGTATGTCGTTTATAAATATGATGAATAAAAGAGGTCCCAATATGGAGCCCTGAGTCACTCCAGAAGTAACACTCAGGGTGTTGGAAATAAAACCATTTATCACAACCCTCTGAGTCCTATTAGAAACGTATGAAGATAACCATCTCAATGCAAAATCTTATTAAAGAGAAGCTGATGATCAACCTTGTCAAAAGCTTTCCGGAAATCAGTGTATATAATATCAACTTGAATACGAGAGTCCATGTTGTTGAACAAGTAGTGCACAAAAGTTACCAGGTTGGTTGTAGTTGACCTTCTTTTGACGAATCCATGTTGTTGTTGAATGATAGTATTGTGTATACTTTATCATGAACTAGTCTCTCGAAAACCTTCGACAGAGCCGACAGTATCGATATAGGACGATAATTCTCAACGTCATCCTTTGGTCCCAACTTGTAAACAGGGGTTATATTTGCAAGTTTCCATGCTTGAGGAAAGCATCCTTGAGAAATAGAGAGGTTAAATATGAGAGGGAAATATGGGAGAGGTTATGCAGGGGTATACACAGATTAAGGGCTGTCTGTTTAATTAAAGTTACTGGTCGACCATCTGATCCCGGCCCCTTAGAAGGATCCAATGCCTTGAGCGCACTAAGTACAACATCAACAGTAAACTGAATGTCATTTAACAGAATGCAGCATTCAGAGCAGTCGTCATACGTGGATGGAATATTAGTAGAAGTGGATGGTTCATACACCGAATTAAAAAAGTCAGAAAAAAGATTACAAATATTTTCTGGGTTGCTAGTTGACTGGTTATTGTAATTCATAGTAGATGGAATGCCAGCAGATTTTTTTAAAATTAGAAATGAATGTCCAAAAATGCTTAAAATATGGCAGTATTTAGAGGAAAAACCCTGCGCAAAACCATATAAAAATTTGGAGTCGCTGAAGTTATCCCTCATCAAAGCAGTGGCCGAAATGGACCTCAATGTCGTGCGTGAGTCTATCGATGACGGACCTCGCAGATTACGGGCTTGTATCGAAAATCAAGGAGGTCATTTCGAATAAACTAATACACTTCTGGACACATCTATTGGCCCACCTTAGAGTTTAGGTTTCGATGGCCCCTACCGAAATATGATTGCTAGATTGAACAAAAACTGTTGATGCAGTTTTAAACCTGATACATTTTACCATCTTTTTCGATCGTATTGTTTTAAATTTGAATTCAGAATACCATACGACATGGAGCTACGCCTAACAAGTCGGATATGCGTCTTGTTAAAGGCAATTGATTTTTGAATAAAAAACATGTTTTTATCAAATAAAGGTTTAATTTAATAACGCGTGTTGCCTCCATGGGCATCTACCACAGCTCTCATACGATTAGGCATAGAGTTTATCAACCGCTCTATGAAATTTTGAGGGATCATCTCCCATTCCTCTTCTATGGCAGTTTTCAACTCCTGCATCGTCTGGGCAACTGGCTGACGAGCCCTAACACGTCTTTTTAGCTCGTCCCACATGTGCTCAATGGGGTTCATGTCTGGGCTTCTGGCTGGCCAGTCCATAACTGTGATGTTCACATCCCGAAGATATTCCCTGACGATGCCGGCCGCATGGGCTCTTGCATTATCATGCATAAAAAGGAAATTTGGGCCCACATAGTCCGCGTATGGTATCACGTGAGGTTCTAAGCACTCACGAATGTACCTTTCAGCATTTAATGTTGGCAGCCGTGGTCCTGTAACAACCTCAAGTTGAGTTTTGCCGCTCGCGGATATACCGCCCCAGACAGTCCATGAGCCACCGCCATAAGCAACCCTCTCTTCAAAGCAGCATTGTGCGAAACGCTCTCCCTTACGTCGGTAGACCTTCTTCCTTCCATCATTGCCATGTAACACAATTTTAGACTCATCAGAAAAGAGTACACGGCTCCAATCTTGCTGTGTCCAATTTAAATGACTGCGTGCGAAATGAAGGCGCGCTGTTCGGTGGGCTCGCGTTAGTTTGGGCCCATTAGCTGGCTTGTGTGGTACCATATCGCGTTCTTTTAACCTTCTCCGAACAGTTCGAGCGCTCACAGATACTCCGTGGAAGTCGCGAAGTTGGTTTTGTATCTCAATGGAGGTAAGGTGACGATTTCTCAAGCTGGTCGTCACGATGAATCGATCCTGCCTTTCAGTTGTGACCCGAGATCGTGGCCTTCCTTGGCGACGAACAAAGCCACCAGTCTCTAGGTACCTCCGATAAACATTTCGGACCGCAGATCGACTTAAATTAAGTTGAGCACTCACGTTTCTTTGGCTGTGTCCGGCCTGAATAAGTGCCACAGCTTGGGCGGCGACTTCAGGTGAAGTATCCATAGATTATTGATAGAACCTCACCTTAATGTTAAGAATAAGTAATGTTTGTTGCAAAACCAAAGATATCAATCACTTTTTCAAGAATTAAATCCAAGTAAACCAATAAAACCAAGTTTTCTTAGTATTCGATTGTTTGATATCAACAAACAGGCTCCAAATTGTCTTTTGTTTCTTTAAATTCTGTGTTCGAAATTCAAAAAAAGACTATTGAATGAAATTGTGAATGTGCCAGGTTCAAAACTGCATAAAAACTTTTTGCTCGACCTAATATAAAATTTTAGCTAGGACCAAACGAAACTGAAAATACAAGGTGGGCCAATAGATGTGTCCAGAAGTGTATATACATATATAAAACTGTGTATTTCTACCTATCATAATTTTATTATAATAATTTATTTATGGAAAGATTCCCATAAATAAATTAATATAATAAAATTGAAAATATGTAATTTATTTCACACTAGATTGTGACAGAACTTATGACCCGACTACGTTTATGCAGTTCGGATGACAATACTATAATTTGGTATCTGAGCCAGGAGGTGGATAGTGGAATTCTTTAGTGGTTAACCGGTCAAGTCTTAACTTCGTTGACTTTATTAGGCTTATTACAAAATATACTAGACTAAAAAGTTTTTTTTATATATTAATGTAATACTTGGAACAGTTATTTTAAATGAATCCTACCTTGACTATAACTTTGAAAAACTGACACTGGTACTTATATGCTACAGCAGGTTTAATGAATACCAGTTTTAGGTTAATTTAAACGTATCTTTTGTCTCCTATTGTTTGTTTTCCATGCCAAGTGCCTATAGTTTTCTTATCACGTGTCGTAAGTACACATGTGATTCATTCTCGATTGCTATTCCCTTATGATTCACTTAGGTTTTGTAAAGTGACTTTTATTTATCAAAGTGACGCGCGATGGCATGAAACCTTCCCGTTAGCTAGTCGTATTGAATAAATTGTATTGTACAAACAAAATTATCATGGAATAATCTCTTAGAATCCCTGAAACATTGTTTTTCTGCTTAATTACAACTAGCTTCTGCCCGCGACTTCCTCCGCGTGAAATTTCGGCCCCCGACGCGACCCACCGCGTCGCATCCCACCGCCCGCGCTATTACTTCGTTTTCGCTTAGCGCTCTTTCTGATTTTTTTCTTTTTACTCGGCTGCTAAGGGTCGTAGCGTGATGTTAAATAGCCTATAACCTTACTAAGAGTTGTGCTATCAAACGCAAAAAGTTTATTCAAATTCGGCTGGTAGTTCCAGATATAAGCGCGTTCAAACAAATAAACAAACTCTTCAGCTTTATTATTAGTATATATTTCCATACTACATCGCAGAAAATCCGTTTCACTCAATGGATACCGAACTATTTGTATCGAAGATTTTGCTTGACATCATTCCCACATTTCCACGCATAGAACTTGAACATCAAGGACCTCTCTAGACTATGGTAGTAATCGCTCTGTTTGTTGATTACTTAAGTATTATATATTTATATGAGTCTCTTCAAAATTGAATAATTAATCAACACCTTATCGATTGCACAATACAGCATTTATCTTATTACTCCTCGGTCCTCACAGACCTTTGATAACCTCGAACGTTGCAGTTGTTCAAGTAAATCAATACAAGACTTTACTTACTACATCGATATTTATGCTGAACAGTGTACTTAACTTTGCGATGAATCAGGTAAAACTCTTCCTTGACACGAATTAAAAACTTGCATGAACCGAACATGGTGCGACAAGGTCATCAATTAGCGTTCAGAAATAATTTCGCTGGACAATCATGTATGCTAATGTTTTCTCTGAATCAGTTCGTCGATACTTTTTAATAGTTGTCGTCATCGATTGCATATGAGTCACATCCTGTTATCTTGTAGGTCGCAGTTCAAATACCGTTAATTAGATTCGATGTGCACTGGCTTACCTGTTACTAGACTGCACACTCGATAATTTGCATTCGAAATTGATTTTATTAATCGGGACGGGATATATGATCTCTAACGTCTGAAAACTTTTCCTTTTCTAACGGGTTTCTTTCTCGCTATGATGGTTGATTCTTCTTCTTTCTAAATTGGTTTCAGAATGAAGGTTATTTATTCAATTTATGCCTTCAGAGAGAATTTCAGTGAAAGTTTAGTTCCAACAAAAAAATCTAAACGAATCACGTTCTCTTTCATAATACGTATCTGCGAGTAAATGGCCTAGATGAGTCACCTAGTTATGTTTGTTTACTAGACACTTCCTATCACCTCGTAAATTAAATATTATTGTCACCGTACTTCCGTTATAGTATTGTTCATAACTCTTATCAGCTACCGTTCGAGTACATTGCATTCTTTGATAGTGATGACATTTGTTATTAAGACCTTCCTTACTGCGAAGTGCAAACTAATGTCTCTCTTTGACTTTCTATCAGTGTGAGACAAGTGAGATTTGTAATGATTTTGTTTTGGGTTTTCCTGATAGCAGAATCGAATTTTGATGAAGATGAGATCGTTTTGTAGAATGATATGAAATTTAGCAATATCAACAGGATTTGGGTTACAAGACATCTTATTTTAATTTATTTATCTGCAACAGCACCCGAATCTACCGTGTCCAACAAATCGAATCGAATGCGAAGAGAAGTCTTTTGTTTCGGGTATGGAACAATTTCTCTCAATCATCTTGTTTTGAATATTTTCGAGGTCACGTTCAGCTAACAGTACCTGAGCAAGGCATTGATTTTGCAGCTAAACTGGGTTGCGGTCGGGACGGGTATGGAATTTTACGCAATTTGAGGCAGTCATACTTGAGTAACCATGGTGTACCTACTCAGGCAAATACCAAACTCATTACAATGTATAAACGATGGATGTAGGTATATCTAAATCTAATATAGGTCAGCAAGAAAGCAGTTATTTGGTAAAAAGCGCAAAATAGCAAAAATATAGAGCAAAGTATAGATGATGAAGAAATACATCAATACAAAGACACTTAAGGCTTATATCAAGTAGCGGAAATAAGCTACTTGGACGAATATTGGCTCTTTACAAAAATATAGAGCTGAGAATATCAAAGATTGCAAACCATCACAGAGACAGAAATACCGAAGAGATTCCCAAAACAGTTATGAAATCGGAAGAATTTGTAACAACAAAGAAACAAGAAATGAACCGTGAGAAGAAGATTAAAGACGTTTTAACGCTGCAATTAAACGGTATTCCATGGAGATAAACCTTCGCTTTATGTGTAAGACCTTGTAAACCAATGAATCCTTGCAAATTCCGTTCGTAATTGTTAAGACGATCGCCCACTTTGGTGAGATGTCTATCACGGCTTGCGTTGGATGGCTTTACACGTCTCATTCATTTTAAACTACGCGTTATTCAATTTGTTAATTATTTCGTTCATATACGATGCAAATTTTGTGCTCTTGTGCTCCAAAAAAAAAAGCTTCGTTTCCCACAGTATTAACAGTAGTTAGATAGAATACTCTTTATTGTGTACAACATATAAATTGCAGAAATATGTAAATGCAGACATTTTAAAAGGCCTGACACAATGGGCGGTCTTAATCTAAAAACGATTTTTTAAAGACAATCTTTGAATGGATTAAGGGAGAAAGGAGAGGAGAGGGATCTAATTCTGCTAACGATGTTGCAACAAGTTCCTTATAAATGTTTGAATTTTGCATTGACTTAACTCAAAAATACAAGGAAGAAATATGTTCAACATTTTCTGAACTGCTTTCGTTATAATAATACCAGCCAAGTCAAGATTTACGATAAGAAACGTAACATGCACTATAATAGAGATCGCTGTTTTCGTCCGAGTTATTAAAGTTGCTCTAAATACTGCGCTGGTATAACAAACGGCCTGGAAACCTTAGCGTTGCACGTTGGGTGTGAGTTCAATGTCTCGCGATATCACAGCGATCTCGTTACGGGGCCTGCAGTTACGTCTCGCTTCATGCTTTGTATCATAGTGTCTAGCTGTGATTTGCTATGTGTTTAAGTGACAACTTGGTCTATGATTGCACGTCTGTGTGGTCTCCGTTGTCCAGTTAGTGGAGTTATGCTTTGGAACAGTGAGCAGGTGGAAGACTGTGGTGTGAACTTGAATGTTGGATTAAGCCGTTGCTGACAGATTTTGAAATGGCAAAACTAAGACTTATCAGTATGTGAGTCGTGCTTGTAAGGCATAAGTAAAGAATCTTTCAACATGCCATAGGGGTCCATAAAATCAGATTTGACAATTCAGTCAACCTTTTCAAAACAATGGCGTTCCGAAGTTCCAATTTTTCAATATAGAAATATTCTAATACAAGGAGTAATTTAAAACACTGACAACTTATGGAGTCATTGTAGTCATCATTATGAACAATTTTTACTATGGGACCAAACCTAAAATCGAGAAAAAAATTTGCTGTTGCCTACATGACGAGTTATGCGAACATAAATATATGAAACGGCTCATTTATTTTCTCGATTTCAGGTTTGGTCCCATGGTAAAAGTTGTTCATAATGATGAGTAAGTACAATGTACCCTTACGAGGCTGTTAGTGTTTCACCAATATTCGTGTATACGTAACGCTAAGGTGTAATTCACAGATTCCGTTTGCAAAGATTAGTTTTCAGCTGTTATACCTTTTTCGGTGATTGATCTAAAAGTTCAGCGAACAGACCGGTCGCAGTTGCAATTTCAAGAGTCATTTCGAAACTGACGAGCGTGTTATTGTAAAAATATTTGCTCTAATACGATTTGTTTCATTTTATGCAACGAATCAGGTTTGCACGATTTGAAAGTTTAGTCTATAAACTCATTCAGTTGTGAAATGTTTCGGTTTTTTAGGAGCCTATTGGATTCTTTTCTCTCCTCTTTATATAATTACTTCATGGGACCAATATTATTTTACAATTACTTAGTTAATTTTGTCAGTTTCCTTAAAATATCCTTTACGTCATTGTCCTTTTAAGTACATGGACCTACATTTGAATCCAGTGAATGCCGTGCAGGCATCAGTTGCGCAAGATGCATGCATGGCTCAGTGTGCATTCATACGCACCGCACGCCCTGTGTAGAATGTGCCTGTATAACATTTCTGTATGACTCAAAGCAAAAGCAAATATTCTCATATAGAGTAACGTTGCAAAACAAATGAATGAAATACCTACTCTAATTGTTGATTTATTTATAAACTTATTGACAAGCAAAGCGATAGATTTCGCACTTTTACGTTATCCCAACCTGTGTATTTTTAGAAGTAAGAAGTTGTAACTGAATCACTGACAGATATTTTTCTTAGCCCATTCATGTTTTCGTAATTTCTTAATTATGGATATAACGTATTACCTACTATTTATAACTTGCTAAGGATTACACAATTTCCTGTAGCTTACACTGCACCGGTATGTTTTACTCGAGGTTACATCGACGATGCTGGTCCAAGTCACTGGTTTGCGTAAATGCCTCCATTCATTCACGAACTTGTTTCATGCTGCGTTGTATTTTCTTTTGCAGAAAAAAAGTTAGCATTACCTACATAAAAGGCGCTTGCAAGTACCGTTTGTTAACTTGGCAATCATGTCGATTTGGAGCAAACACATTATTTCTGCAATCCGTATCTTCGAAATTGAATGTCACATAAAGATTACCTATCAGCGACATCTACGATATCGTAAAGTTATTTTGTTTGGGCTAACTATCTCAAATCTCGTTAGTTGCATTGATTATAAACTGTTAAGTTACAGCGGTGTGCTCTTCTCTATCACTAATATTGTCATTTTACAATGCATATGTATGAGTCAAGACGTACCTATGTGTATTACTACTCACTCTACATATAGAATCCATTAGTTCCATCCAACTAGTAAAAAAGTTCGTGACCCGAATACTTAGGTACTCGAGTTCAAAGGAGAGTTAAGAAATGACACAAGTGCCTTGGGATTTCAATAGCTGCTGGCAATGTGCATGTATAACTCTCCAGGGATAAACATGCAGGACAAAAGCTATTGAGTAATCTCATGTGGACACAATAAGAGCTGTCGTAGATGTTTTTAATCATGTAACAGAAGTGACAAGTCATGTGGTCACAGGAATTTATAAAACGGTACACAAAAGTGTTTATCAAAACCACACCTAGGTACCGGAATGAAAATGATTAAGTGTGCGAGTGATTTAGCGTCACTGTTTATTCTAATGATATGAAACTGATTAGAAAACACTATAGAAACAGATACATGGGCTAACTTCGGAAGCAAAAACGATTGCCTCCAACTTCAAATAGGACCCACAGTGCTCACCCAACCGTATTTACGATTTAGGGCTCCCAAAACTTTTGAAGAGATCACACTAAATAAAGCAGTGTTCCCATACCTATAGAGAAATAATCCTTCTCCTTCTGGTAAAAAAGTAGTCTGGTAAAAAGACAAGATAGTGCGTGTTTTAGTGTCGCTTAACATTTGGCACGGGAGATACCATCGTCCCGCTCTGTTTGCGATTGTGAAAAGCGTGACAAATGGACTCGCTTTACACTAATCTGTGGAAAATGCTCGTGACTGGTAAAAGCCACTGTTATGGTGACATTTCCTTTACATTCCTATCTTTTTTCTGCAATTTCTATCGTCGCGTCGGCTTAATGTCAAAGATCTTGGGAAATAAAACGACGATCTTTCTATTGATAACGTTGAAATAAGACTATTGGAATTAGAATCTGTTGAAATTAAATACGCAACACCACTTCAGAATTGAAAAGGACAGTTACCTAAACGACGATTTTATAAAAACTTTGCCCGAGTAAATCACGTTGAAGTGCTTGTTAGGTGAACAACCTAGAAATATTTGCAGTGCAGCACGATTATTTACCAAGTCAGGATCGTCGATCGTGATGTCGTGATCCATTATACAAGAGCCTTCTATAAAGCTCACCTGAGAAGGTGTGCGTAGCTCTATTGATTATTTTATACAGAAGTTAGTACCTAAACAATTAGGAGAGCAGTGGTGGCCCAGTGGTAACGGCCCCGGCTTACGAGGTGTAGGTCGTGGGTTCGAACCCAGGCAGGCGCTTTAGGTACCTACTTTGTGTAAATAATTTCATCACCACTACTCTCAAAACGATGAAGGAAAACATCGTGAGGAAACCGGTATGTCCTAGAACCAAAAAAATCGGAGACATGTGACATCCGCCAACACGCACTGGACCCGCGTGGTAGATTACAGCCCACTTCCTCTCGAAGAGAGGTCTATGTCCCAGGAGTGCGGACACTATAGGCTGATTATACAATTAGAAAGTTATAATATTTCAGCCCAAATAGACGTCCAAAATATACCTAATTGAACTTTCTCCTATCTGTAATACCTACTCTGAAAATAGCTGAAATATTAATTCAGATAGGTAGGTAGTACAGAAGCATCATAACAAACATAGGAAGTAGTTTTAAGAGGTACATACCTACCTATATGTTTGGTTGTTTGCCATATTATTATATGACTGCCATATTACCTATGTCATTGAATGGCTTATGACGCGGGCTCACCAAGTATAATGGCTTCAATGCCTGGATAGGTAATTAACTCATCAATCTACGTGCCAAAAGTGATTTTTGTCTCGGCATTACTTGTAGAAGATCATATCTATTCCACCCATCCATGGAACAGAGTCACGCACGTTAAGAAATTGTGTGATGAGGCAAAAAACTATTCCTATCCTTACTAAACTTGCTCCATCAATCGAACGTGTTATTGTGTATGTGTTTAGTCGTCCGGTATTGGTCACATGCCGTTGTCTAGATTTATCTTTGCCCAATCAAGCCCGTCCTGTCTCACAAAAATGAAAACAGGCCACAGTTTAGAATCAGCTTCCTGGAAATTGTAACACAGTTCATTGTTCCAAAGTGATAATGCTTACGAAATGATTCGCATAGCATTGCAGACATTGTTATTACAATTTGGCAGGTCTGCGTTTGGAAGAACAATGAACTTTTAACCATAGAGGTCATCGTAACTGTATTGATGAATCTATTTCAACGCCAACTTCTTCTACCGTTCAATTAGAATATTGTGGGGTCCTGAGTCCTACTAACCAGGAGGAGTCCAGCCCCTAGAATTAGTTAATTTCGGCGAAAAAATAAGAAAAAAGCCGGTTCAAGCAAACAACACTGGTGATCGGAGAACGGATAGGTTCCCTTTCGAGGATGATAGTCTGGCGGTTAGAGTTACTTATCGTTCTCATCTTTACTTAATTACGGTTTTAAAATGACCATGATTTATCTAGTGTCGGTTCAGTTCGCAACTAGGACAACAGCTCGTCCTACATTTAATTCATTGTTTCATAGTTTCCTGCAGTTGGTTCTAAAATATTATGGTCGCACGTTGTCTGATTATCATCAGCTTTTGTACAAAGGCCAACAAATACCAGTGTAGTACCAGCATCCTTCCACATCCTGCAACTGTAAAGCCTTTTTACAGTTATAATGTTGGCATCATCCAACATCTCTTTTTCTATTCTCTACCTTCCAATCATTTGCAAAACCAGGCATAAAATTATGCTGCAGCCTCCAAGAAACCAATTTACCTATGTTTGTTTTGATTAAGCACTTACCTATTTATAGAAGGTACGTAGTTGGTTTTCAACCAGCAGCGTGACCGATCCATGGGAATCCAGACAGGCATTAGCAGTTGTATAAATTACTTGGCGGATAACGAGCACGATCCATGGCTTGGCGTAGTGCACGGAGAAATCGGCGGAAGCACGGACCGCTAGTCCAGGCACTTTGTTAGAGAATTTCTCCTTTAATCAGCAACATAGTGATCTAGCCCTTGTACTTAATTAGTGCACAAGAAGCTTTAATTAATGTTGTTAACGCTATTAGTACAAAGTACATAAAATTGTTTGGTAGTAGATATCCTTATTATTTTCCGAAGTTTGGGAAGTCCACGTTTAGTTTAGTCTTGATTTTAGTGTCTTAAAAACGTTTTTGCAGAAAAAACAACCGACTTCCAAAAAAAAAACTGTAAAAAATAGCTTTAGTTTCGGAAGTCAGTCGAAGCAAGTCAGACTTCCGAAATTAAAGTTATTTTTTACTTTGTGGTGTTTTTTTTGGATATCGGTTGTTATTGTTGCAAAAAAGTTTTTATTTTTCACTTTTAAGTTGTGGTGCCTACTCCACACAAAGTCCTATCTTACCAATACTTGCAATGTAAATAACCAGTGACAGGAAATTAATATAACATCATCAACATACACTAAGTGGAAAAAATACGTATTATTGAAGCTAACTCAAAAACCACTCATCAATACTTGACTATATTTATATGGGACCAATCTGGAAGTACATATATCCTTTCAAATAAAAAAAAATTTCAAATCGGTTTATAAATGACGGAGTACCTCCTCCTTTTTTGAAGTCGGTTAAAAAAGATAGCTGGCAATAGTAATAATGTTAATCATCTACTCTGCTTTAAACCCTTTTGAATTGTCCTTAAAATGCAATGTTTGTGAAAAACTCCCCTCCACGGCACCTGGGTCACTTATTTGTCATTCTATGCGACGACTACACAGGAAGTCGCTGCCGTAAGGTTTGGAATTCGCCTCAATAATAGCTGTGCATTGTATGGACGGCAGCACATCAAGCTACTACAATCTGTCAAATTTCTTTAATAGATTTTCGACTTTATGGCTAAAGCATTAGGTTCAAGGTTGATTGAGAAAATTTGACAGCTTCGGGTAGCTTGATGTGCTGGCGTCTGTACGTAAAATACTGCAGTCTAAGACTATTTCTTTTTCTTTAGTCTTGTGCTATCTGTGTGCATATCAACACTCGCCATTTCTAAATGTTTTATTAGTAGTAACTGTAGAGCTGTACTTTTAAATGTTACTAAATTCTGACCTATTGGGTGGTCAGCGCGGAAGTCAAATGTCAGATTATAAGCGAAAGATTACCTTATACGATTATGGGATGCAAGACATTCGGTATAATAGAAATGGTGTCGTCCGGGTATGAAATCTAAGAAGATAGCGTACAAAAAAGAGGATTTCTAAAAATAAATTGTATCACATTTTGATCTAAGCTTAAAGCTTTCGCCGCTCATAATGTGAACACAAAAACAGATATTTTGTACTTAAGTATAAAATTAATAGTTAAATTATAGTAAGTAGATCTAATCATTAGACTAGCGGTCGATCAATCATTGTCTTTCAATGATACGTTGTCGACTCATGTTGTGTCATCTAATAGAAATGCTCACGTAACGTCTTCTCGCATTACTTTTCTGACTTTGACCTTCTTTGGCTATTGAATTATGAACTTGAACTTGATTAAAAAACATGTTTCTCCTTCCCTATTCATAAATCGATTTGCGTTAGTTCATTTGTTTGATTCAGACTTTTTAAATATTCTCTATACCTATCCCGTCGATGCTATAATAAATTCCACTTTAACCTTGGTAACTCGAACGGGTGTTCTCGCCTTTCAAAAGCGCAGACAAAATGGACGTACCTACACTACCAAATTCACAACCTACAAAGGCTGATATCATATTTTGTCAATGCCATGGTCTGGCGCAATATTTAAAATCAAAATACGAAAAATATTATAGGTAATAAAGAAAATATTTAAAGAGTGCCCATGTAGATTTCTCATTTTGGATTCCGGCTCTCGAAACCTGGTACTGATTGTTGTATGCCTGCATTTAAATAAAACTCAAACAAGGTTTTCCTAGCTGTTTTTGCTGTAGGTTTGTAACCTAGACAACCCCTATGCTAAGCACTTGTGCTCCATGGCTAAGCATAACTCTTTAGTGGGTCTTCAAAATCTTGCATCCATTGGAGTTCCCAACAAACAAAAACGTGGCCGCAAACGCAAATAAAAGAAACAACAAAACTGTAATACGTAAATACCATGCTTTATTGCTGACTCACAGTTCAAACCGGTGTCCTTGCCTCGTCCTTTAGTTTCTTTACCGGTATTTGGTCTTATGTGGGGGTTTTTTATCTCTCGTAGTCAGATAGTTAGCCGGCCGTAACGATTTAACGGACGTCTGGCGACCTGCCTTAAAATATTCCGGGTGACGTGTACAGAATCATAAAAGAGCCTTTTGGGTATTGTATCGGTTTGTCGTGCTCACGCGACGCAGTAGTTTAGAGTATATTTCTTTCAAGTTCGGATCAAAAAGTGGTACGCGTGTTACATACCTATACCTTCTTGTTTTTTTTTAAGTTTCGTTGTCTGTATTGGGCGCCTTGTCTGAAAAGGATACATACTGAAACATTTTGTTACTAAGGCACAATCTCACCTTTTATGTTTTAGTTCTTGTGAAATGAATGGACACTTAGGTTCAGGAACTCTGGCAGTCTATTGCAAAACAGCTAGACAAACGCCTACGTGTTAAACTGATGTCTAGACTATTCACAGGTAGTTTAGCATAAATATCTGCTCAAACATCTGGCAAGAAAATATCGCTTAAAACTTTCTACTCACTACCTCATTGAACGGTAAATAAGTAGAACTGTGGAACTCACTGGATTTCGCGGACATGCGTTTTTGGAAACCGACATTTACGAGTATGTGTCAATAATTGCCATACTGTTGTCGGTCGTTCCCCTGATCGGAATTACATCATGCACATTCCAAATTAGCGACGGTTAGGTAGCAGTTGGGCAGTAGATCGTGACTGTATGAATGGGGTGGTGTGAAAAGGCAGGAAGCCATAGCGACGAAGTGCAAGGGCGCAACGTGCGTGCGCGTACGACGATATGCGCGCGCAGAGCATGATGTCATGTGACCGCTTTGGTGTCGATGACCAATGTTCGATAGATTTATGTAAATATTACGTATTCATTATAACAGCCTACTTCTGATTTATTGTTGCTGAAGGATAATGATAAAAATTTATCATCAATCACTTTAGTTATTTTCCCGTCAATATGCACCATTCGAGAAAAAATCTAAGAAATAAATATTCTAACGTTAGCCTCACAATATACCTACGTATATTTGAAAATATATTGTATGAAGATAGGGACACAAAAATATACAAGGTGTTATTTTAAACAGTGTTTATCTCTTAAGGGGTCATTGTACTCATCATTATGAACAACTTTTACTATGGGACCAAACCTGAAATCGCGAAAAAAATCAGCTTTTCCCACATTTATGTTCGCTTAACCCGTCAAAATGTAGGGATTTTTTTTTTTCGCGATTTCGGATTTGGTCCCATAGTAAAAGTTGTTCATAATGACGAGTGCAATGTCCCTTTAAGAGGTTAACGGTGATTAAAATTACACCTTGTATATTTTTTTATGAAAATGTCCGATATTCATACTTTAAATATCAGGAGTTAACACAATCTTGCTGTACCTGCTACGTAGTACTTACATCGCACTCGCCTCCACAGAGTAGGCAACTCGTTCATGGGTCAATGTATATGCTTTAACAACAATCTTTCCATTGACATTCGAAACGATTTAAAAGCTGTATTAAAGCCAAACTTTGTAAAAAGGGTACTATACAATTTCTGATTATTTAGAAGACAAAAAGCTTGAGATTGAGCTGCTCGCTCTGCTAAGCCTTGTGATAAAACCATAAAACCTGACATTTTAATCATTATGTAAAATTATCATTAGGTATATAGGTACCATTTTATATAACATACATTGACATGAATATTTACTTTGAAAAGTGTTATATTACTTTAAATTATTGTGAATGTGAGCACTATGGGTATTTTTTTTTTCTCTGTTTTAATGAGGGTCTGGCATTTTGAGTATTTTATGCGGCCTACCCAAATGTCCTTTGTTTGGTATTGTTCGTCGAGTGAGTTGAGCTACACGATTACTGACAAATGCTTGCACTTACTGGACAGGTCCATTCTTGTGTGGTTATTTCCTTAACAAACCATTTCAGACACGGATCTACATGGTCCTCACCTGATCTGACCAAGATTAAGTCTGGACTTTAAAAGAGGTTTTGATTCCTGACTTTGTTTCGCCATTTCTTCTCAGGGGTAGTCATATAGGAAATGTCGACTCCATCTAGCTTATTTTTTAATATGACGCGTAGTAGTGATTCCGATAACATAACTACAGAATAAACTATTTAATTTAATTTAATTCATTATAAAATAACGGGGCCCTATTTTTAGTGAAAATTTATTACACTGGTTCAAAACTTACGGTTTTGTAGAAGTCTGCAATTCTTTATGATCATGACTTATTCATGTCGTAGATTTAATACTGACACTGAAGAATCGAGTTAAGTCCGTATAAGTCACTGCTTACCGAAGTACCAACCTTATAAGTTTTTGCACATAAATGACAGAGCATGACACTTTTGCTAAAACTCTATTTATCACCATCACCCACGCATCGGTGGCTGCCATCCGTTTGCCGGAGATAACAGACTTTTTCTCTTTAGACGACACGATGATAATGCTTACACAGGATGCTTTGAAACAAAAGGCCTCAAAAATGTTGTTCTTTCAACAGTAAAGTCACGCACGCGTGAATTTACCATGGCCCTTACAAACGTTTTCGTAAAGAACAATAAATAATATTGCTAAACGCGTTTTACTCATCCGCCTATTCTTCTCGGCTCACCCCTTGTGCGCTTGGCCAGCTCTCTAATCGATGCCTTGTGAAATATACAACAATACAATGCGATTATTACATTTGCACATATCTGCACACCTGCCTTTCACTTATTAAATGCCATTTCAATGTCATCTTCTATCTATAAACTAGATATTATATGCAGGGTGCAGTTAAAGTGGATCTAGGTGTCAAAGCAATTTTATTTTGACCAGGCAGCTTTCGTCCACCGATAAAGTTTGTAGAATTCATCCATAGTCATCATAGTCATAGTCGTCATAGTTTTAAGCTAATGTTATATGACGTATAAGCTGTGTTGATGTAGGTACTAATTAAATAAATAAATACACTAATTCGCATGAAATTAAAGTCATACCTACATATAATTTATTGTATCTTCAAATGAGTCTTCTGCTTCTAATTACGAGTACATTCCTTCATTCCTCGTTTTCATTTATTGCTTAGCATTTCAATTTTACACGGAACCATTGAACGTAATTTTATGTACTTACCTATATAAAATGTTACATCTCATAAAAGAATTTTCTCGCTCTTTTCAATTACTAGGTGACCGTAATTCTTAGAGGCGATCAGCCGCGAATAATTATATTTTTACTGTTTGTAGCTGAACTAACCAGAATTAAATTGATTCTGGATGCTAGTGTGTAGTTTAATAACTTGATATCTATAAGCTTCATTTTTAAGTGAGAGATTGCTCTCACTTAATAATGAAGCTTATAGCATTAGAATTGTCTCATGCTATAAGGCTATCTTTGTTGTATTATTACAATAGCTTTATAGGTATACCCTGACGATATGGTTATTTAAAAAAGTTTAGACTATACTGTTTAGTTTCCGTCCCAGAATAATTAACGGTTAAAGATATTTACTTTCTCAAAAGAATTACAATTCTCTTATAGAGAAAACATAAATAGGTTTAGAACAATGTTATTTGCCAGTAAGCGAATAAAAACAAAAACAAATATGTATCTTAAAACTAACATTACAATTACTTTGACTTAGCATACATCGTGTTAGCATAACAAGCACAAAACAAAATAAAAAATCAAAAGAAAGTAGGTTATACATACACAAGAAACAACGCAACAGTTTTGAGCGATAAGGGTAGGGTGCAATTCAATAGTCATTTATCACTTCCTATCAAGATGACCCATACTTAAAGAAATTCAGTGTAGTAACATAATTTTCTCTTAATTTCAGGGTGAACATCAAAGGGGTATAACGTTCACGAGTACAGAAGAGCCTGATAGACCTTCTAAGCCTATACCAGATATCCGTTTAGTGGACGGACCATCCATATTAGTGGGAAGAGTGCAGCTGTTACACCGAGGACAATGGAGATCAGTTTGCACCAACTCCAGAAAGTAAGTAGTCTTATACAAGAATTGTAACTGTTTTATTCCCTACTTAGTATTCAAATTAGCTAGTAAATAAATATAAACATTTTTTCCCACGCTTTCAGTTGGACCGTCAACGACATGGAGACGGCCTGCAGACAACTAGGCTTCATGGGAGGATCCTTCTACAACTGGATCGATCGTCAGCCCGGCAGAAGAGCAAGACTACTATTCGAAGAGCCCAAATGCAAAGGAACGGAATACGACCTATTCCAATGTGATTGGAACTCTAGAGAACTCGGCTCAGGAGTCTGCGACTACCACCCAGATCTCGCCATCCAATGCTCACCCCACCATGACGTCAATGACCTCGCAAACTCTAGAAGGCATTGGAGAGGGCTACGGTTTGAAAATGCAGTCTTTGAACGAATCCTCACCGCTGCAAATACTTTATACGTTCCTACATCGATGTCCAAACTTATACATGTTACTGTAAAAAATGCAGGTCTAGGTAGAGACAACAATGCAACAAGTGCCTTAGATGTTATAGGAGTCCCACCTGTCTTAGAAGACATAGAAATATCAAACTCTGCCTTTAACGCGATAAATGTGACGTCACCTAACGCTCCCGTAGTCATTAACAATTGCACGATACAAAACAATAGAGGATATGGTGTCTATGTGAACTCTACGTATGGCTTGGCCAAGATTGAGAATTGCTTGATACACGACAATGGCGGCGACGGGGTCAAATACGTGGTGCACGAAATGAACATCGATGAAAGACTAGACAGAAGCGAAATATTTGATTTATGCACATTAGCATCCACACCGAGCCAGACATTTCCTATTCAAATGTCAATTGAACAATCAAGATACTCTAATATGGAGAGAGATTGCCATCAGAAGTTTTATACTAGACCTGACCACGTTTTAACTTTAGGTTTCATTAAACTTTTGACTAATCAAAACAATACGGGTGAATTATTTATATACGACGGATTAACGACAGAAGACAGACTTTTATTGGCATTCAGCATTAGAAATCACACGCGACCACAAAGTGTTACGTCAACGAGGAACCGCATGTACGTGAGATTTCGAGCCAACACCAGGACAGATATTACAGGCTTTTTGAGGTTGACATCAGGTATTAGCAAAACGTACGATTTAAATGTAACTGACACGATTATATCCGATAACAATGGCAGAGGCGTGGTAATCGAAAACTTAAGATCACAAGTTCACATTCATCGCACTTCTATATCTAATAATAATCATGTGGCTGGTCTTCAAGTCACGAGTGGAGCGGGAGATGTAAATGTAACTGAAAGTAGAATCTCCTTCAATCAAGGTGACGGAATCAATATTACCGTAACTGGAGGAAACAGAAACATATCAAGAAGTATATTAAGTTCCAATCAAGGATACGGTATAGCTGTATGGATAAATAATACCCAAGAAACCGAATATATTCCAGTAAATCAAACCACTGCAGTAGAATATTCAGAAATATTCAAAAATCTAGACGTTGGAATACTACACGGTAACTTTTGTGGCGACAGCTGGGTTAATATTACTGGAAACTGGTTTAATACGAGCGCTGAAAGTACCATAGAAATATCTACTTGTTGGAGATTTAATAATCCAATCAGATTGCTCAATTTACAAGTAGGTCACAATAGATTTTACGAAAACCAAAGAGTACCTCTTAAAATCCAACCGGCCCTCAATATAAACGGAAGGATTGAATATAATTATTTTGAACACGGTAACTATGGTGCAATCGTTATAATGAATCGAATAGAAGGGAAATATCTAGAAGAATTCGAAATCTTACCAGCTCGATTCCACATACAACATAATTATTTCTTTGGGAATAGGGGTCCCTTCGTTGTAAATCTTGGATTATCTCCTTACAGCGATCTGCAGTACATTCTATTTTCTAGAAACTTTCTTCGAGACAATAAAGTAAGAGAACCATATGAACCTCTAGAAGGCATATCATCGAGGCTGACTCCAAGAAGTAGAGTCGCAGCTACGATTGTATTAGCGTCGAGTAACATCGACGTCTATAGAAATATTATAAACAATCCAGAAGCTCAATACGAAATCGGCTCACACGTCGAAGACCAAAGTAAGATATTAAACTGTACCTATAACTGGCTTGGCTTCGGAGAAGAGGAAAAGGTTTACAACAGATTGTTCCACAGAAAAGACAGGTACAATTTGGCCAAAATACTTTACATGCCATATTTATTGCATAGCAGTAATCCCGGAGCAACACAAATTAATTATAATTCACTTTATGTGCCACAGTTTAATGTACCCGGTACCTTCGTAGTTGGTGGCGAAGTTGAAGGAATAGAAATTCTTCGGCAAGGAGAGTATGATGTTGATAAAGATATCAATATTCGTCCTGGAGGAAAATTAGTTCTACAATCGGGTGTCACGTTAAAATTTCCTCCGGCTATAGGAATAATGGTTGCCGGAAAACTAGACGCGAGAGGTAAACGACCTAATGATATTACATTTACCTTGAAAGAAGAAGTAGTTATGACTAACGAGAGTGTTTATGAAACAGATTTTGAACCTACAACACCCGGTTATACTGAGCCCATTGTGCCTATAAGACTTCTAGGTGGGAGAACACAACATGAAGGTAGATTGCAAGTGAGGATTGATGACAAATGGGGCACAGTGTGTAACTACAGGTGGAACATTATCAACGCGGCGTTAGTGTGCAATCAACTTGGCCTTGCTTTGAATCCAGAGGATTGGTTCCTAGAACCTAATGAAATACCATCTGCAGGTATGACAGAAGATATAATTTTGTCCAACGTCGAATGTTCAGAATTCGACCACGATATTACCAAATGTAAAGCAGAAACTAAAGATCACTTTGAGAATTCTTGTACTCATGAAAATGACGTTGGTATCAGATGTTACGAAACAAGTTGGGCTGGCGTCAGATTCAGCGTTATTTCTGAAAGAGCTGATTTACAATACGTCACTATAGAAAAAGCCGGTCTTTTGGATTATTCTTCAAACATTTTCAAACCTGCTCTTCAGATAGATTTTGCTCGGCATAGCTTGGAAAGTATCAAAATATCTAACAACTACCACGACGGTTTGGGAATACTATATTCAGACTTATATGGAGCCGATGCAGTTAATACTGTCCGTAACTCAGAATTTAGTAATAATAGAGGAAGCGGTATTAGTTTCAAACAACTTGGTCTAAAAGTATATGGATCCGTCATAGAAAACAACAACTTAGCTGGCATCTCACACAACCCGCACATAACTGGACCGCAGCAAAGAGAAATAGCTGGTTGGTTTAATTTAGATCCTGGATTCAACATGGACGAATCTAATTACCACCCAATCATGATACCCGAATATGAAACAGACATAAGTTTGGTGAACGGTGAAACAAGACACATAGTTTTCACAAAGCGCAACGGAGAAAGTATATCAAAAACATACAATATCAAATGTAATCCAGGATACGTGCTTGGGCTTCAACTTCTCAATCCTATACATAATTTTTCAACGGAAAACATTTGTATATACGACTCGCAAAATATTAACGAAGGGAGTGTAAAGTGGTGTCTCAATCGTGATCTTTCGACTTTTCCAACGACAAGTAGCAGTTTTGGCGTTGTGATAACATATGAAAGTGGACCGAATGCTTTAGGAGGAGTGGTGCTAGTCGTAAGCACAATTATAGCTCCGGTGCAAAACCTCAGAAACAGAATAGTAAGAGGGCCGGTACCAACTCTACAAGTAGTCAATTCAAAGATAAAAGGAAACACAAAAGGAATCAAAGCTTTATACTACAATCGCTATTTGAATGAGTTAGGTGACCACTTTTTACGGAAAGCTAACGAAAGTATTAAAATATTCAGCTGTGAAATAGCTCACAACAAAGAAGAAGCTATCTACGTCAATACTCCCTTCTGGGATATACACGACAGTAACATAACGGAGATAACCATAATGGTCAATAGCAGTTTGATCACAGATAATGGTAAAGGAATATTTCACTTCGCTAGAGATTTGAGAAGTTCAAACAATCTTTATCACTACATTCTTCAGGACAATACAATAGAGAGGAACAAACAAGGTGGTTTCGACGTTGGGTTACCGTACGTTTGGCAGTACAATGAAAATTTTACTCATTCCGTCTACATGCACAATAACACTTGGCGTAACAATCAAAACTTCGCGTTAGTCATAGATGGCCATTTCGCCGAAGTCAACATAACAAAGAATATTTTCACTGATAACAGTTGTAAAACTGGATTAATATCCATACAAGGCATGGAAAAGAAGATGATGATTGATGGTAACCTTATTGAAAGGAATAATGGACAGTTTATGGTCAAATTCCATATGGACAGTCAAAGTGAAATTATGGGTTTAGTTTATGCGCTTTTCATATACAACCAAGTGAAGAACAACAGGCACATGCTATCACAAGTCAGCCGAGGTGCTTTAACCAGAAATATTGAACCGACATACGTTATAGGTTTTAAAGGAATACAAAAAGTAAAAGTAAGTAGAAACTTGTTCGGGAACAATGTGTTGGAGTATACATTGTTAGCTGGAATTAGAACAGCAAAGATCAATAATTTGTTAGATGTTACTGAAAACTGGTGGGGAAGCTCTGTAGAAAAAAATATTCGGGACCAGATCTTTGATTTTGATGATTGGAATAACCACGCTATTGCTACGTATCTGCCTTACTTGCTTGAAGATAGTATAGATTCTAGTGTATCTGCTTCATTCAGCCCAGAGATTATTGTGGATATAAACGAGTTAGGGGGCCGTTTATTATCAAACTTTACTATTGAATCCAGAATGGCTCCGTACATAGTGAAATCCGATATAACTGTTATGCCAGATGCTATTTTAACGATCAGTCCCGGGGTTATATTGGAATTCGCACCCAATGTTGGCATACTCGTCATGGGTAACCTGCAAGCTATAGGTCACAGTCAAGCACCTATAATAATGCGACCTCTTATTCGAAGTAATGTAGAAATTAACAGAATAGAAAAGAGAGATGTCGGTCAATATTCGTCAACTCATCACAAGCATAGACGTCAATTAGAATCATTGACTGTACCAAACTCAATAAGACTGTGCACTGGAAGAAATTGTTCTATCACTGATAATACAGCGGAAAGAACAAATGAAGGTTTTCTTGAATATTACAATAAAACCACCCTACAATGGGTGCCCATGTGTGATAACCGTTTTACTGAAAGAAATGCTCAAGTTGTTTGCAGAGAATTGGGTTTTGATCCCATTAACGTGTTCTTTGCACATGACCGACGAGTGGAATATCATAGTAATTCATTATCGCGGATTTGGTCGTGGCCAGAACCCTTACAATGTGTCGGAACTGAAGATCGTTATGAAGAATGCCCAATAAGGCTAAACGGACAACTTTATGGTCATAGACATGAATGTAAGTGGGATTCTGATTTCGTATTCATCCATTGCGGTACAAGAAATTTGGAAGAAAATCTTGAGTATTGGGGTGGCATAAGGTTTGCTAATCCAGAATTTGAATATTCTCTATACGAGCATCGTATTCACGACCATCACACTCATGAAACAATGAAGAAATCTGAAAGTGAATTAATTCACGTACACATAATTGGTGCTGGTATACTGCACAATGAGAAATCTCCTGCTGTACAAAGTATAACCAAAAATCCTAGAATACAAAATGTAAATATAACAAAATGCGCTCATCACGGCATTAATTTAATATCACCCACCGATTCAATAAATATGATGTTTAATTCCGTGAATGATATATTAGGGGAAGGTGTCAGTGCCATATCCTTGAATGGGGAAGGTAGAGAATCTGATGAATCCAGTTTTACACCGCTGAAGGATTTGAATCTTCCATATCACCTGTTTTCACTTATCGACATTTGTGATAGTACCAAAATGATCACTGTTGAAGAGCGAGTGTTGCTGTACTATAAATATGACAACAATCCAGTCAATTGTGTTAAGATCTTCAAGAGCATGTTCAGGGTAAAGCCATTTGGATTTAGATTGCTTCAGTTCAATCTTTTTAACCACACTCAGAATTATGGCAAACGCGACTCTCTGGCGTTGTATGATGGTGATATTTACAATATCACGGCTCCTATGATTGGTTACTTGGAGAATGGGTCTCCTGATGAAAAGAAGCTCTTCAAGACGGAAGGTGCCAGTTTGAGTGTCTCGTTGTTCGCAAACGGAGCGTCTGCTGTTCATGGATTTATTGCTGAGATTGTTACTTTGCCGATTTCAGCTATTGGTTTCAGTAAGTTCCCTCGTATATCTAACGTTTAGTCCAACATTTTTGCTAAAACGAATGAATTCGTCTAATAAAGTTTACCTTTTTTTACAGACCGTGATGTCCAGCATAACATATCGAGCAGTGAATTCATAAAGAACAGAGATGGGGCTATTACGTATCAGTCGGTCGGTGAAGTGAATCCACTGGTAGCTATCACTAGGAATGAGATCAAGAACAACTGCCTGAAATTGTATGGAAACTTCACTTCATGTCCAGCGGCTGTGAGAGTAGATGTACAGAATACACAGACGCTGGTTTTTAGAGTGAGTAATCCATACACCAAACTATCTGCTTTTATTCATCTTTAAAGCACAAAAAAAAGACAAACAGTTCAAATCGAATGATGTCAGTTTCTAATCATTTTATTTTTTCCAGAATAACTTGGTACGGAATAATGTTGGAGGATTATTAATCAGGGCTGACTCTCGAGGATCAGCTACTTCACTTCGTGGTTGGATACATAATAACCTGTTCTTTGCTAACCATGATCTTCCGTGTCTCAAAGTTGAAGGTATAAATAGTATTCTTATGAACACTCTCTTAAGTATGTTTCAAGCCTCTTTTTGTTCCTTTCACTTTGTTAACTTCGCGTTTTTATACAAGTCTCATTTCTTTTCAGGACGCCAATCTTCTCCATACCAAGAAGTCACAATATACCGTAATTACTTCACGCGCAACCGAGTGTCTTTCAGTGACGTCATCATCTTACGCCAGGTCGTCTCCAACTTCACGTATAACTACGTTCATGATAACACCGGCTTGAGGATTCTTGAGGTTTCAGGCTTCGATAAAGTCAGGCTTCCGATTTATCAGACCACTTCGCACAATGGATTTTATAAGTAAGTTCATCTGTTTCTGTTCTTGCTGCTCCTGTTCTTATATCTCAATTCTTAGCTTCTTTACCTATTATTTATCCTAGCTCATTCATTTCTAAATGTGATCTTTCTTACCTTCAGGAACTACGCCACCGACCGTGAAGGTCGAGCTACAGTTGTAGCAGGTACAGCAGGTCAGAATTACGTCGATAACATCTTCTTCAACCCCGACAATGATTACGAAATGATCACAGTCAATAGATCTATGTGAGTACTATCTCCAGATGCTACTGTTCGGGTTAAATCTGTTCCTCCTGGGTTTTGCAATTGTTATTAATATTTCTCAACAAAATGCCTTCCATATTTGTGAATAAAATCGATTGCGAACATAATATTGATAATATTTCAAGTATAAATTGGATTTATTATAGAATATGATGTACCTATCTATACTTAGGCTACTTTGACAATTTTCTCATTTTTATGTCATGTCAAGGATTTTCCAGGTAGGTAAAGCTTGTTTGTATGTAGGTACAATATATTTTAATATCCCCGCACGTTAGTTAAGTATATCTATGTTTATAAGGAAATATATAACTATCTTGCATGTTTTTGTTGCATGGCTACCCCCGGACCATAGCTTTGTTGACTATAATCCAACTATCATGAGGTAAGTCTACGTCATCAAAATTTTATTTCATCAATTACCATTATTATGACTAATAGTAGCATGTAGATACTTCAAACAACTGTCCTAATTTAGCATAATCGCTTTTTACCATTCTTTTGCACGCTATTTACTACTGCATCCTAAGTACGGTTTAGTTGACAGTTCAATAGACACTGGTGCCGATTATCTTGTCATAATTGCCTCTAAACTAGACTAAAAATCACCAAAATTAAGTTCATTCCTGTCAAACGACGATTCCCATTCTGAACTTGACTAAAGTGACACAACTTTACTATATTTTAGTTTGACAGCACTAAGGTGGCACTGAGTTATTAGTTTGTTTTTGTGAACCACATATGTGTTTTTTCTGAAATAAAAAATGATTATTTATTATTACTATAGTGAAAATGGTAATTTTGCTATTCTGAATTTCACGTTTTTCGCCTAAAATTTAGATGTTCTAACTAAATCTGACTATTTTAATCGCGATTAAAAAGGTGTGGAGTATAATTAGTTGGCATGAACTAAAATTCACACCAACACCTCGACTTCAGGTGCAAAAACAGTACTGTATCTTTTTTTTTCTTTTGCTTATATCTCGAAAACGGTGTGTCCTATCGCAAAAATAATGAAAATTTCGACCCCCTTTGCCCATAAACCCCTAAAACTCAACATGTAGGTAATCATTTTTCATATTTTCCATTCAAAAAGTGAAAAATTCCATATAAAACACGCCGAGGCTGACCCTAAACAAAATTCACGGGGTAGGGCAAACAAGTACCACGCTGCACACATAATTAGATGAGTTTATAAACAAGAAATGGCATTGTATTCTAACAATACCTACTGCCTCTTATTTTTACTAATACTACTAATGGGATCGTTAAAATTTAACTAATGACGTGTTTTCTAATAGACCAACTTCACTTAACTAAGTCATTAACTAAATCATTTGTTTTAGTTGTAGTGAGCACTGAGAACTCTATTTGTTACCACCTATAACAAATCATTCACACCGCACGCCACATTTTCACCAAAATTAAAACATTCTAATCCTACAACTTCCCGTTCAAAATTCTAGTACCCTCGATCTCTGGCGTACTCGAATCGATGCGAAGCATAACTTCTGGAGTTACAACGAGACGTTAGCCGTGGCCGGCCGTATAAGAGACCAGAGTGATAACCCTTTGCTGCTAGAGGTGGACTACCGGCCGTTCTATATGAATAACCAGACGGTCCTCGGGGGCGGGAAGTGCCCTCCAGGATGGGATGCTGTAGCAGGGACCTGTTATATGTATGTCGGTGCACCGATGACGTATGAGGAAGCGAGGCTGTTTTGTTTAGTGAGTATTTTGATTATTTTTGTTGAACATTATCTACACCTCTGCCTAACCCTCTGGGGATTTACAGGCGTGATGTTATTATGTTACTAACATCATAGAGCCGTCAGAATCTGTTTATTGGATTTTGAGAGTTGCTCTTTTATTGAAATTGAGTGAAGACTAGTAATGCTATGTTTAGATCCCTTTCTTTAGAAGTATTGGCTTGTGATAACTGTGACTTATAAAATTGACCTCTAAATCATGATTCCCTAACCGACAATCAATATTTTTTTATGAGAGATTCACAATGAAGATTTACCTTTTACAAACGTGTAGACATCATAAATCAAATGAACACAGGGCTTAATTTGACTATGATTTACCTACCTACACAGCGACCTTTTTTTATCGTAAAAAAATTGGTCCATAAATTCATAAAAAACATTTTTTTTAAACCCGAGCCCATTCTTTGTTTTTTGTACCCAAAACAAGTTTTTTTCATGAAACCCCTTTCCCTTTTTCTCCTCAGTCGGACAACGCATCAATGCCATACGTAACGGGTAACTACGCGGCACTCTACGAGTTCATCAATAGACAGAACCAATGGTTCCAATACGGAGACAGGGTGTGGGTCAACCATATCGACTATGTTACTCAGTGTACTTCGTTTGCCTTCTCGAACGTCGAAGTCACTGACTGTAATCAGAAGAATGCTTTCATTTGCGAGATTGGTGAGTATAGTTATTATGCTCTTCTTAAAACGTGTGCTTCTGCATTTGGGCATTATAGAACATGGTCTTTGTTAAGACTCACGGCCTGGCCACGGGGACGGGCGTCGCGAACGGGCGGGGCGGCAATCCATGCAGCACAATTTGCACGCCGTGACTGCCATCCAGTATTGTATAGACCGAGAGCGAAATGTCGTTATCAAAGTAGGTATCTCGATATTGCTTGGAGAGTAGTAGTTTTTTTGGTTCAAGACGTAATCTTTGGAAGAGATTGTAGAGTACATGATTTGAGTAAGAGTCGGGGTATAGACGGACAATTCCACAAGAAGTAAGTACGAGAAACACAGACTTCCAAATAACTGGCTTAGTATTTCGGCAAAAAAACATTCAGTGGTGCTGATTCTCTTGTACACCGAACTAAACTATCATTAAAATTCCTTACTTTTGGCTATGAGAATCTTAAAGCTATTCTGCAAAAAATATAATTTAAAAATAATTTTGACACAACTAAATCGAATTTGAGAATCGCGACTCCACGTGGTAAGTATACGTACTTGTTTGCCTTACCACGAGATTTTTTTTTGAGCCGGAAGGGCGCAGGGGGGCAGCCTCGACGTGTTTTATATGGAATTTTTCACTTTTTGTATGGAAAATATGAATAATTATTACCTACATGTTGAGTTTTAGGGGTTTATGGGCTCTATAAAGGCTGTCGAAATTTTCATTATTTTTGCGATAGGACATACTGTTTTCGCGATATAAGCAAAAGAAAAGAAAAAAAAGACAGTACTGTTTTTGCACCTGAAGTCGAGGTGTTGGTGTGAATTTTAGTGTATGCCAACTAATTTTATTCCACACCCTTTTAATCGCGATTAAAAATAATCAGATTTAGTTACAAAATCTAAATTTTAGGTGAAAAACATCAAAGTCAGAATAGTAAAACTACCGTTTTCACTAAACTAATAACTCAGTGCCATCGCTGTCAAACTAAAATATAGTTAAGTTGTGTCACTTTAGTCAATTTCAGAATGGGAAATCGTCGTTTGACAGGAATAAACTAAATGGTGATTTTTAGTCTAGTATAAACGCAATTGTGGCAAGAGAATCGGCACCTATAGGTACCTACTCATTATTTCGCGGTGAATACAACTAGTTTGGTTTTTGCACTATTCGCTGCGTCTGCCGCTCGACACCGTGGCATGCGCCACCTACTTAATACATTTCATCCGACTTTCACTTAGTCCTTTCATTTCTTTTGTCGACCATGTCCTAAAGCTTTGCTACAACGCCTCTTTTGTCTACAGATCCGAAAATTATGATCGACCCGATGTCGTGGCGTGGGGATACTCTGGCGGTAGCGTTTATCGGAGTTTTGATAGCTGCCGTATTGTTAGTGGCAGCGGCTCTTGTCTGCTGGTATTCCAAGTCTAAGCACAGGTTGGTTACCGTCATTGTAATATTTTTGCTGGTATGTAATTGGAGTTCTTCCCTTGTTTCTTCAGTACTTCCCACTTTCTAGGTAGAAAGCCTGTCATCGATATAGGTTGTGCTAAATTTTGGAAATGCTTTTTCGTGGCCCAACCAATTACTTCTTTCTAGGACGACACATTTCCAAGTTCCTTTTCTCTACAGCAACACGGAAAGTAATCATTGTTAAAGAAAGAAAGAAAAAGTATTTTTTAAAAGTAGTCTTGCGCAGGATAACAATGATATAATCAATCATTAGATTTTTTTTTTCACAGACATGTCCAAAGACTTGAGCGGCGAAACTCGATCCGACAGTCTTTACACTCAGTTCGGTCTATCGGCAGCATCAATGGTGGCTTCCCTGATACGCCTTACAGAAGAAAAATGGTACAAATGGTAAGATGTCACATGATTTCTAAACAAAAGTATTGGGACCTTTTTCATGGTGTTTTCATTTATAATATTTTCTTAACTTCTTTGTCGTCTACAGAGTAGTACCCGCTCCACCGACACTTTAACGAAAGGCTCAGACTACAGAAAGATGTTGGCATCCACAACATCAATGGAATCCATGGAAAAGAGTCAGTTCAATTCCTCACTTGATGACAACCAGAGCTTCGACATTTACGAGGCTCATAACCCAAACCCAAACGTGATGCCTCTCCAACACAGCACATTTGTAAAGAAACCCATCACTCCAGAATATTCTGTGCCACAAAACAATACAAGGCCATACAACTTAGCATTTAGAAATGAAGGTTATAGAGACAATTCTGGGACAGCCAGTGGGGCACCGTCAATAAATACGGTTGCCACGGAAGAAATACCCATATTACATCACCCTGAAGGTTTGAGATCGCCTCCAGATGAGTATACTATGTCACCTCAAAGTGATTCTCAGTATTTCACATCAGATACTTTACCGTTAAGAAATAACTCTGATGATGGTGATACCATGAAAAGGCAATTGGAAAGGGCTGGGAAGATATACGGGCCGTATGGCGCTCCCGCAGGAAGTTACGGTGCACAGCCGAAATTGTCTTTCTTGATGGAGTTACGATCTAAAATGCCGGAGCAACCACAAGCGGGAGCAGTGCCTACTACGACGTTCGGCCAAAGGAACAATGTTGCAGGTAATTAAAAAGAATAAAAAAGCTAGTAAGCTCTAGGTATGTATGTTATGCGAAGTTTGTATGTAGGAACAATTTCGAAATAATAATATAAATAGGTATTTACATACGTAAATATTACCTTCTGTCAACTTTGTGTGGACTATGAATACTATAATCCGCTAAAATTATGATCTTGGACATCTATTATCAATGGCGCCAAACAGCCAAAGAGTAAACTGAGTACTACTTAGTCTGTGGTGAACTGTGAAAGTGTCAACACTACATTACCATCAAACAATCTGACGCTAACTAAAGTTTCGCGCCAGCCAGTTGGATTTTGACAGTTTTTTTTTAAATATATACATATAATGACCGAACTAAAAAAGTCAAATAGTGCATCCCGCATGCTGTTCTTTCTTTTTGGGAACTGTTATTTTTTTAAACTTTCATATGAAATACCTAATATTTCTATTGTTCTTTATAGATCAGCAGCAGTATTATGAAGACAACCTACCAAGTCCACCTCACCCACCAGTATATTCTAGTGCATATGATACAACTGCATCAGACAACATACCCAGTTATGATTCGAGTCCGCACGATCTTTCCAGAGAGTTCGACGATTCACCGTTACCCGAACTACATCATAGGTCTAAGTCTGAGGCGTTACTAGAAACGAATTTCGACTTTGAGGACTCCGAATCCAGTCCGATACCGATGTCTGAAGCAAGTCGGTCACATAGTCAACCTTTAGAAACTGCTATGTAGTAAAAGCCATAAGAAACTCGAAAATGAACGAGATTTGTAAATCAAGTGTTACTTAACAATGGTCTAAAGATGGCCTTTTTATGTATAAGTAATTAATTAGTTTAATAAAAAGGAGTTGATCACACTGTCCTATCGTATAAGTAGAAAAGCAATGAAAAGACTGACTTATGATGTCTTGATCGAGATATTTTATCTTTCTTGCATTTAGTTTCACGCGTATTTTCTAAACAAGTGCCTTTTAACACTTCTGACATTCCAACTTTATCTTATATTCTGTCCCTGTGTAATTTTAGTTGATATGTGTATGTATAAAGTATTTTAAGACATAATAACTATGCAAATTACCAGAGGTGATCGATCTCATAATGAAGTAAACAAATTAAATTCTAATGCTGCGCCTTATGGACAAATGGATGCTTTATTATAAGTTTTTGTTAAGTGAAATATATGCAATTATCACAAAAAGAAGTAAGTACCTAAAAGGCGTATACTTTAATTGTAATTAATGATTATGATGCAATATTAGATACGTATTTTTTGCACGTCCGTCCCTAAGTGTTAAACGTCTTATGAATGTTTATTCGAAAAATGATATATGTAAATTTATTGTCAATTAGTTTTAAGAGACAGTCTTTCCATATACAATAGTTGTACTTTGTAATTTTTAGATCGTAATATTTTTCATGTTATGTTCTATTTTTTTATACATATAATTTTGTGGAGATTTTCTCCTCCTTACTGACGCGTCTATCCGGTCTATCTACCTGCATACTTTAGCAGCCAACATTTTTGAGTCTTCTGAACTCTTACTTCTTATAATATTGTTCGTACCTCTTGAATTATTATGCGTATACCTTAATAATAAGTTTATGACTTATTTATGTACAAATTGTTCCATTTCTAACAGAGCACCTGCCATCTAATCTCTTCACCACCCTTGGTTGACTGGTAGAGAATGCCTAGGGCATTAAGTCCGCCTTTGTACTTTTTTAAGTGTGAAAAGTTTAAATAAATAAATAATCACTTTATCACCATCTTGGACACTCCGGGCAATTATTTTATTATAATAAAGGTGGACATAGACGCGCCAAATGGTAGTAGATTAATCTTTAGCTAACGTCAGTAAAAACTGTGTTTAAACAGATTTTAATGCGTAATTTTCAAATCTTATTTACTACCTTATTTTTTTTAATTTAACTAAGTTATTTACATGATTACATGTATAAGAATATAATGACCTAATGTTCATGCTTTAAATGTAAATTGTACAAGAATAATTATAGTAAATCATAATTTAGAATAATATTTGATACCTAATGAATAATGACAAATATAATTATGATTTAACTGATGAAATATTAATAAAATTTGACACAGTATTTTCATAGGAAATATTTTTTTATTTACTGTTTTTCTCCCCTGTTTTAGGTAAGATTTATCACTATAATCATAATTAATGCTGATAATAACCACTGAATGAAAAAAAAAGAGTCGATCACTGCATGACTGGTGAACAGTATTATCTGTGCGTGTGATTGTGATCACAGTGCATACGTTCTCCTATAAAAACTTAAGTCCGCACCGAGTTTGCCTTTGTCTCTGTCTTTCTTTACGAGTAAAGAGTTAATAAAATAAACACACTTTTTAAATGTTTTTCGTTGTTATTTTTATCATATTGCTCTCAAATAAAAAACTATCGTGATAAATGATTTTATTTCTGTAAGTAGGTAAACAAACACTAAACTTTTACACGTCAATCATATTTTTTTTTAAACCAGATGAGGCTGGCTTTTCCTATCTGACTACTCTGAGAAGAAAGGCTGAAACAAACTGAGGTAACAGTCTCTTTTAAAGTCCAGACATAATCTTGGTCAGATCATGTGAAGACTATGTAAATTGGTGTCTGAAATGGTCTTTTGAGGAAAGAACCACACAGATTGAGTGAACCTGTCCAGTCAGAGCACGCATTTGAGTGAAGTGCTGTAATATGATGTTGAGATAAAAAAAGATTTATGATTATGATTTGTCAGTAATCGTACAGCTCAACTCGGAACTTAAGGAGCTCAACGATTCGACGAACAATACCAAAAAAAGGACATTTGGGTAGGCCGCATAAATTACCAGACCATGGTAACAGAGAAAAAAAAAACAAAAAACTATGGCCCACATTATGTCTCCACAGTCACAATAATTAAAATAATATAATACTTTACAAAGTAAATACTCATGTTATTGTACAGTGTGTAAGGGACAGCCCTCCGCAGACTGATGGTGTAAATTCAGTATTAAGTAGTGGCGAGGCTTGACATTTCGTAGGAGGGAAGCTGAAGAAGAAATTGTTTACTTACAAAATAGTCATACAAATGCGATTATCACGTTGTGGCCCCAGCTTATTTAGAACAATTTGTGATGTTGTTGGAATATATATTACTTGGCACTCGTAGACATTATTGAATGTGCTATTTTTCAATGGTGGTAGGTGAAGTTACTCTTCCGATCCTCCAAAGGGAAGCCGGTAGGAATGGAGTTGTTAGCGCGCTTCGCCTCTGGTATTGAGTATATCATACTAAGATGACCGGTACATTAAATTATTTCAGGAACGTTATGGGTATCCAATAAACCTGATTTGTTTTATTACCGTACACGCTTAGACAAAGAATAGTTTTCTTACTCTAAGCTCCCACGCAATGTATCGTTACCGTGGCAAAACGGGCGTAGCGAACCGCAGCGCAGCGAACCTTCTGCCGCCGAGTATTTCAACATCCATTGCTGATTTTTTTGATTTTGAAATAAAGGAATAGTAACTGAAAAAACGATAAAAAAAATAAAATTTTCCTGAGAATATTTCCGGTGGAATATAATTCAAAATAAGTACCTGAATACACCCTATTAGTTTGCGGGGGGCTGTCCCTTACACCCTGTATATTGTCATGTCGTTTAAAAACACTCCAGTCATCTATGAACTTTATTTTAGTAAATTAATCATAATATCAAATTACTTATTTATATAAAAAGTAGGAAATAAAAAAAAAACAAAAGGAAGTAGGAAAAAATACTTAAAAAGACGTACAGACGCCAGCAGGTCAAGGTACCCGAAACTGTCAAATTTTCCCAATCAATCTTGAATCTAATACTTTAGCGATAAAGTAGAAAATCTATTAAAGAAATTTGACAGATTGTAGTAGCTTGATGTGCTGCCGTCCATACCTAACTTTGCTTTATTCTATCGAGCCAACTTTATCAAATCGTGATTCCATCGTGTATACTGCCTGATATATAGGGTGAAATTGAATTCATGAGCATCCTCTTAAGGAGTCATTGTACTCATCATTATAAACAACTTTTACTATGCGACCAAACCTGAAATCGCGAAAAAAAATTTGCTTTTCCCTACTATATTTATGTTCGCATAACTCGTCAAAATTGACGAGTTATACGAACATAAATATAAGGTTTCTGTTGCTATTCCACCAATTCGCACTAAGCGTTTCCAAATGTCTTTTGTGATGCGCACAGCAAAGGAGTGGAACTCTCTGCCTGCGTCTGTGTTTCCGAACGTATACAACCCCGATCTCTTCAAAGTGAGAGTTGGCAAAGGCTTCTTCTGGGTAAGCTCGCTCCATCGTCGACTTTGTCTCTGTCATCTCTGACCTAGACTAGAGTCAAGAGCAAACCTATCTTAAATATAAAAAAGGAATAGCTGATTTTTTTCGCGATTTCTGGTGTAGTCCCATAGTCAAAGTTGTTCATAATGACGAGTACAATGACCACATAAAAGGATGCCCATTAATTCAATTTCACCCTGTATATCCCCAATAATATCAATGTGTTTCCCTAGATTTTAATTTAATTGTTAAGTACTTCAAATCAAACAAGGCTTATAAAAACATGTTTGTATGTAAAGTTCGGTGCGCCGTTAAGATAAGAGCACACCACAATACTTACCTCCTATTTCCTTTCTAATCAAACCCATGCGAATGCGAGATAAAGATTAATAGTTCTGTTAGGCCCTTTTCACTCACAGCGGCTGTCGGAGTATCCAGTTACAATTGTATGGGTAAGAAGGGAAAATTCTGCCTGTATGTGTGAGAGCTTTCCCATTAGCATTGAGCGTGTGAAAGGGGCAATCCGGTGGGCCGTAAGTAAAACAAAATGTACGTGTGTGAGTACAGCTGCATGGTATTTACATAGACGTCACAATTCGTGGTCCCGACCGATTGTTACGTCTATAGGCCGCTTTATTCTAAATTGTGGCGATTGTGGCTCGTCCCATAAAAACTTTTCTCTTTGTCGAATAAATGAATTAAAAAATATAGAAGAAATATATAATTTTTTTATAACTTGTAACACATCAATTAGGTACATTCTAATAAACCGCGTGCTATTTGTATCATGTTCATAGTGATATTGTATCATTTGGAACAGTGAATGATGCATGATGGATGAGCCACAGTTCCACCAACACGTCTTGTTTGCGACCGATTATTAGCTAGTCTGTGGTTGTACACTGTGATTACTGGTTCTTTCACGTTGAATTTGACAGCATGAATAAAATTGACAGCTGTTATTCAATTCAATATTCGATCGAACCAAGTAATGTACGACCCTAAGAATGAATTATTATTATTTTTCTCATTATGTATAAGTGGAAAGTGACTGCAAATCCTTAATTGAAACAAATATTTATTATGTGAGAGTTTAGTGTTTAATAATCAGTCATAACATAGATCTTGGAAGAGAAACAAACTAAAATATCTGCGTGCGTATTTGAATTTTTTTGAGAAATAATTTGTTCTGTGTTTTGGTAACAATGGATGCGACAGGGTCTATCAATACTGAAGCTATAGAGAGTATTGAAAATGAGGAGGAGGTTATTGACGATTCCGAGGAAAGAGAGTTAGTGACTGACTCATGTTCTACGAAGGTTTTGGACACAGGGGAACAGCCTCGGGATGATTACTGCATTGTTTATATACTCTTCTACCTCTTCGGAGTCACTTCCTTAGTGCCCTGGAATTTTTTGATCACCGCCAATGATGTGAGTATTATTTTTATTGCCTAACTGAACTGTGACCAAGGAATACGACCTTCAGACTATTTTTGCTTGTTTTTGGAATGATAACCTTATTCATTATCTATGAATGAGTCTAATTCTATGTTGAACTAATGCAATAGCATACTGTTTAAAATTAAATTGTTATAATCTGAAAACATGCCTTGGTCAGAGGATCTTACTCATGTTTTTAATACAGTATATCTGGTTTCGGAATAACAAAACTTAAAGGGGTAGTACAGACCATCAAACTGAACAACATTCTCCCGGGGACTAACATCATAATTGTGTAAAAAAATCAGTCAGCCCATACAAAACTTCAATACCTACTCGACCAAATGTATGGGATGACTCATAATTTTTTCGCAATCAAGAAGTTGGTCCCGGGGAGAAAGTTGTTCAGTTTGATGGTCTGTACAACCCCTTTAAGTTTTGTTATTCTGAAACCGGACATATCTACAGTATTAAAAACATGAATAAGATCCTCTGACCTACATAATTGTCATAAACTCTAAAATTAAGTATAAAACAAGGCCGTTGTTATTTTTAGTATTGGATGTACAAGTTCCGAGATGTCACACCAAATAATCTTACTATGGTGGTACGCAAGACCCCGTTCCAAGCAGAGTTCACATCATACCTCAATGTGGCCACTGCCATTCCAAACTTATTGTTCCTTATCCTGAACTCATTATATGGACACTTGTAAGTATGCTTAGAATATTTTAATTAATTATAATGCTTACACACATAACATCACGCCTTGTTTCCCCGAAGGGTTGGGCAGAGGTGTACGTAAAGTACACCTACATTTCGCCAGCTATGTTCAAGTCCTATGTAATAGGGGGCAAGCTAATTGCCATCAACCGGGAACAAATCCAGACTCCGGGCTGCTATTGAGAAATTCAAGATAGAAAAACCCAATATCACTGCCCTACCTGGGAATCGAACCCAGGACCTCATGCTCAGCAGTAGCACTTGCAAACACTAGACCAACGAGGCAGATGTTTACAATAGAAATAATTAACACAATATGTGTATTACCAACAATGTTTAGTTAACGAAAGGAAGAAATTTTCTACTCAAAATATAAATATGAGGGTGTGTAATTAATTTCAGCCTTTTTTCTTTTGAAAGAAAATATTTAACACCTTCAACGCCATGTAGGACAATGCTGGGCGACACTTAACTTTCCCTATAAGCGACACAAAAAATTTGAAATTGACTAAAAATCGACTTTTCGTTTTATTAATAATATTAATAAATATGCATTTTTAACTTACAAAACATTGACATAACTGCGGAAATATTTATAAATATGAAGATAACTCATGTTGCCCAACATTGTCCGACATGGCCTGAATGGAAATTTATCATTTTTTTTGTGTGGTGTTGAATGTGTTAAGAAATAGACTGATATACTCAGTGAAGTATCACAACAGCAAAGTAAATAAATTCTTGTTTGAAGCATAACTATTAGCATTCCCTTTTGTTCAAAATGTATAATAAACTAGCTATAAAACTATTAATTTCAAAGACAAAAAAGTAGTAGAACCAGAATTTAAAAATAACCACCCATTTTTTCACACTAGTTTAGTTTTACCATAATTATTATAATTGAATAGACATGTAAAATTAACCAACATTATCTTTAATTTCTATGATATTATATGTCCCCTATAAAAAGCTATTTAGAATGCATTCTAAATTATTATAATAATTATTATTGATAGGGGACATACTTGGCAGAATATAACAAAATTAGGGAATTAGATATATTACACAATACTAATTGGCACCTTTAACCATACCCCAAAACAACAATTTGATTAGTAGGTATCTATAGTAATTTATCATAGTTAATTAAAATTAGTTCCTAATGACTAACCCACCCATGTTCCTTCAGTTGCCTGTGCTAGGGGCCACAGTAACTCTTTCAAACATCCTGCGAAAACTTCGTAACTTAGTAATTAGCCTGTTGTTTGCTAATCATGTTTTTAGCTTGACTTGGTTTATGTTATTCTTTCTTTAACTAATATAATCAACCTAAAACATTTATTTTCTTTGTTAACTATTGAACTGGCTTTTAAAGACATGCCCAGCCCAGACTCCTTAGTCCATTTTTATACTGAAATGATGTAGGTAGTATGAATTGTGATTTTATACAGTTTTCATTTGAGCAAAATCTTCATAGCAAATACCTATTATTTTCCTTGGCTTGGTCATTGGCCACAGAAAAATAATATTCACTATTTCCATGTTCAACCATAATATAGTTAAACATTGAAGAGGTGAATATTAAAACACCACACACCAGTGGTGCAGGTACAATTATCATTAGATCCCTCTAATGATCGCCGATGAGCCGAAGAAAAAATTGTTTATCTCTCATAAACTCAGACAAAAAAATTTTTGGCATTTTTGTAATGTTTTCAATCTTATGCTGACTGTATTAAACTGGTATTAAATATATATAATGTGATGTGATACAGAGTTACTCACACAGATGTACATTATTTGGCAATAGTAGACATTAAGTAGAGTGGTGGTTCCAAATGGAAGCCGATATGAATCGGGTTGTATGAAGGCTTCGCCACTGCCACACACCACACCATTTTTCCTTGTACTATAGAGATACATATTTCCTATAAATTCCAGAATACCACTGAAGGCGCGGCTGCAAGGCTCCCTGATAATAGTGACCATATGCTTTCTGGTGACGACCTCATTCGTGCAGGTGGACACTGATGAATGGCAGAACACATTCTTTATCATCACCATGGTGTCTGTCGTCATTATGACGGGTGAGTCATTCTGTAAAGTATTTTCATTCAATAACTAAGACTACATTCATTTCATAATGGTAGTGATAAGCTACAAAAGCATCACAATATAGCTGTAACAAGAACTTGCTCCGTAAGAAATTCAAAGATGCCTAAGTGAATCATTATGTTTAAGACATGTGTATAAACAATAAACATCAAATATCAAATTCCACAGTTCATCATAATGACATCATTGTAACAAACACGTGCAGTATTTCCTTGCTAGTCGAAAGCTTGCCTCGTGGTCTACGAAAAGATGTCACCTTCCAGATCACCCTCTCTCTTAAATACGACATGTTAATTTACAAAAAGGTTAGAGTCAAGATATTATATGTATAAGTCTGAATCATTAGAGGTGACTAGGGATCTTTTAATTTACCTAGAATCAAGGTATCGAGAAATATTAAGACGCAGGATCAAGGATGCCATATTATTTGTGGAACTCCGTCACTGCTAGCTAGATATGGTTCGGGTCTAGCACCAAGACCTTCAAACTTCGCAGGGCTAGAAAAATACCAAGTCAGAAAGGAAATAGAGCTAAAACGGAAAACAAAACCTTGACGTACTTGCTTCTGTTAAGTCAATATTATATTAAAGTACTTTTTGGTAACGATAATGATAATATTTTTTTCAAAACACGTGTTCACCATAAACAAATTCAAGAAGCGTATCATGATTAAAAAGTCAACTTATTTATTTATAAAAACAAAACAAGATAAAAAATCTACTATGACTCATTATAATAAGTAAAAAAATATTTATTCTAAAATGAAACTTAATATCTAAGCAATAAGGTTAAAAACATTTTGTTGACAATTTCGTGCTTACTCTATTTTGGAATTAGACGTAGTTCTTGGTATTACATTTCAATGCTCAGAACACAGTAAGTATTGAAGGGAAGTATTCCCGTTTGAGCACCTATTTTTTGGGCACCAAAAAATAATACCTTCGGTGCTCAATGCATTGGTGCCAAAAAAATAGGTGCTCAAACGGGAATACTTCATTGAAGAACGTAGAGTTGCAGGATATATTTTTTTAGGCGAAGGTTCGTTTGTATGGTGGCAAATATTTTTGTCCGATTTCTAAAAGTAGTAGGACTAAACTAGTACAATATTTAGTTATTTTATTACGACATTGCTATTAATTGTGTGCGGGTTGGCCCATTATAATCAACCCGTATAAAAAAATGGGTGCGTCTACTTTTGTACGCAATTTAGAAGTAATAAAAAAATATTTGTATTATATCAATTTGATTTAAATGCGGAATGGGTCGCTAGGAAATCTACAAACAAAATCATCTGCTAGCCTTTTCCCAACTATATGTATTGGAGTCAACTTCCAGCCAAACCGGATGCAGCTGAATACCAGTATTTTACATGGAGCGACGGGTTGTGGAGGTCAGCTCCACAACCCAGTTACTGGGTAATATGATACCCCTTGGTAAGACTGGTTGTCAGACTTTCGGGCTTCTGACAGCCCATAACGACTGTCAAAGATATACGAATGACAGCCGGGGCCAACTGCGGCAAGCGTAGCTTAACCTGATCGATCGACCCGTGCGGCTGTTATTTCTTAGCCACTAGTCACGAGCCGTAGAAATCTACAAACAAAAATAACATATAAAATAATAATACTACTCCATGCATTCCTGTTCAATGTTACCTTTGGACATTGACTCAGCACTCTGCCTGCCTCATGCGGTCCAGTTAAAATATTGACTTGGTTGCATATTACACGCATAGGACACATAGAATTAAGTATAATAGTGTGTGTTAAGAGAAACTAGTATATAAGCAGAACATTTTGTAAATAAATCAGATTTGAATTTTATATTCTTGTCTCATTACCCCTCACTGTGGCCAAGACACCTTTAGCCATCTCCGATCAGTCTCGTGAGTCTGCGTGACTGGCAGTGAGTGTACCCTTCCCGAACCTGGTATTCCTGTCTACTATCCGTCTGTTACCTTAGGTCGCATGGTGCAGACATCCTGTACTTATCTATATATTTATTTATCACACACTAAGTATATGGTAGGCTAGGGACTGTTAGGCTTGTAGGTCTTTGTAGGTTCCTTAACTTATCATATATTTCCATGTACCGTCACACCCTTGACAATATTGCGGCCTTACGTGACGTTTGTTAAGGGTGGATGTACATTTTGGTCCTTCGAGCCGGATTCCAGAACAGTCGGTTTGTTACAATAGTTGGCGCGTTGTCGCAAACATTGGCCAGCCAATCATAATATTTGCGATTTGATTTATATTTACTATTTAATTCGGTTTTTATATTATTCAGAAAAACACTGAATAATGTAGACTTACCGAAAAAATATATTCCCTCCAAAATCTTGGTGTTACGGTGGTTATTTACACAGTCTTTCAACTCGCACTGCGGCATTTTGACGTCTTCACGTTGGCTATGCTTGGAACATACTAATCTGAAATAAGACCACAAAAGTATTTGTGCTCTTATTTTTCGGCCGTTTTTAAAGCGCTTATCGGGAATCTAGTGCTATTATTGATCGAAGCCCTGTATAAACTAATTAATTGAGTGGCGAATAATTAACACTTATGATCCAGGAAAACTCACTCCCTCTCACTGAGAGGAGGCCTGTGTCCCAGCAGTGGGAACACTATAGGCTGATTATGCTTATGCTGCTCCAGGAAAATAAACATTTACGTGAAGGCATTTATTTCTGTTCAATTAAATTATCAAACAAATAAACCATTTGATAGGCAAAACAAATTATTTTCTTATCATAAAGTAAATAAGTCATTGAAGTTATGCAGATGTGCAACCTAAGTACCTCGAGTGCTGATGTATTCGATAATGTTTGTTTTATCTGGGTCACGTTTCAAGCTCCTATAACAATGTTTTTTGTAACTTTATATGTATAAATATTACTGTAAGTTTTCTTAAAATTTATGAAATAAAATAAAATATGCTCATAAACGCCTAAGGCTGCTATCCCACTGGCGTTTTACGAGCGTTGGCGCTTCTCCAACGTCTGCGCAGCGCCAACGTTGCGCAGACGCGACGTTAACGTCGCGAGTTTCTAATATAATTGGAGACAAAATGGCTTCCGACGAGAAAACATTACTGTTGGCTTTGCTACTTCGACGAAAATTACGTAAAAGAAAAAGAAAGTCTCATCGTCAATTTTGGGAAAATCCTTTTGGTCCAATCGATTACAAGAAAGTGAATATTTCGCACTGTAGGTACTCTAATAATATTAAAAATAATTAATCGGAATTTTATGAATTGTTTTTCTGCTGGGGGACCATGGCCCCTTGCCCTCCCCCCTGTATCCGCCCTTACGCGTTAGACATAACTTTACAAATTAATTACACTATGTAATTTAAACATAATCTAAAATATTCACATATTAAGTTATTAAGAAAATGCTCTACTTTAAAATATTTTTTTCCAAATCATCTCAAAAATCATTAACACTACTCGGTTAGACGTGATCTTCAGTTTAAAATTATTAAAAATCGGTTACCATCATGCCTTGTGATATGATTTGACTTGACATGTGATGACTCACACGCAAGATTGGTAGCGGGGTTACTAGAGCAGCCATGTATCGGACGTGCTTAACAATCTTCATTTGTAGATGCTATTTTAATTAATTCGCCGAAATTAAGCGCAGTCTCAATTTATTTAGATTTTTTTTTTGAACAAATCGAAATAAATAAAACAATTGACCATAACTTTATTTAAAACAGTTTTAATGGATAATAAAGTTGATAGGGATCTCGCTCGAATAGTGTTGTGTTGCACGCGAATTGGATAAATAGATAGGTACAACCCGATTCAAACTTTATGGCGGCTCGGAACATGAGGCGAGTCGCTGCGCAGTAACAAATTCATGTGTCAGCGGGGGTGAGGGGTGCGGTACTGCGCAGCAAGTAGCACACTTCAGAGCCGCCATGAAGTTTGACGCGTACTATACTCATCTATTTTCATACACTTGTGTTCGACAGTTTAAATAAAGATTGCAAAACTTAAGAGATAAGGTTTCCCCATAAGTGTTACTTTTACTGTCGTCTTAATTTCGTAATGCTTAAATCACTATGCAAACTGGCTCTAATTATTTCCGCTATAAAACCGAATTTAACAAAGCCAGTAGTGCTATATGAGTCATTATGAATTTCAAAGTCACACGTACCAAGTAAATACACAGGGGAATCTAAGGTTTTGCAAACTGTCGCAGCACGCCTGGTCTGTGTTGCGTGACTTTGAGACTTGACCTAGTCTAAGTTTCACGGTCACCAGTCACAACGCAATATAAGTATTTCTAATTAAAATACTAACGGTTTTGCTCCAGGGAAAGCATTATGCCCCTTAAGTTACTGGTAACGATATTACAACTGTACTGTAACCGCTACTTTTGTGCCTTAAAAAAATAAAGCCATAGGCCCTCTAAAAATACATAGGTACCTACTTAAAATCATTTTTAATTAGATGAATATTTTTTACATATTACATATTAAACTAGCTGTTGCCCGCGGCACCGCCCGCGTGGATGTCAATACTTCCCTATTTGAATCGGATTTTGTTCACAATTTCATGGGTTTTAATTTTTTGTGCGGAATCCTAATTCATTTTCTGAAGTAAAAGTACCATAAGTTACTTCTTATGACATCAGCTATCTGGCTGTGAAAGTCCTGTCAAAATCGGTCCAGCCGATTCGTAGATTAGTCGGAACAAACAGACAGACAGACAACAATTTTAAAAATTGCTTTTTGGTTATATTATAAGTATCGTATATACTGTCATATGCATTTCGTAAAAAGCTTATTTTGACATTACAAACAGACACTTCAATTTTATTTATTTGTATAAGTTGTGGCCAGATCTTAGAATTGATCATTTTATGAAGTGATCGACCATTTCATGAAATGGTTGTATTTCATGAAATAGAACATCGACCGCTGGCCACATCATGATGTGGTCTGGCCAGATCATTAAATACTCAACGTTTGACGATATGAACAGTTAAACGCACGACTACTTCATGATGTGGCCAAACTTACGATCCTTCGGCAACCCCCGGCTGGTGCCGGCCCGCCACGGCGGGCCTCTCCTCGTGTCGAGGGGGGGAGTGAGGTGTTTGACTCCCCCGCGACGTCTAAGAGGGGCGCGCGTGGAACACTACGCGCTGCCACCTCGGGTCCGATGTATGGGGGGCGACGGACGTCCGTCACAGTTCTAACCTAACCTAACCCATTTGATCGGGGTGCCACTAGCGGCGTGAAATCCAACTACTTTGCTATCTGCTCAGTGGTCAGCTGGGAATATCGATGAAGAGGTTGCTTTCGTCACGATATGGCCATTTCTACGATCAGACCACGACAAGTACCCCTACATTAATGATATGGCCAAACGTTCACTGACATATCATTAAACGTTGACGTTTAAACGATATGGGTAATTTTAGCCGGCGATTTCATGAAAGACAACCATTTCATGAAATGATCGATTCTATGATCTGGCCACGACATATAGACAGATTAGCTACGAAATGGCAAATTCAGATGTGGCCTTTATAAATACCTACTAATCTTAGTGAGACTATGTCCAAAATAAATTAGGACAAAAATAATATTTTGTGCTTTGGTACCAGTTTGGTACCTACTTAATAAGCTTGTTTACGCTATTGACATTATAATAACTTTAGTTTTTTTTTTTCACTAAATAACTCGTGTATCTGGTTATGGACATAGCGTTAAGCTGGTTTAACGACCGTCTCGTCTGACTCATGTAACCCAATGTTATTAGGACTAATTGAATATGCTTGTCCATCGACCTGATAAAGCAGATTTTGATTTTTGAATCTTTTTTTTGCCTAATGCAGTTTCTACTACGATTTCAAAGTGATAGTTCTGTTAGGTTGATTTTGTGGGTATGATATTTATTCAGAGTTGTTACTGTAGTTGTAATGGCAATCATGTCATTTGAAATAGGTTTTTATTTTTTATTATTCTATTTATCTTATACAGGATAAGTTTAAAAGGAGTGCGGATATTTTAGCAGGTAATCAGGTGCATAAAATTGAACAACTTTCCCCAAGGAACATAGGTCGAGATCTAAAAAATAAAATTCAACTTCTCATACAAACATAAGTCACGTGACCAGTCACTTTGTATGGAAAGTCGATTTTCAATTTTAAGATTTCGACCTATGTTCCTTGGGGAAAGTTGTCCAGTTTTATGCACCTGATTACCTGCTAAAATATTCGCACTCCTTTTAAAATTATCCTGTATATATGTAGATTCTTTTCTATTTTGTAAATGTGAGAACGTGGTAGGCCTAGTAGACTGTATGTTTGTTGACCATTTTCTATTGACTTGTTGAAAGGCCTACACTGTCCTCCCATACCTATGAACACTGTTATTTGAAAATATTGTAAAAGCCAATTATTTTTAAGAGAGTAACTTTGGAGTTTCTTGCCGGCTCTTCTTCATAGGAAACGACCAATTGGAACCGTGCACCTAGCTTCTGACGTTTCATAAGTGCGAATTGTAGGTTTATTTGAAACTAGCACTTCCCCCGCGATTCTGTCCGCGTGGATTTCGGATTTTCCCCTATATTTTAAAATGACTTACCATTTTAACCCCGTTAGGGGTAGATTTTCGATAAATCCTGATACACGTTATTCTTTATAGTAAATACTGAGGTTCGAGTTAATCAGACCGCGCGTTAAAGTTCTTCCATACAACCTTTGATATCCACCAATTCCCGTTTAGGAGGTAGTTAAGAAAAACAAAAATTAAAAACTACTACTAAGTATTCCTGGTTTATTGACTCAACGAATAAAATTTTTCATACAGATTTAAGTCACCCCCTTTTTTTTTTTGGATGGGAAATCATCAAATGACGGGAGGGCGTGTCAGACTTTTACTGACTAAAACCCACCCGTGTTCCTTCTGTTGCCTGTGACGGGGCCACGGTAACTCTTTCGAACATCCCGCAACCCCGGCTGGCATCGGTCCTAGCGAACTCCTTCAATGCTGCTGACATCTCTTTGAGGCGCGCGTGGAACACAACGCGCCGTCGACTCGGGCCTGGTCCTTACCGGACGGTGAGCTACCCATTGCTCGCCGTCCGCAAGCCCGCGCCTACGGTGGCCGGGAATCGGCTGCCAATTCCCGACGCCCGACGATAATTTTCCTAAGAATACTTCCGGTGGGATATGATTCAAAATAAGGAGCTGAATGTACCCTGTTAGTTTGCGGAGGGCTGTCCCTTACAGTCTGAATTATTTGTTGAAAATTTTTGTCTGTTTTTGTGTCTTGCCCTCATTCCAATTTAATTAGGGTCGGCACAACATGTCTTCTTCCATACTTCTCTATTAGTCGTCATCTCAGTAGTCACCCCTTTCTAATCATATTATCTTTTACATAGTCCATCCATCGTTTTTACCAAGTTAGTAGTGTATTTTACTCGATCTTTAAAACAAAATTTTCTTTTCCAGCTGCCAGCGCAGTGTTCATCGGAGGTCTAGTAGGCATCGCAAGCAGATTCTCCAAGGAATACATGGCCGCGGTAGTAAGCGGCCAATCATTGGGCGGAATCATAGCTGCTGTAGCCCAAATTATATCCCTGGCCTTCAAAATATCACCTCTCCACAGTGCTCTGATATACTTCGTGATAGCCGATTTTATGGTGATAACATCACTAATATCATATGTCTTGTTGTACAAGATTGACTTCTTTACATATCATATCCTGCGAGGATGTGGTGGTATTGCCGCGAATAGACATAGGGAGGTGTTCATGACTGTCATTATCAAGAAGGTTTGGGTGTACGCCTTCAGTATTTTCGCTGTGTTCGGGATTAGTATGGCCGTGTACCCGGCCGTCACGGTGTTGGTGGAGTCTCATCCTGATACGGCGGGCACTGATTGGAATAGTGAGTATTTTATTTATTAAGGGGTAATAAACAAGTACAACATACAGGGCGTCCCACAGGTATGCCACGTGGAGGGAAAGTACCTTGAATATTGTAGATGGGACATTTTACTGAAAGAAGACATTATTTGCATTGAAAAACAATTTAAACTGCATTCATAGATATTTAAATAATTACATGGTTGAACCGGGAATCAAACCCGTTACATGAGAAAAATAATCACCCTGTAGCTTTATCATACCGATCGAAAGGCTTCATCGTAAGGATTATTTTTTGCTAAATAACATACTATCACAAATAAAAGGAAGACCATGAATTTTAACATTTGATGTGAAATTTTGTTCAGAAAAATGAAAAGCTGACATTGCCGTAAGGACATACAACTGACATTATCATAAGTACCTATTACTAATAAATGTACCCACTTGAGAAGTACGCATCATTTCCCTATTATAATTTAAGTGCATGATAAAATGATAAAGAGATTCTTAATTAGTACGTAAATATCCACCACAACAAGATCAAATAATCGACAGGGAGTGAAAAAAATCAAAAGAGTGCGACTTTGTATTCATCAGGAAGGGACTCATTTTGAGCATTTGATAAATTGATTAATTTTGTATTAAAAATGTTGTTCACTTGTGCTGTGAGACGCTGACCTAGAATCATGAATTTTGGCGGGAAGTACCCTACAGGTTTTGATTTATTTGGGAGTATCAAAATATGTCGCATAAATGGCCGTATTTTTTATTGCGTTGACTTAGAAGCTTGATATTTTTTAGAGCTCCAAGGGACCGTAGACCTACGCATTTGATATTAATTTCAACTTGATACCTCCACGCGTTCCTGAAAAAAAGCTCTTGACAGGCAGACGGACAACGAAGTGATCCTATAAGGGTTTCGTTATTTCCTTTTAAGGTACGGAATCTTAAAAAAGATCACTAATAGTGATTTTTTTTTGTCTCTCGGCTTCGTTAAGCGTCTTTCTATACCCGTTATGCCCAATTCTTGTCAATTTGAAATGTAACCTCTGCCCTGTAGGAGGATAATTACATGCTGATTGCTGATATTATAATTTCCACTGTCAATAAATACTAGTTTACGTATCTACTTATAGATAACATATGTAATGCTGAATACACAGGCCAAAAGCTACCTAAATCAAATGCAAAATAATTAATTATCGATGCTCGGGTCAAATTATATATACAGATAAGATGTCCGCGAGTTAATGCACTGAAACCATTAATATTAATGTGTTCGTCGCATATACAAGGTGTAACATAAATAACGCACAACCTCTTAAGGGGTCATTGTACTTATGACTATGATCAACTTTTACTATGGGACCAAACCTGAAATCGCGAAAAAAAAATCTACTGTTCACCTACATTTTGACGAGATATGCGAACATAAATATAGGGAACAGCTGATTTTTTTTCGCGATTTCAGCTTTGATCCCATAGTAAAAATTGTTCATAATGATGAGTACAATGATGTCCTCTTAAGAGGTTGTGCGTTATTTAGATTACACTTTGTATAATCCAAACCCAAAAGCTACTTGAATTAATAGATTGGTGATTGGAGTATGTTGTTAAAAGAGTTGGAAAAAGTTGACACAAAACAAATATCTTTGCCCTAATCGCCAACCAGCCTGGAGCAAGCTTTCTCTGTATGAGAAGAGGTCCTTTGCCCTGCAGTAGGACAGTAATAGGCTGGTATTATTATAATTATTTTTATATTAGAAAGAAATGAATCTTTACCAAGCCATTTGTATATTATATTTTAATATACAGCAACTTCATGGTTCGTCTAAAAAAAATTAAGTGATAATATCATAAAAACAGTGATCTCTATCATTCCCACAGTTGCATTATACAGTGCATATTACAATTAACGGGAAAATTGCAGCCATTGTGTCTGGGTTTCTCCGTATATTAAAATGTATTTTTGTGAGCTTTGCGTTTCTAGTTATCCAATTATCCATATTATTATTTACCGGTTTATAGAAAAGGAAAGTGGGAAACTGGTTTCCGCTCCTAGTTTAGATTATGTAAAGCACAAATTAAATGTTTAAAAACAGTGTTTTTCCCGTGTTTAAACTTATTAGTTTTCCTTAAGAATAAATTAAAACTACCTACTTGTATAGGGGTGGTCTCATTACTCAAAAATCGAACAGATTTATTAATTTGTTTTTTTATTTTTATTTTCAGACATATTCTTCGTTCCCGTTGTGAATTATTTGATCTTTAACTGCGGAGATTACGCAGGACGGTTGGTAGCTGGATTCCTATTGCGAGTAAGTATCTACCTACAATCATTAATTACAATCGGCTTACATCCTCTAGTACCTATCCTTTACGTGACATTACCATCATTCTAAAATGAAAGAAATCTACCAAATTGACAAGATTGCCTTTTTATATAGTCCGAGTCATAATGCTTATGCCTTAACCGGTCGCATGCCATAATTAGAAAGAATTAAAAAGCCATTGTGTCTCACGTAGATCTGCGTTTCCGACAGTCGAGCTTAAAATGCCGTCCGAATGACGCCGGATGATACGGTCAACTAAAGATTAAATCAACTTTTGTTATCCGTTTTATATTTACTTATCAAAATTGTGTCCGTTGCGTAAACATGCATCCATTGTTTGTAAAAATATTTTATCACAACGCAATAGGTATGTTGTATGAATGTAGTTTTAGACCGGCCACATAACGTCGCAATTCCGGTTCAAAATATCGATTCAAAATTTCGAAGGCAGCAAATCCATTCAAAATCTAGTTCTCCATTCGAAATTTTCTCTGATTCCAAATTCCGCATGGTCATCTGTGCGTGATTTTGTATGGACTTGCCGCCTTCGAAATTCCGAATCGATATTTCGAAACGGAATTCCGACTGTATGTGGCCGGCCTTATTGTCTATACTATGTATTTGTGCGTCATTGTAGGTTTACGCTCTTTACACTTGTACCTCGTAGAACGAAACCATACTTTCAATTGCGGTTCACCTACTGTTTCACAATAACAAGACACTTATTAATGTACGGTTTATATAGGACTAATAAACGGGAAGGATAAGAAAAGTAACATGACGCCTGTTTTCCTCGAAGGGTTCAGCAGAGGTGTACTTAAAGTCCATCAACATTTCTCCAATTATGTTTAAGTCCCATGTTACAGGGGATAAGTCTATTGCCATCATCCAGGCACAACAGTAACTGTATTTAATTTATTTAAATATCATCAGCACCTGCAAATGACAGTTAACTTATAATCACAGTGGTCTATTAGTTGGAAAAAGCCCTCCATATAGACGGGAAGACCATGGGTCACCAAATTGTATTTCCAAAACTATTTATATTCACCATCATTATCTTTCCCTCATCTTCTGTCTTCTTTTTCTTCTTCCATACTTCTCTATTAGTCGTCATCTCGGTAGTCACCCCTTTTCTAGCCATATCATCTTTCACAAAATCCATACATCGTTTCTTTGGTCTTCCCCTACTTTCATAGCCATCCACATTCGTCGAAACTTTCCTCACGACATTTTCCTTGCAAAATAATTTATATTAACTTACAAAATTAATCCTATTTACAGCCAAACAACCAATGGATAATAGCCGGAGCCAGCGTCCTCCGTGTAATCGGCGTGCCCATGCTAATGCTTTGCAACGCTCAGCCGCGCAAGCATCTGCCCGTTTTGTTCGCGTATGATTGGGAATACATCATCATCATGATCGTCTTCGCGTTCACCAACGGATATCTCACTAATATCGTGATGATTAACTCTACTAGGTAAGATATTACTAGTTTGGTATTACTGTGCAAATTGTGCAATGATCACCTGTGTAGGTTACAGTGGTGTAGATACAAGCATCATTAGAGGGAAGCCGAAGAAAAAATTGTTCAGTTTTCATAAACTCAGACAAAAAACTGTAGGTTTTAATTATATGATGTATTAAAATGGTATTAAATATAATTATGTAATGTGATGTGATATACAGTTACACACACAGGTGTACTATGATACACCTGTGTGTACTATTGCCAAATAATATGTTATTTGGCAAAAGTAGACATTAAGAACAGTGGTTGTTCCGAAGGGAAGCCCATAGGAATCGGGTTGTATGAAGGCTTCGCCCTTGGTAGCTTACCTGTTTCCTCTACTCCTAGGTAAGTTATTGCTAGTAAGGTGTTCTTGTGCAAAATGCGCAACGCTCAGACGGTGTCTGTACAAAGTTTAACCGTGCCAGCATACTGCACATGCCCTGTATAAATACATCAATATAATATAATAATAAACCATTTTTTAATTTTTTTTATAATGATTAGTTCTACTGTTCTACCACATAACAGTGATTATTTGTTTATAATTTACTACTAATAGCGTGTTATCACCAAGAGCGCAAAATTCTCTCTGATCGCGTCATCAAAACAATCGATCACTCTAATGAACACTTGGCTGCTGAATGACCCCGATTAGATAAAATGTGCAGCGTAGGTACATAGATCTAGAATATACAGTGCATTGCATAGTTGGTAATGAGGTTATCACGACTTATCTATGATAAACGTAAATATTGATGAATCTGTCGGAATACCTATAGTTTTGACATCGTTAGTTAAAAAACCTACTTGATATATTTATATGCATGTTCTCTTTATGGGAGGAGGAGCTCGTGGCTAAGTAATAACAGCCGCATGGGTCGATCAATCCGGTTATGCTACGCTTACCGGGGGTTGGTCCGTGGACGGGTGACCATCTTTATATACCGAGACTCCTCCATGCCTAGCACGTTAAGCCGTTGGTCCCGGCTGTCATTCGTGGATCTTTGACAGTCGTTATGGGTCTTCAGAAGTCCGAAAGTCTGACAACCAGTCTTACCAAGGGGTAAGTATCGTATTACCGAGTTACTGGGTTGTGGAGGTCAGATAGGCAGTCGCTCTATGTAAAATACTGGTATTCAGCTGCATCTGGTTAGACTGGAAGCCGACCCCAACATAGTTGGGAAAAGGCTAGGCAGATTGATTGTTCTCTTTATGGGAAATATGTAGAATGACATTAAAATAAAACCATAAATATTATTGAATGAATAGAATCCCAGAACTAACAACTATGCATCTAGTTATTGAGTGTGCATTAGTTTATCATTTTAATTTTGTACTCTATTCAAAATACGGAAGGAAAAACTAAAGAAAATCAGGATTAAGAAATAGAAGGAACTTACACATAACATAACATCACGCCTTGTTTCCCCGAAGGGTTGGGCAGAGGTGTACGTACCTATAGTACACCCACATTTCGCCAGTTATGTTTAAGTCCCGTGTAATAGGGGCGAGCCCATTGCCATCAACCGGACACAAATCCAGACTCCGGGCTGCTACTAAGAAATTCCAGATAGAAAAACCCAATAACACTTTGCCCGACCCGGGAATCGAACCCCGGACCTCGTGCTCAGCTTGCGACCACTAGACCAACGAGACAGTCGTGACGCGTATAGAAGGAAATTGATGAGGAAAATTGACGTAAACTACTTATGAGTTGTTTACGTTAATTAACCTTTATCATCGTGGCATCACAGTGGGCCCTGTCAGAATATCAGCGCTGCGGTATTTGTTTTTGTATTTTTAAATATCGCAGCATCATGCTGAGATAGGAGCCTTTTTGGCCTCGCACAGGTCTTCTTTGTTTTGTTTTTTTTTTCTTTCCTTTTATTTTATTTGTGTTTAAGATATTGTTAGTTTTAATGTTCTTTTTATTGTTGTATTTCCTGTGCGTGTCCCAAATAAAATATTTTTCTTTCTTTCTATCACTTGTAGGATACTACTGGGTGCAACATAAGCTTCTCCTTCTCAGCTTGAAATACCATTATTTTTATCATGTCGAAACACATGCCTAATAATTTTGTTATGCGAAATTGCTTGGCTACTGCATTAGAAATGATGCCTGAGTAAAAAAAAAATATTCTATTTAATCCGTCAGTCAGATAACAAAAATATTAGACGCGTATTTTTTGCCTTATCATGCTTATTAATAACAAAATACTTAGATAAAACGCATTAAAGTTGCTGAGTGGCTCCGCTGAGTGAGCTCGCTGCGTCACAATTCAGTATATAAAATCTAGCAAGGCGTGACGTCATGCCACATTTTAACTCAATGTATCGCCGTAATCTTTTGATTACGTAAAAAAAAAATACAAGTCCAATATTTTTTAATAATCTACTTGAGGGACAAAAAAAGTTTAGTCACCATCCCTATTATTGTAGTTGCTCATTGTAGTAACATTAGAATATTTCCCGAAAGTCGTCTGTCCCGTTTAAATTATGGCAAACTGTTCTTACACTGAATCTGAGTGGTGGATTGCAGTTACGGATCGCTCCTCACACAGCGGAGTCCTCAGTCCTGATTATGACCCTATGATTGATTCCTAGACCATATATACCTAGTACCAAAGGCATGCCTTCAGTCATCTATTCAAACTCAAACTCAAAGCATTTATTTCAATCTAAATTTCAATGAAACCAATTGTAGGCACTTTTGAATTGTCAAGGGGTCTGTCAGTCGGAGAGATGAAGCCTATTCCAAAGCGTAGTAGGTTCCTATGGAGAAGAACGGAAAATAAACTCAGCGGACTCTTAAATTCTTGCCATAACTCAACATTTACCTTACAGGGTGGTGGAACTCCATGAACGTGAGAAGGCATCCGGTCTGATCGCTACGATGCTGAGCGTGGGCCTGGTCGCCGGCGCCGCTGTGGGCATGCTACTCGTACACCTGCTATAAATACCTGACATACGTCGTAGGAAGTATAGTGCGTTTCACGAAAGAATTCCCTTCGCAGTAATGTAGGTAGCACGGAAATCAGTATTGCTGAACACTGATTTCCGTGCTCCCAACATTACGGCGAAGGAAATTCTTTCGTGAAACGCATTTTAGGAAGGAAGGTATCTAGTCACAGGAATAATGTTTGAGTTTGTGTATTTGACAAGTCAGAAATTATGGTTACAATCTGTTTATGCAACCGTTTATTTCAATAAGACGTCGGGAAAAGCTGATTTTGGATATTATGTATCAGTTATAATTTGAATTGGTAGCTGCGGAGTGCAGTTTTTGTAGCGATCTATGTATTATCCGAAGATTTTAAAGGATTTAGTTACTTCAAAAAGTATTTTATGATAAAAGCTGGATTCAATGCTCCAAGTTGCTGCTATCATCGCGATTTCTGTGAGAACTTATTTGACAGAAGGGATAGATACTTTAAGAAGTATTTTTATGCAAAATAAAAATTAGAGCTTTGTGTTGCCTGCACTGTCCTAATACAGAGCAAATGCCTCTTCCAAGTTCGTTTACCTAGTAGAACTATTATTGCTTTAATAACTAAGCTACCGTTCCTACAAATACTAGCAGAATGTAGTTTACCTGTTACATACTAGATAAGTACATAACATTATTTCTTGGACTACATACCAGACGATAGTATTACTAGGCCGCGGGCTGTACTCGCTTCATAAAGACATCAACTATTATTATTTGTGTAATATGAATATTCTGTCAAGCGTCCTATTGTGTTAAGCATGAAGGAATAAATGTTATCAAAGATCGACTAATCGGAACAGATTTTTAAACACTAGAATGCAAGATACAAAGTTTATTTTGTAAAGCGATATCTTAGTCACCATTCCTTCTTAGGTCGTCTACATACAAATGTATAGTTTTTGTATTTTACAATATTACTTGTGTTCATATACATTTTAATTTTCTATTTCTTGAACTATAACTGGTCGGCAGTAAAATGCGGGCTTGTAGAAGAATTATTTCTTCTTACGCCCATAACAGCCATGCAATTATTAATTTCCTTAATTGGAAACTGCAGTATGAATTATGATCGTCTATTGTAGAAATTAAATAGGTACATAATACGCTAAAAAAACAAGAACATTCCTATGTTACTGCCCGTGTTGCTTTTAAGTGATATTTATTATTAATTAAAAAATTACGATGTCATTTCATAATTAAATTTGGAGTTGATGTTCGATGGTTGACTGTGACTTAACGCTTTTTATATGGATATCAATTAGATTAATAAGCGGGTAAGAAACCTTAAAAGGTGTATTCGTTCGCACATGTAATATTCGACTTAATAATGATTTAATAATCATAGATATACTGGATGATTTTTTTTACCGTCTCGAAATTTTTACAGGATGTTCTACCCATGAACATGAACAACTTTCACTATGGGACCAACTCTGAAATCACGAAGAAAAAATCAGCTGATTCATACAAAAGTTCAATACCTACTCGACCAAAATGTATGAAACAGCAGATTTTTTTTCGTGATTTCAGAGTTGGTCCCATAGTGAAAGTTGTTCATGTTCATGGGTAGAACACCCTGTAAAAATTTCGAGACGGTAAAAAAAATCATCCAGTATATGAAACACTGGCCAAGTGTATAAACATTTCTAAGCACGTGCTTTGGCTGAGCATTATTCCTGTCACTGTTGTACAGCAGTAACTGTCAAACTTCAAGTGTACGATAGAGACGGGAACCCCGTCCTAACCCAACGAAATCTACAGTGTACAGTTGTATCAAATTTTATTTCCGTCCGTTTTTTTTTTTGTCATACACACGTTTTGCTCTTCCAACTCACTTTTGGCATACATTGGCAGAATGGTTGACATCAGCTTTGCTTGCCATTTAAGGCGAAAGCGCCAGGGTAGCCCGCGAAATTCAAATTTTCTTACGTTTTTTGCAATTTGCAGATCAGTATTAGGTTGTATGTTGATTAAAATATGATTCGCGACCGTAACACATATGAGTTTACAGAATTATAATCATTAAAGTCATCAATACAATTCTCTAAGACCAAGTAATTCTATTGAATGACTATTTCATGAAATCTTAACATTTCAGGATTATACTAACTTAAGGAATTGTATTACTGATTCTTATATTATAATTCTGTAAATACATATTTGTTACGGTCGCGAATCATACTTTAATCAACATACACCCAGACACTGAGCTGCAAATCGCAAAAATCGTAAGAAAATTTGAATTTTGCGGGCTACCTTAGCGCTTCCCCCTTAATAAAAATAGAATAGAGACGGGAACATAATTAAGTCAAAGTACGTCCTAAGAAACGTTTATCTATCTCGGCCACAGTGTATATAGAACAAACTGTGGGAAGAATGATATTCACAAATTATTCCAATGAAAGACAGCTTCCATACTTTGCTGAAAACATTTACAACAGTAAAGGTTAACAACGATGTTTGACATTACTTGTCCTTTTGTTAATTCATTTTAGCGAATGTGTTACAGATCTCAAATACTTAGGTTTAAATGATGTATTTTAAGTAGTTCAAATGAACAGTAAAGTTTATATTGATGTATAGCAATGTATGTATGTACTCGTATAATCATTATGATTTGTCTTGAAATTAATATTATGGAAAACAGTTTTGTACCTGATTTTAATTTTAAGGACCGCCTTCCTGGTGCTCAGTCCAAAAAGTTTTATATTCAGTTGAAAAATGCTGTATTTATTTACATAAATGTAATAATTTGTATACTTTGTAAATATTTTTTTTTATATCTTGTGTAAAACCTTGATTTTTCGTCACTTCCTGAGGTAGGTAGTAATCCAGCAAAGGATAATTGGTTACCTACTGTCATTGTAGCATCGTATTTTATGTACCATCGCGGACATTTGCGGTGAACCACTTTTCTACCTTATTACTAAGGCAATAAGGTTGAAAAGTGGTTCACCGCAAATGTTCGCGATGGTTCAATTTACCACAAATATGTTACAATGTATCTTATAATTACGTTCGTTATTTATAAGTATGTGCATGAATAGTAAAGTGACGCTTCGATTTGTATAATAAAGTAGATTTATGTTTCTGTTTATTGTTGCAGTGTATAATTTTGTATATTGTGTATGTAGTAGTAACAAAGTGATAGTGTATTTATAAAATTGGTACTCTATTTTCATTGCGTTATATGACATGAAAACAGGGAATATAATAATTTGTATAGTATAATAAAAACGACGTGTAAGTATATAGACAAGGAAACGTTTTTGTTGATAATTTATCAGTCAATTTTGTAAACTACATTCTAAGTATACTAAAATCAAACTATCTATAGGTATATATAAAAATCAATTGACGCGCATTAGTCTCGCAAAAACTCGAAAATGGCTCGACCGATTTGAATATTTATTTTTTTTGTTTTGTTCGCCTCAATTCTGGGGTGGATTAGGAAAAACCCAATGGAACAGCCGAGAAATCGAAAAAATCTAATTATGTCTTAGTGGTACGAAGTTCCCGGGTCATCTATCATAAATAAATAAAAATAATAAACAGTAGTTTTTGAGATAATAGCTAGACATACGAACGACGGTTTTCGCAGTGGCGCCATCTATAGAAGCTGCACATAACTTCACCATTGCAGTAAAATATTGTAACAATGCACTATAACCAGATATGAACTCATTTAGAAAGTTTGTAAACTTGTGATAATTTGTTGACGAATGAATGAATTTAAATGTTAAAATAAATTATTTATCTGAATTCAGTGCGTTTGTATTATTTCCATTATTTAACACTGCTTCTCTCTGTCTGTGTGTGTTTGTCTCTGTCTTCTGTTTCTTTATTGTTTTGATTGCTTGGAAATATTCTTCTATAATGTGAATTTAACTCTATCTGTGTGAGCTGCTGTGAAATCTTGCAACGCCACTCGACGTCAAAATGAAGAGACTAAGGATTTTGTTAAAAAACTACGTACACATTGTGGCAGCTAAAATTATTGCATAGGTAGTAAATAGTAGATTAACGGCCGAACCCAATAACCTACCTATCACCAGTTCTGGCATACTGGAGATAGAAAAACCTATCTATCTATGGTTTTAACGTCCCAAACATCTATATGAGATTATGGAATCCTACCGGCCTGACATAAGGACAGATAAGAATCATACTGTCTCCATCAATAGCGATCGGATCGATTCGGCCGTAAAAGTATTAAACTTTTATGTACTATCGCGGTCATTTGCGGTGAACTACTTTTCAACCTGACCGCAAATGTTCGCGATGGTACATAAACCTTCAACTGTCATGATATGAGACACAACTACTGTTAGAGCGAGGCCCCATTAGTGCGTTGCGCTGCGTTGCGTCGCGTCATCGCAACGGAACAACGCATTGTATGCCACACCTGTGTTGCGTTGACGCTGCGCCAACGCAACGCAAGAGGGTATGCACGCCGACGCAGCTGCGTCTCAGTTCAGCCTTTGCAATGGATAGATAGTGCATCACTGTCCGTCGTCGCAGCGGAGCTCCGACAACGCAGCGCATCACCCTCCCTCCCGCTTCGTCTCTTGTCCGTCGATCCGTTGAAACGCGCGCGACGACCCAACGGTCTAATGGGGCATGTCATAAAAAATGTATGGAAAACGACACAGCGACGACGCAACGCAGCGCAACGCACTAATGGGGCCTCGCTCTTAGTCTACTCAACGAATAACCCAAAAGGAGGTGTGTGAGCTGGGACCTCAGCGATTTCTTCAGAAAGTTGTTGAGTGTGCTAAGGGAGTAAACATACTAAGGCCTCTGCCTCGAATTTTGCGGGCAGCGGCGCGGCGGCGGCGGCGGCGCGGGAGCGGCGCGGGCAACGCAGACCCGTTCTCGAAACCAGCGGGCAGATCGCGCGGTACTATAGCGGCATAGTGTTGTGTCGTCGAGATATTTGTTTTTGTTCGCGAACGAAATGTCTGAACAACAAGAATATTTTGTAGATAATCCCATTAATTACTAGTTATTTTATTAACATAATAAAACATTTTTATATTTGCCTTCAATATTTAGTTCGTTTTTAATTTCTTCCCATAACTGATTAATTAGCCTCCTATTTTTGTGGTTCACATCTTTGCTGTTCCATATCGGTGTCCTATCAAAAATAGCTGAAATAATTTGTTCCTGCACGTCCGAGGACATTTCGATACGTCACAAAAATAAATTGCGCAGCACTATCAATGCAGACGCGCGGCGGTCACCGCTTGACTGGAGTGCACCGCTCGTCGCCCGCTGCCGCCCCGCTGTTTTCGAGGTCCGGTCCATTTAATTTTACGCATAAAATCCTGCCGCTCCCGCGCCGCCGCCGCCGCCGCGCCGCTGCCCGCAAAATTCGAGGCAGAGGCCTAAAAGTCCCCGCGTCTAGGAGGTGAGCCGGAGTGGGGGGAGGGGATAAAAGTTCCCACTTTGACTTTTTCGCTAATATCTTTAAAGCGGTGCGTCGTAGAGAAAACATATCTTCTATGTAATGAAAGCTCATAAAATTGTGTAGAACTTTTTATCTTATTCATTTTTTTCGAATTCCTACCCATTTTCGAACTACACGTTGCGGAAAAGTGAAAATTTTTGAAAAAAAAAACGACTTACCAAACACTAGCTGTTGCCTGCTACTTTGTTCGCGTTGTTTCGGGATAAAAAGTAGCCTATATGTTAATCCAGGTCCTAATCAATCTACCTACCAAATTTCACACAAGTCTTCATCTGTTTAGCTCCAGTTACGACACCTAGTACCTCATCTAGGGAGAACTGACAATCGGTGCTTCCCTCCATGTAGTAAAAAATCTCCGCCATAGCCTCTGTGACATGACTGTTTCTGGGGATCTCGGCTTTCGGACTTGGGAAACTGATAGGCTCCACAAAAGTGTGGTAGCAGTCTTCGTGGTATACTGCCCCCTCAGCAACAAGATCGTTAATGGAGGATAAGCGACCAAGAATTGCGTTACCCCAGGAATCCTTCCTCATAGAACACGCCTCCCTGATACGATATTGAACAGTTAAAGAGTTTCAACTGAATATATTATTCTTTTGCTCAAAGGCGTTTTGGTTTCTTCTTTTACATTTTGCACACATAATAAGTCGAATTGGGGAGCTGAAGACCTAAGCTGAGTTGGCCCTGTCTTTTCCTGAGATGTGGATGCATCTCTTACATCTTTTTTAATTGTTTTGGCTCGGGTGTAATTTTTACGACAATTGGTGTGAATTAAAAAGGATGTCAAGCCACGGATAATTTAGTGCTTGTCATCTTTCTGTTCTTGACTAGCATTGATAAGGCCCAGTATTCCCTTTTGTTTCGCCTCAGATACGTCCTTACTCCCTTTAACGACGTCCTCATCACACATAGGATACTTATTAGTAGGTACTCATTGCGGATAATCCGATTGCGTAACTAATAAATAACGTTTATAAAGCAGAATCATTGTAGCTGCTCCACTGCGTTACCGGGTAAGCTACCGTGCCAAACAGATTGAAATTATAAACAACGATACTAACGAGCCCGAAGGCATGGATGATGGAGTTTTAGCCAGTAAGATCGCGTTTTCTACGACAGCAGGCATCGGCGATATGGAATGAAAAGTGACGACCCGCATCCGCTCCAGTACCCGCTTTTGGTCGAAAACGCGATCCAAACTTACCGCCTTCACCGCTTGGAGGTAGGTACTCCCAACTTATGTTATCAATCAAATACCTACTTTATAGTTTAGCTCATTTTTCACATCAGGTAATGCCCGTCACGCTGAATAACTTTCATTTTCACTTTTTCGGAGCGTGATGCTCGAGAACTGATGAGAATTTGGAAAAAGTGTATAGGACAAAAGTTGTAGAAAATGTTATTAGCCTTCATTACATAGAACATATTTTTTCTCGACGACGCACCTTTTTAAAGATATTAGCGAAAAACTCAAAAGTGGGAACTTTTATCCCCTCCCACACTCCGGCTCGCCTCCTAGACGCGGTGACTTTTACTATGTTTACTCCCTAAGCACCCTGAACAAATTTCTGAAGAAATCGCTTAGGTCCCAGCTCACGCACTCTACACCTCCTTTGTTAAGTGGACTATGTCGTACCGCCGCGCGTCGTGGCTAGCTGGTCGATCGACAGCTGTGGGGTGTAGGTATGATTTGACATCCAAGACTTGGTTCCTACATCATAAAGGCTAACGCGGCCCGGTGCGGCTGTACTGTGCGCTTAGGCTTAGCTTAGCGGTCACCGGTTTATGTATACTGTACTAACTTGAGTTTACGTAATGACAAGTTAAATGAGAACTCGGCCATCAGGAGGTTCATGATTGGTTTCTTGTAGAACGTGATTAGAATGTTTTTAGAACGGTAGAACTTCTACCCCGACGTATTAGAGATTTAAAGATTCAAAAGTAAATAACAATAGATCAGTCAGTCCGTTTAATAAATAATGTCATGTAAAAAAAACAATCACAATTTCAGACATTTCTAAATGAGAATGATTGTAATTATATTATTTTTGTAATACATATATTATTAACTATAATTATACATCTTATACGAAGCGATTACTCATATTATGTTTTTAAGTTAAAAATGTGAATAATTCCAGGCACCATTTGATATATTATAAAACTTTATCTTTTGAGTAACTATCCAATACTGACAAATACTTATTACAGTTTCATAAAAAAAATGAGTTGTTCCCTACATTTATGTTCGCATAAATCGTCAAAATGTAGGGAACAATTGATTTATTTTTTTCGTGATTTTAGGTTTGGTCCCATGGTAAAAGTTGTTCACAATGATGAGCGCAACACCATCGTGGCAGCTCCCATACCAATAAAAAAAAGTAGCGTCTATTTATTCTTGTATTTTATAGTTACTTTCGTGATATCTATCCCTTATGTTGCACCTGCCATGTTTGCCGGACTTGACGCCTTTGTACGGTATTTTTTTTACTTGTACATAAAGTTTTAATAAATAAATAAAATAGAGGGAGCCACCATCATCTGGGCCATTTCATTTCTTGGTTTCAGCTTAAATTTTAAGCGACTTCACTAAATGTTTACCTACTGACGGTAATGTTCACACGCGAAAATGTAATAGTATGGGGTCAAAAATTTTACGCAGACGATGATCACCGACGCTAATTTTAGCTGCATAAAAAATATTATAAATAAAATACCTATTATTGGATAGTCACTCACATTTTTCCCTCCCAATCATTTCATAACATGAGCAACGCGAACATTTGTGAGCACAATATACATAAAATATATAATTCTGGACAACACAATTGCCGTTTAGAGTCACAAACAGGGTTGTGCAAATCAACTACAGAATAGAATATAACGAGTGTAAAAATACCCGTATCGAAGCCGACTCACTTGTTCGTTCCGGTATTATGATCATTATTTTGTACTGAACCATACGTGGGGATCTTCTGTGGCCATACTATAACGTGTTAAAGCCATCATTGTTCCAGTGTGAGAGAGAGACGGAACTATACACGACTGATAGCACCATCCCTTTTTTGTAACGGATTAATGATGACATTAACATGTCATAGTACTGACCCTGGTTACGGAGATATTAAAGGTCAACGTTCCAACTTTTTTTACGTTTTTTTTTAATGAAAACAAATTTTAAATGTTATTACTTAACTTTAAATACTTTTCATACCAAAAATAAAAGTCATGACCTAGCAATTATTTTTGCACTAATAAGTTATTTAGTTTGATGTACAGAATGCGTAGATGACGGCTTCGTGATGGATCTTTTTACACCCTGTATTTAGGACCTGTTTCACCACTTAACTTTTAACGAATGCGGAGTAACAAAAGATATTTAATTACATAACATCTACCGGGCACAACTCCGGGCTGCTACTGAGAAATTCCAGATAGAAAAACCCAAATATCACTTTGCCCGACCTGGGAATCGAAACCACGACGTCATCCTCAGCAGTAGCGCTTGCGACCACTAGAGCAACGAGGCAGTCGAGGAGGATATTTAATTACTCATTATTTTGAGCAAACTTTCAATATAAAAATATTGTATTAATAAAATATTAAACATGCAATATCTGCCACAAAATACTAAACAAATATATTTGTACACACATACATATACTCACGCATTCTTCCCATGGGAATATGCAGAAACCGCAGAACTTCACCTGCTACGTTCCTCGCTCGATTCTATCTTTATACAAGTGGTCATAATTAACAGCAGCTGTTAAAACAAGCCCTAAGTATTCTTTAATTTAATAGATTCTTTCTGCTTATTTTTCACTAGTTTTAATAACTACAACAGCGTGAGAGCTCATTGGCTAGCAGAATGTTGAACGATGTGTAAAAATTCGTAACATTCCTATATACTGCTACAGTTGTTTCAATTCACGAGCGAGCGTCAATCATTAGAATTTAAACCTTATGTCAATGACCTTAGAAGTCACACATGAGGTGCGCTCGAGATTTGCAACGACTATACTACACACTGACGCTTGATTGTCGTAAAAACAATTTGATTCCTTACTAAATATATATTAATATCATTTTCTCTGTTAAGATTTTATATTGCGAATGATTTAAAACTAAATATATAAATCTTGTCACCGCCGGGGTGCCAGCTGTTTTAGAACCCAATGGCTTGGCACGCGACGATGGGAAGAGACCGGATGGAATGGCCATAATGCCTTGGAAGTTAGGTAGGCCTATGGTGTGGGCAGCAACCTGTGTCGACACCCTAGCGCCATTCCATCTCCCCAGCACAGCCCGCTGTGCTGGGGCAGCTGCTGCAGATGCAGAAAACATCAAACGGCGCAAATCCTCCAATTTTATTGGGACATATATGTATGTTTGAGCCGTTTGGTGTTGAAACACCAGGGCCATGGTGTCCGAGTGCCCACTTTGTTTTTCGAGACATCGCCAAGTGGTTGGTTGACTCTTCACGTGACCAGAGGGCTGGCCTATTTTTTGGCCAAAGAATCAGCATTACCATACAACGTGGCAATGCTACCAGCCTTTTGAGCACTTTTCCTGTTGACAGCGATGCGGAAATCTTTTTTGATGGCCCTATGATTATTTCCCCTCCTTTTTTGTATACTTGTACATAATATGTAATTATTTTAAGACTGTTAGGTTTTTAAATTATGTAAAAAAAATATTATCTTGGAAATTTAAATAAACTAAATACATAAATGTTTCGAACTGACTAGTAAGATGATGAATGATTACTGTAGTCCGCGCGCAAGTGCTTGTCACCGCCTGAAGGTATGTGAGCGGTGAGACGGGGCAGGTAGACAAAGGCCAAGCTAACTCAGTCTGCCAATCGTGTCAATCGTGCCCTCCCCCGTCTCACCGCTCACATACCTCAGGCGGTGACTAGCACTTGCGCTAACACTTGCGCGCGGACTATAAACAGAGTTTTTCAACTACAATTTAAGGCAGTGTTGCTAGGCTTTTCAAAGCGTAAGATCACCACTAAAAGTCGGGTTCAGAACTCTACATTTGACATCAACTAACAATTTTCACAAAACTAAGAACAGTTACAACTTTCATAACAATGGTCATCAAAGGAATTTAGTACAATTGCAAATAAATTCTGAAATACCGATTTGTAAGCATTAACATTTTATTCAGCGACTTTCACTTTAAAACCTCATCAACACTGCCCAGTCACATTAAATTTAGCATAAACCTAACTCCAAAATTCTTAAAAACATTCCGAGATTTCAGATTGAATTTCCGAATTAAAAAAAATAAAATATATAATATTCCTATTTAAATGTTGACTATTACAAGACTAAGTTTGCACAACCCTGCCTATCCTCTACCGTATGTAGGCTTTATTATAATCAGGTGGTTGGCAGTCACCTATTCCGTTGCGTCACTACTTCGGCGCCTTGTCGAACAAATCGGAACATTCCATTCGATATCGCCACCACGGGCGAGAATAGACGGAGAGGGTATTCGCTGGAACAGAGAAAGAAATACGGTATGATTTTATAGGGCCAATGAAAAATCACATGCTGGTCTCATCGTTGGCCCCAACGCCACGAAAATACTATTAGCCAACGTTGGGGATAGGCTATTTTCTCGATCCACATGTGGAGCGGGCGACACGGTTTTTAAGTTTTATCAGTAAAGTCTCATTTCTACGATGCAAGTTTCTTGCCTGTGTGGCATAAAATAAAAATGAAGCAAAAAAAAAATGACTTGCATCGTCCTAAACACTGTTTAGACAGTGCAACTTTTATAGTTGGTTCAACTTATGGTAATTAAACCGCAACGTGTTAATCAGACTTTATCTGCTGTCGGATGTTCTGATTGGTTGGCAATAATAACCAATAAGCCTATCAAATCACTTCACATAAGATTTTTTATAAAATATTGAATGATTGGCTTCAAGTTTCTGCATGGTTTGAACTCAAAGCAACACTATCTGAAACATTGAAATTTCAGTTTAATGAAAAACAAGGTTTCTTATATAGAGTAACACATTTCAAAATACTAAAGCTGCCCATTGCCCAAGAATTTTAGAGGGATTACCAAATGCCAATTTATTTTAGATAACAATAATTAACTGTTATCTTTTTATCTGGTTCTTGATTGAATCGTACTCCAAAGTCCAATAAGTCCAAATGTCAATGTGTATGTTATGTTAGTTTTTAATTTTGTTTTCTAAATGTGTTCCTTGCATGTGGTACTGTGCCAAATAAACATTAGATACTATCTTCCAATGAATATTTATTCAATGCAGCATGGTATTTTTACAGTTCTCCAATTCAATACTGTATTTTATGGAATGAGAAAACATGCTTTAAATTCGACAGGAATTCAAAAAACGCAGGTTTTCGTAAAATTACATTTTTTTTTAAGATTACGACAAATGCTGTCCACATAAAGGTGGAAATCATTGCCACTGCAACGTTTGAAACTTACCTTCCTATAACGGGCGTTGCTTCGTTACCACTCAATATAAATACGGGGAAGAATATGGAGAAGACGCAACCACTGTAACAAAAATAAAAGCATTACATTATAAATATCATAAGTACCTACATACATAAGCATAATCAGCCTTTAATGTTCCCACTGCTGGGACACAGCACAGGCGTCCTCTCGATGAGAGGAGGCCTCACCACGCGGGGGCCCACTGCGAGTTGGTAGATGTCACGTCTTCGAATTTTTGGTTCTGGGACAAGCCGGTTTCCTCACGATGTTTTCCTTCACCGTTTTGAGAGCAGTGGTGATGAAATTATTTACATAAAGCACCTGTGTGGGTCCGAACCTACGACCTTAACCCGTGCGTCGCGGCTATTACCACTGGGCCACCACTGCTCTCCACATATATAAACTCACGCCTTTTTCACATGGGGGTAGGCAGAAACTACAGAAAGCAACTTTCTGGTCCTTAAATAATCCTTTTGCTTCGTTTACGTTCATAATTAATAAAACTGCCTGTCTTGTTGGTTTACTGGTCTAGGGCAAAGTGTCATTAAGTTTTTCTACTAACAATTTCTCAGTAGCAATCCGGAGTCTGGATTTATAGCCGGTTGGGTTGATGGCAATAGTCTCGCAGACGATGATTAAGTCACATGGGACTTAAACATCGTCTACCTAGCCTTCCCCAACCATGTTGGGGCCGGCTTCCAGTCTTACCGGATGCAGCTGAATACCAGTGTTTTTCATGGAGCGACTGTCTGTCTGACCTCCACAATCCAGTCACTGGGTAACACGATACCTCTTGGTAAGACTGGTTGTCAGACTTTCGGGCTTCTGACGACCCGTAACGACTGTCAAAGATCCACGAATGACAGCCGGGACCAACGGCTTTCCGAGGTCTTGGTATGTAAAGATAGTCACCCATCCACGGACAAACCGCGGCAAGCGTAGCTTAACCTAATCGATCGACCCATGCGGCTGTTATTACTTAGTCACAAGCCACATGGGACTTGAACATATCTGGCAAAATGTCTGCCATACCCTTCGAGAAACAGGCGTCTAGTAATGTTATGAATTAAACAGCTTATCAGTACTAACAGTAGATAAGATAAGTTGCTAACAGTGGCGCAGATACAATTATCATTAGAGGAAAGCCGAAAAAAAAATTGTTCAGTTCTCTTAAACTCAGACAAAAATTGTAGGCATTTTTGTAATATTTTTAATCTTATGATGACTGTATTACACTGGTATTAAATATAATTATGTAATGTGATGTAAGTAATACACACTTACACACACAGGTGTACCATATTATTTGGCAATAGTAGGCATTAAGAAGAGTGGTTGTTCCGAAGGGAAGCCCATAGGAATCGTGTTGTATGAAGGCTGCGCCCCTGGTTCCTAAGGTATTATATCTAGACTTTAGACTGCCTACCTAGGAACTCAAAGATGCTGTGATGACGTAAACTAATCGCCATTCAAGCGTGCTGATTACGTCAATGTGTACTATGACCATTAGCGGTCATTCGAAGCCCATATCAACTAGTTGTTAAGATAAGTATATTAACAACTAGTTGATAGGTAGGCGGACTTTATACATCTACTTACCGAGCCGTAATTTAAAAAAAATAGGGCTCTATTCGGAGAACTCATGTGAATAGTTATTACATAATTCCTTACAAATAAACGTGCCATGTGCGTTACCAATATAATCATTCTTTGATTGACACTTGTTCACATTTTCTTATCAATACTGAGCTCCGCGTTACATCATATTTATAATCAACTATTATCCTACACCAATTTAAAGGTTTCTCTACACGTGTAATTGTAGAAATGTCAAGTTCAGTCTATAATGTTCCCACTGCTGGGACACAGGCCACTTCTCTTCGAGAGGGAGTGGGCTATAATCTACCTCACATGTCTTAGAATATTTGGTTCTAGGACATGCCGGTTTCCTCGTGATGTTTTCCTTCACCGTTTTGTGAACAGTGGTGGTGAAATTATTTACACAAAGTAAAGCGGCTGCCTGGGTTCGTACCCACGACCTACAACTCGTAAGTCAGGGCCGTTACCACTGAGCCACCACAGCTTCCTAATCCCTGCTTCCTTCCTTATTGCCCCGTCTGAACCACCCTGTACTCATAATTCTTTATTATAAATAAAGGCTGCTTCTTTGTGATATTTAAATGCAGCAGTTTTAACATAGCCTTTATTGGAAACAGCTGAAAAAGCAATTTCCCGAATCATTCATACAATTTGTACCTAAACCTGGTATGAAGTATCAATCCCTACTTCAATGGACATCGATAAATTAAGTCGAAGTACTTTGCTTTATCTCAATGTTTAAAGTCGAAACTACATTAAGTAACGAGTAGGTATATTGTAAACAAATCGTTCTACTAAAATAATAAAAACTGTTGATTGCTACTTTCATAATTATATTTTAAACTACCTGTTGCCCGCGGCTTCGCCCGCATGGATGTCAATACTTCCGTTTGAATCGGATTTTGTTCACAAATTCATGGGTTTTACTTTTTTTTGAGCGGTACACTTATTCTTTTTCAAAAATAAAAGTAGCATAAGTTACTCCTTATAACATCAGCTATCAGCCAGTGAAAGTCCCGTCAAAACCGGTCCAGCTGTTTCGGAGAATAGCCGGAACAAACAGACAGACAGACCGACCGACAGACAGACAGACAAAAATTTTAGAAATTTTTATTTTGTTTTAAGTACTTACCGTATATACTTTCATATGAACTTAGTAATAGGCATAGGGCATAGGGTATTTTGACACTACAAACAGTAACCTCTAGTTTATTAAAAAATAAAATAGAGGTGTCTGTTTGAATAGGCTCACCTATTTATATGGGACTCATGATTATGACATAACTGGCGAAATATTACTGTATTATTAGCCTTTCCCTTTGTGAAATACAGGCGTGATATTATCCTCTTTAATTATAAACGTTGCTTATAGTTAAGACGTCAGTAATCATTACTTCACTTTAAAACGGTGAAGGGAATCATCGTGGGGAAACCGGTATGTATTATTACCAAAAGTTCTAAGACATGTGACATCTGGTAGATGCCACATGTCTTAGTGTCAGTTAGTCTTAGTTACACTCGCACTGTGCCCGTGTAGTGGATTACGGCCCACTCCCTCTCACCGAGAGGACGCCTGTGCTGTGTCCCAGCAGTGGGAACATTATAGGCTGATTATGATGTCTCACCTTATAATATAAGACTGTGGTATCTGCGTCAATACAGCTAAGGGCAGCCCGAAGCCAAGGAAGTAAGGCCAGTTTGACTCGATGAAGGTCAGCCGCTTGTGCAGCTCCCAGCCCATGTTGAACCACTTGTACTCGAACGAGTACAGCGAGTACAACAGGCACATGTGGACTAGGCAGAGTAGCTCGCCTATGTACGTTATTGGTAGCATACTTACTAACATACTCTGGAATTAAAAGTTTATTGTTAGGTACATACAAACTGACTATTACACAGACTTAGCATAAAATTTACTAAATGATTAGATAAAAGAAAAATATATACAGGATAATTTTAAAAGGAGTGTCCGCACTTTTATGCGCAATTTTATGCACCTGATTACCTCCTGAAATATCCGTATTTCAGGAGGTAATCAGGTGCATAAAATTGAACAACTTTCCCCAAGGAACACAGGTCGAAATCCAAAAAATAAAATTCAACTTCTCATACAAACATAAGTCACGTGACCAGTCATTTTGTATGAAAAGTCGATTTTCAATTTTAAGATTTCGACCTATGTTCCTTGGGGAAAGTTGTCCAGTTTTATGCACCTGATTACCTCCTGAAATATCCGCACTCCAAATATATATTATTATGTCGTGTTTTAGAAACATAATAGGGAGCAGAGCTTAATATAATATTTTTTATCATCAGTGTCATAAAGTGCAAGTGAACACTTCGCATTAGGAATGCACATAAGAGGAGGCAAGTAAATTGGACACTTACCACCGCAAGTATTTAATTTGCTTGCCTATTCTAAGTATTTCCACATTACATTGAGTACTAGCTGCTGCCCGCGGCTTCGCCCACGTGGATGTCAATACTAATCTAGTTGAATCGGATTTTGTTCACAATTTCATGGGTTTAAATTTTTTTTGCGCGGAACCATAAAAATTCTTTTTCTAAAATAAAAGTAGCCTAAGTTACCCCTTATAACATCAGCTGTCTGCCAGTAAAAGTCTCGTCAAGATCGGTCCAGCCGTTTCAGAGATTAGCCGGAACAAACAGACAGACAAAAATAAATGTTTTTTGTTATACTTAAGTACGGCTGATAACTTGAAACAAAAAAACTATTTTTAAAATTTTTGAAATAATCTAATAATCTTTCATATGCATTTAGTAAAAAACTGTTATTTTGACATTACAAACAGACATTTTAATTTTATTTATTTGTATAGATCATGATTAATCATACCTGTACTAAAAATAGCGCTTGCACCAGCAAACTAAAGAGGGAGTCAGCAATAATTTTGCTGACGCTCGACATGAACTGTGGTCGTCCGCGTCTGTGGCGGTATGCGCTGTCTGCTATATCCTGACAAACGGTGTGAATGGTTAGTCTGGCTGGAAACAGATTGATTGATAGTGGTATCCTAATACGCTACGATGATGCATTCATGGAGAATGTTAAGGGGATGCGCTAAGGTAGCATGCGAAATTTAAAATTTCTTACGTTTTTGCAACTTTGCAGGTTTTGCAATGGCAGGTTGTAGGTATATACCTGCCTAGCTAGCCTTTTCCCAACTATGTTAGGGTCAGCTTCCAGTCTAACCGGATGCAGCTGAATACCAGTATTTTACATGGAGGGACTGCCTATCTGACCTCCACAACCCAGTTACTGGGTAACACGATAGCCCTTGGTAAAAGTGGCAGGTTGTAACTTGATCAAAATATGATTCGCGACTGTAATATGTATTTACAAAATTAATCATTGGAATCATCAATACAACTCTGTAGAATTGGCCACAAATGTCATGATTGCATCAAAAAGTCATTCAATAGGAAAGAAAGAAAATTTGTTTATTCTGCACAAACAAAACGCACATTACAAAAAAAAAAAAAAACAATAACATAAAGTACACACAAAGTATCCACCAAAAGCCTCATAATCATAATAAATTGGGCAATTTGAACTTGAATTGTATTGATGATTTTAGAAAGAAGGGGAAAAAGAGGGGCAGAAATATTATGGTCGAACTTAGGGGTAGAACCTAGCAGGCAGTGTTTTGAGTAGCTATATTTTTTTACATGGTGCTGGGTCTCTGTGAGATTGTCAGTAACACTAAGGCGTTGCTGGCCTTCCTTGAAGAGCTGAGGTGGATTGAATAATTAATTTTTCCCACCCGTACGCAAAATATGCGCATTGACGTGGAGTTGCGGACACCAGCCCGTATCACCTACATGATGCTGGATTAGCAATAGTATGATTAGGATTTAGAATTATTTTTTTCAAAGGGTCAAAAAAATCCCCTTTCATTCATGTTAAAAGCCAAAAAAAAAATTACCTAAAGTAAACGTGACAAAGCGCAACTACGAAATATTAACACATACAACAAAAGCCTTGAGTTTAATGCAAATAACGGTATTAATATGTTTTGAGTAACAACATTACCACATATTGTAGATACTGAGTTTAATAGCATTGGAAATGACAAAAATTAAAATTAACAGTTCTTCAGTTTTTAAGACGAAACCGCGCGCACAGTGGCGCCCTCATCGTTTGTTTGGTTATTTATTTTATTTTAGAATGAAAATGCAGAAAATAAGCAAGTTACGTTGTGCTCCACAAGATTATACGTTGTTATGATTACAAACAGACCACATTATTAAGTTTATCAGAAAAATCAATCTCTGGGAGTGACCAACTTTATTGCTCGGTTTGACAACAATGAGGTCAATGAGTTATTTGACAAATAAGGTCCATAACTGGCAAAGGGCTGTATATTGATATGTTATAAACCTAGCATTAAAAAGAATAAATACTCACTTGAAACCACAAGCTGTTGACTAGTTTACTCAACAAGAACAATGGTAGCACCCATATCATCCGGAATGTCATGGACAGGAATGGCTGCATCCATGCCCACACATTGTGTGCAACCCCTGGGTTGTGGCCAAACACCACTGTAACTAAGTACTTGACCGCAGGCAATAGAACATACTCGAATATTAATATACTAAGCAAAAATATAAAGCCATTAAGAATGCATGATTGTAATACCCTTGTAAGTACTTTTGATTCCCTGGAACAAAAGAAAAGCGAGTTTAAGGATGCCTAAGATGATCCTTTGACTGATAATGATAAATTACATAAATTTTTTGAGAATTGCTTTACGGACAAGCATATCTCATCAACTACAATACATATATGTACATAATTATTACGCACCAGTTAAAATTTAATGTCATTTTCGTTTAAGAATGTTGTTATAATTTTGGGAGAGAAGTGAGATAAAAGGGAATGGAATGTTACATTTGGAGATTTTTCGGATTTGGTGTTCAAGGAGCAGGAGAAAAATATCAGGTTGGCACAAAAGTAATGAGACATTCTACAAAACTCTATACTTTTCGTTTTTCAAGTTAATTGTTTTCGATAATATTCTACAATGTTGTAGAACATTCTATGTATTTGTGATGTGGGGGTAAATAAAGCCTCGCGATCGGTTTAGTCAGTTTAAAGAAAAATGCACGAGCGACAAGTTCGAACACTATACTTATACGAGTACTTGTTAGGCCACAGTGCGCGGGCTGCGGCTGACAATATCAACACTGAGTCAAAAGAACCGCTTAAAAGTTCTGCTTTGCTGTTTCTGGGACGCGCAAGGCATGCTGTTTTATGAACAAAATGAAACTATAAACGCTGAAAAATATTCAACCCAGCTCACCAAACTAACTGCTACTATCAGGCACGTATACAGAGGGGGGGATAGTTGGGATTTATCCCCCCCCCCCCCCCGAAATCTGACTGAAAAAAAAAACGTTTTAAGCCATCTGTTTATTTATTCGCTTGCGTGTTCTTTCAATAAGTAGGTAAAATAAAAATATAGATCTTGATCTGATTATGTAAGCGACGCGCGACGTTACTAGTAGCGCCATCTAACCTGTTTAGAGAGAAACCGAGAACGAAAACAGTAATGAAAATGTAGTATAAATACGGCGGGAGTCCGGGAACCTGCATGTCAGTTCATTTCGAGAGCGATTCAAGTGAGAATCGAGAGCGACAAGCGAGAAGAAAAGTGAAATACCTCTGCAATAGTGACAGTATAGTGCAATAGACCAGTTTATTTTGATATTGGTTTCAGTTACATAGAGTGTAGGTAGAGTAAATTCCTTCCGACTTGGTTCACCTGATACTTTGCCCGTGCCGTGAAATAAAGGAAAAAAACTTCAAAACCACTGTTTTCATTTCAATGGATTCGCCAAATCGCCAGTCCGTGACGTGAGATAGTGTTGGACAATTTTGGACCTGCAGACGTCATAATTTGTTGGACCGTTCGCCCTATCCATCACAGATTACTTAAATAAAGTAAAGTAATGTGTGAAATGTGAGTGCTTCTTGATTTGTGCTTGTTTGAACGTATATAAATTGTTACTGCTAAAATGAAGAGAATTGACAACTTTTTCAAGCCAGTGGCAAAAAAAATTGTTACTACTAGCACTAGCGAGGAAAAAACTACTCCAAGCATGGCTTCTGCTGTTGATAGTAGACAACTAAAAACAACATCAAAATTTACAGAAAAAAATGTGATTTCAGCCGAACCGGCTGGAAGATGTAGAGATGAAGGAGAATGTTCAACTTCAAAAACGTGCAGTTTAGATACAATGATTATAATAAGTGAAACTTTTCCTGATATCGGCGTGGTTTCTAATGCCATATATAACACACAGTATCCTCCTCTTGTACTCACAGATGAACAGAAAAAAAATATTATTACACAGCCGTTTGTCCCAGATGCGTCATTTTCGTTTCCGGCTAGTAGCTTTGGAAAGAGGAAACTTAGATTTCGAAGAGAATGGATGGGATCATGGGAATGGTTAACATATTCGCTGAGGAGGAACGGTGTGTTCTGCAAATATTGCGTTGTCTTTTCATCAGGCACCGCTGGAAAAGGTTCCCATCAAACACTTGGAAGTTTTGTCAGCAAACCATTTGATAATTGGAAAGATGCAACAGAGAGATTTCGCGAACATTCTGCTGCTAAATATCACCAGTTTTCTAAGTTATGCGCAGAAAATTTCTTACGCGTAATGGATTCAGCAGCTATAGACGTTGCATCGCAGCTTAATGATCAAAGGCTCAAAGAAAAGGAAAGAAATAGAACAGCACTAAAACCTATAATCGAAACTATCATCTTCTGTGGAGAGCAAGAGTTTCCGCTTCGTGGAGACAAAGACAGTGGACCATTGACTTTAGAAAAGCCACTTGGTAAAGATGGAAAATTCAGGGCTCTGCTACGATACCGAGCAAGCTATGATAATATCCTGAAAGATCATATCATTACAACCCCTAAAAATGCAACGTATTTTAGCCCTATTATTCAAAATGAAATAATAGATACTTGCGGAAAGATAATTCAGAAAAAAGTTGTGACACAAATAAATAGTTCAGAGTGTTTCGCGATTCTTGGCGATGAAACTTTAGATGTGAGTGGAACTGAGCAATTGTCTTTGTGTGCGAGATACGTTTATAAAGGTATTTTGAGGGAGGACTTTCTCAGTTTCATTGAAATACACGACCTAAGTGCCGAAAATATAAGTGCAGAAATTTTAAAGAAATGTCATGAGATTGGTTTGAATCTCGATAAACTAGTTGGTCAGGGGTATGACGGAGCTGCTACCATGAGAGGACACATCAGTGGTGTGCAGACGAGAATCAGAAAAGAATTTCCTAAGGCCACATACGTACATTGCTCGGCACATCGTCTGAACCTAGTTCTTTCAAAAGCTCTTTCAGTTCCCGAGGTGAGAAATTCAATAGGCGTTGTGAAGGAAGTCTGCAATTTACTTCGCAACAATGCAATGGCCGGGAAACAGTTCAAGGAAAATGTGGAAAAACTCACACCAGAGAGTAAGAAAAAAAGACTGGTCGGCATGTGTGACACTAGATTTATAGAACGTCACGACTCTATAAATGTATTTGGTGAGTTTCTCGAACCTATTGTCATTACATTAAGAGAACTATCCTACACAAACAGAACTGTCGCCCAAACTGCGTCTACACTTATAGCTGCGATGGAAAAGAGTAGTTTCTTGATTTCTCTAAAAACCTGTGAAAGATTTTTCAGTTACACTCTCCCACTGTCAGCATATTTGCAGAACTCTACACACGACCTGGCCTATGCTATGAAATTTTCCGATGACATTATCGGAAAACTAAAAGGGATACGTGACGATGTTAACCCGGTATTCTCAGAAATATATAACGCATGCTGCAAAATAGCGGAAGATGTCTTGCAAATAGAAATTCAGCGTCCTCGAGTTACTGCCCACCAAACTGCACGAAGCAACCCTCCCAGCGATACTGCTGAAGAATACTTCAGAAGAACTATTTTTATACCGTGCTTGGACGATTTGATATCTGGCATGAATGATAGATTTGCGAATCAAAGAGAGCTGATTTCTTCTTTAGAAATTATTCTTCCGAAAAATGTGGACGAGAGGAAGATAAGTGAATTAGAAAATATGAAAATTTATTGGGAAGAAAGTGTTGGAGAATCACTAATAAAAGCAGAGTACAGTATGTGGTGTGCCAAGTGGAAAAACACAGATAAGAAACCAGTCGAAATTATGGAAATTTTAGACACGTGTGACAAAGTTTTCTTTCCTACCATTAACAGGCTAATACATATTCTGGCCACCCTTCCGGTTTCAACGGCATCTGTGGAGCGGTCATTTTCATGCCTAAAGAGAATAAAATCCTTCCTAAGGAATAGAATGGCGGGTGAGAGGCTTACTGGTCTCGCTCTATTGTCTATTCATTCCGCTTTGGCGCCAGATCCTGATATGGTACTAGACGTAATGGCTGCCAGCAGAAACAGAAAAATACTTATATAATTATAGTATAGTACAGTGAAAATTATAGTACAGTGATTACAGCGATTTTCACACAGTTCACATGGTTGTTTCAATGTTTGTCCCCCCCCGAACCAAAAGTCTGGATACGTGCCTGGCTACTATCAAGAAAAACGACGAAGACGAGTCAATATAATTTTACTACACGATAACGCTCGACCTCACGTCGCATCTGCTGTTCGCCAACAGTTGGAGAACTTTGGCTGGGAGACGATACCCCACCCACCTTATTCCCCAGATCTCGCCCCATCAGACTATCATTTGTTTAGAGCCCTGAAACAATATTTGAGGGGTAAACAATTTAATGATTTCTCGGATGTATCAGAGTTCTGGGCAAAAGGCATCCAAACTTTGCCGGATCGTTGGCAAGAAGTCTTAGATGCTAATGGTGATAACATCATTGACTAAGATTTTGTATTATAATAATAATAAAAAATATAAAACGTAAATCAAGTGTCTCAATACTTTTATGCCAACCTGATATATGGTCCAAAGTACCCTCCGCAAGACCACATTCACACACGGAAATGTCCCTAGCATGGATCTTATTCAGAAACTCTGATGAGATGTCGGGCTGTACCGCTACGTAATAGACCCCCTTGGCTTTGAGGTCACATTCCACGTTTTTGTCCACGAGTCAAACAATTTGGTCTTGGCAACATTTCGCAAATCGTAGTTATGAGCTACGTAGTGCTTTCGATCAGCCGGATTTGATGAGGCATACTTTGCTAACAAATCAGCGCACTCATTACCAACAACACCCAAGTGACCAGGAATCCAGGCTACCTCGATGTCCAAGCCGTTTTGGGAACATTCAAATAATAATCTCTTAATTCTACAATGATTTTACTATGAAGTTGATTTTGTTCCAAGGCCTGAATACTACTACGGGAATCTGAAAAAATGAATGATTGCGGGAATGTGAAAGGTCAATTTGCTCTAAGATTGGGAGTAAAGGATGTGATGAAAGGGAGAATAGACAGGAAACAATCTGCCAAATTCTGCCTTCTAAGGTATAAGGGCGGTTCTGCAGATTCAACTTGAAGCACATTTATGGGAGAGGATCTCATAGCTCCAATAACAATTCTGGGGCATTTGGCCTGGATGTTGTCTATTTTCCTGAGTGCTTCTTTTTTGCAAGCCTCAATCAGAAAACAGCAGTAGTCCAAATTGCTCCTGGTTAACGCATTATAGACTAGTTTAAGGGTGTAAGGGTGAGCTCCCCACCACACCCCGGCCAAAGCCTTAAGGACCGACACAGAGAGTTCACATTTTTTGACCATGTTGTTAATGTGGTCAACCCCAAACAATCTTGAATCCAAAATTACTCCCAGGAACCTAGCCTTATCCTTGACTGGAATGATATATCCATCTATATTTAAATCTATTTGAGGAACGGAATGCTTGCAGGTAATAATGACCCCGGAACTCTGGTGCACTTAAAGACAACCCGTAATCAAAAAGCCATTGGTTAAGTGAGGACGTCCATTCATCGAAAGAGTGGCATTCTGAATGGAACTGCCAGTGACCAGTAATGCAATATCGTCAGCATACTGAAGGATTTTGCAGTCAAAATTTAGAGAAGATAGATTGGCTAAGTTTTACTTTACCTGCCGTCGAGTTGGGAGTCCATATTTTTTTTACAGAAAGATCATATTAATAGAAGCCCCCTCGTAAAGTTTTAAGTTGCGCAGATAAATGGTTTACGAGAAAAAAAAAATCAAAATCGTAAAAATTTAGCAATATCTTGTCACTTTTGACATATTGTCTCGCCATTAAACGTTTCGTTTTACGTAAGGTCAACGTACTAAAATGTTTTACTTCTTATTAATGATGAAATAAACACGCATTGTAGTGATTTAGATACATTTTACGAATATTTCATTATAAAACATATATTTCGCTGAATTAAGTTTAGTGCTAATAGATTAACACTTATAAATTCCAATTAAAACTACAGAAACTTTAAAATCCTCGCCCTCACTTGCTATTGATTTATTAAGAGCGAACGTTTCAGCCTGCCCTGAGGAATTCAAATTTAAACATATAAACCCTGTGGTCGTTGTAAAGGCTTTTAAGCAACTTAAGATCAAAATTACCGAAGATCTGTGGGGCATGTCTACAAAAGTATGTCAATCCATTATTGAGACAATTGCACCCTATTTAGCTTTAATATTTAATTTGTGTGTTGATCAAGGGTATTTCCAGATTTAATGAAGTACAGTAAAGTTATTCCACTTTTCAAATCCGGGGACAGCAAAGACACTTATAATTATAGACCCGTATCGGTTTTGCCGGTTTTCAGCAAGGTGTTTGAAAAAGTAATGTTAAATCAAATGCTCAATCATTTTAATCGTAATAACATCCTACACGATCAACAGTATGGTTTCACCAAAGGACGTTGTACAGCTGACGCCGGTGTCACCTTATTAAAACACATCTTTAACGCTTGGGAAGAGGCACATGATGCAATAGGCATCTTTTGCGACCTATCCAAGGCATTTGATTGCGTGAATCATGAAACACTGCTCTTGAAACTTGAGCATTACGGACTGGGTAAACTTGCACTTAGCTTAGTAAAATCATATTTGAATAATATGTAGACTGCAGCAAGTTCAAATAAACGGTGTGAATTCATTGGGATTAAAAGTCAAAATGGGTGTACCGCAGGGCTCTATATTAGGTCCGTTCCTCTTTTTAGTATATATAAATGATTTACCTCATTTACTGAAAAACCGACCACAAATGGTGTTATTTGCTGATGACACATCACTAATTTTTAAAGTTAACAGACATGCACAAGAGCTCGACGACGTAAATAACGCTATGCTTAAGGTCCATAATTGGTCCACTGTAAATAATTTAGTATTAAATGAGAAGAAAACTAAATGCATAAGATTCACGTTACCAAATGTTAGAAGTAGTGAATGTCACGTAGTATTGAATAAGGAAATACTACAATTCGTCGAACAGACTGTTTTCCTGGGAATTACGTTGGACTCAAAGCTGCAGTGGAGTCCTCATTTAACATCACTAGCAGGGCGGCTAAGCTCGTCTGCTTACGCTGTTTGGAAAATCCGCCAATTAACAGACGTCGATACCGCGAGACTGGTCTATTTTAGTTACTTTCATAGCGTCATGTCTTACGGTATTTTGTAATGGGGCGGGCTGTAGATCAGAGCTATCTTTATTCTGCAAAGGAGGGCTGTCAGAGCCATCTATAACCTCCGCAGTCGCGAATCTCTAAGGGAACTGTTTAAAAAAATTAACATCATGACGGTACCTTGTCAATATATATATGAAAATATTATGTATGTTAGAAAAAATCTACATCTTTTTAGTAAGATAAGTGATCGGCATAATTTTAACACTAGAAATAGGAACAAATTAGATCAACCACGTTTCAGATTATCTAAGGTACACACTTCTTTTATGGGGTACTGTGTAAAATGTTATAATAAATTACCTCTCGATATTCTTCAACTAAATGAGAAGCAATTTAAAACATGCATTAAACGCACACTATGTAGACAAGCATATTATAGGTTGAATGATTATATCATAGATAAAAATGCTTGGCTAAATGCTGGTCCTGCTCCACAGCCACTTGGGCTTGGTTAATTTTTTTTTTTTTTTTTTTTGGAAGAAATGCGTCCCCTTTTTTTCTGACATTATGTTATTACTATAGACTTATTGACTATATATAGACTATAGATTGTGTTTACTAATCTTTTAATACAATCATTGCAAACTATAGTTTTGTATAAATTAGAAGCATCTTTTCAATTTTATAAATGTGAGTACCATGGAGCGGTTTTATGTTATGATGTAGGTATGTTGACTTGAAAGAGTATGGCAGTTGAGAGTATGTCATGCTCACTTAAATGTCTCTTTGATGGTGGCGCGTGTGTTGGATCATTCGGTTCCCTACAAAATGGTTGAACTGGATGGTGCTGATCCACGCGTCATGTTCGTGAACGGGCGCCGTCAGTGGAGACTGGTAATCTCTTAGCTGCCAGGGCTTATTTTTAATCTTATATTTTAAATTGTTTTAATTATCTATTTTTTACATTGTTCTCACATATAGAAGCAACAAGAACAATAACAATGTACCTACCCAGGATTTTGTAACAATTTTGATTTAAAAGAGTGTCCATGGAGTTTCTTGCCCATTCTTCTCCATAGAGATCTACGTTTTGGAATGGCCGACTAACTTCAATTTTCTGACTAACTGACCGACTCTTTGACAATTCAAAAGTGCCTGTAATTGGTTTAATTGAAATAAATGCTTTGAGTTTGAGTTTGAAATAATTTACCGATTATTGCCGGTATGTGAAACCAAACGTAAAACAACGCCATTTTGTGTTGTCACTGTCAAGTGTCACTTCACATGGTCACAGAACACTAATACTTCTGTACATGGTCGTCGTCCTGATAGTCAACGTATGTCCCTAGCAGTTGAGAGCGTTTACGTATAAAATGAGAACTTAGGATGCAAGAGCGAGTAAAGTGAGTTTGGGACTTGGGGCACCCCGACTCAGACAGGTTAGGTTAGAAGGGGATGGCGGGGTCTGAAAGACCCCGCCATCCCCTTATTATTTTTTAATTATTTATTTTTAAACCACTTAGAAGTAGGAGCCCCGCAAAGCGGGGCTCCGTCGACCACGCCTTACTTCGAGAAATATATTATTGACCTTGATGCCCTTGACCTCAGAGTTTGTCAAAAGGTAATATTCCAAGATTTGACTATATTTTGGTTTAACTTTGACTTTTGGGGTGTTGACCTTGACCTTGAAAGGGTCATTGATCTTATTATTGTTTGGAAACGAATTTAGACCAGTTACGTGGTTTTTTTTTAGTTATAGGTAGTGCAGAAAATTTGAAAGTTAGGTTAGAATATTAAAAAAATCATATCTTAAAAAGGGGGGGCTGCGCAATTTTTCCTTCATAGGGGGGGGTTCTACACCCCCTCCCCCTCCCCCGCCCCTCCCCCCTTAAATCGATGGCAGGTAAAGTAAAGTTGTACCAATAGATTAGCTGTATAATTATATATTATACAATGGGGGACTAAGTACAGATCCATGAGATAACCCTCTCCAGACTGTAACCAAAACAAAACCAAATGTAGTGAATTATATGCAACGGAGTCTCCTCCTCTCTCTCTCTCTTCAAGTCGGGGTGCCCCAAGTCCTGACCTCCCTTCAGTCGCTCTTGCATCCTAAGTGTTTATTGTGTAAATTGTAATGAACAGTGTAATAGGTTTATTGTACTGTGTAATAGGTTAACATAAAAAAAGAACACAAAAATATTAAAATTGAAATTTAATTATTATCCTATTTAGTTGAATTTTCTGAAACTAGGATTTTTTTTTATTCTCAAAAACTAGATGTTTGTGCAGTGTGAAATTTCGCGAGTGTTTTTTATGAAGACATTTAGAGCTATAAAATTGTGATGTTTCGCACGCGCGGGTAACCAACTGCAGTGGAGCCTTGAATGCAATATTTCTAATGAATAAAAGATTAGAGAAACTTACTGTTTTACTTTTGGTTGCTTTTGTTTATTTTTTGTGTTTTCAAATTCCATTTGTGGCGAGCGACTTAGAGCACGCTCATTTATCTCTTTATCTAAATATAAGAGTACAGTTACACCTCGTAAGCTGTCTATGAAACCTTTGATAAGCGAGACAGAAAAATTCTGAAATAATAAATTTTAAGAACAATGAACAATCGACAACAACTTAATTTACACTCAGACTAAATAGTACTCACTGTAACGCTCTCCATTTTGAGTTGGAATTATTTTTTTTCACAGTTTCATTATTCAATCATAAATAAATTAACTATTCACATTATTTTGTTCAATTTTGTTTGACGTAACGTAAATTTACGTAAAATAAAGTGACACAATGACAATTTCACATCAACAAATGAACAAATGGTATGCACAGAGCATGTAACTTTAATGGTATGGTAGCTTAGCTTAGCTTATGACTTTGGTTTGGGGCGACGATGCGATGTTATGAAATTCTACCAAAATAGTAACATAAAAGAGGCAGATTATGCATAATTATTATAGATCGGAATAGGTAGAGCTGTTTGTACTTGCCATAGGTTAGAATAATATGGATATTCCCCGATTCCCGGGATTTGGTTTTTAAGTACTAAAATCATAAAAAAAAACTATTCTCGCCTTCGGGACTAATGAAAGATTACACTTCCTTTCTGACGGGTAAATAGGTATAAGAAGGACGGGATTAAGGATAGTATAATAAATAGATAAACTTGATTCATTAAGCCACATATATATTTTACGTAACAATTTCTTATTTAAGAATCAACAATCATTTAAACATTTTTATTCTGAAGTTGTACAAAAACATATTTCCATACAAATTATTTGTTCCTCAGAAAATCAAAACATTATCAAATAGAACAATTTGTATTTACAATAAAATCTTAATTAAAATAATCAATACGCTTCAACAATAATTCACATATTTAAACCAAAAATGTCATTGGTCTGGTTCGTCTTCAGCTTCACTAGAAGACTGAGTATGACCAGAGTTAAAATAAATTACTATTATTTTTCTAAATTATCTCATTTTAATCTATTTCTTATTACATCTAACACCCATTTATATGTGGAAAACGAGCGTTCGACATCTGTTGATGTTAGTGAAGCGAATTTATAAGACAAAATTTCGTCATTCATATAATTTTTCGATAATTTTCCTTCATATTCTCTGAGGATGTCAATTTCAAGATTCCTATCCATAACTTTTCAATTTTGTTTTTATTCTATCAGAATTACATTCATTTAAAGCAGCTCTGACTTGATCAAAAGCCAAAAACGAGTCAGTTAATGCTAAATTTTGTTTCTGCAACTCTTATAATGAAAACAAAATAATCGTATAATGATTTTCTATATATATTAATTGATTCCGTAGATTTTCCTTTTCCAGAATATTTTTCACATTACGTATTGCCATTGAATCAGAGCTGTTTAATCTAGAAATTACATTTATTATTTCTTCATAATATTTTGCATAACACGATGCAGCTTCGAGCCAAGTGCCCCATCTAGTTAGCACTGGTTGTGGGGGAGGAGGTAAGTTAGGATACGAATCTTTCAATACTTTTATTCTGCGAGGGGCTTTTAAAAATATTTTTTCACATTGGATATTAGCATATCTACATCATGGTACTCTAACCGTATCTTTTCTGATACGCGATGAAGAGCGTGTGCCAAACAGGTGACATGTTATAATTGAGGTAAAAAAAAAATAATTTTCGGCCCGCAGACAACATGTATGCAACACTATCAGTACATAATATTAACCCATTATCAACTTTTCTTTCAAAGTTATCTTGCCAAATATTTTCCAAACATTATTACAAAATTTGAAATAGTTTGGCCATTAACCACCTGGAGCATTTTACAGGCAATTAAATAAGGTCGACCAGAAAAGTGTTCATTTAATGGCTTTACTAAGAAATGCACAATATAACGACCTAAAAAGTCAGTTGTCTCATCAAACGATATCCAAAGTTTCTCATCTTTAACGTTTTCATAGATGGAGGCAATTTTATTTTTATAAAATTTGTCCAAATACACCTTTCGTAATAGCGACTCGTCAGGCACTTTTTTGTTATTGCAATTACAACAACAAACACCACACATGTATTTTTGAAAAAAATCTTTGAAGACATTATTTTTTATTTGCGACCAGGGGATGTTACAAAGAATTAAAAACTAAATAAGGTCAAAATAAAATTCTTCTTGAGGCTGTTTGTATGTTCCTCGATGTTGAGCACCTTCTTTATGTCGATTAACATTAGATTTTTTTATCAGCTCAGGATAGTCACGTATCCACTTCTGAACTATTTCAGGCTTGACAGAACTTGACGCCATGGTGAAGTACTTCACCTGAATCAAAATGTCGTTAAATTAGAAATGCTGAGTAGAGTCACATCGACACTTAGTGTTCGAAAAACAAAACTAGTAAAATATATATATTCCCAGTGCAAGTTTGAAAATGCAAAGTCAATCAAAAGTTTTTAATTTACGCTAAGAGAGGGTACGGTTAATCGCAAACAAGTAGTACTCTCAGTACAGTTCAATGATAGTTCATATGTGCACGAACTGCAAACTTGTTAGTCTATGACTCCTGCACTTTACCGTATAGCTAATTAATACATTCTATTAATAAGTTTCTAAGTCAATTTTGAGACGTGCGTGACATACTTTAAAGTCAAGAAAATACTGGATTAGAATACATTAGTATTAATACAGTTTATCTAACAAGAAAAGGTTTTGCGTTTTGTGCGAAAAACACTGTACTTTACTTTTTGTATTTAAAATGTTTTTTATTGGTTTGACTTAGGACAAGCTTTTCACTAAACCCAAACAATTAATTTTTCTAATATGTCAAGCTAGAATAATAAGATTAATACATTAGTTTTATTCAATATTTTACTTAAAAAATAGAACTTACCAAATCAGTATCCAATAAAATAACTCCAAACGTCCAATCCAATAAGGTCAAATCAGAGTCCGTAAATGCTAGCCAAAGTCGTAGTAGCAAGAAGGTTCCAGAATCCAGTAAATAAGCCAGGGTCAGAAGATATTCACCACACAACATAACACAACAGGAAGCAAACAAGCGCACTCTAAGAACCGAAGTAATCGAGTGAGACAACAAGTTACTGTTGGTAAAGAATTGAATTCTAATGGCACAGAAAGAGACAAAAACAGGTGCGTCACTCTAGCGGCAGAAACACCCCGCTATTGTTTTCTTTTGTTTCCATAATGCGGCGACATTACGCGTCTCAACAAAGCGGCAACGTCGCGCGCTTGGCAAAAAATTTTATAGCGTGCTGTTGACGTAAAATTTACAACGTCGCTCATGCGCTTATTGACTTACATAAACCATTTTTATACATATTGACAAAAAGAATGAAATTCAATAAAATCCCGTAGTATCAGTCGGAATCCCGTGGAATATCCATATTAACATCACAAGTGATTTCTTTGTGACGTTTGTTTGTTCTAAGTCCGGATAATATCGTGTTTTGTGTATATTCTAGGATTTGTACCTTCAGTTTATTTTTTATTGTGCTATAAATACAACAATTATTATTTTGTTTCGTGTTCTGACACTTGATATTCAATTCAATTAAATAATGTCACAATTTTGTTACTGTCAGTGTCAGTCAACACTTATGTCAATTCGCATCGGTGAATTCCGTTTTAAGTATAAGGCTTAATTTGTTTTTTTTTTTCTTGTTGTGTTTTTCGGCTCAAAGTTTTGCTTTCTGTATTGTTTTTTTATTTTTTTAAAGTTTTTATTATCTTGCGTTGTTCGTATGTTTTTTTTCTCGTTGTTATCCGGACTGCAATATTTATGTCACTGGGTTTATGATTCTTTTAATGCCAAAACCGGCAGGTGGATTAGATATTTTTTTATATTTTTTTTTTTTTAGTTTTTGTATGTTAGGATTTTTAAAATTTATATTTATTTAATATAATCTTATTAAATTATATCTATATTAGGTAAATATTTTATGTCTATCGATGAAAGCAGTGATAATAATAGTTTTTTCTCTATAACAAGCAACGACGACAGTTTTGTGAGTATTCCTTCTCTTGCAGACAGTCTTGCAGCGCAGTTTTCTGATGTACCTAAAAATTTTAACGTTGTACATATTAACGCCCAGAGCATTCCGGCTCATTTCCACGATATGCTGGCAAGCTTTGACTGTAAGAACATAGATGCTATTCTTATTTCTGAGTCATGGCTAAAACCTTGTCTCCTAGACAAGGTTCAGAAAACTGCGCTGCAAGACTGTCTGCAAGAGAAGGAATACTCACAAAACTGTCGTCGTTGCTTGTTATAGAGAAAAAACTATTAATATCACTGCTTTCATCGATAGACATAAAATATTTACCTAATATAGATATAATTTAATAAGATTATATTAAATAAATATATAGTTGAAGGGTCAACTAGTTACTCTCTTCCCGGCTTTCAGCTTATAAGAAACGACCGGTCGGCTGGTGTTGGTGGTGGTGTTGCCATATATCTCCGTGCACATATTCCTTTCTCTATTGTCAATGTGTCAGCGCAGCCACCGCCATCAAATGCTGGTGAACATCTGTTTCTTGAAGACGAATTACACCATTCGAAATTACTTCTTGGCGTCTATTACTGTCCCTCTTTACGCGTCAATTTCTTTTCATCTTTTGAAAATCTCTTAGAAATGCTGATTCCTTCTTACAGTCATAATATAGCGTGACTGGTAATTAGTGACCGATACTTAAACACATGATTGTACTCATGATAACAAACAACTTTTACTATGGGACCAAACCTGAAACCGTGAAAAAAAATCTGCTGCTCCCTACATTTATGCTCGCATAATTCGTCAAAATGTAGGGACCAGCTGATTTTTTTTTCACGATTTCAGGTTTGGTCCCATAGGAAAAGTTGTTTGTTATCATGAGTACAATCATGTGTTTAAGTATCGGTCACTAATTACCAGTCACCCTATATAATCATGGGTGACTTTAATACTTGCCTTCTAAAAAAAGACCATCGCTCTTCTACTCTGACTAATATTTCGATTTCCAGTAATCTTTCCATTCTTCCGCTGAGTGCCACTCACCGTTTTCCTAACGCTACTCCTTCACTTCTTGACTTGATTTTTGTCTCCTCTCTTGATCGCGTCGCTAAGCATGGCCAATGCTCAGCTGATGCCTTTTCCTATCATGACTTGATTTTTCTGTCATATAAAATTCGCCCACCTAGGGCTAAAGCCAAAATCCTCATGCAACGCAACTTTGGTGGTATGAACGTTGACAGTCTTTGCAAGGATGCGTACAATATAGATTGGTCTGCTTTATTTGCCTCTACATCAGTCGATGAACAAGTTAAAATTTTTGAAGCTAAGTTTGTTGAGCTTTATGATCTTCACGCACCAGTTCGAGCAGTTAAGGTTAGACATTTGCCGGCGCCGTGGCTAACAGATGAAATTAAAGCAGTAATGCATAAAAAAGTGACGGCAAAGTCTAAATTTAAGCGAAGACCTAATGCCGCTAATAGGGAAAGATATGTCTCAATCCGTAAACACTGCAATATGGTATGGTATGGTATGGTATAAGGTGTGTAGGAATGCTAATAGCCATCACATTCATACTTCTGTCCAAAATGGGGACGTATCCAAAGTTTGGAAGTTTCTTAGGTCATTGGGGGTCGGTAAAACCCGACAAGAATCAATCCCAAAAGATATTGACATCGATGCAATGAATAGTCATTTTACTGCTTCGTCCGATTTTGATAGGACAATTAAATTGAATACATTGAATTATCTTTCTTCTCTTCCGACTCCCAGTTATTCTCCATTTGTTTTTGGTCAATTCTCCGCATGTGATGTTAAGAAGAGCATACTATCGATTACTTCCAATGCAGTAGGAAGTGACTGTATCAGCCGTAATATGTTGGTCCCTGTGCTGGATGTAATCCTGCCCGTTATTTGTCACATCCTTAATTTTTTTGCATCGAGTGGTGTCTTTCCATGTTCATGGAAAGATGCTCAAATAATTCCATTACCTAAAAAATCCAATCCGGCATCCTTTTCTGAATATCGCCCAATATCCGTCTTACCATTCCTATCCAAAGTCCTTGAGCGGTCTACAATCAAATAAGCACTTTCCTCTCCAAAAATAATCTCCTCAACCCCTTCCAGTCTGGCTTCCGTCCTGGTCATAGTACCACCACAGCGCTTCTGAATATTACGGACGATATAAGGACAGCCATGGAAAACGGTAATTTAACGGTCTTAGCTTTGCTAGATTTTAGTAATGCTTTTAATACTGTTGATTTCGATGTTTTGCTTGGCATTCTATGCTCTCTTAATATATCTCCAACGGTAATCGACTGGTTTCGAAGTTACCAATTCACCTCCGCCGGAATGCTCATATTCTTTCCCTTTTGTATAATGTGCTCTTTTCCCCTTTCACCCCTCTCTCTATCTCAAGAAATGCTTCCAGTTTCTTTGCGACTCCCACACGAAATCTTTAAGGTCATCAGATAACTTGAAGCTTAAAATGCCTATGCATTCCACATCTTTCCTTGACAAATCCTTTACTGTCCAGGCCGCTCGTTTGTAGAATGCATTACAAGTTCCAATAAAGCGCGCGCAATCGCTGCCTGTGTTTAAACGACTCGTGAAGGAACATTACTTGTCGTTGTGATTTTGTTCTCGTTGCTGGCTGACAGTCGTCTTTTGTTTTCGTTGCTTACATATTTAGTAGTATGTATCTATGTATATATTATACGGCATATTTATCTACTATATAGCATATGTATGTATCTGTGTATCTATTATGGTATACTGTACTTATTTTTATTTTATGACGACACCTAATTACTTCCAAACATTATGGAGTTTGTTTCATCGTGATAAATCGTTTAGTTTAAAAGTTACACAGTTTTGTATACACTGGGGTCACAAAAGCAAACAATTTTTTTTAAAAATCCATAAAAAATATTAATAAATATTTAGATTTTTTTTTAAATTTTTTCCGTCGATAAAATTAAGCATAGATTCCCTCATTTCGATATGTGCAGATTATAAAGACTCACACTGTATACTTTTTATTTGCACCTCAACCCCATTTAATGTCCATAAAATCACTGTCCATTCAAAGGTTGACTGGAAGAGATCGCAGTATGTGATAAGGCCGCCAATTGTATATTTTGTAGTTTAAGATGTATCTTTATGTATTGTGTAATCTGGTGTATAATAAAGTAAATATAAATAAATAAATAACATCAATGTTTGCGGTCAATGAACCTAAATAGCTCTACCTATTCCGATCAGTGATAATTATGTAAACTTAAGCGCTGAATTTTCCGCTGAAGTGTCAAACACTTGAGACGTCATCATTTGTCAAGTCACAGGCAGGCGGAATTCCCGCGGCGCGACATGTTTATGATCTTGCTTACAAAAAATGGTCCACTGATGTTTCAATTGGCTCTTGGCTTTTATTGTAAACTGTTTTGGGTTCTTGAATAAACATACCATACTATAAAATCTAAACTATACTCGTATTACGAGAGATGTATTTATAAACAAAATATGATTACAACAGAGTATGGCCAAAAGTGTGGTTTGTTTACGTAACATTATTTGCTCAAACAAAATGGTATCTATGATGTTATTTCGTGCAAATATTATCTAAAACGATGTAATAACTACTTATAAATGAATATTTATCCACTTACGTCGATTAGACACGAAAACACTTTATTTTCAATAAAAAAAACACACGGAGATATCAGTCGCTCCAAATGTCATTGTCAAAACGTCACTTTTAACTTTTTTTTTTTCAAGTTTCCGAACCAAATTTATCTATTTTTTAATTAATTATTTTTTATTTTTATTTATTTATAAATGTTTAGAATCATTTACTTGACGAGAATATCTACCGGACCACAGACTAAAATTGCCTGCACAGGATATTAGCCTTGAATCATAATTAAAAATGGAGATTTACAGCGCGGGAACGGGTGGCACACTTAAATGCCAGCGCCGCTTGAAGGTTGGCGGCGATAGGCATACATGAGTGCCAGAAAGTTTTCGACGTATTTGAATTTCAACTTTTAGTAGAAATTTGTAAAGTAAGGCAACATATAGACCTGTATTCGATGGTTCGACCTGCCTGCCTGCGGACTCAGGTAGATATAGTTATTGTCCAAAATATCAAACCATTTGGGACAAATAAAATTCCTATTTTTGAAAAAATGCAGGACCTCAACACTAGTATTAGATGCTTTTCGAAAATGATTAAAATGAGACGTTGTAACATATCTTTGCTAGCCCCTACGATTTAAATTTTCATTTTCAAAAAATTTAGAAAATTCATAAAATATCCAATGGAGAAGGTCGGGCAAAGCTAATTGTAGATGGCGTGCTCATAGCTAGGTCCCCACGACCTACAGTAAGTTTGACATTTCGTTCATTCATGAGTTTACTTTTATGTCGCTATTTCGTTATTTTCGGTGATTTCAATATTTTAAATCAAGTAAATGATATGGAAAGTGTCAGAATTTAAAACCATAAATATATCATCAAAGTCACTTTCTTCAAATTATTTCTACTCTGTTTAATTTATAAAACATCTCTAGGAATAGCTTTAAGCCACCGTCTTTTAATTTTAGGATCTCTCGGGAAATGGTGGACTCCAATTTCGGAGTATTTAGTAACACAACAACGCATCATTTTCGCAAAAATAAAATAAAACCACCTCACGCCTTGTATTATTGGCTTGTGTTGGGAACTAGCTACGACAGCGCCATTTTGATAGTTGCCTTCACCATTAAAAAATCCATTAAAAATAAATGTTGGTGGATTGACGATTTTGACATGAAACCGAACAGCTTTCTTTCTAACAGCTGTCAATGTCATAATGTCATCTTTTCTTTATCATTTGCTATCTTTCTCTGTTTCGCTCACCATAAGTTTGATTCTCTATCTCGCTCAGTGTGTTTATTCTGGAGAAAGTATCGTAATTACATGTGTCGTCTACTTTACACAACACGTATTGATCATCAAGAATTTGTTTTGTTATCGTTTCGCTTTTGTTTTTGCTAAAAACAGTTTGGTTTTTTTGTTAGTCCTAGTCTGTAGGCTTATGAAGTGTTCAAGATGGATAGCACGTATATTCACAATAATTTGAGGTAAGTTAAACTTACGAAACAAGTGCTTATGTCGCAACTTTGTTCTCTGCAACGTATCTAAATACCTATTACGTACGTATCCGACCCATTATGCATCGTGTTTATCGTGTAATGTACCAAATCTACGTTCTTTAACATACTTATTTTCATGTGAGGTTGATTAAAAAGTAATAGGTGGGTACCCAACTTCAGGAGAAAGTTAAAATGTTTTCTTGTTTTCTTACTCCTTTCATTATGAAATGATGTAGAAAGTTGTTAACCAATAGCTATCGAAAGGACAAAGCATATTATAGTGCTTCAAAGTCTTCGTATGTCATCAGTTGAACAATATTACTAAAACAGGATATATACCAATTGACTAATTCTGATGTAAGCAATACTTGAATATGCAGAAACCTAACTGTAGTAAAGACCATTAAAAATAGTGAATCTCTTACAAATCATTGAGTCTAACTATAAATAGGGTTGCCATATCGAGCCTTTTCAGGAAAAACATTGTAAGCGCTAAAAATTACAAAACTATTTTTTCTTCGTAACCTCTTGATTACACAGTTTTACATCTTGTCGCAATTACTCTTAAATTTTATTTTAAATTTACACGACTGTATTATTGTAAGAAATTATCATTGTAAATGAAAAACATAGTTAATTATAAAAGAAAAACCCTTTCGGCTCCACTGTACTTTATAACCCACTCGTCAGAAGCGTCATAATTTTATAGCGTGTAGATGTCTTCATGTAGAACACTTTTGCAGAGACAGAAAATGCATAGTTTTCGAGAAAAGAAATAGTAAAGTTTCAAAAACTATAATTATGAATTAATATTGAAATTTTTTGACATTTTACCACAGACATTGAATGAATTTCACTCCTTGGTTGTTCCATGTTACGTTCAGACAAAGTGACAACTCAACTTAGTAAAAGGCAATGAAAACTTAGGATGCAGGAGCGAGCGAAGCAAGCTCGGGACTTGGGGCACCCCGACTCGGACAGGTTAGGTTAGGTTAGGTTGGATCTTCGTGGTTATTCTTTTTTAACCATCCAGAAATAGGAGCCCCGCGAAGCGGGGCTCCGTCGATCACGCCTTAATTCGAGACGTGTCATTGACATTGAAAATGCTCTTGACCTCAAAACTTGTCACAAGGTAATATTTTGCTTTTGGGTTGTTGACCTTGTCCTTTGAAATGTCATCAACCATATTATTGTAATGCTACGTGAAGTCTTTTTTTTTTTCTCGACATGTATTTGCTGGTTTTGGGGATTTCAAAAATACCCTAAGAAGGGTATATTCTACCAAAAAAAAAAATAGCTACTATAAAAAATCGGTGGGTTATAAAGTACAGTGCTTCCACCTTTTCCTGTAAAAAGTGCAAATTGTCGCTTACAATGTTCTTCCTGAAAAGGCTTGATATGTCTGGAATAAGTCTATGTCGGCACGCGGGGCGAATTCTAAGCCGTCCGGAATTTCTACACTTTATTTAAAAATCAAATAATTTATATTCATAGATAGATAGAATACTCTTTATTGTACACCATAAAAAGCCAATGTTTTCAATATTTCCAATATTTTTTTTTTATATTCATCCAATATTTTTATTAAAAATCGACATTACATAATGTCCTTTATTATTAATTATGATCACTTTACTTATATTTATTGATCCCAGAGATATGTTTAAGGGTTGTACATTGTTTTATAGCTAACAGTTTTATAGAATTTTGTTTCACATAATTTTTTTTTCGTATTATCATTTCATAGAATATAATCAATATGCAGAATACTTACTTTAAAGAAATTTAAATCATTGATTTTTGTTTCACATAAAGTTTAATGTATTCATATCATAGAATAACAAATCAAATATTCTTTATCCTTATATTGTTTATTTAATATAAAACTTCTTACCAAGAGTAGCATTTTATTGAGTGACAGTTTCTAAATGTTTCAGCTCATACCTTTGATAAAATGCATACCCTCCTATAAAATTACAACACCGCGTTCACAAAATTAATGCAGGTAAATTCTTGTCAAGCAGAAAAACAATCTTGTTATTCTCACTAATAGTTACTTCATATGCATATAATAAACAAGCATACACCATGCATGCAGTAAGTAAGCATGCAGCATGCAAGCGAGCATGCAAGATGCAGCATGCAAGCAAGCATGCCGCATGCAAGCAAGCATGCAGCATGCAAGCGGACAACAACATGCAACAGGCATGGTTTCTATCACGGCTCCGGCGCTGCGGGGTTCCGGCGGTCCCACGCGAGCTTATCGTCGCAGATGGTTTTAACGCTCGCCGCCGCGGTTGCCGGCCAGCCTCAAAGCTGAAGCAGCTGCTAATTTTTAATATCACTTAACGTATTTACGTTTTGGGCCAACCTAATGGTTGATTCACTGTACAGTATGCTCCCTATCCTCGGCCATCTAATTATTTAAAAAAAAAAATATCAAAGTGATTTTGCACCAACTTTATAATAATAGTTACACCCATAATTTGCCGTCCGGTAAGGAACAAGCCCGAGTCGACGGCGCGTCGTGTTCCACGCGCGCCTCAAAGAGATGTCAGCACTATTGACGGGGTCCGCTAGGGCCGATGCCAGCTAGGGTTGCGGGATGTTCGAAAGAGTTACCGTGGCCCCGGCACAGGCAACAGAAGGAACACTGGTGGGTTTTAGTCAGTAAAAGTCTGACACGCCCTCCCGCTCCGCCCAGAGCGGGAGAAGTCATTTGATGATTTCCCATCCACAAAAAAAAAAAAAAAAATACCCATAATTTTGGAGAGCCAAAATCTCTTTACCCAACTTCACAGTAAGTAAGCCAGCCTATTTCGACACTATGCAGGTAGACAAACAGTGGTATCAATGACCACTGCACACTCTTTCATCATAACATACAAGTAGATAAATTACGAACATTCGCCCCTAAGTATGGATGTCGCAGACGGATTGTAAAATCCGCTGTTTTACAAAATGGCTAGTTGTTTTACAAAACAGCGCCGTTATATAAAACAACTGAACGAGCGGTTTTACATAATTACTGAACACCAGTGTTTAAACGTTTTGCGTTTATCAATGCAGCGGGTCAACGGTTAGACGTTATGTAAAACAGCGTGAAATGAAACGTCAGATTGTAGATTTTAGAGTTTGGCCAATGAAAGCTGACCACGAATTATTTTCAAAAGTTTTAGTATGGCAATATTTTAGGACTGTCAAAATTGTCAGTTTCCAATTTGGATAATTTTGATATTTCGGCTTTATGAAACAAAATAAACGAATTTTATGGAGTGAAAAAACAAGTCCCAACACTGCGAAGCCTGCACAATGAGCTGAAGGAAGCATTGAAGGAAGGATTAGGAGGAAGAATTGAATTTACGGGATGCCGTGAAACCCTTCGAAACATTTTACGCAAGAACGGGTTTGAGTTTCAAAACAATAAAAATGAACGGGCTTTACTTACAGAAAAATATGATATTGCGGCATGAGGACACAGATTCTTGAGGACAATAAATCAGAAGAGGCTAGAAGGTAAACAGATTGTTTACCTTGATGAGACATATGTACATGAGAACTACAAAGTTAAAAAATCGTGGCAAGGACCTTCAACAAGTGGTGTCACTACTAATATATCGTCAGGAAAAAGACATATTATTGTGCATGTAGGATCGGAGGAAGGGTTTGTGCCAGGTGCATTATTGGTATTCAGCACCAAATTCAAATCAGCTGACTACCATGATGATATGAATGCTACCAACTTTATGAAATGGTTTGAGGAAATGTTGATACCAAATCTCACTAAACCTAGTGTACTTGTGATGGACAATGCAAGTTACCATGTGAAACAGTAAACAAACCCCCTACTATGTCTGATTCTAGAGCTGAACTCCGAATATGGCTTCAAGAGAATAATATTCATTTTGAAGAATATCATACCAAAGCTGAATTAATATGTTTGGTAAAAGATAATAAACCTGCAGTTGTTTACGAAGCAGACGTGCTTCTAAAAAAACACAATCATACTCACAATCAAGAAATTTTGTTGCTGCCACCGTATCATTGCGACCTCAATGTAATTGAGCTTCTTGTGTGGAGTCAGACGAAGAGAAAAGTAGCAAGCCAAAATATAGGAATACCCCCTTGTATTCCTATATTTTTGCTCTGAAAAGCAATATTTTATAAAAAAAAAATTTCTATCCACAACTGCTGATGACTGGAAGAAGTACACTGATCATGTACTAAATGTTGAACATCAGTACTAATTAAGGGACCGTATTGTTATGTTTCATAATACATGTTGGGGACAGTAGCAGTAGCAGCGAAGAAAGCAATGAAGCTGATTCAATATTATCAGGATTTTTTGGAGTCCGATTTCAACTATGACTCATATAACCCCTATGTTTTGTTTTGATTTTATTGTGTCATCCTCATCACATCCGTGGTCTCTATTCTATTAAATAAATGAATAGTAAGAACTTTTGGTTTAATTCAACCTTTTCTGAATAAGGCTGTGCCAGGAAAGTTGAGCTGTGAACTTCAATGTGCAGAAGTTAAAAAATGCCAAGCTAGTTTCGTTTAGAGCTTAACTTTGGTACTGATAATGATCATCCTCACGGCGAAATATTGTAACGCTAACTTGCTTATCCACCATTGCGCGAATACATAATGGTGGTTTAACAGTTCCAAGTAAATATCAAGGCTAATAAGGTTATTATGGTCTAAGTATATAAATAATTATGAAATACTGATCTAAATATCGCATAATATGTCTTGAATTATAAATAGTATCAACTCTGTTTAAGCAGTGTATAGCCAGGGTTGACAGCTTGATGTTTTAAAATTCCCACCTTTTTTCTTGGACAGCTTTCGTTGGTCAGATTCTAGTAAGTACTAATGACACTAGTGGATCGGGGTGTCATGACAACAAAATGGCGTCCGAAACAAAAATAAGTAAAACGAGTAATATGAGTGAAAATGATCTTAACTCGAATGAAAACAGTGATTGGACAATTTTAATATAAAGTTTTCAGAGTTTTATGAAAGTCACGTCCTAAAAATACTAAATAGCCAAGTAACTGCTACCAACTTGGTAGTAGCGCTCGCCGGCCGCTGCCCCTTGGCACCGCTCGCTTCGCTCGTTCGGCTCCGCTCGCTTCGCTCGCTCGGCTCGTGCGTGGTTGGTCATAGTTCTAACCTAACCTAAACCAATTGGTCAGAGTGCCCTACCTTAGTTATTGCGACCGATTCGGCATTAGAAGCCACACCAAACGCTTATTGTGACTACAAATAGACATTCTGCAATACGTCTAAACATGGGTAGCTGTATTGTAAAATATTACGCAATGACAATCTAGCTGAACTTCAATCAGCCGTAATGCTACGGCTACACTGTCGCGATAACGCGAACTACACTTCGCGCGCTCTCTGTTGTACAGCGAGACATCGAGCGGTGTGCGAAAGAGAGCGCGCGAACTACAAAAACACATAAACCTAAATACAAAAAGACGCTTTTTTCTATTATTAGTAATAGAAAAAAGCGTCTTTATGTATTTCGGCTAGACGTTATGTATTACGCCGTATTATACAATTCGGCTGCGACATGGACATTACGAGTCAAAGTTCAAAACTGGTATAGCTAATCAGTCGACGTCACGGTTGCGAACGTCCCTGACTCGAGCCACTCAGTTGAACACTCGACAGCCAGCAGTGCGCGCGCGGTCTCAGCGCGAAACGCGCGTCTTTACAATCGCATTTACACATACTTCTTTGTGACGTACGAATGACCAACTGAGTTTCTTAGTTAAATAAAATCCATTGTGTTTTGTTCAAAATGAAAGTGGACAAAGAATCGTGCCTTCCGGGGCCAGTGGACACTAAGCCCATTATCTCCGACAGGAAAGGGAGCCTGAAGGTGACCATCACCCCAGCACAGCATAAGACCCTCACACACCTGCCGAAGAGACCGCCAGTGGACTTGGCGTTCACTGATCTCACCTACAAAGTGCAGGAGGGAAGAAAAAGCAGTAAGTACCCTTGCATTATTCACTTCTGTTTCAATATCAGTTCGAAACAATGGCAAAGTATGATAGTTTGCCGCTTTTGATTCCGTTTACATAAAAGGGTATTTAATTATTTAAATAATAAAGATAATCGGTGTTTCTAACGATGTCTCTAAATCATTAATTATTTCCGTTTTAATGAGACGCCCCATATACCTATGACCTCAATGATTATATTTCCTCAAACTCCAAGATTACGTTCGATTCGACGTTTGTATATTTATTAACATGAGAATTAAATCCAAATAAATAATCATCTATTAATTAGTAACTTGTAGTTACAGTTTTTGCCATATTTTTTTCAACATCAAAAAAAGGGGGGGGGGGGGGCAGGGGGGTTTCTCATTTAAGGTGAATTGCTCGTCAAGTTTCGAATTAAAACTAGTTATACCAAACAAAATAAAAAATGTTACAGAGATAATAAAATAACAAAGAGTGATAACGAACTTGACCAAGTTTCTGCACATAATAAACAAATATACATAGCGGAAGAGATACAATACTTTGAACTCGAGGGAGTTAAATCAGGATAACCTATCACGCAACTACATCATCCGTCACGGAAAGAAAAAACTGAAGGCTGTTCTAGGAACAATCAATACAATCCTGTAAATGGAAGAGGGAAGGAAGACCTAACATAAAGTTATGACGACAAAGGCACATCCTCAATCAGTTGTTACTATCCTGGCGAAAAAAACCATGAGTTTTTCATACAGCAATATCAATCCCAAACACCGTTTCGGAGCCATTCTGAATTCTCTATTTCCTCATTATCATGAGAATTGGGGTGACCCAAGTTGACCCAACACATATCGAGTGCACTTAACCTTCTGCAACTGAGGTGGGTTTTTCATCAACATTCGACTGAGGTGTAGTCTGTCAGGCGTCACTGTATACAGCATGATTTGTTCACAACTTTTATAAATAATAGAGCTCTGGTTTTATTTTACGATTAATGGGTTTATGTATAATGAAATAAAAATGAATTAGTGTTCTCAAAAAAAAAAAGGTACTGAGCGAGACAGAGCTACATCGCGCGAGGTTACAAACTGGCAACGCTTTTTGTGATTGGTGGTGTCCGATAGACTACCACCTCAGTCGCAGAAGGTTAAGTAAGGTCCGAATCGAAAGTCAGTTAAAAATAAACATCATAGAGAGCTTATTCTCACAACTTGACCCCATCTCAGTTTTGGACTACCAAGTTACCCTGATCTTTTTAAAGATATCATCTTTTCATTGGCTGTAAATACACTTTCTATTAAACTAGCAGTTTGTGCCAGTGTCTCCCAATGAATTAGGAAGTTCTTGTATCCTTGTGTGTGATAACCAGAGGTCGGAATTAGGTAGAGTTATTTATGTACTTACACTGATTTCATACAGCGAAAGAATAAAGTGGATACTTCAAATCTTAGTGGTACTTTGAAAGAATCGGACCAGGAAAATGATTCTGATGAGCCGTTTGAATAGGCAAACCCTCACGAGTCTAGGCTAGAAGCAAAAGTATTTTCTTATTTATAAGAAAGGCGAGGTATAAGTATGAGAATTTGCTTAAGACAAAATAATAATTTGTATTGTGAATTAATGTAAATACTAATAAAAATTGTATGTTAATTATCTTTGTTTTATTTGTCTGTCCATCTTTGAGGTTTTTATTATTATTTATTTGTAATGTTGTTGTCCACACGGGATTGTTCGTTAGAAATCCCGGGAAGATCCATATTAATATCAACATTTCGATGCAAGTCCATAAATAACTCTACCTAATTCCGACCTCTGGTGATAACCTGTCTTTCTTGTTATGACTGTTAGTATAACATAGTATGTATTAGGATGTTGAAACTGTTTGTACTCTCCGTATCTTGTCTCTAAAGGTTCATTAGAAAGCCAGCGTCAGACAGCATCTGTCTGGCATTAATGCTGAAATGAACCTTTTTGGCGCAGCCGTGAAGCACACAATTTTTTCATTTTGTTACTTGTATTTTTGTGTTTCACGAACTGTGTCCAAATAAACGTTATTCTTTCTTTCTTATAAAAAGTCTGTTTTCACTATATTCGTATTATCGTTTTCAACTTCGCTGTCGCAATTATTTGTAGTTGTTCTAATTGCTTAGTAGAAGGTAAGATTAAAATCTTAGTTTAGCTTGTTTTTTTTTTTTTAACAATCAATAGACTCATCACAGTCAGTGGTACAACTTGAAGTGACATTAATGAAAATGCCAATGCTATTAACTGTTTTTATATCAACATAAGAATAAAAATCTCCAAGCCCGACTATAAGAAAGTGCTCTTATGCTTGCCATTTTGGAGTTAATTCGTTTGCGCAAACCTTTGATCACAATCTTTCGTTAGTAAATAAATAAATAAATAAAATTTTTTATATAAAAATTTACAAAATACGTAATAAATACAAAGTCCCAGATTATATAATAAACATCTTACATTTCATGTGCCTGAACTAGGAAATCCTGTGTTTCAGGCGAAAAGAGCTGACATTGTTTAAAATAAATCAATCATAAAAACAATAAAACTGTCTAGTAGGAGGTAACACTATAACAAACAATACTTTTAAAGAAACTACGATAAACTAAATACTAACTACCTTAATACTACTTATTTTAGTACGACTAACAATTTCTCTGTATCTTCGTACGACATCTGTTGAAGGGCATTCTTAATTTTTTTTTACAATTATTATAGCTCAGGGAATAGATGTCTGCGATTGAATTTAGTCTATTATAGAGGAGCGGACCCAGGAAGAAGTAAAATTTTGACGTAAAAGCATGCTTAGTTCTTATTTTTTGAGCGCAAACTATATCTTTTCGTCTTTTGTTAGTTAATTCAGTGCTGTATGGACGGGCGGCGTGTTGCTTTAGTACGATGTGCATTATGAATAACTGGCGAACTGTTAATACTTCACAGTGTTTATACAAGAGGTTAGTAGGAAAAAGATAAGGGTGAAAAGAAGACACCTTGAGAATCGCTCTCTGAGCTCTCTCAATGGTTAACAACAATGTTTTACCTGCACCACCCCAAGAGGTAATACAGTAAGTTAAAATCGATTGGCAAAGAGCAAAGTAAACTCGCTTTATTATTAATGGGTCTGCAATATAACGCAGCTTTTTAAAGAGAAATATTAACTTACGTATTCTATTATTTACAACTTCTATGTGTTGTTTGAACGATAGAGTTTCGTCTATTATAACACCCAGGTATCTAATGTTATTTAATTTTCTTATGTTAGTACACATACACCGATTTTCAGAGGGGATTGTGCAGTAATGGGCATGCAATGATGAACTAGTTTGATTTGGAGTTTGTTTCCGCATAGAAAACTTAATATAATTGGTTTTATCCGCATTTAGTGTTAGTGAATTCTGCTGAAGCCACTCAATAACATTATTAAAACCGTGTTGCGCAAGGTTGTAAACTTCTAATTCCGAATCAGCGGAAAAAAGGAGGGCAGTGTCATCAGCGTATGATACGACTATGCCCTGTTTTAACTGGAGATTACAGAGGTCGTTAATGTAAATTATGAACAACGTAGGACCCAAAATACTTCCTTGTGGAATTCCAAATGACGTGTTTTTCTTATCATCGCTGAGGACATTATCAATCTTTACGCATTGGCTACGGTTTTCTAGGTAGCTCTTGAACAGTTTCAGCTGAACACCTCTAACACCAATGGATTCCAGCTTGCTCAAAAGGATAGAAATAGAAACTGTGTCAAAAGCTTTAGCGAGGTCCAGGAAGATTCCCACTGTGTGGTTACCTTTATCTAGTTCTTGTGCTAAATAGTCAGTCAGTTCATGTACAGCATCGGATGTAGATAGTTTGGGTCTAAAACCAAATTGCCGCTCAGACAAAATCGATTTATCATCTAAATATTTGTATAACCTTGTGTTTATAATTTTTTCTAGTATCTTTGACATAGCAGGTAGTAAAGAAATTGGTCTGTAATTAGTCACCTGATCTTTATTGCCCGATTTATATACTGGGATGACAACAGCTTTTTTGAGACATTCAGGAAAATAACCAATGGATAAGCATGTACGAAAAATATAAGTCAGTGGTGGTACAAAAATGTCACTAAATTGCTTAATAATTTTATTCGGTATGTTATCCCATCCAACTGCACAGTCATCCTTCAAACTCATGATTATCCTTTCAACCTCCGCCTCGTCAGTATCTAACAGCGCAAAGGATGTTAGTGAAGTATTACACGCTACAGAAGTGTTTGATAGGTGCTCTGATCGACCCCGAACCTTTTCAGCTAGACACTTACCTACATTAACGAAGAAATTATTTGCCATGTTAGCAGAAACCAGCGGTGACGAATGTGCTTGTAATAAACCTGATAATGACTCATTTTGTTTAGACGAGTATGTCACATTTTTGACATGCTTCCAGATCTTTTTATTGCTAGTTCCAGCCTTTTCAAATGCCATTTTATCATAGTTATTTTTAACTTTTTTTAATAGATCATTGCAAAAATTCCGATACCTTTTATATGTAATTTGCAAAATTGAATTTCCTGGATTGCGTTTAGATTTCATGTGCAATTTATCCCTATGTCGCATACAGCGAATGAGACCTACCGTAATCCAAGGTTTAATATTGTAATTTTTGTTACTTAGCCGATATTTAACAGTGTTTTTCTGAATTGCTTGTTGTACGGATTCTATTACATATAACATACAAAACTGTGGGTCAGCAGAATTGAAAACTGGGTCAAAATCGATGTTCCGTAAGTCTTCTTCAAGTTTATAGATATTCAATTTAGAAATTGTGCGAGTGTCATGTTTTGATAATTTACAGTGTAAGGTTAGTAGGGCAGCATTATGATCAGTTATTGTGGAATTAATAACAAGTGCAAGTGAGTTAGTACTTCCCTCAAGAACATTGCCCTATCATTGCATATCCAGTCGTGCTTCTTTGTTTTTCTTGTTTCCTGCTACTATAATGGATATTGCTCCATCGAGGATTCCGCGCGACGGTTACCAAGAAACTATTAACATTTAGCATGGAAACGGAATCTTACAAAATACTAAACTTTTTTAACTGTTATTTCATCTAAAATTTAAATTATTCTGTAAATAAAAATGGACGATTGTAAAAATACTGCTTGCGTATCTTGTTAGCTTTTGAGGGACACTTCCAAAGTTCATGTTTTTTTTATAAACATAATAATATCCTAAACTACTAAAACTATTGAAAAACTAAAATATGGCGTCGAAAAATTCCTCCGCATCGCAGTCAACTGGTAATATACCCAAGAGACTGGCGGCATTGCCCCGTTGTATGGCAATGCTTAGCCTCTGGCTGAGGCAGCCCTTGGGTCACGGGAAGTGTCAACCAGCCATTTGGAGATTTCGTTGAACAAACCATGAGCACTCAGACCCCACGGCACGAGGGTTTCAACCCCAAACGGCTCGAAAATATAATTACCGATAAGGTTATTATTATACTTTCGCCGCTTGAGGTTTTCCGTAGCAGCAGCGCCAGCACAGCACGCCGAGCCAGGAAGATGGGATGGTGCAAGAGTATCGACACAAGTTGCGTCCCACACTAAAGGCCTACCCACCTTCCATGGAAATAAAGACATGCCATCCGGTTTCTTGCCATCGTCGCGTGCCAAGCCATTGGGTTCTAATACAGCTGGAACGCCGACGGTGGCAAGGGCTCGTCGGATGATGTCATTAATGTTTGCGTGCCGCGCTATGCGACCCGCACTTCGGCTGCAAGACAGGCCGTGGTGTCCGAGGCTGTTGACAACTTCGCCACAGTGACAGCGATGAGGAGAACAACAAGGAGCTCCTAGTCGCAGGGAAGCAGCGAGGCGGAAAGTAGTGTCGTCGAACAAAGTGCCTATGTTCGACGACGGTAGTGCATGAAGCCACAGACACGACACAGAAAAAAAATGTTCATGCTAGATGAAGTCTATTTGTTTGAGTAACCTCGTACGTATTTTAAGGCAAAATTGGCATAATATTCTTAGAAAACGGCAGTGCTCTGTTGTCTTCCTTGTTTTTGGGACGGGAGCTAAATCCAACGTTTCCACATCTCGCATCTCCTTATTCCAACTTTATTTCAACTTCAACCATAATTATTGCAACTTTTGTAACAAAATGACTATAATTGCTGTCTCCGCCAGCATGTCAGGTGTTTTTTATCCTTGTCAGTCAAGGTTATAACGTCTCTGAGTTAAGTGAAGCGTTTAGATGACTGCTTCATCGTCGGCAGTAATTATGCACATTATTCTTTTACCACAGCCTTTTCAACACATTAGTAAATCTTGTTAAGGTAGCATGTGTTACTGCTAAATATTTCAACGTTGTTAACTGATATATACATAGCATTCATTTTTTGCCTTGATTTTTCTTGTCTTCGACCTCAAATCCAAGGTTAAGATGGTCCCCAATAAAAACACTCAGCTGAAGTTGAAACAGAGTTGTATCCACAAATCTAACGGTGCCGCGGTGTTGGTTCGTAACTAGGTTCAGTTGAAAAGTATACTTTTTAGTAAAGTGAAAGTACGCTTAGAGAGTTTAATGATCTTGCACCTACATTACTGCATCATTCTTATGAAAAAAAATCCATTGCTAATGCTTACACGCAAATGTCTCGGGACCAAAATCAAAATATTTTATTTCACATAAGCCTACATGAGCACTTATGAAAGATCAGAAGCTAGGTGCACTGTTCCAATTGGTTGTTTCCTATGGAAAAGAACCGGCAAGAAACTCCACGGTTACTCTCCATCACGAGCCTACCACGAACGAATTTTTACGTAGCTACAACACCACTTCAAGTTGGCGACAATAGTTTATTATACTTGCTATCGCTTTTGTTGAAGCTGACATCCAGTTCAACTAGATCTGTTTATTAAAAGATCAAGTTTTATACTTTATTAAACACTACCTGCACCCCGCGGTTTCATCTGCATGAGTCGATACCATGGGAATATCGGGATAAAAAGTATCCTATGTCCTAACCCAGGTCATGGTCTACCCATGTGCCAAATTTTATCCAAATCCGTTCAGCCGTTTTAGCGTGAAAGCGTAACAAACATACTCACTCACTTTCGCATTAACATTATCTAAACTCCCAACAAGATGTAAAAATACACCAGGAAATTCAAGACGCGTTTTCTTATAATTCCTGTAGATGGTCGTCCCGTCGCCGCGTCTCGTCAACTAGGCTAGTCCACAGTAATTTATTAATGAAACGGCTAAGGAAACACTCATTGGTACATATAGGTAGGCGTCCACCAAGCAATTTACCTCTTCCGTGGTAATTGGTAATGGCCGGTTGTATGCCTTTATTATGAACAGTAGCACTTGTAATATTCCATTGTGGTTTTGAAATCTTGTTCTTATTAATATTTATAGGATTAATTAATAACATAACTGCTTATTTTGCCACTGCATCATGTGTCGCCATATATATGGCATGTTTACTAAACAATGTGTGTTGATGATTGGTTTGAATAGATTCCGATTTTCAAACTGAATTATTTTCTTTGATTCAAACGATAATTGTTGAAGGTTGCATTCTAAAACCATTATGACGGCGATTACTTCCTAGGCAAGCTTACTATCTAGACTATCTACATATGTGACATGATTAATTAGCTTAGTCCGCTTATTGGCAATCATTCCATGGACCATGTCACTGATGGACAGAAAGGTTGTGGCTCTATTTTTAGTTCCGGAGAGTAAGATAGCAAGAAAGAAAATGTGTTTATTGCTTTTGTTCTGGTGGTTCCTTTCGTCTAGAAACTGTGGCGATTTGGCAATTGAATCATACATTTTCATTATTATTGTTATTATAGCAGTTGCTTATTTTTATGGCTGAGCTGACTCACTACCATATATTGATAATAGAGGTATACATAACTAATTCACTGGCCTAACATTTTATCATAACTCCTAAAGTACTGGATTTCGGTAAAGATAACTATAGATATATTGTATATACTGTTTTATTGATTAATAAATAAAAAAATAAAAAAAAAAATATCCAAATTTTATCGTAAATGTGTAAAGTATTTATGTATATTCATTAGTTCTATCATTGGCATATATGTATATTTTTATCGGTGAAGAAAAGAATATAAATGATAGCTTTCTCAATAAATAATGCCGATGAGTCCCATAAGATTATTTTAGGAATTGTAGAGAATTCGTAAGTTCTGTCCGACATTCATATCAGAAGTAGACGAAAAAATTTGGATAGTCCAAAGTGCACGCCTCACAGACAAACACGTTGATGACAAATTTTACGGGAAAAAATCTAAGAAAATTCATATCTTTTGAACGGTTATGAGTTTGCTAACGAAATCATCCCAGGGATGAAAGAAAACTTATAGAAGAAGATTTAGATTAATCCACTGTGTGTGACGACGTGAATCGTGACGACACATAGACACACTTCCCAACGGAAAGCACTACACGTAATTTTTCATTTAGGTACATTTTTGTTATATGTATATATCAAACTATATCTGTCTAAAATATATTAATCTTATAATTTCGAGTCTTTACTTTTTAAAACTTCCCTGCTAATATGAATTTTAGGCAAAAACAATTTTATGTTGGAGAATTTTGACAAGGCGACATATCGCGTGTGAGAGTCACACGCTGAAGCGTCGTGAGGCGTGCAAAAGTTACTCTAAGAGTGTAGGTTTACATAATAAACATCTTAAATAAATAAATAAAATAAGACAGACAACGCACAGCCTACCAATAACCTACGTACGGGTTATTTTTATAATTAAGGTGAGCACTAAGGACGGAGTTTTGAAAATTCATCCCCTAAAAGGGTTACATAGGACATGAAAGTTTTTATCGAAGAACGTCATTTTTGCCGATGGGAGATCCCATCGGGCGCACGGGTTGTCCTATTTATTAGTAAGTTCTAAAATGAAAGAGATGCAGCATTTCACGTCCCGGAAGCACTGATGAAGACAAAAAAATGCATTTTATTTACTACTGATAGACATTGTAAATTATAATTTATCAAATCAGCAATATGTTTTCCAAATGTTTACTGATACAATTATCTCATATTGTAACGATCGGTTATAAATAATTCTGTTGCAAGTTCTGCATAATCTGCATCAACCATTTCCAAGTATTTGTAGTTTTACCTTCGTACATAATTCAGAATCTTCACACTGCATTATTTACAAAAGGTGGTCTATCTAATTCTATCTAATTCCTTATGATTTTCTTTGTCATTTTAATAATACATTAGTTGTTGATTAAACACATGTTTGACTTCTCAACTATGTGTTATCATTATTATCATGTAGTTGAATGCACCGTTTAACCATTGTTTAATCATTAGCATTAGTGATGGATTCAAAATATTAGGCTTATCTATGAAGTTTATTGAAGCATTGGTTTATATTAATGAGTACAGTTGAATGTTCGTCGTCGATTGATAAACTTATAAAAAAAAATCTTTATTCTCAGACACAACGACCCATAACATGTTAGTATTAAAAATGACTTAAAAAAACCTATGTAAGTACATATAATTAAGAAAAAGTTTGACACAAAACGTCCCAAAATGAAAAAAGCCTCATTCACAGGTAGGTAACTTATGTTCTCTTCATTACTTTTTACTATCACGTTTAAATGAGGAATATTCTTATAGCCGGTTGTTCCTACTCAAGTTGTTCAGCATTGATAGCTATTATATTTGGAGCAATCTCCTAGCCAATCACTGATTATACTAAAATCTGTTGTAGTAACATTGAAGATAGGTAAACATAATCAGCAGAGGTCGGAATTAGGTAGAGTTATTTATCTTCTTACACTGATTTCATACAGCGAAAAAAGTGGATACTTCAAATCTTGGTGGTACTTTGAATGAATCGGACAAGGAAAATGATTCTGATGAGCCGTTTGAATAAGCAAACCCTCATGAGTTTAGGCTAGAAGCAAACGTATTTTCTTATTTATAAAAAAGGCGAGGTGTATGAGAATTTACTTAACACTCTCACCGCCATGTGGTACGCCGGCCGCCCACGTAAATTCTAGTGCAGCAAGCAACTGTATAAATGCGTGACGGTGAGAGTGTTAAGACTATTAATAATTTGTATTGTGAATTAATGTAAATAATAATGTTAATTATCCTTGTTTTATTTGTCTGTCTATCTCTGAGGTTTTTATTATTATTTATTTGTAATATTGTTGGTCACACGGGATTGTCCATTAGAAATCCCGGGAGGATCCATATTAATATCAACATTTCGATGCAAGTACATAAATAACTCTACCTAATTCCGAGCTCTGATAATCAGTGGCCCTATGGAATTTATCTACAAAAGTATCGAATTTTGAAAGTCAAATAGTCACGATGAACGATATAATTTACATTAATTCATTAATCTGTTGATAAGAACAGGTAATTCTTATCGTGTCAAGGCACGAATATTGAGAAATAGCCAATTTTTTATTACCCTTGCATAGTTTGAAAGATAACATATTTACGAAACTTCCATGCTTGCGATCAAGTCAATTATGATTGATAGAGATAACTTGCGTAGTGTGATAGTATATTAGTACAATTGGAATATTTCTATCTTTTATCTCAACCCACACCCATAAAACACTGGCGAAATGTGGGTGTTACTAGATACACCTCTGTGTAACCCTTCGGGGAAACAAGGCGTGATGTTATACTTTATCTCAACATAAAATGATAATAATTTGCTGTTTGTTGTTTTTCTTGTCTCTGATGATGTTAATAACTTGCTTTTGTGATGTTATGTTAAACGTTATCATAGGTCTGGCTGAGTTATCTTAACCCAATTACAATTAGGAGTTTTCTTATGAATTTTATCAAATATTTTGTTGGTGGGTAATTATTTGTTTGTTAAACAATTAATGTAGCTATACTTATGTCGATAATTTTATATACAAACAAATTGTGGGTTCTGAAATGTACATAGGCGAACGTTCCCGGTTGACCACTTTTCAACCTTATTAATAAGTGAATAAGGGCGAAAACTGGGCGACCGGGAATGTTCGCGGTACTTATTCTATTAATTAATTATCAAGTGACACAATTTGATAATGGTTTACCTATCCATTACCCATAAATTAATTGTTAGTTTAGGAATTTACCTAATAAGATTTTTTATTACGGAACTGATTAGTTCGAGGAGAATATTAATTGAATTACCTCGTCGATATCAAGTTTGAATAGTTCTTTTGTATAATTTGAATAGAAAGTAAGGTAAATACTCACGTAGGACAACAGCCTCATTAGTTTGATTCGTCAATTGGTGTTTATTTATTTATTTTACTATTTATGTACACACAATAAAACATATACAGTTAGGACAGGGAGTATTGAGTACAAAGGTACTGCTTATTTTTTCAGAAATTTCTTCCAGTAGACCTGCGAAAAGAGAAATTAAAAAAGAAATGTAGACAATAGTGTGTGAGAACAAGAAGAGAAGAATATGATTTGTGATGTCTTAAACTAAAATATTAAATATCCCTACACTTATAACAACACAAACACAAATAACACATACATAAATAAATATGCTATAAACCTATATATACATAATTATATAAATACTCACAGTTGAGAGGAGATGTAATGCTCTTTTACTCGATATTTGAATTGCGAAATTGATTTTAAATCTCGAATGCTTAGCGAAAGTGAGTTCCACAATCTTATAGCACGGACAGAGAAGGAATAAGAATAGTAGCTTGGTAGGTGTGGTAAAAACCAATCGTTTTATTGTACCGTTCTTTCTGTGACTGAAAAATCAAAGCCGGTTTCCCTTCGGTCATTCGAAAGGCTTGAATTACTATAGTTGCATTTATACATTACTAGCTTTTGCCCAAAACTTCGCCCTCGTGGAGGCCGAAAATTATCTCATGGTGGGAAAGTACTACCGAGATAAAAATCCCATGGCGTACTAAGATGTATATTATGGTTTAGTCGTGTGCCATCCAATCCGTTTACACGTTAAGGCGTGAAAAGTAAAGTTTTGCATTTATAATAATTATTAAGTATGGATTAGTATGGATTTTAGCCTTTATGCAATCATGTTAGCATCAGTTTCCAGTTTTGCTGAAGCAGTGTATTATTTTTAATTCTTAGTAAGTAGTTATACACGCTGCTTTTTTAATTAGCTAGGGAGCTGCCACGATAGTGTTGTACTCATTATAAACAACTTTTGCTATGGGACCAAACCAGAAATCGCGAAAAGAAAATTATTTGTTCCCTACATTTATGTTCGAATAATTAACTAGTCAAAATGGTTTAGTGCCATAATAAAAGTTGTTCATAACGATGAGCACGACACTATTGTGGCAATAAAAAAGCAGCTTGTATTACCAAGCAAAGGTATGATCACGTTTATACTGTCAACGATAAATGAAATGCGTTCTAGTCCAAGGCTGTAGATTTTTGTTGCTGACTGACATAGCCCTGTGAGGTTACCACACTTTGTCTTGCCTTTTGTATTGTTAGACATAATCAATACTTGCTACTACAAAACCGTGTTTACGGCTCCCACACAAAAATACGATGCGATGCGAATTCGCAGTTTTGTGCGGGAGCCCTTTGGGTAAATAACTGTTTAAACACAGCATGTGTGTATAGAGTGGACGTAAGACATTAGACACGGCGTTGATCAAGTGTCGAAGTTTTTGTGGTAGGTAATCATCGATCACTAATAAAAAACTAGATACACAATGCCATGCAAAAGTTCTCCTAAAACGGTCGCCAATTGTGTTTACCTATTCTAGTTGAAATAAATAAGCGTTAATGTAAATTCAACCTTAAACACAATACTTAAAGTTGTATTCACAAAGCTCAACATACATCAAAACAAATCCAACCTTAACTTCAATGTGTTAAAGTCAGAATTACAAAGTGCCAAAATAAACATAAAATTTTACGACCGAGGCTCGCCGCTAGGACAAGGTAAGAGTGGAGTCGAATTGTCCAATATTTTTTTGGTTTATTCTGTGATTATAAATGGTACTTTTTTTCAATTTTGTTAAGCTTAATGTATTAAAAAAATTGGTGTACATAATAAAGTATTTTTAAAATGCTTTGAACACACAACGCTCGTTTGGGTAGGCTTGAAGAATTCTTCGGATCTTTGACGTGCTGTAACTGATATCCATTCTCCACACCTCACTGGATTTCGAGGAAAGCTAAAAAAACAAAAACAAAATTTCGCATCTTTAATTATATTAACATGTACTTAATCAGTCAAAATTAAATCTATAAAATGTTACTATGCTATTTATAGAAACAATAAAAAAGTCTCATTATAATAATCATAATAAAAAAAAAGAAACAATAGCGTCTCCACTATTGGAACAGAATCAACGCACATAACCCGAACAATTCAAGTGGGCATGCGATATTATGATTATTACGTTAAGTCAGAGTCTTTACAATTGAGATGCTTTTTAACTCCTGATGTTTATTACGACTTAATTTAAAAAATGTTTTTACGATGATTTCTTGACAAAATATCAGTATTTACAATACAGTGATAACAATTATATAATGATAATATTAATACTCACCGAAAATATGAAACTCCGTCCTTTTTTAGCGTCCTGGATGTGTGATTTTTGCAGTTTTTAAACGAGCACTTAGGCATGTTTACAGTCGGAGCGTTCGAACGCCACTAGATTAAATGAGCGCCCAAATCTTGAAATGAGTGGACATTCGGTGAGGACATTTTTCGCCGCTGATTGTGTATCTAGTTTTTTATTAGTGATCGATGTAGGTAATACCTTTTTTATTTGCGTACAACTTTTCGAAAGATTCAATTTTGAGTTTGAATGTGGATGGCTTTAAGAGTAGGTGACGACCAAAGAAACGATGGATAGACTGTGTGAAAGATGATATGGATAGAAAGGGGGTGACTACAGAGATGACGACTGATAGAGAAGTATGGAAGAAAATGACAAAGTTGCCCCGAATCCAAATAAATTGCGATAAGGGCAATATAATGATGATGAACTTCTCGAAAGATTAAATTAGGGTGGGAGGTATTTTAAGGTAATCGTGTGTTAATTTGGCTTTAATCAGAGTGTCATCAAAATAAAAACTCAAAGCATTTATTTCAAATAAACCAATTACCCGGCACTTTTGAATTGTCAAGGGGTCGGACAGTCAGAAAGATGAAGCTCGTTGCCCATTCCTAAGCGTAGTAGGTAGGTACCTATGGAGAAGAACGGGCAAGAAACTCCCACGGACACTATTTTAAATCAAAATATGGTTACAAAATATTGGTTACATCACCCATGTTGAAATTATACATGTGATTATATTAAATCAACTCAACTAGGAAAACGATAAAGTAAATACTATATACTTTTTTTACACATGCTTGTATAATAAGTTAAAATACGGAGAAAAGTTTAATGTTAATGGAAATTGCAGGTTAATGACCGAATGTTTTATTTAAAGGAAGGTAAACATGTACCATATAATGACAATTGAGTGAAATGGATGACATTTTACTTTAATTGTTGATCTCGACCTTTGGAAGAGCCAGGAAGAGGAAAATATTAAAATAAGGAAGTGGCAATACTTTCTTTAAGTACAAAACAACAGGTAGAATCAACAGAAGACCAATTAATAAAAAAATGTGGTGTATTTATTTATTATTGAGTGTATCTTCAGATTAAAACTCACAATTATTTTTAAAGATGCTTCGCCTATCGGTTTGATATCACTGAGTCGGTTTTATCATTCATATTCGGATTAAGATCTGCTGAAATGAAAAACATTACAGAATTAACTCTAATAATTGGTTCATCATTCACATTTTTATCAAAAACTGTATTGTAAGGTCTACTTGAGATACTTAATTTTTTCAATGCATTAATCAGCTTTTAAAAGTGTTTTGGGTTTGGCTAACCACATTACAGATACAGAAAATTTTGATTGTGTACAATTGCCATTCTGGACCTATTATTTTATTCAATAACTAATTGTTGAACCATAGATAAAATCGCATCTTATTGTTAGTAATCTGTTATTATTATTTACTTTAAAACCTTTTATTTAGTTATTTCTGACGATGACGCGTCACACACATCATGTAGATTTTTGTGATCCAAGGTTTGGTCTGCATTTTCTTCCATTCGAATTAGATTTCCATATCATTATCAAGTTTATTTAGGTACTTAAATGGTCAGTTTTATTCCGTAAGTATTAATAGATCAGCTAGCTTGATGTGCCTTTATAGATAAGTTGTCTAATTGACATGTTTTATGTGACCTCGATGGCTCTTAACGCGTAGGCCATTACTGGCTCCATCTAATTAAGTCATTTATATAAAATAGGTAAATGTGACCGCGGACATTGTTTCTTCGTACAGTATTTTTATTTCACGAAGCGACACGCTCTTTACTTGTGTTTACCAAGTGTACAAAGATGCTGTGAATGTGTGTGTAAGTGTTGGACCTCGTGGTAGTGTACCGTCCGAGACAATGGCGAAGTCGGAAGTGTGTGTGTGTGGGGGTGTGTGCGTGTTACGTGCTGACGCTACTCGTCTTCACGCAGACATTCACTGTGTTTGTACACTTGGTTACCACAAGTAAAGCGCGCGTCGCTTGGTGCGATAAAAATACTATAATGGAAAATTGACTTTATTATCGTTGAAGCACGACTAGCTAGTGATAACGTAAATGTATGACGTAAGCAAAGACAATAAACTTTTGGACTTGAGTGAGTTGTATCGATAATTGTTGCACAATTTCTTTTTGTAGCAGCTCCTCGAATACGAAACATTCTTTCTTTCAAAACAAAAAATAATTTCACTTAAGAATGTATATGTGATCGATTTAAATTAACCAGAAATACTATGTCTAGGGAGATATATTGCCGTTTGCCCGTATATTCCTTTAGTAGGTACCTACTACTAAACTGCTAGATTTCCCTGAGAAAGGTTTTAGCATAGGAAACACTGATATCATATTGTGTGTGCCACGCGTGTGAAGCTTGAGCGGTTGCAAGATATAATAAACAGGCTGTGAATGTTTGTGTAAGCGCAGGAGCTCTCGGTACCGTCTGAAACAATGGCAAAGTGAGAAGTGTGTGTCACGTGTGTGTGTGTGTGTGTGTGTGTGTGTGTGTGTGTGTGTGTGTGTGTGTGTGTGTGTGTTTGTGTGTGTGTGTGTGTGTGTGTGTTATGTGCTGACGCTACTCGTCTTCACTCACATATTCACAGCGTGTTTGTACACTTGGTAAACACAAATAAAGCGCACGTCGCTTCGTGAGATAAATATACTAGGTATACATTAAGATTGCTATCAGTCTCTTCATGACCACGCGCCTTAGAAGTAAGGCCTTAAATTTAGAAAAAGTTGTTAAACTACACACATACCTAATATCACGTCTGTAATCCCCGAAGGGTAATGCCTAATGCTTAAAGTACACCCACATTTCGCCAGTTAATTTTAAGTCCTAGGCAAAAGGGGGCGTGCCTATTGCCATCAACGGAGCATAAATCTACAGGGTGTAAAGGACAGCCATCCGCAATCTAACAGGATGCATTCAGCTTCTTATTTTGAATCATATTGCACCGGGAATATTCTCAGGAAGATTTTCATTTTTTTTATCGTATTTTCAGTTACTATTCCTTTATTTCAATGTAGAATTACATTCTCTGTACGCAGCACTCCATTTATGTATATAGGGTGACTGGTAATTAGTGACCGATACTTAAACACATGATTGTACTCATGATAACAAACAACTTTTACTATGGGACCAAACCTGAAATCGTGAAAAAAAATTTATGCTCGCATAATTCGTCAAAATGTAGGGACCAGCTGATTTTTTTTCACGATTTCAGGTTTGGTCCCATAGTAAAAGTTGTTTGCTATCATGAGTACAATCATGTGTTTAAGTATCGGTCACTAATTACCAGTCACGCTATATAAAACAGCTAAAATAAAAAAAAATCAGCAATGGATGTTGAAATACTCGGCGGCCGAAGGATCGCTGTGCTGCCGTTCGCTACGCGCGTTTTGCCACGGTAACGATACATTGCGCGGGAGGTAATAAAACAAATCAGGTTTATTGGACTCCCAAAACGTTCCTGAAATAATTTCATGTACCGGTCATATTAGTATGATATACTGAATTCACCCCATCAGTCTGCGGAGGGCTGTCCCTTACACCCTGTAGACTCTGGGCTGCTACTGTGTTTCAGATGGTATTAGCACTACCTATATCCAGAAGTATCGTTTATAGAATGACTATACAACACACACATACACTACAACAGACATATACACTTACACATATACATACACTACCATCCAAAAGTTTGGAAGCAGCAAGGTAAAATCAAATAAAACAAAACAAAGTCATTTCAATTTCAATGTATTGATAAAAATTAAAATATAAACAAAAACTAATTTAAGCAGAACAAAAATTTTACATACAATTTAAATTAAATTAAATTTTAGCTTCATCAGTGTCCTCCTTTTTCCTTTATTAGCTTCTCGCATATTCTAGGCATTCTATTAATTTATTTATTAAAATAATCTGCATCTAATTTGTTCCATTCGCTCTCTAATAGCTTCCACAAATGTTCTGAGCACGTAGAAAAACGATTTTTCACCTTTCTATCGAGTTCATCCCAAACAAGCTCAATGGGAGAAAGATCAGGCGATTGAGACGGCCATTGCATGATGTTTAAGATTTTTTCATCTGTTTTCTTGTTCAAAAAGGTCTGGCACAGTTTAGAAGAATGCTTAGGATCATTATCCTGTTGGAAAATAAATCCAGGACCAATTAGAATTAGTCCACTGGGTACGGCGGAATTTTGGAGAATTTTGAAGTAACCTTCCTTGTTTAGTTTTCCGGTTATCCTCACAAGATTTCCGGGTTTATTGTTCCCAAAACACCCCTAAACTATGACATTACCTCCACCATGTTTGATAGTAGGCACAGTATATGCCACTGAAGCCCTCTCTTCTTTTGACCGGCGTACAAACACACGTCTATTGAATCCGAAAATCTGAAACTTTGATTCGTCACTCTAAAGGACATTTTCCCATTGCTCTATTGTCCAGTTTTCAATTCGACATAAGAAAAATAGACTAGAATGGACAAAAGCGCACCAAAAATGGGCAAAAGCGTACGTATGGGTAAAAGTCTTGGATTCATTTTCCAACAGGATAATGATCCTAAGCATTCTTCTAAACTGTGCCAGACCTTTTTGAACAAGAAAAAAGAATGGCCGTCTCAATCGCCTGATCTTTCTTCCATTGAGCTTGTTTGGGATGAACTCGATAGAAGGGTGAAAAATCGTTTTCCTACGTGCTCAGAACATTTGTGGAAGCTATTAGAGAGCGAATGGAACAAATTAGATGCAGATTATTTTAATAAATAAATTAATAGAATGCCTAGAATATGCGAGAAGCTAATAAAGGAAAAAGGAGGACACTGATGAAGCTAAAATTTAATTTAATTTAAATTGTATGTAAAATTTTTGTTCTGCTTAAATTAGTTTTTGTTTATATTTTAATTTTTATCAATACATTGAAATTGAAATGACTTTGTTTTGTTTTATTTGATTTTACCTTGCTGCTTCCAAACTTTTGGACGGTACTGTATATTATAAATACTTTATTTAGACTTGCTAATATCAATTGTAAACTTGATGCAAATACTTAGAACAATAACGAATTTGAATGACGAAGAATAGAAACAATGAATAAGTTAGTGTCTTTGAGACGAGGATCACACAGTAATTGGCAGTAACAAAATAGCTAGGATCACGTTACTAGGTAAAAAGTAATAAAGGCTGGACAAGGAATAATTAAAAGAATAATGACTTCAGCAATTTCTTGCAGTGTAATTAAAATTGATTGCATTGCATGCAACTAATGTTAGGAGTGTAAAGTGTTATAAGTGTACGTTTGACCCTTGTACCTACTGCAGTGTGCAATGTTCTTGTAGTCAGCGATTACGACACTAATCCAGATGCAAAAGTAATCTCTTTTATAGAAGTTGCTTAGTTTACTGATGATCAATAGACGCAGGTAAATATAGCATAATGATAGATGAGGAAGTTATAAAACTGTCAATTAAATTCTCAGTCAGCGAAAGACCTACGTACCATCGCGGACATTTGTGGTGAACCACTTTTCAACCTTATTATCTTAGTTATAAGGTCGAAAAGTGGCTGCGGCGAACCACTTTTCGACCTCATGATATAATAATGTTCGCGATGGTACCTATAGTTCTTGTTTATAAAGTAGTATCTAGTAGAAGAATATAGTTATATGAACGCAACCGGCTTTTGGCTTCCAATGAATAAATCCGATTCTTCCCGGAAAGATGTCTATGCACAATTAGGTACGACTGTACGAGACGTTCGCATTAAGATTTTCTGTTTATAGTTTTCTTCTTTTCTCCTTTATCATCGTTCCTTGTACAACTTGCTTCTTGCTTTCACACGAGTACTTGAAGACGTAGAACATAATTATTAGATAACAAATAGCAAGGAATGTAACAATACAATCGATAGTGTACAATCTAAAGCCCTTAGTGGACTTTGCAATGCATGAGTAATGTTTGATGTGACGAACAAAGGACTTAACTTACGTCGTGTATGTAAAACCGTCTATTAATATTCGAGTTACATACAAATCTGAACTTTTCCGGCGTTGAACAGAATCTAATTCAATTTAACAATTTGTTGATCAAATAGGAAGGAGGAAGTCATCTTGTAGTAAAACTTATTTAAAAAGTAGACGTGACTATTTTTATTGACTTTAAATTTGCAAGTGTGAGCTCGTTGAACTGCGTGTGAAACTATATGAATGGGATATTAATATTTAATTACATACCAGGGTGTAAGGGACAGCCCTCCGCAGACTGATGGGGTGAATTCAGTATATCATACTAAGATGACCGGTACATGGAATTATTTCAGGAACGTTATGGGAATCCAATAAACCTGATTTGCTTTATTACCTCACACGCAATGTATCGTTACTGTGGCAAAACGCGTGTGACGAACGGCAGCGCAGCGAGCCTTCAGCCGCCGAGTATTTCAACATCCATTGCTGATTTTTTTATTATACCTAGCTGTTTTATTTACATAAATGGAGTGCTGCGTACAGAGAATGTAATTCTACATTGAAATAAAGGAATAGTAACTGAAAATACGATAAAAAATATGAAAATCTTCCTGAGAATTTTTCCAGTGCAATATGATTCAAAATAAGAAGCTGAATACATCCTGTTAGTTTGCGGAAGGCTGTCCCTTACACCCTGTATACTTTATTACAACTAGGTTCATTAAACCGCTAAGTCTTTGAATATCTATTAAGTGTCGCATGTCATTAGAAGCGTATACACTTGCAAGCAACCGAATCGACTCAACTCCTAATCATGCAATTCGACTCAAATAGCAATTACTCGAATACACCTAAGCCGATTTTAATACTTATGGTATGATCAGCAACAAAGTTCGATTAACACTTCAGTTTTTTTAACACAATTTATGTTCAAAAGAATAAAATAATGGACAGTTGTTAAATTCTGATGATAAAAACTTTTAGCTATTACATGAAATACTAAAAGGTAGTGACCTAATAATTTGGGGCCTATTGATTTCACATGTAAAAGTATCAACTGAAGTGTTAATCTACTTCTGTTGCTGACCGTAAATCTTAAAACCTAAATCTTAAAGCTAAAACGACGGGCTTTAAAAAAAACTCTTTAACAAAAAAAATTTACTTTGTAAGCACGGGTTGTATGCGCTTGAGTAGATAGTTGTTCACGGGTGTAGAAGATACACAACAACCATAGTAAAAAGAGAGGAAGTACGTTATCTTCATACAAACGCACCGCGCGCGGCTTGTATGTGTGCGCCAAAGTATCTATGCGTCGCCGCACGCACACTTAAACAAATCTCGGCCCGTTTCGCAGTGCGCCAGTCGGGGCTAACATCGCACGATGTTCGCGCGTCACGGCTTTTCGGCACCGCTAAATGAATGAAAAATGTGTGATAATCGCAGGAGAACGTATTGCTGTGTGTTTGGGTGTCTTAATAATTCATCGATTCCAGAATTGTCTCTGTTCAAATTACCTATTGAACAGGAAATAAGTCACTTTTTCTAGCATATCATTTTTACTTGATGATGATACCTACTTACTTATTTTTTGTTGTATTAGTTTTCTATCAGACAGAGGAAGTAGGTAGGCCTACATTCCCACTAGAATGTACTAGGTACTTTTGATCTGTCAATTGATTTGCCGCTATTGCTTTGTTTATGTTTAGTCATGCCGATTTCTCAGTACCTATTGTAGGTATAGTAACTAAGTACCTACTTACAGTTATAAAATCGTACTTAAAAAATAAGTAATTGACTAATTGTGAATCAGATAAATAGAGCAAAGTTCGAATCACCTACCGTTTACTCGTGCTCATCACCGCCCCGCGCCGCCCGTCTGCTGGCCCGTCGCTCTTTCTTTCATCGTGAAAGGTTTCATCATCGTTTAGGTACCCAGACAATACAAGTAAAAAATACAACTTCCCGACCCTTGCCAATTTATCGGCACTGAATTAAAATTTAACTAAAAGTGACAACCCTGAGACAGTAGGCAATTATATCGCGGATTGTGCCGGAGATAACCTACTTCCTCTCTTTATACTATGCAACAACTTTTTGCTTGCACGCATAAAGAAGTAAAATTTTGTCTGTCCTAATATGAGCTGAATATGTTAAATATCGTTAGGAAGTAAGTCTTAGGAAACGCATAAGCCGAAGCATGTCCGAAACATACTTATAGACCATATAAAAAAAATAGTCCTACATACAATAAGAATAATAAAAAACATTGTATCTAAGCGGATCTGAGAAGATGCAAGCGGTAGATATCAATTTCTGTACTGCGCAAGATGTGAGATTGTAGACATCGGGCGAAGAAAACCGGTTGCTCTAATGGTGTTAGTAAGTGTTTACCTAGCAACCACAGTGTGCCTTGCAATTGCAATATTCCAAGGCAAAATACAAGTATTCTTTAAAACAGAGAGTGAAAAAACCTTTTCGATTTCATAATGTCCATACGAATTGTTTTGTGTTTTATGGCTTCCAATGTTGAATACTAATTTGAAACGGTCTTTGAACTTAAGACGCAGATAAATGCCAGCGGCCTTGAGTGCATAGCTTGTGTGTTCTATACTGAGCTCACGCAAAACGTCGTACCTCCACCCAGTAATAGGACTCGCCCATCGAGGAGCGCTGTCCCAAATTAGACGCATTATTAATTTTTTATATACTTACATACAACAAAACGTATTATATTAAAATACGTATACTAAAAGATAAATAATTAAATTATCTTTAAAATGGTGGTTTCATAAAAATAGGCTCGATAGTTTTTTTGTGGTTCTCAGTTTTTTAACCATGTAACATAATCTAAAATTTTTACATTAATTTATTAAGAAAATGCTCTAATTAAAAAAAAAATCTATTCATTTACACTACTCGTTTAGACGTGATATTCAGTTTAAAATCATTAAAAGTCGGTTATGGTCGCCATAACTAATAAAATTGATTGCTTGCTCACAAATTCGGATTAACCACTCGACTGCCGGGAAACGCACATCTACGCGAGACAGGCTTTTAAATTGTCTCTGTAATTATGATATTCAACCGGTTAAGCATCAAACGAGGAAGGCAAATCTATTTCTGGGTTCCGTGTTCTGACCTGCCATGCAAGACGTCATCTCAGATGTTATTAAATACGTATACAATTTTTTGCACAGGCGGGTCTGTGAACTGTATAAAAACTCGACCTCTAAGCAACAGCATATTTAATAACTTAATGCTCTGTAATAGCATAAATTGTGAAGGCTCTAGCTGTTGCTTAATTTTTTAACTTGAAATGACTGGCGACAATTCTCATAAATAAAATTCAAAAACTAAAGCTAATTTATAGTTTAAGGATAATCGACCATATCCTATCTAGTTTCCTAAAACGACGATTTTAAAGTAGGTACTCATTGCATTTTGAAGATCATTGATGAAGTAAGAGAGTGAAAAACCTGAGTAAGGGTCCGATATACCTGAGAAGTAGCCGGGATATAACGGTTGTCACTGCGAATAAATAGTTCTATCCTTCTTCTTACCTTTTGGCTGACAAATCTTTTCTTTCTCCTAGATGTGAAGACTATCCTCAAGTCGGTTTCTGGCCGACTACGGTCTGGCGAGCTGACTGCCATCATGGGTCCCTCTGGCGCCGGAAAATCCACACTACTCAACATTCTCACAGGATACAAGTAAGTGAAGAATTCTATTGTGGTGCTGCCAATATTATACCAGATCTAGAGACTAAGCTGGCACGGTGCGACGAAGTCTTGTCTCCATTTTGTTTATGCTGATCTAAAACTTTTTTTGAAAGTTCCGTATAGAATTATGCATAAAGCGTCCACCATTTACTGGTTTGAGGCGGTTTTCCAAGGTGCCATTATTTGTACAATTTTTTTTTTCTCACGAAGCGACGCGGGCTTCACTTGTGGTAACCAAGTTGTAACGGACGCCGAGCATTAGTTACGTAGGATATAAGTTAAGACCCATTTGTATTAGGATAGACATAGAATAATTTTAACAGGTAGGCACATATTTTTATTATATAACGATAGTACATACGCTTGAGGATAAGAAATTACTAAGATAAAAGTCGAAATAATTCGTTTTTACGAAAAGGTCCCCGTTACGGTAGTTTCGTCATACTAAACGTTCGGGACACTTTCGTGCTGCGCTCTGATTGGTCGAAACTTTTGAGCGATTTCTGAGAATTTGTCCGAGGCATTGTTCTACTTCTCAGAATCTTGGATAATTGTTTCCAAGAACTATTCTACTTCTCAGAATCTTGGATAATTGTTTCCAAGAACTAGTTTAAGATATAAACGTAGGAACATTTGGCTGGTAGGACACAGTCGACCTCCAGCTCTACCAAGAAGAACTACTAGGAAGAATAAAGGGAAGGAAATCAAGAAGTCTTTCATTCCTCCACTCCTCAAGCAAAATAACAAAAAATATACAGTCCACCATACAAGTGTACAAACACGCTCTGAATGTAGGTATGCGTGAAGACGAGTAGCACACACACACACTTCCGACTTCACCTGTAGTGTGTCTCGGACGATACCGAGACCTCCTGCGCTTACACACACATTCACAGCGTGATAAGGATAGTAAGAGATTGAAGAAATGTAAAGATCTGACGTAGATCATTAGCATTTTGGACTTAACGATGTTAAGGAATACAATATACAAATATATTGTGTTTGCAGGAAATACCTGATAAAGTATGTGAAGTAGTAAACGCAAATTGCATAAATATTGTGTCAAATTGTTAAACACAGATAGTTGATGTTTCGAATTGATTACGATGCTCATTTTACGGCGGAATCCGATTTCAGAATGGTGGAATGCTCGTGAAATTAAGATTTGAATTGACAATGTAGAGAACAATAAATAATATGAATATTGTTAGTTAGTGTTGAGTGTAAAATAATGCAAATATTATTGTGCAAATATTATTAAAATCAATACTAATGAACGCTGATTATTGCGCTGCCCTTTAGTCAAGGCTTGATCCATGCTTTTGCAAAAAAAAAATTCTGGCTACTATGGGTTTACTATGTCTAGTTTCAGAATCACAAACATAAACTTTGTGCTTCTCTTCGTGGTTTGACCCAATGACTTGCGTTTTTCTCGATTGCGATGAATGAAATGACCGAACCACGATACTCTAGCTATATTAGTAGTAGGCGTTTGACAAGACCTGACCAAGTACTAGAAGCAACACCACAATTTTAAACTCATTATGTGTTTACACAACTTCCCAACTTACGTCATTTGTAGGTACTAAATAAGTCTCTTGTAATAATAACTCATGTACCTATTATGTACATTTGTGATCTCTTAGTGTCATCGTTTCTAGGATAGTTGGCAAGTTGCGACAGCTGTTATGCAATTTGAGCGCATAAGCAAACTATGTCATTCTATAAGTTTTGCGATAAGCTATTCTATAAGTTTGATACTTGAATTTATTGATATTTAATTTGTGTGTGAATCGCTGCAAGCTTTCCACATCGGTGTTGAGCTTGTAGCAGGGAATCTCGTAACTATAGGGCGACATAGTTAAGAAATTAAAATGTATAAATAGTAGGACTGGTTTCTTCTTGAGTCTCAACAAGGATCTTTTGATTTCTGAAATGCTATTGGTAATATTTTCCTTCTCGTAGTGTCTACTCGACCTAAGGGCATGGTGTAAATTCATCTTTCTCAAGACTTTCATGTAGACATTCGTTGCTTATAAGCCCAGCGCCTTCGGAAATTAACCCACGCGAACGTACTACCGAGATAAAAAGTATCCTATGTGTAAATCCAGTTTATAAACTATCTGTGTGCTAATCATCCAAACCCCATTAGTGGGATAATACTATTGATTGAAATACTATCTTGAATTCATGCAAACCTAGTACTTTTTGTTAGGTCACTGCTCAGAAATTGTGCACGTGTCGTGAACAGAATACCGTCTTGTATGCATGCAACGTACAACCAGGATAAAAAGTATCATATGTGTTAATCGACGTAATTATCAGTGGTCGGAGTAGGTAGATTGATTTTTGGTACTTGTATCATAAATGCCCACAGAAAGAATAACATGGATAAGCCATTTTCCCGGAAAGTAATTCCAGTATTTCCGGATCCAATTAAATGTTGTTAATGTTGGTAGTGATATTATTACTACTCAATTCCAAATTTAAAGGAATGTATCAAAACTAAATTATTTTATTTTTAGCCTTTAATTATAGCCACAACTTTTTATAAATTGTTGCACTTAAAATTCAATATTTTCATAGTGGTCATGGTCATTGACATTAAGGGTAGAATAAGGATAAAAAATCAACATTGTTTATTGTTAAATATGTACATTTTACATCAAATTTTTATCAAAAATTAAATTCATATTTTTAATCTTCATCGATTACAATGTTAGCATCCTGGTAATTTTGATCTTTACAATTAAAATAAATAACTATGAGTTTCTCAAAGTTTTCTATTTTCAACTTATTTCTTTCAATACCTAAAGTCCATTTATAAGTGGAAAAAGACCGTTCTACATCTGACGATGTGAAAGGGGCAAATTTAAAAAAGTTATTAAATTATGTGCTTCATTCTGTGTTATTTCAATAGCCTCACTATATTCTCTAAGTGTGTCTAAATCTGGGTTTCGTTCCATAACACGCATTATTTTATTTTTTATATTTTCTGAATTGCACTCATTCATTGCAGCTGACTGACTTGGTCAAATACTAAAAGTGAATCTGTCAGGGATAAATTATGCTTTTGCAATTCCTTTAAAGAAATGAGATTTATAAAATAATTGTCTTTGATGTAATTAAAATTTTCTTTTTAACCGACTTCAAAAAAAGGAGGAGGTTATCAATTCGCCGGTATGTTTTTTTTTTGTGTGTTTGTTACGCGATTACTCCACCAATTGTGGACCGATTTTCAAAATCTTTTTTTTGTTCGAAAGTAGATACTTCTGAAGTGGTCCCATAGTCACCAAGACAGGATCTGGTGATTGGATCCTGGAGAAATCGAGGGCAACCCTCAAATTTTATGGGCCCACACATCGTTTTTCGCAAATCTTATGAAGTAATTTAAGTACTTGCGTATGGTAATCATCATCTCATGTAGCTGAGCTGATGATGGAAGGTACAACTCCTTAACAGTAAGGAGTAGGCATCGACTGATTTAGTAAATTATTTGATGTTTGCAAGGGCGTTTGCCATTTTGGTCTCGTGATCATCAGGTCAGGAGGTGATGGACTAACCACAGACGATAGAAATCTTCAAAAAACGACAGCACATGTCTCGCGATTGCTGCGATTGTTTGTGTATGCATAGTTTACGCCATACCATAACATAACATTACGCCAGTTCGCTTTTAAGGGCGCTTTTAAATTGTAACAATAATACAGTAAAGGTGTAATTTATCATTGTTACATCTACATTTTTTTTATAGTTGTAGATGTGTTGTGTATGTATATAATTGTAATCCTTGTCCATCTTTTTTTTTTTGTGCATGGGAAATCATCAAATGACTTCTCCCGCTCTGGGCGGAGCGGGAGGGCGTGTCAGACTTTTACTGATTAAAACCCACCCGTGTTCATTCTGTTGCCTGTGCCGGGGCCACGGTAACTCTTTCGAACATCCCGCAACCCTAGCTGGCATCGGCCCTAGCGGACCCCGTCAATAGTGCTGACATCTCTTTGAGGCGCGCGTGGAACACAACGCGCCGTCGACTCGGGCCTGGTCCTTATCGGACGGCGAGCTACCCATTGCTCGCCGTCCGCAAGCCCGCGCCTACGGTGGCCGGGAATCGGAAATCAGGATTTAACAAAATACCAACGGGATAGGAAATAACGGGAAAACGAAGTTTCCGCGGGTGACTGCGGGGCGGAAAGCTAGTCATAAAATATTCTTAAAACCAACCTAGTTGTTGGAAAGATTACGCAACCGGGCCATTTCTGTTAAAGCTCTCTCATCGTGGGGTCGATTTAAAAGCTTATTTGCGGCCTCATTCTCTGGTGTTATAACCAAAGCAGTTAATGAGTACACATTGAGAAAGATATTATCCTGGGCCGTCACTTTAGTCGTCGGTGTAAACAAATTTTGTCGTAGTATGCCATGTAATTCATCTACATTTTTAAATTTAATGCAACAGGCAGCACCACGTCTTGGAGCTTTAGCTCCCTTAGGCCCACGTGCATGTGAATCAAACAGCCAATATCTATAAGCATCCGTTTCAGCGTTATGATATACAGCCACAGTCATAGAATTTGCAGTAAGCAGTCTGCAACAATTTTCTCTGAAAAACAATGTCAAAGCATTTTTTAGGTTAGGGAACCCTTCAAGACTCTGATCTGTGTATAAATGACCATTAACTATAATTGGTGTCAGAAACTGAGATATTAATTTTCTTTCTGTTGTATAATATTTGACGAGCAAGATCACTCGCGGCAAGATATTCAGGGTTAACTTCTCCTATTGCGGGGTTCAGTCTGGAAGCAATGGACTCCTGGTAGAGTTTGTCTCCGAGGATTACTATAAAATCAATGTCACTCTTTGACCATTGACTTGCCTCGTCTGTACAAAACGCTGCACATGCTACAGCAGTGCATTGTTTATCCCGAGATTGCAAATCAAATCTTAAATCGGCTTGATGAAACGATCCGTGTAGTATGGAAATGTCTTCATTTATATTCACGTAGTTGTTTTGAGGAGTTGATTGTAACTCCATAGACTCACCATTACTTGTAGGCTCTTCACAAGTTTGTACAATTTCAGATAAGTCAATAACATTCCCGAAATGGGGTCTAATATCTCTATAGACTACATTGTGTGACATTAACCAGGTTAGAGCTTGATACAATCTGTTCATATCCACAGTAAACTCTTGGGAGCGTTGCAGGTTCTCGAGACTTTCCACAATCAAAACTAGTCCTATTTGGTTTGGCATAAGTGGCAGTTGTTCAGCGATTTCGACAACGTCTTTTGCAAATAAAGTAACTTGTCCCTTGCACCAATCTTGAGAGAAACGGTTTTGTAGCTTCATTATTTTAAGAAACGGCACAACACTGCATAAAAATCGTTCTTCCAATTTTGTCAAATTAGCTAGCTCCTGAGGTATAGTCGCGACTGTCATTTTATTCCAGAAAGCTGCTGGTGGAATTTTTCGTTTCCTTATATTATTTTGACAGCTAGAGCATGTTACGATTTTACCCAGACGCACCAATTCTTCGGGTATTAACGTACTGTACATAGCAGTACATAAATTACAGCGTTGTGGTGGATACAAAGCTTTATAACAAATAGCACATGGCAAGTCAGCGAAAATGTTAATAGCCTGTTCAAAACCATTTACTGATGATACCTCCCTACGATTACGACTAGCTTGTCGCATAATATCTAATCGAGTCGCTCTGGATTCGGCAGATTCATTGGATAGACGCTCGTATTGCACGTGAAGACGGCGGGAACTTTGCTGCTCGTTTTCGTTTAATAAGCGCTCCTGAATCAAACCGAGACGATGAGAACGTTGCTCCTCGGTCTCGTGAGATAAGCGTTCATGAATTAAACCGAGACGATGAGCACGTTGCTCTTGAGCCTCGTTTGATAATCGTTCACGAATCAAACTGAGCCGCTGAGCATGACTTTCTGGACTTTCCTTAATAATAATTTCGTGTTTGCTCTCTTCTGAGAAAGTCTATACGCTCGCTGCTCATCACTCCCATTTGAAATGTTTCTAGTATTTCTTTCCCTACTTTTCTTTAAACGTTCTTCCCTTTCGTCGGTACTTTCTTCCAAACGGCGCTGTCTCATTTGAGCAGCGCGTTTAGTAGGCCTACCCATATTAAACAAAATGAATTTTCTTTCTATTAAAAATTGAAAAAGAAACTTTAAAACTATGAATTATGTACAAACTTAAACTAAAAACTAGAAAATAAAATTATTTAAAAAAAAAAAAAACAAAAACCGACTTCAAAAACCTAATAAACACTAAAAACTTAAAAATAATATTAAATTGAATAACTACATATAATCAAGAATTATTAACCTAAATAACCTTACCTAACTTTAATCTACACTATATTTTACAATTTAACAGTTTTTGGAGTCGGTGCCAAGCCCGCACTTACAAAATATTAACCTAAAAAAAGGTACTATAGCAGCAAAAAAAATTAACAGACAACAAAACAAACTGAAAAAAAATTACAACACAAAACAGAATATCAACAGAAGAAGAAGATGGAGTTGTTTTTGTTCGGATAGTGGCGCGCTCTTGCGGATGAAATGTGAAACTCGATAGTTGTTTTTGGGGAATGGCATCTCGCAGTTCAACCTATAGGAGGTTGTCGACTGCTTAACCGGGCTTTCCTGTGGATGCCTCAATAAATTAAGGCCTCCAGCCAGGCTTAAACTAAGACTAAAAACTAAGCGACTACACGCTAAGGGGTACGGACCCTGTAGGGTACGGACCTCGGCTTAGGGCGTCGCTGGGAGAGGACAGCAAATGGATATGCTGGATCGCTCGATAGTAATACAATTTGTTCTTCATAGGTTTCTCGGTAACGAAACCATATCGTGATTCAGAATACGGTACAACGCCAACTATCGAGCGCTGACTAAAACTTTTAACAGCTTTGTAAAAATATCAGTAAGTACCTAATAATATGATATTAATTTACTCTCGTAAACTATTGTAATAATAAAAATTAAGGGAAAATATTTTATGGCCCTATTAGATAGATACACTTGGCTTGGCACCGACTCCAAAAACTGTTAAATTGTAAAATATAGTGTAGATTAAAGTTAGGTAAGGTTATTTAGGTTAATAATTCTTGATTATATGTAGTTATTCAATTTAATATTATTTTTAAGTTTTTAGTGTTTATTAGGTTTTTGAAGTCGGTTTTTGTTTTTTTTTTTTAAATAATTTTTTCTATAATATTTTTTGCGTCTCAGATAGATACCGCATCAGAGCTGCTTAAACAAGATAATACTTCTTTTATTTTTTCAAAGTGTTGAGCGTAGTAAAATGCTGCCTCTAACCAAGTGCCCCATCTGGTAACAACTGGTTGGGGAGGTAGCGGTAAATCTGGATATTTTTCTTTTAAAATTTTGACTCTGCTTGGGGCTTTCAAAAATACCTTTTTAACATTTGCTATTAAAATGTTGATACATGATGTTGAACATTGTGATATTCTAACCTAATTTGCTCAGATACGCGATGAAGAGAGTGCGCCAAATATGTTACGTGCTTCACTTCAGGATTTTTTTTTTAATTTCGTCCTGCAGCTAGCATATATGCTACGCTATCAGTGCAGAAGGCAAGAACGTTACCTACCTTCAATTCAAAAGAATCTTCCTATAAATTTTCTAACACAAATTGCGTGATTGTTTGTCCATTAACTACAGTTAGCATTATACACTCTACCAAATAAGGTCTGGTATAGTTGTTAGGTTGCAGACTCATGGTATGTTCAACAGCTTGAGCAAACAAACACAATACTGAAAATATTCTTATAGTACATCCAAACTTGCTTTAAACTCCTTGTAATAATAAAAATATTACTTACCAAAGCTTGGTTTAATTAGATCCAATTCAACAGTGAAAAATCTTAAGTCCGTATATTCGAGCCAAATCGTGATTTTGAGCAGATTTCAGAAGTCAGTATGTTACACAAGCCAGGGTCAAGTAACGTTTTCACAACACAGTAACAAACAAAGAAGCGCTCTTTACGAACCGAAGTAAACGAGGGAGCTACCTGGAATGTCGTCGGCGGGCGCACGCATTGTTTTGATAACTGGTTAGTGCACCACCCATGATCCTTTATTCTGGTTGGTCGTTGGGTTGTATCAAATCGTGACTTTGTGCCGTTAAAAAAAATTATGAAGAATATAATATTATTGCTCATTTTAATACAATTCCTACCTAAGTTCAGGTTTTTTTTAATAACCAACCAATTCCGAAATTCCGGAGGAATGTCCATATTAATATATACGTTTCGGCTTAATGACCCCAATTCAATCTACCTACTCCGATCACTGGTAATTATACACTGTGTGTGTCATCCAAATCCGTACAGCCGTTTTTGCGTGATTAACACACATCCAAACATACAGACATTCACATTTATAATATTAGTAGGATTCACTCAATGCCTGTACAATCGCATTTCATGCATTTGAATGATTTAGTTTTCTTGAAAAAAAAAAAAATACAAGCTTTTAATTCAGTCGTGCTAGCGTTTCTTTTACTAATGAAATCCTTCGACGCCTTCTTGATATCAGATAAATTTTTTACCTACATCAGAGAATTAAACTGGTATACGACACACGTTTTGCTACTATCGTGTATAAGTAGATACGTCGTTTTGTATCTAGTGACATTGCGATGTTGCTTCAATGTCACAGCTAGCTGGTCAAAGGGCTGGTAAACAAACAGTTTTAATACGGAAGTCTTGCTCTGCATCATTTTGGTTAGTTGAAAAGTTTCATTATACCTACATAGACTTCTTCGTGTCGAAGGCACGACAGTGTTTTAAATTTTGTTGGCTCAAAACTTCGCCACTGCCACGGCACAGTCGGTGACAGCGCAGCGGTCGCTATAGCTGCATTAGCCGACGTTCGCACGGACGCCACTGCCACGGCACAGTCGGTGGCAGCGCAGCGGTCGCTATAGCTGCATTAGCCGACGTTCGCACGGACGCCACTGCCACGGCACAGTCGGTGGCAGCGCAGCGGTCGCTATAGCTGCATTAGCCGACGTTCGCACGGACGCCACTGCCACGGCACAGTCGGTGGCAGCGCAGCGGTCGCTATAGCTGCATTAGCCGACGTTCGCACGGACGCCACTGCCACGGCACAGTCGGTGGCAGCGCAGCGGTCGCTATAGCTGCATTAGCCGACGTTCGCACGGACGCCACTGCCACGGCACAGTCGGTGGCAGCGCAGCGGTCGCTATAGCTGCATTAGCCGACGTTCGCACGGACGCCATTCAAAAACTGGCACATTTTTTTATCAGACATTTGAAGTTAAAACTCTTAAAAAACTTGATTTATAGAAAAAGCATTTTCAAAGATTGATTTTTGGTACGTAGTACATTTTCTGATATTTCTAAGTAAATTTTCTGGTACTTAGAAACATCATATGAAGTCATTTACTATATGAACTTGTAGATAATTGAGCATTCATTAATAATCAATTAAAATCGAGAAATCCAATTCTTTCACCCAACTACAAAACTGCGTATATCTCGGAAACTAAATACCGAGAACTGGACCCTTTTCGCTTAGACGTCCACATTTATCTGTAATTTTTATGGTGTACATAATGAAGAGTATTCTATCTGGGTTATTGTAAACTCGCCATAATGAAAATTTGCCACAAGTAAAAATTATAGTAAACTCGCCACAGTTTTATCTGTCTCACGAAAACTTGCCACAGCTTTAAAAGTGGGTCCATATCCATAATATTTTCACTCATACTCAGAAAGAAACATTTACCAATAGAATGATTAAAGGTCGTTTCACTGATTTTTGTCTTAAATGAATGAAATTCAGGACAGTGTCGTCTTGGGGGCACTATGAAAAAAATACTTAGAAAAAATTCACGACCAATTTCGAGGTAGCGCTCGCCGGCCGCTGCCGCGGCACTGCTCGCTTCGCTCGCTCGGCTCGCGCGTAGTTGGTCACAGTTCTAACCTAACCTAACCTATCGCAAAATTAATGTTTATAATACCGTAAAACATGGCAACTTTGCCCATAAATTTAAAAAATAAATGCTTAATTAATGATATTTTGGAAAATTTTAATAAATTGATTATTGTTTCGGTGCCACATAATACTATATGCTCATGTCTCGATACACAAAACTAAAAATAGTAAAAAAAAAGCATATTTATTAGTGAAAATAACAATTATAGGTGTTGGGCAAAAAATCATATACATTTGGTAACTTTGCCCACATTACAGATCTCCGTTACTATGGACTATATCACTATTCGAAAAGGACTGAATGAAAATACTGAGCAATGCAATAATGTATTAAATTATGCGCCAAATATTCACATTCCTTGACCCTTAAAAATGAGTGGGCAAAGTCAAAAAGCCTTCTAGAACATTTTTCGTACAAAATGGCGATTGTTCAAGGGTTGTCACCATTGACAATACTTAACTATTTAATAATTTTTAGTGTGGAATATTATAATATATTATAATGATAAATTAAAAATAATATAACATCATTTTTTACATAATATGCTTTATTTCTAGTGTTCAAAAACTAAAAAATAATTTAAAAAAAAAACTAAAAAGTATGTACCTATCTCGGTCTTTGTTTTTATATGAAAATAACAAATAACACTAAAATTTGTAATGAGTTTTACAGAAAAATTATATTGCATAGTTAAAATTGCGATGACTCATCGCAATATTAACTATGCAATATAATTTTTAGTAATTTTAAGTACCTATAAATATTAGGTACTTACTTATCTTTTATGTTATTGTTATATAATATAATCAACATTTAGCGTAAATTAATTTGGATACATATCTACACTGACGGACAAATAAACTGCAACAAAGTTCAGGATTAGGTACTAGTATGCAAAGTTTTTAGATTAAACTAAATGAAAATGTCGAGACTGCCCATTATTAAAAAAAATGTAAATTTATAAACAGAACTGCAGTAAAAGATAAAATTATAGCCGGGAAAATAAAATTTGAATAACTTTCATAGTACTTATATTAAAAGTTATTGCGTCTTGAACTTGATGCGATTTATTAGTCCGTCAGTGTATTCATAACTATCCGCATAGAAAAAAAACTGATAAAACAATAGACCATGTACACATTCAACGTCCTATATAAGTACCTACTTATCATTATTTATTGTTATGCAAAATAATCAGTCTAAGTCATTCGTTTATAGTATTTTTTTAAATAGTCCTCAAAACAGGCAGAATCAAACCAACCTGACTTCGTGCAGTTGAAGCGAGTACCCGGTGGACCTCCATCAATCCATTCAGAATATAAATTAGTAGATTTATATACAACATATGTTGGTAGGCAATCACCAGCAGCAGACACTGTAAACATGATAGAAACAGAACTCTTAGAACTGTTTACTATTCTTTCAGGGTACTTTGAGCCTCTCCTAAAAATGCATTTAGCATTACCCGGGTTGTCGGAGCGATTGGTCTCATCGTAATTAAGTATATGACTAGGTGGGATGTCTTTAATTGTTTCTTGCAAATTAGAAAAGAAATTTTGCAATTCTTGGAGACCTTTCTCGGCCCGGACCTGTTTTATGTTTTGTGTTGTACGAACGGACAATTTTGATGCATGTCTATTTAAAAATTGGTTTACCCATGTATTGCCAGGCATTTTGCCATTAAAAATGTCAAGGCGCGAATTTTTTTCTAAATAATTATAAACCAGAATTTTTAAGTCCAACTTGGTCATTGGACAACCATACTCCCCGGCAGCCACCAGCACATTCACAAATTTTTGTTCTTCATCAATCGAAAGTTTTACTTGCCCTCCTATCGTTTTCATGTGACGATTTTTCACTTTATTTAGTATTGATCGCCGTGGAATCCCAAATTGTTTTTCAGCTTCATACTTGAAATAGACTTATTTTGCACAAGCTCTACTGCTAAATTTAACATTTCTGTAGAATAATCTCTGTATTTTCTTGACCCAAGTTTTCTTCTATATCTCTTTTTTTTTGTGTTACTAAACTTATTGTTATCCATCCTGAAAAAAAAAATTTTTTGAAATACAAATCTATGATAACAGTTTATGAAACCCAGTCGTTAATGCTAGATTTATAATAGTATCATAGGAGTGTTTTAATACCTAATTTTGTGCAGTTTCATACACAATCTCTTCTCGCATTCATTTAGACAGTTCAGAAATTAACAAGTTTATAATTCGAACTTTACGACATGAGAGAAGATAAATACTTTAACAATTATATTAGAAATTATTTTATGAATTTTATCGCGGTAGCGGTAAAACAAGAGTAGGTACCTAGGTAGTTTGATTTCGATGTAAATACATATAGTTTTTAAGAACCTAAAACCAATCAACAAAAAACTTTAAAAACACAGTCAGAATTTGGAAGATACGAGCCCTCGTATCTTCTAAATCCCGACTGTGTTTTTAAACTTTATATGTTTACCAACATTATTAACTGTTCATCAAATCCGAACCCTCCTTTTTTTACTAGGTTAAAAAATGTACCTCGGGTGACAACCCTAGTGAAAAAGAAACGTTGGGCAATGTTGTCAACGATATTCAAAAAATATGCTTGTGACTTTGCCCACCGTTATATTTTATGATTATACGACGCATTTAGCGAAGAAAACTAGTCTATATTATTCATTTCCAATGTAATAACGGATGTATAAAAATTACTTACCTGCGATAACTCCAAGTAGCACTTCTCGAAAAAGTTTTTTTAAAAGATTTTGCCCGCAAAAAAACACTCTAACTTCAACGACGTCTGACAGACAACTGAAGTAACATCTGTGACAGCGCGTCACACAGTGTTGCCAGAAAAATGATGAATTTTTTACCATAGACAAAATGTTCTTACTAACTATAGACTTTGGTATGTATTAAGTTTTTAAAAAAATACACAACTGGGCAAAGTCAAATGTCGAGGGCAAAGTTGCCATGTTTTACGGTACTGATTATTATGAATAAAAAGAAATCTCGTTTTGCTGTCGGTACATTCAAAACAAGTTTGACGTACCTGTGACGAGTTTACTATACCTGTTGTGAATTATTTTGTCACTGTGGCAAGTTAACCAATATTTTTAAATGTGGTGAATTTTCGTTGTGGTGAGTTTACAATAACCGTTCTATCTGTGTTTATCTTAGCGCCGAGAGTTGAAAATCCAACAATGTGTTTTTTCGACGCGTTGGAATGCGCTCTGTTGGATTCTCAATGCTCGGCTCAACACCGAGAGTTGAAAATCCAATGTGCGATAAAATCCCGCTGCGTTATTTTCGCGTCCGTGCGTACGTCGGCTTATACATAGCAATGGTACGTCACTGCATTAGGTCCTAAGTCCACAGTGACGGAAACATTCGCAGTTTTCTTTGAGAAGCATGGGATGACTTACAAGTTTTTATCATCATCATCATCATCATTACAGCCTCTTTCTTCCTCAAATCTCCATATACATCTATGGAGATTATATTCAGAGGAATATGTGCCTCGAAATTGCCATAAATTACCACTCTTTCTTGGCAGAATATGGTACCTACAGTGGTTGTAAGTAATCTAATTCCTATGAGTGCTTATGCATGTTAATGTAAGTTTTAGAGTATAAATAATATTTTAATTGACAAAGAACCCATTTATTACTGTCAGTTTTAATTAATCTAGAAACAATGGAGTTGTTTTCTTTCAAGAAAATCTATATGAAATCTATGGAGATATTAATTTTCAATATTAAGTAAGCAGGTAAATTATACAGGGTTATTTGAACTATATCACCAAGCTTTTAATACCTACTTGTTTTTGTTTACAGTTAAATTAAAAACTTTTCTTTGAAAATATGAAAACATTTTCATCTTTCTTTCGGTCCTTACTAAATTAAAAATGACTCTGCCAAGGTTGTATCACAAGATGATTTTAAAGTTGCATACATAGTCAAAGAACAAAATTTGGTTTTACAAAATCTTGCCAGTCCTTATTTGTCAATAACCCATTTTATAATTCCATCGGTACATTATCCTATGAATGTATGCCACTTAAATTAAACCTATGTCCGTTTAAACATCATAGAACATGCTGGAGAATGCAATCAATAACCTTTTATAGGGTAGGGTTTATAGGTCATTCTGATTACTCAGTATTTTCCCCTTTTTTCTCGATTTTAGGATAGTAAATTATCAATATTGTAAAGGTCAGCTTTGTGTTTGAACAACATAGTTCTTAATTCGTCATCGTCACACATATTACTAATCCATGGAATGAAACAAATAATATTGTTTTCATCATCAAACCGGACTTGGTTATCAAAGCTAGTAGTTAAAAGTGGGTCGAGCGTCCGAGCGCGGCCATTTACGCAGTTTGTGTACTATTACAAACATTTTTATGTACTAGAGAGAGAGGTATACTACTGTCTCTGTCACTGCACTGCACTGCTTATCAAACCTTCATCTTACTCGGAGTAGTAACAATTTTAACAGTAAAAGGAGCAAACAGCAAGTGAGGTGACGAGCGAAGAATCATTTAGTATGAAAAAGTAAAAAAAAAACTAGGCTGTTCTCTTTTGATGAGCAGGCAGTAAAATTATAATAAGATACTTGCTTTTTCTATTATCAAAATAACTGGTCTAACCCGTAAGAAATGTTCTGATTTCATATATTCCATATTTTGAAGTATTTCAATATAAATTTCTGAATCATCTACATGTATAACAGCAAAGCTATAAATAGATTTTAGTTAGGCAGGTATTATTTTTTTTTGTTCTGGCAATTTAAATTCTGGTCTTTTTCCGATTTTTTTAACAAGTGGTTAATAACAACATCACGACTGTATTCCCGGAAGGGTTAGGCAGAGGTGTACCTATAGAGGTGTACATCCACATTTCACCAGTTATGTTTAAGTTCAAAGTAATAAGGGGAGGGAGAGTCTATTGCCATCAACCGGACACAAATCCAGACTACGGTTAAGTTTTTAATGAAGACGGAATATTTTGACGTCACATGGCAATGATTTGGAATGTAATTATATAAAAAAAAAAACAAATCAAGGACTCTTCAACTAGCTTTTAAATGGACCTAGTTTGGCCAGTTTCAAAAGCGAGGTTTTTATTGGCTTGGTAATTAAAAATTAAAACGTGACTCGAATGTAAAGACTGACAGTTTTTATTACGGGATGTTTAATATTTTCACACTTCTGAAGTATCAAATTTAATTCTTATCGTACTTATCTATTTGCTTTCATTCGTCAACAAAACGCTCAAATGCAATGCAAGACTCTGTATAAAATAGTCAGTCACCTTTTCAAGGAATGTATTTATGAGTGCATTAGAGAACATTATAAATAATCATATCATTGTGATTCACATTACAGACTCAAGTTGTTTTTTCGTTCTGGGCACTATCCCACCAGGAGATTAGGTCATCTGATGAAAAAAATTGATTCCCCAAATTGTGAAGTGTGTGGAGTTATCGATGATGTCCAACATCTTTTGGTGGATTGTGCAAAGAACCAGGCATTAAGACAGTCTTTGACAGAATTGCGCAAATTCAATTATTATGATATGGGTACATTCTTTGAAATTCTTACAAGTCCAGAAAGTGACGCCGCTAAAATTGTTTATGATATGGCATTATGCCGATGACTCTGATTGTGTTATTTTGATAAATCTAGATCGCAATGTTGGTTAAACTTAGGTTAGTTTATGATGGGGCTGACATGCCTTACATGGACAAAAGTCCCTAAAAAATAAAGAAAAAAAAAAGTTGTTTTTTGTTGTAACTTTAAAATTGTATGTTCTTCCTTCCTTCTTTCTTTGAAGGAGATAAATAGTCACTGCTATTTCCATGACTTGTTGACCCATTTTAATAATTTAGGGATCTTAAATTATCTGTCTCAAATATCGTGTCTATACGAATATGGATATACGATAATAAAGACAGATAACTTATTAATATAAATATGTAATACATTTTCCTTTCTATAGTAAAACTTACCTTGGTTGTTTATTTAGGTACACTTGACAAAATGTCTTAAGGGGGAAGCGCTAAGATAGCCCGCGAAATTCAAATGATTTTTGCAATTTGCAGCTCAGTGTCTGGGTGTATGTTGATAAAAGTATGATTCGCGACCGTAGCAAATATGTATTTACAGAGTTATAATAATTAGAATCAGTAATACAATTTTATTCCTTAGTTAGTATAATCTTGAAATGTTAAGATTTCATGAAAGTCATTCAATAGAATTACTTGGTCTTAGAGAGTTGTATTGATAACTTTAATTATTATAATTCTGTAAATACATATTTGTTAGGGTCGCGAATCATATTTTTATCAATATACAACCTAATACCGAGCTGCAAATTTAAAAAAAAAAACGTAAGCAAATTTGAATTTTGCGGGCTACCCTGGCGCTCTCGCCTTAAATACAATCTAACTAAATATATTTATAATAAACTTATAAAAGAAAAAAAGCTCATTGGACATCAATTCGTCCGCATCGCTGACAGTGGCAAAAGTGCCCAAAAGGCTGGCTGCGTTGCCACGTTGGATGGCAATGCTGATTATTTAATGATTATTTATCTATTTAAACTAAATAAGTGTCTTATTAGTCTAGTGAATGGAGTTCTAACGTTCGTACGTTCTTAGTAAAGCCAGTCAGTTGACACACATACGCAGTGCAGCAAAGAAAGTAGCTTCCATGGTAGTAGCCGGATGGCAATCATACAAGTGGAACGGATTGTATTGCTGCAATCGCCACATACTGTGTGCTTGATGGTACCTAAGCGCTGGATAGGTTTCTACACCAACCATTGCCCAAAGGTTTCTGAAATTCTAAGGAAACAAATCTGATTTCGTGACATTAATATGATGAAATATGTGACACACCTCGTAACTTCTGTATGCAGTCTGTACAGAACCACTCGCATCGCTCGTGGTTCAATCGTAGGATCCTTCGCTAGCTTAGGTTTAATACAAGTACTCGCGCCAAAAAACAACTTAGCAGCCTTGCATAACAAATACCTATTAGTTAGTCTAGAACACCCTGTGTATTATTTGGATGTTTACCCACTTATTATGTGTATCAATATCTATATACGTGGGGTGTTCTGAAAGTCTTGAGATTTAACTTTATTTTTCACAGTTTTTCAAAATAATTGCCACCACAATTAAACTTCTGCATCTCATTGCTTTCTTATAAACCAATCACTTAAAATGTCTTTCCATTACTGTTCAGGAATTTCCGCACATATATTGTCCCAGGCCGAAAGTAAAGCTTCTCCGTCCCGAAATCTTTGCCCTTTCAATTTACTTTTCACGAAAGTAAATAGTCCAAAGTCACATGGCGCCAAGTCTGGGCTGTAAGGCGGATGATCAAGAAATTTCAAGCCGGCATCTCATAAAAATTGGCATGTAACGTCAGCACGATGTATCGAGCATAATCATGATGAAGATACCGGGTGCAGAGTTGTGACTTTGGACGAAGCCTCTTGAATTTCTGAATAAGTTGAGGAAGGCAGACAGTGGTGTACCAAGCAGCGTTTACAGTCTTCGGCTCACGGTGAACTCCTTGTACAATAATTCCCCGAAGAACGAAAAAAACCACGATCATTTTCTTTTTTATCGACTTCGAAATTTTTACTTCAGTCGGAGTTTCTTCGCCTTCTATCACCCATATTTTATTTTGCTGCTTTGTGGGCAAGTCGTAATAATAAAGCCACGTTTCATCGCGATTGAAACGATGTCTTTAGATTTTCCGTTTTCAAACTTTGCAATCATTTTTTTACACCATTTAACTCGCTGTTCCTTTTGTTCATCGGTAAGTTTATGTGGTTTGTGTGGTTGTGGTGTGTGTGGGGTGGTTGGTGGTTTATGTCCAAAGAGTACAAAAAATTTTATAACCTAAATGATGGTGAATAATTGAATGTAACGCTGCTGAGTAACTGCTTCCGCCGGTCGTCCTGAACGCGGGTCGTCTTCTAGGTTAAAACATCCACGCTCAAACTGTTTGTACCATCTGTAGATGGTCGCACGAGAAGGACAGTCATCACCAAGTATAGGCTTCATTTCTTCTAAACAGTTTTCTGGATATAAGTTATAACGCAAAATTGCGCGATATTCGATAGTCGTCCACGAAGCCATTATAGTGAACTTGTTCGAACACGATCTGCGGCAATGCTGAATGCAATCGGCAATCAAATGACAACTGAAACTAACGTATATCACATAAACAATCAAACTACTTGCTCGCGTCGGCCATTCACCTTAGTACCTATTATTAAGTACTCAAGACTTTCAGAACACCCTACGTATATTATAAATTAAAGTTGCTTTTCGTGTCTGTCTGTGTGGCCGCGTTGTTCTGCCAAAGTCCGCAACCAATTTTGATGCGGTTTACATCATAATTTATAGAATTTATTCCGGAAGTTTATGTGTATAAAACATTAATTTAAAATTTACATATAATAAAGAAATGTCGATGTTTTGTAAAGTCGCAAAAACTATGCGAAGTAGAGGTGGGTCGCTACTGTCGCTAGTTACCTACATATTATATTATACGGTCAAATAAAATTAGCTAGCGAAACTCCGCAGATTTGATGGGTATATCTAATGACGATACCTAATACAAAAAAAAATCTTGCCAGTGGCCGTTGACCTCGTAGTCAGCTGTAGTTACTTGAAATTCAGACAATAGATTTTTTCATTGGTTTTATCGTCATTAAGGAGATATCGATAACTTTCACGTTTGCGGAGTTTCGCTTGCTAATTTAATTGGACCCTTTTTAGATAAAGCGAAGAGGCTCGATTAATGAGTCTGTTTTCTGTCAATTTGTTGTGATTTTAGAGACACGAAGTAAAAACTTTTTGTTGTTGTTTGAGTTGGCTGTGCTTTCTGAAATTTAGGTATTTATTTACGTACCACAAAAACGAGTGACAATGACAATGGCTTGTGAGTCACTCTAAAAGTACATAAAAAGGACAATGATCTTTTAACTTAATGCATTAACTTGACAAGAAGGTATTTATTATATGTTAACATGTCTTGGATTCTAGTTTTTGTTTTTTTTTTTTATAATCACGAACTTCAAACTTGTTTTGTTGTAAAATAAATCCAGAAACAGTTTCTGTTCAAACTACAGTTGGTGTTTTGCGAAACCCCCATTTAGGTACACAGTAGGTAAACAGCTCGAGAGACTGAATGGTAGATTTATTGATGCATTAAATCATATTTTATTTTAAAGCCATTAAATGAGCTTTATTTTATACCTATCGGCTATCGACCCCTTTGTCTTTTGCTTCTTATTTTTTACTCTTATTTAAAACTCCGTAGGAAATCTCCATAAACTAATTCATAGTCATCGAAAGAATATCATTAAAGGATTTCTTGTGATGATGAAATTTTCATGATCAAATCCTACTAAAATTATAAACGCAAAAGTTTGTTAGGATGGATGGATGGATGTATGTTTGTTACTCTTTCACGTAAAAACTACTGAACGGATTTGGATAAAATTTGGCACACAGATAGTTTATAACCTTTTTTTTTTTGTGGATGGGAAATCATCAAATGACTTTTCCCGCTCTGGGCGGAGCGGGAGGGCGTGTCAGACTTTTACTGACTAAAACCCACCCGTGTTCCTTCTGTTGCCTGTGCCGGGGCCACGGTAACTCTTTCGAACAACCCGCAACCCTAGCTGGCATTGGCCCTAGCGGACCCCGTCCATAGTGCTGACATCTCTTTGAGGCGCGCGTGGAACACAACGCGCCGTCGACTCGGGCTTGGTCCTTACCGGACGGCGAGCTACCCATTGCTCGCCGTCCGCAAGCCCGCGCCTACGGTGGCCGGGAATCGGCTGTCAATTCCCGACGCCCAGGGGGTCTCCTGCGGCGACTAGGGGCGTGAGGGCGCAAAGCTTGCCTCTCCCTCACGCGTTCCGCCTCCTCCTTCGCGAGCATTACTGCTTCGCAGAGATAGTTTATAACCTGGCTTTAACATATCGAATACTTTTTATCCCGATATCCATACGGGACCGAGACTTATGCGGGTGAAACCGCGGGGCGCTGTTTGTAGCTCATAAAGTGCTTTCTTTATAATACCTATGTATAGAGCATTAAAAAAAGACAAAGGCCTTTGTTCTAAAACACGTTTAGGACAACAACGTTGATATACATAGATGTTTCAGTCGTGCACCGTAAACCTGATGAAGATATAATAAATAAGAATCGATACATACTTTAAACCGAAAAAAAACTAACATGGCAGGTAAGTGACCTACATAATAAACATTATATCTCACAAACATGAAGGGTACAGTAAAACAATATTCAAGCTCTAGCAGTCAAATAAAAAATGCAAAAATATTAACTGACATTTGAGATTTAAGTACTTCAATTATAATAATCATACGGTCCTGCGCGGCAATTTGCGTAACACACTTACTTACATAGTAGGAATCGGTTTCATTTTGACAGTTCAACAACATTCATTGCGTTATTTAAGTTGTTGAGCAGACAAATTTTTCGAACATATGAAGCAATAGATTAGCAATATGCTTCAAAATCATTCAGATTGTGATTAATAGTGTGTTACGCAATTAGGGTGGTACATCACACTTAACTAAATGAATAAGTAATTTGTTAGCATCGATTAGATATATTAATTGTATCACATTGGTAGGTATGGACTGCAGGCTATAAGGCCACTGGGTGACGATGTCAATGTCGTGTGCTTGCAATCGATATAAAAGCAATGTCATTTTCAATACTCGAGAATCTGCATTATTACTGAGTGACTACAGTTGTCAAATACCAGCCTATTCAGTAATAAGCTGGTATTTGACAACTGTAGGCACTCCCCACTGATAAGCTTTCAACCTTATTTCTGAGGTCACAAAGGTAAAAAGTGGTCAACCACCAACTTTGTCGAGTGTACAATCAGCCTATGTTCCTAAGCCTGAAACGCAGGCTTCGTTTCTGTGAGAGAGAGAGTACCAATAGATGACACTGAGAACTAAAGATAAAATAGTTTTCAAAGGTCACAAAAGTAAAATAAAAAGCGGTCAACCACTATGTCGAGTGTACAATCAGCCTATGTTCCTACGGCTGGTTTCCTACGCAGGCTTCCTCTCTGTGAGAGAGAGTACCAATAGATGACACTGAGAACTAAAGATAAAATAGTTTTCAAAGTTCACAAAGGTAAAATAAAAAGTGGTCAACCACTAACTTTGTCGTGTCAGCCTATAAGCCTATGTTCCTACGGCTGGGTTCCTACGCAGGCTTCTGTGAAAGGGGAGTAGGCCATAATCCACAATGCATCGTACCGTTGGTACAGATGACACAACCTGTTACAGATAAAAAATTATGTTATTATGATTGTTATTAGATGAGTCAGATCAAATCACAATAGATGATCAGCTGATACTGAAATTATGATGATAGTACCTATTGAGTACGAGTCAACAATAAGGTTAGTCAGTAACTTTATTTTGGAGTATTTTCTTATAGATCGTTCGTTTGATTATAATTATGGAGGTACCTAAACAATTAAAATTTCAGCAAAATAATAATGGCATTTACAACACAAAAATGCAAAAACATTCATTAAAGGGTCGTCTGATGTAGAGGTCGCACCTTTTATGAATGACAAAGGTAACACCAAGAAGCTGTTCTGAATTTAGCAGATGGGTCTGAGCCATTTGCTATAATTGCAAATGCACATAACAACGACCTTGAATGCATACTTTAGGAATAGGTTAGCAAAACAGAACTAAAGGTCGTCTCGAAGTATTTTCGAAGAGCTTTTAGGCACTTGCAACCATGTAACGATTTGTAAATCTTAAACATATTTTTACTTTTCTCAAGTCCTTTGATTTGTTCACGTATCTTCTAATAATTATATCTACTAATAATTATATAGTTCTACTAAAATTATAAAAAATAAAACAAACTATTTATGTTTTAAACATGACAATTTTTCCCCAAAACACGCGTTGATAAAACCTTTACGACTGTTTTAAATAAAGTATTTCAAATCCCAATTTTGATCCGCCGTCTGTGACCGCTGCATGTCATTCGCCTTCTAAAAGACTCAGATTGACAAACTCGGCCGTTGATTGGTTACAGGTAAGGATCGGGGTCAAGATTGGGATTGAGATACATTATTGAAAACAGTCGTTAGTTAGATTAACCATGAACCATCCATCCATGATATTTATTGGAAAATAAAATCTATCTACTGCCGCTGTGTGTGCCAAGGCCATCAGCAATCATAAACTCCTTAGCACTAAAACTTAGTGAAAATCCAAGCTAAGATAATTTTCTTTTCCTCAGAACCTCAGGATTGGAAGGCAGCGTCACAGTGAACGGAATGGAGCGCAACCTGTCAGGTTTCCGTAAGCTGTCCTGCTACATCATGCAGGACAATCAGCTGCATGGTAACTTGACGGTGGAGGAGGCTATGGCGGTGGCTACTGCGTTGAAGCTACCTAGTGTTACTACCAGCGCTGATAAGGAAGAAGTGGTATGTACTATGTAGTAAATAAATGGCAATTGAAGCATTTTTTCAAAAAAAGTATACCATCAAAGTATGACTTTGAGAGCGTCACTTGTAAGGATGTGGTCGATTTATTTATTTCTTTCCTTCCCGTTTTTGATTTGGGAAAATGTAATACCTACATTATTTAATACATCAGTATTTATCATAACATAACATCACGCCTTGTTTCCCCGAAGGGTTAGGCAGAGGTGTACTTAAAGTAACACCCATCAGTATTTAAGTTCCTACTTATTTCTAGTCCTATCGTATTTTCGACAAATAGACACACCCGACGTTATTTTATTACACTCATGTATTGATTATTTTCATGCCGTAAATATAAATAATAAAACAAAACGAATCGACTTAAGAAAAAAATAACTCAAGATCCAACTTCCGAAATTGAAGTTATTTCATAATTTTGAGTTAATTTCGTTTTGAAGTTGATTTAATTTTTTTTTAATTTCTTTTTTATTTCGTAATTTTTAGTTTTAAGTACAAACTGGAATATTTGTTTGTAATAAGTAGTTAATACTTTTGTTGTAAATTTTACACTGGAATTTGACACAAGGTTTTGAGATGTTTTCCCTTTGACACCACACCCGGAGCTCGTATCAATAAGCCAGGCTGTCACACTTACACGTATTAGTAAAAAATGGTCACAATCCGATTAATACTTTCGGAGAAATGCGTGGACAAACATACATACATATATACATCTAAGAAATTTTGTATATTTGATTGGAAACCCTAATAGATTTATCATATATCAATATATTGCAGTTCCAATAATATTACATATATACGTGTCGAATTGATAACCTGCTTCTTTTTTTGAAGTCGGTTAAAAAGATTAAGAAGACCCCACATTATCTTAATTACTTACTTTTTCAGCTCGAGTCTTTTAATCAACAACTTGATGACAAACTCTAATTACACCTAAAATATTTACAAGAAACCCAATTACAAAACACCATTTCTTCCAGATTCACGAAATCCTCGAAACACTGGGTCTATCAGAGCACCACAAAACAATGACCTCGAATCTCTCTGGAGGCCAGAAGAAGCGTCTCTCAATCGCCTTGGAACTGGTCAACAATCCTCCTATCATGTTCTTTGACGAGCCAACTTCTGGTCTGGACAGCTCCTCCTGCTTCCAATGTATATCGCTGCTGGCGACCTTGGCGAGGGGAGGCAGGACTATCATCTGTACTATACATCAGCCGTCTGCGAGACTGTTTGAGATGTTTGATCATTTGTATACGTTGGCTGATGGGCAGTGTGTCTACCAAGGCAGTACTGGAAGACTTGGTATGTTATACTTTTCACCATAATGTTTAAGTTTTACCAATTTGTTAGTAAAACACCCAATAATGAATCAAAACTCGTGTCAGTGAATTATAATAAGTCTTTATTAGTTTGGTCGATCATCATCACGGTAACTAACATAGAAATTGACAGCTACTTTACCGCTCAGAGATAGAACGCGGATCCAGTATAGTAAGCCTTAGATTTAAATAATAATAATCTGTCATTGCTCTACGAATTTCTTTGTGATTATTATTATTGTTTTTCTTATTTTGATTCGACTATAATCAAGTTGTCTGTGGTCGTGCGTTTACTATCTTAATAACTTACAAAAGCCTTGAGCACATACATCTACTTATTTTGTATTTCTTTGGTTAGGACATCTTTAAACCATCATAAATATTTAACATCAAAATTTTTCTCTCCCCCAACAGTTGAATGGCTAGGCAGCCTCAGCCTGCAGTGTCCCTCGTACCACAACCCAGCTTCGTTCATCATTGAAGTGTCGTGCGGCGAGTACGGAGATAACACTGGCAAGCTTGTGCGAGCTATTGATAACGGCAAGAATGATATCAGGTGAGATGAAGATTAAATTGGTATTTCCTTACACGATGACACACACTACGCGGCAGTTGATTAGGCATACGGATAGAGTTGTCGACAAATAATGACAGGCGTACGGGTCGATCTTCAAGGTTAAGCTACGCTTGCCTACGTCGGTCTGTGGATGGATGACCATCCATTACCTACATACCGATACCACACGTTAAGCAGTTGGTCCCGGCTGTTATTCGTAGATCTTTGACAGTCGTTACGGGTAGTCAGGAGCCCGTAAGTCTGACAACCAGTCTTGGCAAGCGGTGTCGTGTTAACCAGTAACTGGGTTGTGGAGATCAGATAGGCAGTCACTCCATGTGAAAAAAATGGCCGGTATACAGCGGCATCCGGTTAGAGTGGAAGCCGACCCCAACGTAGTTGGGAAAAAGCTAGGTAGATGATGATTGTCACATGTGTGTGAGTGAGAGAGATGGGGGGGGGGAGGGGTGTATTTTTTATTTTATCGTGTTTAGATATCGATATCCATCGCGTCTGCGGAGTTTAGCTAGCCAATTTAAAATAACCCTGTATTTCTTCACATTGTTAGCTGTTTCCCTTGACAATGCAAAGATGTATCGTGTGAGCCATTGTTTACTCTAAAACCTGCTTATGCGACCCGTTGTGACGCATTTTGAAATGACATGTAGTCAAGTACACTCAAGTCACATAAAATTTATTTTTGCAAGACACATGCAAACTGTGTCTAAGAAATATACGACGATTTTCTTAGCTAGAACATTTCAATTTAACAGCTGTATATGATCCCATGCTGGTAATAAGTTTCTGCAACGTATTTCTTTACTTTTTATCCTTTACTAGCTTCTGCCCGCGACTTCGTCCGCGTGAAATTTCTTGTCCTCCCAACCAGCCCCGTCACATCGCATCGCCCGCCCGCGTTATTACTTCGTTTTCGCTTAGCGTTGTTTCTGACTTTTTTCATTTTGGTCGGCTCCTAAGAGTCATAGCGTTATGTTAAATAGCTTATAACCTTCCTCAAAAATTGGGCTTTCAAATGCAAAAAGAATTTTTCAAATCCGACTGGTAGTTCCAGAGATTACCCCTTACATACAAACAAATTTTACTTCTTTATAATATTAGTATAGATTGATAAAAACCAGTTCTTAATAATTACAAACTTGTCTGTAACGTATTTCTGATAATGATTCTAAAGAGGTTTTTAGCGACTCCCATCCATGGGATCTACTATTTGGAATCTTGCACTTATAATCGACCTTTCATAACTCCCTGAGTGCGGATTTCACCAATGAAACGAACGCGATCAGTACGTCTAAACCACGTCCAGGAGCTGTCAGTGTCAATATTCCACAGAAAATAATGACACTGACAGCCCTTAAACTTTAAACGTAGTTTATGTGCTGATCGGGTTCCGTTTCATCGGTGAAATTCGCCCTGAGTCTATCAACTATATGTGTCGTCGACCTTATAATTACTTTATCATCCTAAGTTTGAATGTCACTAAACGTCATAAAACGACAAGGCCTATTTGTCTATGTGACAGTAAGCTGACGTTCGCATGGACGTAAAAATATCGCGGCGGGATTTTATCGCGCACTGGATTTTCAACTCTCGGTGTTGAGCCGAGCATTGAGAATCCAACAGACTGCATTGCAGCGTGTTGAAAAAACACACTGTTGGATTTTCAACTCTCGGCGCTAAGAAGAGCGTTGAAAATTCAGTGCGCGAAAAAAAATCACCACGATATTTTTACGTCCGTGCGCACGTCGGTTTAGATGGTTTCAACCTTAGTGAAGTTTTTTACAGGGAATTTTTGTAAAGTGGTAAGGCAATTATGTGTTCGACTATACATAGCACATTTAAATTGTGGCATGATAAGATTATTTATAAAACTGAAAAACTTACGAAAATGTCTCCTAATTCCTTCACAGAAACGGCCAGCCCTTCCCAGACAGCAAAGTCCCAGACTACAACAACAAGAAAGCTATGGAAGAGTCTCTCAGCAAGGAATGGAACAAGAACGACCTCGCGCAAGTACAGGAGAAGTTTAGAGACGGGAACAACACTAACGGGAATGGAAACTTACAGAACGGGATCCTGCAGTATGCTGCCAGCGAAATTGCTAAAGGTAAGAAAGAGTTATATCAAACTCAAACTCAAAGCATTCCCCGAAGGATGGGCAGAGGTGCACCTATAGTACACCCACATTTCACCAATTGTGTTTTTTAAGACCCATGTAATAGGGGGCGAGCGTATTACCATCAACCAAAAACAAATCTAGACTCCGGGCTGCTTTTGAGAAATTTCAGATGGAAACACCCAATAATACATTGCCCGACCCGGGAATCGACCCAGGACCTCATGCTTAGCAGTAGCGCTTGCGACCACTAGACCAACGAGGCAGTCATTTATTTTAATTAAATCATTTACAAGCACATTTAAACTGTCAAGAAGTCGGTCACTTACAAAGATGAAGATAGTTGCCCATTCCAAAGCGTAGTAGGTTCCTATGGCGAAGAACGGGCAGGAAACTCCATCGATACTCTTATCGCACTCTTATATTATCTTCCATATTCTTTGGCTAAGATCAGTTACGATGGTGGCTGCATCCGGTTAGACCAGAACCGAAGCCGACCAGACAAAGTTGGGTAAAATGCTAGGCAGATGATGTAAATTTTTGAGTAAAAAAAAAAGGTTTGCGGTCGGAACGGGGGAGTGACAAAAGGCGGGTGTAATAATATAATCTTATTTAGAACCTGCCGTATTTATTCACAGTACCGTACGTAGTACTTAGACACAGCCCTACAAGCATTTGATTTTGAATTTTTGACCAATCACATGTTGCCTTGAAATGAACCGGTATATTAAAAAACAATGCCAGAGACTCTATAGAGTTTTGACCTATCAAATAAATGTTGATTTACAAGTATGCCAAATATAGCATTCTATTGCTGCTTTATTAGTGATAACTAAAAACACGTTTAAATGTCTTTAGATTTTGCGGTTTCTGTTTAAATCTAAGAACAATTATTACATTTATGTTAGTACCTTAAGTTTAGGTTAATTGCAGTTATAATTGTAGAAATAATTAAATCATCATCTGCCTAGCCTTTTCCCAACTATATTGGGGTCGGCTTCCAGTCTAACCGGATGCAGCTGAATAATAGAAATAATTAAATAAGTGCTGTATATTGTTACAACGCTATCCTAGGATGTTTGGCTATGAAAGGAAGGAATGACATAACACCGACATCAACCTTAGTAATAGTTTTGACTTAGGACATAATTGTAGTACCTGCATACATACCTTTTGCAACGATTTCCATTTTACGAGAAGTGTTTGCAGTGCAGATTGTAATGAAGACACAACATGTCTTTGCATCCTGTCGACGCACAAGTGCCAATTTAAGCACCTCAACATCCTTAACCAAGTCGAAAGCAATGGTCAGAATCCGTAGTAAATAGCACAAAGTCGGCGAGTAGGCGAGAGCGAGTCCGTGTACAAAAGCGAAAATCGTCGTGAAAATATAACAGTAATATGATCGCAGAGAGATTAGGGAGCTTAAAAAACAAACAACAATGCAAACAGAACAGAGCGAATGTTAATGAATGACTTTTTGACATAGCTAATCACGTCAATGACGTTTCATTACACCTAATCACCTACTAGGGCTCAAATGCGAAATAATGATGAGAATATACATTCTTAATAATATATATTATTAAAAAAACATTATTTTCATGAACTATGTGTATTTAAACAAAATCCATTCATAATACATTAATAGATGTTATTTTTTTATGAAATAACTCGTTTGGTTCCACGCGTATACGTACTAAGTAACGCAGATAGTCGCGATATAAACAGGAAATGGGCCTCGGGTTTTTAAATTCCTTTTATCATTAACTTTTTAGCCGCATCATTAAAATAATAATAGTTAAGTAACCAAGGGTCCTATTTTCATGCGATAATTTTGATAAATTTACATTTCTTGGAAATTAATGTAAGGGTGGGGCAGGATCTGGCATTGTCATTTAAATGATTAAATTGAATTTTATTCAAAGGTGTAAAGGTAATGCCTATGTTACTTTATCGGATGAAATAGCTGATAAGCACGATAGTAAGTGTTGTCGCTTCGTAAGTTGCTATGCCAACTAGTTATTAATTACGGTAATTTTGCGAAATCAAAAACATAATTTTTACTTGTTTTTTGTCTGGTCAGATTTATAAAAAGTCCAGATAGAAAAGTATTTATTTAATGAATATATCAATGACAATTTTTACGCAAAATAAAATAATTATACTGAATATGATCATAATTATAGATTTGTTTTGTATTTAATTCGAGTTAACTTAACATAACATCATGCCTTGTTTCCCCGAAGGGTTGGGTAGAGTTGTACTATAGTACACCCACATTTCGCCAGTTATGTTTAAGTCCCATGTAATAGGGGGCGAGCCTATTGCCATCAACCGGGGACAAATCCAGACTCCGGGCTGCTACTGAGAAATTCCAGATAGTAAAACCCAATAACACTTTGCCCGACTTAAGAATCGAACCCAAGACCTCATGCGTTATCTTTTTATATGCACGTGTTTTTGCGATGGATGTATGGACTGTGTGAAAGATGACATGGCTAGAAAGGGAGGAACTACCGAGATGATGACGTCTAAGAGAAGTATGAAAGAAAAATAAATATGGCGCCGTCCCTAATAAGTTGGGTTAAGGTCAGGAGAATCATGATGATGCACGTATTTCTATCACTAATAAACCAAATTTTTTATCTTCTCCAACTAGGTTAAACATTACTTGATTAAATTCACGGGTAAAAGGGTATCTACCGTCAGAGAGCTAATTAACATAGAGCACAGTCTTCACGTAGATTGTGACGTCATAATAAATATTTAATAGTTCCGGATGCGATTGACATAGTCGTGAATTAATTTATTTCCCGCGTGTTAGGTTTCGTGTTAGTCTTACATAATAATAACTATTACTTTGCATAGAGATGTTCCTCACTCGGTAGTCATTTTAAAAACTGGTTTGGACTTTTGCGGTGGTATAATATGAGGAAATCCCGTCCTATGATAAGTAAGCTGTAAGGTTATTGAGCATCGTATAATATTGAATACAAATGAGAAATAAATGTTTCCTTAACGTATTTATATCGGTCAGTCGAAAATATTATTAATACGAGCCTATATTGTCCCACTGCAAGTCAAAGGCCTCTTCTCACACAGAGAAGACACGAGCATTAATCATCACCCGGCTTGCTCAAGGGGTTACGATTTCAGACTTAAATTAATTATGAGTCCAGGTTTCCTCACGATGTTTTTCCTTCACCGGTGTCAGTAATATCCAAGAAAAACTTAGTAAGTACATATGAATTGAAAAATCAAATTGGTACTTGCTCGGATTTGAGCCCACAACTACGCCCTGTCCAATTTATAGGTCTTGTACAATCCCTTTTCAGTTTTTTTACCTGTGATTTTGCATCACAGTAATCTTTATTCTCGATGCTATAAGGTTGCTGTTAGAGGTTAAATAACTTAGAATAAAGGCTGAAAATCGGAAGCAATACCAAGTTCTATTTAAAATAATAATGTCACTATGCAAATCATTTATATCCTCTATATTATTGACCTTCATAGATATTACAAATATAACCTTGCACTAATCTAGATACTATGGATTACTCATTATATAAATGTTGCTTATCAATGAGATAACCCGTTTTCACGTGTTTCCTAATCGTGATATACTCGTACAGCAAAACTATTGCAACATTCCTAACGAAACGATAAAGGGGTATGCGTTTGCATCTGACTGATAACAGAGATCAGAGGTAACGATGCATCCTGTTTGTGTCTCATGTGCTAATCATGTTTAGAATAATGTCTTGTCTATGATATTAAATTAATAATAATTATAATTATTGAAGACCTAGAATTTAATGATAGTTTATATTTACATTAGTCACATGCCCATAAGATTGTGTTTTAGTTACAAAAGTTCCACTCAAACTCAAAGCATTTATTTCAATTAAACCAATTAGAGGCACTTTTGAATTGTTAAAGAGTCAGTCAGTTAGAAAATTGAAGCTAGTCGCCCATTCCATAACGTAGATCTATCTCTATGGAGAAGAATGGGCAAGAAACTCCATGGACACTCTTTTAAATCAAAATTGTTACAAAATCCTGGGTACATTGTTCTTGTTGCTTCTATATGTGAGAACAATGTAAAAAATAAATAATTAAAAACAATTCAAGATATAAGATTAAAAATAAGCCCTGGCAGTTAAGAGATGACCAGTCTCCACTGACGGCGCCCGTTCACGAACATGACGCGTGGATCAGCACCATCCTGCTCAACCATTTTGTAGGAAACCGAACGATCCAACACACGCTTTTGTTTCAATGCTAATTATTAGACAAAATATACTGCACGATTGCCATTTATTTAGTGTTTGTTTTTGTGAAAACATGCATAGCATGCAAAGACAATGGTCTGAATGCATAAATAGAGAAACAAATTAAATTGGAACAGAGGGTGCTCTACAGCTTCATCACAAAACGATGAAAAACAGTTCTTTTGACTCACATGTTAATGGAAAACATGTTTAAAATATTATCACGTAAATAGTTAAATATTCCTATCCGTTCAAATAGGGAAGTAACAAAGCACGGCAGTACAGTCTTAATTATGGGTACCCACGGCAATGGCTGGTTGTGGAACCAACTCCCACGGACCACGTAATACTGATAACGGTCTACAATACGATAACATGAACTTTGAACGGTGATTTTCGATACCACTGACGTGCGGGTAGACCGTTTAGGCTTTTAATTTTTCATTATCTATAATATATTTGGATTTCCATGCAAGTCTTGAAATTGTATCTAGAAGAAAATTGATGATTGTTTTTTTTGAATTCCTCTACAAATTCTTTGCAATCAATAAATTGACTATTTCCTTGAAATTGAGGATTTTCTGAGCACAATCAAATAATGATACCTTTGGTTATACCCTCTGAAATGCCATGTCCTCTTGCCTCTATTCCAATTTATTTGGGGTCAGGTCAGTACAGTACGCCATTTTCTGAGCATTATCAAATACTCATGCCTTTGGTTATGCCCTCTGAAATGCCATATCCTCTTGCCTCTATTCAAATTTATTTGGGGTCAGGTCAGTACAGTACCTACGCCATTTTCTGAGCACAATCAAATAATAATACGTTTGGTTTATACCCTCTGAAATGCCATATCCTCTTGCCTCTATTTCAATTTATTTGGGGTCAGGTCAGCACAGTACGCCATTTTTTGAGCACAATCAAATAATGGTACCTTTGGTTTTACCCTCTGAAATGCCATATCCTCTTGCCTCTATCACAGAACACTAATACTCCTAGCGGAGGCCTCTATTCCAATTTATTTGCGGTCAGGTCGGCATAGTACGCCAGTTTCTTCCATACATCATACGTCTCTATCAGCCGTCATCTCAGTGTCCACTTCCTTTTGGAAAAAGTGCCATAGATCGACGCTTAATATAGTTTTCGTTTTTTAATTATAAAGGCTAAGGCGAAGGGCACGTGGATCGTAGAAGAAACTTGCTTCAACAAAATAATAAACTTAATGACTTTTTTTTTGCATAACAGACAAACCGCTGTTAATAATATCAAATCACCTTTGATCGACCATTGGAGACTTGTGGCTAAGAAATAACAGCCGCACGGGTCGATCGATCAGGTTAAGCTACGCTTGCCGCGGTTGGTCCGAGGGTGGGTGACCATTTTTACATATCAAGACCCCTATGTGCCTCGGAAAGCACATTAAGCCGTTGGTCCCGGCTGTCATTCGTGTATCTTTGACAGTCGTTACGGGTCGTCAGAAGCCCGAAAGTCTGACAACCAGTCTTACCAAGGGGTATCGTATTATCCAGTAACTGGGTTGTGGAGGTCAGATAGGCAGTCGCTCCATGTAGAATACTGGTATTCAGCTGCATCCAGTTTGACTGGAAGCCGACTCCAATGTAGTAGGGAAAAGGCTAGGCAGATGATGACCTTTGATCTATCATTAGTATTACCTATACGTATAATTTTGTAATACTGTTATTATAAGCTAATTTATAATGCAAAAAACGTGGCCAACTGCGAGTCGGACTCGCACACGAAGGATTCCGTACCACCGTATAATATTTAACAAAAAACGCGAGCAAAATCACTGAAAAAAAAACACGTTTCTTGTATGTAGAGGGTCATCTAATTTGTAACTATATTTATGTTTATTATTTGTTCTTACAGCGGCCATAGTAGTACACACTCTGTGAAAATTTCAAGTGTCTACCTATTACGGTTTAAAAGATTCAGTCCTGTGACAGACGGATGGACAGCAGAGCCTGTCCCGTTGGCACCCTTTGGTTACGGAACCCTAAAAACTAATACTATAAATGCAAAAGTAACTCTGTCTGTTACCTTTTCACGCCTAAACTACTGAACGGATCGTTATGAAGTTTATCAATTCGGTAGCCTGAGTACTGGAGAAGGACATAGGCTACTTTTCATCCTGGATATTTGAATGAAGAAATGATGAAATGTAAAATACACGCACATGAAACCGCGAGCAATAGCTGTAGTTATGTATAGTTTTGTAATTTAATACTGTTATTATAAGCTAAATTATAATGCTGCCAGGGCACGATGAACGAAAATTGTGCTTCTGTAAGCGTGACGAATTGCCGTTGTTATGTATTAGATATCTTATCTCCACGTGTATTAGTCATAGCGTGTTATTTAGGTAATTTTATTTTAATAAAAAAAAATAGATGTGTGTGTGTGTGTATGTTTTATGTAGCGGCCAAAAAAATAAATCAAAGTAAAAGGGTTTTTATTAAGAGTTAAGAGTCCATAATACCCCAGGTCAAATTCACTCTTTATTTTGCTCGCACACTACTGCTCGCGGACTGAGTGAGAGCGAGACTGGGCGGCAGGGAGAAGGCTCCTCAGTGAGGGTCGCGGGATCTTCTAAAGAGTTACCGTCGCACCGGCACAGGCAACTGAAGGAACACGGGTGGGTTTTAGTCAGTAAAGTTTGACACGCTCTCCCGCTCCGCCCAGAGCGGGAGAAGTCATTTGGTGATTTCCCGTCCAAAAAAAAGGCGCCGATAATTTAGGTAATTTCTTTTTACGGTAAAAATAATGGTAATAAAAAAAAACATATTACCTATCTGCTTAATACAAGGTGTAAGGGACAGCCCTCCGCAAATTAACAGGGTGCATTCAGCTCCTGATTTTGAATCATATTCCACCGGAAATATTCTCAGGAAAATTTACATATTTTTTATCGTATTTTGAGTTACTATTCCTTTATTTCAATGTAAAATTACATTTTCTGTACGCAGCACTCCATTTATGTAAACAAAACAGCTAAAATAAAAAAAATCAGCAATGGATGTTGAAATACTCGGCGGCCGAAAGCTCGCTGCGCTACCGTTCGCTACGCTCGTCTTGCCATAGTAACGGTACATTGCGTGTAAGGTAATAAAACAAATCACGTTTAATGGATTCCCATAATTTTCCTGAAATAATTTCATGTACCGGTCATCTTAATATGATATATTGAATTCACTCCATCAGTCTGCGGAGGACTGTCCCTTACACCCTGTATTTAGTTCAGTTATTATGCAAAGTTTCATGATCTAATTTTAAGTATTTTTTTTTTAATACTAGCGGTTTATTTTTCGGTTCGGAAGTAACTTTGTAATTTTTTTCTGTCGAGAAAATTTTATGGAGTCGTGTTTTCGTCAAACATAGTACTTAACATTAATCCTGAAATTTATCATATACATATTAATTTCAAAATGAATGCAGCAGTGTTTTTGATATAATGGAGGATTATGCTAAGCGCTTTGAGGTATTGTAGACTCTTAAGGCCATCTACTTGGCAGGTTAACTCTAATGATCTTTGATCCTCATTGGTCTAGTGGTCGCAAGCGCTACTGCTAGGCATGAGGGTTCGATTTCCTGATCGGGTAAAGTGTTATTGGGTTTTTCCATCTGGAATTTCTCAGTAGCAGCTCGGAGTCTGGATTTTTGCCTGGTTGATGGCAAAACGCTCGCCCCCTATTACATGGGACTTAAACATAAGTGGCTAAATGTGGGTGTAATATAGGTACACCTCTGCCTAACACTACGGGGAATACAGGCGTTATGTTGTGATACTTACAATATTGTAACCAAACATTTTAATAAACCTCCTGACGCAGTGAGGTAAACATTGTAACTCGTTTGGTTTTTTTTGCTTCAACGCATACTTTTTTTTGCCCGAACTCACGGACTTTGTTCTTACTTTATTATCCTTTAGTAAATGGCTTACTCGTGTTAATACATTAATACTCCTATATAATATATGCTGTATCCACGCGATAGCATCATGGGTCTCGTGCCTTGACATTTGACCCTACCGTGTTGTCTCAGTAACTGAACGAAGGTTGTTCACAATTTCCTTGTCACGTAAATACATAAACTCACGCCTTCTTCCCATGGGGGTAGGCAGAAACTACAGAACGCCGCCTGCTACGATCCTTACCTACTCCTTTTGCTTCGTTTGCTACGTTTACGTTCATACATCTAGTCATACACGCACGCCGGTTGCGAGTACTATGCACCTGACCTTTCTGAAGAACATCACTAATAAGGTCATTATATTGCCTTATAGGGCGTCTCCTCCAGCGTTTCCACTCACATCTGTTCATCTGCCCTTGTTCTTTTCTTTTAATGACGTTCGGTTGTATATCTGCCAGTAATTATAGGACTAATTCGCTGAACTTTATCTTGTCGTCGAAACAGAGGATATTTAATTATGATAAGGCCTTTATCACGTTAATAATCGTTTATTTCCTATTTCGTACTTAAATAACTGGTTTTAAAACTTCGTATACTTATATAGAAGATGGATGGTGTAATACTAAAAGCAGCGTTTCTAAATTCGATTTATGTACAAAGTGCCCTTAATAATTAATAATAACAATAATTGCAATAATTAATTAATTAATTAATTGCGTGATTGCTCAAAAATGTAACTGTCCTTTCGTATGCAAAATGTACGATTTATTTGCATAATCATACTTTCTGCTCACTTCGACCTCTAATGGAACATTATGAGCAAAACGTTTAAAAATGGGTGCATCGTTGTTCCAGTGGTCACAAGCGCGACTGCTAACCGTAGGATTCTGGGTTCAATTCCCTGATCAGATGAAGTGAAATTGGGTTTTCTATCTGAAATTTATCAGTACCAGCCCGCGGTCCGAATTCTGCCCGGTTAATAGCATTTGACCCTTTTACATAAGACTAAAATATAATTGTCGAAATGTATAAGTCCGATATCCTGTGCCTATCCCTTGTAGCCCTAAGGCGGTGTGTTATGTTACATAATAAATAACATAATTGTTTATTGAATTAACTAAGTGCATATTTACAATTCAAGGCCATGGTATACAACGTGTAACAGGACGATTGACATTCCTTTAAACCATGTAAAGAGAATCATGTTCTTTACCCGTATACAAAAAACCAATCAAATCCAATGAATACTTTAGCCACAGGAAATTATTTTTCATTTTCTTATTTTTCAACATGATGTAGATCTGAGTCCGTAATAATAGGTAAACATTGCCGCCGCCGCGCCCCGCGCCCCGCACCGCACCGTTGGTCAGTGATTTTGCGTAGATAAAGCGTGTTTACTTTTTATGCAGTTGATTTTGCTATTTATTTTGTTTGAAAACTGCAATTTTTTTAATTTTCCATTATATACTAATCTTCGTGTTTTAAAATGTTTCGATTGACTAGTACTGTGCTCGTTTTCATTTAATGTCGTACGTCCAGATACACGTTGTATATATAATAATAGGATCCAACCTCAAATAGGATAAACCTGTATCTCAGGTATTTTAAGTACTAATTATCTTATTACATAAATATCTCCTATGATTATTACTTATATAAATGGTTTATAAATGAAGAATAACTAAACCAGACCAATGATAGTCGCTAAGTGCGTGTCGGACTACGCACAATGAAGGGTTCCATAGTTGGATGTGTTTATCCCAAGAACAAACTTAACATTGTAGTTGAAAAACATGTTCTTTCATACATTCCAACTGCAAATGTAAGTTGGTCGACTATTACTCGTTAACTTGTAAAGCCTACTTAGTTGTGATAGTTTTCCTTTTAACTTCGTTGTACATACTACTACCGTGATTTTTTTCACATATCGAAAACTAACCGGTTAGCTGGCAGGGAGGGGGGACAATTGACTCGTACAAGAATTAGCACTAGCTTAATATTTCAGAAACGGATCCCTTAATCGAAAAATTGTTTTCACAAACCCGCAATATTTTTGATACACCTCTCCAACAATCTACACCATGGGTTAGACGAAAAAAAAAAACATCTCCACTTTACGTGTACAGGAGGTACCCTAAATTTTTTTTTTCATGATTTTATTTTACCACTTTGTCGGCGTGATTAATATGTTTATTCATGCCAAATTATAGCTTTCTAGTACTAAGAGTCTCTGAGTTAAGCTGCTGACGGATGGACGGACATGGCGAAACTATGAGGGTTCCTTGATGACTACGGAACCCTAAAAAAAATATGTTTGCCCTTAATCGTCACTAACCTCCAAACTCTTGTCTCCAGGTGATCCACTGGTAGTCCAAATGGACACAGAGAAGCAGGACAATGTAGAAGTGGCCTTACTAGGAGGAGAGGCTTCCCCCAGACGGTATGCCACGTCAGAGCTCACACAGTTCTGGGTTGTACTGAAAAGGACACTGTTGTTCAGCAGAAGAGATTGGGTAAGTGTACTAAAAACCACAGTGGTGTACTAAATGCCACAATACTAAATACCCCACTGTTGTATTAAATGCTACAGTGATATACTAAACACCCCTCTGGTGTACTAAATGCCACAGTGATGTACTAATTACCACATAAATGTACAACACCTGGCCGTAAATATGGCACATCGAGTTTTTAGAAAAAAATCGGCACACTAGAGCGTAGTCTCTCTAGCGATAGAGATTGTGTTCTGAAGCTTGCTGTGGCATATTTACGCAAATGTATTGTTCTAAGTACCACTGGATTGTTTTCAAAACTTTGTCGTGGTGTGATTTCTACGATGATTTTCTATGAAACAAGTGAACTTTCCCCTTTCGAATGTTATCTCTTAATTTTCGCATATTGCCACATAAGTGAGTTTAGAAATAAATGTTACAAAATATGTCTGTGCCTTGGCTACAGAAAATCATCGCGGTTGTTTTTTTGGAATGCAACTTTCCCATGACCCAAAACATTTTTCAACAAACACAAAATGTTTTGGGTCACGTTTTAAAATAACACGACTATTCAATTTAGATTGTTTAATATTTTTGTTGATAGTTATGATATGAGTATGACAATACATAATATTGATGTATCAGAGATCCAGACACGTGTGTCAAAGGGTGTTTCTGTTATAAAGGTTATGATGTCAAGAAACTATATTTTTTTTATATATCTCGGGACCCTGGGGTCCCGGACCTTTGGAAGCCGTACGAAGGGCCGAAGCCAACTCGCAGAGGCCCCTTAGACAATTTTAAATTATATTTAATTGTAATTGTTCATCTATACGTATTATAAAACTGAAGAGTTTGTTTGTTTGGTTGAACGCGCTAATCTCAGAATATACTGTTTTGAATTGAAAATTCTTTTAGTGTTAGATAGCCCATTTATCGAGGAAGGCTATAGGCTATATAAAATCACGCTACGACCATAAGGAGCGGAGCATCAATGAAAAATGTTGCAAAAACAGGCAAAATTTATTCCTTTTGAGAGCTTCCGTTGCGTGCGCTGCGTAAACGGTTAAATTAACGCAAAAGTCATGTATGACGGAAGTGTTCCTCTTAAAAAGTTCTAAGAAAAAGTCCGCGATAGCATATGTCTATCTTTTAAGGTTGGCTCACTATAACTTTTTTTATGGTAATCAAATTTGTTATAAAATAATGCATTATTTGCGAAGGTGTGCAAATAATCAAGGTTGATTAAGTACATGTAAATTGCTTTTTAAATTATTCGAATCGGACGTTTCATTTAGAAATTACGATGGGTATAAACATGCTTGATGTAAGAAAAATGCGCTTAGTCTATTAGTTACCGACACATTTTATTTTTTATTGACTGTTTGGACGCGCTAATCTCTGTCACTAGCAGTCGGATTTGAAAAATTCTTTTTGCATTTTATAGCCCAATTCTTGAGGAAGGATACAGGGTATGTACTATTACGCTAGGGCCCCTAGAAGCGGAGCAAAAAGAAAAAAGTAAGAACGAGCGCTAAGGGAAAACGAAGTAACAGCGCGGGGGCAGGCGATGTGATGCGACGGGGTGGGTCGAGGGAACAAGAAATTTCACGCGGACTAAGTCGCGGGCGGAAGCTAGTACTTTATAAAACTACTGCATATACTATGCAGTAGATTAATAAAGTAAGAAATGCCAAATCTCTGGCCAATATTGCATTGCAGATAGAATCAATATTATATGTATAACCCCGATCTCTTCAAAGTGAGAGTGAACAGGCTTCTTCTGGGTAAGCTCGCTCCATCGTCGACTTTGTCTCTGTCATCTCTGACCTAGACTAGAGTCAAGAGCAAACCTATCTCAAAAAAAAAAAAAGAATATGAATAAATTAAAAGTTCTTGTAGACTATGCTAGATGTGCTAGGGCTAAGTATTGACGGTTATTTTACACAACAATGAATTATGTCGTCATCTATTGTTACAACCATACCTACACAGTATATTTAAATATTTATTGTCAATTTACATATATGTCAAGAACCGTTAGTACTTTTTGTTAAAAGCGCATTAAAATAACATATCAAAAATAATAAAAAAATACATTCTTGGGTCAAGGACCGAAGTTTTGAACACGTTAGAAGTAACGGTGTATATAGCATTAATTATATGACTTTTAGACAAAATGTTGATGTTGTATCAAAGATTCTTATGCTTCCAATATGTTAATTGGGCAATTTAGGATATATTTGACTTAGAAGTTGGACGGAGGTCATGTCAAAAATAGTCAAATGTAGTTTCTGTCTTGTTCAACTTTTATTTATCACACTTACTCATCATGGCCACTAATAGTGTTAAAAGTCGAAGCTAAGTGTGAAAAGTCCAATTATATTCTCAAAACTGGGACTTGGCTAGTCATTATAAAAGTAAACCACGATTTCTTTCGCCTTTTCACGCAAAATCGTTCATACTTAAGGTAAAAATATGAGACCGGCTCAAGATGGCGAAATAAATGAATGCCAAGAGTGCGCCCGATAGGTATCGCCCATCGCCACTCTATATTAATGCACCTCATTCCCTCGAAAAAGACGAAAAAATACAACCTCAAGCCGACACTATTTGATCAACATTGCTAAGTTCTAAGATCATTTTGAATAGAACAGTATACTACTCTTATTTAGGTATTTGCATCAAAACATGATCGGTTCGATTGTTTTCATTCCTCATTAATTCTAAAATGTACCCCTCTCCCCAGACTCTCATGTACCTCCGACTCTTCGCGCACATCTTAGTCGGCTTCCTGATCGGTGCATTATACTACGACATCGGCGACGACGGCTCCAAAGTACTCTCCAACCTTGGCTTCCTGTTCTTCAACATGCTGTTCCTCATGTACACCTCGATGACCATCACTATTCTTAGTTGTGAGTATCAAAATCTTTAACAAAGTTCTCAGCATAGTAGGACGACTAATTTTTGGTTTAACTGAGTTTCAGAAACTGTTATAGTTTCTATTTCATAGTTCGTTAGGTCGTATCATAGTTTTTAGTAGTTTTAGTAGTTCGTATTGAGAGATTTAATGGGCTTTTCAGAAATTGGGAGTGAATTTTATAACCTACCTGCCCCACCTTTCCTTGCTAGGTAGGATTACATTAGTGAATTCTTTGTTTAAATTATGAATGGGCAATATGGGCATTATCTTTCTTTCTGCAGAGGAATTCCAAAACACTTTTACCTGCAATATATTAAAAGTATCAAGAGATGTTCTGTTTGAGGATAAAAGATTGTATGGCAAGCAAAACTGGTTTTATTTTTTCCATCGTATTGAAAATTAATGTTGGAATAATTTTTTCAATCATTTGTTCTAAAGTAATGCCAAAAACCACTGAGAAGGTTGTGGACAGATCCAGTTTTTTATATACCTATATATATAAAAAAAACGACATGCAAAATTGGTCTTTTAATCTAGCAAAAGGCATACAATTTTAAACTCTAACTCGCAGAGAATAAAATTGAAATTTCCCTAAACCTATTCCTCCAAATCTAGTTATTTTACTAGTGTTTAATTGGTTTATTAACTAAATTTGTATTTTTCAGTTCCCCTTGAGATGCCTGTGCTGATAAAGGAACACTTCAATCGATGGTACTCGCTACGGTCCTACTATTTGGCGATCACCGTGTCTGATATACCATTCCAGGTAATTTGTGGTAATTTTTTCTAGAAACGGGGTGTTGTTGAGTGATTATTACGTGAACAGAGGTGCAATGTGCGTGTTAGGGTTCCGTACCTCAAAAGGAAAAACGGAACCCTTATAGGATCACTCGTGTGTCTGTCTGTTTGTCTGTCACAGTCAATTTGCTCCAAATGTAATGGACCGACTAAGTTGAAATTTGGTAGACATATGGATTTCTGTGACCCAAACACGGACGTGTAACGTAAATAAATGAATTTTGAATATGAGGGTCACTTTTAGGGGGTAGATAAGAAAAAAAAAATTGTAAACTACACCGTGTGACATACCAAATGAAAGGGTTTGAATGAAATCGTTTTAAAGTTATTTAAGGAAATAGACGGAAATTGACCATTAAATTGACCTTTTGACCAATTGATTGAGATAAGGATCTTCGTAACTACTGAGCCTATAATTTTGGAAAAAATACGGAAATTAGTTCTACACAGATTGCAGGAAAACCTATTAGAAGTCTATGATCTTAAAATAACACGGTAAATCTCTTAATATTGTGCGTACAAACTTACATTTGTAGTTGGAATGTATGGGAGAACATGTTTTTCAACTACAATGTTAAGTTTGTTCTTGGGAAAATTCCGTATCTTCTTTCTTCATCCCAACTACGGAACCCTTCATTGTGCGTAGTCCGACACGCAATTGGCCGGTTTTTTTATGAACGTTTGCATTCTAAACTGTCTCAACATGACAAAATACCCGTAATGTACCTACATTTTTGTGACGCAACTCTACCTTTATATCAGTTCTAGTAGCTATCAATCTATACAAATAAATAAAATCAAAGTGTCTGTCAAAATAACCGCTTTTTATTAAATGCATATGTAACAAAAAAACTATTTAAAAAATGTTTTTCTGTCTGTCGGTTTGTTCCGGCTAATCTCCGAAACGGCTAGACCGATTTTGATGGGACTTTCACTTACATGTAGCTGATGTTATAAGGAGTAACTTAGGCTACTTTTATTTTTAGAAAAAGAGTTCCGCGCAAAAAATTAAAACCTATATAATTGTGAACAAATCCGATTCAAATGGGGAAGTATTGACATCCATGCGGGCGAAGCCGCGGGCAACAGGTAGTCTATAATAATTATTTATTAAACATCAATCATCTCTGTTTCCAGGCGATATTCTGCATAATCTACGTGGTGATAGTGTACCTACTGACGTCACAGCCGCCGGTCTGGTTCCGGTTCGCAATGTTCCTCTCGTCTTGTCTGCTCATCTCCTTCGTGGCACAGAGCGTTGGTCTCGTTGTTGGTGCTGCTATGAATGTGCAGGTAAATACTTATAACCAATAGACTAACTGTCTGTTCCGTGAGGTGCTTTACGCAAGGAAACAAAAGGCATGGTAAGTTACAAAACTACTTATTACAGTAAAGCATGAGCATATTCTCAGCTTAAGCTTCATTGAGAAAAAAAGACGTGAGAACTGTTATGTTCGACTCCATATGCTAAACACGCGCGAGCTGGCATCGTCGCATTTCTAGAGGGTTTTCGTGATTATTTTATTAAATTAAAATCAAAGGACAATTTCCTCTGACAAATACTTAGATCGTTGGTATTTATAAGTATGTATGCTATTTTCTAACATTTATTTTGGTCACTCTTAGAAAATGAATTTTATAAGAGTAAATACCAAAATGATAGTCAAAATAATTGTTCAGATTCTAGCATTAATTACATCAGTGAGTGAGGCGAATCGAGTATTACAGCGCGCGACGTGTAATGTTACAATTCGTAACATTACATTGATCGGGACCATTCGCCTGTAATCGAGCACCCGTGATAGAATTTGTAACATGAATGTGAATCTTATCGAATCTTGGATTGTTACATTACAGGAGAATGTTCCGATGAGGGAGTGCCTTAACCCCTCGTATGCCGAACGTGGATCCACGCGAGACAATACCTGTTTAATAGTTTCTGTAATTAAAGCATAGCGGTTTTAGTTAGAGTTGTAATACATCTTTCACTCAAGAAAAAGTTTCCATGCTATGCCAGCTTATATGAAGCTCTCGGTATGGCAGCAGTGACCACTTAGCTGCCATCACTCGGACCGCCTGCTCACTGCACACTTATAGTGTACTAATAACATTTCATACTATTGCATATCCGACTTGGGTAGACTGTTGAAACAAGAAATGTAATGTTTAAGAACTTAATGTACACAGTTATGCAATAAATATATCTTTATCTTTATCTTTATTCACAGAACGGCGTATTCCTGGCCCCTGTAATGTCAGTACCGTTCCTGCTGTTCAGCGGTTTCTTCGTGTCGTTCAACGCCATTCCTGTGTACCTAAGATGGATCACATACCTGTCATACATCAGATACGGGTTCGAGGGCACTGCGCTCGCTACCTATGCCTTCGATAGGCCCAAGTTGAAGTGCCATCAGGTAAGAGCCGTTTATAGTTTTAATTTAATATTTAAAACTGAATTAAAACCCAAATTCGTGTTACAACCGTCACTCCCGTCCTAACCAAAATGATAGTTCGCGCGAATACGCGATCATCGCGTTCATATGCCACTAATTTGTTCGGAAAGCCGGAAGGCGTACTCTGTCGACGCCACGCGTTAGGGTTTGTTGAATAAAATGAACGCGACGATCGCGCGCCGTGTTAGTTCGCGGCCTAGTAATGAAGTCTTAATTGTTATAATATTCATAATTAACTAATAAATTCTTGATTCGATGCCCAGAGTGAGAAACTGAGGGAGAAAGAGAAGGAGTAAAACTACTCTCTCTCAAGTGGTTTTTCGTTCACCTACAAAACAATTTCTAACTTTTAAAAACGGCTCGACTTCTGCCATCCAGTTCGCTGACTGCAAATATTCTTACTATTTCGCTACAATTTCTAGGCAAACATGAACCTTATCATCATTATCAGCAAGTAGCAGACCACTGCCGGTCATAGGCCTCTCCATTTGCAATCCTCAGCTTTTCTCTTTGACGCATTATCAGTGTACTAATACTACTTTACTTTTCCAGACTTACTGCCACTTCAAGAACCCAGAAACCACGCTAGAAGAGCTAGACATGTTGAACGCAGATTTCACCCTGGACATCGCAGCCCTATGCCTCATCTTCGTGGTCCTGCGTATATCTGCGTTCCTCTTCCTGCGTTGGAAGCTCAAAGCAACCAGATAAGCAAAAAAAATCGTATGTTATTTGTAAGTAGGGTAGAAAATCAAACGACAAGCTATTTTAAGTTAGGGTTGTCACTTTGTCACAGAACACAAAATTGTTTAGATGTGATGTTGACTTAATATAGTGCAGGTTGAGTTTATACTGCAGTTTAAAAGCGATATAGTTATGTTTATACTATTTCGAATTTATGCCAAAGGTCCTAAAATTCCTTATTTAGGAATTGGAGTAACAAAACTATTATTTCTTTTAAAATTCGCTAATATAACTCGATCACCTGTTTTCATAATGTTTCTAATAGAATTGATATTTAAGACAAAGTTACAATCGCTGTAGATAGTAATTTTACGCAGTTATTGTGATAAAGAGATGTTATCTATACTTTAATAATTAAAACTCAAACGGGACTGCACATTTCGAATATGTTATGACAAAATGGATCCTACAACTCCGTGTCAATTGAGGTCTTGTAAACAGACGTCCTGTAATCATCTGTCACAAAAATAATATAATTAAAATGCATAAATAATGGAATATACTAACAAAACAAAGTCCTTGTGTGCTCTCAAAAAATCATTCATTCAAATAATTATTGTAATTTTATATTCATGACAAGCATTTCGTAAGGACTTCGAAATCAAGAAAATACCTAATTTTATTACAAACATTCATTAATTTAAAAGTTCAATTTCTTTACTGATTTTTAAATGATTAAAAGAAAGCTACTAAATGTGATAGTTATGTGTGATATACTGGAAAATGTTTACAAAATTATATAAATTACAGCAGTTTTATACAATCATTAATTATATTAAATAAAAACTGATTTACTTTACACGTGGCCTTATTTTCTTAATGCTATACATATTTAAATATCCATCCATAAAGTGTGATTTTAATGCAAATTTTATAACATTCTATACAATAGTAAGATCTGAAACAATTCGATGCAGAACCTAATGAAATAAAATTGTTAGAAATTATTTTCATTCTATAATTAATTTGCTCATAAACTATTCATATTTCTTGCCTTATGGGCTTGCCGTTAAATTTATATCAAAGATAGGCGTAATTTTTACCTCTGTGGCAATGGTAATCTAGATTTGTTACTGTAAATATTTCTGACTAATTAAAAAAAAATGTTAACATGATTTCTTTTTACTATTTCGTCTATCTTTCTCACCTAAATTGTAAATTTTTATTTATTTGAGAATCTAATTTTATACTATAATTTGACCGATACCGCGGTGCAGCGGTATCGGCCAAACTTTAGTCGACCAAGTTATTTAAACAATTGCTTGCTCTTATTTGACTGATTTGAAAGGTACGATCAACAGTACAATTGAACTACTAAAACCGCCCTTACTGCTATAAAATAAAGGCGCTGTCAATGACAAACTGATACATTGTGTGTCAGGTTGAATGTACTAGGACGCAAATTGCTCCCATTTGTCGATATCCTTAGTCAGCTAGAAACTTCCGATATTTCTAAATTTCCATTGCCATTAGTAAATAAATAGTTATACTTTACGCATTCAGGGATCATGGTAATATTCATTGTACTTAGAGATGTAATTATTTAGATAAATATTGTGGTCCAATTATTATTGATACGGTGAGATGTAATGGTTATAGAATGTATGATGTTTTGTACCGATATATTTTTTAAATAAATGGTTTATGAAATATAAAACATATACCTAGCTTTTTATTTCAACATTGTTAATGACTTTAGAAAATTGAAACGCAGCTACAGTTACCAGAAGCAATTCAAGCGAAATCGTTTTGGTTGCTGGAGTTACCAAAGGCATTTCAGCGGCACCTTTTTTTTTTTTTTGGTGACGGGGTGGAAATCCTCATGGATGTCCTCTGCCCTGGGATGGGCAGAGGGTTCTGTCAGACTCTTACTGACTAAAACCACCCCGGTGTTCCCTCGCACACTTGCACCGGGGGCTACGGGGGCACTTAAGCACTCTTCAACGCAGCCGAGCCAGTCGTCGAGTACTGGCCGGACCGCCTCGATGGTGACGAGGCCGGCGGTAGGGCGCAAAAGCCTGTCCCGTCATTCCGCCACCAAGACCTGGCGGAGTTCGGACCGGAGCAGCGTGATCTGCCGCTGCACCAGTACTACGCCCCGCATCCGCGCCTCCTCACGCCACCGATGCAGTGACGCGAGGGCTCTCGCTTCCAGGTCCCACGGCGGGGTTCCGGCCAGTGCACAAGCCGCCTCGTAGGAGATCGTGCGATACCCTCTGATGACTCTGACGGCCATCGTCCTCTGCGGTACTCGCAACACTGCGATACTGCGGGCCGTTAGGTCAGCCGATTTCAGTGGCACCTAACCTAACCTAGTTTTGCTAACCAGCCTTGCCTGATGTAAAAGATTTTACCTTTTTCTGGTTCAAACCTAACTCACTGGTTTATACTTGGGCGCCTTTTTCTGGTTCAAACCTAACTCACTGGTTTATACCTGGGCGCCTTTTTCTGGTTCAAACCTAACTCACTGGTTTATACCTGGGAGCTCGGTAATACGCACCAGGAAAAGATCGACAACCTACAACCTCACTGTTACATGTTCTGTATGCTTTGTACTTTCAACTGGAACTTAATTTGTGTGATTAAAAAAAATGGTTAAAAAAACTTATATTATTTTTAATGAATCATAGCCATCATCATCATCATCAGCCTACAGCAGTCCACTGCTGGCCTCTCCAATTGCACGCCATTCAGCTCGATTCTCGGCAACTCTCATCCAGCTGCTACCAGCCACCCTCCGAAGATCGTCGCTCCACCTAGCCTGAGGGCGTCCTGCATTACGTTTGCCGATTCGCGGTCTCCACTCAAGAACACGTCTATCCCAACGGTCAACGGTTCTACGGCTAATATGGCCGGCCCATTGCCACTTTAGCTTCCTTATTCTGTGAGCTATGTCGACAACTTTGGTTCTCTGCCGGATCACCTCGCTCCGGATTCTATCCCTCAGAGAGATTCCAAGCATAGCTCTTTCCATAGCTCGCCGAGCGAAAATGAATTTATGGACCAGCCGTACCGTGAGTGTCCACGTTTCGGCTCCGTAAGTCATAACAAACAGGACGCACGGATTGAAGACTTTAGTCTTTAGGCTCTGCGGAACATAGCCATGAACATATATTTAAGTAGGCAACCCATTTGCAATATAAACATATCATATTTGATAAAAAAAAGTCGGGACGTGTCGTGGGAGACACCCGGTTAGAATGAAGTTCCTTTCCGCTGTATATAGTGTATTGATATAGAGCCATCTGGTCTGGTCTCCAGTTTCAAGTGTCAAAAGTTTTTGTTTTTAAATTCAGAGCTATCTAGTGTAGTTTATAGCTTGCTAAAAACTAAAACAGAAACAAAAACTTTTGAAACTTGACATAACGCTTATTCGTGACGTCACAATTTCTGCCAGTTTACTCTACCACAAGCCGCGTTAAAGAACTTCGTTTCAAAAATAATTTTCATCCGGTAAACAGATGCGTGAAGGTCGATCTTACTTCCTTCGGATCTTAGACTATTAGTTTGGATTGTACGCAAACAAAAAATAGGAGGTAGGATTGCATGCCAATTGCAGCTTGGACCGATAACGATAAATTATCCATTTATTTTGTAAAATAGTTAGAAATAACACTTTAACACGTACATACACACATCAAAAGTGTCTAGGGATCAAGTACGCTTTAGAGTATTGCCGCAATTGAGGTTTATTATTTTAACTTTTTTGGATCGTTATTGATTCTTCTTAGTGAATTTCACTATTGGAATAAAGCATTTTAAATTTTGATTAAAAATAAAAAATCAACAGTTAATCAGGATTTCTATAAAAGTGTGTAATAGCGTTTTTACAAAACCTTTACGATTTCTGCATTGGAACTGAAAAAAATTGGATCGATATGGAGCGACGACATCATTTGACATGAGAAGAGATGATGAGAACCGTCGGAATGTTGCAAGCTGGTTCCAGGCAACGTATTGTGGCTGTCGCTCTTGGCACTACACAGCGTCATAAGCCGCCTCTGGACACGCTATCGTATCACGGGCAGCGTGGCCGAGAGACATGGAGGACGATCTTGCATCACCACTCGCAGACAGGACCGGTACATCCAAAATACTGCTCGACGGAATCGTACCATGAGAGCTCTTCAGGCTTGCTGACAAGCGACCAAACCATCCGAAATCGTTTACGTGAAGTGGGTCTGCGTTCCCGAAGGCTCCTGAGAGTTCCACCTATAGCACCCCGCAATCGTAGGGCCCGTTTACAATGGGCTCGCGAACACAGAAATTGGGAAGAAGAAGACTGGCTTTGTGTTTGCTTTTCCGATGAATCTCGTTTTGGTATGAGACCGGATACAAGACGTACTCGAGTTTGGAGAACCTCTGGACGTCAAGAACGTTTGAAATTTTGTCAGGAAGTTCATTCATATGGAGGGGGGACAATAATAGTTTGGGCCGGTATTTGGATCGGTGGAAGAACCAATCTCATTTGGCTCAGATTTGTGCGGAGAGAATTGTTTCATAAGTGATCATCCCGTTGCGACGCCGGTTGGGTGATTCGTTTCGACTAATGCACGACAATGCACATCCTCGCTAGACCTCAACCCAATTGAACACGCATGGGATATGCTTCAAAGAAGAGCTCTGCCGAGTATGGATGCCGTACATACCCCACAACAACTTATTGACTTGTCAGAAAGAACGTGGGCGGCCATTCCTCAAAGTGATTTTGATAAACTGATTTTAAGCATGCCAAATCGCTGTGATTGTGTGATTCGCATCAATGGTGGAAACACAGATTATATTTATATATTTTTATATTTACAATAAAAATTAAAAAATCCTCATTTTTGCCGTCTTTTTGCTATTTAATTGACGACATTAACTTAGGTCGATTTCCCACAATTTGCAAAAATTGCAATTTTTCTAAATTTTTACAAAATATAGGGATAAGTTAACTTACACATAGGAATTAAAGTCAGACAGTCTGATTTGGTAAATATTAATTGGATAATTTAAAAATTGATAAACATATACTTGATCCCTAGACACTTTTGATGCGTGTATTTTGAATGCATGAAAACTGCAAAATTGTAGTTTGAATTGCATGCCAACTATTAAATTATACTTTACATATACCATACCTACCTGCAGTTAAATACATTGTTGCAGTTGCCAAATGCAAAAATTCAGTTCCTCTAAAAGAACAATTTTACCCAAGGACGAGCCATTCAACTGTGTACAAAGTAACAGCTATCTATTATATCGGCTAGCCTCAATCAGATGCGCCTGCGCTCGTATCCGGGATGTTATGCTATCGCAGTATCAAAGCACTCAGCCGAGGAAACATTGGCACATATCTATTGTAACTTTGTAAGAGCTGCTGCCTAACCACTTTGTGACCTTTTTTTTGTTTTCGGGGGGAAACCTTCAAAAGGCGCCCGGGCTTTGGGGATAAGACCGGGGAGCAGGGACGTAGCCTTCATACAACCTGATTCTTATTGGCTTCCCTTCGGAACAACCACTCTTCTTAGTGTCTACTATTGCCGAATAATATGGCACATCTGTGTGTGTAACTGTGCATGACATCACATTACATAATTATATTGAATACCAGTTTAATACACCATAAGATTAAAAAGCTACAGTTTTTTGAGTTTATTTATGAGAACTGAACAATTTTTTCTTCGGCTTCCTTCTAATGATAATTGTAGCTGCGCTACTGCCGGGGAGTGTGGGATTTTTAAGTCATTAAAACCACCCCGGTGGTCATGCCCCTTCCATGTGCAGATAACGATGTGAGAGGTAACGGACCCGACCTGAAACCCCCTCTGTGCAACGGCTCTTAGGGCACATCCCTTTTTTTTTTGGATGGGAAATCATCAAATGACTTCTCCCGCTCTGGGCGTAGCGGGAGGGCGTGTCAGACTTTTACTGACTAAAACCCACCCGTGTTCCTTCAGTTGTCTGTGCCGGGGCCACGGTAACTCTTTCGAACATCCCGCAACCCTAGCTGTAGAGCACATCCCTGGGGAGACAAAAGAGGCCTCCCAATACCTAACTATTAGGGCACATCCCTGGGACCTGGGGCCTGGGGGGACAAAAGAGGTCTCCCCGATACCTAACTGTTAGGGCACATCCCTGGGGGGACAAACGAAATCTCCCCAATACCTAACTGTTAGGGCACATGCCTGGAGGGACAAAAGAGGTCTCCCCAATACCTAACTGTGCAAACCATGTGTGACCTGCGCCCCAATTGGGCAACACGCTTTTAATCACAAACCGAGGGATTTTTAAGGAAAATTATAATCCATTGCTTCATATGTTTGAAAAGTTCGTCTGCTCAACAACGGGTAATCACGCAAGGAATGGATTGAATTGTCAAAATTAAATGCATTGCGTTGCGTAGTACACATTGCTGCGTAATTACCCCGCGGTTCCATCATGATCATAATTTTCAATTGGCTTGCAGCTAGGCTGTTCTTTCATCATTTTTGATGATAGGTATAAGAGGAAGGAAATAATTTTCGTGCTCATTCATTTCATGGAGATTAGGTATTTACGTCGTGTTTCGGTCGGTATAAACGTACGATATTTTAAATTTGTTTAGCGCTAAATGCATTTAGTGGTGCAGGACATCACATATTATTAGCCCTGCAGTAGCCCTGCGTAGGTGCCTACCTAGATCTGCCTAAGTGCCTACAATCTTCCTGCCAGGTTGAACGGTAAACACTGCAAATGAGTTCGAAATCGCTCATAATGCTGCGGGCATAAATGCCCATTTTTGCTTCTATACGGACTATCTATTCGATATTTCTTTTTTCTACCATATCACCTATTTTGAAACAAGTCAAGTGTAGGTACCTACAAAATAAAATAACGGTTGATTTGAAATTCATAAAAGTAAATCATTCGTCATTCTTTTGTTTGCTATGCCCTGACTAACCGGTATAACCGGGTGAAAAGGTCATTCTATATGTAGAGTGGCTTGCTTCACATACTTATTAGTAGGTACCTGTGTTTTATTAACACGTATTGTTTACATTGTTGTAGACTTGATTTTTCTGATTAAGTTATTGATAACGGGTTCACGCATGCTTATTTCTTTGGTTCAATGAAACGAGTGACTTAACTATGTTTGTATAGGTACTTGGTATGTACCTACTACACCTATTATTATGAACAAAGAAGTTAACTTACTAGAAGTAAAGAAGTATGTATAAGGAAATTGTGTCCCGTACTTTACATTGCACACTACAGACGGGCCGCACCGCACACTACAGACGGGCCGCACCGCACACTACACGCGGGCCGCACCGCACACTACATGCGGGCCGCACCGCACACTACAGACGGGCCGCACCGCACACTACACGCGGGCCGCACCGCACACTACATGCGGGCCGCACCGCACACTACAGACGGGCCGCACCGCACACTACAGACGGGCCGCACCGCACACTACGGGCGGGCCGCACCGCACTTTTGTGCTGCGGCCCGATGCGACTGTTATGTGCGCTTAGCTTTAAATGTAGGTAGGGTCACCTACCTATGTTCTCGGCCTTAGGACAGGTAGGTTCCTACACCTATGTATGTCAATAACTTTATGACCCTCATCACGTTGTTTAGTGCAATGACCGTACAGTAAAAGAATATTTATATCCTAATTATTAAATTTAATATAGTTTTAGGTCTGGGAAGTGAGTGGTTGGCATGACGTTGTTGCCTTGGAAGGTGGGTAGACCTCTGGTGTGGGACGCAACCTGTGTCGACACCCTTGCGCCATATCATGTTCCAAGCACAGCGTGCTGTGCTGGCGCCGCTGCTGCGGCTGCTGAGACCCTTAAGCGGCGCAAATGCTGTAACCTTATCGGTAACTACAGTTTTGAGCCGTTTGGGGTCGAAACGCTCGGGTCATGGGGCCCGAGTGCGCGTCTCCTTTTTAAGGAAATTTCTCGCCGACTGGTCGACACTTCACGTGACCATAGGGCTGGCTCGTTCTTTGGCCAAAGAATTAGCATTGCCATTCAACGTGGCAATGCTGCCAGTCTTCTGGGCACGTTTCCGGATGACAGCGATGCGGACGAATACTTCCACGCCTAAGTTTCCTTTTGTTTTGTATATTTATTTGTATAGTTAGTTAGTTCGTTAGTTAGTGGAAAAAGATATTTTAAGTTTTTTATAATATCAAAATAAATATTACGATAGTAAGTCATAGTTAGGTATGTACCTACCGCATGTAGAAAAGTACCGCATGTAGTTGTCGAGCAAAGTGTAATTACATTTTTCTACATGATACTTAGGTCATTAGAATTGGTAATGCTTGTTTTAGGGTTCCGGATCCGAAGGGAGCCAAACGGAACTAAGCCTCCGATCTCCGTCCGTCCGTCCGTCCGTCCATCCATCCGTACGTCTGTCATTGGGCTGTATCTCATGAACCGTAATAGGTAGACAGTTGAAATTTGAAGTTGAAAGTTGTCCGTTTTAGGCCATTTTTGTACGAGCTCTATCGCAACAACTAAACAAGTTAGGAGTTTGAAACTTCAGTATATAATGTATCATATACTGTATTTAATCAACAAATACGCCGATTCATAAGGTATTTTGTTTAAAACATATGGGCGAGTTTCTGCAACTGCATAAAATAACATTGTAATTCACAGTATCATGATGAAATACAAAGTTATCTTTGCGATTGTTATAATTTAGATGAAAAATATTTTTCGTTTAGTACTTTTTAACCGACTTCAACAAAATAAGGAGGTTAACAATTCGACACGTATGTATGTAATATTATCGGAACTGCAATATATTGACATTATGATAGGTAATCTATTAGGACTTCCAATCAAATATACAAAATTTTATAGGTGTGTGTATGTATGTTTGTGCACGCATTTCTCCGAAACTACTAATCCGATTGTGACGATTTTTTTATTGGCTTAGATTTACTTCAACTTAGAGAACAATGCAAGTTTCATCAAAATCGGTTCGGTTGTTTTTAAGATATGGGCTAATACGTGTAAGTGTGACGGCCTGGCTCAAGATAAGAGCTACGGGTGTGGGTGTCAAAGGGAAAACATCTCAAAACCTTGCTCAAATTTTAGTGTAAAATAGAAATAAAAATATAAAAAAGTTATTTAAAATAATAAAATCGACTACAAGAAAAATTAACTCAAAATTATGAAATAACTTTAATTTGGGAAGTCGGTGGCAAAAAACACAGAACACAGATCTCAAGACACCGACCTGCGAACTTAAAGTTATTTAATAATTTTGAAGTTACTTAATTTCTTATTGAAGTAGATTTGTTTTTTTTAAATCAAGTACCTACTTTTTTTAAATATGTACTGTTAAATGTACGGTGGTACGGAGCCCTCCGTGTGCGAGTCAGACTCGCACTTGGCCCGTTTTGGAATCCCAGATAGTAATTTGATATTTCAAATGTTTCAATAATTTTTTCATTTCATAGTTTGACATTTGCACCTGTCAAATTACTATCTGAGATTAAAAAACGAACTTTAGATACTTACCTAGATAATAATTAAGCCCTCTTAGATGAACCAAGTAGTACCTAATATAAAGTATATTGGTAAATATTGCTACCTCTCTCGGTTGAACAATTTTAGTAGTTAACTAGCTGTTGCCCGCGGCACCGCCCGTGTTGATGTCAATACTTCCCTATTTCAATCGGATTTTGTTCACAATAAAAGAAGCATACGTTACTCCTTATAACATCAGATATCTGCCAGTGAAAGTCCTGTTAAAATCGGTCCAGCCGTTTCGGAGATTTGCCGGAACAGGCAGACAGATAGACAGACAGACAAAAATTTTAACAATTGTTTTTTTTTTGTTATAACTACCGTATATGCATGCACTTTCTTATGCATTTACTAAAACCGGCCAAGTGCGTGTCGGACCACGCACAATAAAGGGTTCCGTAGTTGGGATGAATTTATCCCAAGAACAAACTTAACCCAATAATTTGGTCGACTATTACTCGTTTGTAAAGCCTACTTAGCTGTAAGATTTCCTTTTAAATTCGTTGTATATACTACTACCGTGATTTTTTTCACATATCTAAAACTAGGCACAATTGACTGTAACAAAAATTAGCACATCGAAATATTATTTTCACAAACCCGCAATATTTTTGAAACCCCTGTCCAATAATACCCCACACTATGGGGTAGACGAGAAAAAAAAACATCCCCACTTTACGGGTACAGGGAACCACCCTAAAAAAAATATATTTTTCATGATTTTATTTTATCACTTTGTCGGCATGATTAATATGTATAACCATGCCAATTTATAGCTTTTAGTACTAAGAGTCTTTGAGCTAAGCTGCGGACGGACGGACGGACGGACATGACGAAACTATAAGGGTTCTTTGTTGACTACGGAACCCTAAAAAGTTATTTTGCCATTACAAAAAGACACTTCAATCTTATTTATTTGTATAGATAAAAGAAATAACCAACCAAATGATGAGGGCGCCACTGCGCGCTCGGTATACAAATACAAAATGTTTATTTCTGAACTAACTCGTTTAACATTAGTTTCGATTGGAGCCTTCTTTTAAGCATCATAGGTATCCTCTTAAGCTGTTTTTCTTGCACCTAGCATTTTCCTCGCTGTAGTGAGGTGAAAAGTTGTGTTTCGCTCGGCAGCAAAGTTATTCTGCGTCTCGTACCTTTCAAACCCTCGTTACGCTCAGGATTCAATACAAGTACTCGCGCCAAATACAACATTGCACCTTTTTTTTTTTTTTTTGTGGATGGGAAATCATCAAATGACTTCTCCCGCTCTGGCCGGAGCGGGAGGGCGTGTCAGACTTTTACTGACTAAAACCCACCCGTGTTCCTTCTGTTGCCTGTGCCAGGGCCACGGTAACTCTTTCGAACATCCCGCAACCCTGGCTGGCATCGGTCTTAGCGGACCCCTTCAATGCTGCTGACATCTGGCGCGCGTAGAACACAACGCGCCGTCGACTCGGGCCTGGTTCTTACCGGACGGCGAGCTACCCATTGCTCGCCGTCCGCAAGCCCGCGCCTACGGTGGCCGGGAATCGGCTGCCAATTCCCGACGCCCAGGGCGTCTCCTGCGGCGACTAGGGGCGTGAGGGCGCAAAGTTTGCCTCTCCCTCACGCGTCCCGCCTCCTCCTTCGCGAGCATTACTGCTTCGCAGAAGGAGGTAATGGCTTCCCATGTACTCTCGCTCCGTATCATGGCCTGAACCAGGGCCGGACGCGAGAGATCGCCGCCGCCGATCGCTTCCGCGAGGACACGGCGGTGCTCCGCCCAAGCCGGGCAGACCTCCACCGTATGCTCCACCGTGTCCTCCGGGCGATCCACACAGTGGTGACACCCGGGCGTTTCCTCCCGCCTTATTCGGAACAGGTACCTTCAGAAGCACCCGTGTCCGATGAGGACCTGCGTCAGGCGGAAGGTGAGGACGCCGTGGCGCCTCTCCAGTCACTCCTCAAAGAGGGGACTTATCGCCGCAATTGTGGCGTGCCCAGCGCTGGGTTGCGACAATCGCACTCTCCATGCCGCCATGAGATCCTGCCGGAGCTCTGTCCTCCGTGCCGCGATTTCTCGCGGCAACGGAGTTATGCCCCGGCGTCCTGCCTCCTCGCGCCACTCCCACATGTACGCGAGGACTTTTGCCTCCGGATCCCATGGCGAACTTTGCACCCTTGCATAACAAGTAGCTATTATTTGTATTTATTTGTATAGATTGGTGAGAATAAGAATAAATTCTAAATTAAAAAAAAATAGATGTGTATACACGAATTCATTCTTTATTGACAAAACACACAATGATTTCATCAAACCTTGTTAATTAATAAATTGAGTATAGTGAGATGTTAATAATAAAATGATGTGCTTTCTGCTGAAATACATTTTTATACTGTGTAAAAGAGGACGTCTTTCGGCTGAACAGATGCGATGATGATGATTGTGTTAAAGAATCGACGACTTTGTATTGTCTTAGTCTTCATTAAATCGACAAATTTTGATATGTTTTACATCAGCTAATGATTTTATTTTCGTTTCGACATAACTTCAATAATAAATGTTATGACAGACATCGTACACCCAAATATATAAATTAACCACGGAATAGCCAAATGCCCCACAAATTCGGACTGGTGGAATCTATGCTTTATTTTTTTAAGGTAATTCATGTCACCCATCACTTTTTCTACCAAACCATTCTCCCTCAGCTGAATGGATTTGTGACATAACTGCTCTATCAGAGGAAACCCTTTGTAAAGGTATATGGCATAAATCACTTTAGAATACGGCTTAGGTAGTGACATAACCCGAGGATTGCCAAACTCATCAAAAAAGTCCTGTTCGTTATATTTATATTGTCCATACAAAAGAAGCGTGTATAGATTATCAGATTTCGCCACTGCTTCGACGCTTCCCATTAGACGATGGCACACATCGGAATCGTCAAATTCTGTACTTGATTGTACCGATTCAAAATAATATTTTCCCATTATTGAACTTAAGCATGGTTTAAGCTGAAAATTAGCTATATCTTCTTCTTTTGAAATTTGATACTCCTGAGCAGGGTGTGTGGTGAGGCTGACAAGACTGGATTGGTAGAAAGTGTTGACCAAATACGCAAACACCGTCCATAGTATGAGAACACACTTCACCGTCCACCGACTTTGGACACTGCGCCCGTGAAGAACAAGATTGTCCAGTAGTATTAACACAACGTAACTTTTATCCTCCGCGCGAAGAAGAACGATCACTAATAACCAGTAAATCACGAGAGCCAGCACTAAGAGCACCCACACAGTGAAATCGAATTCCAGATAAGTATTCTTCCAAGGAGACACATTTCTGGCTCGTTGCACCACAAATCGTATCTCATCTATATAAACTAGGTGACCGTACACGTAAGAGAATGCCGCTGAACGAGACGGTGTCAGTAACATAGCTGATAAGAGCATGTCCACTTCGTTGTCTTGTATCTTTTTTAACGTTCCTACAGCATTCATGTCGTCCGATACTGTGGAAAATTCATCAGCGTCGCCATAGTCGTTTACAATATTTATACTAAATCCTAGCATTTCCCCGATTAAACGCACTAAATATGGCTCCATTCCATTCCGAAGTGCAGGTGGTGAGGTAGATGATTCGTTGGGAGACAGAATTGTGTAAGGGGGCCACTGGGTTATCAGTACATTAAATGTACAGTTCTGTAGTCCAGTTACAAGTTTTTCTGGGTACAGGTTAAGTGAGCGTGCTTGCGAACACTTCCCAAAGCTGATGGTGGTATCATAGCGTTTACCGCAATTGTAGTTATCAAAAGGGTTGTAGGTGTAGAGGTGAGCGTCATCGGTGGCGTGCACAACCAGCACATTATTCGCGTGCAGTTTGAGAAATGTGTCGAAGATGATTCTGAGATCGTTCTGTTTTAGATCTCTGATAAGAAGTAAGAAGCGAGCCTTCGGATTCCACGTTGATTCCTTGGTGACATTATTAAAATGACTGGCGAAGAAAGTGGCATTATGTGAAGTTATGAGATACGCTTGGTGCGGGACGAGCAGTTTAGCCGTTGCTCGTTTTGATACCACTGACACGATGTTTGCGTCATTAATGACTTTCAGCAAATCTTCATCTGGAACTTTATGCCCGACATAAGTTAATTCTTTTGCTTCTCTAAAATATTCTCCGATTATATCTATTACACATTTAATAAGTTTTTCGCTGTATGTTGAGTTAGGTATTTGTATTTGTAGGCAGTTTCCACTGGATAATAGTGACACAAGCAAGTACACGGCCCGCATTTTGGGAAATGGGAATAACTAACATTCTCTTCAACGTAGCAGTTGGCATTTTTTCATAAATCATGGTTTATTGTATAATGTCTGTATCTGGTTCAAATACGACGGTGATTACGCCCAATTATTTGATAGGTACTATAATTATGAGTTGTATATGACTGACATGTGATACCTCTATCTACGTACGTGATTTGACACTCAAAAGTTTTTGAAATGTTCATATTTATTTTGATAATAATTGTGTGTAAGTACACTGTTATATTGTAATAATTGCTACTAGTTCATTTGACTAAGGCAAGTGCGAGTCTTACGACGTGCACAAGAAACCCGGCCAATGCCTGCCGCAAATTGTGGCAGGATATTCTTCTCCCCCCCTACTTACTATATACCACCAAAAGATCAATTTCCTGTAACCTTTCGTGGTCCACTTGGTAGTTCTTGAACCGTCTCCGAACCCAAGTGTGAAGATGTAACTCCAATCCGGTAAAGTACGGAACCGCGGTAGGATGTGGATGTGGAGCTGTGTCGCAAACCATGCTGCACCTCCTATTCTGCCCACTGTGACCCAAAACATACAGCCAATGTAACCTTTGGGCTGCCACCCGACTATGCCGTGGAAATGGCGAAGTTTTGGGCAAATTACCAGTATTAGCTTCCTGTCCTCTGTCCACAGCACGGAAAAGTTGACCGAGAAAATTTTAGCCCCCTCTTTGGTTGACTCAGAAGTGCCGTGTTTGACTGACGCAGTGAACGCCTGGAAAGTGGCTTAATGGATACAGATCGGCCCTTGAACCCATCTTCCCAGAGGCAGTGGGATGAACCGCTATGTAGGTTGGTACGGAACAATCTAATTAATACGACCACCAATACTGCTAAGCGTGCCCGCCTGCTGGCTGTGGGGGAGTGGGAGTCGGGCCTCTGGCTTCAGGCGCTACCGTCACCCAACATAGGCACTATGCTGGGTGACACCACCTTCCGGCTCGCTACTTGTCTGCGTCTGGGCGCTCCTTGCGTGGCTCCGCATCGCTGCCAATGCGGTGACGGTGTCGACTGCCTCGGACAACATGGCCTATCCTGCAGTAAGAGCGCAGGCCGGATAGCACGGCACGCCAGCATTAATGACATCATCCGTCGTGCTCTTGTCACCGCCGGGGTGCCAGCTGTTTTAGAACCCAATGGCTTAGCACGCGACGATGGGAAGAGACCAGACGGAATGACCATAATGCCTTGGAAGGTAGGTAGGCCTTTGGTGTGGGATGCAACGTGTGTCGATACCCTTGCGCCATCCCATCTTCCTAGCACGGCAGACTGTGCTGGGGCGGCTGCTGCGGGTGCGGAAAACCTCAAACGGCGTAAATACTCGAATCTTATTGGGACTTATATATTCGAGCCGTTTGGGGTTGAAATACTTGGGCCATGGGGTCCGAGTGCCCACTTGGTTTTTCGAGACATCGCCAGGCGGTTGGTCGACTCCACACGTGACCAGAGGGCTGGCCTATTTTTTGGCCAAAGAATCAGCATTGCCATACAAAGTGGCAATGCTGCCAGCCTTTTGGGCACATTTCCTGTTGACAGCAATGCAGATGAATTTTTTGATGCCCTCTGATTATTTCCCCTCCTTTATTATACTTGTACATATTATTTTTTCGTTTATTAATTTTTCTTTCTTATTATTTACATTTTTAAATATTTCTTAAAATAAAAAGATATAAAAAAACATTTAAAAATATAAAAAATAGAGTTCCACCGGTATCGAGAGCAGGGTCCAAGCTACCGGTGGTTAGGGCTGCAGAGACAGGAACCTCCTCACAATGCGAGCCGTATCAAGAAGAACTGCCTTCTGAATCCGGCCCTTGATCCAGCCGCCAAACGAGAGCCTCGAGAGATGTTGGTCGAGGCTGTCAGCCATCAGGCCATTGGCCGTTACGATAATCGGCACAATGGCAGCCGAGCTTACATTCCACATGTCAACAACCTCGTGCGCTAAGTCGAGATATTTTATTTGTTTCTCTTTCTCAGCTTTCACGAGGTTCTCGTCATGTGGGATGGTAACATCGATTATCATTGCGCGGCACGCTAATCGATCTATCACCACTATATCAGGCTTATTGGCGACAATAGTCCTGTCAGTGATGATAGACCGATCCCAGTACAACGTGACATGGTCATTTTCGAGAACTGGGTCGGGCACATACTTGTAATACGGTACCTCAGAGTCCACAAGTTTGTATTTCAGAGCAAGTTGCTGGTGAATAATCCTGGCCACTTGGTTATGCCTGTGCAAGTACTCTCCGTTAGCCAGACGAGAACAACCAGAGATAATAGTACATATTATTATTATTTTAAGATTGTTCGGTTTTAAATTATGTCAATAGTAAAATAAATAAACCTGTCTTATAGTTTTGGGTCAATTAGATTTGAAATACTGTCGTGCCAGACAGTGGCGTGCACAGAGTTTTAAGACAGGATAGGCAGAAAATTTTAAAAGCTATTATGATGATGATAATAGCTTTTAAAAATTTCCGCCGATCAGCTTCCAGTCTAACCGGATACAGCTGAATGTCAGTATTTTACACGGTAATACGATACCCCTTAGTAAGACTAGTTGTCAGACTCTGGCTTCTGACGACCCATAATGACTGTCAAAGATCCACGAATGACAGCCGGGACCAATTATGGACTTAACGTGCTTTTCGAGGCACGGAGGGGTCATGGTATGTAAACATGGCCACCCATCCACGGGCCAACCGCGGCAAGCGTAGATTAACTTGGTCGATCGACCCGTGCGGTTGTTAATAACACTACACGATCACTTCTTTTTTTCTTCGAAAGACAGTCTTGAAAACTCATAATTTTTTATTTTCTCTATACACACAGCACCTGAACAACTTTCACAGTGAATATTATAATTTTTTCACACTAAGTATTATCAAGGTTGAAATCATAAATACCTACCTGCTTTCATAGCTCACAACCAAAACAAATCATTTATCAAACCAACAATGGCGAATCAGAATAAAAAATAATACGACAAAAAATAAATGGCGCTTATTATAGCGATAATTAAATGAAACAAAGCTACTATTTAAAATAGTCGTGTTATAATAAAGACAATGCCTACCCTGTGCGGTTGTGTGCGTTATTTCTGAGATTGTGTGCCACGTATTTATAGGAACGCACACACATTAAATCCGCATGACCACGAGAGCACACTTATAAACATTTAGACCCGAATAGTTTGTGTCTTCCCCGAGGCACTTAGCGGCGCTAGTGCAGCGCAATGCGAAGTTGCGTCAAATAATACGAAGGAGCAAGCAGGCACGCACGACAGATGGAGCTGATTTATGATTTTTTGTTTATTGATAATACGCTCGTAGTAAATAATATTAGATATCAGGACAAGATTATAAATATTTATCTGAGTTAGGTAGGGTAGGCAGTGTCTTTCTGTCTTTATGAAATGCACGCCACTGGTGCCAGAAGGTGAAGAATAAGTAATTGCTCTTCTAAGCGAAGCAGGTACGTACTATTGCTATAAAAATAATTGATGACATGGTCAATTTTGGCACAGAAAAATTGTAAACACAAATTCACTTATGTCCTTTAGAAAATGCAAAACATAGCTGTTTATGTAGTTACCTATAAGAGTCAAATTAAAAGGTGTTAAGTTATTGAGACCGAGGGGCTTGTGGCTAAGTAATAACAGCCGCACGGGTCGATCGATCAGGTTCTCTTTGTGCTTCGGAAAAGCACGTTGAGCCGTTGGTAAGATCTTTGACAGTCGTTACAGGTCGTCAGAAGCTCGAAAGTCTGAATACCAGTCTTACCATGGGATATCTTGTTACCCAGTAAATGTGTTGTGAAGGTCAGATAGGCGGTCGCTCCATGTAAAATACTAGTATCCGGCTGCATCTGGTTAGACTGGAAGCCGACCCTAACATAGTTGGGAAAAGGCAGGCAGATTGATTGAAGTTCTTGAGACCATGACCTGCCTTTGCTGGACCGTGTACTATATTTGTTAAGATGGAGAACTACACTCATTTTAGTTAGCATTAAACAATACTTTCGGCAGAAAACACTAACGCTGCTTCACACGATGCTTCAGTAAATATTCAATGAAGAAAGTGACAGTGGAAATAGCACAGCCTACCGCGTACACGCACCACGGGAGAGTAAAGCGAACTTCGAACTCTTTCTGAGAAAATTTTTGTTTCAGTGTTCTTGAAAAGTATTGATCATGCAGGCTCTTGTCTGCTAACCCATTTTCCCTCAACCGCAATGCGTTCAATTGTAACGAGTGCGTGAATGGAAAACCTTTGTAAAAATAAAACCCGAACAAAAACTTTGTATAAGGCTTCTCAAAATAATAAATTAAAGGATCGCCCCATTTGTCGTTGAAGCTTCTCTTGTAATATAAATACACATAACGTGGTATAAGTGAATACATGTCTTTAGTTTGACTAACTGTGGTGAGGGCTTGAAGCGTAGTGTTGCACCCTTCTGTCTCCGGAGCGGCTACAGGCACAGTGCTCATCTTTGGCCAGTTTATTTTACGCTCAGTCGATAGGTATTGCTGTAGTGCAAGACTGAAGCAGGGTTTGTATTTATATTCCAATATGTCTTCTTCACTTGCAACTTGGTATTCTTTGCTCGGGTTAGTAGTGAGACTGACTAGACTGGACTGGTAGAAAGTATTGATAAGATATGCAAACCACACCCATATTATGAGGATGTACTTTATAGTCATCGGGCAACGAATATCACGGCTGTGTAGCAGCAGGTTTTCTAGCAGTTCCAAGGCCACGTAACCCTTATCCTTTGCTCGAAGGAGAAATATCATCATTGCAAAATAAACCATGAATGATAGCAGTAATAGCAACCACACAGTTGAATCGAATTCTATGTACACAGTTTTCCAAATGGGAATGAATGATGCTCTCTTCACTGCAAACCGTAGCTCGTCGTTGTAATCGTGATAACCAGAGAGCCAAGTTAAAGCTTGAGCTCTCGTTAACACCATCATCATGCCCCCAAATATGACATCTGTTTCATTATTCCGAAGCATAAGCATGGGGCCGCTCACTGTCATATTGGGAGCAACCGAAGAGTATATATCAGGGTCGTAACTGTAGTTATAAAATACGTTAAATTGTTCTTTTTCACTTAAAATTTTAAATATATATTCTTCTGTGCCTAATATAGTTTTCTCACCTTCAGCTCTTAATGGATTGATGCTAAAGGGTGGTCGATGTGCAAGGGATGCTTTGAAGGTGCAGTTTTTGAGTCCGGTGACTAGTTTGTTTGGGTACAGGTTGTCTGAAGCTTGTGAGCACAACCCAAAACTGATGATGTCGTCGTAGTACTTGCCACACGCGTACTTATCAAAAGGGTTGTAGGTGAAGAGGTGAGCGTCGGTAGTTCCGTTCACTACTACCACGTTGTTGATATGCAGTCTCAGTAATTCATCGAAGATCACACGAAGCTCGTCGTTTTGCAGCAATTCGACAACAATCAAGAAACGCGCGTATGGGTTCCATGTTGGGTCCGTCATAAGGTACTCGAAATATTTCATGAAAGTAGTCACATTCTTCGAGTTAATCAAATATCCCTGATTAGACAAAAATGACTGATAAGTCGTATTTCTGGTAACTAGCGAAAAGTTGTTTGTTGAATGAATTGTTTTTAGTAGCTCTTCATCATCAGTTCCCATGTTGACGTAAGTGATATCCTTTTGTTCAGTGAAGTATTTGTTCAGTACACCGGTTACACATTGAATCAACTGCCCGTTTTGCGGGTGGTATGGTGGCAATGTCACCTGGCACTGCCCTACCACATAAAACACGAACATCAAATAGCACGCGACTAACATTTTGTAGCGTGAAGTCGTCAGTGATTGTTTCACATTTGACGCCTATTGATTACCATGTGGATAAGGATATTAATTATCTTTCCGTGCTTTGAAACTGATTCCGTGGTCGCGTGCATCGCTTTTGTGTTTGATTTTCTACTGATGAATTAGCACGATGAATCTTTGTTCACTTTATAAATAAAAACAACATGAGCTTTATACATGAAAATTAAAAATGATCAGTTTTAAATAAGACAGGAACAACGAACAGTCTCTCTACTTGTTACCAATGTGTCGAAATGTACTGATACGAATAACAATTTTTATTTAAACAGTAATCTAATTCTCACACCTTATTATTACCGAATAGTAATATAATTTCTTATATCAAATTAAGTCATTATCAGACAGATTATTTTCTTAAGATACTTCACCGTGTTCTCATTATTTTGTAATAACATTAAACTAATCACATTAATTTGCTTCGAGCAAATAGCTTTTGAGGGAAGAAATAAAAAACAGGTTTTCCTTTTATGATTTTATTTAAGTAAATCGAAAACTGTTAATAATGGTTACAATAATTACAATGCCATACGATATTTTAAAGTTAAATTTGTGTTAATTAGTGTATTTTCTTACATATTAATTTTAATTACTGCTTGAACAATCATATTAAGGTGAGAAGCTAGTGTACTGTAGGTAATTAGTAGATACCTATTAGGTATTTCCAAGTCAATCGTGATTATGTTGTGCATGGAGATAACTTACCTCAAAGTCAAATAATTTACTTCAAATAGGTAGGCCATTAAAGGGCGCTTTTGAACGGCATAATTTACAAGAAAATAGAATTGATTCTAGACCAAAAGATATTTAGAAGAACAATGGGCAATAAACTCCATAGTTACTCTTAAAATAATTTACGATGCTTGTATACATTAATTTGAAGTGTGAATATGTGAGGACGATGTACCAAGAATAAACTGTGCTCAATACCTATTAATGTAATGTATAATAATGAACACCATCATATTGAAAGAAGGCACTGATGCCGCATGTAAGTGGCCACCTCTGGGCTCAAACAATATAAAGACATCAAACATAATAACAACAAAATAACAACAGAACATACTTATTATAATTTCAAGTAATGTGTCGACGGTACTTTGTATGTTTAAATCTTTTTCCTGCACTTTTTTTAACTATTTTTTTTACTTGAGATGAGTTTGCTCTTGATTCTAGTCTAGGTCAGAGGTGACAAAGACAAAGTCGACGATGCAGCGAGCTTACCCAGAAGAAGCCTGTTCACTCTCACTTTGAAGAGATCGGGGTTGTATGCGTTCGGAAACACAGACGCAGGTAGAGAGTTCCACTACTTTGCTGTGCGCATCACAAAAGACAACGCTTAGTGCGAATTGGTGGAATAGCAACTAGGCAGGGATGGTAACGAGGGATAGTATGGAGTAAATAAATGATTTGAATTTGTAACTTGCAGTGCATCTAGATGTCCGATGGTAGAAGGGGGCAGGCGGAATGAGGTCGAGGAGTTCTTGAGCACACTCACCGAAGTACAATCTGTAGAAGACCGACAAGCTGGCAACTTTGCGGCGATGAGCCAAGCTGTGAAGCTTGGCATTCACCAGTCTTACGTCGCCTATGAGCCTCTTAGCTCTGCGTTCCACCAAGTCAAGCGCGGCAAGTTGGTATTTAGCTGAGCCATCCCAAAAGTGGCTGCAATACTCCATGTAGGATCAGATTTGCGCTTTGTAAAGGGTTAAAAGCTGTCCAGGCGTAAAAGTATCGCCTCACCCTATTTAGAATGCCTAGTTTCTTGGCCGCAGTTTGGGCTTTGTACTCGATGGTGGCACCGAAGTTGAGACACGATGCCAACTCCATGCCTAGGAGCTCGAGCCGATCAGTTACAGGAACAGATGTACCCCGAAAAGTAGGAATTTGATCGAAACGACTCTTTTTAGCGGTAAAAAGACACGCCTGTGTTTTGGTGGCATTAAAAGAGACCAGATTATCATCGCCCCACTGGGAGACAAGGCTTAAGGTCAAATCTGTCCGCTCTACCATGGCCTCTCTCAAGGAACGAGCTTCGGTCCCGCTGGTTTTTGCGCTGGACAAGTATCTCTCTGAAACTGTCCTGTCATCTGCGCACGCAACAATACCAGGCTGAAGTAGGTCATTGATGTGTAGCAAGAAAAGAGTTGCAGAGAGAACAGACCCCTGAGGAACTCCGGCATCAATAGCCATAAGGTCGGAAGAACAGCCGTCAATGACCACTCTTATCGACCGTTCACTAAGGAAGTCTGATATCCAGCTACAAAAATCAGCTGTGATGCCATAAGCGGGAAGCTTGCTGAGTAGACCAGCGTGCCAGACCCTGTCAAAGACCTTCGAGATGTTAAGCGATACAGCAAGTGCTTCGCCATGTTTCTCGATAGCCTCGCCCCAACAGTGCGTGACATACAAAAGAAGATCGCCAGTTGACCGTCCCCGGCGAAAGCCATATTGATGGTCACTGAGGAGATCATTGTTTTCAAAGTAGGTCAGCAACTTACTTTTCAGTACCCTTTCCATAACCTTGCACAGAATGGAGGTAATGGCGGTACGGTAATGGGCAGGGTGTGCGTGGTCGCCCTTTTTGGGCACTGGTTGCAGTTGTCCCATGTTACTTGTCGATGGCGCAAAAAATTATTTCTCCTCCATTCTTTTGTTATGGCTTGTCAGCTGTCACGTTATCATCCATTCCTTTTTCGTTCATATCATTCCATCCCACAGCTCATCCCGCTTTTTTGTTGTACCTCTTCCCGCCCATTTATGCCATCCACATCATCGTGTAATCATTATGGTTAAAAAAAATCAAGGTCCCGATTATATTATAGTTTTGTTTCAGTATTTTGACTGCTTCGTCTTATATATTTATTAAGCATGACCTGTGGGGTAATTGCGTAACGTGACAATTGTTTGCAATGGGTTTCATTTTCACAGTTCACCCACATTCATTGCGTTATTAACGTTGTTGAGCAGACGAATTTTTCATGCCAATGAAGTAATGGATTAACAATATCTTTCAAAACTTGTGATTGAAATGGTGTTACGCAATTAGGGTGCAGATTAGATTGGAATGTTTGTGTATATATTTATGGTGCTCTACAAATATTACAATACAATTTTGTTGTCATACTAATAACAGAATCAATACGAGAAGAGGGCGTAACATCATTACTTTTGATTTATTGATTAGTTACATGTTTTCGTGGAGTTACATCAATCAAAGGTTGTTTTGTAGGTATTTTTATACAGATAACTAATTAGGTATCAACATTTTATAAATGTTACCTACCTATCGTAAATCTTGATCATAATATTAATTTTCAATGGATATGGACCTACTCGTTCTTTCACAAAAATATATTTTACGATGCATGTACTCGAAAAGAGCGTCTTCCAAGCAGCCAAATTGTGCGGAAAGTGCCACTTTTTCACACTAGTGCTTTTTTTTTACAAATTAGTCAAGTACAGATTAACATTAATTTTTATGGTACAATAAAACTAGTACTTCATTAAACGCGTTATTAATTACTCTAGATATAGATTTTGATCAATTAATTATTTATCAATATATATTTTTTTTCAACACACGTATTCGTAAAGTGACTCTTATTGAACAGCTTTTAGGTTCATAATGCAGTGTATTAAACACGCGTGCTTTTTACTTTATATTACCGCACAAGTGCGGTAATGTGCGCTTTTTTAATCTCATCTGACTTCATGCCTCCTTATGCCTACTGTGTACCTACATTAATAAAATATGATAAATTAACATAATAAAATCACGCCTGTAATCCCTGAAGGGTTAGGCAGAGGTGTACTTAACATAATATTTCACCAAACAATTTATTTTTGTCAAAAAAATAAAATTCTTTCGTGTTCTACATCCAAATTATTCAGTTTTTATGCTTTTTAACCGACTTCAAAAAAAGGAGGAGGTTTTCAGTTCGTCGAAATCTTTTTAATATGTTCCTATTAGACTATTCGACGGCTTCATGCCTTTGCCTCTCCTTCAACCTGCTAAGACACTTACTTTTCAGTACCCTTTCCATAACCTTTCACAGAATGGAGGTAATGGCGATCGGACGGTAATGGGCAGGGTGTGCGTGGTCGCCCTTTTTGAGCACTGGTTGCAGTTGTCCCATGTTACTTGTCGATGGCGCAAAAAATTATTTCTCCTCCATTCTTTTAATATGGCTTGTCAGCTGTCACGTTATCATCCATTCCTTTTTCGTTCTGCTAAGACACCGTGATAAAAGGAATCCGCGGGCCATATTTCATACTTTTTTTCATAGGTAATTAGTTTATGAAACTTTATTTATTTTTTGCCTCGCAAGCGTTTTGAAAAGCGTCGTATGTACCTAAAGCGTGCGCATTGGTCATTACACACTCGGCTACATTATCGGGCTCGCCTATGGCTCGCGCTAATAATCCCGCCTCGAATGTAACGACCAACATAGCACACTTGTATCTTAATGAACTATTATTTCCTCGCACAATGCATAGTAAAACGATGTATGATACATGTGCGTAAGTGCCGACTCGTGTCGACTTATACACTCGCTAGCTTCGCTCGCTCGTGAATAAAAATGCCACTTGCCGGAAATCACCTACTTTCCACACGCTCTTTATCTCTTTCTATAATGAGAAGTTTACTTGACTTATCCACAGTACAAAATGGTGAAATTATAACCGACTTAAGAAACGCTATTGACAATCTGAATTTTAAAATGGAATGTGCGGATAATGAGATTGATAAATTGATCATCATCATCTGCCTAGCCTTTTCCCAACTATATTGGGGTCGGCTTCCAGTCTAACCGGATGCAGCTGAATACCAGTATTTTACATGGAGCGATTGCCTATCTGACCTCCACAACCCAGTTACTGGGTAATACGATACCCCTTGGTAAGACTGATTGTCAGACTTTCGGGCTTCTGACGACCCGTAACGACTGTCAAAGATCCACGAATGACAGCCGGGACCAACGGCTTAACGTGCTTTCCGAGGCACGGAGGAGTCTCGGTATGTAAAGATGGTCACCCATCCACGGACCAACCCCGGCAAGCGCAGCTTAACCTGATGGATCGACCCATGCGGCTGATATTACTTAGCCACGAGCTCCTCCCGAGATTGATAAATTGATATTGGAAAATAAAGACTAAAGCAAACTACTATCGATCAAGATAAGAAAATTAAAGAAATACTCAAAATCTGCTCATCTACTTCTAAAACTAACTCGGTTAAGAGCAGCAGGAAAAGTTAATTAAAAAAAGGATTAACTTTACCACGAACGGTCTAGATAACTCATTGGTCTTGAATAACAGTACTTATCAATCCCCGTCCTTTCCACCTAATAATCTAGTAGAAGACAGGAACTCGGCAACTAAAACTTCCACTTCGCGAAGCAATCATCTCAGAAAGCGTATTAGACAAACCTTACCAGGAAACGGAAATAGTTGAATCTCATGTAAAAAATACTTTGATCCAATCCTGTCACTATCGGCGCCAACTAGTGACAGTAAATTGTCGACCTTGAACATGACAAATAATAAGTGCTGTTCACACAGAAAAATATTGATCTATGGTACATACACAACAGTGTAGTGGACTGGCCTCTAAACTCATAAACTCAAGAGATGGCACCAACCATGAAAAATATTCTGTGTCGAGCATCACGAAACATTACCCTAGTGTCTGAAAAAGACAAAATAATATTATGTGTTGGTGAAAATGACACAAATCCTACAAATAGTTTGTGCGAATTGTATTATGTTTTAAAGAAATTACAAAGAAATGCTGTTTTTCTGTTGAGCGTAGTAAAGAACCGTTACCTGAATGAACGTATGTTAAACCAACAGTTTTAATTAATATGTAACAGTTTTTCGAACTGCCATTTCATCAAAATTACAGGTGTCACAGGGGCTTATTACAGGAGATTTGTGATACAGTGAATTATATACATGTTAAATTTTGACGAGTTATGCGAACATACATGTGATACAGCTGATTTTTTTTGTCGCGATTTCAGGTTCGGTCCCATAGTAAAAGTTGTTCATAATGATGAATACAATGATCCCTTAAGAGGTTGTGCGTTATTTATGTTACACCTTGTATAATGAATTGCCAAAATCATACCGGGAACTGCTAATCAATAGTTTTAAAACAGCGTTATTCAAATGGCTGATAGAAAAATCATTCTATTCTGTTAATGAGTACCTAAATTAATATAATAACGATGATTTATGTTCCAATTTTTTTAGCTTCATTTAATTAATCATTTTGCATGGTAGTTTTAGCGAATTGTTTTAGAAGATGTTATAAAACCCGACCATCTGCAATGTAATACAATTCATGCAAATAAATAAATTTAATTTCATTTAATTTAGGACTAAAATTGCTTAGTGTTCTTAACTGACATATTAACTTCTATGATAAATGTCACTATAGCCAATGAGCATCCGAAAATGTAAATTCGCCAAGGAATAGCGAAACGCGTTTGAAATTCTTTCTCGTGAAAATGATGCTTTACTTGCATATGGTAGTTCACATCATTCATAACTTTATCTACCAAACCGAGCTCCCTCAGTCGAAGCGCTTTATGAAGTAAATAATTAATCATAGGGAATCCTTTATACAGGAAAATTGAGAAAATAACCTTGGAATATGGCTTCGGTAGAGTTATAACCCGAGAATGACCATACTTATCTAAAAAAGCCTGCTTATTGTACTGATATTGTCCATTCATAAAGATCGTGTAAAGGTCTTTCGAATTAGCAACCGTAGTTACACTTTCTATCATACCGTCGCAGCCATCAATTCTCTTATAGCCATCATCCGATGTTACTGATTCCAAATAATATTTCTCCATTACTGAGCTGAAACAAGGTTTAAGTTTGAACTGAGTTATGTCTTCTTCCTTTGATATTTGATATTCTTGAGCAGGGTTAGTAGTGAGGCTGAATAGACCGGACTGATAGAAAGTATTGACCAAGTACGCAAACCACATCCAAAATATGAGGACGCACTTCACCGGCAACCGACTTCTAATGCTGTGCCCGTGGAGTACAAGATTGCCCAAGAGAATTAAGATAACGTAGCTTTTGTCTTCCGTGCGAAGTAGAAGTATTATTAGCAGCGAGTAAAATATGAGACTCAGTATTAACAGCGCCCACACAGTCGATCCAAATTCCAGATAAACATTTTTCCATGCAGGTGCCTCTGAGGCTCGTTTGACCACAAATCGTATCTCATCTGTGTAAGCCAGATGACCGTATACGTAAGAGAACGCTAGTGCACGAGACGGTGTCAGTAACATTCCTCCTAGTGCAGCATCCGCTTCATTGTCTTGTATCTTTTTCAATGATCCAACTGCTTTCATGTCAGTTGATACCGTGGGGTATTCTTCGGCAGCGTTATAATCATTTATAATGTTTATTTTAAATCCTTGCATTCTCCCAATTAATTGGAATAGGTATGGCTCCGCCCCATAACGAAGTGGATGAGACGAGTTTGAATCGTTTGTAGATAATAATGTGTAGGGAGGCCACTGGGTTATAATGACATCAAATGTACAGTTTCGTAGTTTGGTGATCATTTTCTTCGGGTACAAGTCATATGCCCATGCTTGTGAACACTCCCCGTAACTGATGATATTATCATAGCGTTTACCACAACCGTAGTTATCGAACGGGTTGTAACCATACAAGTGAGCTTCTTCGGTTGCGTTCACAATCACCACGTGCCTTGCGTGCAGTTTCAGAAATGTATCGAAGACGATTCTGAGGTCGCTTTTTTTTAGGTCTTTGACAATTACCAAAAATCGAGCCAGTGGATTCCATGAAGCTTCTTTGGTTACACTAGGTAAATGTATAGCGATGAAAGATGCATTTTTACTAGATAATAGATAAACTTCGTGTTGGATAAACAATGCTTTTATGTTTTCTCTCGGAAATAATATTGACACAGTGTTTGCACTGTTTATAGCCTTTAAGAGATTCTCATCTTCAACATTATTGCCAAAATAGGATAAGACTTTTCTTTCGGCATAATGTTCTCTAATTATATTAATAGCACATTGTATCAGTTTTATGTTGTTCGGTGAGTCAGGTATTGGTATTTTTAAACAGTTCCCACTGTAGTATAAAAGACAGATTAGCCAGTAAACGACCAACATTTTGGGATGTGGAACTGATAATTTGTATGGTTTTGTCCTGTTTTATACAAGCGAAACTTTTGTTTATCATTAATCAAAGCTTATGATGCGTAGTCTATCTACTATTTAAATCTGACGTTGATTGTAAGTTTTCGGCCATTATTTCTAATTAGACCTAGTTAATCATTAGCTGCTATGATTAGTGGTATATGATAAAATTTATTTTGATAACAGCCTTGTGGCATTACCAAAATGGGATTTTCGCTCATTAAAAGCAGCTTATGTGTCTGCCTGTTTGTTCGTAATAGTTAATTAAACGTACTAGCTTCCGCCCGCGACTTCATCCGCGTGAAATTTCTTGTTCCCCCGACCCACCCCGTCGCATCGCATCGCCTGCCCGCGCTGATGCTTCATTTTCGCTTAGCGCACGTTCTTACTTTTTTCTTTTTGGTCGGCTTTTAAGGGCCCTAGCGTAATGTTACATAACCTATAGCCTTCATCAAGAATTGGGCTATAAAATGCAAAAAGAATTTTTCAAATCCGACTGGCAGTGACAGAGATTAGCGCGTTTAAACAGTCAATAAAAAATAAATTGTGTAGGCAACTAATAGACTAAGCGCATTTCTTACTTTAAGCATTTTTATACTCGTCGTAATTTCTAAACCGAAGGTCCGATTCGAATAATTTGAAAAGGAATTTACATGTACATAATCAACCCTGAATATGAAACTATTTATTTAGGTAAGGATTAATACCATGTTTATGAAAATACCTTCGCAAATAATGCATTATTTTATAACAAATTTGATAACCATTCAAAAAGTTATAGTGAGCCAACCTTAAAAGGTAGACATATGCCATCGTGAATTTTTTTTTAGAACTTTTTAAGAGGAACATTTCCGTCTTACATGATTTTTGCGTAACTTTAATCGTTTACGCAGCGCACGCTACGGAAGCTCTCAAAAAGAATAAATTTTCCCCGTTTTTGCAACATTTTTCATTGCTGCTCCGCTCCTATTAGTTGTGGCGTGATGTTATATAGCCTTTAGCCTTCATCAATAAATGGGCTATCCAACACTAAAAGAATTTTTCAATTCGAACGAGCAGTTCCTGAGATTAGCGCGTTCAAACAAACAAACTCTTTGGCTTTATAACATTAGTATAGATTGCCATTGACTCAATAGATATACAGGGCGTCCCACGAATATGCCACATGGAGGGAAAGTACCTAGAATATTGTAGATGGGACATTTTACTGAAAGAAGACATTATTTGAATTTAAAAAACAATTTAAACTGCATTCATAGATATTTAAATAATTACATGGTTGAACCGGGAATCGAACCCGTTACATGAGAAAAATAATCACCCTGTAGCTTATTATTTTTTGCTAAATAACATAGTGTCACAAATAAAAGGAAGACCGTGAATTTTAACATTTGATGTGAAATTTTGGGAGCGAAATAATCAAAAGAGTGCGACATTGTATTCAACAGGAAGGGACTCATTTTGAGCATTTGATAAATTTTGTATTAGAATTGTTAAAATTCATGGTCTTCTTTTTATTTTTGACACTATGTTATTTAGCAAAAAATAATCCTTATGATGAAGCCTTTCGATCGGTATGATATAACTACAGGATGATTATTTTTCTCGTGTAACGATTGTGAGGTTCGATTTCCGGTTCAACCATGTAATTATTTAAATATCTATGAATGCAATTTAAATTGTTACATATTTAAATTCAAATAATGTCTTCCTTCAGTAAAATGTTCCATCTACAATATTCAAGGTTCTTTCCCTCCACGTGGCATACCTGTGGGACGCCTTGTAGACACATTATAGTAGCATCTTACATTTGCCTTCGCTCATAAGAAAACGACATGTTTTAGGTAAGCTTTGTTACTTTTATTGCAGATTTACGGGAAAAGGCCCTAGCTGGATATGCTCAAAAAGTATTCATGAGATTAGCCAAAATAGTTGTTATATCGTGTATACACTGATTCAAAAATAAAAACAATACTAGCTGATGCGCAGCCTACTATATAAATAAACCATGGAATTGCAAACCTAGATTCGAACTCTTTTTGGTAGAAATTTAATTTAATCTTTCTAGCATAGTAAATATCTCTGAACTTCTTTTCAACCAAACCATTTTCTCTTAAACGAAGCGCGTTTTGTCGTATTTTATCTGACAGTGGAAACCCTTTGTAGAAAAATGTGCCATAAATAAACTTGACGTATGGTTTCTTGAAGTAATAGACACGAGAGTGACCAAATTCGTCATAGTACATATTTTGGTAGTAAAAATATATTGATTTTTGCATAATCGTAAATAAATGTTCTGAATGGGCAACTTTCGTCAAACTTTGAAACGTATCTAGACAATCATAATTGATTGCAGGAGCTACATTCGTTTCCGATTGCATATACTCTATTACTCCTGGAACAATGCAAGGCTTGAGATTGTGCTCAACTATCTCTGCTTCATTAGAAACTTGGTGCTCTTTTATTGGATTACTAATTAAACTAACTAAGCTCGACTGGTAATGACTGTTCATTAGAGACGCGAACCACACCCATATTATAAAGATGCACCTTACATTACTAGTCATTTGATGGGGCATAGTACAGCCACTGGCTAACAAATTGCTTAACAATTTCAGCATTGTCTTAGTTTTGTCTTCAGCACGAAGGAGTATGTTCATTAATAATGAATATATTAAATAAACTAAAAGCAACAGGCACCAAACTAGTGGATAGAATTCCAAATAAGCGTTTTTCCAGTTAGCTACTGATGATGCTTTCCTCACAAAAAAATGTAACTCATCATAATAATCCAGGTACCCGTGCAAATATGTGAATGCATCTGCACGGCTCGATACTATCAAAATGTCACCTAACACTGCATCAGTTTCATTATTTTGCAATTTTTCCATAGGCCCCGCAACTTTCATTTTGGGGGATATTGCAGTATATATTTCATTAGAAAAATCAAAGCTAAAATTCACTTTGAAATGTTCTTGTTCTCCTAACACTTTAAATAAATATTGTTCAGCTCCTAATGTTGTTGGGTCGTCTTCTGCAAGTTCAGGCTGTATAGAGTAAGGTGGTCGATGCGGGACAGTAGCTAGCAAGGTGCAGTTTCGTAGACCAGTCACGAGTTTGTTTGGGAATAGATTACTTGTCGTATTCAAGCACAAGCCGTGGCTTATGACGTTGTTGTAATATTTTCCACAAGCATAGTTGTCGAAGGGATTGTAGGTGTAGAGGTGAGCTTCGTTAGTACCGTTTACCACCAGCACGTTGACCACATGTCGTTGCAATAGCTCGTCGAAAATCTTCTTCAGTTCGTCGTCTTCCAGCGATCTGATCACGATTATGAACCGTGAGGACGGGTTCCATGTTGGATCTTCGAGAAGATGTTTAAAACATTCTGTGAATTTCGTTGCGCTCTTCGCGTTTATGAGATATCCTTGATGTCTAAAATGTGACTGTGTAGCCGTCTGTCTGAATACCAGCGTTGTGACGGTTGATAAGTGAATCAATTTCAGGATCTCGCTATCGTCAGAGTTCATATCAACGTATGTTAGCGTCTTTTCCTCAGAAAAGTATGTTCCCACTATATCAGTTATACACACCATAAAATTTTGTGTTTGCAGTACTTCAAAAGATAAGGCATTTTCACTTTTACATTGGAGATATAACAAAGAGAGCAACAAGTAAACACCCAACATTTTTGGATGCTCATTGATCAATGTTTTTAGGTTAAGTAGGATAGTTAATAAAGATAAATACATTTTTTTATTATGACTTCATAATTATAGTAAATTGTCGTTAGAAATAGGACAATTAAATGGTTATCGTAATGTATCTAATACGTAATGGATTTTTACTTAGATTTCAATCTTTGCTCATAAAATGGTCTTTGATGGACGGTTAATAACTACTTTTCGTCTTAGATGATTGATTATACAATGTGGGTCTGATCAAAATCAATCTGCCTAGCCTTTTTCCCAACTATGTTGGGGTCGGCTTCCAGTCTAACCAGATGCAGCTGAATACCAGTATTTTACGTGTAACGATTGCCTATTTAACCTCCACAACCCAGTTTCTGGATAACACGATATCCTTTGGTGAGACTGATTGTCAGACTTTTGAGCTTATAACTACCCATAACGACTGTCAAAGATCTGCGAATGACAGCCGGAACCAACGGCGTAACGTGCTTTCCGAGGTATGGAGGGGTCTCGATATGCAATGGATGGTCACCCATTCACGAACCGACCGCAGCAAGAGTATCTTAACCTTCGATCGACCCGCTCGGTTGTTATCATTTAGCCACGAGTCCCTCCTGTGGGTCTGACCATACGACATTTAATTAAACTTCGTTTAATGACATTCCCAGTCTGCATACAAAAATTCAATCAAATATTGAATGAATGAATGAATGATAAGTTTATTTGCTAGAATATAGAATGTACATTAGATGTTATACAATTTGTTTGTTACGCTATATTCAACCTTTCGGTCGTGCAAATGTTAAATCAAAAAATAAAATTAATAGTAATAAGGAACATTGACATTTTTAAACTGAGAATATATCTACTTACGTGCAATTTTAAACTTGATTAACAGTAGGTCATTAAAATCATTTGGGTCACTTAGTTATACGTCGAGTCTACATACGAGACGAGACCCTGTCAATTCCTAATATTTGATAATTGCAATAGGTATTTAAATATTCAAAATTAATTTATAATAATTGTATATTAGTTTAAAAACAATTCGAAGCATTTAAGACTGAAGATGTTTAAAATAAATTCATAATACATAATTTAAAATAGTAGAAGGTTTTAAATTAATTCATAATAAAATTGGTAATTGAATGAATTGATAAAATAACGATTTAATTTAAATAATAGTTTAAAATTGTAACTGCAATTATCAAAATTATATCAGTTGACACAGCATCATGCAGTTGTACTCATATTATAATATAAAGATACTTTTGTTCGGGAATTTTCGGTGACTCTTCAAAGAAACTCCAAATATGCTGATATTTATTCGGAGCCCACCATCAGGTAGGTGACATCATCAGTCATCAAGGTCTCCGTGAGCCCTTTCAAATGAGTTCAAACACGATGGTTCTACGTAGTGCCGTCACTGAGATCCTATACCCACCTTCGGAGTCCACCATCAGGTAGGTGACATCATCAGTCATCAAGGTCTCCGTGAGCCCTTTCAAATGAGTTCAAACACGATGGTTCTACGTAGTGCCGTCACAGAGATCCTATACCCACCTTCGGAATCCACCATCAGGTAGGTGACATCATCAGTCACCAAGGTCTCCATGAGCCCTTTCAAATGAGTTCAAACACGATGGTTCTACGTAGTGCCGTCACTGAGATCCTATACCCACCTTCGGAGTCCACCATCAGGTAGGTGACATCATCAGTCATCTAGGTCTCCATCCTCCGTCAAACAAAATTCTCAAGATAGCTAAAAACGGTAAAAAATAAACACAATAGAGATAATGTACTCAATAGGGTAGGTACTATAGCGACCAGCCACGATACTTAGGCAGGTCACTATACAATGTGTCTGTACACAGTGTGACGAAAATTAAGGGTGAGGTACAGACCATCAAACTGAACAACTTTCTCCCGGGGACCAACATCGTAATCGCAAAAAAAATATCAGTCGTCTCATACATTTGTTCGAGTAGGTATTGAAGTTTTATATGGGATGACTGATTTTTTTTTCACGATTACGATGTTGGTCCCCGGGAAAAAGTTGTTCAGTTTGATGGTCTTTACCTCCCCTTTAAGTTTTACTATTCCGAAACCAGACACCCTGTATATTTTGTGTGCGGAGTCTCGACTTCGAGGTGTGTTGGGGAAACTTTGTCGTGATATAAATATGAAGACCGCTGCGCTATACGAACTGGTTTACTAGATATGGCGACGCTATTATTATACGTTCAAACACTGGGGCTAATATTACACTGACTCCATATAAAACAATATGACTTTATGTCATCACCTATTCTTTATCTATTTATTTATTTATTACAAAATCGACAGCTCTTAAAACATTTGTTTACATAAGTACTTATAACTACTCTTACAGCCAATTACGGATTTACAATTTAAAAACCTTACATAAAGCAACAGAAAAAAAAAAGACAATGAGTAAACAACTATTACATGCTAGCATTATCTATGCGTTGCTAATTATTCGTTTAATGAATGTTCTTATTCTAAGTTTTCGAATAAAAAAGCAAAGTTTGTCTTATCAGCCAATGTTAAAATCCAAAGAGGATTCATGCGGAAGGCAGGCTCAACTAAGGCCTCTACAGTACTTACCAATAGTTTCGGAGAGCTCGGCTACGCTTCACCTTACGTTTATTCTTATACTAGCTTTTGCCCGCGGCTTCGCCCGCGCGGATGTCGGAAAATATCACACGGGAATGTACTACCGGGATTAAAAGTACCATATCTTCCGTAATACTCTATTGGTTTACGCGGCGCACGCCAAGAAACTCCCAGTCGACATGATTTTTACCAACGTCTTCAACAATCATCATATCATCATATTTCAGCCAATTTATAAAAAACCTTAATGAATTATACCCCTAAACCTTCCTCATGAATCATTCCGTCCATTGGTGAAACCGGATGAAAATCCGTAACGTTGTTTTTGAGTTTATCGCGTTCAGACAGACAGACACGGCGGGAGGACTATGACTTTTAAAATTATGCCGGTCACGCTCTTATAGCAAAAATAAGAAATAACTTTTGACCTAGTGGACCGATTTTAATAAAAACTTATTTATAAAAAAAAAAAACACTACAAAGTGAAAAATAACTTTAATTTCGGAAGTCGGTGTCTTTGATTTAGTATTTTTGGTTTCTGCCACCGACTTCCGAAATTAAAGTTATTTTTCACTTTGTAGTGTTTTTCTTGAAAGTCTGTTGTTTTTTTTTATAAATAAGTTTTTATTTCCCACTTTTTAGTTGTGGTACCTACCCCACCAAAATTATTATACCATTACTTGCTAAGTAAATAACAGTGAGAGAAAGTTATTATAACATCAGCAACATACACTAAATGGAAAATCATACGTATTATTGAAGCTAACTCAAAAACCACTCATCAGAATTTGACCCTTTCAAATAAAAACTTTGCAAAAAAGCAAATATATGTATGTCGCGCTAAGTCGTGTCAGAAGTTTGGAAGGCGTAGTTTTATAAAATTTGGACGCTGTCGCCAACAAATTATTAAATCAACGACACGACGACAGATCTCAACGATCTGTTTGAATTCTTTGATTCTGAATTAAGAACCTCCTCCTTTTTGTGAAGTCGGTTAAAAATAAAGAGTAAACAGAACATTGTGTGTGAACAGTCATGATACTACGACTACATTTCCAATCCCTTAAATCTCTTAAAAGAAGTACCTACATAAAATTTTTAATATTAATTGTGATTTTTAAAATCAACCCCTATTTTACCCCCTTAGGGGATGATTTTTCAAAAACGATGAACCATATAATTCTTTATTTCGTACCAAAAACATAAAGGAGATGTTTCAAAATGTATGGAGCCCCGGCCACGTATTGGTACACCCTACTAAAAAATGGGGAAACACAATTAAAACAGTTTCCAATCATCCAATTACTTTTAATTGGCTTTGTTTGGTAGTTAAGTACAAGAATGTACAATTGAAATTGCAACACACAACAAAAACCCATCATGGCGGTAAGTTGTCATGTTGATTGATTATTGACGTTTGACATGTTTACTTCTGTCATATTACATTGTCAAAGAGAATCATAACATTTTCGTACTTTTAGTCTTTTGCAATATTATTTTAGATCTGATTGTAAAGTCGAAAATCTATTAAAGAAATCTGACAGATTGTAGTAGCTTGATGTACTGGCGTTTGTACATAAAGTATAGTCCAGTTAAGCAAACGACAACCTCATAGGTTGACCTGCGATATGCCAAGATTTTTAAATATAGCATAAACGTACAGAATACAAACATTCAATAGTCGAAATATTAACTCAGACAAAAGCAACGTAGCGATAAACGAAAGCCAGGTTGTTAAAAATAACTCGAGAGAACAGAACATCAGCACACGATCGACAACGAAAGCGACTGAAGTGACAGTAGACAGTTCACGATCTATGATCAATGGTCGATCTATGGTTTACTGTCATTGGTTTTTAACCACAGAGTACCTAAATTGGCGAGACGCCATATTGAAAGTCGATAAAATAATTGATAAATATCAAATTATTACAAGAGAAATATGCATTTATGCAATTTATCAGTATTTTTCCCGAATTCCACGGATTTTTCTCGATTTTTCGAGGTATTGTACATATTCTGGGCCCATTTTGAAACATCTCCTTTGAATTTTCATATCCCTAATTTAAGAAATGCTGGGTTTCCCATACAAACTTTCATCCCCTATATCACTCCCTGTAGGATTATTTTTGAGACAAAAAATAGCCTATGTCCTTCCCCAGGATGCCATCTATCGCCTCGCCAAATTTTATCAAAATCCGTTCAGTGGTTTAGGCGTGAAAAGGTATAAATATATATATATTAGTATGGATTTAGGCATAGGCTTACTCTATGATAGGTTCAAAAAACAAAACGAAATTACAAACTATTTTACATAAATTTACAAACTTAATTTCTATTGTTGTTTTACAAAATATTTATATTATTTACAATATGATTTAATTCAAAACGTGAACTTTTCGATTTTATTTGGAAAAAATAACGCGCGTATAGTCCACCCGTCACTAGAGTCATCGAGACACTGATGCATCGCGTGCCGACTACGCGTCACAGGGCTTAGCGGGGGTGCTTCAGCGGGGTACTGGTGAAGTTTCGGGTTTTTATTCATTATTTAAAAATTTTAAAAGAAATAAGAAAAAATAAACAATACAAATTGTGAAATACATCATTACATATTTTCTGGTACAAAATTCATGCCGAACTATGCAGCCGTTACAGAGGGAATTTACAATTTAGGCTGAAAAAGGACCTATTTAATGAGATTTTTTCTCAACATTTGGGAAAGTTTATTAAAATTTTAAACAACACAAAATATTTGTGATGACCTTAGGTATTCCACATATTATAGTATTTGGGTATGTCGGAAGCGTTAGGCATTAATGTTGCTGACGTGAAGGATCGCTTCTTTGGTCGCCCGAAGCAGGTATTTATTAGTTTTCTTTCTGGTGGAAACAAGGCGCGCGCCTTCAACGGTTGGGTTATATCGGTTTTGATGTATTCTTTCGGCATACTCAAATGGACTCAGACCGAACTTAATGCCCTAAATAGAAGGGTCCGTACATTGCTGACCGCACACCGGATGCATCACCCATGCTCATCGGTGCTGAGACTGTACATCCCGCGGAAGTACGGAGGTCGAGCCTTTTTAAATGCGAAGACTCTCCACAACCGCGAGGTGTGCAGTCTCAAGGAATATTTTGTAAAAGCCGAAGTGGGTATGCACCGTGACGTGGTTGCAGTGGACAAGGGGCTCACCCTGCTCTCCATGGCTAAAGAGAACTGGCACAAACCTGTGGTACTTACTACCGATGACCACAAAGAGGTATGGCAAATCAAGGAGCTTCACGGGCGCTTTTATCGGGCTCTTCATGAGCCCGGGGTAAATTTCTTAGCATCCGTATCCTGGCTACGTTTTGGTGATCTTTTCGTAGACACTAAAGAAGGTTTATCCGTGCAATTATGGATGAAGTTATCTAACTAGAAATATTCTATTCTATTCTATTCTATTCTATTCTATTCTATTCTATTCTATTCTATTCTATTCTATTCTATTCTATTCTATTCTATTCTATTCTATTCTATTCTATTCTATTCTATTCTATTCTATTCTATTCTATTCTATTCTATTCTATTCTATTCTATTCTATTCTATTCTATTCTATTCTATTCTATTCTATTCTATTCTATTCTATTCTATTCTATTCTATTCTATTCTATTCTATTCTATTCTATTCTATTCTATTCTATTCTATTCTATTCTATTCTATTCTATTCTATTCTATTCTATTCTATTCTATTCTATTCTATTCTATTCTATTCTATTCTATTCTATTCTATTCTATTCTATTCTATTCTATTCTATTCTATTCTATTCTATTCTATTCTATTCTATTCTATTCTATTCTATTCTATTCTATTCTATTCTATTCTATTCTATTCTATTCTATTCTATTCTATTCTATTCTATTCTATTCTATTCTATTCTATTCTATTCTATTCTATTCTATTCTATTCTATTCTATTCTATTCTATTCTATTCTATTCTATTCTATTCTATTCTATTCTATTCTATTCTATTCTATTCTATTCTATTCTATTCTATTCTATTCTATTCTATTCTATTCTATTCTATTCTATTCTATTCTATTCTATTCTATTCTATTCTATTCTATTCTATTCTATTCTATTCTATTCTATTCTATTCTATTCTATTCTATTCTATTCTATTCTATTCTATTCTATTCTATTCTATTCTATTCTATTCTATTCTATTCTATTCTATTCTATTCTATTCTATTCTATTCTATTCTATTCTATTCTATTCTATTCTATTCTATTCTATTCTATTCTATTCTATTCTATTCTATTCTATTCTATTCTATTCTATTCTATTCTATTCTATTCTATTCTATTCTATTCTATTCTATTCTATTCTATTCTATTCTATTCTATTCTATTCTATTCTATTCTATTCTATTCTATTCTATTCTATTCTATTCTATTCTATTCTATTCTATTCTATTCTATTCTATTCTATTCTATTCTATTCTATTCTATTCTATTCTATTCTATTCTATTCTATTCTATTCTATTCTATTCTATTCTATTCTATTCTATTCTATTCTATTCTATTCTATTCTATTCTATTCTATTCTATTCTATTCTATTCTATTCTATTCTATTCTATTCTATTCTATTCTATTCTATTCTATTCTATTCTATTCTATTCTATTCTATTCTATTCTATTCTATTCTATTCTATTCTATTCTATTCTATTCTATTCTATTCTATTCTATTCTATTCTATTCTATTCTATTCTATTCTATTCTATTCTATTCTATTCTATTCTATTCTATTCTATTCTATTCTATTCTATTCTATTCTATTCTATTCTATTCTATTCTATTCTATTCTATTCTATTCTATTCTATTCTATTCTATTCTATTCTATTCTATTCTATTCTATTCTATTCTATTCTATTCTAGAATGTTTTAAATATCTTCTCAAAGATCCAACATGGAACCCGTCCCCACGGTTTATAATCATGATTAGATCACTGGAAGAAGACGAACTGAAGAAGATTTAATGTAGCTCTATTTATGTATCAGACTGCTTTATGGCTACTATTGTTTGTGTTTTTGAATTACTATCTACACGATTCAGTTTACAAATGTGAACTACTATTAGTCTTTAACGAATCGTTTTTAACCACTTATCGTCACGAAGGATGATCATGTAGATACATACTGTACAAAGTGTGAACAAAACGTTACCTAGCTAGTTATTAAATTATTTGAGTCCCTGATACCTGGGTTTTCATTAATGAATCGCTCGTCAACACGATATCATATGATTTTGTTTATGCAATAAATTGATTTATTATTTTAAAAAATATATAAAACCTTTAAAAATATAAAAAAATAGTGGCCCGCCGATATTGGGAGCAGGGTCCAAGCTACCGGTGGTTAGGGCTGCAGAGACAGAAACGTCCTCACAATGCGAGCCGTATCGACGAGTACGGCTTTCCGAATTAGGCCCTTGATCCAACTGCCTAACGAGAGCCTCGAGAGATGTTGATCGAGGCTTTCAGTCATCAGGCCATTGGCCGTTACGACAATCGGCACAATGACAGCCGAGCTAACAGTCCACATGTCAACAACCTCGTGTGCAAGTCGAGATATTTAATTTGTTTCTCTTTCTCAGCTTTC